>CANTUZ010000001.1:89359020-91876520 GCA_947846985.1 Fratercula arctica | reverse complement strand
CCATCACTGCATCCTGCCCTGATGCAATGAGAGGACAGGAGGGACAGAGCACCCTGAAGCCAAGGGGGGAAAACCACTCTTATTTTTTCTGGCTTCAGCTTGCACCTCTGGTTAAGTGAAAAGCATCTCCACTGTAAAAATAGTGACAACAGGAAGACAAGCATCTCTGCGCCATTTAGCAGTCCCTGTCTTGTTACTGATTATTTTGTCATTTGAATTCCCTATTGAAAAAAGAAAGTCACAACCTGGCTCTGTGAGGCTGCCACGGGGTGATAACGTTATTTTGTCCTCCTTGACATTCCTCTGTTCTTCAAATGTCACAATGAAAAACTTCAACCTGGTCTCATTCCCTCACTATTAACACGAACCAGAAGGTCAAAGGGGGCGTTTTTGAGAATGTCAAAAATAAAGGCAGTTTCAAAAAAGTACAAGTTTATACATCAGGTGCAGCCTACTTCCAAGTAGAATCAGAAGCGTTATATCAAGTCAAAAGACAAGAGTATCAAAGGAGACTGATTACTCCTAGCTTTTGAGCATAGGGTGATCAAAACACACGTCCTACACACAGTACTTACAATAAACTATTCCACCATAAACAGCTTGTGCAATCAAAGTTCTCTCTTTTTTATTAATTCATGGGGTTTTCAAATTTGAGATCAGCTGTTTGTGTGCTAGTGATACAAATTAACACACACCCCATGAACAAACTTGCAATCCATGCTGTATTTTCTGATGGCTATGTTTTCAGAATCAGATAAAATAGGAAGTTGCCCAGATTTAAGGTTAAGAAACAGTTATTTTTTCTAACATTTTTTCAACTAAAGGGAGAAAGATCAGGCTAATAAAACATCATTTGTAAAATTGCTATGCGTTTTAAGGTGGCATGCTACAGACATAGCAAGTCTCTGAATCGATCTGCAGTATGTTTAAAGTTAAGTTAATGGAATTAATCCATCTCTAGTAACAACGCTGACTTATTTCAGTCTCATCAGAAGGCAACATGTGAATGAGTACAGAGGTTCAGTGAATGAAAGCCAGAACCTTCTCGATGGGAGCAGGCACAGGAATGGGCCAGGAGAAAGACTGCACTTGTTCAGAAAGAGGACTTTCAGCTCAGTTGTTTCAGTAAAGCAGTAGAAGGCAAAGACTTTCAAAGGAAGACAAAAAAAAAACCAACAAACCCCACAGCTCTTCTTTGGCTTTTACCCAGGAGCAAGTCCTTCAATCTTGAGTCTGGGAGAGAAAGACCAATCTTCAGAAGGTGGCAAACTGTTTGCAAAACAATTTTATACCACTATCTTTGAACCAGAGGTCTTACTCTTGTAAAAGCATCAAATATGTAGAGTACTTCTAAACGTACTTGATGTTGTGCATCCCTGATCCATGCAAGGAGGTAGATTGTAACCGAGTTTCCTTTCCTCATACAAGAGAGACACTGCTGCCAGAGCACCATTCAAAGTAGAAGCGGGATTCTGTCCAGGCTTGTTCCTGGACAATGGTCAAGCATTGTCCAGGACACTGTAGATGACCTTCTGCAATAGCCATTAAATTAAATTAATTCATCAATTAAAACCACCTACAATCTCACTGGAAGCTGAAGGATGTGGACAATGAACACAAATCCTTTTGAACATTTCTTTTCACTTGTTTTCCTCAAAACCCAACCTTACTCTGAAAAACAACAACATTAGAAACACCTGTAGCAATCATCAGCATTATCCTCGCTAAGTTAGTGACAAGGCTTTTGCAGGTATCAATGATTCATGTCTGAAAGCTTAATTGCTTTTACTTCCAAACACAGTCTTTTCATATTTGGGAACATGGTGTGGCAAACTAACATTAAAATGTTTGCACAAAGTTAATCAGAAGCGAGCTCATAATTTCAATTCAAATATATAAAAAAATATTACATTAATTATTTAAAGACTTAATTGAGAACGTGCACTTTCGAAACTCACGTCCCACAAATCATTGTGACATGTTTCTGCTCCCCTCCACAGTACAAATGAAATGTCATTGGCAAGGTCATGATTCAAAGTAATTTCAGGGCAAACTCCAAATTCCTGCCAAATCAGAAACTGTCTCATAAAAAAAAAAACAAAACCAAACACAAACATCTTAAGAAAGTGTCTGATCGAGGGAGATTTGCACCTTATCATGGATGATACTGTTTAAATGATTCCCTTAAAGAGTCTCACAGTCATAACCAAAATAAACCCCTGCTGAAGACATTCAGGAAAAAACAGGAATATTATCTCTAGCATGAAACGCTGACAGCCCAAATACTGGGAGAATGCGTAGTTACATTTGCCTAAATGCCCTCCATTCAGGTTCTGCACTTAGAAAAGCCAAAGCCAGACAAACGTGTACTAATGAAGCACAGGGTTTACAAAAATACCAGCAGCACCATGGCATGCAGAATTCCTCACACCCTCGTCTTTCAGGGCACTCCTTACTCAGCCCAGCGCCTGCCAGATGACACTTGTGTTTGCACAGGTTACTCGTGCTTCCCTACCTTTCTTTGCTGCCATAAACATTTCACAGCAGAAACAGAAAATACCAAGGAGGTATAGCTTTCTCCCTTACTAGTATTATGTCTCCCCTAATAACTCATTATTCTCCAGTGCATTAATGATTTTTCTTCTCCTGACTGCATCCTACTTGCCCATATTATTCTGACAGCAAGGGTTTCAAAACTAGACAGGCTTAAAACGACAGTCCCATTAAAAACTTAGCTAGGGCTTCGTTATTTTTTCCCCCCCCTCTAAAACTTACCACTGGTAATAACAATGGAGAGGGCTCTAATCTAGATACAGATGCTGACAGTTAATAGACATTTTCACTAACATATCACCTTAGTCTACTTAAAATATATCTATAGACCAAAGAGACAGAAGTACTCCTGGAGAGAAGTATATACTTGTACTTTAACTCCAGAGCATGACAAAAGTCAAAGAAGCTGTTTTATAGTTGGCAAGTGTAAAAAACGTTACAGAAACAACAGCTAGTGCAGAAAAAGCTGTTAGAAAAAGTGCCTTCTGCAATGCAATGTATCACTGCAGGCAGCTGTATTGCAATTTTTACTATTAATCTCCAATGTAAAATCCAAACATGTTTCGAACGTACAGGTTTCAAGAATACTTGCTTTCATTATCTTCCAGTCTTCTGGATTACTTTACACAGGATGAAGCTGTTCTTTACATAAGATCTCATGTTCTTGCCCGTCTATGTTAACACGCTCCATCATGCGGTTAGTACCATTGCTACACCAATGCCTACAGTGGATGGATGGTGATTCCTACACCAGATCTTTATTTAATTGAATGCATGACTTATGCTTCTCTTAGCCTTCCAAAGCCACACGTATATATGCATCTGGCATCCTTAGCCTATGTATTATTGTAAGCAGGTTTAATATTGTGAGAATGGGAATTCAGTTCCTTATTTCCTCCATTTTTCTCTTCCCCAATCCATCAGGCACTAGGGATTCAGGAAAAGGAATGAGGTTTTAGAAGTGATATTAAGTACATCTCTTCCTAAGTCTGACCTTTTCTACAGTTCTGCAATACCCCCAGAAGTAAGGAGACAAGCTCAGATTCAGCTGATACACAATTGCTCAAAAAGCCATCAACTGTGCCATGTAGTGACCGCAAATGAAAAATACCATCTCCAAATGACAAATGGCTTGCTTTCAACGGTGCTTTCTCACAGAAATCTGTCTAATAGCAGAATCCTTGGAAACAACGTTCCCATGGTCATGGACTTTTGCTTCCATGGTATTCAGATAATACCCTGCAAGTTCTGTACCATGCAAATAATAAAAAAAAAAACACCCAACATTTCCTTCAAGCTCCACTCTCCTGTTCAACCCCCTGGAAATGCATTGGTGCTGTATACAATTCCTCTACTGTCCCCATCCCTGTAATACACTATATAAAAACTTGGAGATATTCATGCGCGAACATGTTTTCCTCCGCTCTGCTGATACACTGCTACTTCCACAGTTTGCGAGGCTGTACAGGTCAAAGGTATTAGTCTAACCCAAAAGTTACCAGAGCCCCAGCGGAGAGACGCTGCATTCAGATCACAAGTTATCCCAACGCGTAACTCCCAAAAGCAGTCTTCCTCACATGAAATGGCTGTGGTGAAAGGTAATTTCTCGCAAAAGCAAGCTACGACAAATTAATCCGCAACCAAGACTGAGCAACTGAAAAGAGAACTTATATGTCTACAATGAGGGATGCTCCAGATAATTTAAATATTCCAGAAATGCACTAAAGTGAAGATGCAGAGCAACTCTCCTAAGAATAAATAAATAAAATGCTCATTTCAGGAGATTCCTGTTAATACTCATTTGTGGAATCTAGTACAAACCACGATGTAATTTTGTTTCATTTAGGTTTCTAAGCAATACAAAAAGCATACCCAGGGAAGAGTTACAGTGAAAATAAAAAGGTACAGATTAGGGCAATTGAATTATGAAGAAATTTCAGTGCAGGCTGAGGCCAAGATGAAAACAACAGACAAATTCATTTCCTGAGCAATTGATTCTGCTCTGAAGCTGTGCCTCAGCCTGTGGAAAGCCACACAGAATGGGGCCACTCTGTCACATCCACGACAGATTAAGGTGCAAGGTTAAAAAGACCTTTTCTTTACAGCAGAGCCAGGCTGTTTGAAACAGGCAGAAGGCTTCATCTTATGCTCATTAGTATACATTGTACGTATATGTTTACATGGTCCTTTTATATAAATAGATGAGAAAAACCACTCTAAAAATCCAAGAAGAAATCCACACATATCAGCCTCCTGTACCTACCACAAATATAGCTCCTACCTACCAGCCTTGTACTCAAACCCACGCTGTTCTTCAAGGTCTGCTCTTCCAGACGTTCTTACCTATTCTGCTTTCCTAGGTTTCCAGGCTCTGGGACAACACATCAGCGCACTCATCCCTGGTATGAAGGAAGTTTGATTAGAAGGCAGAGTAAATGTAGGCAAGGCAATAAAGAACTGGGAAACAAAGTGCTCAGTCACAGAGCAATCCTGCACTGCAGCTGTCTTCAGCCGCCGCTCTATCAAATGGATTCCCTTCCTCCCTCCCCAGCCTGCAAGATCAAATGTCTTACTAATAGACAGCAGTTAGTCATCAGATATGAAATTCGTCTCTCTTGATAAGGAGATTTAGAGGAGAGAACATTATGTAATAAAGAACATGTTTTGTAGACAGCCAAACAAGTAGATGACTGCAACATCACACTGAAAATTGTTTAACAAGATCCTTCATACCTATTGCTTTTCCACTTTAAAAAATACAACTACAACCCAAAATTCACTGGGAATTTTGGTTAAATAAGCAGTTCTCTATCCCAAAAAGAACTTAAGATTTCAATTGCCATGAAATCTATAAAAGTCAAAACATGCTGATAAATATTTCCTAAGGTTAAACATAGTGCTGAAGACAGCGTAGAAATGTTAACATGTTAAATTACTTCAAATGTTTAAACACTCTGATATTGTCTGGAAATCATACCCACACCTCCAGCCTTACAAACCACATTCCTCAAACCTTACTCAGATCTACAAACAGCAACTCTCGTTGCAGTTCTGACCTTCCCTATAATCACTTAGCTGCAAAACAGAAGCACAGAGCCCCCTGGATCTAATTGCATTTGGGGAAAAATTTATATTAGAGATACACAAAAAAGCACATAGCCAAAGCTAACCATTAATACTATCGAGTCCCTTTACATCAAGAAACTTGGGGGAAGCAAAGGAAGGGAAAGAATGAGTATATAGAGGGTGTGCTCTTAGAGATGACACAGCTTTCCTAATTATATGCCTAATAGAGGCAATAAGCATTCATTATGATCACCTGTTCCAGCCTCCCCCATGTGTAGCCCATAAGAGTTTCCCATACTATGTCCTATTAAAAACAGATCTGTCTTTAGAAAAAACATCCTTGGTTTAAAGTTTTTTAATGATGAAAAACTTTAAGAATTTATTAGTCTAATGAGTGCTGTTATTTTAAAAACCTGCACTCTCTGTCTAGTTTCAGGATGTCCAACTTCAAATTTCCAACAGCGGATGTTGTTAAACCTTTTCTGGCTTGAGTTAAGAGCCCATTATGCCTCACCTTGGCATTTCTGGGCAACTATCCAATCACTTCTTTCATTCTTTTGGATCCACGCAAGACAACATATGCTCTGAGAGGCTTTTAAATGTTTTATATACTGCAGTGGGCTGCACCTTGCACACAAATCTCTCACCTGAAGTGCATACAGCAAAACAGTAACACGTGGGTACCTCATAGGTCATTTTCCCACCTGCTCCTCTATCTTCTCGTATTCACATGAAGGGCTACTCCCTGGCTGACTGCCCATCAACCCTCCCAAGGCTTTCCAAAAATCAGTAACTCTAGGGCATAGAAGCCCTTGACTGACTATTCCTTGTGGTACAACTCCACACCGGTTATGCTGAATTGCATATTGGCTAGCTGCACGCAGTAACTACCAAGTTACCCAAACGACTTTATATAAAGTGGTTCTCAGTCTCCATCGTTTACTTCTTTCTTTGTATAGTCATATAATAAAATGGAAGTATAATAAGCAGACTATATTTTTCAAAGGAAAAACCTGGAAGAAAACTTCAGGTATCACACAACCGAGAGCTGATCTTCACCTGAGCGCCACTGAGCCACTCACCTGCTCGGTGACGAAGAGGACAATTAAGCGCCCGTTCCTTGTTATCCCTTCCCACCGAACAAGAACCACAAATGGCATCGCTGACGGGCAAGATCCGCTACCTCCAGTTTTCCCAGTAACGTATGGTAGAAATCATTAAAAAATAAAACCTAAGCACCTCCCGTCAGGTTATTAACCGTCTCTCCGGGAAGCGCCGCTCTCCGCTGGGGGGGAGCCGGGCCAGCGCATCCCCCCTGCTTCGGGGAGGGCTCCGGCAGGACCAACCCAGCGCAGCGACCCGGCCGCGGTACTCGCTCTCCACCGGGACTGCGCTGCAGGCTCCTTCCTCCTCCTTCTTCTCTCCCTTGAGTCCTTCTCTCGGGAGTGGGGGGGGGGAAATACCCCGAAGAGTTGCTATTAAGAAAGAAGGACTTACCAGGAACCTCGGCAGGAGCAGGAAAATACATACAAGCAGCAGCATCATCCCCGCCGCGGCAGCTGATGTCAACTCGGCAGCTCGGTGGAGCTGGGGGGTGAAGTCCCGCTCCCGACCCCACCAGGGAGCGCACCCCCCGACACCGACCGTCCGGACCCACCCACCCACGCGCACGGGGGGGCACGGGGGGGGACACTTGCACTGTCGCCCGCAGCTGCAGCCCCGTCCCCGCCCGCAGCCCCGCTCTCCTCCCGCAGCCCAGGGCAGGGCTGGGGCTGCCCCACCGCCCAGCCGACCCCCCCGTACCTCTCCAGCTGCTGCTGGGCCGGCCCCGCCGCCGCTCCACAGCGGCCGCCCGCCCTCCGGCAGCGCCGCACCGAGCCGTACCGAGCCGCCCCGCAGCGCCCCGCGCCGGCGGCGAGCGGCCGGGCCGGGGATGCGGGGCGGGAGTCGGGGCCGCCACCGTCCCGAGCTGCGGGGAGCGGGGCCGGGGCGCCTCCGAGGTGGCCCCTTCTCCTGTCGCTCCCCCTATCCGCCCCGAGGGTCCCCGCCCTGGGGTCCCGCTCCACCCGGTCGCCAGCGCCGGTCTCCCCGTCCGACGGTGCCGGGGGAGGGTGCGCATCCAGCGCTTCTGGCTGCGGTGGTTGCGCTTCCCCTTAACACCATCGCCTCCTTTTCAGAGGTGCTTTACTTCTGTGGAGCTAGCGGCTCAGGAGGCGAGTCAGTGGTTTCTCAGAATAGGCTTAGAAGGTGGGGAGAAAAAAAAAAAAAAGGTATTTACTCGACAGTTTTATGATTTTTCAACCATAGTAGCTGTATCTGTTCTGTGTGCTGTGTGAGGGATGCATCCAAAGAGTAAAATAGTATGTAAGTGTATAATAAAAGGCACTTGTCCCCGCTGTCCTCCCTACAGCTATATACAATAGCTCTTAAATTTTATGACCATCACTTTTAATGGTTCAAGTGAGCTGGATTTATCAAACAGCTACAAGTATTGCAAAATATTCCAAATTTCAAAGGTAATCAAGCAAACCAGCATCTTGATTCATCCAGATGAATTGAATGATTCATTCACCCTCATAGGCATCCTCAGGCACCTGAAGAGCTCACATAGCAGGCATCTAAGAAAGATAAGGAAACTAATTTAGCACTGATGTGTATTTCCTAATGTGTTAAAATGTGGTTTGGAAACTGGTGCAGTAAACAAAGCCTGGCCATGTGAAAATACTTAAGGGTTTTTCTTTTTCACAGCTGTAACTGGCTTTAAAACTGGTCTAATTTTACCACCAATCAAAATCTCCAGCTCGGCTTTAACATGTAAAATTTTAGCATAAAAATTGCAGCTTATGCATAATAGCAATGTAATTCCTTCAAATTCCTAGTGTTGCATTTTTAAAAAAACTGCAGTGCTTGTATTATTCCAAATGATGCATAGGTTGGGAAGTTTGCACTTAGGAGGTGCAGTGTTTAGTTGGTTAGTACGTAAATACAACCCGTTTGAAGGCTAATTTGAGTTTGCTACATGTTACCTTCACAACACTGTTCTTTGACTTGTTCAGGAAAAGCTACTGAAGGGATCTGCTCTAAATTAAATGCTCAGGTACATCATTTGTCTGTAATTACCAGACTAACACATTGGTCTCTATAACAGTGTGAATCATTATCAAAAAAGATACACAGGTAAATATATTCTGTAAGGCGTGGTTTAATTTTAAGTATTAAAACAACAGCTTCAGACTTATGTGAAGTTTTTTAATGGTTTTGTCTCATAAATATTGTTGGAGGAGGGGGACAGGCTGGTGAAAGTAAGAGCTAATATCCTTTTGCACAGCAGCCTGAGAGCTCAGACGCAGCATTATCACCCAGGATACCCAAGTACAAGGAGAATTTATGAGAAACATCCCAGGCTTGCTGTGTTTCTGTTGGGATATAAAGCAGCTGTTCTTAGGGACTGGAGAATCATATCATTTTGGTGGCACTACCCCCATGCCAATACATATTTATTAAGCGCCCTTTGTGATCCATAACAGACCACGTGAAGCAAGGGCCTTATAGATCGGGATTACAGAAACCTGTGGTGTGTTTAGAAGAAAGGTAAAGAATTCTTACTATTATTTCATTGATGACTTCAGTCTCTATCAGTAACACTCGCATCGTTGTAAAGGATTACTCCACTGTGGTCCCATTCCCACTAGGAACGACTCATAGTATCCATGGCCCTTTTCCAGAGTGCTATGGCAACTCTCTTGTCCTCTGGGACGGCAGTTTTCCAGTCAGTTTTCTTCTCTGGATATGGAACTGCTAACTCGACGCACCAGAAATCAAGGAACTTAGACATTTATTGATATCCTGGCTCACACAGCCACATCTTCCAAACGTGGAGAACTTGCACAAATTACACAGAGTTCAGGTCAATAATGTTAATGAACAAAAGCTAGTTTGCTTTCGTTTCAGGTAGCATTACAAAGTGCTCTGCAAGCTTTTATTTATACTCACCTTAATCTAATTGATTAGTAAATATCAGAAAACTAGGCTATTTGTGCATTTTGCTGAACCAAAAGATTTTGAGTAAGGAATCACGTGGCATGAAATAGAAAAGAGATATTTTCAAAAACACCCACAGCTGCTAACAGCAAGAGCTGCTGTGGGATAACTATTTACATTTCACTCTTAAATAACACAGGTGCTAGGAGCAGAATTTGAGAACAAAATTTTAAAGGAAGGCTTTGTCAAGGAAGCTGAGATATGCAAGTTCTCATCACCCACTTGAGCACTCCCTGGGCTATTTTCCAAAAGTATAATTGCGGACATATTGAAGAGAGAGGGGTATGCTTTTTACTAACTGTCATTGCTCAAGGTTTCGAGCTGTTGCTTGGTAGAGGTCTTCATAAAAAAAACAGAGACTTCAGAAAGTTATGGAAGCTACTTTAATAGAAGTGTCCTATTGCTGTGTGGCTTTTTCAGTGGTTTGAGATCTATGTTCTGCATTGTAAATGAAGAACTTTTTGGCATTTCTGTAAAAAGGCTCCCTGTTCAAATTTTAATGTGGCTTGCGATACTGATGTGCTTCTCTCCACTGCCAGTTAAAAGGGGAAAAAAGTCAGATTTATGTTTTGAAAAAACTGCCTGTTATGCACTAATGAACAATAAGGCAAAATAACATTTCAAGAAATACAGAAACTGCTGCAGAAGCAATAGCACCACTATGTTTCTTTAAACCATTCATCAGCTCGTTCAGCATTCCTTCTTGAAAGAAGATAGATTTATTACATTTTATTATGCCTGCTGTTTCAATTTTACTAAAACATATAGAATCCTAAGATTGTAGAATCGTCTAGGTTGGGAGGGACCTTTAAGATCATTGAGTCCAACCATTAACCTAGCACTGCCAAACCATCACTAAACCATGTCACTCAGCACCACTTGTACCCGTCTTTTAAATATCTCCAGGGATGGCGATTCCATCACTTCCCTGGGCAGGAATGTTTAATTTCATATGAGACCGTTCCTTCTCAATTCCTGCTTGATGAGTGTGTGACGTATGGAGTTTGTTGGAATTGGACATAGCCCTGTCAACTATGTTTTTTTTCAGTGGGCATGATAAATGTTCACGAGACCAGTGCAACCCAGTAGCCGTGGGATCCGCACCCACCTGCTTTTCTTAGGATTTGGGGTTTGTGTTTCTGACAACAGTATTGGGTCAATTGCAAGTCAGAGGTTCTTGTCGGTGAGCTTACTTGCCCCATTATTTTTACTTATGTGACATGAAGAGGTTTTCTTATCACAAAGCCAAGAAATTTACTTCTGAGGGAAAAGTAAGTAATATTTTTCAAGTTTCATTCCAGTTATTCACTGTTGTCTTAGCCTTCTCTTCCTCTCCATACAGAACAAGTATGTCAAACGCAGGATAAGGATGCAGAAAATGCCATAGAAGAAGAACGAAGCCTTCTCTTGTACAAGAGGGCAACATTTTGAAACGGCAATTATTTAAGATTTTTCTGTTTTTCTCTATGTTAGTTACTACATAAACAGGAAAATAATGTGTCACAGGCTTAGAAATGAAAAAGGGGGAACGGATGTCATTAGCTGAGACAAGGCCATTTCTGTTTCAGCCAGTGAAAAGATTTAGAAAAGCAAGTATTTACAAAAAGCTTTTCAGGATAATTACAGCGTCTCCTGTTCTTTCTAAAGGAGAAGTTAAAAGCATAAAGTGGGAGCACAACATATAGTTTCACCCTAAAAGTCCCGAGGTACTTTTTAGAGTTACCGTTTTACTTCAAAATAGCTAGCTACAGTTCTATCAATTAGCAAATCCATCAGTAAAATACCTGTGTTTTTCACAAAGGTTTTATTGCAAACAATTTTAATGGCCTCTACAAAATACACAAACATTTCATGAAACCAGTTGATTTCCCATATATAAAGTTTGTGAGGTTCATCAAGAAGATAGCTCAAGTCACCTAAGTGTTAGCAATCATCTAATTGTCAATTGACAAGATTTAAGGCTTTTTGGAAGATGCAGAGCAAAAAAACAAAAACACCCCTAAAATTCCCCACAATAGAGAATAAGCAGAAACAGTCTTCTCTTAGCTCATTAATTATTTTTCTCGCACAACCTCAACATTTTTGTTGGAGCTGTGAACAGTTACGCCATTTCTTCTAACAAAACCTCCCGAAAACGCTACAAGATGACTATAGTTACTTTGGCTGAGAACGCACACACAGGACCCTTAGAGCCTGTCAATAATATGTGGCTTGCAAAAATTTCTAGGGTTTCAGGCAAAACTCTTCTTTCTCCTGTGTTTGCTGTCACTGAACTACTTTAGGGTCAAGATGTTTCACCAATGTCCAATGTCTTTGCATCATCTTGATTTACCGTACAAACACATGCCAACCAGAGAATGAGTCTGTAAAACTACAGGTTTTTACCCCTACCAACTGATCCTCAAATTTGTCTTTCATCTATGGAAGTATTTTGCCGCAAGCAAAGATATTTTTTAACACCAACACCAGACATTTAAAGCATGATTTATACACCAATGTTTTCCATTCTGGTCAGAAACTGAAAGGACATTTTAGCTCAAATTGGTTCAACTTGTCCTTGACAAGAAGCACTGCTTAGGAAGCGAGAAGCTGCGTTCTGCATTTGAAACGGGGTTGGGAAAAATAACTAAGGTGGCGAACGTATCTTCACAGCAAAAAATACTTCCATTTATTTTATAAAAGAATTCTTCACCCTTTGGAAAACTCAATGACATGGCAAGAGACACTAATTTGTCTTTCTTTCATTTGCATTATGTTTTGCTCAAAGCACTGTTTCGCAGTTGTAGCCTTATGAGGTAATTTTTGCTACGAGAAAAGCTGTCATCTTGAATGAAGTGTTTCTTCAACATGGTTTAAGTGACTTACAAACGCAGCCTAACTGTGGTGCCTTGAACACTACAGAAAGATAATACTTTCCATAGGCACTTTTCTATGCAGACATCCAGTTTTCTCTTTGTAGAAAGCACATTTTCCAAATTAAGCTCTGCTTCTTAGAGTCCTTAGGCACAATCACATCTCTGCTGGCTATCCCTCCCTTCTCACATGAAGACAATTGCTAGTTCCCGTATCTCCAGTTCAGAGAAGGCCATTAGTCCAAAAAAGAGTTTATTTTCATGCTTTTCTGGGATATGTTGGAGAGTACTTTGGACAACGTTTTTATTCGTTCAGACAGAATGAAAAAAAGGCACGTTCAATGGCTCTTCCCTTTTAGCTGGAATAAATACTCATTGCCTTAAAGCAGGACTGTGACAGGCAAGAATCATTAAGATTTAGGGCAACGAAGCTGGTGAAGGGCCTGGAGAATAAATCTTATGAGGAGCGATTGAAGGAGCTGGGACTGTTTAGTTGGAGGAAGAGGAGGCTGAGGGGAGACCTCATCACTCTCTACAGCTACTTGAAAGGCCATTGTAGAGAGGTTGGTGCTGGTCTCTTCTCACAGGTAATTAGCGATAGAACAAGAGGGAACGGCTTCAAGCTGCAGCAGGGTAGGTTTAGGCTGGACATTAGGAAAGAATTCTTCACAGAAAGCGTGGTCAGACACTGGAATAGGCTGCCCAGGGAGGTGGTGGAGTCACCATCCCGGAATGTGTTTAAGAGTCGTTTAGATGTGGTGTTGGGGGATATGGTGTAAGGGAGAACTTTGTAGAGTGGAGTTGATGGTTGGACTCGATGATCCCAAGGGTCTCTTCCAACCTAAATGATTCTATGATTCCATGATTTCTTGCTGCCTAACAGTAGCTCCTAGTACGGGTATAGATAAGCAATTACTGTATAAAAAGACTATTTTAAAAAATGCTTTTGATACCTGGGGAAAATGAGCTGATGTTTGGTTAAAAAGCTATGTTTGTCTAATAGTTTGCAGCCACTGAAAGGCGAAACCCACTATTTTTCTCTCTTTTTCAACGATGCTCTCCCTTGCTCTGCTGTCTGTCTGACCTCTTAGCAAGCCAGTGCAGAAAACTATCAGGAAGTTACTCAGTTTTTGTTGCTGCTGGTTTAGTGAGTCACATCCCCAGGGTGAGGAGTCAGCGGAGGACCAGAGGCTCTGCCAGGGAAGGCATTGTTGTGCTGCTGAGGAAGGGAATTGAGGGGAGAGGGGCTGGACCACTTCACGCACTGGCACTGAGACCTCACAGCAGCTCAGCTGTCCTGTGGTGTTTCCTCCACCTTAAAAATAATGTGTGTTGGGTGGTTTTTTTCCCCAAACAACAAGAAAAAAAAAGTAAGACAGCCAAAATGTAAATCCATCCATGAAACATTCCTTCCAGTTTTTAATTCAACATCTACTGGTATGGCATTTTACATCAGCTGTTAAGAACAATGTCAGGAATGCATCCCGGTCCTATAATGGTTCTTTTCACCTCAGTAAAGCAAATAATAGCTTAAAAGATAAGTGCTCTAGTCATGGTAAAGAACCACATGTTTTATTTAACTTTCATGCAATTAAGGTCTTGCATTCAAGAAAAGGGTAGCAGTGTGCCTGCTTTTAGCAGCTGATACTGCAGCATTTCTAAATTATAAAAGACTGAGATGAAGAGGTTTTTAATTTTGGTACACAATAACAAAATTCATAGACTAGATGTTTTTAAACAAATACTTTTAAAGACAGTTCTTATTTTTACTTGAATGTTTATACAACATAAAACCTGTCATCTTCAAACATGCATGTTGTGGGAGTTTTTGGACACAAACTCTCATAATTTATAATCTTACATCAGCACTATGATGACTGCTTAAATAACATTTAAAACAACACCATATTCCATGCATTTTAAGATATTATTTAATATCATTTAAGAGGAGCAAAGGAAGAGATAGAAACATGTGAACAGGCAGCCTTGTCTGACATTGATGTTTACACAACAAGCTCACCAAAGGTCATTTTCTTTACCACACATTACCATTTTCAGAAATCTTGACAAATAAAACAGTTGTCTCAGAAATAATCCAAATTTTTGAGCCTTCATAGCCATATGAATAACCTCACAAAAACTTTATTTATTTCTGGTTCTCTGACTTTGAAGGTTACCCATGTACCTAAGTAAACCAAAGAGCAATTGAGAATTTCAATGTAGGGATCACACATTGTTCAAGAACCACGTGTGGAGAATTTTGATTTGTAGGAGGAAGTCATTCAATAAATTTTTGAACAAATAGATCTGGAAACATTCTAAACTGAATTCAGCCAATTTCTGGTTAAAAAAAAAAAAGTGAATAAACTCATGCAATTTACTCACTTGAAAGTATTTAGTTTTAAATTTTGATCACTAGCAATTCCCACTAAATTGCCTTGTACATTGTTTTGCTAACATTTTTGGAAAAGTAAAATGTATTCTATAATGCTCATTTGATCTACTTGGGAAATCCAGTCTTTTCCACTCACACACAATTACATACTGAATTTCTAAATCCAGAGTTATAGCTAGAATTGGTCCAAAAGATGTTAATACAGAATAATGCTTTGTAATAGGTGTAAAAAATTAGTAATATGTCCTAAATATAGTGTCCCTTGCCTTTCACCTGTTAGATATATTCTCATTTCCTTATCTTACTGGAACGAAGGCATCACTTTCAGAACAAGAAAAACAAATCATAGGATGATGAATGCCTAGTCATATCATCTAGGTTTTTGCTTCATCATTCTGCTCTCTACCTGTTCTTGCTGCTCCTGTTTTGTATCTACCAAATCACGGAAAAAAATGACTGAGGTGGAACAAGTGATAAACGCACATGCATCTTCCTCTCATGATCTAAGAAAGTTGGTATTCAAAGGCCTTCAAATAATACCTTCCACTCTCCTGCCTTTTTTATGTCTCTAATTACCGAGTATTAGTGGATAAAGCCATGCTGACAGTTATTCCGTAACACACAGAGTACAGCTAGTGGCTTGGAGAAACATGTTGCTTTCAGAAGCAGACAGGGAGCCCTGGCTGCAGCCCTGTCCGGTTGCCAGACCCCCACCCAGGGCAAGGGGAGAAAGTAAGATGGAAAAGCTCATGGGTAAAGATAAGGGCAATCATTCACTAATTACTGTCACGAGCAAAGCAGACGACTTGGGGAATATTAATTTAATCCATTGCCAGTTAAAAATAGAGTAGGATGGTGAGAAACAAGGACGAAACTAAAACCACCTTCCCTCCAACACTCTCTTCTTCCCAGGCTCAACTTCACTCCTTTGTTCCCGACTCTTGTACCTCTTCCCCGACAAGCATCACAGGCAGATGAGAAACAAGGGCTGTGGTCATTCCATAACAGCTCCTCCCTGACGCTCCTTCCTCCTCACTCTTTTCCCCTGCCGCAGCCCGAGGTCCCTCCCATGGGATACAGTCCTTCACGAACCTCTCCAACATGGGTCCTTCCCACAGGCTGCAGTTCTTCAGGAACTGCTCCAGCCTGGGTCCTTTTCCAAGGGGTACAGCCCGTCATGAACAGACTGCTCCTGCATGGGCTCCTCTCCATGGGCCACAGCTCCTGCCAGGAGCCTGTTCCTGCATGAGCTCTCCGTGGGCTGCAGCTTCCTACAGGGTATGTCCACCTGCTCCGGCATGGGGTCCTCCATGGGCTGCAATGTGGATATTGGCTCTGGCATAGTCCCCCATGGGCTGCAGAAGGACAACCTATGTCACCATGGTCTTCTCCATAGGCTGCAGGAGAATCTCTGCTCTGGCAGATGGAGCACCTCCTCCCCCTCCTTCTTCACCAACCTTGGTGTCTGCAGGGCTGTTTCTCTCACATTTTTTCTCACTCCTCTCTCTCACAGCTGCTGCACAGTGGTTTTTGCCCTTTCTTAAACACTTTATCCTGCAGGCACCACCAGCTTGGCTGATGGGCAGCAGCGGATCCATTTTCGAGCAAGTTGGAACCAACTGTGTCTGACATGGGGGCAGTTCCTAGTGTCTTCTCACAGAGGCCACCCCTGCAGCTCCCCAACCACTGCCAGCACCTTACCATGTAAACACAGTACAGGAGGTTTGTGCCATTATTTGGCACCTCTATGCCACCACAGAAGGAAACAAAATGGGAAGTCAGATCCCTGTGTTAAGGCAAAAGCATGTTGTTCTCTTTCTAGGTAAGAGTTTGCCTTTTTCCTAAAAGCAGAAAAGAGAGAACTGCTCTCAAGGACCACCCACTGGCATTATCAACAAGCCTAAAACCCCTTATCGCTTTCTTTGAGGCAAACACTTATATTTAAAAACTAGAGACATTAATTAGTTATGTCACTAGTTTTTCTTACATTTGGTGACAAGGAAAATATTGTTGCAGGAGAGCTCTTCTTCATATCCTTCCCCCTCCTCCCCCTGGCTTTTTTTATCTCCTCAACTTTAATTTTGGAGAGGGTAGAAGTTTTTATGAACACGAAAATCCTGCAAACATCCTTAAGGGCAGGTAACAGCTTCTCCTGATTAATTACTGCCACACACAGCAGCACTCAGTTCTTCAGACAATCTCATTCTACATTTTTATTACTGCCTCATCCTATCTTCATCAAACACTTTTTCTTCTTTATTGCCAGATATGCTTGTTGGGAGTAGTTGGTGCTAGCTCCAGAGTGTGCATACGGCATGGACCAGTGCGGGTTATTTTCATCATGGATTGCTTTGCCCTGTGAAGAAAGCCACAACAAACATATTGCCTTCAGCAAGCAGGTGACCAGTTCTCACAAATTGCATTTTGTTTTGGAATTTGAATTTCTGCCAAAACTGCAAGGTCTGAAATGTCAGCATTTCCCATGAAAAAGAAATTCAAAATGTCGATCAGCTTTTATCCCAAGTGAAATAGGTTTGTACAGTTGCCTGGGCACAAGGACATGACACTGTTCTGTCTGCTCCATGCTAGAATAAGTTTCAAAGCTTAGGAAGTGAAGGAGGCAAGCGCTCTGCTCCCCTTCCAGCTCAGTAATTCCTGTTTGAATAGTCATGTTGCGCAGGAATAATGCTTCTGAGTTGCTGTATTAGAAAGGCTCCAGCATGAGTTTGTGATAAGCCTGTATAAGAAAATTAATCCTAGGGTTGCAAGAAGGGGTGTGACTTTTCTCCGGTACTGGCGTATCTTTCATTTTGCCAGTGGGATTCACAGCTATTTGTGGACGAGCAGAGGCATTTTGAAATTCAGGTACACTGGGCTTTGTGTTCCAAAATGCTGACTGTCAACTTCTCGTCCCCTCCCCACCATGCTTCTGCTCCCTTCTTGTCTGTCTGTCTCTCTGTCTCAGCCTATACTGTCCATACCATCTTCAGATGTAATGCTGTCCCTCAACTCTGTTTCTCTGATGGTGGCTTTTCTTTTTAAGTCAGTGAGGTTGCTCCTCACTGGTTGCTCTCTAGTGGCCTGAACACACAAGAGTTTTCAGGAGCCCTTGAGAAAAGAAGTACTAAGTGACACAGATTCATCTGCAGCTACCCGTTGATGTGTTGCAGCCCATTACAAGGGCCCTGGTCCACCAACCACGCAGACCACTGCCCTGCCTATCAATGCCACAGTTTTGCCTGGGCAGAGTGCCCAGGGTGCTGGGAGGCAGAGGATCTGAGCATGGGAAGGGGAAGGCATTTATTTAACACACTTACTCCCGAGATGAAATAAGGATGCCACCCAACTACACAGCAATACCTGGAAAGCAGAAAGCATTCCCATAACAGACATAGCCCTAATGCCTTCAGAAGCAGCAGCTGAATGGAAAGCTGTGTTGTGTGCATGTAGCTAATGGGTAGAGCATAGACAGGCAGCATATTCAGTACAAATAGAATTTTTAAATAAATAATGATGATGACCTCTAACAAACTTACTCTAAAAATCATAGAGTCATAGAATGGTTTGGGTTGGAAGGGACCTTGAAGATCACCTAGTTCTAACCCCCCTGCTGTTAGATCAGGTTACTCAAAGCTCCATCCAGCCTGGCCTTGAACACCTCCAGGGATGGGGCATCCACAGCTTCTCTGGGCAACCTGTTCCAGTGTCTTACTACCCTCATAGTAAAGAATTTCTTCCTTGTATCCAACCGAAATCTACCCTCTTTCAGTTTAAAACTATTACTCCTGTGCAAATGTGAAAACAGTTTTCCAGAGATTTATAATTGGACCTGTTTGGGTGAGTTTTCATAAAACTCTTCTAACATTTGCTCTTTGGATGATCTACTTGCCAAATAAGTCTGGTTTTTTTCTTCTAGAGTATAAAGGTGCTAGACGTCCTAAAAATAAAATCCTGTAAAAATTGCCTGTCTTTTTACTGTGATTAAAATATTTTTTCCTTAGCTTCATTTTAGTAAGTATCCTAACCAGTTTTACACTAATTTTCCAAAAATATCCAACATGAAGTAGCAAATTACATAGACAGTTTTTGATCAAATAGCTGAAATTTGGAAGCATTCTCAATTAAATGGAGCCTTGCAATTGAAACTCCTAAACAACTGGCAGCAGTACTACCAAATGATATCTAAAAAATAGAACAATTTACATATCAATACTTTAAGTAAAGAATTAATTCTTATTCCTTCTAAAGCTCATGGTACCACACATTCAAAGACAAACAGCACATAAATCAAAGCACCACTTAATGCATAGTGCAAGCATGTGCTTTTAGTTTGTTCAAGAGATTTCACTAGATCATTTGCTTTTACCAATTATGGTTTTATTGCATGTTTTAAAAATGTGTAGCATCAGAAAATTCTGTATAGTTAGAAGAGATATCTAACTTGAGGAAAATATTGTAGTTTCATTCTCATTTCAAAAACATTGTGTAAGCTACGCTTACAGAAAATAACATTATTAAAATCCAAGTAACACTAATCATGAAACAGAATTAAACCTTCCTATTTATTAATTTATCAGATGTCGTAACACTAATGTTAATCTTTGGATCATTTAAGCGGGTAAGCCACTACAGTGGGTGCTATGCAAACTTAATAGCACTGGAAAATTATTCTACTTTGATGTACGTCTGACCACAGACAATAAGTATTTAGGGCATTCAACAGTGGTCAAGGTTAACCCTAAAATTGTGTGCCCTGTCATATCGCAAAGGTCATCTGACGAACGAAAGGAAGCCAGAATGGACTTGCAATACAGCCACTCCAGTTCAGGACTGGGCAAACGCCCTGCTCTCGGCAGCTGAAGGGACGGAAGGCAGCACTGTGTGGATGCGGTAGCAGCAATTCCAGCTCCGTGCTTTGTTCCACAGAGACGGACTGAGCCGCTGGCACAGGCTGGGTGCTGTACTCCTGTTCTCACTCCTGATCGCTATGTGATTTTCCGGTACCGCTACGATTCCAAAAATACAGACTCCACTTTGACAGACCATTTGTAGCTATGGAAATAGCGATGTCTCTGACAATTCACGAAGAATTTATTAAACAATTGTTGAGTGGGCATTCAGCTCTTCAAAGGAGTTCTAGCAAGTCACTGGAGTTAACACTAAAACACCTCTCAGAAAAAAAAAAAAAAAAAAATCAGAAAAGCAAATCATGAAAACCTCTGCTAGGGCCAAGCGTCCCCCATGTGGCCAACACAAAAGCTGCCATATTGATGAGCACAAGAGTCCATCTCATCCACCACGCCGTTCCCCGTGGTACCGAGCAGTGGGTGCGTAGGAAGAGAGCAAGAATAAGAGCATCAGACGCCGGTCCTTCCTCCGGCATTCAGCCACACGTAGCTTAGGAACTAAGTCAGACACAGCAAATACCAGAATTCTAGTGATTTTGTATTCAACAGTTCAAGGTAGATGTGAAGGTTTAAAATGTTTACAACAACCTAAAGGAAAAAATTGAGACAGGAGGCATACTATTTTAGCTGCATTAGTATTCACATTTTTTACTGGCTGTGCTCAAGCAGCGGAGGATCTGCACGTACTGCCACCTCTCCAATATGCCAAATCCTCTTCAAATATTTGCTTTTTAATCAACAAACAATTTGAGCTGCTCTGTTTATTCGCTGTCTTTTTAAGAGCTCCTGCTCTGCATTTGAAAGATGAAAGCCTACAGCTCTTTCAAATTTAGGGTTGTATTTCTGAGCTACCTCTTTCAGCCCTTTTCGCATTTCCTATTACAGCTCACAGAACTAATTATACTGCCAATCCATTTGCATGTTCCAGTTTACAATTTGCAGTAGTGTAATAAAGAATTAAGCAATGTTATCGGGTAACTCCCCTTGAAAAGAAGTGTACTGGCTCCTTGTTACAATTTAGCATTGCTCTTGTGAAATCAGTAGTAGCATTAGTCATCCTCAGGAAAAAAAAGGAAAAATATTGGGGACTTTGGTTATTGAAATGAGACAAAATGTGAATCTGTTAGGAAAGAAAGGAAAAGAACCATTCAATAGTTGTGCAAGTAGAATAAATATAAGTCTAAAACTATCTCAAAAGATGATTTAGTACCTCCTCCTCTCTAAAGGTTAGCTAGACGCCTGGCAGATGTTATTTAACGTGTTATTGATCCAGCGAAGGTGATTCCAAAACCAGGTCTGCTTCAGGGCGTTATTACTCTCATACCTGGATTTTTTTTCCCCTAATATTTAACATAAATCTCCCTGATTTCAAATTAAAGACATTATTTCTTGTCCTGCCTTTCATCATACATTGTCTCGTTAATCACCTTTTTCAGTAAATCGCTACGCAGCCAGAGACATCTATAAGGAAGACTGGCAAGCGATATAAAACAAATTCAGTTCCTCCACAAATCACATTTTCTAAGCTTCCTTTCGGTCTTGCTGCTTTGAGGAAGAATTGCTTTTCTGTCTCTGTCCACCCATCACACTGGGCTGAGAATTACATTCAATGCCCGGTCAACACCAAGCAGAACAACGAAATTGCCTTTTGTGTCCTTCATGGCATTCTTTGATGTATTTAGCTATTTATAACATCATACTTGGGTTCCTATTTCTTGTAATTCCATGTTTTTCTGCAGCACTACTGCCTCAGCAATTAGGCCCCATTTTGTATTTGTGCATTTGATGTCCTGGTTGGTTTTACAGATAGTACTTTATATTTTTTATATTTCTTCTTGTTGCTTTGTCCAACCTATTCAGTATTTTTAATTTTGATCCTGTCATTCAATGTGCTTGTAACTTCTTTCAACGTGCTGTCATTAAAAAGCTTTTATAAGCAACATTTTTATTGCATGATTCCAGTTATTATGTCTAGTACCGATTAGCCCTTGGGGCACAAAAACATCCATCTTCTTGCGTTTATTCCTCCTACTTTGATAACCTTTTATTAGGAATGATTGGTTACTTTCCCCCTAGATGATATATTCTTATGTGGGAGAGCATACAAAGACTAATTTACTACAAAATAACACACCTATTATTTATTTCCTCTTCATCCATTAAACCATCTGTCCTACCAAAGAATAAAATCAGGTTATTTGACATATAGCCTTGACAAATCTGTGCTGGTTGTTCATGGGCGATGCTGGGTGTTTATTTGTAAACACTTCCTGGATTAATATCATTTTGTCATTTTGATATTTTTCTAATGGCTTTCTGGATGTTGAGCTGAGCCCAATGGACTGAGAATTTCCTCAGATCTCCTGCTGTAAAGGGTAGCAGGGTGGAAGGATAGGTAATTTCTCTGCAGTAGGACCTCCGTACACACCCCCTCTTATCAGTCTTTCAGGAACCCTCTCTATTTTCCATGGAATTCACTGAGATACTTGGTGTCAATATTTCAAAGGATGTATTTCTTTGAATATTTCTAAACAGAACTGAAAAATAGTATAGAAATTATTTTCCTTTGATAGTATACTGCATCCAAAGATACAGATGTAAAGATGCATGATCTCTGAAACAACAGAGAATAAAAAATGCACAGAATCCAAGGGTAAATTATTTTAGCACTGTTAGCTTTGTCTACAGGATGCCAATGCATATGCAACACATGCTTCCACTAGCTTTTATTTCTTTAAAAATAAACATGAAAATTTATCCCTAGCTTAGCCTGCGACAATACTGCAGAGGTCACAACACAAAAAACTTTATACTGAAGGAGATTTTGTTTCATGTGTTTTCCTATGACTACATCCATCTGTCGTTGCTCATAAAGATCTGCTCTTAAAGAGATTTAGTCCTCATGTTCGGGCTTCTCCTCCTACTATAGCCATTAGCAAATATTAAACATGAAAGCTAGTTGGAGGGCAAGGCAACATAAAAATATTTACCTCTGCTTCCTCTTCTACTTTTGTGTTTTTCAGAGTTTTTCCAATGAATGTATAATTAATGCAGAACAAAAGACCCTTTTGTCAAGTAAGCATGTATCAGTCCAAACATATGCTGCCAACACTGAAACTAGAACTGAAGGCAGCCTTGGTCCTCTCTCTCATGTTCAGTCTGGTTTAGAAAGACCAGACACCACAGGGGGTAAATCAACGCAAGACCTTTCCTCAAAGTATTAATAATAAAAAAACCTCAGCGTTTGAAAATTCTGCATTGTTTTGTACTAGGTATCTTTTCTGTTTCCCAGGCAACTTCAGAGAGAGAGAAAAAGATCTTATGTATTTACATATGTAATGTATTGAGTCAAATAAAACTCAGGGTCAATTTTTTATAACAAGGATGAGGGGTAATGGCTTCAAACTGAAAGAGGGCAGAATTAGATTAGATATCAGGAAGAAATTCTTTACTCTGAGGGTGCTGAGGCAGTGGAACAGGTTGCCCAGAGAAGTTGTAGATGTCCCATCCCTGGAAGTGTTCAAGGCCAGGCTGGATGGGCCTTTGAGCAGCCTGGTCCAGTGGGAGGTGTCCCTGCCCATGGCAGGCGGGTTGGAACTAGGTGATTTTTAAGGTTCCTTCCAACTCTAACCATTCTGATAAAGTGGAATTAGAACCTGAAATGCAGTTATTAAAACCTAATGGTGACTTTGTGCCAGGTAATTGACACAGATTCATTCACAATCGGGAGGGGAAGGGGCAGAGGGGCCGCGGTATCGCTGCTCCTCTGGAGGAACTGCTCGTCTACGAGTTCTGTACGTCCAGCCAAGGGCAGACACCTGGCAATAAAGTCACAAATAGACACCTCACCGCTTTTATGCGGGACACCAGCGAACACCAGCCCGCAGTCACCGGTGTACGGCCGCCTCGGCGCTGCCGAGAGCTGGCAAGCGCCCGGCCCAGACCCACCGCCACAGCGGGCGGCGGCGCGGCCCCGCCAGCCCGAGCGCCCGGGGGTGGTCACTGCCGGCCTGGCTGGACTGCGAGGCCTACACTCACTCCGTTCCTGCTCGGCTCGGCACAGCCGCCTCCAGATACCCGGCGGCCCGGGACCCTGCCGCCTCCCCTGCCCTCCCGCTCGGCCCCGCTGTCGCAGGAGGCCCCGCCCGGCCCGGCCCAGCCCGGCCCGGCCCGGTGGAGGCGGAGCCGCGCAGGACTCGCCGCCAGCGCCGCCGCTGCCGGAACAGCCACCGCCCGCACCGGGGCCATGGAGGAGTTTCACCCTCACAACGACGAGGTAGGGGCGGGACGGGGGGCTGCGGGTTGTGCCCGGGTGGGGCGTGGGGCTCTCCACCAGCCAGCCCCGGGCCCCGCGCCGGAGAGAGCCGGCCGAGAGCTCGGTGGAGGGCGGGCAGCGCTGCCGCGGCCTCTGCCCTGCCCCGTCCGGGACGGGCAGGTATAAGGCTGTGGTTGTAAAGGCGGGCTGTGCGGCGGGAGCCCACCGTGCCCCGTCTTTCGGGCAGCCCCGGGGCCCGGGCCGCAGCTGTGGGCCCGCCTCGGGGCGGAGCGGGGCGTCCTGGGGGGCTTGGCGCTGCCCTCTGCCTGCCCCGGGCCGCGGCCGTTACCGGCAGGCTTGGCTTCTGGGAGCTAAAAGGGTCGGTGGGAGCGGTGTTGGGGGGTGCTGCCGCCCGCTGTGGTGCTGTCAATCCGCGGCCATTTTTCCTATAACAGCCTTGGCAAAAACCCAACAAGTGCCGGGCCCGCTCTGCGCTGCAGGCAGGCCCCCGCCAGCCGCGGCCGGGGAGCCTTTCCCTTCCCGGGGGGGCTCGCTTCGGGTCTCTAGGCACCGGTTTTCATTAAAAAAAAAAAAAAAAACATATAGAAACATTATTGTCCTTGAGGTTTCTGTCCTCACCTGTGTGTTTGAAATTGATGGCTATGAAGGGGCAGATGGCACGATGGTACATGCTGTGTCTCCTTTGGAAGCCAAGCTAAGCGCTGGCGAGTAGGAATGAGAAGAAGATAGGAGGCATTAAAACTGGCAAGCTCTTTCTGCACTCCAGATTGGGTAAGATAATGAGTACGGAAACCAGTCTTTTTGATGCTAGGGTTGCGAAGCCTTGTTTTACCATTTGGCAGCAAAATGGTAGAGGTTAGGAAGTCAGTGACTCCAATAAAAACCATTATTATCACCCAGAGAAAAAGATTTGCCAGTTAACTTTTTGTCTTTGAGAATATTCTCATGACAGTGGTAGAATTTAATCTTTACAGAAAGTGTAAATTGAACCTGTTTCCAAGCTCACTGAGGCCCAAGCTTTTGGACCCACTCAAATGCGACTAGCAAAACAATACTAAATAATGTATGTATGGTGCTGGGGGAAAAAAGTAAGATTTTAGAATTATACTAACAGACTACACAATGCAAATAACCATGCATGGGGCCTGATCATCACGTTACTTACAGGAAAACTGCATCATTTGTTTACTTTTCTATCAGAAATAATAATAACTAATCTTTATTACAGATGATCTTCAATGCTGATGAGGCCCACAACATAGTTAAAGAGGTAGGTTTTATGTAACAGCTGTATTTCAAATAAATTCTTTACCTTACCTTGCACTATAGTGAAAGCAGTTACTTTCATTGACCATCCCAGATAAATTTAATCCTATATGAAAGTATTATTTATATCAAATAAAGACAGAGTTTCATTTGGAGCTTCTTTAAGCTTCATCTAGTTGCTGTCTTCAACTATCTAAAGAGGAGAAGGTAGATGACAGACAAGAGAACCAGAATTCGCATTGCAGTGAAAAGATGAGAGGCAGCAGTCACAAGTTGCAAGGGAAATTCACTCTGATTTTACTTTTTTTTCCTCTTTATCCAGCTGGAGAGTAGTTAATCAGTAGAAAGGTTGCAGGGAGAGCTTGTGGAGTCTCCAGCCTTAGAGACTTTTAAAACTTGACAAGGCCTTGAACAACGTGATCAGACTGGGAAGTTAGCCTTGGATTGAGCAGGGGGTTGCACTACATGAGCTCGTTATTCTAGCAATGCTTTTGAAAAACAATTTTTACACAAAAAGAGCTGGCTGAGAGTGAGTAGCCTGATGGTCTAAATTAAATACCTAGTAACTGGAAAGTGATTAATGAAGAGCCTGTGGCATACAGATGCTGACAGGTTTTGCAGGGAAATACCATTTTGAGAAAGGAGGTCTTAGAGGGGCTCTGCAGGTCCTTTCCCACCTGCCCTGTCAGCAAGGGAAAGGGCTGCACTTTTAGAACTGCTCCAGTACACAACAGAAAGCTCTTGGATGTCAGATAAATGGCAATTCAACCCTTTATATAACTGTCCCTGCCTTGAAAGGCCAAATACAGTATGACACAGTCTCCTGTCGCTGGGAATAAAGCCAAGTGTTTCTGCCTCTGATTGAAAGCTTAACCAGAGCTGAGGAGCTCTAGTACTGGGTATGTTTCTGGAAGGACCAAAATCCCCGAGGGACCTTGTTGTCCCTTATCTGTCTTGTATGCTGTTTTGGGAATGTTTGTTTCTGTTGAGTCCTTTGTCCAGCTTTATATACTGTGATCAGAACTAATTGGGCTTTTTAAGATCTGGGGCACAAGTTTCTTACACAGCCTGTTAGTGGGTGGTTAGTGTGTGGGATTCATCTTACCGAATCAGACGAGAAAATAGTTTTATTTTACTTACCTTTTCCAGGTCTGCATTTCTTATCTGAATTTCTCAGTTTTAAGAAGTATCCATCAGCACATAATTCTGAGTTTCTGATGAGTAAACAATGCAGTTTAAGAGTTACGGTTAGAAGGCTTTCTGTTCGATCATTTTAAGTTTAAGCAAGGGCTGGCCAACTGTAACTGTGGAAGAACATGCAATTTTCAAGCAGTTCAGGTATTTTGTGTGCTGCAAGACCCTTTGAGTGTTTCTCACTGTCATACTTTCCTTATCTTTTAAGCTGGGTTTCACTATTCACATTTCACTATTGTTGTTCTAGCTCTGAAGATTTTGGTATATTGCTCACAGGCTCCAAAAGGTTGGCCAGCCCAAGCAGACAGTATTGATTTGAGCAGTACTATTTCCATTACAGTAGCTTCTGAAAGCCAGGCAGTCATTAGGAACAGTGGGATGTGTCAGTATCTTCACCGGTAAATAGATCCATTCATTTAACTTGGTACTGGAAGCATATGGCTAAGGTCTTCCGTACCAGAAATGTTCAGTCAGATCCTTATTTTTCAGGATGTAATAATGTGGTAATATGTTTTAAAAGTAAGTTTCTGAGAAGGCTCATTTTATTTCCCATTCAGCAACTGATACCTGATGAGCTCAAGGGATTTAAAGTAATCCAATTGCCAGATAAAATTCCTCAGATTATGCAAGACATTTTAAGCCTCTACATTTTGAAGTATGGTGACTGTAACTATTTTTTTTTTCTCTATTTTAGTGCATAGAAAGTGTTATAGGCAAGGCAGATTATAATCACAACAAAGTCAACCAGTGGACTGCTGCTATAGTAGAACAGTCGCTGACACATCTGGTAAAACTCGGAAAAACATACAAGTACATCGGTAAGTACGAGCAGTCATACTTCTACCAGATACTATTGCAATAAATAATTGCTGAAAGGTTCATTTGAATGCAGTTCTATATTCAGTAGAAAGTTTTAAACTGTAAACCAAGCAGAGCAGATACCTGAAATCTTCTGTTATATAGATTTTTAGTAATACCTGCAGTAAAACCATGGCAGTTTCACGGGGGATAAGCATGCTAGCAACACTTAGCACAGATGACATGTTACACAGTCTTTCCTGCCTGTTAAGCAGCTCCAAAACAATTATATCAACTGTTTTGTATCAGTTCAGGAAGTAATTGCATATCTCAAATAAAATTTTCAGTAGAATTAAGCTTCCTATAACCACAGACATTTGAAAGACTTTAGTCCTGTAATCTAAGTTGTGTCCCATTGTGTTTATACCTGTGGAAGGGAAATGGAAATAAGTGGAAGTTTAACCCACTTCAGTCCTTTTGTAGTGATGTAGTAGCAAGTGTTTGCGCTCTGTTCTGTTTTGAAAGTCTTGAATTCAGATTGTCACTGGTTTTGTGACCATTGCAGGTCAGTCTAGAAATGCTGCATGTCACTAGAGTGTGGTTTCAGAGAGCAGTCAATCAGTACTTTTGAGAAACAACCCTCATCAAGTGTGACTTCTGCTGTAGCTGTGAGGACAGCACAGGCAATCCCGTTCTGAGGTGCACATGACACAAGCCATATCTAAGTAGTTTAAAAGATAAAAATCATAATCCTATTAGCAAGCGTTTTGTTAAAGCCATGGTCTTTATGCAAGTAAAAATAATCGTGAAACAAATACCAAGTTCTTGAGGAAAATACTGGGGGTGAGGGGTTTGTCAAAAAGGTTTTGACTTAGCTGAATGCCACCTGCCAGCCATTTGAAAACGTAATGCAGGTTTGAGTTCAGAAGTACTGAATGATTCGGCTCTTCTGCTTTAATAATTAACTCCTTGGCTTTATGACTGTCTCTTGCAGTAACCTGCGCAGTGATGCAGAGGAGTGGAGCTGGTCTTCACACAGCAAGCTCGTGCTTCTGGGATACCACAACTGATGGTAAGTTTCCTCACTCAAATTAAAAATTTGTAGTAAAAGAAATGTTACTTATTGCTCAGTTGTAATAGTTAGGTTGAACGTTTTTGAAAAAGTGATGGAGAAGCAGTAGCTTCCAGGATTAGATGCTTGTTTACAATCCCAGCAGAAATATTTTGTTAGCAGTCAGTGCCCGCATTAAGAGCGATTGCTTGTTAATTATGAGAAGCAGGAGTAGAAATGCCTTCATTCTGAAACAAGAGTCAAAACATTTAATTCTCATCAGTAACCATAGATCAGTTGAAAAGGCGTTAAAATGTTTCTTGCAGTAAATGCAAGTGGGTAGTCCTAAACATATCTGCCTGTCCACTGTAAGGGGACAGTGCTACTTTGGAGGAGAACAGGCTTGGTAAAAAATAGAAATAGTTTGACTAACAGTATGTCTTTCAGTTGGTTAACTATCAGCCAGACTTTGGATGCATTTTTTTTTGCTTCTAAATTAGTTCTGAATGCATTTTTAAACCAGGTTCCAGAGTACTGTGGGGAAACAAGATTAAAATAATCTTATGTCTGTCACAGACTCAGGTCTTTTTAGAAGAGGGCACCAAGATTTAACTTTAAAATAGAGATGGCATTAGAAAGTCAACCAAGGTTAAAAAAAATAAAATCATAAAATGAAGTAAAAGAGTACAGTTTAATCTTCATGTTTCTTTGGCTTGTAAGGCATTGATATAACAGAAGAGGAAAAATTACAGAAAGTAAATACACTAGAATGTATTTGATCCAGTCTTTTTTTTCTGATTTCTCATCCGATTATCTTGCCAATTTCAGTATGAGATTTTCAAGGATTTTTTTCAAGCCCAACTTTTGAAGAGAGATACTGAAATTGTGTTTTCCTGGAAACTGTCTTAAGTATCCAAGACTCATGTTAGGTAGTAAACAACGTACAAGATAATGAAAGTGTTTTGAGGACTGTAGTCTGTTTATAGCCAAGATGACATAATAGTACTTACTTTAAATCACAGCTGAATTATTCATACTAATTTGACATCATTTACACTGTGATAATGTGAATGTAGTAAAGACGCTGGAATTCTATTTTTATTTTGTAATAATCTCTTCTAGGAACCTGCACAGTGAGATGGGAAAACCGAACAATGAACTGCATTGTCAATGTGTTTGCTGTTGCTATTATCCTGTAGCTGACTGGAAGATAAATATAAGCAACACCGAAGCCTTTAAAAAAAAAAAAATCATCTAAACACATGGCTAAATATTTCAAACCATTATTTGTTTTTGTATGAGGAGCATACGGTCTAAGTCAGTTCTCATAGATAAATTATCTGAAAGCTAGCAAAAAATTTGAAATATATATATGTATCTATCTAAAGAGAAAGTTTTAGTAATTCAGATATTCAGAAATATGTTAATGAGAAGATGCCACAAAGATCAATACAATTTATATCAAAGCTAATATCAAAGATACTTTATTCAAGAGGAACAAAACACATCAAATCAAAGGAAAGGTCAAAGGGCAAGCAAGACCTCTCAGGATTATGGTGCATTTGGGAACA
Organism: Fratercula arctica; assembly: GCA_947846985.1. Lineage (NCBI taxonomy): Eukaryota > Metazoa > Chordata > Aves > Charadriiformes > Alcidae > Fratercula > Fratercula arctica. The sequence continues at coordinate 91,846,550 of CANTUZ010000001.1, read as the reverse complement.
AATTATGAACACAATTCAGAGTGGATATACTGTAAACAACACTGGTGCTTCATGCTTGATGAAACAAAGCTAACTGTCACATTGAATGCTGGTGCTTGTGAAATTGCATCAGTATCGCGTTTTGGTCAAGCATGGACATTTACATTGAAATTAAATCCAGTTAAGCTTTTCCCCTGGAGGCAGAGGATGACTTCACTGGGACAAAGGTGAAATATACCTAGTCCTAGCAGAATTCTAATGTATCTTCAGAATGAAGAACTTGGTATTTGTTATTGATTCAGGGAAACATGTTGGGGATCAGACATCCACCTTTCATCCATCGTTTATAAATCTGAAAACATTCTGAAGGTACTTAAATTTTATTTTATTCTACGACTGTGGAATTTGTGACAAGCACTTTATTGATTCCTCATGATTGATTCCTCATTCCTAGCCAGGAGCTAGGACAATAAGACTGGACCCACATTACTCCAAGTTGAATAAAGGGTTCGGAGAGAAGGCACACACATTTCTAGAGGCTCTTGTTAGCTTTGAAAGCATTTATCTTAAAGCAACATATCTGTTCTTTATAGGAGTGTTTCCTACACTCTCTAAGTCTAGAATTGGATCTTAGTTCTATGAAATAATACAGTTAAGTTTTAAGCACTATGAATTCCCCTCCTGTAAAGATGTATACAAGTTCTTAACTTTGCTCATCTGATGAGTCTTAACGTGAAATATTCCACGTGGAAGAAAAGCATTTGCACACAGGCAAGTACTTGCTGGATTGGGGCCTACATCTTTGTTGATTAATGCACAAATTATATGATAAAGAAATGTATCAATACCAAAAATGCCTAAATGATTGCTGCCACTAAGTGGCAGCTACATTAAGTTGTTTTCTCAGATGCTGCTTAAGGATAGAATTTTTTTCTTTATTACTGCATGTCTTTGGAAGAGACTGGTAACTACCTAACAGCTACCATAAGGCTGGTTTTGATTTTAACAAATGAATATTAAAGCACTATTCACTATTATGCAGTTTTGTTTGAGGTTTTTTTGGTTTTGGGTTTTTTTTTTTTTTTTTTTTCAGAAAACTGACTATTAGGGCATGTAGCAAGTGTCCTGTACAAAGAACAAGCTAAAAACCATTTCATTGCTTAAGTTGTGTATACATATAGCTAGTATGAGACTACAGAAAGAACACATGTATGTGTAATTCGCAATACTGTTCAAGATCTCTTGCTTTGCAGACATATAGAGTTCCGCTTTTACCTAAGTGCAAGTAAAATTAATACTGTAATATTGCATTTGCCTAACAGGCAAGTGTAGCGTGAAGATGTATGTGTGTGTTGTACTGACTTTCAAATGTATTCAAATTTAACATGAGTTGGGTTAGGACAGCAATTTCTGAACCAGGTACCAGCATCCAAGAGCTGAGTTGTGGAACTGACAAAAACGCAGTAGTTTCACTGATATTTGGTATGGTGCAAAATGAAAAAATAAGTGGGGTAGCAACTGGAAAAAGATTTGGTACGATTGACACGGTTTAAGAAGTGTGTGAGTAAAAATAGCAGTGGCTGTTATCCCCCTTTAATGGGCATTTGGGTGCCATGGTCAGGAGAAATATTCCAAATAGCCACTTGTAATCTCATTTTTGCTTTACTTGAAAACAAGATGCACTGAGTAAGACGATCAGTTCAATGAGGCTTGGTGAAGGTTCTGCTGCAGAAGAAACCTAGAAAATACTGAATAATTATAAGACTGCTTCATTTTTCTTTCTACCAAAAAAAAAAAAAAATAAAGTTTTGCCTTAGTTGTATTTTTGCCTCCTGTTCTTGATTGATATAAATAGGAAGTAAGAAAAATATTCCTCTTACTTTCCTTCAGTTGTATACAATAGTGAGAACTTGGGAAATTTGCTGAAGTTGTGTGTGCATTTCAGAGACCAGACCCCGTCAAAGGCTAGTTCCCAGACTTGGCATAATTTCTTACACCTCTTGTCTCCTCAAACTTCATCTTACTGCTTGTCTTGATGATGCAAGTTAAAGTTTTGTTACTCCAGAAAGATTATTATGAAACTCTGGGAAAAGTATTTTCATTCCATTTCATTCATATCCTGGTGAATTTAACTTCTTTCCCATCTTTCTTTTCCCCATCCTCTGTGGGTACAAACAGCTACTTGTATTTAATATAGCTCCCAAAAGAAATGCTGAACACCATTAGTTGCTTTTCCAAGTAGGTTGTTTTCAAGGATAAAACTATGAATTGCAGAATATGAAAGCCCATATCTCAATAGTATTTTTTATCAATATAATGTTTTCTTACTTGTTGCAATTGGGGTGTTGAGTTATTGTTAACAACAGGGGTCTTATTAATGGGACAGAAAAGTTTGCATTAAGGTATAGCCCATATATATGGAGTTATATGTTCCTACATATGATTTCATGACAAAAGACACCTGTTACTCTTCCCATGCAAATTTTATTACTGTAAACAGAAAAGTGTGAAAGGGAAAGTAAGGGAGCAGATTCATTACTTTCTGTTTCATTGCCTGCCAACTGTCTGTCAGAAACTTGTTACCTTTCTGATGGCTGTCTTCCCATTATACTCCATTTGTGAAACAAGGGCAAATCCTGGTATGTTTGAGTCATGCAACCTAAAGCACTTGACAGAAGCCACTGAAATCCCAGCTGGTAGCTAGCCTATTTGGAGTTTGGCATGCACTGATATTTTAAATACACCATAAAAGAGAAAACATTAACAACTGGTATCCTATATGTATTAGTACAGCAGCTGCCATATAGAGAAAAATGGGGTTTATTCTAATACTGACAGCAGACCCTTCAAAGAGGAGTGCAGTAGATCCTGTAATGAACAATTCTTACCTCATTATTCCTGCCTGCTGTACAATCTGACCAGGTCGTTTTGTTCCTATTTAATTCTGAGAGGGATTTTTTTAGCACAGTCACGGTGTGACACAAGCACGGACCCAGGCGGCAGCCCCCATCAAAATCCTGCCTGTGTGTCTGCAAGACATTCTCAGGTCTGCAGGACATTCCCAGCTTGAAGCCTGCACCGGTTTGTCTTTCGGGGAGCATCTGAGCTCAGGTGTGGTATTCTGTAAATGCAGCAATAAACACAGTTGGAAAGCAGCTCTGAAGATATGCAGTCACGTTTAATTGTGTTACAGGTGAGCTGCTCTAGCCCGCTGGGTCTATGCCAGGTAAGGGGTCTGTGGACATCGGCTTGTAGGTGGAATGGTTTCTCTCTTCCCCCCACAATGGAAGGAAGGCTGCAGCCAAACACCGCGTGCCCACCCAGGGAGATTTTTCTACTCCGATGAGTCTAAATCACTATGGAGTAAGCGGAGGTTTTAGCTCACATGTTCCATCAAGCATCTGTTTTCAAACACAGGAGGCATACTGTGACAGCAGCTTTATTTGTTACGTAAAAGTTTTCTACAAAGGAACAGAGTAGTGCTAGAGTGACAGCTACAAACACCCCTGTAACTCCCGTCCCACCATCTGACCTAAAATGACTTGAAAAGGAGAATCAGGGTTACAGAAACTGTCACTGGTCACTACAGGCTTGTGTCAGGTGCATACGGTTACTCTCTCATGTGAAGAAGCTATCGGGGCCACATAGCACAAGTAGGTGCACAAAAGAAAAGAGACAGGCAAGTTTTGTAGTGACACTACCATTTTAAATAGATGGTTTTACCGTATCTGTAAGTTAATTACAGACTTTGTAATCCATGCTTACGTAGCTTCACAGCATAGAGACCACACACGGAGTCTGGAATCAAAGCCATTAAAATCCCCCATCCACAGGGGAAGGTGGCGAGATGGACTAGCTGCCTCGGCTACAAGAAACTCAAACTTCTTTCTAGTCAGTAGGTTCTCCTCCTCATAGGCCTATACTGCATATAATCAGAGTAACTTCTGAACAGCACTTCCTAAATCAGAAACAGCATCGTATATGCAAACACCCCCATCATATCTGTAAACACCTGTTATGGTTTGAGAAAACCCATAACAATTTATTGTCATTTAGACAATTATTCTATCACCCGATGATCCCTCCCCACCCAGAAAGGGAAATCGGGGAAAGCAGGGAAATATGAGGGTTGAAATATAAATAGATTTAATAGGATAACACTAAATAATTAACAATAATACTAAAGAATCAGTATTAATACTGATACTAATATAAGATATACAAGAATTATACTCATCCAGTTCTATCAGCAGGAGGCTGTGCACTCCCAGCAGTGGACAGCAAATGTCGGACACTGCGAGAGCTACGGCTTCAGGAGGAAGGAAAGAGCTCAGGGGTCCGGCACCGGGGCAAGGAGTTTCTCTGGACCACCACCATCAAGGGAGAGACAGACTATGCAGCAAACTTTCTAATTTATATAGAATGTGATGTTCATGGTATGAAATAATCCTGTTGGCCAGCCTGGGTCAAATGCCAGGCTCATCCTCATCCCTGCGGCTGGCAAGGCTCGAAAACACTGAGACCTTGAATCTCACATAGCCTAGCTGGCTATAAAGTAAATATTTTCACAAATTCAGACACCAGAGTCTTCCAAAAGTGCAGTTTTCCCCAGCATTAGAAGATAAATTAGTCCCGTGTCACTCAACCCAGGACAATACCTTGAGAAGAAATTAAACATTCTCTGCTATCCATTTTTGTAGAGTTTACTGAAGTTTTTGAGGCAGCCTTTATTCAGTGCTTGTTCATGACAACCTGGTTAGAATTAGAGGTTGGGGGAAAGGGGGATGAATGAAATGAAGTTGTTGCTTGACAAAAAGAAGTGTGATCTTTCTATATATAACTTGTCACACACACACACACATATTTTTGTTCGTCCTTTTCATTTATCCATTTCCCTAACAATTTTGAGACATAAATAGATAATTTTGTTCATTTAGAATTTTATCTCTTGTTCCTTATTTCAGCAACATCTAGGTATCAAAACAAGTACTCCAAAAGTGTTCGTACAAACAAATATCCTGGCCTGAGATAATACAATTTATCAGCATAAGTGAGAGGGCCAGGTAACAGCAAGGCTATGACTACCTTTACTGGTACCCACAGCAGTCCACTCGAGGCAGTCACAACTTTATCCAATTTCGGGCAATTAACTTTGGGGGCTTATTTTCTGTATGGGCTTCTACAGTGGCTGTTGAAACTGGTGTGACCAAATCACACAAGAATCTGCTGCAGGGTTGCAAGTGATGTCATTTGTTAGTGTCATGTGTCTGCAAAAATGTGTAAAGAACTCACAGATCAATGCTGTAATAGCTATATGGCATTCATGCCCAAGTTGAACATTTTAGGAAATTAAACAAACAGTAACCATAGCTGTAGCTTAATGGTCTGCTGATGCTGTGAACAAATGATAGTTGCCCATTTCATGGCACACATTATAGGTCCCCTGAACAATAATTGAAGTGATTGTTGGTGGGGAACAACTTTGCAAAAGCTGTCTTTGGAAGGGAAGAAAGTGAGTAGTTTTAATTTAAGGTTTAGATATGGATCAACCTAGGCTTAGGGATCAGTGCTGGGATCTTCCAGGCTCATCTTCTAGCCTTGCTTTGACATCTTATGCAGTTGCCTCATTATTCTTTTTTTGTGTGTGTGAAAAATTTTGGCTTCATTTGAGTAACAACTGGTAAATACAGACTGACAGAATGGTAGGGGCTGGAAGGGACCTCTGGAGATCATCTAGCCCAACCCCCCTGCCAGAGCAGGGTCACCCCGAGCAGGTTGCACAGGAACGTGTCCAGGCGGGTTTTGAATGTCTCCAGAGAAGGAGACTCCACCACCTCTCTGGGCAGCCTGTTCCAGTGCTCTGCCACACTCAAAGTAAAGAAGTTTTTCCTCATGTTGAGATGGAATTTCCTGTGTTCCAGTTTGTGCCCATTGCCCGTTGTCCTGTCGCTGGGCACCACTGAAAAGAGCCTGGCCCCACCTTCTTGACACCTGCCCTTTAGATATTTATAAGCATTCATGAGACTCCTTCTCAGTCTTCTGTTCTCCAGGCTAAACAGACCCAGGTCTCTCAGCCTTTCCTCATAAGAGAGGTGTTCCAGTCCCCTGATCATCTTCGTAGCCCTCCACTGGACTCTCTCCAGTAGTTCCCTGTCCTTCTTGAACCGGGGAGCCCAGAACTGGACACAGCACTCCAGGTGCGGCCTCACCAGGGCAGAGTAGAGGGGGAGGATGACCTCCCTTGACCTGCTGGCCACAGTCTTTTTAATGGATCCCAGGATGCCGTTGGCCTTCTTGGCCACAAGGGCACACTGCTGGCTCATGGTCATCCTGTTGTCCACCAGGACTCCCAGGTCTCTCTCTGCGGAGCTGCTCTCCAGCAGGTCACGCCCAACCTGTACTGGTGCATGGGGTTATTCCTCCCCAGGTGCAGGACCCTCCACTCGCCCTTGTTGAACTTCATGAGGTGCCTCTCAGGCATACAAACTTCCCAGTTTGGGCCTTGTGAATTGCTCCACCTGAAGCGAACACAAACCTCTCCCAACAGGCCGTTCTGCTGACGCCGGGGGTTGGGATGGGGATGGGGACGACACAGCAAGCGCCTCTGCCGCCTTCTGCCCAGCTCCTGCGGGCAGCACACCACCGGCGGGCCGGGCTTCAGCCCAGACGGGACCTGCCCGCCCTGCACCTTGGGTGCTGCCACGCCACACGGGCTTCCCGCTTCCAGCAGCTTCATGGCGGTGAATAACCGAGCTGGCTGCGCTAGAGGTGGAGCACACGCTGCCTGCCGGCACCGCCGCATTTCAAGGCAGGCACGGCCATCCCAGCCACCGGCATTTACGATTTCGCGAGTCCCCGGGTGCCGTGCTCCCGCGGGGTAGCCAGGGGGCCGCGGCAGCACGGCGGGCCAAAGCCGACGGCAGGAGGCGCGGCCCCGCCACGGCTCCGAACACGGCGGGCCGAAGCCGACGGCAGGTGGCGTGGCCGAGCTCCCCGCTCTGGCTACCGTAAGGGGACGGATTGTCCCTCCGGCCCCCGCCGGCCTGTGGAAAGCTGCAGCCGGTGGTCCCCAGCGGCCGAAGGTCCCCCTGGCTTCCCCGGTCGGAGCCCCCGCCGTGCGGCCTGGCCGGGCTGGGCTGCGGATGGGGACGGGTCCATCGCTAGGGGCAGAGAGCGGTGCCGGGAGGAGCGGTGCCCTGCTCAGCGGCCTTTCACAGCGCCCGTTCCAAAAGGCCGATAGTTCCCGGCCCAGGGGCTGGGTGGCAGCTGCTGCCAAGGGGCTGGCCTGAGGGAGACCCCGGGCCCGGGCTCGGTGCCGCTCTGGGCAGCGAGGAACCGTGAAAAGGAGAGATGGCACGGGAGTGGCCACACACAGTCACTGGCATGGGACACTACCAAGGTGGAAATACCCCAACTGTAGTCTTAAAAGTAGTGGTAGTAACACATAACACCAAGCTGTGTGGTGCGGTTGACATGGCTGAGGGACAGAATGCCATCTGGACAGACCTGGACAGGCTTGAGAGGTGGGCCCCTGTGAACCTCATGAGGTTCAACAAGGCCAATTGCAGGGTCCTGCACCTGGGTCGGGGAAACCCCTGGTATCAATAGAGGCTGGGGGATGAAGGGGTTGAGAGCAGCCCTACCAAGAAGGACCTGGGAGTGCTGGTGGATGAAAGTCTGGAGATGAGCTGGCAATGTGTGCTTGTAGCCCAGAAACCCAAACATATACCCATCTGCATCAAAAGAAGCATGGCCAACAGGTCAAGGGAGGTTGATTCTGTCCCTCTGCTCTGGTGAGACCCCACCTGGAGTACTGCATCCAGCTCTGGGGTCCCCAACATAGGAAGGACATGGACCTGTTGGAGTGGATCCAGAGGAGGGCCACAAAGATGATCAGAGGGCTGGAGCACTTCTCCTGTGAATAAAGGCTGACACAGTTGGGGTTGTTCATCCTGGAGAAGAGAAGGCTCTGGGGAGACCTTGTTGTGGCCTTTCAGTACTTAAATACTTTAAAGGGGGCCTACAGAAAAGATGGGGACAAAATTTTTAGTAGGGCCTGTTGTGATAGGACAAGGGGTACTGGCTTGAAACTAAAAGAGGGTAGATTTAGACTAGATATAAGGAAAAAATTCTTTACTCTGAGGAGGGTGAAACACTGGAACAGATTACCCAGAAAGGCGGTAGATGCCCCATCCCTGGAAACATTCAAGGTCAGGCTGGATGGGGCTCTGAGCAGCCTCATTTAGTTGAAGATGTCCCTGCTCATTGCAGGGGAGGTGGGACTAGATGACCTTTAAAGGTTCCTTCCAACCCAAACCATTCTATGATTTTATGATTCTGCAGCAGTAACTTTCTTACAAAACAGTATGGGGCAGCTATGGTTATGCCATTCCTCTTGAAACGTATGTTTTCTGTGAAATTGTCATAGCCTCCAGGAAACATGAGACTGCAAACTGTCATTGCCAGCCAACAGATACCCCACAGATGCTCTTCTTACTTCCCTACTGGGAATTTGGGAGTTACAGCAGCAGCAGCAGCAGCTGTGAGCTGTGTATGTGACAATCACCCGCCCATCTTCTGACTTCGGATATTTTTGTATTAGCTGTTGGGCCTCATGAAAGTAAGCTTTTTATACACATGCTTAACTATATATATGACATACTTTTAATTTCAGTATTCCTGCTATTAAAAATACTTTCTCTTGAGAAGAGACACGGGACTGCCTTTCATGTATTAGACCACAACAGCAGTGATACCTATTGATACTGAACAGATGTTGGGGAATTAAAAATAGAATTGTGTTACATATTGCCAACCTCTTTCATTCACCCACTGAAGCTGGTCAAAGGGCTGTACAATCTCATAAAAATTTGCATGATGTTTTCTCTTTTATAAGACAAACTTGAAACAGAGAAAAGCAAAGCAGAGAGGCAGTGTGAAGGGGCAGGGAAAGCACCAACAGCTCAAACAGAAACTTAAGAAAGAATGCAGGGCTCCAGATTTATTTTTTATTTTCCACATAGGTAGGTGATTTAAATGAGAGGCAAACTCCAACTCATAGGACCAACCCTGAAACACAGCTTAATTTACAATACCTGATCTCCCTCTTCCCCTTTTTCAGCAGTCCATTCGTTCCGCCAGCTCCTGTCTCATTTCTTTATGAAAACAGATTAAACAAATAAACCTGGCATGGAAACCTAGCTTAAGAATTTCTCAAACAGTAGCCACTGGAATATGTGATCCTGGTTCTCCATAACAGTAGTAGTATTGTTATTATGATGATATTATTACTGCATCACCTAGAAGCACTAAGTTGGGAACAGGGCCCCACTTTGCTGGATGTTCCCCAAACATAAAAGGAAAGCCCAGCTGTTGTCTGAAAGCAGTTCAGTTTGACTGCAAAAACTGCAATGGATGGACACAGGCAGTCCTAGGAACACAAAGAAACAATATTAGCCACCCCAAAAGCAGTGGTCCCAGGACAGAGATGAAGATCTCTGAGGAAGGCCATGGCTGAGCACGTTGGCGCTGACTGATATGTCAAGGGCAACAACAGCAGAGGGCTAGGGATCTGCCTGCTTGGAAACTTTAGTCACAGCATTTTGAGAGTCGCGCTGAGTTAGAAGCCAGGCTTAAGATGAAAAGGGGAGCATGAGCAACTGTATAAAGTACTTTTTCAGTTATAGATGGAAGAGAAGAAGGGCTGGTAGTTATATTAGCAAGAAATTGTTTTGGTTAGTTTTTTAAAAGATGAGACTATTCTTGAGTTGGGTGAAGAACAAGACAAATGAGGTAAGAGGTTCCCTTTGCAGCTTGTGTGGCATTTAGAAGCTATGCAAAGGCCAGTCCTGGGCAACCTTTCCCACTGACAGTTTCCTCGGCAGGAATAAACACCCACTCGGCACGTAAGGCAGCAGTTTGCTAGCTCACCCTGGCTCACCCCTCTGCTGATACAGCTTCCTTGTGCGCTTACAAAATGCAAAAACTGTCCCCATTAGCTAGAGATGAACAGTGTTTTTGTCATTGGTAGGGGGAGAAGGGAAGGTCCAGCAAGACAAATTAAATGGCTGTGGATATTAGCTAAATAAGGAGGGAACATCTGTTACTTCTGAAGGGGAAGTGGCCATCTTAATGGGTTACAGCTTAGTCTTTGCAAATGACTTGAAAGTAACATGAGGACTTTCATCATTTTATTGGTTTTGGGGGTAGTTTCTGTTGCTTACATAAATGCAAGTGTACCTGTTAAATTTTCATAATAGTAAGTTGCCTGTATCTGTCACTCCCTAAGTCTGAGAAATACAGATTTTTTTTTGCAGCATAACAGTTGGGGTATGCTGGTTTTCCTGTCCAGCCTCACAAGCAAAGATTCGTATAGTGGCTCTCATCATCTCTCTCCCTGATTACTATTGTTCCTTTTCTGCCAGGGTCAAGATCCCCTCCCAAACGTTGCTACAGAGATCTTATCTCTAATCTTTCCCTGATACCTGTATCCTGCTAACTTATAGTTAACCATCACACCACCCTGGGAGGATTTAGGGCATAAAAGTACCTACAGAGGGAATCAGTGCATAAAGGGCTTAAATAGGATATTGTCTTCATGCAGGCTATCAACAAGGAACGGTGGCAGATGCTCTAAACGTACTAACGTATTTGCCCTGTAATGCAACGCTCAGGCCAACACTCGTTATCACTGCAATTCTCCTGCAGGAGAGCAGTTGTTCAGAGCTGTTGCTTGGGGAAAAGCTGCTGGTGTGTCCCAGGCAGTGATGTGAGGGCACACAGCACATAAACCTGCAGTCCCCAAACGGTCACTTCGTTCATTACAAGGGCTTTTATAGTGGTACCAGCTGAATGTCTGACAGATGAATGCAAATAAAGGCATTGGGGCATTCGTTTAGTTAACAACAACAATGACTAACTTGAGGCAAGATCCCCTGGCTGTGTTTGCAACATAGGCTTTGCTGTCTGCCTCAGAGGGTGTGAAATGGCAGGGAAAGGGCTCACTTGCAGCTGCAGCAATAACTATGGCAGAGACTATAATTTTTAGAGGTTTCCTGTAAAATGAATGCGAAGTAACATTGGGTAACTGAGCATCAGTTCGTCCTCTGTAAGCCGTATTTCATTGCAACTCCTGTTGCTGTCCTTTTCATACTGTTTTTATCATTATTTGTTTTGGCTTGTAGTGTTAGATCTTCGCTGTTGAGCACGTTTAATTTATGCATGTGAGATGGACAACAGTGATTGGAAATGATCCATGTGTTGACTTAACCATTTGCAGCCCTAGTACAGTGAAAGTATTTCACAAATGATTAACAGGTGAGAGGAGCTTTCATAATTTGGGGGCAGAAGGCAGCTGCTGACGGTCTACAGGGCTCTTTTTCTGTTTCCTCAGGGGGACTGGCTCTAGAAAATGTTTCTCACAGTTGGTTTGTCAGTCTTTGCTGGTTATTTCCTTGCTGCTCTCTGAGAAAGGTTAAGGTCTCAGAGGGCTTGTGTGAATTTACCACCTGAAAATGGGCTTGAGCTAGCATTGGTTGTCACAGATGAAAGGGAAGTATGAGAAAAAGGCAGAGAGGGTGATAAAACCATAGCAGCAGCTATCTTCATTAGCTGTTCATGGGAACGTGCCCAGCCTTACGTTATCCTGCAGGGATATTCGCTTATGCCCTGGCTGCATGGGATTGCAGGGTAGGAATCTCTTTTGTCTGTAAGGGTGGAAAGTCTGTGATATGAAACTGGACGCTTGCTATTCCTAAATGCCCTGCTGTTAGCACCGGTATTGATAACTATGTTTTGTCCTGTTAACTGCAAAGAGATGATGGCAATTGCCCTGTCCCAGTTCTTCCCTATGCCATTTCTGCACCCAGGCTTCAAAGAGAAGCCTTACAGAGCCGCAGTGCAGGCTCTGGACTTTTGCATGGTCCAGTCTAACTCACAGGAGTGCAAAAAGACAAAACCAGCATAAGAAGCGTCTACACTTTATTTCGAAGGTGATTTGACCTTTGCAATCCATTTTTCTGAAGGCCATAAAACTCATGGTGAATGGTATTTGCATATTTTCTGGTCTTAACACCGGTTGACCTAAAAGTACAAAACAAAACCAACCAAAGAGCTATTTGCAGGGCACTTTGCTTTGTAAACTGTTGCCAGAAATATAAAGCAGCAGTTCTAAGGGAGAGAGATGATCTGACTCACCCTTGGCTGGTCTTTTCCTCCCTTCTTCCCTCTACGGTAATGCGCAGTGGGGTGGGTGAGTGTTTTGGGGGGGGATTGAGTTTTTTGTCCATTTCCCTCATTTCTGAACAATGCAAATGAAATGTAGGGTCAAATGCAGGGATGTTTTATGGGATAAAAGTACAGATTGACCCATACATGCCGAAATACTAGAACAGAGCAACTCATAAATTTCCTTCATCGTAGAATTTAAAATAAAAATCATTAAGCAGGGGAGGGGAATATTAAAGGAGGGGACCAAAATAGGCTGTTTGGGCAATGCAGAGGAGGCAACAGCCCCGATCTATTTGTAGTGACAGGGGAGGTTGCAACTGAATCATGTTCTGTGAGATGCACGCTGCACTGGTGGGAGCTCAGAGCCTTGTGTCTCTCCCTGCACTCACAGTGGGCACAAGCACTTGCAGAATTGCCAAAAAGATTGTGGGAGCTGGAGATTTTCAGGAAACTTGCAGAGCTGGGGCGCAGGAAGGCATGGGTGAGTGAAGGTGCAATAGCAGCAATTGGTAGAAGAGGATGGACGGAGAGAAATCGGTGGTAGCTGAGTGGGCAGAGATACCAGGAGTTAGCCAGGAAGAAGAGTACCAGTGGAAAGGGAGGGAATGGGATTAGTGGAAAGCATATGTAAGCTTTCAGCAATTTTTCCACTCTACTATAATTAATTTTGCTGCTAGTCTGGCCGGATTCGTTTGTAGTGAACGTAAATGAGACCAGTGGGTTTCTAGGGTCCGTAAGAGTATGAAATGCAAAAATGAGCCTGTGGTTCATGACAAATGACTGTGCTGGCTTGTGTCTGTGGAACTGACACTGTTGTACCGAGTCAGACATGAGGATCTTGAGCCTGCCAACACTTATAACCATTAGCATCTTACTGTATGCTCCTGACTTTATTTCAGCATATATACCTGTGTTTGAGGTGTCAGGGCTTACACCTGGCTATGAATTCTATAAAAAAAAACATTGAAAAATTAAAAAAAAAAAAAGTCAACATTAATTTGCTAAGAACTTTCAAAAATAGAGAAGGATTTTGAGGGACAAGTGCCATAATGAGACCCTAACAGTACTTCTTGATACCTTGTGTATCACAGGCAGCTTTTTGTTTGTTTTTTCTGGTTCTAGTTTGGTTTAACCCACCATTTGAGGACTGAAAGGCAGAAAGTCCCCACCCAGCAGAGAAAGTCTTACGAGACTGAAAAGAGGAAGACCTATTTTGCAAGCAGGGTGTTTTTCCCCTGGGACATACATGATGGTGAACAGGCAGAGGAGCATTTTTATTGTAGGTTAAAACTTACGAAAACTTGGATTTCATTTGCCCATGTGCACACTTTGCAAGTATATACCAGGGAAAGAAGGAGAACTAGATGAGACCCAGTACGTATTAAGGTCTCACTTAAATATATTATCTGGATATGACCAGGTGCCAAAATCAAGATGAGACCAATGGAAACTGGAGCTTCCCAGCACCCTGGAGGATCAGGGCCCTTAACTGTAAGACTAACTACAGTGGTCTGGAAATCAAGGCTATTGATGAATTAATTAACTGCTTAATGCAGATGACTACATATGGGAAGACAGAGAAAATATGATATAAGAAGGGAAGGAAAACATGCTGAGCTGAGGCCATAAGTAAGACCAAGTTTTCTCTTAAGTCACTTTGAATTGAACTCCTAATTGCTTCCATTAGTTGAAGCAGTTATTTTAGTAATCTGACAACAACTGGCTGTTCTTGCCTTCAGCATAGCATTTTTCATGGTGGCAACTGAGCCTCGTCAGTTAAACATGAAGCTCCCTCAAGTCCTGCCTTCAACCATTCACTGCCATCCCTCTCAAGCTTGCTTCCCTGCACTGTCCGCAGAAGCAACCTTGAGAAGTCCCTGCCTTTCAGAACACCTTGCTGGTGCTACTGCAGCAAGGTCATGGTGCCACTTAGCATTGCCTAAACTGCTGAGTACCGCGTGCAGTTTCTCAAACAAAGGTGAGAAGCCACCCTTTTTTTCCAGGGCAGGTGGCTTGGAGCCAGCAATTTGACAGCAAAAGAATTGGTTTATTGTGAAATTGACCCCTTCCTCCGCCTCCAAGAGAGAAAATCTCCATACACATGGAAGGAGAAAATTTTCAGCTGGAGGCCCAGCCAATAGCACTGGTCAGATTGCAAGCAGTGGCATTTGCCCACCAAACAGGACTGTCCTTTAAGCTCACTTGTAGCCTGCTGCCCTGACCTTCTCATCTGGGTGAATGAGCAGCACTGTATGTCCTGCCTGGGAAGCTGTGATGATGTCGCAGCCCCACTTGTCTTAAGATTTTAACACAGGCATGAGCTTTATATCTAATTTAAGTGTTGTAAAACATGGTTTTTCAAGAAAAGGTCTGCGTCTGAGGTGGGTTACCAGTTAAACCATTGATTTGAGGAACTTCTATAGACCAGGCAAACATTTGGAGGAAGGGCTTTACCACCCAAGAAGACAGCAGCATTGACTTAAAACAGTACCACTGACATCCCTCTGTGCTTTGCTGAAAAGTAGGGAGGACTCAAGCTAGTTTGTTTCTTATGTTTGTATTTCAGTACTCTGTTTCAGTCATGCATCCTAGATTTTAAAAATAATTCATATTCAGACCATGACTAATAATGCATGGTTTGCATTTTGGTAATTTAGCATTTGGCATTTTAGCAGGATTTAATACAACAGACCTTTGAAAGAAACTGAGAAGCTGTCACCTGTTTGTTCTTTTATATGTTTTAGGAAAACAGTGCTTTAGTAATAAACACAGAATTCCTTTTTCTGTGTTCAAAGTGACAAACAACCCCTGGTACAAGTGTGCAGCATGTCAGGGAGTGTCATTGCAACTGGCTGAGTAAGGAAAGATCCCTAGATTTTTAAGACCAAACATGACAATGTTTAGAAAATTAATGGGTGAGTTAAAGTACACACCTCCAAGACTCTACACATGATAAATACACTGTCTCCATTAGACCCCTTGCAATTCCTGTTTGCTCACTTTCCAACAGTATAAAAGTCTGATCACAGTTCCATTAAAATGAAAAGCAAATATTTCAATGCCCTTGGCACAGGACGAGAGCCTTATTATATTTCAGTGGCAATATTTTTTATTCCACAGAAGAAATTTCTTTAATTCTGCTTCTGTTCAATTCTGATTTAATAAGTTTGTTTCAAACAGAATTATGTGGATTTAAATATGGCCCTTCTGGGGGAAAGAACTGAAAAATTACCCACCAGGAGTTGATCTTCGCCAGCGTTTGCCAGAAACTGATATTAATAAATAGGAACTGGTAAGCTGTCCTTCTGAAGTAGCATGGAGTGCTTGGATAACATTTAAAAATGGTGTAAAGGGAGAACACATCCTGTCTTGCAAGTTGAGGTGGTACGTGCAACCAGATGGCTACACAAACTTGTCTGAAATTGCAGGAGGAGGCCACCACTATCTTCTGTGACTGTAAGAACCTGTCAGCAAGGTCTCGTCATGTGTAGGAGCTATCACAGGGCTTGGTTGTGGAGTTTAAAAGTCACTAAGCAGGTGACTGGGCTGAACAGGAGACCTGGTATACTAAAGAGATGTGGTGTACTAAATTGTGGAACTGTGGCTTTTTCAAAGCTTTTTGCACTTGTTTTTTCATGTTTTTTTCTATGCTGGTGGTTTAAATAATATTTTTTCCCCCTCTGCTGCTGGTGTTAAAAGTTTTGGTTCCTTTTTTTTTAAGAACCTATTACCTGTAGTGTACACACAGAAGTACTGTGCTGTGGATGGGTGTCTTGTACACATCAGAAACTTTATTCATAGCTATTCCAGGTACTGCCCACATGATCTTTGCTTTCTCAAAACTGTCTCACCATGAAAGAGGAAGAGCTGAACAATAGGCCCAAAAGCACTGTATGCATTTAAGAATGCTCCAGAAAACACCCATTAAATCATTTATCAACAAGTTTTTTCAGCCTTGAAAATCAGAAACAGCAGTCTTGAAAACACAAAACCGCTTGTTAGGATCCCTGCGCTGTGAATTTGAAGATGTGAAACTGAGAGTGTTCAAAGCAGCCAAGCGATGGCTCACATGCCGGGTGCGGGACTTGGTCTGACTGTGTCCTCGTCATCCCCCTGCAGCTGGGCTGGGAGTGGTGCTCAGAAATCCAGGTGGCTCCTTTCCAGTTCTCCGCTTTCCTAAAGAGGAATGGCTGCTTTTCAGCTGCCTGCACTGTTTCTTGGACAAGACGTTTAGGCTTGTATTCGGAAAGGAGATTTCCTCTTGTAAGGAGCAATCTTTCCCAGTCACTCTTCCCTAACACCTCTCCTTCCAGGAACTGGCTGTAGCCAGGATAAGCTGTCTCCTAATAGCAAGCATTATGCTAGAAGGCTTTATTGTTTAATAGCATTAAGCTTTATCAGTGTGAATTGGCTCCCAAATGCATATGGCTGCCTAGACCCTTCAGCAGTCATTATGAGTAACAGGAGGATAAAAGGAGTTAATTGAGGGGAAATCCCCTCACACAGACAAAGAAAATAGATTTCTGCTAAATTGCCAGCACGCGGGGGACAGTGCAAGCTTCCCTAAGGTAAAACTTGACTCTTTTACTCTACCACAGTGCCAAAACAATTCCGAGGAAGCAAAGGGATTTGCATTAGTGTAGCTGAGATTAGAAGCTGGGCTGTCCTTCCCAGACTCCAAATAGAAGAAGACATCCAGTCTTTAGACATTGTATTGAATGACTCCCACGTGTTTGGGAGTTAGAAATTTTCCTTGTTAAAAATGAAGTGTACTCCTCGTGGGTCAGCTTCTGAGTTGTTGATGCTCTGCTTGTTGAGTGTGTCAGCCAGGCCTTCAGGTCCACAGAGAAAAACACCTATTCTGGAGCTGTTAAGAAAATGAAAATATGGTCACAAACTAGGTATGGAGCAGCTGGATGTTCTTCATGTAAATCAGTCCTATGTTCTGTAAGTGCAAGGTTTTTTTCTCAGTTACAGGAACTGAAGCAGAACTGGATGTCTACCCCTTAAAACTTATAACCCCTAAAAACTTGCAAGGCTGCTGCTTCTGAAACAAATGGTGGGCTAAATCTCAGCTCAGCAAAAGTCAGTGAAGACAGGTTTATTGACCTCAGTGGAATCAAGGAAATAGGGCTTCAAAGAGCTTAAGGCACAAATTCTTGAAAGGAACTGTTCTGTTTTTTTTCCCTACTAATTTTGGGTGCTCAGCTAAAGGTCATCCATACTCAGGCTTGGGTTTGGAGGTAGAAAGTATTTTTGGAGGTATTTAGATGTCACCTGATATTCCTATCTACTTCAGCTAGAATGATGGGGTATGTTTTTTCTAAAACTTATGCTAGTAATTAAACAATCCATGAAGCACCTCACCAAAAGGATGATTTGTTTTTTAAAATTGTAGGTTAAAATAATTTGGTCAAGTCCATAGATCATGGAGATTGTTAGGAAAAAATGTTCCTCAAACTTTATCATCCAAAGAAACAAGATTTTGCTATTATGGCATTTAGATAGAGGAAGTCCATAGACACTATCTATTTGTACAGGTTTACCCAGGATGCTGCCCTGCAATAGTTTTGAATTCATTTTCCCAGTTAGGTCTGCCATACAACGTTTTCTGTTTAAGGCCTGTAATCACATCTTTCTCTTCTTCATGATGCACTGCAAAATGAGTGGCCTGTGGTAAATGAAACACAAAGGAAAGCATAAAGACCCAGTTAGATATGGCAGAATTATGTCCTGTTAAAAATAATAATGGTAATGATAATTATAATGATGATGATAATAATAACAATAATAATAGCAACAACAAAAATAATGTCAATATGCACTAAATTATTTCCAAACCGAGAATGTTAAATTTATGGTGTTTAGCAAGGAAAGCTAACATTGGTAAAGTCCTGACTATCAGTGTCTATCTCCCCTCTTTTTCCCAGATTGGGAGATCTCAATAGTTAGAGCTATGAAGCATTGAACACATCAATTAATTACATTTCTTTTGCAATGAACTGGTTTAGTCTAAGAACTGTAAAATAAGGCTTTAAATTAAAACAAAACTTTCCCTTCAGGTACAATAATACAAGTCATTTGCCCTTAATGAAATCCTGCCAGTTTGATCTCTGGAAGGTTTGATCCATATGAGGAGGTCTCGTCCACCCTCTCTCTCTAACTTTCACCTAGACGAGCTAAGCTAAGTAAAGCCAGGAAGAGAAGATGTGGTTAAGGGCATAAGTTCAAGGCTTTGCAGAATTCTGCAGCACTTTTGTATGCCCCAAAAGTTACAGGTAACTTTCTCCCCAAGCAAGAACTGTGTGACTTTTCTTCTTTCCTTCCTGTTTTTCCACTGCCATCCAAGTGTGATAACTTCCTACCTTGCTCCTACCCCTCCTTGTCCATCTAGCTGAGCTACAGCACTTTAGGCATATTTTGCAATTTTGCAATGGTGAGATATTGGTAAAATAAAACATCACTAAAAGAAATAGAGTGAACACCTTCGCTGACTCAATCACACATTCTCAAGTGGCTCATGGAAGAGCGGCTCTTTTGTGTCCCTACAGTGACCTACGTGCATGGGACCCATTAGAGAACTTATGAGAGTCCTGAAACAAATATGCGGCCATTGCTCAAACCTTGGGCATTAGCTTCTCCGGTTCCAAATGCCGTTAACTAATCCTTTAAGCAGTATTGGCTGCCTTAGAGATATTGCCTGGTCAGCTGAGGTTGCTGCTGTGAGGAAGGGCTGCTTCCCAGAGTGCACAGCCAGAGTAAACCAGAGAGGAAGTCAGAGTGCACATGAGCAGCTGATCCCATGTAACTTCTGATGGATAATACCTATCTGCATTTAAAACCCCTGAGAGCCAGATGGAGGCCCAGGATAAAGACCATTTGAACATTTATCAAAACATAACAGACTTGCTAACATCAATCTCCGTGCATATGGAAGTGGTATTTTTCACTGTGTTGTTACCTGAGATTCATCCCAGCCTGTAAGGTAGATGTTATAGCTGAGAAACTCTGCATTATTCCTCTCCTGCATTTGAGCCTCCAGAGACTGCAAGAGGTCAGCAAACCATTCAAAGGCATGAGTGTCCCTGCAAAGCCAGTAAAAATAGATCTGGAAGAGACAAGAGCGAGCTGTCAGGGGATGTAGGCCCTTATGGTTTCTAGTTGTGCGCCTGCTGACAGAATGAGGATTGGACGGTTCTTGCAGAAATTGCCCTGACCACTTCAGTAGGTGAGTAGGCTGGTATCGAAGCTATTCAGGAGTTTTAATGCTTGGAGGGTTGTAACGCAGAATGGGTGACTGCAAGAACAAGGAAACGTCTTTCTATTTCTCTTCCACCAGCAGGTTACATTTTTAGTTCATGATGTTTCCTCACTTACATACTTGTAAAACAGTTTGTTAGAACATAAATTAATGATTTAGAGGTAGATCGTATCTCCCTGCCTGCTGGTGGGCAAGGTGAATTATAGCAGGTAACAAAACCAGTTCTGTTCGCTGCAGACTGTGACCCCACACCTCCGCACAGGGAGTTTCCAGGGGCAGGAGGCAAGAGGAGGATGGTAGCAGTGCTCCTCCACTGACGTAAGGTTGCTCTCTCTGTGCTTAAGGAAGGAATGCAATATTTGCCTGGGCTGTATTAGTGCCTTGGACTTTGTGTTTCTTAGGCAGATTGAACAGCATCTCCACTGCAAGTGGAAATCCCCAGGGCCACAGTCAGGATTTGCCTGTGTGATTTTGCTCCTAGGCTATTTCTCCTTTCATGATGTTTTTGCTTTTGACCCTCCTGCTTCCCTACCTGCTAGTCTTGTGAGGTAACTGGCCTCTTCTCTTAGGACTCATGCATATCTGGAGCAAGATTGCCTTTGCTGGGCCTGTTTATATTTGGGCTGTTGGCCCTTGAACAATTACATGGTTTCTGGGAAAGAGGACACGCACCTTCTTGAGTTTTAGGTTGGTCGCATCGTGGCAGTATTTGTACCAGACAGACTTGAGTACAGATGCAAAGGGGGTGACCCCTATTCCAGCTCCAACAAGCATAACAATTTCATAACTGAATACGTCCTCACTTGCTGTTCCAAAGGGGCCGTCCACAGCTATCCTGAAATTGAAAGTACACTTAATCAATCAATAGTGAATATTTGTTGGCACCATTTAAAATAATAATAAAAGGGCAAGGCATTTGTCTGCTACAAAGCACATTTGGGCTGAATACTAGTCAGCAAAAGAAGAGGTGGGGTTGATGGGAGAAAACTGGAAAGAGCCATCTAAGACCCACATCTATGATGGAAGTAGTTAAGGATTGTATCACAAGTACCACCAAACTGGTTGACCAAAACTTAAACTGTCATATGTGTTGGTTGACTTTACCATGGGGACTCTGTACATACTTGGGCAACTTCCATGCCTCCTGGAATTCTTGCTTATCACATCCACAGGCGTTGAACAAGCCCTCTGTCCAGTCCCCTACAATACGGACATGAATGCTGAAGTAATCCTCTTCTGGAGCAGAGGTTAATGTAAATGGATGCCATTCCAGTTTAGACACTGCTGGACATTTGACAAAAATGTATTGCCCGACCTCCATCTTGAAGCCCTTCTTCATCATCTGGAGCTCAATTGTCTTGAAGGGATGAATGACCACCTACAATTAGAGGGATAAGGGGAAAAAAGGGAAAAGAAAAAGGCCATCTTCACTGTTCACTGGATACACCTACATCCTTCATCACTAACATCGTCCTCTGCTATGAGAGCAAGGAGAGCAGATGAAACTTTGTTCCCAGCAGAACTGGGAGGGAGGAACAGCACCTGACAGCCAAATGAAAGACTGCAGAAGATGTAAAATTTTTGGTTGAAGTGTTTTTTCACACCACGCTTACAGTCACTCCAAAAGGGACAGATCAGACTGGTGCATTTTGCAGCACATCACCAGATCTATGTATGCCCATTGTTAAATCCAGAGGCACCTGACACAGTGTCACAGAGCACAGTGTTAGTGAATTTGACTGTATATATAGGGGCAAAACCATAGGGCTATCATACAGATAGGGAATTGGATAGATAGTACCACTGGAAACTGATGTTTTCATATTATACTTGGTAGGACCTATAATATGGGCATTTGCATTCTGCCTATTTTTAGCGAAGAATAAATAGAAGCAATCTTCTAGAAGCAAGGCTGGGGTTTCCATCACTATGATTTTGTAATCCTAAAGCTGTCTGCCAAGTTTATTTTCAATTTTCAGAAGAGATTTGCAAGAGGGAGAATCAAGTGTTTCTATCTATTCACGTAGGTATTAATAATAGTGCTTAGGATTGCGGAAGAAAATTCCTGCCAACAGGGAACTAAGCAGACACCATAGACATATGGTGTAGAAATGGCTCAGCGATATTTTGGTTAAATTACCATAAAGCACACTAGTGTATAGGAGCCTTCCAACATGTCAGCGTCTTGCCAGGGCACAGCAGAGACATCTAACGTCATCCCCCAAACTGTGCTATGACTTGAACAGAGTATGTCCACGCGATGAGGCACAGTGCCATGGGAGGAAATTACATTGGGAAAGGCCAGGGTAGTTTTTGTATTTGAGCTTACTGCCATGCTAGTTTGGCTGTAAGACTTTCAGAACCAGCGTTAATATTTCTGCAACACACCATGGGGAATGGAAGCTCAACATCAGCTTTGGCTGCACAAAGCAGGCACACCCTAACTCTCCTTTTCAGGAGCATTTGCTCTGCTGAAAAATCAGAATTCCTAAATATCTGGGTAGTTTTGAAAAGAAAAATTTGTTATCTTAAATACTATTAAGGCTGTGGAATTTCTACATTGTGGAATTTTTCACTCAATACAAAGAAAATTAATTTCTCTTTCCTAAGATTCAGTCTTATGCCTTAGCTAACTTCCTCCTTTTGCTGTCTTTTAGAGTTAGGCTACATTTAAATGCTAGAGTTTGGCGTTATTTTTGTATGACAGCACCCAGGACATTCTTGAGAGGCCTTTCACTGATGTCTTTGTCTGTGGTGGCCATTGGCTTTGCTGCACCATTTGGAAAAAATGATAATCTTTTGTGTGGTGTTAAGCGTAGCATCAACACATACCTTTGTGATAACAACCTTCTGCTGCGACCTCCAAAACCGCACCAACCTCTCACACAGGTACAAAAACATGGGACCTACTACCCACTTCCATGTCTGTAAGCAAAATAAAATAAGAAGTCAGATTATGAAGATGAGAATTTAGATTAGATTGAGTCCTGGAAATGCTGTGAGCAGATGTGAAATTCAGGTAACCTAGGTTGTTTATCAACCTGAGTAAGGAACCCTTATGACACCTTCAAAATTCTGGTCAGAGAGGGAATTTCTGTCTCCGTTGAGAGTTGCAGGTGACTTTTTAGTTGCTACTAGAGTTACAGCAAGCTATTTTTAGAATCATAGAATCATAGAATTGTTAGGGTTGGAAGGGACCTTAAAAGATTATCTAGTTCCAACCCCCCTGCCATGGGCAGGGACACCTCCCACGAGATCAGGTTGCTCAGAGCCCCATCCAGCCTGGCCTTAAAAACTTCCAGGGATGGGACTTCCACAACCTCTCTGGGCAACTTGTTTCAGTGTCTCATCACCCTCATGGTGAAGAATTTCTTCCTAACGTCCAGTCTGAATCGACCCATCTCTAGTTTTGATCCGTTCCCTCTAGTCCTACCATTACCCGACATCCTAAAAAGTCCCTCACCAGCTTTCATGTAGGCCCCCTTAAGGTACTGGAAGGCCACTATAAGGTCTCCTCGGAGCCGCCTTTTCTCCAGACTGAACAACCCCAACTCTCTCATTCTGTCCGCATAGAAGAGGTGCTCCAGCCCTCTGATCATTTTTCTACAAGTGATTTTGTCTCTGTCTAAAAATTAAGGTAACTAACTGAAACGTGGAGTAAAGCTAAATAGAGACTTGGGTCTGTATTACTGCGGGAAAGGATGTGGTTTCTGTTAACAGATCAGACAGAAATGTGAACGAACAACCAGTGTGCTTAGTCAGTAAAAGCTGAAGTTTCAATGTCACATTTCTAGGGGCATTAATTTTCTGTTAGTAAACATTAGTCCATTAGTAATGTGAAACTATTTATTACGTGGATTATAGCACTTTCTAGAAATCCCTACAAGTTACAAAATACATTTTGGGTAAACAGTTCTCAGATACAATTTGCTCTTTTGCTTTGCCTGTTAATTGTGCTCATTTTATCACATATTGGAAGTGGGTTGTCTGTCTGCAGTCCATTTCTGCTTATCATCCACTGTGTCAAAATCTATTGCATTAGGTAAAGAAAGCTGCCACTGAAGAGCACTGGGGGTTACATAACTGCTTTTCTACAGCAAGTGGATATATTATTTAACAAAAAAGAGCAAACTGTAAACATTTTAAATTGGATTTACACTCAAGACAACTGTTCTCACCATAGGAGGATTCCCTGCAAACTGGGGGATTGGGCAAGCCCCTTTCTTCCCCCAGTGAGTGAAGTTCTTGTAGCAAATCTCTGGATTATGTTCAGCCAGACTCTCAGCTGTCTGCCCTCGTACGATACGCCTGGAAAAAAATAAAAACCTTTAAGGCAATGAAATGAAAATGGAGGTCTCTGTCCCTTATTGTTATTCTATTTACGTACTCTGTTTATGCGGAGTTGTGGACTGTGGATATAGCTTTACTGCTCTAATAAACCCACAGAATTGCTATTAAAATGGTAAAAATGGGGAGGAAAGTTGGTAGGGGAAAATACTGACTACAAGATCAGGCAAGTAACTGAGAGAGATGCCCGTTACCATTTCCAGGAAGCCATCGCAATAGGAAAGCCTCATTCTTTTCAGAGTTATCCTATTTTTTTTCTTCAATAAAACCAAAACCTGGAGTGGGCAAGGTAATCAATTTTCTAGTGACCAGTACAGAAGTTATTTCTGTTGTTTATCTTCGAAATTTGGAGAGCCCTTTCCAACATACATTCTTCCTTTGACCCTTCCTCTCCCTTTAAAGCTGTGGAGTAGCTGTTCCGTTGGTGTGAATGAACACAGATGCTTCTGATGCAAAGCAGCTGTGCCAGCTATACCGGCTTGTGTTGGTTGATGATCTAGCCTCTATATTCTTGCCTTGTTAGGGGTTGTTGTTGTTTGTTTTATTATAGAGAAGCCTGACTGCTCCAGTACAGCTCTATTTCCAGTGCCAAAGCTAGTGCTGAAAGATGGTTTCAGTTTTGAGGGGGAAAAATATATTCTGATCTTGTTCACTGTTTCCTGCCTCTCACTGGAGTTCTCCCAACCTCAGGGGTGTGTGAGTCCCAAAAATGATGGTAAGTAGTAGGATGAGGGTCATAGTAGAGAAATTCAGATTAAGACCTGCTGATTTTCCCTAGAAACGGTCTGATTCTGATTGGGCTGTTCAGGTTTATGCCAGGACGATTCTGTTGACATCTTCTTCCCATGACTTCTCTTTCTGCTTTTCCAGCTCAGTTTCTGTGAATGAGACTATGTTTCTGATGTATATGTATGTCTAGCTTTAAGGGACAGATTTATCAGAGGACTATTAAAAGGCCTGTGCACAGTTTTCGAAGTTAAAGGATTGCACTGCTCATAAATACTACTAATGAACCTCTTCCTCATTAAAGGTTTGATTAACATCCTGCCTGAAAAAATAAAGGGAAGGAATGACACTGTGCCAGGAGCATCACGAGTTGCAGTTTGCAGGGACATCACCAGTTGCAGTTTACTTCCCCAGCTGAGCTGCCCTCGGGGATGAGTTACGGGAACAGGAGGAGCCCATTTCCTGACACCCCCTCACCCCCATTGCTCAAGGCAAAGTGGGCCTGAGGGTTTTTGCCTTGCACTATGCTCCATGCAAGGTTTGACAATGCCAGTGCCCTCTGCAGAGAAAGAAAAGCTGTATTTTCCCTTATTACTCAGTGTAGGTACTCTTCCAGTACTGTAATTAAGCTTTCAGTAGTATAGCCTTCCAATTACTTCTTTTTTGGCTGGAAGTTTTACTTTAGCTTCCAAGGCAGGGTGATCTGAATCTCTGTACTCTCTCCTCTTTACATCTACTATGATGGGAGGACATTTGCCTGTGACACATGGCTCATGCACAAAAAACATCAGTGCTACGAAAGTGCTGTAACAGCTTGTAATGGACAAGAATCTGCCCCTTCCATTCTACTAATTATCTTTGGTTCAGTTTTCTGTACATACATAGGTATATATACGTATATATACATATGTATGACACACAGCCTTCTGCCTCCTGAGATAAACTGACATCTATGTTTCTCCCTAACAAGTTACTTTGAGACTGTCAGATCATACTTATTCCATAACATCCATCTTTGTACACCTAAGATGCCTTCCTGGAGTGTAAAAAGCCCATCCAGTATTTTTTAGTGTATTAGCATTTTCTCTAAACTCAAAATGTCATTCTTGCCTTTAAGGCCAAATAAGCGAGGCCACTGAGTTTGCAGCCAGAAAGCATACTTCCCTTTACAGATAATAATATTCCTGTGTTTATCACCTTCCAAAAGATAGCTGAACTTACAACCACATTCAAAGCCAGCGCTGCCCAAACTCTTGTCTTTTCAGTACAGTGCAATTAAAATGGTGAAAGTATACTGAACATCCGAGTGAATAAAAAGTCAACTTTTATGAAATATATGCTCCTCATTGACCTCTAGAAAGAGAAATGCTTGCTTTCTGATAGGATTTTCTAGTAACTACTTGAAATTTTGGACATTTTGTCAGTAACTATACAGTATTTGCTTCAGCAAACATGAACCACTAGTTCTTTTCCTTCAACAGGTTTTGCTCAAACCTCCTTTTGGAAGTTGAAATGGACAAATACGCTGGTGACAATTCTCATCTGCCTTCTATTTTTATTCTTCCTGTTGTACTCTCATTTCTGTCTTTTTTTCTGGCATTATTGGAGTGAGAGGAAGTATTTTTGAATAGTCATTTTTGCTAGTCATTTTTAAAGCACACTTTCTAGTTCACCTAGAATTTCCTTTAAAATGGACAATATAGTATAATTATGAACTATGAAATGTGGCCTTTTTTTTCTTTATGCATCAGTTCTGTGGTTTTATAGAATGGAACTAACATTCATTTTCCTAAGGGCTAAATTCTGTTTGCATAGTGCTAAACTTGTTTCATTAGGCTTTTCAGCTACTTCAGGTGAAGGTATGGAATGAGCCCACAGTGGAAAAAGATGTTTGACATTTGGAAGTTACAAAAACTTACAGTTGCCTATATTTGAGCTGCAACAGCTAAAAATCTATTCTGAAATGCTGCTGGTATTAGAAGTTCATCCAAGTCTGAAATATAGATCTGTGTTATTATAGTTTTCATTTACCCAACAAAATCCTAGACTCTGTTTCGTTTTTATACTGAAGTCTCCTTACGTACATGTGTGTGATGCAATTCCTTTTAGGAGAGAAAAGATAAATTAACAGTTAGAAACAGGAACCTTGGAAAAGAGCTTTCCAATTAAAATATCAGAAGAAGTTGAGTATCAGTGGGCTTAAGTATGCCAGAGTCTCATACAGCCTCGTGCGCGTGAATAGCTTGTTGCATGTATCAGTGAGAGCCTCTTGGCCCTCAGAGCCTGTATTGGCCCATCATGACCATCAAAAATAACTGCTGCTTAGTGACTTAAGTCCCTATACGTATGAGTGTAGAGGGCTTTACATTAAGATACAGGAGTTATCACGTGTTGTGTGATAAGTGCAAATACTCACCCAGCACCATGGATGACAAGGCCGATAAAGAAGATGACAAAGAGATGGTGGGTGTACCAAAATACTTCGAAATACGACCTTCGGATGGTTTTGGTGGATGACGTGATGATTAGTATGAGGGCCAGCGTGATGATAACACCAGTGATACCAGCCAGGTATGTGAAAGCCACATATAGGCCCCCCACAGGATTCTGTAAAATAGTTGCACGCGTTGGTCTAAGGAAGGGATTGCACAAAAGCAAAGCTAGCTGAACCATCCGTCTGCCTCGCTCACCAAATCCTTTACCTTGTTGTAAGTCTTTAAGTTGTCCTCTGTGAATATGTATGCCAACAATGCCAAAATCCCACTCCATTTTTGTTGCACTGCAGATTTACCTTTACTAAAGTAAGTGGAAGTAGAGAGAAGGGGTTTTCCACCGATTCACGCGTTGAACACTGTTTCTTACTTTGCCACTGCTCAACGGTACGGGCCTGGGGAAGGTGAACACGTTTGCACAGCTCTGTTCGTAAGAGCTGGAGTGCTACATCCGTATTGAGGGAGGTAAATGAAAGCTCTCCTTTTCAGTGGTGTTGCACAGCTGTGGGTCTTGTAAATCATACACAGATTGGACGCTCAATGATTCTGAGGAATGGGGAAGTTTCTTATTTTCGAGGTTTTTTTAACTGGAGCTTAAACAGTGCAAGTTCCAGACTTTTGCCTTGATGTCTGTGTACCTTTCTGTGTGCCATGTCTGCCTTAGTCAGAAGACTACTTGACAGGGTATTTGTTTTTACATAATGTTTTAAAACTGCTTTGAAATCCTCAGGTGAAAAAAGTTTAAAGTACTACCAAAATTCAGCAACAATATTACTGACAAATATAGAAGAATGAATTATGCAAGGTTTTGCTGCAAGATGGCCCAAACCCAGATTGTGCACACCAGAAATAGGCACTCCGCTCAAATAGTCTTATATGATCATCTAAACAAATGTAATAATGACTCTTCACAGCCTGATGTCACTTACCTCAATAGTTTTTCTAAAAAAGTTGATATAGCTTTCATTTGGCTCATCACCAAGCCTAGAAAGCACAGCTGCCAGAGTTCCTCTCTCTTCAACACGGGCTTGCACGCTCCACTCCACGTTGAATAAGTGTGCGATGGTGTGAATTGCTAGGAGCGACAGGACAGAAACATTCAGGGTTAAGCACAAGACAAGCACTCAGTGGTTTTGGGTAACATTTGAAACTTTGCAACATCTGTCAACTGCAGCTTAAGACCTTTGCCACTCTCACCCTCTTCATCACAATTTCAGCTCACTGACATGTTTTACTGTTAAAGCTTTACCATCTGAAAGTTTACACCTGTTTGGGTGGGGGGAAGGAAAGAAGTAAAGGGAAGTTTCCAGCGCATCTTTGTTCAACAAAGGTTTTAAGCAATTCAGGTAGTAGTACCCTAATACATGGGAGACTGAAGCATGGGATGGCTTAAATTATTTGTCAGGATCATCTAGGATTTCTGTAGAAGAGCCAAGAAGTGAATCTGCATCTCTTTGATGAGCACATGATGAGCACATTTGCTCATGCTGCTTTGTTCTCCTGTGTTGCTAATAATCACTAATAATGTTCTTCCTGAGCTGGACGTGTCCATAAGTGTCCAGCTGAGGTGTTTCACGCTACTTCCAGTACACATTATTGCAGGGGTAAGCCATATAACGCTTTTCAAAATTTTTCCCTTTTTGTATCACCACATACCCTCGAAACAGGGCCTGATGGGTACAGATCTACATCCCCAAGCAATCCACCTCTGCTACAGGCCTCCTCTGTGGCCTTACGTTAACTGCATCGCCCTTCTCCTTTTCTGTGAGGTGGTGGTGAGATTTCAGCCACAGCTCCAAAAGGGAACCTGCTCAGCTTGAGTAATCTACTGATAAGAAGACTGTTCTAGGATATATGATTTGTAAGGCACTTGCATTGAGAAGTGACAAATTTGTTGGGGGAAAAAAAAAGAAAAAGAGATAGAAATCCCTTAGTTTAGGAAATGAGGGATAAAATATGAAAATATTTCTGTGGCCTGTCCAAGCTTTTTATACCCTATTCTTTCATAATTTCTCTTGTTTCAGACATGCCAGCTAAGAAATACGTCTAAACAAGAATCAAAGCCAGGGTATCTAGTTTTCAGGGCATTGCTAAACACCCTTTATTAACCAGTGTCATAAATGGTGCCGACAGTTCAAGAGAAAAGTATTCTTGCTTATTTATCTTTTGCTCTCTGCCAGCTGCAGAATAATATTTGGAAACTAATTTAAGCCTTGGCACACGCTGACTTCTTCAGCTTAATGAAATCAGGTCTCGTGCCCATATCCTTAAGAACACCTGGCTGCTGTGTGAAATGCAGGAGAAAGCAATAAACAAAGAAACGTTTGAGCACCAACCAGTATGAAGGGCGATCATCCATGCCACCATTTTGTGAAAGGTGAGGTTCCTGTCCAGCTGTCGTCTGATACGGGTAGAGCAGCACTTTGGGTTTGAAGGAAAAAAGTATGTGAGTAGACTATTTGTGATGTCTGTGCATACTTATTTAAATGAAGGGACAAAAACAGTTGGTGGCATTCCTAGCAAAAATACAGAATTCCTAAATATAGGCAAAAATATTTCCCCCCATACTTCAGAATATGGGAATAACAGATTATGTTTTAACATGTCCCATTGAAACAAAGTGTTTGATAATGAGAAAAACTTAACATCCAGTATGACAGAAGTATATATCTTATCTGTGTTAAATTACACGTTATATACAGAAGTAGGGATCACAGTCTGCCATGGCAGGGTGACTGCTTTGGTAGAGTCTCAAGTTGCCATCTAGTATCAGGATCCTGTTGTGGTTCATACTGTAGAAATGGGCTCTAAAGCTGGGGTACAACTGTCTCAGGGAGCTCTTTCCCCATGAAGGACTCTTGAAACACTGCATCTGTTTTGTTGCTTCCTCTTTTGCTCTGCTCTTTCAGCCCCCGCAAGCCATCTCATTGTGTGAAAGAATTTATAGTAGATTCACAGATGAAAACCAGCTTCTGTGAACTGGTGTTGTTGACTGTATGTATATTAAAGAGGACAGAAAGAAAGGAGGAATCATTATATATTTGGAAGGATGGTTCATGAGCTTGAGGAGAATGTTGCTTTTTCACTGCACCATGGCATGCATTGTCTGCATTATTTCTTCTGTAACAGCCAGAGATTTCGATTTCAGCAGCGTGATACAGTCAGTGCTATCATAGGAAGCCTCTCTAGCTGTCACCTAGAATCAGTTGTTCTTTTCTAAGCGGTGGTTCCTCAGTGCTGTATATAACATTTGCATTTGGGAGCTAGAAATGGTCAAAAGGCCTGCGAACTATTTCATCCTGAGATGGAAATGCAACTCGGACAAGAAAGAATGTAATTTATGAACCAGCTGAAAAAAGTCCCATTCTGAAAGTTTGTGAAAGGCTACATTTACTTTAACTGAACATGCAAAGACAGAAGATATGGGCTAGCATCTCTACTATAAATGGGTGCTGCATCAGTGACAAACAAGGCAAATTTGTGGCTGCCAGGAGGCAAGAAAAAGGGAAGACTCAAAGAAGGGTAATTCTAGGCTAAACCTCTCAACAGAGCTGTAGATACACCATTGACACATAGTTCTCAGTCCTGCTCATAACAAAACTCCAGGCTTATCTACTTAAAAGAGGACATCCCCAAAGTATGGTATATTTGGGGAACTTGGACAAAATTGCTTGGTATATTTGCAAGGCTGCTTGGGTTGTTATCTTTCATAAACTTTGAAATTCTTTCTTCATCTTACCGCACTTGATCCTCTGAGGAAGGAGAGCAAGTTTCGACATACTGGCAGCAGAATCAGCATGCAGTTGAAATTCAGGCAAGCCGCAGGGGCCCTTGCCAGAGCCAAAGCAGGCTGTAAATGGAGAGATGCCATTAATAAAGGAATTACCTACGACATTATCCAGGACGCAGATAGGCACAGATTTCATTTATGTATTATATCACAACTTTTCATGAGTGTGAAATCTAGAGTTAATTAACAGCGTTCACATTTTAGAGTGCTTTGGCCAAGTCAGAGGCACGTGTGCAGACAGAACATATTCCTTCAGATAGACACCTTTTATTTCCAGTTTTGAAATAATATCCTTGTACAAAAAGCTCTCTGTCGTGTCTGACAATCAATGGCCAAGCACAGATGCAAGTCTAAGCCATGAGCAGAGTTTTCTCTCCCAAGGCTTTAAAGAAAGTCTCAGTGCTGTGGTTTCAGTTGGCCGGGGGGTTATGGTAGACAGAAGGACAGCTTAGAAGGGAAGTGGTTTTATGATTTCTGTTGTCAGTAAAGGCAATCTAGGGAAATTTATTGCCTCATCTTTTAGGAATATGTTCCCTTAATGTTGCTCTTCACATCCTGAATGATTTCAGATTTTGACAAAGAGTGTTTGAAAGGAGGGAATAATGACCATATTAATCCAAACACACTGAAGAGAAGGAGAAGATGATGTTTGTACTCCTTGCATTGTTTGGAACCCTTTCAGGTTTCAAATCACAGTAACTGACTTAGGGTTACACTGAGATCTAGTTATCCAAGCAAGGTCTCTGTGACTTCAAAGGCAACTGAACCATGATTGCAAAGGACAGAATTTGATCCATAGATCTGAAGCCGTGTGCAGAATGGGATTTCAAGCTTTATTGAATTAATCCATGGATTTGCAAGCCTTTTACAAAGTGCAGTGTTCTGTAATTTGAAGCTTAGACTGATTTTTTATGTCTGTGATCCAGGTTTTAATTATGTGAACAAATGAATTTTCTCTGCCAATTGGCCATGACCCGTGGTAGCTTTGGAAGCAAGTTTGTGGTAGGACACATAATGCTGCATTAACCAGTTGGGTTGTATTGAATAGCCCGGGGTCCAGGATCACTTCATTACTTGACTAATATTCACAGCCTTGATGAATGATGATTGCGTTTCAGAGCTAATAGCTTTGTAAACTATTCATGCCATGAAAAATAATTGCATAGGGAAGTGATTGTTCAATGGCAATATGTTATTCATCTTTTGCTTAACAAAGCAGCCACAATGCGCATTCACTGTAATTACCATGAGCATAATAGTTGCCTGAAAACATCTTTAGAATGGGACCTCTCTATTTTGCTTACCAGCTTTCTATTCAGAAGCACTGGGCATCTATCTGCATTATCTGTTTGCACGTTACTTTTAACCCTGACATGAACCTGCTGCTCCAGCCACTTGATCCTGTTTCAATCAAGTAAAACTAGGGAAAAACTGCTATGTGCTCGGTTTATGCCAAGATAATACATGTTTTGTACTTACGCCAAGGAGTACTCTGGTGTAGAAGAATTTTGGTGGGACATCATATGCAAGATAGTACCACCAAAAGAGGAAGATATTTAGCCCCAACCACACTATCTGAAAAAGAAATGAGCAGGAAACTTTACAGTTTGTTGTTAGAGATCATACATCTGAATTTACACAATTCTGGTAATGGTCAGTTAGCTCATTGTGCTCCTGTTTGCACAGAGAGGCATACTGTAGGGTATGAGGGATTCAGCAGGAGCAATGGAAATTTTTCTGGTGGAAATGGTCTCTAGTGTGTGCACACAGGCATGGGAATAAACCAAAATACAGCAGTGGGTAGCTGAAACTTTTGCATAGCTCAAAGGGTTTAGACATACAGATGTGGCACTTTAGGGACATGGTTTCATGGTGGATTTGGCAGTGTTAAGTTTACGGTCAGACTCAATCTTAAAGGCCTTTTCTAACCTAAATGATTCTATGATTATAATAAGGACCATCATATTACAGGTGTTTAGCTACGCCTGTGAATCTAGTTGAATCTCCAAATTTCATTACAGGTTAGGGCCTCTCCAAATGGTGGTTCTTCAGACATATTAACCTATGTAAGAGAAAGGCTTAGGAGCCATGCCAAAGGACAAAGAAGCTTGACATCTGTATATAGATGGCCTAAATTACACCTAAGACCTAATGTTTTCTATTGAATGGGAGGCTCTGAAGGTCCAAAATCAGCCAACAGGAAATATTCAACACAGGCACTTAGACAGTGTATAGACTACGCAAAACTGGGCTCCCTCATAGCTGTGCTGCAGCATTCTCTCACACTTGCATATCCTACTGTGCAGGTTTCTTTAGGGAAAGAGAAGTTATTAGCCCTTCTCAAAGCTACCTAAGGCAGCTACAAGCCTGTCTGGCCGCAGAGATCATACTGCATTTGGCCATTTGCCCCTCTGGAGCTGGTTGGCTGATTTCACATCCCATAGTGAAACAAATCTGCATCATTGCACCCTCAAAGTACATTTAGTACATGGTGCATGAAAACAGAGGAGAGAAAGTCTGGGAACTGGGAGAAAACCCAGTCTCTGGTTAGAAGTTAAAGATGCCAGAAACTGTGACACTACAGTCCCTCACCTCTCCTAACCCATACGTTTTGCTAGTTGTTTGTCCCAGCTGATGCCGTAAAAAACTTGGCATTAGTTCAGATCTTGAAACTATCTTACCCTTGTGGCATAAATACAGGGGAATGAAGGGATTTCCGTTAGGGTAAGGCAGCATATGGGAAATCCCCAAAACCTCATTTAAAAACTAAGCCTATCTCAGGATTAAGTGCTTATGGTAGGTATTTAAAGTGAGAGTGTGCCACTCCCATGTAGGAGAGCCTGACAGCATGCCCAGAAGAACAAGAAGTTCGGCATGATTCGTGATTGTCTCTCACAGTTCTTCTTGGTGTCGATCCATATGGAACACGGAGCCTTTGAAAAACACTGTGACATCCTCTGGCAACTTGGATTGAGTTGCAGGGTTAGCAGCCGTCCATGCTCTTTAGCAAGGGCCAGTGAAGGCAGCATCGGCTAAGGCTAAGGGTGCCAAGTTTCTGTTTTGTTGGGGTAAAGCAATAGAAACTGTGGCTGTCCTGTTTCTCTCAAGCACTGGATAAGCCTGTAGCTAGTCAGTGTGCAGTAAAGCTGTCGAGGACAATGCAGAACCCTTTGGTAAGGCTTCCAGTGAACTGAACTGTCCTTTTAGCTAGTTTCTATACCAGAGACTTCTTTAGTTTCCTTCCCTATTAGCTGACCTTGTTATAGTTTTGAGACTCAAAAAATAAATTCCTTATTTGAACAGAATAAGGGCCTCTTACTGGCCTTTTACTTAATTCTTTCAATATTTCAGTACTGGTGGAAAAAAAAAACATTCCAGAATTCACCTCTTGGCTGTTTCAACTTCCTCAATCCACTGAAGGTGGCAGCAAACACATTTACGTCTTTTCAAAGCACTGAAGTGCCAGGGTTATATTCCTAAACTAGAGCTACGTATCTACAGTGTAAAGGTAATATGTAGGTATTGATTGTTCACAGCAGCAGAAATATCTTTCTGAATAAAGTTGTTCGCATTTCAGTCACCACAAATATAGAAGTTCTCTCTTCTTTTTCTTCCTTTCAGTACTTACATATACTAACCACGCCTGGCAACAATCCCTTAACTGGTGTTCTGTTTTGGTGTTTTATAGGTTTTTATTTACATAGCTATATAAAATTGTATACCTATAGTTGTTGTATCACACTGTGAAGTGAAAAAAAAAAAAAAAGAAAACACTGAAATACTAACTTGTGCCTAATTTTTCTCCAAGGACTGCCCTGCCTTACTCTTTAACACTTTTAAATGTGACTGAGTTTTTCAGTACTTTTAAATCTTGCTCAAAATGAATTTAACCTACTTTCACAGCTATTCTATGCAAGTTGTCTACAATCCCAGTTCAAATACTAGTTGTCTTAATGAAGGGTTCATGAATCTCTGCTCTAAATTCTGGAATCTGACTCTAATACAAATTTTATACCATCAAGACACGGTGCTTTCACTGACACCCGTTTTTGTTTATAAAAGTGCAAGAAAGACGTGTTGTAATTGCTTTCTCTGTTGAAGTGCACATGGTTAAGTGAGATGTAATATGTTTTCTTTAAGTCAATGTTGCCTCCAAAAAACCCAGATACGTAAATATTTCTAACAAACAAAGCAAATGAAAGTTAACATACGATCATTTCTCAGTTGACAATGAAGCCTACAGCAATCGAGATACCAGACAGAGCTCCTTAAAAATTATTCTCTTGAAGCATTTCACTGCACTTGCTGCCCTAGTTTTCTGAATAACCAGATGTGTCCTTCACTGGCACAGTGAGATCTGCTTAGTACAACTTTCTGTACAACTTTTTACTAGACACAAATCACAATAAAAATTGTACTTACAACGACGAAGATGGACAGTCCTTCATTCTCCACCCAGTTACCCATGATTGCCTGAGCCGAGCGTGCACAACGGCCCCGTTCTTTCTGGGACAGCGAATGTGTCTTCTCTCATAAGGAAGTGAGAGCAGAAGCTCGCAGCAACCTGTTTCCTTTCTCATTCATTTAGGAAATAAGTTAACCATTGAATCATGTCCATGGTTCTGTTTCAAACGTGTTTCTTCCATCTTTACGTATAACTTTTCATAATTCAAATATAAATAAACTGTTGAAATAGACTATTTTTTCCTTGTCATGCAGAGGATAAAATAAATAATGTAGCTGGTCAGGTTTTCTGCTAAAAAAATGTAGTGTCACTTTATATAAATTTCAATGCTGAAATGTAATACAGAATGCACAGAAGAGTTGTCTCTTCCCAGCCTTGTCTTTTTTTTATCGCCTCAGGTCTGAGTTGCTGTTCCTGCTGATCCTCTTTGATAAATAATCACTAGAATTATTTCTCTTCCAGTAATTCAATGTCCAGAGAAGCTTCCAAATGTAATCTAACACTCCTCTTGTCTGGTACATGCAAGCCTTGCTGCTTCCTCTCTGGTTGGGCCAAAGCTAAGGACATGTGTCACTAGATGATAGGCTATTTTTTGTATTTTGCACTCTCGCAGAGTCCCCAGCCCCAAGAAACATCCCTCTATATAAGAAAAAAATTCAAGTGAGCATTTTGCTTTTGTGAGTAGAGAAAAAAATATGGACAATTGTTCAAATGTATTTTAGAGCTTACAAGCCCGAGGATATTTATCCCAAGTGTATTTGTTATAAAAAAAAAAATTAAAAAATTAAGGGAGCTTAATGATTTCTGAATGTTTTGCCTCTGTGGTATCCCAGCTCCCGACCCTGCAATAAAGAGTGCAAAATGGTCATTTGGAGGAAGTTTTGGGATGAAGAGGGACCATCCTTCGGCAAGGTCCAGGCCCTAGGGAGGAGCAAGGTGTCCAGACACACCTCCCAATGGCTCATTTTCCTCAGATAAAACCTGTGTGACTCACGGCCAACAGAGAAGAGACTCATCACTGTCCACCTTACTCCAGACTCACTTAGAAACAAGCTTTCTTAGGGCCTGATTCTGGCAGTGATGAGATATTTGATCACAATGTAAAAATGAGGACGAGGGCAGTTGGATAAATACCTGTGTTCTGGCTAGCAGCTCTCTTACTGCCTCTACTGCCAACATACGATGGCCTTCTTTAAATGTCTCCTGTAATATGGCCTCCATAAGGTGACACATCTGGGACTTGAACAAAGATCCACTGCAGAACCAAATTCATCCATTTCTACGTTTTTGCTGAAGCAAATAGACAAACACAGCTATATGGATGATACAGGTGACTTCTGCATTATCATTCCTTCTTGAGACGTACAGAAGTAACAGCTCAAACATAGCTCAGGGCCAAACAGCAGTCCTTCACCTCACATGGGCAGGACTGGCAGTGGTTCAATCACCTCCCTCCACAGAAACCCCACAAGCTTCAGCAAGTGAAAACCTGGATGAAGTCTTCAGAACCTGTTCAATGGGGTTTGCAGCAGCCTCATCTGGCAGGCTCTGTGATGGGCCAGGCGCTCACGTGGTATTAGTTGCTTTGATGGCCGTCCCAAATGGATGTCAGCAGAGGGTCTGGTCCCCCATATTTCCGTTTATGGAGGTAGCCTTTGGGAGCTAAACAGCTAGAGTGGTTGGGGAAGGAAAGGAGGGGGGCAATTCTGGTATGTGGATGTCTGTTCTTGCTGTGAAGACGAGCCCGTTCTCCCTGCCCAGAAATGTCAGTGCTCTCGCTGCCTTTTTCTTCCCCTGAGTTCAGGCTAAGTTACTTACGGCTTCTCTGGGGTGAGCAAGTGTCAGCATCCAGGATGCTCTGAGCTTTGGCAGCCCTGCCTCGCCTGGAAGCTCCTCAGGGACCAGAGCCACTGAAACATGGATTTACTGGCTCCGGAGGTTTCTGGCAGGCCACAAACCCAGCAGGGGCTGATCTTAGATCGGTCACAGCAGTCGCAAAGTCTGATGTGGTCTTAACAGCCTGAATACAGGCCGTGAAACAGAATATATTTCAGCTGCTCCCAGGCTAGCAATTACCAAAGGCACAGAGCTGATCTCACTGCCTGAACTCAAAAGAAAGGGCAAAGGTGCTGGGCCCTTCCACAGCTGGTGAGTTCTGGTGCTCCCTGGTGTTTGTGAATTTTCCCATTCGTTTCAAAAGTGACGGGACAACGTAGAGCAAACTTGACCTGGTCCCTGCAGGTCACAGGTGTGAGTAGAACTGGCGCCGAAACCACCCACGCGTCACCCCTGATTTAATTCTGGTGCTTGCACCTTCTGAATGAGTGAAACATCATTGCTATAATATTACGAAGACTTGCATGTTTTGTACGTTGGTCTAATTTACAAAAAGCATCCTGTAAAAGAAAAGGCAATGTTGGCAGCTGTGTATTAGTTACTTAGGAGTGCATAAAACTGGAGTATGGAAAAAATTAAACACTATCTCATTCTGTTTCTAATATTTCTTTCAAGCTAGCTGATTACACGCAGCATTTTTCATCCTTTTTTGTGCTGAGAAGTTCAGGGAACAGTGATCCTTTTGCGGCATGGCAATTTTGCAAAAGTATGCAGGTGTCAGGGTTCTGCACTTCCTTGCAGTAATTGTACCCCCTTGCTTATAGGAATTAATTTAGTTCCTCTCCTGCTCTGTGCAATAGTATTGTGTATTCCTGCACGAATTTAATGCCAGACAGTTGTAATAGGCCCAGGGGTTTCATACCTGGCTCCTAAAAGGGACAATGTAGAATTCTGCATGTATAAACCCCAAAAGAGAGAGTGATAAGAACAGAGTGAAAGAGCCCCAGCTGCTGCATTGCTGAGGATGTTGCTGAGCTGAGGTTGCTGAGCCCATTCCCGTGCAGCCAGAGGAAAGCCAAGGAGAGACCTCGATTAACCTCTTATATTTTGTAGGCTGAAGTCTTTATTTTGAATGTTGTGCAATCCTTGTTTATCAACCTTCCCTTGATTCTACTCCAAAGAGGAAGAAGCGAACAAGAGGCTTGTCAGGCCATCTTTCCTGAAGGGACTGCCTTCATACACAGCCTGGGGCTGTTACTGCGGGCACTTGCCCTCACTCAAAGGAATGACAGAATCTGACACTCCTGCTCTTTCTGTTCTGTTTAAAAGAGAAATGATTCCATGCTGAAATGAGGGCAGAAAAGCCTGTAGAAGTGAGACAGGGAAAAAATGCCAGTGAGACTGACAGATTCTTCTATGTCTTTGTTTTACACTATAGCCCTCAATGTAGCTCCCTGCTCCCATACTTCCTCCTGCCGCCTTTTGCAATAATCATGGGAGACCCACGTGCTGGAGTCAAAATAAACTATGCATGATCCACATGCTATTGGCCATACCGGTCTTGGCCTGAGGTCAAACAGCTCTAGCACAAAACAGGCCAGAATGGCTGCGCACAGCTGTCTTATTGGAAGGAAGAGCCATCAGCAGAGATGTTCCCTGTCTAAGTACAGATAGAAATTGTATTATATTAAGCTGGTGGTAGTTTCCAGGTAGAGCTGGAGTAAAGTTAGGATAGCATAACCTCCCATGCATAAAGGAAGAGGCCAAAATAGCCTGGCTTTGTGTGGGGCTGAGGGAGAGGAGCCCAACTTGTGGCCTTTTGGCAGGGTGCCACCAGGCTTCATGATCTGCTGGTCTGGCTCTGGGACTGGAACACAGCTAGCACATAGATGACTATTTGCTTCTCCCTCTGTAGCTAGACTTTTCTTCCTACGGCTCCAGCTCCACTACCTTTACACCTGCCTGTGATATCCCGGCGTAACTCCTCTCTGCCTGGAGAGAGGGACTTCACTGTTGCCCAGCAATTCTCCACTCAAGAAAACATCTCGAAAGATAGCCAGAGGGAGGGCAGTTTTCTCCTATGCCCTCACCGTGCATCCCCTAGAAACCTTACAAGCCAGACCTAGCAAACCGAAACGTCCCCGGACGAACGGTAGGTGGCGGGGACCCGGCGGCTGAGCAGCCGGTGGCCACCGGGTGGGGTGGGGTGGCCGGTGCTGCGGCAGCGCAGCTCGCCACTGCCACCCGCCGGGCAGCACCCACCGGCCCGGGGCGAGCACCGGCGCCGGGACCCCGCGTCCCTCCTGGGGGTACGGCTCGGCTGGGGCTGCCGGAGGAGACCTGCCCTTTCTGCCCCAGACCTTCCCAGCGCAGGCACCTGCCCTCGCCGCCCCTTCTCTATCGCATCCCTGTTCAAAATCTCTTTCCTAGTTCCCCCCCACCCCCCTCCCCGCCCGACGTCTCTCTCTCAGTGCTGGCATGTCAAATCCCATTTCTAATTAGCAGCTCACGATCACAGCCTGGGAAAGGACCTCCAGAGGTCCTTTGCGAATGTAAAGACCGGACTGGAAAGTTTCCGGAAAAGTAATCATTGTTTCAGAACCAGCCTCTTAATGGTGTGTAGGATGACCTGTTTGTCATTTGAGATTTACTTGGAATGGGCTTCTACACTATACAGACTGATGATTGACCCTTGTGCAGCTCTGGCATTAAGTAGGGTCCTTTCAGTAAAGTGGTGCTATGAAATCAATTAGCCCACCTCCGTGCTTCCGAATAGGAGGCACTGGAGCTGTATCACTCTCGACACACGTTTACATCACTGCTTCCACAATTAGAAATGTGAGGTGCCTCACAGCCCGCTATAGCTGTCCTTTAGTAGCTCATGACCGAGTGAGTGCCGCGCGAAGAGGAGTCCATTTAAAAACACATGAAAAGAGAGGTCCGCTCAGAGGATGTTAGTGGACTGGGCCAGGCATTGGGGAGTGAGACCTGCGTGGGTCTGCACGTATTGCCTTTTGCAGCAGTCCCTGGACCGATCCTGGCAGTGAATTGCCCGTGCTTTTGTCTGGGGAGAGACCTTGATGTTCTGCTCCCCAGGGGATGCTGGTGTGGCGCGCAGGGTGGTGGGCAGTGGGAAGGGACGAGGCAGGTTTTCCTTAGGTGTCTGTTTGGGCGCATTTTCATGTGTTAGGCTACAGGCAGTTACTCCTAAAGACAGTGGGGACTCTGTGAAATTTTTCTAAAAGACCTGTAAAAGCTGAGGAAGAAAACAAGCCCGCTGTCAGTAAAAGTAAGTTTACATTTTGTATTAAATCTTAATTTACCATTCAGGGATCAGCACTTCCACAGGGAAATATTTTAGGGGATAGTAAGTCAGAAACAAGAATGAAAGTCACTGGTGTGAAACTTAGGTAAAATATCAGCACAGCATCGATTCACTGGCCATCACGGCCTACAATCTCTAGACAACAGCTTTTTTTTTTTCTATTTTCACTACAAATGCCACTTCCTCACTGTTTCCCTCAGGATCCCAGCTCCTGCTCACATGGCCCACTGCTGACTTTTGCTGCTATGTGCTCCCTGGTGGATTGGAAAATCTGTCAGCTGTGACTCATCACAAGCCTTCTGGTGCTGAGGAGAGGCAAGCTGCCTTGGGCTAGGATTTCCCTCTTGCTCCACATCTGTCACCTGTCTCTCATCTTTGACTTGGAAAAACAATTTTTGAAAATGAGTCTGTCTTTTTACTGCATTTGCACAATGGCTAGAGTTGGATCTGTGACGTGGCTGCCAGCGTTGTTATGATACTACCCAGGGAGGCAGCCTGGGAGCACGCACACATGCACACAAAAGCCACCACTTCACAGAAGGATCTGTAATCCCAGGTCTAAACTCAACCTGCACCGTGCCCTGCTACAGCTTTATCTGTTGGCCGGCTGGGTGTTTTAATGTCTGTGTTACAGCAGTGGAAAAAAATGACATCAATGTCATGTGGCTACGCAGCCACAGAAGCATTCCAGTGTCCCCATGCATGCACAGGAACAGCCACCCAGGTGTGAGCACCGTAGTGCCTTCACCCTAACTGCGCAGGTCTATCTTACTTCACATTGCTGCGTTTTGTCTTATAAAACCCCAAGTGAGCGCTGTGATAGCTTTTTGCTGATGTTTCTGTCTGGCAGTCCTCAGCATGGGGGTGACAGAGTGATCCAGTTCGGTTAGCAGACGTCTGTCCACGGCCAGACACCTGACAGATACAGCCTGTGGCTCAGTCCCGTTTGTACCGAGGATTGTTGGTTTTCAGTAATATCAGTAGGGGGAACACTGGAGAATGATGTCATGTTTAATGCACATGTCTAAGTAAGATAACATGACACAATGAACTGTGGCACTAAGAGATAGGCTTTTGCTTAAAGCCTTTGCTTAAAAATTATCCTTCAGCTAGATTACTAAAATGTGGCTCATCCTTGTGCCAAGACTCAGCAGGAAGCCTCTATGCTGCCAAAGCATATTTAAACTGCCTCTTATTGTAGCATTACACCGCTCCAGCCACACAGTCACTGGATTTATAAGTTTCCCTTCGCTCATTTGTCATGATAAAGCTTCTGGATTTGCCCTAATAACTTGGACACTTGTCTGAAAGTAGCTTGCGAAGCCCTACCTGCCTTAACTTACACTCAAGAGAAGCTCGGAAACATCCATCCATCTCTTTGGAAAACTTAATGAAGACACAAATGACACAACCTGGATTTTGAACTGGGATGACTTTCTTCCAGGCTGAATTACCATTGGATTG
This sequence comes from Fratercula arctica, assembly GCA_947846985.1. Classification (NCBI taxonomy): domain Eukaryota; kingdom Metazoa; phylum Chordata; class Aves; order Charadriiformes; family Alcidae; genus Fratercula; species Fratercula arctica. The sequence continues at coordinate 91,804,637 of CANTUZ010000001.1, read as the reverse complement.
ATAGCTACTGAAGCCTCCTGCTGCAAGACTGTTTACGGCACTTTATACATACACACCTACCTCCCTCCTGTAATACATTTTTAACACTTCCAGAAAAAAATGCTATTAAAAATGAAATGAAATTGAGTGGATTAGATTGGGGAATACAATTCCCACAATATTATTTATTCATTCTCATTATTGCTTTTACGAACTTTTAATATAAGGTTTGATGGCTTAATGGTGTGCTGCCATTTCCATTGCTCAGGCTTTCATGGGAGTAGCGATAGGCTGGAGATACCTCAGTTCTTTCTCAGTTGGGTTTAGAGATCCTTCCCTCGCATAGTTTTCTGCCAAAGCTAAAGGAACTGTGTCCACCTCGATCGACATCAGAGCTTTCCACTGCTAACTACAGTGACCTACGACACTTCCTTCTGTATTCTGGGACACAAGCCCACCTCACTGAGACTTTTGTTACCTGACAGGGAGGGTCTGCCAAATCATACTCCAGTCCTTTGCCGATATTTGTTTTCCCGTACAAATATGCTCTTACACATTCTAAAATTGCATTTAGTTTTCTAGTACACTGGAATTTTTTGTGAATGAGTGATATGCTTAAAACCATAGACAGTTTGTGTTTTTTAATTTTAGGTCTTCCATGAGTAAATCATCCCTTTCCCTTGCCAGTTTTTTTTTTTTTTTCTTTTTCTTTTCTTGCTTGATGAGACAACTGCTCATTTGCTGTTATACCCTGGAAAGAACAGTGATGTATGGTTTATTAAGATAGCAGCTCAAACACGTAAGCCCTTGATTGCTATAGGACGAGTGATTTATAGGTGTTTGCTAATGGATTCCTGCTTGGGGCCCTTGGGGGCTTCCATTTCATTTTGTACCAATGGCGAATTATGCTGAAGGGTCAGGTGTAATTGGCAGTTGAGTCGTTTGATAAGTTAATGGCACCGCACTCTTCAGCCTTCCCTGAGTTTGCCTTACCATCAGTCTTTATGGCACAACATCAACATCATTACCGAGGTTCATATTTCACGGCGAGGCAGAGGTAATTTTTAACTGCTTGCATTCCTTGCCTGTTCCCAGCTGATAACCTGTCTCCCCTGCAATGTTTTTGCTTTCCTCTTACTCGAAAGTCGTTTGGTTAATATTTCCAGTGTACACAGCCAAATCACCATGAATAAGACTTAGCACGTGCAATCCCTTAGGTTTCTCCAATCAATAATATTTTATCTCTCTGTAAAGAACAGACACTGATTTTTCAGGGCATCACATCTTGTCAGCTGATGAAGAAAACACGACCCAAGCAGGAACCAGCCAACTACCACATGCTGTCACAAACTCTCTGAGATATTGCACAGGTCCTTGTTTTTCTTTACATGCATAAGGATGGTGGACTCAGCTGAGCAAACTGCATCTATGATGTCAGTGGAAATATTTCTGTTCTGACCATTAGCACGGAAATCACCTATTTGTGCTGAGATGCAGAATCAAAACCAATGTGTGTACTGCAGCACGGTGTATATAATTAAGACTATGCTGGTATTAAACGTCAAACAACAAAGAAAGATCAAATTTTAAAAAATTAAGCTATGTCTAGATCAGGGAGACCCTCTCAGTTTCTGAGGGTGGGTACACCGCCTGGTCTACCTGGACTCCTCTGTGGGGTTTGCACCACGCACCCGAGAGAACACCGGTGGATAAATCTTGGTGCACAGGTTTCTGAGTTGCCCCATACATTTCCGTAGGTTTGCAAAGACATTTTATTATTTTCAAAAGTTATTTATTTTTCTCATGTTTGGTCTATTTTCTCCCCATTGCTTAAAAAGTAAGAAGAAAAGGGAGGGTGGGGGAGGAAGCCAACCATAATCCACAAACACAAAAATACTGGAAAATGCAGCTGAGTGTTTCACTGTCCCTTGTTTCTCCATTTCTATTTAAAACGACCACCACGAAGCAGCAGAGATGAAGGAAGATTAGCTTGGACACATGCTCTAAAGAACATAACCGGTGTTATGAGGGCCGCCAACTGCAGAACTAAAGCAATGGCAAGCACCTCTCTCTTCTGCTACCTGCTGCGTTTAATGCACATCTTACTACAACACCGATTTACAAGAACTGCAAATCCACACGAACAGAATAAAATGCAACGCTGGCACCTTACCTGTAAGGTGCTGTGCTGCTGGTTTGGTATTTAGCTCCCATTCTAGAAGCCAGATACCAATTAGTCTTCACCTTGACTACCTCTGGCCATTGCTCTCCACCTGAATCCGTCCCTGCTCATTTTCCTGTAAGTGTCTGTGGCTGATTAAAGCTCTGTACTGACAGGGCATGTTAATCAGATGAAAAGAATACCCGATGGAAGAATTTTCAGAAGTTAATATCTGTAACATTTATTCCCTGCCACTTTGTTTGCTCTGTCAAGATAGGAACTTAAGCAATTACGAACATGAAGGCACAGCACATGTGCTTAAGAGGCTGTTTCTAAATCATTAAATCAGTTTTCACCTCCAGGGCCAAAATGTTACAACTATGACGTTATTCCAGAAGAATCTCAGTAAGCAACATCCAATTAATTAGCATCCGTCCCCTGCTTAGATGTTTACCCATTAACTCCAGTCTGTGATTAGAAGCCTTTACACACAGCAGCATTCATATCTGAATTTCACATCTGAGAGACAAAATTTTCCTACCTGAATACAGACACCTATTTCTGTAAAACTGAATTTCTGTAAAACTGAATTTTGGTGGAGAAATCCAGAAGAGGATGAAACTGCTCTTCTTTTCCAGGATATGAAGTTGTCGTTCATTCAAGGGAGAGCTTCAGTAAACTTCACATGGTCATTTTGAAGCACTTACCTTTCATTTCGACTTTACTTTAGGTGTGAACCCAAGAGACCTAACAGTTTTGTTATAATCATCTTCCTTGGTCAGTAAGAATTACATATTCTTTAACATCTCTTACTTTTCAAGTCTTCTGTCTCCGGTGAATCAAACTTACCATTTCTGCCAAATTACTATATATTCATGTTTCTGTGATAATTCCTGAGTGACTAGAGGCAGTCACCTCAACTGCATTTTAAAATACAGGATTGTATATATCCACTATGGTGTTTGGCTTGCAAATATCTCAATTCAAAATCACATTTTCTTTGTCACGTAAGCCCTTCAAATAGGCAGGAAATAATAGAGAATGGTTTATTGTTTTAGATATTATCATTTGCTATATGAAAAAATATAAGAACTACTGGGGAATTAAAAAAAATCCCCCAATTTTTATTTTTTTAGAAAATTAAATTACAGTTTACCAACCCCAAATATTTACCAATTCTGAGTCAGGCTGCAAATGTCATCAGATTGGCTTGCAAATTATCAATCTTTTTAATAAAGGGTTCATTTTAATTGTTATGCATTTGTCAAGCCTAACTAAACCCTGTCTTTTAATTAGAATGATTAGAAACTTACTTTAAATAAGTTGTTCTGCAATCAATGGAACCATACAGGGAGTATGATTTCCTGTAGAGTCCATACTGCATCCTTGCAACCAAAGTGACTCCTATTACCTCCCATGACTTTATGATGTCCTCCTCCTCCTCCTCTTTCCCTCTGTATCTCTTCACCCCCACAACTTCTAGTCCTCTTTCACACTAAGGGCAAGAGGTAGCAGATACGTGGATCACTGATGAGACACAGGTTTATAACACCTAAAGCGTGCAGATTGCTTGGCTTGCTAAGTGGTCAGCAAGGTCCAAGGAAATAGTTCATGCTGAAAACTTTCTTATCAGTAGGATCGTTTTGTCAGTTCCCATCTTTTCCCCCTGAAGGTGATAGTCTTCACAAAGCTTGTATAAACCTGCTTTATTTCCTCAGATAGCTGCCCTCAGAAAAATTTAGTTTCAGTGTGTCCAGTGAGTTTGATATGTTTTGAGGAGAACAGGGCTGACAGAGAAACACTGTGGTCACACAAGCTTTTCTTTAAGAAACTATGTTGAAAACAGAAGTTTTCAACATTGTGCCTAAACCTGAAACTTCTCATTGAGGTTTTAATCTACATTTGATTAAAAAAATACATATGCTGGATACTCATTTAAAAATCATCCCTTGAGAATAAAAACAATGTCTGTAAGAAAGGATTCATTACTCTCTATGTTTTGGGGAGCGCAGCTCTTGCTAGCACATACTGGTGTCCATCACCGCCAGGCCTTCTAAATTCCTTTCTCACTGCTCCTCGTTTAAGTGATGTGCACACATTACAATTTGTTACAGTGTGTCTACTTACACCCGTGTTTATAAAATACACATATTTATATATAAAAAAAAAAAATTATAAACACTTAAATGCGTTACAAAGTTTTTATGCATTCCTGTGCCTCCACAATAGATTTTGCTGGCTATGCCCAAGGTCGGAGACAAGAACATGGTAAATCCAGAGGACCCCGAAACAAGGGTGCAGAAAAAAGTTGAAAGACCTTTTATAAGGTAATGGTTTCTTTCTGATTCCCAATGTAAACCAACTCAATATTCTCATCCTGACAATACATAATCTGCACTGATCTTGTTCTGAGACACTGGTGTCTCAAACTGCCTCCTACAAAATCTTCTGCTGAGACCCCAACCAGCTAAACGGCATTGGAAGCACCACTGGTTGAAGGTAAGGAACTCCCAAATCAATTGCAGGTTATTCTTCTGTCGGGTCTGCTTGAAAACATCTCTCCTACTATGTGGTAACAGATGACAGTGTGCTGTATAACCTTTACCTTGGATTTCTGAAAGCAGAGGACTAAGAACTAATACCAACACAACTTAAGGAAGTGTTTCAACATTTTAATTTGTGTTGTTTCACAAGTATAAAAGAAAACCTATGTATCAGATCTCTTATACAGGTGAATAATCCTTACTGAGCAATCCTTTGCGTGACCCAGGACTACTCAAGAGAGTACAGTTTTTAACAGCAGCCCTGTACCCTTCCATTGAACACATATGCCTCTAACATTCATTGAAGAGAGTAAAACTACACTAAACTTGCAGCAAGAGACCAGTCATTTGCACCCACGCATCCTTTGTGGCAAATGCTATCCTCTCAGTGCAGCCGCTGGCTGGACTGATAACAACACTGTCTTAGACTGTCATCACCCTGATAAAAACTGCCTCTCCTAGCACTGTAGCACACTTTAGAAAAATAAGCTTGTCCTTTAAAACACTGGTCTTAAGAGAGTTTCATTGTCTCTATGACTCCCTCTCACTCCTCCTTTCTACCAGCAATGGCAGGCAGCACAGCTGGATCAAAACATACATAGAGCGGCAATACTCTTAGTTAATCTGCACTCCGTGCTCTGGTGACATGAGGCACAGCAAAAGCAATGGCCCTCATGTCGACGGAGTGTTAAAACTGTATTTGGTTAGTCTGCACAACTAAGGCAAAACCGTATGACAGTAATATAATCCATACAAATCTTTCTTCTTTTTTTTTTTTTCCTCTTATAACAGTGATTTAAATATTCAGTTCCCTCTGCATGCACTTCAGGAGACTGGTATAAAAATAGGAAGTACTATGGCACACTCTCTAAAAATATGCATACACAGTAGTCTTCATCATTGGTATGTGAAGTTAAATGGTACTCACTACGTATACATACTGGGCGCCTGGCTGGGCAATTCTCCTGCTGTCGACTTCACTGTAACACAAGCGTTTCACTAGCTGAGGTTTGTGAAGCTTCCATCATTTCCAAATGGCAAAATCACAACTGCACCAATCGCTTACAGTGTCCGAAGTCTGCTTTAAGGATCTGAGAGTTCTCTCTCTAGATAGGGAATACTTCTACATATGAAGCCACCTTTTTATTTATCTATTTATTTTTTAAGACTAACATTTCAGACCTAGGTACATCTACAGATAGGCAACCACCATAATTCCCTGATTATTGATGAGTATCCAACAATAAAGTCAGATACTTTGTTTTAGCTAAGGACACCTGAAAATTTGGCCCTATGTGCTGAACTTTGCAGGTTTGGAAGCAAGGGTTACATTCTCGCTCATTCAACCTCACTACCAAAAAAAAAAGATAAAATTCTGAAATACTCTTCTACATCTGAAAAAGTAAAGAGAAATACTATACTGTACTTCTACATACAGAAGTACAGAGAAATACTGTAGTGTCTTCAGGGAGTCACTTCACTATTCTATGCTCCTCAGAGAGAGAAATTAGAACTGAGGTGTTTGCTGTCTTCCCCAGATACGTGAGGTACATTCCCATGGCAAGCTCAGGCCAAAAATTCACATTATCACCCACCCCAATAATTTAATGAGATCTACATACACATACCACACAGATACATATTAGGTAAAGTAAAAAACATAACTCCATTATAAAACTGAAGTATGAAGACATTCATTTACAGTGCAGTAAAGAAAAAAATAAAAGCAGCTTAGCTCCTTGCAGCATTGCATGTGACATATTTCATTATAAATGACCCAAACTTGAGACACTTCTAATACAATGATGCTGATGTCATCCCTACTGAAGAACTTCACATCCTCCATGGTGATAGGATGGAGACTAAGCTTAGGACACTAGGAGGTGCTTTGGGTTATGAGTTATTTGTTTCCATTAGCAGCCATAATGTCTAATACTCAAAAGAAATGCAAGGTGCTAAGCAAATAAAGTGCAAGAAGCTTTCACTTAATTTTTGAGAAGACAGTTGTTTTTGTGTATTTCCACTAAATTCTTGGGTGTTCATCTGCTAAAGCTTTCTCAGCAACTTGTAAAATACAGAGATACTTTTATTTGCGGTGATATAGTGCATAGAAGAAAAAGTCAACAACTTCCATTTATCTCTTTCTGATTTCAAGCCTGCAGTACTTCTGAGGTAGTCAGAGGGTTTTGAACTACGGATATTAAACTAACAATAACATACCACCGCCTCAAAAAGAAGGACTCAGTGTCTTCTATCCCCATGTAACAAGTCACTGAGTTGCCTGCTTGGTGTACTACAAACCCCCTGACAATCAGGGTAGTGCTCACCTCTGAACTTCAGCCATCTGAAAGGGAGACAGATAGTCAAAATTAACTGTCAAGGCATCTGGTTAACACTGAGTAATAGGTCTCCAGAGAACGATTCATATCACCTGCCCTTAGAGCACATTTTACGACGGGTTCAGTTACTCCCTGGAGATGTGCTCTGGAGAGCACCTACACGACTAGTTCACACTATCTGCCCAACTTCTAGATATATAAAGTGAACACCACCCTAATAGCAGAACATCACAAAGAATTAGATAAACGATAAAGTCAGAAAAACGAGCTATTTCAGAACACCACAATTAATGTGTTAAATCTGATACCCTTACTAACAAGCAGCAAATATGAAGGGTAAAACAGTGCAAAACCAATAGCCCTCTGTCCGCTCTCAGTAACGGTCACATTTCAGTATTAGTGCTGGCTAATTGGCTGTTTCTCGGCAACGCAGACTACAGTGCATTGTAGAAGTCCAATTCTAATACCACAGAGAGAAGTGTTATCTTATTACACCGATTAGAGTGTAAAAAACTGCAATTTGATCAAAGCAGACCACAGCTACAGTCATTATATATAGTCAAGGTCTATGCTCCGTTTCCATGCTAGGGTGGCATGCTGTAATGACATCCTATCTGAAATAAAATGCATTCCCTTCCATCCTCAGATTTCCTGAGTAAGATGAGCATCAGGCCAGTTTTTGAAGGATGTCTCCTATAATGATTTCAAAATAAGCATGTGATAATAAACCTATGTGCAAAAAATGCTGAAACAGAAGTCTCCAAACAATGATTGCTCTCCATGTACAAACACATACCAGATACACATACTCAGACACTAAGTTTTCCACAAAGATGCGCTTGTCAGTTGTCATGCAGTGCTGCACCTGCAAGAAAGAAATCGCATCCACAAGACACCATGTCCAATATACACAACATTCCCAGCAGGTGATCTGCCACCTTCCAAAGGCACCTACTTGCTTCCAGTTGTATTAGGCATTGGAAGAAACACTTTGATGAGAAATCCCCTTTTGAGAATCTATTGTCTTGCTACTGCTCCATGCTTCATCAGTATTTTCAGGACATTTCACCTCCGCCTTGTCTGTCAGTATGGTGGATGCGGGAGGCTTGCAAATAAAGCAGAGAAACTTGAAACAGGACAGCAAACCTTCGGAAATGCTGGATGAGAAAAGCTTTTTGCATGGGTGGCAGAACTGGTAGAACACCAACATGAAGAGGACAGCCATGCAGTAACTTATCAGGAGCTGCAAGACCAACAACGGGGCGCAGACATACAGGTAGACATCGGTTTTATAGATGTACCACATCAGCAGGAGGAACGCGTTCTCAATGAATCGCAGCATGTAATACACTGTCAGTCGGTACCAGTTTTGTGATTTGTTAATTAAGTCAGGATCATTCAGCTTCACCTGCACTGCTGACCAGCAGAACATGTTAATGCCAGCATACAAGAAGGTGAGAAGGCACAAGACAATGGTGGTGCCGACCCTGCTCAATGCCTTCTCTATGTTCTCGGGAAATGGGGACTTGCTTTGCCAGAAGAGAATCCACGGGTAGAAGAAAAAACCAAAGAAATTCACAAGCACAACGGGGAGAATCCAGATTTGAAGGACTGAACTGAAAAGGACCAACACTGTAACTCGCGTAGCGATCTCAAAGCTTCTCCACATGAATATGCAGAGGTAGGCAGCTGGTTTCACGCTGATATCATAATCATCATACTTAATCTTAATAGCCAGGATGTTGCAGCGTAAGGCGCCATATACAATTGACAGGAGAGAAAGGACCATAAAAATACCTGCAAAGAAAAAACACAGATCAGGACTTTCAGCTTAGCAGAAGTTAAAGAAAGTGCAAGGGTAGTGCAGATGTAGTTGTCTTCATGGCACTTCTGTGGATTCCCAGCAGGGTGTAATGCCAAAAAAAAAAAAAAAAGTCATCCTCCTATACACTTCTGGGTTTTTACACTACTCCTGCCACCCATTTTGGTCTTCATTTGTTACTTTTCCAAGTAGCTAGAGAAAAGGCCCTTAGCAGTCACAGGTATCTCTCCCTCCTCCCTCCACCCAGGGCTGTTCATACATGTACTGTCTTTGCTAATTATACAGCTCAGTCGTAAGTGTATCCAAGTTGCTCTCAGATTCTCGGAGTACTCCACAAGGCACCAGATGCTACTCCCCCTCTGTACAGATGAAAAACTGCAAAAGAGAAGTTGAAATTTTGGAGTTATTTAGGCATAGAGATACCTCAATGATTCTGAAGTTCTATGTCGAAGCAAATTGTCAAAGCTCACAGAAGAGTTCCGTGATGGAGCTCCAAATTGAAAGCCAAGCCAATTGAAACCCAGAACCGTCTGCACTTTTTCTGCCTGTGTAGACAGATGTGATCACCTGTCTACACTGTATTTTCCTATACATCTATTTTGCTTATACATGTACCTATATGATTTTAAAAAACTGCTTTAAAAAAAAGCCTTTAAATTCAGATCAACTTTCTGTATCTCTCATCTTCCCAGAATCACTTAAGTGAAGGTTTCATGGCATTTAAATCCTGCAGAAAGCAAAGGCAGAGGCCAAGTGGTTACCTGGCCTCCCCTCCAGACGCAGCAGGGGCAAAGCTTTTCTGGCACTGGAGGAAGGAGTCTTGTCTTGGTACATTAAGCAGGTACTGACATATAGGAACCCTGGATGCATAGAATAAGCATTCATAGAGAAGTACCTTAGGGCATACCATAGGAACATACTATAGAGAAGTGCAAACTGCCCACGGTTTTGTTAGCATTTGCAGACTTTCTTCACAATTTTTACCAACACGCTGAATATCTGATTTAGGGGACTAATTTTTGGCACCTCCAATCGGTACTTTTCATTTCAATCTTAGCACTTTATCCACGCAAGGAACACTTCAAATGCAAATTAGTTAAGCACAGTAAAAATGATTCGGTTGTTTTCTTTCAATGAACCTAACCAAGCTAGCTGGTCGTGCTTCAGGGCATTATATTGCATCAGATAAAACAAAATACTCAGAGCTGGGAGTTCTTGATTATGTCAATTACTGTTGCAATGCTTAGCAACCAGTGCTTTCTGGAGCCTTCAATTAGTTTATGTGTCAATATCCTACAAATGAACTGGATTCCCTGCTTTCCTATAGCTATTTAGCCATGACTGTAAGGGGTTTTTTTGGTTTGGTTGGTTCTTTTTCCTCTAATGAAAGTTACTAATTTCTGAGCATGATTTTGAAAGAAATGAGTGGATTTTAGGATCTCTAACAACTTTCTAACAGGATTTTCTCTATCATTTTAGCTAACCTCTCTCCCATCCCAATCCTCAAACACCTCTGAATTACTTTACAAATGAATTAATTAATCCTTTATATCTAAATTTCCAATAGCACTCAGTAAGCTGAAAAACATTTGACATTTTATATGGTAATTTTTACATGCCAGTTTGGTGGTGCATATATTCTCTGAAAATGGTTATGTACTTGCTTGTTTAACACTTACATTTTTAATGTGTGTTTTTAAACTTCTTTCTTACAGCACTGTACTTGATCTGAGACTTTTTAAACATGTCTCCGAAAACATTGGCTGAAAGCAGAAGAGCAAATGAGTGCAGTCAAGAATACCGCTTGATATCCTATGGCTCTTTACAAAATCTTTCCTGTAGTTTTGAGCTGGCTCTAGAGCTATGAGAGAACAAATAACTTCCATCAGCTAATGAAGGAAAAGAACATTCTCAGAGTTAAGGAAACAAAAAAACCCTACTCACTGGCGACAGGGTGCTGCTATCCTGGAACTCCGCTTGCTTTCTTCTTTGATACGCTTAGACATTCATCTTATTATCCAATTTCATTTTAAGAATTCTATATTAATCTCAAACTTATCTTAAAAACTCAAGCCTTCAAAAGAGGTACTTCTCCATTGACAGAAACCAGGTCATGCTGACTGGTTTAATACAGTAGTCCAGTCCTATTCCGCTCCCAAAAGCTCAGTACTGTCACCAAACTTTCAGTTGAAACACCACTTTTAGGTCTGTGAGAAAGATGGTTTGAAGCAACCACAAAGGGAAATGTGTGAGGGTGGCGTTATTGTTGCTTTTACTCATCCTGAGCAGGCAAAGAAGTGAAAGTTTAAAAGGCAAAGAAAGTATCCTCCTCTGGAACAGTCCCAAATGCCCTAACAGTCTTCATAAAGGTCCCATTTCTTTTCTTCTTTCCTGCTCCCAGAAGGCTATACATTTCTTACAAATCAGAGGTGCAGGCTCACAGAGTCACTCAGGGAGGCGCTGCTTTACTCTGTTGAGATTATTATTGTGTCTTAAGTCTTTTCAAGACCAGGTCTTTCTTCAGAAATAGCTAAGGGAATGAATTCTGCTCTACATGAGTAACATCACAAGTATCTATGACTGAAATCTTACATTCAGCTGAGGGATCCTAAGTTATCTATTATATATACCATAGTTTTCTAAACTGATAATCAGAACACTTGAAAAATAATGGCACTTACTTTGTTACTTAGGACAAGACACCTAGATACAATATTTTTTTGCCTTAAGCTATAATTTCAACACTTAAAACCAACTATTAATACTCAAAAAGTACTCAAAGTATGTTGTTCAAATAATGAGAAAAGCATTCTGTGGTCAGAGCTTAATGAGTTGAGGAGAAGCCACTGTAGCAGCATCTTAAGATATCCGGTAAGACTGCCTACAAAGTGCAGTTTCTAAACATTGGGAAAGTGACACCAGCAAGTTAAAAAAAAAAAAAAAAATCATAAACCCAAAGCTTCTACTCTTGAAGACGGCAGTCACTGCTACAAATTTAAATTTAAGCAAAAAAATAAAAAGCACCTTTTGCAGCAGAATAATTTTCTTTTTAAATGGTAGGAAATCTGCTTTATGAGATTATTTTATCACTGTAAGCAACACCTGAAAAAGATGACTGCCGTTAACGGCACAAAAACTTTAAACTTAGAAAACGATCGCTCTTAATGGAAGCGGATCTTCTGCATTCAATATTGCACACTGACAACAGGCCCTTTTTCAAGGGTAAGAGGCCAAGTCATACATCGCCCACCTCCAATTAGCTGATTTTGTAATTAATGCTAACTCAGGTCTTTTTGGCACCTCCTGGCCTTGTGCTTCTACCAGGTGGAGAAGTACCAGGTGGTCCTACCTAAGTGAAGAGGTCTGGATAGCTGCCCAACAGCGTGTAAATGGACCGGAGCCTGATGTTGGCCACCTCTTCCAACCAAGGTTAGAGCTAGTTCTAAGGCAATGCATGATACTGACAGATGCTGAAGCATTTAGTACAGGGCGAAGCCCAAATGGGCAAGAGAGACCTCAGTGTCTGTTCTAGGAGTGGCAATTACAAAGTCAGACTGGGCATTTCATACTGTAACAGGTTAGAAACTTCTTCCCAGTTACACTGTAACCGAAGAAAGAGCTGAATGGCTAGAACTAGGACTTAAATGAGGCTATTACATGTGGGTTTCCAATGCTGCATTTCATCCAGCAACATTTCATTTAGCATTTCATGCTAAACAGTCACTGAAGCTTTATGTCTTTCATCACTAACCTAGAGGCTTTGTCCTGCTTTTGCAACTCTCTTTAGTTCTCTTGATCTTACACTCTTGGCAGACAGTAAAGTGACAGTTTTGGAGAATGCCAGATGCTGGCAAGAATCTGATCATCCAGAAGAAAAACATCCAGAGAAATTAATGAATGCCACGAAATACAGAAAACAGATGCAGCATGGCTCTGGTCGACAAAGGGCTAGGCAAGGACGCACGCTCTTTCCAGAATTGTTCAATTCAATACTGGAAGCAATAATGAGTTCCAAACAGATCTGAAAGGGACAAACCATGCTATGTAGCATGATGGCAAACAGCTTTACGTTCACAGGTGATACCGACCTTATTACCATGGGCCAAGCAGAATTTACATAGAACAACAGACAGGGTAGCGTAGGAATCCAGAAAAATAAGAGACCGATGAGGAAACAAAACAAAAAGAACGTGGAAATAAAAATACAAGAAGAGAGTAATAATTATGTCAGAGACAAATGGAAAAGAGCGTGCAGTTTGGAGGACCAGTGTCAAAGAACAGGTAGGTTGAAGACATCTGAATTGTGGAAGAGCCGGACTAGCTGTTAAATTACTTTGATGACGCTGCAAGATCAAAAGGTTGAAGTACTGTCCCTATACATGAGATTCCCCATGTACCCATAACAAACAAGCTGAATCTGTGCTCTGCATCATTCCTGTTTACTCTGGAGGCTGAATAATACTGGTGGACAAAAGGTATTACTGCAGAAATAAGCGGGCTAAAGAGAGTGCAGAAAGTTTCAGTATTTCAGAATATAAATACACACAAGAGGAATATGGTTAGGACTCTTGTTTTTCTGATAAATGAACTCTAATAGATATTGCCGTTGTTCCTAAATCACTGATTAAAGAAAAAAAAACAAAACCTTTTTTTTTCCCCTTTTGATTTCTATGTTTTCAGAATTGCACCTGCTATGGAGATGGCTTCTTGGAGACACGAGATGACTACTGCATTTGCTGGTGGGTTCCCTGAACTCCCTGGTGAGCCAGCTTATCTCTGGTTGTTTAACTTCACCCACAGAAGGTCACTTACCAGTCTGTGAGTCAGAATTTACCTCAGCAGTGACTGATAAAAGTCAGAAGTAATAGGGAGTTACAAACCGTTATTAAATTTGCAATTCACTAATCATCTGGAATACAGCGCTTCTCCTTGGCAATCATGACCAGTAAGGTCAACACCAGTAATACAAGAAATACAATAAAAAGGTGACCTTTCTCAAGCAAATGCCATCTGCAGCAAGGTGACTGGAAATTTTGCTAATTGCACTGCTCAGCAAAGGATTCAGCTGCTTTGTTCACATCCCATGTCACAGATGCCGTGGTTATTCAAAGCGCCTACTTTGGCTGTGAAGTACTCACAAACTGTCAGGAACAATGTCTTTCAAGTAACTACTGCTATGACCTTCAACAAGTATTATTGTATAAAGACCTTAAACCTTTTGTAATATCCTTATGTGGTGACTTGCCCTTTGGCATGCTAAAGTTTTCCATCCCCTGAGCTGAGGGGAGAACCCTGACATTATCATAAAGGCTCCTCCAAAAAAAATTGTAGTTCCTTACCTTGGTACACTGCCAACCAAGGCACCAGAAATGAAGAAAGCATTCAGATTCCTAAAGTGTCACCCCAGCCTCAGCCTCCCTGGCTGTGAAGCTGGTAAAGATCATTGGCCTCTCAGGGCGTTGGAGGTACAACAAAAACTATTTTGTATTTCAGTGGAAACACACCTCTGGTTCACACAGGTGCCAAAGTCCTTTCCTTAAACCAAAAAGCTGGTTGTCCTATGACCGGCTGGAGTAGGTTGTTCATTTAGCAGCTGGCCAGCAAATCAAGACTTTACGTTTCAAGGAGCTAGAGCACATCATGGAGCAAAATGCAGAGTCACACGGTAAAGAGAGATGCGTCCTGGTAAGTCCATGTGGTGCATCACTGCTCGGTGAAGGCTTAACAGCTTGGGTCCAGAGATGAGATAGCCACATTTGCATAGCACCTTATTGAGTCCTGCCTTTTGATTCCAAATTCAGAGTCTGGCACAAGTAAAGACAATTCACGTCTTCAGTCCATATTTGAAACTACATTCCTAAAAGAATGCAGTTCTTCTTTAATGCTCTGCACTGTACCCCAAGGAATTTTCCAGAAAGTTTGCTCAAAAACCAAAATGGAACAGAGGTAAATTTTTTTTTCCCTCTTCATGAAGACAGCTTAGTCTGTCCAGCTGCCTCCCTCTCATGCCATAATGGCCACTTATCAAATTAATGTTTTTATAGCAACCCAAGTAGCTACAGGAAGCGTCATAGTCTAGAACATGATGGTATAGATAAACTCGAGAGCAATATCACCATCAAAAGCTGTCAGAGAGATGAAACCCATTGCAATATGTTTGGTTCTAGCCCAGGGCAGCTAAACCTGACTGCTGACCCTTCTCCTCTCCCTCCCACCAAAACATGGAGGTGATAACAACAGCACTACCTACTTCTGGCAGCCGTGATCTCCTGCTGCAGGACACAGATGTAGAGCTGGAGCGTGAGCTGGGGTGCCGAGCCGAGGAACGCCTGGATCACAGATGCCCTGCTGAACGCAGACCTGTGCGTACACAGCTTGCCTTCAGCCTGACCCACTTCCTTCTCAATTTCTTCCGAGTACCCATCCTTGGGCATCTGCCTCTTCTTTGTGATGCTGACATAGGGCTCTTCAACTCTACCAGCACGGAAGTAAATGTAAAAGACTTCCACACACCTACAAGCAAATCAGTAAATAGAATAACAGGGAAAGAAAAAATGGAAGAAAAGCGTAGGTCTTCCCACTCCTTAGTATTTTAAGCCATCACATACTAAGTTATTTGTTCACAGATCAAAGCCTGTACATTTTCTCCTCTTGGTAAATTTGGAATGTGACAGATTTCACCCTTTAAAACACGAACTACATGTGACTGGAGGGCAAGAATCTGGCAGTGCCCTTTGGGCTGCTTGTAGTACTCAGACACAGAAGGTGGTTTAGTTGTTTCCTATGAACACCCCTTGCTCGCTGCTGTCCTATTAAACTCCTTAAACTACTCATCCACTAAAATGTTCATAGGCTCTCCGCTCAGGACCCAAGTTGTAAGAGTTTCTTTGATTCTCACATCTTTCTTTTGATGTTATCTGTACACCTGTGACAGGGCAATAAAACCACTTCTCATACCTTTGCCTTAAACAAACAACCTCAAGGCATCGGAGAGAATCTCAGGGTACGAGCGGACTCAAACAGTTGGACTCTAATCCTTGCTTTACCAAGCGATGGTCCCAAAACACAAGTAAGAAGCCCTAGCAGTAATAACAAGAACAAGCAGTTTAGAGCCTCACAACTCTGGATATTAACATTTTTTAAAAAGACAGAGAAACAGGAGCTTTACTCCTTATGTTTAATATTCCTTAAACAATGCAATAAATGTAAGCAAACACAATCTTGCAAAAATATTCTAAATAAGAAGATGCAGAGTTTCCAGTCGCTACAGTTCTTTGTACTTTAAACACAGGTGAACCAAACCCTCTTGTTTATGTAGGTCTAACTTACCACAGAGTAACTTCCAAAGAAAATAAGTGGTGTCAGAATATACATTTCTATTCATAAGTCACATATTGTTGTAATACACGCTGCCTCTACCCATGCACAGAGAATAATCCATACATTTGGGAGGGTATGGAAAAGGGTTAAAGGGGTTGGCAGCAACAAATGCTGTAGCAACGAAGACAAGTTTTCTCCTTGAGTGTTAAAGAAGATAATATAGCCTTAGACACATTTATAAAAGGAAAGTTTCTGAAACTTCCTTCCAGTGCCTATTTTCAGTTTGCCAAAAACTTTAGAAAAACTATTCTAAGAGATTTGCTTGAGTATGAAGGCGTCAAGGGTGGGACTGGGCATCAAGCAGGACCCAAAACACAAAGGGGAGCAGTCAACCTTTTCTGGAAGTAATACCAAGTAAGGATCCACTGAGGTACAGATGAAGTCACAAGCTGAAAGGGAAGGGAGAGAGAGGAAAAAAACACTATTTCTGTCCCATTGCATAAGGGACCTAAAAATACATGGCCTGCTGTGGAGGAGTTCACATACAGCAGGACCATAAAGGATAAATGGCATTGACTACTGAAAAATAAAATCCCCAAAAGCTCAAACCCAGTGCAGACACAACCTGTTTTCTCTTTCATGTCTAACACTGGTACAGGCTTCAAGAAGAAAAACAACTGCGGCATGAGCAACAGGACTGGCGAGGGCTGGCTTCCAGCCCAGAGGGAAGCTCAGGGGAGAGAAACCCCCACTGCAAGGACTATGTGTGGCACCAGCTCTGGTCACATCTCCTCTTGTGGCCCGACACGCACAGTATCTTCTTCTTGTTTAGGTATCATGCTCTGATGAGGACTGAGCTGTCTCCTTTCCTTCCGTATTGCCTGCTGGGGTTCATCTCCTCCACCTGGTTGCCTCTGTAGGTAATATTCGCGGGAATGCAGCATCTCCAAGTCTCTGACAGGTCAGATTTGGCCAGTGAGTTTTTGTAATGTACAAATAAGGCTTATCTTCTATTTAAAATTATCTCACAATCACAAAGCACGCAGCTATGCTTGTCTGAGACTTTGAATTCCCATTTCCTTCTCAGCTTGATTTTTTTTCCACAATTGCCAAGTCAGAGTCTAACAGAGCGTTTTAGCGCAAAGCTCACAGACCAAACTGTAAAGCAGCGCTGACAGAAATGCAAATAAAAGCATACTGACTTTTGTTTTAATAAACTCGATTTCATTTTTTCCCCTAATGGGACTACTAGCAAATTTCACCTGCTCTAGATGGAGAGAAGTTTTAGGATCCTGTAGTACTATTCTTGATTCACTAGGCTTCAGCTACTATTATCACTAAAGCTATGTGAAGGGCCTGGTGTGCTGGAGGCTCCATTCACAGTGGTGACTTTCTATTTTCCCCTCGTTAATCTTTTCAGTCCCTGCCAGCTTTGTTCCATGTGAAAGAATCCACACAGCCAAAAATAAAGTGTGAAAAATTAATAAAGCACAACAGCCTATGAAGTCAACAGAGATTCTGAAAGCAACAAATTGATTTTATTCCAAAAGAAAGATCCCAGAACATTTTTGTCTCGCTTAGTATTCATAGCCATCTATTCATCATGAGCTGAGGGCAAGTCTGAAGCTATTACGGAAAATGAGATCTCAGCATCAGCCTCTGAACTCTTGCCGTGTGTGATTAGAAGCAGGTATAGTCTAGGGACCCATCGAACAAATATGTGGTAATCTCATAAAAGAGATTATAAGATTCATAAACTACTAACTATAGCAAATATTATAATCAACAAGATGTTGGATTTTAGAGTAAGCATTTGATTTGTATTTATATGCTAGGTATTAAGTAGCAGTATATTGTTTGTAATGGGAAATTTTATGTCCGTATAGAAAAGCAAACGCAATGTGGAATGAATGGTCTGATGAACAAACCTTAGGGCCAAAGAGGACTTTGACCAGTAAAACAGAGCAATAAAAATGGTACGTGCAAGCACTCAGATGACATCAGTAATGATGCCCATCTTCTTCCAAGCCCTGCCCATCCCATGCAAGAGTGTCTCTGGAGATCATGCTTTCTGGGGCCAATAACAAATGTACTCAGTGCTCTAGCTGATGCCACTGCCCAAGAAACAGCTTCTCACAGGAGCAGACTGGCAGCTGATACGCTAGAAAGAAAGAGCACCAATCTAAATGTTTAAGTCATAAATTATAAGAGGGGCATAGACACTTGAAGAATCAATTCACATCACGTACCTGTGCTGTGTTACAACTTTGTCTATGAAGTGCATTCAGAAAGGTTGTCTTTAAATGAACTGGCTTGCTCTTTTTTGGTACAAAACACAACTAAAAGACAATGCAAGAAGATGACTGTAAGCCAGTTTTCCTTCACAGTTACAAACTCCATTACAGAACAAGGAATTCCCCAGAAGCCCCAGTTGCTCACTGCTCATTCCTGCTCTGCTCTGGAAGAACAGGACTGGGAGATCCCAACTTCTGCACAATCCACCTCCTGCAATGCAGTGATGTTTAGGGCCCTTTCCACAGATCCTCATACGGCATCAACAGTAGAAGGCATGCAGCTGGATAGTTTCACTGCACGTAAAGCAATGACAGTTGCAGTACGGGCTCTGAAGGAACTAAAATTACTTTGAAGAAAAAAAGTGTTAGATCTACTCTCTACAGTGAAAGTTAAAAGGTAAGAAAAAGATGGTGCTGCTTTCTCCCCTGCTGCCAAATCTCGTCAGAGAGAAGAGCTATACTTTTTCAAGAATCCTGATGGTGCCTACAGAGAGTGATTCAGCAGCAACACATTCGTCTTCTACACAGTCAGTAGGAGGAATAATCCTATCCTTATATTCCTGGCAAGAGCAAGCATCTCATTCCCTCTCTTAATCATGGGTGTGTGGGATTTAAATACAGGCAAAATAATGGTGGTGTGAAGAGGGATTAGGCAATGAAAACAGGGAACTTCCCACAGCCAACAAGCACCCCAAGAGCAAACGTCTATTCGAGAGACCTATGCACACATGCTCACTGCCAACGTAAAAGCAGGTTTCTCTAATGACTCGATTTTGACTAATTCCTTTTCTTTAGAGAAGTGTGCAAAAGTCTTATCAGTCCTGCAGATTTACTTACCTCTGTCAGACAAAGATTTGTTCCTCATTCATTGTTCTACCTTCCACCTGCACTGACTTTCTGTTCATCGCATCTTGGACACCTAACACATCTGCTCAAGAATAAAGGCAAAAAAAAAAAAAAAGCCTGAAGACGGTCTAGGCATATTCTTCCCATCTGAAAAAGACGGAGATGCATCAACAGTTGTAAAGATTAGAGCTAGCAGATTCTCCTACAGCAAGGTCTGCCAATGGAAGTCCTACAAGGAAGAGCGGTTTTTAGACCTACTCTATTCTGAACTATAAAGCAGGTCACTGGGAAAGAGAGACTACCCGCGAGAGACAATGCTTCTGCACAATGGGACTGAAGCATTATCTGCACCATTACAGCTTATTAGATTTCAAATTGCAGAGTTCAAATTGCCCAAAACATTAATTACTCTGATAATTTCAGCCTATAGTTGTTTTGCTTTGGAATATTTGTTGTTGTTGTTGTTTGGTTTTTCTGGGGGTTTTGGGTTTTTTGTTTCTTTTTTTACTTCCTGCAGCTCACGGAATCTAACTTTGGCTGTAACAGCAGCTCCTCTGGCAGTTTGATGCAAACTTCCTACTGCATCTGCTTATCTGCTTTGCTGCTGTCTACACAGAACAAAGACATGTAATTGTTTCTCCTTATGCCTTGAGAAACAAAGCCCAATCCCATTAAAAAAAAAAAAAAAGTCTATTGTTTCTATCCTTGTCCCATTAAAATCTGAGGAAAACAGATATTAGTGTTATATATAGGGGCCTATTATATTGGCTTTCGATTTTTTTCCCCCACAAGAGAGGATCATCATCCTGCAGACAGAGCCATCTCCTAATTGCATATTCCTTGTAAGGAAGAACCTGTAGGCTGGCGTTCAGCTAACAAAGCACTAGGGACGGTAGTTTCAAAGACACCGGCAGTCACTTAGCTTTCCTCTCCATGAAGCTGGTATCAGAAGGAAGCACCGCCAAGTTCACGCCAGTCCCTTCTGGATACACCGCTTCAGTAAATCAGATAGTAAGGAACCACTGCATCCAGCAGATGTACGGTACAATACCCTGCTCGGGACTGTAAGCCCTGACTGTTCAAATCAGTTTGTTGGAAATGTGCACTCTTCGCTTCAGCTCCTGGCCTATTCATGGCTTGCAGAGTAGAAGAGAGCAAGCAGGTTAACAGGGGTTTCTCTGGCACCCTCCATGAAGAGCTATTTGCATTTTGAACAAATCCCTAAGTGCAGGGCAGCACACTAGCAAAAATACATCCAGTTATTATTTATTGGAATTGTAGCAGCACCAAAAACCTCAAGACAATGGCGGTGCTACAGGTGCCATCCAAATGAATAAGGAACAAAGAGACAGCCCTTGGCTCAGGAGCAGCCGATAATGAGCCAAAAAGCTCATCATGGTCTTTTCTAAAGAAAAGAAAAATGTATTAAATCTCTCATTGACAATGACTATCATTTTAAGTCATTTTTTTTTTGTGTCATAATTTACATTATGTGATAAATGAATCTCCTTTTACAAAAAAAAAAAAAAAAAAAAAAAAAGAGAAAGTATCCAAATATATTTTCTAAGCATCCAGACAAATTAGTGTGCTCACAAGGAGTGGCACCGACCTGAAATGCTGCAGGAATCCCCTGTGGTGCCCAGAAACCTGCAGTCACTTTGTTCCAGCCAGCTCTCTGAAGAGTCTCCGGCATGCCTACATCCTGGGGATCAGAGCCAGGTCGCCCAGGAGGGTAGGATTTTTACTCTAAAATTCCTTCTCCCACTCCTGAAGAGTTTCTCTATATATTTGGAGAAATTTGTAAAAAAGGGTGCATTAACAGTACTCTCCCAGTACAGCAAAAGTCCTCTCCAGGAAAAGGGATGCTTCCTAATTTTAGTGCTTCCAGTGGCAGCAGCAGGACAGCGAGTGCCTCCTGAACAGGAGGAGCGTGGGTGTTTTGGGAAGGTGGTGGTATGCAGGAAGGTTTTATAAGAGAATGTACTTTTTTCACCCCTGTCACATGGAGGATTCAAAATAGGCTGGATCATTCGGCTTGCAAAGCTAAATACCCTCCTTCTCTGCCAAGATGTTTCCAAACCATTCCCCAAAATTTAAACTTAACTTTTTAAAGGAAAAAGGAAGGGGATAAAAATGTCTGACTTTTAAGATGATGAAGAGAACTCATGCAATATACATGGGCTGTCGGTAAAGCAGCGCACAGATAGTATTGGAATCTGAACTATCCTGTATCATGTCACAAATCCAACAGAGATGGCTAAAAAGTTAGTGTTAGCTTTTTTTAAAGCCAGCCGAAGCAGGCTGCCCTCTGGTTGAAGCATGCCATCTCACACAGCCTAAAGGCTCTCCAACATTTCATTCCAATGCTGCAAGCAGACAGACAGACCCTGGGGCGGCTCTACTGTCCCTGTGTCCTCCTTGACCTAATGTGTGCCAGCGAGATGTAAGAGAGACCGAACGCGGGGGACGGAGTGAAGCTTCACGCTGGGGAAGCAGATGACTAACAGCAGCAGGACTCTCTGATGCAAAGGAGCAGAGGTTTGCCTAAAAGGATGGGACGCCGACTCATGCATGTTCCAGTCCACCCAGGACAGAAAGCCTCCTGTGCAAAGTAGGGAAAGGGTAAGGTATTTTATCTGCTGAAAACACTTCAACTTCTACAGAGCAGATCGACACCTGATGGGAAGCAAATGGTTTCCTCTTCCGACAGATACAACAATGTTTAGTGACAGTGGATAGGAAGACAAGGAAAAGGGGAAAAAAAAAAAAAAAAAAAAAGACCTTTAATGTCTGTCTCAGACTTTGCCTTCCCACACTTCTGTACTGTATCCTACAAATAGGCACATTTCCCTGAATCTAAAGAGAGGTTGTTTTCTATGAAATTTTTCATCTTAATTTGTAGAGCCCTTCCAGCCTTTAGAAAGAAATAAGTTTTTCAGATGGCATGAATGTAATGCCCTCTTTAATAATTATAATTCCGGTTATCCTGGGTCTAGAGAGAAGTTAACATGCATCACTTCGTAGTGCCTAAATGATGCCGTGGGGACTGCGGCACAGGCATGCTGCAACGCTTCCAGAACATCTTCAGACTTCCTTGGAAATGCCAAGTTCCTACATCTTTGAGAAAAGCAGAAGCTGGCGACAGGCTCCTATGCTGCGGTACCATGGAGGGGAGAGGAGAGGAGAAGGCTTCCGCGTGCCCACTCATTTTACAGCAGCAACTGCGTCTGGGAGCTCGCCAACACAGCAGAAAATGTGTTCTGCACAAGATGAGACTTGTGTTGTTAAAAAACAGATAAACCTGATGTTGAGTAAGAAAGAGAAAGTGAAACCATGCTTGGTGGTTAAGGTCAAAGCAGAAGTCTATGTCTCTTCCAGATAATTAGAAAGAAAATCCTCTAATTTGTTGCTGTTGCTCACATCCTTTGTTTGCTTCTTCACACCTTGCAGCTCGACACAACATTCTTTCCTTGTCTGACCTCAAGAAATTGATTTAGAATGACGAAAGTCATGAACATGATTTGTATTTTGCTAGCTGCTTTGCCTTTGGTTCCACTCTTATTTTCCAAAGAACGTGGACGTATTTTGTTCTTAGCTTTTAGAACATGAGAGCTCTTCAAGAATTTCACTGTTAAGCTCTAAGTTAAACAACAAAATAAAATCCAGCCATGGTTATAGAGGAATTCAGTGATTTTGAAGTGTAAGACGTTTTCTAACACACAAACTGTTCACCCTTATTAGCGTGAACAAATATTCCTTTTCCACGCTGTCCAGGAATTTCAAGAAGTCGGGGATACTTCTAGCCTTTACTACAGAGATGCTGTATTTAATTCCCTTTCTTTTTAAGGAAGATATTTGAACGTAAATTTAAAACGAAAGCCCCCAGCAAACACTTTGCCATGGGGTTGCACCACCTCTGTAACTCTTCATCTGTTTGTCTGTTTTTCCTAAGGACATTTTCAGTCAGAAGTTGAACTGAAGCTGAAAAAAATCTCCAAAGCAATTCGGGGCAAGAAGCTCACCTTCGGCAAGAAGAGTCAGCCGAAAGCGCTGGCAGTATTTGCAGGGCGCACGGATGGGATGAGCACTGCCGCTGTTTTAAACTGAGCGAAGTCTTCCTTTCTCTCTTGGGAAGTAACCTCAGGGTAACGCGTTGCGGACAAACCAGCCGTGCGCTGACACAACCGTCTGCAAAGAGCCGCTCGGGCAGAAAGCAAGGGCAGCCCAGGGTGCCGGGGAGGGGGAGCGGGCTCTGCCCCCCCCATCCCAGGGGCGCACCTGACCCTCAGGAGGGGCTTCACCCACCCCCTCCATCGCCCGGCGCTCGCTGAGGGCCGGGCGGCGCCGCGCCCCTGGCTGCGGGGACCTCTGCGAAGGAAATCATCCCTCCCGCCGCTGCAGGAACACGACTGGGGAGGATCTGACCGCGGCCAACACCGGTGCGGAGCCGCCGCCCCTCGGTAGCGGCGCACAGAGAGGCCGGGGCTGCTCCGGGCGCCCGGTGCGAGCCCCCGGAGGCGGGAAGGGGGAGCGCGAGGAGACGGGAGGAAACGGGAAGGGGCGGGGGGGGGGGACGACGACTCACCGACCTGACGATGGGCCCGAGCTGCAGGAGGTGCAGCAGCAGCACCAGCGGGCGGTCGCGGCTGACATCGCGGTGGATGAAGACCAGGCTGAGCTGCACCAGGGCGCAGGGCAGGAGGGCGAAGAGCAGCGTCAGCCACTGCCACATGCGGTCCCCCGCCGCCCGGTACGCCCCGCTCAGGCACAGGGCGGCAGCCGTCTCGGCCACGAAGAGGACGAGGGAGACGAGGACGGAGCCCGGGAATTTCATCGCCGACACCCACCCGCGGGCTGGGGGCAGTGGGGGAAACGCTTTTTCGCCGCAGCCTCCTCACGCCCCGACCCGGCCCGGTCCGGCCCGCCCAACCGCCGCGCTGAGGCGCGGTGCGGCCCGGCGGCCGCTAGGGGGCGCCGCCACCGCCGCGCTCCCGCCCCGCCGCCGCCCGGGAGGGACCCGGGAAGGCACCGGGGATGTGGGGGGGTGTCGGTGTCCGTCGGCGGGATCCCTCCGTCGGCGGCGGCCCCCCCTCCGGCTCGGGTGAGGGTCGGAGCCGCTGGGGCTCGACCCCGGCGGGGCTGGGGCGTTCGTGGGGGAACGGTCCCCGGTGGCGCAGGGGGAGCCGCCCCCCCTCGTCACGTCGCCTGTGGCCATAAGGTACATAATTGAACTGCGAGAGGGGGGTTTCGGTGGAAACGTGGGGATGCTCTTCGTGGGTTTTTTTTGGGTTTTTTTTAAGCCTTTCTCGGCAGGCTGGAGAAACAGCCTGAAAGGAGGAGGCAAGGGCAAAGCCCCGCATCTGGGAGAAAAATCACGATAAAGGCTGAGGGACATCTGATAAGGGCAGAAAAAGAGCTGCGAGTCCTGGTAAGCCTCCCCTGATACACCTGGTTCAAAGACCACCTCACCAGATTAATAAACCTGCTGGCAGAGTTGCCCTGTTACCACTTTGTCAGGTGGATCTCACCCTTCCTTGTCAGGCTTTTTTCTTCAAAGGTCCCTGGGATGACAAAAAAGCCCTGCTGCGACACCCGCTGCTGGCCAGCAGCATTCCCCTGCCATCCCTGGGCCTTCCCCTTCACCAGCAGGAGCCAGAAGAGCACCCCGTGCCTTTCTCCCTCGCCAACAGAGCTCTGGAGTCATTCTGGACATGCAAAAGGTCACCCTGGCAGTGTCACAGATGCCCGCATGGGCGAGCAGCAAAAGGTCTTAATAGCCCGAGGGCAAAACAAGCCTTTGCAGTCTCTCTGCAACATCCTCAATCTGAGGACCTGGCAAGAAGCAAAGCTGCTGAGGTACCACAGCAGGTTGGCAGATGGTGCCTGTATCCTGCACAGGGGGAGGCTCCAGCCACCGCCACTTCTCTCCTCCTCGTGGTGCAGGTGCTTTTGGTTGATGCGCAGCTGGCTCCGATGCCTGCCCTGATAGATCATGTTTCTCCTTGCCTGTTCCCAGGTGACTGCAGATCTGCATGAGGAGGTTAGCTACAGACCAGAGACCCACCAGGAGCACAACAGGAAGGGAAGATGCAGTGTTTGAGATGCTATTAGCCTATTAATGGGATTACACTAATGGCTACTTCTGCATGTCTGCTATTAATGCAACTTAGGTTGTCACCATGTTTATATAAAAAATGCCAATATCCTTTTGTTTGGGCCATTTCTTGAACTGCTGCATTGGCAAACATGAGCAAATGGGATTCCTCACCCCTAGTTGAACTCAGCTCATGATGGCAAAGCTGGAAACCTTGTTACGGGCGGGCATAGGTGAATTTAATGCTCGAATGCCCTTCGCTGGGAATGTAGGGGTCTTTCTAGAAAGAGAAGAGGTGGCGTGTACGGAGATTTAAGCAGGCTGAAAATAAACAACTAAGTGGGAAACTTTAACCTACAGGCCAAAAGCAACCTGTCTTCTCTTACTTTGTGGGAAACTACCATGAGGTAGTTTTACCTAATCGCTATGTGCAGCCTGGATGTTTTATCTAATTCAAAGATGAATGATTTTACCTTTGATAACACAGTACCACTGAAAAGCTTTTGGAACCTTGAGTCGTGACAGCTCCAGAAGGAAAAGTTGCCAGCACGACAAAAGATAAGTACAGAAATAAGCAGTCTGAAGCAAAATCATACTGTTCAAGGTTGGGCTTTTACTTAAGGCAAAATATAATCACAGCTTTAATATTCATAATATGGATATACACAGAGTTTGTTCTGCCACTATGAAGCTTAGTATTATCACTGCTTTTAAAAAGCTATAAAATCTAGTTTCTATCGTAATCTACAATACAAAACTAATACAATAAACACATTCTGAAAGATCACAGTGTTTAAAACATTAGAAGAGCAGGGGCCCTGCTTTTAAACAATAAGGTGCATTTCTAAAGAATCAAATCAATCTTGATTCTAAGGGCCTGTACCATATTATGGCTGCGAATGGCTATTACACTGAGAAACCAATCTAGGGTGCAGCATGTACTCAAGAAACGAACACCAGATGCTGGAATATATTGAATAAATCAAGTGTCACCAACACAAACTAGACATGAAATAATGCCATTTAAGTTCCCTGTACTTTTTCTTGGTATTGGCATTCATGTATATTGCAGACATATTGAGGGAAAATGGGTAAAAAACTGCTATCAAATAGGACCCTGCATATGCAAATACCTGTGCTTTCCTCTTACTATACGAACAAGCCTTACTAATTCCGTGGGACTTGTGTAAAGGAAAGTTTGTAGGTGTGGGGTCCAGAATGATGTGGTTTTAGCCCCTGTTTCACATGTGTGGAAGGACCTAACCTTACATGCTTGAAATCAAGCAGAGATTCACCACGGACATCAGCAGGTGGCATATCAGGCCCTTAACATGAGCTCAGGAGGCCAAATCGGTGCAAAATCAGACCATTGTTAGAGGAAATCTTTCTTCTCTCATGTGTGATCATGGTAATGAAGACAGCAGCAGAGTTCAATTTCTAGTCAACCAGCCTTTCTCTTCTATATGAAGTAAAAATAAATGTTTGAATAGGATTTGTTTTCTATTCACTATGGGATGTAATCGACTTCAGGACTTCTACATAAAATTTTCTGGACAGTATGCACGTATAGTCATGCAGTGCTGTTGCTGAATATCACTGCATTATAAAGTATCTTTTATTCAAATATCATTATACCACTAGGCAAAATGAGTTTAATTATTTTTCTGCCATTCTAGTTGGTATTGCTGTAGTTGACCTAAAGGCCTCCACCTTCTCTTTGAGTCATGCAATGAACAAAGTTAAGGGACTCCCTTGTAAGTATTAAAAATAAATATGGCCTTACATATTTTCAAGCAGATTGCTATTTATAAAGTGACTGTTTTCACAGCATGATGTAAAATTTTAAATCTACAGGGTACAGAACCAAAAGGGACACCAGTGACAGTACAAATTAGTCAGGAGGTTTAATAACTCAATGTCAGGTCGAAAAGTTGGTGCATGTTGGCTTCTGGGATCTATTTTTTTAAACTGCCTACGCATTGATAGTATACACTACTTCTATTCCACTAAATTACAGGAGTAGGCAGTAGGTTCAGCTACAGGCAACTCTTTCACAGGCAGGCTTTTTTCAGCATATGATGACTTTGCTATAATGGCAATGAAGCGCTGTTCAAGGCAGCTAAAACCCGTACAGTGCGCACTGTGCCACTATCCGTGCAATGAAGCAAACTGTGCTATTCTCTTGGAAAATGCCTATTCACATCCCTAAATTGCTGTATTGTTTTGTGGGCCCTGAGCATTTTTGGCTTATGGCTTTGAAGTACGTTGTGTCCTCAGTAATGTGTTTTTTTGGTCATTTTCTTAGTTCTTAGCTTTCTGCTGCTTACTCTTAGTCCAGGACATATTTCTATAAACTGAAATGTCTTCTCAGGGCAATCTAGTCTGTGCTGTTAGCCAGCAATTGCTCATCAGTGTAGTTCTTCAAAGGAAGATTACTCTTTAAAATCTACAGGGCAATTCTTATTCCTGATATACTAATGTTCCTACAGATTAGAATACGCACTCATGCCAGTGAATATTCAAGGTATGTAGGAGAAGATTACTGCACCTGAGACTTACTTGACAGACCTCAGAGATACACTCTGTCCATGGATCTTATAGGTCTGAGTAACAAGGATATGCACGTAGTGCATGCATACACTAAAATAGGTCACTGTTTGCATAAAACATGCAGTATGTTATATGCAGATGCTATAATCGTATATGCAGATAATGATGTCAAGTACAAAAATGTGACTGCTTATGAAAGTTTCCATTTGCACATATTGCACCTCTATGTTTCTGAATATATCAGATACCTCCGTTCTGTTTTTTCCACAGTATTTTAAAAACTAATCAGGATTCTTATCCTAGTCTCTACATGTCCATATAATTATTATTAGAACATCAAAGTGGGATTATTTAATTTCACAGAGTAGCAGAAAGGGTGACCAGTTTACTTGCATTCGTTTGTGCTATTACCCAGAACTATTTAAACATGTATTTTGGGATGTTTAGCCATTTCACTTGGTTTTGATTGTCTTAATAGAATCAAGATACGAGAGAAGTTAACACGCTCCCTAGAAAGTCTCTCTTGTGTTTTATTTAATGATGTAAAACATCAGTGACAGCTGTCATACATTATAATGATTTTTCCTTAGCAGGTGGGAAACAGCAGAGCCAGTGAGAGGAGACCACCTGGGAGCATAAAATAATGTAATGCAGATAAGTGGAACACCCCTCTTAAGCAAAATTAATCAACCTTATTTTCAAGAACAAAAGACCTGGGCTGCTTCTTCAGCCTTCTGAAGATATGCATAGGTTGGGAAAGAAAGGCAGGGAAACTGAAAGAAACAACAATGCAAACAAAGCAGATACTGAAAGCAGTGGCACAAAAAGAGTATGTTATCATGCTGAGGAGTTCTGAGTAGCAGGAAAAAATTAAGATATATTTGTTAGAACTGTACTGT
Source organism: Fratercula arctica (assembly GCA_947846985.1). Taxonomy (NCBI): domain Eukaryota; kingdom Metazoa; phylum Chordata; class Aves; order Charadriiformes; family Alcidae; genus Fratercula; species Fratercula arctica. Next base: position 91,775,790 of record CANTUZ010000001.1, on the reverse strand, counting down.
TGATGAAACTTATTGCATCTGGCTCCATGAATCCTGAAATCACTAAATCTGGACGTTACAGATCTAGTTTCCCTTAAAATTATTCCATGACCGTAATCTAAGGATGACCTACCAAAAGTCATGACTAGTATATACAGCTCCTTACACTGATATGTAATCTACAGCTTTACTCACAAACTGCACCACACAAACACAGGTACATCACAAATAAGCACCAATACCCACACAGTGTATCCTCTTTGCTTTAACAGCGTAATCAGAAAGACTGTTATATCACTTAAATTCCTATTGCCTACACTTTAGAAACTAAACACAGCCAAGAAACTAATGTGCAAACGTGACGTAGCAACTTGTGTTTTACACTTTGAAAGAGGCTTCTCAAGATTCTGGTAAGACAGTCTTTTGTTCTGTCACATGGCAGAATCTGTTCAGGAATACAGTTTTTCAGTCTATTAGGGCCCAATTCGGGAGCAGGAGGAGACAGCATCCCACTGAGAATGTCCAGCAAAGGTCGCATGATTGATTTCTCAAAGCAGTAAGGAGGGAACACAAAGGACCTTATTTTTTTATTACACTGAAAAGTGCTGACGGCTCCGCTCAGGTTACTTTCCTGTCAATGTCTTAAAAACAACAAATAAAGGTTGCAACAGCATGTATGTAACACCATATATAGTACAAAGGAAAAAAAGCAGACAGACAACTAAGAGGAGCAAAAAGATGAAAAGATCCTGCTCGTTTAATGATTGGCATTTTCAGAAGAGCCCTGGGGTATATGTACACTGTGTTCAGAAGCTGTGACTACAGCACCTTAACCCAGCTAGGTCAGGTAATAAAAGCCACGAAGCTCTAAGAATGAGCTCAAACTGCCGTGTCTGATGAAACAGAGGAATAATTACGTTCCAAGATTTTACAAGATGTATCCCATGAGACTGGATGTTTAAGTTCCTCTTACTGATCTTAAGTGTCAGTAAACAGACTTGCTGAAGTCAGCGCTGAACTCGCGTAACTTGCAGGGAGATGTTCAGGACCGAGATTTTGAAAACTGGCTGGCTGCATGGGTTTTCTCGCTGTTGAATGGACTAACTCTTAGTCAAATAACTATTTTTCTTCCTCACAGGATTAGCGTCAAGTGAAGCCAAACATGTGGCTTCATGTATGGAGGAGGGTTGCAGAGACAGAAGATCTGTTTTGTGGCTGCTGTTGAACACAACACAGAGCAGACCAGAGTCTCCTCTGAATGTAAATCAGAAGGAATTAATTCTGCAAAGAGACACAGAGGGAAAACCACTAGAAAACTGTCACTGCGTTCTTAATGTATATTTCCTGCCATCTATGAAGAATTACATTAAAAGATAAATGTGAACACGACCATTGGAAGTTAAGCATAATAAAATGGAGTGATTTTATCTACTGCAATTATGGTAAATTTTAACATATATGTGATACGTGTCACAGTATCAGCATTCATGACTTGGTCAGGATCTAACTGACTGCATTAATTTATTGTCCTCTAGATTTATTGAGGTTTTGGCAAAGGTTTTCTTCTTCAAGGATCTCCTGAGAAATAACTAACTGGAAACACTTAAATGTTGTGGCCCGCTGACAATTAAAAAGTAGGCACTGGGGACAAAATTAAAAGGTTATGCTTACTATTCCAATATGCGTAGATTCTGTTAAGGCTTCAGCTTGGAGTTGTTTGGGTTTTTCTGACAGTGTAGTTATCAAAACACTAGGTGTTTTTGTTGTATGTTTGCATCTCTAAATAAAAGGATTGGCAATAAATGTAGGATTGCAACAGCTTTGAGCCTAGTTCATGGCAGAACTGATCTCTCTGTCTTACAATAAGGCAGAATACAGCTTCAGTAGCTATCTAAATGCTATGGCACAAATGTTGTTACTAGCGTGTTTTAGCTGAGTGACGTTACCCTACAATAAAAATTGAGACTGAAAAGCTACTGACCACAGGGAAAAAGTGGATAGGCCAAGTTTTACCTTCCTTAAACATTTTCTTAAAAAGGTTCCAGTTATGAAATATATGAGCCACCTGCATTACAGGAAGCAACTAGATTTAAAACCCTAATGGACTTAGGATCTTCACTACTGACAATTGACTTTGCTCTGCTCTAACAGGAGCCTTTCAGCATGGCTGGGCAGAGCACGTGCACTTCTCCATTAACTTTTTGATTTAGCCTCACATATATACCTCCTTTTGAAATACATCATCCTACGTGTACACATCTCTCTGCTCAGAGTAACAAAGTAAGTGATATTAATGGCTTTCTTAAAAGACCTTTTATCCCACAAATCATAAACACATAATGACTGTATATTGATTTTAACATTTCCATTCAGCAAAAAATCCCTAAATTCTTGACAAACTGATACAGAAATACATTGCTTTAGTCACTAATGGAATATGGTTACTTCTGTGATTAAGTAATTAATTAGAGCTGCGCAGTGCAAGGCAAAATAGCAGAAATCCTAATCTGCTGCTCATAATAATGCAAGCATCTCATTAAAATAACAGCGCCAAAAGTAGGAATGGGATTACTGTATTAAAATGCAGAAGGATTGCAAGACCTGGCTCCAATTTATAGCCTGATCCAGGCCCACTGGAATTAAATGGGAACTTTAATCCATTAGGCATTAAAAGTAAAGAAATTGTAATCTCCTCCAGCTGAGAATGCAGGAAGAGAGACTGCATTGTTTGGCAGTGCACCTACATCAACTTTTTCACCCTAACTTCAATTTTTGACATATTGGTCTTCCCAGTCTGTCTTTAAAGGTAATAGCATTACATTATTCACATATAAATAAAAAGAAATAAATACTAAGTATATTTAAAATACAGATATTGATTTTATAGTTTTTGAAGTACAAATCTACGTTGGCATTTTCTTTAGCTTTCAGGTAACATGTCATATATATAATACATATAAAACAGCAACCTTAAGTGCTAGTGCAACTAGTGTTGAGCAACCCATTTACTTCTATAGCTACAAATCATTTGGGTATATACGTTATTTTGTTAACCAGGAAAAGAAGCAATTTTCAGTCTTGTTATCAGGTTTTTCTTAAGATCAGTATGCCATCCAAGGTTTGCATTCAGTTTGCAGGGTTTGTAGTGAACAACTGATCAAGGAAATGGATTTTCCATTCTTGGAAATATGTATCTTATTGTTCAGAAATGCTGCTATAAGTAATTAATTTTTAAAGGAAGCTTTTGTATCACTGAACAATACTTATCTAGTAATGCTGTACTGTGAAGAAAGCATCTGCCTGCTGTATCTTTGCTATAGAACTTTTTGATCCAAGTCTTCTCCATGGCTCCACTCACCTTCCCTGTGACAGGGAAAGTATTGACAAGAAGTGACACGGTTACGGTAAATCAGTAAGGAGACCAGCTCCTTGCCACAGACTGAGCTCTGAAAGGAAGGGTGAAATTCAGTTCTCATTTGCACACATGAAACCCCGCTAGCTGAAATGAACCTGTGACACTGCAGGCTGAATACATAGCTATCTACCTAACTATCATTATGTGCATATGAAGATGAAGGAGCTCCAAGATACGGGTATTTCTAATACATGTTACTAGAACCAGTAGATGCGGTTTAGGTTAAAAATCCCAGATTTTGCCTTTGTGCAGTGCAGTGACATGTCTACGACACCCTCCCCAGTAAGCGCATTGCTGCATGAAGACTTGTTTTTGCAGGTCTTTTTTTAAAACCTACTGGATGCATCACTGTTTCTTCTTTGTATGTCCTTGTAATTCTAGCTTGCCTTTTTTTTTTTTTCTCCTGTGTAACCACCAAATTAAAAGTTTGATAATGCCCCTTTCTCTCTCACTTAAATAATTAGATTTTGCTTCTTATTACAGCTAAACATCTACCACATCAGATTCAATCACTTCCCCCCCTTTTTTTTTTTCACTGACCCATTTTTTTTTTTTTACCAGACACTTCCCTCCCCAAGCCCCAGTGTATGCTCTTTTTCACCTGACTCCCAGCTGCATTAAGGCTAGCATTAGTGGTACCACTGGCTTGTTTTGTAAATAGCCTCTCTTGACAAATAAGTGAAACTGCAGGTGCCCTCTTCCATCGCCACCAGGATGTGGCCCTGGAGAATGTCACTCTCTAGACAAAGACGCTGAAGAGAGGAAACTCGGCTTGGTTGGGTTGCAGCAAGTCAGTCAGGAAACACACAGTTCCCGAGAAACCTTCATACAGACTATATACACTTTCTAACGCACGGGAACCAGCCTTAAATTCTTCTGTAAATAAGAACTCGGCAAACCTAAGAGGAAAAAGAAAAGAGTTTGTTATTATTTGATGTCGCTCCAGTCCACTTACTTGTTGTTTCAAAGCATCATTTTAATAACATTCAACGATTAAAAAAAGTAGAATGTTCATTATTTAACCTTATCTGCAAATTTTATGCTATCCAATTTCCACATGACACTGAAGTCCATTAGATCTAGAAGAGACAAACCTTTGCAATATGTACGTGGGTTACGCTTCTTTGAGTGCTATGAACTTTTTCTGATTTCTGTATGACCTATCATTAAACAAATGCTTTTTAAGAGCTTTTATGTTGGTTGTTATTTCAGCAGGATGCAAGCAATGTTTCACATCGACGCAACAAATTCTGTAATGCTGAAATAACTACACAAATAAAATGTTCTCACTTCAAAGCAAACGGCTGAAAATAAGTCACCCTAATTACTCTAGCACTTCCCCTCATTATTCTGTGCTGTAAGAAAAACAGTAACAAACATTGAATACTATCTTTTTAAACATGTACAGTAAATTACAGAAATATAATTAAAGATAATTGCAGCACTGTGACAGAATTTTCAGTGGACTGTACCTGCTTGCATCAGGACAAAATGGAATTAACCCCAGTAATGAAAATGAACAGCACAATGTCAAACTGGCTAAAGCTGGGAATGATAAATTAAAAAAATGTAAAATAACAGCAAAGCAGTTTCTATACTTATTTTCCACTTCTAGTGGTAAGGGATAGCATTAAATGCTCTGAAAACCAGAACAAATCACATTTTACTCTGCTCCTGGACTCGGCTATGAGACTTGTCTGGTTTCTGACCTCATGTCAGGACGAGACCCTGATGTGCCCCGTTCCTCCCCATCCGCCCCGGCTCCCTGCGTAGGAGCGCAGGCTCGTGGGCAGGGAGGGAGGGAGCCCGGGAGAACCTGATGCTTCTCCCACCGCAGGCAGCCTGGAAGCAGGGAAGCAGGATGGCAAGGCTTCCCGCAAAGCGTGCCTGGCCCACAACTCACAGGTAGGACTGCACCTGAGGCTCAGACACTCAGGCTACACCTGAGGGTGGTGGTCACAGACTCTGAGCAGCTTTATAAATCCTCCTGAAACTTTCTGGTATTACCCTGAACGCAGAAAGATAGGAATGCTAACCTTTGTGCCCTGTATATGTATTTTGAGTTTCCAGTGAGCCTATACAGCAGCAGGAACACATAAGCACTACCAGCCACTCCATGGCATATTCCAGGTCCCTTCTTCAACAGGCCTTTCTGCCAAGTTAGCTCCCCGCAGCGGATACAAGTGTCCAGATACTGAGGCTTCTTGGAAACTAGGTAAGCTTTGGCGAACAGATACGCAATGCCTAGGAAAATAGCAGTGAGATTGTCTTTTGTCATAAGTAGCCCATAGAACACATAAGAAAATTAATATTAATACACTAAAAACCTGCAGTCTCATGCTCTACATGTGTCAGTGTTACTTATCTATACACTACATATGGAGGGGAGAGTAGCTGGTATGCTAAAAAGCATACGGTAAGACGTACTTATCCACTCCCTGTGACAACACCACTTCAGGTCTTTTCAATACATTACTGAATTCCAGAGTTTACTCTAACATCTCTAAAATTTCCAGTCCTTCAGCAATTTAAAACAGTAGTCACATTTTTTGCCTTTAGAACAGTAAACTCTTAGCACTGTCTTCTATTGGTTTCAAATCCCCATTCACCTCACCTATTTACCCTGACAGAAACACAAGGATGGGCAAGATAATTTCTTACGCTGGCAACAGATACAATTGCTTACTGAATGAGAAAAAGAAACTTGTTTTTTTTTTTCAATGGGGCCCATTCTGCTTTATTCATTATAAACAGTTAGGCATACTTATTTCTGTTAAAAAAAAAAAAAAAAAGGCTATTTGGCTTATTTTTAGAGGGGATTCAAATAAGTTAATCATAATCTTTAACAGAGCACTACACAGCTCAGTTCATGGTAACCCTAAAAGAATGCATATTACACATAACCAAATCAAGAGCCTAAGGAAATGTTTAGAATAGCTCACTTGTGGTCTGAATATAATATACACTGAAGTAGCTGAAAAGTGTTCTTGTAAGCTACGTGTGTGTTATTACCCAAGAACAGTGATGGGATACAGGATTTTCTGGGGAAGAACCATAGCAATTAATGAAATTGCATGTCTCTCAATGTCTCCTAAAGTAACTTCTTTACACCCTTTGGGATTTTGTCACTTTGGTTGAGTCTCACTGCATATGTCTCCACTAAGAGTTAAACCCAAGTCAAAGGCCACTCTCAAGACGCTGAAACAAAAAGGGCATCTTCCCGGCTGGTTTGATCACTAGGGCAGCCATGCTGCAGAAGTAATTTTTTCCTCTTACAAATAGAAAAGGTTGGTAAGCAAAAGCTGTTTTCACTTCACTTCATTAGAGTGGGAGAGCAAGAAGCTTCTTCCTTAATCGTACCAACAAAAAGACAATGCATCAGCAGAAAGCACGTTTAAGGGTTGTTAATTATAATGTATTTTTTGTAATTTAAATAGAACACCTTTAAAAGCAATGCATCAATGCTCATGGACATTCTTTAATGAAAGTAAGCTTTTCTGTAACCTTCTAGGTTCATGTTACCAAGCCAATATGACTCATTAGCAATAAAATTCTGCCTGGGGGTAAAAAAGCAATTTCAATACACAGCATTACTTGCCAGAATTGCTAAGGTATAGGATTAGATTCTGTACTGACAGACATCAGCCTTACCTCATGAACACAAACTAAGGACTGATTCTCTCTTTCTCTGAAAAGCAGTTTAGTATCAGTGACTTTTAGAAAAAATGCCTCTTGCTAGTACAAACTCCCCTTCCCATGAAAGTACGTTGGTCAAATTCATGCATCATCCACATAATAAGTGCAGCCTAAACTTCGATTCTGATGAGGTGGAAAAAGCTATTCTGAAAGGCCTTCCCAAAACTCACAGATGTGTCTGTATCTGTGTTCTTTTGCATACTATTCCTCTGTCCAGCCATATGCTCTTTTGACTCAGCTGTACCATTCTTTGAGGTCTTGTCACGAAAGGGAGCAAGAGCGGCGAACATACACTTCAGGATCACCAGAATTCTTTCAGCTGTGATCACCTATCCTTTTAAGGCAGAAAATATGCCTATCCTTCCAGCTGCTACAGCAATAAAGCACACTTAACTGGAAGAAAAAGCCTAAATAGTTTGCCTGCATCTCATAGAACGTCAAAATAGGTCAAATTTAACCTGAGATTATCTTCTACGTGGAATCGCCTAACATGGAAAAGCAACGTGATCAGAATCTGGCTATTCATAGCATCAACAGGAAAAGAACCTGGAGCTCCATGACACCAGTGGACAAGCTCATTCTCCCGCTCGATTGTCTCTCCCAGCTCAGGAGGCCAGTTGCTGTTCTGTTCTTGGTCCATAAGAAAATCAACACTCTGCCACACAAGCTCCTGATCTGCTGGCTGCAGGTACTCATAATAGGAAAGCAACATCTGAAGGATTGATGAAAGCCCATGTGCTGCACCTGTACAGAACAGAAACAATCAAATTAAAGGGTAGGTTTAGGTCCTACCTCCACCTCATGGCAACTTTCCCTTGGGACTGATTTCCTTGTCAAGTGCATGGCTCTTCCATCTTCTTTACATATATTACAACAGTGTGTGGAATAAAAGCTTTCTAGGTGCATGTCACTATGATTTGCTACTACTTTTGCCATTTCCAGTTCCTTTAGATATGCAAAAATATGCATGAATTTTTTCTCTTCTCACTTGGGTATGACTGAAACTCAGTCCATGAAGTTAAACTGAACCTAAACTGATACTGTTGCAAAACATTATTCTTCTTGACACACTACTGAATCTGAACCATTATTCTGATGTCTTTCTTGAACCCAAACTGAAACTGGACCATAACTGGTATTCCCAGTTACTGATTGACTGTATCAGCCAACTAAAACCTGTGCAAGAATTGTCTGTACCTGCCAGAGTCTGCGGAGTGGCACCACTCGGTGACTTCTCCCTCTGCTCCCCCACCAGAGAACTCACCAACACCCACAAACCAATCTCACTTTCTGCGGTGTGATATCATGCCTTGAGAACCCCACTAGGGACCTGCTCAATGATCTTTCACCACTGCTTCAGATGAGCTCCAACTAAGCTGCTCGCGATGGGCAGGAGCTCACCATATGCTTGAGTTGCACCGCCATGGCCAAAAACGCCCTGCAAGTCCCTGCGTGGCAGCAGCAGCTTACAGATAACATCCCCTGACAGTTCTCTCTGGGAACCTTCTCCGCACAGGCACGGGCACCACACCTCTTGCTGCCTCCATCCGGCAAGGGCAGATTTAGCAGGGCAGAAAGGAGAAGAGGGAACGAAGCTGCTGCCTGCTGCTCCCCTCATGCAGCACAGGCACCTCCTGCGTTCCGCAGGGAGAGGCAGCATCAGCCCTTCCCTCAGTCCCAGCTCCTCAGTCCCACTCTGCGGTTTTAGGAGGCTGGATGGTCCCACCGCAGTCAGGAGAAATCCCCCACTGTAGATTTTCTATATTTTCTTTCTGAAGCATCTGCTGGCTCAGCATCCACACACAGCACCACTTTCAAAGTACTCGGTGTGTCCTACTCACCAAGATACTCTGTTCCATAGTAGGAATACATGAGTGGGCACGGTTTCCTCTTCTTCACTGCATACTGCTTTCCTGATTCTAGTATGGCCAGGCAAATTGATTTTATTTGTGCTGGGGTCAGCACCTAAACAGAAACATCAAAACAAACATCAAGTCTATTATAATGATTTTATTTTTTAGACATTTTTCATGACTCTGCTTTTTTGCTGGTGCACAAGACAAAGTACTGCCTTTAATCTTATGAGCATGCTGTAACGTACATCATTATTAAGAGTTCCTTATATAAACCAGTAAATTTACATAATCTTTCTCAAAAACAGAGTTTCATCCTGTCTCAGGGAAGCGAATGTCAAATCTTTAGCTGCACAGACAAGGGCAAAAGAGGCCCGCTAAGAGCTCCTGCCTTTCCTTCCCAGACATCCATCAGTCTGATGGAAGCTGACAACAAGCATCAGGCGAGCTGCAGAACAACAGCCTCCAGACTGGAGGAAGAGACATTAGAAGACAAAGGAAAACAGACCTAGAGAAGAAGTAAACGTTACAGGCTTTATTGGATATACTGAGCTAGACAGATTTTTCTCAGACAATATAAAAGAGGGAGGAAGGAAGAGGGTATTCAACTTTATTGAAAATCAATGTTACATATGTGGGTTCAGAAACACCTTAGTAAAAGAATCGGGCCTTCTTACTTCAAGAAAATGCTAAGAAAAATCAGATGCAAGACAGGTTTCTGTGAAGAGAGGCTAGCTATGTCTATGGGACTTTGTCATCATGCCATTTGTCAACGCTGCCTTTAACGCAGCCTTAAGAAATGGTAAATGCCTTACTCTTTGTCGTGCCAAAAGTAAATAAGATTGAAAAATCATGTATTTCTTTAGACATGAACTTTTCCAAGTTACTGACCTAAACCATTCAGTGAGGAATCAGTTTTACAGGTTTTAACTACAGCTGTAACGCTGTGCAATTCACTGCAATCATCCGCAATTTCCTCTGTGTCAGCGACGTTACTGACCAGTATCTGGGTCATTAAAATAATTTAGTTTAAGTAGCGTTTTGGCTTTCGGGGAAAGCCTGTATGGCAGCTGTAGTTTGCACAAATACGAACTTATGAAAAGAGAACTGAAAAAGAAAATGGTCAAAATGAGGCAGAAAAAAGAAAAAGGCTGGGAAATAGCCTTGACAAGATAAATAATAATCCTAAAACTAACTGGAATATCAAGATAATGTCTTTAAAATGTTTCTGAAGACATTTGGTTTTGCTGTAATTTGTATTATCATAGGATTTACAACTAATTCTTCAAGTTTAAAAAATACTGTTAGCCTTAAGTATGGAGGCAACATCTGTTATAAACTATATTCTCTCATTTGACATGTAAAGGATGCTATAGATAATTAATGTTACTTAGAACTTGACTGAAAATTAATGACCGAAAAATCTTGTTTGTCTATCTTACCTTGCTCCCTGACAACAAGGCATTTTATTACAGCTGCTCCAAATGACTATGATATTTATGCAACCTGAAGAACAACCTACTTCTGATCTCGATTAGTGTTCTTTCGTGTTACTGCAGTAAAAGTAAATAAGCCATTAACATCTGGAGACTTCACTCATTTCCAGTCATTTTTAAATGAATTGTTTTAGCTTCACTGAATTTAAAGAAGTGGTTTAAATCCTAAGCAAACGAGGAGATCAGAGACACGGTGAGACACACTGCATTTTCTCCAGAGCTCCCATTTTACCGTCTTGGAGTTTGGGACCTTGTCCTCCAAATCCTATACTTTGTAAAAGGATTAGTAAGGTAACCCTTTAAAAATAAACGTGAAGGACAAGATCTCCTAGCTGTAATTCTGGAAGGCAAAGGCACACTGATTAGAAAAATCTTATCAGTTCATTTTCTGTATGTAATGGTTCCTTTACTTAATAAATGAACTGGCTTTCAATACAAACCATGTTTTTGCTAGGCTTATTTTTATGTTCAGCACATTTAATTTTTAAATTGAATTAATGACTACTTTAAAATGCCGATTGTGTATTTTAAATGGATTTAAACTTCTACCCAAATCCAGCCTCGCACAATGCTGCATAAAGGTGTTATTAGCTAGCAAGCAATGCATTGTTCATCATTTTTTAATATAAAGTGAGTGTAAAAAGTCAAACACTTAAGCACTATGATTAGTGATTAATTGTATACATAGCATAGACCCTTTTGGCTGGCATAATGAAATATGCTAATAAATATCACCTCTTTTTCAGAATGAAAAAAAAAAAAAGCCCACGTGCAAAGCCAGACGAAAAATTATTATTTAAAATCATGATTAGACTGGATGATAGGAATCAACCCATCCTGACCCACTTCCACCTTACCGAAGAAACTGGAAAAGAAAATAACCTGTATGTAATCTTCGCTCTGGCCACTCAGACTGACCTGCACGCTTAAGGCAGGTAGGAGATGGGTCCTAACTAATAGCTAAATAGGAAAATTTTTGTGATCACTCCAAATATCTCTTACCAAGTGCCTCAATCCACAGTCATCGTAGAGCTGCTGGCTGTTTTCCAAAACACTTAAATATAAAGGATTTGTATTTGCTCCTCATTCTAGGAAATGGTAGGCAGGAACAGAGACCCTCACCGTCATTGTGAGTGGCCTTCCAAAGGTAAAAATGATCAGAGATCACATATAAGATCTCCATCGGCTTGCTACATTTTATTTCAACCAACTCTGTGTCAAAACCTCCTCAGATTTCTTTCATCTTGCCAAGAAATAAGATCTGTGGCTAGTCTCTCTATGCTCCCTCACAATATCTTTAATGAAACAGCTAAAAACTTACGACCAAAACAACAATCATAGAACACATTAATCATAACCACAGAAGGTGTAGCTGTGGTTCTACAAAGTTCATTTTCATTTCAGTGTACTCGCAATGCCTCCTTGCCCCTGGGAATTACTGAAGCACTATGTTTAATTAGGGACAGCAAAGAAGTAGACTGATCATCCCAAAGGCTTTGAAAAGATAAATTGCATATTGATATCACGTCCTCTGGTGAAAGCTGTCAGATGCTTTGATGAAGAATAAAGTCAATATGAGAATACCCTTCCCAGAAAAAAATTTCATGCTTGAGATAGCTACATTTTTTGAGAAACTTCTGGAATATCATTTAATATGAGCTGGCTACAAAGCAGGTAAAAATATTCTTTATCATGTCAGTACTTAGTCAAAAGAATACTGACAGCAAGAGATATATTGCTGGTAGTTTAATATTTCAGCTAACTTTTTGTATTTTTAAAGACACCCCAGCCAATCCTATCACATTGGAAGTGTTCGGTTTAGTCTCCTCACTAGACCGAAGTTTGGAATACATGCATTCCACATTTCCCCTGCAATTTCTGTATCAGTTGGTTGGTGGAGTTCTTTATTTTCTGTTTTAAATCATTGTCCAGTGATGCTGTGTGCTGTTAAATAACTGTTCCACTCACACTGGTGACAGCTGCATTCCCATATACCTTTTACTTTAAGCACAACTCTTAAGCAGCACTATAACACTTAGTATTTGTACTACTACCTGTGCCTCAAAGCCCTACTTATAGTAAAAGACCACTGTGACTGTTTCTAAAGTCTCTCCATTTTTCTCTTGTGCCACTGCAGACAACGTGCCTTCTCCCATTAAGGCATTTCACAAATTTGTGGATTATTTAAGGCAGGTACTTTGTTCAGTAAATCCCTGTTAGAAGTCAGCAAGGAAGTGCTATGTCTACAGCAATCACAGAACACTGGCTTTTTTTTTGTTATTAGTGGTCTTTCTCAACCTGAGATTGTTTAGTTGGAAGCAAATCATTTCGCAACTCCTTTTAATCTACTAAAACAGATTTTGTAATGTATTAGTTATGACAATGCTAGGCCCTAGAGATGTGTTTCAAAAACTGTAGACAGAAATCTTGACCTTGAGGCAGAAAGAAACAAAACTAGTTCTTCTTTGCTTCTAATTACAGTAACATTTTCAGCACTTCATCATTCCTCTAAATGTTTGCTATGACCTCCCTGGGCTCATGATTTGCCTTTTGAAAACCACTGCTACATAAAACTGCATACTGCATAGAGGATATTTGAAGACTGTAAGCTTTCCATAATTTTAAAGGATCTGTATTTATTTTCTTAGAGCTCTTTCCTGTATGTAAGTAACAGAAGGCATTACTGAATGCCAAATATCATATTTTAATAGATGCATCAGTACTTTTAGGAGGTAACAGCTACACTTACGTTATTATGGAAAAAGTCGCCTTCTATGCAAGTAAAAAAATTTAATATGCATCCAACCACATCAAATCTCTCTCTGTCACACTTCCAAAAAGCCATTTTTGTGAATTTGATCATACGCTTTTTCCGATGCTGTAGAAAGTGACAAAATAAGCTGAAAAATTGGGTCACTCTACAAATAACCTAACAGGAGCTTTGCCATTAGTCTCCTGCGCTGGAAGCCCAGCAGAGGGAGCTTGTGAATTAGTTACAATACTCAAAAATGCTGTATAAAAAAGTGTACGCGTCTGTGTTCCGCAGCACAGCTGACTCAAGTAGAAGGATGCTGGAGCCAACTTGGTAATTTAATGATACCTTACTGCACTGCGTGATGTTTAAGTTCACTACTTAAGCTTGATCTTTTTCTATCAAAGACAGGGGCTGGGATTGTTCAGGGACCCTTCCGTGCAGCCTCATGGCCAGTTTCTTTTTCTTTCAGATGATGCTAACACCTGAAGCCACAGAAGAGTAGCAGGTACAAAGACAGAGGGGTCGGCCTCCCCCTAGTGATATTCCAGTTTGACTGACATACCTCTCCTGCAGAGCAGTGGGAAGCCCAGCTCCAAGTGCTGTCTGCTTTCCTTATGAGCACTGTCAAGTACACCCTTCTTTTAAAAAAAAAAATACAAAAAAATCATTAAATATCCTGAAAACTTTGTTCAAGGAATCAGATTAGTTCCTGAAGTACTACTGATGCTGTTGCTAATGCAGTATGTTTCATGCTGTAACAGCACCATGAATAGAACCTTTCTAGAGAGCATACTTTCCCAAATTTCTCATATTAACACAACTACATGACAGTGTGTGTAGACTCAGCCCAACTAGTAATATGATTATGTCAGTTCATTGGAAAATGGTACTTGACTGCAATCTTGAGTAAAACAGACCCATTACAGATCCCCCTGGTATCTCTTGTTTGGGTTTTTTTGAGGCCTTGAAGTGTTCAAGGCCAGGCTGGATGGGTCGTTGAGCAACTTGGTCTAGTGGGAGGTGTCCCTGCCCATGGCAGGGGGGTTGGAATTAGATGACCTTTAAGGTTCCTTCCAACTCTAACCATTCTAAGATTCTTTCCCTCAGCAGCACGGAAACAGCAATGTCAGTGCTGTCCTGTTTCGTGGGTCACCAATCACGAATCCAATCAGAAAATGAAGGCTGCATTTATTCCCGATGAATCAATTTATTGGTAAAGAACACAGTCCAGCACTTTTGTTATTGATAACTGAGTACAAAATTTCCACAGGTCTCACTTGCCAGAACTGCGTAGCACTAAACCCATCAAATTCTGCTGTTAAACCTGTCCTTCAGAAGGGGAAAAATTTCAGACACAGCCGCAAATGAAGTGTTGCAGAAAAGGATGGAGCACAACTGTTACTGTAGCTAGGAGGCTGGCTGAGAGCAGCTGGTGCTGCTACACAGTTGGTTAAATGCAATGAGCGTCTCCACTCTTTGTGTCTCAACTTGAACACTGGAGAGTTTCAAGGGAAAAACAGCAATCATCCTTTCTTTGAGCATCCCCTATCCTGGGTCAATGAAGAGAGAGGTAAAACATGAGTTTCTCTGGTTACACTCTGTTCCTCTTTCCTATCTATCTTCCCCCCCTCCAGTTAATGACAGGCCCCAGCATCTCTCATTCAGCTGCACCAGAGTCTGGCTGGGTACAGCTATCTAGTTCTAATACGGTGGCTCTCCTAGGTCTTGGGAAGGAAACAAGAGGTCCCCGTCACCCTCTTTATCTCAAGAAAGTAGGGAAGCACAACCCCTCGCTCTCTGCTGATGGAGAACTGAAGTACGAAGAATGTCAAGGAACAGATCTAAGAGCAGAGCAGTTAAGATAACCAACACGATTGAGGAGGTATTGGTCTGCCTCTTGAGAGCTTCTAAGGGGTTCAGCCAGAAGTGGTTGGCCAACAGCAAAGACAGCAGAGAATTGCTCAGGAGGACAAGTCCCATCACAGAAGAAGTGAGGTACCCCTGGATGCACTCCTGTGTTACGGCTCTCAAACAGCAGCTGTCTGCACCCCAGCTGCATGTTCTCTTCTGCCTAGTAGAGTGTAGACTTACTACAGAGAGCCAACAATTTAATTTCAAGCATCTCTCCCTAGAATTGCACCCAAATTCAAGAGCATGAATTGAAAAGCATGTTTAAAAACAGTAAAAATACAATTTGCAAATTAACTTGGAAACAAACCCAGCGTTGCTTGGAGAGGCTTGTTCCTACATGGCAGAATTCTACCCGAACTTTTTTCAACAAACAAGTAAAATTCTTCTTTTTTTCTTTTTTATTATTATTATTCACCAGCCTCATAACACACAGCTGAGCCATTCGGGGGACACAGACCCTGGGAACTGGCCAAAATGGAAGTATCAGTGATCACCTTTCTGTGATGCAAATCCTTGTTTGGAGCTCCTGTGTGTCAACCACTCTTCCACCAGACATCGGAGCAGTTTATGACAGCTGCAAATGGGTCAGAGATTAGTGCTGCACAGATACCGATAGGAGGATACCAGGTAGGAGGAAGATTATTCATGTAAAAACTCCTTCATCAGCGGGAAATCCTTTGACTGTTTAGTCTCAGACAGAAATTACGTCAGTACACAAGTCTTGTAGTTAGCTTATGCCAAAACTGCAGCACGGAGCTGTCATTTCCTGATGGGAGATCTATCCTTCTGCACTCTAAATACGTGACCCTGACAATTCTGCGTTATGGTGATAAACATCTTCCAAGCTGGGCACCTTGCACTCTGCTTTGAGTAACAGGCAGCCCAGTGCGTTGTAGCTGTGCTGCCCCAGGATCCCATCCCATTTTTTACAGTAGTAAGCAAGGAACATCTGCTCTGCCTGTGTATTTTGGATCAGCTTACTTCCCCTTAACAGCCGGTCTGCTGGTTCACTGGAAGTGAATCCATGCCTTCATCTGTTCCACAGACATTTCTTGTTGTAGCAAAGATGCCCCGCTGCTGGAACTGGTTGATGCACGCAACCTATGCAGAGGTATGAGAAGTAGTACCCATTCTTCTAGCTCCAGAGCATCAGGAAACAGGATTCAGGAAATAGCCTTTGCAAAAGATAAAAACTTGTAACATGGATGAGAGAGCCTCCCAAAACACTGCAGTAACCACGGCAGTGCCTTTAGTCTGAACTCAAAAATGATGCAAGTCCAGTTTAATTGGGCACACAATTTGCTGCCGGGAGCTTAGGTAGACCACTCCTTGGAAAAATGATTTTGTTAGTGTTTGTACACATCTGAAGGTCAACGTGAGATGGGCAGAACTTGATCTTGAGTCATCTGCAGGTCAACATGAGATGGGCAGAACTTGATCTTGAGTCAGTCAGTAAAGGACAGTATTTTTCACAGGGAAGCTGACCCAGACTCAGAATTCTACAAATGAAAATGACAACTGTATCTAGAAATCAAAGAAAGTTGATAAGCCATATTTTAAGATGTCCTGAAGTTCTCCAGAAAGAAATGGACACTTCCATTCCTTTATTCTTTTACTTCATCTGGAAAGGAGGGCACTCAGCATCTAACAGGGCACTGGTTTAATAAAATGTAATGTGTTTACTTCTGAGGAATGTAAATGTGCTAAGAGAAATGATCATGCTAGGACCTCTTAAGATTATGAACTGTACTGCTGCCAAGTTCATAAAGACATAGTTAATTTTGAAGGTGCCACTAAATATAGAAGTCAAATCAGGCACTGGAAAGCGCTGTTGCAAAAGGTGCAAGGAAACGAGGACATCTCTGGTTCATGTCCAAAATTTAAGCTCTGAGAAACTTAGTCTGGTTTTCTATGGGAAACTGATAAGGTTTCTTCAAACTGATGTTTGGTTCAGAAGACAAAGGGACAAGAGCATTGCATATACACCTGACTTCACAAAACTTTACTGCTTTAGTGATCTCTCCTGGTAGAGGCTATGTGCTTAGTGGCTGGCTAGCTCTTCTATTCCTTGCCTGGGTTGGGGAGGCCAGATGGGTGCTACATTGCAAAAGGAGCCACAAACCAGAGATGGGTTGGCATCACTGGCCCTGGGAGAGAGGGAAAGTGGGTAAAGAGAGAGGGAGAGAGATATAAAAGATTGAAAGAGCTCCTGGTCCCCGTAGGCTATGTTAACTATCTGTGTCTGAAGACAATGGTCTACATCCAAATTCAGTGTGGTACTGGCCTGGAGAAAAGAGTCAGCAGTTTGCATGTAGCATATTTGGATGATTAAATGTTTTTCTACCGCACCCGTCGCTGAGGCATCTCTCTGACCAAATTACTGCACAGAACCCATATGGTCTCACAACCTTTAATCAGCTTCCAGCTTATCACAAGCACCATTTCACAGAATCACACAGAATCACAGAATGGTAGGGGTTGGAAGGGACCTTCAGAGATCACCTCGTCCAACCCCCCTGCCAAAGCAGGTTCACCCAGAGCAGGTTGCACAGCAACATGTCCAGGCATGTTTGGAATATCTCCGGAAAAGAGGACTCCAGCACCTCTCTGGGCAGCCTGTTCCAGTGCTCTGCCACCCTCAAAATTGCTCCATTTTCATGTTGCAATTGTATATAACATTAAAGCTTCACTTGTTTCAGGAACAGTAATTAGGCTGTTCACGTGAGATAGCCAAAAAAAACCAAATAAAGCTATAAGATCACACTGAAAGCAACTATATAATACAATAAATAAAAAGGATAGTATGGGGACAGAAAAAGATTGATTGCTAGTTCCTTGATAGTATCTCTAAGGATGTTCATAGTTCAATTCATCTTAAGTAATACTGTCATCTTAATCACTCAGAGTGATGGAAAAGGAAAAGAGCCTTTTCAGTCTTATGCAGTATTTCATTTTTTTCAATTTGTCAAAGCCATTTCACCTATTAGATCATTCATACTGCTTTTAATATCAAAGTCCTCATTGACCTGAATGGGTCTTGACTTGGGGAGTGTTATTCCTGGCAAGTATTCTGTAAGAAATACCGGAAGTTTTACCAGCTGGCATAGTATCTAACATAGATGTAAAAATGGAGCAACTTCATGACCCCCAGGAATGGAGTCCAATAAATCACTTAGTAACTAGGTCAATAAACTAGTGTTTCTATGCCATGTAATTATCGTTGTCAATTCTTGTTACCCCATGTCTTGCCAGTAACACCATGGGGCTGGCTCGCAGTCTGTTGAGACTGATAATCATTTTGCCTGAGGTAGTAGCCTTTAAAGACTGAGACTACAGGAATATCGCTTACTTGACAGAATAAAATGCTGACCTTGCTTGCGGAAGCTGAGTAGAGAAACCTAACTGATACACCTGAGCAAACATCTAACTCTTCAAGGATTGATTCTACTCTCATTTCAGTGAGTTTGGTGGGAAGCAACTAGCAGATGCATTCTCGTTCATTGCTCTACACCAATGTGGGGTACATGACTTATACCTTATACACAATAAAAATATTTGGGTTTTTTCATCACTTTTTGTTCAATTCAAGGCTGTGTACACTCTATGCCTCTACTGAATAAAGCTGCATTTATAAGCAATAGCTCTCCCTGGAACTCATTGGAAGAATTTTGCTTCATGTCAAAAAATATTCTTAAGGAGATTGTTTCTTGTGATGAGCTGGGCAATATACCATTTTCCATATTTACATGAAAGAGGATTAAAAATTTTGCTCAAGGTATGAGTCATCCCTCCCTTGAAGCTAGAATTCCAAATAATGGTTTACATTTTGTGTTGAGGCAGAGCTTTACACTCTTGCTGTAAAGCTTCTTTGCTAATGCAAATACATTCTTTGAGGAACTAAAAACCTAGCAATAAAATGAAAGATTGCAGTTCATATACCCAACATTAAAATATACTGGACAGAACTACCTGATCTTGCTTGATTTTCAGTTTAGCAGGAATTCATTTGCTTTTCAAGCAAACGCTATGCTAGGTCATGGTTCACAGATGCGTCTGTGACTGTAGGACGAAGGTCAAATTTTGACTGTTTTCCAGGGGGAAATTCTTTCTGTCAGGACTACAGGTTTGGGCCTAGAGTACACCTGTCAATAACATGTTATCAGTTTTCAACTAATCAAATATTACAATGTAAGCAATTACACAGCCATTTACTTATAAATATGAAGTGGGTTGCTAGGCATCATAACTTACTTGCTCCTCCTTTTTTTGGCTTCCTCAGTGTTTTGTTTAGCATTGTTCACATGGCTGCAACTCACAAAACATGCCATGAAACCCAGGAAGACAGAGACTTCATTCTGTAAATTATTAAGCAGGCTTATGGGTTTTTCCTCTTTATGTTAAAGATACTGAATTTCTCATCTTTCATCATCATCCAGTCTTCTTATCTTCCCTATGCAACAATTCCCAGTCTTAGCAAACTAATTAAGAAAACAGATATGCCTCCTCAAAGACTCATGGCAGAAGCATCAGAACCCAAAAAAAAGTGATGGAGGGAAAAGAGTGGCTGAGAGGAGAGGCTGAGGCAGAGCAACCATTTTGCGCTCTTCTACCCAAACCCAAACACCATCTATTTCACTCACAACTCAGAAACAATCGTACCAATTGCTAATGAATTCTGCTACAGAAAGTAGCATTTGGAAAACTATCCATGAAAGATCTGATAGCTAGTTACTGTGCCAAACTTGCAGGAATGAACTACAGAAGCATAGAAAAGCAAAATACTATTCTTTTCTTTATCTGTTTCAAATTAAGGTTCAAGAAAGAGAACACGGTTACTGCCAGTGTTAGAGGCTCCCAACTGCAATGTTTTCAGTTGTGGGGTTTTAAGGGTGGGTGTCAGGAGGATGGGGCCAGGCTCTTTTCAGTGGTGCTCAGCGACAGGACAAGAGGTAACGGGCACAAACTTGACCATAGGAAGATCCACCTAAACATGAGGAGGAACTTCTTTACTTTGAGGGTGGCAGAGCACTGGAACAGGCTGCCCAGAGAGGTGGTGGAGTCTCCTTCTCTGGAGACGTTCCAAACCCGCCTGGACACGTTCCTGTGCAACCTGCTCTGGGTGACCCTGCTCTGGCAGGGGAGTTGGAGGTCCAGAGGTCCCTTCCAACCGCTACCATTCTGTCAGTCTGTGATTCTGTTTTTCACCATTTAAAACCAGTAAAAGCTTGGTTTTACATATTAAGATGCTACATAGGGATGCACGGAATGCCCTGATAGTGGATGTATAATATGTGCACAGTTGTAACAGTTCACTACCTTAGAGGAGTCCTTGACCTTCTCAAAGTCCTACACTCATGGAAGAGAAGGACCTAAACTACATGTGACAATTTGCATAGTGCTGTGAACGGTTCAGTGAAAATCTCTGCTTAGTGTATTGCAGCACTGCAGAAAGCAAACAAAAAATGTTAGGATGCATGAGAGTGATACTGAAATGGTTAGTAAAAAGCTATTTCAGCAGTTATTGTGTTGCTCTTTCTTCTGATATTTCTCCAGGTCTGTTTTCCCATTATCAAAATAAAACAAAATAAAAAAAAAAATCAAGCAGAAACAGACATTTTAGAGATAAGTAAGAACTCTCCTGAGAAGTGAAGCTAAAAAGACTGCAACATTTATTTTCTGGACAGGAGGTAATTAATATGATAAGGAATACAAAAAGTTATTTTATCTTGCAATGTAAGAACAAAATAATAGCTTATGAAAAGCAGCACGTTTATAGACAAAATATCTCTCTGCTCACACAAAACTCAAGTAAGCTAGGGAGTTTATTTCTGCAAAATTTAGCTGAGTCCACTTGCACTGTGCATTTTTAACAAACCGACTGAAGCTCTCTATAATTAAGGTGAGAATTTTTTACAAAGATTCTTGGGTTAACTGCCGGAAGTGCCCCACCACTCCAATTGAATTAAATTAAAATTCTTCAGAGCCTGTGCTGTTTAAATAAGTATTTTATCACCTTTCCACTCATCAAACATTACAATGTAAGAATATGTTGCAAGGCCAAGTCACACAATCAACTCCCATAACTCAGCCCACCAGTTCTGGAAGAAATTTAAACCCTTGTGCTTCAGAGCATAAAGCCAGTCCTTAAAAAATGCGGGCTGGGCATGTTACAGGCAGCACATTTCAAAATTACCTTCCACAGACATTCGTGCAGCTACTCTGAGTCGTCTAGTAGTGGTACAAGATATTAAACCAGATGGAGCATTGGAAACAAATCCTGCAGAAGAAAGGTTTGTTTGGATACTACTGTGCTCCTAGCTGCAAGCAAATGGAAGCATTCAACTGTTTGGACAATGTCCATGTTGTGCTGTATGTAGCACAGTTTGAAAACTGTTACTCAAAGCTGTTCTGCAGTTAGCGTGTCTCTGGCGAGCAGGAAGAGTTTCTTTCCATGCCTATACTTCGGGTGACAAAGAAACAGAGTGACTTTGGAGGCTGGAGTTTGGGGCCCTTTCCACCAGGCCCTGCTCTGAAGAACATTTGAGTGTTTTATATAAGTAATTTCAATCAGAGCTGCAATAAGAGGGACTTGCTCTAGCCATCAGCACACTCAGCTTAGAGGCAACACCTTAAATCCTTGCACTGTATCAGAAAAAGAAGGGATGTGAATTTGAATTACCAGGTTAGTGACGAAATCTCAAGGTTATTGCATATAAAAAGGAAGGGACTATGGCCCCTACTTGGACTGCAATTTCCTCAGAGCCCAATTTGGTCTTAAAACCTGAAAGGGTGATGAGAGGTGAACGCATCCTGCCCTTGCTAGTGGGAAAAGACACGATGCTTAGTTTACTTTTACACCATGCTGGGCCGGACCCTGTCTGGAGTTCTGTGAGAAAAGCACCTCCAGCAAAGGAGGGAGGTGCAACAGGGAGAGAGGAGCTAGAGGTGGGATGTGCTCCCCAGCTGCAGCTTTACAACCTCCTTTGGAGGAGGAAGGGAAGAGTCACAGCAGGTGAGATTGAGTGCAAACCGCCACTGCTGTGGGGGAGCAACTGGAAGGAGTTGCGTAAATGCCACAGAGCAAAGCGGGCACCATAAATCTGCACCAGAGCTCCATGGATTGTAAGTGATGCAGTCGTTGGCTTATGAATTCTGGCGTGGCTTATGCGGCCCACAGCGCAGCACTCTCAGGATTTGCATACCTATCAAAAAATGCCCAGAAGACTTCAACAGGCATAAACTAGGTGTCTTGGACGTTTAGGCACATTCAACCTTAGTCAGCAGCAGGGGGAAGTTTTGACTACAGAACTTTTGAGTCTTGGCATCCAGAGTGGGTTTTAGGCAATGGAAAGGCTTTAGGAAATCACAGACAGTGAATCCATAATGTCTCTATTGGGTGGTACACCTGCATAGGCAGTCCAAAATTTCACTTCATGCCATGTTGTGTTAACCTCTATCAGGACTGGTTATGGTTTCTCATTTATACTAGCTGTTCATTCCCATCCAGAATAAACACAAAGAAATATAACATTAATTTACATTAAAATAAGTGTAGAACTCTGATGTGCTATCACATTACATCCAGATGTACAAGCAATGACACAGCACACACGCAGACAACATGCTAACGCTCACCTGAATTGAGTACGAGTAACTCAAGCCCTGTCATGTTCAGCTTACTTGAATCTCAGTTTCTTCCTAGCACAGACTTTTCTTCCTAGCATTAGAGAGAATTCTCCCCAGATACGTGCACTTGTACTGCTAAAAATAAACCTTACTTTAGCTCATTTTTTAATCTCTTGAGCTGTTTTCATACTTTCCCTCTGCCTGTGTGTGGTATTTGGCACTTGTCTCAGTTAAAAAGACAAAGTAATTCTTATCCAACGAGCTGCCTCTTCTGGATCATTAATGAAGATAAATAAGACCAGTTTCCATATCAGTCCTTTATTAGTACTTATGATTAGCTTTGCTTGTGGTCTTTCAGCCAATTCCAAATCCACAATGCTCCCATCCAAGCCAGCATGAATTAAGTTTTCAAGGATGATTATATTTGACACTGCATCAAAAGCTTTATTCAAATGTAAACAGGGTATTGGCTACTGCTCTTTCATCAGTCACTAATTTTATAATTCTGTTATTTACAACAAGTGATCTTGTTTGTCTTGCAAGACTTCTTTATTGTTCTAAGTCATGCTGATTTATATGTATCATTCCATTATGAGTTATTTATGAGGCATGTGACTTCTGGAAGTATGTCTAAATATTTGCTGCTGAGAAACTATGTGGTTACCTGTGAAATTAGTTAATGAGGTAAACGACAAAACAGCATCATTCACAGGCTAACAGAAGCATAGATTAGTCACTTTAAAGTAGCACCAGCATTGCTTTCAAGCAAAGGTAATTCTAGAGAACTCCATGCTGGCATCATGCCACTTTTACTTTGCGTGATGATCTGCAATTTGTGCCATGCCAATAAGCCACTGAATGAAATATCAACTTAAGCTACAAGAATAATGCTGACAACATAATTCAGGAAAACCAGATGAAGGTGATCGAGTCCTCTGAGTCATCTGAATTTTACCCTACTCTTAGACTATGGTAGCAGCCTGATGTAGTAAAAATCCTCATGATCTGTATGTGGCTCCAAGATCGATGAAGACAATTCTGAAGCAAAAGACAATAACAAAAGAGTTCCCAGTGGCATACAGCACCATTAGCATTGCCTGGAAATATGTCCACAACTCCAAATACAATTCAAGTCATACTTCACATACAGACAGTCACTTACAATTCAGTACTGCCATATTTCAAGGACAAGAATAAGTGTCGTGAGATTAATTTGAGGAAGCGTGGCATACTGTGCTCTTTAAAATGTAGCTTACTTGGTAAGTAATGGGATCACCATCTGTACTTTTCTCCTGGTTAAAAGATTGCTGGTTAAAAGAATTTGGTACTATAATGAAATTAGGGAAGTGTTACCAATCTTCCCTTTGCACAACTTATTCTCAGTTGTGACTGTGTATAAACCAAGCATGCTTTGGGAAAAAGAAACTGCTGTGCTAGAAGGCACAGTTCAGATTACTCTAAAAGAGTTGAAACCTCACACAGAGAGGAGGAAGAGGAATAAGAGCCATGAGACAAATCATACCACCACCACCACCAATAATAAACAAACATTCACTGCACTTAGCCATTACCTTGCATCTGAAGATCTCAAAGTGCTGTATAATTAACTAACGGGAATTACTATTACCTCATGCTACAGATTACATTGAGTTGCTGCTGCCCTGGGAGCACTCAATGCCATGGCTTCTCTTGCTGGATTTGTCATTTTACATGACTACTCTCTGCAGCCCTACAGAAGGAACTGTGCGAAGCGAGACAGGAGGGCCTGAACAGCTGTTTCTGGACCTACAGATGACAAAACGTGTTTTCCAAGTCAAGCTTGTTAAGTCAAACTACATGTATTTAGAATTCTTTGCCAGATGTCTTTCCTACCTATTCTGTGTGCTTAACGTTCTGATGCCCTGGGAGTAAAGCAGCTTCACTTCAAGGGCCCAGAAGGGCACAAAGTCCTCTGATGTCTGTCTTGCAAAATTTGAAAAAGATCCCATAAAAAAAAACAACAGAAAAGAATCTCCCCCACAGCCCTCATGCTTGAGGGGTGTCCTGGCTACCAACAGACACCAGGAAGAATGTTTTATCACCTCTGGCCGGTACCTCAGCTTTCAGAAAAAGGTTTTGCTTTCTTCCCCTGATGTATCCTTAGCTCCTCACAGATACCGTGGGACAGGGAACTCCCCTCCTCCACTGGCAAACAGCAGTCTCAGGTGTTTGATTCATATGGGGGCTTAGGAAATAAACTTTCCACAGCTCAGGGGGACAGGTACATTTAGAGTATTTCTTGTACTTCCTTTTACTGTGGGGCATGGTCCACCTCTTAAGATCACCTAGACATTTTCACTAACAGACATTTCAGTGTTGCAGGGATGCAAGGCACCGAAGAAGCCCTTGGGCTGCAGTACACTGTAGGATTGTTTTTTTTAAAAAAATTCTTTACACTAAAGCTCTTCAGATCCAGAACTTTCCCAATAACCTGCAAGAGCCAGGAATAATTTTGTCAACTCCCCCTGTTGGGGGAAGATTTTGCCCGTACTTGATAACAGCAAAGGTTGACAAGGAGAGATGCAACTGGTGCTCAAGGCTCTGTGGCAGAGCATGGCACTGAATGGCTCCTTTTGACTCTTCTGGACTTCAGGCTATTCCCTGCTTGCAATTGCAAGGGACTGGACATGACTGAAAAACCTATGATGCTTTGTCCATCCAGGGTACCAGGGAAAGTCAGAGGAGGTGGAATAGCATTGTGAACCTGGTAGCGGGGAAAGAGGCAAAAGGAGCAGGAATGATTACAATTTATGGGAATTATTTAATTTTTCTGTCCCTCCATGGGTGCTTTCCGTGTATTAACTCAGGGATTGTTTAGTGTACAGAAGAGAAGGCTCAGGGGAGATTTCATCAACATGCATAAACACCTGATGGGAGGGAGTAGAGAAGACGAAGCCAGGCTGTTCTCAGCAGCACCCAGTGACAAAAAAAATCTACTTTATAAAGAGAATGCTTTTTTACTGTGAAGGTGGTCAAACATAGGAATAGGTTGCCGACGGAGGTCGTGGAGTAGAGAGATTCAAAACCAAGAGGATATGGCCCTGAGTGACCTGCTCTCGTGGACCCTGCTCTGAGGAGGCGTCTAGACCAGAAGATCTCCAGAGGCGCCTTCCAGCCTTGGCCACGCTTTGACTCTACGACTGAGACAAATCCAAATGCCAGCGAGTATGTTGATACCCCTTTCAACCAGATGATGTGGATTTTACTCCTCCAGAGATCTTTAGACTCAACTCTGAGTTTCACTCAGCTTACCTGCATGGTTTTTTAAAAATTTACCTCACAATATTTATCTTACCAAAATAAGCCAGCAGTCCCACAGTGCTTAGAGGACAAAATCAAAATAGGACAAATGCATTCCTACTATAACTCAGTCTACATTTTGTCTTCTGGATATGCAGCACTTATATAAGCATTATTCCCAGGTATATTTGCTGGCGTAATAAAAAATGTGTATGTATGAAAATGGCAGTCTGGCATAAGAAAGCTCATGATTGATTCAGCTCTGTAAGATCAAGAACAAACAAATCAATATTTATTTAAAGAGCCTGAAGAAGTTTGTTTTGCTGTGCTATTACTAAGTTCATATTTGACCAACTTACATCTGATCAAATTTAAACAGCTACATGTGGAATGTGTATCTTGGGGTCCATTGCTATTATAACTGTAATTTTGACTAATTAATCGCTGGCTTAGCCTTAGAAAACTAAAACAATTAAGTATAATATTAGCCATTTCACAGATGGCAAGCAGAAATATCTAGAGACCAGGAGTTAGTTTTACAAAGGGATGAAGAACCTTAGTGAAAAAGGCATGCTCAAAGTCCTATGAAATGGTGGTCCCAGGCCATTCTATGGCTTGGGTGATGCTTCCAACCCCTGCCTAGAGGTATTACTTTACAACAAGACAACCTACTTTTGTTAGGACAGTTCCGGTAAGATAAAAATACACATTTGGTGATGCTGGATGAAGCTATAAGAAACTTTTATAAAAATAAAAGCATAGATTTCCATTGACTCATGCTGCTGGTGAATCTAAGAATACATAAAATGGCCCTCATTGAAGATGACAGAACTCGGGAGAGAGACAACGCTCAGCTTTATCTTTACATTAGTAACAGAAGTAAATCACAAGAACAGGACAAGTTTAACCTCCAAACACTTCTTCAGATGTCATTAATTCCTTGATTTCTAATGTGGACAAAATAATTGACTAAATATGGTCCTCTCAAATATATTGTTCCAACTATACTCCACAAAGGAACCCTATCACTTCACAGATGTCCCTGAATATATAATGGCACATCTGGTGTTACAACATAGAATAACATACTCCCAGTTTTAATCAGGGAACAAAGTAAAGGAGATTCTCTAGTTGGCATTAAAGACACAAAGCTCGTTCAGTTGAAGAAGCTTCTCATTTTGCATATCACAGCACAGCTTCTGCGGTTCAATGGTTCCCTGGCTTTACATGACCCCGACGTACTTCACTTGTTCAGAGGCTTTTCCTAATGAATACCTGTCCATGTGGCAGTGGCCCATTAAAAGACTGCTGGATAATAGCAGGTCATGAGCTGGATGTGAGTCAGTGTCACGCTGGTGTGAGATACAAACACCTTACTGAGCTGCATAAATAGAAACAAGACCTGGAGGAAACACAAAGTTATCTCTCTGCTCAATTAGAAAGGCCTGTGCCAGAACCATGCGTCCAACTTCTGGCACTCTTCAGGAAAAGCTAGGGGGAGCCTGGCAGAGTGTAATGGCAGCGACAAGAGGTGTAGAAAACATGACACACATGGGAAGACTTGAAGGATGAGGACTGTTTGTTTAGAGAAGATTTAGGGTGGAAATTGTAACAGTCTTGAAATGTATGAAGGTCTTCTGTAAAGAGCAACAGAATTTCTCACTATTTCTTGATGGACAGGACAAGGAATATCAGGCTTAAATTACAGCAAGATTTAGATTAGTCATTACGCTAGACTTTCTAACAGGGAAGCTAACAAAAGGGTGTCTCAGACAGCCAAGGCAGACTGCAGACCTTCCATCACTGGGGAGGTATGAAGCGCATTTCCTTGGCATTGGAATCTAAATGTGACCAGCACATCCCCAACTTAAAATCCTCAATTATATTAACATTGTACCAATGAGGGAATAGAAGTATTCTGTGAAGAAAAAGATTAGTCACACAAAATAATCAAATGCCTTGGACAGTTAGAAGATGTATTTATCTGCCACAATTTTTTCTGTGGGTCATTCAGTGCTATCTGACATGCATTCCATCTCGCTCACGATCCACTGTTCTTCAACAAGAGATATTAAGACATTAAAATGAGCAATTCAGGAATGCTGATCTGCTGCAAAAATAGATTTATGGTTCTGCTGTCAGAAATCAAAATATACCGAGCTGAGAAACACCAAATGACTCAGCAACAGCTTGGACTGCTATTAAGATACTTCTTGATCACGTTTGCCTGAAATGAAATAGCTATTTCAATTACTTTGCCTTGCTACTCCCTACAAAAATTAATCAGCTCACTAACGATCACTTGAAAATAATCCTACAACATAGATAAGAAATAATTGTTTTTGACGGGGTATTTTCATTGAGATTTGTTGTAATGAAGTGGACAGAAGGTTATGCAACATCACTTGGTGCTTAATCTCATGCCTGTCAATGGCCAAAGAACTGCATGACAGACTCAGACAAAAAGGCATTTTGACAGACTGTCTTATCGAAAATGGTGACCTGACTGCATATATTGAATTCTGATTTTTTAAAAAGGGGGTGGAATAGAGAAGTTGGCTGACAAACCAAACCCCCATTTATAGCAAATGCCTCACACCATGCTGTGCTGGGATGCTTCCACAGCAGCAGTGGAGCAGGACCATGGGACTTACCCATTTTAATTGCCTCCCAGATCCTCTACAGAGCTCCTCTACTGTGGTGCATAGGCGTGCTATTATTTATATACGAGTCTAATGTTCTAAATATGTATATTAAATGACTACGGAGAAACTTAAGGCTTAATTGTATCCTTCCATTTTAGTTCTGTAAAGTGCTGAGGATGTTACACTTTCATTGGTAACTGGTGTTAGCCTCGTGCTCTTTTCTTCCTCTCAGGAGCAGCTCAGTCTGTCACATTTCTGCTTCTTTAGCCTGGTACCAAAGTAACCGTTTAGGTTACATACTAATTTATAGCATTATATTCATGTAATAGGAAAATGTCAGTGTCAGAAGCAGCATAGCAATGTCCATGAAAATGCACAGATTTGCTCCCAGACATCGAGTAGTTATCTCAGTCATTTCTTAGAGAAAGAAAAAGACATAATGTTGTGCTCTCAGTTTGCATGTACTGAATGTGATGACAGCTATTTTTATAAGTGTATGAGCCTATGCAAAGAGAATACGGTGACAGAAAAGTGACAAGAAACAAGCAGATAAAACCAATAATTTTCCTCAACAAAATTTAGTTTATTCCTCTGCCCACTCCCTAACCTGTTTTCTCCCTGTCTCTCCTCTTCTGTTGAACTTTTGTCTCTTCTAAATTGAATACATCAGCTATCAGATCCACACCGGTTTGCCAGAAAACCTGATTTTAGTTTAAATCTCCCCTGCTCCAGGCTCTATGTTATTACTTACTTTTTCCCCCTTCGTCTTTGAATTCTGCTACCCCTCTGCAGTATTCCATTTTTGTATTTTTGTCAGTAACTTATTATTTTATTTTTTTATCATTCTTTATTGGGTCTTTGTTTCTCCTTTTTGTTCAGCCTTCTGTCAAATGTCTTTTTTGCCCATGCCTGCCTGTTTCTCTGCCTTCACACACGCCACCAAATATGCATGCTCTACACATGCACTCTTTCTTTCCGCTACGTCATCTGGTGCTAACTGTGAGTTAATACAGTTAACTCTGGCTTTTGGTCCTTTGGGAGAACCATGCCAAAAAATCACAATTTGTCTTTGTCATGGAGGAAAACACAAATGTCAAATATAGCTATCTGCAGTAACACAGTATTGTAATAAAGTTCTTTGACAGATGTATAAAATACAACATGCAAAAATCTAAAAACCTAAGGCAACAGATTTAAGAACTTCCCGCACTGGGCGACCAAACTGACCACAAGTAACTAATGCTGTGAAGAACAGCAGCTTCCACCCAAGCCCTGCCCCTCTCTGCTGGAAAGATCCCCTGCTTCTCTGCTTCAAACACTGATGGCTCCAGACGCTTCCAGAGATTCAGTCACCAGATACACTCCACAGGTCCAAAGAACCGCTTAGAAGCTTTTAAGAAAAACGCCCTTGTTCCAATTCCTGTGTTTTGTTCCGCAGATCTCATCTTGAAGCCAGAGGCAGCAGAGGATAAAGACACTGCGTTCAACACCTCCGGTTCCTGCAGGCTAAGGAGCGGTACTGACAAACTCCAAAGGGTGACCTAGAAGTTCTCCATGGTGATGATGAGGAAGATGACTGAACTGACAAAGTTTAAAAGTTAACTTCCAGTATATGGAATTTAAAGGAGTTACAAGAAGGACGGGAAAGTGGAGATCTATTTTGGATACAAGAGACACCTCTAGAAAAATTTATTTCTTTTTTGGTATTACTGCTTGGGTTGCTTTTTCAGCAAAAAGATGATGCTGCATAGGCAAACATCCTCCCAACAGCATAACGCAGTACAGAGATATGACAGTGCTTTTGTACAAAACTGTCTTTTTAGAAGACGATGGCGGATTAATACCACTCTTCTGCTATAAGCACTTGAAATCTGTATTTCTGCAACAGAATATATAATGTATGTAGCTAAACTTGTGTCGATCAAACCTCCAATCCTGGCAGGATCCACATCAAAACCGCTGTAGTACTACAGTGCTTTTTACTGGCAGTTAAACAATACACTTGAAATTCATCATTTTCACCTCAAGTTTTCAACTTTATCTCTACAACTGGATATTCAGTGTCCCCTGTATTGAACTGAATCCAGGCAGCCATTATCAAGGCATCTCCATCTCAGAATTTGAAGGCTGTTTAAAATAAAAAAGATTTGTGTTGCCCCGCTGAAGAAAAACAGAGAAATTCTGAAATGTAGACCCATACTATTTCAGAATGCTTTCTTTAAAAAGGCAGATATAAACAATTCCCTTTGTTTCACCATTTACTTCAGAAAATTTCCATTTTCAACTCCTGGTTTAAATTCATCGATTTAAGGAAATGAATGCAAAATCCAGCCCCTGTGTGTGGTTGGGGAAACCATGGCTAGAAGAATGTACATTTAAAAGAGGAAGACTAGGATCAAAAGCTTTTTATCTTTACCGGTTTCTCATTTTAATCCTCTGTGGCAACAAACAACATCCTGGCTGTGTAGTGGCCTGTGTAAAATGAAATCAGTAGAGCTCCAGCTAGCACCATGGTATTTGACATTTCAAACACCACGTTTCGGATAAACTGCCAAATTCGTCCACACAGAGGAGGACTTTAATGGGCACAGAGAAGGAACGAAATCTCACCTCAAAGGACAACCCTTCCCTTCCAGGCACAGGTGAGATTAAAAGCCTGACATGGGGGCCCTGTGCTACAGCATTCAGAGGTGCTTCTCTTCTGTGGGTATTTTGCAGATCTCCCTTTCTAAGATCAATCCATTGAGTGTCTTTTATAAATACTATGTTCAGCACAAATACCTTTATATCCCCCTTTAGAGAGTCGCAAATGAACATGTTCTAGGCAGGACTCAGGAAGCTCCTTCCTCTCACACATTATGAATTTTTTTCTAAGAGATTGGGAAAAAAAAAAAAGTGGAGCAAAGTAACCTACAATAGTCTTTAAACACTGACTGGAGGGAAGACTATGAGGAACAAATAGTTTTCATTCATTTATATCTTCTCTCCCAGAATATCATGAAAAACACTGGCTGGACCTGTCAGGTCCCATGCACTGCACATCAGTCTGCTCCACTGCCTTTTAAAGCCAGTCCTGCACAGCAGTGCTATTTCTCTTTTCCACGTACCAGGTGAAGTTGGTCAACTTGATTTGCAAACTTGTGATGTCCAAGAGAAAAGAGGCTCTGGTGACAGACAGCAGTCAGGGTAGGTATGGTTTTTAGCAAGTCCCTACATTCAAGAGAGTCCTGCTAGAAAGACCATTGCCCTCTCTGGGCATCCCATAACAGAGTAACATCAGAATTACGCCCTCCCTGTGATGGGACAACACCAAATCATGATCTTGCATTTCTTGGGAAAGGAAATTGAGATGCCCCTCTGCCATAGAGACAGAAGGCTTAACCACATAATGGCATGAGAGAGCCCAAAGTCCCTGCAAGCTCTCAAGACTCACCCCAGTGGCTCAGTGCCTGAGGGAAGTGGTTTGGCTGTGTTGCTGGCAGAGTGTGGTGGTTCAGCTTGTCACCACTGCAACTGCAGGAAAGGGTCTCTTACGATGTCCCCTGTGTCTTTCAAAAGTCCAGTCTCTAATGAGACCACAGCATCAAGCAATCATGCAGAATGCTGCCCTGCCTCCTACGTGGTCCACTGAAATCCATCACTGTCTTTTCTGCTGCAACCCAGAGCTAGTGGAAGTCAGTCAAGCTGATCGGCTCAGTCAGTTATTAAAAGAAAACCTGAACAGTGCTAGAAGGTGGTAACATCTCAGCAGATGGTGATGCAAGAAGCCACTTGAACTTCTGTACCTCTTTCTCCGTCATCTGACAGTTACATTGCCAGAAGGAAGTGCAGCTACCAAGACACACCATGCTCCAGCAGCCATGAAATGGGACAGAAACACCACTGAGAAAAAATGAGGAGAGGATAAAATACCATCTGAACAGGGGGGTGGGACCACCATTTTAACGATGTCTTACTACAAGACTACAAGACTTACTTACAAGCAAATAGAGATTGAGTGAAGCGAATTAAAAACAGGACTGACAAATTTCCCCAAGCACACATAATGAACCAACCATCAGAAAAAGAGGCACCCAAAGAAGACAGAAGAGAAATAAAATTTCCTCTGAACAGTGAAAACACAGCAGTGCAGGACAGCTAAAGTACATGGACCTTATTTATATATACACCTGATACAAATGACACATTGTTTCTCACAAAACAATTTTTACCCATCTCTCCCTGGGGAGCACTAACTACAATGTAACAGGAATTAAAGAAAGGATGAAAACAACCGTCTTTCCTAATGCATAGTGCATCATGAAAGTCAGATCCTGTTCAGCCTTGACTGTTGAAGTAATCCTTACTCATGCAAAAACTACCAATTAATTCATCAGGGGAAAATAATGTATTAGCCTAAAACTCTGAAAACCGGATGAATGTAAATGCCTTCTTCACAAGAGGTCAATGTTATTCAACAGACCGGATCCTTCAGGACAGTCATGAGAACATGTGAAGCTTTAAAACATTGACACTCTTTAGCAAGAAACTGAAGCATCAGAGCACAGCAGCTGAGCTAAACTGGCGTTTTCTGAAATAAAAGAGTCTCCTTCCTTCCCTGACCGGAAAAAACAAAAACCAAATGCACAACATAGCACAACATAAATTGTAAAATTTGCTCAAAAAGCATTTCTTCAAGGGCAAGCAATTTCTTGTATATAGGTCACCATTTGACTTCTTCAGAGAAAAAAAACAACCATACAGGCAGAAGCAGCTGTATTTCAATGTAAGGAATGGATTTCACTTTGCTGGAAATGTTTGCACAGTGTCCTCAAAAAAAACCAGAATGTGGGAAACAAGAAAACATGCTGCAATGAACCATGTGAGACTGTGCACAATCAAATTACAGGAGGTAGCATTTTCCAGTGGTTTGAATCACAAGACGTTGCTTCTATTCTGGGATGTACCTGACTTACCATTTGACCTTGGGTAATAAATGACATGCACTCTCTCTGGGCATCCCTTTTTTCATTTGCAAAAAGATGCAGGGTCTGGTCTACCAATATACTAATTAAAATAATTCTTCTGCATTAGAATGGGAACATTTATCAATGGACCTAAATTTTGCTCAAGCATGAGTACACACAGACTACAGATTATTATCATTTTCCTCATTAAGGCGCAAAATATTTTAATTAAAAGCTTTAATTTTTGTTAAAATTGTAAATTAAAAGTTGGTTTTACTAATACTTAACAGTTTAGATTATTTTGATTTATTTCTTGCACTATACATTTAAAATTACAATGCGGTGACAGAATAAATAATACTAGGAAAGGATGTTAGCTTACTGATTAAAACATCAGCAAGGGGACACAGAATATGTTTCATTGGCAAAATAAACCCTTCTATGATTGTACTTAACCCATCTGCTAAATGGATTCCTCAATAAGTGCATACCTGTACTCATCTGTGGGGATGTTTAACTCTCTACGGCTGCGTAAAGTATAATTTTTCATCAAGTAAGCAAACTGAGAGGAGAGCTTTCCCCTTTCTTGCACTGCCTGTCAGAGATGACTGCACCTATTCTCCAACCTGTTCAGCGATTGCTCTCAAGGACGTAAGACAAATGGATGAAGGAATTAAATGAAGCAGTAGGGTCCAGGGAGCTACCTTGTTCAGCTGGTAACTCATGACACCATCATAAGCACTGGCATGGCTACTAGACACTCTCCGCCAGTGCAAACTGAACTAATAGGGATGGCTCGTTCCTCTGTGAGGAACCATCCCCTCAGTCTGGCACTGCTGCACACTGCATGGAGGATTGTGGTGCATCTACAAAACTTTCCTCGTAGAAAATGCTGTCAGAGTGAAAAGTTTGGTTGTGTTGCGGTTACAAATAACATAACCATTTTTATGGTTATGATTGTCAGACAATCCTATACAAGGAAAGAGCTAGCACGTATGGTATGCTACTTTAAATGCTTAGTGCTATAAGAATTTTTGTTCAAGACAATCAAAACATTCAACTGACTTAACATTCTTTTTGCCTTCTCTGGATACCCTGGAGTCTCCTGAATCCTCCATTAAATGAATTTCCTTGGACTCTGATTGCAGTGACTGGTATTGGATGGGGCAGAGCCACTTGTTTTCACATCATTTATTTACTTGTAATAGTTGCTTCCTCTCCCAGGAGGAAAGAAAGCCAGAAGCATATGAACTTGCAAATCAGTGATTAACAGAGGAAACACAGATTGGACCTGACAAGAGGACAGGAAAAAAAAAAAATCTAACAAATGCCTGCTCAGATACCACACTGACCACTTAGTAACAAACACCACAGCAAACAGAATTAGTTGCATTAATTATTATGCTGTAGTCAGTGGAAGCTCTGAATTTCAGCACTAACAATGACAATTTCCTAGGGTAAAATCCTGACTACTGAAACCAACAGCACCTTGAACCATAATCACATCTCACATCTTCCAGAAAAAAAGACACCTCTCATTCATGAAAAGAACTGAAATACATGTCCAGATTTCCACAAGACTACCAGCTTCTCTACGCCAGGGTTAGTAAGACCAAGCGCCTCTGAAAATCTGCTTCCTTGCTTGCAAATTATAGCACAGCACCACTTATTATTAATAAGGTTCCCCGCTCTGTTTTACCCAACGCTACTCCTTTTTTCCTACCCCACTTCATTTTACAGAAAGCCTGGGGTTCCTCCTGCCAAATAATTCACCACCTGGAAACCGACAGCTGATGCTCCCGGCGTGACCGGGCAGCGGGATGCTGCGGGATGCAGTGGGATACAGCGGGATGCAGCGGGGTGCATGGCCCTGCTCCCAGAGCCCTGCCCCGGCAGCGGCACCGCATCCCGCACGCCCTGTCGCCCTGTGCCCCCCGCTCCCTCTCACAAAAGACGCGCCTTCTATTTTAGGGGGAAGAGCGCTGCGGACAAACAGTTCCTAGGAAAAGACCCCCCAACCCGTGTGGCCCCCGGGGCTCTTCCTGCAGGGTGTCCCCAAAGTGCAAGCTGGAAAAAGCGCTTTTTCTGTGTGTGGTGAGAGCCCCGGTCCCGCTGCATCCCCCTCTACAGCGGCGCAGAGGCGAGGGCGGTGCGGGGCGGGAGGCCGGGCTGCCAGCCCGGGACAGCGCCGACAGCTGCCACGGGACCCGCCGACGGCCCCGACGGCGTGGCCTGTCCCCCCCGGGGGGTGCCCCGCCGCCCCCTTCCCCGTCCCTCGCCTCCCCTCCGCCCTTACCTCCATGCCCAGCCGCTGCTTCAGCACCAGGGCGGCGCACAGGTACCCGGCGCGGCCGACGAAGAGCTCGTCGGAGCCGCACTCGAGGAAGGAGAGCGGGGCGCAGACCTCGCTCAGCTCCCGGAACTTGCCCAGCGGCCGGGCGAAGTCGGGCAGCCCCAAGGCGCGGTAGACCAGGAGCCGCCACCGCGTACACCCCGGCGCCGCCCAGCAGGAAGGCGGCGCGGGTGTCGGCGTCGGCCTCCCCGCCGCCCTCCTGGTAGCGCAGGCAGGCGTCCACGACGCGGCGGGCCGCCCGCAGGTAGGCCTCCCGCGAGGGCGCGAAGAGCGGGCACTGCGCGACGTGGTAGAGCATGTAGGCCACGCCGGCCACGCCGCCGTACAGCCCGCCCGGGCAGCCGCCGGGGCCGCCCAGAGGCGGCAGCTCCCGCAGGATGCGCTCGATGGTGGCCGTCACCAACGGCACCGCCGCCTCCTTATCCGGCGCCGCCGCCGGGCTGCCCGGGTAGTCATCGAAGCGGTTAGCGAAGCAGCGCTGGCTCTCCATGCCACCTTTCCCCCCCACCTCGCCGCCGGCCCGGCGCGGCGCGGCGCGGCGCGGCGCTCTGCGCGGCGGGAGGCAGCGAGCGAGCGAGCGGGGAGCTGCCGGGGGAGGGGGCGGGGGAGCGGGGCGGAGGGAGCTGCCGGGGGAGGCGGGAGGCAGCGGCAGAGGCGGGAAGGGGCGCCCCCGCGGACGCCCGGCGGCCGTGAGGGGCGGCCGTGCCCGTGAAGGGTGGCGGTGCCCGTGAGGGGCGGCCGGGCGAGACGGCCGCTGCCGAACCGCCGGGAGCGGGGATGGGGGCGAGACCGGCCCGGTGGCCTCGGCCGTGGCGGGAAAGGGTCTGCCAGAGGGCGGCCGCCGCCTCCCCTCGCCCCGGGGCGGAGCGGCCGCCGCTGTCCCCCTCAGCGCCCCTCGGCCACCTTCGCTCAGCCGGGACCCACCCGGCTTTCCAGAGCGCCGAGCCGAGCCTGCCGGACCGGTTCTGGTGTCCCCCCTCAGCCCGCCGGGCACCTTCATCCTTCCCACATGGAAGACCCCGCTGCGCCTTCGCCCGACCCGTCTGCGGATCCCCCAGGAAAAGGGGTTCGTTGGGTTTTGCATCCTCTCCCACCCCGCTGCCACCAGCAGATTTGGCTCATGGACGTGTGCCGGGCCTGCAGGAGAGAACCAGGGGCGGGAAGGGTGGCCGGGCGGCTGTGGAGTTATTCCTGGCCGTGGAACAGCCCCTCGGGGTCTGCTGCAGCCAGAGCAGAAGGATGCAGCCAAACCCGAACCAGGACAGCACCAGGACAATTTACACGGAAAGCTAAGCAAGTCCCCAGCAGACCAGCTATGGCACAAGGCCATCTTTGGCCCCTTTCCTTCATGAATGAGCCAAGCAGAGCTTATGAGGAACAGAAAATTTAGGCCACTGAATAGATTCCTAGCTAAAAGAAAGGTTAAAAATAAGAAGGAAAATCTTGAAGCAGATTCTAAGAGCAACTCTTTCATGATACGAATACACAGTTATAGAATCATAGAATTGCCTAGGTTGGAAAGGATCTTTCAGATCATCCAGTCCAACCATCAACCTAACTCTTGACAAAAACCATCACTAAACCATATCTCTAAGCACCATATCTACCCATCTTTTGAATACCTCCAGGGATGGTGACTCAACCACTTCCCTGGGCAGCCTCTTCCAATGCTTGGTAACCCTTTCAGTGTAAAGATTTTTCCTAATATCCAGTCTAAACCTCCCCTGTCCCATCTTCCCCTGACGATGTGGAGTGGTGCAGCATAAGTGAATTTATCAAAGATCCATGACTTAGGGTCACCTGGTGGTCTCTGGTACTTTCTCTGGAGATGTTGCCTCCATAACCAAGGGCCTCCCCAAAGGAAGGTGGAAGGAGCAGCCGGCTGGAGGCTCCAGCCAGTAGCCAGCAGCTGGAACAGCAGTAGCAAGAGCCAAACCACTGTCCGTTGGGTGTTGAAAGACCTTTTTAGAGTTGTGGCTGGCTTCTCTCTGCTTCGTGCTGGCTACTGGTTTCAGCCCTCTTTCTGCTTCCCTCTCAAAGCACTTTCAACTCCGTGTAGCTCCTCGACAGCACTTTCACACCCTCTTTGCATTTCAACTCATCTGTCCTTTTTCTTTCCTTCCTTTTTTTGGGGGTTTCTGATCTGCTCAGAGATGATTGCTGCCACCCTCTGATTTTGAGTTCTACACTTTCCTTCAGTGCATTTTTGCTGTGTTTATGTACCTTCTAGGTACTACCAGGTACTAGTAGGTAATACCTGAAGCCCCATTTTTTTGGCTTATTCACAACTGGTCCATATGGGGTTACTACCGCACAGATCTTGGTGATCCAGAGCACTGAAAATGTGAAAATGCCCTACCAATGGACAGAATATCCCATTCATATATCATTTTCTGTCATGAACTGTGTTCTGTTGGCCCATGGATAGGGTTCAGGGTGTGGCTAAGGATTTGCCAGCATAATTCCTGTTGATTGTAGAGAAGCGTACTCCTTAAGTGCTCTTTTAAGTTAAAATTTTGGAGTTTTCTTTTTCATTCTGACATCATTTATTCCACATTTTGGGGCTGCTTCCTTCATCTTTTCAGTCCTTTTTTTTTTTTTTTATTCCAAATTAAAAGGAATGGTATTTTCCTGCAATCTTCTGGGGTGGGAGGTGTCTCGGACACGGTCCTCCCATTGTTGTGAAGGTATCCTCTCACTGGAGATGCCTGTCTGCCTGCACTGAAAGTAACCAAGCGAGTAACCTTCAGCACAGGCTTTAAGAAAAATACCAACTTTACAGGAAAATCAGCTGGATTTTTCTTTACGAGAATCAAATAAGACAGATACGTTGGTTTTTTAAAAAAGAGTCAGTAATGACATGCTGAAAAAGAACATGTTCTGTGCTCTGGGGAGTCTTTTGACAAAGAGTGCTTAGCCACTGTAGGGTTAGCAGATGTCATAGGGCCATCAAGCAAAAAATGAGGCTGACACTTTGTCCTCTACCTCTTTTTTATAAGAGCATTAAACCACCAAAGCCCAAAGAAGAGCTAATGAAAAATTACACTTATGCTTCTTATAGCTGTATAATTTTAAAAACTGTAAGTCTTAAACTGCTCACGTTTTCATGTAGAAAAGTTTAATGCTTTTAGACAGAACGTGTTCTGTATCTTTTTCACTCAAACCAAGCACAGATGCAGTCTGGATATGAATGGAAAAGAAGTATGGGTGATTCTCAGACGCAGATCATGTGTCTTTCATCAGATCATTGTTTGAGGTTTGACCTCCTCCTGGGTCCCAGAGTAAGTGTGGGCCTTCAGTGTATGGCTTCAGCTTGAGAAAAATGTGAATTCCCCCCTTTCGCTGCTCTGCACTGCTGCAGCTCCCTGGTTTGTGCTCCCTGGGTGTGCTGTGCCTCCTCTTTGGCTCTGTATATCTGATGCAGAGAGCTAAGGTGCTGGAGACAAATTGCGGATTATATGAGGAAAGGATATGATAATGGTGTGGTGGGTGGAGGTAACAGTGGAGGAGGGAGCTAAAGCCTCAAAGCTGCTTCTTCTGTTCTAGGAAATCCATCATTGTAGAATGCATATTTTGTTCGTTACTTGTTGCTAAAATGTAGAATTGTGGAATAGTTTAGGCTGGGAGGGACCTCAGGAGGTCATCTAGTCCAACCCCTGCTCAAAGTAGGGCTAACTCCTTGTTGGTGTACTTGCTCATGTATGCTTGTTCACTTCTGCTTTTTTATTTACATAGTCCTTCAGGGAATCCATGCCATCTGATATTTCCACTAGAGCCCAGTAGTCTGTCCTCAGTGGTAGTGTTGGGACTGGAAGTATCCCCTAACAAATGTCTTAGGGGTTAGTCTTTCATTTGTCTTACATGCTTTTTACTGACATAAGAAATTAGCGTTTCTTCAGGATTTTTGGATGCCCACATGGTTGCCAGTGTTTTTCCTACCCTGCATTCCACATTCCCTGAGCTGATGGTGAAACACTGGCCTCCCATACACAGGCTGAGCTTCAGTAACAGAAGTGTGTTTAGTGGTGTGAACACATTAGCAGGGTTGGACTAGAGGGTCCTCAGGTTGTCTTGGGCACACTGGCTGTTAAATTCAAAGTTACTTCCCACCTACCTATTAAAATCAGCCATCAGTACCCCCGGGTACATCACTGTGGGCAGTACATAACTGCGCACTGCTGCTGTTGCCTCCCTGGAGAGCTTTGCCACTGCAGGTCGGCTTTGCATCTAGCTCCTCGCTGCCTGTTCCAGCTTTGTCCTGGGATGCCACTCTCCTAAATGAGTGGCTCATCGGTTTACAGGGCCACTTCTATCCCTGCCCTGTAGTCAGTTCATGTTTGGTAGCCAGCTGGCCCTTGGGCATTTGGCAGAAGAGGAGGAATTACAGCTGTTTCATGTACGCATTAGAAAAGAAATACCTGTATTCTCCATATGCCCTTCTTCTACCTTCCCTGCCATGGGTTCTTTAAGAGGAAATTATCAGTGTGCACTGCGGAGACCATGGTAGCAGCCAAAGTGTGGAGGAGTCTGACCAGGAGTCATGCAGCAGAGGCAGCCCCACGGATTTCATAGCACTGTAATTCGGTAGCCACATTGCCCCAGCAGTCTCTGGTTGCTCAGTATATTCTGGTTTCTTACCATATTTTTTTAATTTCTCAGGTTGGACTATCCTGTTCTGTATGGACTCCCACTTACAAAGCTGCACAAAAGCTTTTGTGTTTTTTGTTCCATGATGATCAATTGACAGTGACATGAGGACCTGTTTTGAAAATTAAGTACTTCTTGGCATTGCACAATGGAATCTCTTTTCCTAAGTCAACCTTTTATTCTGTTACTTATGTATAGTTGATAATAGAAACACAATTTCTGCTTGACAGAAGTGATATAAGTTTTAGTGCATGTATTGCCATTTCATCACAAGGAAAATTACACATCAGAAGATAAAGCATGTTATTTCACAGAGATTATGTTAAACATTGTGTCAGGTATTTAAATTATCCTACCTCATTTGAATTCCAATAGGTATACAATGACTGCTCTTGTGCTTTCATGCAGCAGACCTACACTCTGAGGCTTGCGTGTATTTGTTGTTAATCAAGCTGGTCCATGAGCAGTGGATCTAATAAGGTCTGGTGTCTGACTAATTTGTTTTCTGCTTTCCATTATCACCGTCTTATTCCCAGGCCTGTCCCATGTTGGCATTTCTCACCTTGGTCTCTGCAGCCCAGCCATGTTCTTCCCACGTGGTGGGAAGCATGTGCTGCGGATGGCTTTGGGGACTCGGCAGGTCCCCCTGCAGCTGGTGAGTGGAGTTGAGTTACAATTGGCCCGTGGTAAGGGGCTGCACTGAATTACGTTCTGAATTTCTGTCCACTGCTCAGTTTCACGAAACTTAGGAATTAAACAGGAGTTTGATTTCTTTGAGACTCTGTTCAGAATTTGGTGGAAACTGGCCAATGGATGCAAAATTATGGGGATAGTGGGAACTTCTGAATGGACAGTCAAGCATGATCGTGCAAACCTTGCTTCCTCAAGAAACAAGGCTAGAAAGATTTTGGTTGGGTTTTTTTTTGGTGAGAATACACAGTGAACAACTTAAAGGTTCTTGTAACAAGATACTGAAAGTGTGGGTAGACGTATTCATTGCTTACGGAAATTATTCTGCTTGCAGAACATCACATTTTCCATTTGGAGAGGTGGACTAATTTTGGTAAGGGTTTCAGCATAGATAAGACGTAGCAGCTGTTATGAAGTCTCTGAAGGGAGTATTACATTTTTCAGTATCTCTCCATAGACTTACTTGCCATGGGTGAATCACCATTCAGCTGTTGACAAATGCCAGGGCTTTCTGCAAAGCAGGAGGTTTGAAATTCTGAGTTTTGTCTTAGCTGGCAAATACCTAACTTCAAAATAGCATTACCTTGACCCTATCCCAAGATTTTTCCATAGACATTGTTATTCCTACTGTTCCTTTCCTTGGCTTGAACCTACTCAAAGTAGCAGGATGGCGGAGCTCTTTTCTGCAGACAGGTCTGTCACAATCCAGTTTCTTTGCTCAGCAGATTATGTCCAAGTTTTTCTGTTCAAGGTGATTTCTAGTGAAAGACAAATACTCTTACATGCTTAGAGAGCACTAGTTAATCTGCAGTTCTCTGCATGGTTCTGACATTGGCTAACAGAATAAGGAAGCAAAAAAATCCCAGTGTGCACTCCACCATTAATATTAAAACAAAATAGTTGTTTTTGTCTTACCAATTAGTCTGTCAGTACAACATACATTTTCAATTCTAAATTTCCTTAAGTGCATCTTTTCTACAATTGATGTCAGTGTGAGATCCAAGATTTCAATTGTAACATTTTTGTCAGAGCCGGAATTTGGAAGCATTTCAAAGTACAAGAACAAAAATCAATATCTGAAATCAAGTAGTGTTTTTACCTGAAAGCAGCTAACATTTTTATCCATAATGTTTTACTTGTATTTTCTTCTCTGTCCATTTTGCTATCGCCTTTGTGCTAGCTCATCTCAGTAATTGTTGTGATGGAAATGTTAGACTTTTATTAACG
Organism: Fratercula arctica; assembly: GCA_947846985.1. Lineage (NCBI taxonomy): Eukaryota > Metazoa > Chordata > Aves > Charadriiformes > Alcidae > Fratercula > Fratercula arctica. Next base: position 91,733,272 of record CANTUZ010000001.1, on the reverse strand, counting down.
AGTCATGCTTCTACTTGCCAGGGCAGGGACCTCACCCAGCGGGCCTTATCCCGCAGCACCTGCAGGCGATGAAGAGAGCTGGGGACAGTGAGTGGGCCCATTGCAGCCCTGGGACCAGGCACAGCTGCAGGCACTGAGTGATAATACATGTTGTTGGAATTTCAGGCTATAAGACTAAGTCTGATAAGAAAATGTCCTGGTGTCTTAAATGCAACTAATGATGGTAACGATAATAATGGGTTTATGTCCTTCAGGAAAGATAGCACCTCCAGAAACAAGTTACCCTTTAATGATACGCTAGGAAGTTGGGTGCATGCTAATGTGAATGGGAGATTTCCAAGTTCCGCATCATCAAAACTAGTGCAGCATTTGACCTTTTTTAAAATTTCCATCATGCGTATTGACCAGGTCTAAATTTCTTAGCTTGACATATTTGAGACATTCATAGTGCCAGGTGGTATGCTGTGTGTTACAAAATACGTACACGTGCGTGGTCATACACATAGAAATGCAATATTGTGCGGAAACAAAACCTCTTCCAGGTGGTTTGTTGGGTGGTTGGTGGGTTTTTTTTGTCAAACTAACAAAACTGGAAGACAAGGCTGGCTTTACACAAATGAAAACTTTAGTATGAGACTTTTTCTGAGAACTTTTTATCCCAGCTATTTTCAATATAACCTAAGGAGTAAAGTAGCCTAAGTTAGGGAACACGAAGTCATGCAAAATCGCACGGGTTCAGCTTTGTGCAAGTAAGAGCAGGCTGATCTAGGTAATTTCATGAGTCTGCAAACTACTGACTTCTCTCTGTGGGATCCTGATGAATTATCCCTTACAACTGCAGACCTAGAAAAACATAAAATAACCTGACTTTGGATGTATAGGTTTTGTCCACTCAAAGAATGAAGCAGGTGGCTTAATTTAAGACATAGAAAATAAATGAGGTTGATACTCAAGAAAATTGCAGTCCCCTCAGGAATTTTTCTGTTTGACTCACTTTAAAGCACAATTCTTGATATATTCACAAGATGACAGAATGGCTGAGGTTGGAAGGGACCTCTGGAAGTCATCTGGTCCAACCTTCCTGCTCAGGGTCACCCCGAGCCAGTTGCCCAGGACCATGTCTTTTGAATATCTGAGCATGGAGACTCCCCAACCTACTGGGGCAACCTGTGCCAGTGCTCAGTCACCCTCACAGTAAAAAAGTGTTTCCTGATGTTCAGACAGCACCTCCTGTGTTTCAGTTTGTGCCTGTTGCCTCTGGTCCTGTCCCTGGGTACCACTGAGAAGGTCCTGGCTCTGTCCTCTTTGCACTCTCCCTTCAGGTGTTTCTATACACTGATGAGATCCCTCCCTCAGCCTTCACTTCTCCAGGCTGAGCGGTCCCAGCTCTCTCAGCCTTTCCTTATATGAGAGATGCTCCAGTCCCTTTATAATCTTCCTGACCCTTCGCTGGACTCTCTCTAGTAGCTCCATATCTGTCTTGTACTGGGGAGCCCAGAACTAGACAGAGTACTCCAGTACTATTCTTCGTCTACTAAATTTTAAGAGTCCATAAAAGTTTGTTTGGTTTTTTATATAGATATTGCAACTTAAATGAAAATTGGTCTCAGAGGAGGAAATAACAAGGGAGGCCAGAGTTTTTAATTCTTAGGAATCCTGAAACAATGCGTGGAGCATTTTTTTTTTTTTAAATACAGTGATAATGTGTTCTTGGGAAAGTGCCAAGAACATTTCAAAATCAATTTCTGTTCATATTCACTTACAGCTCCTGCCCTTAGTACACCGTCTGTCTTCATTTCATTGCTATATGTTAGTCTGATGGGATGCATAGAAGCTCTGCTAGACTGTGCTAGATGAAGATTCATCTGTAGCAGTTTATGCTATTTTTCTTGTTCAACATCCAGGGGGGAGATAACAGAAATGTGAAATAGAATATACCGGGTGGTGGGGGGGTTTCAGTAGGAGCAAGCTTTATTAGTGGTTTGAAGTTATGAATTAAAAGAATATGAAGTATTGTTATTGGATTTTTGCACCCTCAAATGTGTAAGCTCTGATCCAGGAAACGTTTACACCTGGGATTTATTTTACATATGTGAATGGTACCTCACTGCTCTCAGTAAATATTGTTTGCAAGATCATGCTCTAAGATTGTTCCAGAATGCCATTAACCATTCTTGGTTTTCTAGTCTTCGGTTTGCAAATGCTTTTTCAAAAAAAGCTAGAGGATATATAAAAATAATTCAAAGCTTCATGAATTATGCAGTGAGACATTTTAGTTCCCTGTTGATAAGCGAAATATTCAGGTACTGAGATATAAATTTGGGTGGGATATTACAAAATTAGGCTCTGATTCAGTAAACCATATGGATCAGAAGTATTGCTTACATACTTGATATAGAGCACATGCTCGAGTGGATCAGACCTGTACTGCTCTGGCACAGGATATATAGCACGTTTGCCCTTTCCGGCTTTCTGTAAGTTGAGATTTCTCTGAAGCACGCAGAATTAAGGCTGTTTAAAGGGCATTTTAAACCTCTTACGACTTTGCAAAGTGACACTAGTGAATGACAGAAAAACCCCCACTGCCTTTCCACACAAGCATAGTTATTGTAAGTTCTCTATGTAAGCCAGATGATTCAAGTTCTTGAATGAAAAAGGCAATGTGGATAGAGGAAATTATATATATGTAATATTTATACACAAATTTACATTATATATATGTACGTATAAGTTCATGTTTCAAATTTGAAAATAAAACTTGCTCTGGTGGGTCTGAAAATCATTTTAAAGTGGAACTATTCCTTTCTCTGATTGTTACCTTTATTAATCCACCTCATTAGAAACAAACGAATCCAGTTATACCTACACATTTACTGTTTGGTTTATTTACTGCTTTCCACACTGCTGCTGGTAAAGCCAGCCTTTTTTGTCACCTCATTGCTTTCAACACTTGTGCAAAGAAGAACCTTGACACTACTTTTTAGAATCACAACTAATTTAAAAGAATTTGCCAGCGTTTGCCGCCTTCTCTTGCTGCTTCTCCTTCCACGTTCCTCTCTGTCAGAGTCAAATCATGTAGCAAAGCCATCAGCTTTCCGGAATCGGCCATTAATACACAGTTTGATGAGAAGCCTCTCCTTTGAAAAGGACGCCGGGCTCAGTCATCAGAAGTCACTGCAATAAAAACTTTGCCTTTGTGCCTGGAAGTGCAGCTGCTGATGCTGGCAGGGCTGGACTGGCTGGCCTTCTGGCTGCCCCACATTTGGGTGCTTGCTCTTCAATGCACAGTGACTTTCACAGATGTCACTGCTTGTTACCTACTGTGGAGAAATTAAACCTCTGCATGTTAGCCAGTGTAGAAACTGTTCCCTCTATTTAATGTCACTTCGCCCTCCAGCACAGGAAGGCTCAGAGGCGCACTCACTGCAGTACTTAGTCACATTTTCCTGTATCCACCTTTAGATTTAGGTATCGCTGTGTTCAGGAGATGGATTTAAGTTTCAAATATTTCTTCTGATTAGAACAACCCTATCTCAGCAGGAGACCTGACTGATGTTTTCAATGGGCTCAACTCCCATTTGCGTTAAGGTCCTGGACTCCTGTTTACACCGGGGTCCTATTCTTGAATAATGTTTCCTGGAGCTGCACCTGGATCAGTCTTGGCTGTCACTCCAGTTGCTTTTCACTGCTAAAAAAAATGGAAAACCAGTATATCTGACCTTGTTATGCACAGGAATTTTCCACTGGCATCCTCCCTACCATTGCCACAGAGGGAGTTTCTGGGTGAGAGAGGACATGTTCCAAGCATTTTATGGCCCAGTGATGACCTCTTCCTAAAATAGCACCTAAAGACCATTAACTTCTGGAACAAGGTAATGAACTTCCTACTCTCCCATTCACATATCCCTGGCACACACGTGCTGGGGAGCGTGGGCACTTCCCGCTCGCTAGCAGGCAGCAAGTGGAGTGTGAAAGGAGTTCTGTGGCACTTGGGCAACGTTTTGCTGCCAATACGTTATGTCCTTGGATCCCTGTTCTTCACCTTATGGCCCACAGGCATGACTGCTAAACATATGACGTTAGGAACAGAGGTTTCCTTGTGTTGTCTGTAAAATTACTACTTAATTCATTCTAGGTCCCACTCTAACCCTGGGTTGGCTGTAAACAAAGATTTCTGAAAAGCCATCTCTGCCTCCAGCATGCTGCTGAGAGAAGACAAGTTCTGTAGAAGGTGCCTTGCCAGGTGCAATTTCTTCCATCACCAAAAGACTCCCTATGTCTTACTTCTTTGTTAAAAGTTTACCCTCTTTGGTGCTTGACTTGCGGGGCCAGAAAGCTCAGGTCTTCTCCCAAAGAGTAAGAACCTACAGACAGTGTGGCACTCCGATCATGGGGCAGAGGAGGTGGTACAGGAGCCCAGAAGGTGCGCTGTGGAATAAAGCTTCCTCTCTTAGTCTGCTTTCTCCTCCTGTAATCTGTTTTCTCCTTCCTTGTTTTGTAGGCCGGAGGAATAAGGGATGGCAGCTGGAGCAGTTGGCTGCTTCTGGGAGGTGGGTTTTTTCTATCAAGAAGGAGGACGTGGTAAAGCATCGCAAACAAGTGGGATGTAGCCATAGCCAGGGGACGTGTGAGATGAGCCAAGCGTATTAGTATCACTCTCAGTATCTGGGAGTTGACAGGTCTTTCATCTCTGAGGCACAAAGGTTATGTGAGTTTTTTGGAGCCTGTCCCTTAGGGCAGCATCAGCAGGATTCAAGCCTTGAAATTAAGTCTGTGTGGTTTAAATAAATTCAAAAGATGCTTCCTTCTTCCAGCACTTTCTCCTCTGTGTAGGCTGGGGTTTTATGATGTTGGGAATTAGTAATATCACTTCCAGCATGTGGCATAAGTGAGATGAGTTAAGAATTCATAAATGCATTTGGAACAAACAACTCCATGTTACTCAAAATAAGATCAGTTATGTGATTAAAATGAATGCAATCAAATTTGGAGCTTCAGGCACTGCAGCTAAACAAACTGATATCTCTAATCAGCAAACGACATTCTTTTAAGGAACATTACAATTAAAAATGGAGAAACTACTTTAAAACTGTCTTCTCTAGTGAACAAATGACTATGCAGCAATATTTACATAGTCGTATATAACATCTTTTAAATGGAATTCAGGAAGATTTTGTAATTGGACCTCACCGAACACTTTGCACCTAAGAATTTGATACAAGGGAGACATCTGCTGAGACATCCCTGTAATGCCATGCCTCCGCGCGGGCAGGCGCACAGCAAGTGGAGCTGGGCTTAGCTCACTCGGCACAGAATTCCTCAGTGGCCCTCAAACCTACCTGGATATGAGACACATCGAAAATTCCCGTGCCCTGGCAAACCCCCAGCGTCTCTGTTATACGTTGTCAGTTGAAGTATTTGTAACATCGGCCTCGAGGACTTACAGAACAGGGGAAGGGGAAGGGAAAGGGGAAGGGAAAGGGAAAGGGGAAGGGGAAAGGGAAGGGGAAGGGGAAGGGGAAGGGGAAGGGGAAGGGGAAGGGGAAGGGGAAGGGGAAGGGGAAGGGGAAGGGGAAGGGGAAGGGGAAGGGGAAGGGGAAGGGGAAGGGGAAGGGAGGGGAGGGGAGGGGAGGGGAGGGGAGGGGAGGGAAGGGAGGGAAGGGAAGGGAAGGGAAGGGAAGGGAAGGGAAGGGAAGGGAAGGGAAGGGAAGGGAAGGGAAGGGAAGGGAAGGGAAGGGAAGGGAAGGGAAGGGAAGGGAAGGGAAGGGAAGGGAGAAACAAAGGAAAAAATAATTTTTGTGTGTTATATTTTATGCTTCTCTGACATCTGCACACACAAGCAATTTCTTGTAATTTCTACACGTTCCCTGTTATTATTTCCTTTGAGGCATTTTAATTAAAATGCCAATGATGTTATAAGGTAGTGACGTTCTCCCAGAATTAAAGATGTATATTGTATTTTGTTTAAAGAGTGACATGTCAAGTGCTCTTGATGCTACATTTAGACACCAGTTGTCTTGAAATTTGCTCTGTTTAATGGGGACAGAAATGAAAATGCATTTCATTTATTATACCCTTATGCTTTTTTACTGTAAGTAAATGCTCATGGAATGAGGTAAAACATCCATGTGACTGGGCCGGGCTAATACATGACTGAGAAGAGCGAGGAACACAGACTGCCTCTCAGGACTGTCCTTTGGTGCACCCTGCTTTTGGAAAGCGTGGTCATGCTGGTGAAATCACTGAATGTGACTCCAAAGAGTCTTGGTCCCACTCCCAGCCCTTCTTTTCATCTACAGAATGAACAGAGAGATTAATTGATCGTCTGTGGGAGAGCAGCTTCCCTGTTCGATAAAGCACTGGGAACTGGTGTGCCTGTTTTCAGAGCTGACATCCGTGAAGATGTCCATGAGACCATACTCAGATCTCTTGGTATGTGAGACTATAAAAGTGTAAAACTTTAATAAAGGTATGAAAAGCCAATAACACTTGATTAACATGTCAGTTTAATCCTAGAAGCATTTCTTTTGAAGTGACATTTTTACTGTTGTTAAACTCCACCTGTTTTAACATATTTTTGAATGCACATCTTTGGTGGTATGCCTCTATACAAACACAAAGATGGAGTGAAAAATTAAAGCTAACCCTAAGTTTACTGTCACATTTGTGTGAGAGACTTAGATAACTGTTTTCCCTTTGTGACATTTTCTACTTTTGAATTGCTGGAAACATTTTTGGTAACCACATATAAGAAATAGCAGGCACTATATTTGTTTTGCACCCACTATTAGAAGTTAAGCAACTGAATGGAAATCCATTGGAACAACTTGTCCTGGTGCTGCAGACATATCTGTTGTGAGATCTGATGTCCATATTTTATCATTTATCAGCAGTCCTGTCCAACCAGCGAGGTCCCAGTTGACAAAGTTAGCAGAAGTGATGCCCATCTAAAAGAAAAGCCAAAAAGAGGATCTGGGAAACTATAGACCTGTCTGACCTTGGTGTTGGGGAAGGTGATGGGGCAGATCATCTTGAATGCCATCATGCAGGTACAAGGCAGGTACGGGACAAACAGGTGATCAGGCCCAGTCAGCATGGGTTTCTGAAAGGCAGGTCATGCTTGACTAACCTGATCTCCTATGACAAGATGACACACTTAGTGGATGAGTGAAAGGCTGTGGATGTTGTCTACCTAGACTTTAGTAAAGCCTTTGACACTGTTTCCCACAGCATTCTCCTGGAGAAACTGGCTGCTCATGGCTTGGAGGGGAGTACTCTTTGCTAGGTAAAAAACTGGCTGGATGGACAGGCCCAAAGAGTGGTGGTTAAATGAATGGAGTTAAATCCAGTTGGTGACTGGTCACAAGTGTTGTTCCCCAGGGCTCAGTACCGGGGCCAGTTCTGTTTAATATCTTTATCAATTATCTGGACAAGGGGATCAAGTGCACCCTAAATAAGTTTGCAGATGACACCAAGTTGGGTGGGAGTGTTGGTCTGGTTGAGGGTAGAAAGGCTCTACAGAGGGATCTGGACAGGCTGTGGGCCAAGGCCAATGCTATGAGATTCAACAAGGCCAAGTGCCGGGTCCTGCACTTGGGTCACAACAACCCCATGCAGAGCTACAGGCTTGGGGAGGAGTGGCTTGAAAGCTGCCCGGCACAAAAGGACCTGGGGGTGTTGGTCGACAGCCGGCTGACTATGAGCCAGCAGTGTGCCCAGGTGGCCAAGAAGGCCAACAGCATCCTGGCTTAGATCAGAAATAGCGAGGCCAGCAGGACTAGGGAAGTGATCGTGCCTCTGTACTCGGCACTGGTGAGGTCCCACCTCGAGTACTGTGTCCAGTTTTGGGCCCTTCACTACAAGAAAGACATTGAGGTTCTGGAGTGTGTCCACAGAAGGGCAAAAAACTGGTGAGGGGTCTACAGCACAAGTCTTACGAGGAGTGACTGAGGAAACTGTTTAGCCTGGAGAAAAGGAGGCTGAGAAGAGACCTTATCACTCTCTACAGCTACCTGAAAGGAGGTTGTAGCGAGGTGGGGGTCAGTCTCTTCTCCCAAGTAACAAGTGATAGGACAAGAAGAAACAGCCTCAAGTCGCACCAGGGAAGGTTTAGGTTGGATATTGGGAAAAAATTCTTCACTGAAAGGGTTATCAAGCGCTGGAACAGGCTGCCCAGTGAAGCAGTTGAGTCACCATCCCTGGAGGTATTTAAAAGATCCATAAATGTAGTGCTGAGGGACATGGTTTAGTGGTGGACTTGGCAGTGTTAGGTTTATAGTTAGACTTGATGATCTTAAAGGTCTTTTCCAACCTAAATTACTCTATGATTCTATGATTCTGTTGCAGCAGTCTAATGTAATGATTAGGCTCAAGGTGAATCCTCACTTGAGGCTCATTTGGCAAGTCCATTTCTTCCTATGTATAAATCTCAAGTCAGAAAAAAATTACATATTTTAGATGACCCTTATGGTGTCTATTTATAGTGCTGTCAGGCTCTGGCTGGGGTCATGCTCAGTTCGGCTCCCCTTCTGCCCACAAGATTTCAGTTCTCCCAGGCACCTGAAATGCCACCCAGCCTTCGCTTTCCTGTCCTTGAAGCCTCACAGCTTGAACTGCTGCTTCACCTCACGCTTCTGTTCTTCAGAGATGTGACCATTCATAAAGTGTAGGGACACGCACTGCCAGAGGTCCCTGCAGTGCTTATCATGTCAAACACTAAGAATAACTTAAATTTAGTTTCCACAATGAAAGGTGCTGCTCCTGGCAGATAAGGGTGGCCATGACATTAATTCTCTGTTATCTATCATAGACACAACAAAAACTTGCAAAAAATTATATCAGGCTTGCGTGCACTCTTTTCATTTTATCTGATAGCCCCTGCTGAACAGAGCCCTCAGAGGCTGCTAGTTAATATTTCTCGAGTCTCATAAGTGATGTTTGAGACCATTCTCTTTACATGTGACATCAGAAAAAGACCTTAGCTTCATACTATAATTGAATGATGTTGTATCTTTCCAGTCATTACTGATTTTGTTTAGACAAGGGGACAGTGGGCACTTTTGGCTCTGCTTCATATTGGGTATTGAATGGCAACTTCTGCATTGATGCCGTTTACTTCAGAAATCATATTTCATCATCAATTGTCCAAAGAATGGAAAGAAGACTGTAAGGCTGTCAAATTCATCTCAAAGCTGTATTATTGGCCAGGATATGCAGAAAACCAAGGAAAAATGCCCTTAGAAAAAAATACGCTGCTGTGCATTGCTCTTTCATCTACCATTTTTCCCTCCTCTCCTGTATTTTTGATTTGTTTTCAGAGTGCCTAAACCAGTAGGTTTCAGGCCCCTGCTTACAGCTTCCCAGATTGTACTGCAGTGCACATAATAAAGATTGAATATTTGCGACTGGAATAAAAGTTACCTAATCAGGTGGCTAGGACACAGATTCACAAATCAGAGAAACTCATCTCAGTCCTTGCCTTAACTAATTTTCTACTGTGTGCCTTCGGTGGCTGTGGCAATTTCTCAGATATAGAGTAGGAAGAGAAGAACGTATTTTTCATCCTAAAGAGAAGGGCTGTTCAGGTGAAAAATATCCTGAAATCTTACTGTGATTTAATTATATATTAATTTCCTATGATAAAGGACAATGTTATCTCTAAAGTAAAAGTGAAATATTATTGAGACATATAAAAGTGAAATTTTATTTTTACAATTCAAACTAGGACTTATTTGAATGCCTCTGGACTTTAGTACCGAGCTTTTTCAAATAAGATAAATAAATCTACCTCTTTCAGTTGCATATTTACCTTTGTAACCTCATTGAGTGATGACTGAAGCAATGAAAGAATAATTTGTCATACTTATTTGCAAACTCTCTTTTTATTTGTTTATTGCAAGGAATGCAAAGATTGAGAATTAGAACTATAAATAAAATTGTGTTTGTCACACACACACACATGCACACTGGCCTTTTTTAATTTCTGGTGTTCTGAATAACCACAAGCAACAAACAGTTTGGAAAATCAGAAAAAGGTAAACATAAGAACCAAGATAAAATCATATAAGACCCTTCTATAATTATTTAACCACTATAGAATAATTCCTTTAGACGTTTCTTCACATCCTCAGAGAGTGCAACACAGTTTTTCTGCTCACAGGCATAAGCCTAAACATCGTCGTTCTTTTTATTCTGTATAAGGGAGATGAGTTAATATTTCTTCCAGACGGAGAATTCTGCAGCATATGCAGAAAGTTGTCGAGAATGCTCAAATCAAACAGCAGTATAAAATATATAACATAACCCACCTGAAAAATTGAAGGGAAAATTGCTGCTACCTTCCTATTCTCTTTTAATCGAAACCTAGTTGAGATTTTCTAACCACTCATGTTTTTCAAATGATTGATTTTTCACTGCAGTGGCCGAACAATGAAAATATTGCAAATCAACCCAACCTCCTCAGTATTTTACGCCACTGAAAAATGAAATGTGATTTGCTTTCAGACACTTTTCGTAACTTGACTAAGAGAGCTGAGTCAGATTTGGATCAGTAGTTGCTCTCTCTCAAAGGACTGCTTACTCCCCACCTTTGATTGTACGACCTTATGAAGCAAGGGCAAGCATCGTCATTGCTGCCTGTTCCTGGTGAAGTAATTCCACCTTTATTACTCGCCAGAATTAGGGACTAAACATACCTAGAGCATGGTCACTGCAGCACTGACCTGCTGACGGAACAAATTTGAGTCATCGTGTCTCTTAATTTTTAAGTATTTAACGTAAAATTGTCAGCTTCAGAGAGAGTTTTCAAGGCCAAGTATTGCAGCATACAGGGAAGCACACACAGCTACCTCCTTCAGTTCCTTTCTCACTTGCTGCTAACCCTACAGCTCAAGTTAAGGCCAGCTCCAAATTATCTGCCATGTGAATTGTGCCGAGTGAACTCAAACTGCCTCTTCAGTTCATAAAACGTTAATTCGGTCCCATTCGGGACTGTAAAATATGAATGTTTGTTTATAATGTTGATAACATGCTCTTACATACATATTAAGGAAATAGTACAGCTATAAGATAAAGTACAGCTCTGCTGGAGGCCTATTTGACGCTACGATCATCTGTCTAATCCAAATGATAGCCGTTATGAAAATGTTGCAAATTTTCCCCCTGCCATAAATTCCCACCCTCTCCCTTCACATCCATCTCCCATGTGGGAAATGTAAGTTCCTCAGCATTACCTTCTCCTGGCATTCGATTTGCCATATTGGACAAGTGTTTGTGGTAGGATAGATGCAATGCAGTTCAGAGCGAAAATGCTAATGGAACGAAGAGCTTTGGAGTCTCCCAGCATATATATCTGCTATACTAGTTTAGAGAACTGGAGACTGCTAAGACATACAACTTTAAACAGAGAAGCTTAATGTGTAGTAGAGTATTTTAGGACGTATTTGAGAAATTTTGCCTGTATTACTCCTGGGTTTTCTCTATCCTTTTGATTTACAGACACGAATTAATGCAAATCTTTACCCTTAAAGAGTAAGATATTCACCTCCCAAAACACTGTTAACGTATTCTGAAAAATATTTAAAATATAACTTTTGAGTAGAAAACAATATACACACATATCTATCTGTACTAGGTGTGTTTAAATTAGTGTAATGACATAAGGCATAGGTTTATTTGCAAAATTTGGGATGAATGTGTCATCTTTACGGAGTCCAAACAACAGCTAATAAAATGCTCAGAATGCCTCATGCTAAGAAGTCTTAAGAGAGAAGAGCTGGGATGAGTTTGCCTTGTAGCCCTAGTGGTGTGACATGAACGACAATGACACAAAACCACAATTCGAGTTGGAGCTGTACCCATCACTTAGAAAGAATGCAGTGTGCTTTGTGAGGTGCTAAACTTTACTATTTGGTCTTCACTGGCATCTGATGTACGCAGTTCAACAACCTGCCATTTGTCTTCAAATCGGAATAAAATCCCACTCTAGATGAACCCAGCACTCACCACATGAGTGATAACAGAGATACCTACATGCTGCTTTAAAAATTGTGTTATATATTCTACTGGTGTTACATTTGGATCATCTCAAATACAAGTTGCTTTCTACTGTAGTTATCTCTCTGTATTGAGGATAAAGAACTGAGGAAGGGCTGTACCCTATTTGAATCAAATAAAAAAAAACCAACCAAACATCTAACAACTAGCCTGTCTTGTGTTGCCTCTGTTGCTGATAAAGGCTATTTCAGCCACAACCAGAGAAGGATGGGTTTTTTTTTTTCAATTAACTAGGAATATGAACTGGTTTGATTAGGAACTTTGGATATATCTGAAATGAAACGTCATGCCATAGAAAAGTTCATACAAGGAGTAACAGTCACGTAGTAGTCATGAGGGTTTGAATATTTCCACCTTTTCTTTCTAAAGTGACGAGAGAGAAAGGTAAGGGCAGATACTGGACATGCTGAGTTCAAATGTATGGCCCGCTATCATTGTGAGAATCAAATTTAGGTCCCAGTTAGGGAGCAGATGCCTGTCCGGCAGAGAAATTCTGAAGAGATGCAACAGTAGGTTGGAAAAATAAAGGATTTTTCTATGGGAAAGGACAAGGTGGCTACAGCTGTCAGATGCACTTTCAATGAACTGATGAAGAGCTCTGTGTTCTTAAGTTTCAGTAAGTACCGCAGGATCATGATTAAAGCATCCCTCTCTGTGCCACAGGCATATATATGTCACAATTTATATATAGTGTCAAGACCCCAGTCCGCTAGCCTTCATTCAGATCTAGTAGACTCCTTTGTGTTTCATCCTAGGCAAGATCAGTCACGCTCTCACCCCAAGAGTCTTCCAGACACAATACTGTGAGATGCAGGGACTTGGGGTTTAGATGAAGCCGCTCTTCCCAAAATCCCTTTACTGGAAGTCTGGGACTTTCTACCTTTCCAAGACGTAAAAATATTGTGCATGGGACATCCCTCATCATAGAAAATTTTGTGAAGATACTGTCTTGAACTGTTTGTACAGACTTGGACTGTCTATAAGAGTGGTAACATGACGCCTAATTTGAATTCTAGAGGGGTAGACTGCAGGAAACTGGTCTGAGACATCACGCCCCAGATACACAGGTTTGCTGCCTCCCAACAAAGGGAAAATTCCTGGTACTTCCCTTGTTGCTTGTAGAATTAGCATTGGCCGTCATTGCCTAGATATGAAAGGAAAGGCCGGCACACTTTCCAGACAGTCCACATCTCTAAAGCACTGGTGCATAAACAAGCACTTCAGTGGACAGGAAACCCAATTTTATAAGAGTGAACAAATCCATGCACTGTATTCAAGCCTTGAAGCATCTGTTACACATCGCCTCAGTCAAAGTTTTGTTTTGAAAGCGTACTTCCTCCAGCTATTTAAAAGTTCATGCTACTACAAGAGGGAATACAGTCAGACAGGGGACTATCAAAGTGGTTGACATTGAGAGTCTACAGGTAGGTAATACAAAGGAAATGAATTTTCTGAGGGAAAAGTGTCATTGATGTCAATTTCCTTCTTTCTGAGATGGGGAGGGCTGGTTGTCTAGCCCCTATGCTAGAAGAGAAGCCAGTTGCTGCAGAAGTTGAAACTGGTGAGAAGAGTGTCCAGGAAAATGATGAGGAAGGTGAGTAAGTAGCAGCAAAGACACCAGACTGCTGTCTGTCTCCACGAATTGCATGGTCCAACATTTCAGCCTCTGAAATGGTTGCTTTCAATGTAGAAAGACACCTGGCTAATTAGTTGTTGAAAGTGACTGATAATGAAGATTGATAGTGTGGGAAGAGAGAAAGGCTGCACCCTTCAATATGCCTCCAAAGCTATTCTGTAGAATATGAAGGTACGAGAGTCTGGTAGGTATAAACAAGTGGCCTCCAGCAGCAGTGATGTCCAGCTGAACGCTGGTATCTCAAGATTGGATTGATATGCTGTCATGGAGGACGACTGGATTCTGGACTGACCATACTAAAAAACATAGTGTGTTTCTTATGCTTAGTGTTTCTAGACATTCTTGGAGATCAAATGGTAGCCTTTGACTTCTTGAACCACTCAGAGTCCCACCTTTTGGGGGACCAAAGATCTCCAGGCTCTCAAGAAGATCCAGATCCTCTGCTGCCTGATGTTTTTCCCTTGGCAATCCCTATGCATACATTTTACCAAGACTGAAGAGAGAAATCATTGACTGGAAGTGACCATGGCATCAAGTTTCACTTGTAAAGCACTCATGAAGGCAACAGCTTGAATAAGGAAAAGATTAACAGCTTTACCTTGAGACAGATCATCAACAACTGCTGTCATTTAGACAAAGAAGAGATGTGTATAAAGGGTGAAAAGAACTCTGTACTTGATGATAATAAATAAAAATATTTGCTATGTACGACCTTTTACTTATTGTATCACCTCTGTTCAGGCTTCTCATATAAGTATTATTGGACAACTGAGTCTTTTGCAAGTCTCCTGCTGCCACTACAAGTCCAGGGTAAGGTGAATTTAAAAGAAAACAAATTCCACATGTGGGGTGCTGCTATCACTGGCTCACATTTTGACTTAGGTGCTGCACAAGGTCCTCCGGATCAAGAAGATTATCACCACCATGTTTGGATTGACTGATTGATCTACTTGAAATAGTGCACGTGGATATAAAATGAATGTTGGATCAAGCTTGAGTCCTAGCATACAGCAATTTGACGGGACCTACTATTTCATCACATAAGAGCCAAGGAACCCCTATAACTGCATACCTTGGATGAACCTTCAAGGAAACCCATTCCTATCAAGGCAGAGCAGTAATAAGAAGGTCTGTTGCAGGAAGATGGCCCCAAGTGAGAGGGTGCACTTTCAGGCTCTGGGTGCTGAGAAAATGTGACCTGAACAGTCTGCCCACACTGTCTACCAAACAGGCTGCAAAAGGAGCTACTGCTAGAAAGATGAGTGTGAAGAAGAGGAAGGTATATATCATACAGCCACCATTCCCTAAACCATCTCAAAGAAACCTGAGACTTATGCCAGTGCATTTAGTTAGGGTGTTTTTTGGTCATTGGTGCAAGATTTGGAGGGAACTGGAGGGAGATAGCCTGGATGTGAGGAGCAATTTGTACGGTGTCTCAGGGAGTGGAGAGTCTCTGGGGAAAAGCCTGGCCTAAGGCAAGGGCCCAAGTTTGCCTACCTGACTGTGCCTCAGAGCCACATGTGGGACTATAAGAAAGTCCCTTTGTTCAGCTGTCTGACAGCCAGATCTTGTTCTGTCAGGCAGGAGAAGTTGAGAACAAAACTGGTGGTTTTGAAAAAAAAACTTTAAAAAAGAATAATCTAGATTCTCTTGAGAGATATAAAGTCCTCATTCGGTGCTTGCTGATAAGACTCAGGGATGAGGAAGTGACTGAGAAGTGCCCTGAAATCCGGAGAAGGAGATGCTTCAGTGGGTGAAAGAGAAGCCATGTATTTTCTCTTCTCATTCATTTTCATCACATGATATAGACCAGCCATGCCAGTTTGGAGGCACTGATAAGAAAAAGGAGCTCACTCAAACCTCTTTATGTGCTCCAAAGATAAGGAGAGATCTCATATCATGAAGGTGTCAATAGTGATGGAGAAGCCACTTTCCTGAGCTGCTTTGCAAGTGATTGATGCCTCCTTTCTACCCCTGGAGTTATGGTTGGTAGAAATTCTGCAGTGTTGGGTCCCTTATGTTTCTCTGTAAGCCAGTGCTGAAGTTCCAGGAAATCATACACTTCCCAGGAACATACTTTTCTCTGAGGCAATGTAGTCATATATAGCATATCTGCCAGAAAGGGAAATCTCTCTCCTGTAATCTGACCTCTACTGTATGTTTCTGAGGAGTCCACAGACAAAGAAAAAAAGTCCAATTGTTAAATGAAAGAAAGTAAGGATGAAAACAAGCTCAAGAAAGAGTAAGGTCTGTGTGACAGCAGTATAAAAAAAAAAAAAAAAAGGAAAAGAAAAGAAGCCTCATTTGGCTGGTAGATAGGCAGTGATGAGTGTGCTCATCTCATAATTATTATGCGACTAAGCAGGAGGTACATCATTATGGATGTTGTTAAGGCTAAAAATCTTGTCTTGCATGTTTGGATATATGCACACCACAGTTTGCATGCTCATATGGACAATCACTTGAAGGGAAAACACAATCTGCTATAATGCCTATCCGCTAGACAAAATGTGCATGATTAGTTCCATATGGCTTTTCTTTCTGAAACAGTAGAGCTCCAAAGTGAGGAAAGATTTCAAACAGAGGTGATGATGTATTTCAAAATCGCAGTTCAATAATGCATGTAGGGGGGAAATTGTCCTTCAGTGGGATTTGAACACACATTTGTGTGCTTTGCTGAATAGAGGTGTCCTTAAACATCTGCTTAAAGACATGTACATAGTAAGACATGATCTTCTTTTGGTGGGCTTTGAATCAACTCCCAAGTGATTTGCTGAATGAGGAGTTGAGAGAAGGTATCTGCAATCTACAGACAAGCAGGATCTGTTTTCTAGTGTAACATTTTGCTTTACTGCCGAGCTGCATTCTCAAGTAGGAAAGTGCTAATGGTATTCCTCCTCACACAGTCACATTCTGGAGATACGCTACGTAATGGAAGGACGTATCTGGTCTTATATGTGCTTTGTCCTACAGTTACAGGAGAGAGAGTCCTTTAGAGGACAAATCACAAAATCCAGAGGTTGCGCTGCATTTTAACATAACTCACTGCTGATGACAGTCTCTGACCTTTAGTTTCAGCTTTTAAAAGCTTCTGGTGAACTTTCTTTCTCCATACACCGTACAAGGGAAAAGAGGCAGGCTAGTCTCCTAGAATTTAGATGTCTAAATTTCTTGCCTGACTTTAAGTGCTGTTGGTAAGCAACATAAATAACCCTTTTCACACAGAATATTTTAGGGGAGATGAGCTCTAAAATCACTCTTTGTTGTAAACGCAGGAACGAAAACAAAGCAGTCTGTCCAGTGTGGCTGTTTGCTTCCAACAGCCAAGAGCACTTCAGCGGGTGGTCGGCAGTGGGCTGTCGGAGGTGGCGTCTCTGTTGTACCCCTCCTGCCACTGCCATCCACAAGGGTGACACAGTGGGGTGACAGCCACACTCCATCAAAGACAGAGAAATCAGGCATCCACATGGGAATGCCCAAAAGCCAAATCGCTGAGCACAGGGGAGTTTTAAACCAGTCAATCAGAAACACCAAGATAGCTGTGAGTCTTAAACCTTGTTGTTGATATTTCCCCAGAAAAACAGGGATTCAGAGTCCTGAAACCACTCTCTGCAGTGTCTTGTCTGCTTCCTTCCGTAGCCAAGGATGAGGAAACGCACTCAGGAGGCGAGAGCTAAATCCCAGACCAGCATCTCCCTTGCAGACATTTGAACCAATGGCTCTGCATTACAGGAAGACATGTTATCTGCCAGCTTATGGGCCATTTTGTACACGGGTGATCCTCCCCTCTCTTACTGAACTCAGACTGCTCTGTAGTCAAAAGTGCTGCATTTGTGAAAGCAGACGGGAAGGGTGCCCATGGGGGACTGGATCAGTGGCCTTGGGTATATGCCCGTAGCTTGGGGAGGGGTGCTCTGTAGTTCCTCAGGCTACTAAGAAAATTGCAACGTAGTGCTCATAAAAATTTAGAGAAAATGGTCTAGAGTAGGAGCCAGAGTCCTGCCCTCAGGAAACACACCGCCCACTGAGCTCCAGGTGATGGCTGCTCTCTGCTGGTGCCGCAGTCCTTCCCTTCTCAGACATACAATGCCCCAAGAGTAATGGGGACCATTCTCACCCCAAATTTGCAGCGTCTGATGTTTAGGGCATTTTTCTCAGCTCAGGGAGGTGGAGGCTCAAACTTTCATGGGATTAGAAGTGCGTAGGACGCAGGTTTTATGTCTCCTGCAGCAGCACTCTAGGTTATTGGACAGAAATAGGGTATCATGTTTTGTGATAAAGTCATCTTAACTGAACTCAGGGATAGTTCAGGCTTGTGAAATGAATTCTGAACAGCAGGTCAGACCCCAAACAGTCTCATAAACCTAGCTGCTCAGCTCAGCCAAGCCAAGGCCATGTATAGCATGCCTGTAGGCTCTCAGGGAAGATGTTCTCTGGGGAGGCGTTGCATGTGCATAAACCAAGGGAGGCAGCATTTCCCTCAGCTAGTCACAGCAGGGTAAGACAAGATCTTATCTTGATTCCTTCCCCTCTGGGAGCTTTCAGGCTCTGACTCCTCCTTCACCCTCAACGTGATTGCTGATAGCGCAGGCTGCATGTGAAGTCCTAGCTGAATGCAGTTTTATTTAGGAACTTCTATTTCATATACAGAAATAAATGGCTCATAACAAGAAGCTGAACCGCTGTCACTTTTCCTCTCCCTCAGGCAGAAAAGGGAACTCTCTGTCAGCTTCCTGTGTGCCAGCAGACACCTCCGAATGGGGCTTTTTGCAATGTACATTTTGGTTATAGACTCTTAAATTCTGCCTAAGCACCACTTTGCATGCATAAATCTCTTTTTGGAGCTGCGAATTAATCCGTGTGCCTCACTTTGTCATCTGCAAAACGGAGAATTTCCTTACCTGACAAGAAAAGTGAGAGGATAAATATTTCAGAGACCATGAAGTACTCAGACAACTCTCTCAGTGCCGGTGACAAAAGTACCTTGGCTAGACAGGAAAACGCTGCTTTAAAATTCCCAGAAGAAGAGCACAGAATAGAGATGAGATATAACAACGTGGGAGGCAATTGCAGCAATGTGTGTGATAGATGGCATCCTTCACAGTAAAGCAAAAGGGATGTGTGCGTAGACTTCCATCCCTGCTACGCTGTCTTCGTTTCTGACACGCGCTTCATCTGCGCCCTGTGCCACGAAATAACGTTGCTCGTCCTCCTGCTTTTTAATTACTGTTTGCTACATCAAGTCCTGCGGAAAGAGAATTGGGAAGAGGAGTCGAACCGTAGTCAGACTGCTTATTGTTTGGACGTTCATCTTTGCAACTCCGGTAGGGACCTAGCCTCGGAGCTGTTTTCGACAGAAACGCTGAAAGAGATAATTTAGGGGAAAACTGGCTACTCTGACTAAATATTTGCCATATGGAGGTCTCTCACTGCTTTCTCTCAGGCCGATGAAAACCCGTGGCGCTGAGGGGGGGGAGTTGGCAGCTCCAGCCCCTTCGGCTGCCGCTTCCAGACTCGCCCCACGAGAGGGCAATAGAGCGACACCCGTTGCACTTCCCTGCCTTAATGAAAAGAATTCAAAAAAGACTCAGGCTCGCGAACGAAGGATTTCATTCTACAATATATGTATAGTCTTTACAGAAAGAGCATTTGCTCTTGCAAAGTGTTTCTATTTTGCGTATAGCAGTAACAGATAATCAGCGTGCATCAAATGTCTTTCATCTCACAGAAGCTAGTATGACCCTCTGCTGCCATCCAATCTAGGACAACTAAATACCAGAAGAAAGCTCCGTTTTCATATCTCAGACCTCTATAAGACAACTAAACTGGAGGCTCAGTGCTACAAGTCATCCACAGGGGGTAGCCCCTTTATCAGTCATTTTAATTGGACTAACAGTATGAATAAAATTCTGTAGGTTCATGTCCTTACTTTCATTGACCCTTATGCAATTAAATACCTTCTTTTGTATCTTGCCCTCAGGTCTGTAACCACCCTTGTTTAGCTGACAAATTTCTGTATCACCTCCTAACCTGGTTGATGCGAATAAGCTTTTCAAAAGTGCCACTGGTAGCAAATCGCTGTTCCTACTGCAGTCTATAAAAGGTTTATCTCCCACTTGACTGGAAACTGCTAACCATATGCTAAAAACATTTTTTGATAACGCCATTCAGAAATGTTTTTTTTTTTCCCAGATATTTCATATTCTGTCTTATATTCCAAAAGGCCGTGCGTATTTTGCAGCTGTCTTATCAGATGCAGCTGAAATATTTTCCTTCCGAGTGATTCAGTTCTAGATGCGTGATTTGTCTTCGCTTTGTGTTACACAGAAGTTACATGCCAGCTCCAGGCTCTGGCAGTGATTTGCAGTGCCACCAGCTATTAGAAAGGAGAACACAGAGTCGTTAACCAGATGTTGAGAGGTAAATGAGAGAGGAACCACATCAGAAATGCTATGACTAATGCGGTTGGAAGAAGGTAACACATTCTTAGAAGCAACCGCTTAAAATGAATAAATAAGTAAGGTGAGATAAAGGACCGTACAGGCTATGACTGCACCATTTGCAGCAGGATGAGTGGCTGATGATGAGGACAGGAAGGCAGGGAGACTAGCAGGACCAACTCCTCCAGAGCAAACCGGCTGGTCAGCCGGCAGCCCAGCGCGCCACCGTGGGCAGGTGGCAACAGGGACCGGGGTGTGGGTTGTGCCAGGCCCACGGCCACAAAAGGGTCAACATTTTTAGCATGGCATAGGCATTACTATGTGTGCTTCTCCCACGTATCATGCTATTTAATTGCTGTAAACCATCGGGCAGCTCTGTGGAATGGAGGAAGTAACTAGTTCGGTGAGTCAGAGTTGGTGACATGGTTGCTCATGTAGGTGGTCCCCTGCACACGCCGTGTTAAACGCTTGCACTAAGCTGTCATTATTTGTCAGGGTGTGCCGCCGCTGCCCTCCCAGGGCAGGAGTAGAGCAGAGAGTCACTTATGCCACAGAGACTGTGGCAGCACTGAGGGGGCCGGTCTCAGCAGGTTGGAGAGAAACCCTGCTCTCAGAGAATTGCCTGGAGGACGCAAGTACTTCTGTATCGACAAGGACAGGTCAGTCTCTGCTGATCCCGCGCCCCGCTGTGAGAAGTGGCTACGCTGTCATAATGAAAAAATAAAAATTCATTTACTCTCATTTTTGTTTTGTCTTTTCTTTCGCAGATGGGCAGGGAGCACCGCTACCTCTGCACTTCCCTTGCCCACGGCTTTTCTGCTGGCCAGAGAGGCACCGTACACTCTCAGAGAAGCCTGATGTGGTATCTTTCCCCACAAGGTGTATTGGAAGGGTTCTTTAACAAGTCTGTAGTTTCCAAATTTACTTCAGGACAGACACCAGGAAGTTCTGCTTGGAAAAAGGTGGGGTGGGAGCAGTGCAGCACGAAGCTGGAGACACCCAAGGGCAGGGGGCACCCAGCAGCTGCTGCTGGCCCCACACGCTGAGGACGCACAACGCTGCCAGGGCAAAGTGAGAGAAAATATTTCTGATCAGAATACTCAGCAAACTAAAACATGAGTAAAAACAGCAGTGTATCAGGACTGCACCCAGGCATGCCAAAGCTGCAAAGGGCACACGGGGGCCAGGCTGGGAGGCTGCCATCCTTCTGTCTGCCCCGTCACACCTGTGTGGGGGAGGCAGAAGGCAACAGGTGGCACCAAAAGGGGGATCCTGATGGTTACAGGGATCAAACCATTTCCCAGGCCTGGGCCAGGGTGCCTGGGGCTCTGCAGCCCCTCTGGTGGGGAAGGCCGCTGAGGAAGAGCATCAGAGTCCTCTGCCCTGGGCTGGGAGCAGACCCTGCTGCCCCAGCTTCACCTGCTGGGCCCCTGTATCCCCGGCTGTGCCTGGTGGTCCTTGGGTCTGCAGTGGTCCCCGGTCCCCACCTCCATCCCGGCTCTACCCGACATCTACCCTGCTGCCAGGACAGCCTGAAGACCAGTATGACCCCTTTATAAGTTCATTCTTTTTCATGAAAACAGTGGCCTTCTCCAGATTATTTTTCACCAACTTTTCATTGCAATAGCAAACCGCTGGCTGGAAAATTTCCTTTACATCAACAAGATTTTCTTAGTGGAAAAGGACGTTACTGTCCAGGAAAGTTGTTTTTCTGGCTTGTAGAACCAAATGCCAGCCAGCAACAAAAAGAAGAGAAAAGGAGGAAAGAAAAGATGGAAACTGTAAAAAGCTCTATAACTTTTTAAATGTGGAGCTTTACTTGAGTTATATATTTGATCATAAATTGCAATAGGCTTTTAAGCAGAAATAAACTTGAGTAGACTTTAAAGAAATCTTATCTGAGACACATATGTAAATAGAGCTCCACCATTTTTATTAAAGCACCATAAAGAAGAAAATACCAATTTAGCATGACATGCAGTACGTAACCAATTCATAAATCTCCAGTTAAATTTGTACACTGTGAGGGATGTGTACAGGTAGAGGTTGGATTCTGGATGATCCCCACTACTTAACTGAGGAAAAGAAAAAACAACAGAAGAGTGGTGAAGCCTGAAGAGTTTTCTCAGCTTAGCCACTTCCAAAGTCACACCCCACCCACGCACAGTCCCTTTCTCACACGGACAAGCTGCTGTGCAAAGCCACTCAAACATGCTGGTCACAAAGCATGACCAAAGAGGATCAGCTTCTGATTTAAGAAGCAAATAAGATATAAACGAAGCCAGCCTGAAACTTTAGCCCAAATGAAGAACTTTACAGGCCAGGACTGGTTCTGCCTTGTGGCAGGGGGCAGGAGCAGACAACACACAGAAGCAGCCTGCATGAATGGTGGTATCCAAAGTTTGTGGCTTTTCTGCCCCCTTTTTTTTTTTCCTGCTTTTTTTCCTGTTTGTTGCACCACAGAGGGCACAGATATGCTACTTTAGCTGAATTATTTTAGTCTGTAGCTAAGATACACTTCTTTAAATCAGCTAGCTTTCAAGATGCCTCTTCTCACTAGCCGGTTAAATAAATGCATGTTCTTAATAGCTAAACATAAGCAAAGAGGTTCATATTTTTATCTCTCATTTGATTACCACCTTTGCTACGAGATTTCCAATAAATATTCTACAGCATCCAGGTGAATGGCTTGTTACAGAACTGGGGCATCAGCCATTACTAATTAACCACAGTTTCATTCTTTATATTTTGCCCTGCTCAAATAATTTAACTGGCTGAATCAGTTTAAGATTAGGGAAATTTGCGGGACATTTAGAGCTTTTGCAGTCAAGTTCATGACAATTTCCTTTCCCCGCAGCCGTAACTGTTTCCCTGAGTACCTGCGTACTTATTTCTTGCTCGGGATGTTTACCTATTACATGGGGAAGGTCAGTAATTTCAGCTGAGACAGATTGGCAGAGTTAAGCTCAACAGGAGCCTGACCCCAGGTTCCATAACCAATAGATTAGATAATAGAAGTTTATTACTTTTCAGAAGAAATGACAAAACTAAACATTAACAGACAGATTGACTTTCCTGTGGGGTCACTGTTCATTAAATTTCCCACTGCTTTTACAATCTGAACCACTACAGTCATTTAGCTTTTAGCTCAAGTCCTTAAAGCGAGAAGATTGTTTCTTTATTACGTTGCGACCATTCTTCATTTTAATGGCATTTTTCAAGCTCTCAACTTAAAACTGGCAAACGCTATAAAACAAATGAAAACTCTGCCTTCTGCGGCTTAAACACAAACAAACCCAGCTGCTTCCATCCTTCTTGTTTAAAATCCGGCAGGCACCGATTTGTGCCAGGCAGATAACTAGGTGGCCTAATGGAGACAGCTGGGTAAGGGTGAAAACCTCCTTCGCAGAAGTTGATGGTAAACTCACAGCAATTATCTATGAAGGTCCCGCTCTGCAGAGCAGCAGGCTGTAGGGGAGGCTGTAGGAAAGTGTGTACTCACCACATTTTGGCACTTAGTCCTGAGGAACCAGGACTAGGAACTGGGGACGGGTAGTTGAACGGAGGAGGACATGCCAGAGAGGGGTTTTGCCCCTGGGAGTGTGCACAGATGCCCCAAGGCAATCATAGTGCTGTAGCTGGACCAGAAATCCTGACATCTTTTGTCTTCTCCATTCCTCCTCCAAATGTCAATATACGGACTTTGAACCGATGCCATTACAGAAGGTCATCCAGGTACATTACAGAGGACTGTTGTGGGAAGGGGAACACACAGAAAACATAAACTGTGGAGAAACTCCTTGCAAGATGTCCCACTCACCAAAGCAGAAAGATGGTTTTTATTTATTAGGCAGATATGCCATAACATTTATAACCTTGCAAGGAAAATACATTTATTACCCATCTTAATCACATACCATATCTACAGAATTCAATGGCTACACAGACAGTATTTTAAGGGCCCGTCTTTAAGGTCACGGGATATTTAAAAATACAACGGCCACAATATCGAATGTTTGAAGAGTGGTCAGAATAAGAGAACTCTCTTATCTTAAATCACTGATTTCCCAAGGAAAACACTTTTTCTGCACATACTACATGATTTGCAGTAATCTAGTTCCCCCATTTTCTGATAACACAGGGCTCAGGTCATAGATTTTCCATTGTTTTGATGGAAGATTGAACAAAACTGTTTCATGCTTGCCTCCTGCTAACAGACCGTGACCCTTGAACTTCGTTTCCTACCACTGACTGATCATGGAGCAATGCAACCTGACCGCCTTCCTTCCTGCCCACTCCAAAAATGAAAAGGTGATGAAAGCAATAGACAAGATAGGAAGAGGGAAACATCTGTTGAATCAGTGTTGTAGGACTTAAAGGTGGTTTTTTTGAGCCCTTAACCCAGTAGACCATAGCAGCTAAGGATGCCTAAACCAAGAAACTCTTGGGAGAACTTTGCACCTGAGCAATAGCGGGAGAAGGAGGATGTGCAACATCTTAGGCTGTTTCTAACATTGCAAGCTCCAGTTGTTTTTCTTTTCTAAATCTAGATTTATTGTTTGGGGCTATCACCAAAATGTTCTTTGTTTTTCCACCATGAAACAGATGGCATAAATGTGCCCTGCAACTTTATTGCTATGTTACAATTTCATCGTGTCATGCGCAAACCAATAGGTTCAACGCAGTCTACAATAAAACTTCCATTCTGCTGCGGTGCCTATGGATGCATTGAATAAAATAGCAGTTAAAAAAGTTTCAAGTTGCTAAATCAATATTTCATTATTTGTCTCATATTGTTTTACTAGCGACAGAAACAAAGCTCAACAACAGATAAAAGCTTGGAAAGATATAATGAGAATGGACTTGTGCACAGCATTTTTAATCTGTTCATTTCTTAATCCAAGTTTAATACATCTTTTCTGACATGATGGGATTAGACAAAATTGCTCAACTCTGTTCTTTGTAAAGTTAGTAAAACTACCAGCTGAAAGAATATTTCTCAAGGTTATACACAAGTGAAAGAAAATTTCTATTATAAATTTACCTTGGCATAGGCTAGAATAAAAAAGAAAGACTAATCTGTGAAGAGGTATTCTGAAGAGAGTTCTGTTCAAGAGAAACCTGACTAAAGGGGAAGTACCTGAAATACAGCTAGAGTTAACTCTCCTCAGTTCTTTATCAGTGCTTTTCAACCGCAGCAAGTCAGCCGTTCAACACATTTAATCATTTAAGGCCAGAAGCATGTACAGGAACTTGCTACTCTAACCTCAGAGGTATTCTCATGCCCAGGGTAGAGTGGAGTTGATATGTGAATACATAAACATATTTAGAAATCCAACTTCAAACACTCTGTTGATTTCTTAAGGCCAAACTCTATTGTTGTTACAGACAGAGCCTTAAAAAGGAAATGACAAGGAGACATGTTGATGACAGAAATTATTTTCTTCTACAAGAAAAAACATTGCAAATCTCTTGGCTTTAGGGAACACTTTATCTGCTTGCCCTGTAGAGATAGCCTTATACACACCACCAAAGGAGCAAAGAGGTGATTTAAAAAATCCTAAGGAATGAAAACACCTATCCGGTTAGACAATCCCTACACGTTTGCTGGAATAACCTCAGCATTCCTGCACGCCTCCCTCCCCGCTGCCTTGCTGCATGCCAACCAGCCTCCCATTAGCCCTCTCTCCCGGCTGACTCTTTCACACAGATACCACGAATGCCTGCACTGGCCGATCCATTTTAGCACACCAGTATCTCTGGTTGAGGGTGGTTTGGTGGTTTGTACCGCGTGACTGCTCCAATATCCCCATTTTGATGATTTCCTCGCTGTGGATTTGCTGGGTATCTTGATATCAGCCACAGCATGAATGCAGGTCAAGTCAAAGCAGAGAGGTCTGTGTTAACTAGATCCAAATATAGACAATAACGTTAGAAGAGTATCAGAGATATGTGTACATGAGCATAACCAAGGGATTTGGAGGACTTCTAACACTCCTGTACTCTTACTAGTGTAATTGCTTCAATTGACCTGGCCTCTTCCTTTTCTCTCTTCCTTTTTTTTTTTTTTTTATTAAGAAAAATACTAGACCATTATTTAATTGTATCACTTCCCTTAGATTTGGCATTAAAAGAGACCTTTTAACATTTCTGAGTGGTCTTCCAATAATTAGACTTGCAAAACCCACCCGGCAGCATTCTATTAAAATTAATTAACTCACCTGCCAGCAGTTTAAGTAACAAAGTGAAGAAAACAATTTGTATCAGACACTGGACAGTGAGGGCAGGAACATTTCAAAAGCACACTCACATAAGTTCTTTATACTGCCTTCACAGCCTTGTTAAAAAATGCAGCTTTTACAACATGTCCTCAAGAAGTTAAAATTAAAGCCACACGATTTTGAGAGAGAGAGAGGCGACCCTATGGACCTGGAAAGCTTTCGATGGTCATCCAGCTTCCTTTGCAGCACAAATCCAGCCATGATGTTGCTCCCTGTAGTTGCATGTGTTTGGCACAAGGAGAGAAGTGATCTCTCTAGTAGAGAGGTCCCTCGCAGCTCGGGGGTTTGTAAAGCAGAGCGGCTCCCTCAGGCCGATGGGCAACCAGCATAGGTCGCACGGCCCTGCAGATATGTCTCTCTCCCGTAGCTTGAGCAGTTGTTTCCGCATTAGCTTTGGTCACAGCATGTTGCAAGAGGCTGGTGTTGAAGCAAAAAAGGCCTCTAGCCGGTGACAGCATCTGCTTCTTACTTTATGCATTACTTTACGGTCAAATGCAGCTAGCAGGCCAGACAGAGCGGCTGCTACCATAGGGCATGCACCGCAGCAGTCTGCGCTCCAGGACCACCTCCCGTTGATGGGCTTTCCATCAGTGCTGGATGCTCTTCTTCAGGAGGGGGAAAGGACAGCATCTCTGCCATCTCTCTCACTCAGCAACACCTCCATCACATCTGTGCTGAATGTTAGCCAGCCTCAGATCAACATAGATAGTGGTTGTGATGGTGACATTCAGTGTCATCACAGCCTGAGGAGGCTACCTGAGGGTGGTGGGAGACTGGAACAGGTTGGCCAGAGAAGCTGTGGATGCCCCATCCCTGGAAGTGTTCAAGGCCAGGCTGGATGGGGCTTTGAGCAGCCTGGTCTGGTGGGAGGTGTCCCTGCCCAGGGCAGGGGGGGTGGAACTTGATGATCTTTAAGGTCCCTTCCAACCCGAACCATTCTGTGATTCTATGATTCTACGATTTGAGAAAGCAGAGGGGAAAGCCATGAGGAGAAGGGGGATAGCAGGTTATTGTCTTGCAACATCTCACCTGTGAAATCTTGTGGAAGAGGAGCACTTGTTCACAACTAACAACAGCAATCTCTTTAAAAGAAAGGATTATTGAAATGATGTTGACTATCAGCAAGCCAATCATTTGTCATCATCACCAGCACAGATGAGATGCCAGATGAAAGGTCTACAAGCTGTACCTGACTCAGAAAACCTACTACTCAGCTGCCTGGGAGGGAATTTGGCATATGCCCCGCCCCTGGAACAGGAGTCTGAGAATGGGGCTTATACCTTTAATGTCGCTCTTTTTTCAACAGTAGAGCACAAAATTTGGTATAGGGAGTACTGGTGAAGGGAGGTGGTTTTGCCAGCCTCATCACGATAAACATGTTTTTACACAGCAATCTGGAAATCTCCGGACAAATGAGCAACGTGGGATGATCTTTTTTCAGCCAAGTTGCTAAGAGACATCACTGTAGTCGATCATATAACCATCAACTACTGCTGTTCAGGATTTTTTTTAATAAACTCTGCTATACTGAAGACTTAATACAGTGAAGGTAAAATTGCTCATGGGACCATGCCAGTTTTGCCAAAAACAAGCAACAAAACCAGCACCGGCAAGGACTTTTCAGGTTCTGGATGGAATTTGTGATCCAAAAAGTATAATGGGAAGGTTGGTGTCACCAGCACACAAAAAACTAAGAGCAGCAGCTCAAACCCACAAATCCTTTAACAGAAAACTACTGGACTGCTTTCCAACAATCCATGAGAAGTTAATTATGTAAATTAAGTCTATAGTAAGTAGTTTAAATTCACTCTACGCAGAAATCTGCATATACTGAAGGAAATGTCAAGGCATTTCAAAGTCTGAAAAAGGTGAGGACTGCTAGCCTGGTCTAACATGCAAAGGAGCCTGATGCCCTGAGATGGAGGAAGCCCAAGTTCAAATCCTCGCTGCAGGGCCGTGGGTGAATGGCAAGGTCGGCGCAAGAACCAGCCTTCCTCATGGGCTGGGGATGCTCGCCCACAGCCCCGAGACACTGAGGGTTTTGGCACTGGTGTCGTGATTTTGTGAACAGTCTTCAGGCTGCCAATGTTGTGCTGATGCAGGACAGTAAATGCTGAAATCTGAAAGCATTCTGCGGGACAGAAAACCCTTTTTTTGAACAATTCTCCTGCCAACGGAGGAGACGGTACCATTTTCACAGAGCCAAGCTGCCTGCGTGGAAAGGCTGAAAGGTAATGAAGGTGCCAGCACAAATAGGTAGGAAAAGGGAAACTGAGCTCCAAATAACACTTTATAAGGCTGAAAAATATTACAGAAGAGAATATAACATTCTAAATTATTTCCAAAGCTACATTTCTTTTAAAGAGTCTGCACGAGAAAAGTACCAACTTTTGCACACTTTGATATAAAAGCATCTGAAAGATTTTAGGGAGGAACAAACAAGGAGGTATCATTATTCAGCAGTGTTATTAAACAAGACGCAAAAATCGGCAAGTTAACAGAAAAAAAAAATTGTCTAACTTTTTACCATTAGACACATCTGACTAAATGTGCTAGGCACCCTTTCATTTTGCAACAGTTATTAAACTGTTTTAAAAAAAAAATTCTGGAGCTCAGACGGAGAGTAAAATAGCTACATAGATGTTAATACGGGCCAGTAACAACTCCAAGTAGGGCTTGGGTTGCCTTGCCAGCGCAGGCTCCATAGAGCAGCGCTCCGCAGGCTGTTCCGAGGGTGCAGGGAAGTTATTCCAGGCACAGCTGGCAGAGCCGGGCTGACCTGGAACAGAGCCATTCCCTGGAGACCATCAAGAGCATGTAGATGTTGAAGCAACGTTTTGTTCTCAGCTGCCCCCGCCCCTCAAATTTTGGTGAGCACCCACCCACAGGCGGAGAACAGACCCTGACAACATAACAATACGCCTATTGTGGGCAGAACCCACAGAAGGACCAACATACAATCAACTGGGCTGTGCTGATCGTCAGGACGCCGGTCCTTCTGGCAGCCCACGAGTCTCAGCTGCTGCCCGCAGACCACACGCAGCCGCGCCGCAGACCCTCTGCCGGACCCTCTCGGATGCAGTGCAGAGTCGGTCTCAGGTTTGGGGGGGGCAGCATCTCCTCTGCGTGGAAGGCAGCTGTTCTCATTTTAAAGTTGGTGTTTACCTCCAACCTTCCCCGCTCATCAGGTGCTTTCACAGAGGAATTCGCTTACTGCTGCCTACGCTACTAGCAAATGAATGTGCAAGTGTGCCCGGCCTTTATCACACTGTTATGAGCACTCCTGAAGTCGTAGGTGAGTTGGAAACAATCCAAAACACTGTTTCGCACGGCTGTTGGATGGAAGAAGTCCATTTAGCGACACCAAGCTAATAATGTTCAGAAACGCAAGCGCTTAAGACTGCAGGAGAAAAGGGGATACTGAGGTATACGTATCACTATTGGGAGACACAGCAGACATCAGCGTGGAGCTTTTGGGTTCCATTTAAAACTCTGGTGAGGTGGGTACACGTGAAAAATACGGCCTGACCAACTCTCGTGCATGAGGTTTTCTTCCAGAGGGCAGAAATATTTCATCTTCGTCCACCTCTAAGGTAAAAACTATTACAATAGAACCACGAACAGAAAAGCAAACAATACAAAAATGAAAGGAAGAAATAAAAAACAACAGCAATTCTAATAGTAAACGGAAATAAATGACTTGTGATAAGACAGTTTAGGGGTACCAGCTGGGACAAATTTTTGAGCTGGTTACTTTGTCCTTGCTTTTCTCTGACAGTATCACTTTTCACCAAAAATCCTGGCAGGAAACGTTGTCTTCAGTGGTTTTAAACTTGGAAATGATCCATGTGTGGTGGCTCTGTTAAGACTGGGAGTTAAAAGGCCACAGCTGGCAACAGCCTGTGCCTCACTGCGTGTCCCAGCAGACTGATGCCTGCCTCTGGCCCCAAATGCCTGCACTCAGCCCCTCAGCTGTGTTTGTCCAGCACTGAAATACTGCGCAGGGTGCGAGCAAGCCACCAAGGTAAGGGGACAAAGGAAAGTAGGCCAGCTTGGGTCCCAGATCCTCACATATAGGGACCATGCAGTATGCAGACATTGAGTAAACAACTTGAGTCCTCACGCATGGCGAAGAGTGGGTGCTGTGCCACCGCCGACAGTTGAGTAAGAAAATAAAGAGAAATTAAATTGGGAGCCTCTGACCTATGGAATCCGGTCCAGGATCTGTTCTGTGGGAAAACACATCCTACACCACTGCCAGCGAGACAGTCTGGTACAGATTACTCCTTAAGCAGAGATTTAATTGCTGGAAGTACCAAAATAAATTTTCAGAGTACTTTTTCCTTCTTGCTTTAAGCTCCTCAACTCACCCTGGGAACCACGCAGGTACGTACAAAGTTTCCAACTGGAGAAAGAACTGGCAGGGCATACTAAAAGGCTTTGTTTTGAGTCTTAGATTTTGTTGTTTCTAAGACAGGGTAAAACAGCACAGCAGTCAGTGTGTTTTTATTGCATGATACGCTGAGGTAGGACAAGGAAAGAGAATGCTGTTCCTCATATTCCAGCAAACACTGTTGCAGAGAGCTAAACCATAAGCAAACGCTGCATAATATACACAATCAAGAGAAAACGGGCCAGGCCTTTCTTGCACTGACTTGTTACTTAGCATTCAATAACTCACTGCCAAATCAAAACCACAATTACTGAGATCCCACTGCAGAAGAACAGTGTAGTTCAACTTTCTGGCAAAGCTCAAAGTTCAATTACGCTGTAGCAAATCAATCAAACGTGTGTGCAGCAAGCAATGAAATAGTACAGATGTCACCTCACTGCTTTCAGCTGAACATGGTTTTTCTTTTTAAAAATCAGCAAGTAGCACTAGGAAATATTTACAAAGTTCACATTATGCAGAAGATAAAAGGGAATCTATCAGTGTGATTTAGAGTGGCAGAGAACAGCGTTCAGGGCATGCAAAACAATAAATAATGAACATTCACCACTAGTAACACTGAGATTCCCAATACCAGTTTAACGTCGTATCTGCCACGTTCCAATAGCTAGAAGCCAGGCATGCAGAGGCAATCATGCATCGAACCATGTGCAAACACGTTTGCCAATGCCGATGGATGGATGGTCAGGACACCGAGCGTGTACGCACACAGCAAACGCCACTTAACCGAACACGGAGCGTTCTGTTTGGATGGCTTTGGTCTGAGCTACACAAATAAAAGCTTAGCCAGGAGAGCAAGGTGCCACACCACGCACGTGATGCCTTGGAAAGTCACACACACTTTTTTGCTTCAGCTCTTTGCGCACTTCGGTTATGATCAGTACAAAACCACGCTTGCGTTCATGAAACTAAGAGATGTGCCTCCTACGGGGCTTCACTAACAGCTCCAACAGAGTCCAGTTGTGCAGTAACCCAGTGAAAAATGCCAGGCGCACACCGTGCCATTTACCAGCAGCTGCGTGAGAAAGGATGACACGAAGTTTGTCTTAACTGGAATGGAAATCTTTAGTTTCCAGCAGGGATCATTAAGCAAGGGTTTGGTTTTTTTTTGTTTTTGCCCCTTGTTCGCTATTAATGCATCATTCGCAGAGCTGATGCGAAGTCTTGCCATCGCTTTCTTTCAAACAGCTGAAGTCGACTTTGAAATTAAGTCCCCTGACTTAAACATTTTTTCCTACAGCGTATTATTTTGTTGTAGTAATTTCTGCTTTCCCTCTGCCTGTGACTGTTCCTTTGCTGTAGCTACAAGTGCTTTTTTTAAAAAATGGAAAATAAACAAATTCACAAATCTGATTAAAAATGAGCCTGAATCTTGAAAGAACATCAAGTTTACTTGAAAATAAAATTATATTTATATTTTAAGTTGTCAAAAGAAAACAACTGATTCACTGCAAATGATCAAGTACATAAAACATTGGAAATTAAAAGACCAGCACTGAAATACACAGATTTAATTCTCACTGCAGCTGTGTAGAATTGATATTTTGAAACACGAGGCATCTTAAAAAAATTTATTTAGCATATCCAAAAACAAATGTTACAAAAAATTTCTATAAACATAGGCAAAAATGTTTAAATAGGATAATTTAATGTAAACCAAACCCCTTTAAAATATGCAATACTGTAATCAGAGGTTATTTACATCCAAGCGAAGACAGAACAACCTCCACTAATGCTAAATACCATCTAAGCAAATAATTAATTTCCATAATTCCTTTAAACAGCTACACATATTTAAGTTAGTTTTAGTAGATAAATCATCTCAATCCTAATCCAAGATGAAATTCAATGTTACATTCAGAAGTGGGAAAGGCACTATCCCAACTATTCATGTCATCAGTCAAGATAGGACTGCATTCAGATTTGCAAAACCTTTAGAGAGGTACAACTATGAATTCGTAGTATTCATTGCATGACAATGCAATTACACGATAGGTAAAACTACTAAGTGATTTGCAAAAAAAGAAAAAAAAAGCTGTATAAAAACCCAGTACAAACAAAATTTTATTTTTCAATCAAATTAGAAAAGCCAGACACAATACTAAGCTATTCCCACATTTCACAAAACAGAACAAAGTATTTTGTAATTCAACATTATTACAACATGGAGAAAGTTATTACAACATGTCTTAGAGGAAATACATTTGGATAACTGTCGCACGCAAGTTTTGTTTAATTATGAAATTTATTCACCAAGGCATGAGTTTATGGCCCACAACGGCATTCATGCTCATGTACATGGAAAATGCATAGCCCAATAAATTCAACTCATAGATCATTTTAAATATTTGGTAGTGGCTTTTTTGGAAAGATGAGCATCATTTTTGCTTTGCACATAAAAGTATCTAAAGGATACAGCAACAAATTCAACTTAGGAGCCAGAAACATAAAGCTGTTGAAAGTGGTAGTGGAATATAGAGTAAGAAAAAAAAAAAAAAAAAGAAAAGAAAGAAAAAAGAAAAGCCAGCTCATCTCTAAACTAGACTGCCCATGTTCAGTGGATGATGACAGCTGCTGAATGACCTGATGTGAAGTGGGTGATCTCCATGCATTTCCTACAGGAAAGTCCTATATCCAAACAAAAGAATTTAGTGCTAAAACTGCCAGCTGTGTGGGCAGGCACAGGAGATGCCAATATGGCACGGACATTGAAATACCAGCTCTTTTTGAGGTGGTTCCTGCATGTTGAGATGAGGCACTTTGTTTTGGTAATGTCTGCCTAAAGCAGTACAAAACTCTTGCTCAGTATAAAAGGAGCTTTATCTTCTACAAGTGGCAATTCAGGACACAGAATAGCTAAAACCACTTCAAAAGAAAAGGTCAGACAGTCCAAAAGCAAGACCCAGGCAATTCTTACTACAAGTGTCCAAAACATTGTATTTATTTGCCCAATATCTATTGTAAATAATAAATATAAGTAAGAGTTATATTTTTGACAACAGTTTGGCCTGGAGTTCATCCATTAACTCTTAATACAACTTGCTTTAGCAACTGAAGATCCCCAGTAGACAACCTACTTTTTGCCAAAAATAAGAATATAAAATTAATTATAAAATCCTTACTTCATTTGTCAGTACATTATATCAAATTCTTACAGAAGTGTGCATATACACACCCATGTATAACCATAGATTTCTTTTCAGCAGCTTTCTGTAAAATTCCTTAGGGAAAAGATGGGCCAAGCCCCCACGAGATTGTACACACCAGCACACATCTCAGACGTCAACAGCAATTTCCAACGCCTGGCACTGGCATTTCATTTGGGGTCTTTGCAACAAGATGCAGTTTGGGTTTCTGTAGTAAGAAAGCCAACATAATACAGTAGTCCTTCAGGGTTAAATACATTTAATTGGTGCTAACTGATTAGTAGAACACAGAACAATACTGAAGCTAATAGCACACTGCCTTGGTGTAGGGGGAAAGAAAACTGAGATGAATATTCACAAGCTAAACTGAGCGATGAACTTTTAAATCAAGCTGGGAAAAAAGAATCACCACACTACAGCTTGCACTAGCTTAACTATCACCAGTGCCTACACCAGTTGGTTGAAATTCTGCACAAGCCTCTATTCTACCTTGTATCAAGTCTGACAGAAATCCAGCCTCAAAAAGTCACTCCAGACTAATGCTTGGGGGTGCGCCTGCTTTGTTTTCTTAGAAATCCAACTCGGTGGGTCCTCACAGTTCTGCCCTACCTCAGCTGGACTCTGCAGCTCACTGCTGGAGACAGGAGAGGCAGGCTGGCCACACAACTTCTGGAGCCGGCCTGGGCTACCATGCTTCCCAGCATCTCTTACTCCGATGAGCACCTATAACCTAAGAGCTGTGAAAAAAAAGGCTTGTGTACACCAAGAATGGAGCGTGCTTTAAAAATTCATGTCACAGATAAAAGCACTAGAGTGTTCTTAGAAACAATGAAAAATGAAAATAGCTTTATTTGATTATAACATATTGTTAACTGTTGCAACAGAAGCACCTTGTTGGAACAGATAAGTGATAAAAATAATTGTTGTTGAAAAAAGGTATCTATATCGTCTGCAAAGGATTTCCATAGTCACCAATACAAGATGCACACACAGTACATGTAAGTACGTAAGAGGCAAAAGAATATCAGGATTTGAGGAAGAGGTTTTTATTTCATAGCTGGGGGGGGGAAAAAAAAAAGTTACACACACTGAATGCTTTCCCTTTTTTTCCCCCTTTTAAAAAGAAAGTAATACCTTTGGGGTTTATGCGTTTATGGGTAATATCCTGGTCCCAGTGAAGACTACGGTTGGAAGACTGTGATCAGGATTTTATCCACTCTTGAGTATTTCATTATTTACCATTGCATGAACTTTCAAGTTCCAAAGTTAACACATGCACACTTCTCACCTCTAGAATACACAAGTAAAAACAGAGAGGAAAACAGAGAGGAAAGGCAGAACACAGACAAAAAAAATTACACTATTAAATTCACAGATTAGTATCTTGAGTTGTTAGCTTCTAAACATTTAAAGAATTTTGAGTTGTAATAGCAAAAGCTTTAGAATACACCTCTTCTGCTAGGACTCTGAAATTATTGCTATTAAGCCAGCATACTCTAACGAGGTACTGGTTTGAACACAAAGGCTACTGCTCTCAGCCTTCTAAGGGCCCAGGATAGGGTGCAGCGTGTAACAAAAATCCAAGTGAGAGAAAGGAACCAACCAGACAAGAGGCAATACTGCAAAATCAGTCCCCTTTAGTGTAAATAACTATCTAAAATGTTGCTTAAGGATTCCCTATTTCAGACAACTCTGACAGTCTGCTGTAAGAAAGGGGAGGGGGATTCCACCAATCTTGTGGGGAATGTGGACGACGTTCAGAATAAAACAAGTGATATCCCTCAAAGCAGAGATACTTTTGAAAAATATGACAGAGCACCACATTTGTACCTGCACTACACTCTCAATACAGATTCCTTAAGACCTGCTGTAGTGAAAAAAATACCAAACCCAAAGAACAAGTGAATCTAAAACAAAAGTGAAGTTCATTGTACAAGTCCATTAAATTACAGAAATGCAAAATAAGCCAAGATAAAGTGCTACAAAATGATTAGTAAAATTTTTAAAATGTCCGTAGCATTCTTCCTGCTTTACTTAGCACTGGTGACAACAGGAGTTAGTTCAATTGCACTGGCTGAACTGGAATTCACAATGTCTTCATATTGCGGGGGTGGATCTAAATGTTGTTCAGTTTCACTTCTCATACTGATTTCACCAGTGGCTTCCTCATATGAAGGAGGAGGATCACAGTTTGAGAGCCTTGTGGATATTGAGTCTGACCGTCCATCTGTATAGCTCAGACCTCCTGGAGAAAGCCCACTGACTTCATACATTTCCTCCTGTGGGGAATGAACAATGCTGAGAGGTGGCGGAAGTGGACCTCTGCCGTCAGCCACAGCACCATCACCCATCGCTTCGTGGGCTCCCCTATGCACGTACACCGACTGTCTATGCATTTTCTTTTTAAAGAGGCATCTCCATATGACAAAAATGACAATGAGGATAACAAAAAGGCCAATGATTAATGGAAATGCAAGGTAAAATGAATACCAGGTATGTCCTGTGTTACTTTCTCCCTGAAGTCCATTTTTGTAGACTTTCCAGAACTCCTTCTAGAAGAGCAAGACAGGATAAGTCAGAAACTATAAGACAGTTAAAAAAAAAAGATATAAACACTGTAATCAAGTTGTTTTAAATGAATGGAAAAAAAAAGGCATTTCAAATATTGATGATTAAATTAAGAACTGGTACGGATAAGCACACACAATAAAAACTTTTCAGTTTTCTTCTAATGTGGTTAGTAATACAAAAAGGTTTTTGTTTTTTAAAACCAGCTCCTCACTGCTTTTAAGGTTCCTGTGACTGCACTCAATGTTTACAAACCTGCAGCACAGACAGGACTAGGTAAATAATCACAGAATGGTTCGGGTTAGAAGGGACCTTAAAGATCATCTAGTTCCAACCCCCCTGCCATGGGCAGGGACACCTCCCTCTAGACCAGGCTGCTCAAAGCCCCATCCAGCCTGGCCTTGAACATTTCCAGGGAAGGGGCATCCACAGCTTCTCTGGGCAACCTGTTCCAGTGCCTCACCACCCTCACAGTAAAGAATTTCTTCCTAATATCCAATCCAAATCTCCCCTCTTTCAGTTTGAAACCATTACCCCTCGTCCTATCATTACACTCCCTGATAAAGAGTCCCTCCCTACCTCTCCTGTAGGCCCCCTTTAGGTACTGAAAGGCTGCTCTACGGTCTCCCTAGAGCCTTCTCTTCTCCAGGATGAACCCCAGCTCTCTGAGCCTGTCCTCATAGGAGAGGTGCTCCAGCCCTCTGATTATCGAATAAAAAATAAAAATTTAATCAGCATGCACATCAGCCACCTGGTGGATCAAAATTTTTCAGCACCACTGAAGGTAAAAGTTAGGGTTTTGTTTGTTCGTTTTAAAACTGTAATAATATACTAATACAAATTGACAGGGAAACACTGTTTTGGAATGACAGACCATTTTGGCAAAGCACAACTGTGTTGTACTGTCATCTCATAATTTAGACTTTGCCCACACTCTGGCTCATAAACCAATTGTTGTCAGCTTATTTTGAGTTGATTCAGATGCTCTATTTATAGCTAAAAATAACTTCATCAGTATGAGAACATTCCACAGCTTATTATATTCATGAAATTTTGACAAAACAGCTACAGATAAATGGAACAGAAAGTGAAAAGTGAAAATATGAGCAAGCGAAAACAAAGATGAAGGGGGATACCAGTCCTTGAAAGTAATCTTTGCCATATTAATATACACAAGCAGGAGTACAAAGATCTTGTCACCATCCAATTTTCTCTGCAGCGAACGCTAGGAAAAGCTAGTACAAAGAAAAGCATACCCTGCCTCAAAAAGGTTGTCATCCTCACCTTTAAGGCCTCTCCTACTAAGAAACTCTTCCACTGTGTTTTATAGCCATGCATAATTTAAGAAAAGAATAATGAAAAAAAGCCTTGAAATCTATACCAGAAACTCTAAATTCTTTAGTTTCCTTTAAAAATGCAGATACCTGAGCCACTCATATTCATATCATCATTTATTTTAAATGATAACACATCTCACATGCAAGTACTTATAAAAGTACTCACCAGGTAAAATTGATATGGTCATTGCTTGGTTATTAGTAAATTATGTATTCAGGTTTCAGACTGACTGACTGTGTGTGCGCACACAAATCAGATATATCATTTTTTTCAGTTCAGAAGTGCTGCCCCGTGATCAGCATTAAACAGATAATGCCACCAAACTGGTCTCACAGGCAGCTTGAGTCCAGAAGCAGCATGGCCCCTCTAATGTGGAGGCTAAGCTTGCCCTGTGCAAAGTCAGAGCCAAGACACCATGGACAAAACACATGCTCACAGTGCTTCTGGATCAGAATTTACTAAGGTTAAGAGCAATGCCATGTGCATGAAACAACTGGCTATCATGTAGTTGTTTTGGTTTTTAAAAGATAAATTGTTCTATCCCTGTACTCAGTGCAAGTTTAAAAAAAAAAAAAGTCTTACTTAATTCTTACAGCAAACCAGGATCAGGTGTTTCTCCTAAATTCCAAGGATTGACATCAAAGCTGGTCACCACAGTGCCCCTTTTTGCTGCGAGCCTAGGTCCAAATCCTCTAAGCTAAGTCAGGTAGCACTGACTTCAAACAAAGTAAGCAAGTCTTGGAAGATGGACTAACCTCTCTAAATGTTTCTCCACGAGGGCCTTCCTTGATACATTGTTTGACAGAGAATCCCAGATCAACTGTGCTGACTTTAGAAAAAACATTTAAGTGGAAAACCTAACATTAAAAAATGAGATTAGCTGCACAACTGAGGACTTTTGGGATCTCTGCATGATAAAAATCAACAAAACTAAACACCCCACCATCATCGGGCAATTAGGAAGGTCTGTTACCTATTACCTTTCCATCCGGTTTGAATACAACTAAATTCTTTAGTGGAATAAATATTCCCAACTGAAAAAGCAGAAAAAGATTCATTACCATTAATTGCTAATATTTGCACTACAACCAAGCTTCCCACTTCACTGTTCTGCTGCCTCAACAGCAGCAAATGAATAAAATGGTACAATTTATATTTTCAAGGCCAAAGTTGCAAAGATTTACTGAAAGTCATCGAATACACTGTGCAAAGATGTGTCATTTTAAAGACTGTGGAAGAGAAAGGTAGTTTTGATGAAAAAGAAGAAATCGCCCTTTTCCTTTAGCAATGTATTTTGTGTTGCAGACTGCAGAGGAAATACACCCTCTCCAATGTCAGGGCAGTAGGTTGTGACTGATTTTAGTAATGTTTCTATGTTACTTCTAATTCAGCTCTATCTGCTGGAGAAAACGTCTCTGCACCTTCTTCAGAAAGCTGAAATACCAGCATCTCTCCTCGTCACTCTGCAACGTGGCAAAGCAGCAGAAAAGCTGTTTTCCCAGAGTGGCAGGCAATTAGTTCAGAATAGGGTGTGTGGCTGTGGGGGATGTTCAAGTTGATGGTGTGACCAGACAAGTGTATAAAGAGCTTAAGGTTTAAACTGCCTTAGGGATCAGAGGAGTTTAGTGTCCACTTTCATTTGCATGCGAGGCAAAGGAAATTACAAGACAGTTTAGACACATGCTCCCCTGTCAAAAATTAAAGTGCTATCTTACAGGGACAGAGGAATAAAGTTCTGCACACAGGTGAAAAATAGAAAGACAGACTTGTTCAATCACGTAAAAGAAAAGCTTTCTTTGAATTCTCCTCTCTGGGTGAAAAATACAAGTAAACGAAAACCAAAACCTACAAAAAATTATCAGTGAGGTTTCCAGCTTGCATTTTTGCAAGCCAAATCTCAAAGAGAAGCACAAAGACTGTTAGTTCCAGACTGAGGGAATTGACAGGAAAATAATACTTCAGGTTCGAGTTTTACAGCTGCCAAGCGGCTGGCCCTCTGCTCTGCCATCCTGCAGCTACGCTGCACTGTAAAGTAAAGGCACAGGAGGAGGACAAGCCACCTGGTCAAAGTCAGATGATGCCCAACAAACCCACGGAGAACTTGGATGAATTTGCACAGTGTGAGGATTCGGACAAACTGCTATGAAAAAACCAAGAGGGGGAAATACTGAAAACCTAAGAAGTAGCTGTAGAAACTGATACAGAAAGTTAAAGAGTAATTTAAAAACTGGAAAACTCACAGCACAAACATCCCTTCCATAGTTGCTGGTCTCTCTTAAACCAACAACAAAAAGGACTTTCTTTCTACTTGAAAAAATTATTAACTTGTGATTTATGAAAAGACACTCCAGTAATCATTTACCCTTGAGTGCTGTACAGTGGGGAATACCAGGTGTACATGCCTTAAAAGGCTGAAAAACTAAGTTAAGGAACTCACAGAATCAGATAACTGCAATGGAAAAGACTTAGAAAAACATCTAACACATATTCCTGCCAAGAACTACTTTTCTGAATGTCCCGTACTGCTTTGGCAAATCCAGTTTGAAATAATCAAAAGGAATTCTCAAGGGCGTCCTACACAGTTATGGTCAATTTGCCAGAATCTTGTTTCCCTTTTATTTCTAATACTTCTCAGAACAGAGTCAGCATCAGTCAACTGGATCTGAATGCTGAATCAAATAAGGGATCCACATGAAAGTTCAGAGATTCGCATCCTGTTGAGAATTTCAGCTGAGGCCTTTACTACATTTGGCAGCATCATCAGTCTCGAATGATTGTTGGTCAACTGTCTGACTTGTTTTAAAGGTGGACTAACAATATGCCATTGGTATTCAGTAGGTAGAGGATATGGACAAAGCAGTAATGGGAAGTGAACGTACCTACTACACTGTTTTCTTCTAGTCTGCCCTTAATTTCAGGTGGCAGGAAAAGGTTCACCCCTTCTGGGTATTTATGCGTCATCCATAATTAGACACAGACTGGTGCTAGAAGTCTTATTTGATCACATCATTTTAGACCTGGTGCTGACAAGTTTAGAGTTGCTTGCTAAGCTTTTAGTGTTTTGTTTGTTTTGCTAGAATAGAGCTATACAGAGAACCTTACAATTTCTGTAACACTTAATATTTGTGGGAAATTTGGAACACCAATAAAGATCTGTGACTTCTAGCTTTTAAAATCTTCATGCAGTATAATTTAAAAATAAAAAGCATTAATGGAAATAAAATCAGTGCTTCAATCACACCCAGAGACTTAGCACAGTAACCTTTGAACACATCTTTGAGTCTCCCAACCACCTTTGACAACTGATCAGTGACCACACAGTGCTGCCTGCAGGCTACAGGTACTACAAATAAACAGCTTTACCAGATCAGACCTAGGGTTCACCTAATCCATTACCTTCTCTCTGACAACAATCATTAGAGATTGCCGAAAGAAGAGTTCAAAGATAAGCAGGCAGCGATACTCTCCCAGCTTCCACATATTTGTACTTCAAGAACTTCCATTAGCCAAAGCTGACCTTCTATTCAATGGTCCCACATTGATTTATCTTTCATTCATTTATATTGTTGATCTCTGAACCTATATAAGCTTTTAGCATCCAAGACATCCTGTGGCAAGGCAGTCCACAGCTCTATTATCTGTGGCAAGAAGAGATACTTCTATTTACTTTGAACCTGCACCTTCTAGTTTCCTTTCAGGCCCTCTTAGCTCTCCTGTCGGATGTCAAGTGACTGACCTCAGTTCAATCTTCATACTCTTCACAGACATCATCACATATTCCCTGATTTAACTCTTTTCTGATCTACTGTTGTTACGGAAGTCTTTTCATATCTTTGGTCAGCTGTCACAGTTCTCCAGTCCTTCCTCAGCTACTAATTTTCTTTTCAGGAGACAGGGAGATCAGAGCTATATAGGGTACACTCAAGATGCTCATATGCAATGGCATAATTATATTAATAATAATAATAATAATAATAATAATAATAATAATGTTATTTTGATCCCTATTTCTTTCTACAGATTCTTAACAATCAGGTTTTTATTTTGTTTTGGTTTTGTTTAACTGCTAGACATTAAATTCAAGTCTTCATAGATTCAAATTCAGAGCTTGTTCCCCAGTTCAGTTCAGAGCCAAGAATATACATAATGAATGTTCTATTTTCCCCCATGTGTGTTACATTTGTCAACACTGAATTTCATATTCTGCTTTATCCACAAGGTCCTACAAATTCTTCCCTCTTGGCTCTAGCCTTGCTAACATAACAGTGTTATCTTTGCAATTAACTTTATCATTTTAAATAATTCTGAACCTATCAAATTCCCTAAGGCCACACAATATTAAAGGCATTCAATACCTCCATGACAGCTACGCATGTACAGTTAACATCACAGTGCTAACTTCCAAGAAAAACTCATGCATCAGAAATAACTTGAGGGAACTGCTTGATATTGTTTAATATTACAAATACGGATGCTGCACACCTCCCCGGAAGACTGCAGAAAAACAAAGAACCAATGGACAAGATAAAAGATATAAAGAGGGAGATTACACACAACAAAGTTACCATGATAAATAAGCTACAGACTCTATTTAAATTCCAGTCTATCTATACTATGAAATCATTGCATCTTTGTTATTCTGAACATACTGTATCATGATTCCAGTCTACTGCATCCATTTCCTTCCCCTGGGACACAGAAATTAAGTTTTACTAAGTGGCTGTAAGGATGGATACTGCTAGGGGACAATGGACTAAATAAAACCTAAGCGAA
Organism: Fratercula arctica; assembly: GCA_947846985.1. NCBI lineage: Eukaryota > Metazoa > Chordata > Aves > Charadriiformes > Alcidae > Fratercula > Fratercula arctica. Next base: position 91,690,586 of record CANTUZ010000001.1, on the reverse strand, counting down.
TGAGGCTGGTCCGGCATGACTGCACATTAGCAGAGCCTGGCCCATCAGCAAGCCACCAACCAAAGAATGAAGCAGCTAAGGGAAAAAGGATTCAGTAGTAGAAATGCATTAAAGGGTCAGGACCTTATTGGAAGCTCCTTCTCGCCTGCGACACAAACGCTGTGGAAATGTAACTGTTTTCTACTTTACTATTTCCCTGCAAGGGAAATGCTATCTACCAAAACACAAAATGTTCCTAAATGGGGGCAAAGAAGCCAAAGTGAGATGTTTAGGCTATGCTTTCTCTAGACTTGAACTTCTGGTGCTACTTAAGCAAGAGCGATACTGTGTTACAATTTTATTCAAGTAGCACACACTATTCTTAATTGCATAATGAGCTATCATTAGGAATGGCCACACCAAGCTAAATTTGTGTGGTAAAAAAACATGCGTGTGCATGTTTAAAGATTCAGAAAGAAGCAGCTTTGAAGAGACACCATGTGTCCTGCTGCTTCATTTTAATAAATCAGGAAGTTCTTACTCCAGCCTGACCCATCTCCACAGGTACGGCCTCCAAAAAAGAGATGCCAAGAACTTAAAAGTTCAGTATGCCTTTACAATTTTTGATGTAAAGCTCGTCCAGTGAAGAGTGGAATGCATCACACAGAATGTGTGACTTCTGGAAATCTGCAATGCTCCCTGTGCCGCTTCGCCCATTAACCCATTGGCCTTGCAAGCACCATTTCCCTGTGCAAAACCACACAAGGGATTAGAAGCTTTTTTTGAATATACATTTTCTGAGTCACATTTTCTAGCATCTGTTTTTCACTTTAGATTTACCCTCAAATTCAGCCCTAAGTTCATCCATGTCTGTCTTGAATTAAAAAAAAAAAAAAAAAAAAAAAGAAAAAAAGAAGAATTAATTGTTGACTGTATGTCATTAAATAGTTCAGATGCCACCATCAAAAACCTGTGTGCTGTGTTTATTTGTCAGGAAGCAATATAAGATATGTTAGGTATGATGCGCAGCTATTGTTTGCAGAGCCATTAGCCCACAAGCTTCTTTTAATTAGAGAAGCCAACAGACTTATGCAACAATTCTGTGTGGGCAGTATCTGCTTCATTCCTGTCAAGTTAATGTATCACTGCCCTTGCATAACACATGGTAGCACTGAAACTACTGTTCCTTCCATGTTTTAGATCACTGCTGCTTAACAATACTCTCTGGGGGCTTGCAGATTTTAGCTTGAAGGCCACTAGTCTTTCCTTACTTTTAGACTATTATTAGTCTGGATACTGAACACTCTGACCAGCTACACCAGCATCTGGGATTCAAAGGTGTATTTTAAATGGAAAGCTTTTTGAGTTGCTCACTCATTTCATATAAACATATTCAATAAACAAGTTATTCCACAAGCAGTGAGGTAAGTGCAGACTTGTGCCCTCTGCTTCTATATGTTCCCTGTAGCAGTCCCAATCCCATCATTTCTCCCAAGCAATACAAATGATACCCAGGGCAGACTTAAGCGCGTGATGACTGGAGAACCAGGACACAGGCTATTTGGGTAAATAGTGCTGCAAAACAGACTGTCTTGTCCACCTTTTCTCAAGTGGGCCTATTAATTCATACTCCTTCCCAGCTGCCAATTTTCATGACATTTAAGAGCATAATTATCTTTTGAGATTTCTGACCCTTTCAAATTCAATTTAATTGGGATGAAGGGTTCAAAAGTTATTGCTGTGCAGTCTATCCATCTCCACTGTACAACTTATTTGCTTAAAGAAAGAGGCCAAAAAGAAAAACTAATGTTATGTTGGGAAACACACAAGCATTCAGCACACCCAAAAATTTAATATCAATATACTCCACCCATCTTTAAATACACATCAAAACATACCGTTTTTTCCTCATTTTCAAATGCTTCTCTTGCTTCTTCATAGCTACAGATTTCTTCTCTGCATTCATGTTCTATGTCACCTTGCTTTAGTTCTTCCAAAAATGTGTTGGCTCTCGGGTATCTTTTTAACACAGAATTGGCTTTGTCCTCTGTTAAGAACACTGAGAAAGAGGAGAGACAACAAAGGTCACTTTTAAAATAGATATCCAAAACCTCATGCTAAAACTGCTCAAAGAAAATGTGCTTTTGAGAAATAAAGAGCTTTTTCAAAGTCCTCCCCTTTGTTTAATATGATAAAGGGCCTTTCCTAGTTTTATTCATTATTGCAAGTAGATGGGACCACAATTTCACTAGTTATTGCTATAATGTCATAAATGTGATGGATCTCAAGTCATCATCACAGTCATGTGTGCTTAAACAAGACTGAAGCTGGTGCTTAAGATGGGTGCTCAGAAGAGACAGACACATGCTCAGCTCAAGCAACTTCTTAAACTAAGATGAAACAGAACAAACAAATCCTGCCTGCGAACAGCCAAAAAGATATTTGCAACTGCCTGAGGGCATCACAGCCAGAATGCTCTGAAGTTTTTGATGTAAATATTTATGAATATTACCCATAGTCATACACACCAGAACAGCTGCATTTATCAAAGTTTAAATCTGTAAATTTTCTTAAGCAACTTTGAAGCAGACTTGCTCCCTTCACTCCAGAAATGTCAACCCCAAAACCAGTGACCCTTATGAAGGTGTGGGAGAGAAGCAGCCTCTTTCTATTTTCTTGAATCATATGCAAAAACTTCACCTTATTTGATGAAACAAATAAAATAACGCCAAAAGGCAACCAACATTCTGACACAGGTATTCTTTATTTGCTTTCCTTGATTTTCTGTTCAAAGAAGAGAGCTGGAAATAACCTCTTTTCTTCTGATGTTCCAGCTTTCCCTCAAACCGCCTCACCAAACGGTTTTTACAGTAAGGTGCAGCAACTGGAACACTCCAAAATCCAGCAGACTGAATTGCCCAGGAGGTACATCTGCAGTGAATGATGCAGAAATTCTCCAGGTACTTCAGGTCAGGAAGCAAGGACATCATGTCAGTGCGATGCTGATCTTGGGCTCTCACTGCCAGCAAGAGAGACTAATTATTCAATGTGCTGCCACACTAATACACCCGGACCACTTCCCTGACCTATGCAATCATTACTGTATTGGTTCATTTAGTCTGGGACCACTGATATGCTATGAAAACAAACTCTCACTGTCTACTGAAGGACAATGACTGGTTTAAGCAATGATTTATCTATATTTTTATATGAATCCGTTTGATGCACCTTTTTTTTTCTTCATTATCTGATTCTGGATTTTAAAAAAGGATGGCAGCAAGTCTACAAAGAAGGTCACTATACTTCTGCTTTCTCCTAAGATAGATGGTGTGGCATTTTTCAGCAATGAGGCTACTACCATAATTAGGCTGATCTACTATAATTTCATTTTATTTAGTCTCTGTGTATACTTTGTTGTAAATCGTTACAGTCATCTTTCTTCTGCAAATGATTAAATGAAGATTTGAAGATTAAGCTCCAAAACACCAGTTATTCCTATACTTTCACAGTCGAATACATGTGGTACGTACATGCATCACACAAATTGCATTATTCATGATGTTGCCAGAGGTTCAGTACATACAACTCTACAACTGCACTTACTGCAATTTTAGTTTTCTACAGCACCACTGGTGAGCACATGGGCATCTCCTATTGTAAGTTCACTGCCTAAATAACACAGAAATTAATATTCAAAAATCTCTTCAAAAAGGAAAGAAAAAAAAAAAAGGATGGCTTCTTTCCATTTCCTGCACAATTCTCCTGACTCCCCTCTAGGCCTGAAGAACTTGGTTTCTTTAAACATGCCTCAGTGATCACCTAAACGTGATGAGACGAAGGACTTGTCCACATCAGGAAGCCAGCATGCAGCCATGCACAGGGATCGACTGCCAGTGCTCTACCTACTTCTCACCAACTCCTCCTGTGGGCATTCCTGAAGCAGAACAAGCTACAGCCCAGACTCTCTGAAGAATGTCCATATGTGGAGTCACTGAAGAGTAGATAATGCACTATAAATCAAGTTTCCCTTCCTTCAGCAGATAAAACCTAGGGAATTTCATTTCACAGCTGGAATCCGTCCCTGAAAATAGTAATGAGACAAACTATGACAGCTTTGTATTGGATGCAGAGGGAAAAGAAATAAAGAGGAAAACGCAGGTAGCTGAAAATATCCCGATTTAAAGCTTCTGTCTCTCAGAAAGAACCTACAAATCTTTGTTTCTGCATTCACTTTCCAATTTACCAAAGAAGCAAATCGAGAACAAAAGTTTAAAAGCTGGTATGTTACGAAATACTGCATTTGATACACATTGGGATGAGTTTCTAGGTAATAGTTTCGTTTTCCAAAAAGCTAGGGATACATTTCTGCTTCAGAAATGCATTGATGAAGAACAGCAACACATTAAAATAATTCAATATTCAAGAATGGCCAATATATGACTACCTATAAAACCCAACTTTTTTATTTAGCAATTCATATTCAGAAAGTGTCTCTCTTGTCTCACAATACAGAGAAAACAGAAATATAGAATACAGAAAATGCATACATCATAGAGACAAAAAAGCCCACTGAGGAAAATAAACCACACCCCATATTATTTCTGAATGTATCCGATAAATAATGATCTACGATTAGTCCAGGCCAGGAATGGCTTTTGACCCTGCAAGGCTGGAAAAAATGAAGTACATTAATTTGTTTGTTTTGATTTGACATTTTTAAAGCTCTGCCCACTCCTACTGACTTTAAATCCTGTTGAGAAGTCAATACAAATGTAGCGAGGAAACATAAAAACATACGCTGATCAAAGCAATCTTGACAGAGATACTGATTGAAACACAGTGATTTAATGAAAACAAGTCATTGCCTGCTGAATCCTATAAAAAGAGATAATGGAACCATATTGCAGAGACCTCTTTGACTTCTTAGTATTCCAGAGACCTCTTTGACTTCTTAGTATTCCAGGACCATCATAATGTAGACATTCAGTTATAATTGCATAGGAGTGTGTAAAAAAAACCAAACGCTGTGGGTTGGGTGCCCACCTGGCCAAGCTACAACATGGCTGAATTTACCACAGCTGTAGATCATCAGGGCAGAATTACATGTGGCAAGAATAAAGTAATAAAGAAGATAAAACTTAATTTTTCACTTTGTTAAGAAGATTAATTAGCAAATACAAGATAAAGGAAAAAAATCAAAATTATGATTGTGGCATTATGGAAGATAGACAAAGAAACAAAAAATCTGAAGTCTCTTCCTCTCCCTCAATTTTTGTGGAACATAGACGAAGACATACAACTCCCAAACGTAATGCATGGAAATACATGTTTATTTCTTCAAACAGGCTTGTGCTCCACGTGTAATTGTAATATTTGGCTTTTAGTAAGTTTTTATGCATCAGAAAGCTACAAAAAAACCATTCCAAAGTCTTAGTTTCACTTACTATTATTCAAGAGAGTAATACAGTCGGATCAATCTATTATACATTCTTAGAAAAACCTGTATGCTATCATAACAGTGAATAGATACTCTAGCAACATGAAATTAAATCAGAATGAGACAGGCAAGGACAGCAAAGGATAAATACATCTCAGCCTGCCAGCTGAAGCTGTCACAAGCAAAGAAAACAGGCTTCAGGTCTTTAGCGATACAAGGAACAGGGAGTAGCAACATGGGAAAAGTATTCTGGGACACAGAAGTGTTGCTGAAGCAAAGCCCAGGGCACCAGGGACACGAAAACCAGCGCTATTGAGACCCTTATTGAGACTCCTTTTTCTGACTCCTTACCAACACCCAAGCAGACTAAAACCACCACCAAATACTAGAAATAAACATTTCATTTTAAATTTGATGCTGCAGCTACTGATAAATTTGAATATTTCTGTAGGTGTCCTTCATAAAGCTACTTTATTTGAACAGGGCAGAAGAAGGGAGAAAAATGTTTCGAGCATTTACAAATAAAGCTTAAAAAGTGACTTCTGCTCTGAGATTCTGGAGTTGCTGTGACAAGCTTAGAAACGGTTGAACTAAAGTACACAAGGCTGGAAATTCAGTTTTGTGGTCTTTCTGCAGCCAGCTTTCAAAGATCCACAAATGAGTTTGTGATGATTATTATGGTCTGCATATAATATCTCTGTCAGAACAGGTACAATTCCAGTTCATAGCGTGGACAAAGATCTGCATCATAGTAACACCAAAATCAGTTCAACAGCAGAGGACATTTTCTGTATGAACTGACTGGAATTTTGAGCAGATGACAGTTCTGGGGTGTGTTAATGCCCATTTCATATGGAATAATAAAGAATGCACACACATCACTAAGTTAACAAACTTACCACTATCCATGATGATTACTGTCAAGGCAGGGAACTTGCAAGTATCAAGTCTGTAAATAGAAGAGGAAACACCCTGTTGAGTTTGTGAAGTATGATAAACTTGGAAAACTTTCTCTTGATTCCCAAATATTGTTACAAATATATCAGTGCTGGAAACCCCGTGGTCAAGATTAATCATTCAGAGTTGTACCACTACTACATGCAGACTAATTTTAGTAGTGTAGGAATGCTGTCCAAAAAAAAGATAACTCATGTGAAATGGTGAATGCTTTAACCTTTTTCAAAGCTTTCCATATTTATAGTATGCAAAAATACAAATATGAAGTAGAAGGTGTGTATCATTTTAAACAAACCTGCAACCTCTGTTTTACCCAATTGAACCTGAAAGGTATTACATTCTCCACTGTAATTACTTGTACCTTATCTAAGACTTAAATTCACTCTGCAGAGATCATCAAGTCAACTCATTATTTTTAGTCTATGGATCAGATTTTTTGAAATCAGAATGAACACATGCAAATTCATTCAAAGTCTGCTACTGATTAAAAGAGGATACCTGCATAAAGTTCAAGGGCAGAACAAGACCTGCAATTTGGCAAAGGAACTTGCAAGACATGAGAGGATCCCAACCTGCCCTACAAGAACTTACATGTATTTTATACCTCACCTTGGAAGGAGAAAAGACAAGAGATGCTCTCAGTTGAGAAAATGCCTGAAGCTCGCTGCACCCACCAGGCAGACAGCCAACAAGAAATGCATCTGAAGGCAGCAAGAGTAGTTTGAGGGACTGTTTTCAGTTTCTTGGAGTCTTTGTTAGTATGGAAGAAGTTAAGAAAATAAGAGCTTTCAGCAAAAAATGAGAAAGGTACAGCTCTCTAACCAAGCTGGTAGAACAGCATGGAGTTAAAGGTTTTCTTTACTAATAAATTATCTACTCCTAAGGTTAGCATTAGTTCTGCTTCAGAGGCCAGGTTACACATCAACATATCACAGCATACTAATGTCCTCACTCTCCCTAAAACCAAAACCTCAGAAGGAAACGTCTCTGTAAAAAGTGATAAGCATGCACAAAAGTTGGCCATAGTTGCTGTAATAAACAAAGATGGAAAGTTAAGACTTCCAGCATTGTAATTTGTCCAACACTGTAATTTGTCATACAAGAGCAGACTGCAGTACTTGTAAGGACTGCTGCTGAAGTGAATGGGGCTCTACAAGGACATCCAAGTCTGCTAACAAAATTGTAGGATTTGGACCAGAAGACATGTGGGATGGAGGAGTAAAATGATTTTAAAGCAAGTTCATCGAATCTCTGTAAAGGCAAATATATGTGAATAAACACCAGACATTAAAGCACTCTTAAATCTCACACCATGGTGTTCAGCTTTTCATTACCAAGTATTACAGGGTAACAGAAGCAGAGGACTTTAAAAAAATTCTTCAGAATATATATAACCGCTTTTAATAGCCTGATTTTTTTTCTCAGCAGACTACTCTACGCAAAGACAAAACCACCTTTGCTACTTGCTTCTTGAATAAAATGGAAATTAGTGTCATTTTCTGAGTAGCCACATTGTTACAACCCAAACATCTGTGCTGAAGAAATTTCCAAGCTTTTAATAATAAACAGGTCACCAAAAAAAAAAATTGGCTATTGGTGTAACTGTTCTCTTCACCTGTTACATCATGAGTTTCTCTTGCCATTTATTATCCTCCAGTTTCAGGTGGCTCCTTTTCCAACAGCCCCTCAAATAAGACTCACAGCAATAGAAGAGCAAAACCCACGAGCGGTCACTTGCTCTGCTGAGTGGACTTGGGTGTGGATTTCAACAACATTAAAAAAAAAAAAAAAAAAAGAGCAAGACAAATGCATCCACATCCATGCTTACTGAGTCACAACCAAACGGCCGTGCCTACTGTGGCAGAAACAAGGGGACCAACGTCCCTCTCCCCTGCTACGGGATGTTTTCCACCAGGAGCAGAGTGTGACACTGCCTAGGCATGCATTGCTGCCTTGGCATCTGGCAGTAGGTGCCTGGTACGTCATGATCTTTGTGAATGAACATCAGAATACTGACATACACAGATTGGGGAATTGGGAAAAACACTTCTATTTTCTTCAGTGGAAATGGAGGCAAGTATATTATGAGCTAGTGATAAATTAAAGATTTGCTGAATTGGCAGCAAAACATAAATTGTGTTTCTCTTCACTCTTCCTTCATTACAAAAGGAACCAGCGTGCCCTTCTCTAGGAAATACCAAATACAGCTTTCCAGCAGCTGTGGTGCAGAAATTTCCCTTCAACAACCTACATTAGATGCTTACATGAATTATAAGTATTTAGAGCTCCCTGGAACTTATTATGTCCATTTTCCTACAAATGTGTGTCTTTTTTATGCTCTCCTGCCTTCCCCCTCCGTATCTCTCCAAACTTCTTCACTTCCAAGCTCCCACAAAACATAGCCAGCTTCCTGCCGTGATACTCAAATACCTAACAGGCAAGAGGCTGATTGCGGACACAGGCAATGGTTGCCCTGCCACTAAATGGACATCACGCTCACAGAACAGACTGTCCCACTGCAAAGAAAATGCCTGGGTCTTTGCCCTCTACTTAACTGTCTGTCCTTGTTTGAGGTAAAACAGAACCGATTTTCTGCTCAGTAATTTTACTTTGTAGCTAAGCCTCTTCTAACTAACTGAACTCTCTGAAATTAATGGCGTATTTTTAAGACGGTGTCTGCTTCCAGAGTGATAAGACCTGATTTTTTCTAATTTATGCCAAGGAATGGAATGCAGAGAGGCTCCTGCTTATACTTATTGCTATTAACAGCCAAGGCCAGCTAACTTTGTTATTTGCCCCGTTGGAGGGTCAGAAGCAGAAAAGCGTAGAGAGATAGCAGCCAAAACTGACCAACAGGGTATTCCATCCCATCTGCATCATGCTCAGTATAAAAGCTGAGGGATCAAAAGCTTAGCTCTCTTTCTTCAATGGCCGGTGTCCGAGGAAAGGAGGACTCTGCCTGTTTGTCTGCCTCTGATCCCTATCCACATTCCTGAATCCAGATGTGGAATCCAGTTCCTGTCCATTGCTGTCTCCAGTCTGGGACTCTCCCACTGCCTGCTGGTGACGTGATCGTCATCCTGGAAACTTGATACGGAAATGGGAGAAGCACCCCACTGTGACTGGCCCAGATGCTTCGTGCATCCTTGGCACAGACTACCTCAGGAGAGACGGGGGAGAGCAGCTGTCGCTCATTTCAGTGGCTAGTCTGTCCCAAACCACAACACTGCCCCTTCCCCTGAAGGGAAGGAGCTCAATTATACTTTTGTCCTTTACTCACTGACAATACTGGTTCAAGTTTACCAAATAGTTCAAAAGTTGTTTGGAAGAAGGGATCAAACACAGACAAGTACATAAATCTTTTTTACCTTCCTAAACCAGCTAGTAAAAATGAAGAGGGCTGGCAACACTACAGGAACATCTTGACTCACTACTGACTCATGTATTCCTCTACTCAACTCTTTAGTTTCCTTCTTTTAAGTATTCATGAATCTTACTGAAGGCTAGGATGGTCCTATGGTGTCAGAACAATATTTTTCATATAAATATATATACACACAAATGCAAGAACAAAAAAACCCAACCCACAGATAGTATCTTACTAGTAACACCAATGTTTACCATTTCAGGGATCCCTCTTCCAACTATTTTCTATATATTATCCCCTCCACACCATCTAAGAGGTTATACGTCATCTTAGATTTGCTTGTGAAAAAGTGACAGCATGGTGGACATCATGGATAACACTCTAGCCAAGCTGAGCACCAAATTCTGAGTTCAATGGCAAACTGACATACCTGACCAACAAGTGATCTTTTCTGATTGCCTACCTGGCTGTCAGTGTAACGGTAAAAAATCACTTGTCTACTTCTAGTAGAAAATATAATGACTCAATGTGAAATACAATGAGTTCTGCACCACAAGACAGAAAAGGAGACATACCAACAAGGCCCGTGCTATTCACCAGCAGTACAGTGCTCACCACCAAAGTGCTGTAGTGTCTTACTGAGGAGAAACATTTTGCATAAAAGTTTAAGAAAGTAATACTGAAGTAACAAACCAAGCTGTACATTTCTTTCCACAAGTAACCTAAATTTTTTTTCCTTAATCCTGAAAGTGTCCAAACCTTGTATAGACTATATACAAGTACAAAGCGTAGTATATTTTTATACACATTTCCAAAGCTGGTAATCATATTCTAGCAGTGCAGTGTATCCCTTAAATTGGGAAGCTAACTCATTTCAGCATTAAAAGTTGCTGGCTCAAGAAAATATTTCTACAAGAATTTGCTGCATTTGTTAAGATAACCATATTTGGTTGGCAGGTACACCTCTTCCGGATACATTTCCTGACTACAAGTTCAATGGTAACTTGTGTGCAGCACGTACCATTAAAGGACAGAGGATCTGATGGAGGGCACACAAGTCCAAACTGCCCTCACTATTCTCACTCACTGACTGTCATGTATTCTAGGGAACAGGTAACATCAAGAACAAAGCAGGTCCTTAAGGGAAGGGATTACAAAGAGAAGGGAAAATAAGAATAATGTAAAGCATCAGCAGTAGTATTTTCCCTCACTCAGTTTCTCACTTGCCGCGTTAATAGCGACTTAAAACACTGCAAGGCCATCATGCTCCTCTCGCAACAATGTGCATTACAGTACCCAGGTAGGGAAGAGGGAAGTGGCTTCTTTCATTCTGCAATACAACTCTGACAAGGGATACAGCTATTAATTTTAGTTTTGTCATCTGTACAATTAATGAGACCACTGAGATGCAATTTACAACCAGGTGCCACATGGAGCTATACAATTTTTTTGAAGTTAAAAATATTTAGGTTCCTCTGGAGTTTATGAAAGCAAGTACATTCACGGGACACTGCTAACTAAAACATCAGTAAGTGTTCAGTCTAAAAATAAACCCTCCTTTTTTTAGTCCCCAGCCCCAAACCAGGTGCAATGCAACAACTGAAACACCCCTGCAGGAGGTTTGTTCAGAAGAAAAATGAAAACATTAAATAATTACACAGGAAGACAGATGATAATTATCTGACTGCCATTTATTCAAAATGTGCTATGTGCCTACCTAAAAATCCCAGTCCCATCACATGGATCTTTTACATTCTTGGAAAAAATGTTACAAAACACCACAATTTTACTTATTATAATCTGTTTCAAAAGAACTTTCCTGGGGAAAAGTGCACAAAAGAATTTACATGGATTCAAGTGCTGGAGAAACTCATTAATTTTTCTCTGAACAGGAAAATCCACAGTTTAAGGATATGGGAGAAGACTATATTTATTAAGTTTGGTTTGATTGCAACAGCAAGGTTTTCCATGGAATTCAAGTGGCAATAAAGAGGGATAGAACTTTGGAAACTATCAGACAAGGATACAAAAGATTTGTCCCACCTGACACTACACAGCACAAGGGTAAGAGTGAAATAGAGAACTGAAAAAATATCTCTGCTTTGTAGATGCTATTCGATCGCAGCATTATAAAACATTATCATTAATTTTGATTACCCATGGACTTGAAACCACAGATCAGATCACTAAGAGAAACCTGTACTTAGTGTTCTGCCATTACGTCTTAAAACCAATAAAATACATCATTACTCACAGAACTAGCATGCTGAGTACAACTCTCGAACACCACCCTGTTAGCAAAGAGAAGTTGGTTCCTCATGACTGCACCTAGACAGGATTTCAGCTGGCTGAGAGTGAAGTCTAAGCTTCTGCCTCAACTCCATTACCCCTTCTTTACTTAGTGTTTTTTGTTGTTTTAAAGCTGTGATAATATTCTGGCTGATTATTCTCTGGTTACTTCCAGAAACCTCCAGTACAAAGAGGGAGTTGCTATAAGCTAAGATATCTCTTCCTTCCCCTCCCCTTCAAAACCAGGCAAGAACATTCTCCTGATATATGCATTTGGTGAGCAGGACATCTGGGAGAAGTAACACCTTCCCTTTGGCAAGGGAGAATTTTGGTGGGTTTCACTGTTTTAAAGTGCATGGGGACCATCTGGGGCAGCTCCTGGAAGGCATAATTGAACACTTAGGTAACTATCTGGAGGAAAACCAGAATTGCACAAATACTCAAGAGACCATGCCTTTCTGAGCAGCCCACACAGACACATTTCAGACACCTGAGTCTTCTGTAAGGTACTGTTAAAAGACAAGACATTGCTTTACGTTAGACAATATCACTATGCTTTGGGAATTCAAATTTGGAGTATTTAACTTGATAATCCATTTAAGTGTTGACACAACAATAACCAATTCCTCTCCTTTTTCAAGTGGGAATGGTGAACAATTAAATAAAGCTTTCACAGTAGGACATATTTTTATGCTGGTTTTTTTGGACACAAAACTAACGATACTGTGTTACTTACCCATTTCACTTTCTGCTCCCCGCCCCTCCCCCCCCCCCCCCCCAATACCTTTTAACTAAATCTGACACTGAGATTTCTTCTTCTGTGCTACCAAAAGTTTTCCACAAAAACCAATGACCCAGAAGAACAGCGAAAACCCATTAATGTTCTCACTGAAGTAAAGATGGGGTCTTCCAATTGTGTCAGTATCTCAGGAAGCAAGGCACCTTTGGCAGCTGTAAATCATTCTGAAGTACATCAATTATCTGTTTTTGCCAGCATCAAATAGGTAGGCAGAAAGCATACACCCTGCTGAGGACCAGCCACAGCCTGTACAGACCTTTACAAGCTGGTAAGTAAAAAAAAGCTGAAGAGATGAGATTAGAGAAAGAGAGCAGCAAGCACATGAGAGGTGTCAGAATACTGTGGTGATTTGGCTTAGGGTGACAGGAATAAATGTGTTAGAGAATGAAGGAGAACTCAGATTAATAAAGTAGGAAAGGGCAAAAGGTAAGAGAGGCAGGAAAACAGCTTCATCATAGCTCTGGTGCTCATTGACCTAATTGCTGTTTAAGTGTCAGCTTCCAAATCAAACGCAAGTTGTCAGCTACTTTGATATTATCTATTCTAACTTAGGCTTGAATAGCTGGACTCTATCTGAAGCAAGTACAGTGGTCATGAATAATAACCTCTAAGTGCATTATGTTTATCTCTATCCATGACTATACTCACATTAGCCAGGACTGCAGAACAATAGGAGTGAATCTGAAGAATAAAACAGTCGGTGCTGAGGACCCAACATTAACACAGCACACACGTTTAGAATTTTACTTTGGGGTCGCTCTAATTTGATTCCACGAGCTGAACACTGTGTGGCAGTGGGACCGCAACAGGTATGCTTTTGGAGCATATCCTCTGGTTTACTTTCATCCAAAAGTAATTCAGTCTGACTGCTTTGAAATGATTCTGCAACACAAACCAAAGCACAGTAACTGGTGACAATTGGGAGTTTTGCTTCCAAAGCATACTCCCAATCTGCACCTAAATGCTACTGCAGACACACTCAACGCGTACTGTATGACTACACTCAAAGCAGTAAGAAGCTGTGAGGAAGGAAGCTCTAGATAAACGATTCCTCAGCAAATAACCAGAGGTTGGTACAGGGTGACAGTGAATGTCTGGCAAAACTTCCTGCAGAGCTACAAAATTACTTTGACAAACAAGCTGACAGAAACAGAGGTAACATGAGGCTTTCCCTCAAGCAACAAACCAACCCAAACAAACAAAAAACAAACCCCAGAAACAAAAAAAACCTCACCACAGTGAAAGAGATTTCTGAAGCAGTCTATGTGCTTGTCTCATGTCTTCAAATGTTGTGTTCTTACTGTGGAAATTAAATACTGCTAATATACAGGATACCACAGGGCCTAATCTAAGAGCTAAAAACCTGAAATACCAGAGTGTTTGCTCAGAAACACCAGAAAAAAAAAAGAGAGACATATACAGCTAACCTGGGAACTAAGAGACAACCTAGCCACCCCTCGCCTTCCCCAAAAAACTCCACAAACAATGAAAGCACATTCTGCCCCTCCACACCCAAAGAGTGGAAACTTGCAATTACAGACTACAAAATTAACAGTTTATGATCACCATATTTTCAAAAAACTTCCTCTCCAAAACATTGCCAGCTTCTAAAATAATAAAGTAACACACACAGTCAATACACAATAAGCCAGGGAATCTACACTATGATCCTTCTGCCTACATTTACAGGTGGCTGAAGTTTTAATTAATGTATTGATAAATTCTTATGTAATATTGGTAAAGTGACAGCTACTTATTGAATAGCTATCATGTATTTTTTTAAATTTATAGTAAGATAAAACGATCAATGGACCTGCTAGCTCTTTTCAAGAAAAAAGCCCACATGAACTGCATCAGAATTGCTGCAGACTGTTTTCTTTATTGCATATTTTCACTCACAGTGTCCCTAAACTAGAAGCAGCTTTGAATGTGTACTTGTTTTATTTTTCTCCCGTTTTGTCCCCCTGTTTTCATACAAATGAAACGTTGGCATATGTTTTGTAAATTACAAACAAGCCAACTTTCATTTTGCAGTTCAGACCATCTCCTGATGCTTTACAGACAATAAACTGAGCAACATTACTCAGAAGCTCTAAACTCCGGTTGGAAACTGGATTGTATGTGGATTAAAAATTACATGCTGCTTTTATTTAAAAAAAAAAAGGAAAAGAAGAAAAATGCTTTGTATTTAAATAACCACTGTATAACAAACCACTTGGTTCAGAGAAGGCAGACATTCAGCTGATCTAATCATAACACACAGAGTCTGTCTGGATAAATTGGTCCCTTGGCTACGTACCTGTGATCAGAGAAGAGAAGACAAGCACATTACAGCTAACATTATTTCTCACAACATGAGAAACAGAAGGGTATCCACTGACCTAAGCTAACATAGATGTAAATAAATCAAAGGACCTGAATTTTCCGGGTGCCTAAGTTATTGAACTTGCTGCCATAAGATGCTCTTAAAGACAAAAATAGAAATAAGTTTAAAAAACAGAAAGGAAATCAATGAGGGAGAGGTTTGGTGATTACTGTAACACAATTCCGCAGATGTATCCTCTATCCAATGAAGTTTCCAATTCACTGATAACCAGGACTTTACCAGGGAAGGCTCACACTGTCCATGCTCTGCTCTAAGACTCTTTCCATAGCATCTCCTGCTAGCAGCTGGCACAACACACAATGCCAAGCTGACTTTTTGGCTGATTCGGTATAGCAGGTCTTACTTACGTTCTCCAGTATGCTAAAATGGCTAAACATTTACATTCCAACAATGGCGAAATTGCTAAACGCTTAGCTTCCAACAACCTTCATATTATTAATACCTAGTTTAGCATCTTCTACAGTTTGTGGACAGACATAATTTCCCAAACATTTCAACCATTTGCTAAAGTTCAGGACACAGCAGACCTTCAGATTTCAGTATTACAGTTTTCCAAAGAAAGTATGTATTATTATATACATATCAGAGACACCACGTATATCTTTTATTGGTAACTACCTGGCTATGAAAGAAGGGAAGCAGTCCAATGACCAGTATGGAGTGAGTAACTATACCCAGCTCCTCTCCAAAGTGGATTAAAACTGGATTAGGACTAGGGGAGTAAATACCAGCACATAATAGAAATCGAGCTGATAGGTGGCAAGTGGTCTCTTTAATTGATCCTACTCACTATCTACAGTCTCCCTTTTTTGTTCAGCTCTGGGTCTCCTATCTGCCCCCAAATCAACACATCAAAACATTCAGGATAAGCAGAAAGTAGATTATTACAGTGCTGTCTGCCTTTTAAAAGCATTTGTGGGTCAGGTAGAGGAGAAAAAAAAAAAAAGAAAAAAACATTTTAAAAAGTACTACCTTTACTTCAGATTATACCTCTCCAGACATGAGAGAAAAGGGTCAAGCAACAGTACTGGTGCACTGTCCATTCACAAGAATACAATTTCATTGCAGGTACAGTGTTTTTGTCCACTCAGCAAAGGTCACAAGATCAAAGCTAGAAATGTACCATTTTTCCTACTTTGAAACTCCTACAGACACTTTCTTCCCCAACACAACCTAAAAAGCAAAACTATCACCCAAATGTCACAAATAACACCTTTATGGATTTTCCAATAACACAAACTGGCTGTACAAAATTCAGCTTCCAGCTGTATCAGTCTGTATCCAATATCCAGGTCTCTTTTCACAGAAAAAGAGACCTAACAATTCCATACATTTGAAAAGTATTATCTTCAACACACTGAAGGTTTTCTTGAAATTGTTACAATACTGTGAAGGGTAAGAAGCAATTGCTATTTTTTAAAATCAGTTTTCCTCTAAGCTACCAGTACTTTTCAAGCAGCTATTAAAAAAACCCATAAAGATTCCAAATCTCAGACCGTGCATTTTTGTAGCCAAAAGAAACTGGGATAATTTCACATTGGCATCTTTGTTTTGCATGCAATAATTTTATAACAAACATACGCCTACTTCATAAAGTTTATTTTGCTTTTCTGTAATGAGGCAAAGGTGAGGCAAATATTCTGCTCTGTACAGAAATTGCATTTAGAACTTCTTTGGTAGGCCGATATCTTACACCTCATTCAATTTAGAAAATTAGCCAGAAAACAATAAAAAGTAATTTCTTTGTGAAGTGCTAAACTAAGCTAGAGAAATGTGCAAACAAAGCCTTCTCTTCCAAATATTTATGCACTGTCAGCATGTTTTAATACAACTTTCCACCTTGCCTGTCTTCCCCTGAAGCAAGGCACATATGACAGCATTTCAGAGCATGTTTTAATGGGATTTTCCAGTCAACCAAAAATCAAGTTGCACAAAGTGACAGAAAATTCATAAATACATATTTCATTTTATTGAATAATATGGGGAGTAGGGAAAAGATAATGAGGCAAAACTCCTTTACAGATTTTTATGAAGTTTTCTGTCACACTGGGAAAAAGCATAAAGAGAGTGCACAGAAAGGTGTACACCACCAGAATCCACCAAACAGCTGCAGTCCCACTCCTCAGTAAAACAGAAGGGTAAACAGCCCAACAAACCAGGAAAGAAAAAAAAAATGATAATTTTTTTAAATACTGCTATTTCCCTCTCTCACAACGCCCATGCCCATTTCCCCTCACATCAGCTTTACTTGAATTTCCAAATATGCTAAGCTGCACACATTATGACTGTCTTTTTTACTGCATTATGCTTAATTTTTTAAAGTAGGATTTGAACAAACCTACATACAAAAGTATTCCAGCTGATTTACACTTTTGGAGTATAATAAAACATGATGTTTTGGCTTCACCATTGAAGAGGGGTCAAGGAATTTCTCCTTCCTTCCTATCACTGCTACCCACCCTTTACTCGGGATCAGAGCCCCCGATGTGGGCTGATGCAGTTCTGTGCTCTGCACTACAGCTTCACACCCCTCCCACCTTCCTCTCTCTTGTCTTCTACCAACTTTGCTCTTGAAGATGGCCACAGAAAGTAAGTATGAACTTCCTAGACTGTATCTGCCACAGAAGCCCACCTATCGGGCAACCAGTTTTGCACCTCTCCTTAGTTACCTTGTAGTCTCAATAACATAGATTACATCTGGTTTAACAACACTGAGGTATCAATTTTTCTTTTATACGGGTACAATTCTGTAAGAATTCCTAGAAATGCAAAAATTGAAAACTTCAGCAGTATTTCTTTTCAAAGGTTGTTAACACAGTTTTCCTATTTTGAGGTTGTTTTCCTTCAGTAAAAGATCTCTGTGTCTACCTGGGGTTTCCTCATGTCCTCTAGTCCAACAATTTTGGTCCTTTCCAATCAACTACTACAGAACAGTAGAAAATCTTAAATTCCTGGAAGTTTTCTTAAAGAAAGCACACTAGTATAGAGGATGGAGGCACTATGAGCATTGTAACTTGAGAAAAGACTGGAAGAAAAATTAACATCTAATTCAAATTTTGTCATTTATGAACAAATAAATACCAAGTAAAAGCTTTAAGTCACAGCTTATAACCCTACAGCATAAATCCATAGAAAATAAAGCAGTCACAAAACTACCAGTATCAGGGCATACTTATGAAGAGTCTTCTCCACTTTCCAGCACTGTGAAAACACTAAAGCAGCCCCCAAAACTAAAACAGTAATTCTACTGATGTTCTCATACTCCTTATGAAGCGATTCAGTACAATACCCATTCTGCCTGTGAGTAGGAAGCACAAAGAAGTATATAACAAAAACAATTCAGAAGGATTTTAGCTTTAGAAATCAAAAATTTTAAAAGATTTAAGGCAACAAAAATTTTACACATATTTAAGTTCCTAACACTGACATGCCAAATTAATGTGTCAAATTTGTGTGCAATTAACTGTATTTGAAGATATAATTTATCTTAGTTCTGTCAAAAGCACATGCAGAATTAAAATAAAGTTAATTCTTGAACACTTAATTCACAAGTGAAAGATCCTCTACAGGATCTAGCATGCCTAACATTCGTTCTTGGAAGATTTAAAGGGTGTTCCCCCCTATGCCCAAGAAGCTGTATACCTACTCCAGCACATAGAGAATGGGAAGGAGGAAAGGAGTCTTATAATGCAAACACATCACTGGTATTTTTTAAATCTGGTAATTTTTTTGTATTCATTAACACATGTAATATGTTGCAGAAGTCATTGGAGAACCTTTTAAGACATGCTGCCCATTAGCAGGTGCATCTCTACCTTTTGTATTTCTGGTGTAGGTCACTTCATCCCCACAAAAAATTCACAGAACCATAGAGCAGCCCAGGTTGGAAGCAACCTCAAAAGATCACCTGGTCCAACCTTCCGTGGGAAAGGGAGCCCAAATAAGGTTATCTAGCACCCTGTCCAATTACATCTTGGAAACCTCCAGTGATGAGGACTTCACCATGCCCCTGGGGGGGTTGTTGCAGTGAATGATTATTCTCACTGTAAAACATTTCTTTCTTATATTGAGATGAAAACTTTGCTCAAACCTTTGCCAAGAGTTCCTAAAGAACAGCCATAGTGAAAGTGCTTTGACACTTCCATTTTTCTGAGACAACTGCAGATCTGGTGAGCTTGTGGTTGGGCACTGCTTTACAGTTTGTCGCAAGAGGCCTTTCCATAAAAGATGAGTTTGTTCACCTTTCTTCTCACTTTCTGAGTTTGACCCCAAGATCTGTTCACCAGGTTCTTGGCCCTCTTGAGGAACTTCCTTGTATCTTCCCCCTTGAGCAGTTTGCTGCTGTTCTTCAAAGATGTCCCCAGAGAAAGATACTGTAACACTGCTGCTTCACTGATAGTTTTGAAACCAGCACTTAAATTAATCCCAGCTAAAGCTGCTGTCTAGGTAGCCCCTCCACCCCACCCAGCCAAGCAGTCGCACTCCCTCCTCCCTTGAGCCAATACAAGGTCTGGCTGGTAGCCCCCAAGGCTAGCCAGAGGTAGCCCAATGGAAAGCCTTTTGGGTGCGTGTGTGTCAGTATGCTTGTTTTAGCTTGGCTGGTTTCATTTTAAAGCAAATCAGCTCCCCGGTTCAGTTGACTGCGCAGCATTAAGAGTGCTAGTGCCAGCACAAGGGAAGCAGTCAAAATGCAAAACCTAGCAAGGATGGAGGGGAAAAGCAAGAATTCTTGTTTTCGGGCAGCAGGACAAGCTTAGATCAGTTAAGCTGCTAACAAAGCCACACACTCAGTTCTCCAGATTAAGCCATGCCTTTATTTTGCTGCTGCCCGCAGCTCTGATAACCAAAAGTAGCAAACAGAAAACAGTACAGTGAGTCCATTTCAGTTCTGATACTCAGAAGTGCTCAGCAGTACTGAAATAAAATGTCACGGACTGTGCTAATTTCAGCTGCCACAGGGGAAATCTATAGGAAGACAGGCAAGACAGTTAGCTAATAATTCTGCTGTTGAGACCTCATTCAACCCTTCCCCATAGCCATGAGAATGAAGACTAGTGATAGAAAGATGAACAGAAAGTTGCTTCTCCTCCCAGCTTTATTCAGCAAACAGTTTGAAGAGTAATACTCTGCAAATAAAAGCTGAAGAATATACACAAGGTCAGCAAATAGCACACTGAGAAACCTGGAGGTACAGGCCGGTGCAAAAGGTCACGTCTGATGAAAACTCTATTTCTGAATTTTCCTGGTAACATTCCCATGAACTGCCTCACACCAGTAAGCTAACAAATTCACATTTTTTGAGCCAAAAAGGAATCATTCTTCAATGCTGAGTAGTAAACATTTAGAAATACAGCTAATTATAATAAACATTACCCAGCTCAAACAGTTATATTGAACAGTTAATTTAGTGATAGGGATTTAATGAGGAATGGCCGTAAAGTGAATCGTGAAACCAGTCCATAGCATTCATTCTTATATTACAGGAAAACGAAGAGCTCAGTAAAACAGCAACATCCATAAATACAACAATACGGTATAATGTCTTGGTGTAAACAACAAAAAAATACCTCACCTACCCTAGAGTTCTGGCAAACATAGAAGTTCTGCAGCTTCAGGCAACGAATACTTCATCAGGATTGAGAAGTTTTATCTATGATAAACTATTCCAACATGGCCTTTCACAGGGTCTCCCTCTGGATTTTAGTATCACTTAATCTGACCACTGTTGGAGAAATCATATTGGTGCAGACTGACCACTACATTGAAAAACTGAAAGTATGTTGAGTGTGTGATCTTAAAACATGAGATGCCAACTTTCAAAAGTCATTTAAGAAGTGACATGAGAATCAAATTCTTTAAAAGAAATGCTCCATTGAGCGGATGCACAGCACAATGTAACGTATAAAATGCGAGTGATCTTGAACTTTCAAGATGCAATTGCAGGATGGTCTGTCTCTCCCCATGTAAAGACAACTACTCTTAAAAAAACATATTAAAAATTACACAAAGTAGCATTCTCAGTTTGAAAATGGGACACATTTCTGGTGCTACTACATTGTTCAGGAATCTTAGTCCTGGATGCTAACTCCAATATGCTGGGCTCTGCAAATATGTTTTTTTGTCTGATTTTACAAGTGTATTTCTGAACAGATGCATAATTTTTATCCGAAGTTAAAGATATTTCACATAATGATTATCATTAAAAATAAGTGACAGCCTGAAATACGCAGAAAATAGTTTTCAACAAATGCTTCCTTAGCAAGTCAAAATACATGGCGTGATTTTAGGTGGTTAGTATGCAATTTATTTAACTTCCAGTGTGAAGACAGGCTTTACTTTTGAAATGTGGCTATTTTAATAATGGTATTCAGCAATGTTGATTAAAACACAGATCGCTTGATAATCAGTACGACCAAAACAGTTGGCAACAAGAAAATGGGCTAAGACTATTTCTGACCTTACAAACGTATATCAAATTTTACTTAACAAGAATCAGTAAACAAAACAAAGGTAAACAAGGAAAGGGTTGGGTATTGTCAGATTAGATTTTAAAAGGTCAAATAGTTACCAACACGTGAACTCAAAACAAAAATAGCTGGCAGGAGAACACATATTAGACATTAGGTCATTTAATCCACTCCCCTGACAGTTCTGTATTGTTCTCTACTGCACATTGTAAGTGCTTTTGTTTATAATGTGGAAGAGGAGAGGAAGCAAGGGATGGGGGGATGAAAGTAGATTGTCTTTGGAGGCTGAAGCAAAAACAACATTAAAGAAACACGAGAGAGACAGCATCCTGGAAACACAGCTGATACAAATTCACGAAAAAGCAAGATGAAAAGCAGCAGAGAAATTCAGAATTAAGCTGAGAAACAGAAAGCAAAAGCTCTTAACAGAATGGTGCAAGAAAATTATTGCCTATAGGAACCTGGTATCATTTGTTGAGTAAATGGGAAGAAATGAAGCATGTAAGATTTATGGGATTAATGGAAGAGGGAAGTGGAAAGGCAAAATGGTTTAGGTGTTTCCCAGCGCTCATATTAGAGGTAAGTGGTAGCAACTGCATCTCTTGTTCCCCCGACCATCTAGCTGTTTATAAGAGCCAGGTAAGATTCAAAAGTAAGTCACAGTGGGTTTTTTTTCAACACAATTAATCCTGTGATCCACCTCACCAGATGGATATGTAAACAGTTACGCTATCACAAGTGAGACAGGTCACGGAGGTAGGCAGGACACAATGATGGAAAAGAGGATCACAGGCTGTTTAAACCAAAAATGGTTCACAATACTGTGGTCTAAAATAAGTTAACACTCTTCTCAACAATGTTTTATCCCTGCTTTTGCCACTGAACTCATTCATGACTACATAAATTACTTAAAAAAAAATGCTCTTTCAATGTAGACACTAACTACATGCATTTTATTTTAGGGGTGCTTCTCCCAAAATGCGAGTGCTTGATTTGCAAAAGCAGCATAGGCTTAGACCAGATATTCAATTTATTACCAGATATTCAATTTTTTTGCACCTGTGCACTTAATATATACCAGGACACTGAACTCAACACCCTGAAAACAAATCAGATCGTGCCTGGACCAGATTTGATCTCCATTGTTTTATCTTTCACTCTTCATGTGGAGTGGGAAGATGTTTATTTCCTTGTCTTAAGAGAATTTTGTCAATTAAGGGGGATATCTGTTGAGAACTGAGACATTAAAGCAATAAGCACTGCAAAAGACACAAGGAAATTTATAATTCCATAGAATTTGAATGCAGATTTGAGTCATGTTCAGAGAATAAGTCTTGATGTCACACAACCCAAGTAATGAGGGTAAAACCAAAATACTTCATCTCTTAAATACCTTGAGTATAACAGGATCTTTTATGCAACAAACAGTATGTTATTACTTAATAGAAAACTAGTTCAATCTAGATGTATGAAGAGGCTGAATTAAAGCTAACTAAAAAACTTCAGTTCTCCTCTTTTTCATTTGTGAGTGCTTCTAGAAACTACAATATTACTATAGTTAATCTAACTATCCACTTCTAACAAAAGAAAACTGATGCCACCATGTTATCTCAACACCTACATGTGTTATAACCAGATGCGATGCTTTGCCGTTTGAGTCTTCCAGCATTAGTTGGATGCAAATTTCTAGATGAATTTACGTGAGAAAGGGATAATCCCTGTTTTGCCTGGGGATTTCCTGATATTTGCTAATTCCGAGAAAATAGAGATAGTCAGGAATCCCAAGCTCTAACCTAATCTGTTTCAGAAAATAAAATCTTCTTGGCTAAGAGAAGTTGAAGTGACATGGGTGAATAGGTGAGAAAAAAGTCTCACTCTCCTGCTTCCATGCAGTACTCACAGAAATTCCCCATCCCCTCTTCTCTGTCTTCTAATCTCACTCTCGCGGTCCAGCAAGATCTACTTTTGCAAACTCACCCTTACTGGATATGTCTACTCAAACTGCTAGTCACCTCTCCCACTTGTAAACCTCCCCCACAACCACTTTATCAGTGGCACTCCCTCTGTCCAACACAAGACCCAGAACGTGCAACATCGTAGTTGCACAATCCCTTTACACAGCTGTGTGCACGCCTATGTTTACACATACACATATGTACCTAAAAACCCCAGTGCTTTTACATACATACTTATTCATTTACATAGAAAAAACCCAAACAACTCTTTCCCTCCCCATCACACACATTTGCTTGAGCTAGCATAAGCATCCCTATGGCAGCGCAGAAGGCCAGATGCAAGTACTAACTAGGTTAATCAGGAAAAATGTTCAAAAGGTTAGTGTGAAACTGTGGGTAATGCTCTATACTACTTCACCCCACTCCCCCCCCAGCATGGGGAGAAAATGGTACAGAAGGTGGCAACAAGCAGCAAGACTGCAGAAAAAGCACAACTAGTTGGTTTTTTTTTTTTCCAGTGACAGCACCAGCCTATAGTAAAAAAATCTGAAGTGTTGATTTTAATCTAGAACACCAATATCTGTATAACTGTCCCTCTTCTCTCCCCAGACTTATCTACGACAACAGGGCTATGAAAACTTGAGATTCTTTCAAGTGTCTTCATTTACTTAAAGCCTTCTTCCCTTTACTCCCTGGCTCCATTCCTCCGTTTTGTTCCCAACATGCCTAGCCACTGCTTGCTCTTTCACCCCTCAGGCAACCCAACGCTCAATCTCAGTTTCAACTGTGATGACACTGAGGCTCCCTGTGCCCCTCCTGTTTCCTGCGGATATGAACAAATTGTTCCCTTGCCAGCGGTGGGCTCGGAGAGGTCCATCAGACCCCTGGAGAATCACGCTCATACCCTCAATGCGCCTCCCTACGCTCAGCATCTTAAAGCTTCAGCTGCAGCGACTGACTGCCCTGGCTACTGTGGATCTAATAGGGATGGAGTCTTTGGGTGACCCTGCCCAAAGTGAAAAAAGTTTTAACCGGAGCATGAAAGTTTCAGATGGTTGCGGCTGTATTTTGCGGTTTTGTTTTGGTGGTGGTGTTTTTTTTTAAAAGTTAAAAATTTATTAGCTGCCTATTTTGGAGGCAACCATTAAACTCCTTCAAAAGAGAAACTCCGCGGGATTTTTCCTTTGTTAAACACAATCAAAGCATTTTCTTCTCTGGCTTAACTGGAAATGGCACAAACCCCTCGAGAGAAGTTTTCCGGGCGGCCCCGCCGCCCCCAGCAGCCGCCGGAGCCCGCCAAGGGGCGGAGGGCGGCCGGGGAGGAACGTTTCGCCCTCTCTCCCCTCCGAGGACCTCCCCGCCGGCCACGCCGGGACCTGCCGGCCCCGACCCCAGCCCCACACGGGACCCCCGGCCCCATGCACACCCCCGGGACACCCCGCGGAGCCCTGCCCCACCCGGGGGGGGCGGCAGCGCCTCAGTCTCTGGGTGCCCCCACAGGCCCCACGGGGCGGCTGCCCGCTCCGCTCCCGGGACACCCCGTCCCGGGCCAGCTCACGGCCATCGGCCACCCCGCGCCCCGCCGCCCGGCCCAGCCCGCAGGACGGGGCCATGAGTCCCCACGGCGACGAGACTCTGACCGACCACCCGCCCGCGCTGCATCCGCACTCACCGCTGCCACCCGAGGCGGGGATCCGCCGGTACACAGTATGCGGGCGGCGAAGGTGGCCGAGCGCTGCTGGCCCCACGGCTACCACCGCCCCGCTGCGCTGCCCCCGAACTCCCCGCTGCCGGCCCGGCGGAGGAGCGGGCGGCGGCGCCGCGCATGCGCCGCGGGCGGCTCCCGCCGTGCCGGCCGCCAGGGGCCGCGAGGGGAGGGCGGCCGTGAGGCAGGGACGGCGACCATGAGGCGGGGCGAGCCCGCGGGACACCGCTCGCCCGAGGCGTTAAGCGGCCCCCCGCTACAGCCTCCGCCTTACCCCGCTGCCGCTCTCCTGCGCCGTGCCTTCAGCCGAGGCCCTCTTCCGAGCTGGTTGCGGGGTCAGCGGCCCCCTCCCGCTGGGCGACCCCTGCCGCCGCCCGCCGTGGGGGCCTTCCCTCGGCCCGTCGCCCTACAAGACCCCATTAACGGTCGGGAACGCGGGCCCGGCGGCCGCTGCCTCAGCGCTGCCCGGCCGAAACGACCCCCCCACCAGGCGTTTCCAGTCATAAAGTTTATATCAGTTTATTTGTATAGACGGACGCGGCCTTTTCTTGTGGTGGGGAAGTCGCCTTCCCCCACCTCCCCCGGCAATTGTGCCCTTTGACGGAGAGCTAAAAATGACGCAAAAAATTACGCTAGGTCTTGTTTTCGCTGAGGTCTGGGCCTTTGGGTGGGCTCAGATCTCACCCCACAGTAGATCCATTTCAGGAACCCTAAAACTCTAATGTTCCACGTTATAAATTAAGGGTAGTGTGGTTATTTGGTTTTTTTTGTTGTTGTTGTTTTGTTTTGGGGTTTTTTTTTGGGGGGGTTGTTTTGTTTTGGGTTTTGGTTTTTTTGTTTGGTGGTTTTTTTTTTTTTTTTCTGCTCAGAGTTGGTGCTTGCTAACTTTTGGTCCTTCATCTGAAACCAAAGACTTTGTAAGCTTGTTTTTCTTGGTTCGTGACTGGTACCTTCATTTTCGCCTCTTATGATTTTTAATGGATGTGTACGGAAAGAGGATAAAGTTGCTCAGAAAATTCACAGCAAATTAGTAAACCCTACCTGACTTCAAAGGTGCTGTTGTCAGTGGCGCAGTGGCCTAGTTAGAAATAACTTAGGAACGATTCACAAAAATAACAGCTTGGCTTGCCAGAGGAGAGATTGAGGTCTAAATGGTGTGGAGCGTAAAATACCATTTATTCTGCGAAAATGGAAGTGAAGGTTCCTATAAATATGCACTGTATTTTGAAGTTTAGGTTGCTGCTGCCTTCGTATTCAATGTTCTGTGGCTTCAATTTTTAGTGGATTACTATGTTGTATTACCAGTACTTTTAACCTTTAATTTTATATTAACAGACACCTGACAATCGTCAGAAAAAGGAATGAGGTAATAGTACAGTCACAGAGATGTTCAGGGAATAGAAAGATGAGACACAGTTTGCAATAGTTCAGACATGTCTCAGCTTCTTTAATGGATCTTGGCCTATAATTAAAAGTTAATGCTTTTGTATATGTCAATTGAGACCTGACACTGAGACCATCAGGATTTAAACAAAAGAAATTACATTAATGTATCTGACAGTACTTTGACAGAATTACCTATAAATTCAAATCCCCTGAATCAATGGGAGACAAAATATCTCTGCTCTTGGAAAGTTTGCTGAGGCCCTGACAAGCACAAATGGTCATCAGTAAGTCCTGTATAAATTTCATACATAGCTGAATCAATATCAGGGTCACAAGTTTAAGGAGAAAGAAAAAGGTATGGTGGTTGATCGTAGGTAATATTAGTATTATATGTAATATATCCTTCCTAGTTCACAGGAAAGACAAAATCTGCATTAAAAAAAAAAAAACCGAATGGTTCAGCTGAACAGAAAGTTTAACATCGCCTACATGCATAGATTTTAATTTATTTGTTTAAAGCATTGATTTTTGTCAACTCAGGACAAGAGGTCAAAAATCAAAGTTGAGAGGAGGAAAGGGGCTTTGAAAATTAGAAAATTGTGTTACGTTCTGTATAATACAACACTATTAGCAGTGTAATACTTACTTTTATACTTGAAAGGCTGCGAAGGCAGAGACACACTGTACAAGCAAGGACTGTGTATAGAGAAGAAAAAAGGAATGTCCTGAATCATTTTTGTAGACATGTTTCATTTTGTATTACATTTGTCACAGTAAGATGTATATTTAGTGAACATGGATTCTTATATGCTTATGACAGTTTTTTACCTTTTCCACATGGAAAAGTTGTTGTAAACCTATTTGATCTCTGGAGAATTATCACCTTTATAAGTGACACAAACTTTCAGCCCTCTGCAGAGAAAAAAGAGATTATTCCTGAGTAATTTCTAAACCTGGTTGCAAAAATTGCCTCGGGGTATGAGCAATTTTCATAAATTACAACAGTCACCAAGCATTTTAGTTTGTCGTGAACACTAACCTACACTGAGATGGTTTCATTACTGGAAGAAGATAAAACTGTTTTAAAGTTACTCTAAGTTGTTTCGGTTACCCCTTGCCTGCAGCCGAAGTAGTACAATGTTTGCCAAGAGAACAGTGACATGCAAAGGACTGCCCAAGTGGCATGACGAAAACCATATGATTTTCAAATGCTGATAGTCTGATGTTTCAAGAAATGTTTAAGTTTTACCAATTGCAATTCAAAACTGAAGATGAAAATATGAAATTTTATATGCAGTGTTGACAGACTTTTAGCTCAATTTCTCTTTTCCAGAAGAAAAGTTTCCTTTTTTTTTTGCATCCAATAACAGTTGCATCAGTGAAAAAAACAGCATTATTGCTTATGTTGATAATACTTTTTAGGACTAGAAAAGCATCTTCAGTGCTATGAAGAAAGAATTCAGAGAAGACTCAAAGACATTTAGAACAAAAGGTACATTTTAAATCACGGTATTGTAATTGCTTTTGAAATGCAGATAACTTTATATTCTATTTACAGTTTGATCTGAATCATCAGAACGTCATTTTTGAATTGTAGACACATAATTCACTAATCTAATCATTTATTTATTGTCTAAAATGAAACTGTATTTTGTAATTCAATATACAGATAGCAATTAGGTTTAAAGACAATAAAAATAAAAGACAGGGCATTTTATGACTCAGCTGCAACTTTAAAAATATTTTACTAAATGAATGATAAGTAAGATACAAATTTTAGAAACTGTCTATATCGTAGACTAGAATATTCTTCAGAAGAATGGCCTCAAGTTTGTACTGATATAATACCACTTGAAATTTCTGTGATATGAACAAAAAATAGTGGCAAGCTGCATTAGGTTGCTTGAGAGACTAAGATGCCTTCCTCAGGATGGTCTCATCTGACCTTTTGCGTTTTCTTGTAGGTGATTGGGAGCGATTTTCATGTGAAAGGCTGAATTTCTCTTCCTGCCTACCACAGTCTAATACAGATACTGTCAATGCTATTGTCCCTGCTGGTAAATGCTAGTGGGAATATCTAGTGGCTCATTCTGTCCCTCTCACCAGACAGCAGCAGGGGCAGTCCACTCTCCTCATCTCAGCCTCTTCCCTTCTGCTATGTGAAGCAGCAGCTCTTCTAGGTCCTCCTTCCTTTCCTTTCCCCATAGTTATTTGTAACCTGGAATTTGGCAGATTGCTGTTGTTGTTTGAGAGGATGAAAGGGGGAAAGCAATTCCTCATGCAGAGGTGTGGCCATAGGCTGCTGCAGCATTTGGGGTTCAGGACGTATGTACGGCTGAGTCACGAAACTTGGATTTGACCCCTAATCCCAATGCTGCCAAGGTTGGCCCATTCTGAATCTAGGGCTTAACATTTTCTTCAATGTCTTGACACCTGATTCTAATGCCATGATGCCTAATGACAAAGCACTTTGCAGAGGTCCCCATTCTCTGTTATTCCCATCAACTAAGGCATCCGTATGATTTCTTCCAAATACATAACAAACAAAATGGGAAACTGTGATCCTCCTCAATGATGAGGTTAGAGTTAAGAGCTCCAGTGTCCACACACCCCTCTGAAATTTGTTTGTGGGGAACTGACCAGCTCTTCTGTGCATTTCTGAAATCCCCCCATGAGCATCTTGGAGATCCCTGGAAGTCTGGAAACAGATGTGCATGCACCACGTGAAGAAAAGAGGAGGAGAAGTCAAAGGCATATGTG
Source organism: Fratercula arctica (assembly GCA_947846985.1). Classification (NCBI taxonomy): domain Eukaryota; kingdom Metazoa; phylum Chordata; class Aves; order Charadriiformes; family Alcidae; genus Fratercula; species Fratercula arctica. The sequence continues at coordinate 91,661,099 of CANTUZ010000001.1, read as the reverse complement.
TAGACAAGGCCTGAGAAGGAGCACCAGAGAAAGAAAGGGACCTGTTGCCACTACCTCCTAAAATGTTTGTGGGAGGGGCTGTTCAGCAACTTGTGTGGATGCTCAGATTCATTAGAAGGCAGGTGAATGTGAAACAAAGAACAGCGAAAGTACAGTTCTTGTGGTGGAAAGCCATTTAAAATTTAGAAGACAGCAAAATAAAGAAAAGTAGATTTGTCAAGTCTGTATCAAAGGCAGCTAATCAGGATAGGCAAAAAGAGACACAAAATCTGATTCAGAAACTGTGTTCTGGAGAAAGAAGCTTTGACAATTGTTAAATTCATCTTTAAGGAATGAAGGAAGCTCCCAGCCAGATACAAGCTATGTGGATGCCTGGAATTCAGCAATCTCCCTGCAGTTCAGCTGGACAATGGAGACAGGCACACATCATTGTACGTTAGGTCTCCAAGAATCTGCCTTTCTTTGAAAGGCAGGGAGTTTTTCTGTAATAATTTACGAATGCTTGCCACAGATTGTTTGAATACGTAGTACTCGACCATATTTTTTAACTTAGTAGCAGGTGGTTGGGAAGTAACCGGGAAAGGCAATAGATGAAAAATTTCTTTATGAGGGCTAGGAAACAATATTTAACTTAATAATTATGCAGTACTTTCTTCCTTGATTCCAGATGCATTGCACAGTTTGTTTGTGAAGGCTTAGAGCCAAAAGCTCAAAAGGGCAATGAAAAAGTTAAAAAAGACTCTGTGAACAGAGAACAAGAAATGTCACAGACATATTGGAAGAGAGCAAACTGTCATTGAGCCTTGCTGAAAGGAGTGGAAGCATAAAAGCAGATCAATCCTGAAGTAGAACTCATTGGGGAAATCTTACAGTTATGCAGATTTTCTCCTCAGAAATTAATCAATTTTTAAGGGTATAGTTTAATAAAATTTAAATTGGGAGAGGTATCTTTGTTCCAAGGTGTAATTTCCAGAGAGAAAGAGACCCATTAGTACAGGTAATAGATTTTCTGTGTAGCTACTTTCCTTGGATTTTTGAAAATGAATTCAAATCCCTGCTCTTCTACTTCCTGTACATGATGTGGGGAAACATTGTGTCCCATATCATGGAGATGTCTCACTTTATAAAATAATTAAGTATTCACCAGAACAGCAGTAATAGAGCCACCTGAAGGCCCTAACTTCCTGTTAAGCTGAATGACTCTCAGTTTTCATGAAAAAGTCTAAAACCTCAGTTTCTTCCCAACTTCTGTTGTGGTATAGAAACAATTTCGAATTTTTATGTCATACTTGCTTTCATCTCTATGAGTAAACAGTCAGTTGAATTTAAAAAGATTGTTATAGGCAATTAAACAATTGCTTCTAACTCCAGGTACCTTCTGTAAGTCCATTCCTAAATCCTGAAGAAATGAGGTACAAAAGTGAAAATCCAGACAGACCTTTCTGGGGTGAAATAATTATCATTATCATGCAGCTCAGGAGCAGGACAAGGTGTGTGAGAAACAAGGGTTCCAGCTGAAGGGAGATGGAAGTCCAAAGCCTATCTCAGTGAAAGAACTGACAAGACTTAAAAAAACGGAAGGAAGCAGAGCTGTAGCTAGCACAATAACTGTGATACTATACTGTTTTCTAGAAAAATATATTATCCATACATATATACACACCTTAAATTCAGGCACAGTGTACATATACAAAGGAAGCATGTCTTACAAAGTCTTCTTTTTTAGGTGTATAAAATGATACAAGTAAAGATACTTTTAAATACATAACTTCCTTGAAACAAGCAAAGGGGAAATATATAAAGTATCATTTACTGCCAAGAATAGTGCAGGTTTATTATGAGCGCTGTCTTTCAAACTCACATATTAAGTTTCCTGGTTTTGCTGTGCATTGTGTTTGCACAGTAAATTGTACCTTGTGCTAGAGCATTTCTCTGGATGTCACACTTTCACATAAATGTAACTGGTTTGTTATCTCTTTGTCATCAAACAAAGCAAACAAATGTAAACCCAAGATGTTTCTAAAGTGCCATGTCAGACACAGATCTAATATCCTCATTACTCAACATCTCCTGCTCTGTGACTTTTTCTGATCTCCTGACAAATGACAAATTTCAGCAGTGAAAGGGCTAGTCTGATAATAAGACAACAGCACAAACTTTCCCTCCTCCTTTTATCCCTTCATCCTGTTTTGCCATCTAGTTCTAAAACTTCTGATGGCACAAAGAAGCAATAACCTCTATGGGGAACTGTACAATATTTTCCAGCGTATTCAGCCCTTTCTCCCCTCCAGTCCCCCCGCCTTGAGATCTTGTACTGGAGCAGTATTCCTCTTAGCCACGTAGGGCTAGATTAGCTTCTCTTTAGGGGTTAAAGCTGCCTTTTAATCAGGCAGAGGAGTTGGTCGGTAATGGCAGCAGTGATGAGTGATGTTCCCAAGGAGCTGAGCGCATTGCCTCGTAATGACTCCTAACCCTGCTGCTGCACCGAGCACAGTTGCTTGCTGCATTATGTGAATTTACACCACATTAATGAATTATACACTGTTGGGCTATTTTCATGTGCATTTAAATATCACTGTGTAATACATTAACTCAATTCAAATATTTTAGATTTTTTTGTAATCCTTTATTATTCCAGCGTAGCGACATTGGAATGTTTAGTGTTCTGAATGACTAACTGCTCACATCTAAATGGCTTTGTGCTTTCAGAAATTAATTTATGATTTGCTACACTCCCTTCCCAAACACTGTCAGGATTTGATGTGTGTTCCAGTTGTACTGTGAATTGTTTAGAAAGTGCCATTTTGCATCTGTGAAGGTATTCACCTGAATCGCCGTAGATCACACGTGTGATTGATCAAAGCCAAATATTACAAAGTAATTGCAAGTGTATTTCTATTCTGTAACCTGCAGTAAGGAGAGCAGGATACATATAAGTCCTATACCATTGCTTTTATAGTGTATATTTTAGTTTGATTTGTGGCCTCCATGTGACCTATGAAAGTGCCATAATTATTCTTCTGATCCTGAGCATTTATATATCTTGTAATTTCTTTTGTGGTGTTGAAACAAATAAAGGGGAAAAGAAAAGGAAACAAATAAAGGGAAATATTTAAAAAACAAACTAGGTGCTTTAACTATGTAGTTCTTCCCTACACATTAGCAACCACAAAACCCCCAGTATTGTATGATATGAATCTGCAAGTTATTTAGGACAGTAGTAAACCTTGGAACTGAAGATTGTGTGCCTAGATCCCTACTGGGGCAACAAAATAAGCAATGTTCTAATCAGGGCTTCTGAGTAGCTTTGTTTCTCACTGGATAAGAATGTGAGAATATTCAGACTAACATCCTGGAAGGAAAACAAATAGCTGATGAAATAATACCATTTGTAAAAGAGAGTCTGACAACTGTTAGGAAAATTCCAGTTCCCATGATATTTGTGCAAATAAGTGATTTTGGAGTCACACTGCTAGACTCTACCCTTGAGTTTGGAATGTATTTCCATACTTTCAAGAAAAGAGGAAGAACAGGAAACAGATGAGTGACTTTTTATTTTATAACACCACACAAAGCTTTTAAAAGTCCATTTGATATAAAAAATAAATAAGCAACTATGTTTAACAGGGCTGTTCTAGCAATCTCAGCATCCCTGTAACGTCAGAAGCAACTTAGATTTCTTTTCTGTGGTTTATAGTGTCTCTCCAGAACATCCCAACAAAATAGCATCTGTGCAATGCATCTTTTTTTCCTTGAAGTCTGTTACGCTGTTTCTAATATATATTTGATACACACATTTAGTGACAAGGTGAGCATACAAAAAGAGCAAATATCCCAAGTATAAAATCCAACGTAAATTCAAATGACTGGAAATTGACTTTTTTAGCACTTTGTTACTTCATGCTGTCAGAATTCCACTGACATGATCTTATAAAATGCAGCACTATATGCCTTCTGATTGTTAACAAGAGCCTAAGGAGAATTATATTTATTCTGTATGGTCCTCCAAGTACACGTCTTGAATTTCCTCACAACGCGATGGTGACAATATCCTCTGTTGTGCTATAATTCTGCTAAATGAGAGACCTTATTAGAAGACTCCACTTCTTTCCTGGGCAGAATAGGTCTCTTGTGATGAGTGACTGATATACCAGATGGGCGTTCTGCCATTCAGAGGGACCTTGGCAAGCTGGAGGGGTGGGCCAACACAAGTCTCATGAAGCTGATCAACGGGAAATGACAAGTCCTTCCTCTGGGAAGGAATAACGCTGTACAACCGATCTCCTGGAAAGCATCTTGGCAGAAAAGGACCTGGGAGTCCTGGTGAATGCTAAGGTGATCATACCATGTGCCATGTGCCCTTGTGGCAAAGGTGGCCAACAGCATTCAGGTCTGCATTAGGCAGAGTGTCATCAGCAGCTGATAGAGGAAGGTGATCCTTCCCCTCTGCTCAGCCCTGGTGAGACATATCTGGAGTGCTGAGTCCAGCTTTGTTCTCCACAGTACAAGGCAGATATTGACGTACTGGAGAGTGTCTGGTGAAGGACCATGAAGACTATTGAGGGACTGGACCATCATACAGGGAAAGGCTGAGGGAGCTGGGACTGCTCAGTCTGGAGAAGGTAACGCTCAAGGGTATTATCATCACAGAATCATCATAGAATGCGTTGGTTTGGAAGGGACCTTTAAAGGTCATCTAGCCCAACCCCCCTGCAGTAAGCAGGGACATCTTTAACTAGATCAGATTCTAGAATCTTATCCATGTGTATGAGTATTTGATGGGATGTTTATCCCATAGAAGACAAAGCCAGACTCTTGTCAGAGGTGCCTAGTGAGAGGACAAGAGGCAATGGACAAACTGAAATATTGAAATAGGACATTCCATTTAGATATAATAATTTCTTTTTGTTTGTTTGGTTGGTTTGTTTTGTTTGTTTGCTATGATGAGGGTGCTCAAACACAGGAACAGGCCGTCCAGAGAGGCTGTGGTGGTATCCTTGGAGGTACTCAAAACCTGACTGGACATGGCCTTAAGCAGTCTGCTCTGAGCAGATGTTTGGACTAGATGATCTCCAGCAGCACCTTCCTGCCTCAGCTGATGTGTGCTTCTGTCTCCAGACCACTTCCATGTAAATGAGAGTTTTGCAAGGGTAAGGACAACAGCAGTAAGTTTGAAACTTAGGACTGGGCCAGGTCTTGTGTTTTGAACCAAATTGTACATGTTTTGAGTAAAAGAGAAGAGACAGGTATGAGGAACTGAGTACATGTAGAACAGATCTAGCTGCAATATGAGGGTGTAGGCCTAATTTATGGTACCAGGGTGCAGCAGGTGGCTGCCACTGGGTGATGATCAGAGAGCAGGAGCTGTGAGTGACAGGGTGCTTAGAAACAACCCCCAAATGCCTCCTGGCTCAGGACAGAAGCCAACAATAAGGCTTCCCGATGCTCTTCCTTGCTGCCCCATGGCTTTTACTACCATGATCATCTTGGAGCTGGCCCCTGCTCTTGGTGCAGGTGTTGCAAGGTGCTGGGGTGCTCCAGGCCCTGACATCTAAATTGTGCCCACTCACTGTCCAGTTGAAATAAGCAACTGTTTTACAGCTATCCCTGACTAACCTAACTGAGGGGTCAAAAGGGAGCAATGAAAGCAATTTTAATGTCAGAAAAAAATGTGACTGTTAGTGTTGGGAAAGGCAGCAAGGAGAGGACCCCCTGGTGAAGCACTAACTCTTTGTGTCAGTGAGTAAGCGTGTTAGTGAATGAGAGGCTTTCAGTTGACTGCACCCAAGCCTGCATGAAATCACAAGGTTTGAGCTTCTGTATCAGCATCAGTGATGTAATCATTTGCCTTTGGCTCTGAGGCTTATCTTTCTTACTGCAGCAAAGAGCTAGTGGCTTGCATGAATTCATTCACAGTTTATTTTGAAATGTCTTAACTATTGTTTCTGGATATCTGAGGAAATTGTAGGATGACGCTGGAGGATTATTGCTGGTTGGGTAAAGCCAGCTTCTTTCTACATAGCTAACAGCCATATTAGCAAATAATTGATTTGTGGTCAGGAGCAGGAGCAAAATTAGATTTAAACTTCAAGCTATTTTTTGGTAAATGCACACCCTTCTCCCATTACTTTAACTTGGTAATATCCAGCAACCCTGAGAAAGGTCTTTTTTTTATAACTCGTAACCATGTTGGACTTCAATCCAATGGTGAGAGCATTCTGATAAGCATTGCACAGTTTGCATCTCCAAGGCTGATAGAAGAGTGGTAATAAATCATCTTAACAAAATCTTGCGCTCTTAAAGAGAAGAAAAAAGAATAAAAGAATAGGAAACTATGTCAGATGAGTGAAGGTGAGTATGAAAAAATGGTGTGGGTGTGCAGGGATCTAATCAGAAAGTTTATAGAACAGCAATATGCAGAGAACACAAGCAACATAAGGGGTAACAAGAAGTAATTCTGTAAAAACATGTTAATGATTAGAGAAAGACCTAGGAATGGTCTTTAATGAAGAGGAAGAGCAAGAGATGTGTGGAGAGTAGTTATCAATATCTCAAAGACAAGAGGAAATGGCCTCAAGTTGTGCCAGAGGAGGTTTAGACTGGATATTAGGAAAATTTCTTTACAGAAAGGCTTATCAAGCACTGGAACAGGCTGCTTAGGGAAGTGGTTCAGTCACTATGCCTGTAGGTATTTAAAAGATGTGTAGATGTCATGCTGAGGAACATGTTTTAGTGGTCGACTTAGGAGTGCTAGGCTAATGGTTGGACTTGGTAATCTTAAAGGTCTCTTCCAACCAAAATGATTCTATGATTCTATGACTGTCAAAAGAGCTTCTGGTGGATTTGTCCATAGCCCTGCTCCATTCAGTGAGTGATAAAACAGAAAATATGCTTATTACATTGTCAGATAATATGCAGAGAAATTGCAAGTATGCTTGAGGACAGGATTAGAATGAACAGTAATCTTGATAAACTGAAAAAATATAGGATATGATTCTATAGAAACAATTGAAAAATAGTACACATAAGCAGGAATAATCACCTGCACAAATATGGTATGGTATATCAGTTCTTCAGAGGAGGATCTGGGGAGGGGTGGTGATATGGTGGGTCACAAGCTCGATGTGAAGCTAAACTGAAATTCTTATTGGGACATAAACAGTAATAGATTGAAGGACATAAAAATTCTCTTTTCCATTCTGCTCATCACTGTTAAGGTCTCTGCTGGAGTACCATATCCATGTTCTCAAAGGAGATCAGTGAAAATGATCAGACGTCTAAGAAGCATGACTTACCAGGAAAGACTGAAAGAGCTAGGATTGCTTAGTAAAGAGGAGAAAACTGAAGGGAGACCTGATAGCAATCATGAAATACATAAAGGCTTTTCCAAAGAAGAAGTGAATAGTCAGTTTTCCAGGTCCTTGGTGGACAGGGAGAGGAGTGAAAGAGATTTATGTTAGGTATTGGGAAAGTCTTTCTCATGGTAAGCTTAACAAAACAGTGACATTCATTGCCTGGACAGTTTGCAGATTCTCCATCAGGGACTCTTAAAAAGTAGACAGACACCTGTCAGGAATGACAGTATCATTGATCCTAAATTGGGGCAGGAGGATTATGTTTTACTAGATGCTTTCTAGAAGTCTTGCTGGGTTCTTAGATACCAGTTTCTACCAATAAACCTCAAAGCAGTTTTTGCAAGAGATATTATATTTAAATAATACATTTATGGTTAAAGAATTCCAGTTATTGCCAGTCCAAAGGAATTTTAAGAATATTTACAACTTTAAAACCTGTTGGGTTCCTGTATCCTGGCAAATCTCCAGTAACTCAACTGACTACCAACAGAGCTACTGACAACCTGTGATTTCAGTTGCCATGCAATAAAAACTTATGTTGTTCTTAACCTGTAGGGTTCTTTTAATCTGTGTATTTGACTGTCAAATGCTGGTATAAGTTTCTCACATAGATCAGGATCTTAGATTACTGGGTGAGGAAATTTTAATTCCACATGTATTCATCCTGTATATCTGTCATGTGGTAGTTGCACCCCTCCTTGCCTACAGGTCTGGCCAGAGTGGAGGATTTGCATAAGGCAGTCTGCAGTAGAAGGCAACACCCGGGAACCAACGTTGTGATGATTGTTTGAGTTTTGAGTTTAGCACCAAGCCATCACCTGTGTCTGCTCTGCAAGCAAGCAATTGGTTCTGAGGTACATGATATGATCTTTTGGCAACAGAAATGCCAAAGAAACATTACTGTCTCGAAAAACAAGCAAACAAAAACAAAACCAGAAAACAATGGCTCAGTGTCTCGTTCTATGTAAAACAGGAGTTATACATCGTGCCACAAAGAGAAAACAGCACATTACCTGAGATTTGTATATGGTCTTTCTCAAATATTTCCAGATACTTCCTTTCTTCTGCTAAGAAAAAGACAAGCTGCTTGTAATATGATTTTTTTTTTCCGTATTATTTGCCAACTAACAGTAGAATTTCACCTACTTATGGCAACAGGTACATTTCCATTGATTGGGAGAGCCTGGAGAATCCTTAGTGGTTTATCTTTCCCTTTCCCTGTTTTTTGGTGCCTCTTGGCTGTAAGGATCTCTCATTTTAAATCTTATTTGGTCTGTGTTATTAAATGGAATGCTGACCTATATCTGATTGGCAAATTGAAATTCCTGGTGTCCTGCCTGTGAAGAGCTTGTGTACCCAAAAAATGCCTTAGAAAGAAGATGACAGGTATCCCTGATAGGTCTGCTTATCTGCTAGAAGAGAGGGCTTACAGGCTGATTGAAGACAACCTCATCACTCTAATTCCGCTGCATCTTGTAGTGAGGTGTTAAGGATGGGGAAAACCAGAGGTATATGATAAAGCACGTAATATTATGTCTTTAGCTGTTGTCATGTACAGTTCTGATGAATTAGATAGCCATTTAACTTTATGAACAGCTCCTATAGGCAGTGCACTGTATTCTGTAGCGGAGGCTTTCTGGTTGTTGGCTCTGAGCTTCCCTGAAGAGCTTCCTGCCAAAAAATGGACTCTGTGGACCCGGAGCATTCCCACCCACAGCCTTCAAAAGGAACAGCAGCATTTTCACAGCCCTTTGCAGTTATGTATCATTCCCTCAGTGCAGCTTTGGTCCTTTACTGTAGCGCTTTTCTTATCTGTTGCAGTGCCAAGTGAAACAAGTTTATATAAACATTCAGTGTCAGTTTTGTGCAAACACATTTTATTTTGCTTTCCAGCCCTCTAGCAGTATATACATTGTCAACAGTTACATTTCAGCTGTGAGCTGGCCCTTTCAAACTCAGGGCTAGTAAAATATCAAACTTTTATAACAAAAAGTGAAGTATTATCATGCTCTTCAACTGTGCTAGTAATAGTATTTTATCCAAAGTATTTCATAAAGAACAACATTTGTTGTTTCCCCAAGGAAAAATGTCATGAAATTTGTACTGTCATACAATCAGTTACTGTGTCCAGACTTACAGCTAATGAGACAGGAGGAAGGCTTTTAAGAGGAAAACAGTTTAAACTACTGTGTCAGGCAAACCGGGGACATCAAAATTGTAGTTTTCTTCCTGATACTTGTGATTTTACCAAATTCACTATATCAAAATGAAGGCCTATTTTTATCCTACAGTGTAGTTTTTGCTAACACAACCCTCTAAATATGTCCTTGCAAGCTGTTTTGAAACGGTGAATGATTAATAAAATGTATAGCAGCTTTCATTTTTATAATTTGTCTGAATCAGGCAAAGTAAGAAGACATTTGAATGCTTCCATAGTTGCATTTATATTACATTATGCCCAATTTGTCATCAATAATGCAACATATGGGGATAAATTCAGATTTAGCTGGAAAATAAACATTTTTGTATTGCTGTCTGGAGTGGTGTATTTTGGACCTCCATTAAGCAAACAGATATTGTAAAAATAAATTCCATTTCCTGATTTCATATTCAAGCAGCCTGTTCCAGTGCTCTGCCACCCTCAGGGTAAAGAAGTTCCTCCTCATGTTTAGGTGGAACTTCTTATGCTCAAGTTTGTGCCCATTACCTCTTGTCCTGTCCCCGGGCACTACTGAAAAGAGCCTGGTCCCATCCTCCTGACACCCACCCTTTAAGTATTTATAAGTGTTGATAAGATCCCCCCTCAGCCGTCTTTTTTCCAGACTGAAGAGACCCAAATCCCTCAGCCTTTCCTCATAAGAGAGGTGTTCCAGTCCCCTAATCATCTTGGTAGCCCTCTGCTGCACCCTTTCCAGCAGTTCCCTGTCCTTCTGGAACCGGGGAGCCCAGAACTGGACACAGTACTCCAGGTGTGGCCTCACCAAGGCAGAGTAGAGGGGGAGGATGACCTCCCTCGACCTGCTGGCCACACTCTTCTTGATGCACCCCAGGATGCCATTGGCCTTCTTGGCCACAAGGGCACATTGCTGGCTCATGGTCATCCTGTTGTCCACCAGGACTCCCAGATCTCTTTCCACAGAGCTGCTCTCCAGCAGGTCAGCCCCCAACCTGTACTGGTGCATGGGGTTGTTCCTCCCCAGGTGCAGCACCCTACACTTGCCCTTGTTGAATTTCATAAGGTTTCTCTCTGCCCAGATCTCCAACCTGTCCAGGTCTCTCTGTATGGCAGCACAGCCCTCCGGTGTGTCAGCCGCCCCCCCCAGCTTTGTGTCATCAGCAAACTTGCTGAGGGTGCACTCTATCCCCTCATCCAGGTCATTGATGAATATATTGAAGAGGACTGGACCCAGTACTGACCCCTGGGGAACACCACTCGTCACTGGTCTCCAACTAGATTCTGTGCCCCTAATCACAACCCTCTGAGCTCTATCTTTCAACCAGTTTTCTATCCACCTTACTGTCCATTCATCTAACCCACACTTCCTAAGCTTCCCTATGAGGATGCTGTGGGAGACCGTGTCAAACGCCTTGCTTAAGTCAAGATAGACCACATCTACCGCCCTCCCCTCATCTATCCATCCAGTCATGCCATCGTAGAAGGCTATCAGATTAGTCAGACATGATTTCCCCTTGGTGAATCCATGCTGAGTACTTCTGATAGCTTTCTTTTCCTCCACGTGCCTTGAGATGACGCCCAGAACAAGCTGTTCCATCATCTTTCCAGGGATGGAGGTGAGGCTGACCGGCCTGTAGTTCCCTGGCTCCTCCTTCTTGCCTTTTTGAAGACTGGAGTGACATTAGCTTTCCTCCAGTCCTCAGGCACCTCGCCTGTTCTCCAGGACCTTTCAAAGATGATGGAGAGTGGCCCAGCAATGACTTCTGCCAGCTCCCTCAGCACTCTCGGGTGCATCCCATCGGGGCCCATGGACTTGTGAATATCTAAATGATCTAATTGATCCCTCACTCGCTCCTCAACCCAAGGGAAGTCTTCTTCTTTCCCTGTTACTTTATTCAATGCCTGGGACTTCTGAGGGCTGGGCCGAGCAGAAAAGACCGAAGCAAAGAAGGCATTCAGTAACTCTGCCTTCTCCGCATCCTCCGTCACCATGACTCCTGTCTCATTCAACGGTGGGCCCACAACTTCTCTGGTCTTCCTTTTGCTTCCAATATACTTGTAGAAGCTCTTTTTGTTGTGCTTGACGTCCCTAGCCAGGTCTAATTCCAAGGCGGCCTTGGCTTTCCTTGTTTCATCCCTGCACGCTCTGGTGGCATTCTTGTAATCCTCCCAAGGGGTCGGTCCCTTCTTCCACTTATTATAAACTTCCTTCTTCCACTTGAGCTTTTTCTGAAGCTCCCTGCTTAACCATGCAGGTCTCCTGCGTCCCTTGGCCGATTTCTTTCGCTTAGGGATGCACCGATCCTGAGCTTGGAGGAAGTGGTCTTTGAATATCAACCAGCTTTCTTGAGCCCCTTTGCCTTCCATAGCCCTAGCCCACGGGATCTCTCCAAGCAGTTTCTTGAAGAGGCCAAAGTTAGCCCTCCTGAAATCCAAGGTTGTAATTTTACTTCTTGTTGTTTTGTGGATAGCGCCCATGATCCTGAACTCAATCATTTCATGATCACTACAACCTAGGGTGCCCCCAACCTTAATGTCCTCCACCAATCCCTCTGTGTTTGTCAGTACCAGGTCTAGAAGTGCTCCTCTCCTTGTTGGCTCCTGTACCACCTGTGTCAAAAAGTTGTCATCAATGCACTGGAGGAGCCTCCTGGACTGCCCATGCCTGGCTGTGTGGTCTTCCCAGCAGATATCAGGGTGATTGAAGTCCCCCATGAGAACCAGGGCCTGCGATTGCGAGGCTACCTTCAGTTGTCTGTAAAAAGCCTCATCAGTTTCCCCATCCTGATCAGGTGGCCTGTAATAAACACCCACAACAGTGTCCCTCATATTTTCCTGTCCCTTAATCCTCACCCATAAGCTTTCGACCCGCTCTTCATCCGCCCCTAGTGAGAGCTCAATGCATTCCAAATGCTCTCTCACATAGAGTGCAATTCCACCTCCCCGCCTTGCTGGTCTGTCTTTCCTGAAAAGGACATAGCCACCCATGACAGCATTCCAATCATGCGAGTTGTCCCACCACGTCTCAGTAATTGCAATGAGATCGTGGCCCCGCAACCGCACACAGACCTCCAGCTCTTCCTGCTTATTCCCCATGCTGCGTGCATTGGTGTATAAGCATTTCAGAGAGGGAGTTGTGTGTGTAGTTTTGACCCTTGAGATGTGGTGTGCCTTCTGGCTTTCAGAAATACTGGCACACTGGCCCACAAGCGCTGAGCAACTACGCCCTGGCACCTCACCAGCATTTGTTTTCTTTCTCTGGAAAAAAAAGTTTCACGTTAAAAAATAGTTCTTATTACTGTTGTGTTGTATTGCTTTCCAGCATATGCTGATTATTAAATAAAGGATTTAAAATATACAGATAGGAAGTAATTTGTTTTGCAGATGAATAGTGATTCAAAGTCAATGATTTCGTTCTGAGGTTTGATTTTTTGCAAATATGAGAAATTCATGAGAACATTTGTATTAGCTGTTTAAGATAATATAAAATGACTTCTAGGAACTCTGTATAAATTTATACTATAGTTGCATTTGGCTAATGATTTCAGTTCAAGTCTTCCAAATCATTTGTTCTGAAAACTCTCAGGTTAAAATTAATATTATTCAAGGAAAAAAAAAATTGTTACAGATGGCTTCTGAAGTTACTGCAATGCAAGATGTTAACAATATTTTCTTCCATTATTTAGCCTTAAGTTTACTTTGTGCCATGCAATTACTATAAAGAAAATGATCTGTTTCTTCTCAACTTGTCTTTAGGCTTCACACACACACACACACACGAAAGACAGAAAGTTGTTGGTTTTAATTGAATTTATATGTGCATCACGGAAAAATGTTAATCTTTTCTATTGGTCTCAGGGTGTGCAGATGTTTGTTCTTAAAATGTTTAGAACTTAAATTTTGGCTCAAAATTGATCTCACAGTGTTCCTTAAAATCTGTAGATTGAAGGCGCTTTGCAAACCGCCTGTCTAATAATACCAGAAGGCCAATGCTTTCAAACTTTAAGACTTAAATTAAAGGTTCGGTTCCACAGACAGCTGACTGATTACTTGCTGTGGCTGAAAGGAGAGCTTCCTTCACCTTTTCGTCTTCCAGTTCTCCCTCTCTCCAGTTCTCCTCTCTCCTTTTCTCTTACCTCAGCCTCCTTTCTCCATCTTCCCTCCTCCAGCCCTTCCCCAAATCTGACCATCTGATCCATCCTCCCCACTCCCCTTATTCCAGCTCTGATGCTCCTCAGGACCTCACCCATAGTGGCAGCAATGAGTTTTTACTGGCCCACCTTGTGGAAATGAGCTCTGAGGTGCATCATCATCGATAGACTTACGAGACACACAAGCGACCAAGGTTTTGGGAGTATTGTGTCACCAATAGTCACCCACAAAAAATAACGTAACCTAGAGGTCAGGTATCCTACTGATAGGAAACATTCCTGGATGTTTCCGAGTTCTTCAAACAGTTATGGTTTTCTGCACTTCACAGTACAGAGAAAATAAAAAGCAACAGTCTGCCTGCATCTCTGTTTTGACACTTAGAGTTACGGTACAACACAATTTCAAAGAAATAATGCTAATCTATGTCCAGCGTTGACTAATTACATTCTTTTCAGCATAAGCATTTTTACACTCCATCAGCCTTTATGGATGGCTTCCTGTAAAACAAAGATGGCGCATTCACTACAAAATTTAATGAATGGAGAAGAACAGTTACAAGGTTTTGTTCTCCCTATTATAATGTGGCTAACAACTAAGGACAGGACAAATTTGATTGCACAAGAAACTCAGAATGAGTTTGCCAACGTGCTATCCCTAACATGCCTCCCTAATGAGGCTGAGAGACTGTGATTGGGGGTGATACTATACTTATTCTACACACAGAGAAACATTAGCAACCCTTCAGAAAGATTAACTTCCTTCCAAGCAGTATTAATGGATGGAAAATGAAGATTTTTATTTTTTTTTCCAGAGAAAGAAAACAAATTAAGAAACAAATACAGGAACATTTGGTTCAAATCAACACTTTTCCATCCAAAAGGATTTTTGCATGTTTTTATTCTTTTATCATTTAAAAAGTAGACCAATTTATTTTTTCTTTTTAATTGCTGCCCTGAGCAGCCACCTTACTCAGCCCAACAAAATCCCACAGTAAGTTTTTTAGAAATGATAAATATTCTCCATGTTAATGAAAAAGAGTCATCCCTTCCCTTTACCTAAAGGAGCCTAAACATACCAAAATACCTAATAATCAACCACACCTTCAACTAGTTTTGGTTAATTCAGTTTAGAAGTTAATGTATTGTGTTTTAAAATATCATAAGTGGATTGCTTGCCTTATGGCTAGCACAACCATTTAGACATTTAGATTTTTAGGCTTCTACAAGAATCAGAATTTGGCTTCTCATCTTTTTCTTAATTGGAAGCCATACTTCTCATAAAATGAATGCAATCCATGAGAGTCTAAGGGAACAACAAATATTCTTAATAAGATTCTTAATAAAAATCATAATAATTAATTATATAATTAATTAAAATAATCTTTTTTCATAATTACAGAAAGCAATAAGAAAGTCATTCTTTCATGAAGACTGGCTCACTTATACATTAATATGGTAGTATTTGAAACCTATCGATGTCAGCAAGGTGCTTTTCAGGCCACTGGAGCTGCGGGCAGTGATGTGACCAAGCAGGGCAGGGATGAGGGGAGCTGGAGACCAGCAAGCTTGCAGCATCACTGGGGCAGGTACTGGTGGCCTTGGGCTGGGCTGAAATGGGGCTCCTGATCCCATGGGTAGGGTTGGGGAAGGCCCTGGGGGAACTGGGCAGGGCCAGAAAAGCTTATGAATGCACTCAGGGCCTTTACAGATATGTACAGGCTTTCCTTTGATGGCTAGTAGACCATATACGCCAGTAGACATCTTTTCACAGTTGCATTAGCTGCTTTGAACAGAGCCCAAGGTCCACATTGGCATGGGAGAAAACTACTTTTTTCCTCATGTGTTTTGAGACAGAGTTGGAGGAAATCACTGGCATGGGAAAACTTCTACAGCTTGTACTGTATCTTTTTGACAGCTCAAGTGTAAGTTCATTTTTTTCATATTCCATTAAATACGAAATACATTGTGGAGGTTGAGCAAAAACTCTGAAATCACTTGCTAGAAGTGAATGTTTCTGTCATACTGTGAGCATATTACATGTCTTTTGTACTGTACAATAAGGGATAATTAACAATCGGTGATTGTTATTCTGGATTTGGTTTTTCAAGAATGTAGTTGATCAGCAGTAATAGATGCTGGGAAAGGGATTTTCCTGAGCTAGTGCAGCTCCAGGAGCAGGGGTAATGCAGCACGCAATTCCAATGTGGGTGTGAGTGAACAAAGGTTAAAAAGAACACTATTCAGAAGAAGAAATCTTCTTTAATGGATATATAACCTTAAACATATTTTGTGAATGATCACATATAGGAGCCATCAGAAGGTATCAGAAGGGCAAGTGTAGGGTCCTACACCTGGGGAGGAATAACCCCATGCACCAGTACAGGTTGGCGGTGACCTGCTGGAGAGCAGCTCTGCAGAGAGAGACCTGGGAGTCCTGGTGGACAAATTGACCATGAGCCAGCAGTGTGCCCTTGTGGCCAAGAAGGCCAATGGTCTTCTGGGGTGCATTAAAAAGAGAGGGGTCAGCAGGTTGAGGGAGGTCATCCTCTCCCTCTGCTCTGCCCTGGTGAGGCCGCATCTGTGTCCAGTTCTGGCCCCTCCAGTTCAAGAAGGAGAGGGAACTGCTGGAGAGAGTCCAGTGGAGGGCTACGAAGATGATCAGGGGACTGGAGCATCTCTCTTACAAGGAAAGGTTGAGAGACCTGGGTCTGTTTAGGCTGGAGAAGAGAAGACTGAGAGGGGAATTTAACAATGCTTATAAATATCTAAAGGGCAGGTGTCAAGAGGATGGAGTCAAACTTTTCTCCTCTCAGACAGGACAAGGGGCAACGGGCACAAACTGGAACACAGGAAATTCCATCTCAACATGAGGAAAAACTTCTGTACTCCGAGGGTGCCAGAGCCCTGCAACAGGCTGCCCAGAGAGGTGGTGGAGTCTTCGTCTCTGGAGATGTTCCAAACCTGCCTGGATGCGTTCTTGTCCTGCCTGCTCTGGGTGGCCCTACTTTGGCAAAGGGGTTGGACTAGATGATCTCTGAAGGTCCTGTCCAACCCCTGCCATTCTGTGATTCTGTGAAATGTGCTCAGCAGGAGCTACATTACCTACATAAGAACAGTTAGAGGAACACTGCTGAGATCAGAGTGTCAAGATCCCAGAAATCAGGAATGGCAGAAGTCTTTGTCATCTCAGCTGATGGCCTCTTGTGCCTGTGTTTTAAGATGTTATAAGAAATCTAAGATTTAAACCACTAATGTTAATGAGGCCAGTTCCCTCTTGAGTACAAAGGAGAGTTTCCTTTTCTATGTTCTAGCCCCTGGCTGCACACCAAAGCAAGGGGAGCGGACGATACAAAGTCTTTCTGAAATGCATATATGCACATATGCATATGCACATATGCAGTTTGGTCAGTCTGAGGAGTTGCAAGTGGTTTGGTTATTCAGTGATGTTAGACTTTTTATAGATTGTAGTTAGTTTTCTAGTGAGGCTTTACCAGTATGAGAAATCTGAGATATTATTTTTTTTTCTCACTGGACAGTTGTCAGGTTGCAAAAGACTCTTCCCTGACAAAAAATTAACATCTAAATAAAGGTCAAGCTCCTGCACTAAAACCTGGAGAAAACAGAATGTTCCATGAAAAGGCTGACAGGCCTGTATTTTAACATGGGTAAAACAGTGTGATTCCCTAGCTTTATTGTCAGAAACGTCTGAATCCTTAAGGCTGAAATTTTCCAAAGAAATAGCCTTGTGCAAACACCAGATATGGGAAAATTTCCTTGTAAGCAATTGGAGTTTGCATAATCTTAAGACCTCAAACACAAGGTCTTTTAATAGCATATATGGCCCCATCTGTAATAGAATTTATTCCAGCTGCTTGTATTGTGATGAATCCTAAAATATGCAAAGGATTACCCAGCTGTCTGGCAGACCTCCCTGATTTTCATTATGTCTTGAACATTCAAAGTATATTGAGAAAGTTTCAGTGAGCGTCCTGTTCTCCAGAGATTTAAACAACCCTACAGTCTTTTGCAGGCAGATATAAACTCACTCTCATGACATTCGAAGTCAGCTGGGAGCCGTGCTGATGTTTTAGCACGTTGTTGAGCCCAAGCTGATATACTCTCACAGGGTTTATTAGCTTTGCCCCTTGACAACAGCTTTACATAGCTTCTAGCTTGGAGATGGCTTGTCTCCAGCCTCTCCAGGCCGTGTCTGCCTGAGGAATCAGTGTAGAGGTGCCCATGGGAAAGAAGTTTAAGAAGTGCTGCCTATCTCGTACGCAGGGGAGGCTGCTGAGACAGTGCTTATAATGTGAATAGTAAACTTGCTTACAGCTGTGAGATTTCTCTTTGGCAGCTTAGAGGGAACTGGCTGCAATCACAAATGCACGCTGTGCAAATGGTACTGCATTAACTCGTTATAATGGTTTCTATTTTGTTACTACCCGGCACCGTTATGCACACTGCACAGAAACTGGATTATCAGTAAGAGTGAAAACCCGTCATGGGACAGCTATGTCCCATTAAATCTGACAAACTAAATAACTTGCAATGGCTTTCAGCGCATGTATTATTTATTATCAGTCATACAGTCTCCCTCAGCTGTTTTTCAGATTTGACCTGCACTGCGGAGTTTTGCCAGCAGAGTTATTTCAGCTGCAAGTGTGAAAATAATCGTACTCCCTTGCTGATAGAGCCGTGCTGCAGGAGAGAGCTTTTGTTGGCTTGATTAATCTTGCAGGGGAAAAAAACATAAACCAAGTTGACAGAAAAAACCCTCCTCAATGAATGCACACCGCATCTTCACTAGGCTGCTGTGCCAGAATAGCTGTGCTCAAACTGGGGTGTTGACAGAGGCTCGGTAGAAGAGATGAGCTCTCAGAGGTAAACAATCTTTAAAAAGCAGCCAAAATAGAACCTACATGCAAAAGAAGGAATAATAATTTTGCTTATTATGCATCACAGAGAGGGTTACACATTCTGTGAAATCCTGGACGTGTTAATTTCAATAGCAAAGGCCTTGTTCTTGTAGTCACAGAAGTAAATGCACAATTAAGGCTGAAATTTATTCTTTGGCTCAGGCGGTCCCTGTAGAACTAACCTGTTTATCTCTTCATGTTACACCTTTTTTCTTTTTCCAAAAGACTCCTAGTATTTAATCCTTTAATATATTGAACTACAATATTTATTCTTCATTTCTGCTTATTGGAATGCCAATATGCTCTCTTTCCTTATTGTTGCTTTATTAATGCATTGTTTTATCAAGATAATGGAAATCATTAGCACAAGAAAAATACCATGGACAACAGTGAGCTTGTAGGGATTAATCTTCTTTCTTATCCCTTGAGAGTCTGGTTTTAATTCAGAGAAATCTCTCAGGCTGAATGGACTGGAGGAATGGACCGAGGGTCAGATGAAACCAGAAAAGTAAGATAATAATTCAAAATAGAGCATTACGTTGCACAGTGAACACAAAGATAACAGACTGAACAGAGCAGAGGTGTGGAATATGCTTTGCAGATAACTACCCACTGGGTCCTGGCTGCAGCTCATTGTAATACATTGCAGTGCTGTCTTCATTAAAATTGCTTCATTTCCTGAGATGTGTAAGTTGTGCTTGTCTTCCTCTTGGTACAACGTATAAGGTCTGGCTTCCTCAGTGGTATTAGTCTTCTGTGCATATGTCAAGTCAGTGTTTAATGCCTTCAGATAGTCCCAGGGTACTCCTCAGGTTGCTTGAAGGCCTCAAAGCTAAACCTTAAAGTGATTAAAAAATCAAGACCAAACTATATTAAAGGTTGAGTTTCAGTCTATGAACTACTAAGACAGCTGGTCTCCTGGGATGATGCAGCTTACAAATCAGAAGGTAAAACACACAGACCTGGGAGACTGGACAACCTCAGGATCACAGACAATTTTTCTTCCTGAGGAAACCTCTTCACATGCCTATCTCCTGGCTAAACCAGTCCTCAATTTTGTAGTAAAAAAAAAAAAATAGTAACAAAAATACACTATCCTAACAGTATACTGAAACCTGAGAGAGATCAGATATTTCATGAAACCCACTAAGTTCTTCATTGCTGGAAATCTGGGTTACAAGTGGAAGTTGTTTAGCTATGGCAGTGATGGGTAGGATTTTAACCCCCCAAATAACTTGACATGAATTAGGAATAATGACAGCTTTAAACTAAAAGAGGGAAGATTTAGCCTAGATATAAGGAAGAATTTTTTTTAAAATGAGGGTGGTAAAACACTGAAACGAGTTGCCCAGAGAGGTGATAGATGCCTCATCCCTGGAAACACTCAAGGCCAGGTTGGACGGGGCTCTGAGCAGCCTGATCTAGTTGAAGATGGTCATTGCAGGGGGGTTGGACTAGATGACCTTTAAAGGTTCCTTCCAACCCAAACCATTCTATGATTCTATGATTCTATGACAGTATTTTGCGACTTTTATTGTATTTATACAAAATATGAATGGTACCCTGTTAACTGCTTATGTTTTCATCTGTTAGATTTATAATGGCATCATAAAGATAATTACACTCAGCTAACTGGGTGAGTAACATATTTTATTCCTCAGGGTAGTAAAGGATGTGAAGGACTGAATACAGAAGAAGTCCCAGTTTCGAACACTGGTCTTTCATCCGAGACCATCAAAGGTCATTTATCTGCCTCATTGTACTTTATCTGGCATCTGTCATTTGAATAGTATCCTTTAATTTTTTACATACCTATCCCCAAGGATCACTGACTAGGAAAAAGTAAACTTCATATCTGTATCTGTACAGTAGTTCACTAGAGGAAATTATTAAAAATTCATTACATTAATCTCTTCTTAGAGATGTTAAAAGCTGTGTCTTTTGAAACTAAGGAACTATTATTGGATTTGAACTGAGATTTCCAAAAAACAAGCCAGTGCAATATATAAACTCACAGGTTAGTCAAACGCAAGGGTAGGCAGATGATGTCTAATATACTAATTCTGTAGTCACAATTAAATCATAAAACTTAAAGTTTATAACAACAATGACAACTGCTTTCCATCCTAAAAATTTTCTCCAGAAATTACAGAGGCATGATTAAGCTAACATAACTGTACTAATATAACTGTCTATATAGATGCATATTCCAGTGTGAGTGGCTTTTTCTGGTTCAGCTGAAATCAGTTCTGAAAGAATTAATGCCAAAACTGGAAAAAAAGCCCTCTTACAATGAGATGAAAGTGTCCACATATGAATTTGTATTAATGCCTTTGTAGCACTTTAGAGTCACAGCTTACCTTTTATTACCATAATTTTCCATGTGAACAATCTGTAATCTTCTGTCAAATGCCAGTAGCATTAACACAATCTGAGTTCAGTCTTGCATGAGGGTCCTATTCTAAAATAAAGTCAGCTGTGTTTCAAGCTGTTCCCTGCATTTTCATTCTTTTTTTTTCCTGGTTCTGGGAAACTATGCTAAAAGCTGACTGGTCACATTTTTTGACTTACACTGCTGACATGTAAGTTCTTTTTGAACTTAGGGTATTTTATGCCCTCTATTACAGTGTTTCATTCTTCTTCAAGTGAAAATGTGTATTTACACATAGTATGTCTAAAATGGTCTTCCCAATTGAATAAATACTGGTCTGTACATACAAGAATATTAGGTTGCTTAAACAAACATGTAAAAGTGTCTTAGTTGATCTAGGAAAAAAACATTTGTGATCCTAGTGTCATGTTGGTTTCTCTGCCTTGATGAGGACACATACTCACTCTGTTAAAGTAAGTGAATCTGCATGTGCATTTTAGGAATAATATGACTCCATAATAATTGTGGGAAGACCTGAGGGATGTGGGTGTCGGGTATCGTGGAGTAAATGTCATCTCATATTTGCAGACACCCGCAACATGTACCAACAGAGCTGTTCATGCCCAGGCTGTATTCTTCATGTCACCAGAGCATCAAACAGAAGGCAACAGTGGCGCCTCAGAAGGAGCACATGCAAGTAATTCCAGTGTTATCAACACTTTATTATTTGCCATTACACTTTTAGATGTGATGCTTTATCAACTCTACCAAGATACCAGTAACAGGAGGGTGGTCATAAAAAAGAGGTCTCTCTGTATCTTGTCCGTCCCAGCTACACACGAATCAGTGCATGTGGGTCAGACTAGTGACATCCACTCTTGGGATACTAGAAGGATGATTTTCATAGCTGCCTTGCTGAGTCCCGGGCCCAAGTCGCTGAAGGGTCTTGAGAATCCTTTCAGACTCTGGACCATGTTCCCTAAAAATAGCTGGAAGATGACTTTTCCTTTACTTTCACATCGGTTGCTTTTCCAGATGTCTGGCAGCCTTGGCAGTTGATGCAAGAATATCAGCCATTGCACACATGCCGCACAGCTGCTCCGCAAAGGTCTGCAGATGTGTGCAGTGAGGCTGCCCTAACTCACTCAGTATGGCAGCAGCATGCTCATCGCCTAGGCACATCAGCTGTGAGAAACCACACAGGCAGGCCCTCAGCCAGCATTGCTCCGGGCCTCCCAGTTCCCTCTGACAGCCTCCAGCAGGATTGCTTAGCCACACTTTTTCTAATCGAAGGCAAATTGCCTTTGGACCCAGTCGTTCAGCATGGCTTTCCATCCACTTCAGGGACTTGTGTAGGCGTACAAGGAGTTTTGCTGTAACTGCAATGCTGGGATGTACAGCCTCAAGAGGGACGTGGGCAATATCTGTCTGGGGAGGTGTGGATGATACCACACACCGTCTGGCTGGCTTACTCAGCCCCGCCAAAGGTTGCCACCCTGTCACAAAGCTGGCAGAAGTAAGTGGTCTTTAGCTCCTTCCCTTAGCAGCCTGGTGTTGTGGCTCAAGCCCATCTTTGTTGATAGCTTAAGGATTTGCTCTGGAGGAGTCAAAGTATGTGCACATACCACAGTCTGCCAACTCTTCTCTGAGGAAAATAGCCTCTGGCAGAAGAGAAGAGACACTTTTGAGACAGAAATTATTGTAAAGTGCTTTGGCAGGATTCGCTACAGCTCTTCTGTTAAAGCCCTCTGTGGTCCTGATGTGGAGGAGTCCTACAGACTTCTGTAGGAAGAAGAATAAAGTCCCATCTTATGTACAATGACAATGTATCTTTCTGATGTAAACCCCACATTCTTAGGTGAACTGGGAAAACATAGTCATTGTGGACACTGGGTTTCAGAGATGAAAGTTACAGCTGACTCATTATTTCATTATTTACCTCATTATTCTGTCAATAATGTAAGCCGTATTTAAGACCATAGGAAAAAATGAATAATCTGGCTTTAAAGTTACAGAATGTTTCTGTAATGCCTCAGAGACATGAACATAGCTTTGGCCCTTTCATAGTTTCAAATAATTTATTCTTCCTTAATTACATAATTTGCTAGAAGTTCTAATGAAATGATAAAGCTAATTTCATTTTTTACTGATAGAGTGGAAGAGGTGAAA
Source organism: Fratercula arctica (assembly GCA_947846985.1). Taxonomy (NCBI): domain Eukaryota; kingdom Metazoa; phylum Chordata; class Aves; order Charadriiformes; family Alcidae; genus Fratercula; species Fratercula arctica. The sequence continues at coordinate 91,637,961 of CANTUZ010000001.1, read as the reverse complement.
GTACTTTCCAGTTACTGCAGCAAAGCACCAGGATCTATTTGGAGAAATAAATTGATTTAGATGACATAAAAAGTGGCAGCACAAAGTCAAAACATTACTCATACTGTTAAATAATTTAGCTAGTAATTTTTATCTCACTTGAGTGTATCTGACTTGCTGCACTTCAGGATTTATATTTGTAGGCCTTTGATCTCTCTGGGCTGACTACCTTTTACATTCCTCCCACAAAACTCAAAGGAACATCTTTGAAATGAAGGCTATGCCTCAAAATGCTTCTGTTTCTTTTTCCTATTCACTTCAGATCCAAAGGGACAAGGCCATTCAAAAGTGTCGAGCATCTTTTCAGCAACCATAATATTATTCTGGACAGCTCTTCCTCCTCCTGCAGGGAAGGCTGTTGTTTTTCCGAGTGAGATTTCCAACAGTTCGGTGGATTCTCACAGCAATCGTGATACCTTGCAGTCAGTTTCTCTGAGAAAGCGTCACTTGCCTGCAGTGAAAGAGAGCGCCTGGTCCCCTACCTACCTGCTGTCTATTTACAGACAGTAGCTAATTTTAACTATGATGTAAGTGAAATCCAGTGTCTGATCCAATATAGTCAGGATGAGTTACCTAATTTCTTAATTGCGTGTCTATTTTGAACTCCACTGTGGCTGTTAAAGGTAAATGAATATAATGAATAATTTCTGGACTTGAAGTTGATGGTTGCCTTGGGACCAGTGGTGTTGTTATATTCATCATCAACAAGCCATGGGCAGTTCCATTCAGCATTATATATTGATATATTCACCTTATATATATATATATATATATATATATTTATATATATGCATGCTCCAAATAGCAAATTAATTTACCAAGTTGAGAAAATTTCTGAGATAAACTAGGTTAAGACAATAAATAACCCTTAAATTTGTGAAATAAGCTAATTATCAGATTGATTCCACAGTAAAGTAAGAAGTCAAGTAAGTGTTGTTTGGCAGTTTATTTTTTGTTCAGTGGTAAGTGAAGGAAGAAATTAAAGGAAAAATTGAGAAAGTAATTAAAGGAAGTAAAACCTAAAATGCCAATATTAGTGAGTATGAATTACAAACTAGAAAAAAGGGAATGTCAATAAGGAGAGATAAAGATATCAGAACAAATGAGACTGGAAATACTGAGGACAAAAATAACACCTTCTCAAGGGTATTAAGGAGAATATAAAATGTAACTGGTATTCATTGCCACAGGGAGATGGAAATTTTTGAACAGCAGGAGGAAAACGTGTTTGTTCAATAAATGGTTTTGTCTTCCGTTTGAAAACAAGCAGAGGAATCTAGTCATAACACATGAGGATGGAAAAAGTACTTTCCAGACTGCTAGAGTGAAGGGAATCCCACTAACTCCAGTTGGTGGCCAGTGGTCCAGCCCATGCTAGTCAGCTGTGCCTCTCTCCAGTCAAGGGCTGGTACTTTAGAGGGGTGTTTATTCCACACTCTGTACTGGGGACTGTAGCATTCAAATTACCACCAGGCCTCAGGTGGGGAACCAGGCGATGTATGCACGTTATGTCGTTATGCTGCCCCTTAATGATAATAAAGCAATCCCTGCGTTTGTAGCGGGCCAGGCTGCTGCGGTGCTTGATTCTGCACAGGCAGTTCTGCACCAGGGGAGGCTGCACGGCTGGGGGGGGCTCGCTGCAGGGCAGGGAGACACGGTCTGACCATGGCTCCACCTCTGCAGCCAACGAGGGGCAGCTTCAACAGTCCCCGTTTGTGGTTAAATTACACGATCCCCCCCTATACAATGAATGATTGGGTCTCGCACAGAAGGTGCCCTTTTTTTAGCAGCTGTCAAGGTAACAGTCTTTGACAGCGTAACCATTGCCTGTTCAGGCAGAGCTCGTCATTCCTCAAGGTACCGTATCCTGACTGTGTTTTCCAGGTGTGGCTTCTTGATAGCCTCAGCACTTTGCAATCCCTTCAGTCACGTATGCATTCTTGTTTTAGGATCCCTGAAAATTCCCTTTACACAGCACTTTTTTCAAGAACATAGGTATACTTGTATATAATGCTTTGTCATATATGTGTTATTAATATATGTGTATTTACAGCCATTTACTGGTATGAGCTCAGTTTTATTTGCTTCTCTTAAGGCTACGATAGTTCTTTCCTTGATGGTGACCTGTTCAAATCACAATTTCCTTAAGAGCGCAGTCGGTCAAACTGTTCACCTCCCAGTCTGCACATAATCACCGGCCTCTTGAGGAAACATTCTAGTTTTGCTCCATAAAGTATTGATTTTTCAGTGCCTTGTTGAAAATAACCCTGAGATAACATATTTAACAAATTACCACGATAGTACACAATGCCATAACCTGCATTGCTAATAGCTCAATAATGGATGAAATAGTACACATAACAGGCTAGATGTTGTAGGGCTGTAGAACAGCCTGTACCACTGAGACTTACTAAATACTGCCGTATTCTCTGATGCCTATATTGTAATTTCTTGCTGATTATATTCAGTTTTCTTCTTGCTTTTTTGAGAATGCCGCTGACTGGTTTACTATGGATTCACAATAGAAAGCTTTATTCCACAACTTCTTCTATTCAGTGCCTGTTGTTCCTGTTACAGCAATAATTGTCATCCTCTGAGTGTGTGTGTGTGTTATGTGTTATTTTCAGTAATTCTGATTGGAGAACAATGTTTGGTTGTTTACCTAAAACCTGTAAGTACTGACCACAACACCCTTGTACGGTGTCAGTTTCAATTTTAAAATATGGTCTTACTCTGAAGACACCACAATGCATGGGGTTTTTCAGGCCCTACCAGCTGACTTTCAGATCAGAAGATTTCTTTGTGGTGAGTATTCGCTTCTATTTCTCTACAGCAAGAATACCATCATAGTACCTTTCTGAAACTACCCAGTCAGCTCCTCCTTGAGGAACACCTGGTTTACACTAGGGCTGAATTTTACCAGTCCAAGGCTCATCAGTTTATGTGTCATCCTTTCACATATCTGCAATACAGATCCACACAGATCACAGTGTTGTAAAGCTGCACTTACTGACTTACAGTCTTCTAACATACAGTTTAGGATGGTGGACTTTTCTATACTTAAGGAGGTCATCTTTGCTTCTATTTATGCTTGCAATAATGCATTTTAATATCAGCAAACCACATCAATCTGGTGATATTGCAATCAGATTCATCTGCTATTTGTATAGCATTTGAAAGTAATGAGAACACAGCTTTTTCGAGGTGCAATAATTCTCCTCATCTATGTACTGAAGCCTGTAGTCTTTCATTTCTCTGTAGGAAGGTTTTAATCACGTCATTGACCACCAGTGATAATTTATGCTAAATGGATTCAAGGTCTACAGTATTCAGTGTTCCATTCGCTACACCTAAATTTCCTAGTAAAGTACTTAAAATGCTACCTCTCCCTTGCACTTTCAAATATTTCTCAATCCATTGCTTAAACAGGCTTTGCTCAGCATATATTCCAGTTGAATAATTAGGAAATTTAATGGAATAGTTACTTGAGTTAATTTGAACCGTGTGTAACTCTCCAGATTTGAAAGACTTTCCATAATGTCTTCGGAAAGCTGGGCTTCTAGGGACTTCGATTCGTTTCTAAAACAGTAGTTGGTATTTGCCCAATATAAGGAAACAGCGTGAGCAGATGGAGATGGTCTGTGAACATGGGTAGGTCCAACACTGGTACAGAGCACTCTGACTTGGTCTGTTCATGAGTAAGCCTATTCTGGCAAAGCTAAACAGTAGATGGAGTTAGTACTGTCTGATGGTGGCTGAGGCAGAGCGAGGGGTGCACAGCTGGCTAGCAGGACCAATTGTAAATGCTCTAATACCTCAAAACCCAACCCAGCTGCAGTGTGTAGGAGGTTTTTGGTCCAGGGTACAGGCCCCCTTTGGATCACCACTTGGGGAAACCAGCACTGTTTAGTTATTTTTCACCCATGTACAAAGTGGATGGAAGCCATTTCTTTGACAACAGCTATCACACAGTTAGCTGCGATGCAATTATGTGGCATTTTATTGATGGAGGATTCCCAAGGAAGCCATGTCAAGAGCAAACAATGAAAGAATTGTGCACAATCTTATGGATCAAGAAAAAAAACCTGCATAGCAGGACAACCCCAAAGTTCTGGACAAGTGGAATATTCCTGCAGAACAAGCAAGGAAACTTAGAAAATTAGTAAAAGCTAGCAGTAAAAATTGCTTGTTGAATGGCAATCTTATCTATAATCTTGAAAAAATTCAAATTATAAATGGTTTGTTTTAGAATTTGAAGAATGAAGTTTCACATCTACAATACTGGAATTATATCACACTGGTATCATTTTGTTCAGGTGACTTCCAGTCAAGGTACCTGTGGAAATATCTTGAAGTGTTTAAAAGTTAAAATCAGTGGGCTAACTGACTATTAAGGTCAAAGATATCATACACATTCTAATTCTTTTTGAATGTAAAAGGCGAGACACAGATAGTCAGTCATCACTGGTATAGGTACATAGAACACCCACACTAGTTTTCCTACTGAAGTCCCTAATTCCTTTGCTATTGCTCTAAGCTCAGTGGCATCTAATTCCACTTTAACCCGGGTTAGTGCTGTGTATCCTGTTACAGCTAATTTATTTTTCAGTTGATTTTTTTGAATGAAATTTTTTTGATGTCTCCTTGTATTTCATAGTATAATCCAAACAGCAGCCTGCGCCTCACTTAGTTTTTGACTTTACTTACTCCCTCTTCTGGGAAGTGTCCGCCCTGTTCCATACTGGTGTCCTTTTCCTGGAAATCCCATAACATAGCTGCCATCCTTAATCCTTCTGTGATTGCATCACATTCCCAATTACATGTGGGCTTGGCTCCTGTTTCAGCTTGTTTCCCAAACACTCCAATGCCAGAACTACTCATCCAATAAGCTCTTTGGATGTCCTTGATTTGGTTCTCATTAATATCCATGCCTTCAAAAATATGTTTTGCATTTCCTACCAGCCCGTGGAAAGCATCCTCTGTCTGCAGATTAGGACCCCACTGAGTCATGATTCTAATTGTGTCGTGGTTTGAGAAACCCATAACAATTTATTGTCATTTAGACAATTATTCTATCACCCATGACCCCTGCCCACCCGGGAAGGGGAATTGGGGAAAGCAAGGAAACATGACGGTTGAAATATAAACAGATTTAATAGGTTAAGACTAAATAATTAACATTAATTATACTAAAGAAGCAGTATTGATCCTGATACTAATATAAGATATACAAGAATTATACTCATCCAGTTCTATCAGCAGGAGGCTGTGCACTCCCAGCAGTGGACAGCAAATGTCGGACACTGCGAGAGCTACGGCTTCAGGAGGAAGGGAAGGGCTCAGGGGTCCGGCACCAGGGCAAGGAGTTCTCTGGACCACCACCATCAAGGGAGAGACAGACTATGCAGCAAACTTTATAATTTACGTTGAATGTGGCGTTCATGGTATGAAATAATCCTGTTGGCCAGCCTGGGTCAAATGCCAGGCTCGTCCTCATCCCTGCAGCTGGCAAGGCTCGAAAACACTGAGACCTTGAATCCCACATAGCCTAGCTGGCTATAAAGTAAATATTTTCACAAATTCAGACACTAGAGTCTTCCAAAAGTGGAGTTTTCCCAAGCATTAGAAGATAAATTAGTCCTGTGTCGCTCAAACAGGACAAATTGGCAAAGGATTTTTTCCTTCTTAGACATGGCAAGACAAAGATGGTGATCCTTTCAAACCATTGCTTATACTCCCCTCTTTCCGTTACTGGGCTGGTTACTGTTCCATTGCATATTCATCAGTCTCCCACTGCGGAGCTTGTTTGGGTATTTGGGCCTGGACCGCAGTCAGAATGAGACAAAGAATATCTCTTTCCCCTCCCTCAGAGTTTCAGGAAAAGCTTAATTCACTATACTGCCCGCATCCTTCACCAAGCATAGCAGCAAAATTACCACCAGGCCCCAGGTGGGGCAGCAGGCGATGTGTGCACGTTATGTTGCCCTTTAATGACAACAAAGCAACCCCTGCGTTTGTAGCGGTCCGGGCCAGTTCTGTAGCGGGGGAGGCTGCACGGCTGGTGGGGCTGGCTGCAGGGCAGGCGGGCACGCTCCGACCATGGCTCCACCTCTGCAATTAGTTAGGCCCAGCTTCAACAGGTTCCGTACGTCTTTGAAGTTACGTGGCCCCCTTACAACTCCCACAGAAGCTGCCTGTTTTTCTTTAGCAGGCCTCAAGATAATAGTCCTTAATGGCATAAACGGTGTTTGCCTGGTCACACACGCATTTCTGTTTTAGAGTTCCTGAAATTTCCCTTTACACAGAACTGTATCCAAGAATATAGGTGTGCATGTATGCAATGCTTTTTAACCTAGTGTTATTAATGTCTATGTATTTACATCAGTGCTACTGATAACGTTTGAATTTTTTTCATTCTCTTCAGGAGAATTTGAACCAAATGACTCTATGGGGGATCTTATCTTTCTTTCTCTATTGTAGGAATCCTAGGTAACTTAGCTAATTTTAGATTAATTTAGGTGACATGAATCACAGTATTCATAGCCAATGTGGATGTTAAATGACATGTTTTAGCAGAAGAATATTTCACATATTGGCAAATCTAGGTATCTTACACCCAGGAAGGTGTAAGAAGGAAGGATTCCTAAAAGCAATGTCTCCTGGAAATGTCAGGTTTGATTTAGTCTTTGCACGTGGATGATTCTGAAGACCAAAAACATACTAGTATTTTATGAGTATTCAAAATGTTCAAGGGGGAAGAGAAAGTAACAGGAGGCTTGCTATATAACACCCATTCTTGGCAAAACAGTGGAAAAATGATAAACATTCTGTTGATAAATTACAAGAGAAGGGTTTATAATCGATCTTGGTAAACATGATTTTATGAAAAATAGGTTTTGTCAAATATATTTGATTTCCTTCTTACAATTATAGTTGATAAAAGCAAGTACATAATGGACTTCTGTAAAGCAGTTCATTTACTCTAAATGACATGCTGATAAAAATATTAGGACTATGAATTATCAATAAAGTATATGTTAAGTGGATTAAGAATTGGCCTGCAGGACTCAAAGAGTACTTGTCAGCAGGGAGTTATTACTGATGATGACATTTTTAGGTAGGTTCTCTAGTGATTAGACCTAGTTCTTAATCAGCTTTGTTTTCATAAGCTCTGTGTTCTTCATCATTTTCAATCAATTAGCAGAAATAAGTAAAAAAAATAAAAATCAGTGGTGTTAACATTTGTGAATGGTCCAAAGTGGTAAAGAATGTGAAAAATAAGTCACCCAAAAATAGTATTCCGGATTACAAGGGAGAAAGTTGAGCTTAATGAAACACATTGTACTTTAACAGAAATTGCTAGAAGGGCATATGATGAGGAACGAGACTGTAGATCTCACTTACCAGGAGGGAGTCTGTGTCCTGGAAAACAATGAGAGGTTTCAGTAGAGAGGCAGCATGTTCTCCCTGTGTGAATTGCTGTAGCAAAAGGTTTATGGTGCATAAAAACCAGAACTATAAGTGGGGAATATGGACATGATTTTACATCTCTAAACAAAATTCCTACTGTATGCAGTTGTAATATCAATGCTTTAAAAAAGATAGTGAAAGAACAGAGAGGGGCAGAGAAGAATCAGAAAAGTGACTCCGAGATTGAAGAAAATATTTTGACCATGAGCCAGCAATGTGCCCTTGTGGCCAAGAAGGCCAATGGTCTTCTGGGGTGCATCAAGAAAAGTGTGGCCAGCAGGTGGAGGAAGGTCATCCTCCCCCTCTACTCTGCCCTGGTGAGGCCGCACCTGGAGTGCTGTGTCCAGTTCTGGGCCCCTCAGTTCAAGAAGGAGAGGGAACTGCTGGAGAGAGTCCAGTGGAGGGCTACAGAGATGATTAGGGGACTGGAACACCTCTCTTATGAGGAAAGGCTGAGAGACCTGGGTCTGTTTAGCCTGGAAAACAGAGGACTGAGAGGGGATCTTGCAAATGCTTATAAATATCTAAGGGATGCATGTCAAGAGGATGGGGTCAAACTCTTCTCAGTGGTGCCCAGCGACAGGACAACGGGCAATGGGCACAAATTGGAGCACAGGAAATTCCATCTCAACATGAGGAAAAACCTCTGTACTTTGAGGGTGGCAGAGCACTGGAACAGGTTGCCCAGAGAGGTGGTGGAATCTCCATCTCTGGAGATATTCCAAACCCGCTTGAATGCGTTCCAATATAGGATGAAAGCCAGATACTTTCCTTTGGTTTGCTGCAGTTATACTTCTGAGGAACATACTACCCACTGCGACACCTCTGTGTGTGCTTGGATACAATAAGAGATTGTCTTACCTTACAGCAACACAAAGAACATGAAGTATATGTCCAGAAGTCCTTATATATTAAACCAGTGAGTGGAGCAATGAATGATGACACACAACATCTGGCAGAGTTTTGCAACGTGATTGTTAATATGTGGGTGGTGCTAAATTAAATGCTGTTCATCAGAAATAGCCCATCCACTAAAATATACCCAGAGATGCTGAAAAAGTTGGACTTCTTTAACTTCTCAAATAGAAGGTGGCTTTATGAAAGTGTATAAGCACTTTCAAAGGAAAACAACACTAAATAATAACGGCTTCTCAGTGGGACCAAGCAAAATAATAATCTGTGCTTGGTTATTAAGGCCAAAAATATTCAAAGTAAAAATTTGGTATGTTTTTATTTTGTTACATCTTTAACAGCAAGGGTGATAAACAACAAGAACAATTGTCAAAAAGAGGCTGGGGTTTCCACTGCTAATGTTATAAAATCAGTGGTGGATATCTCTTGGAAGACATGATAGAAATTTTCTTCAGGAGTTACTGGCCTGTACAAAAGTACTTATGCAAAGTTTAATAGCCTGTGCTATAATGGCAATCAGACTACAAAATCTAATACCGTCATCAAAGGAAATAATCTATGAATAAACTATAGTAAAAGTATTACATGAGAAATTGGATTGGAAAGCACCATTCAATTATCTTATAAATCACACCAACAGCTGTGATCCTTTCTTGACATTCTGGGACAGAAACTTTTTAAAATTTTGTAAGATTCAAGTGCTTAATCTTGAATTACCATGAAACATATATCTCTCTCACATATATCTCTCATATATATTGTCATATATCATGGTGACATTCAGAAAGCTGAACCGACTGGGAAGGCATGCTGTAGGACATGACTGTTAGAGCTGGAAGAAACCCTACTGAGATCAAAGAGGTTGAGCAGAACAGAAAAGGAGGACATCTATCCTTTATTAAATGAAACTTGCAATAGAGAGAGGTAATGGAGAGTTAATATTGTTGGTTTTCCTGATGCTTGAGATTAAAGCAATATTATGCTAAATTCACACAGTAGTTACTCTTGCAATGCTGACACAGTACTTTGAAATTAACCTGCATTGCTGCAAGTATGAAAGGTATTTCCAAAACTGAAAGTAAAAAGGATTGTTTCGCAAACTGCAGTGATTTTGACTTACTAATTAATTTAAAGTGGTAATTTTATGATCATTGGCTGCCATTAAATTGTTTCTTGCAGGATTATGCAACGTGTTTGTTTTGAACAGCTACACCAATTTGCCATAAAACTGCAAATCTAAGTGGAATAAAGTTGAAACAAATTGCAGGAGATAAATTAAAGAGCTGTATCTTACAGCTATGAGAGACCGATTTGTTTTGCGGTTCCTAATTGTTAACAAGTCCGTGGAATGAAATGTGCTTTCAGAAGCTGCACTGCTGACATCCTGCCGTTCAGCACAGAAGCCATCTCTTTGCATTTGTGCCTTTTGAAAGTTCCAGTAGTTGATGCTGAACAAGTGAAAAATAGCTACAAATACAATAAAAGCACAAAGTATGGGAAACAGGCTGAGTCATGGAGAGGAAAGAGAAGAAAAGATTAAAAATAAATGGGAAATGAATGAATCAAAAAAATGCTGCTCTGGGCAGGCTGGGATATGAAATAAATCGCCAAGTGAAAAAGAAAACTGACAAAATAATGACAATCAGAAAGAATGATGAGAAGAGAATGTAGAATAGTGAATCAGACAAATATTAAATCTTACAACTAGAAAAAAATCAAAAGGAAGAAACAGGATACAGAGTAACTCAGGCAGAAAGAAAATCAACTTGAGAAAGGTAAATTAAAAAAGTGATTCATAGAGGGAAATATCTAAAAGCAGCGAGCTGGTCGAAGATAGGTAAGAGGGCCATAACTAACAAAGACAATTTTCAAAGGGTCATATTGAGGGTGGAATAATCATTTTTATTAGGTAACAAAGACAAAGAGTAAGGTCAAGCAGAGAGAAGAATCGTTGTACTTGAGCTTTCACAGCTGTGAAACCCCCATGTACGCTGCAGCTTCTGATTGCCGCACAGGTAATCACAGGATGGCCTGAAAAAGTAAAAGCAGACTTTTTTTATTTTATTTTATGTAAGTCCATGCCTTTCTGAAATTGTTTTTTCTCATTTGTAGAAGAGTAAATTGAGAGATCCGAGGGTTCTTTGTTTGCCTTTTGTTTGTAACATTCCCTTTCTAGGGAGTTACAAAAAAGCCTTTTGAAGTATGAGATTTTATGAAGTATCCTTCAGGTTTAAAATACAAACTCGTGTTTTTTGCAAAAATGCTTACAGATTTTCAAGATCTAGATTTCTAAGAAATTTTCTAAGAAATGCCAATTCTAGGACTCCCTTTTAGACTCTAGACGTGAAAGATATTCCCTTTTCACTCACTGAAAAACTTTTACTGTTACTAAATGACAGTCATGGGTTAGTCTAATCTACTGATCTAAACAGGATGTAGTTGACATGAAAGAACCACTGTCTTCAGAAGCTTGCTGTCAAACAATGTGCGTGATCTCCCCTCCTGAAAATGACTCATTGACAGCAAAGGCCCAAAACAGCTACAAAGAATTGCCTTTATTCAGAGAGACTAAATAACTTACGTAATCTTTTGTGTTTGAGTGCAGGCCACCCTGATCATGATAGAGAAGGCTGTGTACAGCCCTGACATCTTTTTGACAGAGAGGAAAAAGTGTAATTGTAGATTCTGTTCCTCAGTCCCTCTTTGTCTGTATGCAGTAGTATTTCTGCAGTTTTACTCTTTTTGCTGTTTTGCACAGTATTTGCCTGAGACAGAGTCTTGCTGCCTACAGGTGGCAGCTTCCCTGGTCTCCTTGAGTCACCTCCCCAACTGGGCAGCTACTATGCTGTTTCTGGACCTCAGACTCTTCTGAACCTTTGAGAGGGTGCTAATATTACAGCACCTCACTTAGTGACCCCCCTGGAGCACCTCCAGATAAGGACTTCCTTCGAATCTCTTAGCAGCCAGTTTTCAGCAGTAAAATTGACAGCTTAGCTCCACCAGCAGCTGCTTGGCTTTGCTGTTGAAACTGCTGCTACCAGGATTAAATCTCTTTAGGATCTACAGGCATAGGCGCAGCATACTGCAACATCATTAACTCACTGAACAGTACTTGGCTGTCTTATCCGTGCCAATTTCAACCCTTTCCCTTTCTCCTTCTGCCTCTCTGGTGTTACTGGAGCAGTCAGTGCCCTAGATCTGGATGTCCAACTGCCTCCAGTGCTCACAACCTTTTCTGTCAAGGATTTGCTCCCAAGCAACTACGAATTGTCAATGACCAGTAGCGTTTTGCCCAGACTACACCATCATCCTTAACTTTTTCCGCTGTTAGGAAACCATATGTGCTAATCTAGAGAAACTGAGGCAACTGCAGTGACCATAAGCCTGCATCCCAACGTACTCTTCAATCTACTACAAACCTGCCAGTTAAATAATCCGACTCTTCTTTACACTTTACTGTTAGCATTGACCTTAATGACTAATAATTAATAATGTATTATTTTACCATTTATATATTGAACAATACAAATATTTGTTCAACTATTCCAGCTTCTCAGGCTGCTATATTTCATGTATGAATTCATCTTCCACATCTTTCTAAATTGCATCTAATGACCTACAGCTCTTGTCTCACTGCATAAACATTTTCACGTTAGCCTTTTGAAATATTTTATTATTATTCATTACTTATTTTGTTCTAGCAATTTGTGAAATGTTTTCTAGTTGCTCTAGATACTTCAAAGACTTTGTGCCAAAACTTTTAGCAAACTTCCCTAGTATGTTCAGTTGAAACTACCCTGAACTATGCTTCAGTTATGATCTTGGTAGTGTGGGAGAGAGAAGAAAAGTTACTTATATGGGTATTTTTTAAACTCTTTTTTACATTCGCATTTATATTTGTTTATCTTTCACCTATAGCATTTAAGTGTTTCAGAAACAACACAGATTTCTGATTTCTTATATCTTAATGTCCTGCATATCTGGGATATGGGTTTGTAATTTTAACTACATGTTAATAGACTATTTCTATTCCTATGTGCCTTTGACTTGTTAAGTGGAGACTCAATATAGCTACGATGAGGCTAGTTAGAGATTTCTGGAATGCCAGTAATGTATTTCAAATGCCAGAACAACCATCTACTATTCAAAGTGTCAATAAAACTTCTCTTGGTGTCTTTTATTACCTCTATATATTAGTGACAGCATCTTTATTTGCAGACACAGATCTTGGATTTAGAGACATAGTGAGTTTTTCCATAGATGACGGCCCTGATCTAGGACAGTACAGTGAATGAGGCACTGAGAAGATTAGGATAATTAGCTATTGGAACCAAACAAAGAATATAAATACATCAGACCTGGAGATCTTTATACCAAGATGGGATGTTTGTCTAAAGCATAAGTTTTTGTACAACTCCAGTTACTGGAATTAAATAAGCAACTAGATTTTCATAAATCAAAAGACTTTTATATTGTTGAAAGTCTAATTAGATGATCATAGGACCTTTTTTGTCTTAAATGGTATGAAATGTCACTGACAATTATGAAAAACCAACTTTGCTGACTACCAGGAAATGCTGCACAATCTGTCGCAAGATGTAACAAGAGATGTGTTAAATCCTGTGAATAGTTGGGCCCCCGAAGCTGTATAGAATGACAGGGCCTGATGATGTTACCATAAAGAAATGCTTATCGTATCCTTGGCTAGAAACTTGAAAAACTTTGTATGCTGGCTTCTAGCCCTTACTTGTGGGTAAATGTTCCAGAGGTGCTGAAGGCTGAATTTGAGTTAAATTATGGCCCTGTGAAATATAAGCAGCTAATTCAAATATAGTGAGTTTAAAATCAGTATTAAAATGTTGTTATAGTTCCTCAACAGATAATGGCATTGGGCAGATGAATTTATTTTCAGAAGGTGGCCAAAAGTATAAAAATATTGTGATAATAGAATTCAGCACTATAAATTGCTATGCTACATCTAACCACTCTTTTGGCAACAGAGAAAAGAAGAGCACTGTCATAAACACAGTAGCTTTCTTGATCTCTGTGGCTCAGTGCACAGCTGTTCTCAGTGCTGGGAGGCCTGCACGGGAAGACAAATGAGAAATAAGTCATGCATACAAACCCCTAATGTGTTACCATTCTTGTGGCTGATAGGCTCAGCTAAGTGCCTCCTCTTAGGACTGATGGAGAGTTATGATCTGCGTACCATTGATTTGTGCAGAATAAAAGACAAATCCTGAAACAGTGTTCATTAACAGTCGAGAGTGGGGAAGAGCATAAAAACACTGTCCTCAAATATTCTGCTTATTTTGAAAAATCAAGACCCTGAAATATTTATCAAGAAAACTCTGCAGAAAGCGTGTATGGGTATCCCCGATGCTGGGGGTAGTTCTGTGATAGTAAATGCTTTGGCTCTTACACAGATCATCTCATCTGAGAACACATGGAGACATAAGAAACAAACACTGCTGCTAAACATAATATTTTTATTTAAAAATATACAAATATTAGAAGATCACACCACAGTATCTCACAGTGTATATGGACAAGTGCCTGGTTGCATATCCAGCAGGAAAAGAGACCTTTGTCTTTGCCTTTTCCCCTCCTCCTCCCCCTTCACTCTCTTTCTTGCCCTCCCACGGCAGGTCCATCCCCTGCTGCACTGCCCTGCCAAGTAGGACTCATGACAGCAGATGTGGATCCACCTTCAGCAGACTGCTGAATGTGCTAGTTTTTGCTCTCTGTAGCAGATTTATCAAGGTATGATCAAAGTATTTATTAGCCAGCTAAATTACATTAGTAGCTCTTAAATGGGATTTTTTTTCTCTAATGGGAAATGCCTCTCACCTGTAAGTCAGATGGCACTTATCCACACTAAGCTATTTATGAAGTCCAGGAAGAACTTATTTCGGTTGTTTCAATATTTCCTAGGAATTCATAGTGCTCTTTCAAATATTTTTTTTTTTTTTTTTACCTTTTCTTTCACCAAATATCTAAGGAGTTAGACCTCAGAGATATAGGCATATTCAGTTATAGTAAAGCAACCGTAAAGTTTCTGGAACCTCCTGCATTTCCAAAATGCACATTGAACATGCTGACCTAAAGGAGAGGCCACACAGTGCCCAGGTAAAGCTAACAAAATCATGCCTTCTCCCAGAAAATGTGAAATTTTCATCTGTTTGGGTGGAAGAAAGAATTCTGTAGGAGACACTGTCAACTTAATGTGTTTTAATTTTCATGCGTCAAGTTTTAGACATATACGTATTGCAAAATCCTTCAGTAAAAATACACTTTCATCATGGCTTGCTCAATTAATATTTTGAGCATGATTTACCAGCTGGGACAGCACCGGGCCATGGAGAAGTTAACCACTGAGGGCTGCTTCTGGAAAGCAGTGTCCCTTCTTTTTGGGTGCCCTGGGAAACCAGGCTTGTTTGAGCACTGCCATAAAATGGCCATGCCGTTTGCTGCGGGGGCACAGGCGTTTTGGCACACAGCCGACGCTAAAGCAGAACGCATGTGCTTTTTTCACAATCACGTAAAGCATTTCTGATGTTTTCTACTATTCAGCCTTACATGGTACTTAGCCTGTGCAGCTTAGCTTTCATTTTCACCCACTTTTCAGAGAAAAGTAATAGTTGTTACAACGGGTGATAGATGTTGCAGTGATGGAAGCTCACCATTGAGAGGACTTCTTCATGTACAAGACACATGAACTTGTGCCAGCTATGAATTAATCTAGGATATTTTGCAACAGCTTCTGTAATTTCAGGAACGTAGATCCCTCTTCAGTTAATAGAAAGTAGTAAGTACTAAAAGATATGAGATTCATCTCTCAATAGTTCCCAAAACTATTAGCTCTGTGTGAACAGCCTTCAAGACTGGTAATACTGGTGACCTCTATTCCCACTAGATAATTGCTTTTATTCTGCATTGCTCATTTCTATTCTTGTCTTACAGCACTGATGGATGTAATTTTGTTGTATACTATATAGGTGCTTAATGAAATTACTGAAAGAAAGTTTATTGCCGAGTTAAAAAAATGATGTCAACTCTTAAGTCTCAATGAGTGTCTTACCTGCAAGCCTGCCTTATTTTTTTTCCCCATTACATTAAATGTTTGTCACTATGGCTAGGAAAAATTAGAAAGTGCAAAATGCCCACCATCTGTAGCCTAAAATACTACTATCTATACTACCATAATGAATAAACATGCTATATCTGTAGTTGATGAATTAGGCCACATGATGGCAGGTGAAATTAAGTGTAGATAAGGTGAAACCTGCTCTAAGGTGACCCTGCTCTGGCAGGGGGGTTGGACTAGATGATCTCCAGAGGTCCCTTCCAACCCTCTGATTCAATGATTCTATGAAAGTTGAAAGGAGGAGCGGAAGACCTGTGGAACCTCTGTGTTGATATGATGAGTCAGAAAGAGAAATGGATGTCAGCGAGAAGAAATCAATGTAATGTCTACTTTATGCAAAATATCAATACAGAGAGGATATGAAACTGCATTAAGAAAAGCATCTACAGATAGATTTACAGGTAGACCACAGCATTTAAAAATAGTGGATGAATAGTAAAGGGAAAACAAATAGCATGGAGAAACCCTCAACTGAAGAAAAATACATAAATGCAGGATTAAGCTGAGCAAGAAATATTAGCGTACAGGTATACAAAATAATGAATAGAATAGTGAAGGTCAGTTGAATGTCCATGTTTCTCTTTTTCTCCTAGTGTGGGAAGAAATGTTAAAAAATGAGCCTGAAAAAAATCAGTGTAAAATTCATAAAAGAAAGCATATGTTGACACAATGCATCATTAGCCTACTGAGTAGCATGAATTCCCCAGAGTATGTATCTTCTATACTCTGCAAGATATGTTCTATCCTAATTCCCATTTAACGCAATTCTGAAGCTTTGCTATTGATCTTCAAGGTCATCATTGGATAAGAACCCGGTTACATTGGGTAGTATCCTTTCATCTGTAACTTATGAAGACAAATGAGCTCTCCTAGTATAATGCAAGAAGGTATGATGACATTCATGAGAACTAGGGATAGTATTTTTAGGCAAAGTGGGTTGACAATGCAACGAGTAATCATAGAAGGTCATACTGAACCATAGTCTGATTGCTTTTAAAGTATATAGATGTATCTGTTTGGTAATGTTTTCCAACTGTAATTGAAATCAAGGAAATAAAAATATCAAGCAGCTCAGAAGGCTGAGTACCTAAAGAGCTGGAAACCAGGGAGTGATCTGACGCTCCAGATGATCACAACGCAAATTTAATTTATCTTACTAAGCATTTGGATTCTAAGGAAGTAAATTGGATAAACTGCATATCAAATGTAAAAGATACATGTATAATAAAATACACATAATTGTACCACAAAATGATTAGGCAGCAATTTTCAGCCTTTAGGAAAAAGAAAATAAATTCACTAATATCTGAACATTCTCCTCAATAATTTTATCTTTACTGCCTAAGAAAATGATTCTTGAAATTGTTTAAGTAACTAGATAGTAGGAGACCTGCATAAAGTCAATGTGATATATGGAATTCTATTTTAAATACCTATGTAAGGGGAGGGGGATGGTCATCCTTTGGAGGTACTTATCTCACTCCTAATCATAGTGGAAGCTTAGACTAGACATTGATTTTACATCAGTGAAGTGTGGCAAGATGAATCCCACCATTAGTAACTTTAGGAAATTGCATCTTAGTTGTGTATAGTGGAAATTTAATATTGATTCATTGATGTCAATAGTTGTTGACATCTTGATATCAGCTTGGAAAGTCAACTGCTCTGGTTCAACATGGCAAATATTATGATTTTATGGGAGCCTTTAAAAGCCACAGACAACTGTTAAAGAACCCCTGATTTATATGAGAGACTTTCAGAGCTATCCCTTATCTGAATTTCCTATTCTTTTTATATATATATATATATATATATATGCGCGCAGTTTCCCCATAGTTATGTTCTGTTTTGATCAAAGATAATCTACCCAGCTTAGAAACATACATCATCATGTTTCTCAGTGTGGTTCAATGATTTTTCTTTCTACCCAGCGATTTTTATATTTGTCTAGTACATGAAATCTGTGAGTGGATATGGATGCTTTTAGAGTTACTAAATTTTTCATGAACAAGGATGTTTTCACACATTGTGACTAAAAAAGTTACCAGATGCAGAAAGCATTTCCATTGGAGCAGACCGCAGGAAACAAAGGGCACATTTGTAATTTGTGATATAGAGCCTGGTGCTGAAAACTTTGGACTAAATGCTGTGAGCTTGTTAAGACCAAAATGTTCAGCTCAGCACAGTGTGCCAGCACAAGTTCCCAAATCGGTATTGACATGTTATAGCAGTACTATGGCTTCCCTCCTAGTCAGGTTATTTAGCTAAACGTGAGTACACTGATAAAGTTACTCTGCTTCTGCTCTATAGATACATGTAATGGCTCAGTGTGTGGCTCTTGGAGCCCTAAACTATACTGCTGAATAATAGAGACTGTATGTATTTGTGATTTAAGTTTTTCACTGTGCAGTCAATTGACGTTGGCTGGATGACAGGTGCCCACCAAGTTGCTCTATCACTCCCTCTTCTCAACCGGACAGGGAGGAAAAAATACGACGAAAGGCTCGTGGGTCGAGATAAGGACAGGGAGATCACTCCGCAATTACCATCATGGGTAAAAGAGACTCGACTCAGGGAAATTAATTTAATTTATTGCCACTCAAATGACAGAGTAGCATAAGAAATACAACCAAATCTTAAAACATCTTCCTCCCACCCCTCCCTTCTTCCTGGGCTCAACTTCCCCCCCCTCCAATCCCTCGCACAGGGATGGGGAATGGGGGTTGCAGTCTGTTCATCACACCTTGTCTCTGCTACTCCTTCTTCCTCATGGGGATGTCTCCTCACACTCTTACCCTGCTCCAGAGTGGGGCCCCTCCCACAAGAGACAGTTCTCCACGAAACTCCCCAACATGAGACCTTCCCTCAGGCTGCAGTTCTTCATGAACTGCTCCAGTGTGGGTGGTGTCCACAGGGTGCAGTCCTTCAGGAACAGGCTGCTCCAGTGTGGGTCCCCAACAGGGTCACAAGTCCTGCCAGCAAACCTGCTCCAGCATGCGCTCCTCTCTCCATGGGTCCACAGGTCCTGCCAGGAGCCTGCTCCAGCGCAGGCTCTCCAAGGGGTCACAGACTCCTTCTGGCATCCACCTACTCCAGCATGGGGTCCTCCACGGGCTGCATGGAGACAGCCTGCCTCAGAGACAGGTGCCTGGAGGACCTCCTCCCCCTCCTTCTTCACTGGCCTTAGTGTCTGTAGGGTTGTTGCTCTCACTTATTTTCACTCCTCTGTCCCAGCTGCTTCTGGTCCAAGTCCCCCATTTTTAAATATGTTATCACAGAGGTGTTACCACCATTGCTGATTGACTCAGCTTTGGCCAACGGGTCTATCATACAGAGGGGAAGCTTCTGGCATCTTCTCACGGAAGCCACCCCTGCAGCCTGCCCCTGCTACCAAAACCTTGCGACACAAACCCAGTTCAAATTTACCAATTTCTAGAGAGTCTCTCTAAAAAGAAAAAAAAAGGGAAGGCATTTGTGATTGCCTTGCCTAACTGGCAATATCTCTGTTACTCCCTTTTTTCAGTAATTTTGGTCCTGCTCCTTTCAGCCCCATCTAAGAAGGAAGGAGGTCTGAGATTGGCAATTCTTACACGTTTTGTGAAGACTGATGGTTTCATTGAGCAAAAAGACCCAATAAAATCTTCATTAGTTCTGCTCCTCACAGAATGCTTTGCTAGTGAAGGGACCTTTAGAGAGAATTAGAGCCCAAATCTGTCATTTTGAAAATTTTAGTTTTCCATTAAACAGAGCAATTTGCAAGATTAAATGCAAATATATCTTATTAGTCATCACTATTTGGACTTTGTCTGTTTCTGACTCCTAAAAGCTGATGTAAAAATACACACACTTTATTTTTTCACCAGTAAGTGGCCCTATTTCCTTCTAGTATATTCTAAATATATTTGTTCCTCCTGAAGTAGAATAAATAGGTCAGCATTCACAGTTCAAATCACAGTTCCTCTGGATTCAGATTCCAGCAACGAAGTGCAGTATGAGTGGCAGTTTGTTCAAATTAGTTTCATTGTCTCAGGTATCACTTTATTTCTTGTTGCTGAATTACTGTCAAATAAATCACTCTCATGATCATTTTAAATGCCCCTTTTTCTAACATATTGAATACTTTCTGAAGGGATTTCTAGAGATTCCTGGATGAGTGAGACCTACTTCTGATCTCATAGATGACTTGGTCGGTGCAAAAGCATCTTTGACTCGCATTCAGAACATGGGTAGATAGGATCAGCATCTCAGGTCTCGCTGTTTTCTAAGACATGTTTTCTAATAATGTTTTCCTTGTGCAACACGGGAAAACAGACTGGTGATGGCTCTCTGATTCTGCATCTCGTTTTACCTGGCCATGGGCCCAGGATAGATCTGAACAAGCTGGGGGCTATTTAATTTTAAAGAAATTAGCTTTGTATGTTAACTTGAAAGAACTAACCGTGCTATTCCTGTTTTCTGCCTGGAACCTGGGAGGATAGTCAGATCAGCAGATAGTCAAACAAGTTTCAGATCTGGAAAGTATGGCTTATAAAAGTTGGAAGTGACTCAGAAACTGAGGCGTGGTGGAGATTTATATCAGGTTATACTCTTCACTCCGATTACTATAATACAATTTTGAGACGTTTGCTGTGAAGCTTTATTATTCATCATCTGATGCTGCTAAGGTGAATGCAATGTGAATTGTGCAGGTTACTGCACTGTAAAATTGCATGAATTTCTGCAGAAGTAAAATCACACTTAATGTGGTCCTATGATTTAGTGATAAAGGAGAAAGAATATAAATAAACCATACCCTAGCACTGGTTATAAAGGATTCTGTCATCAAAACAAAGTATGCCTGTTCCTTTACAATATTTTTCTCTTTGGGGATCATTATTATGTGACTAATAAAGAAAAATTTATGAAGCCAGCATAAGCTAAGGAAAGGAAGGAGCAGAGTCCATTATCAAATATTGTTTCATAATGAGATATAATGATGGCAATAGTAAGCATTTGGATATAATGGTTTGCAGAAGAGGAAAAGAGCCTAGCCAAACTACTTCAGAGAGATCATGAGTCTTTTAATGCAGAACTTGGCTCCTCTATACACAAGCTAGATCACAGTTAAAATTTTATTTTTAAAATTTTAGTTAAATTGATAATAATTTTGTATGGACACATCTACATTGAATCAAGTGAAATTAAGGCCAGTGCTCTTTGCTACAAATTCTGTTATGACAGAATTGTTTTTTAAAGATCCTGTCTCTGTTGCTTTCTTTAGCCTCCACTCACAATGTCAATTAACACCCTGTCAATAATGCTGCTTCAACTGTTCAGGAACTAGTGCTCTAAAATGAGGCCGAGAAATTATCTTGCTAAAGAAAGACAACTCTCCTCCAGTGACACCAACAACGATGTGCATTTATGAATGCTTTTAGCCTGGATTATTTCACAAGTCAGGTTTATTATATAGCTCCACATGGAGCTCAGTTAGTAGAATGAAAGCTAGTGACATGTCCAGGAGGCAGATGGGAATGCAGGACACCAGGAAGGTCAGAAGGAGTAGAGAGGGCAGAGACCTTCCAAGGATCCTCTTGCAGTCCAGCAAGGTCTGAACTGACAAGAAAAAAAATAAGCAATTTTTTTTCTAATAGTTTTGCTAAAAATATTAAATGTTGCTACAATTCTTAGTGGAATGGAAAAAATAAGTTTGTGACTGACTACTTCGCTATGTCATAGTATATAACAAGTGACATATTTGATATTTTCTCTGAAATAGTTAGTTGTTCACTTTTGAACTTGATTTTTTCCAAGTATCTGAATGTGTGATCAGAAAGATAGAACATTTCCACATTACTTTAATGTGACAACTGAGGAATGATCCAAATTAAGATAAACTAATGAGCTTGTGACTTTTTAGCACCATCATGATGTCTGTATGAAGTCTCAAAGGTTTCTCTTTCTTTGGATCAAATATTTCTTAGGTCGGATCTTGTGTCCCTGGACTTTCCTCAAGAATTTGTTCAAGGACCAGAGAAACTATGTAGTAGTATTCTGCGTTCTCTAGTGAAAAAGCAGAGGGAGTTTAAATTCTTTGATAAAGTAATCTTCTAATTTTTTCGTCTTTTTGTGTGTGTGTCTGTTAAGTACAATCATGTTACCATAAAACAGATTCAAGTAGTTTTCCCAGAGAAATCCCTTCAGGTGGCTGGATTTTTACCCTTCGTGCTTGCAATGTTGTGTTCCCACTCATTCTTCAGTAATCTACAGATGGCTGGCTATCGGTAGAATTTTTAAGAGGGACAAAAAGGCCTGTTAGCTTCCTCCCCCAGCAACACAAAAAAAGGCTCTCCACTCTCTTTGCTCCCTCTAGGTTTCTTGACCCATTAAAAACAGACTTTTTGCCCTCTTTGCAGTTCTGATCTGTGCCATCCATGTTTGCAGCTTCTCTCCCTTGACTTTTAAAATAGAAATAATTTGAGTCCTCACACACTTTCAGGGGATGAAGTAATCCAAGGCAGAACATTTTGGGTTAATCAAAACTGATGTTTGAGCTTCTGCGTGCGTGCTGCTCCCCCCTCCTTGCTTCTGCTGCATCGAAGCAAAGCACAACACGGTCCATTATCTTCCTCCGAGTCTGCCTAAGTGCTGGATTCTTGTCAACTTCGTTTGACCACTTACATTGCAGCACAGGCAGGCATAGGGATGCAGAGCAAGAAGACATCTTTCACCACTCAATAAATGCATCCAACGAATTATTAACCACTGGCACTGCAGAGCTTCCCACCAACAAACAAGCACATTAGTGCCCTGCTTTGGTTCTATGTAGACCATGCCTGTGATTAACATGTATGTCCAGAAGAGAAATCAGGTCATTTTTATTTCAATTTGATCCATCTTTAAGAAACCCAGGTCGGGAAGACCATCTGTGTTTGTGTCACCCTTCGCTGCCTTGGGCTGTTGGAGAGGGAATTGTAGCAGGAAAACACTTCAGCTGAACAAGAGGGACTGTGCTGCACAGGCCCCAGGGCCACGGGGGGAACACGGCCTCAGGTGTCTCCTTACTGGTAAACGCAGGCCAAAGGGATGGGGCTTTGATTTCCTTCCAGCTCCTGCCCCACCTGGCGCCCACAAAATGGCGTCCCTCCACCTGCCTCAACGGCCCTGCCGATCGGGGCCGCCCCGAGGGAGCGGCGTGCGAGGGCGCAGCAGGGCAGACTCAGGCTGCGCACCTGAGGAGAACACAAGGACACGCCATAACTTGGGGCTAAAAATCCCTTCCTTTGGGCAACGACACCGCGGGCCGGGGTCGCCCAGACCCCGCCGGCTGCCCTAACCGCGCCGAGCCGCTCGCTCCGCCTCTACCCCCTTTTTCCTCTTCCGATTGGTGGGTTTGGAAGCGCCGCTCTTTTGCTTCCAATCAGCGCCCTGCGTCCGTTGCTAAGCGATCGTTCCTAGGCTGCGCTGGCCGCCCCGTTGAGGCGGCAGCCATGGCGGGCGGGTGGCGGGACGTGTCCGGGGTGCGCATCGCCCCGGCCGAACTCCGCTTCGGGGACGCGGTGCCGGGGCATCGCTACCGCGCTGCGCTCAGCGTCCAAAACCGGCGGGTGGAGAGCTGTCGCCTGCAACTGCTGCCGCCGCGCCGGCCCCAGGTGAGGGGTGGCCGTGAGGGAAGTGGCAGGGAGTCTCTGCTATCCCCCGGCCCAGGTGGTGGTGGGTAAGGTCGGCGAGGCCTGCCTCTCTCTACAAGGCAGCTGTCGGCTCCGTGCTTGTTTGTACAACACCTCGTGCAACTCCAGCATGGGTGAATAATGGTGGTGCCTCATGAGAGCACCTCGCCCCGGGTCCTGTGGGTCTGTATCCATCCCTCCCGGGCTTGCCCTGAGGAACTGGTACGCAACCAGCTCACCTTGGGCTTGCCAGGCCCTCCTTGAGGTGCAGAATGTTGCCAGAGGAAACATGAATCTCGACGCCCTGCTTTTATTTTCTGCAGTTTTGCAGGGGGACATCTGCCCGCAGGTTTGCCCAGCTCGGTGGGTCCTGTGTAAGAGGCCGCTTGGGCAGGTGTAAATGCTTGTCTGCGTTCAGCTACTGCAAATGGAAAATGCTACCATGGATGCCTTAGCAGCTTATGAGACTGAGTGGAATTTGTCAGGGAATTGGAAATGAATTTAAAATAGTTGAATAACTGGATAAACTGGAAGGAATAAAAGGCAATTCTTAGAACCGAAGTTGTCTGAATTGCTTCTTGTGTGACAGTTCTGAAGGAGGGAGCCAGTTCTGGTTTATCATTTTCTTGTGAGAACATGTAGGTGTCATTTCTATGATACTTGAAAAATATTCTCATATAGAGCTTCAAGTGAGGCTGCTCATTTGCAGCTTGTAAGTCAGAATGAAATTAACTCCAATCCTACCAGTTCTATATTATCCTGAGGTGGTGAGCAATCTGAAGAGAGCTTCCTTGTTTGTTAAATCCATGGTTTCACAGAGATGCAAACTAGCTTTCTTGTATGTCTTACTACAACAAGTCCCTTGTTGGTAACAAATCCTGCTTAGTTTTGCTGTCTGGCTTTGCACTCTTCAGAAATTTTATCCCTGAAGAAGCCTGTCAGTTCCTCATTTCAGGGAGCATTATGTAGAAATGGATCACTTTGGTACAGTGTCAACAACAAATTTGTGAAGTGTTCCAGATCAGCTGAAGGGTACAACTTCTGAAGTTGTTTTTTCTTGAATTTCCGTAAGGCTGATTGATAGCTCTATTACCTCATTTCTGCATTCCTCTAAATTTTTGAGTGATGTCCATTTGTGGTGCAGGCTTGTGGAGAGCTTTCTCGGAAAACAGGGTTTTACAATCTTTTCTTAAGATAGTATGATTACTATTAATAGCATATGATTAGTTCTGGAAAAAGCATTGCATAGCCAGACTTTTAAAAGGCAAATGCATCTTGACAATTCTAACCAGTTTAGCCCTTGACTTGTAATCTATGTGGGCCCAGCAAAACCTAGCTGTGGTTAGTAGTTTGATACTGGTCTTTCATCTAACTAGTTTATTATCTGTTAACTGAGTCAAAATTAGGATCAAAGGGTTGAACTGGCATTGTGGGCTGAACAGAAGAAGCTGATGTTGCTTTGTGTTCACAGGAACTTGAAATCTGAATAAGTATATTCGAGGGTAGTCATGACAATGATTGTCAGACAGTTGAAGTACCTTGGATAATTTCACCATCTGAGTAGTCGGCCTTTCTTTTTGAGGGCAAGAGTGGCCAAGACTGTGTATGCATTTTAACCCTTTTCCCCCTAAAATTTGCTAATTTGCATGATGTAGTCAGCTTGATTTTTATTATACTATAACTGAAGAATTTTGGAACAAGCTGGAAATTGTTGAGAGTGCTTGATTTTTCAGGGTTGTGGTTATTCTTTTTTGTTAGTTTTCATCCGCCTTATCAATTTTTCATGTGCTCCAGAAGTGCAAAGGCAGAGTCAGCTTTAGAAAAGAGAAAAGCTTACTTTTCTGTCTTTCTGTTTTACTGTAAGAAGTCTGGACTTCAGTAAATAGGAAGAGAAATTTTATAAAATCCTGCATGTTTTAAAATTGATTGTGAATTTTAAATCAATCTGTGCATTCTTCTGCAAAATGAACCACATGTATATGTTTTTTAATCTAGAAATGTTTAACAATTAAAAAAATATTTATGTGTTTTTTAATTGCAGTTTAAATTGATTGTGGAAAATCCAGAAAAACCTGTTGCACCTGGACTTCAAGTTACAGCTTTTGTGGAATATTATCCTGAGAATGAAAAAGATCTTGAAGATAGACTACTTCTTTTAATAGAAGATGACATAGTTGATATCCCCCTGCTTGGGTATGATGGGCAAAAGTTCATATGCTGCTGTTACTATTTGCAATTTAGTCTTGTGGAGTTTCCTAATAAGTGTCCCATATGGCTATGTAATTTATCTGTCAATTGCATTGAAAATAACTAGTAAGTTGCCTTACAAAAGTAAGATTTTTTTTTTTTTTTTTTTTTTTTTCCTTTCCAGAGCAGCATACAGGTAAGAAGTTAATTGGGATGATGTCCCTTGTAGATCTCAGAGAGAGTCTGGGTTTTTGTTTTTGCTTTATTCTAAGTTGGTTGTGATAACATTGATAACTTCTAATTCTGTATCAACATTAGACAGGTTAACACCTCCTCTTAATGTCTTTCCTCCTTGCTGAACTACTTATATAATAAGATTTTATAGTAATTGCCTACATTTGCAAAACTGAATTATAGTGGAACATATGTTGCCTAATTCTAAAAATACGGTGTGTGGTTTAGAATAAGGTTACACTTTCAAGGATCATTTTCATCAATCCATGTGTGATTGTGTATGCCTATCTACGGGTGTGTATATGGATATATGTCTTGTATATAACATGTATATTGCTTGGAAAAAGTAAGCTTCTAAATCTCAGGCTTAGGCTAGGTGGTTATCTGAAGATGAGGGGGAGTTGCTCTGGGGTACCTCTCCTTTGTATAAACTACTTCAAATCATAGTTTTTGTGAAAGTCTTAACATTATAAATTACATGTACAGACAGAAATGAATTTCCATGGAGATTATTCAGTAAATGAGTTGTTTTTAAAAATAAAATAATCCCACAAGCATCTTATACTAGCCAGAAATGAGTAAGATTTTGCCTTCAGATAAGCAGTGCTTACTCCTACATTTCATTTACCTCTTATGTCATGATCTTTTTCACTGATTTGCTTTTCCTCATTTAATCTTAAAAGTTATGTTGGTTTTTTTTTTTTTATTTTAATGTACTGTTGTTAATGTAGGACAAAAATAGTTAAGTCTGACGTGGGGTTTTCAAGGTGTGGTAAATTCTGTCTTTTTAGCAAAAGACTGTCTACCACTGGAAGACTTGGAAATAACATTTTCAATTAGTTGTTTTTTCTGTGGTGTTTTTAAACTCTTATTCTCTTAGAACACAGTATTAAACAGTGATATTATGTCTGTCTTTAATAATTTTAGAGAAATTTAAATGGAAAGCCCTAAATGCTTTTCTTTGAAAGAAGAAAAATAACTTTTCATAAGCTGTACTCCCAATGTATATTTTCCTAGGAGAAAAAAGTGATTAGGTAGCACTTTAAAATTTTAAAATATGTTTAATCTTTATGTTTTTATTTTTAAATTTTCTATTTTTACTTTTTATTTTTAATTTTTAATTTTTAAATTTGGTTACTTTTTTTTAAAAGCGTTTATTATGGTAGTATTATGGAGATAAGACTAAGGATGATAATGCTACTGGTGGCTTCTTTCTGGAAAGGACTTGCAGTAGATTGTTAATTATTTCAAATCTTTGTGTTTAAGTGGCTTTTGCAGGGAAAAAATTGACAAGCTATAATAATTTTTGTTGTTTGGAAAAAAACAAGTATACTTTATGATTCTTCTTTTAATCAGTCTTTTGTCAAATGTATTTTGTGTCATGCATGTCTGCTGTTTATAGATAGATGATACTCAACTATTGCACTGAAGGGTCACTAAATACATAATATATTTTTTATACAAACATAGTTTATAATGCATCATTAACCATTTTGAGCAAACTGCGTACATAGTATAACATTGATTGAGAAATACTAGTCAAAAGATTTTTTTTTTTTTTAATAAAAATTACAATGTCACTATGAAATGTCCACAAAAGTCCTTAATTTGATGGAACAACCTGAAAATATTGTCAAGGAAATATTTGCAATGTCCTATTTTGGGGGCCAAACACACATTTCCGCGCCCCCCCCCCCCCGCCGATGCCCCCCTATTTTATTTAATTCTGATGTGTTTCTTTCAATTCCTATTTAAAATTTTGTGCATTTAAAAATATTTTTAATAACATTATATTCTTTCTACTGATGTATCAATAATAATGTAGTAAACGCTAACATTACTTTTTCTAAAATGTCAAGAATTGAAATGATTTTAAAAAAAGTTAAGGCTATACTTAGGTATACATCAAATTGCTATATAGTTTTGTGACAAACAAAATTTCTTATTAGTGACAAATTCTGTTTTTTGGCAAACTCAAATACAGTGTTTATTTTCATTGTCTCTGGTAAACGTCACTCAAACGTCACTCAGATTGTATACTAGCAGCACTTTTGAAGAGTTCTATATCTGCAAAACAGAATTCAGTTTTAAAGCATGTGACAGCAAGTTCACAAAATTCATAAACACAAGATAATGTGTTATTGTATAAGAAATATTTGTAAGTTGCTGATATTATTTGGACTGGTCTCTTTAAATGTCTGCTACATCTCTCTTACCTGTCAGCTTGTTTGTAGTCTTTCTTTGAAATTATATTGTTTTTCAGCTTTTATTTCTGTATTGTTTAAACAGTGATATGTATATAATTCACTATGAATTTGTAGAAATTAGGGGTCTGCATGTTTTGTCCATAGAATTTTATTGACAGAAAAGGTCACTGGTGGTTTAGGAAAAAAGCGTGAAAAGATTTAACTTTTTTGCCAACAATTGGTGTGATTTCCTTCAATCACATCTACTGTTCATTTTAAGATAATCTTTAGTTTGGGATGAGATTCACTGGGAGTGTAGGAAAAGTTAGTGTCTCATACAACATTAAAGTGCACTAACATGCCACTTATTTTTCTAACCATTTATTTGGTAAAAAAATGCCACCAAGAGAATTATATTTCTATTGGGCTTTAGTGACATTAATATCACAGTTATTTGGTTTGCAAGTAAAATAGCTGTTATGTATTTGCCTGGCTCATGAGACTAAATCCAGTGGTTAATCATATTGATTTGTGGCTCCTGTATTTGGTATAAGTTTTGGAGACCAAACAACATTCTTAGCTTAATCTCTACAGTGCCATGGATTTACGATGTGCTCAGTAATACCAGTGTAATGATTTAATTATGTAAATATTTGATTGCCATAGAAAATACTTATATTCAAGGTTTGGGAATGTGTTTCAAACAAGCCATTTGCAGTTGTTTGGGGTTTTTTTTGTTTGTTTGTTTGCTTGTTTTGTGGGGTTTTGTTTTTTTTAATGATTTGCTGAAACACTGCATCCAAACTCTTTCTGAAATATATCATTAAGAATTAATTCTTTTTTTTTTTTTAAAAAAATAGTAAGAAAACATCTGAAATTCCCAGGGGTAAATTCTATCTTCATAAAAAAACCCAAACAAAACTAAACCAACCAAACAAACGCCATCCTGTATTAAAAAACTAAACACAAAATCTTTAACTTGACTATCTCCCTTTTTGCACAAGTCTGAATCTATTGGAAAATCTCATTGCACTTAGAATTTGTGCTTATTCCTGTCTACTTGGGAAGTTATATATTTGAATCTTGAGAGGAGATACTTGTGTTTCATTTTTCTAACAAAGCTTCTTGGAAGAAAATCTGAATACTTAGAACGTGAAGTTTTTTACAGGCTTTTCAAGTGTACCATAATCTTGATAGCTTTTCCTTTTTTTTTTTTTTTTAATTGTTTTGTTGAGGTTTTTTTGCCACATCCTGCTGGTCTAGACCATCTTTTTCAAGAACTTACTAATTTTTTCTTGCATTACAATAAATTATTAAACAAAATTAAAATCAGTGCATTAACATTCCCAAGAGCAACTTCTTTTGTTGCATTTCCTGTTTAATTTTTTTTTTATTTCCTCCCTCTCTTTCTTTCCCTCCTCCGTCCCCCCCCCTCCCTTATGCAATAGATTATATGGGCAGGGTCTACTTAGCTCAGCCAAGGAGATTTATCTTCCTTCTCCATTTAGTCTTCTGTACTGCATGTAATACAAGACCATGCGATGCAATTGTTCCTACACGTTCCTATTTGTGGTTAAGAGGAGACAGGCTGCTGTGCTGATGTAAAATTCCAATTGATTTCAAACACAGTTTTATGTGAGATCAGAAGTGTGATTGTATTAGAAATTGGGGCCTTTAAAAATACAAGTTTCTTGAAGCAAGTATGATCTTTTCATTATGGCTAAGTGGTACCCAACGCAGTGATGTCATCATGCTGTCTGAGGCTCTTAAATAAATAATAGAAATAACTTGTGTCATTATCCACTTATATCTGTTATAATAAGTTTTGTTGAAGCCACATAAAGTATCTGTAAAACAAAAGACTGTAAATTGAAACTGACGTGTGTTTTCTCTATGCTTTTAGTTCAGACAGCTGATAATGAAACATGGTCAATGTTAACTTTGGTCTTATTTTGTGATGCAACTAACTCATGATAGTTTTATTTAAAGTTCTTTGTACTATAAAAAGTATTTTAAATTAATAGAAATGTGTACATTCCATTTCGACCAATTGTTTAAAGGTATATTGTTCTAAAGTTACAGTAGTTAGTCATTAAATTGAACAGCTTGATAGATATCTTTATCTTTTTTACGTCTTCCCTGTGTATGCCATACTGTTGAAGTGAGTTGCGTAAACACTGGTAGGAGAAGTAGGAGAAAAGGAGAACTCTCTTCCACTGGCTTGCTTCATCACATTTCTTTAAAAATGCAAATGTATTTTCAAGTTTTGGGGAAAATATAACAATGTTTTTTCTCTGCAGATTAATTCCATGCTGTTGTCTGGAAATTCAGTCAGAGATTAATTTTGGTGCAGTGATTGCAAACAGTAAAATAATTAGTAAAGAGATTAGTATTGCTAACCATGGATCATCTTCAGGTAAATATTTAGTATGCATTACATTATACAAATATTTTGTTTTCTTGAAAAATGTAATTTTATGCAAGTTAACACTTCAGTGGCCAAGTAGAAATTAACTGAAGTTCTGGGTTATGCAGAGTATGAGTATTGTAGCTGAAGGTTCTATAAATGACCCATTGCTTCTGTAGGCAGTACTATGTTTCCTCTTAGCAAAGAAAAATGAATTTAAAACTTTGCCAAATTCTAGGAGTTCTCTACTTTTGAGTCCCATCCGAAAGATGTAAAAATAACAATTGCTCATTTGCTTACTGCGCCCAATGTAAGTAGTAGCAAATCATGTCTGCTTTTGCTTTGTTGTCTTTGATTCTGTGATCCCAATAGCTCTCTATTAAATAAACAACTACAAGCTCCCTGTACTTTCAGAGCTAAAGTCGTCTAAGTTGGGAATTGAACTGTATTTGTTACCAGGAGATAATGAGAGGTCTTTTATCTTGCTGCCATAGCTTTTGCAATCATACAGCTCTCAAAACATGCACATCCTTCAACTTCTGTGAGTGCCCATTCCAAGGAGTGTAAGAAACATGGAGAATGGAGCGTAAGAATGCTTATATGATCCAAGTAACCTATTTGACTCTCTTTTCCACTGTACAAAGCTACAGACACCTTTCTCCACATGTAGGTTGGCAACTATGCTGTTTCAAACAAATTTAAATTAATTCTTTTTGTTCCTCACTTGAACAGATTTTTATTATATCACAAATTATCTTTATTTGCATTCGGCCAAGGTTGTGTGAATATTTGCTTCATAGATATCCACAAGAAATACTGTACCAGAAAATACGTGATTGTAGAAACACAGAGGTGGGTTACAACATTAAATAAAATAAAATAAATAAAAAAGCTGTCTAGTTAGAACAGAATTTTATTTTGGTTTTTTTTTATTTTTTTTCCGAAAAGCAAAGGACATACTTTTTTTTCTAGCCAGCTCAATCTAAAGATGTAGTATGTAGTTTACATAATCAGCTCTTTCTCATATATACTAACTTCTTTGAGGAATGATGTTTAGATAAAGAAAATGAGATAACTTAAATTACATATGCATCTACAACTAATTTACATGATGTGAAATTTCTCATGTTGCATGTTCTAGTCATAAACTCCGTTGCACGATGCATGCAGGCTGCATGATGGAGTTTTGCAGGACTGGACACAGGCAAAATTAGAAAGAAAGTGGTGGTTAGTGAAGAATGTATTGAGGGCAGACAAAGGAATACCTGCTGAATCTGTGTTTTTTTAGGCTCTGTAAATCATAATATATCAGGTCACACTAACAGGCAGCAGGTAAATATAACCTAGAAATGTTCACTGTTCTCTTCTGCAGTAGACTGTGTTCTGTACCTACCAAATCGTGAAAGCTGTTGTTACCCACAATATGTGCTTAACTTTCTGGCTCCGGTATCTGCCTAGAGCTGTGTATAAAATATCTAGTAACTTAGAAATTGCTACTCTACAGCTGCTTCATGATATAATCGCTTTTGTTTGGAATGTGAGTACCTTTTCTGTTAAAATCAAAACTTGCAAAGTGGCATTGGATGTTTGGGTGTAATATTTAAAGAAATCCTGGAAATAATGATCTACTCTGTGTTAGGAATAGTTTTGAAGAAGATTAACTCCATGTTTCCTTTTTCCATAGGAAAATGTACCGCTTGTGAATATCTGCATTATGTGTTTTGTAATTCCAAATGTGTAACAGAGGAATATAAATCTACAACTTTATGTTGTGTAACATTCTGTTTATTATTCTGTTTCTTTTAGGCACATTTAAAATATCATATGATGGAGTTGTCCTGCTTAACATAGAACCTACCAATGGAGCGGTAGAGCCAAAATCTATAAAGAAGGTTAAGGTGGATATATGCACGGATGTACCCAGAATCATCAAAGAAGTGATAAAGTGAGTGTATGACTGAAGAAATCCAGCTCTATAAATTACATTTTTGTCTGCCGTTAATTTTAGTCTTTATTATGAATATAAAAAAGTTAAGCTCCTAGGTGTCAGTTGCTTTCTTCCACGTTTACTTTTATTAAATTAATTTGATGATTATATTATCTCCACAGAAGAGTGATGTGTAAATTGTGTACCTGGCTGTGTTATTTAAGATCTCTTGTAAGAGAAACATCCTCCTCCATATGATATTTTCTTTGGTTACTGAGTTTCAACCTTTTGGTTCCAAGAGTGTTGTGCTTTCTGCCTTTCCTTTGGTCCTTTGGTGTTTTGTGGCATCACCAAGCATTCAGGCAGGGACAGCAGCAGTTCTTCTATGGTTATTCAGTCAACTTCTAGCCCCAGTTGCCTAAGAGAAAGTTACAAAGTATATGCCAAAATTGATATCTAGATACAAAGATTCTCAGAAATAAGAGCAGTCTCTCAGCTGTGGACATCTCTGATTCTTTTGATATGTCATTCCTATTTTTCAAACGTTAAAAAAGGGGAAGAATTCAAAAAGCTCCCCAAAACTTGACCATGTAATGTGCGATTCTTCTTGATTGGTAATATTCCCATTGGGTATCAAATTGTCACGTACGTGCTCTATTTTCTGTTGTTCTCCTTAGTTTTAAACTAGCCCGGCTTAGTTTATCTATGGAAAGCCAGTGATTTAAATGCTCTGATTTGGTTCAGCTTTGCATAGGTTCTAATATAAGCCAAACTGATTATTTATAAGACTTTTCTACATTACCTATTGCTGCTTGCCACTCTTACTGACAGAGTGGAGTTGGAAGGTCATGGCTGCACTGAAGTATGGATCAAAGCTGTTGTGGTTGAACAAGTTCTTAAAGTCCTAGAAGTGTCCTGTGGAAATATATTGGAATGCATTAACTTTGGACCAGTTTACTTTGGGTCTTCAAAGACTGAACAAATATCTTTATACAATGAAAGTCCTGAGTGTATGGACTGGGTAGCAGTACTGGAAGATGATGCCATTGGAGGAGAAATGGTAAGAAACTGTTCTGGTTTTTATTTTAGTTGAAAACTTGTTTTAATTTCTGCTTTTGCATTTTTTGTTTCTCAACATTCATCTTCTAGTAGTCTTTACTAAATCATGCAATAATTTAACCTTGGAATTAAATCTTTCAGATATTTCTGTTTCACCATGTGACATATTAACCTTAACAATAAATATTAAGTATGTTCTCTGGGTGTGGGTTTTTTGTATTGTTTTGCTGGGTTTTTTTGAGCTGTTTTGTGTGTCCTACTGGTTTTCTTATCACTTAGTAGGAGTTATCAACATATATTTTGGTATTCTAAGATGTTAAGCATCTGTGGTTTCGCTTGTTTTTCTCAGACAGTGAAATCATCTGAGTGAGCATCATCTTTTAAAAAAGGGAGTTCAAAACATTGACATGAAATTGGTGTTTAAAAAGTGGTTAATTAGCCATGTGATATGTAACTATGTCTGTGCTATTACTGACGTTATGTCTGTCTTCTCATTGTGAAAGATATGAAAATGTACGTGTAGGAAAAAAAGCCCAACCAAATACAAAAGGGGAAGCGGAACAGGCTAAACTATTCCACTTTTTGATTATTTTTTAGGGGACAGATCTTCAGAGGAGTGCAGATGCTGGTTTACAAGACTTAAGCCTCAAAAATACAATAAAAGATGTAGATGTTTCCGCCTTGATCTTGTGCATTCCTAATCAAGGAACCTTGCTCCCTTATGAGAAATCTTTGGTTACATTGTGCTTTAGTCCAAAGTGAGTGAGTAGTCCAAATTAGACACACACACAGGTTGATTGGTCCAAACTATTCTGTAAAAAGCAGTGTTAGAAAAAATAATTTTAAGTTAATGTGTCTGCAAATTTTTTTCTGAATGAGTTCTTATGTGTTTATGTCTGTTAAAAGAAATTGCTTGGTGT
Organism: Fratercula arctica; assembly: GCA_947846985.1. Taxonomy (NCBI): domain Eukaryota; kingdom Metazoa; phylum Chordata; class Aves; order Charadriiformes; family Alcidae; genus Fratercula; species Fratercula arctica. Next base: position 91,603,824 of record CANTUZ010000001.1, on the reverse strand, counting down.
GATACTACAAATAAGAAAGCAAAGTCTGAAGTAATTATCTGGGAGATGTTTTATAATACATTAAGGATGTATTTGAACCAAGAATTGGTTAAACTTGTTTTGCACGAATAAGAATTTTATTAGATTTTGACAAGGGAAGTAATTGCAGCTCCCATTAAATACACTGAATCTCTAAAGATTGTTGAGAGAGTTCTACAGTGTCAAATTAAATGCCTTTTTAATGACTACAGATTTATTTAATAAAGATATATGTGCAGCATTATGAAATAATGTATATATTTCATCACCAAGAGACTGAAACATTAAAAAAAAAGTAAGCATAAAGGAACACTTCTTCTTTGGATAATGAAGAGAAAATGAAAATGCGCTCTTGCCATTTTCCCTTACTCAAATTCAAATTATAAGTGATTATTATGCATGTATTATTAGGTCAGAAAACTGGTGTAGACTGGAAAAGATATCAAATGACTAGTAAAATAATCATATAGGTATTGTTGAGCTTAAATTTGTTATTGTTTCATTTTTTGAAAGGAAGTATAAAGATGATTTGTTCAAGCTGTAACCAACAGTAGAGAAGTCAGACTGGATGACGGAAAAATTAGTCTCTTTTTTTTGGGGAGTTGGGGTTTGGTTGGTTGTTTTTTTTTTTTTTTTTTTCCCCTGCATCTTGTAATTAGAGATTGTGACTCTTACAGAAAATTTAAAAGGGACTTTGGAGTGAATGATTCATCAATGAAACAAGATTATGTACTGTTCCTGAGATTTGAAGCAGCTGGGAATAAAGATGGCTATCTCCAGGCCCTCAGTGGCAGTGCCACAGCAATCACAAGTATGTTATCAGAAATGTATCATCACCATCAGAAATGCATATATGGATGATAAAACTGTATATCTTGATTTTTTTAAATGTTTATTTTAAATTTCTTCATCATCTTAGCATTTTTATGGGAAACCTGTGTTTATTTTATTTATATCGATACAAACAACTTACATCTTTAGTGCTTTAGTGCCAAAAACAGTGACTAGAAAGAAGGAGAGAATAATGCGTGTCGTGAATACATCTGCTGGTAGTGAATGCCTAAAACTTAATTACAAGTGTAAATATTTGGAGGACATTAAAAAACCCCAGCACTTGGCAAGTCACCAGCACTTTGGTAATAGCAGTGTTGTGCATTTTCCAGTGACTATTTATCACCCTCAAATTTCTTAAGGAGAGAATATGTTATCTAACAGCCATTATAAGTAAGCATGTCTATTTTTATAGAAAATTGCATTATGAATCATATTGTATTATGGTATTATTTTGTGTTTACAACCATACAACTACAGTATGACTTTTCTGTTTGTATGTTAATAGACATGTGAGGTTTTTTGTTTGTGTGATTTTTTTTTTTTTTTTTGTGTTTGTCTAATGCAGTGAATCATCCTCATCACACGGAGTTAGCTTTGACAGGTTCTGGGCTTCCTGTCATGTTAACTTTTTATCCAGGACCAGTTATTAAGTTTATGGACTGTTTCCTGGGTGAACAAACACAAGTTCTATGCACACTCAAAAATGAATCTGAGTCCCTTCCAATAACATTCAGCTTCTGCAAGACCGCTAACTTTAATATTTCTCCCAAAAAAGGAAGAATTGAAAAAAAATCTGCAAAGGTAATTACTTCTTTCTTTTAGATTATGTAGATATGCAGAGTACTTTACAGTGGTCAGCAGTGGAATTTCTTGAAAGTAAACCAGAATAATTTCATTTCAGTATCCATGATGTTTAATATCAGCCAAATATGTAAGTTTTTTCTCCTTATGTAGTCATTTAATGCTCCTTCCTGTACTCCAGGAAGCAACAAGTATTATTTTAAATTTGGAAAAAACAGTTGTAGTATTAAGGAAACTTTACCCATGTTTTTCCTGGCTTTAAATTTGTTGTATTTTACTGACTTTAGAAAATTGGTTTATACTCAAACCATGGCAGGATCCTTTTCATTTCGTTCAGTAAATTGCAAATACTTGAGTAACATAACATATCTTGTAGTGGAAGAAACTTCGCCAAATTGAAGCCAAATATGGAGACATTTATAATTTCACAAACCTGTAACTCAGGGCATGTAGAGTAAAACTTGTCCCAGAAGTGAGCAAGTGAGACTTTGTGGTGTTGTAGTGTGGAGCAGTTTTATATTTCCTTATATTGCTAATTTATGTATGGTAGTTGGTATATTCTAAAAGACCAGTTTTGAACACCTATCTTAAAAGTAAGTGTGGAGAGAAGTGACTCGATTAAACAGAGAATTACACAAAACTTTTCTTTGTTTTTCTGCCTCATGTGTCTCATAACGACTTTTCTTTTCCAGGATGTGATATTTTCCTTTTCTCCACATCAAATAGGAACACTTAAAGCGAAGCAAGTTGTTGATATCATTGGTACAGGAGTAGAGAAAAATAATTTACAGGTTTTGAAGACAAAATCCTTTCACCAAATATATTTGAGTTTTATTGGTGTGTGCAAATCTAAACGAAAAAACATTCTATTCAAAATTAATCCTGGTAAGATGCTAAAAAGATAAGTGACAAGTACTTTTAAAACATTTTCTCACATTTTTAACATTTTAAAAGAACTTTTGACTATTTTTAGTTTGTTTTTTTAAAAAAAAGTCTTTGAGAGTTGAGGGAATGCTCAGTTTTATGACATATATCCATGAGAGTATAAAAGAATGGCTGAAATAATGGTAAACTCACTCCCCCCTCATATTTTAACAAAAATTGAACTATTAAAGCATAATTTTTGATCATAGGACTATTTAACTTTTATAAATCAGAAAATAAAGGCTTCAGGTTTTGCAGCAATGCCATTACACAGTATGTTTCAGTTTTAAATAGAGAGATGGGTAAAGCACAGAAAAAAGTTAGGAAAGATAACAGGGTATTTATTGATTGATAGTTGCTACTGCCAGATGAGTTTGGCAGTTAATACAGCTTGCTACCTGTCCCACGTCCATTGACTCTTCTCATCCTATGAAGCCAATGCCAGCATAAAGAATACTTCAGGATATGCAATAATTAGTCTCTAATTTGTTCCTCATGTTCCTAACATGCCCCATGAATTGGAATGAAGCTTCTTGCAGACTATGCCTCCATAGGCAGTGGAAGTTCTAATCACTACTATAGTTTGGGGGATGGAAAGTAGGGTTTTTTTTTGTAGCCACTTGTGAGTAAAGTAAGGCTACCGTAGGTAAACCAAGTATGTTTAGTTTAATGTATTAATTTTTTTTGCAGGTGAGGGAGGGAGGAAGGGGCAATTGAAGAACAGATTTACTTATTTATAGTGCTGTTTTAAACGTAACTTTAGGTAGGAGAGGTGAGCAAACGCATGGCCTGCTCTCTGTCATAATTTTTCTCTTTAACTTTAATGTGTAAGTGCTTTTCTAAAACTAGAGTGCAAAAGATCTGAGCTCTCTTTTCAGTTGTAGCTTGGGAGTTCTTTGTCAAAAGACATGCCTGTGTTTGCAGCCCTTAAGACAAACTTTAGGACAGTGTTGTGACAGAGGCAGCTCTGAGTGTTTGGTCATGTGCACGTGCAAAACAAAACATCGCAGCTGGACATAGTAGTAGTGATTTGGGCTCTAGTATTTGTTTGTCTGTGATCTAGGCCAGGGAAGGCGGTTGGCTGTTAGTATGGTCTGAATACCGCCTTGTCTGAGAAAAACATAATGGGATGGGATGGATTGCTGAGCTGCTGATGGACCAAGTATAAACTAAGAAATATTTTTCTAATACTTTGAATTTTTTTTAGAAAGTACAAATGTATGTAACATGTTTTATTTGGATTTTAAGGTATAACACCAATGATTTCCAATGCAACTGGACAGTTTGTAGCTGATGGCGCAGGACAGTGCACTGATACAGCACCTGTGGCAATACTTAAATCAACCCAAACACAAATTCATACTCACCAGATTAACAGGAACTTTAAGGGTGATGCACTTATAGCTTTTCCTAATGACCGCGCGGCCAGCATTAGGCCTAGTGAATGGAATAAAAAGTACAGGTAAAAATTATGTGAATAAAATATTTAAACCCACATATTTGTATATACTGTATAGTAGATCAAGTTTGGTTACTCATATGACAGTTTACTGGCTTGGTTTTTTTAGGCTGAAAGGTCTTTAAAATTCATTGCATTCTACTTAACCTTGAGCCTCTTGCACATAAATTTATCGAGTTGCTTTTCTTCTGTGAAACTACAAATGTAGCTATTACAGTTTCAATATTTCATTTTTATGGTTACCTTTACAAGGTCAGATATTAATAATCTGCTGTGATAAAAAGAATGTTTGCAATGAATTATACACGTAGCAAAATCAATATGTTTCCACTCTAACTAGACCCAGAATCATTTTACACGTGTAGTGAAACTACAATTCTCTTTATATATTTAGGACTATTTTCACAAAGACTGAGAGATACCATTATATAGATCCAGAGTTTTCTTATACTGAATGTGAACGACTGTCAAAAGCAGCACATAAGGAATACTACACAGACTTCATTTCTAACTTAAGACAGCGTCGTTTACAGAAAGATGCTACTAGGTAAGACTTGTTTAAAGGATAAATAAATACTTTTGCCTCATATGAAAAATATGTGTGTATATATGTGCAGAATTAATTTAGTGGCACCAATCATATACCTAAATTTGTCTCATGCTGAAATGCTTATCGTTTTGGGACCTTCATTTATAAGGCATTCAAAACCTGTTTTGTTCAAAAGTTCATTTAGGCACTTAGATCACTTCCTGGGTAAAATGTAGGGACGGAGGTATGGAACTTGAAATTAAACTTAAAATGATCTTAAAATAAGTTGCCAAGTTTCAAGAAGAGTTGATTATGGTTCATAGGAAAAACATAACATTGGTTTTTGTGAATTCTCTTTTCCTTTTACATAATAAATCATACATATTTCCAACTAGCGTGTCTAGTTTACCCAAAGCGATGGATTTAGTATGTGAATTATGATATAATTTCTGGAATAAAGCACATAAGATTAAAGGATTGTATTGGTCTTTTAGCCTTATAGTAAATTCTCACTTCATGAATTTGTGTATTTGGTCGGTATACTGTGGAGCAAAATCAAGGAAAAGCAAAACTGACAGCTGTGCTACTTCTGAAAGTTTTATTAAAAAAAACAAACCACAAAACAACCTGTAAAGCCTCTAAAGCAAGAGAAGTAATACCTTCAGAGTGTTGTTTGAAAGACCCATTATTTAAAAATTAATAATGCCAGTGGATTGTTCTTGTAATCTCAATTTACCTTGTCTGAATTGTGATGTATATACGCAGAGCAAGGCCTGCAGAGCTGGATTTAGTTTATTTTTATGTATGTGCATGATGTATGGTTTTCTTGAAAGGAACTGATGTTGTATATTAGGTGAACTCTTGTTTATATGACCATAACGCATGTATTCATGGTGTATTGGATGAGGAGCAAGAACAGAAAGGAAAATTTCACAATTATCGATGAATTTTACTGTTAGTATCAAATATAGTAATAACTTCTGAATGCTTGTTACGAAACATCTGTGTAAGATCTCTGGAAGTTTCAAATCGCTTGTTTGCAGGTGAAATTGATTGATTGGAGTTGAACTTTCATGAAGAAAAGTTAATTGCTCTGAAAATTAGGCTGTAAGTGGTCCATTACGTACATCTACAATTAAAGGATCCTCTGTAATCTTGGCATTTACTAACTTTTAAGTGCTTGACTTTACAACTTAATTGTTCTTTAAGAGGTATTTCAGAAATTATGCAATATTTATGTTTTGGTAGCCATAATGCTTGCAACCTGTTTAGCTGAGCAATTGCCACAAATGTGCAATAGATGTTAATCCTTGCCTAAACAATACACTAAAAGAATTTTCAAGGCATTTTCTGTACTTGAGGGTTTTCTCATAATGAAATATTCCTACTTAAAATATTATTTGTTATGTTTAAAAATCTTAAATAGTTTAATATGTAGAACATGAAATGCTCAAACTTGTAGATCTCCATATTCTTCTTTTTCCCCTCCCTTATAGGCAATTTTATATTTATAATAATTCTGTGAACATAGGCCTTAAACCAGCTGAAGGTCTTACATCACCAAAGATCTCAATCACAGATTTTCACAAGGAGAAGCTACAGTTCAAAATGCTTCCTTTAGATGAGAATTGCCTGTTAACTAGTCAAAAACTGGCAGAAATTGGTTCTAAATCTTCAGCCAAAGAAGTAAGTTAAATGCTTGAGTAGTAATGTAAGCATAATGTGTTTACCATATAAAAAAGCATAAGAATTTTGATCCTGCTCTGAGACGTCTTTTGCTTATCACAGATTCAGAGTGGTCTTCATGCTATGCCATCTTCCACCCAAGAGAAGGAAGACTGTAATCTAACTTTAACATCCAAGCAGCTTCATCAGATACTAATTGGTAAGATGTTTAATTTGATTACTAAATGTAGTTGTTATAAAAGCACTTATTTAAAGTAACACAATTTATGTTCAAAATTGTTCACCTTAAATAGAAAATAGCTTAATTTGGTGTCAGCTTGATATCTGCAGCAGTGTTTAACTAAAGCTTTGTACTCCTCAGAAAATACTGAGATATGATTCGGTATGGACATGTAAAAGGAGAGCTTCCTTTAAGACTGCTTATACTACAACGTATTATAGAGAAATCAATATGGCGTAATATGAGGGTTGCTCATACCCTTATGTCTTGTTATCGGGTAGTATCTGGACCAGTATTAATATCAGCAAGATTCATGGGAGTATTCAGAATGTTTCTGGGAATTAACAGTAATACCCCCAAAAAGTAAAACTTCAGGATCCTCCTTCAAAATAATTTCAGTGATTTCAAAATAAATTCTGTGATGGGGAGTAACACCTTCTAAAGTCTGTGAGGGACTCATCTGTTAACAACATTTGGTACTAAAACTGGTCTATTTTAAGGTCAATTTTTCTTCAGTAAAATTATTTAGCAGCAAAGTGAAAATTTTCAGTACTTTATGGGCTTTTTTTATTTTCAGTAGAGTCAGAACTTGAATAGTGTAGCTGTGTATACTGATACACTTAGGGAAACGTAGAATAAGATAAACATATTCATTAAAAAAGTACTTGGAGTTTTGAAAGATGTTTGATTAGTGCCATGATCACTAAAGTTTGCAAATCAGCATAAAAACTGGTGATAACAGTAAATAAAGTAATGAGATAATTCTGTCATCATCAAATCACATGTGTTATTAAACAAAATGGTCACACATCGGGGAGCAAACAGGTTAAGAATATAAACTCTCAGTGAATTGCTGGTTGTCTAGCCATTTAAATATCTGATTAATAACAAGAAGTATTTATGATTATTAATAATCGTTGTAGTAATTTGCACATTACTTTTCCTATTTTAATAGCTGGCTAACACAGAATTAAGAATTAAATGTTGGTGCTGGCTTTTGAGTTGTACTACCAAAAACATTCACAGAGCATACATGGTATTCACTTCCAAATTGTAGCGTGAATTTATTGTGCTACAGGATTGTTCTAGATGACTAATCCTGTAATTTGAGGAACTAAAATGTTTTGATCATAGTGTTTTAGTAGTTGTGCTTCCTTACATTAGCTTTTACTTTTTAATGTTGAAGATCTTATTTCTTATACATTCCAGGTCCTTCTACTATGGATTTTGGTGATGTTTGTGTGTATTCTACAACATCCAGAAAACTGCACATCATCAATAACTTGTTAGTTCATATATGGATACAAATTGAGATTGAAATTGATGAATTACAGCAGACGAGTCCATTGTCTCAGGTGGTGCCTCCTCTTACAAAGACTCATATTCCAATTATATTTGAGACAAACACTCTTGGATTGTTTAAAAGGTAAGGCTTCTTATATTTGTCTTTATTTACATGTTTTCTTTGCAGTAGTAGAATAAGACAAAACATGTGGCTGGTTGAAACTCAGTGTAGTTATGATAAATGTTAATTGTGTACACTCATCTGTGGTGACATTGCAATAATTATGCAGCTTCGCGTTGCAAAATTTTGCTAGCATTGTAGTGTTTCTTGGGGTTTAAAAAAAGCCAACAAACTGTCCTGTCAAAAGTCCACATAGCCACAGGTATATTTGGGGAGAAAGTTTGCTATTACATTGTATTTGTTAGGAGAAGTTTTGGAAAATACCGTGCTCTTTCCAGCGTAGTGTTGCATCACTGCATCTATGCTCAGATTTTTTGATGAACCTCAAGGCTAAATGTATAGGCAAATTGTTTTCTGGCCTTCTGGTAAGGAGATGGAACTCTCCCTTTACTAATGCTGTTAAAATGACTGTATGAGGTTGATTATCCTTTGAGATGATCTTCACTTTTGACATGATTTAAGTTGCATGCAAAACAACTGCAAATTGCTTTTACTTGTCAGTCTTAACTGTATGTTCATACTCAATTGTTTTGTTAAGTATTTTCTTGCTAATGATTATATTTCACATACATTTTACTCTGAATACAACATAATAAATACATAAAAATATTGGAAAATGTATATTTTTATGTTACAGATCTTTCACTTACACAATAAACAACCAACACCATGGGCATGTGCTGGTAGTTGCAAAAGCAGTGTCTGTTGAACTTGAGCTGTCTGCGAGGGAACTGATTTTAAATCCTGTTCCTGGCTACCTAGCAGGGACAGAATTTAGAACAACTGTCAGAGTATACAATCTCAGAAACTATCCTGCTGAGTTTACTTGGAAACCTATTATTACGGGTAGAAGAACTGCATTTTCTATACAGCCAGCCAAAGGTACACAATACAAGTACAGTTTGTGTGCATGTATCTTAAATGTCAATAATGTTAAATAAGATAAACATTCTGTTGATGCTATAAACAGTATTGTTTAGATTTGAGTCAATATCAGTGTATGCCAAAAGTAGCATCAGAGTGTTAATAACAGCACTCCCTGTGTAAGCCCTACCCTGAGACCAAACAGCGTCCAGTTTGTTGTTCTGTGTCTAACCAGCAGCGCTTACTTAACCATTTTTCTTAGCATAGATTGCTGATATTTCAAAAGTGAGGAAGCTATTTAATGGCAGTTAGCAATGTCAGCTCATCAGGATAGGAAACTTTCCAAAAGCACTGTATGAATGAAGCTGCTAAGAAGTTGATGTAGACAGTCTGAATGATGCAAATGGAATTCAATCTGGGATTAGTTTCCACTTGCATTGTGGATCAGTATTTGTTAGAAGTGTGTGAGACATTAGTTTTTACCTTCTTTCCTTTGAAAGACAGTGTTCTGCAGGAGTGTATTGGAACTTCATTATTAAAGAACTAACTGCTAAGTGAATTGGCATTACACAGTTCAAACAAGATTTGGCTGGATCAGGAGCTTGGTATGCTCTGATTCTTGAGATATTTCTGCTGATATGGGTACAGACTCAAATGCAAGCAAGAAAATGTACCTAATCTTTCCCAAAGTTGTTATTCTACAGGAAGAATAGTTTGTTCTTTTATTTTTTAAATGTTGATTATTTAAGTAATTTATGGCTAAAAAATACCAGTGAACTTTGAATGTGTTTTACTGTGGGACACTACTAAACAGATTATGCAATTGTTATGAGAATTCAGAAACTAATTTTACTTAATTCAGCATACTGTGGAACACCTTTGAAATGTAAGCTTAGCCTTTAGTAATTTCACTTTAATGTGCTTTATGTTATATCTAATAATACAATGTAATTTGATAATTGTACATCTGTATGCTATAACATGTAAATTATGCACGTTTATTTAGGCTTTGTGGAAGCCTATAGAGATCTGGAGTGTGAAGTTGTTTGGCATCCAGGTTTTAACTCTCCAGAAGTGGGAGAATTCAACTTGTGTGTGCGTAAAGGAAACACAATTAAGTTGAAATGTTTTGCAAAGGTAACACTCGTACAGCTGATTTAGAGAAATAAAATGTGTGGTTTTTTTTAAACAAGTAATTTCTTAATATATTTCTATTATCATGTGTTCATAAAGCTATTTTAATTTCATTTGACTTCTATTTGACATATTTAACAAAAGAATATTGCTCCAAAGACATGAAGAGAAGGCGAGACAAAGACAATTTGCTTATTTCTTGCTTTCAATGATATATTTCCTTTGGCATTACAACTTGGTGGTCCTTATATATTAAGTGGTAATTGTTCTTCTTGGCTTGCTTAGTTTAGCCAAAGATCGAGAGTTGGTATGATAGTTCTTTAGATGTATATTAAAGGGGTAAAAATCAAGGTGTGTGTGGGGAGGTGTGTTTCAGAGCTTCAGGGTAACAACAGGCTGTAATGTAACTTTGTATTCTTATTTGAACATGGCATTTTGGTAATTTGAAAAGCAATGTTCTGGGTAGTCTTCTAAACAGTGAAATTCAGCTTAGGTTAATCATTTGTTATCCTATGTATCCTATGTTACATACCAGGGAGTGTGAATGAGACAGGGGTTTTTTTTTGTTTGGTTGGGTTTTTTGTTTGGTTTTTTTGTTTGTTTGTTTTTAAACTGTATTCTACTGGCTGCATGCTCTAGAGCTTTCATTTTGGGAACTAAGAAAACTTTTCCCTTCCTTTTGATGTGCCTGTTTTCTTTTTTAATTTTTTTTACCCAGTAGCATTTTTTCTTTTACTCAACTTCTTTTGAAGCGTTGGAAATTGCCCTATGTACCACCAAGAGGTGTGTAAATTAGAATATTGGCTTTTTTTACTGCTGCTGTAGTATCTTGTCCTGATCACACATTTAGGATTAAAAAAATGGAGCTTGTGCCGTTAAATTAAATTTAATTAAAATATTTTTGTGTCTTGAAATTTGCACAGAAATATCTCTGGGGTTGTTCTGGTCACTTTGAATCTAGATAAGTTCAATACATTGAGTAAATCTTGTCTCACCTTTAAACTGTTTGTCTAGTTGAATACTTCTAATTTATGCATTTCCCCAAATATATTAGCTCATTATGTAATGAAAAGAAAAATAGGCTCAATTATTTATTTGTACTTAGTAATATGTTATTTAGGTTTTTTTCTCTTCTTTTTCATAGCTTGGCACTACTAAAGTTCAGTTTATGGAACAAAGGATACCCTTCAATCATAGTCCAATGGGTTTATCTACTTGTAAGACAGCAATTCTTCAAAACATAGGATACAATCATGCGTACTTCCAAGTAAGCTAAATTTATTTTTAGCATATCCAGTTTCTTGGGGTGGGGAGGAAGAAGGGTGTTCATTTTATCAGATCACGTTACAGTTTTGTGTTCTCAGTTATTAGATACACACCTACTTAAGTTTTTGTCTCTTCTTCTGAAGAAACAAGATTTATGTGAATAGGAATTCTCTCCCTCTGTCAAATTTGGATTGATGGACAGGTGGACTGACAGACAAGGAAGGTGGTAATAGTCTAAGAGATTCTGGAAGTTTTATAAGAACCAGTGGTGAGGGTAGAACCCCATACTGGTGTACCTTATGAAAAAGCAGTTACAGCTTGTATGTTTTTATGTTTTGAGAGACAGAGCAAACTGACTGGTCATCCTGTTCGTACTGGCTGCCCAGTCAGTGTATGCATAGACCTAGACCAGTCACAGCAAAGTGATTACTTTACTAGACTAACATCTGAGAGGAAGATAGACTGTATTATGAATTGGATAAGAGATGAGATGGATGCCAGAGTGGGTAAAGACATAATACATGAATCAGTAGGAAACCTAACCTCATTAGTTCTCCTGATCACAGAATGATTTGCTGTATTTATTTAGTGATGCAAAATAATTTTCGTTAAAATCCTCAGAATATTTGTTATTACATTATTATGGTACTAAGAAACTTGACTGTTTTATTTTGATTTGTACTGTATTTCTCTGTTTATCAACTGAGCATTGTAATAAGTAATATTACTGCACTCTTGGAGGATGGGCCTGAAAGAATAAAATCAGCATAGTCAATAAGACAAACAAACACACCCAGCCTTTTAAGCCGCCACAATTACTCTTAAGCCAAGAGATAACTGGTTGGTCTTGGTCATTATCACTTGTGTAGCTATACTTTAAAAAGTTATCTGTTTGGAGTGTGTTATAAGAGAACCAATTCTATTTTGTACTTACTAATTGTGGATAAACTAAATATTTACTCCTAGTATTATTACTGAACTTTTCAGTATTAGGATCCCGTGTCCTGTCTCCTTACTGTGAATGTCAAAAAAGAAGTGATAAATTTATCTGTCACTAAGAAAATGCTTTGTAAAATATTCTAGAGACTTGCTAAATAGCAAGTCTTAATTTTTTTAACTTCATGAAAACAACCTGAAAACCAGAATATGAAATTTCCAACTGGTGTGCAAAAATTATTTCATAGCAGAAACTGACATTCGTCATGCTTAGGGATGTGTTACTTTATTTTGTTTACCTGTATTTTTGCCCCAAACTTCTAAGTCCAAGTTAGCATTATATGTTATGAAGGTTCTCCTTGTAAGAACATAAAATCTTCATGATAGATATATTGGTATATTATTAAAAAAAAAAAACAAACAAACAAACAAAACCCCCAAAAACCCCCAAACCCAACAAAAAAAGCACACCAAAAAAAAAACCAAACCCCACCTTTTATAGTATTATTAATGTTTCATGTTTGTGTTTGCAGGTTCTTAATTCAAACCCACTGCCTGGAATGATGATCACCCCTTCTGAAGGGGTGGTACCTGTGGGAGGCCATGCTGATCTCAAAATCTGTTTCACTCCGACTGCAAAAATGAGTTTTGATACAAGACTGGAGGTATGCAAAACTGGAAGAACTTTGTCTTTTGAGTGTTATGTTGTGTGTTTATGTGTGGACATATATGTACGTTTGAGCATCTTTTGGATTTTATCTCCAGTGTTCTAATGTTTTTCAAGGAAAAAAAAAAGAAGTTTTTTTTCTTACAGCAGTTGATGGCTTCTATAACCTATTCTGTTATTTTGGTCTCAGTCCTGCTCTGAAGAATCAAAAAAGGCTCTCACTTTGAGCTGATTCATGTCATACCATTGGCAAGCTGTTGAAACTAACATGTGATTGTCTTCAGAAGATCATGTAGATGTATCTGCAGTTTTTGTGATCTATGGAGTAGCATGACTGGAATACTGCGGTGTCATTAATTTCTTGACTTCTTTTTGTGGTCATCTCAGAGGTGGATATACTAGTAGATTTGATTTGATAATAGGAGTGCAATAAACACCTAATCCTATTTTGTTTTATGCATGCCTCCTTCCTGAACTTGTCCGTGGTCAGATAAGTGGGAATGGGAAAAAGCATGCCATCATGGGGCTGATCTTTTCTACCTTTTCTTACTCTAATCCTGGATTCTTCATCTTCTGTGTCTGCCTACATTACGCTTGCTAAACCTAGTATCCTTTTTTTTTTTCCCACACTTCTAAAACAGTTTTAGCATTGCTCAGAACAATAGTTATCTACATTGTACCAGCACCTCTGTCACACAATTTGTATTGTGCTATACTTTGCAATCCTCACAGCTGCTGAATAGATTTAACCCATCCACTCAGCATTCTCTGCTGGAGAAAACTGTTCATTCTAGTGATACAGCCTCCTGCAACATTATTTTCGTCTGCAGGGAACTGGTCTTTCTTAAAACTTTGTTGGTTTGTTTTTGTTTGTTTTTTTTCTTAATTGACATCTATGACTATCCCAGATATGATATGCCACAGAGGCATTATTGGTTCTTCTTTGAAGCCACATCTCACTGGATTCTTTATATATATGTTCTAGAAAATGAAGGCATTTTCTTTACCTCTTTGTATTTCCATAACAAAAATACATTATAAGGACAGAGCTATTCTCATATCTTCATTACAAATTATGTTGAATGTCTGTCTCTGCTCTATATTTGTCGGATAGGTTGTTTGTTTTGTTTGTTTTTTTTAAATTTTTTTCATGTAATTATGCCAGATTTGGTGAGATAGTTGTGTTAAAATGACCTAGTCAACAATCACACTGTCATCCATTCACTTAGGTAGCAGTCCGAAATTCAGGAGTACTAGTGCTTAGGATTGGTGGATTTGTAGAGATCCCTGAAATAAACATTGATGTGGTAAGTATCAAGAAATTGCAGCAATAGGTAAGATTGATAGTGTTTTGCTGTATCTAGATGTCATCCCTACTTCATATTTTTTGTTTTTTCCTATACTAACTCCCTAAGAAAATTATCAAAGAGCAGAACTTAGGAAGAGAAATTAAAATCTAAATGTACATATAACAGTTGCACTAAACGATAGCTGACGGTGTTAGCTTTTGAACTTGAAAATCTGGAAAAAGAACATAAAAAGGGGACAGGATTACTTTAAGGTAGTTATAGGGAAAAACTGCAATAAGGAAAAGGAGTCCACTGATCTATTTACTGAATGGTGAAAACTTTCCTGATGGTGTAACTGGACTTATGTATTGAATTCTAAACTGTTGTGTTTTATGTCCTGGAAAGATTTTAAAGATAAGGGTTATGCAAGACAATTGATTAACCAAGACTGTTATTGTGTTATAAATTGTGAATCTTTGAACAATTTTATTTTTCACGTTCAGTCCAATTATAAACTTGACTTCACTGTGCTTTAACCCAATTTTTTTTTCCTTTAAACTTACAGGAACTATTTGACTTCATTGGTGTTTATGTTGATTCTACAAAATCAATTCCCTTTTTGCTGCAGAACAAAGGACAAGCGTGTACCAGAGTGGAGTTTGATTTTTCTAAGTATAAGGATTTTAAACTGAATGCTAATGACCATTCAGGTATTTGCTTTCACTATATCAGATTTTTCATTAAAGAATGGATAATGCTAAGAGAAAATGTCACACTATTTCTGGTATACAAATTTTCTGATTTAAGAAAATGTAAAGCAATTATTTTAAAACTGATGTTTAATATAAATAAAGAGGACACATTTTGGTTTGCCTGTAAAATGTTGGGTTGCCTATAAATTTTTTTTTTCCTTTTTTTTCCCTGTAGTTGCTAAGGTATGTTAAAAAAAAAAAGTTTGAATACCCTCTCACCAGTTAAAAGACAGCCAAACAACTATACTAATTGCCCACTAATGGACTTTTACCTATTGTTTTGACAATGTTTACCTTTCAGTTAATTCATTATCAGTATAGGTGTCTGGGCTTCTCTTTTTCCTAATGGTACAGGGTGTCTGCAGGTTAATCACAGGACCTCTGTTCTGCATGATGCCCATCTCAGAATGACATTGGGGCAATATGTGGAATTAGACTGCTGCTCTTTGTTTCTTGATAGAACTAGTACAGATTCTTATCCTTCACTCATTGTTGCTCATTCCTGTTCTACTTCAGTTCTGGCATCTCCTTTGCCGTTCCAGTATCTAATAAAGATGTTGATGTCATGTGAGAATTTTGCAGCTATGCTTATATGGCCTCTTGTCCCTGCGAGCTCTGGAAATCTGGACTCTTTCTTTTGCAAGACAGTATTGTTATATTTAGTTGTATCTTTATGTAGAACTATATGTGGATGATGACAAAAAAAATGTTCTGACAAGAACAGAGGGATTTTCTTACCATGTGGTGGACCTCAAAGGCAAGGTGAGGGCTCCTAGTCAGTCATCTTAACTTGGAAGAGAACTGTAAGACTGTCTACAACAGGCAACTAGCCAGCACGGGAATTGACTCATTGCACGTGATTTCTAGATCACAGTGTGTGCCTGACACAAATGTAAGGTCAGGTCCAGTACTGTTCAAATGGTGAATACTGGATGAATGCTGGTCCTGGTGTTCTAGGATGAATACTTATCTCAGAGGAATGACAGAGGTCATTGTTTATTGGAACCCCATGCTTCTGCCAGTGCCTTAAAATTGGGCATGAAAGTCTGAAAAATGACACAAGCCTTACTGGTAAACTTCTGTAGTGTAGATTATGCCTAAAAGTCATTTAGAAAAACAGTTTCACCCAACTATTTTTCTCCCTGTGGTGTAAGTTTTCATTATTTAGTTAACTATTTTTGCCTAACACTTTTATTCAAAGGTAAATGACAGTAGGTTTTGTGGTGTTTTTTTTTTCTGAAATATTGTGTTCTCCCAAATCAATAACTTTAATGAAACTTGCTGGTGATTAATGCTTCTCAAAATTACCTCCAGAATCCTTACGAGAAATTCTATAATCATTTGTAACTTTGTGAGAAATGTTTACCATACAGATATGTAGATACCTTATGTTAGAAATCACTTTGAAGTACTGCAATTATTACAAAGTTGATATTTACTGTAATAACATCTGTAATTTGATTCTGAATTTTGTTTGACAGTGATTGACTGCTATTCTTCAAAGCCTTATTTGTATTCGGTTAACTTAAAGGGAAGGTCAGCTTTGCAATGCTTCTTGTCCTTCACGCCAAAAGAGGTAGGTTTATGGGGCAGTGGTGGTGATGCTAAATTAAAATCATGCTCTGTGATATTTCTGTGGTGAAAGAATATAGATATTTAGATGCACATTTTAGTGTGCGCGATAGTTTTGTAATACTAATCAAAGTCTTAAGAAAACAAATTCTGAAATAACCTTTATATAACTTTTGCTGTTTTCCTTAAATGTTTGCATATAGAAAGAAAATGCACTTTTTCAATGAGTTAAAAATGGAAAAGGATAAACTTAAATTGAAATGTCTTACCATGCATTCATTAAATCATTCAGCAAACTGGCAGCCATTTTCTTTTTGCAGCTATTCATGCTTTAACTCTCAGATGACTGAGGGACAACAGAAGTAGAGGAGTTTCATGTGTCATAAAGATTGGCAACGTTGCTTTCTGATTGAGCTATTCAAAGGGAAATAAACTGAAGATGTGAGACTTTATGGGTTAGTTCTACATCAGGAAAATAGCATTTTATTGGCAGTAGCTGTGAATAGAGAGTGCTATAGCAAATTAAATCTAAACCTATTAAACAATGCTTTAACAATGCAGAGTTTGGGATTTCCACATATTTGGAGGACAATGAACTGAAATAAAACTTGGTCTTTGATATTATGAGTGAGCTTCAGAACAAGTAGCTGGGGACCACTTCTACAGCAGATAAACCTGTTGCATCATCTGCATTTTTACCTTAAAAAACCAAAGAAAATCAGCGACAATGCATCTTGGAAGGGTCAGTGATGTTCTCTTTTCACTTCCCCCCCCCCCGCCCCCCCCTTCCCAGCACTTCAGTTTTTGAATAAAAGGGAAAATCCTGTGTTCAAAGCATCATTCAAATAATATTTACATATCACAGGTTGTGTCTGGTAGCACTGATTTTCTTCCCCTTTTTACTTTTAGCTTAGATTCTGTGTACTCATGGAAGCCCTTGTGAAATAACTGTGTGTGAATTTATAGCACATTCACTGCTCTGAGATTATTTTTCCTGACAGAACATGAGTCAACAGATTAATAAAAAATGAGCTATTTCAAACCAAATTAATTTCCTCCTATGGCATAGCAGGCCTTGAGGTTAGAATAGAAGCAGTAGATGTCATATATTTAAGTGTCTTGACACTGCCTGATTCAACATTCCCATAGGCAAGGTAGTCAGATTTAGATTAGATATATTGTTAGGAAAGTATGTAATTGTTTGCACGATGGTACATATGGAGTATCACCAGTGACCTATTGTCAAACTGGAGAGAAATTCAGTAAGGAAAAATTCTGACATTTTCATTTAGGCAGGAAGGGTCAATAATAGAAATGTGAGACTAAATAATGCTGTTGGAGTAACCTATGTGTATGGTATTGTACATCACAAGCTGAGTAAGAATTAAAAGTAAAGGCAGACACCATACTGATTCATATAAATAGAAAGAACGTTAGTAAAGCAAGTAAAATAATTATTCTTGTCAGTGCTGATAACACTTCAGCTGGAACATTTTTCCAATTTGGGATGCCATGCTTAAAGAAAGAAGTGGGAACATTTCTCTTGGAAAGAAAGTCCAAAAGAAAGCAATGGAAATGATAAGTCTAGAAAGCACAAATGATAGGGTTTTCTGGTGTCATTCTTTTTTAATTTTTCAAAGTCTGGGTCTAAGTGTTTTTCCAGTCTTGAGAATAATTTTTGGCAAACAGAACAACTTCTTTCGGAAGTAAGGGAATAAAGAACTTCAAAAGGGAAATTTTCCTGGGGCACCTTATACCTCATAACCAGTTAATAAGTGCTGCTTTACTGAAATGTCTTTATTTCATTTTCCCCTTCTGTCTACGTGCTCACAGTCTTTCTGTCTCCCTTTGCCCTTGATGGTGGGTAAGCTCACGGTACAGTTAGTGCTTCCCTTCTGCTCCAAATGTATTACTGACTGCCTCTCAGGGGGCAGCTTGCTTATTGCTAGGCAAGGCATGCCCAAATCCAACTTAGAACCCAATGGTGATCAAGTTAATATCGCTGAGAGCTGGCAGCAATAGCACTGGCTAACGTTAAAAGAAGATAACTTTGAAAACTAAATGTGTTGCCCAGTATGGCATGACTAAAGGAACCGTCTGGAAGTATATGTACCCTCCAGGATGCTGTAGCTTTTCTTTAGTTTAACTCCTACAAAGTAGTATGCTAATAAAAAGTATAGTTCTGTTAAGAAAGTGGTCCAAGTACCTGCATCTCTTATTGTGAACAGAAACTTTCGGTAGTTACCAATTCTTAAAACATCCCTCATTGGATCCTAGTTCTTTATCATTTTACTTCATCTAGATTTCTCCCTTTTCTCACCAGACTACTTCATTTGCTTTCCTGACTTTCCAGTCTTGAAAAAGCTCTCATCTTCTCTCTTTAATTGTGCTTCCGCTGTTCAGGTTTCGCGGTTGCAAGTGCTATCTCCTGCTTCTGCGCTTGAACAGCTGTTTCTATGATTTCATCACTGTTTTCTGGACAACTGCTCTTACCCAGCTTACCTCCAAGCTGCTACAAACCCTCTGCATCCCATGGAGTCGCATTCTTTTCTGTCTGCCTTCTGGTTCTAGTAGTCTGCCTTCTGGTTCTAGTAAAACTTTCTGCTGTTGTAGTCATTACTGACAATACTACCCTATAAACCAACAAAACACCACTATATTTATGTTATTGCTAAGAAAGTAGATGCTACAACTAAAAAATTAAAACAAACTAATTCAGAAGTGTTGATTTAAAAAAATCACAAAAGCATGAAATTATTTTAATACACTTTAAAATTTTATTAAAACTACTTGAATTATTAATGTAAGGTTTCAAGTAATTTAGTCATGACTGCAGTCTTGAATTCTCCTGCTAAAAATCAACTTGGCAATAGCTTTCCTTCTGCCTCAAGAAGCTTCAGATCAGCAAATGAATTAAATACATAGGAACTCTGAATAGCTCCTACAATTCTTACTAAAACTTAGTATGTACAAATACATGTAACATCAAAAGACGCTCTTAGAGATGAAGTATATTGGCATGCTTATAAAATAATATCTAAAAAATTTTGAGATAATTCTCCCAATATTCTAAGTGGTAAAATGAAGTTGATGCATTATGGATAAGGCCAGGATGCTGCTCAGGCATGGCCTGGCCGTGCCTTCCTGTTATTCCAGTGTCTCAGAAGGTGTTAGAGGTGACGCGGTGCCTGCCTCGCTGGAGGGAGTTTAACCTTGGTGTTTGTTGGCTGCAAAAGTGAGAGCTGTAAATGAAAGCAGTATACAATAACATCTATAAATAAGTAAGCTGGCAAATACTTCTTAATATCATATTTGTATACAGGCTGTATGCCGCTTTCTTTTCTGTTTTGATATAATTTTATTTGAGAGACACTTGAATTACATTTTAGGGTTTTTTTCAGTCTAGTATAAGGAGGTTTAGCCAGCTGAAGGTCTGTTGGGCTAGACAGGGTTCTAATTTTAGAGCTGAAGAGAAAGAAATTTTTCTGATAATCTAAACAAAAAATCCAACCAAGCAAAAAAACCCATGACTACCTGGTCAAATATCAGATGTAGCTCCCTCATCCCTATTCAGAGACAGAGCTAAGAATTAGTACTAATAATATTATTTGTTTACTGATTGCTAGCAGTGATTATTTTTTAACTGAGACTTAAACCATACTGTCCAAGAAGCACAGAAGCACGGCTTTTCTGTCCATGGCGCTCTGTCTGCAAGCTACCTGTCCAGGTAACAGTGAGGAGCGCCTCATTCCTTTGGTTTTGTGCCAGGGAAACAGGCAGCATGTGGTCAATTTAAATATTTGCTCATCTTTGTTCCTCAGCTGTCACTGTGGTTTTCCAGACAGGATGATCCACCTGCTGGCAGCAGTGTCATGCGTGATCTGGTAAGGAAAGCAGGCAAAGCAAGGTGCAGGAGTGTGCTGCTACAAAATGACTTTTTATTTTTTTTACCCTGATGGAAAAGAACGGATTCCAGCATCCTGGAAAAAAGGCAAAACACACAGCTGTGTAATAATGAAGCCTACAAGGGCCTTTGATTGAGATAAATAGAGCAAGTCATACCTGTCAGAGCTTATTGCTTAAGCTTTTCGTAGAGAGGTGACAGGTGGTTTTGGTGTTTGGTTTTTTTTCTTTTTGATGTTTTTAATGACATGACTTTTTTTTTTAAATGAAAGAACAGAATTCATGGTGTTAGAAGTTAATTCTATGGAAAATCTGCAGCTGTGGAATTACAGGGTATTGCTGAAGCATCATCTCTGACTGCATACACGGGAAAGATTTAGTTTTATTTCAGTGTTTTGAGCGATGGCTTTGAACACTATCTACATTATTCGTTGTGGAAAGCTGCTTATCTGTGATATAAAACGTGAATTCAGGCTGCATGAAAGATCTCAATATGTTTTAAGGAAAAGCTCATGTTAAATCTGAGGGGAAGTTGAGAATGTGTGTTGTATACAGCTGCAGGACATAAACCCTTGGTTTTGCAGTTAGGTTTAAATTTGAATCAAACTGATTTTGGGTTTTTTTGATGTACATTACATTTTCTCTCCTTGTGTCACTGCTGAGTCTGCATGTTGTTAGTGCTATAAATAAAGAAACTTTAAAATCAGCCATTACACAAAAATTCAATGACTCTTAATTCTTCAAGATATTTGAACAGTCTGCATATTATTATATGATAAGCACAAGAGTATTATCCTTTACAAATTTTTTTAACTTAATTTTAAGTCACAAATTAGCTTACTGATTTACTTGCAATTCCCTGTGAAGTTGTACTGGGAAAGTAAGTACTGTAATTTTAGGGACAAGTCACATATTCTTTGTGCTAAATAAACTCTAGAGTTCCTGGATTTAATAGCAAAATTTTTACTCAACCTTGAGAATATGTGCTGTATTACAACAATAATTAGAAAAATATATTTTATAAAGCATAAAATATATTAATACATTGGGGTACTTAATTTTTATCTTTACAAAGTAACTGCTTTGAAAACGTTTTTTGAAAATAACTTTTTTTTTCTACTCTCAGATTTCCCCCCATCAACCTGACAACTGTGTTTGAGTTTGTTTATTTTTATGCATGAATTTTATATAAAAGACTGTTTTAATTGTCATGGGTGCTGAGAGTAGTAGTTTAACCTTTTATTTCTTTCAGTATACTGAGTATTTAGGCCTGAGGCAGGGAGTGATGCTGCTATGTTCACTCTCCAACGTTGGGCTTAGAGCTACTGTGCGCTTTGTATCAAACCTGTTTCATAGATTCAAATGAGCTTCAGTAGCAGAGCTTTTGTGATCAGACATATTTCTTAAAATCAACAACTTTTATAGGTTTAGCAATTCTAGCAAAAAAAGGGAAAGTGTTTTAAAATGCCCTCTACATAAAAGTTTGCAGGAGTATCAGTTTTATTTAAACACATTGTTATATTCCAGTGGTAGCCTACACAAGAATGTCTTTTTCTGGCATCCTTTGGGGGTGTTCTATGTGAACACATAACACAAAGGTCCTTTGTCTCACGTGACTAGTCTTTTTAAAGCTTCTTTTGAAGTATTTTAATTGCTAAGACTACCACTTTGTAGATTATGCCTCCTTTTCAATTAACATGCATAATTAGTGTAAATCAGGTCAGGAAAAATATTTCTTATAATGACATAAACAATCTTGAGTGTTTGTGAAAGAATTCTCTCTAGGCTGCTTGCTTCCTGCCCCTCCCTGTATTCTCTGGTTTATGAAATTAAATGCAGCTTCAGAAAAATATCTCAACAGATAAATAACTGTAAAGTAGTCATAGATTATATAAAAAGCAACTGGAAGCCCCGTAATAGTATAAGGATTTTTTTTAAATATTGTAATTAATTTTTTTGAGTATATAATGTTACAAGAGACAATCTTCCATTATAGAATTTTAGAAATTAAAAACAAATCATTTTTTTCTTAAAATAGGTATAAAAATAAAAATAATGATTCTGCTTGCAAAGTGAAGTCCTAAAAAATGAAATTGTTTTAATTCTGTTTCAGTAATGTGTGTTACGTGTGTATGAATTATAAATGTTTTCTAGATATGTAGAATTTTAAAAGAATTTTTCATTTGAAGTACAGGTTAGTTAATCTGCAGTTAATGAGGGAAAGATACATATAAATGAAACAAAAGGTCTACGATTTCTTTTTATATAAATACATTTCTATGAGTTATGCTGGCTCTGAATTTACTCCATCGTACTTAAAAGCAAATGTAGACTTCCAGTGAACATCACGTCCTACATGTAGTTAACTGAGTGCTTTGCACATATTTGGTTTTGTTTGCCAGTTCTTAACAAATAAAATCCTTCTTGCATAGTAAGACTAAATCAAATTTTCCTGATGGTGGGGTTGAAAAACAAATTTTGAATAGCTGCTTTTGGAGAGAGATAAAGAGATTCCACCTTTTGTTGTCTGATCTAAACATACTAAACATAACAGCATTGATGAAGAACAATTGCAGTGCTAGACTGTACTCTTTTGCATAGCCGATGTAATGACACTAAAAAATTAGTGTCATTATATTGTTATATATGTTGTACACACTAGGGATGGAAAGGATTTTCTAGCTCACTTTTTTACTGCAATTGTTGGCAATAGTGTTTCAAATGTTAGAATTGCCCATGCAGGGAAGTACCTACTGACTATAGGGAGCTGCCAAGGCTGGGAGGAATCTCAGAACCTGAGACGTGCAGCGAGATGTGCAGTCATCTTCTCTCTGTTCTCCTTACAATGACCTACAATACTTGGGAGATAAGTTGGTTATTTATGCGTCATTTTGCATATTACACTTCTGAAGATGTATGCTGGGTACACATACCCACTATAGTAAACTTCTCATACAGCCGGAGGATTGTGTCTGTGTTGTGACTCTTGTTCGAGGTGCTTGATCTAGAGAGTCCTGTAAACTTGATTTTTTTTTTTTCTCTCTCTGGTATTGGTTCACTTTACAATTCGCTCTTACATATGTATTTTAACAGCTATCAAGGTTACCAAATAACTCTGTGTTCAGCTTTATTCTATCAAGCTTCTCATATGTTTATGGAAAAAGTTTTAAAAGCTTTTTGTGGTAGATCTCACAGTCTTGAAATGCAATGCTCATTAGTTTCAACTGTAAGAAACGGTAGTCAGTTGTTTCTTTAAAACTGTAAAGAGCCACTGTTGTTAGTGACATGAAATCATGTGTTTCACACATACTTTGAAGTGAAAAGAACTTCTTACGCTATGAAGAAAAGATACCTTTCAGTCTAATTATGTGGTTTTATGCCACAAGAGTGTATTTTGAAGATCATAGAATCATAGAGTTGTTAGGGTTGGAAGGGACCTTAAAGATCATCTAGTTCCAACCCCCCTGCCATGGGCAGGGACACCTCCTACTAGATCAGGTTGCTCAGAGCCCCATCCAGCCTGGCCTTGAACACCTCCAGGGATGGGGCTTCTACCACCTCTCTGGGCAATCTGTTCCAGTGTCTCACCACGCTCATGGTGAAGAACTTCTTCCTAACGTCCAGTCTGAAGATGTGACTTGATGAAGTATTTTGTGGGTAACTTGAGGTACTAAGAAGATTATGTAAATCAAATCAGAAGACTTCTACTCAGTTTTTGTTTATGACACACCTCAAGCATTAAGTACTAAAATATCTCAAATGGCATTCACCATGTTAATTTTCAAAAGCACAATTCGATGTCATAAAATCAAATCATTATCAGATTTGAAGTTTCAATATAAATCAAGGGACAGTGGTGATCTTACTAGAAAAACTTCCCCTCATCCTGTGCTTTCCTCTTGCTAAGCAAAAATACACAAAATGTTCCACAGAGTTCACACGTCTCACTCGCCAGAGGCTCATAATTGTGTGTTGCAAACGCTGCTGGAACTCCAAACACTGTTAAGGGCTGCTTACTTGCTTCTCATTATCTAAGCTTGGTGTTGCTTCTGTTAACAGATGGAGATGTGTCTAATCTCCTTGCTCAGGATGAAATTTTTTTTTTCTTACCTGTCATGTATATATTCTACTCACTACCATATATATTGAAGTGAAGCATGATGCACTATTTTCTGCAGTTTTTGAAAGCTTTTAAATGATTCGTAACTTCTTTTATATATCTGGTTTTACTGCAAATTTTAAGCAGTGCACAGATTTTATGGGCCAGAGTCCTTTCTGGAGATTTCATTGTTGTTCAAGGTGAAAGCAGAGTTATAAAATTTGAAGGACTCCAATAGTGGTTTCAGTGTAGAAATTTTGTCTTTTCTTCTGTCACCTTTGTTATGGTTATCCATACCTTTTTGTCTGGAGAACATACTGCTTAATGTGTTGACCCATGGAAAGACAGAGCGAGAGGCAAGAGATACCTCCTTGAAAATTCACTGCAAAAGAAATTTGGCCTCTCAATCCTCAAAAAAGATGATTTTCTATAAAACGTGCTATCTTTAAATTCTAAGCCACGTTTACTTGGGGATGTGGTTGTAGAGAGAAAACTGGGGTCAAAATCACTGGAATTCAGACTCCTGGAATTCAGTGGAGTTCAATGACAAAGGTTTTAAGGGTCTTTTTTTTATTTTTCTTTTTTTTTTCGTTCTGAGAGTTCTCAGATTAACTCATGTTCTGCCTTGATCTTGGAGCCCATTTTGATTATGCTGGGTATACCATAATAGCCTCAACGTTTGAGAAATTGAGAATTGATGTAGCTTTGTTTCATCGTATTTGCTCATGCTTATGCATTTGGGCCAACATTCCAATCTCTTTCCACTCAGGAGAGCAGTTGGAAAGGACCACAACACAGTGATTTACCAGAAGCCTTATCTGTAGCTGTGTTGATAACCCTGATACTTTGGGGCATACAGTTTTTCGTCTCGGTGGGGGAAAAAACGTCTGGCCACTGCTTACTTAAAGGACAGATACTACATGCTAATAAACAGCCATGCTATTAATATCACGATGAGATCCTAAGTTAATTTCAATAATTCTTCTGAAATAGTAATACCACTCAGGTGGTTCAAGAAGTACCTACAATTTCTTTGGAAAAGTGATCCGCAATGATTTTTTTAATTTTTTTTTTTTTTTTTTTTTTGTCCTTTAGGTGGCAGCATATGATTTCACTCTTCCAGTTAATACTCCTCGAGCTGATTTCCCATTGACACAGCCAAGCCCCGTATCTGCAACTTCTGTTGAATCTGTAAAGCGCATTGTTACTCCTCGGCTGCAGGCGGTGACTGTGGCTGTTCCGTTCTGTAGAGTTAAAGCAGTTGGTAGGTAAACTAGGCGCATAAGCAGGTGGTGGATACTTGTATCTGTAGTGATGTTTTTGCTTGTATTGTAATGGCAGAGAATTACTACTTAAATGAAATTTGATTGAGAATTGTATAATTCATAAATGTCTTGGAAACTTGCAAAACTTTTAAATTTTTATTTGTATTTTTAAATATGTGCTGAACTTTCTATACGAAATTATGATGTGCTGGGGATTTTATTTTTGTTTTATATAGCCACTTGCCTTATATAAAAATTAGTTTGCCAAAACTCATTTTTGTTGCTACTCATTCATTAGTATTTCTAGACCTTGTCATGCAGACCCCAGTATTTACAGCAGTTCATCTGAAAACTGTAGAGAAGTAAGTAATATGTCATTCATACTCTTTTTTTTTTTTTTTTTTTTTTTTTCCCCCCCCTGGTCTTGCCCTGTCAAAACTAGGAGGTCCAGCTATATTTAAAATTCCTTTAAAATGCTTCTGACTGGCCCTGGATCCCATCTGAGAGAAATGGTGGTAATTTAGTCCATTTGCTTCTGTTTGCTTTTATATGCAGAACTGCACTTTTCTGGCCTGTCAGAGTTTGTTAATGGCCAAAGTTACAGCCCGTTTGCCTGAAGCAAGAAATTGTTATCTTAAATGGTTCCTCTCTGCTTTTCTTAAAAATAATTTGTGGTTCTCTTTAGTCTTCAGTCTGATCCTTATAGTTACATAGACCTACACACTATGAATACTTGAAGCCACTAGCTTTCCTCATCTGTTTTTACTATGTAGTCCCTTTTAATTTGAGATGAGATTTAAGTGCTGAGTATCTTCCTGGAATGGTGTTTGCATAATGTTTAAACATCTTGGGAGCACTGAAGGAGACTTTGCCAATTAAATGCATAATGTGTGGTACAAGCAACTCCAATTTATTAGGTTTTGTCTATGGTGTTTGTTGTTGGTTTTTTTTCTTTTTTTTTTTTTTTTTGTAGGGCTTTAACTTAAGTCTTACTTTTGCGATCTTTTAAGATATAAAAGGAATCTGAGAACCCTTCTTTAGATCCTGTGATGGAAGTAAACTCACATTAAACATTTCTAAATATATTTGGTTTAAAAGCACGTAGAATAAAGATAAATGTACGTATGTATAGAAGATTATTAGAAAGCACATCTCTAAGTAAAAAATCATGAATCAAAGTGACAGATTTGTAGTACAGAAGTGATTTATGTACACTGAAGAAAAAATAAAATGCTTATTTCCTTTTCCCCCCTTTTTTTTTTTTTGAATAATGAATCAATAAAATCAGTAAGTCTCGCTAATAGATGACCATCTTATCTAAATTTTATCACATTTTTCTACTTTTACCACATAGAATTTCTTCAAAGTACCAGGATAGGCCAACAACATTTAATCATACTATTAAATTGAATATATAGTACTTTCAATTCTAAGAAATAGAAGCCACACTTTATTTTTTAAACTATTTAAATCTGAGTATTGGAATTACATTCTTATTGGGAATTTTGATGGGCTGGGAGGAGGGAGAGAAGTCTAAATAAAGGTCTTGGCCACTTAGTATTTCACATAATCATACAGATGCAGGCAATGAACCAAATTATTGTTAAAAAAGAACTTGATGATTTTATTACATTCTGACCACTTAAAAATTATGTCTGTTATTGATTCATCATTTCAGATTATCAATTTAAAATCTAAAAGTGGGTAAGATGCATTTTGCAAGTTCTAATTTTTGATTTGACAAATAGGCCTAATTCTCACTACGGTGTGCTTTATGCACATTTGTTTTCCACTTTTATAATTTTACTTTTTTCCATTGTGACAGTTCTTATAGCTTACTGGGATTCACACTGGACAGGACAGTGCAGTTGGCACTTAATAACTTATATGCGATGTTTGTATTTAGGATTGTTCACCCTAAGAAAAGAATCATAATAATCTCAGAGAAGTCAGCCCAGTCCTTTAACTTCAGTGTAATCAATATGTTTTCAATCCATCATGAATCTTTTTTTTGGTATTTTTTAAAAAACAAAGTTTGTAGACTGTTTCAGCATCTGTGGAGGAAAGCAGGTCTGTTACTTAAATACTTGTAAGACTTTTCCTTTGGAGACTTCTTGTCAGTATGTAAGAAAGCATTGAAAGAGGGGAAAAAACCCCACCCCAAAACAAAACAGAAAAGTCAACTGGAAAAAACACAAAGCCCTACCTCAGCCAGACACCAAGGAAGAGGCGTTAATGTAATGACCTCATGTGAGCTGACTTTTTTTTTTTTTTTTTTTTTTTAAATAATCAGTTTCACAATCTTTTTCATAGGGTAGGTAAATGTCTTTCCTTCCTAGTCTTTCAGTTGTGCTGTGTTTTCCTTGTAGAGGCAGTTTCTATGAGAGGTGAGGACTTCATGGGTGACATAGCTGCATACTGGTGGAAGCATTCCAGCAGTTTAGGTTCCTACTTCGATACAATATTAGTTTATAGAGTTTATAGGCCTGTGCTTTGGAGAAATATGGATAGTATTGTTGTTTATGCAATGTGAGATATGTGATTAGGAAATCCTTTTGGCGTTTTGGGGGAGAAAAGAATTGATCAACACACTTCCTCACTGAGTGTGATACAAACTTGCAGATTTTAATAAAAGAATACTGAATGCTTGCTAGGTTAATTGCCACTGTTTAATTAATCAAGAAGCAAAATGAAACTGTGGGAACATATACCTTTGTTTTTCTAAATCTTCAGTTTGAACTTTATCCTTTGTGATGGTTTCATTGTTCCAGCTATATGAAATTAAGAGAAATGCTGTGGTTTGTTTTTTGTGTTTTGTTTTGTTTGTTTGTTTGTTTGTTTGTTTGTTTTTTTAAATCTTTCAAGTCTTTTTTGATGATTACGGTCACAAATGTAAATGTATTCATCTGCTAAACGAAGATCACGTGGCTCTCGGTTTATAGCATTCTTATATGACGGAGAGATGCTATAAGTCTGGTAGCTATAAAATTTAAACAATTTTAATGTGACTAAAGGGTCATAATAAGATGAAGTTAAATTACAGTAATTATGCATATAGTGTGGGAACAACAGAAAGAAAATACAGCTTTAAAACAAGGGCAGAAACATTTCTGCTAAACGTGCAGAAACAATGATTTTTTTTTTTTAAAGGGTCTTTGAGGATATATTTGTGGAAATGATGCTGCATAAGCATCTTAAATTATTTTTTCCAACAGTACTTAAATCGCCATTGGAGTTCTCCTCAATGGAACTTAAATTTGCACAACATTCAAGTGGCATACACTTCAATATTGGTGATGAAAGACTGAATTCTCAGGTACGTGATCACAAGTGTTGTTATTCTTGGCTATAGCTTTTAATTACTTAAAAATGAGCAGGGAAAAGATACAGATTTGGAACTCAAAATTCAGTCATCTTCCAAATACATGGTTTAAATATTTAAAAGGTTCCCACTGTCATTTTGTTCAGTTTTTGATTTTATGTTTGTCTTTTGATCACCAGAAATTTTTCCAAAACTCAAAAATGAGCTTGTCCTGAGTTTCTGATACATGAGAAAGCATGGGGACTGTGAGAAACTGACCATGAATTGTGTAAGAAATGGCTTACTTCCAAAGATTTTCTGCCTCTGCAGAACCTAGTCAGTGACAGTGCAGGAATGCAGCTGATGTGCCATGGTGGTCCATACAGTTCAATTGGTGTCCCAGTGTGTTGTATGGTGCCGACTGATTTGTGCCAACTGGCACTCTTCCAAAAAATTCCTGGTCGTGATTTGGGGCTTAATGGGAAAGAAGCACTAAATAGGATATTTGGTCATAGCTATTCTGTTTTGGAGCACAGAGAATTTGACTGTACGAATGCAAAACAGACCATAACAGAAATTATTGTTTCTAATTCCCAAAGGTTTTGTTTCGAAATTATAAAAAATGGGTTTTGGCGATGATAAAAACACTTGAAACTTTTGCAAGTATTTTCAGAAAACAACTATAATACAAAGTCAAGGCCTTTTCTTAGCTATGGATGTGTTAGAAGTTGAAAGAGTAACTCTGAGATAAAGGAATGGATTTTTTTTTTTTTTTTTTTTTGTTTCCACTGTCATCTTACTGAATTGAAAGAATGGGTTTTGAAAACCTATTCTGAACCTCTTGCTTTTTCAACATATCCACTTCTAAGTCCAGATGTCACGAGCCCTGTGTTTAGTGCTTGCTGTGCTTAATTTTCACTAGGAAAAGCTAAGCACTCCCACCATGATGTTTTGTTCTGTTCACCTTGTGTAAATGGGATTTTTCCATTCTGGAAAAAAAGTATTGCTCTTTGCGAATGTAGTGAGTGACTGGAAAGCATCGGGTCTGTGCTGATAGGCATATTTATCTTCTCACCTTGCAGATATAATAAACCAGGTTCTTCGTTGCTTTCTAGTGCTTTCTTGCTTTCACTCTGATCTGATTGTGAAAAGAATGCTTAGGATAGAGCAATGTGAAAAGTATCACGGTTTTTACTGCTTTCCTGGTTTCATCATATCCTCCTTTCTCTGTAAATATTTATAGAAGCTTGACTTGAAGAATACCTCAAGGCAACAGTTGACATGGAAGTTGAATTGTGACGATGCGGACAAAAGTACAGAAGGTGGTATTTTTAGATTTAGTCCGCAGGCTGGACTTCTTGATCCAGGACAAAAAGTCAGTATTGATGTATTCTTCTGCCCTTGTAAGTAACTTTCTGAATTCTTCTTCTACAGATTAACCAATATACCAGTTTCATAGATTTGTTTAAATGGCTTTTTATGGTGAATCATAACTAGTGCTTGTTTTGATTAACTTCCAGTTAACATGACTAAATAATGACCTAAAATGCCAAAAGAAAGGTTTGTTGTTTTAAGAAAATAAGACAGCTGCAGACCTAACACAAAGCATGGAATCACTTGATAGCATTTTTTGAAAAAGTCTGGTTTCCACATATAAAGCATCATGAGCATTTAGATTGACTAACTTAGATGCTAAAGCTTTCCAAGTGTACTTGGAATGTGTGTGAACATTTTTTTCTAAATAGCCATAATTTAGATAAGAATGGAAACTTCCTGCCTCAATGAGGTATAGAATCACTTAGCTATGGTATTTTCTGAGTAGTCTGCTCAGGCAACCAGACTCTAAGTAAAAAACATAACATAGATTTCTAACAAAACTTGGGAGCGTGCAAGAAGATGGTAATCAATCACATACACCAGAAAAGGAATGGGAGAATGTGAATATGGGGATTCTACCTTATTCCCAGTCACGTGTTTAGGGTAGAGAGTAACGTAACTGTGTATTTGAGTTGATAAAGCCCACCAGTGTATGCAGCTGATGCTTACAGAATTCAGAGTCATTTTGACAGTTTTAAGTGGCCTACCTTTTGGGGCCCAAGTATTCTCAAGGGGAAGAAAAGTTGTTTTGTAAGTTGGATCTGATGCTGAGTCAGCAAATGAACATCCCTGTCCTAGAGAAAGGCGTTGCTGCTATTCTTTATCATAGGATTGAAATCTATAACATCAATTAAGCACTGGGAGCAATTTAATATAATGATAAATAAAAAAATGAATAAAAGATATGAGAGTCTTGCCATGATTCTGTACGATAAATTGAGAAGACTGTATTTAATGTTGCTCTGCAAACAAGTTGTGAGTATTTAAGAGCAATATTTAACTGCACATTTTTCTTGAAGTTGCTCGCTGTACTTCAAAACACTTTTCCCATTATGTTTTATGCCTTGTTGGTAGCTTTTGTCTTCAACTTATGGCTGAAGAAAAATCATATCAACTTGTGATTTTGCTTCATGAAGTGGAAAAGTAATTAATATATAATTATTTTTGCAGAATTATTTGACAGTTCTTTGTTTTAAATCCTGTAATTTTTGTTTTGAGTAGTAAATTCTAACTTTTTGGAAGTAGTATTTCTTTGTGCATATAATACCTGGAAAGTTTCCGACCCAATTATCTATAGGTGTAGTTTTTACACTTCTGAGCTGTCCATTTAGAAATATGTATTTAAATTAGTCTTAAATTATATATTATTACAAATTAAACTGATCAAAGAAGGTTAAATGCCATTTACCACTGGAAGACAGCAAAAATATTCAGAGCATGTTTCTGGCTTTGATGCATCACTTTTCCCCTATATTCCTCCAAAGTAAATGGCAAAAAACCTGGGTTTTGGCTCTGAACCACATGTTTATGAGACAGCTATAAAAATGTGATCAACGCAATAAAGATTTTTTTACTAGGTAGGTTCTATTTTGTACTTTGTGTAATCATAGAACCATAGAATAGTTTGGGTTGGAAGGGACCTTTAAAGGTCATCTAGTTCAATCCTCCTGCAATGAGTAGGCACACCTTCAACTAGAGCAGGTTGCTCAGAACCACGTCCAGCTTGACCTTGAATGTTTTCCAGGGATGGGGCATCTACCACCTCCCTGGGCAACCTGTTGCAGTGTCTCACCACCGTCATTGTAAAAAACTTCTTCCTTATATCTAGTCTGAATCTTACCTCTCTTAGTTTCAAGCCATTACCCCTTGTCCTATTGCAACAGGTCCTGCTAAAAAGTTTGTCCCCATCTTTCTTATAAGCCCCCTTTAAGTATTGAAAGGCTGCAACAAGGTCTCCCTGGAGCCTTCTCTTCTCCAGACTGGACAAGCCCAACTCTCTCAGCCTGTCTTCATAGGAGAGGTGCTCCAGCCCTCTCATCATTTTTGTGTCCCTCCTCTGGACCCGCTCCAACAGGTCTATGTCTTTCCCATGTTCCTTGATTTGGAACGCAATGATGTGATCTCATTATCATCTCATCTGTGCAGGTCCTCAATCAGTTTTTAGTGATAAATTACATAGGGTTATCAAAATTAAATAGAGAGATGAAAATTTTTATTAAAGAACTTGCTTTGGGAGCAATATGAAATAAAAGATCCAAGCATACCAGGTAAATTGAATGAAAATATTGTCCCAGGGTGTGAGAAAATGTTAGAATTTAAAAATCAGAAGGGGTTAAACAATGGGAGCAGGATGACAAAAAGACTAGACAAAATGCGTAGAGATATCGTAGGAGAAAAATCTGGAAGTTATCTCTCTTCGGATGTTCAGTTTTACAAAATTTTAGAAATATGGACTTGGAATCTAAGTTTACTTATGAAGGATGCAAGGGGATCTACTCAAAGCACACTCTGGAGAGTGTGTCTAGACAGAAGAAAGGCCTTGGGTAAACTTCTGAATTTTGAGAAACTGTTGAGATACAACTCAGAGGAAAATCAGGTTAAAGAAGTCAAGGAACAGAAACATCTTATGACCCCAGGTCTTTGGAGTAAGAACGTAGAGGAAAGCGGAAGTGAAAAACAAACACTCATAACCTTTTGTTGTTCCTTGAGAAGCAATTAAAAAATACACATGTAGTTTACTGTAACTATTTCTTTTAAACATTTTTTTCTCCTTTCATAAGTTTCTACTTTGCTTTCAATAGGATATCATATTTTTTCCTGCAGTATTTCAGATAATAAAGCCTACAAAATAAGTGTTGTAACTTTGAGAAGGTATTCTAATAGATATTTTTGTAGGGTGTGCCTATGATTAGAATAAAATAATCACTTGTGAAGAACACATGTAAACGTTTTTGTCTGCTTTGAATGTGAGAAACGTATTCTTCTAATAGAAGATATAATATCTGCATTTTGCATTAATTATGTTAACGTATATAGCTTGGAAAATAAAATTGCTCAGGGCAGTATTGGACTTGGTACATAAAAAGAATAAATCTGTACTTAAAGTTGTCTGGTGACTCTTAGGGCCCAGATAAGCACAGGGTCTCATTTTCTCCTTCTTCTAAGTACCATTCTGTCATTTTAGACAGGGGAAATTTAAAAAAAGATTCTAATACTGTTTTATGCAGCAGATGGAGAGGGATCATGTGATGATGAATAGGTGAAATGATCATCCGTATGATGGTTGTTTTATTTAGGTGTTTACATCATGAGAATGTATTAAAATTGCTTGGGTATTGTAAAGAGTTAAGCAGAGAACAGCATACAAATAAAAGCCAGTATTTTGAATTACTGAATGGATTGTATGTGCAAATGCAGATGTGTATATACATAAATATGACTGTCAAATAATTTTCATTTTAAATTATTAGTATTTTTGCTGTGTTCCCATATGTTTTATTTACAGAAAATCATAAATACTGTAAAAATCAATTGCCTTTAATTTGATGTTCTAAGTATTTTCCCATGATTTATAGCCTACTTGTGCTACACCTTCACTGAATATAATTACTCTTTCTTGTAAGAGAATGTTAGATACATCAAAACCCACACAGGAGACCTGGTTAATGGGTATGGTGTGCTAATCACCTTCATAGGTTTCTACTGTAGAGTTATAGTATGTGGAGGTGAACAAAACTTAAAATGAACTTTGAGTGTGCATTAGAGTAATTTATTTATATATGCCCCAATATTTATAATAGTGAGAGTGCAAAATACTATTGTAAGCTAAAGTGATAAATTTAATCCAAGAGTTTATATAATGTATGGTAATATGATGCTACTTGTTAAAGTATATTAGACTTAATAGATATTCTCAAGAACTGGAAGTGTATCAATACAGTTCTCTTCTGCTGTACTATAGTATAGTGCATTAACAGTATATGAAAAATTTCACTACATCTTATTGTGATATGAAAAAACTTATCTGCAGCATAGTAAGTTACAATAAATCTGTGCTTTGGGATCCCATGTGGAAAAATACTCACAAATGCACTCGTGAGTTACCAGGAGTTCAGTGCCCCTGGAAGATGTGATGATTATGTAATGGGCACAGATGACCATCATGACCTCCGTCTTCTATGGCCTTTTTTTCTGCAACAGTAAAATATTAAATAACTATGCCCTTTAACAGTTTCTATGGAGAAATTATGTTTACTTTTGATTTTTTTTCTTCATTTGTTTTGTAGGGCTTAGAGGGCTTCATTTTTTTTGTAGGTTTTAACTACCTGTGACTTTTCTACTTTGAAGTCTGTATTTCAGTGTATGTAAATTCTACATCGGCACTCATTTACACTGAAGGTGTATGTATGCATTAAGGCATGAATTATTAGGAAGTCCAAGGCAGCTAAACTAAAAATGTTTATTTGGGAGAAAAGTGTAAGAACTGAATACCAATCTAATACAAACTTAAGAGGGTGAGAAGAGCAGATGGTGATTTTACTTTCTTTCCCCTCACTCTCAAAAGATCAAAAACCATACTATTATACAGTTAAGATTTCGAGGGTGGGGGAGAGAGAAGCAAAAATTACATTTGTGCTCCTAAAGAGGAACAAGGAATACGGGCATCCTTAAAGAGGTGGCTGTTTAAACTGGCTTTTGCTGCTAGTTTAAAGTGCAACTGAAGCAGGTAGAGTGGAAGGTGAGAGGGGACTTGAAATATTTCTCCGCCAGAAGTACGTGAGCAGTATCGGGAGGAGAACTTGCATATATATAAAACTGACTTTCAGCAGAAATATAATCTGTTTATGCTTCTATTAACAAGGAATCTGCATGAAGTACAGTTCCAGGACAGCATGCTAGAGAGTTAGGCAATCTGAACTGGATGGGCTTTCTAGTGCAAACTTGACAGAAAATAAAGTAGCTAATGAATAAGGAGATTGTAGCGAGGTGGATGTCGGTCTCTTCTCCCAGGTAACAAGCGATAGGACAAGAGGAAATAGCCTCAAGCTGTGCCAGGAGAGGTTTAGATTGGATATTAGGAAAAATTTCTTCACGGAAACAGTTGTCAAGCATTGGAACAGGCTGCCCGGGGAAGTGGTTGGGTCACCATCCCTGGAGGTATTTAGGAGGTGTGTAGATGTGGCACTTAAGAACAAGGTTTAGTAGTGGACTTGGCAGGGCTAGGTCAATGATCTTAAGGATCTTTTACGACCTAAATGATTCTATGATATGTACTTGAGAAGTTTTCCTCCTTTATTCAGAGTTTTTTCTAAGGTAAGGCAATGAATGTTTATTTCCCCTAATAAATATATCTAGAAAAGACAAAGGGGAAATATCCCATGTAATTCTATGGATATTTTTTAACCATTGGAAAACTTAGATTAGCAGATCTGTAAATACCATCAAATCTCCCTCAGGAAGATTTTCACATCTGCTGGAATACTTGGTATTTGCCCTGTAGAAATTAATGGTAATATATCAGAATGGTAGCAGCAGCACAAGCTTTGACAACAGTCATGAAAGGTGTGATTAATAGAACAAATTCATGATTTCAGCTGTTAGTTCAGGACATAATTCTCATTAGTTTCAAGTAATTTATTTAACATGAAATATCCTGAAAACATTGGTTGAGGCATTACAAACTAATGAACAAAACTTAATGGAATCGTTGACTTCTTTGTCTTTCTGTCTGTTTAAAATGAGGACAGTAACGCAACATCCTGGTGTTTCTGACATAAGCAATAAATTATTGGCTTGCATATTATGCAGAATTTTGATGTTAGTAAATGTGTGGAGCCATGCACGGAATGATCAGTGATGCAGAATAAGCACTGTCTGTTCTGCCTTCTGAGCGAGTCAGGGATTCTACGGCAAACAGATGTGATCATGTCGCTAATGGATTTGTTAAAACTGTTACGTGCAGTATGGATGAAAAGTTTGTGTGAGGAAAGCTTAATGCTATTCTTTCCCAACTTTTGAAGATTTAACTTTGGAGCTATGGTTTAATATGAATATTTTAAAATGTGAATTAGTGAAAATTGCATATTCTTTGGTACTGACATGTGCTCCTCTAGGTATCTTCCCTCATGGTGTTCCATCCCTGTGGTGTTTATTGGTCATGGCCTTTCCACTTTCCTTTGCCGTATGTCATACATACATATGAAGATATGATACCAGAAATATGGTTTAGTTAGAGCACCGCTGTAGGACAGTACACCGTCTAGCTCGTATATGGGAGTAACTTATATAGAACACCTTTTCTTACAAGCATGTCAAAAATATCCTGTTTGGCTCTTCATACATCTCCATGACCTTTTCTGATGCCCTCTCACCTTTCCCTCGTAAAAGGGCTAGGTGCCAGGAAAACGCGTGTTCTTGCTGTATCAAAACCTAGAAGCACAACCTTCTTAGCCTTCTCAGCAGTATTGTCTTCTAAAGTTGATTTCCATTCAGCAGGGAATTAGCCAGATGTTGCAAACGCTGCAGCAAGTTCACTTTTCGCCTGGTTTTTACTTTGCCAGTTTCATGTTTTCTGCTCTGAAACTAAGGAATCCACAGGCCATGTTCTGGTGAGCTAACAGGCTTCTGTGAAGCTGCTCTGTTATCATCTCCATGACGAAATTGGCTCTTATGAGGAGAGAATAAGACAAAATATTTTGAAGACACTAAGTTTTCTTCTTTGTGTATGTGAAAAATGGCAGCTCTTTCTCAGGCTGTGAAAATAATTATCTGAGCTACTCTCAGAAGAGCTTGTCACGTGAATTTTGTTTACAGTGACACATATGTGCCCGTACAGACACATAAAATACAAAATTATTTGTTTGTCTGTCTCTTTCCTTGTTAAATATTAGCTGAGGATGTTTCCATACTTATTAATCTGATGACAGAGGGGAATCAAAGGGAAAGGTGTTTTTTCTCAAAAATGCAAAGATTAAAGTTTTTGGGTTTCTTACAACGTGTCATACAGATTTGTTTCTAAATACAAGAGTTGGCCCTCAAAATTGTTTTGGTAGCTCTTCAGCAGGTGGGAATGACTGAAAATTTGGTAAATGGAATTGCGTGGTTTGGAACACCATTTTGATAGTGTTAATGGTTGCAGAAGGAAGCACCTTGCTCCCTGTATCAGTGAAAGAAAATGTGCTTTTCCATCCTAAAGAAAACTGCCTTGCAGCATTTAGCAAGATGGCGTGAGAAGGGGCAGAACACAAGGAAATGGGAGATGCTCTCAGTGGAGGGCAGACTCTGTCCTGCTGACTTGGCAACAGTATTGGTTTTAGAGTCAGCTGTTAAAATGTAGTGATTGCCATCTTGAAAGGCACCAACTTTTTCTTGTCTTGGCAGTCAGATGCTTCTGATATTTATTCTTTTATAAAATTAATATTCTCTGTGTTAATTAGTGTAATTTATAACATGACTGCAATTCTTAAAATTCTGAGAAGCATTACATTGATGTTATATGTAAAAGAATACTAATGCAGTAAATGAAGAATGCAAACTTTGAAAATTTTCTGACAAATTAAAAAAATATGGATTTCTGGTTTGCTACAGGCAAGTGTTTTAAGCTTTTTTTTTTTTTAATAAATAATTCTTCTGATATAACACTTACTGTATGTGAAGCTACATTTTGAGTAAGAAAGCAATACCGATGACGTTTGGTTTCTTTAAAAAAAAAAAAAAACAAACGAACCCAAAACTAAACCAAAACCTCTTACTATAACTCTTTTTCATTCTGTGTATTTATGGTATTATAATCTTGTGGCTTTTTTTTTCCTTTTTGTTTTCTTTTTTTGCATTTTTAACAGCTTGTCCTGGGACATACGCGTCTGAAATGTCAGTGTGTCTAAATGATAGTCCATCACATTACAAAGTTACATTGTCTGGCACTGTGAAGTCACCAAAAATAAGTTTTGATCCTCCATTTTTAATGCTGATGCCAGTTCCTCTGGATGTGAAAACTGAAACAACCATCAATATCATTCCACAAGACTTTTTAAGGTAAAGATCTCAAAATAAATTTATTACAGGAATCCTAAATAATTCTTCTTGGTTTTGTTCACTTCCAAAAAAGTGAATTAATTTTTCTTTGTGATCAGATAAAATCTTTCTGTTGTTTCATTTTCTCTGTTCCACAGGTTATAAAGCACTGTTTGAATTCTAGCTGTTGTTTGGGCAATTGGTGGCATGGGGTTTTTTGTTTTGTTTTGTTTTCCTAAGCAAGATCTTAGTACCAAAGAGGACAGCACAAATGTTTTAATCCTGTCACTTAATATAATAAATATCCCATATGTTTTTCATTTTTTCTGTGATCACCCACGTTATCATGTTTGAATTTATGAGAGCCTTTTTGTAATCCTCGTATTATGTAGCATAATCCAGCACCAGTTTGATGGTAATCTTAATGTATGTAGATGTGTGTCAAAATATGCTTTTCTGGTCTGTAAGGTACAAATTTTCTATTTGTAATTAGTAAAGAGCAGTAATATTAGTTTGTTATGCTTGTCTTGGTATCATTTCAGTACCAGAAGAATTGGAGCAAAACCTTTTTAAGTTTCCATAAATTAATGAAATTAACTTTACCTTCAAATTATTATTGTCTTATCTCATTTGAATTGTAGTAATTCATCAAGTGATTTGTATATTGTCAGTAAAACAGTGGTTGGAACTGAAAAGATTCCATATGGGCCTGGATTTACTGTCATTCTTATTCCACAACTGGAACCTAAAATTACATAACTGAGAAAGCATCTGAAGTATTTTCACGAATTTCCCCTTAATATTTCTGTTTTAAAACTTGCTTTACCTTGTTGTGCAACAATGCAGTTTAATCAATATTAATGAAAGCTTTAAGTTTAGGAAACCTAAAGTAAGGAAGTAATATTTATGCCCTTTGTAGCACAGTTAGTAGAAATTGCTCTTCATTTGGATGTTGAACTACTGTGGGTCAGTATAAAGTGTCTGGATGCATATGTAGAAAACAAACTGGCATCTAAATACTAAAGGAATTAGGAGTTAGTTAAAGGAGCTACCTAAAGGAGTTAGTTTCCCTGGATTTATACTTCAAAACTGAAGTTATTCTTTTGTATTTAACTGTGAACAGCAGTTTTGTAAATGTGTGAATCTGTGAATAAACTTTATTACTGTCATCCTGTGAGCACAAACACCATTACTATTTATTTTTAACACAGGAAATCACAGATTCAAGTTGAACTTCCGGAGCTTGAACTTGAAGATGGTGACAGGATTTACCCCTTTTCTGTACAGTTCCCAGAAGGAAAAAATATTGTTATTTCATCAGATGGCACAAATAAGGAACTAATTTGTCATATCAGCTTCAGATCATCTAGGCCAGTGTCATTTTTAGGGAATATGTTCTTCATCGATGAAGAAGCAAACAGGTAATGTGTAGAATTCAAATTCATTTGGAGGCAGGGTCCAAACTGACAAAAAACAGACACAGAACTCGTAATAGTTGGGTAAAGGCATGCAAGAATCATTCTGAAAAAAAATGAAAATGAAACATAGAAATGTATTTCTCTTTTTCAACTGAATTACAACTCGACAAGGTGAAATTCAGCTGTGGTCTCTAAGGTAAGGTTCATCTAAGTGGCCATCTTAAGGTCTTGTATCTCATTCATATCTACTGGTAATTCTTACATCTGCTTCAGCCTTCTCAGGTTGCTTTGGAGAGACGTGGTCTTGATTCAGCGAATCCCAATGTTTTCTGTTACAAAATATTTTGCTGTACAATGTGGAACTGTGCAAGAGTACTCGTTTTTATTTTTTTTTTTATTTTTCAAATTTTTGTGAATGTTTGTGGTATATTCATGTGGTTTATATATGTGGTTTATGCATTCCTTGAGCCTTTGAGCTTCAGAGTAAAGGTAGGGAGACTTCTCAAGGGGGAATTACACTGGAAGTCAGAATTTAATTTTGCTAGGAACCATCAAAGAACATGTCCCTGTCTTATTTAAGTTTTTCCTTCTCTAGTTTTATGTTCTTTGTTTTTATCCTTTTTAGAGCAGGGTAGTCTGTTATGAGTTTGTATACCTGAGCTGGGGCATTTCCTGATCTCTAGTTCTTCCTGCAGTATCTGCAGTACTGTTGGCCAGTTAGCTTGTTAGGAGTCTGGAGGCTACTGTCCACACCAAAGATCAATATGGAATCCTTCAGATGGAAGAGCATGAGTAGATTTCTTTTTCTTTTGTTTTGTTTTGGTTTTTTTTGTGTGGTGTGTTTGGGGTGGGTTGGTTGGTTTGTTTGTTTGTATACTTGTGTTTGTTTTGGATTTTTTGTGGGTTTTTTTTTTTTGCTACTGAGAAGGAAAGCTGCACGTGTGTGTTCTGAGACAGGAATTGGGAACTATTAAGTGATTAATATATTAATGCTTCTGCTTTTTAAATTTTCAAGGGGCAGGGCAGTATCTTTGAGCAGCTCTATAGGGAAACAGTTGATTAATAAATAAAAAGGAAGCCAAATCCTGATCTCAGTGAAGGCATTCTTTGGGGCATAAGATAAAAAGGAATCATTTTAACAGCCAGGTGACACAAGACTGCATGGATGGATGTTGCTCATCTATGTCAGTGCAATTTAATATTTGCAAATTCTAAACTATATATATACACCCAAATATATATGTGGGTTTATTTTTTTGTATGTGTAACACTAGGAATTTATAAAGGTATGCTAGGGATACGTGTTCAGCTTCATATATACTGCCTGTATGAAAAGTACAGGGGATACTCTCTTTTCTCATATACTTCTGATATATGAGACACAGGACTGGATAGCAAAGTATTGAAAACTGTTAGTGTCTTCTTCCTTCCTCTGTGCTGGGCTCTTTAGTATCTTCTGCACTGCCTGAGAGGGACTTTTTGGACAGCAGCGGTAGCAGGCACTATCAGAGAGAAGGGATAAGGGACAGATGTGCTTTACATTGTTATTAATTTATTTACTTCTTTCCTCAAATGCAATCCTGTGTACTACGTCAGAAAGCATTTGAAGTTTTCAAAAGTACTGAAATTATTTGGTAATATAACCTCTATGTCTGAAAAATACTTGGGAATTTACGTGGTCTAATTCCCGTTAGACCTAAATTCCTTTAGGACAGAACACCTAGAGTTTGACAGCAATTTATATGTAGTGCTCATACCAAAATTCATCTCTTTAAAAAACTGTTTAGTGATGAAGACATATGCAAACATAAAATTCATACATCTTATTTTGATTTTAAAGTAATCAACTGCTTTTTAAGTAACTTTAATGGTGAAAAGCAATGCAGAAGACCTCCCCTCCTCCTAGTAAATGGAGATGAAATCTGGTATTAAATCTGCAAAAATAACTGTTTTCAGCATTTGTCCTTTTTGTTCATCTCTCCTCTTGGTAGGATGAATGGTTGTATGCTTGAGGAGGAAATACAGGTACTGTTATAATTAGAAGTCATTCCCTCCGTTAATATTTTCAGTAAAGCAACTATTTTGAGGGCTAAATATCTCCGCCCTGCAGCTTAAAATGGGCTTTTTCCTAAGCATAAAACTAAATTGTATATTATTTTGATGCAAGGGTTATGGACCTTTCAGTTATTGCTGCTCACATTGGATTAATATCTTATATTTTTCTGTGTAGATTGTCAACCAGGAATCTGTTTCTTATTCATTTTATTTAATTCTAAGATTTAATCATTGTGTGGGATGTGATTCATAAATGTGTGCTAAAGCTTGCAGTAATTATGAGAAAAGCATAATTTAAGCTTATGATGAGGTCTGAAATATAGCTGCTGAGCAGGC
The DNA here is from genome assembly GCA_947846985.1 of Fratercula arctica. Classification (NCBI taxonomy): domain Eukaryota; kingdom Metazoa; phylum Chordata; class Aves; order Charadriiformes; family Alcidae; genus Fratercula; species Fratercula arctica. Next base: position 91,561,641 of record CANTUZ010000001.1, on the reverse strand, counting down.
ACAATATTTAGTTTTAATAACTGGTTTTTATATGATGCACTAGCAGCTTCTCAAACCTCGTTATAGAGAAATAATGCTTTCTGCTGTGTAATAAACTTTTTTCTATATTTGCCATTAAAATGAAATAAAGGTTACCATCCTTAATTTAAAGGCAAATTCAATGCGTTTTTGAAAAAAAGACACCAAATAAAAGTCTTCACCTTAAGGCATCCCAGCTCACAAAGGCAAAAAAATTCATGCTCAGGAATGTCAAATCATTTAAAAGTTGCTGCTGTATTTTAAAACTAATAACGTTGGTTTGCAAATGCATATGTGATTTCCTGTCGGGGAGTTGCATGTGTGCATGGGCTGAATACAACTGGATGAAATAGCACACCATCCAAAACAGGGATTCTGTGTGTACTATTAGTCAGTGTAGTAATATTATTCATATTGGCTTGTGGAAGAAATTATTTTTATCATAACCAGAAAGAATTCTGTCTTCAATTGGAAAAGTCTAAGTGCGTGCCTGATTCTCTAATCCTGAGCATATAGTTATTATTCTAATAAAGTCTATGATGATTTATCCAGACTTGCGTTTCGTTACTACTGCTAATGTTGTGAAGTGCTTTGATATTCCCCTCTGTAGTAATCTGTAGCTGCAGTTTCTTGTTCTCTGCGTATCTACCCTCATTCTTCCCAGCCCCCCACTGAGGACCTATGCAATGCGTTCAAACTTCAAACCTGATTCAACTAATTATCTGGGCATTTGAGCAGTTTGTTTCAAACTGTGTAACTAATGAATTTAAACTGCTTTGTTAATTCGAATCTTTTAGGAAGACAAGATTTCGGGGCCCTCTAGATCTTTAATAATAAAAGAATGAAACCTATAACGTTTTATAAGACCTATAAAAGCTAACTGGTCTTGAATAGGTTCCTGGTTTGTTTAATAGGCTGTGAAATCTCACAGTATCAGTTGCTGAAGAAGTATTAATTTGTCAGGTATTCTCTCTTTATATTTCCATTTTCAAAGTAATAATATGTATTTTAAAATGATTTGAACTAAATTTTTGAACTTCAACTCATATTCTGTGTTCTGGGATGGAATTAAAATTAGCAAGTTTGAAAGCTATTTTCATACGGTGGTAAAATATCATGTCCTGTGTTTGCTTACTTAGAAGAGGAGCCTTAACTTCTAAGCAAAACTAATTCTAGGCATATTTCAAAGCATGAGTATTGACGAGAGAAATACTCCGTTTTGGTCATTTTTTACTTTGGCTCTGGAGTGTTTTGCTTCTCTAAATTCATTGATTTAGTAAGATTGATTCTCATAGTCCATATTAAGTCCATCTAAATAATAACACTTCTTTTTCTTTAAATCAGAGTGAACATTGGGTAGATGACAGATACTGTTGAATTTGGCTGCTTTACAGAAAACAGTTGAAAGACTATAGGCAATCATGTTTTATAGCAAAACCATGCTATATGTAGCTGTAAAAGAAAACTGAAGAGATATATGGTTGTCATTTACGCAAGTAATTTACTGTGTGCACAGATTCCATTAAATGGATCATAAGAAAGTGCATTAATATTTATTTAATGACTGCCTTAAATGAGAGTTTGCATTTAATATCTAATGTTATTTTAAATCTCTATTCGTCCTTTTTACTCCTTTGACTCCAAAGCGGAATGATGTTTCCTTGTGTAGGGCTGATAGGAACAGAGAAAAGTAAATGATAACATAAAATCCAAGAAAGTCTTGAGCAAGTATTTAATAAATGGGAAGAAATATTTAGCTATGACACTTATTTCATTCAACTTGAAAAACTAAACAAAAAAAGCCTTGGTGAACATGGCATGTTTATATATTTGTCCTCTAATTGTTATTACATGTTTTAATTTGCTGATTAGATAAATAATTTAGCAGGAAATAAAGTCTTCTGCCATCCTGATTTAAATGACATTTAACATATTCTTACTAAAAAATAAGTAGTAAACAACAGCAAAAAATCCCCTCTCTTCTGTTGTCCCCCCTTCCTCCCCCCTCTTCCCCCACTTCCCACATGTGATGGGTAGATAAATTGCTGTGATCATTGATGACACAAATGTGCTGAGGTCCTTGCCTCCCATGTTTTATAGTTCTCCATTTTCTTTCTCTCTTCCACTGGGAGAAGCTGGGGAAGCTCATGCAATTTCTGATGTTATTCACATTGTTCATGGCTGGAACCTCAGGAAGAGAAGATGTCAGGGATCTTAGCCTCTAATAACAACATGATGCAACTGAGACACAGTCACTGAAAGGTACCCAGTTATGAATAAATTCCGTTTTTTTGACAGTCCATGAGATCTGAGTGTCTCTCAGAGTGAAAACGTACATTCCCTTTTGCTGTTGGGAAACGTGCTTAAACCACGCAGCTCTTTAGTAGGTACTGCCGGCAGATGTCAAGCGCATGTATTCTGCTGGCATGCCTGATACAATACGAGCTGTCAGCGTCTTTCAATATCATTTAAATTTGGAGAGAACAGGGAGCTAGAAAACATTGGAGCTCTTGATATTTGCTTGCTGCTTTGCTGCATTCGTCTGGCCTAATAATATATTGGCATTTTGCTTCAGATAGTTGGGCATGGTTTTGAAAACCAGGATGGTCCAAACCCGTTAATCACTCATGTTTTTTTCTGTGCTTGTGGCTCTCAACCATTTTATGATGGTCCCTGCCAGCTGAAGCGTCTGCTATTTAGGAATTAAGAACTGATATCATTGCTGCTACTAGAAAAAATGTGGCTACTTTCCCAGCTATAAGTCTTGTATTTCATGTGAAACCCTGTGTCTGTCACTATTCATTATTGTATTATTTTGATTATTGCGGAAGCCTGAGCACCTGCTACAAAGGAAAAGAGCTCCTGGGTGTGGAGAACTGCTCATTTGTGAATAGAAATGGCAGAGCTTGCATGGATCATCTTTTCCTCTTGCTTCCAGTTCTGTCATCTCTGGATGTGTTCAAAGATTTTTAGGGGGGAGGAAGGAGGATATTTATTTATTTATTTATTTATTTTTACTTTACAACTTCTTGTTCCCTGCATCTAGGTTATTCTTCCTTCCCAAAAATCTGTAAAATGCCTCATTGTCATGTCAAGTTTCCTTTTGACACTATTCAGTTCTGCAAGCAGTCTTTTTTGTTCCCTAAACTAGCAGTGAGAGCTTCACTTAAATATTTTCTTAATTTACCCAAGCAATGTTGCTACAGAAATTTTTTAGTTACATCCTAATGGCTTTGGATTCTTTCTCGTTAGAAATTGTTAGTGATACTCTGCATCTGTTAATGAGTACTGTTGAAGAAAGGTTATTTAACTGTGCCAGTATTTCTAGAGCATTTGGGGTACACCGATACAAAGTGAATCATTTGTTTCTACTTAGAAAATATCTGAAATGCTGTAGAGTAAAATAAAAAGGATAAATATATTTAGATTCAGCTTCTTTTGTCTTTCCACAAACATTAAAGCAAACAAACCAAAAAAAATCACTGTTAAGAGAAGTGAATGAACTCCTTTTATATAGAATGTTGGATGGTATTTTTTTGTCATCAGAGAGCTTTAGTTTTTGGTGATCAGCAGGTTTCAAGTGTTGGTAAACACAATATACTTAATGACCACTCACCAGTTCAGTGTTCTTTGGAAATATGCCTTAGAGAATAAACACTGAAATAGCAGTGGCAATGATGGTTCATGTAGGTAACAAATTTTTTTACTTGCTTTATTAAGCATTATAAAACTGAACGCACTGAATAATTTAACACAGTAACTTCATATTTGCTGGCAATACAGGTTCCTTTCATTCTAATAGAATAGCATAGACTTATTTAGCAAAAATAAATACAAAAATACAAAAAAAAAAAATACAAAATAAATACATTGCACAAGACTTCTAGCTTCGTAACATCACTTCATGAATGGTGTTATAAATAAAGGTCAGTGGTACAAGATGATTTTAAGCACATGCAAAATGTACATGTCTTTGTAATCTGTTTGCCATATTTCTGTGGAAATATGCATGCTTTTCTGTCTGGTGCCCTGTATCTCAGTGCCTGAAATGTGTATGGTAAATATTTAGCTCCTAGCACTCTTGACTCAGATGATTTTTTTTTTTTTTTTTTTTTTTTAGCTACTGACTCATTCTTCTTCAAGTTTCCTTTCAAATCCCACTTCTGGGGAAAATACCATATGAAAATACTTAATTATGATTGAGTGGACACGTGGCCAATAATTGAGTCAATATTTATTATCACTAAATGGCTGAGGTTGGAAGGAACCTCTGGAGATCATCTAGTTCCCTCTTCAAATCCCCTCCTTTGTTGTCCAGTTGTTTTTTGAATATCTCCAAAGATGGACATTCCACAGCACTCTCTGGGCAGACTTTTCCAGTGTTTCACCACTCTCATGGTAAATAAGTTTTTTTTATGACTAGACAGAATTTCTGGTATTTCAATTTGTACCCGTTGCCTTTTATTCTCTCACTGAGCATCACTGAAAAGAGTTTGGCTCCATCTTCTTTATTCCCTCCCATCAGATATTTGCACACGTAGATAAGATCCCCCTGAGCCTTCTCTTCTGCAGGCTGAACTGTGAGTCCCTCCCCATATAACAGGTTCTTCAGTCCCTTCTTCAACCTTACGGGTCTTTGCTGGCCAAAATCTGCTCTTCTGAATTACAGGGTTGTAATAATACAGGCTTTTTGCCTTGTTTCCTCCTTTCAGAATCCTGAACTCCACCATCTCATGGTCACTGCAGCCATAGTAGACCCATGGTCACAGGAGCTAAATCCTTGTTGTCAATATCAGCTGCAGAATCAGTTCTTGACTTGCAGGATCCATCCACTAATTCTCAAGCTCTTTTCCTTCAAGAGCATAATTGAAGAGAAGACCACCTGTGCCCCATTCCCTTGATCATTGCCCCCAAAGCTATGCAGTAATGCCTGATATGTTCCAGGTCTCCCTGTCAACTTCACTGGTGCCCATGTGGTGTAGAGTAGCAGGGCCAAGGGTCGGACAACCTGCATTGGTCTGTCAACAGCGTCCTGGATCAAAGCCCCAGACAAGCACCAAACATCCCTAGGTGAAGGGTCAGGTTGGCAAATGATGTTCTCTGTCCCATGCAGCAGGGATTTACTCATGACTATCACTTGCAGATTTCTGGTGTTGCTTCAGAGCTTGTACTCAGCCAGCACAGGTACTTCATTGTCCAATTTTTCATCTTATGAACACTCTGCAGCCTCTAAATTTCTTAGTTAAGAATATATTTGCATTGTGTTTGCTATGGGCTGGGTGTATTGATTTCTTTTGTTATAATACCACAGCAGGTAAGGAGGCATACCCTTGGATTGTTAGCAGCATGGAGCAGGGAGGAGCTTCTCTTGCAGTAGGACTGTGAGGTCTGAGGCATTTGTTTGTACATATATGTTCTCTAGTGATGGCTTTTTTCTATATTCTAGATTGTGCAGTAGTACCTTTGCTTTGAGTAGTATCACTCATTGGATTTGGGTAATTAGTTAAGACGTACTTCAGTTGTCCTCAAGCACAATTTTCTGTGGTTTTTTTTCATTACTGTGCAGATCAAAGCATGAATGAAAATTTTTCACGTGCCCAAATCTCAAATCAGTGTTGAGGACGGAGATGGCTGAGGTGCTCATCTCAAACTGAGAAATCAGAATGTAACTGAATCCAATAATGCAGACATCTGAGTAACTTTCATATTGCTTGAGCTATGTCTTTCATTAACCTTCGTACAGCTTTCTTCCACCTCTGCCTCCAGTTTTGTTGTCTGAAGTTAACCTAACGTATGCCTGCAGAGTATTGAGAATTGTCGTTTATCACCGTAAAGTCATGAGTTGGAAGTTGGCGACCTTTTCTGTGTTGTAGTTATTGATCCTGTGTGTCTTTAAATGGCTTGGTAAAGATAGAAAAAGGTATTATTTTTTGACATCTGGTTTGTACATGTACAAATGTATATTTTATCCTTACAGATAGATGTAGATACACCTGTCATAGCTGTCTGTCCTGCTGCTGAGATTTTTGCTGAATAAAAGCAGAAAACATGAAGTTAGCTAAAAGAAATACTATGCTACAAGGTGGAACTGGCCAAGGCCCTTGCCCCACTCCCAGCCAAGTTTCAATAGGATTGAGATGTCCTGAGAACAAACCAAAATAATGCAGAGCTGGATTATTGATTTAAACAACTATTAGCTGTGAAATTGGCATCCAAATGTGAATATTTACAAATGAGAAAGATGGCTGTGGATTTTGTTGGAGCCTTTCTCTATTTAATAAAATTTCTCTGAAAGCAGTATTTAAGAATGTTGTGTTTCAAGAGGGGAGTATGAAAGAGGAAAGAAAAGCTACTTTCTGGTACTTTTAAAATATTTATGTTTTCCTTGATTATGTTATTCTATAACAAAGCAGTAGAAGCTAATTATGGCATATTATAAATCTAAAAGGTCTTCTGATATCTTTTAATATTTGTCTAACTTTACATTAAATAGGAATTTATTCTTCAATATGTAATTTAAAGAAAAATAGAAAACACTTCATTTTATTCCGTGCAAGGTATATTTTCAATATACATAGTACTCAATATACTAAAGAAAGATGGATATCAGCATGCTGTTTGAATTATTAAACTACATTTTTCTTTGTATTTTTGACAGCTTAGTCAAAATAGTTCATTAATATTAATGTTAGTTAATAAGTTAATGTGGAGTAAAAAGTCAGCTATTTAATAACGTAGGACTAAGCTCAGTTGAATTACCTGTCAGTTGCAATGAGCTAAGAACATACATACAGATGGCTAACAGGGATCAGTTGATGGCAATAATTTGTGTGTTGACTGCACCCCAAGAGATTGAGGTGAAGTATGAAAAAAGGGTTAAAAGGTGGATTGCTACACTTTAGTATGGCTGCTACAGACAGTACAGATGCTCTAGTGAAACACTGGAGCACGTACATCAATTTCTATTGTATTCAAGCAATTGCAGTCAATATCTCATTGTTTTTAAATTGAATCTATTTACTTTGAGATTTCTGTAAAGTCTTGTAGAATAAACATTAAATCAACATAGAAGTTGCTTTTCAAGAAAACTTCCCCTGTGAAAAGTTATAGGATATATTTAGGAAGTTAGCACTCTCCTTCAGGATATTCATAAAAGTCAGCTGTAATTTTAATTGTTTTTTCTTTTCAGAGAGACAGAGTTCATTTATTTCATGAAATCTCTGCTAACTCTTGGACTTTCAGATTAATGATACATCCATGTTCATAGTAAAACTATGAAGTAAAAATACTATACTAAACTTCAGCATTTCGTCATGTTCAGTCCCATCTGTATATTTTCCTATTGAACCAGAAGAGAAAAGAAACTATCTGGACACCTTCATTCTGTCTTTTATTCTTGTGCTGAAGTATCTTGATTACCATGGCTAAATAGAAAACTATCACTTTTGTGTTTTGTCTTGGGCAGGTTCTCAATTCAAGTTGCTGCGACAGCAGAGAATTGCCTTCTTACTTTATACCCGTATTTGGCATTTCACCTCTCTGATCAACAAATTATCTTGAGAAGCAGTAAGCAGTCAACACTCTACCTCTTAGAATTATATTATATCTAGTAGTATTATCAATGTTTTCAGTGTGATAACAGGGACGTTATAATCAAGATAGCATTTCTTCTCATCAGTTACAAGGGGATACTGCAATGAAATTTTAAAACAGTTTAATGGCTTCTGTTTTCATGTTGAAAATGAGGAAAACTTACATAAATGATTGGGTAATATTTTTTGAAAAACAGTGGGCAAGCCTAAATCTTACGGAATATTTTATGCAGTTTTTAAAGTATGTATAGAGAAAACAGACCAAACAATGCAGAATAAATGAACATAATTAAAATTATATTGATAGTGATCATCATCAGCTCCTAGGACAATAGTTATATATGTTTTGAAGAAAGCAAAAGAGAAGAAAGCCATATGAAGTTATGATAAAATGTGATCATTATTTGCCTGTTGGGAATAGTTTTCAGGTTTTTTAATTTCTGTCCTTGAAGGCTGGAAAGCATAGCCATATTTTAAGGCCTAATAAAGCCTGCAATCAGAATCTAGAAATATTTTTATCTGCACTGTGTCTCTGCCTGCCTCTCTGTATCTACATCTCTGCCTGTGTTGTCATCACTCCCCCACCTTCCCCAACCCCTGTCTCTGCCTGCCTCCTGCCCCCTTCTCCCTTTCTGCCTGCCTCAGTGATCTGTAATCTCTTTATGTGTAGCTGTGCTTATAGGAAGAGTTTGGAATCATTGTGTAATTCAGGTTAGAAAGAATCTCTGGGGATCATCTAGCCCAACCTCCTGCTCAAAGCACGTTCGAGTATGGGGTAAATTATAGTATTTTTTATAGTTGTTGTGATCTTATATATTTTGATGAAATGGACAAGTTTTTCAGCTAAGCAAGTCGTTAGGTCTGAAATAGATTTAGCTTTGAAGACTGTAAATTCTAAGACTGCGTTAACTAAATAAGTATGTTACTCGGACTATCTAAGAGAAAAGAGAGATGGTATTTGTGAAGTTGAAAGAGAGATTAGTGAGAAGACAGGTAAAGATTTTTATTTTTTTTCCTATAGAAGGTAGGTATAAGTACCATATAATTCATGGATCATAGCACAGTTAAACGAATATAAGAAAAGGGGGAAAAGTGTTATCTCTTGTGAATGTGTGATGACTTTTTTTTTTTTGACCAATAGATCTTTTTTGCAAGCTTATCTTTTGAAGATACTTGTAGGTTTTCTGTGAGGATTCAGGCAAAAATTGAGTAATGATTTTATAAGAACTGATCTCCCATTATCGTGGGATATTTCTGTCCTGTATTGATTTGGTTCTTTTACACTATCAGTTTGTATCTCTTTTGAAGCAAGTCATTACCACTAAATTTCTTGAGTCTATTTGATGTGGTTTTGTATAGACTATTTTGGTGTGGAATGCTGTTTAATGTGACCAAACCATACCTATACAATACAGTGGCTTTGAAAGCTATTCAGGAAGGCTTTGCTTCCACATATCTGACAACACGCTCTTGTGTTATTTGCTCCAAACCATACAAACAACAGTGACAGCAATCAAAAATTAAAGATAATCATACAGATTTCTTCCTTCTCTTACTGTTTACTTCTGTGTGTTTACTTCTCTAGAAACTACACTGTGTTCTTCTGTCATTCTGGAGACTGACATCACAGATAGCTAGCAGAGCGTTCTCTAATCCTATCATAGGCCAACATGCGAATGTCAGAATAAATGTTCTAACAGTACTAATGGATTGATAAAACACGCTTTTGAGTTTGGTTTGTAAAAATACATGTTGTTGAGTCAAAAAGAGCTTGATATTGGTATTCTGAGACTCATTATGGAGCTGGCATCAAGAATTCCTTAAGAATATTTTGTTCATGACTTAGAATTCTTGAATCAGCGCTGTTCTGATGGGTGCTTTTCAGCCAATGTGAAGACCCATCCTGTAAAACATATATTTAATTGAAAAGAATATGCAGGTAATTTTTTTTTGTCACCGGTCTAATGACCAAAGTGAGATTTTCATCAGGAGTCAAATGAGAAGTGTTACTTGATTAATTGAAACACGAAATAGAAAAATATAGAAGCAGATATCCGTTTATAAACTTTTAAAGCACTGACAATAAAATATGTTTTCTCAACTGCAGCTTGTAATCTTGTTTTGTAGACAGTAAGGAATCTAGTAGTGGAGAAGTTGTTCTGCATCCATGTTGTACTCCACAATCACATTCCCATAGTATTTCCTCAAGTTCCTTTGGTGCAACCACTGACTCAACCACTGACTCAACCTATGAAGATTCTCAATCAGGTATAGTGCAGATGTTCACTTTAAATGTTTTGAGCTCTTACAACTGCTTTTCAGCTTACTACTTTAAAGAGTTATGTTTCACATTTGTAAGCTTTGCCTGAAATGCTTCTGCATATATAATCAATGATTACTGGGCAGGTTGTCCTCTCCTATGACACCATGGGAAACCTGGCCTAGAGTATAGAAGCAGAAAATGCTCTCCTTTCTTTTAGCAGACTAAGTAGAAGTGAAATCAGTCAAACTAGAGGGGATGGGAAAGAAAAACAACCAAAAAAAAAAAAAACTAACCAAAAAAAAAAGTCAAGGTCTCTTTTGCAATAACATGTCCAGGGAGGAGTGAGCAGAAAAATAACTACTGAAAAAAGCTAAGGGATCAGTTGCCAAGAAGAGTATTACTTCTATAGTCATGAACTAACCAACCATATACACTCTAAATATGCTATATTCTGCAAAAGGTCTAGTTGTATGCTCGTTAGACTGTGACTTTTTTATTGCATTTATGAAGTACTGTATAAAAACAACCATTGTCAGTGAGGTGTGGCAGGTTGACCCTCTGGCTGGATGCCAGATGCCCACCAAAGCCACTCTATCACTCCCCTCCTAAGCTGGACAGGGGAGAGAAAATGAACTAAAGGGCTCATGGGTTGAAATAAGGACAGGAAGAAATCACTCAGCAATTACTATCACAGGCAAAATGAATGTGACTTGGGGAAAATTAATTTAATTTATTACCAAACAAATCAGAGGAGGATAATGAGAAATAAAAAATAAATCTTAAAGCACCTTCCACCCACCCCTCCCTTCTTCCTGGGCTCAACTTTACTCCTGAATTCTCTACCACTTCCCCCTGTGCTGTGCAGAGGGACAAGGAATGGGGGATGCGGTCAGTTCATCACATGTTGTCTCTGCCATTCCTTCCTCCTTGTTCTCTTTGCCTGCTCCAGCATGGGGTCCCACCCATGGGAGATGTTCCTCCACAAACTTTTCCAACATGAGTCCTTCCCATGGGCTGCAGTTCTTCATGAATTTCTGCAGCTTAGGTCCCCCACTGGGTCACAAGTCCTGCCAGCACACCTGCTGCATGCACTGTGGGCTGTTCTCTCCACGGGTCCACAGATTCTGCCAGGAGCCTGTTCCAGTGTGGGCTCTCCACAGAGTCCCAGCCTCCTTTGGGCGCATCCACTTGCTCTGGTGTGGGATCCTCCACAAGCTGCATGTGGATATCCGCTCCACTATTAACCTCCATGGCTGCAGGGGGACAGCCTGCCTCACCACAGGCTGTAGGAGAATCTCTGGCATTTGGAGCACCTTCTCCTCCTTCTTCAGTGACCTTGGCATCTGCAGAATTGTTGCTCTCACATATTCTCACTCCTGTCTTCTGGCTGCCATTGCACAGTTGTTTATTTTCCCTTCTTAAATATGTTATCACAGAGGCGCTGCCACTGTCATTGACTGGCTTGGCCTTGGTCAGCAGCAAGTTCGTCTTGGAGCCAGCTGGCATTAGCTCTGTCAGACACAGGGAAGCTTTTATCAGCTTCTCACAGAAGCCACCCCTGTTGCCCTCCCCCGTCCCCCCCCCCGTCCCCCTGCCTTGTTGTGCAAACCTGATACAGGGGCTTAATTAAAGTGCTGTTGCATATGAACTAAGAGTAATAGATCTTCTGTAAGGTTGTCAGGTGACTCGTATCTGAGGCTGTTGATACCTCTCTTCTTTCAGCTGCTAGTTTTCTAACTAGGAAGTTAGAACAGCACAAGTTATTGCTGTTGTTTCATCACTGTTAGGATTCCACTCTTGCAGATCTGCTGATGTCTGTGTGATCATTCTTAGAGTATTGCCAAGACAAATAGGGGGTAGTTAAACAGATTAAATAGTAGCTCTTTACCAACAGGATTCATTTTCAATGGAATGATGTAAGAAGAGTTCAAAAGAGCAACTTAGTTTCAGATCTGAAAAGGCAATAAGGTCTGGTGAAGGTGGCAGTGACAAGATGAGGAAAGTAATCTTGTCAGCTGGCAGGATTGCACAGTCTCAGATCTGACTGCATGATGATTTTACAAAGGACGATTCTCTTTCTCTGTATTGTATTGTTTTTTCTTCTTAAATCCTAACAAGATTTTTTTATTCACTGTCCAAGGTATTAGTTTTAATTTTTCATCATTTCTAGAAACATTAAAACTGGTGGTATTAAAATACACCTTCAAGGATGGAATCATCTAAGTTATTTATTTGTGCTATGAGGAAAACTGTTCTGTTGTTATCTTCTATTTAATAATATTGTTGATGTTTTTAACAAGAAGTAGTTTTGACCAGGTCAGAATTTAGGAGAGGGCCTAACAGAGGGAGAGAAGTCCAAAGGCTTATAGATTGGGATATAGCCTTAGTTGTACCTATACAATACCTGATAAACTGAACACAAGTCAGTTATTGAGCAATGCTATGTGACTGGGGTGGGGAACAAGCATTGACTAGCTGGTAAAGCAAAACCTACTGGAACTGTATGTAAGACTTTTTATTTAAGAACATTGACTGTGGTTTTGTAAGCTATGCCTGAATTTATTTTCTTCTGATTGAGTGATATTTTTTTCTTTAAGTGAAATTAGATTCCAATAATATAATTTTTTCTATTCCCATGTACCTGTCACTTGAAGTGTTTCCTCCTGAAATAAGTTGATCATTTGTTGTCTGACAGTTTTCTGAAAACAATTGTTTGTTAAAAAAAAAAATACTGGTTTTGTACTAGACAAAAATAGTGAAATAAGGAATCTTTCTGGATTTTTATTTTTTTGTGTGTGTATCATTCAGAGTCAGATACTACTTTTGAAAGTGAAAGTGATGAAGAGATCAGTGATGAGAGCGAAATGGACGGTCAAAGTGATGGGAGAGAAAATAAATTTGAATTGTCATTTTTTCCTGATGAAGATAAAGAGGAGTACATCTTCTTTCAGAAAACCCTAACTGCTATTAAGAATTGGTTCACTCTCTTTGGTTGGTCTAAGGGACAAAATCCTGTTTCAGTACCATATTCACTGAGACGGTAATTCATATCTGCTTAGAGCTAACTTACGTCTGCCTAATAAAATGTTAACATATATACTAAATTGTTTTGGATATGATTGAGGAATATAATCACACTCTTAATGCAGAGTTGTATATTAAAATTGTAGTATCTATGTGCTGTTTATATGAAAATATCATTCAGGTGTTATTTTTAATTTTCTAAAATATATTTCCAGCTGTGATGCTCTGATACATCATGATGCAGTGTATGTTAAATATGCAGTTCAAACTATATATTACCCTCTTAACTGAAATTGATTCTCCTTCCAGAATGAACACAGTTCTAGCAATTGTCCCTTCTTTGGTGTCATAAATAAGAGTTTTACCAATATGTCTTTTTTTCCCCCACATACTCTGAGATCAAGAAACAGATGGGAAAGCAAATTTCATAATCAACAGTCTTATAAACACTCTGGAAATATAAGATCAGTCTTAAGATCAACTAAGTGATGCCACTATCTAGCTTGCTATTAAATAATGAAGAAGCAAGTCTCCTGGGACACAAAGACATAGGCATTTACAAACATGATAGAAATCAAAGTTATGTTTGGCAGAAAGCAGTGACAAACACAAAGTTATTTATGAAATATTTCACATATACTTATTAAATATTCCACGTAGTTCGAAGTTCTTACATTATTATGAAAGTTCTGTAAAAAGGAAGAAGTGCTATATTTTTCAGCCTTCTTGCTGCTGTTTTTACTTCTTGGTTCATTAAACTTATCATCATGATATATATAATGTTAGCTTGTTTTGTGCTTTTAAAAGAATAATATCAGAGACTTTTTTCTCTCTTAGTGATGTGTGTAAAGTCCAGATGACCTCTTCGCAAGAAACAGGTTTTAAACAAAACCTTGGCAAAGGTGCTAAGACTGTTTATGACATGGTATTCCATCTGAGTGGACAGTTGTTACCAGGTATTACATCGAGCAAGTCATTGCCCCTTGATCCAGTTGAACGAATATTACAGCTGCACTGGCAGCATTCTACATTGCTTGCTTTCCTTAAGTAAGTACATGTATGATAAAATATGCATCTTTTCTTTCCACTTTTTTTATTAGTATAGTTCAAACATAGTTCCAACTGAATAACATAGCATAGGTTTAGCGTTTCCTTTGCACTCTGTCTTTTGTGTTCTAAGATTTATGTATTATAAGCGGAAGTGTTCAAGGCCAGGCTGGATGAGGCTTTGAGCAGCCTGATCTAGTGGGGAGGTGTCCCTGCCCATGGCAGGGGGGTTTGGAACTAGATGATCTTTACGGTCTCCTCCAACCCAAACCATTCTGTGACTCTGTGAATCTGTGATAAATTTTAAATAATTTTTACTGAGGTTATCCTCTGCAGTTTACATTAATTGGGGTGTCCTTTGGTAGGGTTATATCCAGCGCAGGAATTCCACAGGAACACTGGTCCCTTAATTATGAAAGAAGACTCTCAACCTCATTCCTTAGATAGACTCAGTAGATAGTCAAATCAGGTTTGTCATTAATGATCTTAGCATTCTACTGACGTTCTTTGTCCTGTAATTACTGGCTTTATCAAAAATTTTATAGACTGACTTTATAATCTGTTAGTCTTTCATATTAATAATATGCCAAGAAATGGAAGCAATGCTCCTGCTGCTGAACAGATTTAGCTATTAGGTATCTTCATTGATAATCTTATCTTGCCACATAATAGGGAACAACTGTCAAAGATGGTGCAAATCAAAAAAGGTTAATAAATTCTTCTTCATCCTTCTTGGCTGATGCTGCTGTGAAATAGTGAAGAAAATTAACTTCAGAGAAAGTCTAGTGCCATGAGATGCTTAGAGATGATTAGAAGTCCTGAAACACAGCATCTCTGCATCTTTAGCACCCTCATCTAGTGTTTAAGAGGCTGGAAAGCTATTTAAAAACTGTCAATTGCATACTACATTACATGTTCTAAGTATAAGCTTTTCATCTGAGAATAACAGTGGTATAGCTGTATCTGAACTCATAATAAGACCAAGGCACACTGCTTCTCATGTAACAGAAGGCCCAGTAGCTGCAGTGACATACCAGCAGACCTTAAGATTAAAGCACAATGATACTCAGTGTAGTTTCATCAACAGGTATCTTATCCAGGATATTCTATCAACAGAAGTATTCCAAAGAATGATCAATTACAACTTTTAATAAGTTTATGGAAACAAGAAACCATGCTGCTTATCTACCATTATCTCAAACTCCTCTTTCTTTTCAATTACAGAATTGTACTTTCAATAATTCCATCTTCCTGGGCACGCTGACTTGCCTCTTTAGATCCCACAAGCTTTCTCAATGCACCGAATCAAAAGCCTGATGGAAGATGGTAAAAGTGCTGTGCACAACTTGTTTAATTTAGCTATCTTAAAAAAAAAAAAGAAGGAAAAAAAAGCTGTCTCCACATCAATAACAGAATGACTACTATCTGTAGCAGAGCAACCAAGTCTATAGACACAGTGAAAATCAAGGGCTTTGAGATAAAGCATTTACAATGTTAACGGGGAAACGAAAGCAAAAGTTTCCTCTGCATCCAACAATACTGGACCTTTATTTGCAACTTTCATCCATGTCATTTCTTTTTTAAAAGAGGCAGAATAGTATTCTTCTGTGCATCGTAGATAATATAGTGGCAGAAGATTTTGAGGAGCCATTGCAGCAGTGGCAGAACAATATCTTTGCCTTTCTTCTCTAACGAAGAACAATGTTTACAGATTTCTTTTGTTTTCACGACTTCAACATCCATTCTGATACTAAATAAAGGAATTGATGGATATATCCCATTATATTTTCCCATCCTATTTTAAAGGCCAGAGTCATTATGCAATGGACTGCTGAAGAATGTCTTGCCATCCTATCAACCTAAAAATCTCACTAATGCCACCCTGCTGATTCTTCTTCTGGAGGAGTGTTGCGTCCTTCCAGAGAGCAAGACATTGAGTATATGGTGATATGAAGCTGAATATTGTCTAAGTAGGTTCAAGAGACTTTCTTATTTGTCTGATGAGACTGTTGATGTTTTTCTGAGGTCAGAGCATCAAAAAACTTCTTTGGTTCCAACCTAAGGAAAATCCTTTCTGTTGCCACTGCCTTAGGTCTAGTGTTAAGCTAATACTCTGCACAACTTCCACACATGCTTCCTCTTTTGAACCCTGTTACCCTTGTTAACAGTTAAGTTTCATTAATCCTTGTATAGGCAGCTTGATTGATACCGCTCGGTTCCTATCAAGAGAGACACAAGCGTCTAACTACTTTTGAAGGCTGGAGCTGATGTGCCTTTCAGAGCCTTTCACCCTTCAGTATAGGATTTTACAGCCCTAGTTCAAATTCTCATAGACATTGACTTTGGTCTTTCAGGACTGATGATATTTCTTCTGTCTAGCTTCAAATATGTTAATACCTCTTCTCTAACTCATTGTATGATGGATGAGGTCAGTACGAAGGAACTAAAATAACATCACTTCTCATTGGATGACAGTGATACCTACCATCAGTCATCATCCAAGTTTGAGCACGCCACCCAATATTTTTGAGTGTACCAGGAAGCCTTGTTGGTCATTGTCAGCTCTGGAAAACACTTATTTTCATCATGTCTGATTGTCTGACACCCTGATTGTGTCAGGTGGCTTGGGCAAACAAGCTAAATTCTTAGCACTTTTTGAATTTGGATAGAGTGGTATGTATGCAGTGAAGCTAGGTATATATGTTTATTCATAACATTGAAAATGAACACCACAAGTGGAAGTATTTCTTCAAGGCAGAGATGAAGAAACTTAAGAACATCATTAATCTACTTACGTTAACATTGTACCAGAAAGGTATTCCAATATACCTTATTTTTTTAATATTCTGGCAGTTTCTTGCAAGGAGTCAGTCAGGTTTCTGTCCTTTTGCCTACCTTATACTTGAAACTACTCCTAAAAAAGTCTATTCAGGAGCTTTGATCAAAATATTAATTCACAGAATTTTCCTTGAAGAGTTTTCATGGAAAACTTTTGGAGCATGCCTAGATAGGGTCAAAATTCTCTCCTGGTGGAGCCTGACGGCTCCTATGTCATCTTCCCATTGAGATTTTCAATGGAATCTAGGCATCTTGAATCTAGCATATATGATACTAGTTGCCTACTTTAAAATGATGAGTATTAAGGTAAGTGGATCCCACAATCCCTTTTGCTAAGCATAACAGCAATTGGAAAGAAATACTTAAGCGTTTCAAAGGTGGTTTCTTGGGCAACTTGGAAAGCTATTTAATAGCTAAATTTTAATAAAATCCTTCAGTCTTACTGAGTTTTGTCTGCTAACTCACTGATATATTCAGAACAGAATTGGAGCAACAGCCAGTTGCCAGTTGGTCAAGGCTAATTTCAGCGCCTCTGTATGCAGATACATTGATGACTGATGATTGATGAGATCTGATGATTGGAAATGAAGTAGTAATCCATAAGAATCCTAGCAAAATGATACAGGTTGCCATAGAAAAGTGGTTCTAGTTGGACTCTTGTGCTTATATGTGTTTGATGCTAGATGATGCTTAGCATTACCACATCCTTTTAGTTTCTGCCTCTTCTAGTTTGCATGAATCCTATCAGATTTCATCATTGTTCCTGATTTATGGATATTCTTTTCCTAATTGTGCATTTTAGGATAATCTAGAATATTTTTATTTCTTAACGAGTTGTTATTTAAGAGTATTCATAGTATAAAAATGTCTGATATCTGCACTGCTGGCACAACTGTGTGTAATGATGGTAAGACATCTAGAGCCAGCCTAGATATGAGTAATTCATCTGTGATCTGCTATCCCTGCATGTTCATTGTGATTTGTGGAAGTGCAAATTCTCTCCTGAAGAAACCCAGGAGAGCACTCTAAGAACAGAAACATGCAGTCCTCAGCTTTCTTCCCCCAACCACTACTTTCTGGCCAGCCTGGTTGAAATAAAGCATATTAATCTTTCAAATTTTCCATTTGCTAACGTGGAGATGTTCACTGTTTCAAGCAACATTCCAAGTATCAGTTTTATTTTCCTTCCCTTAATAGATTTCCTTGGTACATTACCACAACAGTAAAGGAAAAGTTTGGGTATTTTACAACTAACTAATTTGTTGCAAGCTTTGTGTCTTGAGGAAAAACATCTTAACAGTGTGAAAATACTGATCTTGGAGAACTGACATCACGTTAAATAAGACAGTGTTCCTCAATAACAAAATGCAGACAGTTATAAGAGCATTCAGTTATATAGAACCCATCTTTACTATGATGACATGTAACATTGTTATATAGCTTTTCTGAGGATGAAAATTGTAGATTACACCAATTCCAATCTACCAAGGAAAAACATGGAAAGAAAGATAGGACACCTGAAAAGGTGAATGTTGTACAGCTTCCTTCTTTTATCATTTGGCAAGAACTGAATTTTAAAGGGATTTCATGGGACAGAGTTTATGACAATGGAAAATGAGAATTTCATAGATGGTGAGTTTTAGAACCAGTCTACTAACCTGATGCTGTTTTGGGTCCTTGATTAAAATATTTGTGTTTTAAAAAACATGCTAGATAATTGTACGAAGCATGAAATTTCAATAATCAGGGAAGATAATGTCACTATATAAAATATGGAGACAAAAAATGTGCTGTTACTAGCAAAATATAATTCTGTGGGAAGAGAAATAAGTTGTCATTGATCTTACTTTCAAACTGTGATGTATGACTTTTAACATACAAAGTAAATTGAATTTGGACCAGAAAAGTACGATCACTTCATTTGAATGAGAGACTGGTTATATAACAAGAAAAGCTCATTTGATTATTATTCACATTAGTCACGTTAAAAACACAGAGAGCAACATAAATCTAGATAAACTAGGATAATCTTTCTTACCTAAAAGTCAGGAAACTTTTCTTCTCCCCTGAGAAAAATAAACTTAAGAATTCTTCATTATTTTCCCCTCTTTCCAGCAACATTTGTTTAAACTGTGTCATTTGAGTTAAAGAACACTCTTTCTTCACTTGGAAGTTAGCTTTTTTGGTATTCAGTCTAATAAAGTTGCCTTTTGTAATTGCAGTTGCTTTTCCTATTGCATTTATTAGTCACTTGAGAACAGATTGGCAGGTCAGTTTAACAGAGTTTTGAAATACCTTTGCTTACACTCATAAAACTTCCAATATCAGACCTCCAGACACATAAGGCATCATCAATTTTTAATTCTACTAATGTTATGTAACACTGGTCCTTTGGCTTTCACATGGAAATGGGTGTTACGTGTTTTGATGCTTTGTGCTATAAGTTCTTTATGGAGGAGCAATTCTCATAAAGAAGCCAATCTGTCCGGAGTTGTATGTGCTTCTAGCATTTAGTTGTAGGCATAAGAACCGAGCATGAACTTCATGAACAGAAGCTCTCTAAAGCAATTACTAGAACTGGATCATCAGTCCAAAGTGTACTCAGAACTCAGAAGAGCTTACAGAGAGGTTGAGCGAGTTGAAAAACTTGGGCTGCTCTTAAAAAAGAATTATCTTGCCTACCTATTAACTTTTCTTGCTTTACAATTTCAGAAGCCAAGGAGCATATCTTCCTCATGTTATGCCAGAATTTCTGCTTGAACCTGATGATTATAAGAAATGGATTAAAGTACAAACTGCTCTGAAGGTAGGTTTGGGGTTTTTTTTTTGTTTGTTTTGTTTTATTTTTTGTTCTCTTTTTAACAAAGATGACGTGCATAGTGTCAGTCTTTGAAGACTAATGGAAGTCCTGTGTGGACCATGAGTAGTTCTACTGTGGTGACTGTTTTGGATTGCATAAATCTAAGCACATGCATGAGATTGAACAGAAATGTAAGCTGACATTAACATTTACACCCTCCTCCCCTAGTTTTTCTCTTCAATTCCTTCTGATACTGCTGATACCTGTGATTAATTTCCAACAGATGTGTTTTCTCAAAGTAGAATTAATTTTACTGCTTTCTACTGATTTTATATTTTTTTAAAAAATATCCTTTCTGTTGCCTCTCTGTCCTGTTGTTGCTTTCAACTCCTGTCAATTCTGTATTGTGCTTCTTATTCCTGCAGTAGCGGTGAACTGTAAATGCTTCTAATGCTGATCACTATTGCACTATAGTGGACGTTCTCAGTCATTTATGCTATTGATTCATTATTGTTCTCTTGTGAGTTTTCTATGGAAACTGCTGAAATGCATATTGAAAATAAATCCCATTTCTTTACCTGAAGGGTCACATGGATGATTTGGGAAAAGCAGATGGGAAAAACTCAGATATACTTAGCGACAAGCATCTATTAATTCTGGAGGACAGCATATTTGAAACAATGAGCAAACGCGCTTGGACAGATGTGCTACTGCAGATATACAAGGTAAATTATAGATACATTTACTAGTTAAATTCTGAAGAACTGATGGCAAAAACCTTTGTTTTGAAAAAGATCTGTGGTATATTCAAGTTTTTTTTCCAAACAGATCTTTAAAACTAAATACTGTTAAGTATTTTATTTCTCTCTAACAGTGAGTGTTCTTACTCTAAATGAGTAAATACCTAATGGGAGGGTGTAAAGAAGGCAGTGCCAGGCTCTTCTCTGTAGTGCCCAGTGACCTGGTGAGAGGCGGTAGCCACAAACTGAAAAACAGGAAATTCCATTTAAACATAAGAAACTTCATTACTGTGAGGGTGGTTGCACGCTGGAACAGCTTGTCCAGAAAGGCTGTGGAGTTTCCACTCTTGCAGATGTTCCAAACCCAACTGAACGAGATCCTGGCAACCCACTCTAGCTGATCTTGCTTTGAGCAGGAGGTTTGGGCTAGAAAATCTCCAGAGATGATTGTGTGATTATTTACTGAAAAAACATAGTAAAGAATGACAAAAATTGCATTAAAGAAAGTATGTAACAAAGATGTAGAGTTGATCTAAAATAAAACAAGAAAAACAGCTGAGAGGGGAACAAACAGCAAACTGTATGTAAGTGTGGGCTGAAGACAGGGACACATGGGAACGTGGATGTGGAAAAATGCAATCATAGGGACCAGAAAGCAAGTCGCTTTGCTATTCTTTCAATTTGCTGAAGTATTCATAGCTACATGACAAACTAGCACAGAGTAGAAAAACTCCCAAATTAATAGTATGTGTGTGTGCTGTTTTGTTTTAGTTTGGATTATTTTTTTTTTTCCTGATGAGATGAAACTCTAAAAAATAGATAATTTGAAATGGCTTGATTCCATCAGGTATTATATTGGGTTTGCATGGCAAGGTTTTGGTAGTGGGGGGGCTACAGGGGTGGCTTCTGTGAGAAGCTGGTAGAAGCTTCCCCTATATCCAATAGAGCTGATGTTCACTGGCTCCAAAATGGACCTGCCACTGGCCAAGTCTGAGCCCATCAGCAACAATGGTAGCACCTGTGATAACATATTTAAGAAGGGGAAAAAAACTGCTGTGCAAGAGCAGCTGGAGAGAGAAGTGAGAATACGTGAGAGCAACAACTCCGCAGACACCAAGGCGAGTAAAGAAGGAGGGGGAGGAGGCGCTCTAGGCACTGGACCAGAGATTCCCCTGCAGCCCTTGTTGAAGACCATGGTGAGGCAGGCTGTCCCCCTGCAGCCCATGGAGGTTCCCATGCTGGAACAGGTGGATGTTGTCACCCCGTGGAGAGTCTGCACCGGAATAGGCTCCTGAAAGGACCTGTGGAGAGAGGAGTCCATGCTGGAGCAGGTTTGCTGGCAGGACTTGTGACCCCACAGGGGACCCATGCTGGAGCAGTCTGTTCCTGAAGGACTGCACCCCATGGAAACGACTCATGTTGGAGAAGTTTGCGTAGGACTGTCTCCCGTAGGCGGGACCCCATGTTGGAGCAGGGGAAAAGAGCGAGGAGGAAGGAACAGCACAGACAATGTGTGATGAACTGACTGCAACCCCATTCCCTGTCCCCCTGCACCCGCTTGGGGGGAGGAGGTACAGAAAATTGGGAGTGAAGCTGAGTCCGGGAAGAAGGGAGGAGTGGGGGGAAAGTGTTTTAAGATTGTTCTTATTTCTCATTATCCTACTCTGATTTAGGTTGGCAATTAATTTAATTAATTTCCCCAAGTAGAGTCTGTTTTGCCTGTGATGGTAATTGGTGAGTGATCTCCCTGTTCTTATCTTGACCCATGAGCCTTTTGTCATGTTTTTGCCCCACTGTCCAGTTGAGGAGGGGGAGTGATAGAGCATGTTTGGTGGGCACCTGGCAGCTAGCCAAGGTCAACCCACCACAAGTGTATTGGGAAGTATACTTTAAACATTCACACACGTACTGTCAAAAAATTTCAGCTATTAAAATAGTTATAACTTTTGTTTTAATAAGATATTATTGATGTCTAGGTAAAAGTTAACTTCAGTTTTGATCAAATTATTAGTAATTGCAATTTGGAACTTAATAAAATTTCTAGTACTTCTTACAGTAACAGTTTACACATCTTCAAACCAAAAATAAAAAATGAATTTTTAATTTGATCATTTCTGTAGTGTATCATTAACTTTATTTTTTGTATTAGAAAAGGCATCTGATGAGATTTTTATTAAACTTAATAAATCAAACCAATGAAGAAATAATATTTGTTTACCACATTCAAATAAATCTTGCGATTTATTTAGTGAGATTAGGTAATATGAAAACATTACCTAATTAATTTAAGTAAAATATTTTCTTTGCATATTTTCTCAACATTATCAGAGATTGGCTAGACTGTTAGCAACAGCCAAACTCACTTAATGTACATTCAATTCCTGTATCCAGATTGTTTATACGAACTTTAAAGAGCACTGGTCCTAAAATTGAGCCCTGCGGAATCCTATTGGTGACTGGCTGCCAGCCTGATGTGACCACACTGACTATAATTCTTTGAGCCTGACCCATCAGCCAATCGTTCACCCATCATATTATGGATTTGTCTAGCTGTGTGCTGGACACTTTGTCCAGAAGAATACTGTGACAGACAGCATCAAAAGCTTTGCTAAAATCCAAATTCACCACATCTACTGGCTTCCCTTGGTCAACTAAATGGGTGACGTTGTCAGAAAAGGTAAATAAGTTGGTTAAGCAGCACTTTCCGCTCGTGAACCCGTGCTGGCTATGACCAATGACTGCATTGTCTCTCAAGTGTTTTTCCAATAACTCCCAGAATTACCTTCTCCATAATTTTACCAGACACTGAATTGAGACTGACAGACCTGTAATTACAGGTCTTCTTACCCATCTTGAAAATTGGGACAACACTTGCGAGCTTCCAGTTGACTGGGACCTTTCCAGACTCCCAAGACCATTCAGAAGCTGCAGTTTGCATTTTAAGGAAGCAAAGGAATTCCCTAAAACCTCAGCAAATCTGTTCTCTTTTGTGTTATACATTTATGCTAATGTGTAATCTCTTAAACCTTTTCTAAATCAGAAAACCTTTTGAGTTTGAAGTAGTCTTTTTATCATTCCACTTAAAATTGTTCTTTTTACAGTTGGTGCTTAAAACCACTTTTTCTAATTTCAGGTGTTTGTTCTTACACGTGTTTCTTCACATAATATCACTGATCAGTTGAGCCTGGAAAGCATGCAGAAAATGCCAAGAATAAAATCGGAGCCTTTATCCAGTAATATATATTCTCCCTATGAACGAACTATCCTCACCTGGTTGAATAAACATTATGAGAAGAATCGAAAAACCGTGTGGAAAGATTGTCAAAAAGGTGAAACAATTCTTTCACTATACTCTTCCTTCTAATACTCCCTTTTGTGGACTTTTAAAATTGTTATTCATAGAGATATTGTGACAACTTGACATTGAAAGTATTTTTTTGGGTAGAAGTTATTGCCTACCAATACATATATTTTTTTCCCTGTGTTTCTGTGTTCCAAGATCAGCATTTTTTGACTATAAGTGTTCATTAAATACTTTCTGTGTTCTGTGTGTTCTCATACATTCTAACTAGGCGTAAAGGGTGAAGTGTGGTGAACCTTCTCACTTTCTTCTTTCCATTAATGATCTCAGGAAGGAAGTGCTAACAGTAGTCACTTTCTCTTCATTTTCGTGTCTGTAGTCACATGCAGTTGGTAGTATTTGTGCTTATAGTGGTGTGTTTTTGAGAGCTAGCTTTTCAGAATAATTTTTGTATTGCCTTTACTCTAATGTCATTTAGGAAGGCAATGGGGACCAAGGTTCCAGACCAAAAATCTTGCCCTGCTTGCAAGGTCAGTTTGACGCCTCATGATTGCTTGGGTAAGGTTAGATAAAATGACCTTCCATTTAAGACTGAGCTAGGCAGTTCTGGTATTCAAATCTGATAAACTGTTCAACCAGTAGTAATTATTACTTCTATTTTCTTGTATGATTTCTCCCTTTTGCTTCTTGACCCTAACTTCAGCGTGTCTTTCAGCGTTAATTTTGGATGGGTAGTTAACACCAAGAAAGGGCAGTCTGATGATGAATAGGGAAGAACTGCAGAAGAATGGCTCATAAGCCACATATGTAAAAGATTGTCTAGTGTCATTTTTGCCTTGAGTGATTTCTGACCTCTCTGAATTATGGATAATCTATTTGCATATCATCTTCCATAAGTCTTATTTGGGCATATTCTCCACCTTGCATGTGCTTTGAATATTCTGTTGCTTTTCTCATTTTATCTGTATTGAAGCAAATTATTCTAGGTATTGTCAAATGTGTTGAATAATTCTGATTATAAGATTGAAAGGTCAGTCTGTACCCCTTGCATCCAATAGAAACAGATTTCTAGTTGTCAACTCATAGTTTGGGTCTGATCTTATGATTAACTCAGGGAGCTTCCCTAGCTAAAGCAACATACCCTACAGTAAGTAGGTGTGTTTGCAATGTGTTATTTTCTTATTATCTGTGTCTAGTGCCTGCTTTAGTGGAGCTGTGTTACAGTCGCAAGCACTCTGCTCTGCTGGGTCTTATCTTAGTCCTGTGTGTATAGATGATAACTTGCAGACAAAATGGCTAGCTACCTGGCCAGTGTTGTGGCTCACCATAAATGCTGTATGCATACATTCCTCTATTTTAGACTCTAGTAACACCTAGAAGTTGAATCGTGGCTAGCCTTGTTCTAGCCTGTGGGAACTCTGTGGGGCGAATATCAATGTCAAAATGCATCTTATTTAACATTAAACTTTTACTTGAGTTATAATATCTAAATATGAGTGGGGTGAATCTGAACCATAAAGCACAGATGTAGTGGACACTACTGGGCAAAAAACCACAGATGTCTCAGTCCAAGTGGAATTTCTACTGATGATGCATTTTAAGGAGCCAATTATTGAAAGTGTTGTTTTAGTTGCCTAATAGTATGTAATACATTAGAATATTAAAATGAGTTTGGTTTTTTAATGAGTTGTCACATATTTATCAGCAATTGTACGGTAGGTTTTTTACAATTATTTAATTCTAAAGGCTCCCCAAAATTGGCACCTAAGAACAACAGTTTAATTACAATATTGGCGTTCTCAGAAAAGAATATTAAATTCTATTAAATCATGCTAATAGGACAGATAATTCAGTAGGTTAATATATTAATTTGTACAGACCTTGTTTCAGATTTGGCTCTGGGTCACAGGTGAAGATGAATTTTGTGGTTACTGACAGGGGACATTTATCTGCATTACAGGTTCTCTCTTACAATTTCACTTAATTATAGTTTTATGCTTTCAGATAAGTGCAAGATTGGAACAAGAAGGCACATTATATATGCTTTCTGTGTGTGTGAAGTTACAGATACTGCCTAGCTATGTTGACTTGCATATAGCTTTTTTTGGTTCATGAGGTCTATATTCCAGAGAATTCTATATTCTACGTTTGCTAGGGGACAACAGAAATAGTTCGGTGTGTGCACATGAGCATGCCCTTTTCTTTTGCTTCTATTTCCATTTGTCTCACAAGACTACATACAAGAGTATTCCTAAAGTTACAATAATTTAAAAAAATGAGAAAACTTTGACAAATTATGGAATTCATGGTTTTAATCTTATACCTCTGCATAATAAAAGTTCTTAACTGTGTGATCTTATACTGTTCTGTTCCACAGATGTCCTGCCTCAGTATCTCTTTGAATCCTTTCTTTTGGCCTTCATTTTCCTCTTACTTTTTTGCTTTTACTTCCTCAAAATGAATTGGTGTCTGCTACTGTGCTGTTCTTTCTGCTAAATGGGACAGAGAGGATCTGATGATCATGTATAAGATGTGTCTACTCTGATGATTTTGGATGTGAGGGTGATCTGGCTGCGTCATCTGGCACCCCATTGATCACCATTGTTGATTCGTCTAATCTGTCTGGCTAGGTGGGTGTCCCCTTCCTCCCTCACCGCTCCATGTGTGTCCTTCCCAAAGCTGCGCACTTGAAGAGGACGACTTTCCCCGATAGAGATGTACCGTTCATCGGTCAAGGGTATACGGTAGCTGTGCTCCCCAGTTAGAACCTCCAAACAAGCTCAAATCTGTGATTTTAATCATGTTAGCCTTAAATTAGGCATTTAAACAGGCTTTTTCAGAGGAACAGTTAAGTGTCATGAGGAAAAATGTCAGTCAAAGTATAATAAATGTTCATATGACCTAACTGAAAGTCCCAAATATCCTCAATTTTGTATGAGTTTTTGTTGTTGTTGTTTGCTTAATATCACTAGTGTTAAGAGAAGGAATAGTTCTTTTATTCTTGCTACAGTCCAGATCAGAAAGCAATTACTAGTCTTGCCTTAACATTTATCTACCTGCATATTATTATCCAAACACTTTCCTTTGAATAAAGAATTAGCCCTGACTAGCAGTATTTCTTGACCATGAAGCTGCTTTCAGCTGAAACTAGTCTGTTGGGTGATCCATTCCTTCTAAATAAATGAAGAACTATCCAGGCCACATTTCTCAGTCTGTCCTTTGATACTTAAGCTACTTAAAATGAAATGTGATAGTGAGCCAAGCCTAAGCTACTGTTGCGTGGAAAGGTTTTAAATATACATTTTTTTCACTTCCATCTAAAGTTGAAGATAACTGTCATTCATTAGGACTCTTCTCTTGCAAAAATTAGGGTCTCAATAGCTTAGAGAGAACATTAGCAAGGAGTTTACTCTTTCTGCATCTTCTGCCCTTACTGCTACTAAAAAATATATATGTTCCAAAAGCAGCTTGGCATATGTTTTGGGAGGGCAGATTTGTAATATGTCTTATTGACCATAAAATGGAAAGCAACATTGCTACTTGAGACCAAATGCTATAAAACTGCAAAATGCAACTTTGCCTTTTCTGCTGAGACCTTAATTATACACGAAATACAAGATTCAGTGCCCATTTAAGGCATCGTATGGGCAATAGTAATGACAGGGGAGAAAGCATAAATTACTTGAGTGTAATAAATTTTTAGTTTACCTTCTACCATTCCTTATCTTCACATTTCTTTTCAACATATCTCTCTGAAAGACTACTAAGAGTACGAAAAGATGCGGGGAAAAAACCTTAAAAAGTTGCTAGAGTACTGGGATGCCATGATTCAAAACCTGTACTTCCTAAACAGAAGAAGATTATGCAGATTAGTGAATTAAATTGCCACCTGAGAAGCTGTATGTCTCTTCCTTATTAATTATAATTCTTGCCATGGTGAAAAAGGTAAATTATGCTTTGGGAAATAAGGGATTTTCTTGAATGTATCCCAGGAAGATCTTGAAGAAAGTAGATAATATTATATTTAATATAAATATTATTACATATTAAATATTATTAATATAAAATTATTACAGAATATGACAGCCAGTAAATGGAACGATATCTGAACAATCAACCTAAGTCTGAGATGTAAGAGCTGTCTTCAGAGTAGACACATCTTCATTTTACTGGAAAATCTGCTTAGAATGGAAATTCTACTTAAGAGGAAAGAGAAGTGCTAATACAGTACCAGTGTAGGCTTGTCTGACAATGTTAGGCATAGTAGCATCTCTCAAGATTTTTACTCTTAAGTCGGAAAGTTTTCGTTTTGATGCATTTTATTCACTTCACTGTAAGCGAGGTGGGGGTTTTTTTGGACTTTTTTTTTTTTTTAATTTTTATATCAATTTAGCATGGCATCTGCAGTAATAAGGTTGAGGAAGGTAAGATTTTAGTGTGAGGTGGCATGTCTTTGCTAAACTGTATGAGAATTTAGTAGAATTCTTGTTTGTTTTAAAACCGATTCTCTAGAACTCCTACTTAAGGTTGTTTCTAGTATAGCAATTAAAAAGCACACTCTTCTTTCCCTTGTTTTAATAAATTTTTCTTTTTCTCCCCTCTCCTCTCTCCTTCCCTCAGTTTTTAGGAGGGGTACTTATGGAGTCCATTAATTCTTGCTTCTCGATTTGATAGTTCTTAGAGACAATTGAGAAACAAGAACTAAAGGATATTTTTTATCTTTGAAGGATAGAAGGGAAGACTCTTATGTAATTTCATGTAAGATTTCTTTCAGTTAAAATCACTGCAAAGCAGTCTTTTCCCAAAGAATGAATGTAACTTTTTGCACACTTGATAAAAAGCTGAATTAAAGAAGGGGAAGTGACTATCTAATGAACTGCCATCATGAGTATCGTAAGTCTGCCTTTCAACAAAATATTATGAGAGAATATTGTTCTTAAGTGATAAGTCCTAGAAATTATTTCCTGAAATATAAATTAGCAAATTTCTTAAGCATTCTTCTGTGTTGTATTTCATGATTTGCACAGCAGAACACAAGAATGAAACATAATATGTAAATATGAAGTCCAATGAGTAGGCTTTTCTGTCCTGCTTGCTTCTCTTAGTCAACCCAAAAACTCCGTGTTTAAGAATTGCATCATATCTTGTTCCGTATAGCTGAAAAACCCACAAGATCATATCAGGATTTTTTTCAACAGAAAAGAGAAAAATAATTATTTTCCTGAGTTTTAAGTTCGTATGCAGTGGAGAAATAAGCAAAATACCATGTTTAATTTACCTGTTTATATTTTGGAGTAGTATAAAAACATTTGTTTTGTACGGTTTTATGGCTTTGTACCGGCTGGCATTATTCAGCTTCATGGAAATAAAAGTATGAAGAAGGATAGTCCTTGGAGCCCTATATTGAAAAGATTTGAAGTGTTGATATTTGGAAAACTGTTAAAAAGATCTTTCAAAAAAAAAAAAAAAAAGCCCTAGCTCTTAGGGATGCATATATTTGTGCATATATTTGTGTGTATACATATATGCATACATATATATGTTTATGTAGACATTTATGCTTATATATAAAAATGTATATGTGTATATACATATGTGCTGACCCTCAAAAGCCTAAATAACCTAAACAGGAATAATCGGATAAATATTTAGGAACAAATTTTATTTTCTAACTTACAGTACACTTTGAGATGCCTGGACAGTTAATCTACTTTCAGCTGAACAAGGAACTTCGCAGTGTTTGTATGTTAATTGGAATAAATAAGCTTTCTGGTAGTTTGTGTAATTAATGCTACTTCTGCAGTGCATACCAAATATGTAGACTGAGTATGGTATAGCTGTGGATTTAGTAATACAACTTCAGATATTTTGTGAGGAGAAAACATATTTCAGACTATGAAGATTGAAAAAGGTTCTGTTAATTAATTGTAAGTATCAAACAATGAATTTCATTGAGAACAGTATGTAACTTTTTTTTTTTTTGCTAAATAAGATGATGTGGGGTTTATAGTATTCATTCTGAAACCAGTATAGAAGCCACTTATGCTGTAATGAATTGCTGTGATTTATTGCATTTTAAATCAAAGTGATCTATAGGTGAAATGCTATGATAAAAATAATAGCGTTGAAGGTGACATTTTAATATAGAGGCTTTTAGTACCATTCAGTGATTTTAAAACTAGTTCTTTTTACAAATGGAAATTTTCTGTTGAAAAGGAAAAAAATGGAGACTGATATAAGGTAACACTATTCTTATGTGATGCATAAAGACCTAAGGAATTTGCCAATTTGAGGTATTATTTGGGGTAAGAATCAGCGAAAATAAAACAGAACTGCGTAGATAATGAAAGATGGTAGAAAATTTTATTAGGAGCAGAAAGGTAAATGTTCATGCCTCAGGGTAAAAGCCTTCTGCAACACATGGGAATAAATGAGACATATCCCCAGTGTATCTGTTTTTCTGTCATTGCCCCGTGTGGTAGTGTTTGAACTTTTCTGCTTAGAATTGTTATGAATTGTCAGTGGTATTAAATCAATCTGTCCCTGATATTTCAGGAGTTCTTAAAAGAATAGTTACCTGTTTCGATGAACGAGGGTTGTAGCATCCAGCCTGAAGTAGGTACTGTAATATGCCTACGAGTTGCTAATAAAAGACTTCTCGTTTACCATGTTAAGATAAACGTGGTCTCACATGGTGTATGTGCTGAAGGTAGATACGTTATCATTCTGTTAATCCTAAATACGTTTTAGGAAAAACATAATCGCCTTTTTCATAAAATATTTAAAGACATATTTCCTCTTATCTTTCTGAGGCTCTTTATTGTATACCAGTACCATCATTTTCAACCTTGTCCTGGTTCTAATGTCAACACTTACAGAAAAGATTATTGCTACATATTTCTTCGGTAGATGTTTCTATTATTCAGTACCAGATATAAGCTAGTGAAACAGGACTATAGGCATTATTATAGCTATAGATTATTTCCGCCCCCAGAGTTTTTCAGATCCCAGAATGGAAAGTAGTTACATAATATTATAAACTATTATTACTACCGTAAGTTACATTAAAAAGGGCATACTGTGATAGTTTAAAGGTCTGTCTAGTTCAGTATTATACCTCCAATAGAAGATGCTTAGAGATGAGTAACAGTGCAAACATATAGCAATACTTTATACATACTCTGAGACTTCCTGATTTGAAATTCAAGAGTACCTGAGATGAAGGTGGTACTTCTGTAAGGCTGTACTAGATGTTTATTCTGTGAATTTGTTTAACTGTATTTTGAACCTGTGCAAAATTCTAGCATCCCACCATTCTGAAGCAGTAAGTAGGTTTAAAATCTATATTGTACGTAAAATGTTTTGTTTTGAGCTTGCTGCTTGGTACTGTAGTTTGGTACTTCCTTTACCAACAACTTTGTGTATTCTACTGAGCTACTGAAGAATAATGTCTGGTTCTCATTCGCAGTGTCACACCTACTTATACAGACTGCTGTCATATCACCACTCAATTGTTACTTTTCCATTGTAGTTCCATATTAATTTCTTATAAAGCGCCATTTCAGGCCTTTGATCATTAAAGGTTTCAAGATTTTTATGTGAACGTATTAGGTTTATTTGGAAAGTATTATAGAAAATTAGCCTAACCCCATATATTTTTCCCTCTGTTTTTTAGTAACTTAGAATTTGAAAAAGTTGCTTGTGGCTATATAACAGAAGATTTATCATTTGTGAAGACATCTGTTGTACCTCCTTAGATATATACCAGTTGATTTTGCAACTGATAGCAAGAATTTAACTTTTCTATTGCTTGTGAAAACAGCAGAACAGCTTCACAAGAAATGCAATACTTTCATTAAAGATTTATTGCTATTCTTACTTCTTATATAAAATAACTTTTCAATTTAGTAGATTAAACCAAATCTGATCCTCTAAGAATTTTAATGCTTGGTGAAAGACCATGGTCATCTTATTCAGATAATACCAATACATTGTACTTCTGTGTTACAACTTTTTTTTCCCCTTTCTATTGGAAATTTTCTTTTAAGATTAATGGTCATTTCATGGTCATTTTTTTCCAGAATTAAAGTAATGTGGTGAGTGTGGTGGAAGAGTTGTTTAAGTGTGTTGTTTTTTGGGGGAGAGCTAAATAGTGTTCCTCTACCAGAAAGAAGATCATGATTTTGGCTTGCCAACTATTTTGTACTTTTTTTTTTTTTTTTTAATTTAGAATAAGATTGGATATTGTTTCTCCCTGGCTTTCAGAAAAGGGGACAACAACTTTAAAAATTTCATTTTCAGTGTTAGCAGTGGGTATGTGTTAGCTATTTTGAAACAGTGCAATGTTGGACTTCATAACCATTGGGAACAATGGCTTCAGAGATTGCTGGGAACTCTTGATCCAATTAGCCATCTTTCTGGGGTGTTGCTTTGAATAAAAGCACTAGCACCTATCTTCAAAGAGATACTTTGTTATGGAAAAAAAAAAAGAAAATATTTTTGTGAATATTTCTCTTTAAAATGTTTCTCTTAAAACAGGTCTTTTTCAACAGTTGGTGAGGGATAGAAGAGTGTGTTATGAGAGGTATAAAGGGTGACTTCAAAACATTTGAGGAACTGGAATAAAAGGGTATAGTGGAAAGTAAATTTTTCATTTCTGGTGTTTTGCAGCATGAAGCAGGTAAAAGTTTTAGTGAGTCAGTGAGATAAAGCATACTGATGGATCAGTAATAAAAGGGAAACTTGAAAAAACTCCACAGTAAAGCACAGAAGGTAGGAAAGGGAGAAACAGAAATAATATGTTTCGTTCTCATGTGCAAAGACTAAACTGACTATACCTGTAGCATATTGGACAGGGTTTTGCATAGACTGTTATAAAAATCTCTGAAAAAGGAGATCCTGTGGTCCATTTTACGCAATATCTGCCATTAATTCCCATTCGTTTCCATTTGAAAAATTTTCCTATTATCTAATCTAACCCAAAATTTCTCCTGCTAGAATTTAAGTCCGTTCTTTCTCTTCTAAAATGTGGTGTGCAGTGGATCTTCTTTGCTTTTCTAGTAACTTTATACAGATTCACAAATTATGTTCTGCTTCAGTTACTCCCTCTCCACTCTCCTGGCAAAACAATTCCATTCTCTCAGTCTTTCTGCATACTCAGCTCACTTGTTTTCTGGTAAACTCTCTTAATCGATCCATGTCTTTCTTGAAGCTTGGTGCCAATTACTAGATTTTATACTAGGTGAGACTTCACTAGAACTGAATGTAAGAGAAAGGATCAGTCTACCTGCTCTAAGATAGAACTCTCCTATTTATGCATCCTAGCAAAGTATTTGCTTTTTCTGCAACAGTGTGAGTACCTGTTATCTCCAGAATTATTCCTGCAGAATTTCTGTCTATCCAGTTTTCCATCTAGTACTTGTGTAATGAATTATTCTTAATTAAGTGTAGTACACTGCAGGCATCAATATTGAAGTTCATCCCATTTGTTTCAGATCATTACCCTGATTTTTCAAGAGCTTAAATTATAGTCTTTCTCTCACAAGTACTTGCAACCCATTCTTCTTTCCAGAGTCAGTTCTTTAACCTGCTTGATATTATCTCCATATTAGACTAAGGTAGTTTTATGCTATTTTCCAAATTGCAAATGAAAATATCGAATAGTATACCATCTAGGACTTTACAGTTTGATTTATGGACAGCTGATAGTTAGATTTACTGTTTTTCAGTGAGTTTTGTACTCCACCTAACAGTACCTTTTTCCTAGTCTACCTTTTCCTTGCTTTCTTATGAGAGAGAATGTGACCAAAATCTTACTGAAGTTAAAATGTCTAGTATTTCTCCTTTATCCACAGTATCTTGTATCTGTCAAATAGACAAAATTTAACCTAGTGGATTTTATGATGACTGTTGTTGCCAACAAATAGGTTGTAATTTTTGTGTGGAATTGTTATAGATATTTCTTTGATTATTTGGAAGATAGTTTTCATATCCTGTAAAAAATCTTGAGGCTTCATATCTAGTGATACAAATGTAAAAACATTTATTTTTGTTTTAATGAAAACTAAGAAAGATTTTGGCAAAAAAGCACTGCAAAAACCTTGTAGCCTTGCATGCTATTGATTTATCAGGGGAAGACCAAATCTAACCCAAAGAGTCATATCAAAGATAGTTTGCTCTTTTCTTTCGAGAGGGGAAAACATCTAAATCTGAAAAGATTCCCACATAAATTTTCGTTTTGACAAATGTGATTTTACTACATTCAGGATGAATTAGGAGTGAGACTGTGTATTGAGTAACTGATATAAAATGTGTTTCAGTGACTTAAAGGCCATAAAATTTTTTAAAAGCTCAGCAGATATAGACTTTTAAAATAAAATTAAAAAAATTAAAATATGGAAATGAATAATTAGAATGCCATGGCAAAACTTTGCTTCTTCTATCTAGAAATGCTTCATAAAAAAAGAAAGCAGTATGTCTTCAAGGTTTGGTCTAACCTATTACAAGAAAGATGAGGACAATGCTGTTATGCTTGGTTACTGGGTGCATGTCACATGCTGCCATTACAAGTTAAAAATAAAATTTCCTATTAAAAATAAATAAATGAATGCAGGAATTAAGTTATTCTCAAATCACTGAATTGAGTATGAACATTATTTCCCTCAGTGTTGAGTGGGATCAACAATTGAAAAAAAATTACTCTAATTTTAGGTTTCTTACAGAGGCCTCTTGCCTTTTAGCTTTCCATTACCATAATAGATGTCTCAGTACACTACCGAAAAGGGACTGCACATCCACTCCAAATTAATCCTGATTGATTATTTTCTTTTCTGAAGTATTTTTACTTATTGTCATTGGTGAGACAGAGTAAAGAGCAGCCTGTGATGGATCATGATACTGAGGTTTATTGAAGAACCAGCAAGGTCAGAGCTCTTATCCTACTTGATAATTTCACACGCTCAGTTGCTCCACACAGTGCTATGTTCACAATGTCCCAAATGTCTTCCCTGGCAGGGAGGTTGCTACTGGTCTGAGAAGATCAGGCAAAAGCAATGTCAATTCATGCTGTGCCACTGCTCATAGTTACCAGTCTCAGGTGTCACTCCCCGGAGTCACTGGGCATCTGCTGGCATTTGTCTCTATGCATCTCTCTGATGTTCAGGATCTTCTCCTACTTCCAAGCACTTTCCTCCAGTTAGGAACTTCTTCACCTTCTTTCCAGTCCCCTGCTGTTTCTTCAAGACGGCTGCTTCTTTTTGGGAATGCTTCTTTTCGGCGTCTTCTTTCCATAACTCCAAGGCCCTAGTTTTCCCAGTCTAAATAGCCTATGTGCAGAAGCACAACTCGTGATCAGCCTGATTGGTGCTTCTGTCTCATGCCTCTTCATTAATGGGAGGATTCAGAACCTGACACTTTAGTTTAGGTGTTATCAAAATTTGCAGTCAGCCCTTATGATTGCAGCTGGCAAGTAGCAGGAATCTGTCTCAGAATTCATAAATTCAGTTTTGGACAATTTCCTCCCACAACTAGAGAGAGGGGGAGTTGTCAGACAGAGTTGTCTGCTACCTGTTAGCATTCACATTTTAAGCAATTTTTGGCATACCACACCTATGAGTCAGGTTTTCATCGTGACATTGGCTGAGAATCTTTATCTTAAAGATCCATTAATATTTTTTTTTTTTTTGCAAGAAGTACCAATACAAATGAAACTTAATACATCTATATGCTTAGAGGAAAATGAGATATCCTGAGTAAGACTTCTGATTTCCATTGTTTATTCCTACTAAAATTGAGTAATTATATTTAAAAACTTAATTATTGTACAGTGGTTAGCTGGCAGATTTTCTGTTAGATTTGATGTAATTAGGAAAAAATACATTATGTGTTCTAATTTATTCACAAGCTTTTGAGTTAAGTAGGTTGATTGATAGTATAAGGATTAACTAGAAAACAACAAAAAATACATATAAAAGTATTTAATTAATCAAAATAGGAAAATATTCCACTTTGTGGGTTTTTTCTTCATGTTCTCACTTACATAGGCTATAAAGCTATAGTTCAATAAGTGTTTTTTAAACAACAGTGCTACCGTGTTTCAGTTCCACGGGCACAGCCATTTATGTGGCATGTGCTAAACCAGATTGGTGTGATCCAGATTAAAAAGTAATGAAATATTTTGTCCTTCTATTTTTAAGCCAGCTCTGTTCCCATGCCCACTCTGCTGCCACACAGACAATTCTACCAGCATGAAAGAAAGGATTAGTGGAGATAAAAGAAAGTACATAGGTACTAGGGACAATTGGTATTGCTTAAGTGCGCTCAAATAATATTCCCATCAGAAGCTGAAAGGTAGCTAACGGTACACTTAAAGTAAGATTTCAAGTTAAAATAGGACGAACAGTAAAGTTTACTTTTTGGTCAAAGCATCTTGTTTAATGAGTTTCCATAACCAGGGTGAGCAAATCAATCTAGATAACTAACCAGAAGAACAATTCAATAGTGGACATAATTTAAAATTAAAGCAGAAGTAGTTAATCTTAAAAAGTTAAAAATGTGGAAATGGTGATTTATTAAAAATACCTATATCGTGTGCTGAGAGTGAATCTGAGTTGTATTAATAAAAAAAAAGACAGAAAGTTTATTGACTTTTATAGGTCCCACCTATGATCAATAATGTGGTGGATTTATATTAGAAAGACTAACTTTTTAGGAAGAAAGTAAGCTTTTAAAAATGTATTTTGCTATTTTTAAAGTATTTGTTTTTTCAGTGACTACATGAAATATTTTTGAAATAACTACAAGGAATTTACCAAGGAGTTGGGATGAAATTGATGTCTCCTACTGTAGACGTATGTAAAATGGAGGTCTGAATTTAGTTAAAATTAATACTGTCCCAATTTAGATGTTGAGGCCCATATTTACTTTGTTCTGTTCCTGTCCTAGGTAACAGGAAGATATTATATATCCTGTCAGACTTCACCTTTGGTACTCTGCCCTCTAGAATTTTCAAGGACCCTTAAACTTCGAGTTTTCTGCTTGAAAAAAAGTGGTTTCAGTTAAACAATAGGAAAAAAAATAATTGTGATGCAGTGATTTTTTTTCTTTATAAATTTATAACTTATAAAAAATGAAACTTTCATTCTAATCCTCTTCTAAATACTGTTTTTTGATTTTTTTTAATTGGACATGCATTTAA
The DNA here is from genome assembly GCA_947846985.1 of Fratercula arctica. Classification (NCBI taxonomy): domain Eukaryota; kingdom Metazoa; phylum Chordata; class Aves; order Charadriiformes; family Alcidae; genus Fratercula; species Fratercula arctica. Next base: position 91,524,823 of record CANTUZ010000001.1, on the reverse strand, counting down.
TGAATATTTAGAATAACATGTAGATTGATTTAATTTTCTTTCTGTTTATATCAATGAAACAATGACAATAAAAGAAACATCATTTGAAGTCTAAATTACATTAAAACTTTCTTCAGAGAAGGAGATTTTTTAGATAGTAATGTGAAATAACATTGTTTTAGAATGTTTTAGAAGAAACTTGCTGTTTTTTATAAAAGGGAGGAGATAGTTTGTCTCTCTTTTTAAGCCAGTTCTTTTATTTAAACTATTAGGTATTACTTTTTAATAATGAAAATAGAACAAAATAACCCTTTAGGGCCTTCCAGAAGAAAAGACATGGTTTAAGAACAGTGTAGTTATTAATATAAATAATATATGATAGAACATATTTTATATAACGATTCATTTACAGTAAGTTTTCAATTTGTCTTCTGATATGACGAATAGGTTCTTAGGGGGAGAGAAGAAGATGATGTTGGCCAAAGTTACACCTGGTTAGATCCAGGATCTTACTGCTGTGAAAGCCATCTCATTGAATGTAATTGGATGTAATAAGCAGAGGATGGTGGGAAGAGACTGAATAGCGTGATGAGGCAGAGCATTGCTGACAGAGGTGTGGGCAGCAGCAGCCATTGGCTTTCAAACTCATTGACATGCTGATACTTTTTTTTTTTTCCACTTGAAATAACGTTTGAAGTCACTTTTCAGCATGAATAGGAAAAAATAAGGGATTTTGGACCAAGCCTAAACATCACCACACTGAAGAACTGGCAAACTAAAATCATTACCAATGTCACAGAGTTAAGCTCAGATGAACTTAAATGCCTTTATTGCTAAGATTGTGCAGCATCTGCTCATATTCTTTCTTACTAGAGCTATATGTGAATATGCTGAAGTACTTTCAGTTGATGTGTACTCTATAAATGAACAAAATAATTATGAAAGACAGATTTTGCTTAGAGTATGGTACAGGTGTTTGTTGTAGCTTGAATTAATTTGTTTAAGTGTAATTAGTTATTAATATTCTAATGACTTTCCCACTGAATTTTTGATACATTTTTTTCCACTGCAGCAGAGCGTTTACTGTGTCAGTTAAAGAAATAATCTCTAGCACCCTGCTTGAAAGTGTTTTGTAGGAGCAGTGTTAAATCTCTAATGCTTACTAAGTCAGACCAAAAGACATCTTTATTCCCACATCATTTTACATGAGCATGAAATTAAAAAAAAGAACTCTGAACTGACCACTACTAAAAGCAGTGGGTTGTAAGGTTGTTTTAGGTATATTGTATCTTTCTTGATAGCACGCCGAATCCTTCTGAGGCTCTTTATTTGGTGCTCATGCCACAAAGAAAGATCTTTTCCTACAGAGTATGGTTTTTTGTTGTTGTTTTTTCTTAATGTCTGCTTTCTTTATGTGTCATGTCATAAGAAGTCCTGTACAGAATTGTCTTCTAAATAATTCTTTTTGACCTGTACTTCAAATGCAGTTTTGGATCACTAATGGAAGACTTGATTCCTCTGTTGTTTTTTTCCCTTTCAAAATCAGCAAAAGATAATCCTGAAGCTGTACCAAGTACTTCCTCACAAAGTACTTGGTAATGAAAAATACTTTTTTATGTTATTTTCTGGAAAGGGTACTTTTTTTTAATATATATAATTTTTGATTAAATCATTTTGGGGAGCTTCTCTCCAATTAGTATAAATATACCAAACCATTAATATGTTGTAGGGATCCTAACTGGAAGATCATTGTACATAAAGGAGCTAAGTGATCCACATCGCAGTGAACTTGAATAGGTGCAGCCCTGTGCTGCACCATGCATATCTCTTGGCTACAGGATAACCCTGCCCACATATTTGTAACAGAGGACACTGTAGGCAGCTCCCAGTCGGTACCAGTGATTACACCATATCTTAAACTGCAGCACCAAGTTCTCACATGAACATCCTTTTTATCCGATGGTAGAAATGATTGGCAGAATTGTTTTATTTTAACAAAATCCTATAAGAACTAACCCTCCCACAGACTGCGTCTGTCCAATGCTGCCCAACTTGGGGTTCTCAGTGTCCGAAGTGATGTAAGGTTATTTACAATAATCTCTTTTTCCCTATAGCATTATTCGAGTAATTGGCGGTGATACTTTATGGAGTGTCTTTCTTAGTGGCATCATAATGAACCAGCACCCCCTGGTGCAAAGCATATGCACATCAACATTTTACTTCTGGATATTCATGAACAATCTTTGATAATTCTGTAAGAATTTCACTCTTCTATGACATATAAAGTCACATTTTGGTAAAATTCTCATGTGTGTTAGCTAGCTTATTTTATGAAAGCAAGCACTTGAAAATTAGTCTTTCCTGGAATTAATTTTTATTTGAGATAATGATTTGATACATTTAAATTAATATAGGATTCCATCTGAATGCACTTCCTATTTAATGATTTTTCCCATGGTTATTTTGTTTCTTCTATTTGGTTCTTGAATAGTTAATCTCTTAAATTTAGTCTGAAGCATAATATTTACAGCACTATAGAACAATTTTATAAGCTTACAACTAATCTATCTGGTATAAAAGAGGAGTTCTACAACCAGATTTATACTTGTAGCTGGTAATAGCTACTTATTTGTAAATTTTATTTAACTGTAATTCTTGCAGGACCAATTGATGTTACTTGAGCTGATGTTGATAAATTATGATCTGACATTAGCAGCAGCATCTCTAGCTCCTTTTTCCCTGTCACTAATTACAATCTTCCAATCACTCTTAAGATCAATCAAAAGCAGGTGGGTAAAGGTAATTGAGGAGCTATAAACTCAAGTGAATTAAATGCTAGTAAAAGGAAACCATTTTGAAGATTCATAGTATCTTCAGCACTACGTGGAGTGGTTACCACAGTTTAAGTTTAAGATCAGGATTTTTTTTTTCCGGTTTGAATGTTTTTTGGATTTATGGCCTGGCTTTTGGACAATAACTTACTTGGTTACATCAGCCTGGCTGATGTCTGAAGGTACGTAGGAGTGAGTAAGGTTACTTTGAGAAATTTAATAATTTTCAATATACAACAGCCTATTTTCTTTCTTAGTCAGTGTGATTTTGATAGTTGTTGTGCATAAGGTATATAACACACCCAAAAATACTATCTCAAGTTTAAAACCCTTGGTAACACAGATTGAAGTGTTACATCTGTAGCACGGCATCATCTGATTTGTGAGAGCAAAAGATTCAGCATTCCTGACCACTAAATGAGACCATAGTATTCCAAATGCATAGAGAATCTATCCATTTCTTGAACTTTCATTTAGTTCATAGTATTCTTTCTGTAAGGGTAGAGACCTTTAAGATATACATGATTTGTGCCCCTGCATTCATGTGTTTGGTCTTGTAGAATGAAGCAGTTAAGTGTTACAAACTTTTTTTTATCTTTTAACGGTAGTATTTTTGAAAGAAAATAACATTTCTTTATATTATAACATTAAGATGTTTATGTGTTTATAAATGTAGGAGATTTTTGATTATCTCAGATTCTGCTACATATTGTGCGATTTTTTTCAACTGAGGAAGCTTCAAACTTGGTAAACAATACACTCTCTGATGCATAGTGAAATAAAAGCTATATGGTTTGTCCTACATGAGAAAGCATGATCCCTGTCTATCTGAAAACCTTGACAGTGGCTCAAGTCCATTGTGTTCCCTACATTTGGGAGCTTGAACCTGAGACAATAACAAAGACAAAGAAAATTAAGCAGTAGGTACTTTTGCAAAAGGATTTGGAAGAAACTGCAAATAACAACACAGAGAAGGCTTGACTGACTTAGTACTCGAATATTTGTGACCAGATTGCTCTTCTTAAAAAAGTATCAGCTTCTATACGTTCATGCTTCGCAAAGGGCGTATCGTCTGGAGAGCAAAGTACCGGTAGCTGGGTATAGACAGTGAAACATTTAGTTATTGGAATGTCAGTAACTTTTTAAAAAGTATATCTCAGGTTGAGAGTTTTCAAATGACTGTATTCTTCCCATGGTTTATTATGATGCTTAGGAACAAAAGTCTGTTGTTTAAATGCTGTGTTGAATTTTTAAGATATGGGATACTCCAAATAAGAAATACTAATAAATAAACTATATTTACTTTTGTAATAATCAGTTTTATTTTAAATAAAAACCTTAGAAAGGTAAAAAATAATCTGACCTTGTGCGGCATAGGCTTTTATAACACAATTGTAGGAGCAGTGATCTGTGCTGCAGGATTTGAGCTGTTAGCTTTCATTTATATTGCATTTCTGCCAAATAATTTAATATGACCTTAAAGAAAATCAATAAGCTTTTCCTTCTCACGTGACTAAACATTGCAATTTTAAAAGATTCCTGCATATGTTCATGAGTTTCAGCAGCCCTATGAATGTTATACCTATAAAAATAAAAATAATTTACATGTTTAGGTTCCTAATCCGTGAGGTTAAGTTCAATTTACCTGCTTTCCCTTGTTATGATGAATACTCTTACATGCTGTATCAGAGTGTATGAATAATAGTTACAATATTCTCGGTGAGACTTTTCATGTCTTCAGCAATGGCCCTGGAAGAGCACTATGCCTGGGAAATTCTACATGTGAATGGATGTTTCCTTTCTCCATCCTTTCCTCTACGCAGTCATTTCAAATAGTCATCATATCTATCTAGAATAAAATTAGATGTCTCAGGGGAGAAGAGTCTAATTCATCTTGTCTGTTTTTAAATCAGGTGGAGTACCACCAATGAGATGGATAGTAAATTTTGACCGAGATCTTCTAGATGGTCTGGTATTGGCAGCACAGCTGGCAGCTTATTGTCCATATTTGGTAAGGACTTTTCTTAATATTTACATATTTATATTTTAATATTTATTTTTCATATTTAATTTACTGTTTATATTTATATTTTTTATATATTTATATTTACATATTTTATACAGTTTATTAATGTAAGCGAGTTTCTTCAGGCCATATTTTCCTTTGGAACTATTGGCTTATGTGGTTTTTAAAAAAGAAAAAAGACCCAACATTTAGCAAGTCTAGAGTGATTATTTCAGAATTAATTTTTCTTTTCTCTGGATGCATTCTTAGTAGGGAATTTTAGTTCAAAATGTAGATTTTCTGGATTGCTGAAAGACTGAAAATACAAGCATAATAGTTTTGCTTAGTGGATGATCAAGAGTTTGATTTCTCTGTCTTTAGATTGCTACTCACTTTGTAAGGATGTATACTGATCCAAAATCTCATCAACAATTTCTGCACAACTGTTTGATACTTGTGAATGCTATGCATGCTGTCAGTCTGGCTATAGACATAAAGGTAAATGATTTTATACTAGCAGTTCCTATATACTTTTAAATTTTCTTTTTACTTTTATGATAGTAATATTGTACATCAAATTAAGGTGAGATTTTAATGGAGCAGTTTTGTTTCATGATGTGCTACTCTATGATGGAACCCAAAATAATGCTTCATATAAATACACTTAATTACAAGTAATTTCCATAATTCCTGGCTTTGTAGAATCACGTATATACAACTAGCTGAACATAAGATTAATTCATTTCAGATTCTAGCATTGTAAATCACACAACGAAAACCTGAGTGGAATTTATTATTAACATTTTAAGGCAATTTAGAAAAAATATATTTAAGAACAAACATCATGCACTTAAACATAAAAAGGAATGGTAAAAAAAATTATATAAATGTCTGGTGATACTTATGTGCATTTATCTAATCACAAAGGCCCATGAGGGTTCTGTCACAATTTTGATGTGCACAGAAGTCAGTAGCTTTGGACTGCTAGTGGCAGTAACACTATAAGCTGACAGCTTCTGACTCCTTTTTTGGGGAGGAATATAATGTTACTGATGTTAGTTTCTTATTCCATCTAGGATCCTCTTGGGATCATTTATAATGTTTAGTAACGTAGTAACATGTCTTTTTTTCATTAGCCTACAGCTCCAAATTTTGTCTACGTGGTGTCCTTTATGTATGTTAGATATTATTTATTTGTCCTTTTTGTTGCCCCTAAAACCAGTTTTCTCCTGCTCCCGGTCTGCATTTCTTTAACTGACTATTTGTGAGTTAGTTATAGCTGTGGGTTCTGGTAGTACCACACAAAGATAAAAGTAAAACAAATTAGCCAAAGAGGCCTGATCAATTAAAAAAGTTGCTGTCACAGCTAAACCAAGTAAAGCAAAGCTATACAAGCTGCTCAACAAGCCTCCAGATAGAGAAGGCTTGTCAAACCCCAGTGCTGCAGCCCTGTAAATTCAGTACAAAGCTTATGGCCTGTTAATAGCAATGGCAAGGCTGTATTACAAGGCTACATGCTCACAGGGATTCATGCTCTTATCTTCCATATGCTGGTTGTGTGTCTTAGTTACTGAACTGTTACCTATTTAAAATAGCAGATTCCCTCTTATTTTCCTTTTCTGCTTTGCTCGCTAGGTCATTAAAAATCCTGTCCTTACTAAAACTAGTAAAAACTGTTTAAGGTCACATAATTCTCTTCAGAATTTGCAGAGTGATGCAGCTTCCATCATGAGAGAAGTGAATGTCAGGGACTGTGATGGGCTGGGGTGGATGTGAAACACATTGGCCTGGCTAAAAGACCAGAAGAGGGTACAGTAGAATAGACATAATATTTATGTGTATATGAAGAAACTTTTCAAAGGAATTAATAGTATTAAGAATCAGAGGTAGAGAGATGTGGTGTGAACAAAGGAAGCTCGATTACAACTTCCCCCGCCCCCTTTCCATTTGATTGTGTTATTATTATAGGGAAAAATTAATCCTGCTATTTCCAGTTGTATCGGCTACTGTCTTGCTTCCACATCCTGATACAGATATGCTGTTATAAATGGCTTTGCTATGATAGGCTAACCCAAGAAAATCTACCGTTACCTATGCTTGTGACTGACACGAAGCATAAAAAGCTAATCTAGGTATAATCCTCAAAATGAATGCATATTTTGCTTCAGCTTCTAAGAAAAGTAGTCAGTTCAGCACACGAAGGCAGAGGATGAATGCTGGATATCCAAAAGGAGTTAACCACAGAATGCCAGGATGGTTCTCCTTAATGCACCTAGTGTGTTTTAAGACTGCAGTGTCTACAATACTACCATATTATTAGTTCATCATATTTTTGAGGTATTGGCATATTTCTAGATGGGAGAGTCCGTCTCTGTACAGACTAAGAATTTAAACAAAGCTATATAATCAATCAACACCAGAAAAAGGAACAGATCTTGGATCTTCGAGGTCTGTATTTTAATACTATCTAAGGCATGTTTTACAAACTAAATATTGTGGGAAGTAAAAAAGAAAAAAAAAAGAAAAAAAGAAGAAAAAAAGAGTCTGTAAGGGGTAATTTTTACATAGATTTATTGGAATTCATATATGCTTTTCTAAAACTACTATAGAAATTTCTTAAGCTTCTTGTCCTTCAGCAATAAAAACAGCAAAATGCATGAATACTTGTTTCTCAAATTTAGCAGGCTAAAATGTTCCAACAGTATTGGCAAAGTTCTTGACTATCAGGCAATCACTGCTTCTGAACTTTCAGGACAGCTTTGCATTAATTAATGTAAGGGTGGTGGTGACAGGATGAGCTGAGATGCATATTAGGTCTGGAATAGACGGCAGTTTCAATCACTTTAAAGATCTAAGATTCTGTAATAATAAAGAAGTTTAAGTGTCTGGAAGACTTCAGCTGCAAGTTTAAATGACACCTGTAATGGAGTTCAAGACTTTTAAATCCTTTTAAGGATTAAGATATAGGGTTAAGATGGAGTACTTTGGGCAAGAAATTCTTTGTTTCCACTTTCTAATCATGACTGACAGTTCAACCCTGGAGCATTAATGGTGTCTTTCTACGTATTTTTTCTTTGTGTTTGATATTTTTAAGTTCTAAAATGCTTTGATTTGAAGAAGATCCAGAAGAAAGCCCAAAATAAAATATTGCAAGATAGGATGGTGGATAACAGCAATATGGAGGAAATGTACATGACAAGGATAGATTAGTAGAGAAGATGCAGTGATTGGAGATAGCCAGTAGAAGAACTCAATTTGCTACTGACTGATTGAAAATTGGGGCCAACAATGCTGACATTTATATTTGAGACCAAGTAAAAGGGAGGAAATTTTCGAACAAGCTACAGAAGATGTCATGAGTAAAGTTGTAGAGTATTAAGAAGCTGAAAATGAATGTGGCTGTTCTGCTGAAATGAAGGAAGGAATTCAGCAGTGTTGTGGAGTAGAAAGCAATGAAACTGGGCAATAACATGGCCAAATGAGCAAGAAAGAGAGGTAGACTTGAGTCTGAAATGAAGGAAAGAAAGAAGATTCTGTCAGCAGCCAATGGAGACAAGGAAAGAAATGCAGGAATGTAGAATTTTTTGCATTTTCAGTGTGTCTAAGAATTTTTCCTTGAGATAGTCTACAGATTATTATGTGCACTTAGAAAGGTAACTTCCTGGCTGTCACTTAGCGCTTCAGTCATACTTTTATTTTAATCATCTATCATGATTTAACCCCAGCCAGCAATTATAACCACGCAGCTGCTCGCTCACTCCCCGGATCACTCATGGCAGGATGGGGAAGGGAATCAGAAGAGTGAAAGTAAGAAAACTCATGGGTTGAGATAAAGTCAGTTTAATAAGTAAAGCAAAAGCCGCATATGCAAGCAAAGCAAAATAAGGAATTGATTCACTACTTCCCATTGGCAGGCAGGTGTTCAGCCATCTTCAGGAAAGTAGGGCTTCATCATGCGTAGCACTTACTTGGGAATATAACTGCTGTTACTCCAAACATCACAACACTTTTTTTTCTTCAGTTTCCTGTACTTTAGGAAGGAGCTATTAGCTTGGTAAATGTGGCAACTTCTTGACAAAATTAACTTTAAGGAAAAGATTTTCTTTCTTATTTCTAAGTTATTTGACTAAAACTTGTATGGCACTGCAAATACACAGATAGAACTCTGTATCCGTCTATCCACCAATCTACAATGGAAATGCAAATACCTTGATTTGGCTGAGACAGGAGTCTAATATTGATGTGCGGTCTTAAATACAGAAAATCAAAGAGAGAAAAAATTAAAAACTACTTTTATTTTTTAAAGTACCAATGTCTTCTCATACGTATCTTTCCTAGGGTATTCTGGAATAACACTTGAAGAGAGTTGTAGAGGACTAAATCTTCCTAAATATCCTTATAAAAATGGGTGCAACAACTATTTGCTTTGATCTGTAAGCCTGATAAATCAGAGCATTTGAAAAAGAACATTTGTCTGGAATTCAGCTTTATTGATAATATTTGCAAAGCATTTGATACTGTCCCACACAACATCCTTGTCTCTAAAATGGAGAGACATGGATTTGATGGCTGGACCGCCCATTGGATAAGGAGTTGAGTGAATGGTTGCGCTCAGAGTTGCAGTCAATGGCTCAATGCCCAGGTGGACAGCAGTGATGAGTGCTGTCCCTCAGGGGTCCGAATTGGGATCAGTATTATTTAACGTCTTTGTTGGGGACATGAACAGTGGGATTGAGCGCACCCTCAGCAAATTTGCAGATGACAGCAAGCTGAGTGTTGTGGTTGATACTCTAGAGGGAAGGAATGCCATCCAGAGGGCCCATGCAAACCTCATGAAGTTCAACAAGGCTAAGTGCAACATCCTGCACGTGGATCAGGGCAACCCCAGGCACACACACAGGCTGGGCAGAGAATGGATTGAGAGCAGCCCTGAGGAGAAGGACTTGGGGCTGTTAGATGAGAAGCTCAACATGAGCCAACAATGTGCACTCACAGCTCAGAAAGCCAACCACATCCTGGGCTGCATCAAAAGAAGCGTGGCCAGCAGGTCAAGGGAGGTGATTCTCCCCCTCTGCTCCACTCTTGTGAGACCCCACCTGGAGTACTGCATCCAGCTCTGGAGCCCCCAGCATAAGAAGAACATGGACCTGCTCAAGCAAGTCCAGAGGAGGGCCGTGAAGAGGATGAGAGGGCTGGAGCACCTGTCTTATGAAGACAGGCTGAGAGAGGCTTGTTCAGCCTGGAGAAGAAAAGGCTCCAGGGAGATCTTATAGCAGCCTTCCAGTACTTAAAGGGGGCCTAAAGGAAAGATGGGGAGGGACTTTTTATCAGGGAGTGTAGCGATAGGCCAAGGGGTACCAGTTTTAAACTGAAGGAGAGTAGGTTTAGATTAGATATTTGGAAGAAATTCTTTCCTGTGAGGGTGGTGAGACACTGGCACAGGTTGCCCAGAGAAGTTGTTGATGTCCTATCCCTGGAAGTGTTCAAGACCAGATTGGATGAGTCTTTGAGCAACATGATTTAGTGGGAGGTGTCCCTTCACATGGCAGGGGGAACTAGATGATCTCTAAGGTCCCTTCCAACTCAAACCATTCTATGATTCTTTTCTATCATTCAATGATTCGCTATCGATCTATGAAAACATACGCAATTGCAACAGACAAGTGATCTGTTCAGGCATGTCTAGTTTTAAGTTCACCTAGATTATACCCTTGAGCACCCCATAGACATGTTGTGGAAATGAAAGAAAAGGAAACGTATTTCAAAATTGATGGTGCTTTTTATTTATGTCAGAGCAACTGAAAGTTACTCATACCTGATAATGGTCTCACCTGGGATATTTCTAAAGAGAAACTACATGTGTGTGGCATAGATATAGTCTTTTAAAAAAAGAACACTTATATGGGTATACATTACAAGCATACAAAAATATAGACTTTTAAGCTTTATTTAGACACCAAAATGACTACTTGATCTTTTTTCCAGACTTGCTGACTGTTCTATTCTCACATTGTTTTCCAGCTTATTGAAAAATTTAGCTGGTGCGCTTCTACAAGCCAAGCCAATATAAAGTTATGAACCTCCTTTTGTTCACAGAAAACATTGTTTCCTATATGTTTATCTTTTAAGGTCAATGTTTAAGCCTTAAAAATCTGGGAATAACTAATAAAGATTAAATGTATGGCTTTCTGTTTCTGAAATGTAATATAGTATTCTTATTACCTTCTGTTTGTTTAATACTTTTGCCATAATTTTCAATAGTTATTTGCAATTGTTGGTTTAAATTGGTTACCTAGGTAACATTTCATGTCTGCTGATTCTAAGCATTTTCTATTTTTCAGTTATTTGTGTCCTGCTGGAAGCTGTTCTTGGGTGTAGGATGTCTATTTTCATCATGGCTTTGCAGTGGGGAAAGCCTTCTTGAATGATTTTTGCATCTGTTGAATAGTTTGCTTCATTACGTTATTCAAGTTATAATTACATGTTCAGAAAAATGGAGAGTGTTACCACCACAAAAAGCGGTTCAGCAATCTACTCGTTCCTGATATCTTTTAATCAAGTTTTTCTCTGCTCTTTTCTGTCTGTCAGAACTCTGGCTTATAGTTACTGTGATTATTTTGGATTTGAAACACCCTGATCTGTTTTTTCTTCTCCTTTTACAGCTAGATAGATTAATATTTTTTTGTAATATATTCTATTCTAAGTATCAATCCACTACACTGCTATGCTAATAAAACAGAACTGCCAGCATTTTCTCAATATTGTGGGATTATGAGAGGCAGTTAATGCCATTTAATTTTTGCTTTAACTTATAAACCTGTTTTCATAAAATCAAGAGGCGTTATTTGTCAGCAGCTACAACTGTTTTCTGAGCAATGGTACCAGCAATAGTAAAGACCAGGCTTTAGTAAAGTACAGGTGACTGAAAATGTGAAGAGTTCGTTGTGGAATTAAAAGGACAGAGCTGATGGTGTTATCACAGTTAAATAACTCTGTTTTTGCAACAGAACCAATCTACTAGCCCTTGAATTTCTTGTCCAGTTTTGATACAGCCCTAACTTGGAATATTTAGAATTTGAAGTATAATAATTTATCCTGTTTGTCAGCTTCAGCACTTTCTTTAACTAGACAGAGCACAAATAAAGAGCTAACAAGTAAGCACTCAACTCTTCAAGAAATGTTAGAGGCTTTTTCATATTTTGAGAAACTTTGTTATGGATACGATTTCAGGCATAGATCTGTTAAGCTTTAATAATTGCTATTGTTTGCTATCACAGAATTTTTTAAAGCAAATAATATATATAGACTATGTGAATTTTCTGCTGAATGTTGTTATGAAGTGCACTGGTTTTGTTTTCTTTTTTTTTTTTTTAAATTAGTACCTAGATTAATGTAGACTAATGTCACAAATGCAGTTTTATGAATTCAGCACAGGATAAAACAGAATAATGTTTTCTGAGGGAGTAAGTTCTGATCTAACTGGAAATGACTAGAAGTAGGTGGCAAAAGAAAGTTAGGCTTCAACAGGTAATCTACTCTGGCATCTTTGCTAACTTAAATGAAAATGCAGAAAAGATGAACGGCAGAGGTGTAAAACCACAGCTATATTGGAACAACTTCTCCTACAAATACTTGTTCACATTCAATAGCCATTACTGAGATAAGTGAATGGAAAACATCAGAATATTTTTCAGACTTCAGGTTTAAAGCTTTTGGGGGAAGACTTTTTTTCGCTTTGCATAGTAAGTGCATTCTAAAATTCCAACCTTAAAAAAGCAGTGGCGATGGAAATAAATAGAAATAGAAGATGAGGCATATGATTACATCAGTGCCTGAAGAGTGTATTAAATAAATCTTAAGAATTAGGAGGATAAGCATTACCTAGGAAACTATGGAGAGTGACAGGGAAACTTCATATCAGTGCTCAGTGATGTACTTGCTCTCTTGGAAGGTTAGAGAAGGAGCTGTGCTAGAACTGCTGGGAGTAGGATGCGATGCGTGGCTGGGCACAGGGCAAGAAAAGAGGGAGGAAGCAGTCAATAACTCTTCCTGCCTTTGTGCTCCATGGAGTTAATGGATTTGCCACCAGGGGAGCTCTGGTTCTGCCTTTTCTATGGAATCTACTACCTGTCTATAACTTAATAAAAACAAAAGAGAAATTAAGAAAACTCAGAGGTTACCTAGTAAGATGTAATGCAAGATGAATTTAATGTGTATATAGGTAAAAATGTGGTAAGGCTTGTCTGTTCTAATAAATCTTGACAGGTTTCTCCTTCCTGTTAGACCAAACCAAACAAAGATTTGTATTCCTTATAGTGCAAAGCACACAGAACACATTAATGCAGGACTTCAGGCATTTAATTTAATTAGGGCTGAGCTGTAGTCAGTAATAAGTCTGTAAAGCTTTCAGTTACTAAGTCATCTTTCCTTAAATAATGTTTATCCTTTGGGAAATGGCTGCCTCCCTTCTCTGCTTTTAGTCCATGAGCTGAGCCTTGCCATCTTTTCCAATACTCAGATTCTCCCTCTTTTTTTCTCTCCCCACCCTGCCATATAATGCTTTAGGGATGGAGAAGGAGAGGCTTCTCTTCCTAAAGCAGACATGAGGAGTCTGTTCTGGGATACAGCTCCTTCTGGTTTCCTTGCAACCAGGCCTTTTTAAATACATGATTTTCTGAAATGTCTATCATAGAGTCACAAATGATAGAGGTTGAATGCTCTTCAGACTTAATTACCATCAAGGCCCTGAGGGCACCCCCAGCCCTGCCTGCCCCTGCCCTTCCCCACCTGCCTGCAGACCAGGATGTCAGCCCAAGCCCCAGTGACGCTGCAGCAGGGCTGGTCTCCAGCTCCCCACAAGACACGGAGCATCTCAATATAGCATAGCGCCCCATGGGCTGAAGGAGCCAGAGAAAATGCTGCTGGGTTCATCGGTGAGAATTCTTTAATTTCTCCTTTCGGTAAAACATGACAGGAAACTTCTGACTTTCTGGATGGGAAAGAAAGATTATTCTTGCATTGGAAATGCTGTGTTGGTTTGACTCCTTGCATTTCTGCATTTAGAATCCAGTTTGTTCTAGGTTTTTCTGGTTTGAAATTTGGAATTGTTTTCACCCATCTGTGACAACAAAAGAGCATCTTATTTTCCCTGTTCTCTTCTATGTCAAAGTAGGTTCATTCTTAGTCATAAAAGAGATAAGCACCCTGTTTTGATGGCTTTTTAGGAAATGAAGAAAAAATAGTAAGCTCTTTTATCTACTTCTCAGTGTCTTCTCTCAAAGCTTTGAAAAAATAAATTTATGTTTGTGTAGGACCAGAATGCCACAGACTGGTAGAAGTGAGCATTACTTCAAATGCTTGGTGTTACTGCATTTATTTAGAGCATGTTCATGAAGAAAGTTATCTTATAGCTCCATCTTTTTTTTCCAGCTTCTTTCTTGGTTATACAGAACATAACTTTGAAAGGGGAGTGTTTTCTTAGATTGCCTTTACAATTTTTACCCAGATTCAAAAGGAGACTGTGCATAGGCTTAGAAGAAGAAAAAAGGCAAAAATGATTTTGAAGTAGACAGAAATCATATGTGGTTCAGGAAGTTTCTTGTGCTGAAAATAGCTTGAGGCTGGAAAAACACTCAAGTGTATGCGTACTTACCATATAACTATTTTCATTTAGGTATCAGCTTGTAGTGGTGTCCTTTTGGCCCATGGTCTGAGTTAATAGGCTGCTCTTATTTTGTATAAAGGTTTTTCTATGTCGAATGTTTGCTTTAAGTTACTGAGTTTTTTTTACATCATGTGGGAAGAAAGTGGCTCCAGTAGAATTTAAAATGTTTGCCCTTTATACCCTTTCTCCTCACAAAATTATTATGTCAAAATGCAGCTTTTGATAGCTGAAGAAAACCTTTGCCACTTGCTGATCTGTCAGTCATCAGGTAGAACTTGTTTGTGGATGGCACTAATTGTACATGTGCTCAGAATGATGCATTATTTTGCTTTTCTAGATCTCCTGCCGTAGGGCTTAAATCTCAGCTGCTTTTTTGTGATCCTATGTTTAGGCAATAGATTTCAGCCAATATTGCATTTTAATAACAAGTGGAAGAAAACTCAGTAAGCAATTTCTAATTAAAAAGGATGCATAAACTATTAATGAGAGTCAGGCTGATTTCTGTATGTAAAGAATGAAATGGAGAAGAGTTCAAAGTAATAGCAGAGAGTTGTCTTAAGCCACTAATTTTCAGAAGCCAGCAAATTATGTCAATGGAAAGACCACTTTATATTTACCCAATTTCTTACACCCTTTACTCAAGCAACTGCTCTGTTGGCAGAGGCAGAATAGTGGGATACCCAGTTTCTGATACTCCAAGGAGATCCATAAGCTTTTAGATCTTGTAAATCCTTTTCAATGTCATTACAGCTGCTTTTGTATTCTGTCAAGGGGTAATCGCGGAACTGTTTTTTGACATACCTCCAGGAAAAACTAACTGGAGAAACAAGGGCCTTCCTGCAAAATTTCAAGATAGACTCGCTGTTGTTTTGTGTTTGGAATATATAGTTACTTTTTTACAGATGTTGTATTGTATCTTGAGCTTTTACTAATTAGGAAGTTAAATTGGGTGGTTTGTAAAACTCTCGCAATGTATGGTCTAGTGTAAAACTTTAAGTAATTTGGAAATAAAAATTAAGTCAGGTAATCGATAGTAGATAGGTCTATAGATTTCTGTTACTGCACTAAAAACAGTCTAGAAAAGGCAAAAAAAGTTTTCTCCTTTTTTAAGCTCATGTGGATAATAAATATGATGTCTTCTCCCAGACTCTTTTCATTAGTATTAGGGAAGTAGAGTAACTGCACTTATCCAAAAGTTTCTGATAATGAGAATGAAATGTTTAGTTTGATTTTAAGGTTCCTAGTGTGAATCCATATGTGCCTAGTTCTTCCCATGGAGTTCTTTGAGTTGACCATTTTATTCTAATTATTTTCAAAAATGACAAAGAAAAATAATTTTCAAGTAATTGTCCAAAAACATTTTTTGTAGTCTTGGAGAAATATTAATGGAAGAGAGAAAAAACCATAACTTCAAATCCCATATCTATAGTTGAGCATATTGTAGGACACATGGGAACGCTCATATTTAAGTATATTTTTGCAGCTGTTTCAATAATCTGGATTTTTATTTTTCATTTTTATCTTCTTAATGCTGAAGAGGAAAATATAATCTGTACAAGAATTTTATTAGATTTAAAAATTGCTAAATTTTCTTCTTATAATCTAAATGTGTAGAACTGTTCCCATTCAATAAAATACAGGATTGGCTCATCTAGAGACAGAGATATACTAAGGTGAAACATTAATGCAAATAATATTGCTACATGAGACTTACATCAGAGAGTGGGTGACTGACTTAATAGATTATCTGTTTCCTTTATCCTGCTGCTTTAGAAATAGTATCTGTTCCCTTGATTAATCTGATGGAGAGTATTGAGGTTCTAGAATAGGTAGTTCATTATGAAAATTGCCTCATAAGAATCAATTAGAAAAAGACTTCAAGAGCTTTTTTCCTCTAATGCTCCAATTAGGCAATAAACATCTTATAAGCGTGTTAAGAACAAGAATATAGTTGGTCATAAAAATAAAATAATGTGGGGGCTGAAAGTGTGGTCCCGTGAAAAACTGGTATAATGTAGTTTATAAAAGAAATATTAATCTATAGGAAAATCTGTTATTCTCAGAGATCACTGGAAATTTTAATAGTATTGACAATAAGTATTAAAATAAGACTTTACTGACAAAGTATCAAAAGAAAATTAAGTTGATTCAACTTTATTGTTATAGTTCACTCTTAAGAGATTTTGGTCCTAAAAAGGTACAGTGGAAATAAAATTTACCCATGAATAAGTTGTGTTATCTAGAGTGATAATTTTTTTTATAAAAAGAGCAAGGTTTTAAAAATATTTCACAAAAGCAGTTGTGCCAAAACCCTGGGCTGCTCCTTCAATATATTTAATTAATGTCACATTTCATTAGATTAATAAAAAAAATTAAAAATAAATAAATACAGTCAATCTGACCTCCTCAAAAGTGTCACATTACGATTTTTATTGCTTTCTTAACCTGCCCAGAAAAGACAACCAAGGCTCTCTACTTCATGCTACCACAGCTGGGGTTGTCTGGCTGATTTCAGTTAGAGTTGCCATACTCTCAAGAGGGATCTCACAGTATCACTGTACTCTCTTCTACAACCCGTCTTTGCTTTATATCTAATATGTTGCAGGCTTGCTGATTTTCAGGTTGTTACAAGACCTTCCTTATAAAGCTCTGCTTGAGGGAAGTACGTACGTGCAGAGAAGCTTTTTTGTTTTGAAGGAAGTTGAACACTGTATTTACCAGTAGATTACTAGTCTTGAATCAGCAAATATATTTGTACTTGTGATGCAAGAGAGAGAGTTTTTTACATGTGGAAGTTATACTTATGCAGCAGTCATTGGTATGACTATTGTTCCTCTGGAGAGATCTGTATGCTGCTATCAGCTGTGGTGTCCTGACACACAATGTGGGCTAACATTGTGTGTGTGAGGTTTTATTACTTGCAGTAGTTCCTGGAGGAAGGATGATAGTGAACATCGAGATCACACTGTTAATTTCATGCAACTCTTGATTTCCCTTTTTGCCTACAAGCTACAGATGTTTTTATAGACCTTTTTTTCTACAGATATGCTTGCTGTGTAGGCACTTATGAGACAGAGAGATTCAGGTCCTCTGTAGCGTACTTATTTCTAAATAAAACTGGTGTTCTAAATAAAACAAGTGTAAGTAAAACTGATGTTCTAAATAAAACTGATTATGTATTGCTCTTGATCCCTCTTCCAGATAAACAAAAAAAGACACGACATTTACATTTTTCCTTATTGTCAATGTATTTGAGTATGAAGTATCCTCTATATGTTGTCAAGTTCCTAGCAAGTTTAAAAAAAAAGTAGTATAACTGTTTCATAACATAAAGTTTTGGGATTTAAAAGTATCTTGTACCTGTTCTCTTGCTCTGTCACATAAACTTGCAGATCTAAAAAGATGTTTGCTTTATGTATATACCATGCTTCTAAGTAATGTACAAGTCAATATTAAAATGAATAAAAATGTGCTCTGTCTATACTTTGAGTGGTTTACAGCTGCAAATTCATGATCTGATGAAACCATGTGAAGAAGGAAGCTTGATTCTAGATAAGGTTACATGTAGTTATGTGCAGCTCATCCAAGCTGCTGATGGAAATTGGCGGTGACAATCAGCAAACCGCACAATAGACCAGTTTTTTTTGCTTGAGAATTGGGCAAAGTTTTTCCTGTGAGGTGGGAGGATATAGAATGGTAGTCACTTTTGAGGCGTTAGGCAAAGGAGGGCCTTTTTCAAAATACTGCTATGTTGAATGACTCTCAGGTATGTATAGGATCCAAATAAAGTGTCTTGAATGAAAAGAGCACCTTTTAATGGGATGATATATTAATGCAGTGTTTTGCTGCTTAAATCTACTCCCAAGTGTGTGTTTTTTTCAGTATGATGATATTTAATTCAGGAGAGAAATTAACTGCAGTTGTAAAAGTTTATTTAGTATATTGCAGACAACTTTATTCTAATAACATATTATAAGTTAATATGCACAAAGTTTTAAATTCTTGATTTAATTAGCTTGATTTAGGAAGTACAAATTCTTATTTGTTTAAATCTGTAGCCAGATCTTTCCTGCCTGTCTTTATCTATTTACTCCATCATTAGGTCTCTTTACTATTTGATTAGACCTCTGAAAAGTTAATGTATTTGATGGAGGAGTTTCTACCTCTCTCTTTTTAGTGACTTACCAGAATTCCTGAGAACTAAAGCTTTGATATGTTTTGCAGTTGCCATTTAAATTCATTTCTGTAAATCAAATATTTGGAATGCAGTAATACTTACTACCTTTTGTAAAGCAATTTGGAATCTGCAATAAAAATAAATACATAGTCGTGATTTCCTGTTGTTACTTTGGATGGTGACAATGTCTTCATAAACAGTTGCAAAGCTCTATCTAGGAGTATTTGGGATGGTATTTTGCATAGTAAACTGAAAGATTTTAAAGGTTTTTTTTTTAAAAGATAATAATGACATATGTTTTTCCAGTCAGTGAATTTTACTTTCTTTTTCTATTATGCTTCATTTATAATAAAATGAACATCTGTTTCTCCTGAACTATGGGGAAAAAAGGTGGTTTTAATTTTTAGGTTAGGTTTATTACCAGAGCATGTCAGTATTCTTCAAGAATTAGGGTTTTTTTGTACCCTGACAGGATTTGTATTCATCTTAGTTATGGGCCTAATCCAGTTATTAAAAGTTAGGTTGAAAATATGTGTATAATAAGAATTACCTTAAACTTTTTTGTTCTACATCTTCATATCTCTAAACTATATAGGCAAAATTTTAACTGAATATCTGGTTAACTCTTTTTTTTTTTTTTTCCCCCCCAATATTAGGCCACTGACATCTGTGATCCAAACCCAGTCATGATGCTTATTCTGTGTGTCTACCTATATGAAGCTCTTCCTCACTACCTACCCAAGATGACTATAGAATTTACAGGTGCTCTCCATGCAACTGTTGTTAAACAGGTACAGATACCATTGAGTTTAGATTTGTAGTAGTACAAGGTTAAAACACTGTCTGTATGTATGTGTTTATGTTATGTATATACTACAACAAAGATGGAATGCCTTTCATATCATTTGGTTACTAAATAAAGAAGATGGAAGAATGTATCTTAATTTTTTCTCTTCAGGCTTGGGATCCTGACTTCTGCTGCTGTTTTTTCCCTATGCTTGTGAACACAGAAAAAAATCTACAAATCTGACAAATCTCAGATCAAAGAGAGAGAGAAATAAGAGATTAACTGGCATAGGAGTGCAGTGTAAACTGCAAAAGAGTACTCGGAAAAATTGAGGTTGGCCAGTCTGTGGGAAGTCTATGCTCTTCAGGAAGAAAAATGATCTGCCTAGTTGTTTGAAGTACTTATTTTGTGATATCATTATTTTGTATTTTGGAACTTAGCTGCAGAACGTATCTTTTATGGTCTAAAAATTCGGTGAAAATAGGCTGATTTTGTTGTTGTTGTGATAGGTGCGTCTGAAAAACCCAAGCGTTAAGACTTTGGTGTACAATGCTACTCTTGTAGGAAGAGATGCTGATGATTTCTTATTACCTAAAGGAAACACTGTCACCATTGCCCCTAAGTAAGTAATGGTTTTTTTTAGTGTTATTAAAAAATCTAACAGTATGGAAATATAAATCTACTGATTTAATAGTGGTGGAACGCTAGAAATATGTTCAACTACAAACAGGGCAAAATTAGTCAGTATAAAGATCAGACTTTTTCTCCTTAACCTAGAATAGATCCAGACTAGTTTATCAATGGGACACTTGCAGTTTAGCTCAATAGGGCTTTGAGACCAGAATACATGTCTTCAGATCATTGGAGGAGTCATCTGTGTCTGCTGTTCTTAAATGTTAATTTTTTTGCCCAATTAAAGTTGAAATATCTCCTTTAAACTTGGTTCACTGGGATAGTAGACTGCTTCTTTTTGCCCCCATTGTTCCTCCACACCAAGAGGGAAACTGTTGCAGCTGCAATGTAGTTATTTCTCTATCTTACATTTCTGAAAGTTATCTAAGGGTCTGGGAGGGACTTAATTTTGGGAAAACATTAGGTTGTTAAAATTTTTGGTAGCAGAAGTACTCATGATATGTCTTCATCTTTTTCTTTTTGTTCACTAAGTACATTTTGCTATTTCTGTGCTATGTGGCTTTATGACTAGATACAGGAATTTCACTAATCTCTGTTTAGCTATCGAAGACAAGAGGGATGTAGCAGTGACTCTGGCTGTCAGTTAAGATTTTAGGCTGTAAGTCTACTTAAGTTACTTACCTTTGTAGATAGAATGGACTAGAGATTGTAAAATGGAAAACAAAGGTCAACATTTGTATGAAAATAACCTGTGAAGAAGAAGAAAAATTTCAAATACATATTGCCAAATTCAAGAACTCAACATAAACATAGTGCTCTTTAAGGTTGATCAACATTTCAGTATTAAATGACATGCCTATTGTAAATATATGTAAATATACGCTATATTTTTGGTGAGCTGTGAGGCTGATTTGATTCCATTTTCTTTGCAATTACTTCAAATAAGAATTAACATAAAAATGTAATCCTTGGAAATATCATGTGTTTCTCTGAAAGGTCAATACTGTGGCTGTTTTTCACTTCACCTTTAAAAAAAACCCTAAAAAACAATGCACAAGTAAATGTGTACAACTTCGTCATTGAGCTGCTTGGCATTGTGTATAGAAACAAACATTTGAAAACATACATAGAAAGAAAAGCTTGTGGAAATGCCAGTCATCCACTGGTGACCTCTGCAGAGTTTATCATAATGTAACCTTACTTGTAATTTTGGCCACTAAATGAAAAATAGGTTCTTTGTAATTTAATAGCTTTCTTAATATTCTGATGGAAGTGTTTCAGAACTCCAAGCATCAGTGGGATGGGTGGGAGTCTTGTAGGTGCTGTATATTAGATGATAATATTATAGGTGGGTTTGGAAGTGATAGTAATGTGAATAATAAAGAAAAACCTCTGTCTAATTAATGTGTAGGCTTATTTCTATTAGTGCTTCTTTATATTTGGTTATTTAAGGTCAAGAAAAATGGTAGAGGATTTGTAGGAGAGAATGTTCCGTTTTCTTTGGAAAGAGTGAGTCTTGAGAGGCACTCAGAATTGAAGTGGGCTTGTAAAAGACTTCTACAAAAATAGAAAAATATTTATGGCCTAAATGAAAAGTGAGGGAGAATTTTCAGTGTGTTCAGTAAGAAATGTCATATGAGCATATTATTAAAACTTAATGGAGTTATTTTTTTATGGGAATGTTAGCATCACTGACTAGAACCTGTTTAGAAATGTAAGATGTTAAAATAGCTGGAAAGAGGCATTTCACATTTAAGTTATTTGTTCTACTTTTAGAAGTAAATAATCCATAAATATGGGATTGGAGGAAGATGAATCAATGTGTTAAATCACTAAAAATTAGGAAACCCTACTTCCTCTATCAGAGAACAGGAGTTCAGGAGTTTTACTTTAAAAACAGGAAGTATAGCTTAAAAACCTGTCCGAGTATCTGTAACACTTCAGACATGATCAGATATCTCTGCATCCTTGTTCCTCTGCATTGAAACTGTACCTTATGAATTTATGAATATTGTATATAAATATGGATTGGCCTTCACCACTGGTCCCTCTTTCCCTGCAAACTAGCTTGATACTCGCCAGCTTTTTTTCCTCTGAAACAACAGGTACTTTAGATAAAATAATAAACAAGAAGCAGTCAAAAATAGCAGCTATTGCCTTGTGAAGGCCTGCTGCAGTGCAGCAGTCAAGTTATAAATCTTGCTTTGACAAAGTTCAAGGGAATTACTAGCAGTTCAGAGAACTTTCACTTATGAGAGTTTAGGTAACTACAGCTGAAAAGATGAACCATAACCTTGATAGGGAGGCTAAAGAAACAAACTTATTAGTCTTCTGGCTGGAGAGCTGGAAGACTTTAAGACAGACATGTCACGCACAGAGACTTGTCTCTGATTATCTACCAAATATATATATTCCTATATTTAGAATTAACTATAATTGGATTTAAGATGACTGTGGGTCATTATTATCACTAATGAGGAATAAGTGTGACTTACTAATCCTGTTGGACCTGCTGGGTGAACACACTTGGTGTAGAGGATTCTTTAGATGAAGGCCTAGTCTGAAAGAACTGTGTTTACTTTACAGGAGAGATGAGCTGCAGGAAACTGATAAGCTGAAGAGATGAGGGAAAATTTTGAGCAGAAAGGCAAAGGGTAATGAAGAGGAGTTACTTAAATCTATTAGGAAGCAGAGATGCCAAGTCTTTTCAACTAATAATGATGAAGTGACAGAAATATGTAATATATGCCTGTCTGTATTTTCAAAGAAGCATGACAATGTACACTGTGGTCCACTACTAGCTGGAGAAATTCACAAATGGCTGTGGTGGGTTAAACTCTGCTCGCTGCCAGACACCCACCCAGACGCTTTCTCACTCCCTCTCTTTCACAGGACAGGAGAGAAAAAATTGCTAAAAAGGTTTGTGGATTGAGATAAACACAGGGAGACTGCTTACTAGTGACCATCACAGGGAAAACAGGCTCAACTTAGGGGAAATTGGTTTAATTACTTTTCAATCAAAATAGACTTTTCTAGTGAGAAACAAAGATAAAAGTTAAAACATCACCTCATCTCTTCCCCACTCTTTTCTCCCAGACTCAACCTCAGTCCTTTGTTCCCGAGGCCTCTGCCTTCTCCCCCTGCCACCCTGAATGGCACAAGGGGTAATGGGGAGCAGGTGGCTGCGGTCACTTCATAACAGTTCCTCTCTGCTTCTCCTTTGTTCTCATGCTTTTCTCCTGCTCCATGGGCTGCAGTCCTTCAGGAAAAAAAAAATTGGCCCAGCCTGGGCTAACCATGGATTGCAATTCCTTAGGGAAATATCCAGCTGCTCTGGCATAGGGCTCTCCATGGACTGCAGTGTGGCTATCTGCTCTGGTGTGGTCCTGTCCACATGCTGCAGGGAAATATCTGCCCCGGCAGCTGGAGCAATGCTTCTTCCTCTCCTTCTCTGACCCACTGCTGCTTCTCACTCTCATTCCTCTGCCTTTCTGATGTTTTTGTCTTTCTTAAATATGTTTTCACAGAGGTGCTACCAGCTTGGCTGATGGGCTTACCCATGTCTTGTGGTGGGTCCATTATGGAGCCAGGTGGAACTGTCTGCGTCCTGCACAGGGAAGCTCCTGGTCTCTTCTCACAGAGTCCGTGCTTACAGCCCCCTGCTACCTTGCTGCCTACACCCAGTATCTGCCAAGAATGAATAATTTATATCAATTGGCTGAGATGAAACTGGCTTTAATCCTAAGCAGCTGAATATCAGGGAAATCTTCTGAACACTTGTTTTGCTTTGGCTTTTAGGATGCATCAGAACATTCTCTGTGTAGCTGAGGGTCAGATCTTGCTTATAATGTAATTAATCATTGATCTGAGACTCCCACTCTCCAGGGCACTGCACTGTGCCGTATTGACTTGCATTTCACAACAACAATAGCATAAAGGTCTCTGAGTTCTCTTATATGGTGTAGACATGCCTGTAAGTTACTCAGTCTGAGTATCCTAATGAGAGAAATTATGAAAATGACTTGATCAATATTTAAAACTACCTTTCTGTGAAAGGGACCTGTTTAACTGCAAACAATATGGAACAAAAATTTTTATAAGATCAACAGTTTGAAGCTGGAGTTGTAAAAATTTAACCTGCGAGTAGTGAAGGTGGTTAGCTATTGAGGGAAAGAAACTCTATCTGAATGACAAATTCTTTAACTGTAGTGGTTTTTCAAATCACAGAACACTGAAAATAATACAGAAAGTGACCCCAGAAAGTTACTTAATCCAGCCTTCTGCTTCAGATAATATGGGTTGCTTTCTCAGAAAGATGCTTCTGCCACATGGTAGTTATCAGGAGCAACTGAAGGATGATTGGATTGTATGTAATGGCCTGCAATATATAACTGCTTTGGTTTCTGTTATCTAATGATTTCCATTGGCCTTAAACTCGGCAAATTTGATCCCTCCAAACAACGTTTTGTCTCTCTTTTTCCTACACCAAAGTATAACATAAAAGAGAGAGAATTTGATTGCTTGCTTTTTTGAAAGATGGTACATGCTGAGCTGATAAAGAAATTAAGAATCTTTGACCCCTACAGTATATCAACTGGACTGGGTGTAGACAGAGCTAGTTATTAACAGTAGGAGAATGGTGGACAGAGCTAGTTATTAACAATAGGAGAATGAACAAGATTATACAACAATTCCATGAGCTGAATCTTCCCTCACTTCAAATTTGACTGCAACACAGATGAATAGAGAAAAAAACCTAAGCAACTTAGTGTTTTTTCTGATGCTGGCTTTGCCACAGAAGGCAACAGGTCACAATGCAAATCAGATTGCTCTGCTATTGCATAAACCAGAGGGCAAAGATCAGGCAGAATGTTCCATACGCTCCATTTCCCTGTCATTCCCATTTGTGATAAGAGCAAAGTAGACTCCTTAAAACTTGGTCCTTAAAGTGTCTTTGGGAGTGGATGTCTCAGGCAGTATACTTCTCTGAGAGTCTGCAGTCCCAGGATGTGTTTTCCAGGACGTTTTGAATGGCAGGGAGACTTAGGAGCCTCAGACTCTGGGGGTTTAGCAACTCTTCACTGTCAAAAATGGTGATGCATCAGGAACATGAAAGCTGTAAGAGCCAGGTTTTCAGAACTTCCAGGACTTCATCATCGATTCTCAGAGCTGAGATCCTGAGACTTATGGCATTAGGAAGAACTCTGGGCAATATCATACTCCTTTATCCTAGGTGTTAAGCCCAGAGATCATGCTGGATTAATTCTATTACTTATAGTCATCCTTTCTGCAGTTTGGTGAGCTTTTTTCAATTCCGCTATATTCTTTTTGAGGTAAAGAGGTGCAAACAGTAATTAAGATTTCAGCCCTTTGGCTGGGATCTGGTGGCCCTATGTCGTTGTCTGTTTTCTAATTATTCTTAACACTTCATTTGCTTCATTGCATGTTTCCCAGCACTGTGCTGATGTTTTCATGAAACTATCTGTCACAAATCCCAAGTTCTCAATGGCGAGTTATAATGGCTTGGAGGCCATAATTTTGTGTAAATACAGAAGTGTGTGCATCTCTTTACATCTATGTACGCATAATTTCCCCATCATTTTGTTGTCTCATAAGGTCCTGCAATCTTTGAACTGTCAATCTTTGTCTTTAAAACCTGGAGCAACTCAGAATATCAGTAAACTTCCTTACTTTCCAGTTGTCGCAGACCCTTGAGGACTCCATTAAAGACCTTCCTACATACTAAGAATATTAGTTCCTACGTTATGTTTCCTTCCTTCTTTCCTTGAGTCTTCTGTCTGCTTGTTTCCTCTTAAGTCTATAGAAAGAGACTTTGTTAGAAATAGAAGAATTAAATCACCCTTGATCATGCTCTTGTTGAACTCCTTTAATGAACTCCCATAGGTTTATAAGGTAGGACTACAGTTTACAGATGGTTGACTCCTGCCAGTTATATCTCATTTATGTAGATCTTGTTTATAGTAGATATCATTCATACTTACCCTATTGCTTTCTTCTTTATAGTTGTATCTACTACATGGCATGGTATAGATTTGAAGCTTAAAGGTCTGTTATTCTCCTGATCTTCCCCAATTTTTTAAAGATATTGGTGTTCTATTTATCACCGTTCAATTCTTAGGTCCCAAGTTTTAGGTAAGAATGTTATATATATATAAAAATATATAACTTTTTTTTTTTCCCTGGTCCATCATAAGAATGAGGTAACGGACCTCCCAGAAAGTTTCCTTGACAGCAGCTGTCATCCAGGGACAAATCCTGCCACTATGCCCATCAAAATAAGTTTGTAGAACTTCTGCCATCATTATGATTGCTCAACTTACATGAAGAGATGTGTGCATTGAGTTCACTTTAAAAAGTAGCTATTTTTATGAAAGTTGTGAACCAAATGTAAATTAGCATGATTCCATTGAAGATGTTATGCTGATTGCTATTACAAGTTCTCTACTTCACTAATTACTTGTGTAAGTATATATACATACGATACATAATAGGCATATTTCACATATGACTGTTGATTGATTGCCTCTGCCTTAGAATTGCCAGTTCGCAGAAGACCAATAAACCACACATAATTTCCCTCTGCCCTCTATTTAGTTCTCTTCTGTCAGGCTGCATAGTTCCTATTAATTCTTTAATGGGGAAGGCTGATTTGAGTTGGGGAGGAAGCGTTTTGACTTTAGTATCTGCTATCTCTT
This sequence comes from Fratercula arctica, assembly GCA_947846985.1. Taxonomy (NCBI): domain Eukaryota; kingdom Metazoa; phylum Chordata; class Aves; order Charadriiformes; family Alcidae; genus Fratercula; species Fratercula arctica. The sequence goes on along the minus strand of CANTUZ010000001.1, from coordinate 91,498,031 downwards.
CCAGAAAGACAACTAACAAATCTGCAGTTTATAAATATAACCTTTTCCTATATTTTAAGAATTCCTTTGAAGTATTATCATCTTAAGTAAATTAAGAAATGTCAAGATTTTACTATGGGTTATTTTCTTTCTGCCATCTCTTTCATATAGTTTGTTGGGGTTTGAATCTTAAAATTTCTTTAACTACATAGAATGACATTGCAATGAAAGTATAAACCATTCAGCTGACTCTTTGGTATGTATTTTGAGATATTCTACTTGCAACTCCAAAAATATAGGTCTTTTATTGTTTAGTGAAAGCTCTCTCTGCTCTGGTTGTATGTGTAGAAAGGCAGAATACATTTAGATTCTACAGTTCTCTTGCTTTTAGAACAATCCTACACGCTATGATTTTTCTGACCTTCATGCCATCTTAAGACATTAATCTCAAAATCAGATAGTGATTTTGAGAGCTTGAAAGCGCAAGCTTCAGCCACTAAACTTTTGTTACTGATATTGCTTAGTTGCAGGACTAATACAAATCAAGTCTAAACTTAACTCTTATTTAGTCTAAGCTCTCATTCCGTGTGGTCTTTCCTTCTCCAGTTTTCCATCAGAGACTTCAGCTGTTGCTGAAGAACATCTAGATCTGCCTCACAACATGCATAACAGGATGACTGACTGTTTAATTCACAAAAACCTATTCAAATAGGGAAGCATAAAATAAATGAGTTGTTAACTTAGGGTAATACTATAAGGTAAGAAAACTTCCTGTGCTGGTGTGTGTGGGTGAACAAAAATTAAGCGACATGCTGAGGTCATAAAAAGCAATAAGGACTATTGTTCTTTTTTCTATCTATATAGTTCTTTTATTAGAATGTTTTAGGTACTCCTAGGTAGAAGATTCAACTACAACAAAGTATTTCAGAACAAACAAATTACTTTCTTTTCTAGCTGCCTTCCCTTACAAAGACTTTAAAATGTGCTCCTGAGTCACAATTTTGTACCTAACTATTTAAACTATTACTTTTATTGTTATTATTGTTATTTTTATTATTATTATTTTACCTAGGAGACAAACAAGTATAAATGTGGAATTCACTAGTCGTTTTCTGCACCCTGCTGAAGCAGTGTTGCTACTGATCTCAAAGAGTGTGGGTGGAATAGATGGTGCCACACTGACATTCTCTCTGAAATCTGAAGTCAAGCATATTGAACCTACTGTAAGTTTATGTGTGTATGATTAATATTGTTACAAAAATGTTGTTCATCTGTATATTGCATCAAACAAAAGTGAACTGAGGTAAGAATAAAAATGTGAGTTACCATCAGCATTAGCCTTTGACCTATGAATTTTCAGGTTTCCAAATTAGCCTATGTACATGCAGAGAAGAGCCTAGAGGAATATCTAAGATGCCTAAGGATATAAATCACATTTAGATCCCAAGTAAATTTTAATTTTTTCCACTGATTGCTCTGAAAATAAATCTGGAGCCCTTTCAGCATATGAATGCTTTTGGAAATTCCATTGTGGAGGTGTTGATATGCTCCTTCAGCCTAGTGACGTCAATTGTCAGATGTAGATGGACAGCAGACTCTTGTTAGGTGTTGCTATGTTTATTTGTGCTTTGTAACTTTAGACAGTCTAGATTTAAGATATATCCCAGAAATAGTCAGAACAGAGATAGGCATGTGTTCCAGCATTTGTTATCAAGCATTCATTGAGCAGATCTGGATAGATCCTCTTCTCAACTTAGATGGTGTTTATGTGATTCTCCTTTTTTTTCATTACTCTTTTTATACTATAGCAATAGCCACTGATGTTAGAAAGAAAGGTTGGGGCAAGAGAATAAAATAGAGGACATGGAAAGATAAGAAGGCAAAAAGATAGCTTGATTCTTGGCCCTGGACTATCATTTTGAAGAGCATTTAAAATACGGTGAAGTTTAATGCATGTTTAAAAAGAAATAAGCTTTAACTGTTCTTTGCTGGCAATGAAGCCTAGCATTTAAATTATGTTAATTTTGTAGTCAACAGTAGTCAAATTTTTGGTACAACCAAAAATAGTGGTTCTATTTTTCTTTGTAGTATTTTCCTTTTTCTTTATGTTTATACATGAATGCATCTTTTTTATATTGATATAAATTTTTGCTCCTTTTCAGGATATATTAAAATGCAAATCACCATGTTATGAGCTGAAGAAAGTTATCCTAAATGTTACTAATCCCTTCAGAAATGGTGGCATATTCAGGTAGATACTGCTGTAAAGACAAATCTATAATGATCATGCTGTTTTACCAACTCTTTTCCGTAATTATTTTCTTCTCCTTAAAAATATGAAACCTTAAGGTTAGATTATAGGGATTTACATTATCAAAATTGTTACAAGCACTATGGAGTGGAAGCTATCATAATGAATAAAGAAGATAAATAAGCCTTAATTGCAATCTATCTCAGTGTAAGCAATAAAGCTAGAGTTTTAATCAAATGGAGTTCATGAACTTTGCTTGTATTTTTATGTTTGGCTGAGATCCAGCAGAATTCCAAAGAGAAACAAACCATGTTAATTAATAGTTGGTTATTTTTTCCCCAATCTGCTTTATCCTACTGTTTAAATTATTAAGCATGGAAAAATAAAAACCCATGCGTTTGCCTTGGGGCTCACATCACTATCAATTAGTGTAATTTTTCATTTGTATTCATCATAGATGTAACAACTGTGGAGTTATAAATGTTGCTTTCCTTAATACAAAAGAGAGTGCTGTGCCCCCTTAAAATCTATTTATGTGATCTAACTCCAGATTTTATATTTAGTCTATAGAGCCAAAGATCAGTTCATGTCTATTCTTTTATTTACAAGAACCATTTTCCATAACTTTTTTTAGCTTGTTTTACTGATCTGTTTTATTAAACACGTTGCATAGGCTGCAAATTAAATTTCTCTTTCATCCACTGAATAGATTTGGTATAGACACCTGTAACAGGATTGTTTTCACTGCTCCAGCAATGTGCTCTGGCATAAACCTCCTATGTGGGAATCACATTAATTTGGTTAGCTTCTGTCTTCTTTTTAAAGTCCTTGAAGTGATCAGTGAAACTGCCTGTAGTCAGTTCTGTAGATCGCTCTCTTGGAAAGAATAGATTAAAGGTGATGAAGTAATTCAATTTTATATATATCACTCAAAAGCTACTTGACAACTACTTGAAGTAATTATCAATTCGGGCAACATTTGAACTATCAATCTAAATTAAAAGTTCTTTGTATCATGTTTCCAGTATTTTGAACCATCTAGTGTTCCAACAGAGGGTGCATTACTTAGCTGCAAATAAAACTAGGAAATGCACTTGCGTTACCAAGGAAGTCTCTCTTTTACAGAAAGCTGGGCTAAAAATCTTAAAACTAGGTGTATAATGTAGTACAATTTAAGAAAAGGGCAGATTAAAAATACAAGTACCTCTTTGACCTCATGTCAAATATATAGCAAATGTCACATAGTTCCAAAAGCTGTAAATTCTGCACCCTAAACTAGTCCTTGACTAGCATTTGGCTGTTTGTTAGCTGTTACCCATTCTATCAACTAAATAATGTTTTCTGTTAATACTTAATAAATACATATATTAAAGATTACTGAATGCTTGTACTTCATTAAAAAAATTGTTGAATACTTGTAAAATTATCCATTACATTTCTTTGTGAAGTACTGCAGCTGTTTCTCTCCCAATAATAGAAAAGTATTTCTAGAATACAAAATACTATAGTAATGATTGTTATTATTTTTTTAAATGGTAGATTAAATGGTTGGGCAAAGAATCAACTAATGCTGATGTAAATGTTCATAACTCTATTGAAAAGTCTGAATTCAGACCCACAGCTAGTGCTAAGCTAGTTGACTTTGGCTTCTGTATTTTTACTACGTACTCTGTAATCTTCCTTCTGTTTTTACTGCCTGTGAGTGCAGAGAAAATGCAGAAGTCTGGTTTAAAATTAATGAATTATGTGTGCTGGTGCCATGTAACACAAATTTTACAATGATACCTACAACTAATTCTTGACTAATGACTAGCAGTAGGCCAATGGATTATTCAATACCTAGAATGGATAGAATGTGTGCACGGTGTAATGTACATAAAAGGAAAGAAGATCAGAATCTTCTAGGAAAAACTGAAGTGAAGCAGTTCCTTGTGGTTTGTCAGGGAAATCACAATGTGCTCTATCTTAATAGATTAATTGTTTACAAAAGCAAAATAAAATTATCTCAGCTTTTTTCTTCAAATGTAAATGACTCAATTATTTAATAATTTAATTTAATACAGATCATAGTATAAATTACATTTCAGAAAATTATTCCCAAATAAAATATGTATATGATTTGTCTTAATATTGAAATGGGCATTGTTTTTCTGTTTTGTTTTGTTGTTTTGGTTTTTTTTTAATTTTTTGAAAAGAAAATTGAAGATAGGTCTGCATGTCATGACATAGCTGTAGACCATCTCTGTGATTACAAATCAACCTATGGTATTGATGAAGTAGTAGTTTATGATATTTCGCAATAACACAATAAGATGAATTAGCATCTCAGGATTTTGTATGCCTACATGAGCTTTAAAAATCACATGGTTTGAATTGTGCCATTTTTTTAAGTTATTAAAGAAAGAAGAATTAATGAATTATTTAATAAATAGATTTTTTAAAAAGTGTTAAAATCTTTTTTTAGAGTTCTTTTAAAGTATCCCCATTTGAAAATAATAAGCTTCTTTACCAAGCCTTCATCTAAAAGTTAGAATAAACTGAGTTTTGTCTTAATTCTACAAGTTAAAAATGTGGTGATTCTGTGTACTTGCCATACTCCAGGGTCATTTTGCTGGAATCCACAAATTACTTAATGCAGCCAGAGCAAGTATATGAAGCCAGGCAAGTAAAGCAAGAGCAAACATTCAGGTGAGTTTTACATGGTAATTGCTAATTATAATATATTGAATCATAGAATTCTGTTAGTATTACGTCTTTGTGTATAGCTGTGTGCATATCCATTGTGAAGAATTATAGGCTCGGACATGGAAATATTGTAGACATATAACATTCTAAAAATACTTTACAGATAAACAGTGGACAAGAGGTTAATGTGGTGTAAAAGATAAAAATGGGTGTAATATGCCATTTGGAAAAAGTGTTAGAGAAACTAGGATTGAAAGGTGAAGTATTGATGCTGGGATAGGGGCAACCCTGGTGACTTAGGTGACTGAAATGCTGAAAACCAGTTCAAGTTCACTACAACAAGATTAGTTCTGATTCTTGGAATGAAGAAGGTAGAGCTATTTGAAGATGCAACAGTAAGGTTAAGTTTTATTTATAAATAGGCAGTATATAGAATTCCAATTGTGCTGAAGTGTAGAATGTCACAGGTTCAGTAGGCTCCCGGAGGAGAGCCAGTAGGATCTTATCCCTCTGGAATAAGAGGTTATTAGTGCAGATATATTGATATAAATTAATACAGTTTTGTGTCTGGATGTTATTGCTTAACTGACCATGAACAGATTTTCTAATATAGGAAATCTGGAAGGAGAAGGAGAGAGTTCAAAGCAAGCATGGTAAAGATAATAAAATGGCAAAAAAAAAAAAAAAAAAGAGTAATTGGAATGGGAATCAAGGAGATAAATAATCAAATATCTCTGCTTAAGACTTATAGTCTGAAAAGAATGTATTTCTGCCTTCACTGCCTTTAATTGTTCGTCGGTGAGATAAATACCAATAAGCTTAGATGCCTAGGCAAAAATCTTTGCGGGCATTGAAGAGGTGAGACGTAAATCAGAATCACTGAAAGCCAAGATGAAAGGAGAAAGAGAGAATCAAAAAGTTTTGAGAACTAAGATTTGTGGCACTCTCTAAAAGCGGCCCAACATAGAGAAAGAGCTATCACAAATATCTGAAACAATTTTTTGAACTTGCCAGATAGTAAGAATTGCAATGTTTTCATAATTGTCAGTTTAATAACTCTATTTTTGAGTCATAGGCTGAAAGTGTTAATTCTTTTTTATGATAGATTTTACATTCACATATTGTGCAATTTATTTAGAGAGCCATTTCTCTAATCTTCTGTCACTTCAACCATGTTTTATAGTTATTTATTCATAGAGCAGTATTTATAATCATCAGTTGGAATAGTATAGTAGCTAAAAAAACCCAACAGAAGTGAGAAGTCAGTTTACAGGAAAGACACCAAAGTGTGACCAATTAGGTTTCATCTCATAGAATCAGGATCTACCTTTGAAAATACACCATCAGCAGCCCTCTCACAATACATATGAAAAATACTCCAGCCCAGAAATACTGTCAAGAGAGGATACTATACCCACAAGAACACTGTTACATAGATATGTGAGGTGGATGCATTCAATGCCATTCTGTCCCTCAGTTCTGTTCTGTGGGCTGCACTGACTGTCAGTGTACTGTGCGCTTGGTGATTTACACTTATCAGGTGTGCTACAGTCCGTGAAACTCCAGCGATTAATAATTGTTAGTTTCGAAATGTACAACCGACGTCAGCACAATGATCTTTTGTACAAACCTGTAGATATGTTTAGCAAGGCCTGTATCCAAGGGGAAATAGCCATGCCTATTTCATGTATAATGCGTGCTAGAAAAGAGAGTCTGGTCATAACTACCAGTTACTCTGATAAAATCTCCAGACTCTCAGCCTACTAAACAAATGTTGGGCTGCTTTGATTCATTGTTACTTCCGTTCATATTTTTTGCCAAAAAAGACATTTGATCTTTTCTGAATGTAATTAATAATGTGATGTAATAAAGAATCAGTGTTTGTATCTCCTATGCTATTAATTCTGATGGGCGAGATAACATTTAGAAGTCAAATGCCATCAGCATATGCCAGAGCACACGGCTACATCTTCAGTTTAAGCAAGAGAAGAAATAAACTGGAAAACTGTATAACTCTTACTGAAATTCTCTTAGGACAAAACAGTCATTTTCTAAAACTACTGTCCAAAAGCCTCTTACAAAGGAAGAAAAAATAATAGAACCACTCTGGTAACTCCATCAATATCTACATATTTTAATAGTATATTGTACTTAGAGGTATTAGAAGCTGTTGAAATAGAAAATGATTTTTCATCATTCTGCGTATTTCAGCTTAATTTATCCCTAGGAAGTAAGTCAGTCTAAAAAGTGTAATTTTAGTCGTACATCTAGGTCTCACTCTTACTGAAATTGATTTGAGCGTATCTTAAGTCTTTAGAAATCTCACGTACTGATTTTGTATAATTTTAGATGTTTCTGTTATCTGTGCCCCTTCGATGCTCTTTTTAAGAAGATTTTTTTCTTGAATGGAACATAAAAAAATTCTGAAATTATGGTAAAAAATTAGTATGTGTGCAATTCATAACTGATCAGTAAGAAGGTTGTACCTGCAATCATTTTTATTCTTTTGATAAACCCAGAAAATGCCTTCTACAAAATAGGGGCCCATTTCTCTAAGTGCTCCATAAGCATAAAACTACCGTAAAATTAGTGCTTTATACTCTAAGTAATTGTGTCGACATGACATGATTGATGTCATTTACATGCTTCCATCCTAACAGCTTAATCATCCATGCAGGTCCAAGTGGATGTCCTCAGTCTCGTAGCTCCTTCTGTGTCCTCATACTATACCTCCAGACGTGTCAAACACCACTTCAAACCTCACTGTAATGAGCTTTACCAGGCAGGTACCCCTCTCACCCACTAGCTTTCCCCTCTGGCAGTATCACAGGCATCCAAAATGGTGTCATTGATACCAAAGAGGAGACCAACCCTTTAGTCACTGTGGCACAGACTCATCACATTGTGACTGGAAAGATCGCTATCTGAAGCTAGAGCCCAGGCAAACTATACCCTTACTGAGACACAGTGCTGTCTAGGCTAAAAAACTCGAACAGCAGCCCATGTCTGAGGCAGGGTGTCATTCAGTGGTTGCAAGCAAGGCCTTTTTGTCCATGGGGAGCTGACTGATGTTTGGTGAAAAGGGTAGTGATTTTTCTTTCATTCAGTTAGCGTAGTTTTTCTTTTTAAGTATACTGTGATACATGTGCCTGGATTTTTTCAATTTATGCACTTTTCTATACTTTTCCAAACCCTTGACACTTCAGTTATTATCCTTGGCCTACATCTGTGCGCCAGCATGGTCTACTCCCTGTGGGAGAAGGAGAACCAGGTGGAGAGATGCACTCTACATGGCCCAGGAATTCTAATCTAAAACTACACACACGTAGTTCTCAGTCATGTCATGTTGGTATTTTGACTGATGTCTGTTAAAAAAAAAAAAGTATTGAATGACAGTAAGAGTTCAAGGTTAAATTTAATAACTAACTTTTCCTGCATTGATTTCCTTCTATAAAACTAGGATTTGGTAAAGGTATACTAATGATTGACTGAATCCTATTCTAAGACCATGACTAAGCAGTTTAGAGTATGCATTACAGTGTCCGTGAGCCATAAGGATGGCTCACGATTGCACAGATAGATTACAAAAAAAGCTGTGAATGTTCATAAATATTCTTACATCAAGAAAAAAATCATTCTAAAACAAAAAAGAAACCATTAATTAATGAACTTTAAGTCAAGATTTGCACAATATTGTATATAGCTTCTTAATGTTTAGTTACTTTTATTTTAACCAGAGATAATACCAAGAATTCCAAATATTTTAATTTTCTCAATTTTGTTCTTATCCTTTTTTTCTAAGCAGTTTCATGTTTGAAAGAAAGAGTTATGTTGAACTGAATACCTGTATTTACTTACTGATAGGATAAAGGAAAAATTAAGACCTAAAGGCTCCATTGTGTCTCTATGTAATATAGATTATGAGATAAAGCATTAATACCTGTTGTTTCAGAAAATATTGTTTAGAAATATACTATCAGGAGTCATCACACATTCTGATTAATGTTTGATATATTAGAAAAGGATCTATATTACTTTAAGCCATACTACCTCTTTTGGGGAGCTCCTGTTTTACTTTCTGTCCTAGTCCTTGTTCTGAGATCACAAACAGTCCCAGAGTGTGGAAACTGGCAAATATCTTAGATGTGAGTTTTGTGTTCAAATGTTTCAGTATTTTTCAGTGCACTAGTAAGCAGTTCCTTATGTCCTTTCTCTCTGTAATAAAATGTTTGCTGGCTTCTGTCTTCTAAAGTTCATTAATGAAGTTGCTGTTATGTGGACTTAGGATTTTCCCATGGTGCCTGGCACTTTTTAGTTTTCTTTTTGCCTCAGTAATATATAAAGTCTGGAACTGGAAGGGACTTAAAAAGATTACGTAGTAAATTCTGCTCCAAATATAGAAAGCAAAGTATTTTTTTCTTTTCCGAGACTTTGTTGAATGGAAAACAGGATTATTGGCTTATTTGGACCCTGGACTGAAAAATAAAGGCACACTATTGCAGATGTATAGCTATGATGACATGATATATATGTGAATCTATGTTAACTGCATAGATGATCTTGCTTTTGATCTTGATTTTTGGCATACCTGATAACATGGCAAACCCAGTCTCTTTGTAGTGCTATGTAGAAAGAGGTAACTGGCAACTCAGAGGTGGTAACTACTAAACTGTTTCTCACTGGTGCACAGGTATCTAAGTAATTTGTAGTACAAGTTTGAACCAGTTAGGTTAAACGATGGCAAGACTGAATTGGAAGTATTCCCACCTGCATTTTTCTCTGTTTCAACCAGGTCTTTGTACCAAGTAGTTGAGAGGTGCCCTCCTAAACCAACCCTCACCTGTAATTTAATCTTGCAGAACTTGCTGTTAATTTAATAAACAGTAAAATAACCTTGCTTTGGAAGGAACAACTTGTGTTTGCAAAAACACCAAAACAAATGAGAGGCAGTTTGTTTGGTCACCATTCCCCCTGTTAAACTGAATCACTTCTAATACCTGAGTTATCAGACTTACAGACCTTATCCAGTGTGATATAATGTGCTTAATCTCACAAGTAGACTGCTGATCCTTAGCCATTGTGTCTACACAGCACATACATAAAATTGATGGTGGAGCTTGTCTTGGGTTCTTCAGCAGTGACGTTTTTCATAGAGTAGACCTCAGTCTTACTATGGAGAAGAATGATTGCTGCATAAGATGTGATAGGACACTACTGTGGGCTTAACACCATAGAATCATAGAATTGTCTGGGTTTCAATAAACGTTTAAGGATCATCTAGTTTCAAAACCCCTGCTCTGGCAGGAACACCTTCCACCAGACCAGGTTGCTCAAAGCCCTGTCCTGCCTGACCTTGAACACTTCAAGTGACGGTGCATCCACAACTTTCTGGATAAGCTGTTCCAGTGTCTCACTACCCGAATCATAAAGAATTTATTGTGAACAGCTAATCTAAATCTACCCTGGTTTAGTTTAAAATTCTCACCCCTTGTCCTATCACTACAGGCCCTGATAAAAAGTCTCTCTCCATCTCATAAACCCTCTTTAAGTACTGAAAGGACAGAATAAGGTCTTCCTGGAGCTTTCTCTTCTCCAGGCTGAACAACCCCAACTCTCTTAGCCTTTCTTCACAGGAGAGGTGTTCAGACCTCTGACCATTTTTATGGTCCTCCTCTGGACCCACTCCAACAGGTACGTGTCTGTCTTGTGCTGGGGACCCCTGAGCTGAACACAGTACTCCAGGTAGGGTCTCACAAGAATGGAGTGGGGGGGCAGAATCACCTCCTTGACCCATTGGCCATGCTTCTTTTGATGCCACTGATGATACACTTGGCTTTCTGGGCTGCAAGCACACATTGCCAGCTCATATCTAGTTCTTTGTTTGCCAATATCCCCAAGTCCTTCTCCTCAGGGCTTCTCTCAATGCCTTCATCCCCCAGCTTGTATTGATACTGGGGACTCCTCTGACCCAAGTGCAGCAAACTGTGTAAACTTCTTTTATAGCAGCATTAAGCTATTCTGCCTAATCCATTTCCTTATTTCTCTGTGTATTGAAAAGGGATGTATTGAGCCAGACTGAGAGTATAACCGTGCTTCTTACACCTTCCTGATCTTAACTGTATTCCTTTTGGTTTTATTCTTGCATGAGATGATATTTCTCTTTGTTATATAAGAATGAGACACAATGTGTGTTACTTCTAGAACAGTTTTATTTCCCTTACCCTTCGCTTATATGCAGATGCTTTGTTCATTGGTATGAGAATAAAGTTACAGACAGAGGCATTCAATACCATGTCAAATCAATGCAATGAGTTTCTCTGTCATTCAACTATGAAAATAGAACTTATTCAATGTATAGTTCACCACAGTGAAGAAGTATGTTGTACTCTGTATGTTCTCAATGTGTGATATATTTACATGTAATATGCTTCTTAAATTATCATTTTTTTCTTGCAGCTTTTAAGCAATTTGTTATTTTTACAGTGATTCTTCTGCTATAGTCTCTGTTCTTGCAATCATGACTTTGCATTCTGATTCAAAGATAAAACATTGAAAGAGATGACATTTTATATAAAATTTGTATTTTTGTATTTTTATGTGAGATACTTATTTGTAAGTACAGAATAAATACTATTTTGTACTCACATACCTCAGAGAACATTTTCCTTTCTGAAAAATGGCCTTTAAGTATAGGTATTAAAATGATCTCCAGGGTAACATATTCTGAGAATTTTACAAGTCCATTTATTTAAGGTTGTGATTTTTTTTTTCTTAGCCTAGCAAGATTAACTATTTATTTTAAGAGAGACCCAATAGCTATCAAATGCTGTATGTAATAATTGTTTGCTGTAAGCTGGTTCATCAAATTTTACTGCTAGGGGAGAATGATTTTTATGTGTGGATAATATTAAACCTGGGTCTAGAGCTGAAACTCTACTTGCAGTATTTTTTTGAGACACATTACAATGTAGTTTTCAACATCTATGAGCTCTGTGCTCATTGTAAATTAAACAAAACTCTCGTTCCATAAATATAACTGCACAGTCTTAACTCCTGTCAACACTGGTAGAAATTATTTGTGAAGAAAGATGGAAAAAACTATAAAGTAATATCAAGGAAATATGATGGTAAGAAGCACAATTTGCTTTGGAGAGATGAGAAGAAGCAAAGATTTTGTTGTAAGTTGTTTTTTCAAGTATATCTGCTCTTTTCAGTTCTTTTCAAATACACTTGAAAAAGCATATTGTGCATGAACAGAGTTAAGGTGTTTAGGTTAAGGTTCATCCCCTTCACTCCTTTCTCAGACAAATCCTTGATTGCATTAGGTTCCTTGTGAATGATTAACTGCACTGTTAGTGAATAGAGATTATTCCCATTGCCTTGGTGTAAAAGAGGTACAGAGGGACAAGGTACCAGACTTTCTCATCCCCTCTTTTCAGGGCTATAACCTTGTGGAAATGAACATTGCACGTGAACTAAATTAAATGGAAGAAGAGGAGGATTATTTTTAGTAGAAATTACTTGAAAAGCTTCGCTTACTGTATTTGATGCTTCCTAGCAAGATCATGAACTACATATTAACATTGGGATTTAGCATCTCTAATTCCTCATTGTTTTATATAAATTCCCAATACTTACTCAAAGAGCCAAGAGTAAAATTAGTCTTTGTACAGATGATTATGACTCAGTTTATATTTATTCTGTGAGCAGAAATGTTGTAAAGCTTGTGTACAAAAGTAAATATGAAGTTTTTTTTTTTTTTCTGGTATAATAATTCTTGTGAAGAAAAAAAAAGAGAAAAAGGAAAAAATCTAAGGAATATTTTAGAGAAAGCCTATTTTAGGTAACTAATTTCCACTCCAATATTAAAGAGACAAAGATTTTGAGAATGGCAAATATAAGATGCCAAATTCAGTCTGGTTGAAAATCAGCACTGTATGTAAGAGAAATGATTTATGCAAGGTAGAGGTAGTGGCAACATCACCCACCTGTTTTTAGCCGTGAAATATGCAAATGTTACACTTTTTCTTAAATAAATGTGCTCTGTTTCCTCTTGGAAAAAATCATGGCCCAGAAGTTTTAAATAATCTGTGTACTATTGATTTGGTCCAGTTCAAGAATCCCCAGTATACAGAATTGTGGGATTCCGATGGGATTTTTTTCTGATGTTTTAAATCTGGTTCTTGCACTTACTGGATTGAATTTGGATCACTCTTAACATTTATTAGGGTTAGTGTAAAATCCATGTTTTACTTAGCTTTACTGATTTAATTTGTTTAAAAAGGGGTATTTTACCTTAAATAACAGAAGTAGATTTCCTATTAAATTTCTTAATCATCTTGCTCTTCTGGGGCTTGGTTAGGTTAGGTAACATCGTATAAAGTCACCTTGGTTTTATAGTAAGATGTGTTGTGATGTGGTTTTTTCACTATTGCAATGTGGCTGTCCGACTTTAAAAATCTAAATAGATAAATAAATGTGAACTTGCATGTTATTTTTAAACTTCAATTTACAAAATTAGATTTTTATTTAAAAATCTATAGAGAAAACATGCAGGAAGCTGTCTGAATTTGTTATGTATTTATAATAAATTATAGATGAAAAAATTTATCTGTCCCTTGTATGTTATAAATACTCATGAATAGCAGGGAGAAGGATGCGAAATCAGTCCACATCATCATTTGAAAATCCCGGTGCATAGGGAGATTAAGTACCTTAGAGACTTTACCAAAATGCGTGTGACTTGAAGTGAAATAGTGTCTTGAAGAATAGAAGTATTTATTTCAAATACTTGAATTATAAAGTTGCGTTTAGTGATAAAGTTTTCTAGATTATTTAGAGAAATTTTTACTGGTGAGCAGTAGAAAAGTACAAAAGTATTACTGCTAGTAGTACAAAACCCAAAACATTACTGTTCTACATTCCAAATTGTAATTATGAGACATTTTTTAAAGCTAATGATATATTACACAGGAGTTATTAAAATGGTTGACTTGCAGATTATAAAATGTAGTCTTCAAAATTGTTAATATTTTATGCAGTAACTAAATTCTCCACATTAAATCTAAAAAATAAGGTAAAAATATCTCTTATTAGTGCTTTATTGACTTTATTGTCTAGGAAGGGTTGAATATAGAACTTCATATAGCAATGAGCCTCTCATTTTCTTTACTATTGAAAAAGCAAGTGATGAACTTCTTGTGCATTTCCAACCAAGATCCACAGTTTACTTTTTTTTTATTTGTAAAAATACAATTTTTTAAGTGAACAAAGAAGGGAAAAGGGGAATAATTCATTACAATCACAATATGTTACATTTAAAATAATATTCCCCACAGGTAAAACTTTCAAATTTAGATGGTGAGATGCTAATATTTCTGAGACCAGAAATCTGCAATTGCGCTGAACAATAAATAAAAACAACAGCAGAAATAAAACCAGTAGCATTTTAATTGGAAAACTGAAATGAGATGACATTTCAAGTGTTGTATTTTAGGAAATTAAAGCAATTAAGGCCTGAACCTTCTTTAGGATTTGGTAGTGTTGCCCTGCATAAATGCAGACATCTCTTGAAATCAGTGGAGCTCTACACAGGAGTTGCATTTCCTGTATTCCTCCAGGCCTAAGCAAGGAAACAAAAAAAGGGATGGTTTTTTTTTAGCTTTATTTGAAATTTGTTGAACTGGTGTTGGAGAATTTTTATTGTAGCCCTTGAGTCAAATTAAAAACACGTTTGTGCTTAAATATAAAGATTTAATGAACAGACACATTGGGCAAAGACCTACTGCCGTAAGCAGTTCTGCAAGGAGTCCACAAAGATGCGACACGAGCCGATTCCTTGTATACACATACGCGCCAGCAGCAATCCTGTGAGCATCAGCATCAGGCACTTTAACCTGGTCCTTGGTTCATCCCCCAGCACTAGCTCTGTCTACCAAAAGTGGCTCCTGAGCGTTTACATTCCACAATCTGTTGCTACAAGATGATGCTGTGTCATTTCTTATTTTTTCTGCAAGGGAAACTTTGCTCCCTCACAGGGAGTTGTTCCATCTTCAGCATTCTTGCTTCCAGCCAGTTAGACCTTCTTGCCCTTCATGCCAGATTGTTCCTTGGTCCCAAATTACTATTGCTGAGCAGTTACAATTGGAATTCCCCCTTCACTGGACAGAATTCCTTTCCAGATGGTATTAGAAACAGAGTTAAAATTTAGAGTAGAGTTTAAACCATGAATTTGGACTGTGGCATAATGACTAGTACCAAATCCAAGGTTTCCAGCAAAGTGCTGGAGACATAAACAGACTTTCTAAAGCCATAGGCTAGAACCTTCATTTACTAGGTAATTCCCTTTTTTTACATATATGGCCTGCTGCTATGTTTTCTAATTAAGCTAATAACCGTAAAATGTTTACCTGAAAGAGTATATCACCAAAAACAAAACCAAAAAATCTAGTCCTCTATAACATACGAATATATACCAGGAATTACAGTTAATGTTAAAAAAATAATCTATGTTTGAATGTCTTTTTAAGTGTTAATGTCATGTTAAAAGTATTTTGACCCCTATGTAGGCAGGTAAGAGTTAATAGATTCAGTTAGCTCTCAAGATGGTACATGGATAAGGTATTTGAGTTATCACGAATAAAGCAGAATGCATACCTCCTCTTTAAAAAGAGGAGACTGTTGAGCTAGAAAGAAGGTAGAGAGAGCTAGAGAAAAAAATTCGGGCTAGTATCTGAAGTGTGTTCTGATAAAGGGCAAGGAATGACTTACTTTTGCAAATGTGTTTCTGTAAGAAGCAGCTGTTTAAAGACATGTCCACAATGTCTATGAACGTAAGTCCTAGAGTAAGCACAATGCATCTGTACTGAACTCGTTCTGCATTTATCTGTATTTCTACATAGTAGTTTTTGGGGGAAAAGTTGGAAAGACTGAAAGGAAGACAGTGAGAGCATCAGAGGGATGCAAGGCCTTGCTTCTTCATGATGTACCAGGGAACAATTCTTCTTTTCCTGTCCCCATAGGATATTGAAATGAGAAAGAGAAGAATTAGGACTGAATTCCCAAAAAAGTGCCAGGAGTGGGCAGGAATGCTTTTGACTGGCAAAATAATTTTTATTTTTATTTTTTTAACATGGAATTTTGCTTATATGAGTATTGTAGAGATATTAGGTTAATTGAAGGGACCATGTTCTGACTCTGCTATGAATGTGACTACTAACTTAAGTCAAAGAGGTGGTATTTAACATATTGGTACGTAGATGGTTCCAAAATCAGGGCAGGAGGGGGGGGGTTGGGATGGCGCGGAGGGGCATGTTCTCGAAAACATTTGCTTTTCCAGTATTTATTCATAAAAAGGGAAAAGAGGCTACCTATTACTGATAGAAATGTTCATCTTTAAGGTGTTGCTGTTATTATTTTTTTTTCCTTTTAGTTCTGAAAATAACATATTAAATTGTAAAAATGGTGCACTGCTTGAAGATCCAAATGAAGAGAACAATTTAAATTGGTGTAAGTACCTCTGTACAATATCTCTTAAGTCACTGCAGTAGAGTATCTACATCAGCAAGCTTTTGACATCTAAAGTAATTATTATGCTCAGTAACTCTTGTTTATAGGGTAGTTTGTCTTCTGATATACTTAATTTAGTGAAATGATTGCACTGTAGTACAAAAAAAAAAAAAAAAAATCTATTTTTCTTCTTTTAAGGGACCATGGGTTGGCTTCATGGAATTCTGATGTATAGCCTTTGCAGTTTGCCTAATTTATTTTTGAAAATACTCATCAACAGAGATTGTGCATTTATTGCTCTTATTTCCTATGAAATATCTGTCAAAATGTATGAATCTAGAACTACAGCTTTTTCTGAGACTGTTGAAATTCCACTTGAGCGACAAGACCATAGTAATGGCATGAGGCCGTGATTGTATGATGACCTTATGAAATTAATTTTGTCCTCTTGGAAAATATTGTTCTGTTTCCATGAAGTCATGTGGAAAGCAGATTTGTAATCTGAATAATCTAGCCCTTCTACATATATTTATTATTTCATACTGTATTCTGAGATGTGATTAACTACCAACTAATACATAGTTCAGAAAAATAAAAAGTATGTACCTTAAGTAATCAAGTGAAGTACAACTATTGTACCAATCTGTGAACAGTTTACAAAGGTTTTTATGGCTTCAATCTGATTGGAGCTACAGAGACATTTTGATGGCAATTCAGGTCTTTGTAAACAAAATTACGCTTTCATTTCTTGTAGAAGTGCACTTCTGCTTTGGGAATAATTCTCCATCGTTCTCTCTATAACATGGTGAACAAAAACTAAATAAGTGTTCCACACATGTTTTACACCCTGACCTGAGAGAATATGTACTTTTAGGGGTCAAGAGTCCTAAGTTGAGAGTAATAGGAATTAGGATATAATTTTTTTGGTCTTGGAGCAGGCATAACAAAAAGGAAGAAAACTGTAAAAAAAGATTATTTTTTTAAAAAGATGTTACTTTGTTGGCAATTGTTTTAATTTCACTCAATCCAGAGAGAAAGTGAGGAGGAAGGGCTCTCACAAGACTAATTCACTCTGCTCCACAGTTTGACATACTTTGGATGGGGAACACTTGAACAGGAGACAAGTTTGGGAGTTAGTGCCTATTTAGTCAAAAAGTAGTTTCTGTTAGGGCTGCGTTACCCTATTTTTTGATGGAAGGATAAAAAGGAGACTTGTTGGTGGGTTTGGCGGGTGGGCAGGGAGCAGGAGGGGGATTTGGTCATTGTTTACGTAAGCTTTGGAAACATCAAATTCGTATCAAACAACTGTTTGTTGAAGCATAAATATTGGGAAGTTCCTATATTGATTGGAAAAGAATGTGGACTATGGGGAGAAAAGGTGGGTGACGTTTGCGCCTTTCTTCAGCTTGGTTCTTGGTGGTTTTTGGCTGTACTTACAGGCTGTACATCCTTAAAGAGGTTTTTTTGGCAGTGAGAACTGTTTTCCCCAGTTTTGTTTCAGTGTACAGAGTAAGAGCACAAGTAGTTAGCAAAATATACTTAAATTATACCACATGCAGTATTGCGGCACATTTTCACAAGTGTAACTGTAAATACTGATTACAAGTGTGCCTTCAACACTGAATACTACAGGAGGCAGTATACAATATCCTTATATTTAAACTCAGTCAGCCTCATTATTTTACAACCTGTGCTGTTCTGTCTAAACAACCATTTAAACTTATTTTAACAGCTGACCAATCCAGCCTCCTGCATGAGTTCTTCAGTCCAATGGAAGAACTATTCTTGGAAGGAAGAGGTTCTGCAGGCTTAGACATTCACTTTCTTCCCTTTTATCTGGAAAAACGTTACTGCACTGTCATTCTGGTTAATGAACTGGTAAGAATAGAAAGTATGTTCTGTGAGTGGTTTTCACGTGATAGCCTAGTCAGATAAGAATCGGGATATGTTTGCCAATTATGTCTGAATACGGAAAATGAATATAAAAATTTGTTATGCACGTATTTTAAAGTAATGTTTTTGCATGCATATGCAATTATAAAATGTGATCTGTGTGCTGTGTTTTGGAAATGAAAATCTTTTTGCTTTCTTTTTTTTTTTTTTATTAAATACAATATTCCTATAATTCTTGGAGGAAAATGTTGCTTGAGAAGTTGGTCAGAGATTTACATAAGATTTCAGGCTTCAGCTAAGAAATTTAAAACAAAATTTACTGCCCTTTTATCTGCACATAATTAGAATTGTATGAAATGCTGCAAGTTACTTTTCACTGTAAAATCATTGTAAATAAATGTAATACTGCAAGGAATGTTATGTTGGTGGCTTTTCTAGGCAACTCACCTTCAAAAGAAATATGGAATTAAAATAATTTGTCTTGATGTGGGAGCAAGAATAATGCTTTTCGATGAGACCTAAGCAGGCAAAGGATGAAGTCTTTACTGTACTGTACTTCTCCCTGTATTTATCACTGTATCTAGGATATGCTGTCAAAGTAGAATAATAATTATTTTCCTTGCTCTGTCTCTTTTATAGTTTTTCTGCCCATCCAAATTCCATTCAGTCCTTGTCACCAATGCAGATAAAACTTTTGAACAGATTGCACGTGGATACTGACTCCATTACCTTTCAGTTTCTCTTGACTCATGTAGCCTGTGTTTTGCCATACATACTTAATTGAAGTTGATTGCATCAAATTACCAGGACCTGGTTTTGACCAACTGTCAGAGCTTAAAATTTGCATTCCATCTTCTTTGATGTTCCTGTAATCCTTTATCTCAGTGCTCACAATCTTATTTCTGTGTCTAGTCCATCTTTTCACCCCTTCAACTTCTCTACTGTGTTTTGTCTCTAGCTGTCAATGTTTTGCAACACCCTGTTGTTTTTTCTAATCTTCCTTTATGTGTGCTTGATCTCAAGGCTTGCATTCTGCTTCTTACTTTCATAATACTACCTCTGTGTTTCAGCTTTCCCTCTGTGCAGTTACATGCGTCTGCCATTCTCTCTGCCATGTTTTCATGACTTGTCACAACTCATTCAAAACTAAATGACTTATTCTTTTTCTCCTGCATGTTCTCAGCTTCCACATTTTTCATTACTACAGAGCAAGAGGCTCTTGCTAGTGTTTAGTGCATGTATGTTTGGTGTTTCTTTTTACTGTTTAACCAGGAATTTGTCTATGCCACATGGCCAACTTGCTTTTAAAGGAAAATAAGACTAATGGAATGATGCCCAAGCCTGTCTGTCTGACCCTGTTCAATATTTGGAGCTACTAGCCAGTTTTTAAGAAGGCAAGCCATATGGCTGGAAGTGTTAAAGAGTGTACCGTTCACTTTAGCTTCTCAAAAATTAGCAGAGAGATAGAAGAGGGATAGTCTGTCAAAACCTACAGTGAGATAGCGAGCTCATGCCAGAACCTTACCTTACTGTCATCAGAGAATCACCCACAAAGAGGCTGTATAAATGTCCCCATGTCACAAGATAGAGATCTTTGTGGATGGTTCAATGGAAAATTAGTCCAGTGCTCAGCATAATTCAAAAAGACAAATTACTAGGAAAGAAATAGACATCAAAATGTGAAACAACTTGTGCTGTCATTTCAAACCTTAGAAAAGTTAACATGCAGATTATAGTACATATATATTTTATATATAAGAAATTGTATATTAATAATTATATATTATATTGTATATAATGATTCTATGTAATTTTATATAGATACACACATATATAAAAATATATATATTGATTAACATAACTGCATTGCTTTTTCTCTATATCTTGGTTTCTGGGAGTTAATTTAAACATGAACAAACCGTGATTTCAATGACAATGATTTATGAAGTCATAGTTTAAGAGCATCAGTCCAGAGTTGCACAGCTAAATGTCTACTATAAAATTAACTGATTTGTTAAGAGAACACTTTACTATCTGTTGTTCTTAATTACTGACTTCTGTGGAGAACTTCAAATTCCTAGTAATCAATCTTATAAAATATCAGTTAGGAATGGCATTAGATAAATAGCTAACAGTAGTTCAATAGCTATTGTATTAACTATTTTTGTTAACAGTAAACACTACAAAATGTTCATGCTATCCTGTTTGCAGCTGATGGAAAAATGGAAAAATAAAGCATTCAAACCGTGGAGATACTAGCTAAACTCTCAAAATACAGTAAAATAGCCATTCTGTTCCAAAGCGTCAGGAAAAACTTCAGCAGAAGGAAAACAAGATTTGCATTCTATGGTGATCAAAAAACAAGAACTCTTCAAAGCAAAGAGGGGAATGGGGAAGTTTGCTCCTACCAATAAACATATTTATATCAGCAATGACAAAAAAAGTAACTGATATCAGAATGGCACCCTAGCAGCCAGGACCTTCATGAAATTAGTTGTATATGCTGTGAACTTGTTATTGGTCTTTATGGAGCCAAAACACTGCGTCAAACAGGAATAATTCCTGTTTAAATTGGTTCTCAGGAGTGGCTATTAGTATGTGTGTGGGAAAACAATTTTGCTGTAGGTTTCTTTAATCCTTCTCAAGGAAGATTTTTCTGAACTCTTGAATCAAGGAAGGGAAAAAAATGCCATCAAAGTTGAATAGGTCAGAAATTGCAATGTTTTCAGCCTTAACATGAATACCTGATGAAACTATGAATAAAGGTAAAATGAAAAGCAGACTTGTCTTATGTTATTGACCAGTATTAAAGGGAAAACATTGCATTGGTTCACAGGTGGGTGGACTAAATTATATAAATAAATTATTTCCTTCATATCTGGAATGAAGAATAAAAGACAGAATATGCCTTTTTAGGGCAGAGTTTTACAGAATGCGGTTTATGGGAATAAAGAGATGACCTTCTGTGCAAGTTATATCAGTTGTTGCACCAGTGTTTGATCCTTTACCTTGCAATCAGTAGAAACTAAAGTTGTGAAAAAAAAATGTGTGATAAACAAAAAGAACTTACCAAAGCAATAGCAATGTATCTTATTAAATCTCCTACCTAGTTCAGATAGATATATAGGTAGCTAATTTATATATTAGTTTTGGGATGTGATTGTTCCTTTTGTGATTGTTCTGATTGGGGCCTTTATAATTTGGAGTACTTTTAGTGAGTTTTCTTTTTTAAAAAAAAATACTTTTCTGTCTTTCATTTGCACCTTATGCTTGTTTCATCTATGATTCAAGGTGTTGTTTCTCTGCTAATTAATTTATCCTTTCCTCTGTGAGAAATTGCTATCTTCCTTTGTTCTATGTTATGCTTATGTTTACTTTCAAACTTCTCTAGGTATTCCATTATTTTTGATGAAATAATTAAGATTTGCTAACTTTATTTCTTCTTAATGGAGAATTTGTACATGATGCTAACCTACCTTGACTTTTGCTCTTCTTTGCTTCTGGAGAAATGTTACTGGCTAAAATGTCTGTAAACATCTTTTAAAAAATTTCTTAACATTGAAGAACAATGAAGTAAGCTCATGTATATGTCTAAATTATATGTGGCTATAACACAATTAGAACTCACTTTATTGCTCTATTTATGGGTCACGGTATCCTAATTTGGTTAAATTATATCAAGAGTTGGAAAGGATTCAACTCATTGAAATTTCTTGACTTTCCAGATTTAATATTCTCAATTAAAGGCACTTTATAGCAGGGTTTGAAATGATCACTTTATTTAAACATGTTTAAACATAGTTTTAGAAAAATGGGTCTCCTGAATATGTAACTTATTTCACAAGTCATATCTTCAGTATTACTAGCATATCTTTGCTTTTACTTTTAGTATTTTGCCTTCTGCTCTGCATGAGTTGCTTTCTGAATTGTGTGGATGTGTATGTTCTTGTGTTTCAGATTGGAGAATTCGTATACCTAGTAGAGGGAACAGGTGATATACCTTTGCCTTCAGGATTGCTTCCAATGGATAGTCCAAATGTTTTGCATGTTAGCAGTGCATTAAAAGGTAAAGTGAATAAAAGAGAGAAGAATAAAATAGAGCAAATACTTCTCCTTTGCCAATATTCTTTAGTTTCCATGCATTTTTGTTAAAATTAATTAAATGCATGTGGTAAAGGCAGTTGTTTATAGTAAAGTGCAAGAAAGATATTACAGTATAATTATCAGGTATTTCTTTTAATGTTGTCTAGTCCATTCTCTTCAGAGCAGCAGCTGGTCATTAGCTATCTTCTTCAACTTTCTTGTATTGTTTTCAACACAGTCTACATAAATATTTTTTCATCATTTTTCTTCTTTTCTACTTCAGAGTGTAGGTTGTAGCCAGATGAACCAGGACAAGTCACCTTTACCTAGAATTTTTCTATTTTTAAAACACATGAGTTTTGTATGCAGTGTTGTGATTTGACAGGCAATCTAATACTTTTAGCTTGAAACAGCCAGTGATAAACTGCTGTCAGTCTTGTTTCAGAAACAGTGTAGCTGTTGTTTGAAATAACTGCTGGTGGCTTCTTTTAGAGGATGCAACATCATCTAGAGTGATGAAAGAGTGGCTGTGTTCTATAGGTACCAGAGACTTTTTTTAAAACTTTCATTACCATCATAATAATAGTAAAACTAAAGTCTGGTTTTTTTTATTAACTATCAAAAGCAACTTCTGATTTTTATTTCACTCTGTTAATTTTATTTTCCCATTGTTATTACAAATAAAAAAGTATTACTGGATTAAACAGCATGTACTAGAGTAATCGCATGTAACAAAACATCTAAGGAATTTTGTATTCTGGCTTTTCTTTGGAGATTAGAGACTTTAAATACTCCATACGGTTACACTAGCAGCCGACAAATGTGGGGGTTTTATTTGTTTTGTTTTGTTTTTTTTTTTATTTAACAGGTGCAGTAGAGCCAGTTTTATATTTGAAATGTGGTTTTGCTCAGATTCTTGAAGAAAATCTGAGGATTCCATTGATCAATGAGTCAAGAGAGAGGGCTCTGGCCATTGCTGCACAACAGCAGATGTCAAGTATTGAATATGAAAGAAGAAAGATCACAGGGACTCTGCAGAGCAGTAGTGTTCGAGTTGCAACCGCATTGTTAGGGCTGTCCAGAGTAGAGGTGAGAAACACAGTAGTCTGTTGCTGCAATTATTTAGTTGTTCTTGATTTTTAGGACTGATTTTTTTTTAAGTTTCAGGAAGGTTTTTTTTCACACATTCTGCAATCTGACAGTTACTAATCCTGATTCCTCTCAAACATTGCAATATTTTACATGTTCATTCTGAAGCTGCTTCCTCAATCCATGCCATTAAGAAATGTTTCCTTTAAGAAATACTGGCTGCAGTTAAAAAGAGCAGTAACATTTTACTTCATTTAGCTTCTGAAAAATAACCATTGATTAAAAAA
Organism: Fratercula arctica; assembly: GCA_947846985.1. Lineage (NCBI taxonomy): Eukaryota > Metazoa > Chordata > Aves > Charadriiformes > Alcidae > Fratercula > Fratercula arctica. The sequence goes on along the minus strand of CANTUZ010000001.1, from coordinate 91,474,256 downwards.
GCTTTCATACTCTTTGTGATGGATATCTTGTATTAGTATCCTTCCTTATTCACATTTTTCATTTTTGTAAGAAATGAAAATTCTCAAACAGGACTTTTTTTTTTTTTTTTTTTAATTTTAAAGAACAGACTTGGAGGATAAATGAAGGAGCAGGAAAGACTTTTTCTTGTCTTGCAATCAATACACAATAGTTTTGGAAAACCACAAATCTTCCTTCTAACTTGTAACTCCTTACTTATATGTCATTCCAGCCTCGAGGTATTTTCCCAAGATTTCAACAGCTATAAACAAAAAATCCTCCCGAGGTAGTCCATTAAACATTCAATTGATGCTTCCGAATAAATTTATAGTAGCGGTATTGCCAAATAAGCAAGCTTTTTTCTCATGTAGAATTCCAATGTAACCTATGGATGATAACCACACTCTGGGTTTTAATTTCCTGTGTGAACCTCATGTTACCTGTCCTTGGACAGATTGCTGGGCAGTTGTATATTGTTTCAGTTTTCCAGTTAGACTATTCCCTGAGTGTGGTTCCCAGTGCTATGTGATTACCGGTACTAAGGGGAAGAGAGTTTTCCCTGGTTTCTTGATGTTGCTAAATTTATGCCTTTTGTTCACAGATAAATTTGAAAAGTAGTATAAAACAAATTAAATCAGGAAAAACAAAAGAGTAGATATAATCATTTATGTATTTGTAGTGGGACAAGAATTGTAACCGTGTAATCTACAATCAAATATTTTCCTTTTGGATTATAGCTAATTCACTGCTGTGGTAACATTTTATAAACTTTTCATAATTGAAGTCCTTTAATATCAGAGTCACTTAGCAAATACTTGATGAAAGTCTTGAATGCTCTGAAGCTGTGGATGTAAACAAGACAGAACATAGTAGGGACACTCTTTGTACCACTAGGTATGCTAAGATCTAATACGAGTTGTAAAATTACTTGTATTGTAGAAGAGTGAAGGACAATTAGTATAGTTATAAAATACATAATGAGAGATGCTAACATTGAATAAATTATCATGTGAGAAGTGAAACTCATATGCAGAAAGAAGTATTTTGCTCCGTGTACAGAAGTCTTATAATTGCTTATGAGGAATAAAATGGAGAAGTTCTGCTATATGCTGATGATGTAGAAAAGAATTTACACATTAAAAAGTATCTCAATGCAGTAATCCTCTATGCAGATTAAATTCTGAAAAGTGTTCCTAATAGTTTTTTTGTCATAAATTCATATTGTCTGACTGTATAAAAATGGCAGTATAGAAATACTGGTGGCATTTATTGAAGAAACTTTTGTTGAGGTGGGGTGGTGTTCTGCATTTAAATTTGGAGCTGAAGCGTGGTTTTAGGTTCATTGTCTAAATTGCCCCACCTCCACCACCAAAAAGATCCCACCCACAGTGCCTGTGGTTTGCTGAAATACTTAGGTTCGTGAAATCCTTTGGAACATATGCTGTAGGTTAGAGAGAAATCGAGAATCTCTGGAAATCTATTAATCTCTTTTTGACTTCCTTTCTACGTTTCTACTCACTTCCTACAGGTATAATTTTATTATATAATGGATACACAGAAGGGAAGATGCCTGTACATTATTACTACTTGGTCCATTTTTTGCCTGTAAAATTGAAGAATAACTAACTAAATAATTGCATGTTTTCCATTCTTATTAAACTCTACATTTTACTCATGTTTACTTAAATCACATAGAAAATAGTTCTAAAGGTGAACTTGTATTTTTGGAGTCGAACTGAATATGCGTATTCATTAACTTTTGCTGTGTGTTTTTACTTGACCCATCTATGCGCATGGTTGAAAGTCTTAGCAATTTTTGTACTCTGTTTTTACTACCACTTTTCCTTGCTGCAAGAAACAAAGATCTATGTTGATTGTCTTTAGTGATTAGAGTTACTAAAAAAATAATGAATTTTTATCTCTTTCCCATAAAAATTGTTGTGCTGATTAGAACCTATTTATCCTGTTGGGGTTTTGTGCTGAATGGTGTTACTACTGGGCCAGTATTAGATAATGTGCAGAGTACATAAGTGACAGTCAAAAGTCTGAGGAGCTTGGAAATGGACGTTCAATGGAAAGTAGCCAGGAGTATTAGCTAAATCTTTATTTCTATCTTTTACTTCATAAATTAGATTAAAATCAGCTCATTGAACAGTTCTGCTAGAAGCAACATAGCTTCTGCTAAAATTTTCATAGTTTACTTTACAGTCTTGGGCACTGAAGGACTTACTAGCAGCAAGTCCTGGTAGTTAACCTGCCATTCTTCTTCCTTGTCCCCCGAAAGTAACCTCTGCTCCCAAAACAATCCAAACCATTTGTTAAAGGATTTTAAGGATTTTTTTTTTTTTTTTTTTTTTTTGTGATCAAGCTTTGGTATAATTAAAAAAATAAACAAATTTGAAACCAAATAGCATCAAAATGTAATAAAGCAGTTAGAGAAGTTAAATAATGAAGAGATACGAAGCAAGGTTACTAAAGCAGTGAGGATCCAAAGATGCAGATCTCAATATTTAAACGAAAATGAGAGATTAAAATCAGCAGCCTTATACTATTTATTCTATTAGTATACATCCTATAAATATATACGAGGCATAAACCCCCAGAAACTAATAATGTGGTAGCATGCCCATTTCTGACTATGAATATTTTAGTTGTTTTTAATGAAAAATGTTAAGAAATTTCTGAATTCTATTTTTAAATATACAGTTGTGTTAATTTCATATCTCCTCAGTATTTCATTAATTTGATTTCTCCTAAAACATTTTTAGGTAGTAATAAAAGGAATATAGGATGGAACTCTCTGCCACTGTCGAGGTTGGGACTGGCATTATTGTGAATAATTACAAATTGCTTTTGTTAATGGTGAATAAGAGAAAGCTGTAGGAGGGAAGTTTAGGTGAACATAGATAACAAGGGAAGAAAACAGGCATCTGGAAAGAAAGGGGAGAGAACGTGGAAGAACAGCGTAACTTGTTTAAATCGAAGTTGTTAATGGTGGTAAACAGAGGGAAGTGAATAAAAGAAAGAAGGACGTAACAGAATAAGTAGGATTCATTCACTTGTGTACGTGGGGGGAAGGGTGTTGTAGTCAGTGAAGTGAAATTCAAAATAACATGCTTCAGTTTTCCTTTTTTCTAGAATATACCCAAAAAGGCACAAATTCCACCCAGTGTCTAGATACGGGGCTCTTTCTTGATAGTCAGAAATGCCAGTACTCTCCTTATATAATTAGACATTATGAAAGGAAAGGCAAAGAAGTCCTGTTCTACAAGAATCACAAAACTAAAGGTTGCACATCCCACTGTGTCCAGGTGTGTCCTCATAGTTAAGATGTAAAAAATATTTCCTTAGGCTCCATTTTGCCTGTCTTCAAATGCATGGCTTATCCGAGGGTGGACACCAGATCTCTGTGTCATATTCCAGCTGTTAAGATATTGTGCATTTTCTTTCTATCCTGTTGTCCATGTGACTAGTGACTAAGTAAAGTTGAGTATTTTTATCTTAGTACATCGTGGTGCTAAGTTTTAGTTTTCATCAATGGAAAATGGGCAGAGACCTTGTGCTCTTGAAGCTGTGGTGTCCACTGCTTGGCTGTTGTAACAGAATCTCATCCTACAGCTGTCCAGCTCTGATCTTCAAAGTTTGTACTCTTCATAGTGCCCCAGGATTAAATAAGGATTTATTAAATTGTGATCTTCCATGTGATGATGGAAAAGTTGTAAGCTCGGTTTAAACAGTTTGCTTTTTTAAATATAGGTGGGTTCTTTTTTTGAGAAAGAATCACGGTGTCCTTGAAGAGAGAAGATACTGTAGTTAAAAAGTTACATTAGATACGTTTGAATGGGAATGAACTTTTCATAAAAGGATCTGTGGTCAGATTTCAATTTGTTGAAGTTATAACTGGGACCAATGTCTTTTATATTACATCACTTATCTTTTGATGTGGGATTAAGGGAGATGGCAAACATGACTGATCACAGGGATTCTGAGAGACTGAGATCATAAAATTCTTTTATTCATGAGGAATGGTTTTAGAAATGTCATGGTCTTGGAAGAAAGAAACGGGGCTAAATTAGGATTTGGAAAAAAGTAATATGTAAGGAAAGAGTAAGGTGCCTCAGTGCTCTGTAATAGCGTGTGCCATCCTATATACATAGAAAGCGCAGATGGTAAATCTAAGAAAATACCTTGGAAAATCAATCAGTCTTTGAAAAACATCAAGTTTCATTCTGATGCTTTATATACCTTCCAATCCTTTTTCAACAAATTATTCTAAAAAAGAAATTAATCCAGGGAACTGAATGCAAATACTGTTCTTAACTGGTGATAACACTTCCACACTTGGAATATCATGAACCGTTCTGTTGATGAAGTATATGTTGGAGTCTGTCTTATTGTAGCACAGCAGCCTTAGATCAGCGATTTATAATGAGAGTTAAAAAATATTAAATTCCACTTAACTCTTACTTGCCCTGAAAAATACTAAAAAGAAGGAGAGCAGCTGCAACATCTATTAGAATTGCGTTGGGCATTTTCTCTTTTCTTGGAAATATTACCCTTTGGCACCAGGGTTTAGTCTTGTGTGTGTTTGTTTGCAGGATTTTCTTTTCCCCTTTCAAAAAGATCTAGATCTCTCATTAAAAATATTTTCATCCTTTTCTCTTTGTCAGGGTACCAGGAAACATTTGAAATGTTCATAGACTATGTAATACTAACCAGCTGTCCTTTTTCCTAACGTATCTTTAAAAATGAGATAGCGTGAACAAGGTTCTTAAAATAAACTACTTCAGTTTTGTTTTTTTTTTTTAAAGCATAAGATATCTCTTCAAGATAATTGTAATTTAAATGTGTTCAGTGCTCCACCAAAGGTCATCTTGCAATCGTTTTGTCAGTTAAGACTTCCCAAAACTTTTTAATCATGTTGGGTTTTTATTTCAGTGTTGGAAAATAGTCTAATTGCCAAAATCAAGTGTAGGTATAAATTTATATTTGAATAAGCAGAAGGTCGAAGTCAAATTTAAACTGGTAAATATATGTAATTCTCTTGGTTTGGAACTTCCCATTATAAGTGAGAATGAAATATCTTTTTCCCCCTGCAACGTCTTCTGTCATTTTAGTCCTGTCAGAGAGAAATGGAACTTGTTATCAATATGGCAACTGAATTATTAGCACTTATCTATTTTTTTAATTTATTTTGCGTGTGTGTGTGAGAGAGAGCACTATCAGTGAACTTCCAGTTTTCATGATAAAAATTAATAAATAGTGAGTTCAGGATCTCAACTCGCATAACGATTCTTCTTGTTCCTTCTGTAAATTATATTTGCAGCATACAAGTGGTGCAAATACAGTAAAAAAAGAACTATGTTAACATTTTGTTTTGATGAGTATTTTTCAGTCAGATACATCTGTCCAGTTGTATTTCATATAACAAGAATCTTAAATACTAATCTGTTTCTATATTTATTTTGCCAAAAAACTGTATTAACAACTAAAGATTAACAGGTTCCTAAATTCCATGTGTTCTTTGTGTTTAACACCGTATTGACACTTTGGATGGACAGATTAATGGTCAAAACAAAGCAATGGCAGAGTGAAGGTCCACTTTCTAAAACTGGTAAGGGAATGTGACTTTTGTATTAGAACAGAAAAAAAATAAAAAAAGATAAACCACCAACACAAAGCAAAACCCCAACTCAGTTGATTTGAACTGTAATTTCACCATATAACTATGAATAGTAATCCTTAACTACAATCAGCTTTCCTTTTAAGTCATCTTTTTGAATTCCCACAATGGATCTCCATTCCTTGTCCCATTGCAATATGTACTGCGATACCTGCAGTCTTTGAGAATAGTCCTTTTTTCCTAACACAAACTGAATATTTCCGTATTTATCTCCTCCCTAGATTTGCTCAAGATAATTCGCAATAGTCATCAATTCAGACATGTCTATAAAAATGATGCAACTCATTTCAGATTTTAAATTTGTTCAGTTTGCAGTTAATCTTGAGCATTGCAATTATACTGTGTTACTGGATTGAAAATGGCAATTTTGAGCAAGAAGTGTATTAAATCATTGTGTTATTTCTGTAATGCTATCTTACAGGTGTCAAATTTAGTTCATTAAGAGGTTTAGATGCCTATTTTGAGCTTGCCTTTACGTACTGTGCTAATCCTTTACTAATATGTTTCATGCTGTTGATTAGCAAAGCTTTTTACCAAGAGGAAGAGCTTATTTGTCTCTAAAATTAATTCTAAATGCTTTGATTTTTAAAATATATTGTCAACATTAAAGTATCAAAGTTAGTTCAGCTAACTATATAGTTATCCCTTGCAAAATATCAAAATAATTTTTCCTTTTCATGCTTTTTATTATTTAGGAACTTGATGAAGTAAAAGAAGAAATATCTGTCTACATCTGACACAAAATATGTTTTATTTTCACATTATTTCTCCCCTTTTCTTGCCTTCCTTGAATTACCTATAAAGGCTTGCAGAGTGGTTTGTGGGTAGGAGGTAGTTTTACTGTAAATCTCAAAATGCATTTTTTTCTTAGATGAATGTTTCAGATGCATGATGTCTAAAAAAAATTATACAAGCCAGTTTTTATTTAGAAGGATCTTTCAACAGTTTCTATGTAACTTGCCTAATTACGGATTCAGTTTCAGAATTACACCCTTAAGCCTGTATGATTTTACATTTCTTAACCTGAAATTATTATGAGATGATTGTTCATATGTATACATTATTCCTTCACTTGCAGAGACGTGCACTCTTGAAACCTCGTACGTTCTCCCCAGAGCTGAAGTATGTGGATTACAGTGTAGAAGTGAGCATGCAAGAATTCTTTGAGGTTCCTCAGAAGTTCTCTATTCCAGTTTTGGCATCAAGCAGAGTTAATTTGCAAGCTCCATCAGCAAAAGAATTTTCACGTCAGAAAACAGGTAAGAATGCTGTTGAATATGATGATTTTTTTTCCTCTTAATCTCTACTTTTAAGTTTTTCCTAAGTAGATTCAGAAAATGATCTTTCTCTCCATTCTGCTATTGATCAAATCCTCAGCCTTGTCTTTGTCATCACTACCCAAGTTCTATTTTGTCAGTTCAAAACAGTGCTTTCCACTTGCCCTTGGTTTTCTGAAAGGCACACAACCACAGGAGACTTGCTCTAAACGAGAAATTAGTTTGTTTATGTCACAGTTTCTGAATTTGTGCTCATTTCTCACTTACACTTCTTATCCAACACTGATCTGTGCTCAAATTGTGCCAGTTATACCATGTATCTTTTCTTTTTTGCCTACTCCTCAGTCAGACTGAGGGAGGTGTCAACCAGTTGTACACTGTTTTCTCCCAGTCCCTCATCATGAAAAGCTGTGCATTAGTCTTCAAAGTGATCTTGTCAACTTTGGTCAGTCTCTGTTGCCTCTCATTTTTCTAGTGTCTTATTAAATTTTATACTCAAATCTTAATTGCTTTCTTTTGCTTGGCTTTTATTTTGCTCCTGCCTTTGCTAGTTGATTCATTTATTTTTAAATTGCTTTATTTAAACCTATAAAGCACTCTAGGTCTGATTTCTTAGAAGAACTTGAGTGGCTGAGGGAACTGGGGTTGTTTAGCCTGCAGAAAAGGAGGCTGAGGAGAAACCTGAAAGGTGTCTACAACTACCTGGAAGGAGGCTGCAGTAAGGTGGGGGTCAGTCTCTTTTCTCAAGTAACAAGTGATAGGACAAGAGGAAATGGCCTCGAGTTGCACCAGGGAGGTTTAGATTGGATACTAGGAAAAATTTCTTCACCGAAACGGTTGTCAAGCATTGGAACAGGCTGCCCAGGGAAGTGGCTGAGTCACCATCCCTGGAGGTATTTAAAAAACGTGTAAATGTGACACTTAGAGACATGGTTTAGTGGTGGACTTGGCAGTGTTAGGTTAACGGTTGGACTTGGTGATCTCAAAGGTCTCTTCCAACCTAAATGATTCTATGATAAAATTTGTGTTTATATTTACCTGCTAAGGTATCTATACATTATTATATCAAAGCTAATGTAATGCCCCACAGGTATCTGGTAACAACACACATAATTCTTGGTTTTACTGCTTAAAATGTAGATAGTAGTTTCCTTAGGGAATTTAGTAAAGGCTTGAATTATAGTCAGTCCACCAATGTGAAAAATCCATGGATTTTTTTTATCAATTCTTTTCTTAATCAATAGAGTCCTTCTGCATGTTTCTGCAGTTCACTTCTCCAAGGGTCATTGGAATCAGTCATGTGCTTTCACGGTGTATTTTGTTTTCATACTTGACGTATCCATTGTGGTTTTTGTTCCTTTTCTGGAATAAAAATAAGGAATTTCTTGATAATTGCTGACAAGTCTTTTTTGTTACAGATTCATTCAACTTAGATTGTGCTGTAAACTGTGCTGTAAAACATTTTATGGTGTCACTGGATATGTTTTTAGGAAGATGAAAATAGTTATTGCATTATTAGAAGCAAGACTAGCCTGATGAGTAACTGCAGGACTAGCAGTCAGTAGAAGCTGTAGAATAGATGTAATATGGGTTGGAGGCTGAAACATTTCTTAAATGACAGGATATTTAAATGCTAGTTAAAATACTTTTGTTGTCAAGTTAAAAAATAATTGCCTGTGTTTCTAATAATTGATGTAGAGCTGTACTAAAAAAAGTCATAATGACTTTGTTGAGTGGTGTAGGGGATTCTTTGGATTGCAGTGTAGAAGACGGGAATATCAGCTGGGAGAGGGAGGAAAATCTGCATGCACAAATCTGATAAGGACATGGTAAGACCTCCATCCTGATCTCAGAACAAAGGTTGTTAACTGACCAGATGGCAGGTCACTGTTGCTTAGCAACTTCTTAAATTATTTTTAAAGTCGAAGTGTGAATGAACGTATCTGAAAATTTTAGAATATTAATTGCTAAAATGTAGTGAAGAAACTACATTACAGTAAGGAAGCGGTTATTTTTCTGTTAGTCCATGCTGCTTCTTCATCCATCAAAGGAAATTATAAAAGTATCTGAAAGAGGGAAGAAAGCAATGGACAGTCAGAAACTAAATCATACTGCGGGGAACACAATCTTTTTGATACATATTTTTTCCTTCTAGGACACTTAAATAGTCACATGAGGGAGTAAAAACGTCAAGATCATACAGAGAACTAAATGGGACTTTGGTAGTGGATTTAGAGAGGTGGTGAGCTAAAGAACAGCTAAAAAGGGAAGCTGAGATAACCATCTGATAGCATGAAAGCAGACAAAGATTTGTTCAGTACAGAGACAGTGCTGGCTGATTCAGCGTGTTTGTTGTGCTAATGAGGAAACACAGGAATGTTTACAGGTACTTAGAAAAATCTAATATTGTGACAGAAGTCCCCAGGTGGTGTTCTTGTGGATGGAGGCAAAACATTGGTCTCATCTGAGAATTTTAACTTGATTATCTGAAGAATAAGCAGTATTTGCACAAAAATAAATAGACCTATGAATTTCTAGATATCAAGTTGAAATAAATGAAGACTGAAATATCAAAGCTAATGTAAAAATTAGTTGATTAGGGAAAAGAGAAATAAATTACGCTGGAAGATGGAAGTCAGTTATCATATTTCTGAGTACTTATAAATTATTTGTACCAAAGTTTAAGAAAAATTAAGGACCATAATTTTAGTACACAAAAAATTTGGGAAATAAAGTTCAGGCATACGTAGGATCTTCTCTGTTGTAGAAAGGGAAACATTCTACAGATAAATTTGAGCAATTGCCTAACCACGTGCAGCTCTGGAGTCCTCAGCACAAGAAGGACACAGATGTATTGGAACGGGTTCAGCGGAGGGCCACAAAGATGATGGGAGAGCTGGAGCACCTCTGCTATGAGGACAGGCTGGGAGAGTTGGGGTTGTTAAGCCTGGAGAAGAGAAGGCTCCGAGGAGACCTTATAGCAGCCTTCCAGTACCTGAAGGGGGTTTACAGGGAAGATAGGGAGGGACTTTTTATTAGGGAGTTTAATGATAGTAGCGGTTTTAAACTGAAAGAGGGTAGATTCAGATTAGATATTTGGAAGAAATTCTTTCCTGTGAGGGTGATGAGGCACTGGAACAGGTTGCCTAGGGAGGTTGTGGATGCCCCATCCCTGGAAGTTTTCAAGGCCAGGCTAGATGAGGCTTTGAGCAGCCTGGTCTAGTGGGAGGTGTCCCTGCCCATGGCAGGGGGGTTGGAACTAGATTATCTTTAAGGTCCCTTCTAACCTGAACCATTCTATGAGTATATAAATAATACAAGATCTATTACGACCAGCATCTAAAACTAAAGCACTGTGGTGGGTATCCAGATGTAAGAACAATTAACATGTATCCCAGAGTTAGGAAATTCAGGAATTTTCTGGAATAGGTTGTGCCTTTATATATTGCAACGTGACACTGGCAATGACTTTGAGTAATGGAAAAAGAAATGTATAGAAATTCTTGAGGCAGAGTGCTCACATATTTGCACGTGACTGTTCATGGATATTACAGCATGCCAGCACTGTATAAGAAGGGCTTCCTGTTTATTTGGTTTTCTTTTTTCAGACTTTTTTTGTTTGCAGTCTTGTGCCTTGAAAGGACTTTACATTACCAGTCGTACCATTAGCAGAAACCTGACAGTAATACCCTTGGACGAGAAGTATTTTAAAGGAAAGAAAATATATAGGAGTGAATGATTGATAGCATTTGATATGCAACAGTAATACAGCAGCATGTCAGTACCACCATATCAATACTTTATATTATACATTGTAATAATAACCAAATAGCAACTGCTGTTGCCATGTAATGTTAAATATACATATATATTGCTTCAGTAATGATAAATTTGTGCAGTTCTTTAAAATAATGGTAAGATTTTAATTTTCAAATAGATATGCACCTAAGCAAGTATGTCTGGATATATACTTACTGTATTTTATAAGCATGTATGTTATTGAACTTTTCTAAGGCATGCATGCACCTAGAATGCTTTTAGTCATGCCATATGGTTTAGTTTCTTTCCTAGCGTATAAAGATAGATATAAACCTAGGCAGGAACATAAAACTAAAAACTTTTTTTTTTTTTTTGATGGCTAGCTTGTGCTCTTTTGGCATTAAAATAGTCCAGGAAGAAATAAAAGTTCACAATGCATTTTCAATGAAAAAATGTTGTTCCACCTTGCTATCTAACTTAGATTCAATATCAAAAGCTAATATTGGAGTTCTGTTGCCTCTTACTACAGGATTTGACGGTGCTGGCTGCCTGCTGTTACACTTGCAAAGAATATCCAAAAAGAGTCGCCGCCCCCCCCCGCCCTCCTTTTTTTTCTTTCCTCCCTAGTGAATGGATGAAAAAGCTTTCTCTACAGAACTATCAAAAACTGTTAGAAATTTTCTACTTTCTTAATAATTTTTCTTACATTAATTTATTCAGATTGTTGTGGCTTCTTCCTGACTTCTGTTAAAAAAACACTACTGGCTTATTTATTTTTCCTCTTTTTTTTTTTTTTTTTTAAAGAAATCTTCTTTCCTTAGAGAATTCTAGATTGCAAAAAGAAAAGAACGTGTATTGCCATGTACTACATAAGTCTCTACCTAGCTCTTCTTACGTCTTTTTGGCATCAAGCCTTCATTACTAATTCTGCACTAACTTGCTATCTTGCAGTTAAGTGGTATAAAAACTTGGGTCTTTGATTCTCTCCATGTGGTACTTCCTTATGTATTCGGTTCGCTCTTTTTATTAGTTCCGAGCTCTATTCTCTGTTTGTAGCAAATTTTGCTTAATCTTCCTTCTCCCCTGTTGCTTGTTTTTTAAAGATCATCTCAGCCGCTTCCTTCTTGCAGTTGTGAAGAATCACTTTTGAAATTTTTTATATTTGTAAATTTTAGGCGGATGTTTTAAAGAGATCTTAGCTCTGTCTTTGGGTTGGTTTTAGATAAAGAGACTTAGAATTACTACTCTATTTTTCTCAATATAATACTTTATAACTTGGCTAATCCTTTTCAGTAGGGGCTATGCATCAGATGACTTAAGAAAGCACCTTAGCTTTACTATGTTTCTTAAATTGTATTAAGCAAACTTTTTACTTGGCAGTATTCCAGTTGCCTATTGGCATAGTGACTGTGGAGCCTGCTTGTTTCTAAAGCTTTTATGAGTATTCTTCAGAAATACTAAGGGGCAATGTTTATTAAACAACCAACCCCTAAGAAGCTCTTTGTTCTACTTTATTGTAGTGCCACGCAGCTCTTCACTGGATTCTGCATGTGATATATGAATATGGCTGCTGAGTACTCATGACAAGACATTGAAAAAAGTCTCTGACAGTTGCATTTTTACATCAATTAAGGAAAAACTGCTTTCATTCCTTCCCCCGCCCCCCCCCCCCCCCAGATCTCCTTTTCTGATTGATCAAGTGTATTTAACTGTTTGCTTAGATGTATAATGATATACTGTATTTAAGTGGAAAAAAGAACCACTAAACAGTAGGTTTTTTAGGAACTCTTCTACAAATCTCTTGTATTCAAGTAAAGTGAAAGAAAATCAGCAAATAAACATACACAGTGATAGCAAAATTCCAAAACATATCAGCACTCATTAAGGGATATAAAAAAATGTTTGCTTTTTCAAGACTACTGAGTGGAGTGATGTTCTAATTTAGATGAGCTCATTTGAAGACGCAATAGAGAAACAGAAGTCAAGAGAGTCTGAGCTCCTCAATATGTTACTTATTTAACCATCTAGGACTCCATACCTGCAGCTTAATTCAGTCTTCAGCTTAATTTAACCAGTTATTTGTGACACATGCGTAGTGTCAGAGGCTGAGAAAAGTTCACTGTGAAATTTAGCTTTGAGCTTCTAAATAGATAGAACCATCGTTGCTGAATAAAAGCTAATATAATGTGCAAGTAATTGGCTAACTGCTGAAGGCCCATAGTCCCCAACCTTCAAAATATGCCAATAAATTGTGATATAGAAGAATAGCATTTGTGTTCTTGCTCTTTCCCTCCTACCACAATTTGCAATAGGGCTAAACAGCGATTACTATACCATGTGCCATTATTACTAACCTCTAGAATATGTTTTTTCTTACATTTTAATGTCAAAAGAACTGACATTACTTTTCTTCTGTTAGCTAATGCAATTAGAGGATTAACTTTGAATTCAGGTCAGGCAGATCTAAAATGATGAGTTGTAAGATTTTTTTAAGAACCAGAAGGCATGGACTTCGTTAATTCCCGATGGTGATCAGATTGTCTTTTACAATAAGTAAATGGCACAAGATGCCAGGCAGTTTCTAGAGAACATGACCAACACCTGTGTGCTGTAATTTAGCTTTCCAGGCATGTGTGGTGGGTGATATTACATGCCAAAAGTTTTGCTTTTGCAAATACCCCTGTTTTGACAACTGTGTCACAACTAAACCCAATTCAGATATTCAGATTCAGGATCAAGTAAATCTTTCCCATAGGCATTTATCTAATATAAATCTATAAAATAAAACTGTTTACCTATTTCACATGAAATATCTCCCCATCAAACAATAAATATCCTGTCTAGGGAAGGAAGCTGTAGCAAAACGCTGTATTTTTCTGCCTGACTTTTCACTGTTGGAGAAGTGATTGCAGTCTTGTACATTTCCATGGATGCAGGCTCTGCTTCCTGTTACACAGAAATAACATAAATGCTGCCCATTGCTGACTGTTACTAATTGTATCTCAGAAATTGTTAGGCCAGTTGTGACCACATAGATTATTTTTATTAAATCTTTGAATTAATTCCTAGACTAATCTTTGCTGAATATCTTACGAGACTGAGAAAGAAGAAAACATGCTAAGCTGAGAGACTTTTAAGCCCAGTTTACGTTATGGTATTTAAAACTAGCATAAAAAATATTTTGCAGAAAAAAAAAACAGTCTTCACCTATAATTCATGGGCAAGTGATTTCTGTAATCATTTTGATTTGGGGATCTTGCCTCGCTTTCGGAACCACATCTTATTGCATAAAATACCTGTCATGTTAAATAAATGTCACCAATTGATTTACTTTCCTTTTTGCTGATTGTAATTGATGATAATATTTCAATTATTCAATTGACCTATTCTTCAATGTATTTTTTTAATGCATAAAACCCAAATATTTTAACAAAGGAAATGCCAAACTAAATATTGTAAATATGGAATGGGACAGGTAGGAAGACTTATCTTGGTTTTGTTTTTTTTTAATTCTTCTATGGGAGGCATTTCTGTTTGAAAGTGTGCGTTTCAAAGATGGCTCCGACTCTGTGAAAGATAAACCTAATTACTAGTAATTACAATTTCCATTTAGTGCAAGAAAGTACAACTCATGCAGAAGTGTTTTGGAGCTTCCAGTACACTGTATTATCTTTCTTCAAATACATATTGTAAACATCTATTTTATAGAATCATAGAACCACAGAATGGTTCGGGTTGGAAGGGACCTTAAAGATCATCTAGTTCCAACCCCCCTGCCATGGGCAGGGACACCTCCCACTAGATCAGTCTGCTCAGAGCCCCATCCAGCCTGTCTTATCTTGAAATGCATGTATGATGTGTACTTTAAATTTTGAGTAAATATTTTGTTTCAACATCCTAAAATAACTCTTATAGGCAGAGAAAATTAGGGACTGCACTAATGAACTGAAGAATGTAAAGGACAGTTTCATTCCTTGCATAACTGACAAAATCAGGTCACTTTTGTGGAAGATAGCCAATGGGGATAATAACTTAGTGACAAAATAGAAAAAAGAGTAATAATTCAAAAATTACCAGGCCATTAATCTTGTCTTTAAAAGAGAACAAACTAATTAATTTCAGATAGGGTTAAACCTGAGGTGCAATTTATAATCTTTTTGATAGCCTAGTAATGTTGAAAGATTAATAGTGTCATTCTGTATGATTTGTCTCGAGCTATTTTTTGGAAAAAACTGAAGTAGTGATGGCATAAGGCAACAAGAAAGCTTCAGTTTGCTGTTCATTTGCAGAGAGGTGGGAACTGAATACATGAGGAGCACCACTTAGGGAACTAGAATGAGCAGCATCGCAAATGAGGATTGATTGCACTTTCAAAATTCAGTAGTCGTCATTGAAGATTTTAGAATAGTTTGAGTCCAGTTGTCATATAAATAATCAGAAAATAACCCAAATTAAGGAAGAAGGGAAATTCCACAAGAATTTGTCAGGTGTTCCCCCCTCAGGGAGAAGCAATTTGTTTGGAGTTTTAACTGTAAGGTTCCGTTGTGTCATTACACTGTCTCTGACCTTCCCCATTATCTTTTCCAACTTTAGGTATTGGTTTCTAACCTTGGAAAACAGTGAAAAGAAGCAGTCTTTGTTACGTATAAAACTTCAGTGAAGTTTTTACAGTTGCAGTCTTCACGTAGTTTTTCAGGTTTCTTAGGGACTCTTGGGAGAGTTGGACTGGGGAACTATTTTTATGGCCAGTCGGTGGATTTCCTCATGTGCCTTCCCTTCTCCTTTGGAAAGTGTCCTACGAGGGCTATTGAAGGGCTTAAAATACTGTGAAAGAGTCTGATCCTTTCTGTAAGCAAGAGCAGAGGAGAAAGTCTTTGCAGCAGAATTGTTAGACCTGGCTATGTCCAAAGATGGACAGCATTTGTATTGCTTCTTCCTTACTCTGGAGATTACTGAGGGGAGTTTTTCCTGCTTGCTGTGGATTGGGCAAATGAGACTTTTCATGATTCTGTTCCAACTTGGACACCCCTTGCATTTTGGGAAACACAGATTTTTTCCATCCAAAATTGGGCATAGGGAAAGTCTAGTGAGTACTTCTCATGAGAACTACTAAACAGAATTCCAGTCATTGTTGGGGCTGCTGTTAGCCAAATATACTGTATTGTCTCTGATATCTCTCATGGTAGCTGTTGACAAAAGTATAGTAACTAATATACTTTTTTTGATATTTACAAAAATTCATATACATTAAATTTTTCTACTAGATTTAATAGATCTTCTTTCTGTGCATTACTAAAAACAATAGAAAATATTGTTTAGATGCTTAAATATACCTTTTTTTAGGAAAATAAAAAATGGTCTATGCTTATATGGTAATAGTCCTAAAGTTCTATTGGTTCTGTTGTTTGTTTTAAATTGTTGCATGTACTGCTGAGAAGACTCTCCTGCAGTTTATTGGAACTCTCTTGAGATTCTGCTTGTGAATTCAATGTTCGTGAAAAGCTTTACAACATTATGATTTTTTGGTTTTGTTTTTAGATAGAAGTGATGCAGTTGAACTTCCTATAAAATTCATTCCTCAGTATGCCGGTTGCTACCACTGTCAGATTCTTCTGAAGTCCTCCTGCGACGTTCGTGTCTATGAGATTGAATGTGTAGTGAATACAGACTGTGCTGAAGCAGAGCTTGAATTTCTAACTCCAGCTTACCAGGCAGTGATTCAGGATATTCCAATAGTAAGTTCACTTTACTAGTAGAAACTAAACTAAGATTCATGATTTTTAAAAACTGGACTCTGGATCAAAACTGGTAAAATTTATACTTGTAAAATGCAGAAATATATGTAAACACTGATTTGAGTATTATTACTCAAAGTCCATATTGGATATAATATAAATCTTGTTGGGAAATATAGTTTCTGGCAGTTCTTAAAGTAAATTATTAGTTCAATGGGGTTATTTCTAATGTTTCACTTCAATCCTGACAATGGTTAATCTGTTGTTTAATAATGTTATCACACTGAAAGTGAAAAAAGGAGTTGTTTAATCTAGAGAATAAATGTATTGTTTCTGAAAAAAAAAAGCGAGATGTTGAGGAGTAAAACAGGAGAACTAGATTACATGCAATTTGAAAAATATGGCAAGCATAGGCAATATATCATATATAGTTTTATCATATCTATTTTGGATATGAAACCCTTGACACATGAGAAGTAAGACCAGGGAGTGAAGATGGATTGCAGGTTGGAATATCATCTCCTTCAGAAAATTATTGCTCAAAATTTAGAGAACTTTTCTGATTCGAAAGAAAAAAAAATATTAAAAAATTATAGGAAAAGAACGTAAGCTGTGAGGGAAAGGGTAAAGGTTCAATCAAGGATACTTAATATCTGGGGAAAGACCAAACTGTGGGCACTCTGTGAAATATTAAAAGTAGACAAGGAAATAGTTAATTAAGGAAAAAAAAAAAGTGAAGAAAATGAAAGGAAATCATATTACAGTGCTGTCTTTTGTTACACATAAATTTTAAGAAATTAATATATTATTTATTAAACATTGATTTCTTGAATGTAACATTAGCTGAAAAACAGCTGTATATAACACAGAAAGGTAAAGTTTTTTACCTCCTCATTTAAACAGAGAGTTTCTAAAGAGATTGGCTTTATTCTTTTGAAATTTTTTTTTCCGCTTCTGAGTGTTCCTGAGTATACAGTTTTAAATTTCATGCATGATTCATGCTTTTATACTTTGAAGTCCTGCTTGTTTTCTTGGCAAGGAAATAAAAAAGTACCCCAGTTGGAGTGTATACTTTCTCTGTGTGTTTGTGAGAGAGAGAATGTCTGTCTCAGTCTGTTCCTTTCTGTGGAATGCACACACGTGGTCATAAAGTCTGCTTTAAATGTTACACCCTAAATTTGAAAAATCAAATGTTTATGAACAAACAAATATAAAAATGTGAAGTTGCTCCTGTCCTTTAACATCTTAACCTTAATTTTGTGATTGCACTTTTTTTCACATGGTTTCTTTTATGTTCAGTGTAAGAAATGTGTGTTACTCTGGTAAGAAGTTAGATATTTTACAGTTTTATATAAATTCATTCTATCTGGAGCTTCTGCATCTACCAGAAAATTTTACATACTTTTATGTTGCTAGTTAGCACTGTTATATTTGTCATTCAAATTACTGATCTTCGAAATACTCCATGGAAGAAAACAGTTGCTCGTAGAGAGTGAAACTGAGGAGTGTGGTTGTTCAATCTGTTAAACTTAGTTTCTTGAACCTAATAATTAGTGTTCAAAGCACTTTTTACAGACACTAGCAAACTAACCGTCATAATGGCTGTGTGGTAGGTAGAATACTTTATAAATGGAGCAAATAAAATGGTCAAGTAATTTGCTTAAAGCCACACAGTGAATTAGTGACAGAAGCAGAATAAGAACCCATCTGAGTCTAAAATCTGTGATTATTTTTTTTATCTCAGAGTTAAGGCTGAAGTTTCTGTAATTCTCACAAGCATGAGGTGAATGTAATTGTCCCATCATTTACTTTCAGCCTCGCCAGTGAAAGGGATAGGTCCTTTACATGCAGCCTTATTATGTACCTTGGATTTAATCACCTACCATCCTTTGGAAAGATTGTAACTCCCCTAGCATTAATTGTGTTTCTTATTGACTTAACAGGCTTCAGATAAGATTTCGCATTAAGCAGAAATCCTGTAAGAATTAGATGATGAAGTAACTAAAACTGTTTGTTAATGGACAAGTTCAAGGGAGTGGAATTTAGCAAATATTTTATTTTCATTTTCTAATGTTTGTGGTTGACCCTAATATCTTTCTTTAGAGGATAATTTTAGACAAATTCATGCTATATTAGAAGGATTTGTTACAGAAGAATTTCAAAGTGACCGTGTTTGTCAACTACATTTCTCCAACTGACAAGTGTTCAAGATTAAGAAGAAATACTTAGTGGTTTTATCATCACTAGTATGGATAAAGGAAGCATCTGATACCAATGGCATTAGAAATCATTGAAAATAAAACGCCTTAACCCCCCAATTTTCACTCTCCTCTTTTCCTTACCAAAGAACAATCATGGTGATGATTTTTCCTCTGTCCAACCTTTTAAAGCAGTAGATTAGCAAAGGGTGATGACCTGCCAGTTTTAAAAATGGCCAAGCTGTGTTTCAAAATGATTGATTTGTTTCTGGTGTTGTGGTAAAAATAATAATAAAAAAAAAGCAGGAGAATAAAAATAATCTTCTGACACCTTTTTTTCCCTTTCATTTTATCTTCAGCATGAGGATACCAGTTAATTTTTTTTTTTTTTCCATGTTTTCCACCAGAGATGATGTAACTGTTGTTATTACAGAATTGGAGACCACAGTGATTGAAGTATTTTGAAAAACTCAGGCACTCACACAACTAGTAGGAAATTTACCTCTTAACAATAAAGAATTAAGCATCAGTCACACAAAGCTTAGATATATGATGCTGCAGGTCTTGTGCCATTCCTTGGAGTTATCTCTGATAACCACAGGTGGTGGTTCTTAGTTTCTGAGGTTGAGATAGCTGAGCTTGAGAGACTTTCAAAGAAGGAAGCAAGGATTGAAGTATCATCTCTATTTCCAAAAATCCATTGTTTGTCTCTGACAATTATAGACAGTTTTCCATGGATGAAGACCATTATGGGTCAAAGGATTACTTCCTCTTTTCATAGGTGAGATCAGTCTTCTGTGTATTGTTAAGGCAGGTATTGGCTCTTGAATGCCAGTTTATTTTCTTTTTCAGATGGATGTTAACCTTTTTGCAGACTGGATGTTCGGTTGTCTGATTCCTTCAAATAGTTTGAGACTTGATGGCATTATTTTAGTTTTACTATTTTTATGCAGTGCCACGCATGTATTACAAAATATGTCACTTTCTACCATAATCGAGCAGTATGGGATACATCTGTATGAAAGGCAAACATTTTTCTTAAATAGGCTTTTATACTACTCAGGACAGGCATTCTTTAAAATAGATTAGTCTCTTGAAAGACCAGTTTCTGAGAACATATGACTGTAAATACTCCTTTGGAGTCCTTAATCCGTGAGCAAGGCTTATCCTGTAATACGGCCAAGTGAGAAATACATGCTCAGCAGCACTTTAAAGAGGTAGAAAAAGATTTTCTGCAGATGGAAAAGGGGCGGAATTTTGGAAAGCATTAAACAGCACCATAAAGATACTTGTAAATGTTTATAATGATACTTATAAATTCTATCTTGACCATTAGCTATGTCATGTACATATTCTTCCAAAAAGTATTCCTGCTGACAATATTGCTACTGATAGTATTGGTATCAGTGCCTCTGACTGCCAGGAATAAGGGATTTATTATTAGCTTAATTAATTTTTAAAATGCACTGTTTCATTCTCCCCAAAGGTGCTCTGAGCCAGTACTTTGGGAAAATGAGTATAGTGCTCTGTTTTGATGATAACTGCAAGTAAAAGTTGAAATGCGTATTAAAAGCTTTAGCTGCATAATCTAATTTACATCTTTACTTTGATTTCAGAGTAACATGTCCAGCCAGAACTGGCAACTTGAAGCAATTTTGGAAGGACAGGGTTTTTACGGCCCTCCTGTAATAAATGTGGGTCTTGGTGAAACGGCTCTGTATCCTCTCATGTTCAAGCCTATTGCTGAGTGCGTAACAATGGTAAGAGGGAAAGCAGTTTCAACATTTGGAAAGGATGCTTCTGTCAATAAAACTTCCATCACTGTCCAAATTATGAAAGTGCTTAAGCAGTTACTCACATTAGGCATCTGCTTGAGAGTCAAAAATTGAAAGATTGCCTACGAGCTGAAGTAAAAAAACCAAAGAAACTAACTTTGCAAAGCTTAAGGTTAGGCGTGATAGATTTCCCTACCACCCTTTGTTATCTCTTCCCTTATTTGCTCTTCTATCAAATCCTCCATTTTAAGGAAACGACCAGTTACTCTGTAGAGATTCTGAACTTTGATCATAAAAATGTGTGTTGTGTTAGTCTGAATTTAAATACTTATATTAAATTGTATTTCATTACCTAAGTAATAAAGTAGTAACATTGAGTATTTCTCATCACAAATGTATTTGTGATGGACACTTTGTTTCATAAAATAATTTCTGTTACAAGTTAACTCACTACTTAGAAGCTGCTTTTGCCACCCAAGTAATCACTATTCTGAATGCAAAAATGAAGAGTGGAGCAAAGGTTATGACACCTTTAGCAAGAAGCAATATATGTATTTTTGCCTGTATACTAGCTGAGAGATTTTGGCTGCAGGTTGCTATTCAAATGTGTGAGTTGTCAAAGACAATAAAAAATAAAAAATGTTCTTTGAAATACTAGTAATCCTTCTACCTGCATTACCAACCAAATATAATATAGTTTAGGAATCCAGTATTTTAAAACTATTAAAAGCCAAAAGCCCTGAATTCTTTGATAACAAATAATTATGAAGATCATTTTAATTGAACGACAGATGGAAATGATTGAGCAAAGTTATATTTTATTTGAGGAATCAGGATGCATGAAAACATTTTCTTGGATATTTGTTTTCCAGGAAGAAGCCAAGAAGTATAAAATCTAGAAGTATGAAGGCTTTATATTGTTAAATTTCATAATTTACAAAAATTAAAAATAAAAGCTTTTGTTTCTTTAGTTTTCTTCTCTGTTTAGCTGCAGAGTGTACTTAAAAAGTAGAAAAGTCAATAGGAACACTTTCTTGTAAGCATGCTTTGTTGCCTGGATTTAAGACTAATAGACTAAAGGAGTTAATTTGGCAGCCAAAGGGGACTTTTACAGTGCTGAAACTTTTTTTTTTCGTCTTTCTTTGTCATAGGGAAGGCTTATTCTGCGAAATGATACAGCTGGCACTGAAAACGTCTTTAGCCTTAAGGGAACAGGGAAGAAACCTCTGGCACAGGATCATATTGTGATAGACTGCGAAGTGAGAAAGGTCACTCGAAAAATTTTATGGGTGCCCAATTATACTAGGAACAAGTTAGCGTACAAGGTAAATTTTTTGCAATAATGTGACAACTGTTTTTCTACCCAAGGGCCTACAAATTGTGTATTACAATAGCAAATATTATTGTAATTACGGATACACTATTAAAATTAATGTATCCATGAGAAATTATATCTAACTGTAGTTTATAGTATATGGATATGTTTACAGTGAGGAAGTCTGTGAAATAGTATATAAGTTAATTGTATGTTCCATGGAAAAAGATTTATTAGTTTTTTTTAGTCCGATTCCTAAGGGGACAAAGCTTGTACAACTGCACTGTTCATTTGCTGGTCTTTCCTCCCTTCTTCCTCCTCTAGCTTGAAAACAGTGGCCAATTCCATCAGTTTTGAAAACATAGAAGGAGCTTGAGAATACAGGGTTCCTAAAATCTTCATAAAGCACTGGTATATTACAGGAAAAGGACAAAAATTATTATCCTACTAAGGGAACAATTGCAGTATGAGCTCACTATATATCTGTTCCTAGTGGCCTAATGGCCTGGCCAGTCAGTGCTTGCATTTCTTGGAACAAATTATAGCAGTTAGTGTCTTTTGCCCAGCTGTTGTTTCAGAGATATTGGAGGAAGTTGGGAATACTTTGTGTGTTTGTTAATGGGAAAGAAAATTTAACGGAAATAACAAACTGGAGTTGCTGAAGGGTAGTGGGTCACTGGGGAGATGAAGAAGGAGGTACTGAGGTAGTTGTGATTTCAGTGGAGGGACATAAGCTATAAATTCTTAGAAAATACAGTTTTGTTAGCTTCCCTGCTCTGGAAGATCCTTTTTACTATTAAATATAATCCTTATTATTTTTCACTCTTTTAGTTAAATGTATTTACACAAACACATTTTCCAATTTAAAAACACTGTCATATTACTGTGAGTGTACTATTTTCCTACCATTTATCTTATCTGCATTTAGTTTGAAAATGAGAAAAGTATTTCAGTAGTATTCCTCACCTTCCTTATCCATGTATAGGACCCCATGTCCTAAACCAGTAGAGGTGGAATGTACATTAGGGCAAAAAAGATGACTTCTGCTTTTCTTCTCTTTTGCTCAACAAAAGCCATCTTTGTGACTCTATGGCATTTAAATCTATAGAAGATAGCATCTAGATACTGTGGATGTATACTATTTGCTAGGAGGGCTCAATCTGTGAAAACAAGGCAGGAGAGTGCTCTAAAAATTGACAGCATATGTAAATAGATATTTTTGAACTGTATATTTTTGTAGAGATTTAGGTGTTGGGGTTTTTTTGGGTAGTTTTTTGGGGGGGGGAAGGAGGGAAAAAGGGAGAATGTAGATTCTAGAAGATAAAATCTGACTAGTTAATTAGTGTGGACTTGTGAAATGAGTGATCTTTTGTTCTCAGCCTTTGTATCGGTAGCACCAAATGCTGCTTTACTCAAAATGACAGATATTGTTAGAGTGGGCCTCAGCTTATTTTATAAATAGAGATAAGGTCTATACCAGCAGCACTCTTCTGTTGGTTTGAGGGGAGTTCATGGCAATGGGAAATTCTTCCTTAAACTCTTGCTAGTCTCCAATTTTTCACTATTACAGGAGGATTTACATTTAATACTTTGTACATCAGAAAAAGGTCCAGCTTCATGTTCCTATTTTTTAACTCATTAAAACCCCCAAACAAAGTAGGAAACTTATTTTTTTGGTCATCACCAACTTTGACACTTCTCAGTAATCTTAGCTTTTTAGATGTGAATGCATTTACGTTTATAATACATTTGTACTTTTATCTATGAAATAAGTGAGTTTTTTTGAAAGTTGTCAACAGAACTAATTCCTCTGCTTTTTGTGCCAATGAAAGTGAAAGACACTGAAATATCAAACTTCAAAATGAATGCATTAAAATTATTCATTGCGTGTCTTTTTCAGAAACTTTGTGTTAAATGAGTTTATGACAGTTGTGACTATTCCAGGGTGAGCTGGGTCTGATTGAACTTTGACCTCCTTGAACATGTTCTCTGGGTACCAAAATCTGGGTTTTGGGTGTTTTTTTTTTTTTTTTCCGCCTATTTGGTTCTGTGGTGGTTTGTTTTGTTGTGGGGTATTTTTTGGCCTCTGTAAAGTACCGTTTGACAGTTCAACCATCTGTGCTCTTTTTGCTGTGGAAGTTTTGGGAGAACAGTAGTAAGGCCAGATATTTCATGCTTGTATGCATGTAATAAATTAATTGGTGTGAAAAATGTATTTTCTCTATACTAGTATTTCACCCAGGAGCTGTTGCAGAACAGTTGTTGAAGCAAGGTGGGTTGGAATTGTTAGAAAAGGCATGATTACAAAATCTACCAGTGTCTGGAAACTGTGTTCTCGACAAAGCAAACAATATTAATTACTTCAAGCACTCTCCAGCAGATGTCACATAGTGTCTTGTGCTATTGTAGTGAGTGAAGATCATTTGCTGGCTTTTAATTCCTAAAGGGTTAGTCTGTAAATTAGGATTTAATCAGGAAATCCAGAACATGATCACCCTTTTCTGTAGTTATTGAGAGAAAGGGGAAAACCTCCTCTAAGAGGGAACTGTGCCCAACAACCTTGTTAGAAATGCAAAATAAACTTTGTTTGCTCAGAAGTGTATAGCACAAAGGGCATCAGGAAGAAGTGATACTGATTTTGTTGTTGTTGTTCATTCCATGCTGCCTGATTACTGTAATTTCTGGATAGTCTGTTGTGAAGCAGAACACAACAGACTGTGATTTTGTCTTTGTCAGTGTTTCCCTTGGGGGTGGTTGCTGACAGCCCAATAACTCCTCCTGCTTTTTAATCCAGCATCTTTGAAATTTTACCATATTGTCCTTTAGCTAAGTTGATGATTAGGTAGAGGGAATCTTGTCAGCTTTGATGGAGACAGAACAGAGATAATAAAAAAAGTAATAGTTTTAGAAATATTTTTAATGGGACCTTTTATAATTTTGTTGACTAGTGAATGTCTTCATTATTGAATTGATTGGTTGGTTTGCCCCGTTACATCCTCCATTGATGGAGTGTATACACTATAGAAGGTAACTTCTCATAAATAAACTGGGACATACATGGTATTTTTAAAAAACATAATTATTTCATTTGCTGAACTAATAAAGCTCAGCCTATATTAAGAATAGTGTAAGATGTGCCAGTAGCTGATGAGCATAATAATTTACAGGCCTGTCCATAAGCAATTTACATGGAATACTTAACAATAAGTAATTTAGCTGAATTAATACTTGAGTAATTTTGCCTTTGAGGTGTAAATTTAGCTTCACTCTTCCATTTTAATAACTGAATATACTAAACTATAAAGTTAATAAAAACTCATTTCATTAGAAATTAATTACACTGTATATATGCTACCCTGTTTCTCAGTATTCGCTATATACCTAATAGCTTCAACAAAAGTAAGGGTACTGCTGCAAAAGTGACTATTGAAATTGAAAGTTAAGTCTGGGAGGTGGAAGGGGGAAAGAATACTTTCCTTTCTTCCATTAAGAAAGCCCTCTTCCCTCTGATTAATGCTTTTCCAATTTCAAACATATATAGAGTGCTCATGTCTGGAGCAGCAATAATTCTTGTATGTGTGGTTTGCCTGTCTGTGCAACCACTAATATGTATCAAGAGAGTTGGGGAGGGAAGAAGTGACTTTGGAAGTCAGTGGAGGTCATGTGCTTGCGTCCATCAGTCTAGCTTTTAAAATGCTAAGCAAAACACTCTCATTGCCCACCAAGCTTTCCATGAAAGACAATTTCCATAAATTCCTTGAAAAATGTGAATGTTTTATGAACTGTTTTCTACTGATTGATGTGTAGACTTTAGGGAAATACCGCCACTGTGCTCTTCATGGCTGGTTCTAGGGGATATTACAACACACAGTCTTTCTTGCGATTAACTTACTCCTGGGTCTGAAAAACATTACAACAGAATTCATAAAGAATTTGTGCACATATAATGTCAGCCAGAGAGCGCATCCTTCTCTGATGCTGAATTAATATAAGGTTAGTGACTGCAGTGTAAGTGGATTTTAGTGTCTGTAAAATTAGATTCAAATCATTCTACAGAGAAAGGAAATGTAAAGTATCTCTATAAAATCCAATCTGTCAGTCTCATGACAAAAATTTTTATACCATTTTAATTTGATTTTTATATAAAATTCTGTCTGCTGGATATAAATAATTATATGGTGTGTTGATGGTTGCTCCTAACGACACCTTTGATAGTAACTTTAGCTACAAAGGTGCCTAATTCCTTCATGGCTTGGTTTTGCAGTAAAAATATAAAACTGTGTAACTGTTTTTCTCAGTGCTGTTCAAAATAGATGTCATTAAAGTAAACTCTCTAGAGGAATCTGAAGGCCCACCTAAATTACCTTTCAGGTATTAGGTTATACAAACTATTAGTAATTTCCAAAAGTATTGTAGAATGAATATATAATCAAAAACTATGAAAATCCCTGTTGTTCAATGCGTTTCTCTGTCCTCTCTCTATGCATTTTATAACTACAATGTCAATGAAAGAATGAAATGAAGGTTGGGTATTTGTAACAATTCTCTCGAAATAATAAAATTATATACCGTAAACCTTTAACCAGGGACTTCCCTGTTCAGGCTGAGTATTGTTTGGTAATTTATGTGGAATTTCCTGAAAATAAATTCCATGCAACTGTAGTACTGATTGCTGAAGGTCCTATACCCTCATCAAGTTTTCAATGTTTTTGGCTTCCACATTGCCTACCAGAACTTCTCTAACAGGCTTCACTACAGAAAAAACATTCTTTATAGCAATAATGAATGGTACATAGAATAACTGTGGTTGTTGGGAGGGTTTTTTTGTGATTACTAGTTATGAAATTGATTGATCAAGTAAGGGTATAGTAAGATCCTTAGATTTGATTTGTTTCTTGAGATAGGTTAGTGGTCTTGACAGGTGGCCTGGCTGGGTTACAAATGTGGATTATGCTGGACTCTTCATTATGTAGAACTCCAGATTGCAGCTGAACAGAAGGGAATTATTTGGGGAATATACTCAGTGCAATGCAAAGATGTTTTATTTCAGTGTTTTAACATGATGGTGGCAAAATAAAAGTGATTGCAAGAACTAAATGAATTCCTAGTAATTCAGGAACTTGCAATGTATGCACTGAAAGGAGGATGAGGGACAGTAATGGGGGCTTCTTCGGAAACATCTGTCATTCTTAACAGTATTGAAAAAAATGAGGTTATCAGATTGATCAGTGACTCTCACAAACCTAGTTCTGACCTAGTGTAAAGGAGCATTAAGTTTTTAATAAGTAGAGCCTGTCAATATTGTTAAACAGACCTCAGAAACAATTTTCAAATGGAAACATTGAACATATTACTGTATAACTTCATTATACAAAGAGATAGTGGAATTTAAGTATATTTGATTAAGTTTTGTACAACTGTTTACCACTTTGGCTTGAAGCATCGGCTGACATTTTTGAAGTTATGCTTATTTGGTTATTCAACTCTGGAAAAAAGGATTTTTTTTTACTATAATTTTGAAGATTGGCTTGCTATTCCTATTCATCTTAAATAGCCATATTACAGTTCTGCAGAATGAGTTTTCAAATCTGTGACTGATAAATTAGATTAAAATTGTAATATTTTACAAATCTGCTGCATTTATACTTTCTGGCTGTGTGTAAATAATGACTTCAATTATAAGACAATAGAGAATACTGTAATTTAAAAATTAAATCCTTGAAGATGGATAGATTTGAGCAAATTTTCTGCAGGGTCACAATGATAACTTTAATAATAATTTATATTTTGTTTTTATTGTGGTATTCTACAATTCTTATTTTCTGAGTGATAGTGAAAGAATGTAACATACGATGTGTGGGTTTGGGGAAATTTGTGGATACTGAAAGCTGGTTTTTCTTCACTGAATTAATTGTAGTGATTGCATGATAAATATTACGGCAACTTGAACAGCTTTGCTGTTTCTTAATTATGTCACACATTGTCTTTCTAACCAAACCTATGCAAATAAAGCATCTAATTTTCTTATGAATTTGAAGGACTGATAATGGTACATAGAGCCAGGCTTTAATACAGAAATTATATTCGAAGTTCTGTTCCATTTCAGTTTATTATGTTAGTTCTTTATTAGATTTTTTTTTTAAATGTGAGTAGTACCAAGGTATTTTATTGGTTATCCCACACAGTTTTACATTGCAAAACAGGAAAATTAACTTTCTTTTCTTGTGAGATCTTAAGAAGAAGGAAATGTTAGAATGGTAGTAGGAATGTTAGAAAGGTGTTCAAGAATGGAAGAACTACTAGTAGGAAAATTCTTACAAGACAGAATTAATATTGATTGTTTTTTTGGCAATAGGATGCACACAAAGATTGTAGATGAGAATCAGCAATGTTTCATAGTTTCCAGGTGCTTTAAACTGATCAATATTTTAAGAAACTGCAGTTATTCAGGCCTGATAATAAATTCTGTGTGTATGTATGTATAGATCCATCTATTTCTATTTGTATGAATACTGTGTGTATGTGTATATCTATCTAATGCCACCCTTGGTATGACTCCATCCTAAAAGCTTAATTTTTGGTTATTGAACAGGTATGGAACACAAGATTTCCTTTGTCATGTGCGTTTTGTGAGAGCACCTTTCCCCAGAACATTCCCAGTTAATGTACTCTGTATGCACTATTATTGCTGATAGATACAAATTCTTCCTCTTGTGTAGAATCATCCCTATATGCTACAGTTTCACTGCTTTTGTCTTGTCATGCTGATATCTACGGGGATACATTTGGGACAAGATTTTTGTCTTTCAAGTTTTCTTTGATGATTCCTAAATTACAAACAGCTCCTTGAATCCAAGACTTCTTTCCCCAAATTCCAGTTAATTTATCTGTAATTGTTCATCATTCCCTTCTTGCAAATGAGGACAAAAGCTAATGGATTTCTCCCACTAACGGGTAGAAGCAATTCCATATTTTGACTCCTTTTTGGATAGCATGTAAATCAGAAGAATTTTTTTTTTTGTTTATAGAAGAGCCCCTTAGGCCCATTTTCTTAATTTACAATTTATTTGCCTAACAATAATGACCCATAGCAGGTTTTGTGAGGCACGTTCAGGTTCATGGTTTTGCAGATTATTATTGGATGTAAAATTACATAAAACTACGTAATGCTACATCTAAGACTAAAATTGTGTCTTATTCTTACATACAATCCTTATAAATAGGCATTCTAATAAGAAACAGCGCGCTCTCTAATTTTTATAAGGAAGTGGACTTAAAGCTCACTGTATATAAATTCTCTCATTGTTTCACTCAGAGGTTTCCTCTACACTTATGAAATCTTTGCAAGAAGTCATTCTTGTCAAAATCTGAAATTTCTGGACTTTCTCCTATGTGTAGTTTTACATTCTCCATCTTTTTCGCTTTCTGAGTGTTCTTGGATATATTTTTACTGTATTAGTATATATGTAATGTATCTACAGGTAAGCAGACAGGCGATTACACAACATTATGCCATATTGGAACCTCAAACTCCTGTGAATGCTTCTCATGCTATATTAAATAGGATTCTTGGTATGAATACTGATATGAATTTAAGTGTAGGCACATGCATTTAGTATCCATTTGCCATCTGAGGTTGATCATTTAATTAGTCTCAGTAACGCAGTTGATGAATCAGGTGTCCATCAGAGCAAGGCAAAGTTCAGTGTAAGGAATACATAAAAGGTAACTACCGAGTGATGTCTTTTACAACAATAGACCTTGTCAGGATTTTAGAGGTAGGAGATAATACGTGAGTGAGCACTGTTTGGTTATTGGAGCTCCTAAGGTGTGAATAACTTAAACAGTAAAGACAAATAGGATTGTTTATAAAGATAAGTGAATAGGAGTGATTAATTAATGATAAGATGGTGAGTATTCAAATCAGGACTAGCAAGCAGCATGGAGAATACTAGTGAGGTTGACAACTGCAATAGGAAAGATGACAGCAGAG
This sequence comes from Fratercula arctica, assembly GCA_947846985.1. Classification (NCBI taxonomy): domain Eukaryota; kingdom Metazoa; phylum Chordata; class Aves; order Charadriiformes; family Alcidae; genus Fratercula; species Fratercula arctica. The sequence goes on along the minus strand of CANTUZ010000001.1, from coordinate 91,444,502 downwards.
TCTCATCTTTCTGATGAGGGCAGCATCAGTTATGTACAATTTCTAACATGCATATATAACAGCCAGAGAAATAACGAAATTACTATTTCTTGAGTGCGCTTTACAACCCTCTAGTCAGTATTTGTTCCCAAATTGTTTTAGAATGTAAACATCAATGAAAGAAAAAGATGTAAACGTTTTTGATAGTGGGGGTCACAGTTGTAATAGTGTAAGAATCTTTTCGTTGGCTGTCTGAGCAACTCCTCTCGCATTTCCAGTTATTTAAGAGAGTCCAGTGTGATGTTACAGGAACAGCCAGTAGTAACTGGCCATTAGTAATTTCCCCTGAGAGCAACTCCCACAAGTTCAGGGTCATTCCTACTTTCACTCCAGAAAGTACTTGCGTGAGACTTCAGTCTGTCTATTAGTTTTTGTTTACACTGGATTCTGGCAGCAGAACACAATGGAGCAAACATCAATTTCTTAAAGTTGTTTCCTTTCAAGATGAACTGCATCTCACTAGAGCTAGCAAATAGAGTAGCTCCAGTATTTTTGCTGTTTTGGCCTAAAGTCTTAAAAATGCCTTTTTATCAAGATCTGTCTCATTGTGGAAACACAATATAATATATAGCAGTTAAACAGGAGAAGGATGAGAAACTAGTGTCAATGACAGCATAAGCCTTCAGTGCATATTAGAAGCTGGAGTACCTTACGTCAGGATGTTCAGTCAGGGAAAGTCAACAGGCAGAATGATACAAAAGTAATGCCTGTGCGGTGGTGGGAAGATACTGCATATTTGGGCTTGTGAATTTGGCAAAATTGTGAACAGAACTATGACTTTATCTTTTGGCACAGAGGTTTAGATAGTAATGTAGATTAGTTGATTCAGCATCAAGTTATATTAATGCTTAAATTAGTACAGAAACAGGCATTCAGATTTAAGGTTGCTTGGCTGAAATTCCAGATCATAAGAGAAGCCTTCAGTAGTCAGCTGTGTTTCATACCCATGTTATGTAATCTCTTTTTAATACTAACTACTTTACAGCATAAATAGTATTCATGAAACTATGTGTATAACTAGAAAAAAGTTAAATACAGTACTGCTGACAGATTATGAACTGAAATGGGGTAGTCTATAAACGTAGGATCACGCTCAATTTATTTTTCATCTTGTATCAAGTGAGATTTCCATATACTTAATATGTAGCACTCTTTTCCTGTGCTTTCTCTTTATTGTTAATAGTTAGTTATTTCTTTTTCTTTTCTTTTTTTTTTTTTTTTTTCCAAGTGTCTCTTCAACAAAGCTTTCCATCATTCTCTTTTTGGCCTGTTTTTTTTCTTGACAATTAGTCTCTTTTCCTGTTCTTTTTGGTTGTTGGACTTCTAATATCCAGCTTGAAATGCAGGTTTATTGAGGAAGAGGAAGATTCTTGCCTTAGAGCTTTTTTTTTTCTCTATTACTTGGAATTGAAGTTCCAGATTGTACTAGCGCTTGAACAAAGAATTTTATTAATGTAAGTACCCCAGAGAGGACAAACATTATAGACAATGATTGGCTGTAGTAGAAGACAAGATGATAGAATTGGTTTTTTTTCTACAGGAAATATGAACAAAACTTATTCACTTAAAAAAAAAGAGGTAACACTGGAGAGGAAGAAAATGATCTTTGCATCTAATGCTTTTACTGCTGCAAAAGAGATCTTTGTAGAATCCAAATCTCTGTCTGGATGCTTGACAGGATAGCTGTAGTCATTAATGAAATGAATAAATGAGCTTGGAAAAAAAGTCAAGCCTTTCTGATATCTTGTGATTTCACTCAAAATTCAACTAAACAACACAGAGTCAGTTTTAATATTTAATGTAGTAAGAAATTACAGCATGCTACAGTACTACACGATATCCTGAAATTATTTTTTAAAAGGACTCCATGCCTCAGTTGAAAATCGTCACCTGTAGTCAGATGTCCACTGCAGAAATTGCAGTATCCATTTAAAATACCATCCCTCAGCAGCAGTTTACTCCACCCAGTGGCAGGAGTAATGGAAGGGGGTGGGGGAGCAGAACCATTCACGCAGTCCACCTGCTGGCATTCTGCACAACCTGTGACTTAAGCAGGTAATCATCAGCTGTGGTTGGTAATGCTTCGGACTTGAACGTCTCTTCCATAAGCAGCTGATCATAGAGTCTTCCTGTAGCAAACTTATACAAGTGACAAAGAAATGAGGTGCAATTAAAACAATACTCTCCGCCTATATTCCTGCAATCAATTTTATGGTTTGCGCAATCTAAAATTCAGCATATAAAAATTGCATTGGTCTTTTCATTGTTCAAACAGTTACTATGTATGCCATCACGTATGTGTCATTTACAAAATATGACATAACAAAAAGCATGGTTTAGTATCACTTGAGGTATAGCAATTGATGTTAAAACAACACTTTAGATTTTGCTTTCCTCTGTCTAGTTAGATGAATCACTACTGTTAAACCTCATTGCTACACTTCTAAGGAAAACATATGTAAAATATTAAGGGCTTGACTGTGCAACTCTACGCATGTGTAAGTAGTTCCATGGTCTAAGTGAGATACTTCTGCTTACGTTGAGCAATGACTGCAAAATTTATGCTTGATATGATCTGTATATGCCAGCACTACTCTTACAGTATGTATTCTTTTCATGTGCATAAAGGTTAGGACTTACCAATAGTATACTTTATACCATACTCTACTTTTCAAAGCACGTAGAATGGATATTGTGTCTATAGTGTTCTTGCAACAGTAACTTGCTTTTGATGATTTTTCCTCTTTGTGAATTCTCTTCACCAGGTATCTTCAGATCTTTCAATGGTGGCTGGTGCACCTGTTATTACGGTAGAACCAGATGACAAAGTCGCTTACACTTTGAGTGTATCTCCGTGGAGACGAGGAATCTTTCAAGGTACCATGTAGAACGCAAATATATAAAAACGTTATAAATTAGGAGATTAAATCTGTTTACACTTAATGCTTACATTTCTGTTCAACATAACCTTTCTTCTGGATGTAAGGCTATAATTACTGGTGATACTGGTTTTTAAGCTGCCTCATATTTTTATTTTTAAAGGTATATTACTGCTAAAAATTTGGTCAGGTCCTTCAAAAATGCCAGCGTATGTGCAAATTTATGCATTTAATTGGTCTCCCATGAAAATTGACTCAACAGGAATTAATGATTTTGAATTAACACCAAGTTCTTGGGTTTAAATTTAATTTTCCCAAACCTCTTGAATAGCTGTAGTTATCTTAATGCTATGCTTAGTGTGATGCTTTCCCTTGATTAAAGACCAATTTGTAGATCACAAGGCAGGAGTCCATACATAGAATGTAGTGAACCCGGTTCCTTTTTTGAGATGTGTAGAGGCTAGGGATATCTAAAATTAATTGCAAATAATTTGCGTCACTCCACATTTATACTGGTACTGTTGTGATACAATAGCAAGACTCTTGCTTGTTTTAACTAACATCAGCATGTCACATTTAATGTTTTGTCCTGAAAAGAATTTTTTTAATGAATATTGTTTTAACAATTCAAATCTCATAATTTTCAAATGCTTAGTAATAATTATAGAATTCCGTGGTGCTCATTCTTTACTTCAGAACCTTAAAAGCATGATTGGGAGAACTAGACTGTACAATCAGCCTTTTTATTCCCGGTAGAGTATCTATTGTAGTAACTCTCAGCAGAGCAAAGTACGAGAGTGTGTTTGGAAGGGAGTTACCGGAACAGAAAAGACTGTCTTAAGGTAACTGAATAGTGCGCAGGAAACCTAGATTTGAACAACTTCGTAAACAAAAGGATTCCTGATATTGAATAAATCTTTTAATCCAAAATGCTTAGTGTATGGTTTTGATTTTGTGTGTTCCTAACTCCAAACACTTGATTCCGCTGCCCTCTTAGACAATTGAGATTAATGACAGCTGTTTTCTCAACATTAAAAAGCTATTAGGTCTTGTCCCTGAGGATGCCAAACTAGTTTGCTCTTTTGACCATTTTGGTTTTAGCATCTGATGTGTAAAATGTAAGTAATAATGCCAACTCAATTTACATGTGATTTGTGAAAATAAATTAATACCTGTAACAAAGCTTGGACTAGTGCCACAGGAAAACTTCAGTGCCTTCTTGCTAAATCTGTAGCTGTGAAACAAAATTCACTTTCTCTGAATGGGAGTCAGATTTCAATGAAATTTGTGACCATCAAAAAAATTTACCAGGAAATACTGAGGCTGTACTGTATTTTAACTTATACCTTTTTTTCAGGCTTTAAAGATTTAGGAATATTATCTTCTGGCTTAGAATATACCCTGTTCTTTTATACATACTGAGAGTTTCAGTAGAAGAGGTTCCAAGGAATCTATCATACAGCAAATTAATACCAGGTGGTAAAAGCCATGCCTTCAAAGGCACAGAGTTGGCATGTTCAGATAGACACCTTCTATGTTCTGTCATTCCCCTAACTTCTATTTCAATGGTTCCCATTATGTTTGGAAGTATTATATGTTCACTGAGCGAGGAAAAAGAGAGAACAATCAGTCTCTCTAACCCGACAGAAAAATTATTCGTTCAAAGGCTGGGAAGCCACAAATGCTTTTTTTCAGAAAGCAGTTCATTTATTTTATGCTTTAAAATAACTTGATAGAAGGCTGAAGTTATCCTTTGAAACCAGAAAGGGTCCAGTTCTCTACCGTCCACCCCCTGGCTCAGTGCTTGCTTTAATCACTAACCTTAGGAAATCATTCTTCCTCCAGATCAGGGACAGTTTTGGTTACGTCACAGAAATTTGTACGTGCTCTCTAATCATTCAGCAGCTGTAGGAGGGACAGAGGTGGAAGGAAGAAAGGCCACTGTCACAGGTTTGAAAGGCAGCTGCTGATTTTGCTGTCTGATGTTAGGTGTGATATAAACCTGAGTACCAGGTGTCCTATGCAAGGTAAGATCAGTTAGGAAGCGCTTACTTTGTGGCTTCAAGGAGAACAGAAGTCGGTCTTCTTCATACTGTGCAAAGCTGGGAAGTCATATTTGTTCCCCAAAGCAGAATTTTCAGCTCCTGGGAAACTTTAATATCAAAGCTGAAATATATATATATGATTTTTTTGGCACTTCTAGGGTTTTTCAGCAGCCAGTCTGAAGCTTGAGGATCACAGATTAGATGTAGGTGATTGAAGTGGGAATTAATTAGGACTCAGGAATCTTAGTCTTTTCTAGGTTCAAGATACTACAGGTAAAGGATAATTTAAACACCCAAAAAGAAAGGTACTCTTTATTTGGTTTGGTGAATTTGTTTAGAGGGAAGTAAATAATCCATGGGAACCACATGTTGAATGATTGATAATAAAAAGCAACGCTCAAAAGCTCTCCATAGAGTGAGTAAATTTTATCCTATGAGGGGAAAAAAACCCAACTATTTAGATATCTAGCTGAAGACTCTGTCATAGTGCTGATGGATGATTTCAAGTTTAGAACTCCCTAACTTGTAAGTATAAAACTTTGTAGCCTTTATGTTCTAGTACTGGTTTTGTTGTATTAAAATAAATTCTCATAAAAGGACTCTTACCATGTAAATTGTTGTACTCAGCAAATGGTCCACGTTTTTTCTTTACATTCAAAGTCTTTTTCGCCTTAAAGTTATATAGCTGCAAAATGATACTTCTTTTGCTTTTCTTCTTGCTAACTAACGATTGCTAAGCTGAAAATGAGCCCAGTTCTTTTCAAACGTCCATTTGGAAGCATTCCAATAAAGGGGTAATATTATATGCTTTGGCTGATTTGTAGCTGTGTGACAGCTTTAACACAGAAATAATAGCTAATAGACATCTCACACAAGGTTCTGGAACCAGATAAGATTTTTCAGCAGTCTGTTTTCTAAGTAATAGAGCAATTTCCTTTAGGTTTGATAAAGCATCTTCTACATATTACTTTACCTTTCATTAAACTCTTATTTCTACTTTCTGCAGAATAGACCGGTATTTCACAAAATAGACCAAAGCCCATAATGCTTAAATATTTCTTGTGCAAAAAATGCACATGTGTTATAGTCAGTGTCCTTTTATCCATAAAAATTTACTAGCTTTTGGAAAGAAGCTTTCTAATTTTATGAATCACCTTTCACTTATTTTTCAAGTATATCTGTACTTAGTAGGCAGCATTCTTCCATGCTGCTTAGAGCTTTGGAAGCCTACATTCAGGAACAAGGGCAGCATATTGCAGGCTATGGCCTGTCAGATGGAGCTGTAGGACAATTTTAACGAGATGGTGAAGATCACGCCAATACATTCTGGCCTGTAAATGAGTTGATTAAACTTGTTTGTTTAAGAGTATTTCCCTTAAACACTTGTGTGACATCTGATTTTCAAAATATTGTCCCTTTCTTTGTTTGGAGGAATTCTGTAAATTGATCTCATGTTCACTCTAATTTCAATGGAAGAATAAAATCACATGCGGGAGGAAGATCGACTGTGTAGCTTCTCGTAGCCATTGCTGTATTTCCGACACCTGGCGGTACCTTTGCTTTAGGCGCTTCCTTTTCAGCTGAGACACCCTAACAAATTGAGCCTAATTTATCTGTAATAAACACAAAGTTAAAAGGATCTTCTGGTTTGCTTGATTACCGTAAATGCCTCTGGCATACCTCCACTGCTGGATTACTGGAGTTCACTGGGGAAGGGCTGCTCTATTTGTAGGGGCCACCACCTGGCAGGATGATCTCCAGCATACCCTTTCCATCTATCCCAGTGCAGTTGGAGTTGCGTACTCCTGTGCCCTTTCATATCATGGTTTCATTGTCACATTAAGAACAGACAGTGAGAATTATAAATAAAACAATTCACAATTCAAATGCCGGAAAACCATATATGAATGGTAGTTGACAGCAGGATTTGCCACTCACTTGTTTCTCTTATGTTTGGGTCTTAAAGCTTATTCTGCTTCCTTTTCATTGATGCAGGGAGCAATTCATTTAGTCCCAGTACACCAACAAGTAGTAGGATTTACAGAAACTCTTCAGAATTTACATGTATCATCATAGAGGTTTTCCTATACAAAATGCAATGGGTTCTGTAAGATGACAGTGCATTCACAGCCAATACTTCCTGTATCAAAGCCCTTACATAATACAGGGGCCAAGCTCAGCAGAACCTTATGAAAAAATGCAAACATGCTTATTTGTTATTTTAAATCTGTCATTTTTGATGCAGTGTTTCTGCACCTTTCAAATGTATTTTTTATTACTTCATAGAGTGCTAAGGACTTTTTATTACTCTTCATTGTAAAAAAGTCTTTTTCTTATCCTGCAAAACTCCTTTTGATTGCAATCTTTTTGTAGCCCCTAATTTGAATAAATTCATATATTTATGTATCATCAGCTATCTTAATCTTCAGTAGTGGTCATTGGATTGCACCATTCCCTCCCAAACAAGGAGAGCATTCTGCTTAGGACAATATTATACTTCCTAGGAAAGCATTCCATCTTAAATTAAAGAGTCAAGTCATGCAGAGCAAACTGCATACTAGGTATCCTCACTGATAAAGATTCTGCATTCTGTATTTGACTTGAAATTAATACACTCTTTTTTTTGTTATTTGCAGTTCATGCTGGCAATGATTTTCTTTTTTTCCCCTAATAAAAAATTTCAATAGCTTTGAGCCAGTAGTAGCACTTTGGTGCCCATGAAAATTATGAAAAACAATTTATGAATATTTTAAGATTAGCAGATAAACTAAGTTTAAAAATGTATGCCATCTGTAGTAAAACTGATTACTTTTTATGGAAATACCTTGACAGATTTGAGTGCCTTGCAGAGACCTGAATACATAACATCAGTCCAGTCACCCTTATTGATCAAGATTTTAATCTCATTATTATTAAGTCTGTATGTTTGAGATCTGTTTTCCATAAAGAAAATTGAGTGTCAACAATTATAGTGCAATTCTTCACTGATTTTCTGATTGTGCAATTGCTGGATTATCAACACAGTTGTTTAGCAATGCAAGTATTTTTTTAGTTACCATAGTTCTCCCACTAGCTCTTGAAATATTCTTGAGCATTAGCAATTTACAGTTCTGGAACTTTTCAAGCGTTACAAGATTTGCTGCAAGTAAAAATTAATTATTCAGAGTTCTTCAGCCAATTATTTTGCTGCTTTTGAGAGCACATTTTGTGCAGAGCCAAAAAAGTTGGTTTATTTTACCATCCCCTTACTTACTGATGCAATAAAAGTTTTTAAACTGTAAACACTCACATTCTGTCCCTCTTTCTCTCACACACACATAATGCACAACACTATTCTGATGCACTGGTATTCAGACAACTGGTAAAATAAATCCTCCATTGTCACTAGAAGTAAGGATTCTAAGGAAAAAAAATAGTTAATGAAGCGAAACAAAATATTCTCTACTGGAAGGATGCTTTAGAATTTATGGATTTAGTGCTTTTCAGCATTTACTCAAGTATTTTTAATCAAATTTAGAGCTATAGCTTTGCATTATTTTTGATCATTTGCTTGTAATTGTTGATGTCTCTGAAGTATGCTGATGGTTAGGATGGTATTTAAAATTAGTGGTCTTTCTTTTGCACTTTGCTTCTCTCTAATATTGTGCTGCAATAAACCAAAATTATACTAGGATTATGTATTGAGACAAAAAATCGGATTAATTAGTATTTATCCTAAGATTCATTAGCCATCAAATATGTCCTCATACATCAATATTTACGTACCTTGAGTCTTCGAAATTTATTCCTGAGCTTTCCGTAATGGTTTTATTTTTTGTATTGTACTTACACATCTACCTTGTCTTTGAAGTGTTTTTTGTGTTTTGTTTTTTTTTTTAAATATTCAATAATTTCCTGAAATTGCACTCTCCTGCTTATTTGAACAAAATTCCTGACTTCTCTACTGTGATTAATTTTAGGAATTTGTAAAAATTATCTATTTTAAATGCTGTTTGTTTTTATTTTATTATTTTACTTCTTATATAATTTTCTTAACAGAGGGAGGAAAATATTGGTTTCTAATATATTTTAATTTATAATTATGTAGTTCCTTGCACTGGATTTAAGTACATACCTATTTCCATTTTCTTGGTTTTGTTTTGAACTGTGGTATTTTATACCTGTGCTACCCAGTTGCTGTCTCTCAGAGAAAGACAATGGTGGCAATGTGAACATGATAAACCTTCCTTCCTTGTAAGGTTTCAATGTAATCCTTCTCAGCAGAAAAAATTTGTTAGTGTTTGTCGTGTTGAAATTACCACCTAATCATAGAATCATAAAATAGTTTGGGTTGGAAGGGACCTTTAAAGGTCGTCTAGTCCAACACCCCCGGCAACGAGCAGGGACATCTTCAACTAGATGAGGTTGCTCAGAGCCCCATCCAACCTGACCTTGAACGTTTCCAGGGGTGGGACATCTACCACCTCTCTGGGTAACCCGTTCCAGTGTTTCATCCCCCTCAGAGTAAAGAATTTCTTCCTTATATCTAGTCTGAATCTACCCTCTTTTAGTTTAAAATCATTGTCCTATCACAACAGACCCTACTAAAAGCTTTGTCCCCATCTTTCTTATAAGCTCCCTTTAAGTACTGAAAGGCCACAGTAAGGTGTCCTCGGAGCCTTCTCTTCTCCAGGCTTAACAACTGTAATTCTCTCAGCCTGTCTTCATAGGAGAGGTGCTCCAGCCCTCTGATCATTTTTGTTGCCCTCCTCTGGGCCCACTCCAACAGGTCCATGTCCTTCTCATGTTGGGGGCTCCAGAGCTGGATGCAGTACTGCAGGTGGGGTCTCACAGAGAGCAGAGTAGATGGTCAAAATGACCTCTCTCAACCTGCTGGCCACACTTCTGATGCAGCCCAGTACATGTTTGGCTTTCTGGGCTGTGAGCACACATTGTTGACTCATGCCCACCTTTTCATCCACCAGTACCCCCAAGTACTTTTCAGCAGGGCTGCTCTCAATCCCTTCACCCCCCAGCCTCTATTGATGCTGGGAGTTGCCCTAGCTGAGATGCAGGACCCTGCACTTGGCCTTGTTGACCCTTTTGAAATTCACAGGGGCCTACTTCTCAAGCTTCTCCAGGTCACTCTGGATGGCATCCTGTCCCTCAGGCATGTCAGCTGCACCACTCAGCTTGGTGTTGTCTGCAAACTTGCTGAGGGTGCACTTGATCCCACTGTCTGTGTCATTGATGAAGATATTAAACAGTACTTGTCCCAATACAGACTCATGAGGGACACCCCTCATCACTGATCTCCATCTGGACATTTAGCCATTGAACACTACCCTCTGGATGCAACCATCCAGCTAATTCCTCACCCACCAAACAGCCCACCCATCAAATCCATATAGCTACCTTTGAGCATATCATGAACAAATTTTGCTTTCCTGATAGCATTTAACTTTAGTTATGTTTTGTTTGCCTCCTTTTTTTTTTTCCTTTTTTTTTCTTTCTTTTTTTTTTTTTTTTTGGAGTAGCATCCTTCTAGCATAATATTATTATCAAAACTCACCGTGAGGCCATTTTATTAAGACTGATCCCTGCTGAAATGAAATTAAACTAGGTTTAATGCAGCCTTTGGTCAACTGCTGGCTGAATATGAGCCAGCAGTGTGCCCAGGTGGCCAAGGCGGCCAACAGCATCCTGGCTTGTATCAGGAACAGTGTGGTAAGTAGGACTAAGAAAGTGATTGTCCCCCTATACTCAGCACTGGTGAGGCCCCACCTCGAGTACTGTGTCCAGTTTTGGGCCCCTCACTACAAGAAGGACGTTGAGGTGCTGGGACGTCTCCAGAGAAGGGCAACGAAGCTGGTGAGGGGTCTGAAGAACAAGTCTTATGAGGAACATCTGAGGGAGCTGGGGTTGTTTGTCCTGGAGAAAAGGCAGCTGAGGGGAGACCTTATTTCTCTCTTCAACTACTTGAAAGGAGGTTGTAGCGAGGTGGGTGTGGGTCTCTTCTCCCAAGTAACAGGTGATAGGACAAGAGGAAATGGCCTCAAGTTGTGCCAGTGAGGTTTAGATTGGATATTAGGAAAAATTTTTACACTGAAAGGGTTATCAAGCATTGGAACAGGCTGCCCAGGGAAGTGGCTGAGTCCTCATCCCTGGAGGTATTCAAACGATGGGTAGACATGGTGCTTAGAGATATGGTTTAGTGATGGTTTTTGTCAGAGTTAGGTTGATGGTTGGACTCGATGATCTGAAAGGTCCCTTCCAACCTAGGCAATTCTGTGATTCTATAAGTGTGTGATTAAGGGAAGAAAGTTAAGCCTCGAGGACTGTAAATAAGTCTGACGTGTACAGGTATGTCTACAGGAAGCTTAATCAGCTCCTGGCTGCTGAAGTCATGCTGGCTTCCTGAGCCAGTTGTTCTGACCAGTGTGGTACTGTCTCTCACCCTCACCACTGCTCCCTTTTCCAGGTTCCACGTGAGCCTTGCTATTTAGCTTTAGCTGTTCCTGCTAGTAAGATGCTAAATTCAACTGGTCAGGGAGCACAGCACATCCTCTCTGCCATGTGATCTGTTACCACACATCTGTCCCACTCAAAGCTGGAGAAACAAAAAAACCATTGAATGCAGATATTTTCAGATCAAATTGGTCTGGGATTCGCATAAAATTATATTAATTCTCCATTTCAAATTAAAAAAGCTCCACTATGAATAATTTTTCCAAACCCTTGATAAGATAGAGTTGCATAAGTTCCCGTAGGGAGACCATTTCACATATATTCTAATGATCTTGAATGGGAAAATTTCTTACTGTATAGTATCATAAAATAAGTCACCTCCTCAAATTAGTTTTTCATCATACATATGAGGCAAGAATTAATCCTGCAAGGTATATTTTTTTCAACTTTGGAACTCTCCAGAATGTACTGAAATACTGAGGGACAGTCATTTAGTTAAAATAGCACTGATATCTAGTATTTCCGAGACATTGTGTAGATTTTAAATTCTTAGTGAGAGGCACATAATGCAAGAAACAAAACTTGATTATTTAAAGCTGGTATATCAAATTTTCCAGAATAACATTAGTGTTGTTAAAAGGAACCATGTACATACTAGATTTTTTTTATTAGGTTTTGTATTATCAAATAGAAATCTGCATTTTGAACTGAAGAAATTTTTCACTCCAATTTAAAAATCCTGGTTTTGCAATCTCTATGTATTTTATCTTCTCTAAATACTTGATTATGATACAAAGATGTATGACAGGAATATTTGAATATTTTAACTATTCCATTTATTATAACATTAAAATGAGACACTGTGATTTAAAAAAAATAACAGAAACAACCAAGACAGCGCATAGACAATTGTGCTGGAAAGAAAGATACAATTGTTGGCCACCATATTTTATAATCTTTGAAAAGTGTGTTTGCTTGTATTTTTTATTACTGATCTTTAGATCCTGTATACAGAAAAAAATGCTTTTGGGAGAAAAAATGCTAAATTTCCATGGACTTGATTAAGATGTTTTTTTTTATTATAGTAAATTATAATTTGATATCTGACATCTGGAGTGGAAGTTTTACTTTGTTTTTTTGTTAATTTTGAACTGAGGAAATACTTGTAGATGTCTGGCAGTCTGTTTTATAAAGCTAATGCCCATCTAATGTAACACCTGGTATCTATTTGTTTTAGGTGTAATTTCATTTGTTGCTGAAGTTGAAGACCAACAGCAGACTCGACGTAACTCACCAGAGAAGACAGATGGTGAACAGGCCCTTCAGAAATTGTCAACAGAGACACCACAAACTGTTGATGCAGCAAACACGGGTATGTTTGTTATTATGGAGAAGTTCATTGTCAGTTTGTATAAATCTATATCATAATTTCTTTTTCAATTAAACGTATATTTAGTATGCCAGGCCAGATGCCTGCAAACAGTGTTAAGACAAATGTTGATTCCAGGCATATATGAAACTTTTCCTTTTCTGATTTTTGAAACATTTTAATGAAATTTTAAGGTTGTTTTTTCTTGCTCTCTCTTTTTTTTTTTTTTTTTTTTTTTTTGTGCAACAATGTCATCGAATGTCACTTTTTGTTGGAGAGGAGCATAATTTGTTAAATACTTTCTTTTAAAAGTGTCCAATAATATTAATAGTACTGATGTCAAAGCAAACCATTTCTGAAGTTCACATCACTCCATTCCACCATGGAAAAAAAATTCTACCTGCTGGTCATAGGTGCTCCTTTGGTTAGTTATAGTAAAATTGAGTGGAGAAAATTCCAGAATACCTGGTTACTTTCAGATTGTCACATCATAGTTTATTCTAAAGAGTTTCTGCATTATTTTTGAGATTTTAAGTGTTCCAGAGGAAATATTTTTGTGATTACAAATGTGCACACCAAATAGAAAAATGTGGGGGGTTTTGTCTGTTTTTAAATGGATTTCTCCGTTTTCTTCATTACATTTGCAAGTAAAGCTTTGCCTATAGAACTGGGGTTTTTTTATGCTTTTAATGCCTAATTTGGAATTATCAAAATTATCAAACATTATGTTAGATGGCTAAAGTATATTTGTTGCAAGGAAAGCTATCAAGAAGAGTTCTTTTTAACCTGAAAAAGGTGTTGTAATCAACATTTAGTTTTTAGGAAACTCAGAAGAACTTGCAATTGGAGATCCCTTTTCTTCTTTATAACTCTAATTTAATTCTAAGAGAATTTATGTAGCTTTAAAAAGAATGAAAAGTTCAACCATTGTGAATATCAGAAAGTCTTTTCTTTTATAGTCTGTTAATATCTGTATTTAATAATATGTAGACACTCAGAGATTAGTATCCCATCTCAGCTATGAAGCGATCCCAAGAATTTACAATCTGTATAGACAGGACAGAGGCAGGAAGAAGACAGAAGCTCAGAGAAGTGAAGAGATTCTCCCTGATCATACCAGTAGCTCCATGTTGGGGAGTATTAGAAAAAAAAAAAACTCACATTTTTTTTTCCTTACAAACCAGAGCCCTATCAATGGATATACATGATATAAATTGTCTCTCTAATCTACCAGATTTGTTATCACACTCTTTTTTGCTATTTTTTTAATGTGAATTTTGAAACACTTTTTTTTTACACAGCTCAGCTTCTGGCTTATTTAGCTTTTTTGTGTGCACTTGGCTTCTTTTTAACAGCTGTATTTAAAATTAACAAAATATAGTAAAACGTTTTCTGTGATTATGTAGCTCTTATATAAAATTAGATCTTTGAAAATGTTGTTTTGTGCAAACAGTTGATAATACAATGTGAGTTTAAAATAGAAAAGGAATAGAAGTGAAAGAGAATGATGTAGCTGGACATGACAAAATGCTGTTTTCAAAAGACAGAAAATAATCAAAAAGTAAATAAGGTGACCAAAGAACTAAGTTTTTACTATAACGCTTATGATACAATAAGACTGTTGGAACAGTGGTAAAATTATAACAAAAAAAGCAAAAGGCAAGTAAGCACTTGACAAATTGAGGAACAGGGAGTTGAGAAGAAGTCTAGAAATATTGAATAGAGGATTTTCAGAGCCAAGGGAAAATATTGGAGACTAAATCCAAAAAAGAAATGAAGAGTTTGTGAGGACAGTAGAGATTCAGTTCTGTCTGTTATGTTTAAGGGGAACACTACTAATGTTGCATGGTAGTGTCTTTTTTTTTAAATACTGGCATGAAGAGAGCTAGAAATAGGAGAAAGTTCTTAAGAAGGCAGTTAGAAAGAAAGGAAATAATCAGTATTTGTCTTTCCCTGCTTTTCAAGGTTCAAGAATACTTCCTTGCATTGTCCTCCTACAGCTAGATTTTTTGTTTGAATTTTCATGTACAGCAACATGGAAGCTGGTTGACATTAAAACTCTCACAACGTATCATTATAAGTTTACAGAAGGAGGATTTTAACAAAGGAGAAGTTAAGATGATATATGCAGACAATGCAGTAGAGATGACAATTAGGAGATTTCAAGATGTTAGGAGAAATTAATCATAAAAGAAATATCAAGAGTGATGCCAAGTACACGGAAATATTTGTGACAATCTTCAAATCTCTAATAAAAGCCTGCAAATGTTCATGAATTTAATTATGCTTCTGTTGTCCAAAGTAAACACTTCTGCTTATGAGATATTTAGGCTTTGAAAAGTTAGGAATCATCAGTGCAAAACTAGTTGAGGCTGTAATTGAAAGTAACTGAAATAGAAGGTTAAGTAAGAAACAATAAGGCTAAGTAAGTGGATTTCTCAATACAGTTCCTATCGCTGATATGAATGCAGTTCTTAGGTAGAAAATCCAATGCAAGTTCACGATGTGCTATTATTATTACTGATAAGCCTTTGAGTTTGAGTTCCCCATTAACAATGTGGACTGGCTGATCTACTTACGCATTTGAAATATGTTTTTCAAATATGTTGATCGGTGATCAGTCTAATAACTTGCTGAGAGGGGCCAGGTAATCAGCTCCAACTCAGTTCCCTTTTTCATTGCACACTAATTTAGATGGATATAATTGCTAAAGCACATGGTAGTTGCAGCAATCTGCATAGCTTATTCATATATGGCAGCATCAAGTTACTGCATCTTATCTTTCAGTTACTATCTTTCGCTATTTTTGCGCTACTCTAGAAATATGTTTGTCTTATTACAACCTATGTGTTTCTAGTAAATTGTACTAGCTCAAGTTTCATGACTGCTAGCAATGTTTAGGACATCATTAGGATTGCTTGCTAAAGTGGACTTAAAGTAGGACATGAAATGACTCTTCCCTAATACTGTATTGCTTAATAATAGGATTTTTTTTTTCTTCTTCAGTACAGAAGATATACTCTTACAATGCCCATATCCTAGGAACATCAAGCTTCCATCTCACCTTTAAATCACCCAATTGCTTTTAGTCATTTCACACAACATTATCTTCCATCACAACCATTAATTTGTACTAGACATCTATAACTTTTATAACTGTGGAAAGTATCTGCTGAAAATGACTAAATAGAGATGGAAGGTAACAAGCTGTGAGCTAACTTATATGGTAGTAGTAGTCTTTTTCTGAACTTACTTCGAAGAGGAACTAACAGAGTCTTAGCTTTATCCTGCAGTGTTTTCTTTTGCACCTATGTTGCTACTGTAGTTTTTAAGGAAAATTAATTTATGGCTTTTCAGAGTGGAATGACTGATGGATATTTATGAGATTTCGGATTTCTTAATTGCAGGGTGCACAGCACCAGCAGAATCCAAAGCGCTTGCATTTGAGCAGAGGCATCACACACTGAAGAAGCGCATCTCAGAGCTGGGAATCCCCAGGGCCACTGTTACTCATCTGGAGTAACAGATAGTAGTAGAGAAAAATAATACGCAGATTTGAATCAGTAAAGGCCAAAACAAGTGTGAGGTTGTCCATAGATGAATAAGGTTAGAAAAAAACCTCTAGTGATAAACACATGTACACCAAACATTTCTGTCTTGCTGTCACTCAGTAAAAAGTATTCCTTTTAAACACACTAGAAACTACTACCTTGCTATACACACCTTAATATTCAATATCATCTTCAGGTACACACACATGCTTTATGTAAGTATGTATATATGCAATTATCCTTTTTTATCTTTTTCTTTTTTTCTTCTCCAAATTACATTATAGGTATCACTGTAGAAGAAGATGATAATTTCTACAACAGTTTTCATATATTCTTTTCATAATTTCTACAAACATCCCTCGTTATGCTCTTCCAAAAAGCTAATGGTTCTGAAATTTGTTAACTTTTTTTTTATCCTTCAGATGCAGTTAAGAAAAAGGACATTTAGTGCTCCTATATACTAAAGTGCTAAAATCATAAATATTAGTCATTAATAGATATTTGTTTCACAGTCTGACTAAATGCTGTGAAGCCTCCTATGCTTGTGAAAATTTCCTCTCCATGTAGAGGAAATTTTCTGCTCTACTCTGGAGCCCATGGTGACTTCTTAAACTGAACTGCCCTTGGACAATTGCCCCTGTGCCGTGCTCTTTGCCAATTAGCATGTGGGCAATAGGGAGGGTGTTTAGCTCAGCTTCTGCCAGACCATCTCTGCTGCCCTCAGGGATTTGACCCAGCAGCTCCCCTATAAAGAAGAGTCAAGAGCATGAAGCTGGTGCAGTTGCTGCCATGACTAAGACTTCCTTAAGTCAGGACACATTCCAACTGCAAATTGCCCCCTCCTCCTCCAGAATCCCTCGCTCTCTCTCTTCAGCAGTGAGCCTCAGCACTTAAGCGACAGCTTTTAATGTTCCTGCCAGTGGTGATGTCTCACAGAGCTGAGCAGTACAGACGCAGAATGTTTGTTTGTACAACACAGGGGAATTTTGCATGTGCTGTTGTCTTATTCTGACTGCCCTAAGCGTCGCCTTTATCAAAAGATTATGCTTCCCGTTGTGTTCTTCTTATGGAATGCATTTACATTTTTATGCCATTGCCAAGTTTTGGAATTTCTTTTTTCTTGAAAGGCATAACATCAAAAAGATACACTGCTTGTGAATAAGCCATAATAAAAAAACATAGTCAAAGTGGTTAGGCCACGCATTTTGGCAAAGCCTGTTTCAATTATCTTTCTAAAGCTAATTTATCCTTCAACCAGGCCTTCAATGACAGTTCACATTTTCTGATCTGAGTTGTCATTATATTTCTCATGATATTTCTCTGACAGTTAAGTGTCTTTCCTGTTGTCTTTAAAAACAACTGCTTCTGAGTGGGTTCATTGAGGAACTGATGCCTTTGAAAGGTAATGATACTTGCATATGTGGTCCTCCCGGTCTTTCAGGCTTGAAATCAATCCCTGAGAGCTGAACATCTGTGGTAGCACACTGAGGTATTCACATAAGGAAGGTAATGAAATAATTTGTTTGTTCTAGCAACATTTAAAGGTGATTAAGAGGAAAACAGTACTCAGGATGGTGACAGTTTAAAATAAGACTTTGCATTTATTCATGTTAATTTTTTACAAGATTGTAAGAACTGAGTATACAACGGGAGATGTTAGGATTTATTCAGTATTAGTGCAGTAATATGATTAATAATTGGTATATCTCACAAGCATATTATTTCTGGAATTACTATCTTTCTAACGGGGATGTTCTTAAAAATCATTTTGAGTTATCTACCTCATAAATTTTGATTGTGTAGTTAAGCTATTTTTCAGTTTAATCTGCACACTGTATATTCAAGCATATTGTGCTCCACCTTCAGATTAGTTTGTTTTAATTGATTCTCCCTCTTCAGGAAAAAGAAAAAAAAATACAGAAGAAATACCCAAAGAAAATAATCCCTGTGTAAACTGCATGCATATTTTAAAATGTAAAATACCAACCAGGGCTTGGGGTTTTTTTGATAGCATTTTAGCATTTGCAGCTATACTTATGCTAGTGCCTGCAAGCTTTTGGGGATGGTTCAGCATATATAGAACATTAAGGATTAGACTGTTTTATCCTTTTTTTCCTTTGTCAAAAAGAATGTTCAATTATTGTTAGCTTTCTCAGAAGGTGCCCTTCTGCAGTACTGCAGTCTGCTAAGTGTTACATGTTTTCCTGTGCCCTTTTGAGACTCAGAACAGCTTGATTCCCCTTATAAATGAACATGTTTTGAA
This sequence comes from Fratercula arctica, assembly GCA_947846985.1. Lineage (NCBI taxonomy): Eukaryota > Metazoa > Chordata > Aves > Charadriiformes > Alcidae > Fratercula > Fratercula arctica. The sequence goes on along the minus strand of CANTUZ010000001.1, from coordinate 91,425,909 downwards.
ACAATTCAGATGTAGCAATGCTTTGAGGATCTATGGCCCGCATGGAATTTTGTGGGGCATGGTATGTGTGTAATTAAAAATCTGTGCAAACGAAGCATGGTAGCCCATTTAAAATTAATAACAAAAGCAATCTGTGATTGCTCACAGTGTAAGGCTGCTGGTGAACTTTAGGTTACATCATCCTTCGTGCAGCAGGTGTTTTAATATTGCTGTGCTGAGAAGGCTAGTAATGTTGCATCTGCCCTGACCACAAATAAGTCACTCCATTTGTAAACTCGTACATCTCTATATTTTTGGTTGTCATAGCATGTAGGATTGCATTTGCATATAAACAGATTAAATTTTCTTACCTAATTAGAAGCATCTGTGATATGCATTTTGCTTGTTCTGATAGTCTGTATGAACTATAAACTATATGACTGAGAAACACATTCATTCGTGGTGGATCTCAAACGTTTGTGTATATATGGAATTTTCTTGATTAGTAGTCCATTTAATAAAAATATTCAGGGAAAAAAAATCCTGAGCCAAAATAATGGTTATAGTTGTCATGGTTACATGTCTAGATGTACTCTGGACTTTTGCATGTCCCTCTCAAGTTCACCTGTGAAATGACAGATGTGATTTGCACCTTGCTGAATTGAAACAGCGCAGCAGAACCACACTGAAATTTCTTCCCCTTCTAAGCTGCCCTTCAGCAGTAGGGCTAATGCGATAGGTCCAAGTGGAAACCCTTACTAGTAGTCTGTGACAGAACACATTCAGTGTGATATAAAAAAATAACATTTTTGAAACAAAACAGTAAATGACCTAGCAACAAAGCAGTAATTTCTTTACAGCCAATGGTCTTGCTATTAGGTTTAAGTGTTTGGGTTATCTGTCATGTATCATGCTTACAAACAATTCTTATTTTACTCCTTAGCAAGTAATGAATTATAAACACATAGAGAGTACATAATAGTAATGGAAAAGAACAGTGATATTTACCAGTTCCTCACAGTTGTATAAGCATGTTTGGGGCAGAAGATAATGGGGTGAGGAAAGGAGAGAGGGAAGGTCCAATCAGTGTCCTCTATTTATGCTGATTCAACTGCTATGACCTCTGAAAGTGTGCACTGAGCCAGAAAACAAGAAAAAGTAATGTTATAGCCTAATACTTGGGGCCGTTCATAAGAAGTGGAGTTCAAATCAAATATGTGATATTTTTAAAGTTTTTTACAATGTTTGTTTGGGTTTTTTTCCTATTTGCATAATTACTTGAATCTATGACATGAGTCTAGATATTATGACACATTAAAATTATAGTAACATCAACAAGATTGTCTAAGAGCAATTGCTTAGAGTATCCTATTGCTTAAGGGTTACAATAATTTCCTTCAAGGTGTATGTTCAGTCCCTCAAGCAGAAGAAAGAATTGCATATACATTCTCAGAGCCTAGCAGGGCAATCCAACAGTTAAACTGTTGTATAAAAAATAGATTCACAAATCCAGAGCAAAGTTTTTTATATATGTATTTCTTAATTGCAAGTTTCTGAAAACTTAACAGTTCAGAAATTTCAATTAAAACATTAGATTGAGTCAAAATTATATTTTTAAGATGACAGGGAGCATAAAAGTATATAATTCTCTTAAAAGTAGTGCTATACTTTTCTAACTAGACAAGTTTGCATTACATACTACTGCCATTGTCTGCCTTTGAAGCTATAAACAAGTTGTTCCTGAAGACTATTTGTGATTAGGTAATTCTGGTTGTGTAAGTCATGGGTTTTGTTTGTGAAAAACTGTAAGTTCACCTCATTGGTTTTTCATGGATAAATTTCTCTCATATCTTAAATCCTCTTGTCCACTCAGTAGTCTGCTGATGGAATTTGCTAAGAACTTTTATTTCTATAGTAGCTGCAAAATAAACAGCCCATGTAGAATTATGGCTTTTAGTTTATCCCAGACAATGGGCATTCCTGCATTGTCATACATTCAGTTATGAAGTAGGCTTGCCTAACTAACCAGCAAAGAACCACTCTGACATTTTTACTGAGTAGGCAGTAGATATTTCTTGCCCGTTGCAGTGATTTATTTGTTATGGAGTCTACTGCCTCTCTCAAAATATTTTCTTTGCTTTCTCTGTGGGCACAGTAGAGTCCTAATTGCTCTTGACACTGATGAAATTATAAATATTAGGGAACTACTGTTTCCCACTGTGGCAAAAGACAGATGGCATTTTATATGTTGTCGTCAGAGAGTGAGGGTATGTGTGTGCAAGTGTAATTGAGAGATTTGGATGCACTTTCAAGGCATTATTTATTTCTGTTTATGGCATTTGGCACTGATTTTGTAGTGGAACTTTCTCTGTGAAAGGGATTTTATTGATTAAGTAGCAAGAAGCTCACCAAGTAACTTGTTCTTTTGGTATGGTTTTTCCATGTTTATATTTCTGTGATATAACTCATTAAACATTCCTACAGAAAATTCAGGTATTCACAAGTCACTGCTCCTTTCACCCTCAAATATATGTTTCAGAAATGAAAATGGTTCAGAGGGGGTATGTTACTGGCTTGTGTTGATTACCAGTACTGGATAAAGCTATCACTGATATCAAGAAGGAACAGTTGTCAGAAAAGTCTTAACCGTTGGAGTCACAGACTGGAGCATATTCAGTTGCTGTGTGACATTAGCATTATCACAGTAAGAGTTAACCTCAATTCAGCAGCCCTTGCGGCCTTTTTGAGGGGTATCTGACCGAAGTCTTTGGCCTTTAGCATCACTCCATAAGAAGCTAAGAATTTCTTCATTTGTACCCTGTTCTCTGCTGTAGGTCCTTGCTGTTCACTGTAGATTGATCCAGAGTCTTGCTCTCTCTCAGAAGAAATTGCACGTTAAATTCAGTGAAAAGGCCAGGTGGTCTTTATTCATGGTCAAATAAAAATTCTTCTTTTAAAACCTACTCACCACTGACATGTTGTTTTGCCACTTAGAATGTAATGCATCTCTCACACAAGGCCTTTATCTCTTCTTCCTTGATAAAACGTTATATTTAAAGCAAACTGTATCCTCTCCCTGGGAGACTCTTGCATTTTGTGGTACTCTTGGATTCCATGCAGTTTCCCTTATGCTAAGTGAAAGTAATCTTGGATGCCAGATTTTTTGAACTAAGGAAAAACTGTGCATGCTATTTCTTATGGAGGAAAGGCTTTAAAAGGCTGATTATCCACATTTTTTTTTTTTTTTTTTAAATTGGGGTATTTGTGTTATTTCTCTCCAAAACAGTATAAGTATTTCCAAGAAAGCTACTAATGTGACCCACTAAGTGAGAAATAGTTTTTTCTAGCAAATCGCAAATGCTATATGTGTCATTGTTAAGTTATGCTAGCTCTTGACTATGCATTTTATTTCATTTGTCAAACTCTTCCAGGTTTTCCAAGCTTCTGCTGTAAGCATGTGCAAATCTGGTTGACAAAAGAACTGAGTGGCTAGGACATTTTAGGTGCAGATTGAGTTTCCAGATTGTTTAAACATCAGACACTGGTAAACCTCTCTTGTATATATATGTGTGTATATATATCTGTTCAACAAAATCATTTTCAGAGATAATAAACTTCACAAAATTTGAGTAGATTTTCACAGAGTAAAAACCATGTTTCTATATGTAAGGTGACTCCTTCAAAAAATGTCATCCCCTGCTCTAAATGATGTGCTACAGGTTCTCAGCAAAATATCTAAAAAATGTTACTGTAAGAAACATGCTGTGTGCTTTCTTTGAGTAGCTGTTACTGGATTCATTTGTCTAGAAATTCCAGAAAAGCAACCCAGGGAAGACAACTGGCTTGGACAATTTTGAATTGGAAAGTTAGTTAAACAGAGATATTGGCAAATGTCAGTGAGTTTTAAAATGGAAACAAGTAGGCTAAAGTAATAACTTTCCTCCTTATTCATTCTTGTCCTAAATCTCATTTGCTGCTGGTATTGTAAAAACTCGAGGTTCTGTTTGTTTGTAATTTGTGAGCCCTGCCTTTCATATGTAAGAGGAAACAAAAATGTAAACAACGTTGTGACATGTAAAATTAAATTTACAATATGAATTCTGTTGATTGTTCATTTACTATACCTTAATGAAATCATAGAAGTATAAACATGCAGAAATAATTTGAATGCTGTTATAATGTTAGCAGAAAGAGTTGGAATAGTGCTATTATCTCCAGTTTTTTCTACTTTTGTGCATAAAAAAATAATAATCAAAATGTAATATTGCAGTATTTACATTTTCTAATATGCCACTGACTGTGAGTTCAAACCATACAATAGTTTGCATAGTATGTATGCATCAAAAATGTGTTAAATTTTATATTTAAATTGTTTGTATATATGCATTAAAGATTATGCGGCAACAATCAGTCAATAGGTAAATGAGATGTCAGATACTACAATGAATCTGGCTAGCAGTCACTTTACTTTTCTGTGAGCTGAGGAAATAATTTGGAAGATACTTTGTGGTGTCGTTATCTGTCTGGTAAATACCACACTTCATTTCACATCCAAAATCTGAGCTGATTTGTAATAAACTGGCACATCCTTTTCCTTTACCTTGAAGTATCTGTCAGCCTTCATATTACTTTTTAGTGAATATTGGTTTGACTGTCTATGGTAACCTTATGCGTCCACAAATATTTTTTCTCTTGGGAAATATAGTGGGGCTTTTTCAGGTGAGATTTTTTTGAGAGATATTTTGAGTCCTGAGTACATGCTTTTTTATCTGTACTGAAAAGTCCTTTCTTTTTCCTTTTCTGTTTTTACACTAAAGTGTGTTTATTTTGTTCCACTGAACTTTTGACCTATATTTTTCCACAAAGACTAGAGAAATCTCACTCTCGTGCTTCCATTTCAACTGGCTTGCCCAATTTCATGCCAATAAATTCATGGAAAGATCATGTAACATTTTTTCTTTATTCCTCCTCATAATATCTTGTGTGTCACACTGGGGTTTATTAAAAGCATGATTTATAAGTGCTACATTTTAGATCTGATCTCAAGGATCTTTCAAACAAACGTCAACAGGCAAAAATGTCAGCAAATACTACAGGGATTCTTGTATCCTATCTGTTTAGAAACTTCATGTCAAAGTTCATTTGTTTTGAATTGATGTTCACTCGTCAGAATTAATGTTTGCATTTATACAAGAAATTGGAAATTATCCTTGAAAAAAAACTTTGAAAAGCATTAACTTTACCAGATTGAATAATACTGAATAGTGTTTTCTTCGTTTTAAGGGAGATAGATATACTTTTTCTTTCTAAATATGAAGGTGTCAGCTGCATTCAGAGTCCCTGTTCTAGAATACACATCAACTTTGTTATTACTCTTTGCAAGTTGATATGATATTGCATTCAAATCAGTATTACTTGCTGTAAAAAATGGCAATTAGTATTACTTTTTGCTTAGACTTTGTATAGGAGTCACATTAGAATTGCAGTAAACCATGCTTTTTACATAGCAGATGTTTTACAGATACATCTAGAGAAAAAGCATCTGGCATAAACCTTCTGTATGTCACTACTGTGGATATATGCAGTACTAAATAATGTGCAGGACACAGAACCTAGAAAGATCTGACTCTTTTTTTTTTTTTTTTTTTTTTTTTTTTTCTTTTCAGAAATGTGCATAGTGTGTATGAAACATGGCATGTCTGCCTATGCAAATTGCTGTCCAGTCATTTTCAATTGGCAATGTATCATGGTCCCTTATGTCCATGTAATTTCAGACTCAGATTTCATGCAAGTTTAAAAATATAGCCCCCAATAATGAGAAGCCTCATAGAAAAGTTGCAGTGCAGTAAGTGCAATAATAGTAATTCTTGGGGTTTGGAGGGGTTTACAAAGGCTTTTGTGGTTTTGACAATTAGAATGAATTATAAAAACATGATTAGCATTCCTGGTAAGATATTAAAGTAAACGTATTATTTAGGAAGAATACTTCTTTCATAGTGTATGTGATATATATACTAATTATTTTTGAACATTAGATAGAATTAGAGGATTGCTTTAACTAAATTGTCTGGATTTATCAGTTACCTACACCTTATTTGTCCACCAATATATTGAGAAATTAGTAAGAACGACATGATAAAGTTCAGCATCTGTAAATATGTCAGATAACATCCATGAAATTAATGAAGCGTTGGTTTTATTTAGTGTGGAAGTACATGACCATTAAGCTCTTCTACTTGAAGATTAATGGAATTTGACTTCATCATTTCTTATTTTATTGAAAACATAAATTGCTCATGCTGTTCCACAATGGGTTTTGCTGAAATCTAATGAAAATCTGCCCACTTCGTCATTATGGTCAGGATTCTATTTCATAGAACTAATTTTGTATTTTATGGATGTATAGAGAAATAAACATAGTTTTCCTAAAATGTCTAAGGAAGTTTTCCTAAAATGACATAAGTGCTCAGCAGAAACATGTTAAAGAGGTCAGAAAATTATACTTGTTAATAATATCCTCTTCGTGGAACACACAGTTTTTATCCCAGAATACTGTTGCCTTTTTTGTGTGTGTGATGTTGCTTTATGTTGCCTTTTTGCCTTGCCTTAGGAGAATGAAATCAAATGCCTACTTTGTGGCAGAGCTTGGAATGGAAAGTAATCCAAATCCCAGTGAACTTGATTAAAAGGTTCCTTTTAGAGTAAAAGGATTATGCTGAAAAAGAAAATAAATAGACACTTCTCAGATTTAATGCCTTTGCATTTGTCTGGCTGTGTTTCTATGAAACATTACAGTAAGACTAAATTAGGGTTGATAAAATGCTTTTGGTTAATTTAGTATTTTTACTATACCACCACTATTATGGAAAAATTAATTTTTATTGGTAAACAATAAAAAAAATTCTAATGAATGGTGGTCATGAATTACTCTGTTGGATGCATGAGTATAATTTTTATAATTCTGGCTTATCTTCACCTAGGAAATAGGCATTCTTAGCCTTCAGATTTAGCATGCTTTTTTAAAGAAAACTGCATAGGGTTAGCCTGCTAGAGTATGGTAGAGAATTTAAAAGTGAAGCCCGACAGTATATGATCTGTCTTCTCGCTGAAGTCTCATGTAGGTTCATGTAATAAAATCAGATTTAACTCATAGTTAAAGGTTCAGTTAGAAATTCACATATATTCCAGAAAATGTTGTTAAATTACTTTCCTGGTAGATGAGGATATGTGGTGCCTAACATTTCTTGAGTCTTTTAGATATTTTTAAAAGCTGCTGAATGCCAAGCTGAGGGATACAGACCTTTGAGGGAAATACAGCAATTGATTTTTACAGTAGCTTCTAAATTCCAAGGTAGTTTCTAGAATTCAATTGATTCAATGGCATTTGCTTCTCAAATGAAAGACTTGTGCTGCTTAATAGAGTGTAGCTTTTAAATATCTTGCATGTGCAGCAACTCATAAAAGCAGTTACTTGCTTGTGTGGCACAACAGTAGTATAAAACTGGATGAAATTTGTCTTCAGTAAGCTTATTTTGAATGTGTTGTGTTGGCAATAATAGAATATGACTCAGAATTTCATAATAGAGAACATTTAACCATTGGAAGTACATTTCACCACAACATATTACACCTAGAGAGCACAACAGCTGAAGGATTATTGAAGAAATTCTAACAGGCCTTAACTGCTAAGACTTAAAAACAAAATGTTTGCTAAGCCTTTACAATAAATAAGTGTCATACTTGTGAGCAGGCTTCTGACATTTAAGAATATGTACTGCTTTTCTGCTGCCTTTTTTTTTTTTTTTTTTTTTTTTGGCTGCTAGTTTGGTCTTCTACCTGTCACAGGACATTATTTTTCACTAATGTACTTTTATATTTCATTCAATAACTTGTGTTTGGCTGAAATAGAAGTTCAAAAAGGCATTAATTATACATTGGTATGTGGTTTCAGTACCATGAAGATTTTTACCAATTCTAAAATCATACTAACTTCATATTTTAATTTTTCTGGCTACAGTTCATTGATGTTAAATATTCTATGTCAAAAAACTCTTAGTAGCCAAAAAGTTGGCTTATGAGGGTATTTTATGTAGTATAACAATATCACCTATTAAAAAAAAAAAAAAAAGAAAAGAAAAACACCAATTAGGTTTTCTCTCTTTGGAGCAATATAATTATTATATGTAAGTATGTCTGTGCTTTATATGTTTTGTATTCATCCTGACGTGGAACAGGAAAACACTTGAGTATCATTTTAAGGAACTTCACAACTGGAAATCATCTGAGTACAATTTATCTTACTGTGCCAAAGGTATATCAGCCATGACTGTGTGTACATGACTACTGAACTGACTCTTACTTTTTCAGGCATGCTAAAATGTTTGTCACACAGCTTACCCAAGCTGTTCACCTGGCAAGTGATTTCCAAACATAAGTCACAGTTTATATGAACTTAAAATGTGCAGTGCTATGCTAAACCTGTCCAGGGGATACTATTTCTGCCAAGATGCAGAGAAAGAGAAAAAAAAAAAAAAAAAAAAATAATCCTAGGTTATTTTACTCCATCCTTTTTTGGAACTTCTTCAAGCAATTAGTGTTGGTGGCTTTTCTGCTACACTGACATAAGACGTCTTTTTCTTCTGTTCTCTTTTCCATCCCATTCCTGATTACATGGTTTTTATTATTTTTGTATGCATCCTTAAATATTCATGATGGTTGTCCTAACCCTCCAGAGAGCCTGCAGGGAAAATTAAGGGCCCCTTTTTCCGTGATCACCCTTAGAATCTTTATATGCCAGCATAATAAGAATGAACAGTAATCTTTCTGTTCATTATCTGAGACCTTATAGGTCAATACTCAGAGACAAAGTTACAGTGGATGAGCTTTTTTTTTTCAATTTTTACTTGAATAGGTAGACAAAGATATAAAAAAAAGAAAAAAAATTTAAAAAAAAAAGGAAAAAAAAAAAAGAAAAAAAAGTTGTTAATAGAAATACAACCAGAAATAGCAAATGGAGAAAAATCAATGGACCTTTGGAAAAACCTCTTAAGAATTTGACTAATTTTAAAAGCTGTATGAATTAAATGGGAGCAGACGACGTTAGCACATAACTTATTTGCGTTCATTGAGTTAAGAAACTGACACAGACATGATCATGGTTGTGTCTGCTTGGGGCTGCAATCGTAGCTCTGTGTTTGTTAACAGAGCGCCAAGAATTCTAGTTTCATGTGAGCTGGAGATTATGACTGTGAATGAGGGTATGTTAAGGCATTTGTTGGAACATGAGAGTGTGTTAGATATAACCTGGTAGATATAACTTGTTCCTTTGTCGATTCTGACAACCATTCCTCTAGGATGTTCTTTAAAGCTATTTACTCGAGGACTGCATGATGTAGGTAAGCTGTCCTAGTTCTTCTTTACCCTTACCATTGTAAAATTTTCCTGATAGCTTTCACATGTAGTAAAGCCCACCATTTGTTACTCTGTACATCGAGGATGGGGAGATCACTTTTAGTAGCAGTCTTTTGTGCATGTGAAGATTGTAATTGTGGTCTTCCCTTAAAAATCTTGCTGAAGGAAAAGAAAACAAAATGAAAAAGATTTATTTAGCAATAGTTGTTTTCTGAACTTCAAATTCATACTGGTTATACTAGTTTTGCTGTGTTTTCACAAGTCTGTTAATTGTTGCATAACAGTTAGCTACCTTGTGGGGTTTTTTTGACTTTTATTTTCAAGTATCTTGAGTTCTTCTTGTCTCTCTCCTTTTTGGAATTATGTGCTTATTCTACTCTTAGACTAGATTATCCTCAGCATCTCCTCTACTTAGCCTCAGCTTCTTTCTTTGCCAGGTCTTTGAACGAAGGTAATTATAATAATCAAATATCATTCCTAAAGCAATTAAAATTTATATTCACATTAGAAGTTAAACAGTATTTGACATCCCATAAATTACCACAAAGATTCTGCTTGTGATGACGGTCTGGTTGAGACATGTTAATATTCTAGACTAAGAATAATAGACCCAGGCAGTAAAAGATGGAATAACACTATAAGGGCAAAGTTTTGAGAAAATCATGCAATAAAAATGTGTCTGAGGAGCAGGCCACTCCAAAACATACTGACCATCCTACTTGAAACCTACCTGTGCTCACCAAAGGTGCTCTGTTTATTTTCAGTGGCTTATACATGACAGATTCCTTGTGTAGTAGCTTGTTTCATCTCCTAAGTGTACTCTTTATCCCACCTCTTCAGCGAGTTTTCAGAGGTGTATGATGCAAATCTGGGTTCTATTTAGTGTGTGACTATATGCTCTTACTAAAGAAGGCAGGATCAAGAAATGTAATTTACATTGTGGACCTGCTTTGGTAAGGTTTGTGACGGTCCTTTGAATTTATTCCTCCAATTGTTGATATGGTGAAATATTCCCCAACCCCCCCTAGAAATTTGGTGAGTTTTCGACTCTTGTGTTGCAAAAATGTGATGAATTTCTGCTCATGATTTGGAATTTTCTTAAGCTTTGTGCACTTTGTGTTTACGTATGTCATGCTGACAGCAGAGCTTAAAAAGGTGAGATGAGATGGAGTCTAAGGCAAAATATATTGCCTGTCTTATTGTCAATTTTTGATTTCTTGGATAAATCCGTGTTTACTAGTATCAAAAGTGCTTGGTGTCTGGATGGCATTCTGGCATATGATCTGAGTTTACTCCCCATGCCACGATTTCCTCAGAAAAAGAGTTTAACGTAAACCAGATCAGACGCTGACTTCTGCCCCAATGTGTACCAACAGATAGGTCTGTGTGTCACCAATAGATAGGTGATAGCAAGATAGATTAAATTTCATGAAAGGTACATGCCCTGGATAAGTTCAGAACACAATCCAAATGGAGACTGAAAAAATCCTCTGTAGAAGAATAATCATAATTGCCATATTTACATTTAGGACGTAACTGCAAGGGAGAAGGGAGAGATGTGACATCGTCATATTAAGGTATTGAGAGTTTATGAAAGGCATCAAGCATATTCTGAGTGAAAGGGATATTTTCTTTTTTCCAAATCCATAGACATAGCTGATCTGCTGGATGATTTTTTCGAAGCTGTTACGTGGGAGATGAGAAAGTGTCTTTATGGAGTAAAGGTGTCTAACTGACAAATGGTGTTACGATGTCGTACTGTGGTGATATTAATAGTGTGGAAGACTGAGCTTCAAAAATGGAAGATGTCAACAGCATTAATCATCCATTTCTTTAAAATAAGCTCTGTTGTGTTAAAATTCTATCTTCTCCTTACAGTTTTGGAGAAAGTTTGGGGAAAAGGAATATAATTCATGGAATAGTGGTATCTGAGTTTCCACTGTAAGGTGGTGATCTTCATTTGAGAAGATGGCTTTGAGGGCAGAAAAAAAAAAAAAAAAAAAAGAGAGAGGTTCTGGGATTCTGACTTGAAAGAGATCAGACACTTTTTCAGAGCTTTGTTTGCTGGCGATCACAGCTAATTCCAAGGGCTGAAATGTGGTTTTGATATTACATTTTAGAAAATTGTTCTCATTTCTGTTTCCAAATTTTCCCAAGTGACAAAAGACTTTGGAGATACAGTCATTACCTAGTTTAGGACAAGTCCTAAAGAAAAGGAACCCTACTGTAGCTTGTAGTTTTCTCTCTTGTAGAATGCTTTTCTTCACTGATCCTGCCTATATGTACTATATTAACTTGAACAAAATGAATTAATTAAACATTAAGTACACTTTTACACATGAAAGCATCATAATTTCATTTAGAATTGCTGCATTTTGAAGTGCACCACTTTCATACATCACCTCCAATTTAGGTGGACAAACTAATGCAATCTTCCAACCTCAGTGTCGCTTTAGTACTCTCTCTCTCTATGACCTCAGTTTGATACAAAATGTAAGGCACACTCTAAATTTATGAAAGTTGCTCTAGGCGAATTATAACATCATATCCTTTAAGAACAAGATTAATGTCTGAGGAATATTAAATATTTTTTTCAAGGTATGTTGTAAGGGATACACTAAATGAATATTCATTGAAATGTTAGGGTTACTCAAATATGTTTATGTGCATAAAATGGCAGTGGAGAGCAATGTTTATCTTGCCATGTAATGCAAAAACATTATAAAAAGCTATGCATATTGATTATGTTTATTGAAAAAGTGTAACCCTTAGGTGAGATAACTTGTGAGCTCAAGCCTAAAGGTGACAACCCTAAATTATAATGTCCTTGGAAGAAGAAAGCGTAGGAGCATTGCCTTTCCAAGGTTAAGCTATTCCTCACACAGTAAAAATAAGTGTTACTGTCTGTCTTGTTGCATCAATTTGAGTTTATAACGTAATGGGATTGCAACATTTTCTTAACGTGTTAGTGTTTTTACAGTTTTCTCCAAGAATTAGGTGCAGATTTTGCACACTTGGAAACTAAATGTAGAGAGAGATATCTAGAGCCATTTAAGGTAGAATTTAATTTATAAATAATTTTCAGTGGACTGATGGGTCTACTTATACAGGAAAATTGTGATTTTTACCTAGGACATATGAACCAATTAGACTTACCTGGAGACACTGTTAAAAGAAGCATTCAAGACCTTATTGTAAAGAGTTTATATGTCTTTGGACAGATTATTGTCACTAGTTTTCTATCTGGAATAAACTTTGAGGTTTATGGTGAGGGAGTCTGAAGTAATCGATTAATAATCTGTTAAAAAAAAAACCCAGAAAAAAATCTATGAATTTAACATGGTAGAGAAATTTAAATTATCAGGGAAAGTTTACAGAAATGTTTGGTCTTTTAAGTGTAATTCTTAGATTGCTAAGACCAGGCAAATTTGAAAAATAAGGAACATAAATCATCACATGTGCTTAATCCATGCCAAATAATTTGTATAAAAATTATTTATTCTAAATCAAAGTGGGAAAACTAAATAAATATGACATGTAATTATTAACTGATCATTTTTCATGAACAACAGTTCTTGCCCTTCAGAGATGACTCTACAGGGGGTTGGTTACTCATAGACGTTTTGTTTGCGTGTGAGCAGAATGAAGTCTAAATTTTGATTTATCCTGTGCTAGCCATGGTGAGCACTTTACATATTGAAAACTATTACATATTTACATATTGAGTGAACTAGACAAAAAGTCTTTTAAAAATTTGTATTTTACATTCCATAAAGTACAGTCATATACTATGAGAACAGCATTAAGGGTACACACTTAAAGAGAATTTAGGTAACTACCAGCCTGGAAAGTTTTTTGTGGAACCATGAAATAAAGCTGTATTATTCCTTTAGCGGTTGTTGCTAAAAACCATACCTTTAAAGACACATCTAACAGTGGTGGTGGTGTTTTATTTAAAGCTGGAATTAAATCTAATTTATTTCTTTTGATTGCTATATTAGCTCTGACAAATATTAGGAAAAAATGACGTGGAAAGAGTGCACGTTGAATTTGAAAATATCACTTTAATTCAGCTTTTTGATCATATAATCATACTTTTCATGCCGATATGAGAAGCCTGTAAAATTAGGATAAAATATTTCAAATAAATTAATTTTATTTAGCAGTACAATTCCAATTTCCCCATCGTGTCCATATCTACCTCCCTTCCCCTTCCCCCCCTCGCCCCCAAACACCCTAGAAGTCTACAGTTTTCAGGAGCCCAAGCCAAATCTTCCCTCACCATCAGTGATGTGTAATTCAGCTGAATGATAGGCAGCTATGTCCCAATCAGGAGAGAAGAATCTTTTCTATTTTTAAGCCAATATATAACCGCTGATGCTTGACAGCACATTTAACGGCTGGTGTAGCAGACAGCGGATGAAGAGTAATTTTAAGGAAAGGACAAGGAAAGGGGACAGAGGGAACAGCAATTTCCATTTGTGGCTGATATGGTAGTAATGTATTCTCATCTGAGGAAGGGGATTTCACAACTGATAACTCTTCAGGACATGATACAAACTATAAGATTAAAAGTGTATGTATGGCTTACAACAGTGATTTGTTAAGCAGAATCTTATAACATTTTAAAAAGTGCACAATAAAACAAAGAGATTATGCACAGGAGGAAGAGTTTATTTGCATCACTAAAAAGAAGTATGACAACACACCAATGACTGGATTACAAAAGGATGTTCAACTCTGGAAGTAAAACTCATGATTTTGGTATATCATATAAGCTGGAATGAGACTTGGAGGATACCTGTGAAAATTTTAACCTCAAAAATTTATTGAAGGCTCAACTTTAATTTTCATGTAAATTGTAAATTCTATTCACAAACATAATTACTGTAGATAAATATTAGTTGAAGAAATTGACTTCTTGTTAAGGAATGGATACAGAAAGATGACTGGTTTTGGTTTCATTTGTTTTTTTTTCTCCCCTCAAATTCAGGATAACTACATGTAATAGAAAGTACACAGCTTCCAATGCTTCCATATACAGAAAAAAAATTGCAAAATAATCAAGGAAAGCTCTAAAAAACTAAAAATAACTAAGTTATTTTATAGTGATGCTGATTGAATTTGCAGTAGTTAACATATGGAAGGTGCTGGTTTGCCCTAACCATTAATGACAGATGCTTGACCCTAAGTAGCAAGAGTGAAAGCCTACTCACCAAAGGAGAGACTAAAAGAGGAGACACTGGAAATTAAATATTTAAGTGGATGCATTCTTATGGTCAGAAGAGTTGTGCTCACTCCTTTTTAGTGGTGATTTCCCTCTAAAGTACTGACTAAACCTTGTTTTGTTTGTTTTATGAGATCTGACAAGATCATGACCTAATGGTTGCATAAAGCAGGCTAAGGATTTTTATTTGTCATTGAAGGCCCAGAGTGAGATGATAAAGAGATATAGGCCTGAAGTCTGGCCTTCTGGATTGAGACATTTTATGTGGAGAAAAAGGCATCATCTCAAAATAATGTCATCAACTTTGAATGTTTTTGTATTAGAATAAACATTTCCTGGTGTAGAGAGAAAAAGAAGAGTGTCTACTTTTTTCTGCTTGTTTTTTAAATGTGTGCAGGAAACAGAAAGAGACAGATATAATCTTGTTCTGTGAGTTGGGAATGAGCCATCTCTGTTTCAGCGTGAGTGTATTGAGATTATCTTCATTGCCTGTGATGTTTCAGCTTTGTTTTCCCAGCTACTATCTGGTAAAGTAAAACTCTTTAAAAAAACCTTACAAAAAACCAGCAAAAGAAATCCCCAGCCCCCCTCCCCCATCTTTCTGCTTTATACGTTAGCAAATGAAGTTCTAATACCTGATCTATTCTCAGCCATGCAAGTTCTTCTTCAGGTTTGAAACAGATGCCAAGGTACAACTAAAGGAAAGGTCAAGAGCAATTGTTCTGATTTTAATCTTGCTTATATTCATTATTTTTTCAGGGACCTCAAGCTTTAATAGATTTTTATAACTATGGAAGTCACTTCTGAGTATTCCTCAGGGTAAGAGCTAGGTTCTGTCTTGTGGGTGGCCTTAGCAAGAGAAGAAATTCACAGTAATATTGGGCTACAATTACTTGAGAATGAGAATACTTCAAATAAATTGACTTTGGGCTAACCCATTATACAGATAAAGACATGAGGGTGGGACTCATCTATAACGTCACTATTTGGTATTAGGTTTAGGGCTAGGTGTAGGCAAAGCCCTATGTTTTATGTTTTTAACAGTGCAAGTGGGCAGCACAGCGACCATTCGACTATGTTTTCACTGAGTAAAAGTTGACAGAACATCAAAGTTTGTACAACTTCAAGGCTTAATACTAAACAATACTTGCAGGAATGCTTGTTTTGTGAAGAGTTCAGCTGCACAAAGGAATGGAAAGATTCCTTCAGCAGAGAATTGCTAGGTCCTTTCCATGTGTTAAGAAATACTTTTGATTAAAGTACTTGACAATTTTTAGGGAAATACCTGTTGCATAATATTATGCAAATAATGTTATGATCTAAAGTATCTAAATATATGTAATATCACTTAAAAATGCATACAAGACATTCCCTCCCAAACATACCTGTTTTCCAGAAAGGTAATCTCTGGGCTGTGTTGTTTATTTAGGGTCTCCAGAAAAAATACTTGATTTTCCAAAACTGAGGAGAATTTAAACAGAAATAAATCTAAACATTCAAGTGCATAAAAAGTACAAAAAGACATTAAGAGTTCCTTACCAAAAAAAAAAAAAAAAGAAAAAGAAAAAGGTTTTAATAGCTCAAAACTCTTGAAGACAAAACTAAAAAGAAAGCAACTTGACCTGAAAGTTTTGCTTTTGAGACGTATCAGGAATTAGAGTATTTTTAAGCAATTTATGTAAACAGAATCAATAATTTTATATATGAAAGAAAGAAGAGAAAAGGCAAGTAGATTATAACTTCTACATTGATGCAATTATGAACTACAGAGAAGTGATTAAGGAAAGCTAAAAATACAGAGGAAAAATCTGTCATCAAAGTTAACAAAGGAGACTGTAAGTCTATATGGAAAAATATCTTGGTAATAGTGTGTATGCACTAATTGCTGGAAGGCACAACACTGTAATGACAAGTAACAAAGCAGTTCCATAAAACTTGTAGTTGTGCATTAGGGAAAAAGTGAAAGTACTTCTCACACCCTGGAGGTACACTTCCAGCGGTTCAGTTTGTTAGAGACAGGGTATGGTACTTAAAATATTTGTGCTATGGAGAAAAAGTGGTTAAAGACTTTTCAGACCAAAAGCAAGCCTTTTCACTTCATTCTTTATCTCTCTTCATGGTGAGAGCTAGCCATTCCTCCCTGTTCTTCAGTTTCTGTATTTCATCTAACTTTCTTCTTCTAACTTTCCCTCTTCTGCAGCTTAGTTTCCTTTGAAGCCTTTGGAAAGGGATCTTAGAAACAGATTCTTGGAAAAACAGGGTGCTATATAAACCAGATTTCCCTTATTCACACAGCTGCTGTCTTTGCAAAGAATTCCAATAGTTTTGTGTGTTACGGCATCTGTCCCTCATTGTGAGTCGTAATGATTTTCCTTGGAATACATAAAGAAACTCACATCTGTAATTTCTCAGCTTATCCCAGAGACCTGTCTAAAAGTTGGCAGCACATTCTCTGCCTTTTTATTTTTTTGTACCTGAAGTTGAGTTAGGCAACAGGTCACATGCTGGTTTGCACCACCACACTTTCATACCTGAGTTCCTTTGAATTGTTGGGCAGAAACTCTCGTGCCCAGGTGATTTACTATTATCCTCTTTATCAGTCTGCTCCAAAACCTTTCCTGCTGAAACCTTAATTTGGGAGAGTCCCTCTGACCATTCCCCCAAAAACAAGCTCTAGGGTGGGTGAAGGAAGCCCCCAGACTCCATTATAGCAAACGCTATTGCAAAGCATTAATTTCCTTTTTCTGCTGCAGCCTTATCTTACTTGGGCATTCCTTTTCCACCCTGATCATCTATCAGCCCTTCTGAGTTTGGCAGGCTACTAGCTTCAGATGTGCTTGAAAAGATTTTGCGACTGCTTTTTAAAGTCTTTTGCAAGTTGTCACTCAAAGTTTTTGGTTTTTTTTTTGTTTTTGTTTTTTGTTTTTATGGATGTTTTTGGAGGTTTGGGGACAGGGAGGCAGCCTTGTTAATTTTCTATTTAAATAAGAGTTCATGCTCTTTCCTATTTTCCTTAACAGTACAGAACATTAATTCGTGAATGTATTGCTTTGCTTTAATAAATCCCTTTGTTGCACTGTTTAATCACATATCCTGTGTAAATGGAACTTTACTGTTGACATTTTCCTTTGTTGTTTCCTACCTGAATTTTACAGACTTCTGTTGTGCCCTTTCCTACAGTTTGACTGCATTCTTTAAGGATGTGATGTCCCAAGCATTGGACACCTTTTGATTTTCTTTTGGTCTTTAATTGATAACTCTTATTTCAGGTTCCAGGTGACTTGTTCTTTTTGGTGTAAGAGGATCCTCCCTTCTTGCAGAAGTTGTCTCTCTTCTGTACGCTATTTTTTTTTCACTTTTTTAAAGTGATTAAACTCAGGGTTATGCCAGAATCCTTTAATGGACATTCAGAAGATGTCTTTACGTCAAGATACTTGACTTAAGATCTTAAGATACTGAGGCTATTCCAGAGGCTGGAAGACTGTAATATTCTGCTGGTATTAAAAACAGTAAACTGTGTGCATGTCAAATTAGCCTGAACAAAAGAATGAATAAGTTAATACAGGATGTATTCAGTGAAGATTTAAAGAAAGTAATGTAATTAAGGCCAGTCAGACACAGTTTTATTGGAAATAGTGTTTGGAAATAAAGTCATGTATGCAGAATGAGAAACTGCAACAAGGAAAGCAGTGGGTCTGAGAAGAACTGGGGTCACAGCAGAAAAGGAAAACAGTAAGAGCTCCCAAGAGAAATGCTGTGGTAAAACAAACAACTAATGTAGCTCTTTAGTGTATAATTCAGGGAAGTGTGAGTAGGAGGATTAAGGTTATTTTCATCTCATATAATATACTGACACACAGGAATACTGCAAGAAGTTCTTGTGTATGCATTTTAAAAAGTTGCTGAACAACCATTTATACTTGTAAAAAAATTACCACATGAAATATTTGTGTTGTGGAGAACAGGCCTTATGATGAGAGACTTTGGGCTCAGCCTTTTTCACCTATCTGAAGAAGACTGAAGAGCCAATTTTATTAACATTCATGACCATGTTCTAAATGCTTGATCCTTAGTGTTGAATCTCTTAAATCAGAGAAAGTCATTACAAGATCTTTTGGCCAGACATTGAAGCAAATCTAATGGAAATCAGATATTAGACTCATATTTAAATGTCTTCTAATGGCAATAATTAGCCACTAGAACAAACTGCTGTGGATAGCTTCAAATCAAAACTCAAAAGTCTATCTGGAAGATATGCTTCAGAAAAACACAGATTGCTTGACTGAAGTTACACAACAACAATACTATGTAACTGAACAGAACTTAAGTTCTGTTGTATAGCAAAGGTCATATGATATGAACTAACTTTGATTTGATTTTGCTTGATATAATATATAAAATTATAAAAATACTGTCAGTCTGATATGGACTGCTTCCAGTTCAAAGATCTGCTTGCCTATGCTTCCCATGGTTACTGGTAGTTAAAACATCCCTGTTTCTGGCCTTAATTGTACCATTAATGCAAATTCCAGTTATTTAAGGGTTTCATAATCATTAACATCAGCAGAATTTAAAATTTATCCTTATAATTTCACAAGCATGTGCATGTGTGTGACAAATAGTCTTTTGTGGCTTCTTAAATGATTTCCAAAATTCAAAGGGAGTCTCTGATGCATTTATGCTTTTGTACATATCATTAGAATTTCCCATCTCTCCTTTTTGAACTAGATAATACAAAATACTGAAAGGAATCAAATCTTCTGAATTTCTTTCCAGTTTATCACATAATTAAATGTGGGTTTATAGGAGTTTATTGCATGTTTTTTTCTGGCCAAACTTTTACTAGTCATTGATAACAGAGCTTGGGATCAGGTAGATAATGAATCTGATCTAATAAGATAATACTGATGCAGGAATGTTTTGATGTATGTATTTGCTGTCTTTGAGCATTCTTGGTCTCTTTAATGCCAACTTGTTTGTTATCACAGTTACTCAGGGCATCCTGTCTGAAAACCTGATGAAAAATGCATTGCAGTATAAATCAATGTATGTTCCAACATATATTTGAGGATGGATTCTATGTAGCTGAAAATTCTGATCTGTTTAATAGATAACATAGTTTTGAATCTATGGTGGATGAGTGTTTAATAAAAAAAAAAATTGATTCAGAATACTTCTTAGCATTGTCTCTGTTGAAGAAAAACAGTTATGAATCAATGATATTTAAAATTCTAAACCAATTTGATAGTCTGGGAAACTAATTTTCCAAAGTACTATTTCCATTCCATTTGTGTATAAATTGATTTTGTTACTGTTTTGAATCCAGATAATGCAGTTGGTTGACAGCAATTAAATCAGTTCATGATTTGCTTTGTCTCAATATGAACAATGACTGCTATTTCTACTAAAAGTCAGAATTTCTCATTGATTTGAATGCTGCTAGGATTGATCACCTCATGAGATGATTTGTAAGGAATTTTGTTCTTTTTAACATAGGAGGACGTTCTTCAAATTGTAAAGTGTGGTTCTCCTTAAAGATTAACAGCATACCTGCAGCACCAGAAAGAAAGATAGATGTGAAATGCAGAGCTCTGGTAAGATTACTCTAGATGTTTAATTTTGCTCTACTGAATTAGAAGAAAAACGTAACTTTTATTGTTGGTCTGGCTGCTGTCACAGAGGATTAATCAATTTTATTAAGTGACCACACACAATCACTTTTTGAATAATAAAATTCAATACTTACTAAGACCTCATTTAAGCTCCGTGATATGAATGAAAATGAATGCTTGAAAAAAAAGCATCTTCTTTGTCCTATTTGAATAATTACATTTTTATTCCACTGACATCTGCTTCTAATTTTGGCTCTCGGATAAGGTTGAATTCTATAAAAACTTCAAGCAGTTTCTGTATAGTCCACAACAGAATAAGTCTCTTCTGGTACCCTCCTTCCTTACGCATGCAAAATTATTATTATCATTTAAATTTCATTAATCACTGGAATGTATTTAATCATATTTGTATTACTAGATAAATACATACTTTCACTCTTGAAAATTAATTAAATTATGTTTGTCATTTTAGAAGAATGATTGCATCATTTTAAATACGTTGTATGTTTTAAATCACCTTAGTAGGTAAAGATAAAATAACTGTTTAGTACGTATGCTCAATTGATATTGTTTTTATTCTCCAAAGATTTTTAATTGTATTTATCTTTGAGTTATAATTTGTAAGGTTTTTATTTTCAGAGCTAATATTTTTCTTATCTTCTGTAAATGGATATTTGCTTCATCATCTAGATGTTCTACTTTCTGCATGAACTGTAAGCAGCTAAGATATACTGACTTTAATAATGGATGCTAGTAACAGGTTCTGTGAATACGTTATTTTGCTGCATGAACATTTTTGCAAATAATTATATGTGATACAAGTACTAGGGGACTACCTCTTCAGTTAGAGATGCTGGGAAGGAAGAAGAGTCTCCTTAGTTGATTTTACGTGTCAGCATGTGTTCATATGGGGGAAAATATCCAAACCAGTAAACATTTCTCAAAATATTTAAAATACTGTTGTTCATATGTTACTTCTGGTTTGCTCTTCTTTCCATGAAGTTTATTATCCTGAGTATGACCTTCCGTAGGGCTGAGAAGCAGATAATGATGTTTTAAAAATCTTGATGTTGGGTGAGCATGGTGATAGGGAGGTGTCTGGTGCTTGTAAGAAACACAGAAGCTAGACTAAAGGAGTATGTGATTTGAGGCCTTGAAAAGAATAGCGTAGGTTTTTGTCCTATAGGATCATGCATTATCTTGTATCATTTTCTGAGGTGAAAATACTGTTAAAAAGGTAAAAGGAAAAGCTAGATTTAAAGTATATTATTGACTTCTACTGTATAATGAATTTTCAAGGTGCATTTTAACTCTGCCTATAATTTTTAACCGAATTCAGTATGAAAATTTGCAAAAAATGCTTATAGGAAAATCCAACATACTTTTACAATGTATGGGGCACTGAAATTCTTGACCTGATGGGTCTTCTAGGAAGTAGAAGGAGGGAGTAAAGAAGCAGCTATATCTCTTCTTCAGATCTCTAGGGAAATATAATTAAAAAAATATTTATGGATGAATTTTGAAGATGAAACAAAGATTTTTTACTAACAAATAACACAGGTGGTTGCTATTACAGAATTGACTAGTTGCATGCCACTCATTTTGGAGTGGGAGAGCTTTCTTTCTCTAATGTGACTGGGATTATCCTAGCTAATGTCTTACTATAGGCTGTCAGTGTGACACTGGTAAAAAGAACTAATACAGTCCCTGACTAATAAAGAATGGTCAAACACAACCAGAAAGCAAATAATGCTGATAGTGCTGCTATTAGAATGTTGTTCACAGATCTGGTTCTTGGAGGTGGTATTGAAATACTAGAAGAAAACCAAAGAAAGTCACTAAAAGCAAGGGGGACTGGAAGAGCAGGCCTTGTCATATGAATGCTAAGTATCTCTATCAGCTTAGTTTGCCAGAGAAAAAATGGCCAATGAACGTGGTCATTCACTAAAGAATACTGAAAAGATAGTGGTGGTCTTTCAGTTTTGCTGACTGACACGCATCAAGAGCTAGCGCCTAAAAATTTAAGTCTGAGAAATAGGTAATCTTGCGTGGAATGTTCTAGTAATGAGAACAATAAAAAATTGGTAAATCGTACTGGTGAACAGTAGACAGAGTCTTGTAAAGCTGGGGATCTGTAAAGCTGAAATTGTTTCAAAAGCTGATAAATTTTTAAAAAGCATAGACACCTGGTACATCTGCTACATCGGTGAGTCAGGCTTAATGAACACATTGATCTCTTTTTGACCTCAGAGTCTGTCTTTTTCCTTCCTGGCCCTTAGAAAGAATAGGATTAGCAACATTTAATTTAAAATACTAATAACACTGATTTGGGGCAGTAGTTATAGCTGTATATCATAGTTAAATGCCATACAAGTTTATCCTCAGCATGTCAGATGTACTTTTCCTGTCTTGCACCACTGATGAGATTTCTGAAACATCAAAAATTGGCTACAGCAGAGGTAAGGGTAGCAGGACAGAGTTTTGAAGTGAGCAAGGTCTATGTTAATGTCTTGCTTTTCTTAATGGTAGACTTGTGGCCACAGTGTCTACCAGCCTACAGACAGGGAGGAAATTCCCAGGGAGGTGAGGGCTCGTGGGCATCCCAGGAACAGTGAACAGTATGGGATCATCCTGACATACGTCATCTGGGGCATCACAAGTGCTATACATAAAATGGCTTTGATTAATATATTTGCTTACAGAGTCCAGTTTCATGTGTGAGGCTTGGAGATGCTTTAGGCTAACTCAGCCTTCTGTACTTCATAAATGAGTGTCTGTTTGAAATGTACTGCCTGTGACAGGATAATAGTTCATACTGTATGAAAAGGAGTGGCAAGATTGTGTTAGGGCTCAAGCTGAGTTTGTAACTCTGTAGTTATTCTGACCCTTCTGGCCCTTACGGATGGCCTGAGGCAGTGGCCATCAGCTGATGTTGCAAAAGGAATCCTCCCTCGAAGAGTGCAGAGTATTTTTAAGAAACAAGTAGGTCTACCTGCCAGCACCATGCAATTGACTGTAGCTCAGGTCTTGGAGACAGGACGGAGTTGCTCTCCTCTGCACAAAATCGGCTAAAAAGAAATACCAGAGTTCTGTCTGTAGTGCTCCCCCCGCCCTGCCACCACCACGAACTTAAATGACTTTAACAAGGCATTGTGTCACCATCCACTTTTAAATTGCTGGGGATTTTCTGTGCTAAGTAGTATTTCATGTGTTTTCATCTATCTTATAATACATAATTCTGACTAGATTCATGATCTTGAATTGGAAAACACAGGATGTTCCAGTTACATTTATTTTTTGTTTGCACTGTTATTTCTGTGTCTTACTATCCTTATGGTGCAAAATTTCAGTCCCAAAAGGTATCTGTAGGTATGAAAAGGTATCTGAAACACTTAAAGATAATTTGGTTTAACTCACATTTTTAATAAAATATAATAAATTTGCATTTTTTTACATTGATCAGACCAATCTCACTACATACAACTTTTGGATGTGTTCTTTCTCAACCTAAAATTCAAAGTGGAGGTTGAATAGTTAAATGGATCAAACCCAGTTTTATGCTGCTCAAGTTTTGTCAAAACTCTTTTGGCTTGTCATGGCTGAAGGCATTTAAGCTTGTATTTTGCTAATAAACCAGATTATGATAAGACTATTTAATGGAAATAAAAATATTGAATGTGTGCCATATTGAAAATGTCATTATTTTTAAGCTTTAATCTAATTTCAATTAGTTTAATCACTGTATATCAGTAAAAGAAATACCCTTGTTTGAGTAGAATGCTTGAAAGGGGTTCTCTGACTGGATGAAAATACCATTTTTCTGTAGGCAGAAATTCTCCACCTCTTCAAGGGAAGCCTACTTTTGTTTTTCTCCCTCCAATAACAGCTCAAAGAGGATGAATATGGAGAATTATACTCCTATTTGGCCTTTCGTAAGTGTGTTATTATAATATGTATATAAAGTAGACACACGAGTATATATATTAATTTGTATTTAAATTTACAAAGGCAATGAACTGTGCTAAGGATACATTTTCTTGATCAAATAGAATATCTACTAAATGCATTTAGAAATAGAGTAGTAGAATGGTAATTCCAATAAACAGAAGACGATGCTTCCTTATAATTCATCTTTTCATCTGTTATCGATGCTTGCTCTCAGCAGAACCACTGTAATTTAGGATAAGAAGACAACTTTTAGACTGGTTCATCCAGCTGTAAATAGTAAGTTTGACTTCCATCTTGTCCCAGATTTAGCTCCATTAAAATGAGTTTAGTCTAACCAGAAGTTTAGATTCAAATCCTGTTGTAGTCCTTACTCTTCAGTAGATAGTATGGGTTTCTGGGAAATAGATGAGTAAACGTTTCAGTAAAGACCTCAGAGTTTGACCTGTAAGTTGAAGGAAGTGGCTTTTTAATGTTATAAGATAACATTTTTTCCCAGGTTTTATTTTTAACGTAGAAACCCGATAATTCCTCTAATTTAAAACACATCTATCTCTAATTGAATTAGGGTTAATTTTTTTGTTGTCCATGTGGCCACTAGAATGCCCTCCACAAATTGCTTTCAAGGTCAATACAGTCTTTGAAGAATAAAAATATTTTCATCTTTTTTTCTTCTTATATATGTGTTCTGTTTTGGTTTTTCTTTTTTTCTACCAAGAAAATGATAGTAAAAAATAAGAAATTGCCTCAACTTTGGCCCTTAATAATGCTAATACTGTTTCATATTGTTACCTTCAGCCTTTTTGGGACAGTGAATCACTTCACTTCTCAGCTTTTCTCCCAGAACATCAGTACCCAACATATCTCCTGTGTTTGATAAATGCATGATGCCACTATTTTGCAATTAGCAGAATAAAATATTGATTTTAAGTTTTCTCATGATAATTCCACATGACTATATTTCCAAGCAAGGACCGTACCACAGTCTGTTTCTTCCATTTTCAGTTGATCTTCTTTAAGATATGTTTAT
This sequence comes from Fratercula arctica, assembly GCA_947846985.1. Classification (NCBI taxonomy): domain Eukaryota; kingdom Metazoa; phylum Chordata; class Aves; order Charadriiformes; family Alcidae; genus Fratercula; species Fratercula arctica. The sequence goes on along the minus strand of CANTUZ010000001.1, from coordinate 91,400,705 downwards.
TTCTCATTTTTGTATCCAGGCATTTTTTTTTTTTTTTGAGGGGGAAGGCTAGGGGGTTTTTATGTGTTTTTTTTTTTGGTTTGGTTTGGTTTGGTTTTTTTTCCACCTAGACAGTTTGGTACATGATTTCAGATTACATTTAAAATCAGTTTAAAATGAATGGGGATATTATGAAGCAGAGTAGTCACATATAAAACACACCATTACTTTCTGGCAAGGCAGATACATCACTTGTAAGTCTAGCAAACAGATGACAAGTAGTGTTCTAAGCTCAGACCCTCGTATAATTTCTGAATAACACGGAGTAGTCACAGCCTCAATATTTGTTTTTCAGACCAGAAAAGGGTAAGCGTTCAGTTGTTTTTGCTGGGCTCTCTGAAACTCACTGGACTCTCTAAACACAGCCTATAAAAAGTTCAATAGAGCACAGTCTGGACATATGGTACGAACTCGGAACTTGTCTCCAGAGGTGGTCGGAAATGTGAAAGGAAAAATCAGGAATATGTAGATACAGTAAGGTACTTTCACAGCTTTTAAGGATTTTCTGTCCAGGCTTTTTGCTGAGCTGCCAGGTCTATCCTTAAACTTATGTATGCATTTAGTGTCCATAACCTCCTTTGACTCTGAAGTTTTTACTGACCATGGTGTAGGAACTATTACCTTTAGTTTTAACTGTGTTCTTTATTTTAATTGTATGCCCCCTAGTTCTTAAAGTACAGGCGTCAGTGGACAGTTAAACCCTATACAGTCGCTCCATGCTACTCATGATTTTGCAGACTTCTATATATCCATTCTAAATTATCTCCCTTCCAAGATGAAGGGTATGATAAAGTAGTCATCTTGATTTATGTTTTCCACGTGGACCTTCATATTTTACTATTGTAGTATTTCTCCAAAAGTATTTATTTCAAAAAGGAAAAAAAACATTATCAAACGTATTGAAAGGAAGAAAATAATTTGGATTTTATCAGTGCTTGTCCTCTAACTGCTTCATTTGATGCTCTTTGAAGTGTGGCTATCAAAACCAAGCTTTCAAAACTTAGCTCTACTAGTTAGCCTTTATGGTTTCTTATCAGTTGATATAAGTCATAGCAATGATGAGATAATTGAGCAATACCTTAAGATTAGAAATTTTACTACTTTAAAAAATCCAATGCAACATAAAAAAAAATAGATTTCCATTGATGACATTTAAAAATATTAGGTGAAAAGTAATAAGAATTGCTAAATCCCATTGACCTTTTAAAATGATTCATAGCACAGCAGTTCCTTATATCAAAAGTCAATCTATGACAAACTTCCTTGATGCCAGTACTTGACCATACCAACCACTTAAATGAAATCTTAGAAGTGGTGTTAGGAAGACCTCATTATTTGTCCCACTCTCAAGAATCGAGCAAGCTGTCTTACTCATAACCTGCAATTGCTGTTAGGAAGTATTGCAATGAATATAGAATTGTGAAGCTCTGATTGTAAAACACTTAAATAAAAGAGGAGATTGTTCTTTTTTTTTCTTTTTGTAGAAGAAGAATTTAATTTGTCAAGTAAAGTAAGAATATAGCTTTTACTATGAAGAAAGGAGTGTGACTCTGAAGTGAGGTTCCCTCAGTTCCTCATCTTTTCCTGCACAGTGTGTGCATGGCAAACATTCATAGAGTTAAAAATTGTGTTGATCTGCTCCACATGCAGGAAACTGTCAGAATAAATATTTGCCAGCACGGAAATGAAGATTCTAATGGCTAAGACCTAAGTGCAACTCATACAGCAAGGGCTGGTAGGGTGAAATACACTGTGAGAAGGCTTTTGTTTTTATGGGTAGATCCCCCTCCTATTCCTAGGTTTTTTTCAAGCTCTGAAAAGGAGGACAATGAGTCTAAGCAGTGAGTGAGATCCTGAACTCATAGGAGGGTCTGTTTTAGCTAAGTTTCATTTTGTGGAATAATGGTACTTTAATTTTCCTATATGTAGTCTCCATCTTTTGTGTGTTCAGATCACTTTGACTATGTCTTCTAAATAATTAGGGGTTCATCTTTGAACTCTTAAAACACTAATTAATTATTATAAACATGTATGCAACTGTAGAAAGGAATGATGCATTGGCTTATTTGCGTGAAAAAGATCTTATACATTGTTACATGACAGTGATAATAGTTTCACATACAGAACTGTGAAGAGGATTAAGATTAGAGCCTGAATCTTCAAGAAGCTAGAGTTTTTCAGTGGACTACTATATTGTTTAAATGCAGCTTGCATTTTCTTTGAGTGATTTGGTTTTTATATATATCATACACTTGAGAATGTCCACAGACTAACACAAAAATCTTGAGAAGAGAAACTATTTAATCAAGAATGTGTCTATATTGTTACATTCTGATTAAATAGATGGATTAATCAAGATTCCTGATATATTTAATCTAGTAAGTGGTCTTTAAGAAATACATGATAACCAGTTAAGTATATTTTGCAGCCTTCTATTAAATGAAAATAATTTATCTTCCTGCTTTTATATCAAGTGCTTGTGATAAATCTCATTGTAGTGTCAACCATGTACAGTTTGTGTCTTCTGGCAATAGTGGTAATTTCTTATTTTCCCTGAATACCTAATGTTTTGACTATAACCATATATGGCATCTCTGAGAGAAACAAGACAACATACTCATTCAGTGACCACGTCAACCAGATTATAATAAGCTGCAATGATTCATGCTGTAAACCCTATAACTTGCTGTTCTGGATATTTTTTTCTAATGTGGGCCCGGAAAACTCTGAAATTCACTCCAGAAGTGAGAATAACCTTACCGAAATGGAGGGCGATTAGCCAGATGCAGGTTTATTTTCTAAGCCCCATGTATATTAATAGAAATTAGATCAATTGGTGAACCTGGAAAGGTTGTAAGGATGCATTCCAGCTGTGAGGGATTCCTGCCCTTCTTGATTGTTAAACTTTGATAAATAGGGGAACCCTTACAAGTGCTTAGATGATAAGCCTATTTTTCAAAGGAGGGATATTATCAAGTGTTGTTAATACTGAAATAACCTAGTCAATCCTAATGTTGCTTATAATGAACACCTCCGACCTTACCTTACAACTTCATCAGTCACGACCCAGCTTCAAACTCTATTTTTTGCCAGCTGTCATAATGAAAGCAATCAATATAAATTCTAAGTACATGTATGTTCTGTTGGTGTCCTTTGCCTTTCAGTCCAGCCTGAGAAACAGTTCCGGCAGTTGGCACTGCTGGCCTACTGAGAACATTTCCCCACAGTCATTAAAAACTCCATCAACTGTACTACTTGTATAAACATTTCCATAGCACTGTGCTGGAAATAATTCCAGTAAGGAAATTTCGGATTTGTGAGGTCTCATTACCTATTCTATCATTTTGAAAAATCCCTCTCAATTCTGTTTTGTTCTGTCCGATGTAAGGGAGATTGATGTTGGAAACTTGTCAGCTTTGGCCTCCCCCTACACCAATGTAAATTTCAGGTTGCATTTCACCCTGACAAAAATTGTCAACTCTATTAAAAGAGGTCAGCTAAAAGCTAGTTCAGGGAAAATGGAAGAAAGTACTCTGTGATCATTGTCTGCCCAGGAATTTCTTCCTTTTTCTTTCATCACAGAATCACACAGAACCACAGAATGGTTTGGGTTGGAAGGGCCCTTAAAGACCATCTAGTTCCAACCCCCCTGCCATGGGCAGGGACACCTCCCACTAGACCAGGCTGCTCAAAGCCCCATCCAGCCTGGCCTTGAACACTTCCAGGGATGAGGCACCGACAGCTTCCCTGGGCAACCTGCTCCAGTGTCTCACCACCCTCACAGGAAAGAATTTCTTCCTGATATCCAATCTAAATCTCCCCTCTTTCAGCTTGAAACCGTTGCCCCATGTCCTATCATTATACTCCCTGATCAAGAGTCCCTCCCCATCCTTCTTGTAGGCCCCCTTTAGGTTCTGGAAGGCCGCTATAAGGTCTCCTTGGAGCCTTCTCTTCTCCAGGCTGAACAAGCCCAACTCTCTCAGCCTGTCTTCATAGCAGAGGTGCTCCAGCCCTCCCATCATCTTCGTGGCCCTCTGCTGGACCCGTTCCAACAGGTCCATGTTCTTCTTGTGTTGAGGACTCCAGAGCTGGATGCAGTACTCCAGGTGGGATCTCACCAGAGCAGAGTAGAGGGGCATTAATGCTTTCATGAAAGCATTAATGTATTTTTATTTTATTATGTCTTGTCCAGACCATCCTGTGGCAGGCTAATGAATCTCAAAGGCAAAGAAAACAAATCTGCAACAGTAGAGGTGGTACAGGATGCAGAAGTGTAGTTTCAAATGTATATTTTACTTTTAAAAATAATTCTAAGGCACATTTCAATAGTTCTGTGGGTTTTACTCTGTTAGTGACTTCTAGATAGCACAGGCTGAATCAGACTGTTGTTCATCAGTATCTGACAGTCTTTCAAATTCATTATGAATTCTAAAAATCAGGCTGTGTCTTTTTCTCATATATGATTACAAGAATGATTCTGTGATTTAGCATGTGGAAGTATCATTGCTGCTTGATTGCAAGAATGCTGTTCACTTGTCAATACCTAAGTTGTTCTACAACTTTAAGAGGAAGCAAGGAGCAGCATGCTGTTATTATCAGCTAGATCTGGAAATGCAAATTAGAAAGCAGATAAGGAACAGCTCAGTTTGGAAATGGATTGACCTCAGCACACTGTAGGCTACTGTATAAAGAGAGGAGGAGCCATCCTTTGGACACCCTTTTCCTTTCCCAAAATCCTACTCTTGAGATTGTGGACTGAGAAGGAAGGATGGGTAGCAGCATGGGATTCCTTACCAGTCCTACTGCTGGGTCTACTCCTCAAACTCTTCTCACCAAGCTCCAAAAATTATTTTGCTTTCCAATGGATTTATAAGCCGTAGATCAGAAGTAGCCAACTCAGTGATGTTTTTCTTCTCATAAGGTATATTGGCATAAGGAATGGTTCCCCTCAGAAACCATGGCAGATCTTTAGCACTTGGGAACCATGCTTTGAGGACCGTAGAGATAGAAGCCATCTGTGGGAGATGTCAGTCTGTTCTAAATCCGAAACTGTTTTACAGAGAGCCACAGCCATAAGAGATCGCACAAAAGATCTATTAATTTTCTCTAGATCATTCCTCTTCCCTGGCACCTCTACTCCTTTTGTTTAATTACTTGAAGGGAACCCATAAGCAAAGATGTGTTAGCCTTTCAGTTCACACCAGCAGCATGTTTTTTGGGTGTTACTCCTCATCATCCGCACTTACTGCACTTTCATTTATATCACACGGCAGTCCTGGAGTGCATGAAATGCATGTCTTTTGGTGTAACTTAACTGGCGAATATTTTCCAGATACTCGTCTAATGTTCTTCAACTGTTAATGGGTGTTGAAGTTCATGGGAGTGTAATAGAACTACTCATAAACAAAACATGGGCACTCATACTGTGTGGATGCTGGGTCCTCACCACAAACTGTTTTGGTCTGTGTGTCTACTCCTTTTGTGTCTCAGTACATGTTAATATAGATAGATCATAGCACCCGGATCTTTGTAATAGTTCAAGAAGACTGTGTTGAGTTTATTCTAACAGGAGTTTGCATTTTGTCGGAGCTGCATTATGTCAATAGACAAGTATAACATAATGTTGAGAGTACATTTTACAATTATTATGTATATTATACAATATATTTTACATGATACAAGATTAAGTATATGATCTAGAGAGCTTGTTACAAATACAACCAGTGTTAAAGTAGATCCAACTTAGAATGTAAATTATGTGCCAGTTTTCCTTTATTAATTTTTTTTCATTATTTATTTAATTAAATGTAAAAAGCATATAGTTAAGAATATTTTGGAATTATGTAACTTGGCAGTTGAAGGCAGTGACACACTGATTTCATAGCTGTGGTACGTTAATTTTCATAAATCCTAAGATAAACTGTAATCTGAATATTGTTGCACATGGCTGATACTTGGATCATGTTCTCAGAAATTGAGTAACCTGAAGTTATGAATCATGCCCTAAGACCAATTTTTAGAAAATGCTTTCATAACAATTGGTAGCATAAAAAGTAACATTCTGTAAAAGAACCATGGCAACATGGTTTGTGGAAGAAAAACAAATTTGTGAAGGTGGTAATTATTAATCACTCTAACTAAAAACAGTTTGGCAAATCATTCAGACCAGAACATATTTGTATAACCCATTAAAAAAAGAAAAAAAAACAGTTATCAAAGGAGGGTAAATTATTAGAAATATTAGAATGCGAAAATTTTTGATAAATTTATAGCAGCTGTTAACCCCCTCCTCTCTTCCCTACAGATGCATGAATTAGTTCTGTGATATAACAGCAGGGAGCTAATGTAGATCACAAAATGACAGTCGAGCTGTCACTAACTGCTATTGAACAAAAATGTAAGGTTACATCTAAACCAAGTAATTAGAGGGGTGTTTCATCTATGCTAGATGAGTGGTCATATATATGAAAAATAACCGTCAAGTGAAGAAAGAGAATAGCCTTGTGTAATTAAACTTCTGTGTCACTTAGTCCATAACTGCTGTTGCTAGCCCTGTGGCTTATGAATCAAAAGAAGAGAGTTTTTCCTCAGCCATTAAACACAGCAAGTCCACAGTTCTTTGGAAAAAAAATTGCTCACTGATGCATCTGGAGTACAGATTGTATAGTTTAGTGAATTAGGTATTAAGTTTGTGTCACTGAAAGGAAAACTTAATGTTTGAACTCTGTCCCCTGGATATATCTCTGTGATGATTATCTTTTTAACCAGTGGAACTTGTGCTAGATTTTTAGATCAAGAGAAAACATAGTTGTATATACACTCTCTAGGGTTGGTTGGGTTTTTTTGTTTGGTTTTTGGGTTGTTTGTTGTTTTTTTCTAACAACAAGAGGAACCTGAAAGAGAACAGTGAGAATTTCTCCAAAAGATGTAGTTAAGTATCAATTTTCAAACTATGTTTAAAGGCTCTTACAAGTGATGATCTGTGAATTTTTCTGCAGAAATATAACCCTTAAACCTGTTCTGCCATTTTTCTGAGCTGCCAAGAAAATTGGTGGTACTGCCACCAATTTTTCCCCTCAGTGATTAATGTGAATTAGTGAGTAGTGAGAACTCGCTTCTTTCTTTGTGTAACATGAAGAACAAGGAAGAAGGGTTCCTTATTATTCATTCCATTCCTATGAAATTTGTCCATCTATGTAACAAGAAGCTGTATCTTTTAATTAAGACTAATTTGGCAGGGGTACTACTGCTCTCACAAAATGTAGCAATATCCCTGCTTCTCAAAAATAGTATTGCTGTGTTACCTTGACCAGAATACTATTAAAAATGCCGTTCTTCTTTTCTGCTGGATTTCTATGGAGAGTATGCACAGCTGCTGAAACAGCAAATGATAATTAAAGGGCATCAGTACAATGAACAACAAGTTTATCCACAGATACAAACATTCTCAAACAACATCTGAATCAGGAACTTCAAGTAAGCATATAAAGCTAGTTGATTATGGATTTGATTTGAAAACAGTTTCTGTGTTGGAGGTTGTAAAATGCCGTTAAGTCAGGAATTACTTGCTTTAAGTTATACAATTTTAGTTGACATTTTTACTGTGGGCTAAAACCCTACCTATTTTACATGGTTTGGCCTATTGAAAAAGGAATCCAGATCTTTTCTACTTGAATCAGAGTAAGGAATGACTATGTAATTGTGTCAATATGAACGTATGTCTGGCATTTGCTTAATCATCATCCTCACAAGAAAGGAGGGACCAGTGTCTGTTACTGTCTGAAGAGTGTTCTTCAGCCTTTTTAAAATGAATTTGCTGCTTGATTTCAATTCATGGTATAAAGGTATATGAAAATCATTGCAACTGAAATCTTAGAAGACTAAAGAGAAGGTGAAGTCTTAGTGAGCATAGAGACTACATTAGTTTAATCTCCAGAACTACTTGTATAAAAATAACCTAAAGGTTATCCAATTGGTTCCCTGCATCAGATATTTCTACTGAACAGTTTCCAGCTGAAGTTGAGAGAAATGTGGAGTAAAAATTAGCACTACTCATTTCACATGGAAAAGGATAGTGAATGGGTACTCAGTACTTATTCGTTTATATATTTCTCTGTGATTTAGAAAGGGTACTTTACAAAGAATTTTAACAGGTCAAAGAAGCCATCTGAGAGAGCAGGAAGCTTTCAAAAGCCAAATTACAATTTGTTTGGGAATAATCATTATTCATTAATTAAATAGCACTTCCAGTTATTATGAGTTGTCTGTATATTTGCAGGTATTTTTAAACGTAGAGAAAACAACCATATTCTTTAATTTTACCCATTGATAAGTATTAAATGTCTTCAGCCATTGACAACTTTGTAACAATTTGCAGTAATTTTTAAAAACATTATTTTTTGGTTACTGTATTTTGCTTTGGTGTTTACTGTGGATTTCCCAATGGGAACAGTAGTACAGAGGCTGAATTTAAGCTCATAAATTCAGGTGCATTATCTCAGAATGTTTAGAAAAATGGACTGTAAGTGTTACTTTGCCTTGCAAGTATTCTAATGGATTTATTCAGGTTGTGTGTAGAGGTCAAGAAGCCAATTCTTTAAGTTTTTATGTAAAAAGTCTAAAAGGCTGGCAGTTATTGCTTCAAACATACTTACTTTTTAGCAGTTGTCTATTTCATGGAGAAAATTCTAAGTGTATATTGCTGGTTCACTGAGTCAAGAGACTTTCTAATCCATCCATATATTTGAAAAATAGTATTGGCTGTCTCAAGAGGAAGTATCTAATATGTGAGCTCCAAGCAGGATCTGCACAGCAGGAGATGAGCCAGAGGGGAAGGTCTGTTTTGAACAGTGAATTATTAGTTTCTGCTTTAATAAAACCAAATGCCTGGAAGGAATTGAGTTTGGTTTCCACATAAGTGTAGAGACAATAGTTCTGTCTGTTCTCTGCCAAATCTTTCTCTTTCTCCCCCTCTCTCTCTCTCTCTCTCAAGTCCCCAAGAGGCACATGAGTACTCGAAAGTTGGTAATGTAACTCTGAAACATATGTTGCCCGCCCCCACTTGCTGGAGAGTTGCTCTTGCTGAGTTGAAACTTGCGCTGGTGTTGCCATTTGTAATGGCTCCCAGGTCCATGCCACTAATGCACTGCTTCTGCACCCTTCGGGGGTGATTTTAAAAGATCACTGTCACAGTCTTCACACTTAGCAAGATGTTTACATCCGGATCCAAGAATAGGCAGGGTGTTTCCATTACTGGTTCCAGCTCATGCCAACCTTCAAACCTCCTCGTTTTTGGCAGTCTCTAGAAAAATGAACGCAACAGACTGTTCTGTGTGATCCATACACAGCAGATGGTGACTGTAGGATGAATGTAACAATTGAGAAACACTTCATTGATACTTACCCAAGTTTTAAAATTGAAATCTCAGGAGGATACCTTTTACTCTATAAAAGATACAGGATGAAATAATGCCTCGTGTCCAGATACACGGACATGCCAAAAAAAAGTGTATTTCAGGTGATTGTAATAGCAGTCCTTTCCTTCACAAGATGATCTGCCAGGTGCTCAAAACTGAGCACACAGGAATATGGAGAGATCAATATGTAAAGGGCTTTGTATTCTTCCTCATAAATCCATGATTCTGTAATAAACACTTTCTTCCACATCTTTCCCATACCACCCCATACAGAGGAAGAGGCCACTTTTGGCAGCAAAATTAGTTGGACTGCATAGAGAGACCCACAGAAGTGCAAGGGTGGGCCTTGGTTCAGAGTACTCTACCTTTAGCTTTTTCAGAGGTTCTAGTAACAGGTATCAGCCAGTAGTAACATATATATTGATGTTAATATTATTAATAAACATTGCTTGTGATATAGTGAACTTGCATTCCTTTTTAAGAGTGAATACTAGGGGAATGTGTGGGACATATTGCTAATACAGACACCTCTAGTATGTCACATATGGAAGACAAAATTAATAATGCAGCATTCATTGTATGTGAGACAGTAATCTGTGAGCAAACTTCAAGGACTTAAAAGTTAACTTTGCTTGGGGCAACAACTAATAATGAGAGTGTTTTCTTTTTAAAGTTTATCTGATCTTTTAAGTCATAGTAAGGCACAGAACTAGATAACTCTTATACAGACTATTCCTTCAGAATTATATATATTTCTGTTTGCGTAAAAGCTATGAACGTTTAAGAAATTCGCTTTGCATTATAATACTGATACTCACTGGCTTTTGAAACTGTAGAGATATGCCAAAAAACCCATGTTGGTTTTTAAAAAAACAAGTGTCTAGGATTTGGGAGAGGATGATTTTTATCCGAGGCATTTTACCTGTCAATATGAACTTCTTTGTAATTTTCTACTGTTGGAAAATTCAGGACAAAAAGTTATTCTCAGTACAAACCCTGACAATTTCAGGTTTTTTTCTAGAATTATCTCTACCTCTGTATGCTTTGTGCCAATGATAATTATGGTATCTGTCTTTTAAATTGCAAAAAAACCCATGCTTCCTTAAAAATCTCTTTTTAGACCTACAGAATAAGAGAGTTACAGTAGATGCAAGATCTAAGACAGTCAAATTAATTAGCATTTTACCTCTGCTGATTGAGCAACTTGATGGTAGGTGGAGTAGCTGAGATGTAAATTGTCTCCTTAGTATGGTCATAAAAATTCAGCAAAATGAAATATCAGAGTTGGCTACTAGTTTTAAAAAGTAAAGAAGTGCTTTTAGTTAGCTCATAGCCATGTGAGCTGGGAGTTGAGGCACATGGTAGAATATTTGCTTCCACATGTGTAGCAGGAGTCATTGAAGTTGATAGAAGTATGGTAATAATTAGTCATTACTGCTATTCTACTGTAGTGCCATTAGGTTCTGATAGGTGATTGTAAGTTTATTTTTACCAAGTATTTCTGAAAGTCTTGGAAACACTGGAATATGGGCAATGCTGGTCACTGCCTTTTCCTGAATGAGCTGATACCTCAGCATTTCACTGACATAGTCTTTATCCCATTTGTAGTTTCATGACAGGGAGCTTTCTAACCTCACCACATCAAATTTTCAATCCAGGACAGTATGCCCATGGTGCAAATATCAGTTTCAATGTCTAACAGGGTAAATTAAATGCTATTAGAATAAGTTCCTGGAAATAATTCTGGTGTTTCAGTTGCTGACTTCATTACGAATATGCAGAAATCATCAGCACTCCCCAAACCTTCCAAAGTCTATTCTAATCTATTGGAATTATGAATTTATGGTGCTATCGTTAACTTCATATAGAAATTGAAAACAAATCAGTGAGACCAGCAGAAAATAATTGGAGCTAATTGTTTGTTGTAGTGTTATATGGGGAGACACAATTAGGTCAGGAACTAAACTTTGTAGTCCTGTATACGTTCAAAGTCCAGGGATAATAGTGCACTTCTTTGGTAAAAAAAGGGAGTTGACAAAGATTTGCTTAAATACTTAACCCGACTGACATTCACAAAGATCTCTGTGGGTAAGATTTAGTCTAGATCTGAGGGAAATGATTGAAGAATACAGGTTTTGCTAATTGTCTACCTGATATAGCAAAACCTATTTGGAAACTGAAACTATCCCAAATTTTACATCTCCTTCACTTCCCTGAAAGAAAGGACTGGTTACAAATGGTGATTGTCACTATTCTGAGGCTGATTTTAGGCAAGTATCTCTTTATCATGACATACTTGAGAAGAATTGCATAATACCTTTCCATGAGACATAAATGACTCTCTGAAAATGCAGTAGTAACTGATAGCTCTTTTGACTTCGTTATCTAAGAGCAGTACATTTCTAACTTAGAAATGTTGCACTTTCTAGTGCTTTTATTGAGTGATACTGACCTTAAGTATTTTGTTCTGACATTGTGGATATGACAGTCTGCGAAGGAGAATAGGACACTGAAAAAAAGATAAATGTTTCTTTTTGAGGGATGCAGTGTGGATTTACTGAAGTGTCAGTCATCCAAAATAGTCCTATTGAACAAGAACTGTAAGTACTTCTATTGATTTGATTCAAACTATGTTTTCCATCATTGGCACCTCATATATTACATGTATCTGCACAACAAAGTGACCTATAACAATGATGAATAGGAGCTGTATTGAAATCCGTCAGCTGCTGAGTCATGCTTTCCAAAAATGTTGTTGACAAAGTAGATGTAAATGATTTTCCTGTAGAATCCTGTGAAGATTAATTTGGTTACATTAATGCAGTGGCAGATATCTCCTTCCAGATTGGCTGTGGTAATGGAAAAGATTAACCTACTGTGATATTTTTTAGTAGTGCTCTCTAACCTATTGTATTATGATAGGACGAGGGGTAACGGCCTCAAACTGAAAGAGGGTAGATTTAGATTGGATATCAGGAAGAAATTCTTTGCTGTGAGGGTGGCGAGACACTGGAACAGGTTGCCCAGGGAAGCTGTCGATGCCCCATCCCTGGAAGTGTTCAAGGCCAGGCTGGATGGGGCTTTGAGCAGCCTGGTCTAGTGGGAGGTGTCTCTGCCCATGGCAGGGGGGTTGGAACTAGATGGTCTTTAAGGGCCCTTCCAACCCGAACCATTCTGTGATTCTGTAACCTCATTCAGCTTTTGTAAGCCAGGTTACTGTACATGGTGGTTTAGGCAACTAAGCTGATCACTGAAAGTGCCAACCTTCAGTACAGAGGTTGGTGAAAAGTAGCTGTAATTGATAGTTTCTTCATCTCACATTGCTGGATCCGAAAAGGAAATCATAGAATCATAGCATCACAGAGTGGTTAGAATTGGAAGGGACCTTAAAGATCATCTAGTTCCAACACCCCTCCCCTGGCAAGGGACCTAGACTAGGTTACTCAAAGCCCCATCCAGCCTGGCCTTGAACATTTCCAGGGAAGGGGCATCCACAATTTCTCTGGGTAACCTGTTCCAGTGTCTCACCACCCTCACAGTAAAAAATTTCTTCCTAATGTCTAGTCCAAATCTACCCTCTTTCAGTTTAAAACCATTGCCCCTTGTCCTATCACTACACTCCCTGATAAAGAGTCCCTCCTCGGCTTTCCTGTAGGCCCCCTTTAGGTACTGGAAGGGGCTATAAGGTCTCCCTGGAGCCTTCTCTTCTCCAGGCTGAACAACCCCAACTCTCTGAACCTGTCCTTATAGCATAGGTGTTCCAAGCCTCTGATCATCTTCATGGCCCTCCTCTGGACTCACTCCTTCAGGTCCATGTCCTTCCTATGTTGGGGGCTCCAGAGCTCGATGCTCCAGGTGAGGTCTTATGAGAGCAGAGCAGAGGGTCAGAATGACCTCCCTCAACGTGCTGGCCACGCTTCTTTTGATGCAGCCCAGGATGTGGTTGGCTTTCTGGGCTGGGAGTGCTCATTGTTGGCTCATGTTGAGCTTCTCATCCACCAGTGCCCCCAAGTCCTTGGACTGCTCTCAAGCCATTCTCCACCCAGCCTGTATTTGTGCATGGGGTTGCCGTGACCCAGGTGCAGGACCTTGCACTTGGCCTTCTTGAACTTCATGAGGTTTGCATGGGCCTACCCTTCAACCTTTCCAGATCCCTCTGCATGGCATCCCTTCCCTCCAGTGTGTTGACCGCGCCACACAGCTTGGTGTTGTTGGCAAATGTGCTGAGGGTGCACTCAATCCCACTGTCCATGTTGCCAACAAAGATGTTAAACAGTACTGGTTCCAGTAACACCCCCTGAGGAATGCCACTCGTCACTGGTTTCTACTTGGACATCAAGCCGTTGACTGTAACTCTTTGAGTGCAGCCATGCAGCCAGTTCCCTATCCACTGAGTGGTCCATCCATCAAATCCGTGTCTCACCAATTTAGAGACCAGGATGTTGTGTGGGACAGTGGCAAATGCCTTGCACAAGTCTGGGTAGATGAGCTACAAGTCAGTTGCTCCTCCCTTATCCACCAATGCCGTAATGCTGTAATCTGCTCCTGGTCTCAGGAGGATGGAGAATTACTGAGCTTCAGTCTACATGGACTCAGAGGTGGCCGTGATTTCAAATGCAGAGGAATATTTATTAAGATGTAAGCATAGTTATTACTTCTTCAGTTATGGGAATTTGGGATATTAATATGACTTTGAGTTATTCTGTATCCCCTTGATATGTTTTTTATAATTATGTTAATAGCATTTCTCTTGTAATTCAGCTTGTCTTTGCTACAAATTCTATCTATACAAAACAAGAAACATTATACAGATGGGCAGAACTGGGGTGCATGGAAGTCCAAATATGTGCATATTATTTAGTTCATTAGCTTTTCCTATATCTGTTAGAAATTACTGTAATGTCACTTTGGTGTGGGTTTCTCAATGTGCCTGATTTTTTGGGGGCTTTATAGATAGCTTCAGTCACAGAATATAATGCTTTTGCAGTCTCCTCCTTTCCTTCAATTTCAGAAAGACATTTTTAGAAATCATCTGTTGTTTTCCCAGTTTTTTTGCGTGGTACAGTGGCTAGTCCCTATTAAGAGGTTAGCAGTGTAGTATGTTTCAGTTGGTGAGCTTAGAATTATTGTATTAATTTATGAACTAATCATTTCTGTATTCTGTTTTAGGGCATTATTACTTAGGCAATAATGCATGTTTCGGCTAAAAAACATTCAATTCAGTTTGATTTTGATATGTAAATTTATATGTAAATTTACACCTGAAAATCATTGCACTATTAGCCTCTGATATTAAATTCCTGTGCACATTTTTTTCTTCTAGTTAGTTTCTTGTGTTGTAGTAGTGACAAGAATGGATTACTTACTAAGCAATTTTATGAATATATAATTTGCCTAAGGTGTTTAGTCCTAGATTTTGCATAGTTCAATTTGCTGTTCTGATGAAGACCTAACTGTTCATGAAGAGTTGGTGCCTTTTTGAAAATTGGTATTTTGTAAGGCAAAATATGCCAATGAGAAAATACAGTATCAAGATGATGGCAATGCTGTGATTCTCTGTCGTCATGATCCTACATGAAAAGGAGAGGGTTATCTTGGAAATTAGTTTACATCACAGGGAGGGGGAAGGGCTTGGACGGTGAGAGAGGTCGTTCACTTCAGAAAGATCTGCTCCATTAACTTACGTGCGACTAGGAAGCTAGAAGAACTCAGGACTCACCCCCTCAAGACATAGGAGCTTAAGACTTCCATGTGTCTGAATGATCAGTGCAAGAAAGGCCCAGCTGAGTGTGGACATATGGGTCTGGATTAGAACTGTGTGGAGAGGAGAAGTGGTGAGGTGAGGTGTGTGTTGGAGGCACGTTGCATCAAGCACTTCAAGAGACAAATTTGGTCTAATTTGACCAAATTGGGCTGAACTACGTTCAGTGCGGCCCTGAAACTCTGTCATCAGCTCTGCACATCAAGTCACTTGAGCCTCTTTTGTTCCAAGGAATGGAAGTGAGAAATAATGAGGATACAACAGGAGACTCTATCTTAACTGTTTTTTCAAGTTCCACAGAGAATAAATGTTATCTCATATTTACATTTAATTTTATCGTATGTTAGATTATTTTAAATGACCTGCACTGGACAAGAAATGGGTCACAGGAAGTTCTAAAGGAATAAAAACATGACATATTCCACCAGAATGGCTCAATCTTGGGCGCTGGCAGTCTTGATACAAGAAGCGGTTTGAGGAATGAGATTTTCAACCTTTACATGTTTCTTCTGTCAAAATGTTTATAAAAACCACAACACTGAAATGTGGGTCTAAAGTAATGAATATAAATATGTTTGGAACTTGCCTATGATATAATTCCTTTGCATTCTTTCTGATAAAATGGTTCTTTCAGGAAAAATAATACTCTTAGCAATTGCATGGGCATTTTGTTATTTATCCTTGTACTATGCCTCCATAACAATCCATTAAGGCCTAGAAATGTGTTTTATATATACATTCGGTTGATAAATACACATCTGGTCTTATTACCATCCATGAATTAGCAGATCTTTGAAACGGTTATAGCAATTCCAGGGAAATTTCCTGGGAAATTACAGGGAAATACGTAATCCCAGGCATTTGTTTTATACTGGCATGCGAACACTGTTTTACATTAAGCTAATGTTGGCAATATAAAATCTCCTTTGTGTACAAGATTACAAAGGTTTCTTTGATAGTTGCTGCTTTTTTTTCCTAAATAAGCAGTCCAATATTTCCTTTTTGCTGTAAAAGTATTTCTTTAACACAGCATGTAGATGTTTTACTATAAAATTGTTATGAAGCCTTTAGCAATAAAATGGTAGATAGATTTAGAAATTTGTTTACACCGGTAAAACTATTAATCTGAGCTTTAAAATATTTTATGGCAAATTTAAATCCCATCTTACTGATGCAAGACACTTGAATGATTTAAATTGTTGGTGTAATCTTGCCATCTGTAGAACATTAAATGTGTTTTATGTGTGTTCCAGTAGTCCTTTTCTATAAATGTAAGTATATAGAAATCTACCAAATCATAGGCAGGTTCAAAGCAGAGTGAGGAAACTGGGGGTGGTGGTGGTGTTATAAAGTGTTTCATGTTCAGTTTTTACTGTATTATTAATTTTAATAGATATTTTGTCTTTTTCACATTTTTTATTGCAATTTGAATTATTTACTTTTTACAAAAAAAATATGACAACATTTTGCTGTGACAACGAAATCACCATATGTTAAAAAAAAAAAAAACAACCCTGCATTTTGAAATAAACTGCTTGGTTAAAGCAAAGCAAAGAGACCAAAATAGGGATAAAGATAAATATAGATACACAAAAATAAATACATGTTTGCGTATTTTATATAGATGAACATATATGAATAGAATATATGTATTTTAAACTGCAGACGGACTTCCTTCATTAATATATTCCTTCCTGTCTGTTTAAAGTGTTCTGTTTCATAAGCCATATTGCTTTTTACACACATAGGGTACATAGGATGGATTTACACTATTTTTAACCTTACCTTGAAGAAAGAGGCCACTGGAACACTGCTGAAATACAGCAGTGTTTCAAGGGCTGCTCAAGAATGCAGTGTAGGAGCTGTGCAGAGTGAGCTGCCTCTGCCTAACTCCTGCTCATCTTAAAGGTCTTCCATGTGTATGCATCTTTAATAATAGCCATGTTTTCCAAATGGTCAAGAAACGATGGTCCTTGCCTGAAGTGTTCATGGAATTTAAACAGAAAGAAATGGAGACTACTAGTAAGAGAAGTGACAAAAAGGAAAAAGAGAGGGAATGTTTCTTGTGGTGGTCTTGTTTGAATGCCAAGTGTTATGATGTCACTTAAAAATTAAGAGGAACATATCCTGCGGGATTCAGCCTGAATCGTTTGCCAGTTTGCAAAGTGGACATTTTCAACTGTCTGTGCTTGGCTGTTGGGACGTGGCTTGGAGGGTTTACCTGGTTGGGACGACAGGAGATCTGCCCGTGAGGTGTATTTTGGCAAGCCTCAGCCATGTCTTGGAAGGTGAAGTAGCTTGTTAGAATGTAGAATGGCCAGGAAGATTTGAACTTTTCCTTATTTATGGAATTAAAGAGTTTACAATTTGAGGATTGGCTGAAATGTCTCTTGCTGCAACTTCTCTTTTTTTTGTTCGCACATCAAACAAAGGTGCAGCCTCTGTTTGCATAAGTGTAAATCGTGAGTAAGCATCTTACACTTTTTTGAGAAAGATCTTCTACGAGTAATGGCTCATAATTAATTTTGTGGTTTGTTTTTTTTTTGTTTTTATTTTGTTTGTTTGTTTTTCTAGGATACTATTGAAATTCCTATTCCCATCACTAATCCTTCAGATAAAATTCTGCAGCTGAATGTAGTGCTGGAGAACCAGTCACTTTGTGGACAAAAGGCTGTCACTCTTAGGCCCAAACAAACATTTTTGTATCAACTAAAGTTTTGCCCAGCTGTTGTTGGCACTTCAGATGAAAGGTAAGTTGCAGAGTTTTGATACTTGTGGTTGTGTCTCTTCTACTAATGAGTGAACTATTTTCATTGAAACCTTGGTCACTTGATGTAGATATTGCCCTAAAAAAAACCCCACAAAAGGTAATAAATAGAATTTAAAAAAAATTCTGACTTTAAATATATTGTATCCCAAACAGCAGCTTTCCTCTGAGGGGAAAAATCTGACTGACAGGCGGTAGAATTCTAGTTCAGTGAACAATGTTTTAGAAATTTATTTAATATTAGAAATCCACTCTGAAAACTTCAGATGAATTGTTAGTTTTGTAAATTTGTAAGTTCCGTAAAGGGAATAACATGATTTAATTTTTCTTCTGAGAAGGAATGAAACAATAACAACATAACTAAAACTAGGTGAAGAACCCTTTAATAGTCTTCACATAAATCCATTGAGGTTCAGAATCTTCCATTAATTAACAATGATCTACTAAATGAATATGGAGAGGCTTTAAGTTACAAATTTTTCATTACATTGGAAATCCCAACGAAACCATGCAGGTATGATAATTAGCAATACAAAGGCAGATGACCTCTTGGTCTTAGTTTCAGCTAAACCAGTTCAGCAAGTAACTGAAGAGTATGGAATGGCAAACCTTGTTTTCCTGGAATTTGGTTAGCAAAGCATTATTTAGTTGATGGGCTCATTGAATAGGGCTGTTTTTCAATAACAATTGACTGCCAAAAACATAGAGATGGGGAGAAGCATGGGATAGTAATTTATAAGGAGGGCAGAGACAGATGACCTGTGATCAAAGACCCAATATTACAAAGCCAAAATCCCTGTATTTCAAAGTTTTGTTCAATTTGCTTGTATTGATTTTTCCAAAGACCAGAATAATGGCAGGTATCACTGTACAATACAGCTTTCAAGAAATACTGTTTTTTAAAATGAGTAGTGTTATCACTCTAGTAAATATTTTTTTCTATGGGAATTTGTAGAAATTATGCATTCTGAATCTGTGAATGAGAATAGACCTCTTTTTTTTTTTTTTTTTTTCATGCCAGATAATATTTCTGGCATTTTTCAAGTGCAGAATTTCCAAATAAAGTAAAGGTTTGTTTTAACTGGTGAAACTTTGGCCTTAGACAAATTGGTAGGCTTAGGGGAATATATGCAAAGATGTCATAAAGTACACCTGTAGATATTGAGTCCAACTGTGCAGTACTATACTAGAAAGCCATCTGGTAGCTGCTTTAAATTGCAACAGCTCCCAAGCGCTACAGTTACAGCTGGACAGAGGTACTTCCACATTACATCCACCCTATTATTTTTTTTTCTGAAGCCATGCTCTGTTTCCTTTGCTACGGTAGCAGCTGAGAAGAAGTGTTACAAGAGTGTTTGTGGCAGGTCTAGCTCTTCAAATGGATGATTCTTTCCCAAGTTATTTTATGCTCACTTTAAAGGCTGTGTTGGCACACAGGATCGTCTGGAACTGTAGTCATGGAACAGACATAGTTATCTATCATTTAGAAGAAGAACTGGTCCGTAGTGGGTCATGGGTTTGCACAGTGCGTTTCATTTAAGTTTTTATATGCTTACAGTGTTTTGGTTTAATGTTATTATGACTCTGCTACTCAAAAAACCAAGAAATAGAAAAAGAAATATGCAACAGGAAAGGAATGTGTTAGAATGTCTGTTACACAAATATACTGCTGTACATATCTCACCTAGCAGCAAGCAATTTTCAGTCATCACAACATTTGATTGTAGATCAAAACAGTGCATTGAATATTCCTTTGAAGCATATTTCTTTGTCATGCTTACATAAATGTGTCTGTCTATTCCTCAGTTTTCATCACTAGATTTGAAAAGATTTTCCTTTTTAAAATCAGTGAATACTATTTCTATTTCTTTGTCCTTTGAGTTCAAAATGGCTAGAAAGAAAACACTGTGACATTGAAATGAAATTAAAGCTTACTGTTGTAAGTTAGCAGGTGAAATGCTTTGGAATTGTATTTTTGAAAAAACAAAACAAAAAACCCATCAACAAACAACTTTTTATGCTAAAAAGTTTGGAATGATGAAGAAGAGATTTTGTTGCATCAGTAATTGTAAATATTATTCATTTTGGTAGCTGAATTCGGATACCAGCAAGAAGTATTATGGGGAAACTGGGAGCTAATTAAAGACCTCACCATGTTGAATTCATTAGTTTTTTCCTGAATTTGAATCTGTACATTTTTAATTGTCTACACAAAAGCTGTGTTGTATTAAGTTTATGTATCTGTTTTTAGTGTCATATTCCTGTCAGATATGGTTGGAGAGTTTTGGTATGCACTGAAGTTGATTGTAGAGAAACCGTTGCCAACTAGTCTACCTGAAATAGAATGTGAGCTTGGAAAGTAAGTATGTAGTTCGCAGTGCTGAACTTGGTCACTGGTTTGAAGTATCATGGAAAACACATGAAGAGTTTATATCAAAAAGCCAGAATTGTACTGTATATGTACTATAGTATTTTGCAAGTAAGTTTCATAGATATATGTGTAGATAGGTGAAATTCTTGCAGAAAAACAATTGAAATAGAGTTGTAGCCTATATGTAGACTTCCTCTGAAGTCTTTATACAGAAATAACTCTGAAAATACTGCAGAATGTAATCATAAAGATCCATAATACAGAGTTCTGTGTTGTTGTTTTATTTTCTGTTTCTTTTCGGTTATCAATTTCTTTTAACCTCTCAAGAAATGGCAAAGTAATATAATTTCTGTCCTGCAGATTGGAACACTGCAAGTGTTAAGAAAGGGAGCTACTCTAGAGCAGACAGAGAAATGAACCCAATTCTTGTCTTCCTTCAACAAAATTTCATCTTGCATTTCAATAGCGTAATTTTCAGTTCTGACTTTCAAGATGTAAATCAAAACTTTTAGGGTAAGACTTTAAAAAATGTCAGAATTTCAATAGTGCTTCAAGATGTAAATCAAAACTTTTAGGGTAAGACTTCAAAGAATGCCAGAATTTCAATAGTGCTTTTCCACCTATTAGCTCTGCGTAGTGGTAGGTTCTGTGGACACACTGCTCTTCTATCAGCATTTCTTTTGTGCTATCAGCATAATGTCCTCTTCCTGAAGTGCAAAATTTTGGAGAATGGCAATTGATGATGGCATTGAGGTTACAGTTAAATTACTGAGAATTGTTCTACCCACTGAAAAAATGAGATAGTCTAAGTAGACTGACTGTGTTACTGTATGCTAAATATATAAAAGCAATGCAGGTAGACAATTTATGTCCTATCTGTTTAAGAAAGGTATCAATTTGTTTTGTTTTGAATGGGTGTACTTTGCTATGTTCCCAGAGACATGGACTGTAAATATCATCAAGTGTTCAAAGCATTTCTAGTTGGTGAAGCTTTGTAGTTCTTTAAGAGACTAGCTTCCATGTTACCACCTGATATCCTTCTAAAAATAATGTTTTTCACTATGTGCTTGCCACATTCTTTTTGGTATCAATCTGAAAAATTTAAGAATTTGTGTCCTTGAAGCATCACTTGGAACTGGATTTGGAGCCAAGAACGTAGAATCAATTTCTAACCAGTTCTTGAAAGATAAAAGCACAAATTCTAACAGGTTATCTTTTAATCCTTCTTCAGATACCCTAACATTCTGGGTTTATCACATTCAGATCTGATTTTTGTGTCTGCCAAGGTAGATTTAACATATCTTTTAGCATATGCCTCTAAGCAAGGAAACATTCTCCTTGATATTGTCCATCTTCATTTATCCATCCTGTTATGGGCTCTACAGTGGTGTCATTGAAGATGAGTCATATGCAAAAACTTTTTCTAGCATAACCATGTCAGTCAATCAGCGTGGGGTGGCTGAGGTTCTTAATGGATTTTGGTCACTTGAAGAACCTCAAACAGTCAAATACTTGCTTACTGAAATTTCTGATACTCCACCATAGTTTTCTCTGTGACAAAGTATTATGTGTGAAAGAGACCAGACAAAAAAATAAAGGCTAGAGATGGTAAATGTAAAAAATGGGAACTATCAGTGAATTTGAAGTTCTTGTGTGAAAGTTTCCTGGTCCTTTTCTACTCTCTGCTATTGAGGCCTCAGTGATACAATGCTTTGACAGTGTTAGTTAAAACCAAGCTGCTGGGATTTATCTCACTGCCTGTGTGCACAAATTTTGGGGCCTGCGGTCACAGTCATAAAGCTTGACTGAAAGACATTCTCTTCTGAATGTTGCTTTTTATATTTTCTTTTTCCTTACTGATTTAGCTATGATTAACTGACTAATTTTTTCCAGAGCATAAATATGTGGAGCAATCCAGCAGTTGACCTGCCACAGCTCTGACTAGAGGGAATATCCATTAGATAGATAAATTACAGCAAAACCAGTATATGTATCTCATTTTTCAAACTTTCCTTATTTACTGTTTTCACTGATTCACCTTGAATCTCTTTCCTGCGTCCCTTGGTGTTATAACAAGAATGTGATTTATGGTCATATGTCTTTGTTAAAGGCAAATAATATATTATTTTGATCAGAATAGAGGAATTTTTGGGAGTCATGAATTCTTTTGAAAATTGTGCTCCCTATTGAAGGTATCTTGTGTTTGTTTATTCTTCAACTGGAAAACAAGGAAGGACAGTCTTTAAAATAGAGTGACAGATCATTTAAAGCATAACATTTAGGCAATCATCATACTCCAGTTTTTATTCTGGGACAGCCACAATATTCATTAAAATACATAACCTATATGTGCCACATGATTTACCATTATGCTATAATGAACAATGCAACAGTTGTACAAAATGAGACAGATTTTGACTCCAGGTAGAGGAAGAAAGAGGAGGGGAAGCAGGCAGAACCTCCATTGAAATGGCTGGTGTAGAACACTAAGTTTGTTTTGAGATCTCAAGGTTACAAGATGATCAAGAAGAATGGTTGCCTACTGGCACTAAATCATAAGCTATTGGCAGCACCGCTTAGTTACAAGCTTTTCCTGTAAACCACTGCTTAGACAAAAAGGAATTATAGATACCATTTATCTGATTACCTTCAATTTATGTCCAGTGCTTTTCCTGAAGCAGACTATGAGTCCATCGATAGACTACAGAATAACAAGGCATACTTAAATTATTTTACTTTTTGAAACCAAATTTTTTTGTTTGCCTTGGTACTCTGAATTCTCTATTTGACTACAATGTTTTGTTCTGAAGTTAAATCTACAGAAAGTAAGGAAAGAAAGGTGAGGCATAAATCTGCAAATTGGAGCCCAGGAATAAATGTGAAGCTGTGGTATCGGAGACACTAGGACTCATTTCCACATCCTCCTATGTAAAAGTTAGGCATCAAGTTTAAGGCATTAAGTCTAGGCTCCTCCTGTAGGCAGTGAAAAGTGAATCCCCGTCTTAGTGATCTATATTAGGAACAATTCTCCCTGAAAATGTTCTTCTCCTTGTTGAATATTGAGGGAGTTAGATGATCCTTGTAACCAACTAACTTATACTAACTTCCTGTCAACTGCAGTACAGCAAGACAAATTCTGCCCTTATGAATGACACAAATATTAGAATGGTTACTGCTACCAGGTTTTATTGTTGTTAATAATATTAATTGATGCTATTAAATATGTGACCATAATAGTGTAATATATACTTATTATTTTATAATTTTATATATATATTAAAAAAAATTTTAAAAAGTACTCATTTTCAAGAAAGAAAACAAGTGATGAATAATAAAATGCAATGGAAGAAGCTTAGTAATTAATAGTCATTGCATATATGTATTTTTTTCCAGATGGGCTCGTCTATACATACCTCTCTGTAATCCTACACATGAAACTCTGGAACTAGAAATTGTTAACAGCAATCCTAGCAATTTTTCAACTGAGACTGATCCAAAACACTGTGTAAGTAAGATATCTGTGCTTTCACAAAAGTGATAAAAGAGACCCTTTTTTTCACAACATTGAATTGTGTATTGCACTGTGGGCTCAGAATACACAACATTGTCTCAAGGATTAGAGGCATTATAAGTATGTATTCTAGAGGTTTTATTGCTTAAGGAAAAAGGAAAAACAATTAAACTTGAAAAACAACGCAAGCTGAAGTATAGATGTTTTTTCCCTGAATTGCTTTGTGGAATGGTTTTGAGGAGGACTGCAGTGTTGGTTGCAAAGAATATTCAGGCGATATTAGAAGGAGAAGTTGTAAACACACCAGCTGTATTAGAAGCTTCTCAAGTTTCTAAGAATCAACAGATAAGTAGATAAATATGAATGTTAGAATATAAGAATATTGCATAGTCATGGCAGTTACAACCAACTTGCAGGGCCTATGAATAAGAATTTGATCTGTTTAGCCACAAAGAAGCTTCAAGCAAACACCTGGAATCGTTTTATTTTCCAAACTCACATTTACCTCTGACTGATTTCTACTGGGAAAATCTTCATCCGGTTACTATTGTGTACACTGCCTTTCCCTCCTCCATCACAGAAAACCTTCCATCTTGCTGCCTAACGTTTTTTTCCTTTCAAGGACTGAGAGTTATATAGATGGACTCAGCTTTCATATTTTCATTGAGATTGGCTAGAATTCTAGATAGTCAGGATTCTGAAAAATATTTGTTATTCACCATTGGTTTCTAGTTAATAGTACAGGTCCTATAAAGAACTCTTTGGATGTTATTAACAATTAATGCTACTAAATATATGTCCCTTTTATGATGGGGAGATGAGAAAAGGGAGGACAGATGCATGGAAAATCTGTTGCAAGGGGTTAGGGGGACCTTGTACTAGGATGTGAATATAGAACCTTTAACATGAAAAAAGAAAATGAAGAAACCTGTTGCAGACAGGAAAGAAATGGCAATTGCACGTTTTCTAGACATAAGAAAGATAATACAGGGAAGACTTACACCAGAACTGCTTTATTTGTGCAAACTAGTATAAGGGTCGGAGAGAAAAGAAAGGAGTATTGTAATAAGACCCTAAACTCAAGCTGAGAAGGTAGAAAATGGACTGTACGGGGAAAATAGAGGAATGCTATAAAGTCATAATATGTGCATTTTTGGCTTTTAGGCACTAAACAGCTTTCAGCCTCAAATATAGCAGTAAAACAGTGGTTTGTAAAAGGGGTTCTAAAGATAACAGCTAAAGGAGATCACACTTATTTACTGAATGCCCTATATTTCACAGACATAGTGTTACAGTAAATTAAAAGTATAAAATGTCAAGTGATTATTTTATGTCATGCATATTAACACATCTTCACACATTACATTAAAACTTGACAAGTGCTATTATTAATCATTTCATCAATTGGTATTTGAATAAGAGCTAAGGAACATAACAGTTGCAGACTATATTAATCATCTAGGAGTATTATACATGTTATGTTTAGGTCATTGGCACAAAAGTGGATTAGATTTAATTATAGTGACTTTTGGCTCCTGCAGATTGCATGTTACCTTGTCCAGGAAATTAAAAAAAAAAATAAAAATCTTTTCCTTTGAGCTTTCCTAATTTATCACCAGAGATTCACATATCACCAATAAGTACATTACATTGCTTAGGAAAAGACACGTTCAACGCTAACTGCAGTAATTTTCTTTCTTTTCTTAATAGAATACTCAGTCTTTCGTTTATGAATTGAATTCTGAAATGTTCTTTGTGAGTTACAGTCATTCTTGCAGTTAAAGGATAGCTTTGGTGAATTTGATATAAGCAACTACCTAGTATTTATTTCATGTATCTGTCCCTTTTTGAATTTATTTCTTCCATTGCAGACCCATGTTTGGAGAGGTAATGTGATTTCCTTTACAGTTTTCATGACAAAAGCAGGGGGTAGCATTTATACACCTGCTTCTTCTCCTGAACGTATTACATCCTAGGTTTATTCCCTCCATACAGCACTGCATTCAATTTCCAGAAGATTACTGCTTGTTATAAACTGTAACCTGTGTTTCAGGTATTAGTTTATATTAATGCCTGTTTCAATGTCTTTGTGATGTGTGGAAGAGGTTTCCCATCTTAATTATTATTTCTGTTCTCTTTAAAGAAAATAATGCTTTCTTGTCAGCAGAAAAATTCTGATTTGAGCAATCCTCAAACAAAATGCAACAATAAAGAACAAATTATTAGAACAATAGATTGAAGGTTGGTATTGTCCAATTAAGATAGTTAATGTTTGAAGAGAATTAGTAGGGTCATTCTAGAGTTATGCATATTCTAAATCAGTAATTTTAATATTTCATATAATTATCCATGTTATTTTTTGTCGCTTAAGGTGTAGAACTGTTGAAGATATTGGGCTGTCAGTCAGAAAATACCTCAAATGGATTTCATCAATCACTGAGTTATGTTAGATAAATCAGATTCAACAGAGATATCAGAGAAAATTTTAACTGCCTTAGAGATTAACTGCCTAAAATGTTAACCAAAATTTTGACTAATATTTCAGAATTAAAAAAAAAAAATCATATTTATCATACTTCCCTGTGTGTGTAAGTTTGTTGCAGTTTGCAACAGAAGGCATTACTGAAATACCACAAGGGATTATTTTCTATAGATCCAATTCAACTTCAAGTACTGACATCATTAATAATAGGCTTTCCTGAGGTCCAGTTATGCTCAAGTATTCCTGGACTTCTGGGTGCTTAATGAAGTCTAAATGAAATTCAAAGGTTTTAAATCTCGTCAGCTTCACGTAAATTAGAAGCAGCTCCATTAACTTCTTTGTAAACTGATGAAAATGAGAAAAGTTTACATATCTTGTTAGCGGTTTTGCAGTTGTAGCCTAAAACAGCTTTAAATGGAATATACCATCTTGGTTTTCTTTCAGGAATTTGATAAAAGTTTTCAAGGATTTCCTTTAATGTGATTTGGATTTTCACGTCCTTTTTCTTTCCTTCTTTTTTTTTTTTTTTTTTTTTTTTTTTTTTTTATAAGCTACTCCTAATTTTTGTTTCCCTTCTTGTCAACCTTATACTGTGTGGGTTAACTTCTCATCTTTACAAATGCTGCCAAATTCTCTAAAAGTTGGAACAGAAGTGAACCGCCCTAAGTTTGCTGCTGCAAAATTCCTAACTTATTTTTCATTAGCATGTAGAGCATTCTGAGTTTCTGGGAGAACAGTCATTGGGATGTTAAGTTTTGTGTTTCTTTCCCAACCATAGCTTTCTTTATCTCTAGTAGAGAAGGATTTCTGGTCAGCATTTAACAGCTGAAAATTCTCAGTCGTCAGTAATGCTATGTTCCTCAACTTACTTCTTTCCCTCTGTCTAAATACATGGACAGATTTCACATGTATGTGTACTGTATTTATACACACATATATTTATGATGTAACTTAAGTATACAAAAAACTCTTTCAAATGGGATCACCTGTATTGCCAAAAAGAAACATGCCTTCACTATAAGTCTTCAGCGTCTGTTCTCCTGGCTTATAACTAGCCTAATCCTTTTTCATGAATCTGTCTTCCATCCTGATCAGCTATGAAAAACAATTTTTATTGAGGAAAAATACCTTAATAAAGAAGGGCTGTCAGAGAGGAGTTTAGTCTCAAAGTCTCTGTGTGCAACCTTTATTAGTTTGTTAATGACTGAGAGTATTGTTTTGTACGGAGTAGAGAAGAAAGTTCTAGATTCAATGAAAAATTTCCATCCTTTGTTGGATTTATAACAGGAATCATGCATGTGTAGTTGCTCAGTCTTCTTCACACTCAGTTCCTGTATTTGAACAGTTACATCTGAGATCTTATGAGGAGCAATGATACCAGTTCCCTTTCACATCAGTATCTTGGAAGACGCTTGCTTATGTAAACAAAATTAAAGGCAGGGGATGGGTTAACTTCAGCATATTTTATTGAATGTTTGTGGCAAAGTATGCCCGTCTTTAAATATGCCGTTAGCTGTATTTCTCAGTTCCAGTTTTAAAAGAAATTTATTCTTTGGTTTTCACTCAAAAGTAAGCTCTTTTTTTTTTAACCAGCTCTTTATTTCAAAACAAATTACTTTCTGGATACATAGAACATCATAATGTGTAATATAAAATGAATTTTCTAAAACAGATCTATAATGTAAAAAAAAAAAAAAAAAATTTTCTGCTTTCATAGCAGGCAGTCTGCTGGATTATCATAACCCTATATTGATTATTTAGATTCATTGTGGCAGTGCATTTTCTGCGTAATGATAATATGTCAAGTAATGCTTATTGAAAATGGAATTCCAGTCTGTTTTCATCTTTATGGGAGAGTTATTATTCCAAATAATGTAGATCTCTTAGTAAAATTAATTAAATTTTTTATATTGTAGTTTAACTTTGATCATGTATTCTTATGGTGTGATAACCTGTCTTTACCTTGCTTTTTCATTTCATTCAAAGTATTTGGGAGGGGGTAATCATTGAGGTTCTTTCTCCATTTCTAAGTCTTCATTTGATAAATGGGGCTGTCTGGTTTGGACAAAGTAGGTGGGAACTAGACTGCAAATGAAAGTAAAAAATCTCAAAAAAAAGGTCTCTTGATACTGAGCATGCCCAGGAACTCACTGAGAAATGAGCTGTTCAGGCTCCTTTTAGATGATGAACAGCTAAATGAACTCGGGGCAGTGGGGCAGATGGGGATGGAGGTGGTTTGTGGGAGGTGACTCTCCCTCAGGTCTGTTATTCTGGGTAATAGAGAAGCCTTGCAAAAGTGACAAGTGTGGGACGGTGGCAGTTGACTGCTGGTGGCAAATGTGCTTTCAAGATATCACCCACCTACGGGACGTACGCGAATGTGAAGTGTAGGCGACACGGCAGTACAGTGCTCCCTGTATGGGAGGTAAAGCCAAGTGGGAGTGGGCCCAGCGTGGTGAGCCCCATATACTTACCCTTCCAGAAATGTTTTTTGTCATGCAGTGCAAGCCGTAAAATTAAATTTGGAAGGTTTGAAAAAATGCAATGCCACCCTCTAATAGACAAGACAGTTAGTGTCTTCAAACCAATAAACTGTTATGGCAATATTCTGATAAATTATTTTAAAACTTAACCCCTGTTATTGAATGAAAAATGAAAATTTTAATGAAAAAAACATTTCAAGTTTTGTGCATTAGAAGACCACTCTTCTGCTCTTCTGTTCTCTCCCACTGCCGTCAGTACAAGTATCCGTTGTTCAAGGTAGACCAGCATGCCAGTCTGTAATTGTGCCGGTACCCTATAGACATACCCAGAAGATGACTGGCAGGACCAGGATGCCTGTGGCCCCTGCCTGGGTCCGGCTCTGACATGGCAGGGAAAGCCATGGGACAGTGAGGAAAAGCAACATAAGCCTCACCAGGGGCCTCTGCCCTGGGCTGGGAATGGACACTTCTGTCCCTGCTTCACCCTCTGGTGCCACCAGTTTGACCTCAGTGCTGTGGCCATGGCCAGTGGTCCCAGTGCTGCAGTGGGCCCCCATCCCTGTCTGCATCATGGCTCTGCTCGGTGTCTCTGGGTGTGGTGGGGCAGGGCTACTGGTGGAGGTCCTTGCCTTGCTGTGCCATAAGCTCAAACCTTCCTCAGCCCTGAGCCAAGCACCATCTCAGAGCACAAAGCAGTCAAACCCCTGGGGTGGGAAGAGGTTCCAGAGCTTGTTGGTGCAGTCAGGCGTCTTGCAACCATTAAATGTAGTAAGCAGAAATGAGTGTTTTAATAACTCCTGTTCACTGTCTGTCAGTGGCCCGTTCTTCCAGGGCTGGCATTTCCTGTACAGAAGGGCTTGTCAGAGCCAGCTGTTGTAGGGTGTTGTCTTGACCTTTATTAGTTGTAAGTTATATTCATTTTATAAAATACAGCTTGAATGTCCATAATTCTGATCAGTTATCTTTTTATATCTTCTTACATGCAAACATTATTTAAACATGTATGATATTAAAAGCCTAGTACTTTTTTTTTTTTTTAATTTAACAAAATAGGCACAGTAATTGTGTATTCAATGATTCTAGTTGATTATTCTCTCAATGCATTGGCATTTTTATTATTCATCATTCTATTCTTTCACTGCTTATCTAGTTCTTAAAAACATTTATGACCCCATTGTAGTCAGGTACTTTGCTTTTCCCTGTGCAATTGAGACTCAAGTAGTACACTTCAGATGAAGAGAAAACTAGCAACATCATTTACAATGTTAGTTTAGATAAAGGTAAGCGCAAGAGAGACAAAGCATTAGTTTATTAAAACCTACCATGTATTTCCCTTATAAGCGAGTTCATGTCTTTGGAGGTCAATGTGATAACCTTTTCGTGTCATCAGTACGATCAGACACCAAAGTCATGTTTGAATGGTATTTGTGAGAGCTGCTGTCCATGTCCTTGGAGCAATCTCTTAACACCAGGTCTGTAGTTTCTGGGGAATGAACGTGCAGTGACTGCCGCTAGGATTGTTTACTGCAATACACTGGCAGCCTGTGCTTGCTGAGAGAAGAGAACGCATTTGGTGGAACACATTAATCACATAAACATCAACACTGTCGATACAAAGCACAAACCAGAAACAGACTCAAAAAAATTGATTTCCTCCCCCCCCCCTCCCCTTTCCTTTGCTTCTTTCTTGTATTTGTACAGGTGATTGTTGCTCCTCATTCCACCGCTGAAGTACCTGTGCAATTCTGTCCGTCTGCCCTTGGAAGAGGCAATCACAAGGCATCAGTAACCTTCAAATGTTCACAGGTATGATACTATGTTTGCTGCCCACAACACTTGGAATTCAGATTAGATAATATTTTTAATAGGCATGTAAATAAGGGTTTCAGTCTGTAGGTCAAGTTGAAATTTAATGGCTGGATGCATAATGAAAGAGCAAATGCAAAGATGTTCAGGAGTTACAACTTTTTTTTTTAACAATTTTACACAGAAATTATTCTATTTACAGTATTAAAATGTGGCATAATGGCCTAGGAGCTAGAATAAGTAATAAATAATTTTAGCTTTCTTGTAATTACTTCTGCTGCTTTTAACACCAGAAGACCGGCACTTCTTAATATTGTCACCACTGAAATTAAATTTCTTGATGTTTTTCCCGACCCCAAACAAAATTAAATTATTTCATTTTTTCATCTGATCTGAATTTTGGAAGGTCACACATTTGAAAAAGTGAATTCTTCCTTTCGGTTTGTTTGAAAACGGTTTTTACTTTGAGCATCTTAGAATTGTTGACATTTTTTTGTCTGTGAATTTTCCTAATTTTAAATGAGAAAGAAGTAAGTAAAGAAACAGGAGTCGTCAACATGACATACTAGCTGATTAAAACTTAAAACTGGAAACAAAAAGAAAAACTGATAATATGATGTTAGCGATAATATTTCATCACATGTGCTGTGGTTGAGTGAAGCATTTGCTTTCTGTGCAATTTCCTCTCTGTATTCTTTCTGGACTTTCAGACATCCTAACAGACTGCTGACCTGTGAATTACTCCAGTTAAGTGCTACCAGGAGTTTTCAGTAGTGTTTTAAGTAATACTGCAAAAGCAAATATTCTTTGATATGAGGAACACACATAGTGAAGGAAGTGATGTGGCAATTTTTTTCCTGATAAAGTATGTTGAACGACAGGTTATTTGTAGGTGTTGTCAGCACAGCACTTATTTTCAGGATCTCTCTTAAATATTTACTAAGGATAAAAACAAGGAGACAGCAATTCTCATATGAATAGTACATATCCAAGGCCAGTTCAAGAGGACTGAAAGTCCTTATCTTCTCTGGATCCTAACGGTACACAGAAATCTTATCTATATTTTGAAAAAGAAAAGACAAATTCTTCAGCAAATACAGAAGCAGTAACACAGTACAACAATTCATTTAAACCTTTCAGGAACAAATTGGGCCCTGCCACCTGAATCTTGTCGTCCAGTGCATCTCCTTTCAAGTAATGGCAAATCTCCAAGTTTTTATCTGCAGTGAACTTTAGTCAGTATCCCATCCTTCTAGCTGCTTTGTCCAGACCCCTTTAACCATTTCAGTATATTGGTATAACCTTTGTAATTTCTTAGTGTTCTTTGTATGCCTGAATCTTTTGAATTTTGTAAATTTTCATTCGTTTTCAATGATGCAGTCCTTACTAAATTAATCCCAGACTATTTTAGTTTGCTAATTGTTATACTGATGGCTGACAGTGAATATTTGCACAGATATAACTGCCCATTTCAATGAAGACTTGAAGAATGTTTCTCATCAGTGGTGGATGCCTCAAACAACTTTCAATGTAAACCCCTCCTGACATTGATTTCCCTCCCTTGATTTCTCTGATTGAATATATCTGAATGGACACTTAAGGCATCTGACATCTGAATAAGTGACTAATCTAAAATCAGTTAATGACTGTACTTACAGGATAAGCCTTAACTATTTCTGATTGTGCTTCTTTGCTGAGCTGAGAGAAACTGCCTTGTGCTATTACTTGCTTCATTTGTTTCTGGTTTGAAACTGTACGAAGAGCTCTTCACAAAGTGAATCTGAGTTTAATTTTGTGAAAGTCTGAAATTAAGTTTGTTGAGACAGCACAACTGAAAGGTCAGCCTGAACATAAACCACACCCAGAGTTCTAACATATCTGTATTATCCTATTCTTCTACCACATTGCTAGCATTCATCCAGGTGTAATGTAGAGCATTTAACAGTAGTAAGTAATATTAAAGAGAAACTGAGCCCAATATTAGATCCTATCTTCTATTATTTGCTTTAGGATTCTGGGTTTTTTAATCTTTTTTCCTCTTGATTTCTTGCACTGAGCATACATGATCTTGAGCTCCATAACTAAGTGGGTTTCGCAGAAGTGTAAGACCAACTAAAGATGCTCCAAAAATCAGTGTTAATGGTTTCACAAAAAAGGTAGAATGGTAAAATTTAACAGGGATCGTATACAACGAACACTTCGGTAGACATGACTTTTACAGATTCAGGATGTCAGTTGGGGACTAATACTACATGGTGTGTACCAAATCTAAGCTTAGAATAATGATTCAAAATGTGCAAACCACTCACCTAAAGGCCAAGGACACTCAGTCCCTGGGGAAGTTACTTCGGGTGATGTCTTGACCCAGAGGGAGGGCTTCTGGTCACAGATCCACTGCTCTGAGGAGAACCACTCCAAGGGGGGCTCCAGCAGGGGCCCCATTTTATAGCCTGGTTGGATCTGAAGTGTGGTCATCTATTGGTCGTGGTCACGTAGCTTTCATTGGTTAAGGGGTCTTCTTGGTAGGCTCATTGGCTGAGGTGGTCTCTAGGGCTCAGGTATCTGGGGTATGTGGCTGGGAGTTGTTTGTGTACGTGACCAGCAGCTCATGAGCTTCCTGTCAAACGAGCAACCATGCCCCTGTACCACATCATTGACCCGAGGTGGGGGAGGAGGGGGGGATGCTTCTGCCACAGTGGGTCAGTGAGGAGCAGTAATTGCAGGTCAGGCAAGGCAGGCCTGTCCTATAACCTGTATAATTTTTTGGTTGTCTTGTTTTATCTTCCAGACTGACCGCTAATTTTGTTTGTCTCCTTCTTTAGCGACTCAGTTTGACAAAGTTTCACTGTGTTGTTTAAAGGTGCTCAACACTTGAAGCAATGGAGTTCAAAATGGCTCTGCTTGTAAACGGAAAAAAATCAGTGGAAGCTAAAGTCTTTAATGACTTTAGTGACTTTAATGACCATGAGCCTGAGCCTTCAGCAATGAACTCAAACTTCATCTTTACAGCTTACCTGAACAAAATGTAAACATGTGCACTCCTCCCACCCCTGCACTGTACCTCAATGTAAAATTACTTGTTATGAACAAGGTGGTTCACCCAAATTTACAATGGGC
Source organism: Fratercula arctica (assembly GCA_947846985.1). NCBI lineage: Eukaryota > Metazoa > Chordata > Aves > Charadriiformes > Alcidae > Fratercula > Fratercula arctica. Next base: position 91,366,952 of record CANTUZ010000001.1, on the reverse strand, counting down.
CTGGGAAGCATTGTTAGACTAGTATTTCCTCATAACTTATGTATTAAGAGTTTTGCAAAAAAAATTATTTTTTTGTTACTGTATTTGCAAGCAAGCACAGAGTATCAATATCAAGCCAGTGTAGACCACTAATAGCTTGACACATCCAGCTTTCTGAAAACGTGGCCTTCTGGCATGCACATGCCTGTGTTCCTGTCCTTCAAAATAAGCCTCCAAAGTATGCTCAGCCTCTTCTTTACATTTAACTTCTTGAGGCTGATGTGGTAAGGAAGAACATGAGTCAGAAACAGAAATGCTGTGGCATGCTGGCTTGGCAACTGTTGGGCAGTTTCTTGTTGACTATGACCAGCAAAATGTCTTCACGGAAGAGTCAGTCACGTGTCGCTTCAAAGTCTGTATAGCAGCAGTATTCGCCTTCCTGTCAGAATCTGAACAGTGAGTGGTGCTGGCTTCCTGCTCATGAATCTGTAATCATAAACAGGCTATAGGTCATGTTTAAGTCAACAATAACAAAATAAAATGTAATTTTAAAGGGAGATAGTTTTTAATTCTTATTAGTCCAAGTAATGCAGAGGTCCTCACAAACTGGGTGATACGAATCGCTGTCTAAATCCTAAACGAAACATAGACTCTATTTTTATATTCTTACTTTTAGTATTGGGTAGTCTCTACATCAGTAAATAAACAGTTCTTCCTCTTTTTTTTTTCCCTTTTTTTTTTTTTTTTGATTAAAATCCTCTAGCTTTAGATGACTTTTACCAAAAAAATTCATTCAGTAAGGTTAAAATGTTGTCTTTCTTGTTGGATTGAATGTTTCTCTATAAAATGATAGTAAAGGCGTGCAATTTTGCTGTCCAAAGCTATTTTATGAAGCCATTTTATTTATCCCTATTTATGCTGAGAAGTCTCAATATATTAGTCATTTTTTTCTGTAAGTATTTCCAGATTCATTGTTAGATTTTTGAACCCTATCTATTACAGATTTTCCTTAATTTTTTCAGGCAGGCTATGCAGAAGTAAATGCAATAATTCAGATAATGAAAATAGCGGTTTGACTGTATTTATTATTTTCTATTCTCTTTGTGATGCATACCTTTTTGAGTGATAATGAACAAAACAGATCAAAGGGTCACTGAGCAGTTTGTAATAAGCCTCAGATTTTAGTCTGTATTGTTATTATTTAAAGGCAGTAGCATGAGTATACGAATATGAAAATTTGCCTTAAAATAATGGTAGTATCTTTATATTTACCATTCACCTTTGCTGCTCATTCACTTTTAAAGGTTCCATAATGAGTGACATTATGAATATCACTCTTTATAACCCTAAAAGAGTATATGTGGGGCAGGCAACTCTTCACTGTTGTGCTGAAAAAAAAAGATCAAAATTAACACATCAATTTAATTGATGCGGGTCCAGAGGAGGGCCATGAGGATGATGAGAGGGCTGGAGCACCTCTCCTATGAAGACAGGCTGAGAGAGTTGGGGTTGTTCAGCCTGGAGAAGAGAAGGCTCCAGGGAGACCTTATAGTGGCCTTCCAGTACCTGAAGGGGGCCTACAGGAGAGATGGGGAGGGGCTGTTTGCAAGGACATGTAATGACAGGATGAAGGGCAATGGTTTTAAAGTAGAGCAGGGTAGGTTTAGATTAGACGTTACAAAGAAGTTCTTCCTGTGAGGATGGTGAGACACTGGTTTAGGTTGCCCGGAGAGATGGTGGAGGCCCCATCCCTGGAGACATTCAAGGCCAGGCTGGATGAGGCTCTGAGCAACCTGATCTAGTTAAAGATGTCCCTGCTTACTGCAGGGGGGTTGGACTAGATGACCTTTAAAGGTCCCTTCCAACCCAACACATTCTATGATTCTAGGAATTATATTTTCCTTTTTTCTGCTCTGTGGTGATACTCTATATCTACTAGTTCTTTTCAGTATTCTCGATTCTTCTGTGTATAGTGGTTAATGTCCTTTTTATCTTTGGAGTAACAATTTTAGCTTTTTGTATGGTTCTACTGCTGTCCCATCAAAGAATGGTTTTCCTTCTTCCTTTGTCTTCTGAAGAGAACTTCTCACTTCATCTGCTTTCAGGTTCTAATGTGTGTGCTTTGAATTGCCTTCTTGCAACCAGCTACGTCTTTCCATTCACTGCACTGGAAGTTCTGAGTAGCTACATGGAAGTTAAATACTCTGTGCTTAGAGTAGCACAGAAGTTCAATGCAAAGAGGAGATGTGAGCATCTCCCAGACTGGAACTGTTGATTTCCAGATAGCAATACTTAGAGTAACAACAGCTTGAGGGAAGAAGAAAGAAAGAAAGCATTAAACAGCAGTTCACTTTCAACAGAAAAGAGACATAGAACACTAGAAGAAAGAAGTAGGCAAAATGCCTTAAAATGCACAGATATGACTCATCAAATAATAAATAATGGCACATGTTTCATCCACAGCTTAAAGAGTGGATATTTTACCTTTCGGGGACTGGTCTTCCTCCTCAGCTGATGGAACCAACCAGCATTAGTGCATGCATTGGCCAGCGTTCTGCTGTCATCATATCCTTCAAAAATCCAACGCCTGAAAATGTGGTGGTAGATGTCGTGCTGACAGGTACAGGATTTGGATTTTTTTGGGGAAGGGGGAGGATTTTAAGCTCCTTGGGTTGGATTAAAAGCGTGAGTGGGACATGATTACATTTACCTCGTTCCATTTCCTGGCAACAGATATATGGTGTATCATTCATGTCCACCCTGAAAAGCTCGGTAGACTGTGCTGTGGGAGCTAAGAAATAACACAAACATTTAACAGCTGTTCACAGTAGGTCTCTTATGTCATACAGCCTCATGTATACATGCAGCTGGTTGTTGGCTGTGGACTGCACTATGGCATGCAGGCAATAGGAGACTCCTGGGGTGTGTTTTGGGAGCTGTATGTCTAAGCTAAATACCTAATGTTTTGGGTTTGTTCCTCAGTTATTTTCCAAAATATTTTATATTATTTTTTCAGATTCTAGAGAACTAAAGGAGTTAGTATGGGCAAAACATTTGAGGGTTTTTTTTCTGATTGACCTTCCAAACAAGTATGTTTCAGCAATATTTTCAAATATACTTTTTAAAAAAATATGAGATCCAGAATTATCAAAGATTGCCAAGCCACTGTTGATACTGAGATTTCATAAATGCTGCAGAACTCAAGTTTGAAGTTCCAGATTCTCCTTGATGACTGAAACTTATTCGGTGAAAGAGTAAATTTCATTCTGAGTGAAGCAGAGCTTTAGAAGGTTCTCTGAATTTCCACCTAGTCCAAAATAACATGTAGCATCAGAAAACAGGTGCCAAAGCATTTCCTGGTATCTACATATAACAAAAATTGAAGCTAAACCTTCCAGTGGCCCCTGACACAGACCCCATGGATGGGGAAACATAAGAGAAACAGAAAAATTAAACCTGTGCAAAGGTAAGTTTTAAACCAGGTTTAAACACTCATGCAATGGTTTGGGGTTTGTGGCACATAGAATAAGTGAAGAAACATAAGTTTTAAAAAATGTAGATTCATTATTTGTTGCATTGAACTCATGCTTTTTAATTACAATTTAATATAATTTTAAGAAATGAATTAGAAATGCAGAAATACATCTTTGGCTGCATATACAGTTAATATATGGGGTATTTTTTACATTCTTTTACCTAAATGGTGCCTGGTCAAGAGCGTTTTGGTCTCATGACTGAATGCTCTATATTTTTGCTGACTTTTTTGGTAGACTTTAGTGCATTTTCCCATGTTTAACTGATAAAATATTTTCACTCACGACTGTAACAAAGTAGAGTTCCATTCATAAATGATCAGACCACTTTTCGGTTTCTGTTGATGTTCTCTTCTGGACAACAGTGAAAGAAGCAATGGTATGCAGTTGATCCACTGTTTACAGGCCTGTAAACAGTGTTTACACAGTAAACAGTACACTGTTTACTGTACGTCATGGCCAGGATCTGTCCATGGCCAGATTGCCCTGGATGGTGCAATCATTACTTCTGTAATCCAAATGGAAGTCCTGAGGGTGGATGCTGCAACCCTGGTCTGAGGCAGCCAGGAGTTCTTGAGGTTTCTCCTTGGCACCGCGCTATAAATGGCAATGACCTCACTAGTTAGATGTGTGTTCTGATAGACTTACTGCAGTGCCAGATGCAGGAGATTTATTGCATCAAGGTTAATAAACAAGAGGTTGACAAGATCTGTGCAGAGACTCTGCAGACACAAGAGCCAAACCCTTCAAGTCTAAGAAGTTTGGTGTGACCAAAAAAAGACAGAAGCATCAAGAAGGCACAGAGTCCCAGCAATGGGGAAGTCTCCATTTCCACCTACAGCTGTTCCTCTAAAGAGTAGGTTCAGAGCTCTGGAAGAGAAGGGGAAAAAAAAGTTCCATTGAAGGGGAAGAGTTTGAGCTAAGCATCTTGGGTCTTCAGATTAGAACCAGCACTATTAAACAGGAAGCAAGGAGTGATAGTGGTTGAAGTTTTCTTCCTCCATAAGGACAAAGGTTGTCAATTTCCATGACAACATATCATCCCAGGAAGTTTGCTGCTTTCCTGGAGCTCAAATCTGCGATGCTGCAGAAAAGATTGCCAAGGCTTATCTGACCTTGCAGTTACTATACCTTGCTGTTCATTCATATAGCAAATACATAGATCTATACTCCCTGTACAGCCAAGGAAATATTGAGCAGATTGAAGGATACTAGAAGGTTCTGTGGGCATTTTTTTCTCAAATATTTGTGCATACATTTGCACAGAGCTTGGGCAGCAAACAGGAAAAACAGGAAGAAGAGCAATTCCAGACCAATTGCAAGGCTGCGATGTGATCACGGTCATGAAGACAGTCAGTGACAGTGTGAACAACTGGAGCATGGTTGTGAATGGGTGCAGGCTGTTTTGAAAGGAAAGAGAAGACAAATTTGGTCACTTGTATAGCTTAGGCTACTGTGACCATGAGATGATTCAGCTTATTCAAGTCTTTGTACACTAAAGTACTCAGAGCTGGATGGGTTTTGCAGAAAATGTATTGACAGCTCAAGATTGAATTGTATGATTACTTAGGAAGACTGAGAATTTTGGCAGAAGAACTACTTAGCGATGTAGGCACCTTATCAAAAAAACAAAAAGAAGCATACGCTGCTGTGGATTCCGTGCAAAATATGTAGGCTAAAGAAACACATCTTATATGTGGCACTAAGAATTTATTAACAGACTAATCAAAGTCTTATCAAAATGCAAATGATGAGATATTATCAGCCCAACTACAATGATGCTAGCTGTCAGGGAGCAGCAAGAACAGGCTGCTCCACAAAACAAAGTGAGACTGAAGCCAAAGGACTGGTGGACACCTTTCAAACAAGGGTTGCAATCCCACGGTATCCAAACAAGAAGAACATAGCAAGTCTGGCAGCAGTAACCAATATCAGCCAATAGTCTAGTGACAGCCAAGTCCACAGTGAGAAAGCAAGTCTCTGACCAAGACAGGAAATCAAGTAGGCTAGACGTGGCAAGGTGCATGGCCAGAGACAGCATACCTAGGACATAGCTGGGTAAGGACCGACAGCAGGAGCCTGAGTTTAAATGCAACTCAAGCCAGTGGGTGGAGGCCCCAGATGCTGCTCACTCGCAAGTTAGCTGTTTTCACAGAAGTCTGATACCGGGTTATACAGCTGCACTGCAGATCTTGAACACAGGCAGCTACAGCCTTGTGTGTGGAGAAGAGGTTGCAGAGAATTTCAGAGGAGGATGGTTAATGCCTGGACAGATAAATTAGCATGTGTCACTGAACTCAGGTCCCTGACCACTAATACTTTTAGTCCAAATTATCCAATTAATACTAATTGCTGCTAACTGATATACACAAATCTTGTATTTACTTTGTATTTCTTCACAGTAAATTATCAGAGTCATCAACATCCTAGGTTCTTCATTGGGAAGGAAACGTTGATAAAATGCCAGTTTTTTCCTTCTCAGTCTTGGACAGTCTTGGATCCGCTTACTGTTATTTTTGTATGTTTCCAAAAGGATCTGTTGCTACACTTGCTTTCTTATTGGTCCCCAGGTTTAGTTCCACAATGACCCCTTCTTTTTGTTAGCCCTTTACCATGTATTCTATGATTTCTTTAGGGTAATACCACAAAATTATACATGAGTAAGCTGAAGCTGAAAAACAAATAAGGCAACAGTTGGCGCTTGTTGTGTGCTGTTACAGCTAAAATAGCTCAAGTCCAAACAAGGTGTGACAATGCCCTTATGCTTTGCACTGTCGACTTTATATAAAACCCCATGGCCTGTTACTAGCAGTGGCAATAACATATTCCCTGTATTATGCCTAAGTGAGGTGAAAGGAAGAAGAGGTAACAAAAGGCAAATACAAAAGTACCATGAGCATACTTAGAATAAAAATCAGGAAGGCCCATCAGGTGTGAAGACTAACAGGGAAAGTATAGGGTTCTAAAGGTATGCTATTTGCATTAGGAAGCTTAGGAAAAATGCACATAGGTCCATTGATGGAAGGGAGGGGGAATCTACTCGTTACAGACAACGCAGAAAAGGCTGAAGTGCTCAATGCTTTTTTTTGTCCTAGCCTTTGCGAGCAAAACTTGCTCCCAAAGCAGCATGTACTGACTTGGTTTGAAAGGGAGATGGGCAGCTCATAGGGGAGCAACAGGCTGTGAACTTCTTAGAGCAACTGGTTGCATTCAGATTCACAAGTCCAGATGAAATTCATGGTGATGAAAGAGTTGGCCAACTTGATTGTGAGGCTGTGGTTCTCTATGAAATTCATCCTGATCAGGAGATGTTTCTGTTGACTGGGAAAAGGCTATGTTATTTTCTTTTTTAAAAGGATAGAAGGAAGACTGAGGGAGTGGTAGGTTGATCAGCCTCCCCTCAGCCCCTGGTAAAATCATTGGACAAATCCTTTTGCAGTCTGTGTAGACCATGAATTGCACATCCTTTTGCAGTCCGTCTCCAAGCACATGAAGGTCAAGAAGGTAATCAGGAGCAGTCAAATGGATTTGTTAAGTGCAAATCATGATTGACTAACGTGATTGCCTTCTATATGGAAATGAGTGATTATGCAAATCAGGGAGGAGCAGTGGATGTAATATACCATGATTTAGTAAGACTTTTGTCACTGTTTCCTCTAGCATTCTTGTTTGGAAGCTAAGGAGGTCTAGGCTTGATGAATACACTGGTGAGTGGGTTGATAGCGATCAACATCTTGGCAGTCAGCTGCTGGCTGATAATGAGTGTAGTACCTCAGGGGTCAGCACTGGGGCCCATATTATTCAAGACCTTTACTAAAGACATGTATGATGACAGAGGGTGCAATGTAAATTAGGGGAAGCGGCTGACATGATGAATGGTAGAGCTTCAGTCCAGAGGTACCTTGATAAATTGCTGGTATACCTCTTTCTTGAATTGCTCTTGTTCATCAACTCATCATCCCTGGAGCAGCTGAAGATACAGTAAACTTTTACATGGCTAGTAATGAAATTTTCCTTCTAAAATGTTAAACCTTTGTATTTCCCCCTCTCATTCCATCTACCCTTTGTGCTTATCTTAGCTCAGACACTTATAGAAACACTGTGAGTTACTCACTGTGCAGCCTCTCCTGTTTGACCAGGAAGTAACTGATTATATAGCCTCTTGAAGTGTAGGTGTGCATTACGTGTGGTAATGTGTATTACATATGTGTGGTATGAAGGTTCCCATTGCACCTCATGGAGTGCAGCATGCTTTATTCTAGTGTAAAGTGCAAGCTGGTATTCTGATTTGTACAACACCAAGAGCAATTACGAGAAGTGAACCACTTGGCTTGTTGAGCAGAAATCGAGTGTTGGATAGCACAGTTTAGTACTCTAGTACTACTAAGTATTATTTTTTAAAAAAGCTAATCTAATGCGCTATTTACAAAATAATGAAAAAGAACAACCAAATTTATCCACAATGCAATTTCATCAGAAATTATTTATAGAGCTTAAATATTGGTACTAAAACCTACTGAATTGTGATGTTCTGAGAAACATTAGCAGAACCTGCATTAAGTATTTTAGTGAAAACATAGTTATCTTTCGAACTACAGAGCATTAACTTGTCCCAGGGAGATTTTCAGTAATAGAGACAGTGCAGCAGCAACTGACTTAGACAGTGAAAGACTAATGTTGGTTTTTATGCATCAGAAGTTTTCAGTCTTCATTTTTCTTTACACATCAGTAGACCTGACATGATGATGATCTAATGTTTCTGTTATCTGTGGAATTATGAAAATTTTTCTTAGAAAAAAAAAAAAATTGTACTGTGATCTTTATGGAGGTAAAACCATACTTGTCCTTTAAAAGCTGTCTTGAATTTGTTAATCAGCTTAATGCGTAATGTTAATTTTCTAATTTTGTTGCTGCTGGTGACTTGTAAATAATGTTTGCTTGTTTTTAATCACAATAAGATAGTTGGGTTATGTATTCAAGCTGTCTTTAGATGTGGTTGTCCATGCTATGGTTTGCTCTCTTTAGGAATATTTACTGTAATTCCTATTTCATTCCTTCCAGAGAAAGAGAAGTCTAGTCTTACAAGCAAAGTCATGGATGCACAATTTTAGCTTAGTATTTCTGGCCCTTACATATTTTGGGTAATAATTTCCATAATGGCCTATATATTTAGTTGAATTTTAATGTTCTCAAGACATAGTATACCTGGAAAGGAAGCAAAAAGTATTTTAATATACTAACTTCAAAATTCTGTATACCATAGCAATGCAGATACGTTAGCTCAGTATGCAGTAAAAGCTAATTAATTTGGGTTTTTTTCAACATTAAGAATTAATTTGCCATCCCACAAGGCTAATCAGTCTGTTGAGAAAGTTACCCACATTTGAATACATTACTTCTAGTACACTTCCTTTTCTACCAAGAACTGAACTTTGCTAATTCTGAACTTGCTTTTCCACAAATTTCCCTTTTTTTTCTCTGTTTATTTTGCTTGTATCAGTTTGTTAATGAGACATCCAAAACTGAATGTTGTTTCACCATTTACACTCCTAAGTTAGGAGAGCAGATCCCTTACCCATGTTGTGATGATCTACATTGTATTTTAATGTGTTTTGACATGAAGAGCCTATTTTTGTCCTAGGATCTCTCATAGCAGTGCAAGAACACACTTGGGAAAGTACAAGCTAATTAGGATTGACAGTAATATTACTTCAGAAATAACAATAGTAACCTTCCATCTGAATTAGTTAAACGAAAACATTTCAGTCTGAAATAGAAAGTAGTCTTAATTTATTCCTTAAAGAGTGACAGCCTAGTCGTTTGTAAAACCTGTTTTTTTCCTGAAAAATGTTAATCCAATGAGTAGAAATGACCCTGTCAGCGGGTAACTCAAATTCACAGATGTTTTTGAAGCCATCTCTGAGAATAGCACTTAAAACTGTAGGTTTAACAATTTAAAACCCGACCTACTACCATTTTGAAACCTCTTAGCTGATATTTTAGCATTAGAGCAAGTTACTGGAATGCCTTTCGTTATTTAATCTTGCACTGGACTTGTCACGCTCATCGCTGGTGTTATTGGAGGCCAGAGAGAGGGCAGAACGGGGAAATCGACAGAAAGTAGCAAGGCAGAAAGCAGAATTAAATGTTTGATTGATCTTGATCTTTACAAATTGTGTTTCAGACCATGTGCCACTTCTTAAGAGAATTAAAATTGGCAACAATGAAAATAAGGCATCTCAATTATAGTGTACAAGCAATAAACATCAACATTTATAGATTTGCTTAATGCTTTAAAGATTGCAGAAGTTATCTGTATCTTGTTTTCAAGTGACATTCCGTAGGGCACTTTCTGCCCTAGATAGATGTGAAATTATGTTTAGAATTGCATAGTTCAGGAATTAAAATAGAAATTAACTGGGAATTGTCATATCTGGACCATTTCTGAAGCTTACAGTTGCATTTCTGAAGCTTTGTCAAACCCAAGAGCATTATTCCTCAGAAATGTTTCTTTTTGCGAATTTTGACTGATATTGTAGCACAAATCATCCTTGATTTTTTGTAATTGTAGAGCAAGTAAAACTACCCACCATCTGATAATCTGTGATGAAGGGATGAAATCTTGGACCTCCTAAGGCTTGGTGTTTTCTTACTGAATTTAATAGCAATAAGATTTCTTCCCAGGATTTAGATACATATCTGTGGCTTAAATCTGTAGCTATTATTCACATAAGCATTCATAGCTACATTAAGACTATTCATGGGAGTAATGTTTATTTGACAGCAGGTAATTTTCCCCAATATGAGCCAATGACCAGAGCTACAGAGTATGCAAACTCTTCTTAGAGATGGTTTAGCAACCATTTGTACTAGTTCAGCTGTTTCAAGTTGAATGTTACTGCTCTTCTGTAAATACCTCTATATAATATTTCTACTAAGACTTTATGGAAGCAACTAAACTGATATAAATAGTTACTACTACTGAAATCTCCAGGATAAACCAGACCCCACAGAGTTTACCTGTATTATCCCTAAGTATTAGTGGTTCGTTAATACCTATAATGCTTTATTTTGGTTGACATGGATAATTTAATTTCATGTTTTCAATGGGCCAAATGTATTTTGAAGTTTTAGGAAAAAAGTGCGACTGGTTGTTAGAAGATATTCGCTTCAAAGTTTGAAAGGCCATGATCAAATAAAAGATTAAAGCCATAGTGGTAATTAGGAATCAGATAAGGGAGGTAAATTGGTTCCTCTTTGGAATCCAATGTTATCTGTGTTATCAAAACTGATATCCGTGACAGCGTATGAGATTGCTTTTGGTAAGAGAGTGTGCAGAGTCATATTGAAATAGCTGTCTCATATTGTTGATTGTTAAAACTTCTTTATTTCCAAGATAAGGTTGCATGCACAGTAGCTTGGCCATGTCTTTTTCCATAGAAAGATTTCCAGACTAGGATTGCCACTTTTTAAATGTGGATTGCAAAATATTTTCAACTGCTTTCTCTGTCTTTATTATGTAAATGAACTAAATACTCAAAGGCAAGTTTGCTATTAACGGTAATTTTTCTTTCAGGCAAAATACATTGGACATAAGTATTGCATATATTTAAGTCAGTGCTATAATGAAGTAATGTGAATGTGCATAAGTCTATTATTTTCAAATAAGTTTTGAATGTGGATAATCAGAATAAAAGTGCTAGCATCACTTTGTGCTGATTTTGGCATAATTCAAACAATGAAGTTAGCTATCAATTAAAAAAATAATATGCAATACATAAATCCACTTCTGAATGGATAAATGCATTTTTGAAACATCATGAAGTTTAACCTAGTGCTTTTAATTTTATAAAATGTAATTATTTAAAAAAAAAAAAAATCCAGAGATTAGTTAGCTAGTTCTGTGAGAATTACTTTTCAGATGAATATGTGGATGGATATAAATTAAAAGTAAGTGGCAGATATTTTAAACTTTGGAAAACTCTTCTAATAGGGGAAATTTACAGTATTCACCTCGTTTGCATCACAGACAAAAAAACAGAAAAGAATTCCTTCAGAATAATTAGCATTATAGGGAAGGCTTTCACCATAGCCTCGTTTCTGCCATTGCAGTATCTCAGGTCAAGAAAGCTGGCAATATAGTTGCTTTATTGGTATGCTAAAATGGGTGTGTAGGCTTTTCTTATGCACCCACCTTTTAACATTTGGAAAGGGCCCTTCGGTTCTTTAGCATTTCCCTATTGATTGCAAATTTCATTTTAAACCTCTATGCTGTTTTCCAAAACCTGAAATGTTGTTCTTGAGGTGAAATAATTTTGAGGCTGTTTCTCTTCTCACAAGAAGCAAGAACAATATTTTCAGGAGAGCTTTTCTTTGCCTTCCTGAACATCTTATTGTTCTATTCCTTAAAGCTATTTTAACTTTGCTCCGTAAGCCCAAATGACAGTCTTCCCCTGGCTATTTGATGCATTCCTGTGTATCGTGTCTTCCTGTCAGCAGTTCATTATTCAGTTCTACTACCCTTTAATATGACATATTATTCAGACATAGTCTATCTATTGGGCTCAGATTCTTGGAGTTAACTGCTAGATATATTTCCTACAAGGCATTTCCCGCAAGTGTCAGTTCTTTCAGTAAGACACCTTTGGCTGCGTGAACAGCTCCAAAACACATTTATAATATTGGACTTCAAACTAGCTTTTTCCTATCTCATTTTTCATTTATCCACAACATTGACAGTAATCAGTGAAAACAGTCAAAATAATGTCTAAATCCTCTGTCTCTATGAAGTAATCTGTTAGTTGATCTGGTAACTTGTCATCAGAAAGCAGTTCTTGCCTGCCACGGTTGCAGTACTGCTGGTCCTGAACCCATTTCTCTCAAGCTTTCTCTTACGTGTTTCATATCACCATGGGCTTTCTTGGCCATTTGTTTTTTTTAGCTGGAAAACGGTTTCTTTTGTACTCTCTAGATATTAATTAACTGAAAACATTTTAAACTTTTGTTTTTCAGCATGGTGCATTATTTAAATTCTATTTAAGATCTCCATATTGTATCTATACTTCATCACAGTGAGGAAAATACTGGGAAAACCTTTAAGCAAAGCGGCCTATGCACTCCATTTGAGACTGTATTTTTTAAAACCTCTGTCTATGAAGCTGTTTTATTAGGGAAATTGGTCAATCAATCTTGACTTCTAAATGAGTTTCCCTGAATGATTTTTTTAATTATTTTTTTTTTAGATAAGGAGCAGTTCAATCATCATCTCAGTGCATCTGTCCTATCCAAGTCTACCAGTAAGGAATCGGCTTTCCACCTTCTGTTTAAACAACCACAAGGTATGTCATTTCTTGAGTTCAACTTCGAATTTTTTTACAAGGTGTGATCTTTTATGGTCCCTGAAATCTAGAGTGTGTATAAAATTTGTTGTTTTGATGTGTGTAGTGTTCATTTTTTGTAATTTTTTTGCTCAACCCTGCAATTTTTTTCTTGGGCTTTTGAAATATGATTTCTTTTGTAAATAATGTCTTACCATCAAAGCACAAATGTCATGTGTGATGTCAAAGTGATGATTATGTGTAAAAGAAACATGAGGGATGTAACCAGACCTCATAATAGGTGCTACAAGTATGGTTTAAGAAGGATGAATGAGCCCATGTAGTAATGCAGTCTTGATGTATTCCCAGGAAAGGCTTTGAATTAAGAGATTAATTCCAAATAAATATTGTTGTATTTTAGGACTGCCAAGGTGAGCAACACCACTATAAAAATGTGTATGAAATACTAGGTAGAAAAGCATCAATTGTTAAAATTCTTAATTAAATCTAAATTGAAAGGCTTCTTAAAGTTTTGGTGTTTTTTTTTTTTTTAATGTGAAATGGTGTGTTTTTGTAATAAGTGCAAACGAATAGTCTTGAAAAGTAATCTTTTAAATATATTTAAACTATTATCAATACTTATTTTATCAATTTATCCTGCAACAAGTCACAGTTTCCTAAAACCTGAAGTAACAGACAGGAAAAACATGTCATTGCTAAGGTATCTCTTTTTAAAATAAAATTTTCCCAGCTTGAAGGATCAGTTAAGGAGAAAAGGAATCGGTAAGAAATTAAATGAGTTAAGCATTTATAACTGCTTTTACTTTTTACTGAATTAACAGAAAACAAAATAAGAAATAGACTTCACAAGTATTTGGTTCTAGATATGCTTATCTTTCTCTTCAGACTTTCCAGTCCTTTCAACTCTTTGGTTTTTTTCTCAGGTAGTTTTTCTGTTGTAAGTTACTATTTTCTGTATTTTCCTATGTTGTTCCTGGTAATTTCAAATGTGACAATAAAATATAGAAACTATAAAGCTTGAACTATCTGGAAAGAATTAAACTATTTGGTTGTATCTTTCAAATTAAATTTTAGATGACATTGCTGGTCACATCTGGTCTGAGATAGGGTAGGAAACGAGTGAATTGCCTTTTAGTGTTGTAATTTTAGCAAATTTTTGTTATGACTTGTATATGATAGCACTTGATTTATTCAATTTATCTAGTGTTATGGTAAAGCTTGGGTTACCACAGAATTAGTATATTTTAATCATTACATGTTATTCATTGCTGCAGTATAGGAGATAGGTAGATTTCTGTATTTACAGAGAATATTTGAATATTTTTCCTAATAATTATTTCTATAGTTTACTTCTCAGTTATGCTTTCTAATTTCAAAACACACAAATAAATTATTCATATCTTAAATTATTTACTAAAGGAAATAATTTTCCTTGCTAATATCCCACACAAATATATGTCTGAGCATTTTTTTTTTCATATTAGTGCAGATACCAGAATAAGTCATACCATTTTCCTTGAAGAAACGATATCTATCTCAAACTAAAGACCTGAGTTAGAAAAATGAAATTAAGGTGACTTGTTTTCAATTTCATTCAAAAATTCACCATATACTTTGATTTTCCCTGAAGATGTACTTGTACACCTTTATTTTGTAAGGGATGTTGCAGACCTTGCTGTTTCCAGCATGGAACTGTTTTTGTTTTCTCACCTTGAAGCTTGCTATGCCTCAACAATATAGATATAGAAAGGATTTAGAAGAAAAAGAAGATGTAAGAATTGATCTGGACATCATATCATTTTCTGTATGTACTTTTTACACAGGCATACATAAAAGTTGTAACTGTTGTCATGAGATTATATTATTTTTTTTTTTCACAGCAGCAGTGAGGAACTGTCCAGAGCAATCTAATTCTTGTACCTAGTAAAACTGACAGAGCAGTCACTTGACAGAAATATTAGAGCAGCAAAGCAATCTTTATAAATCGTACTTTCTCCTGCTTATTCTTTCATATCTTACATATTTTCATGATGTAAATCTTCTGCTGTGAGGATCCTGCAGCCCAGTCGCCCTTATTGGGAGGCCGTAAGACTGGTGAATCCTTGCTAATTTTTTTGCGCCTGGTCTCACTCCTCACTCACAAGTCAGGGAGTCACGTTAAGAGTAATTTTTATGGAAAGATGCTGTACTTCTTTCTCCCTACACTTAACAGTAGATTGTGGATTGGATGCAGGTGTTACTGCTTTACTACTGTTCCCTATAATGAAGAAAGAATACTTTGAAAACATGTTGGAACCAAGTATTTTTCTTAGCAGACTTGTTGGAATACGATTGCTAGATCATTGTATGCTTGTGGAAAAACTGTGCTTGCTGCTAATTAAATACTTTTTTTTTCCTCACTGACTCTAAAAACTGAAGGGAAAAAGTCAGAAATCATGAGACAGGCTGACAGTCTTGGAATCATTTTTTTCATCATACTTTTACAAAAAAGCCAAATATTAGCCAGGCTGTGAAGTTGTTACTCATGGCAGACTATCCTTTTTTCCTGCCTTGGCTTCACAGTAGCAGCATAAGTCTTCTGGACTGCTTGGTACTGTTTCCCAGTAACACAGGCTGCGTTATTTCACCCGGTCCTAATACAAAAGCTGTGATCCTATTTTGCATTCAACCTCTAGTCATTGCATTTTATGGCTTAGCTGACGTTCCAGGTGGTCAATAAGCCTGTCTGTTGTGAACGACTTGGTGTAGCATCAAACAAGAACAGTAAACAGGGCAGTTAGCTCAACCTAGTTTTTTAGATATCTCTTGCCACATTTCACCACAAGAAATATTTAGAAACTTCTATTTTTTAAAGCTGTCATATCACGTGTTCCATGCTTATCTCTTTTCTCTTTTTACTGAGATCTCTATGATTAGCTATTTAATTTTGCCTTCTAACTTTGCTTTAGTGTAAAATACATGTATTTATAAACTCTCCCAAGCACTTAGGAAGGAAAGAGAAAATATATTTGATAAATATATACACTGTTAGGGAGACATTTTCCAAAAAGCTGCCTGTAGTGTTAAGCCACTTTGATGGCAATCAAATTGGAGATATTAAAATTCTGTGTATGCACCTTGGAAGCATGTTACTATTATAGTTTCATATTTTATTCAACAATATTTGAGAAAGCATTTTAGTGTACTTTTTATGTCATGTACAGTCCACTATGATTATGGATAATTTGACTTTTAAACTAATTTCACCTAAGAAATGGCATAAATTTTGTTCAGGTCCTCAGGCCATTTCCCTAAAATGTTAGATTTCAAGACTTCATTCTTTAATTCTATACATATTTGTATCTGCTTTTTTCTTTCAGTAATTCTGCATACACAATCTGGGTTTTTTTTGCGATTGCTTTCAAAGGATGAAAACCAATGAAGCTAACATACTTGATTTTGCTGGTTGTCTTAGCTCCTAGGAAGACTCTGTCTCTTTTATAATGCTTACATTATCACAAAATGTCTTGAAAAGCTAGAAAAAAAGAGCTGTGAGAAATAATTCTTCATTCTAGCAGACTATTTTCAAGAAAGGTTGAAAAATGGTAAGCTGACTTTCCTCTTCCATGTTTTAACTGCATTCTGTCACCATGGTTTGGCCACTCACGACAAGCAGAAATAATTTTACACTTTATAACTAACATGAGAGGTGAAGTGGAGAAGAAGGACACACACACACACACTGAGACCTCACTGCAAGCCAAAATGAAATGTTAGGATAATTAGGAGATTCACTTAAAAAAAAAAAAAAAAAAAAAAAAAAAGTGTTTTCTTGCTTCCCTGGGTTTTAGATTCAGCATTTCCTTCTTTTTGGCACAAAATTTCACAGGGAAACTGAAGGAATTAGAGTTTCATTGAAATGATGAAGGATTCAGGTGCCAGATTTCCTTTGAACTTCCTTAGTCTAAGTATTTTCCTGTTTTATCTATTCAAGTCTTCCTTCTTTGTGATGAACTGTTGCTACTTTTATTTAGTCAAGACTAAAGAAAATCAAGTTTTCTTTTATTGATGTTATTGCCTTCCCTCAATTTTCATCTGCTGAAACTATTAAGTTTCACTTTTCCAACCAAAACTGTTCAACAGATGTACTATTCACATAAGTAGCTTCATGAGCTGTGATACATTAATTACTTGTGCTACACAAGATTCATTCAGGAAGTATACAGCCTAGTATGAAGTTAAAAACTGCCTCTGTCAGTGAGAGTGACCTCTAATGCGCATGGTGCAGATGCTAGCATATGGAAAAAAAAAAAAAGTTCACGATTCTTGATTTAGATTTTCTTGAATATCTTCTAGGTAGTGTAAATAACTTCTAGTCTGGATTTACTTGTGAGGAAGATCTTAAACTTGAATGTAGAGAGATGACTTTCTAATTGTGTAATGGCCACAATAAATAATACTGAATTTGAGCACGTAATTCAGGAAAACAATTTGAAAATTATGTAAAAGTACGTATAACAGTTTGAATTGAACCTAGGCCACTCTGAAACTTAAGGTTGAGGTTGTTGGTTTGAGTTTTCTCTTCCCCTGCTGTCCCTTTTACTGACCAAATAGCTCTACAACATGCTATGTCACAGGTACGTTAACTGATTCAAGACTGTGTACCATTTATGCAGCAGGCTTCGAAGGTTGGTGTCAGACATCTGTCTGACTCTTCATGTCTAGGACCATGGGACTGTTAAGTTGGTTTTGTCATAGATGGAGGAGAAATGAGGTCAGAAAGGAATGAAGGCAAGGAGTAGGCAGGAGGTCTTCTGAAGTCAACCATCAGTGGTTCCCACTGGTACTGTTCTTCAAGCTGCTGCTATCTTCAGCTCACAGGACTGAACTAATATTTTCTTTCTACTCTACTGTCTCTCTTTTTTGGGAAAGGGCACAATTTGGTAGATCACGTTTTGCCTGTTAGTGTCCCCATTTTTTACCCTGCTGTTTCTTCTCTTCCTGCTCATGAGACGCTGTTGGGGCTGGCTTCCTGGGATGGGTCAAGGATTAACTCCTGGATGAATTCAGTTCACAAAGGCAGGTTTAGCTCCAGTTCTGCTATGTTACTATGAATATAGGACAGTGGCTGACTGATTGCAGACTGTGTCTAGATGGAAAATTACTGGTTGTTGTATATGTAGCAGAAAAATTTACGGGCCACGTGTCCTCAGCACCAGTCTGTCAGAGAAAGGTTTACTGACAGGCCATTCCTATTGTAGATTGGTGGATTGTGCCTGACTGATGGAGGTCCCACAGATTTGGTGGTCCATCAACCAGGAGCTTCATGAGAATATTGTGATACCATGTTCACTGGAATTGTCCTCTGAGTGAGAGACCTGCCTGTCCTCCACATTGGGGTTATGAGATTCCTTCCTCAGTGGATCGCTTTTGGGGTGGGCATCTTTTGCTGTGCACAAAGACACTTTGCAGGAAGGATTTATGCAATTTTAGAATACATAGCTTTGTTTTATTGGCTAATACATACAGTAGATATCTAGGACTAACATGCTGGTAGGCTAGTTATTAATATGGTCAGTGTTCCCAGTGAGACACTGGATGTATCTTTGCTGCCCAGGTTGTCATCAGTCATTTGGGGATGGGTCAGCCTCCACTGCTTCTTGGAATGCGTTGATCCATGATGTTGCTGAGTTGCCACCTTCTGATTCTTTGCTTTCTTTTCATAGAGTTTTTATGTCTTTTACGTAGTTTCTCATGGAATTCTTGAGCTGCAACTACCATTCTTTCTGTGTTTTTCCTTTTCTTATCTTGCAGGCTTAGATATTTTCTCGCACGTTACCAATTTTCTCAGTGAAATCAATCCAAAGTTTTGGTGCTGTACTGCACCTAATTAGGCTTTGCATCCTAGCCAGGTGAACTACTACTCTGAAGATTACATATGTTTTTGAATAAATTATTGTTTATGCTCACCACAAAACAGCAGCCTTCTTGAACACAGTGTATGCAAGACAGAGTGACTTTCCTTCTTGGCCATCTTTGGCCTATCTGTATGACTGTTGCCTTTTTTAAACCTTCAGCTAGCATTTTTCTTTGCTCTGTTATCTCTGAAGTGCCATCATGGCACTCGGAAACTTGTACAGATGCAGATTTGCTTTGTGAAATTTCCAGCAGAAGGGAAGGCATGGGACCCCTTCCTTACCTCTCTCAACCAGGTGAAACCAGTATAAAAGAGCAGTGCTGTCATGTTATAGCTGACAGAGAAGCATGCTTTTTTAAAGAGGATGTCAGTACTGGGACATGACATGGTAACATGAATGATGCAGTCTAAGCCATATTTATCTCTAGAGATATATGCTGACAAAGTCAATGCATTCCAGCTGGTGGCATTCTTGAGTCCGGGTTGTCTCTACTGTCAGCATGGGAAACCTTGTAGAGCTCTCTAAAGCCACGGCACATCTAAGACTTTCCTCACGTGGAGGAAATCAGTAATCAGGAGGGACATCTTTGTGTCACGTTTTAAGGCACCCCTGCAAACTGAACGTGTGAATGAATAGTTGAGGAATCTGTGCTCAAAAAAATTCTTACAGGAAAGCATAGTCAGAGGCAGTGGGAATTATAGTGTTAATCAGTGATATGCTTTTCAGCACTGAGGCAGGTATGCTTGGTATATTGGTACATCAGAACGTGAAATATTCTAATACAATGAACAATAAAGCTTGAAGATTTTTCTTTGTACATTTCTGGAATGTCTTCAGGCCATATTTTATATATATTGATAGGGCCTGTTATATGCACTCTTTTAACCTTTGAGTTCCACTTTCTTTACAAATTATATGGTGTGGACATATGTGTTTTTGCAAATCCAGGCAAGTGTTTTAGTGAAATAACTTAAAGTTAATGAAGTGAAAGGCAGCACTGTAAGAATAAGCAGAGAGCCTCTGTCACTGTTAATTTAAAAATAATCACTTGAATTGAAGTAGTAGAAGAGTACATTCCTGTGACTATATAAGGAAATGATTTATCTACTTCAGCACGCTCTCCTGATGTTGCAAAAGAAGAGAGGGGAAAAACGATATTCAGGATGCCAATGAAAGAAGGGAAGACATCAGAAACCCATCTTTTGCATAGTCTCATGCAAATCCACATAAGACTTCCCATGTGGATTTATCATGGAAAACAGATTTTGGAGCTATAATTGCTTCACAGATTTAAGCTAGGCCATGCAGTAGGTTTCCTCAGAATCTCATGATTTGTTACCGAACGTCCAGAGTATAGCAATTCAGAGCATTTAAACTATGCAAATCAGCCTCAGGGGAGGCTGTTATTTCACATTATCTTAGCCTATTTCTCTATTTAAAAATATCTGCTGTGTTTTAGAACTTGATAAGAAATTATCTCGTTCAATTTCAATAGAGCTAGAAAAATGAAAAGATGATTAATTCTCGTTTAGAATAGCATATTGCTGCTAATCTATTTGATAACAGCTGTGGATGGACAAGGTGGAGCCAGAATGTGTCCTTGTATAAGACAGAACTACTTGCTTCCTCCCCTCCCCTTTTTCCTGGCTCTTGCTTCTGGTTTTCACCTGTTTAGGTAATAAACACAGTTAAAACTCCAGAGACACAGATTGGTTGCATCCTATAAATTAATCTCCAAATCTATGTCTAGCTCTAAATTGGCTATAAAAAGTTATCTGCACTAATCTTTTGTTTCCAGCTGCATACGCACAGTGGAGAAACTGCCAGCGGTATCAATTGTTTCTTGAGGAGAAGAACTAAAGAAGTTTGGTTTTCTAGACTTCTGTCTTATGCCCATTTTTCCTGTCCTTCTCTGCTCTTGGAATAATCACAACATGTCTCTGTCTCCCATGAATTAACCTGTGCAAAACCCTTCCACATCCATGCTCCATCCCAAATATACACAAAAGACTAGCTAGTAATTTCCAGATTGAGAACGACAACTGTTGAATCTGCTGTAACATTTCTTCATTGACGTTTCTACGTTGAATTTCCTTGTCTATCCAGCTGTTGAGTTTTACAAAAAATTGAAGAAGTGTTGGAGATCTATGTCTAATTTCACTGAAAGTGGACAGAAGACTAAAAAAGAAACAAACAACCCCCCCTCACCCTACTGATATTGATATTAATAGTGAAATGTATGGAAAGATGGATCAATTACATAGATCTGTTTTCCTAAAGAAGGCGTTGAAAAAAATTATAGAGTTCTTGAAAACATTACCTTAACATATTGTATTTTAAATTAGGAGGTATATTTAGGAAAGAAATGGAACCTTTTGTGTAGGAGCTTTTGTAGATGGAAGATCATGATAAAATTTGATGTTTTTCACAAGGTGGTCTGAGGGATTGAGGGGAAGAAGAGCTAGTTGGTTTGAACTTTAATGTCTTTTTCTTTGTTTTAATTACTATATTCTGTCCAGGAGAGAAGAGACAATTTAAACTTATTTTATTAAGTGACTGCTTGGGGCACAGATTTTATTTTAAAGCATAAATGCTAGAAGGCAGTATTGAAACTGAGCTTTCAACCTTGAATTTTTATGCCTTAAGAGTGCTTGATAATTACAGTGTTGAATTAATTTTCATTTTTTTCCTACGCTGAGTTTTTCTAGAGCTTTTTTGTGAAATGTTTTCATTGATTTTTTTTTTTTCTTTTTTTGTTTTGGTCAATGAGGTCACAAATATAAGACAAAAGCTAAGGGAAAGTCAGATTCCATATATAGTATGCATTCAGTATATAAACAACAAATTTTACCCAGAGCAGTAACCCAATTCTTCTCAACATAGTGGCTCATGCTTTAAAGGCAGTGAACCCTTAAGATTTTTTCTTAATCAGAATTTGATTTAACTGGCCTGCAGGAGCATTGTGTACTTCAGCTTCATTTGAAAAGTTTTATTTTCCAAATGTTAAGCTTTTTATATATCTATTTCAGTATGGCGATCTGTGCTCTGACCCTTTTTTTCTCATCCCAAGTAACATCAAATACTCTTAGAAGTCCAGGCTCCAGTGCCAGTGTGAGTAGTCACTGGGCACAGGTATTTAGAAAACAACTGTAGGACTTTTTTGAAAACCTTTGGTACTCTGAGTGACTGCTGTATTGAGGGACTGTGAACAGGAGGGATTTGCCTGGAGTCTCTTTTGGAATTTCCTGTAATGTAGCGCAGACTCTGGTATGTTACATAGGAGTGTCGCTTTTTTTATCTTGTATTTGTGTAAAACTCAATTGCTCAAGTCAGACTTATACAAACAAATAATTCCATAATTATCCTGCCAAACAATTAACCTTGCATCTACACGTTTTCCAGAGCTCTATGAATTCTTTTGTCTACCTTCTCTGCCCGTAATTCTATTTGACAACCCTTCAATAGATATATATTTCTGTTCTTACACTGCAACCTCAGTTGGAAATACATGAAAGCACAATCTGAATTGCAGTCAGCAAGGAAGAGAAAGGAAAGTTGGTAATTTTTTTCTTTTTTAAGAAAAAAGTCTCTAAGTCCTCAGGACTAGTTGTTTGAATTGGTTAGGAAAGCTGGCAGCGTGTGCTGGGCATGCAGATACTTATTTTCTATTTCTTGGTGAACTCAGTGTTGGCTGGGCTTTAGTTTAGCTTTATACGTGATAGATCCAAAATTGTTGCCAGTAGCAGAAAAAAATCTTGCTGAATAAGGAGTTTTAATATTTAAGAGAGCGTATGATGTAGTGAAAGGCTTAGGATGCTTAAAACCAATGTGAACCTCAGACCGTGAGAGGTAAGAAAGCAGTGGACTTTGGGACCCCAAAGGATTCTCTTTCCCCTTCTGCTGGGACTGAATTCGAGCCAGGGGCTTCTCCTGCCCACCCATCAGCCACACTGAGCAGCTGCTTCTGCAGGCAGACCAGTGCGCACACACACACACAGAGTACAAACACAGCCAAACACTCAGATTGACCCAGAGAGCAGGTCCTTTACCAGCACACCCATAAAAACAATCATCACAACATCACTAAATATGAACAGCACAGGCAGCCTGGTGCAGTTGCTGGTGTCTGGCTTATTAGGATTGAACTGCGCTGGAGGTACATACACACACCCTCACTCTATTGATGCACACCCTTCCCAGATCTTTTGAATATTAGCATGGACTTCTAAGTTTCTCCAGTATTTGTGTCTGGCTCCTGAGCTCCTTATCCAGGCACTGGCTCACACCTTGGGTCTTTCTGGATGCTGGTCTGCTCCTACTTGCTGGCTAGTCCAGCTCAAAGCTCACTAGCAGAACATACACATAGTTTGCTCACTCAGCTCACCAATGCATGTCTGCTGCTCTCTTGAATAGTAGCACAGATTTAAGTCTGTCCTGTGTGCGTGCTCTCTCTGTAGGCCCTTTGCTCAGTCACTGGTGCTGACCGTGAGTCTTTCCAGTTGCTGGTCTCCTGCTACTTGCTGGTTAGTCTGACTTGGTATTAGGTAACAGCTGACACACAGCCACCCACGCAAAACCCCATTCTCTCCAATGGCTGGTCTTAGACTTAGTCACTCAGTATTTGACACTTGGGCCTTGTCCTACTTGCTGGCTAGTCCACTTCAAAGTTTGCTAGTGGCCGACTCACAGGCTCAGGATAGAGGATAGACAGGATTTAATAAGAGTTACAGGATAGTGAGCAAGGTCATGCATTGTCAGAAAGATTTACTAGACAGCACCTGCCTACGTGACTGGCATCATAGAATCATTCAGGTTGGAAAAGACCCTTGGGATCATCGAGTCCAACCATCAACCCCACCCTACAAAGTTCTCCCCTACACCGTATCCCCCAACACCACATCTAAACGAGTCTTAAACACATTCCGGGATGGTGACTCTACCACCTCCCTGGGCGGCCTATTCCAGTGTCTGACCACTCTTTCTGTGAAGAAATTTTTCCTGATGTCCAGCCTAAACCTACCCTGCTGCAGCTTGAAGCCATTCCCTCTTGTTCTATCGCTAATTACCTGTGAGAAGAGACCAGCACCAACCTCTCTACAATGGCCTTTTAAGTAGTTGTAGAGAGTGATGAGGTCTCCCCTCAGCCTCCTCTTTTATCCTTTTACCTTCATTCTCCTACGATTGTTCCTCCCTCATCTACTTTGATCTTTCTCTTTTCCCTCCTGTGTTCTCTCCCCTACACATCCCATGAGAAGTTTTGTGCACACTTAAATAATATGTTGGGTTCTGTGGGTATGTGATTAATGGAAATAATAGCTGCTAACAGTTGCATTCAGAAGTCAAATTATTTATAATAGGGAAAGATGCATTTGGTTTGTTCAGTTCTGACCAATGGATGAAGTTTTTGATTCAGTAGCATATTTGACTACATTTAATTTCAGGTATATAAGGCAATCCCTAAATAGCAAAGTATTTAAATTTAAACATCTGCTTCAGTTGCACTGAAATTACAGGGAATGTAAATGCGTGTTAGGCATGTATTCTAATTGCTGTGGAGTGAATTGAGGTGTGTTTAATTATTTTTGTAAATACTTTAGTATGCCAATATCTGTATGTTCACCTCAAAATTATATATTTCTCCTTGTTCACAAGATATAACCTGGATCTATAATACTGTAGCTTCAGTTCTTGACAAATGGGGTCTTTAAAACTGTTCTCTGTAGGGAAGGCATAATTTAATTAAAATGAACAACATATCCTTAGTACTTCACTGCTTTAATTCTCTTCCCTAGATATTTTGTCATACTATTACTAAGATTAACAAATTATTCAAAATATTTTTGTATGAAGGAGATAATAAATTATTCACATTCTCATTAAAAGTTGATATCTTTCAGTTACCGGGGGGAATTGAATTCCCTGATTTACTGTTCTGCCTCAAAGCCTGAATGATTAAGCAGGGCCTATTTTGGTTTGATAAAGCCACTGGGATTGCACCTGCCTGAGTTTATTTTAAAAAAAAAATGCATATCACTGGTACCTCTTTCCCCTTCATATAAGTCTCAGTAAAAATTGATTTATCTTTTTCTTCTACCTTTTATGATGCGTATAGGACCTCATTTTCAGCTTTCACAATATTTATGCTGAAACTCTACCTGATTATATGAAGATCAGGTTGATACCTTCAATGACCAACATTGGTAATGATCTTGCATCTTACAGTACTATTTAATTTTAAGCAATATTTATTTCTTTAAAAGCATCACTGATACCAAGCTAAAGAAACCCACCCAAAACCCAAACCAACTAAGGAGAAAAAAAAAGTGGGCACTACTGCTGTATTTGCTGTGTGTGAAAGAGGGGGATTTGCTTTATCTGTAACTCAGGTTTTGCCTCTATGTGATGCTTATCCTGCTCATAAATCATAGTATATAAGCCAATAGAAGGGACTTTGATTTTAAGTAAGACGTAATTTGGGTATTCTTAGGGAAATGCAGAACAAAGATTTATGTTACAATTAGATGAAAAGTGTTTGAATCATGAATCATGCCCTCCTCTGCACTCGCTCCAGCACCTCGATCTCTCTCTCGTATTGAGGTGCCCAAAACTGGACACGATACTCAAGGTGTGGCCTCACCAGTGCTGAGTCCAGGGGGACAATCACCTCCCTACTTCTGCTGGTCACACTATTTCTAATACAAGCCAGGATGCCATTGGCTTTCTTGGCCACCTGGGCACACTGCTGGCTCATGTTCAGCTGCTTGTCAATTAGAACCCCCAGGTCCTTTTCTGCCAGGCAGCTCTCCAACCACACTTCCCCAAGCCACTTGTGGGAAGATATTTAACATTGTATTCATTTTAACCCAGACAAAGAGAGGTATGGGTGTACTAAAGCTTTCCCATACTAAAGCTGTGACTGTTTCAAAATAAAATCTGAAGGCCTGAAAGGTAAGCAGATCCTCTTCTCTCATAATTGTTTGGTGAAGCATTTGAAAAATACCTTCCTACAAAGGTCTAAAAGAAGGCTTAGAATGCCAACTATTCTACGCAGTTGTCAAGAAGTCCATGAAACTTCCTGATGTGACTCAGTTTCTTTTATCTATAAATTTGAACTATTAACTTCCTCTTAAAGATGTGAAATTCAGTCTAGTTAACATATGAGATTTTTGTGTAATAGGTGAATTTATTAAATGCAAGTCATGTTTTGTGATTGCCTTGTTTGCCTGCTTGTGTTACAAGAATGTTAATATTAAATATTCTTGGTTTGTACACTGAAGTGAAAACTATAGTATTGCAACAACTTTTAATGTTGAATTGTCCAACGTTTATCTGATTGCTTCTCAGCCACTGAAAATCCCTTATAAATTAAATCTTTTTCTCCTTCCTCATAGATATTAAGATAAAACAAAGGTTAATAGCCCATAAATATTGATATCTATTAATTACAGGTAGTACTGCCTTTTTCACAGTGAATACCAATAATGTAAACTAATCCCTGAGATTTGCTGCCGGTTTTATTACCTCTGCTACATACAACCAGCAGAAGCCACAAGCTGAATTGTATGCAGTCCTGTTAGAGGCTGTTAAAGTTCCTTTTTTCTAGCCATTGTATACAATTTTCTCTTTTCTATTAAATAGGAAAATAAGTTGATTGTTGAAAGGAACTGTTATTCAGACCTGTATGAATAACACATTACTCTTTCTACACGTAAAAACAAGCAATTCAGTTTCATCATACACAATAGTGCAAGACTACAATACGCAATACAATAGCATCTCAGTAACTGTTGAGGAAATTTTGGATGATCCTTATCTTTCCAGCTTGCTTTGTATCTGTTCAAGTGTAAAATCACCAACTGTATCCTATTAGTCCTTTCTTCTTATTGATTTGTCCCTTTCCCAAATCAAGAATGAATTTTTATGTTGTTTTTGTTTCTTGGATCCACAGATTTGCCTAATTCTCCCAACTCTGAATTAAGCAGAAATGCTTTTTTCCATACTTTATGGTACCTCTGCCTTTACTTATAGAGTCCCTCCATTTGGTATACAGTGTTGGTCAGCCTGTATTGCCTACAAGTTGTGTTCATCTTTGCAATACAAGCCTCTTTAAATGACTCAAGACGAGAGTGAGAGATTCAGTGATCCCAAATTATTTAGCTGACCTAAGAGAATTTTCGTGGTGATTCCTTTGTCCTACCTCACTAAAAACCAGAATGTTGGTACTGAAGAGTGTTCTCTGTCACAGGAAAAAGCAGGGACTGAAACGAGGTCAATGTTATTCTGTAGCCAAATACGAAATGACACATGTTTTTTAACAATGACCTTAATCAATTGTCAGAACAATTCTCAAAGAAATGTGGAGGATTCACCATCACTGGCAAATTTTAAATCAAGCGGACGTGTTTTTTATAATTAAATTCTCTTGTTCAAGAAGAATTATTGAGACTGAACCTTGATTTTTCAAATGAGTTCTGAGTAATCCTGTGTATCTAGTTCAAGGTAGATGATCAAAATGACGGAAATGTTCAGCAGTGAAAAGATGAAAAAAACCTATAGAGTTCTGGATAAGTAAACATTCTTTAAACATGCTCGTATTGGTTCAATCAAAAATGGCAAAAAGTACTTCGAAATTTCTGAACTAACATTTTCAGAATTCCCATTATATTATTTGCTTATTCTTTCACTACTACAGGATGAAAACAGGGGCAAGAAATCAAGTACCGTCAATAGATACAGACTGTACAAATTTTCTTTTCTTTACACATAATCATTGCAGTCTGTTGCCTCTAAAGAATCATCATTTTCTTTTAAGTTTTGTGGTCATTAGTCTTTATACAAAAGATAGATATCTACTAATGAAATTGAATTTGGAGATCCAATATGTTCCCTTAGAAAAAGATACAGATTGTATGAAAAATTAACTACTAATTTTTTGAACTCTTTTTTAACCTTTTCTCCAACTCCTTGCTGACATGTATCAGAAAATAAGCCTTTTCATTTTTTTCCTTTAAGTTGATACCAAATGACAGTTTGTGAAGATCTGTTCACTGTCATCTTTATACACAATGATTTTTTCCTCGACCTTTTCTTGAGTTGATACCTATGACAAACAGCAATTGAGAAAAGCTTTTGTACCTACATTTGTTCGACATTTGTCTGCAAATCATTTATGCCCTGAACTGCTTTAGAGACTGTTCTTCAACCATATGGAAAAGGAAAATCCCTTAGATTTGAAGGTTGGCTACTTCTCATTTTGACAGATTTAAAATGGATAATCCTAATTAAGTCACTTCCATGAAAATTTTCATTCCCAGTTATCTTGCCACAAGATATTGTCAGTGAAAGTTACAGTAACTTACCTAGAATGTATCCTTCCAATTCCAGAAAGGTATTGTTTACATGGAGTTTTATCCACTACGATATTTTGACTAAGTTTTAAAAAGGAGTCGGCAATGATGATGTTTTCTTCCTTCCTGAATCAAAAGAAAAATAATTGTCTCTTACTAAGAACTAAAAATGAGCAGTAAATAAGCAATAAATAAGAAAGAGCTGAATTGTAGACATTTGTTTTGTATTACATATGAAAATGTTGATGTTGGTAGTCATCTTGCCTCCTGCCTTGTCACTTACATGCGATTTCCATTTCTGGATTCACACAGATGTACAGGCTCTGCACCAGCCACCTCTGTTCAGAAACACTGAAGCTCCCCTTCACCACTGAGCCATCCAAAGCCTGTCTGCTGTGTCAGTATGATTCAGAATCTTCCTGACACTGTCAAATAATTTGGGTCCTTGCTCCCTTCCAGAATATCTTAATAGTAATTCACACTTTTAGTGCCATCTTCTCTCTCTCCACTGAGTGACTTTATTTGATTTTTTTAATCTCCTACCATAGCAAGTCTTTCCAGTCCAGTTGATTTCCTACACATCTGCTTGAAAGCATTTTTTCCTTTTCTTCTTTTTCCGGAGGTCCCCAAGCATATCCCTCTGTATTCCTCTCTGAATTTAAGAGGCCACTAACGCATATATTTATTGGATTTTTGGAATATTTACTATGATTTGCTCTAAATTAGGACTACAGAGTTGATTTCAACCTTGTTCACACAACAGGAAGCAATGCACAATCACAAGAACTGCTAATTGTCTTTAGGACTGGAAACTCATGCCCCATTTCAACTACCCCTCAGGAAACCAGGAGAATCATAATAAATGTCATATTAACCACAGGAGTTCAGGGGATAAAATGTTATGAGATTTTAATGAAGTCTTAATAAAATTTAAATATGATCTGTATCTGTACCTGAGCCTGACAGGTGAGCAGATATGTGCCGCAGTAACTGATCCAACAGACCTTTGCAGTAGGGTTAAGATATTTCTGAACATACATCTAAACTGATGAGGTATATTGACTGGGTAGCAGAGATGTACATAAATAGCGTGTAAGACCACAGTGACTATAAAAAATGATATTGTGTAGACATAAGAATTTTCAGACTTTGAAAAAGAAATTATTTTGTAGTTTGAGACCCATGGACCTAAGACAAGTACAGTATGTATGGGTTCTGTCAAAAAGCATTACTTG
Organism: Fratercula arctica; assembly: GCA_947846985.1. NCBI lineage: Eukaryota > Metazoa > Chordata > Aves > Charadriiformes > Alcidae > Fratercula > Fratercula arctica. Next base: position 91,337,623 of record CANTUZ010000001.1, on the reverse strand, counting down.
TTAAAAAAAGAACAAGTCAGTGTGAATTACCAGTTTGGCCATAAAAATCCAAAATGTCACTGAAGTAGAAAGGCACTTGACAGCTCAACATAGTTTCTTACTAGGGGATATTGCTTATGTTTTTTTCTTTACTTCCCCTAGGAACAACTTACTGTTTTGTGGTAGTCTTCATAAACTGTGGAGCAGGTTTTGCATGACAATGATCACAATCAGAACATAAGATGTATTCTTTAAAATTGACATCCTGGACATATGATTGCTGGCCTCTGTATAAGGCTGCTGCAGTTAAAGCAGTGCTCACTCCTAACACTATAATAAAATCCAACAGCAATGACATTCAGGCCATTATTCGACTTCATTTTCTCCTGGACCAAGGAAGTAATCAAAATGACTTGCTAATAAATGTAAAAGAAATTAAGGTTCTTTGCCTTCTCTGAGGGATTTTCTTTTCCTACACAAGGTTTTATAAATTGAGTCCTGAAACCTTGTTTTCAGCGTCCATGATTTTTATTTTTTTCTTTCTCGTTTGCATTATGCCACAAGAAACATCTTGAACTCATAGCATCAGGAAGAGAAGACTGCTTGATTTAAGTACCAAGTTATCAATTGCTGTTGCTAATGCATCATGTGCTATTTCCATAGAAAGTCCACAATACATCTAAAACCAAATAACCAAACAGAACTATTTTGCAGCTGATATTACTTCATATGTGTAGCATATAAAACACAGTAAAACAAAGGTTTTGAAATGTTTATTTTGCTGTCTGAGAGAAAGAAACTGCTCAAAATTGTAAAGTAAAACTTCTATAGAGAGAAGTAACTTGAGGGCGATAGAAGTCTCAAGCTTTGAGGATATTCTCTGAAGATAGCCAAAACCCAAATACTTCAGTTGCATTGCAACAGTATTCTGGCTAACATTGGAATATTTTACCTATAAGGACAAGAACAAAGAAATTCCATCTGCAAAGCTGAGAAAAGTTTTGGTTAAGGGGAGAGCTTTTAGAACAGCTAATGTAAAGGCTAAGCCCCCATCTGTAAAAACCATTGTTCTGCCTAAGGTTTTGAATGAAATGCAAGTAATCTAGAATTGTCTTTTGTATTTTATTTGCTCTTCTGCTTTATAGGTAGGAGATTGACCATATATTTTCATTTAAGCCTCATTTCTTTTCTTTTCAGGCTGAATAATAGGTGTAACTAATTTCTTCAGAATGTTTGAATCTAGAGATTATCTGCCGACAAGTTTCAGGGGTTAACACTGAGGCTGGCATTGCCACATGTTGAGTTTTAGGATTTTGCACACAAAACACAACACGCAAAAGGGTACATTAGTGGAGAAAAAAAAAGTCTTTTTTGTCTAATTTGACAGGCTAGTAAAAGTTATTGTTAGTCCTGTTATAATAATACTACCATTCATAGTCAGAACAACATAATTCATAGCACAGAAAAGCCTCAGTTAACAGAGTTAAAATTGTTACACAGAAAAGCTTTCCTATTATCTACCCCTTTTTTGTGGTGTAATGCTCGTCCTTCTGGTCTCCCTCTGGCTCTTGAGCTTGACAGCTCACTCCTTCCTAGGTGCAGAGGTTGGATGGAGATGTCAGAGGTCCAACTTGTTGGAACTAGCTTGGAAGGCTAGTAAAATATTTGTTCCTCAACAGTTTTGGGATCTGGCTGGATTTATTTTTATGCTTTATCTCTGCGTAAGTGAGCTTTCTCTTTGCTGGTTCTCCATTATTCAGTTGTCTATTCTTGGCTTTATATAAAATGGTTTAACAAGATAGTATTCTTGTTGTAACCATTGTGATTTGTGTTTATGGTTTTGGACATATGGTACCATCCTGTGTTTACACTCTTGCAAACCAGTTTTTATTCTAGTATCATAGATAATTCAGTCTGCAAAGATGTTTACTCATATCTCTAGAAACTCAAAATATCCTAAACCAAACCTGACTGCTAAACAATTGCTATCATAAATAAAAGAAGCAAAAACCAACTTATGCCAAGACAAATGTCAATCAAATCCTTGGACCCTGCTTTGTGAGGCCACTAAAAAGCCTTTTAATAGTAATGAAAGAAACCATATTTACTGGGCTACAGAAGTGTTCCCTCCGGTAGAAAAAATATTCCTACTACGGGAAGTATTTAGCTATGAAATACATGTAGTATATTGTGGGTTCTGTCATTCACAGAACTACTGTTTTATGGCACAAGTCAAATTAATGGGAAAAAGTTACTCTTCAGGAGGGATTCTTCTTACCAACATTGTCTGTTTTCTTGAGTGCTAAGAAAACAAAAAAAATGGTGTAGAGCTCTGTTCTGCCTTACTACAGAAACCTGTAAACCTTGAATGATGAAGAGTGTAAATATTAAGACTATGAAAATGCATAACTCAGGAAACATATATGTGTGACTCACAGTGGAGGATAACGGCTAAACTGGCTGTTTCAAAAGTTTATAAACTGTATCAAGGAAACAACTTTGTAAAAGGCAAAAGTGCTGAGTAATCATTCTGTCCCATTCACTTAAAAGTCAGTTGGAGACATATCTATCTATCTATCTATCTATACACTTCCAGTTACTGTCTGCTGTATGAAGTGTGATATTTCTCCTGGAAACTTGTAACAAGCAGTACAATTTGTGGTTGTATATAAAAAGTAGAAGGATGTAACAGCACCAGTGTCATTACCAATTTCACAACATTTTGCAGATTTTGATTAAAATCTGCCATAGCTTCAGAACTTGACTGTGCTTTCAGAGATTGGACTAAGAGATGGGTATATCCAAGAAAAGTTTAAAATGAAAATAAAAATATATCTGTCAAAAAGAATCAGATATTTGACATATGTCAAAAATTCAATTACGCCTGAACTGAACCAATTACAGTTTCCTTTCAACCATGGACTCAAGACATTTTTGTGCGTGTTTGGCTCTAGAAAAGATTAAGAAAAGAGGAAGCTGTCATAGTCTTAATTTACTTGCTAGTACTTTATCTTAGGGTAACATGAACTTTCTTTAAGAGAGAAAGAATAAAGTTTCTGGGTTTTCTGTGGCTGCGCACTGAAAAGGAAGTCACACTTATTTACAGAGCATATGACATTTCTTGTGTGGCTCTCGCATTGTCCACATATTTTTGTGGTTATTTTCTAGGTTTTGTTAAGATTTTAGGCAGGTTATTAAGTGCTGGTAGACTGTTTTGTTATATACAGAATACAGTTAATTCACTGTAGTAGAGGGGGAGAGAATTTGAGTGGGCCATAGTTTTCCCGTTACAACAGTAGGGCAGTACATGTAAGATCCCGTTTCTAAAAAATATGACTAGCCCTCCACTCACCTCAGCAATCCCTCTCCATCCCCACTGTGTTTCTGGTCTTTCTTCTATATCGTTAATCAACTAACCTCTCTTGAGAATATCAGAATTATGCTTAAATGTGTGCAGAAATAAAATGAAAATTTAGTTAAGGAAGCACCAATTGACCTGATGTAACTGAGTTTATACTTGCCTATTTTTTAATGTGTCACAAATAGAATCATTCAGAGAAAAAGTGTAGTGATACATCTTTTACAGTGCTGATTTAGAAGAGATGTTGCATTTTTTCCATTGACTTTGCAGTATGCCTCTGGTTTTCTCTCACTGTGGATCTAGGACATTACTGTGCTGCAAGACCTTTAGATTTTGGATGCCCAGATGATCTCACAAAATTTTATCAACATAAAATTGTCATCAGGGAAATAAAGATGATAAACAATTTTCAAATGTATAAAGTGGTCAAAGGAAGATGGGACAGATCTACTGTCTATCAGATTATTGGAGAGAAAAAAATAGATTTGGAAGGAAAAAGCAAGAGAAACTGCCAGTCCACCATAAAGTTTTGGTAAAAGTGTTGGACCATAGGACATTTCGAAAACTTCTACTACTCTCATTTCTGATTATTGTTCTTCACTCCTAATTCTTATCTATTTGGCATTCCCTCTGCCAAATGACTTCCATATAATACAGTCTGGCCTCCTCCACTCGTTCTGCCATAGCATCATTTTGCAAGTTACTGTCTATGCCTGTTACCCTTTTTTGGGTCCCTCAGGTGTTTTGTTTGTTTGTTTTTCCAGCCCTATTGCTCACTGTTCCCTGTCTTCACAGTAATCTTCCTTCTCTGATGTGTGTCTTACGTGTTGCTCTGTACTGCTGTTCAGCCTTGCTTTCTTGCTGTTCTCATCTCCTGCCATTCACATGTGTCTTTCCTAATGTGCTGGCCGACTGGATTTCTGTAAAGTGAACCCCAAATCCATCACCACAGCACCTCTGAAGGGAAATTGCAAAGATGTCCCATGCTGCCAAGACAAATGCATAACGTAACAGCAGAGATGGAAAAAATAATTGAATGTGGCATATATATGAATGTCAGGCAATTTTATTTTTTTTTTTTTTAGATTTAACAGGTCAGTAACACCTACTGGAAGTCAAACTTGAAGGTACCAGAGTTTCAGAGATGAGAGATGTTCTGTGATAAACCAGTTTAGGAGGTTATGTAATTTTAGTGTTACTGCAGAACATTTTTACACCAAATTTTGTAATCGGATGTGATATGGAAGTGATGGAGATGTTCTGAAATATATTAAGTGATAATCTAATAGTGGAGATTAAAAAAATTATTGTCCATTTATCCTCAAGAAGAGAGTGTGATCTTCGTGATCTCTGATACATATATTTTTTAAAATTTTCTCAGAGTTAAAGATCTTAAGTGTAATTTTTCTTGTTTCGGTTATCACTAAAGAAGTGAATTACAGTACTTCTTAGAAAAATTTTTTCCCTCAATGTGCTTAACCCTTGTAAAGTTAGTTGTTACTGCACTTCAACAATAACCAAATGTAATAGGTATTTCTGTCAAAATAATGGTTTCGATTTTGGCTGCAACTGCATTATTGGCTATTAGTTAGAGAAGGATAATTTTATAAATGAAAAGGAAACATTATGCTTGGCCTTTTAGACACGCTTCGTTTAAAAACAAAATAAATTGCATTAAATAAAACAACATATTTAATTACTGAGCCCTGTTCTCAATCCATTTATTTTAATCTAAATAGCAAATGTTTAACTTGTATCCATTATTTTGTACCAGAAAGAAATTCTTCTAAATTAAATCTCGTAATGAAATAAGCCAGAAAGATTCTGCCAGAAGTATACAAAATTGTATTAACACAAGATTCATAAAATGGCAAACAAATCTTATAACCATGCTGTATCTAATATATTTTATTGTGTGCTTATGACAGTGATGATGTGAAGTCTTTCAGTTAAAGACTCAAATATTCATTCCTTTATTTGTGCCATTGATTTCTTGAAGCAACTTCACAAGTATTAACTAGTCATTTGTGAAATTGTTTATTAGCATCTGAGCTGCATATTCATGACTTAACTTTTTCAACTAAGGAACTCAGCGACTCAGGGGGGGATCTTATTAATGTATGTAAATACCTGAAGGGAGGGTGCAAAAAGGACGGAGCCAGGCTCAGTGACAGGAAACACAGTAACTTCCATCTGAGCATAAGGCAATAGTTTTTTTACTGTGAGGATAACTGAGCACTGGAACAAGTTGCACAGAGAAGTTGTGGAGTCTCCATCCTTGGAGAGATTCAAAAGCCTTCTTGGACATGACATGGTCCTTGGGCAACCAGCTCTAGGTGACCCTGCTTGAGCAGGGGGGTCAAACCACGTATCTGCCAGAGGTGCCTTCCAACTTCAACCATTCTGTGATTTGGTGATTTGATTTTGCTCTTTTACTTACTTTATTGCATAGAAGTTGAACTAACTTGAAGTCATTACATTCGATTTTCTTCATCCCAGAGAAGATGCAAATAGGAGTTTTAACATAACATATGTGCCCTGAGAAACCATAACTTAGATCAAGTTATACTTAATGTATGGATTTTGCTCTTCATGTCTGAGAGGACACGAAAGACTGATCAACCAATTATCTTCCAGAAACAAGACAAAGCATAGTGATCTATGATGACCACAGAATTGCAGAATCACAGAACTGCTTAGGTTGTAAGGACCCTCTTGAGATCATCTTGTCCATCCAACCCCTCCCTTGCTCAAGCAGGGTCATCTAAAGCAGGTTGTCCAGGACCGCATCCAGTCAAGTTTTTAACATCTCCACAGATGGAGGCTGTTGGCTGTTGTGTGACGGCTGTCAATCCAGAAAATTTTATTCATATTTACGCATTGAGACCGACTAATTATAATACCAATTTAGGAAAACTAACACAGACTGCTGCATTCTCACAGTTTGTTAATTAGAACCCATAATGAAGGATTGTGATCATGTTTTACTGAAAGGGAATAAAAAATTCAAGCAGCCTCATTGGAAACACTTAAAAAAAAAAAAAAGAACTCACCCTTAATATAACAGCTGAGGCAGAAATGCTGCCTGTTCTTTATTAAACTCTTGGAATTTAGCACTGAACCACATTTGAAAGAGCTGCTATAAAAAAACTTAGTCTTCATATGTGAGCCATACTTTTATCTCTTCTAGCAGGTGAAAATAAATGAAGAATACCTAGGCCTTACTTTTATTATGTATTTCAGATACTTACTGGAGTGCTGGCAATATCTCACTCTTTACTGCCTGATATCAGTCCTCCTTTTCTGGATGAGTTCTTTGAGAAAGAATTAGCAATCCTTCCCCAGCAGCAGCTGCTGTCTGTGAATATTTTGGAGGTTGCCCTTTCCAGATTCTGAGGATAATTGTAGAAAACAGACCTGATTATACTGGGTTGACATTTATACGGCCAGAGCTAATTTTAGCAGGGCCGTCTGTGGTTTTAACTGAAATGATTCTATACTAATAATTTTAATGGAAAAATTATCAAGGAAAAAACCAAAACAAACAAAAGTGCCCACTCTTAAATGATTCTCCATCAGACTTCAACAAGACATATTGAGCTCTGCCTCATCTCTCCTTTTCAATTAGAGGAATTTGAACTGAGTGCCATTCTTCTGGGTACAATTGATGGGAGGCACTCTGAGATGCTACAGGCTTAACAGCAATGCATCAAGCAGATAGTCCTTTCAACATCTAGAAAATCTGCCATCAAAATACCTTACTAATATGAAAAATACATGGCTTTAAGATCAGGTTAGATGAGAGGATGATGATTCTTTTCAAAGATATTGCAGGGAAGTTTGCTCATTGCCAGCACATTATCAGTGTTGCACTGCCTGGGACACTTGCTCTTAAACATTTTCCTAAGCTACTGTAGAGGTAACAAATGCATTCTTACCCATCTGTATTCCTTCCAAATAAAATCCCAGCTATGGGGATCTACTGCTTCATTAATCTATTTTAGCTATCACAGCGCTATGCTTTCTAGATCTGACACAAAAGTTATATAGAAGTCAACCACAGTGTAGCGGCCCATAGAAGTGAAGCAGGGAATTTGAAATATACTAATCTTGGTTTAATTCTCTCCACCAGCCTTTGGAGGCAAGGAAAGGCTGAAAAACAGTTTACCTAAAAAAGAAATGAGGAAGGACACAGATCACCGCATGCTTCTCTGTAAGCAGTTGACTCGAATTGCAGCCCTTAGTCTGAGTCAGATGACTTCAGTCTTTTAAAGGGTCAGCTGAGCTTACTCTGCTATCACTGTTTCCTAATGGCCTGTAGGACAGTGAAATAGAAGTAGGATATTATCAAAATCTGGCCCAAAGCTTTTTACCAATTGTGATGCAGCTTTATTCTGAAAAGAGCCTCGGTATGGCTTTCTCATGAAGTATATGTGGATATTCATTGGAGTAAAATATTTACATGAAGATAAGGGATCAGTCATTGGGATCAGTTCTTGGTATCTGTAGCAGAGTATTTGAGGTCCATAGGCGAATAGAAGCAACTTGGTTGGTAATGCTGATTTGAATTAAAGTTGTCCACATACGTATTACTGATATATTGTCCATATAGGTGGGAAGGAGAAAAGAGAAGCATGAAGCAATGTGAGGTTTTTGCAATTAAGCCTCTTTCATCTATCTTATTAACTAGGCAAAATCATAAGGAAATAAATCTGTACTAGCAGTTAATGATCAGTTGGTTAGTTGACAGCTGCAGGCAAGCCCAGTGATTTAAAAATTACCATCATTATGAACAGCTTCTACTAAGAAGATTTTTTTATTAAAAATGTGAACGCATTCTGTTTCAACAGTGATATTATAAAATTTGTCTTTTCATGATCTTTAATAATCAATTTTCTGCCAGAATGACCCAGAGTGCTATCATATGGGTTCTGTATTAAAATTTATATTAAAAATCAAGGCACTATGTACTGTAACAGCCATAATTAAGCTACAGTTCAAACAGTATATGGAATGCATATATAGTGTAACTAGGTATTAGTTTACAGTCTGTTCTATTTGTCATGTTAAGAGAGTTGCAAATTAAATTAGTAAAACCCTATTCTAAATTATAACTTCTGAGAAGATTTGTTTGTTTTCTGTTTGGGTTTTGTTTTGTTGTTGTTTTTTTTTAAAGTTGCAAATCATCCAGAGTGTATTATTCTGGTAAAACACTAGAGACTAAAAATTAGCTTGAACAGCTACTTGGATATTTTGCAATCAGTAAGATGCTGATATAGCAGCAATTTGTTATTTGTAGTGTATGGGCATCACTGTAGAGGGCATGGAGAGGGAATACATTCTTGGTATTCCCAGCAGAATACATGAGGTCTACAGACAAATAGGAGCGACTTCAGCAGTCACGCTGATTTGTACTAAAATTGCCCGCACACATTTTATTACCTGCTGTGTCAGTAGGTGTACTGATGAAAGAGCTGGGATGGTGTTTTCCTACACATAACAGGAAAAGGCAGGAGGAGTGTTTTCAAAGAACACAAAGTGGTTTGTGGGGAGCTGAAGCTGCTTTTGTACTTTTGAGGGAAGGGAGAAGGTCTTCTGTCCTTCACAGCCTTTCAGCAACTTGAGGAGCAGCCAGCCACAAGGACCCAGAAGGACAACATTCAAGGTCAGGTTGGACGGGGCTCTGAGCAACCTGCTCTAGTTGAAGCTGTGCCTACTCATTGCAGGAGGATTGAACTAGATGACCTTTAAAGGTGCCTTCCAACCCAAACTGTTCTATGATTCTGTGACAAAAGAAAGTACCCAAGAAGGAAATGGCTGCAAACCACAAATAGAGTTGCCCAGTGTTGCAACAGAGTAGACAGACATGCCTCTCTGTGTGTATATGTAACTATATACAACAATCTCTATGTATGTACACAGAACACATAGTGTGTATGCAGTTATATATATACATATATAAGTATACTGTTAAGGAATTAGAGATATCTGTGATGGGAGTGTTTAAAGGACTGACAAATTAGGCCATTTTTAAACTTTAAAACAAAACCTTACATTTATTAACAATTAACTTCATGCTAATGAGTAATTCTTACATACTGCTAATCACTATTACTACATGTATAAAAGTGTTATTCCTTAACAATCATATCCTAAATTAGCAATAAGTGTACAATGCCATGAAGTTGATGCCATATAGTTAGCAGTGATGGTTTGGGTCCTTGATGTTTCTTCATCATGGAGGTCAAAGTGATCAGACTTGAGAGAGAAGGACAACTCTGATGAGAGAAGTTGGATCTGAAATCGTCCTGGCAACTTTCTTCTCCATTTCTTCTTGGTCATTGTCAGCGCTTTATGGTTCTTGACCCCTCCACCTCCAAAGGGCAACCTCAGTGGCTCCCCATGATGTTTATTTTGGTTTTGTTTTGCTTTTACTAGTCATCTCTCTTGTATATTCAATAGGATGTTCTGCATATTTGCAGTCCCTTCTTCTTGCCTTGTGCCTTATCTTGCAACTTCTGTTATCTGGATACCTCCTATATGCAACTTCCTATGTCTTTGCCTCATTGGTGGTCCCATTGCTCACAAACGTAATTGAAATGCCTATACATTGTGTTTGGATGTGCCGTAATGGTGTTACAAAGTGCTTACATACTGGTGTTGATTACACTATTTTGGTACGCATGTATTTGGATTCAAGGCAATCTGATTGCAAATATATCCTGAAGAATAAACTTCTGATTTAAAGATATTACAGACCTCTGCTTTAAGTACACCAGAGTAGGCCCAAAGTGGGCAAATCGTGGTGGAGAGCTGCCTCTTGTCTCACAGAGGGAGAATAGTGCATCAGTGCTGTAGCTGACTTCTGTTCCAGAGGGATGGATCCTAATTCAGATGTTTTCAGGATATGGAAGCAATGTGTGTGTGGTCATCTTATTTATTTCTGATACTTGATTAAAAAATTAGTTGCTAATTTTTAAAGGTTTTCAAAAAAGCCTTTGATCACATTATCACCAACAATATCTATGTATAGATATTATATATCTTTTAAATCTTGGGTATGTACTTGATAGATAATGCATCAAATATGGAGATTAAGATCTAAAGAAAAATCTTCAATCTGTATTAAAAGAAAAAAAGAAGAAACATAGTTTATTTTTTCATCTAGATATTAGCATTTTTAATGGATTTTTGATGAGAATATTCTCAAGTTATTTCAAGATGCAAGACTTTTCAAGTAATTACTTCAAGAACAAATTGCTCATGCCATGGTGGACTTCTACAAATACACAAAAATTAAGCCATTACGCGTGCAAAGCAGTTGGTGAATTTCCCTAACCACTGCATGATAAACCTCTTACATACAAAAATCCAGATATCTTTAGGTAAGAATTCCCTGCTGTTTGTAGCATGCAAAATAGGCAGTGGTGTATTTCAGATCTTGAGGCATTGTTACTGAAAGAGGTAGAAATCCTGCAGACAGAATGATTTGTCTTTAAATAATTCCAACCTTCCTAATTTAAGATTGACTTTCCAATCTTAATTTGGTTAGTTTATTTTAATTTAAGAGATTTTCTAGCTAAAAGCTTTACAGCTACAGAACCACATTGACTCCAGTGGGGTTATATACTATAGGAAGTGCCTACATAACACAGTACAAGATAATTCTTCATACAGGTAATCATTCTGGAAAGGGCAATTTATTAATTTAAATATGCTGTTAATCTACCCAAGCTACTTTGGATATCTTTATTCAAGGTTGCTCTTTGTGTTGAAGGAATAAACGATAGCAACAGCAGATTGTGAAGTAGCAATAGAAGCTGCAATGTCCAGTAGACTTTATAATTCAATGTTAGCAGAAGGTTGGTGCAGATGAAGAGTCCTGACTTTTGTTCTGTGTTTTGGAGAGCTGTCTTTCAAACCCTTCTCTCCCACCCTGCTGTGACTTACTTGACCTTTTTTGCTTCTGGCCATTCCTGTCTGTCATCATTTTACTCCGTCTCCTTATACGGCCACCTTATTTCCAAAATTCCATGCATTCGCCTCTTTCTTATATTTTGTCCTTCCCAAGACTGCATTGCAATTTTCTTATCACCGACTCTGCTACAGCTCTTAGCGCTGAGGTCTTCACCCTCAAGCCTCTTAGGCTGTAGGAAGGTGAACATTTGGAGCACAAGATAAAGCTTCCCTGCTGACATTTTTTGAGCACACGGCAGCCTGTGGTTATCAGAAGCAGGAATCACAGGGACACAGGGACAGTGCTGCTTGTCCCATGAATACTAACTTGAGCAGATTCAGTCATTCTCAGCAAATGATACTCATAGACCTGTATTAGCATGTATACATTGTAGCAGGCATGAAAAATTGTCACGGAAATGGATTCAAAGCTTAATGTAGAAGTAGTTACTCATAACTAAGAGGTTTATCTGCAGATAGAATTAAAGCTGAAACCGTAACCCCAAGATGTCAGTTCCACCAAATTTCGCGAATTCGTTTCAAAGCAAGGAGCTTGATCGTGAAAAGATGGTATGATTTACTTGTTCTACTTGGTGTAATTTTTCTACAACATTCTTTCCGAAATAGGTGGAACACACCCTGAGGTAGATGTTCTGACATTTGACAGGCTGGGAAGTCATTGGAAAAAGGCCCTTACAAATGCAATGTGTCACACCACCTTCATTACAGACATCATAGGTTTGGGGTTTTTTTTAAAACAGCAAAATCAATCAGATGAAAAATCATATGGAAGAGACATGGCTTGTATAATAGTAATGTAGATTCTTTCAAATATATTTCAATTATGTCTTGAACATGAACAATTGCTTTCCGATTGGTCTTTTTTATGCAGCGTTACTCTCTTATATCGCAATGCACAGATGCTCAAAAAATGTGACTTAGGCCCTAGAAAATCATGGCCTTTGAATATTAAATATGGGATGTTCACTTAATCATGCTTGTATTGTTTTGGGGCCTTCAGAGTCTCCCTGGGTCTCATTTCAAAGTTTTATCAGTAAATAGAAGAGTAAAGTAACACTTTTATGTGAACTCCTCTATTCAGGACATTGAATCACAAAGTACCTTATTACAGAAAGACCGGCCACAAATGCTGCTATAGGGTGAGATTTGACTCTATCATGAGCAGGGTAAAATGAAATTTGTTGTCACAGGGAGAATGGTACACTATGATAAAATGTTAAATAATGTATCAAAAAGAAAAAAGGAAATATATGAGTAAAACGCTATAAATAGTTTTCAAAACTTTCAAAATACCATAACAATCCGTTCTATTTTACAGGAACTCCATTAGCTCCGAAAGAAAAACTGAACATCCCAGTGTTATTCATGCCAGATACCATGAAAATGTATGAGGCTGTGGTGGTAATTCATGTAATGAGGGAAAATGGTGAAAACTGGCCTTATGAGGATTCTGCTGAATTAAATAAAGACTTAAAGAGGTAATTTATTCCAATAGGAAAAAAAAAAGTAATTGAGGATACTCAATCCTATCATCATTTTCCCCTTTGGCTATTGGTGTGTAGGTCCCAAGGGCAATCAAGTGTCTGATTTTGAGGGCAATAGGTATCCAACATAAGCTTTAAATGTACCCTGCAAAGTGTGCGGATTTAGGGTAAGACTTTTATCTGTTTCAATACTTATCTTTTCTAAATTTAAATAAAGAAAATGTAAAGTACTAGCCGCCAGCGCAGTTATGGATATTGAGTGAATGAAAGCTCTTAGGTGCCTCTAATTTTTCAGTATATTTGGTCTAATAATGATTCTCCTGTGGGTATGTTTATGTAATGCATAAACTGTATAAACTTTGTTTCAGTGTCGACATGACATAAGAGAGACTAGATCAGGCCAAATGTTCTCATATCCTGGCAGAATAATATTTGAAGACATTAAACTAAGAGGATGTAAATTATTGCTATTCTGATTCTGGATTCTATTTCATATATTTCTTAGATATGTTTAGCATTACAGCATACAATAAAATGGAGTCTCACCTCTCCAACAACTCTTAGTCTAGATTACTTTGGAAAAAAAATTCTCAGCAGTCTACCGTAATGATACTCTTCACTTATTTTCCAAGGAGTGTTACTGTAGCAGAGAATGGGGGAATTCAGGGAATACTCTGGATCTATCCAGTTCATGGAATACCTGAAGCACCACAGCAGAAATTAGTTCCAGGTAGGTAATGACTGAAAAAAACTCAGACAATAAATTTCAGAAAAATAAATAGTCATTTGTGTTCTCACCTTCTTGATCACAAGAATTTGCAGCAGTACTTTGCTACATCTTAAAAAAAGATAAAATCGCATATTAAAAATAAAATCTCCTTTCCCAACCTACAAAGCAAATCTAGATCTGTTATTTTGTTCTCATTGTGGATAAAAGGAGCCAGGAGCAGCTGAAAAGCTCAAGGCTTGTGCTCTTCAGTGTCCCAGTTAATGAGAGAACTCAAGGTAAATCAAATGAAAGGCTGACACAAGGGTAGATTTCTGCTTGCGTGCTCAGAACACCCTTCTGGAGAGTTTACAGGGTACCAAATATTGGAGTAGATGTCCACTGTTTCTCTCAGACTTGAATTTAGTCCCTTAATCAAAAACAGAGTATAGAGTAGTGTCAAAAGCAGTAAGTTTGCCACTCGCTCCTGAAAAGTAAACGAGCATTAAAAGATGAGTGACATTCATAGGGGTTTTGTTCTTTTTTTTTTCTTTTTTGTAAAGTAAATGTTTATACATTTGACGTACCTATTATTTAAAGGTGTGGTATAACCCCCGAATTGTGAAACAGAAATTGTGAACTGCTTCTTAAATCTATAACCTTTATGAAACTAGAGCTCAAGGTGTAGATGAGGGACAATTTTACACCAACTTGTCTTTTCATCTTGTCTTTCGATGAGTGAATATGGTACCTTTCTACACTAAATAGACTAAGATACATGAATAACTTCTAGAAAACTATAGAAATAGATACTTTTACTGTCATTAATTTAACTTACTTAAGGATAAGGACCCTTTACTTCCAGACAAATGCCAATAATGTGGTATTAATTAGAGATTTCATCTCCTTAATTTCCACTTTAATACCTTAAGGGATGAAGCAGAATATTACCACGCAATCAACTGTTGCCCAAAATGATGGTTTTAACGAGTCTCATTAGCATCAAAACTATGGATGCTGATGTGAATGTTTGTTGTGTTATTTAGAGCTGTTCTGTAATTTACTGGCAGACTTTCAGATAAATCTCCCTTTTTTTTATTGGGCTGTTGTTTTCATTGTGTATATAGAAGTTATGAATTAAAATTGTTAGCATTCATAAATTGCTTAAGTGGCATCATGTCTGCATATGATCAAAAAGTTAATTCCTCAATGCTTCTTTAAAATAGCAAAACTAAACTTCAGCGTATTTATAAGCGTATTACCCTCTAGTTTATGTTCAGTAAATGTTTGTAATGCATACAAGGAGCATTGCATTCATTTTGAATACATACCTCCTTTTGGCCATCACAATGTTATGTTGGGCTAATTTTTTTTTCTAAGGAAGTACTAGATCTTTCACTGAAAAATGACCTGGAAAACTAAAATACCTGTTTGTAAGTATATTTATGAAACAGATTCCATTCCTTCCTTGATTCTGAAAGCCTGTAGTTTTCAGTTATAAATGGACTTTTTAAAAATCCCTGTTGTAAGAAAGATATGAATCCAAAGCAGGTAATTCACAAGAAAACTATTTTAATTCATTGTTTTTCATAATGATCAAAATAGTCTTGTCATTTCTCTTAATGCAGACATTTATTGAAATTGCCTGGAGGCTACAAGCTTTATGTGAAAAACCAAAGCTGCTTTGCTAGTATATTAGGCAGTTCACCTTTAGTGTTATTCTTATTTGCATCTTAATGTACTTAAACTTCTAGAAGTCACTTGGCTTAGTATCTCATGAGACCAATTAAAATGATGAGTGGTCACAACCCATGTAATACATGTTAAGTAGATTACAACTTGGCTATCTTATAAAAGTGATTACAAATGGAGAATCATCCAGAATATTTCTTCATTCTTGTGGAGTCAAAGCAGTATACAATAATTTAGATTGGAAGGGACCACCAGAGATCACCTAATCTGACTCCCTACTCAACTGCTTAAAACCAGGTCTGATTAGATCAGGTTGCTCAGGGACTTTTCTAGTCAAATCCCACACGGATATGATTCACCTGGACTTATGCAAAGCATTTGACACTGCATGACATCCTGGTCTCTAAATTGGAAAGGCATGGATTTGATGGATGGACCACTCAGTGGATAAGGAACTGGTTAGATGGTCGCACTCAAAAGGTTGTGGTCAATGGCTCGACGTCCAAGTAGAAACCAGTGACGTGTGGTGTTCCTCAGGGGCCAGTACTGGGACCAGTTCTATCATCTCTGTCAGTGACATGTCAGTGACATCTCTGTCAGTGACATGTCAGTGACATGGACAGTGGGATTGAGGGCACCCTCAGTGCATTTGCTGATGACACCAAGCTGTGTGGTGCAGTCGACACACTGGAGGGAAGGGATGCCATCCAGAGGGACATGCACAGGCTTGAGAGGTGGGCCCGTGCGAACATCATGAAGTTCAAGAAGGCCAAGTGCAAGGTCCTGCACCTGGGTCACAGCAATCCCAAGCACAAACACAGGTTGGGCGGAGAATGGCTTGAGAGCAGCCCTGAGGAGAAGGACTTGGGTGCACTGATGGATGAGAAACTCAACATGAGCCGGCAACGCACACTTACAGCCTAGAAAGCCAATTGCATCTTGGGCTTCGTCAAAAGAAGTATGGCCAGCAGGTCAAGGGAGGTGATTCTACCCCTCTACTCCACTCTCATGAGATCCCACCTGGAGTACTGTGTCCAGCTTTGGAGCCCTCAACATAAGAAGGACATGGACCTGTTGGAGCGAATCCAAAGGAGGGCCACAAAGATGATCCGAGGGGTGGAGCACCTCTCCTATGAGGACAGGCTGAGAGAGTTGGCGTTGTTCAGCCTGGAGAAGAGAAAGTTCCAGGGAGACCTTAGAGCAGCCTTCCAGTACCTAAAGGGGGCCTACAGGAAAGATGGGGAGGGACTCTTTATCAGGGAGTGTAGTGATAGAAAGAGAGTAATGGATCTAAACTGAAAGAGGATAGATTTTGCATTGGATATTAGGAAGAAATTCTTTACTGTGAGGGTGGTGAGGCAGTGGAACAGGTTGCCCAGAGAAGCTGTGGATGCCCCATCCCTGGAAGTGTTCAAGGCCAGGCTGGATGGGGCTTTGAGCAGCCTGGTCTAGTGGGAGGTGTCCCTGCCCATGGCAGGGGGGTTGGAACTAGATGGTCTTTAAGGTCCCTTCCAACCCAAATGATTCTATGATTCTATTCTGGCATAATTCTATAAAAGCTGTGGTTTGAATAACAGTATTCTTAAATTAAGAAATCAAAGAGTAACTTAATATTCTGTCATTTAACTTTTAAATTCTTTCATTTCTTTATTTTCCTTTCAGTCTTCCTTTCTCATTGGCACATGTCAAACTATGCCATCATTTCTATTTGCAAATGAACTAAAATGAAGATACATTTCATGATTACAAAAAAGGGACATATTTGCTTTTCTGAACTAACTGTAGGAACAGATTTTCGTTTGCTTAGCAATATTTTCTACTGCTTCACCTAAACAGAACAGTAGAAACTATGTGTTGGAGAAAACCTTTTAATTCTCTTTGTCCGTATTGGAATTCTGTCATTTAACTTCTACGTTTAATTGTTTTTTTAAAATCAAGATGCTGGTGCTTTACAAATAATGGGTTCTTGCTTTTCTGTAGCTGTAATACGCTGTCGAGCCAGGCAGAGAGTAGAAAGAAGAGTAGAAGTGCTGCTGACTGGTGTAGTTCCTGGTGCAACTGGTATGTCTACCGCAAGAAATTCTGCCATGGTCAATACAAATAATCCAGCCAACATCCAAGCAGAAGTTCAAGTCACTGATGGTAAGAATAAATAGCTTGCTATTTTAGGAACATTGCAAATAAGGTGAATGCTTCACCAAATGTAGCTCTGCTGTGACAACAGATGACGTTTAGACAAATCCTTCTCTCAGTCCATATTTCTACCCTGTTGCAAATGTGGGACATTGGTATAACAGGATGTCTGCAGTTATAGGTCCCTTTGAACCTGAACCTTTCTTTTTGTATCTGTCTTGAATGTGAGGCTTGCACACATACCTTCAGTCCTTTAAAAGAGAATAGCAAAAATAGCAAAACAGAGAATTTGCAAAAATATGTCTGTGTAAGCATTGCAAGGAAATATTTATCTGCAGGTTGTCCCTATTTGTAAGATGTATTCCCACCAGCAGGCCAATATCTGCAGCAAAATGAATTGAAGGAGGAGGCCTTACTTGAAAGAAGCAATAAAGCTTTGTAAAAAGATAGCTTCCACTTACTGTTAATCAGCAGAGGGGACAGTGAAAATCAATTGCTTCAGAGATACACCAACTTTTCATATTATACCTCTCTTTGAAACAGAATGGTACAACGTATAAATAGTAAGAATGTTTGTTACTGCTGCATGCTTGGTATTTCTGTTAACTGGAGTGTGTTAACAGTCACATTCAGTACAACAAATTATGCATTGTTACATTTTACCTTCATCATCATTGCACCTTTGAGACTTAACTTACATTTATTTTTGGGTTCAAAATCATCCTAATTTTTAAGAAAAATGTTATTTAAAAATTCTGACACATGACGGGACATCCTAATGTGTGTTTAAGGTAGCTGTAAATGAAGGGAGGGATTTCACCCATGTTCCAACTTTGTCAAGTGTAATGCATTGTATAGTGATAAAAGTCTACAGAAGTTGCTATGATTGCAATCTATTAGGTAATCAGTTTGAGAGGCAGGCAAACTTGGCTTTTCAGTCTCATTTTTGAGATTTAGAATCTGTCCCAATAAAACTTTTGCAGGAATACCATGTTACAGAAAATCTCCTGCCAAAGAACTGAAAAGCTGTAATATGTAAATCAAGATACATTACAGCCTTCCTGTAAGGATGGCTTTCATGCAAACATGCACCTGCCCTGCACACTGGCCAATGTAGTTTCATATGTGGTGTGTAGTTTCATAGTGGTGTTCCTCAGGGCTCAGTGTTGGGACCATTTCTGTTTGACGTCTTTATTGATGATCTTGATAAGGACACAGAGTAAGAGATCATACATCAGTAAGTTTGCAGATGGCACCAAGTTAAGCGGGAATGTTGATCTGCATGAGGATAGGGAGACTCTACAGAGAGACTTGGATAGATTGGATTGATGGGCCAATGCTAATGGAATGAGCTTCAATAAGGCCAAGTGCCAGGTCCTGCACTTGGGCCACAGCAACCCCATGCATCGCTACAGGCTTGGGGAAGTGTGGCTGGAGAGCTGCCTGGCAGAAAAGGACCTGGGGGTTCTAATTGACAAGCAGCTGAACATGAGCCAGCAGTGTGCCCAGGTGGCCAAGAAAGCCAATGGCATCCTGGCTTGTATTAGAAATAGCGTGACCAGCAGAAGTCGGGAGGTGATTGTCCCCCTGGACTCAGCACTGGTGAGGCCACACCTTGAGTATCGTGTCCAGTTTTGGGCACCTCAATATGAGAGAGAGATCGAGGTGCTGGAGCGAGTGCAGAGGAGGGCAACGAAGCTGGTGAAGGGCCTGGAGAATAAATCTCATGAGGAGCGATTGAAGGAGCTGGGACTGTTTAGTTGGAGGAAGAGGAGGCTGAGGGAAGACCTCATCACTCTCTACAACTACTTGAAAGGCCATTGTAGAGAGGTTGGTGGTGGTCTCTTCTCACAGGTAATTAGCGATAGAACAAGAGGGAATGGCTTCAAGCTGCAGCAGGGTAGGTTTAGGCTGGACATTAGGAAAGAATTCTTCACAGAAAGAGTGGTCAGACCCTGGAATAGGCTGCCCAGGGAGGTGGTGGAGTCACCATCCTGGAATGTGTTTAAGACTCGTTTAGATGTGGTGTTGGGGGATACGGTATAGGAGAGAACTTTGTAGGGTGGGGTTGATGGTTGGACTGGATGATCCCAAGGGTCTTTTCCAACCTGAATGATTCTATGATTCTGTGATTCTATATTGGCAATCACTGTCCAGATCTTTGAACAGATTTTGGTTTTGAATGCTTTTAAAACAGGAGGGGATCTTTAGTTGAACTGTTAACAAGAGCTTGCACAGCACATGCTTACTGAGTAGTTAATATTTCTAATTACTTAGTTAAACTTTGTATTTGCTCTTATTGTGGTGACAAAGATAACTTATTGTCTGGGCATATTATTATCTTATATTCCCATATTACAAAGTGATAGTGATCAATCTAGTAAAATAAAAAGATGTGAAGTTCTCAATGTAGATTCTTGCCTCTTTGGAGAACTGTATTATATAACTTTATTCAGCCTTGTGAGAGCAGCTGTGTATCAAAATATGTTTGTTTTTTTTTTATTTTATTTTTAAGCCTGAGAGTATCAGGCTTATCTTTTTATTGACTTGTCACATATGAGTAGGCTACCTTAAACATACCTGAGCTACTTCCCTCTAACATGGTGGCATCTGAATTGACAAGAAGAACATGTACGGAGCAAGTTGAGGCAGCATGTTAAAAGACTTACAGATTCATGATGTGTAGTGCTTGTTTTATTCATAGGAATAATATTTCATATTTATTAACACTGGCTTCTACACATACTGCAAGACATTGATTTGGGACATTGCATCTTTCAGGCAAGAAGTCTGGTAATGAAATGCTTTAGACCATAGGTAGTAAGATCATTTATAACTCCGGTGCTTTTCATGGTTTTCAATGACATTATAATGTCATCATTGCTTGATGAATTTGATGCCTGTTAGGAATGAAATTTAATGGTACTATATCAGCTTTCTGCAGTCTACCAATAGTAACGTAAATAAAAGCGTAAACTTCTAAGATAACAGCCTGGCAAGCTGTTTTTCATTTTTTTCCCTTCTGAAAGAGTGATTCATCAGAGTGTATGTGTGATGTGTTGTAAGCAGCTTTTATATCCAAAGATAAATGATGATAATTACTGGCAGATCAGATTTAAACAGCTACTACTGTGCTTCAGTATTTAAATTATTTGGACAAGTATAAATTCCTGGGAAGTGAAAAATCTTCAAGCATGTCTTTTACATTAAAAGAATTCAATTTAATCCAATCCAAAAGATATTATCTGAATCAGAAAATTATTATAATTTTTTAAGATACAGGGGACAATCTCAATACTGTCTAGCTAAAATGGCATAGTTTGTTATTCAGAAGTCAGCAAAGTTCCAGATGTCAAATAAATAAAGCTTAATGTGTTAGACATAGCAGTTATGATATGGGCCTTTTAAAAAATAATTTTCAATTTTATTAAATGCATATTTTTACCCTATATGTTTTTTTATCTGTTTTCTTTTACATATGGCTCTAGAGACCTTTTTTTCAGTAAATGAAATTTAAGACCCAAGATTCATCCAAACAAGTGTGAAGATCGTTATTTTTTTATTCTAATAAAACAGCTTTTTTAGTTCAAATATTAAATGGGAAATAAAAACGTGTTTAAGGAAAACATCAAACATTCACAAATTATCACTTATCGATATTTGACTGAAATTCACAAATTTCTAAGCAACCAGTCTGGACTGTGTTGAGAGCACGCGCAGTACACAGCCAGAGTATCTTCTGGTTGAGAAAATACACTAATCAGTCCTGTCCTGCCTCTGTGTTTGTAAAATGGTCCTTTGTAAGCTTTTTCAACTGCTTCAGTTTATTACATAAACCAGCCATAAGGGCTGACTGTTTATAATGAGCTTCCCTAATCTTTATTAATTCATAGCTCTTTTCAGAGCTCAAAGGCTGCTCTTAGTTCCTTGCTCCTGGGTTCTTATTTCTGGGAAGGTTTCATGACAGTTAATTTCTGTGGCAAATAGTGCTGTCCAGGTTCTGTCGGGTAGCACAGGTATAAGGGTTTTTTTCTGTTATGTGCAAGTTTCACAGCAATGCTGACTTCTGACTAAACAGATGGACAGTTCAATTGCACCTAGTGGTTAAATAACATTTTCCAGATATACTAATCCATAATTTACATTGGTATACCTTATGCAAAGTGTATCTGTACCCTTTATTTCAGCATTTACAAAATCAACAAATATATATGTATATATTCTATACAATTCTGTAGCAATTACCTAACATTCAAAAATTTCTGACACTCATCAGAATATACAGAAAGACTCTAATTTCTTTAATTTAATTGAATCAGCTTTTTAAAACAGGGGAAGAATAACAACATGTCCAAACACATGTTAATAGCTATTCCCCCCAGCAAGATTTTATATTAGGCAGTGGTATGGATTCCACTAAATACCAATTTGATGTGATGGATCCAGTTCAGGAAGCTCACCTTTAAGAAATGAGTTTAATAAAATTGGATATCACCAAAGAAGTCTTATCAGCATAAGAAAGAAAACTGTTGGTATAGGTGGAGGCAAAATATTCTCATAGACTTGTTTTCCATTCAGAGATTTTAATTTAATTTCTGATAAAGTGTAGCAGGTTAATACTGAAAGCAATACGAAAAGGATAATAATGATGAAGTTGGCCCTATATCTTACTTAAGCCATCTCTCTATTATCAGAATAATTGAGGCATTATTTTTGAAATGGCATTTGAGGATGAGAGAATTATAGCTATATAAATGAAATTAAGTTATTTTTTTACTCTGCGAGAAGTAGAAGAAAGAACAACAAAGTGTTGGTTTTGGATTAACAGTTGGTGAAAGCTATGAGCAATGGCAGCATGAAAGTGTTGACAAGGGGGTGAACTCCCCAGTTGGGTCACTCTAATGGATTATTACCTTGTTGGTAAAGGTGCCAACTCCTGCTGGAAAACAGGGAACTAGTCAAAGAATAGGTCGTCAGAGATGAAATAAAAGCCTAGATGGATTATTTTGTCAGCTACATAGTTTTTGTTAACATCTGTCTGTCTGTTTCTTTATTTATGAGTGAACATGGGAGAGATTTGATGCATTATTTATTTTCTTTATTGAACTGCAATACTCATAGGCATTTTCATGAACTTCAAATAGGACTTTACCTGTTGTTGATATACAAGGTTACCACTTGGTCCATTAAAAAAGAAACAATTTAGCATAATTTTTTCTTTTACAAGGAACCCCTCCTACTCCCATTCTTAATATAACTAGAACAATAATGACAAATACTGAAATTGTGAATTGTGAGCAAATGTGGTTTGTAACTACTTATATTTGTGTTTACAGGACAATCACTCCTTTCTGTTTCTTCATGTTATGAAATATTGAAATCTGCAAGCCTTTAGAATGAGTCATCATTATGTGAATTAAAATTACTTTCTAACACCTATGCAAAGTCATGTTCAACACTTACAGGGAACCAGATTAATTGTCAAGTAATCTGAAGTTATTTATTCAGCTTCACAGAAGTGCAAAAAAACCCAAACTAATAAAAACCAAACCCAGAAATGATTCAGTTCTTCCTGGTGTTACTTTTCGGTATGATGTACATCCAGGAAAAATGAGAAATGCAAAAGAACTTATTGACTAGCCCAACATAACATATCTCTGAAATAAGAACACACAAATAGATAATCTCTTAAAAATGTCTTTTGGGTTAGTGGCTAAGGGAAATCTCAGCAATATAGTTTGCCCCAAGACTATGTGAATTACTTTAATTGTCATATGATTGTGCTTGCCAAAGTTCCATTTCTCCCATTTCTTGTTCACAGAATTTCCTGTAATTTCTTTGATTGGCTGCTAAGGAAGCATTACTCCCATAGAAACAGCACCACTATAGCCTTGTTTTGTAAAGATATTTTGGGAAAGCTTCTGTAAGTCAAAACCATAGTCAGCACAACTCTCCAGGATCTTATTTGTGCTTCTGCAACATCATAGCACCTCACAATGATTCATCTGCATTAATTTGCACTATTTTTTTTTTGCATTATTTTCTCATTACTTATGGGCCATCAACAAAGCATAGCTAATCAAAGCCCCTAAGATGCAAACTTTGTAGGTTTTCCAGAAGAACAGCGGACCAGTGCTGTCCCTGTCTGTCACAGCTGTGTTTGCACGCTTTTCTTCATTAAAAAAGCGAGCAGAAGGTTTATACACCTAAATTTACCTCAGACAATGTATCTGTCAGTCACTGTAGTAACAAACACATGCACACATACAAGTCTATCCCAAATGCTTTTCTGTTTCCAGGTTATTACATCCTATTGTCATTTTTGTGCTGAAATTCTTTGTCCTTGTTTTCTTCTGTCTCGAAAGCTGCACTGTTCAAGTATTGTTGTTTTTAGAGAAAATGAAGTTATCCCCTCCAGATCTCCTCCTTTTTTCCCACATTACACGTTTCCAATATGAACATGAAACAAAAAACCAAAATCTCCCCACTTGTTATGGACAGTGGACACAACTTTATGTTTTTGTAAATAGGTACATTTGTCCAGTAGTTTTGACAGTTTAAGAATAAGATGAACCAAAGCTTTGAAGATACAGCTAGGAATTAAAAGTATAAGCCAAGTAAGTAGAAGTTACACAGAATCACCACAGAACATCGAATGAAATTGTAACCTTGAACCCTTACTCTTTCTTCAAGCCAGCTGAGGAAGACAGAGTGAAACCTCAAAAATTTACTACACAAAATTTTTATTGGTTCTGAAACTTTATTTGTATTCAAAAAATAACACGAGTGGATACCTCCCATGAGATTACAGCTGTTTTATAGTAGAAGAATTTATGCTCCCTTGTGTTATAGATGTTCCACCTTATGTGTAACTAATTACCGTTCATTGAATAAGAAAAAGGAAGCAAATGAATGTGACCCTAGTGATTAGGTCATATTTAAAAAGTCAAAACATAAAAAATGCATCCTTTTGTAATAGACCATAGCATAGTGTAAAACTATCTGAGACAGATGGTAGTGACAGTACCAGAAACAATTTATCTGCATCAGTAGAAAGTGCCATGTGCATAAATGTACATTTTTGTAAATTTTCAATGAATTATTAATATATGATCATGAAATCAAAGATTATATCATAGTACAGATACTAGAACTGAAATTACACCAGAAACTTATAAACAATTCAAGTTATTTTCATGTGATCGAAGACATCGATTCTTTCTGTCTCATTTGTAAGAATACCTTTATATGAACAGGTGAGGAATACTTCCTAGGAAATTTTTCCTTTTTCCATATCCGCTTACAAGTTAGAAAGAAATATAGAGAATTGCTCCATCTGAGATTGCAAGCTTACATTACATCTTTTGTCTGTGTTTGTGTTTGTCGTGTAGCATGCTTTTTTTAATTTGCAGAGCTACTGAGTGGGAGCTTTGAGTATGTGGGGCAATGTTTTCTAAACACGAAAATCTGGTTTTGTATGGGCAGATCTTCAGGATGAAGTTCTTTAGTTTACAGTCACACATGCTTATTTGCCTAGTGATTTAGATTAAGATACTGGGAAACGGCATAACCTCGGTTGACAGCTTTGTCATCCCAACTTCCAACAAATGCAGCTATTAAAAAAAACAGAGCAGAAACAATTCCTGGTCCCTAGGTTCCTGTTCCATATGATGACTATGAATCAACGGATATATTGCAAATTAGAACAGCTAGAATATGTCCTTCTCACATGTCCTCAAAAAACAACACCCAAAACCTTGCAATACTCACGTTCCCATGCCACATCGCTCTTACTGACATCCCACACAAAAAAGATGAAGTTTTCATTGTGTTCAACAGGCAACCAGATTCTGATCAGTCTGGACTGTTTATGTTAAGAGAAGATATTCCATTGCTATTAAGTAAAGTAATGTGTCTGTCTGAAATACCCACTAATTAAGTTAAAACATTTAAAAACACACGATTATTAATCTTCTAAAACAAACATGCATTGTAATTGCAAGCAAGGAGTAGCACAACAGATCAGATTGTAAATCTTTTCAGCTTCTGGAAGTACAGAATTCTGTTGCTGGCAGACTCAATAGATGTTAAAGTGCCTTTAAAATCAACAAGGAGCTCTTTACTTACATATGTGCCATGTTATTTCAAGCATTGTGAGTTTCAGATTTTTTGGATTAAGAAGTCTTGGGTTGGTTTGTGTCAGCTTTACAGAATTTCAAAGGGCAAATAAATGGTGCTGGATATAGGAATATTTTCAAAAGCAGTGTTTTATGATGCATTGAAAAACTGAAACTGGCCTTGCTGAGTAAGAACTGCATGTCAGGGCAGTTTAACGCATTCGTATTCTTAGCAGCAATCAGCCAAGGTGTTCCTTCTCACTCAAAATTCTTTCAGACTGATCAAGGCCGATCAGAAAAATCTATTCTTATAAAAGCAAAATGGTTCTAATTTTACACCCAAGTTACAAGACAGAAGTTAAAAGTATTCAGAAAACGCTTATTTTCTCTTGGAACAGGTATTTTAAACTTATTTATTGTATTGCCATTAGTTCAGGAAAACCACTATACACTGTACAGCTGATTGACAAAGTGATGCTTAGATCCACAATATTTTAGGATTATATTCCTGAACATGAGTAATTTTATAAGTAACTATGAAGGATCTTGAATTTCTAAATACATCATTACTCTTATTCAGTAGGACAAGTTATACTTGTATTTTACATGTAACCCTAATAAGAAACTGCAAAGGAACTGCAATAGCTAGCGATAGCTAAATCTATTTGTTCTTCACATTTGGAAAGTCACATTCATACAGCAGTGAAATGATGTTTTAACTGGCAAGTGATAAAGTACCATGAATGGAAATGTTATGTTCCAAAATATGGAAAAGGGCATTTTCTCTCTCAGAGAAGTATACTTGACACAGTACATGTTGACTGTGTTGGAAGACAAGGAGTAACAAAGATTTCTAAAGCAAGTGGTTTAAATGGATTTTGAAAAGAGAGAAAAAGTGACTAAGTGTATACAACATACTACAAAAAGCTAGAAAATTCTTTGAACATAAGAGCGTGATAAAGGAATTAGGGCAAAATCACTGGTATGATCTTAACCACCTGTAGGAAATTGGTAATTACAGTCATTGATGTATAATAAAAAAAAAAAAAAAACCCAAAACAAAAAAAAACATGCCCTATGAGTTATGTATTTCCTGTAAACAACCAAACAATAAAAAAGAAAGCTAAAAGCTAGGATACTTCTGAAGGTGAGAGGGCAGCTGGGAGGGAGGAAAGAGTAGCCACAATGACGACATATAAAAAGCCTGGAAACAACAACCTTGCTATTGCTTCATGATCTGCAGGTTCTCTGGTGGCCTGTTTATGAACACACTACCCCTCCAAAGGAATCTGAAGAAATTTGCTTGCGTTGGAAGTTGGTCTTCCAAATGGCAAGCATAATTTCTTTTGGTCATTAATGTAACTACTTAAGCATTGGAAGTGCATAGACATCGTCATGGTGATTGCAGTGGTAAAACCTGTGAAATGATAAGTAACATTGTTTTCAATTTAACATTTGTGTGGGACAATACAAATTGAATGGTTAGGTTAAAAGACAACTCGAGTTGTTACTGATTTCAGGGGGCAACATTCAAAGTGAGGCACATGAGTCAGGATACCATGGAAAAAATGATGTCTGTGTGAATTAAGACTCCATCATAACATATGTTCATGAAGGAGCTGTTTTGACGTTGCCTGTGACTGGGTACAGATGTGATCTTTAGTTGCTGGAATTGCTGGATAAATGAAGACAATGCTAAATAAAAAAGGAGAATGCTGAAAAAGGAGTACATTTTAATCAGTTCCTTTAAAGCATTCATTTATAGATTAGTGTACAAATCTAAGTAGAATGCCAGATCAAAGCAGGATAATGTGAGAGATCCTTTGGGCTGATGAGAATCCTTTTGCTTTTCCTGAGGTTTTTGTTTCAATTTACTACGCCAAGTAATATCAAAATAAAGAACGAATGTTAAGAGGGGAGTATGAATAAACATAATAAAAAGGAAATTAGTCCAAAAAGGATTCAGAGAGAGAAAAGGGAATTAGTCCAAAAAGGATTCAGCGAGAGAGAGAGAATGTATGGAAACTAGCTGCAAGGAAGAATGCAGAAATGTATACGGAACAGCAGGTGCTAAATGCACACCATGTATTTCGATACATGGATTCAAAAACTTCCATTTTATTAGCTAAATGATGCAGTATTTTGAAGAAATACATTCTGCAAAAAGAAAAGGAGGGGGGGTAAAGTGCTTTCTAAGCCTTTCTTTACAGTAGAAATCTGCTTTAGCGGTAGAAATCTGGTGTAAAGAAGTGTTTTGAAAGAGAAAAAAGTAGCAAACAAAAATCAAAGGTAAGAGAAAATTTAGAAAAGAAGTGCTGAAGTTGGTTGCTAGGGTAATAGGCAGTGGGACGCGGGGTAAAAAAAGATGAGGCTAACAGTAGAATTTTGCAGAGCCTTGAAGATATGGATGAAAAGCTTTAATTGGTTATGGAAAAAGAAATAAATTTGCAGGAAAGAGATATAAAGATGTATACACAGAGCTATGCTGAGGATTTCCTTGAATTGCACTGAGGATCAATGAGTATATTATCAACAAAAGGAGACCACTTTGTTGTCCGTTTATTTCTTTGTATATAAGGTAATTTGTTGTCTGGCATTTAAAGATGTATATGATGTTATCTTTGCTGATATATGTATTTATACCTCTATGAAGAAATTTAGTGAAAGGCATATTCAACTACAACCAGGTCTTTTCAGGTTCTCGTGCAATGTGTTTATTCTGCTGCTATTATTGAGATATTATGACATTTTACAGTGAGAAATAGATATTTACTTCTCAGATGAGATTCATTTCTTACTGCCCAGATGATACTGTCTACTTAAATGTTAGGATGTTCGTGACCACCAGGCTTCCTTTTTCCTTTATTACTCTTATAATTCACTTTTGCTATTCACTTGAATATTTACTTGAAAACTGTATTAAAATTATTTAATCTACTGTACATTAATGTATTCTGTCTGCTGCTGCTTTTGCTTGTAAGGCATAACTACATACTTAATGTTCATTCCCCACTGCCTGCTGAGTTCCAGTAGTATGTGTGAAGACTCCTGGAAGACAGTGGAAAAGCAGGAAAAGGACAAGAGTCAAATGAGAGCTGAATGGTGTTATAAAGAAAGATATTTCACAAGGTCTGGAAGGTCAGCATTAGATGCCAGCTGTCTGGTAGAAGTGATGACTTAAGGTCTGGTCCAGTAGTTTCTGAGACTGAGACTGAGACCCTTTGGAGGCTATTAGATCAAGAGGGGAAGAAATCTTTGGTAGGTGTCAGGGCCACAATGGATGCTTAGCCTTGAAGAATTAACAGAACCAGTGGAAAAAAAATTGGTGAGAGAGTACAATATGTTTACATTCATCACCAAATAAAATAATTTGTCTAGCTTTTGAAAAATATGAAACTGCAAGTTTATGAGTGGCTGGGCATCCCATTCTGTGTTTGTATTCTGTGATTGTGCTGGCCTCCTTTATTAAATAACTGGAAGTAAGATTGCAGCCTGCTGAATGGAAGGTGAGGAAGGCCGATTAAGTGAATTCACTTGCATCTCAGTTTTATTGCATCTATCCAAGGAAAAGCCTCCGTAATAGAGGACAAGCATTTTTGCAGTCCGAACATCTTTCTATATCACAGCTTTAATTTCCACCTGTTTCACTGGAAATGGGAGACAGTGTGAAAGTAAGGAAGGTCTTTTAGAAAGTTCCTCCCCCTCCCTATTTTCATGTCACCAGGTCTACTGCAGGTTAAGCACTATTTGCAGAGAGCTCAGGAAGTTAAATCTCATTTAGGCATCCACAAGAGATTGCAGCTTCACAGGCCAGTGTCCATCAGATTTTTATCATCAGAAAACACATCTTATAATGAGCTGGTCTTCAGTGAAGTCAAACGCTCATTCACTTTTCAAATAGGAGGGAGGTACAAAGGCTTCTCTAATGACAGTTTGAAACTCTACTCCAGGTCAGATATACCCAGTGGGCCTTTCACGGTACCTTCTATAGACATTAGGCCCTTCAATGTCTTTGTCATTAACTCTCTTGAAGCTCAAATACAGGTTCTTTTCCACTAAAAAGTCATTTAAATTCCTGAGGTTCTTATTTTGTGAACCTGTTAGACTCATCTTTTAATTTTTAGATGTATGACATCTGTTAATTAGTTTTACAGTAGATCTTAACAGTCACAAAAATTCACATTTGCCCAATTTATACGCTCAGAGTGTAAAATCCTTGGAGTTTGCACATTATCATTCTTATGAGTCAGAAAAAGAAAAAAAAGTGGTTTATTTCCTGTCATCTTCTTAGAGGCTATTTAAAAAAAAAAACAAACCACCAAACAAATCCTCAATACTTAAATTCTAGTGTTTTTTAAGAAGTTTCCTTCCTAGTACTTGAAAATAAATGACATCCAAGTTGTAGAGCTGTATAGCTCAAAAACCTTATTGGTTTTTAAACATAGCTGCTTCAGTAATTCTGCATACACAAATGTTGCCTAAATACATACTACCTTTTGGAAGTCTTTCTTTACACAAAGGAAAACACTTAAAGACAGAGACTAATTGCCTTTCAAAACAAGAAATATTTGATGATTTAAAAAAAAATACCTTGGAATAATTACCTCAAAACCATGTTCTTACTCCTTTTCTTATTTAAATAATGCATAATATTCTTCAGGAAATACGAAGAAGTAATATTTTTTATAACAGGAATCTCTATTCCCTAGATGTAACAAGCTGCATGTGAATAGCATGCTTATATCTTGCCAGTGTTTGGATTGATAAATATCTCTATTTTGAGTCAGATGTGGTTAAAGCTCTCCCTGCTGCTCTCTGGTTAAAGATCAGAGGTGGATTAATTAGGGTATACTTTGTATCTGCATGTGTATTTTACAATTTGCATTAGATAAAGTAAGAATTTTTAAAATGGTTAAAATGGTGATTTTTTAAAAGAAAACTAGTGAATTAAAATGTACAAAGAACTGTGCTAAAGGGTCAAGGCATATTTGAATTGTATGCTATATTGTATTTGGCATTAAAGAAAATTTTAATTCTTTCTCCAATGTTTTATTTATTTCACCATTTTAATTGAAACTGGAAATTCATTCTAAGAGTCAAGAGAACTCTGAACATTTGACAATTTGGAAAAATTTCTAGTAATGATTCACAACGTTTTTTTTGCTTCAAGCTTCTGCCAGTTTGTTTAGGCAGCATGTGCCTTATGGAATTGTCTAGAATCAAATATTAACATATTCACAGAGGCTTCCCATAGTATGATAATATAGTAGTCTTCAGGGCAGCTGTGATGGAAATCTAATTACATTTTTCTTTTTTGAACAATCCTAAACTAGATCGGCGGTGTAGATCAAAACCAGCTAAGGGACCAGCATAACGAAGCTTTCAAATATTGGCACTTACAAATGCATCATTTTTCCTTCGGTGTCGTAAATATTAAAATATTTTAACTAAATACTTAATATGAGCATAGAGCAGGTTACAAGACAGCCTGGAGCAGAGAAAGTATAAATATTTAATTACTTCTGACTAAAAAGTACTATATACGTATGTCAAACCAACCCCAACAGTCTTTGGATACTAAAAGCAGCGTGTAATTCCCATTTTCTTCCTAGCATCTGAACTATAAAATAAGCTTTTCCTGAGTAGCATTGTGTCAGATAACTGCTGAAAGAAACATCTGCTCAACAGTTGCAATTGTCTCACTGTGGAACGCTCCAAATGATGTCATTTTTTCTCTCCCGTAATAAGTTCATTTTTATGTCTGAATCTTCATGTTTTGGCATTTGTCTAGGGTGACTGCTACAAGCCTTGGGCTGTGTTGGAATCTGAATGCATGGCATAAACCTTATATTTTTCAAATAGAGAAACAACAAAGCATGGAACAATGTAGGATGATCCCAGGAATTTTATAAACTGTAGGAATAATGTTCATGTTTAATTTCATTATAACAAAGTACATTTATTGTAATAAAATACATTTATAACAGAAGGATTAATGCCTGGAAATCCTGTATATTTGGTACTCTGTGTGTATCTAGTATGACTGATAATCCCATATATTACTACTAATAATTTGCTCAGGTCTGTGTAACTCTGATCTAGCATAAATTGTACAGACGTCTGTGTTCAGGATACACTTTAAAGAGTCAGAAATATTTCAATATAAGTGGCTACATTTCTTAGAGTTAATCTGTGTGTTACAAATACATTGGCAACAAAAGCTGAATGAAGTACAGGGAAGGAATCTGTGCATTTCAGAGAAGGGGAAAGCACTACAAGCGCAGGAAGGCATCTCCGTACTCACTGACACTGGGTAGCGTTACAGATCGGCAAAAACTAAGTAAGGTTTTGTTCAAATATCTCACAGTGCACTGTTTCTTGGACTTTACATAAAAATAAATGTGTAATCTACATTTTAGAATTCCAAATCGGGAGGCCTTGGAAATTAACTCTGCAGATCACTGGCACCCTGTAGCCTGCATATATAGGAACGCATGCATAGCAGTTTTGCACGACGCATGATACTAAGCTGTGCAAATTCAAAATGTGCCCTGAGATATGCGATCATAGTAAAATGAAATCTGTGTGATTTAGTGGTTGTGTTAAAAGATTCATCCATAAAACATGTAAAAATTTTAAATAGATTAGCAACTTGAGGTTCTTTTCCTCATGGAAACGTTCCCTTCTGTGCACAAATTACTATTGCATACTGAATATCACAGTTTTCTTTATTACAGCTGGAGGAGACATTTGATTCAAGAAGCTCAGCTGTTTAGTCTTATACCATTACTACTTGGCCTTTTCACAGCTACTATGGGGAATAAGAGAAGAAGTTACTAGTGGTATCTTCACTACTTTTCTGTACAGTTTCTCAGGCTTGCAGCCATCAATGGCACTGATGTCCTTAATGACTTTTTTTTTTTTTCTTTTTGTGATGTTGTCTCTCAAAAATAGCATTATATTCCTGGAATTTTCATTTAACTGATGAACTAGAAATATCTCACCATAATGCAGAAGCGGTAGCCAGAAAAATATTGCTATTCCTATTCCCTTCTTCTAAGTACGTTCTCCAGTTTCCGGAAACTGGAATACTGGAAAACTATATAGCCTGTCACAAGAAATTGGAAGATCTTGCTGTGCAGTCAGGAGCAAATCACTCAAGATTTGAATAATCGCTAGCTTTACTTATTTGTCATTTTAAGTAACAAATGAAAAAATTGTAACTACTAGCCAGCCAACTGTGTGTTTAGGGTGCACACAGACTGATCTTACTTTTGTATCTTTTAGGTTTCTTTACAACAGTGGAATTTCTGTATGAATTACAATATCAATCAAATGAAATTAAATCTCAGCTTGGAGCTTTGGTTGGTATGCATCTGATTCAAAGAGAGCGGGATACAGAATCTGGAATCGTGACACTGATCTTTAATATAGTGTTTGCACCTAACAAACCAATGAGGTAAGCTCCTGTTCCTTATTTTCAACAGAACATCCAATAAAACCCTGCCTGGTCGCTCTTCTCTATGTAAGCACCTCCCTGCCTTGTTTTGCTCCTTTTGTTTTCACCTCTGAGATCTCTTATTTTACATGTTCTCACTTGCTACTTCTCGGTATGCTATCTTTGTTATTAAAACCGACAGTGTTTCTTTTTAATGCCTGCTAGATGGTTCTGTTGAGTTGCTGCCTTAGTCTGCGTGTGCATCAATTTACTTCTAAGCATTGGAGTATTGAAAGACTTTCAATGAAAATTAGTTTTTCTCAAAATTTGTGGAAAGCTTACTGACAAGACGGTTTGTCAGTCTTGAAAAACTTTTCATAGATGAGCATGTGTGCATGTTCTTTGGCTGGATGGGATGGTTGAATTTGAAATTAGTCTCTAGTGCCCCAGTAGCAACAGTCCATGGGAAAACATTATCCTTTTTTATAGCTGTGATGTGAAAAATGATGGATTTGCTTTCATGACATTAGTGTATCCCACCTCTTTAAAAACAAACTGTGAAAGGGAGATCCTTTTGGAGAAAAAGAGAAGTTGCGCCTTCCTTTTGAAGCAGTCAAATGTGTATGGGGAGGAAAGAAGTTTCAGTGAGCTGCATGGTAAATTCAGATGCTCAACATTACCAGGAAGATTAGGGAGCAGTCACTGCCGAATATCATGGGTTGCATGCAAAGAGCATATTTTTAGGATGCAGGAGGGAACTGAAATAAACAAAGAGCCAACCTTTAGGAAAGACTATCCACGCACCCTATGCAGTGTCATTGTGTCAAAGGGGAGGTTAATTTAGAAACCCTTTTTATTTCTACTCTGTCCTTTTTCATTTTGTTATTTTTTCTTTTGGTTTAGTTTTTTATCTTTGTGTACTTGAGACCTGTTAGGCTTCATGTAGAGGGCTCAAAGACTGCAATTAATTAGTTTCTGTATCTTCAGAATCTACAGCACCAACTGTCTTAGACGGTCTGAAGACATCAGAGTCTGGAATTTTTCTGAAGTACACAGACATTCGTCAGATCTATTTGATTCTGATATGAACTGCTAATGTGTTCTGGACAAAATTGTCCTCTAACAACACAGTAAATAAAGAGTAATGAGTAAAACAAATTTAACTCAACAGAGAGTAAGCAGAAGAAGAATCAAATCTCATGGCTGTGCCCATCATTTTGCCTCATATTATGTCCTTTCTTGTACTTTGCTGTAAATATCAAGTGCTATTTATTCTACATTCCAGTCTAAGTGCAACTGATATGTACTATGCCACATAAAATTAAGGGTATATTCCAATTGAAAGCCATCTGTATTTTCATTTTACTGTAGTATAGTTCTATACACTCAAAGCTTATTTTGGTCATTAATTTACTCAGTTTATGTTTTATAGTGTTGTTCTATGTATTGAATGTTTTTATCTGAAATTTTAAGGAATGAAGCAACTCTTGTAATACAGTGCACTACAGGAGGCGTTTGGAAGTTTCCAATGCTGTTCATCGCTATGGAGCCAGAAGTGGATGATGTTATCAACATTGAAGCAGTTGGCCTGAATA
This sequence comes from Fratercula arctica, assembly GCA_947846985.1. Classification (NCBI taxonomy): domain Eukaryota; kingdom Metazoa; phylum Chordata; class Aves; order Charadriiformes; family Alcidae; genus Fratercula; species Fratercula arctica. Next base: position 91,303,141 of record CANTUZ010000001.1, on the reverse strand, counting down.
AAGAATCTATAGTTAGCTTTAAGCTTACAAGCCAGACAAGGTAAAAATATTTATGATAAAGTATTTATGCAGTTTTCTGAGGCTCAATATTAAAGCCTTAATATCTTTACTAATAGATTGTTTTTCAAAGTACTTTATTCTTACACCAAGTTAAAAACAATCCTTGCATTGTGCTTTAAAATGGATATTTAAGTATTCTTATTTTATTATATAAGCATATTATGAGTTCATCTCTACTCTGCCCTTTCGCAAGATAACTGTTTCATTCTTCAGTATTTTGTTACTCTGCTTTTTAGAAGTCCTACAGAAATCTCTGTTAATATATTTTTTACAGAGTTTTCGTTATTTTCTCAGAGTTTCATAAAGTTATAGCAACCCCGTCATTTGTCTACAGCAGAAAGTGAAATAATAGATTGTGTGGTGCTGATAGATAAGTTTTAAAATAGTAAACAGTGAACCTGAAAGAATCATGATGCTTACAATCTAATTAGCTTGTAGAAGTTTTTAAATTTCCTTTTTTCTTTAAAATTGACTTTTTTTTTTTTTTTTTTACTGCATGTCTAGAGAATGTGCCAGATATGCTGATTGATTGTTAGCTTTCGTTGTAGAGACGTGCTTTTGTAGCATCCCCAGCAGGAATTGTCCTTGGTTCCAACTGATTTTTTGAAGAACTTATTTCCAAGAGCTGTGACTCCAAGATGGAAAGTTGTTCCAGCTTTTAGATAGCTGTCAGTGATGATAATTACTGAGGACTCTGAGAAAGGTTCCGATCATAGTGTTCAAGTTAACAGCTTCAATAGAATGGGCTGTTTCAGGAACAAAAGTGAAGCAATTGCTCTGGCAATACTGTAATCTCCTGATAGGTGTTTGATAGTAGTGAAGAGACCTAATGTTCTCCAGAAAGGTATTATAAAACATGAATCATTATAGTAATATAAAGAAGGAGCCATGATGGAAGACAGATTCCCTTTTTCCCTTAAACAAATTCCAACATTATTTTACATAACAAGGGTTCCCCCCATAAATTTCAAATGCAAAATTTAATGTTTACATATACTGAATATGCTCCATATTGTAAACAGTACCAGCAACTGCTCCGTAAGTTTTACATTGCTTTATCTTATCTTCGATTTGCTTAGGGGATTTTAGTGGTGGGGGTTTTATTATAGAAATAGAACAGTCCGCCAATCAACATTTAGCATACAGGATCTGCAGTTTAAAAGCAATTACACAAACCCCCTGTATATTACAGATGTAATTTAATGCTTGAGTAACTCAAATGACTTAGATTAAAAATAAAACCGTGAAATATTAAAATATGGATTAAAAGTTTCAGTTGGGATATGGAGTGTCATCCTATAGATCTTCCCTGAAAGAAAAGATCATCCCTTTGGAGTTTTTCTTAAGTAAACAGCAGCACAATCCCATAAAGAAGCAGTTCTGGTACTTAAAGACAGGTGGGTTTTTTTCACCCTGCATATAGATACTTTCTATTTTCCTTTCTTATGCTAGACAGTACCTCACGGCGCTGCTACTTTGAGAGTAACTGTGTGTCATGGTTTAACCCCAAGCAGCAGCTAGGACCAGACAGCCATTCACTCACTCGCCGCCCCACACCCCCAGTCGGATAGGGAGAAGAGAGAAAAAGGGAAAACAAAACAGACAACAAAACCTCATGTGTTAAGTTAAAGACAGTTTAATAGAACAGTAATAAAAGAGAAATTAATAATAAATAATACATAATAATAATAATAATAATAATAATAATAATAATAATGGTAAAAGAAGATACAAAATAAGTGATGCAATACAATTTCTCACCACCTGGCATCGATTGCCCTGCCCATTCGGAGCAGCAACCGTGGATCACTGCCCCCCGGCCAACCCCCATTTCTATACTGAGCATGGCATCTATGGTATGGAATATTTCTTTGTCCAGCTTGTCCTGCCTATGCTCCCTCTCACTTTGTACGGGAAACTGAAAAAGTCCTTGACTTAATGTAAGCATTACTTAGCAATAACTAAAACAGTAGGTGTTATCAAAATTATAGTTGTTATCAACATTATTCTCATACTAAATGCAAAACAGAGCAGCTACTAGGAAGAAAATTAACTCTCTCCCAGCTGAAACCAGGACACTGGGGAAGAAACAGAGATGTATTTCACAGTAACCTGCTAGAAACAGTCTCTGCAGCTGTGTCTTTTTGCCCCTCTGCTACTTGCAGGACAAAGTGGTTGCACAGCATCACTGAGAAGACCTGTACATCTTTTTGTGTTACCAGGGTGCACAGTGATGCAACAACAAATATTTGAGAACCACAGCACCCAAAAAGGCTCAGTATCTTATTAAGGACAGACCAGGGTTCTCTTATATATACCAAGTTGAATGAGGATCTTCAGTGATTCACAGAGCACCTTTGGTGACCACTACAAAGCTATGTGGTCAAAGGTTTTAGCTTTCTTTTTCTATACAGCTACCGCAACTCAGATGTGGGCTTCTCACGGTAATTCCACCCCCAAAATCCTCAATGTGTACAAAATATTTCAGACTGAATTAATGACTTTCCAATTTACCCATAACTACATTTGATGTGCTTGCTTCAGGAATGATGAACAAATGGGAGGTAGTTGCTACGCTGCTCACAATGATTCGCAATAATGAAAACTCTGAGAGTCCATACAAATATGTAATACTCTCTCTCGTTTTATACATTTAAAACTGAAACACATACGTGCTGCAATGAGAAACAGCCTAATATCTGCTTCAATAAATAGTGAAGGACACTGAGAATGCAACCAAGCAGTTTTGTTGTATGAAGAAAACTCAATTCTATTTTTAAAAACTGTCTGTACCTAGGACAGTTGTGATATATGAGTAGTCAAATATTTGACTTTCAGCTTCACAAATTCAAAAGGGACATGTTGTTGAATGGTTTCTTGTAATGGCATTAAGATCGGTTAGAGTCAAATATGCAGATTTCAGTTGTTAAATAAGAAAAATTTGCCATTCATAGATAACCTTCTTCAGGTTTTGTCATAAACGTAGGTTTAATTCAACACCAGCTGATGTCATTGGCAACATTTCCACTGAGGCTTTGGTAGAAGCCTCTAATGTTTGTGTTAACATTAGTGTTTATTTTAATACTGAATGGATTATTGAATGCCAATGGTTTACAGAATGACAGCAGTATTAACCAAAAAGAATGGATAAAATCTTATCCCTGGGAATAAAAATTATAGAAACTTATTTGATATCCAGCTCAAATCATTGGTCTATTATTTTATGCTGATATCTGTAATTGAAACAGACTAAAAATTCCAGAAGTGATGCTTTGCTTAAGAAAACTAGTCAATTCTATATTTTTTTTACTGAAAATAACTTCTTAATATATTTTTAATCAATTATGTTTTGGGATCAGAGCAATTGTATTAATACAGAACTGTTTTTTGCAGAATATTTACTACTATATATTCCAGTACAGAGGTATTTTGATGTTTGGATTTATTTCCTCACATTAAAATACTGATAGCTATCTGCAGCAGAATGTTACCTTATTTGTTTTCCAGTCCAAATACTTCAGCAACCAACATGAAATGTGGATAGATACATATGAACACTGTGATCAATTGAAATTTTTTTGTAAACTACATTACTGCATTAGTCAAGATGGTGGATAATTCTCCTCCTGTTCGTTCTCCTACACAGAGCCTCCTTTCACCAGCATAATTTTATCCATCCTTCCATCCCAAGCTCTCATTCCAATCATGTATTTATCACAAACAGAATATTTGTCACATTGAGGAAACTTCTCAGAGGAACTCAAACTTTGCTTCAGAAAAAAATAATTAGTGCCTGCTGTCACAAAAGCAAACAGCATGGTATCAATGTGGTCTCCAAGGAGTGGTATCTGCAAAATCCAAGGCTCCATCCGATTATGGAAACAGAGCTAGAATAAAGAGAGAACAAAAACAGGTGGACTGGGGAGAAGAAAGATTACATTAGGCTTTAAAATGGCTGTATGTGCAGGCTTAGCTGTCGTAAACTACATTTCGTGTTTTGAATACCACTGTGGGTATTTTCCTTATTTCTTCTATGCACATTTCCTAATGCAGGGAATAAATTTCGATTAAAAACATTCCTTGATCACACAAAATTAATTTTCATGCTATCTGAAGAATAGCGAGCAACCCATTTTTTTTCTGTACCCTCCCTAATTGTGAAGGGAAAAACAAAAAAATGTTTACAGTTACAACTTTGAGAAATATTTCTATTTTACTGTAATTACTGCAGTATTTCATTAGAATTACCATGAGCCAGAATTATGTATGCTGCAAGAAAATGCATTCAATAAGTTCTCGGCACTTGCACCCTCTCCTCCTCCTCTCTCATATGTCGCTTTTAATGTCACAGGCCTGGATTCCTATGCCAATCTCTTTGTTACCAGTTCTGCAAAATTCTACCATTAGTCTAAATATGTAATAAGAATTACTTTATCTTAGCATCTCCCATATAGCGTCAGCTGCAAAGAACAAATGTTGATTGAGCTCCATTTTCTGGAGTCTGAGCGGAGACTAGTGGAAAATATCGATAATGGTACACATGCAGCAGAGCTTCCAAAAAGTCATGATCATCCTTCCTAATCATACAATACCTGACATGTCACACATTTAGCCGGGAGCTGTATCTAGCCATGTCATCTGGGTGGCTTTTAGCAGCAAAAATTAGTTTACCAGGCTGCAAATACAGTACCCCTGAGTAGACCGGGAATGAGACAGAAATCTTAACATTTAGTGAAGATAAAAACCCTAGCTCCTGCTTTGGTTTTACAACATGTACACAACAACATCATGTTATATTTGGTAAAGCATTCCCTGACAGTCATTTGTCGTGCAGTGTTTTTTCATATTATTTGAAAGTCCTTTAATTCTGACGCAATCTTTCCAAAGGCATAGAGTGATAATTGGAGTTAAATCTTTTCTAATGTCCAGAGTTCAGGATTTAGAGTGGTCAATTAAACCAGAGTTGGTTTTGGTACAAAACATATACAATTTTGATAAATAATCAGGATTTCCTAATTTTTTTTCCATTTTCTTTTTTTTTTTTTGTTAAAAAGAAATTATCTAAATCATACCAACTATCACCAATAATTTTATAGAGTTTGACAACTGCATACAGTTAATAAGTTTAAAGAACTTCACTACATAATAACTGAAATATATTGTGTCATCCAACAGATGTTAACTACAAATTACAAGAAATTTAGTTATGATTAACTATTTTTGGAAGCACATTGCAACATTTTCAAACTGTATCCCTTGTTTGCTTAAGCAGTTATATAATTTACACTTAAGACATTTTGTTATTCTTCTCTTTTTGAAAAAAAAATTATCAAAAGTACTATGTGTTGTTTTCTGTGTGTGCTTTGCAAAATGCTGAGATTTGTAAAGGAATTAATTTATACAGGAATAATTTACTGCTTCACTAGTTTGAGGAAGAGAGGAGTAAACATTAAAGCTATTTTGAGCCTTAATAAAGGCTTATATTTTCAGATTTGCTGGGTATTTTGTAAGTTTTGCAGTGAGATCTCTATGGGAGTATAAATTTTAAAGTTTTCTTTAATAGAAGACATAAGGTGCTATTCTTTTTTAGTTTACTGATCTAAAAATTATCTAACGTGAACACTCATGAGCATAGACTGTTATTTTAGAACAATGCTATTTAAGAACAAGATTAAAGTGCTAATTATAAATATATCTTTTAAATACTAGTTCAATTTCCACTCTTCCTGGTTGCCATGATTTCATTGTCCAATTATTATTTAAATTCAGTTTACTATTTACTCTCATTCATTATTTGAGTAAGGACAGAGCTCATATTGTCTGACAGCAATAGCAAACCATTATGACAGGAGTTACGGAACGCGCAGGTGGGAAGACACATTTGCTTTCTCTGGTTTATATGGCCTCTGCCCTTATATCTACAAATTCATTTGTGCTTGGTTCATATGTGTTTTCAAAACTCTACACATCATTAGACATTATCGAGTATGTTAGAATCTGCCACCATTGAGTTAAACAAAAGCTTTCTTGAAGAAATATAGACTGCCTCATCACTGTCCTTCATGTCTGAGAAATGACAAGCCAAACATTGACTCCAGAGCTGTTTTACCTGAAGCAGTAATCAAAAAGGAGAAATGAATTTTTAATCATTTTAAACCACATAATTATTAATTTTTAATTACATACTAAATATACAGAGACTGACAACAATGATGTCAGAAATTTGCTAGAATGTCTACTTTACTTACTTGGACATAGCTTCCACTTAGAGAAACACTTTGTGTCCAGTAACTGACTTGACTCTTTTCTTTAAAACTATCGGAGGAAGGGAAGGGAGGATTTTCTTTAAAGCTTTTTTATTAGTTTTTCTCAGTTTTTCTTTATGAAAATTAAAATCTGTCAAGGTTGATGCAGTAAGTTTTTTCTCTGACTTGGCAAATATCTTGTGTGAACAGTTATAGATCAGTTTTGTGACAGTTTCATTTTCATTGGTTTGGTCTCCTTGTCAGGAATAAAACTATAGGTTTTTCTCCTGTGTATTTTCTGACTGTTTTGAGGAATCACGGTCTCTAAAAAAACCTATTGTTGCATCACGCCCTGCTAAGATGCAATTTCTGCAGGAATAAAGTCCTTATTTTCTTGTGTCTTCTGTGCATGCAGCCTGTCCCATCTCCCTTAGCATTTCATCATTGCATCTGTAGTCTAAGTCATGCTCTTGTATGTCTTATGAAGACAAAGTGCTTATTAGGAGTTGTCATCCCTAACTGCTTACCAGAAAACAGACTGAATGCGGGAGATAAAGAAAGTGCTAATCTACAGAGCAATGATGTTGGAAGTGAAGGCCTGCATTCAGGTCTGTGTTTCCAGAACCAGGGTTTGTATATGCATCTCAGATGTTTTTGATGAGTGCTCTGCTCTGCCTCTCCGTCTAAGAGGCATCCATTCTTTTTCATCCTGTGCTTGCCCTTTGTGAGTGGTAGGTATGCTCTAGGCATTCACAGCTGAGCAGTCCTTGTGGGAAATACAGATGTGAAAACTCAAGGCATAGATGGCACATGGACGGGAACTCAGGCTGTGGCAGGATTAGTGCTTATGGCCCAGGGGCGTACACGCACTCAGCTGCACAACTGTAGGCACTGCGAAAAGAGATTGTCAGCATAAGGTTGATGTTCCATGACTTGAAGTTTAGTTTTAGGCCTTCAGTAGTTTTGCCCGTCTTGCTGCCACCTAAAGGAACAGCTAGGCTAACTCTGCTAATGCACCCAAGTCTGATGGCACTAAATGTCAGTTAATTTTTTAAGGAGGCACAAGGTTTTGGGTTTTATTTTCTGCATTTACCCCGTTTGTTTCTACAAATCTACAGTGTGACCTTTTTTTCACGAGGGTATTTTAAGAAAGCCTTTCGTGAGAACATCTTCCAAAGGAGAGCTATTTTTAAACAAGATGACAGTGTCCCACCACTGAATAGCACTTGTCCAGAGAATGTGGGACATTTCCATAGAGATATGAATTGTCATAAAATATTAAATTTCACTTCTTTGTGAGTATTTTCTTTGAAAAGTAGTGTTATTTCTGGTGTGATGATTCATGAATAAACAGATTTGAACAGCTTTTCTTTGAGATAGTGCTAGTTGTTCATTCTTCAGGTTTCATCAACTAAAAATGCCTTCCCTCTAAGCATTCATGATACTTCTCTTGCTGTACTGTGGCAGGGTGTTGTGGATTATTTTTTGACCATGCCATTGTATTTCTAGTTTCAATTTCTTTTGTTCTTTTTCTATCCAGATAGTGATAGAGTTGTGCTCAGTAGCATGCACAGGGACTAAAAGGAGAATGCCTGACTGGAAAATACAAAAATGTATATTCTTTTCATGCTGAGAAAGTTTATGGCAAGGAGTCCCTGAGGACCTGACATAGGCTGCAGTTTGGGATTGACCTAAGATTGTTTTGTAGTCCTCATCCACCGTCTTTACCTAGAATAAGACATTTTCTCTGGGTGTAACAGTACTTCAATGAAACTACCAATTAGACAAGATCTCCAGTACCTGTGACAGAAATTCTTTGATATAGGACATATACAATAATAGTGATAGAGGAACCTGATTATTATTATTATTATTATTGCAGTATGTTAAAGTGTTTAGTTTATGGGATATGAAAAATGTGGGAAACAGTGATAGAAAACTATTATTTCCCATATGCTCATTTCAAGGCTTTAAGAACTCCCACCTAATCTAGTAACACTCCACCAGACTGCAAATTCCGTTCTAGTCATAAAACTTAATAAAATGGGTGGCTTGTCAGTTGTATTTGATTAGAGATTGGAAAAGTGAGGGGCTTTTAATAGGAAAAGTGTATTTTCACTCTGGCATGGGATTTAGTTCTATCACTATTATTATATCTTCGCAGGTCAGATGATTCTTTTATTTCTAGTGGCAAATGCTATCAGTATTCTGTAGTTATTACAATATTTATAATAGCATGTTAGTATGTTTGAAATGGAAGACCAGTATGCAGGTCCTTGTGTATAAAGATTAAAAATATTTATAAATAAATGTAAATAATGCTCCAGAATATTTATTCTGTAAGAATGCTATTAATTTTCTGTGTGCATTTCCTGGGCTGCCAAGTTTCCTGAGTCATGCCACATGGTGTCCTAAATGCTAAATTGTATATAAATTGTATTAAGATACCATAAAATAGATAATAGCCTCCTGTGCTTTTCTGTAGGAACCCAGAGCCATTCACTGCGCACTTCCTGGCAGGCAGCGATCCTGAGTTCCTTGTTCTGCCACAAGCTGGAGAACTTCTTCCAGCAGGCACTGTGGGAACCCATATAACGGTGGGATTCAAGCCAAGGATGTACGGCAAGAAGCATACAGCAACGCTTGTAATTGAGGTAAGCCCTCCTGAATGCAATACACAAATATACCTTCAGGAGTGGGAGGAAAACCAGAAATCCTATACAAAAAAGCAGCACTGAAACACACAAATGCATGCGCTGTGACTATTTTACTGCTCTTCACTATGGACAAGAATAAAATGAAAATTTTAAAATTAACTCATGACAAGTTGGAAAAACATATTATATTTTAATTTCTATGTTATCCCTTTGCTTTCATCACCAGAGACAGATACCTTATCTTGATATGTTTGCCTCAACTCCATAGACAACATGACAGAGTGACTTTTCACAGAGAATCAAAATAATCATGTTAAGAACTTGTGGAGAATATAGGAGCAATTAAACATGTGAGACCTAGGTCATTGATTTTACTTGTACTGTACCTTCTAGGATCAAAGGCACTAGAAACTAGATACTAAACAGTGGAAAGCAGAATTTCAGAACATGAAGCCAGGAATAACTTTTTGAAAACAAGCTTCAAAATAAACAAAAATAATTTGTAGCCAAGTAGCTTCTGTAAGGCTGAAGGTCAGGAAACATTTGAAGCCATTTATTCCTTCAGTCGTAAAAATGTTCTTATTACTGCAGGAATTAATTTTTAAGTCATTCTTTAAAAGGAAACTGTGGAAAACATACAGTAGCAGCAAACACCCCAAACTCTCTACAAATCATGGTTCACACTTTAAACGTATTCACTGCGTGCTGGCAATGATTTCAGGCTACTATATTAGAAGTGAAACAGCAATATTGATTTAAAAAATGAGATGGTCAAAACAAAGTTGATAAAAAGATGCATAGCAAATAACTGTAGTGTTTTATCTCTGTGAGTGACACCTTGTACAACAGTGAATAAGAAATTCAAATCCTGGAAAAACAAGAAAGCCTTTTAATCCCTCCTACTTGTTCTCTTTTACTGTATAAGACATTTGATTAATTTAGTCTTTTCACATAAACAGCAGTGGTGCTTATCGCTCTTCCATTTGAAAAAGAAAACTGACTGAATTTATTCTGTGTTTTTTTGAATTTACATTATGCTATATGACCCATCTACAGAGCTCAGCAACTTCCAATGTAGTTCTGGAACTGAACTCCTGTTTTTAGGCACGTCATGTGTAAATGTGCTAGCCATGTTTGCCTGGCTTAACCCCCATCACTAAGAAAGAGCTTTAACATAATGAGTTTTTCTGGAATGGGATAAAACAACGGTCAAAGATTATTATGAGCTTTCTAAGAATGCAGTAAGTAACCAAAAATCTCCTTTTAGGAATTTACCAGTACAGATGGGCTTTCAGTAATTGAATTTTTAACCTACATCTGTTCACATCTCAGTCTCCGGTTGTGATCTAGGCACCCGGCCTACTTTACATCTCCACCTTTGGTATGGTGTGTGGGTGTAGGAAGTCACTCATACGTCTTACATGTATATATCAGATCACATCTTGTCCTAGCTATTCCTGTATGTTCAAAATTACATTGAGGACTCTAACGCTTGTAGGCACAGTTTGGACCAATATTATACCATCACAGTATAGCAGAGATATTTCTAACGGTTTTACTCTAATTGTGAGTGTTTCAGTAATGTTTTGATGAGGCTCATGTTCTCTTTGCTGTAATTGGTTGTCCCGTTGTGTGCGCTAGACTTCCCCCTTTCCTCTCCACACAAGCTTTCATTCCTGCAGTTGTAATGTAAGCCAGAGCATCCATGACTGTGTGTAATTCTGCTGCTGTGCTCACATTGACCTGAAATAAGACTTGATGACATGTTGAGAATACCAGATGCTCATTTCTACCTTTCCTGTTGAAATAATTTTTATTACTGAAATAAATTTTCGTTATTTGGGGAGTAATAATGGAGGTACTGACATGCAGTTGATGTTGGACCTAACACTGAAGAACCTCTGTTGCACATATCCTTTTTGGCCAATATATTGGCTGAGGCTTTGGGTTATTTTTAGAAGCAGTGAGGAAGTTTCTTTAACAGTGTCGCCTCTCTTCTGATGCTGCTGTAGTAAAGGACTACAGCACTCTTGCTGTAAAATTTCCTTTCTATTTCTGGGAGTAAAGTCATAGTCCTAACACTAATGTATTTTTATTATTAAATTTCTATGAATAGTGAGTAGCAGAACTGTCATTTTTGTGTGCTTCAATGAACACTGATAATTAGGGTGTAAAGTAACACAAATGACAGTGTAAGTTCTTTGTTTTATGTTGGTCATTACAATTGTGTTGTAAAGTAAAATGGGAGGTTAGGATTATGGAGAAAGATCCTACAGTCATCTTTTTCTCATTTGTTGTAAACATTAAACCCAAATATTGTACATGCAAATGTTTTTGGTTTAGTTGCCCAGCTGAGAACCCAATCCTGAGGAGGTAATTAGCATTAAAAGATTACAATTTGTCTTCACCAGAATTTAGTGTGTACATTTTATTAACTGAATGTATTTATATAATTGAAAAAATGTAGCCTCATTTATATTTTATGCACACAAATCAGGTACTTAGAGGATATTTTGTGGATTCTTTAAGACTTTAATATTCATAAATACTTACAGTAGATTTTATTAATAGCAGAAAACCTTAATTACTTTGCTGAAGCAATTAAATGTTCTTTAACCATCATTAAAACTTCTGTTCTCAGTCAACTACATATCAAAACAATTGAAGTTAGACACTTATTTGAATAGCTGTTAGGAATCTTAATTTTATAAAAGTGACATAGAAAAGTACTTTAAAAAATTCTATAGATCAAAGAATGAAATTTAATAAAAAGCCAGTAAAGAAAATAATCATGCTTGTTTCCATAACCGTGAAAGAGAACATCATAATCTAGTCGAGCTACAAGTAAGAAGCAGTGACATAGTTCATGAAGAGCATTTTAAAATAGGTGTTGTTCCATAATCAAATCTCCACATTTATAATAGCTTTCATAAACAGTGCAGTTCTAACTGAATACAGATGTATTGCCCCTAATGATAAATCAGAGAGCATGCTTCTTAGATAAACTATAAAGTGCTGTGAGGACAAAAAAGGACTTCCTCAGCCTCACTGACATCTCGGAGCTCGGCTGCGATGTGCGGGTGAAGCTGCACAGAAAACCAGCAGAGCTTAGGGGCAGCAAGGTGCAACTGGGGCAGGGGGATGCTCCGCGGAGGCTTCCTGGGGCAGGGATCACTGCCAGGGACAAGGCGGAGCAGCCAGGAGGCCGGCAAATCCTCGGAAAAGGACATATTCAAGTTGGCTTACAGTTAATTTGCTTGCACTGTGCTGAATTCAGCTAGAGACCCGAGCAATTGCTTTGTAATTCATGGGCGAGACTTCAGAGGTATTCTGAAGCAGAAGGCACACAAAATAAGTCTTAAATGATAAAATAGATGTCAGAGTAAACCAGATTGCAGGTAACATTATCAAGCCCTCCAGAAGTCAGGCTTGTGCGCCTTTATTACTGAATAATCACTAACTTAGCCTATGGAAGATAGCATATCAAAACCATTTGTCATGCTGTTCTGGAAATAAATGGTGCAGTGTGCAAGCCACAGTACCCGCGTGTGGCTTCCCTAAGTTTCTCTGTGCAAACTTGCATATCTTAACAGAGAATGGTGCTGTTACATATTCAGTAGCTTGGAGAAAATACGTGCTGCCTTGTTCCTGGTAGATTTGTTAATCACCATAGTTTAATGTTATTCTAAATTGTATCTCTTAAACATAATGAGCAAGGAAAAAATGTAACAAAGTTAATAGGATAATTGAAATAGTTTCGCATTAAATAAGACATCACCTATGTCCCTCACCACTGGTTGTTGACCTGAATTTTACGATTAAAAGCACAGATCCAGAAAGTTTATTGTAGGCAGCGAATGTAGCACAGCCTATCATTAGCATCACTGGATTTTGAGTGCAGAATCAATACTCAAAATATTTGATTCACAAGGTTACTTTGTTTATTGAGATTACGATTCTCATAATGCCAAAAGAGGATAACAATATGGGAACCGTTGCTGTATGAGGGTATTCAAATCATTGCCGATCCTGAAGGAATGCTTGGTATTGATTCTATTACATCTAAGCAATGCTGTGAAACATCTAACATTTGAACTGCAGAAGTCAGTTAAGGTACCTTTAATTCTATCTGGAAATGTTCTTCTAAGCTAAGAAAATGATTGTTAGCCATCTTTTTCATTAGAAATTGCTCAGAGCCTGGCTGGACATTGGTCTGTTTGTGGGAGGTGGTGACTGACTGAGTGTTTTTATATCACTTGGGGGTTTTTTATTGTTTTTTTTTTCTTTTGTTTTTTTGTTTTTCCTCTTTCATTCAGTTATTAAACTGTATTTATCTTGATCCATGAATTTTCTTGCCTTTGCTCTTCCCTCCCACAGTTCACATAGAAATCTGGTTTAATTTTTATTCCGTATACACTGATCATAATATGTAATTTTTCCTAGTTTTAGCTTATTTGGACTTTCCTGAGTTAACACTGTTGGGAAGATAATTGGAATACCATTTACCTTAAAATTCCTGATACTTGCTCCCAACATTTAACACCCTCCTAACATAGATTTATCTGGCAATTAATTAGCATGTAATTCAGTAGCACTGCCTACAGTGAATACACATGGTTGATCTGTGTTCTGCAAATTAATCCTATGAATCATGAGCCATCTGCAAAGATGGAATGAATACCAAAAAATATACTTTTATATAAATTATTTGGTGATTGTTACCAGTATTTTCTGAATAAATTACTTCATTAACATCACTCAGTCAGCCATCAAGATGGCTAAATAACTTACTTGAGTAACTTATGGTATTTAGTAAAAAGTGGCAGCATGCATCTCAGTTTTGAATTCTTCAAAATATTCTTTAGAAAGATTTAGCTCTGCAGATGCCCATTACTCCAACAAGATGAGGCAAATTATTACTCTCTTCACACTTAAATTAGGTTATAGTCATCAGGAATTTTCAGGTTTTGATAAGAGGAAGTCATTCATTTCAAGAAGTCCTCCCTCAGACTGTCAAGGACATTCAGACTGTGCTCTGGTGTTTCTTCTTAAATTGCATGTGAAATTGGTCTAGAGGTGCATTGCAGGGAGCCTGGGATTCTTAAATACCTATATTTATATTAGATATATCTTCTTAATAGAGAATATCTTTTATATTTCTATTCCAGTAGATGATGTAGATTGTAGTAGATTCCATACCTTCATCTTTAGACTTTGTTACTACCAGTGCTAGTATCAGAATTGTTCCAAATTTGATAGGATAAACTGCACTGCTTTGAGCATATGAAAAGGAAGGGTTCCTCTGATCTGGGAAATTTTGACCCAGTTCTTAGGCAAGTAAATACAGCTTATAAATAAAATATTCTATCATAATTATATGGTCACATATAGATGACCTTTTGAAGTCTCTCTCTCTCTCCCCTCTCCACCACTCCAGAAAAGTTTGAAGCTTGATCTGTCTTTTCCTTTGCTGAAACGTGTCTGACCTGGAAACCCAAAACAACAGCTTTGAGGCACTTGCACAGACTCTGAACTTGGTAGACTTGCCTTGCTGCAGTTTTCATATTGGTTAGAACAGTTGCTGTAGTTAAGCTGCACAGCCTCATCCTGAAGAAAATACTTATGGCTTCATCAGCATTTGAAAACCCAATATTTTGCCCTTGGAAATTAAACATTTTAGTAAAATGGTCATTTGTGGGTGTCTAAAGTTTTCTGAAAATTAATGAATTATAGGCTGTCTTGAAAATTACTGAATTATAGGTGGTTCTAGTGCTGAACAAACACCAACCTAAATTATGTTGACAGTTACAGTAACTCTTTTCCATTCGTGCAACGCTTGTTTGCCCTTTAGCAGAAAATGCTGAACTAAAACAAGAGCCTTTCAGTAAATCAGTATATAAATGCACAATTTTTTTTCACAATCACCACCTCCAACTGTCTTGGATAATAACACATGATTTACAATAGACGGACTACCACAGTTCAAGATGATAAATTAGGGTGGGCTTTTTTGTTGTTACTGCTCTTTTTTTTTTTTTTTCTTTTTTTTTTTTTCCCCCCTTCTAGCTTGGTGGATTCTATCTAAAGGGTTCATGTCATGATGCCCACAACATTTTCCCCATCGAACCCAATGAGTTTCAATCAGGGAAAGAGCAATCTCTGCTGCCACAGAACCACAATCTGATGCAGGCTACAGCAGCAACAGAATAGGCAGCTTTTTTCACCATGTCAAGCCACAAACTTTTTTTTTACAGGATGTACAATCTAAGATATTTGTATAGCAAACAGGAAATCAACAAAAGTTTATTACTACCCAGAAGGCTGTATGAATTATTTGATGCTGATCACAAATTAAGTTGAGAGGTGGCATAGCCCACCACTTTTGTTTAAATCCCACTTCAAACAATTACTAACACTATAGACAGTGAAGTTACAATATTTGTGGATTTCATGAACAGAAATTACTTTAAGCAACTTGATACTCAGTTTAAATTGTTGGCTGAAACGCCTGTCGGATCTTTTCTCTGACCTTGAAGTGATCAATGAGACTTGCACACAGTGAATATAACCCTGAGGTTAAATTTTCTTTAAATTGTTCATCTGGTGTACTAAAGAAAGATAAAGCATTTCATCTTGTACTAAAGTTAATAAAACAATTAGCTAACTTCGGAGAGCAATTTACTTTTCTTAAATGACAACTTTATATTTGGCCATAAGATACTGATGTTGGTCCACGTCACACCTGCTTTTTCTGGATTTTATCTTTACAGGCAGTAGAGTTACTAGATCATTTCACGGTATTAAATAAGGTTGAGAATAAAGATGAGTTAATCTGCCTGTTTTACACAGGAATAATATTCAATTTAAATTAGATTTTGATTTTAGCAGAATAGTAATGGAAGTTTAAAAAATTATGCATGCATGGTGAAATATCTGTTAAGATCTTATGCTTACTAATCTTATTTGAATAAGGCAATTCGCTCAGAAGACACTATGTAAAATCAGTACTGCTAATTTTGAAGTAGAGGTTTTAAAAAATGTTTCTTTAAAAATACACAGCAAAAAAGTCACCTATTCTTTCAACATTAGCACAGAAAAGTATATATACAGTTACTGAAACACTGGTTAAAACCAGTTGTCTAACAAGAAGCACGGTAATTAGAGATTCATATGGTGATGACATTTAAGAGCTGTAAGTGTATGCAGCCTATATGAGAAATAGTGTAAACGCTGTATAAGTTCATAGCAGAGAAGAAAGCCTGTGCCAAATGGTTTATGGTTTAATGGTCTGAAACTTCTGTTGAATAGCTGCAACAGGAATGCAAAACTGCTTGCAATGGTATCCCTTAAATACACTCTAGCAATGACAGGGTAGCAATTAGAATGACACGAAGGAGCATATGAAGGCTAACAGAGGCAAACATCATCAACTCCAACTTCTTCAGTGGCAAATGTAAAACTGATATTTAACAAAACTTAATAAAGTTAGAGAGACACTTTAACATCCTTTTTATTCACTTCTTTATGTTATAATTATGGGACGACTGTAGAGAAAGTTCAAGATGGAGAAGTTTGACTGCTCTTCCCTATGACTTTTGTAGTGCTTTACCCGGACCACAATCAATTGACAGAATGCAATAAATAATTAGAAAAATATACACACTATGCGTTGGAGATGGTTGATAGCATTTACACCATGTGAAAATTTGTCACACTTTACATGGATGTCGTTGCTCCTCTCCAAAGGCCAAATCTGCTTGGTGTACCGACATGCCCAGCAGCAAAGCAAAGCAGAGCTCTCAAACTGGAATGTGCAGTTGGACCACAAAGGTTGGAAGCTGAACTGTTAACTAAATGCTTGAGGGAAAAACTCGTGAGCTTTGAGGTTGACTGTTGTGCTGATTTGAGAGTATACACAACCTTTCTGACCTTTTGTTTCCTTGGATGAAAAATGACACTGATGTTAGGTGTAATGGTTATATCTTCCAATGATTGTTCTAAGGATTAAGTTAGTTTTAAGTGGGAGATGAATTATATAAAACACAACTGTTGTTGTAATGATAAATCTTTATGACTTGAAGCAGGAGAGAAAGGTCATCCTACAAGCCACGTCTCTGTAGTTCAGTGCAGCATGACGCAGAAGCCCAGCACCAACAAACCTGCTCTGGAAGCACAGGCAGCGTGGCTGTGTGATTGCAGTGCTGTGTCAAACGTGGAAAGGCAGACACTGGGAATTTGGAAACATCACCTATTTAACACGACTCCATTGCTTTGAGGCTGCAAGATCATAGAGTCCAGTGTGTTCTGTGTACTGTGTACGTATGTACTATGTACATGAGCTATGTTCTCTATGAAAAAAATCACTTGTATGAATATATTTTAATAGACCTACATCTTGCCATATTTTTTACTCAGTGTCCCCTACAAGTTTTGCCTTGGAAGCATAAAAGCATAAAAATATAAAAACTGTGATTTCCAATTGCTGAGTGTGAGGGAATAGATGACAGTGCGTGCCTCAAGTGGGCATGCAAAGCTTTGGCTTTCTTTTGCATGGTACAAAGGTACATATAATGACAAATCATTTGAAATCTTTGAGGTTTTGTAATATTTGTGTTGTCTGTTTGTGGTTTGTTCTTTTTGGGGTTTTTTTGGTGTTTTAGGTTTTTTTTTTTTTTTTTTTAAAAAGTGAAAGGAGAACAGAAAATTAAAAACCATGAATAGACCTCTTCCTACACGTAATGACAGGAAAATGCTAAAGACTTGGAATAAAGGCCTGCTTTCAAGAATTAAAGTGATACATTTTGAAAGAAAAATGACTGAAAGATCTGCAGTATTTACACTTGGGGTTTTAGCAAATAAAATTCAGCTTCAGGACACAGATGAAACATGGGAGATAGACAGCAATATAGCCTTCATATGCCTGGAAATAATACTCCTTAAGTATGGATAGATTGGAAGTATAGTAAGAATAAGAATCGCATACTCGGTAAGAATCAAGTCCTCCAGCATTACAAGACATGACATAGAAACATATGCTCCATTCCTAGAGACCAGTTATAAACAGAAAGCAAATTAAGAGTGTCATTTTCAATTCACATAAATATTCTTCAAACTAGAGATTTCAACACAAAGCTGCAATTCTCTTGTGCATACTCAGAGACCTTTTCTCTTAGTTTTGTTCATTATTTTAATGCAAAAATTCTACCATTTAATAATACCATTATTACCAATATCAGAGCTGCAATTAAATCCTACAGTATAAACCCGAGGCATTTATATTGTACTATGGAATAATTACCTGTGAGCAACATACAGAGCTGTGGGGTTTACTAAATAAAAAAGGAATTTTACATCAGTCAGGAAGCTAAATTTGTCGTCTTTGTTATGCCTGGTCCTGAATAAAGTTGAATGTCATTTCAGTTCTCTGTGTTCCAAGAATGGAATTCTCATTCTGTGCTATCCCAGTACCTTACATGGAAAAGGATAAATATCTTTTGAAATCAATGTTACATGGCGAATCACTGTCAAAAAGCTTCATGGTATTTGATCACTGATTTTTTTTTTTTTTTTTTTGATGTCTCTATTCATTATTTTCAGACACAATCAATGCAGTGGATGTATGAAATCAATGGGCTGCCTCCACAGACCATACCACCTACAAGGCCAGCAAAAGTGATTTCTACCAGCAGTTACATAAGATCAGCCACAGTTCGGCAGCGCAATTTTTTACAAGAAAATCTGAAACTTACAACCACCGGAGTATCCTCACCAATCAAGGGGTCACCTTTGGTCCTGAGGACAAAATCGAGAAAGTTATGATCAGTTATTTTTTTGGTGAGGGAGGACACTTTTGTCAAATAAATTCTACAGAAAAAAAGAGTATACAGTTTTTCTTTGTTTGTTTGTTTTATTTTTAAAGCAGGTATGATATGCATTGATTGTATGCTTTATATGGAAGACTCAGAGTGCCTGAGCTCTAGTAGTATTCATGTTTTTCTATGAGGGATTTTGGATGCTTACCTAACAGTTTTTGTATATCATACAGATGTCAGCAAGTTCTAATGAGAGCAAACTTTGAGTTGAAAAATGTGCTTGAAAATCGGGGAATTTAAACTTATGTTTTGCTTTGTAGGGGATATTAGTTTAGTAAGACTTTAATGTGAAGCTTCAATGAACGTTCTGTATGACGTTCAACATATTACACCCATGCAAAACAAGCAAGCAAACTGATCCCTTTCACAATAAAATCCTTAGCCAAAGTTAGCAGTATTTTGCTAAAGTGAAACATGTTTACATGTCGTATGTCCAGAGCTTGAATGCCTTTCAGATTCTCTTGCTTTGGCAAATTTCATTAATTATGACATCTTTGCTTTGTCTAAAATAAGAATCTTGATTTGTTCATCCCATAGCCCTCCAAAATCTTAGATAATTTTACATTACACAGGATGAAAATAAAACATCCTCCCTCGGTATTTTTGTGTTGAGTAAATTTTAAAGAGTGATTTAGAGTATTGAAATACAGAAGGCTATGAAAATTCATTGAGGAATGGGGCCAGACTTTACTTCTTTTTTTTTTTTTTAATAAACAAACCAGAGGTGCCATTCATATTGTGCTTTCATTTCCATTCTTCCCATACACAGGTGACTTCAGATGATGCTATTCAGGCTTTCTTTGCTCTTGACGTAATGTGGATAATCAGATCTATGCAGACATGCTTTGTAAGATCACTGGATGGGTAACTTCTGCCTTCTTTCTTCACTGAGTTTTGTTTTCCTGATCTAACTAATAGAATGTAAATTGTACTTGTGCCTTTATTTGGATTGCGGAAGGTACCTTAACAAAAAAATGGCTTGGCACAGATTAAGTGCTTTCTTGGCACAAATACAGAATGAGCGTCATTGCTCAGAAATGGGGAGCCTGAGAACAACCTATGTAGGTCAGTGTAAATGAGCACCAATAAAACCATTTTACCGCAATGTGCTTGAGGATTTTGTTTATGCCACACATTTTAGAGAAGCTATTACAGAAAATGTTGGGAACATATAAAACAGCAATGGCACTGTTTAATATCTCCTTTTAAATGCAGTGTGCTCCATTTTGGTCAGAACAGGTAATCTAAAGCAAGAATAAAATCTGCCTTACGAATTTACTACACAAAACAGGAAATATATTGTCAATAGTGATATCTAGTATATATCTAAAAGACATTAAGAAGCTATTGCAGTATTTATCTTCAGTGCTACTGGGACCACAAATACAGCTGCATCTGCATATACAAATGAAGCAAGTGTATCTCTGACTGTAAGAAATCAGAATTTATGGGTCAGAAATATGCAACGATTTCACAACTAATTATTGGCCTTGGTGTTCAGGAAATATTTCAGCAAAAACTTTTTTTTTAAAAGCTTTGTTTTCCTTGTTTCACTTTTCTTAAGATTTGCTTTCCTATTTAAAATGACACCTCTTTGCAAGATGCTCAAAACTTTGTAATTCTACCAGAGATGTATTAGAAGGTCAGAAGCTGAGAGATTTGGGGTTGTTCAGCCTGGAGAAGAGAAGGCTCCAGGAAGACCTTATAGCGGCCTTCCAGTATCTAAAGGGGGCCTACAGGAAGGATGGGGAGGGACTCTTTATGAGGGAATGTAGCAATAGGAAGAGGAGTAATGGATCTAAACTGAAAGAGGATAGATTTTGGTTAGATATTTGGAAGGAATTCTTTACAATGAGGGTGGTGAGGCACTGGAACAGGTTGCCCAGGGAAGCTGTGGATGCCCCATCCCTGGAAGTGTTCAAGGCCAGGCTGGATGGGGCTTTGAGCAGCCTGGTCTAGTGGGAGGTGTCCCTGCCCATGGCAGGGGGGTTGGAAGTAGAAGAACTTTAACATCCCTTCCAACCAAAACCATTCTGTGATTCTTTACAGATGAATCCCTCAACAGTTAAAGTGGTCCTCACTCCAAGAAATTTTATTTCACAATTTGCTTTCCTGCACTTGCTGCTACATGTAGCAGACTTTAAAATTCTGTCATATGTTCAAACATTTTAAAAATTCATAAGCAAATATTTTGCAATAAGATAATATCAGAGGGTTGTTTTCAAAGGTGCAGTTTAATTATATTATCTGTCTTCAAAGGAAAGCATAATTATGCTTTCTGGACCAGATTAGATTTTTTTCTATGTGTTCAAGCTCACTTGTGAGTTATGCAAGATATATCATCATCAGGTGAATTTGTACCTATTATTAAAAATTAATTGCATTTTCTTATTTCTTAAAGAGTTTGAACAGAACTAAAAATATTTTTTTTTTTATATTAAGAATGTACTTGCAAAGGTGATTTAAATAAAGTCTATTGTGTCTGTGTGGTTGCAACATCCACAGTGTTTTACATATTACTCACATGCATTTATAGATTATACTGACTATATACACTATCTATTAAAAGTAACTTCCTTTTTACTTCCTGGCTTGGTGCTTTGCACTTCTGTCGGTTGTGTGACTGTATTCTTTATAATGCAAGGGCTAATTCTAAGTATATCTCTTAAAAAACAGTTTCTAAGCAGCAACACTGGAAGATTTCCAGAATGATCAGTTTTATTCATTACTTACTCCCTCCTTTTTACTAGAATTACTGAGTCATATTGAAAATCTTGGAGTTTCAACTCAGGGAAGGAAAGAACTGGCATGAGAGAAGAGTATAAAATGCTGCTTTTGTTATTTAAACTTGGAGAATTCACTCTAAAGCTGTTGGACCCACCATGCAATCCAAGCTTCAGAACAGCAGGGCAAGCTGCTTGCCATCACCCCACACCTTAGAAGCGTAATCTGCAAAGGAGTTTAACTATTGGCGACAGGTCTAAACACAAGTGTTGCAGTAAGGGCTCAGGACTGAAAAAAGCAGTCCAAGTGATTCAGCTTAGAATGTATTCTAAATTTCTATTTATTATAATAATCTTCTTAGAAGGAAATGGGAGAGAATGAACACATTGTCAAGGTTATGGCTTTTGAAGGAACCCTTGCAATGTTTTCTATGCCCTCATGCAACACCGGACCAGCCACTAACAGACACTAGAAGAGAAAAAATTACCTATGTTTCTCTACATCAGAGCACCCTTCAGGATGGTTTTCTTCTGACAAAGATGAAAAAAAGGAGTATTTCCCTTCACATTAATCTATTTGCAGATACAGCAGGATCTCAGGGAAATGGGGAGATAGGAGTTATTCCTGAAAGTAATAGCTCTTAATTTCTAATCGCTAATTTTGATTAGAGATCTAAAATTACTTATACTCACCCCACTTCTATATGTTGATATATATAAATAGAAAAATCACAAACCAAAAGTTTTTCAAAGTTAATATGTCACTTAAGTGCAATGTTTTAATCATAGTCTAACACGACATGCAAGAGTCAGCTGTGCATCTGCTTGTCACTGTTTTACAAGAAATACTCGTTGGCTACCCAGTGTAGTCACCACCAGTTTACTTATATTTCTTCCTCCCTTGCCTCTTTATGTCTCTCTATAATGATCATCTCCCAGAGTAATTTAAATAAGGATTAAAACCTTGTGAAGCAACATTATTGTGTAATGTAGAACTGGTTACTTTGGGAATGGGGTCTACATTTAAATTTATTACTAGAATGCTGTGCAGCGTTTGCGACTATTGAGCTCCTGTTTTTATGTGACACCTCCAGTAGTGGGGACAGTCTGCCCTAGGGGCTGGCAGGACTGTAGAGTCAGAGCATTAGCTTCAAAGCCATACAAAAGCAATCAAACTTCCAATTGTTGGATGTTTGGCTGAGCTTTATTTGGCACAATACCACATAGGAGAATGACACAAGGATAACATTGAAATGGCTTTAGGATGCCTGCCATTAGCAGCTCAACTTGGAGTGGGTTTTGCTGTTGCGCAACTACGAAGATTTCAAGATTGCTTGTTCTACTGGTATCTGGCTAGCCATGGCATCAATGACACGCTAAGACTATTTTATACCTGATCTCACTAGTTATGAAAAGGTTTTAGAGTATCAAACTTGCTCTTCAAGAATAATAAGAGTCTAACATTAACTCCTTTATCAGTGCAGATTTTGTCTGAGTCAGGAGAATCGAGAGATAAAGACTGCTTAAGCACAGAAAGTAATCATGATCAGGTAAAGAGCCCATTGGGGCATGGGGCAATATACATTTCTACTGCCAGCTGCAAGGAAAGGTATTATTTTAAGACAGCTCTTTGGGACCAAAGCCAGGTTAGCAGAGGACATAATGCTGAACCAACAATGTTCCTACTTGAATAAAATAACATGCCAGTAGCCAATTCTGAGCATGCACTTTTTTTCTCTTTGATCACAAACCCAGACTATCAGAAGAAATGGAAACGTCTGACTCATCCTGCTCATAGCAAACATCAGAAAAAAAAAAATAAAAATTGCTCTATATTAATAAGTATTCCTAGGAGGAAGGCTTAATATTTAGAATAAGAAAGAAAATCCCTGGCTTTGCCTTACTATTTATTTGCTTGTGAGATTTTTAATAATTTTATTTCTCCCTGCAGTGACTGCTCATTCTAAAATAAATGACTGAACAGTGCTTTACTGCTGACACAGATCACAGTTTGTTGCTAATGGAATGTTAACTGCTTTTTAAGTAACTCTGAATAAACCTGCTGATCCATAGAAGATTCATCTAAGAAGAAATCCAATTCATCTATGAGCTTTTCTGCTTCCACTGACATGAAACATATCCTTATGCAGTTTACATTGCTGCAGTTATTGTAATACTGATAGTGTCAAATTTCCTATAGTAGGATATTTTACATTTTGAGACCACGGTGTGATGACAATGTGGTGAGGTCATGGCAGGACATGACTGCCAAGGTCACTGCACAGAAGTCTGTCCAAAAAACACTGCTTGTTGGATAGAGAAATAAAGGGAAAGACATGAGGCAAGGATAATCTTTGAGGATTTTTTAATTTTTATTCCAGGGTTTATCTCTTTTCTGCAAGTACCCACTTTCTCATGGTCAAAAAAAAAAATAAAATAAAATAACCTGTCAGTGGAAAAACCTGAGAACTCACTGCTCATCCCACCATATGAGTACACAGCATATGCCACCCAATCAGTCTGGCACAAGTCTAAATGACAAAAGAAAATCAGATGTATAGAAAAGGGTAAGTCAAAAAAATAAAATCGTTCACTTATTAAATGAATAGTGTTGGTGTTCATCACATGAGATCCAACTTACCAATCTGCACAAAACCCAAAGACTCAGTTTTTCCATTAATAATAAGTTGGCAGGGTGTCTTTGCTGTAGCCTACAGGCTACAGATATTGTGAATATAAGGTGTGAAGGTAGCTGTATCCTGACTCCACATTTCCTTAGTCCTGGTTACTTTATATAATACTGAAGTGCAAAATGTACATTGCAAATCAGTGAAAACCTGCAATTGTCATTCTCAAAAGAAGACATAAGAAACAACTTCCTCCACCCACAAGCTTGTCTAAGAACAGCATCACAGAAGACGGGTTTTCATTTTGAAAAAAACTAGTCTATGAAAAAAGATTGCTGATGACTTTTTAATAAACAGACTTCAGGGTGAGGTGTGAAACTTCCATATTCCTAGATGAGCATAGGGTGCATTTTTCTTCTCCTGACTGTCATGACTTTTCAAATATTATGGAGAGTGGCTTGGCAACTCCTCAGCCAATTCCCTCATAAGTATCACGCCAGTATCCTGAGGGAGCAATGAGGGTGGTGAGGCACTGGAACAGGTTGCCCAGAGAGGTGGTGGAGGCCCCATCCCTGGGGACATTCAAGGCCAGGCTGGATGAGGCTCTGAGCAACCTCATCTAGTTGAAGATGTCCCTGCTTACTGCAGGGGGGCTGGACTAGATGACTTTTAAAGGTCCCTTCCAACCCAACACATTCTATGATTCTATACCTGGGATCCAGCATTTAGTATATTGGGCACCCTTGCCAAGAATCTGAAACACTTTTACTGCTTAATATCAATGGAGAAGACAAACCCAAAGACACTAGGTCACCAATTGTATATCACCAGCATACAAAGTCCATTTACGAATAGTTCTCTCTAATGTGCAGTGTATTATGCAGTTAACATATATACATCTCATGTAAGAACAAAAACAGTTACTATTTTTGTTCCTTGAAATGTAAAATAAATGTATACTTGCAAAACTGTGCAACTGGAAATTCAAGCTGAATGTGCAGTCAGGTGTGTGCTTCAAAATTCAGAGTACACATGTGGGTGGCGGGTTGAATACATGGTAAATATGCGGACAGCACTGTTGTCCTGTTCAGTGGTCTTGAATTGCTCCTGGCATAAACTGTAGCAATTAAATATAAACCCTTTGATTTTAAAATGTTTTTCTGAGACATGCAACTACCTGGCTAGCATTAATTGGTACTTGCATTCCGTTTATTGTTATCTTATTTCTGCCCTAATGTTTACTATCTTAAAAAAGAAAAGAAAAGAAAACAAAACCCCAAACCCAAAACCCAAACCAACCAAACCAAAAAGCCCAAACCCCAAATAAGGCCACCTTGCCCAGATCTGAGTCTTACTGTGCTCAGCTACCAGTTATTCATCATTATGAAACAGTTCTTAGTGAATCTGAACCTGAATGACATAGAAAAGATATTGTGACAGGGAGACACAGACAAGCAAGTTCGCAGCTACAAAATTAAATCTTTGTGGTAAAGAAATCATACTGTATAGAAATTATTCCTAAGGAAACTATTTTTCCCTTAGAGAACAGTATCTAAACACAGTGGCTATGATCATAGCCCTATCAGGGATTAATTGCTAGATAACACGGTGTTGCTGTCCTGAGAGACAAATAGGCTGCAGAAACATTAGATTGGCTCATTAAAAATATTATTAGTTGGGAATGCAACATCTGTAAGAGCTGTTTGGTCATTTGCAGGTCACAGAAGTCAAACTCCTCGAGTTCAGTGGCAGGAGGCGTCTGGAATTACGATACCCATCCATTCTCCTACCTTGGGCCGTAGAGGACAAAAGGCTGAAATGAAGCTGCCTGGAGTTTTCCCTCCCCCTCACTCCCCCCTTGTGCTGTGGTGCTACAGCTGCCAAGTCAGTAACAGCATTTAAGCCAGAGCTGTGCTGCTTTAAATAAGAGGGAACAGCTGGGTGATATTGCCACTGGGGGTCCCATGGCTTTAAAAACAATCAATCTGTGGTCCGATATAATCCTTATCTTAATGTTCAGAGCATGCTGCAAATTATCTCTGCACCTCTTCCCCAGGTTTGTATTAACAGGAATAAATGACAAAGAGGAAATCTGCATTTAGCTTACCGATGATAGGTGATACTGAGTTGTGATGTTGCTCTTGGGAGGAGATTTTAGCTATCATCTAGTGCATCTAGAATGATGGTTGGCTGCAGTTCCTATCACTTCTCAAAATGTAAACAAAACCCCAAACCTGATTATTACAGAGAGGATTAATGACAGAATCAGCTGGGTAGATTATCAGTGTCTGAATTAATTAAAAGAGGGAAAATATGAATGTAGAGGGATCACTGGAATTGTTTGGGAAGAGAAAGCTTGTAAGGGAGGAATAGCTCCACCTTAAAGAAAGTAGGACAAGACAGCTGGCATAGAAAACTGACAAGGTTATGGAGGATTATTTAAACTAGAAACAGGAGGAAAAAATCAGCAGGTGTTAAGGAGCACTTGTGCCAGTCACAGACATCTGCCAGGACTGTCAACACTATGACAGTATCTCTGTCACAATGTAAAAAGTAAGAAAAATTATGGTAAAACTCGGGGACCTGGGGGAAAGGAACAGTGCAGATCCCAGTGGTGCATCAAGGAAAATCAGCCAAAGACATTGCCCAACAATAAAAATAAATAAATGCCAAACATAGTTCAAATCTCTTCTAGAAAGAAACAAAATAAAACCCATATTGCCAAGGAACACTACCTTGAGAGGAGGACTATTGTAATTCTGGCTGTAAAGTAGAAAAGACAGAATAGCCCTTAACTGCAGTGTAATACCGTGGCAGTGGCACAGTTCCATAAAAATAGATTGAGAGAGTGTTTGGAGGGGAGGAGGCCAGTACGGAGAGTCGGTAAGGATGTGGGTGCAAGAACGGATGGCTCCCAGGGATGAAAGCACATTAGCAGCGTAACACTACCAGCTACCGGATCAAAAGAAACAATACTGCATTCACAATGTTGAAGAGGAGCAATTAAAAAAAACAAATATCCCCCTCCCCCCCCCCTTAAATCAAACAGACCTATATCTGATAAGCTTAGATTTAGTAATGTCATTTCATGGATAAGAAAAACTCAGTCTCCCAACAAAAATTTCACTGCATTTGGTTTGTTTCCAGGAAGTATACAAGGTAATTAAAGCCCATATCAGGATAAATTTAGCAAGGCTGTGTCTTGACACACTATATAACTGTGTATAGGAAAAGTCGTTCAAGAGCGTTCAAGAGAGTACCATTTTTAACATAGTGTGAAGGTAACATAAATAAATAACTGGTGTTGAACTTGTGAGCAGATAATGATCATCATTTAAATAAGTTAAAAATGAGAAATCTCCACTCTGCAATATTCAATAAAACCTGAAGAAGCAGCAGAGCTTCCTCCCCCGATGCCAGTCACAGTCAGTGACAAATTCCATTCCTCAGTGTTCTCCTTCGCATAAATATTACATTATCTAAACATTAGCATGTAAATACACTAACTCTGACATATCGCTTTGTTTCTTCCCCCAGGCAAAAGCATCTCTTTGAGGAAGAAGAATGTGGGTGTACAGAAGGAAATAGAAATTCAACCGATAGTTTTCAATCTCTCCCAAAACTAATGCGTACTTAACCAGAAGCAATGGTGGGGGTGATGTGATCAGGTCACAGAATCACAGAATCACAGAATGGTTAGAGTTGGAAGGGACCTTAAAGATCATCTAGTTCCAGCCCCTCCCCTGCCTTGGGCAGGGACACCTCCCACTAGACCAGGCTGCTCAAAGCCCCATCCAGCCTGGCCTTGAACACTTCCAGGGATGGGGCATCCACAACTTCTCTGGGCCCCCTGTTCCAGTCATGCAACCGCAGCTTTGGGCTGGAAGAATACAAGCAAGTGCTGATGAACTGGAGACTGGATGAAGAAGAGTTTGGCGTTGTCAGGGCAAAACAACCAGGGTTGTAAGTTTGGGAACCCAGCAGCAGTTGCAATCCAAAAAACAATCCCAAACATCTGTCATGGATTGTGTGCTCTTCCAGTTAATTACTCTAGCAACTAACGTGCGTAGTGGAGATGATCACCACTTGTGGGTGCCAGAGAGGTCAGGGTGCCTAGAGTCATCTTGTAGCACTTTCTGCTTGAGTGGGTGCAGATCACAGGTACTATTTCACACTAGAAGAAAGAAAGAAAGAAAGAAACAAAAAATACCCTGGACTTTGTCAGAATTCAGTATCTCAGATCTCAGTAGGACTTGATGAGTGACTAATATCTCAGTGTCACATAAGAATAAATACCACCATATCCTCATATAATTCAATTATAAATAAAATGTCCTGAATATCAGGTAGAAAACCATAGACACTAAGACTATAGAGGCACCTTTTGTAACTTTGCCTTTATTTACTCTCATCTACCAACAAATGCTTAATACTTTTGCTTGTTGTCTGCAAAGTAATGGCCTAAAGCAACATTTACCAACACATCTATTCTCATTAGAAGACCGAACAAGATGCCAAAGAACTGCCTCAACTTACTGGAAAAGTGACAACTACATTGTGTTTGTTGGCAAAACACCTTTGATGACAGCCTATTCTGTTTTAAGAATAGTCCCGAGCTACACCAGACTTCTGTTGCTGGGAGCAGCACTGGGTCACACGTAGGGCCACGCTGTTCAACGCTGCTGACAAACTTGATATGTTTTCAAGCATCTAAAATAAAATTGCTCAGTTAGAAAATAACCAGCCAGCTGAAGCCAACAAAAAGAAATGAGGCCTGAGCAGGGAGATGTAATAGGTCTCTGCCCGCTTTCCCCCTCCTGGAGTCATGTCGTGGTGGCAGTCCCTGAACAGTTTCCACTTTGAAAGGACTGTAATTTGAAATTAAGAAAAGAAAGTAAAATCTAAGTAGACTTCTAAAGACGCTGAGGAACAAGGTGTAAGAATGTTGAAATCAGGGAGGCAGAAGAGGGTTGTGAGTATGTGGTACCCATGTATAAACCACAATAAGGCTATACAGGCTGCTATCAAGTCATTTGCCATGCAGGCAAGCTGTGCTGCAGCTGCTGAGCTCAAATGGCTGACCAGCACCTGAATGGAAGTGGGAAAATGCGTTCCTATGGGACCTGTTAAAACTGGAGGTCAGGGGAGAAGAGCAAGAATCATTATCTTTCATTTATGAAGTAACTGTAAAAAAAAAATTAACTTATTATATGCAATGTTACCATTACTCTGTGCAAAGGTTTGCTCACACTAAAGGCAAACCCGGATGAGAAGAGCCCATGTAAAGCACGAGAATCATAGAATCATTTAGGTTGGAAAAGACCTTTAAGATCATTGGGTACAACTGCAAACCTAACACTGCCAAGTCCATCACTAAACCATGTCCCTCAGCACTACATTTATGCATCTTTTAAATACCTTCAGGGACTGTGACTTAACTGCTTCACTGGGCATCCTGTTCCAGCGCTTGATAACCCTTTCTGTGAAGAATTTTTTCCTAATATCCAATCTAAACCTTCCCTGGTGCAACTTGAGGAGTGGAAAGCAAGACATGGCAAAAGCTGATATGAGAGTTTTGTTGGCAGGGCAATATGGAGTGAGTGTCTGGGGATGGGGCTCCTGGCTGAAACAGGACATGAGGATCTGAGATCCTGTCTCCTGTTGTCTTTGGAGAAATTGGATTTCATGACACAGATGGCCCTCTTCATCATCAATTCCTCCTCTTATCAGAAAAAAACCTGCAAGTCCCTGTATTTCAATTATCTGCCTGGGCGTGAAAGAGATAAATGGGGTTAGAGCTGGGTGCTCTTCCACTTCAATCTCTGTTAAGTGGCAACTACAAGTGAAGCAGAGGAAGAGCTGCTGTAAGGATCCCTTTGGGTGTCAAGACAGACTTGTAGGAAGTTGGTAAAAATGGCAGAGTTCCTATGACTTGACAGCATGTCTGACTTAAGGACTTAGACTTCTTTATTGCCTGCAGATTTAGAGTCCTGGGGACTCCGGGCTCGTTCTTGTTCTTTTCTCCAAGCAGTGGCTTGACAGCAACAGGCTGCAATTAGGCTCCGGGGTTTTCAACATGTAACCACCAGACAGAAAGATTAATAGCCAATGAATTATAGCCTTATGGACAAGAAAAATATTTTTTGTGATTGAATTCTTGTGGACATCTGTGATGGGAAGCAGCCACCAAGACCTTGTCACTGCTTTGCACCATGCAGCTCTATTTCAGTGGCAGATGGGGCACTCTGCACTGGTAATTTAACACCAGCTGAGGCCCTGGTCTTTTTGGCATGCCTTTGCATGAATTTTTATGCAAGGTTGAACAGGGATCATGGAGGCTGTGGTTTTCAAAGTTCAAGAGAAAGAAGTCCAAATCTTGAGGACTGAAGTGCACCAAAAGCTCCTAGACTCACCAATTTAAGCCACGATGGCCACACAGTTTTTAATCCTAGAGGAGCCACTTCATATGTACCATTGACATAAGAGGTCATGATACGGTTATGAGTTCACTAGGGCCACCAATCCTACTGCATTGGTGATGGGAGTTTTCATATAGGACATGTGTATCATCAATATAATTGGATGTCTGGGACCATTCCCTTCCCAGGAAAGCCATGGAGTCACCTCTGAACTCTGAGCATGGCATCTTGTCTCTGCATTTGGTACTTCTTGCAGGTAAAAAGGAACAGAATAGCTCAAAATTCACCTTATGGTTCCTCCATAAGGACAAGTAAGAGACATGAAGAACTCTTTTTTTGAGATTATTGCAAAAAGCATGTGGAAAAAATAGTGATTTATTTTTAATCGCTGAAATGTTTAACACTTAAATCTCTCTAGTTAATGTACGCAGCCCATGAGACAGCCAGAGCACGTGAATGTAATGAGTTCCCCACTCAGTGCTGAGAGGTTTTCCAGGTTCAGAGCTTGAGGTTTTGGGGTGACTTGGCCACTGATTGCTGTCTGCTGCAGGATGTTGCTCTGTCAAGTGCAGGCTTCCAGGAGGCACCCTGTCAGTAGGTCAGTTGTCTCTCAAAGGCAGCTGGGCAGAGGCTGGGAGGGGAGAGCTTTTGGTACCTCACCCTGACGGCCAGCCTAAGGCAAGTTTTCCCTGCCTCTGAGCTGGATCCCTAAATAGTAAAGTCAGGCCCAACCAAACAGATGACCGCTTGGCCCAGCTCTTAAATAGCCATGAAAACAATCTGGAGGAGGAGCAAAAACTGCTTTAGTCTCTGGACTAGAGAGAAACGGTCCCCTGCTCTGTGCTGCATGGTTTCTGAAGGAGATGTATGGAGACTGTGCTGCCACGCTAGCCTCTCGCTTGGCCACACTGCCTCGGGCTCTGTTTTGGGTGAGGTGGATTTTGTTATTACAGATAAGCTTTAAAAAGCTGTCTTTCTTCACAGCCCAGCAGAGCCTCACTGCCGGCTTCTCCTTCTGCCTTTTAAAAGAGCAGAAATTCATCCGTTTCTCAAAGGAGTAGGATGGGTGGCTTTGCATGGCAGGAGCAGACCCTGCTAAGCTGGTGTCCACCTCTTGGCTGCCAGAAGTCATGGGCAGAGCAGAGCTGATGCCAGAGCTGGTGGTACCAGCAGAGCTGTGACAGGCCAGGAGCAGAGCCATGTGCATGTAGCTAAATATGACCTACCCGCAGGCTGAGGCCCTGCTGCTTTGTTTCTGAGCCTGATCCCCAGCACTCATGCAGGACTTGTGGCAGCGTTGGGATAGCTTTCTTTCCTGGCGCCTCCCTAAATACGCACAGTCAGACCCACCCTTGCTCATGGGGTTACGGACTCTTTTCCGAGAGCCCTCTCTCCCCGCATGCAGCACAGGGAGGATTTCAGTGCCCAGCTCCAACTTTTGGATGTTGTTCCAGGGGTGGGCATCCACGTTCCCTTGTGAACCCCAGTCCTTGGTACGAGGTAGGCTGCAGAAGCTAGATGTGACAGTGCTTGTGCCGGGCTGGTGCTGCTCCGGGGAGGTGTGGGGTGGACCAGGGGTTTTGAGAAGCTGGTGCGGAGCCAGCGTGATCTGAACTGCAGTGCGGTTAATTAGCAAGCAAGGACGTTGCTGAGCCACAGAGCTGGTACATGTGCAGGGCTGCAGGCTTAGGGAGGGACCTGCCCACTCCAACCTCACGTCCCTGCTCTTAAATTACAAACTTTAGCTCAATAACAACTGCAGTTGGTTTTGTTTGTTTTGTTTTGTTTTGTTTTGTTTTGTTTTGTTTTGTTTTGTTTTTTCTCTGAAGAGGCACAGGCTGACTTTTTCACCTCAGGCAGTTCAGGGACAGAAGGTGAAAGTGAAAAAATACACATGAAACATCGTGAAAAATAAAGAACCGGTATTCCTGGCATTTTTATAGCACCCTTTATCCAAGAATGTGCGCGGTACAATTAAGATCACTAGTTCAAACGCTCTGTTTCACAGCAGCTGCAACTGGAGTCAATCACAGATGACATCCTGGTTGGTCATACCATGGTTTGTCTGCTGAGTCTATCTACTTCCTCTGCTGAAGGCTGGTTTAAGGCACACTTAAAAATATTTATGTTATTCTTACTGTGTAAATAAACAGCTTGAGACTCTCACTGCAACGCCCTTCACCTGCATTGGCATTCATGAAAGAATAAACAAAAACTAGACAGACCTCAGCCCGTGGCCCATCAACGTGTTGACCAGGCCATCAGAGGTGCCTGTGAACTGCAGTCATTACTGAATGAGCAAAAGCATTTACAGAAAAATCCATGACACCCAACCCTGTGGCACAAGCAGTACTGCAGTGGGCTGAGCACCTACCATGCTGCACCTCCCATTTTAGAAGTGACCTGTTTCAATTGCTGTAGCGGGGAAGTGGCGGGTGGCATCTCTGCTCCTTGGGATAGACATGCTGTACTCCAGAGGGCACTTCAGAAAACTCCTGCAAGTGTCCCTTTTAAGGAAGTCCATAAAATATTTCAGTGATAAAAGGCCCTCATTCACACAAATATTCAATTTGAAGTTGTTATAAAGTGGTACTTGAAGCTGTCTCTTTCAGAATTGTATCCGGGTATAGAAAACCAACCCCAAGCCTGCTCCTCCTTTGAGAGCTTCATGGCTCGCAGTGAGATGGATTTTTGGCAGCTGCCTCCCTTCTCCACCCAGCATCTCTGGCTCGGCTCCCCCCACAGCCTGATGCTGTTTCTCACTCATGCCCAACACTGGCAGATTATTTGACAGCCTGCTGCTATTTTTACCTTCTAGCTTCTTTACTCAGCTGTCTCAGTCAGCTGCTGCTTTGTTTTTCCTTTCCCTCTGCCTGCAAAATAGCAAGCTGGAGGCTCTCAAGTCTTGCTCCTGTTCCCGCTCTCCTTGAAGGCTTCTCTGTAAGATTCCCATTAAAGTCAGACTCTTCTGTCTCCATCCCAAACCTTCAGCAACCAAGGCATGACACATTTGTCTTCTTGTATCTGTCTCTTCCAGCCTGACTGTGATAGAAAATGCCAGTGTCTAATGCTCACTCACAGCAAAGACAGAGAGGCGAGCAAACCCTCATTTCTCAAGACGCCAGCTAAGAGCCTTAAATAAGCAGAGGGAAGAAAATGATTCAGCAGTAACAGGAGGTCTCGGTAACAGATGGCAGAGTAGACAAGCTCGCTTGTATTTGCTTGCGCAGCGGGGCTTTTTGTGACAGTCTTTTGGAAGGGCTGTTTCACGTGAGCAGTAATTTTACTGGCTGGCAGGACAATGCTGCAACGAGAGCAGGTCCTTTGTGCACAGATCTTTACAACACTCACAGCTGCCTGTGAGTGCTTTTCACACTTCTAGCTTATATTTCGAGTAGATAAACATGTTTTTGCCGAAAATTTTTCATGTCAAGAAAAACTAATTTAGTTGTTCCTGCAGTTGTGCTCTATGATTTTTAATTGGTAAAGTTTTTTTTTTTTTTCTTTCCTCAGAGCACACTTAAAATTAAGCTGTTTCAAAACAGAATGCTCCTATGCAGATACTTAGTTTAAAGAATGGCTTTGTATCCTCCATCAGACAAGCCATTATAGGACTTAGAAGCCAGTGACCTCTAACTTTTCTTCCATGATTTAAAGAAACAAAAGAAAACAGAACATCATTTTTCTCAGGCTCTAGGCAACAAAAAAAAGCTATTGGATGTTGACCAATAACACACAAGCTGTGTGACTAGGACTAAGGTGTAGGGTTGGTGGCTTTCTTGTAAGGCTGTGTCCACTAGATCACCATATATCCCAATTATAAGATATCACCTAAATTAGTAAACGGGAATAAAATAGAATCATAGAATCATAGGATTGTTAGGGTTGGAAGGGACCTTAAAGACCATCTAGTTCCAACCCCCCTGCCCTGGGCAGGGACACCTCCCACTAGATCAGGTTGCTCAGAGACCGGTCCAGCCTGGCCTTAAAAACTTCCAGGGATGGGGCTTCCACCACCTCTCTGGGCAACCTGGTCCAGTGTCTCACCACCCTCATGGTGAAGAACTTCTTCCTAACGTCCAGTCTGAATCGTCCCATCTCTAGTTTTAATCCATTCCCTCTAGTTCTACCATTACCTGGCATCCTAAAAAGTCCCTCACCAGCTTTCTTGTAGGCCCTCTTGAGATACTGGTAGGCCACTATAAGGTCTCATCGGAGCCTTCTTTTCTCCAGACTGAACAAGCCCAACTCTCTCAGCCTGTCCTCATAGGAGAGGTGCTCCAGCCCTCTGATCATCCTTGTGGCCCTTCTCTGGACACGTTCCAGCATGTCTATATTTCTCTTGTAGTAGGGGCTCCAGAATTGGATGCAGTATTCCAGGTGGGGTCTCATGAGAGTGGAGTAGAGGGGGAGAATCACCTCCTTCGACATGCTGGCCACACTTCTCTTGATGCAGCCCAGGATACGATTGGCTTTCTGGGCCACTAGTGCACACTGACAGCTCATGTTGAGCCTCCCATCTACCAGCACCCCCAAGTCCTTTTCTTCAGGGCTGCTCTCAAGTCAGTCATTGCCCAGCCTATATCAGTGCTTGGGATTGCCCCGACCCAGATGGAGGACCCTGCACTTGGTCTTGTCGAACTTCATGAGGTTGGCATGGGTCCACCTCTCCAGCCTGCCAAGGTCCCTCTGGGTGGCATCCCTTCCCTCCAATGTGTCAGCCGCCCCACACAGCTTGGTGTCATTGGCAAACTTGCTGAGGGTGCACTCTATGCCACTGGCCATGTCACTGATGAAGATGTTAAACAAGACCAGTCCCAGTACTGATCCTTGAGGGACTCCACTTGTCGCTGGCCTCCAGTTGGACGTGGACGCATTGACAGCCTCTCTTTGGGTGTGGCCGTCAAGCCAGTTCTTTATCCACTGAATTGTCAGTCCATCAAACCCATATTTTATCAGCTTGGAGACCAGGATGTCATGCAGGACAGTGTCAAAGGCTTTGCTCAGGTCCAGATAAATTATGTCAGTTGCTCTCCCCTTGTCTATTGATGTTGTGACCTTCTCATGTCAGGCACGTTTTGTCAGGCTTGTCAGGTTTGTCAGGCACGATTTGCCCTTGGTGAAGCTGTGTTGATTGTACCCAGTCACCTCTTTGTTATTCTTCTGCCTCAGCAGTGTCTCCAGGAGGACCTGCTCCATAATCTTACCAGGCATGGAGGTGAGACTGACTGGCCTATAGTTCCCTGGTTCCTCCTTCTTTCCCTTTTTGAAAACAGGGATTATGTTTCCCCTTTTCCAGTCAGTGGGGACTTCACCAGACTGCCATGATAATACTTTAGTACTGAAATACTTCAGTAGCTCTTAAAATACTGATTTTTTCGGGTTCACAGTCAGTGCTCTCTGTGACCTTTGTCCAACCCAAAGTTCCCTCCTTTGAGGCAAACAAGGTACTGGCAGGTACCGCTGCCAGACCACCGCTGCCCTGTCATTGTCCTTCTGCTCTGTGCAAACACAACTACCCTTAGTTCTCCCAGTGCTGCACAGTATACAAGGTGACCTTGAGTAGGTAGAGTATGTAAAACTCATCACAGACTCTCATGGGAAATCTCATCCTCCACCAGTCGTTAAAAATGAACGATGCTTTAATAAATGATCTGCCAGCCCCAGGATAATACTCAGAGGTTTCTCTTCTGCCTGCCGTTGCAGACAGCCACGTCGTAGGCGTACCCATAGGTTTAACACTTCCAACCTAAAACCAACCAGATCTATTTTCTTCTAACCTGGGATGCTAAGGGTTGTTTCTGTCTTATTGTGTGTTATCCATCCAGTGTTAAGTCTTGTGAAATGGCTGAGAAGTGGCTCTCATGCCACGCTGCTCTGAGAAGTGGGATCTCTCTTGGCCCATGCTACAGAAAGGTGTTCAAATCAAATAAATACCTGGGGGCTTGAGTCTCTGCAGCTCCATGTGGCAGAGGTCTAATTTTCCTGCCTAGTTCTAATGATCATTTTTGCCCATATGATCGTGCTAGTAGAGTTTTTACAGCTGTCAACAGGTATATCTGTATTTATAGTTCCTGTTTAAAATGTTACATCATTTTCTTCTATGCAAATGTAATGATATGTTTTCTAACTTTCTCAGTTTTACTGCTTTACAAACAAGTATTTTTAAGATTGTCTGAAGGACTTACTGTTCAGTGAGCTGTGAGTGTATAAAATGTCAATTTGAAATGCTTGGCCACTTTAAAAAATATCCTGTCCTTGCAGGCGAAGAAAAAGCAAAATCAAATCAGATGATGATGGTGAGAAGGCCACAAAGCCTTGTTTTATCAAGCATCTGATATACACTTTTAGGGAGAGGTGTTCATTGAAATATCCTGATTATAAAAACCTAACTTTGAGGTCAGGTTGACTTAGTCAACAAAACATAGGACACTCTCTATTTCTGCGTAGGAAACAGAAGCAGAACAAATTCAATGTGTATGGAGGAGTGACAGATGCCTGTTTTAGAGGACAGAGGAATTAGACCGTGTGTTAGGTTTAGATCTTAAGGCTAAGACAAAAAGGATGTGACCCTTGCCACGCTCTGTCTTGATAATCCAGCCCTGCATGTATTCCGCTCAAGGTGGGATTTTGATGACATTTCAAGGTGTGTAAAGGCATGATTTTAGTGGTGAACAGATTTCCAGCTTTCTAATTTCCCGTGAAATGAGCAGTGCATTAGTGTGAAGGTCTTAGGGAAGTACATAGGAGTCACAGGCAGGGTTTTGTGCAAGCAATAATGTGTCTAAGCACTTGGGTCAGTTTACATGCAACAAGAGAGTGCTATAACCCTCTCTCCGGCTTTTTCCTAAGAATGAAATAACTTAATGGGGTGCTGTTCTGTTTCCAGACACCCACTTCTGTGTGTGTAGATCAAACATGGAACATTTGACTACCAAAAGGAGACTGAGCTGGAAAATTATGAGTCTGTGAAAACAGGGAGCTGCAATGCATAGTGATTTGCAGCCTTAACTGCAGCAGTTGCAATGGGTGACAGCTGTAATGATTAAGAAACACAGCCCAACAAAAATTACTGTGTTTTCCAGGGGTGACACAAGACATAAGGCTGATAAATAATCCTCTAGGAATCTACTGCCCATAGTGTTTTATTACTATTATGAAACAGTATTGTTCAATAAAATTAAAAGAAAAAGGCAGGGCTACTCATTTACAAGGCAGTGTGTTGACATAGCTTACATTGCTAATAGTCAACCCAAAGATCTCTGTGTTCAAAACCATTTAAATTAGCTATTGTAATTAGTCATTTACCATGACTATCTGTAACCTAGATGCTGCTAGCTTAACCAATGCATTTAGGTGACCTCTTCATCAATAAGCTTCTAACAAAACAACTTCCAGAGATAATCAAAGATTTTACAACATGAAGAGACATTTTTTTTCACAACACATAAACTCTTCATATTAATGTATGAAATCAAAACTGCAAAGCAAATCAAATAAAGAATGTTTGCATAAGCATTAACTTAAAAAACCCCTCTATATTTGAACAGCCACCAGAGGCTGCTAGAGACTGAACCTTGAACCCATTGCCCTCCCCATTATTACAAGTTTGCTGGTCTCCCTTGCAGTGTTAGTTGTCTTCAACAGCCAAAAGGTCTGTAGTGCCTGTTTTTTCTATGTGACAACTAGGATCATAATTATCCAACCATACTTTTCTGCAATAACCCTTAAGCAGCCTTTCCCAGAACAAGAATGTGAAATGTGGATTAAATTCTGCTTTGAACTATGCCAGTTAAAACTTAGCTATTCTAAATATGCACAACTAAGAAAGCACTGAAGTCCTTTGGCCATATTATTATTTTTTAAATCATATGTAAAAACATGCAGGATATTTTACCAAGGAGATAAAATTTCTACCGCAAAGACCTTGCAGTCTCCAAAGGTCTAAAAAGACACAGGTACATTGGCTACAGGCTAAAGGACTCATTTGTTGAAGGTGCATGGTAATGCTAGAAAATCAAATTTCACATATTATTAAATACACTCTCCAGTCCCCTGCTGTAACTTTGAAACCCTCTGGCACTTGAGGCTGTGGAGCTGCTAATGTTTTTTTGACTGGGAAGGGATTGGGGGTTGTGGCTATACCAGGGTGGACAATTTTTTCCTCCATCTCTCTAAACTCCTTCACACTCCCTAAATCCCATATTCAAATGGATGGACCAGTCCTTTTCTCTCAGGTTAAAATCAAGCCACCCACACATCATTTAAGAAGGTCCATCATTTAAGAAGTTTTGGTGTAGCATCAAGGGCTACAAAGACATTTCACCTGGGGAATGCATGCAAAGGGTAAATGGCCACTGGGTTTTTGTCACGATGTAGAAAGCACAATAAAGAGTGGGCTGAATAGAGGATTCTCATACCAGAAATGTTACTTCTGAACTTAGATTTGTATTTATGGTGTGGGGACGTTCTGTTTTCTGAGAATTATCACTCTAAGCCATATGCTATCAACTTTTGAGTATCTAAGAATTTATATAGCTGCTAGATTTTAAGCATCTGGAAACCATCTACATTTTTCTTCTTTTAGATACCAGTAGATATGCACAATGACACTTCAGAGCTTTCTTTTAAATGATACTTTAGAGCTTTCTTCTAAGCTCCAGAATAGTTTCTGCATGTGTATTACAACAAAATAATGTAACTAAATAACAACAGATTCATTGAAACTGGCATAGTCTAGACTAGATTACTAGCATAGCTTTAAAGTTTTTTTACTATTGCTGCAAATGTCACTGTTTTCTTCTGAACAGTTCTCTTCCAGATCAATGCAGAATTACTTAATTTGATTTTAAACAATCAGTGACAGCACTTCCTGTTAGTCTAAACAATAAATGACAATAACAACAATAAAACATCGTTTGGCAGGATGGGATACAGGTTATGTTCATATACTACCAATGACTGTGCATCAGCATAAAACCGTCTGCTCTCCTATTTCAGTTCATAAAAGCTTAAAAAAAATTAAGTCTACCAACTGGATTTTTATTAGCTTGGCTACTGAAGTCAGAAAGCAATAAACGCTGTTTATCTTAAGAATGGAAAAACCCCAAGAAACTTGATTTAAGCAGTTGAATAAATATGAGTGAGGAAAAAGGAGAAGACACATTAAGAGCGTACACAAAGTTTTACTAGATAAAAGCTTGTTCAAAATGACGTTATTAGAATAAAAGCAATGCCCAAGCTGCAATATTGGTATCCTTGGCTGAGTTGCCCTTCTGAGACCCACTGCCCTCCACCCGACCGTCCATCCCTGGGCAGAGTACGGGCTCAAGGCAGGGAGCGGAGGGCAGGTGTATCCCCCACCACAGGTCAGGCAGGAATCAATGGTTGTTAACAGTCCCAATGGGCCTGGCTACAGTTATGGGGCTTATAGTGGCTCCCCCTGCCCAAGGAAGATCAGCTGTGCCCCTGTCATGGCAGGGCTGTCCCACCAGTTATTTCAAAAGGGTTTCCACAGCTTTCACCCTTAGAAACCTTCCTTAATGATGCTTGGGAATTTGTCCTCTTGCAATTTAAGGTCATTACTTGTCCTCCCCGCTCTAAACATGGAGTAAAGGTAATTCCCTTCTCCTCTGAAACAGCCTTTTACGTATTTAAAGTCTTCCGTCCCTCATATGGTGTTTTCTTCTTC
This sequence comes from Fratercula arctica, assembly GCA_947846985.1. Classification (NCBI taxonomy): domain Eukaryota; kingdom Metazoa; phylum Chordata; class Aves; order Charadriiformes; family Alcidae; genus Fratercula; species Fratercula arctica. Next base: position 91,262,847 of record CANTUZ010000001.1, on the reverse strand, counting down.
AGGCTAAATAGCCATCCATCTTTCCTCAGAGCCAACCTTCCTCAAATGTCTGGTCAGAAGTGTGAAGCTGAAAACCAGAAGTACCCAAGCTATGGCCGCATCAGTACCACATATAGCAGGAGACTCATTTCACATGACACACAAGTTCGACTTTTGCCTCTGCGTCCCAGTCAGCAACCTGAGGTTGCAGATCAGTCAGAATATGAGTCAAAACCAACCAAATTATATGATTTTGCAATTCTCTTACATGTATTTATGTAGCTATTTTTTCCGAAATGTAAAATCCTGTATCTGTCCCTGAATCATACGTTTTCATACAAAAGTGTCAAGAACATTTTGAGCTCTAAATTTTGCATTCAGCAGAGTGGTTGGTCAACGTTTAGTCCCATTAGTCCCTTTTGGTGTTGTCTGCAAATTTAATTTAAATACCCTGTCCAGTCATCTAGAACAGTAAAGAAAATATTAATATTACCAGAGTCCAGAGGGTCTGCTCAGGATACCTTTTCATTTTGGCAGCGGCTCATGAGTAACTGTGGTTTGATTACAGTTTTCCAGCTATCTTTGCTCTCACCCTCTCGTGGTTCCCCTAGTTTGATGATGAACATGTCATTCAAAACACTACTAAAAGCCAAGATACAACAGCTTTTACTTCCCTTATATCACAGTGTTTCCATGTCACATAAGGCAATTAAATTTGGCAAAAGAAAGACTTGTCAGACTAATCCATATTTCCTTTTTTTCTTATTCTGGGTGCTTAAAAATAGTTGGCTTGACAATCTTTTTCCTTACAAATTTTCTGAAATCGAAACTAAGCTGACAGCTTTGCAACACTCTGGCTCCTTCTTTTCCCTCCTTTCTTCAGAAATATGGGCACTGCATTTTCCTTCTTTAAGTGCCTGGCATTCACCCATCTTCTGCAAATTCAACAAGATAATTACTGATGACTTGTGAGATTCCCACCAGCCAGCTTTGGAAGAAAACCAAGGGTGAAGTTCAACATACTAAGCAGATATTTAATACCATAATTATCTAACCATTTTACCTGATTGAGGGCTGAAGTCTTGCCTCTTTCTCCAACCATATGTGGTACTCACATTGGAGTAAGTCCAGGAAATAATGATTTTTTTTTTTTTCCCCCCTAATCCATTATATTAATTTTAAATGTATTTAAGAAAAAAAAAAAAGAAAGAAAAAAAATCACATCTAGTGTTTTACAATGATGAAGAAATAGCAAACAAAACAAGAGATGGCTGCTGCATTGTCACCTCAAAACAGAGAAAAAATTGCCATGACAGACACTCTTTTGTCTTTTATTGTGCATCCTGTTCAATATGCTGAGGCCAGACTTGTGCCATTAAAAGAGAAGGAGGTGCTACTGAGGGAGGCACGTCTGCCCTTTCTCACCGTGAGATGCATGCACTCTTACTGTGCAGTTAAGCTGTTTGGTTGTCAGCCTCGGTAATGCTGCCTTTTTTATGAATATTGTTAAAATATTGACTGGCCCTTTTTATTGTTAATCATTCAAAATCTGATTTTAAGCCTTCTCCCTGTTCCAGCTGCAGCTATTTTTCACTGGAAAGCTCAAGGATATTTCGGCATGGGGTTTATCTCCCTGACAAATTTCTGTTACTAACTATAGCTACTGGAGAACTGTTCAGAAAAATGGTTAGAGCAAGAAAAGTGTATTAAAAAAATAGGTTACCTTTGCAAAAAACCCATATATATTTAGGCAAAGGCCATACATGAAAGAATGTCAGCCTGAAAGGAAGCTGCAAGGAATACAACACAGCCAGTTATAATAAGCAACTTCAGCTCTTGCAACAGCATTTACTCAACTTTATCATAACACTTCAAATTCCCTTTCAGCACTGTGGCCCCAAAGATCTAAACAAACGCTCATTCAAACAGTCCCCTTCCTCCAAAAATCTTTTTTTTAAACTGTTGTTTAAAAACTACAGAGAAGAATGGTAGAGGAATGCAATCACTCAGGAAAAGCGCCTTGGAGCTTGCTGGCTATTACAAATACATCACGCTATTGTTTATCCCTCTTTCCATACACACCTTGGGGATAACGTTGCCCCAGACCTACCAGAACTTTAAAAAAAAAAAACATCTGAAAATTCTTTCAGAATATTATTTTCCTCCTGCACTGAGCATGGATGACACGTGCTCTCATCAAGCCCAGAAGCACAAATGGACCCAGAATTAAGACTGAAGCAGCGTGTAACATGCAGTGTCTGTGCAATAACCTTCACTGTGTCAGAGGCAGATTCTCACCAGCTAAAAAAGTGTTAGAGCCACCACTGCATGCAGCCATGGTCTACCCCGAAAAGCTACCACTGTTCTCTTAAAAACAACATTTAAAAAAAAAAACACCAAACCAAAAGCCCTCAAAATCATGAGTTTTTGCACTGGCATGGTAACCAGCAGTCTCAACAAAGTTAGTTACCATTGTGTGAAGTTCTACATGTGTCTGTACATATAAGCACATATTGCATACATACATAGTTATATATAAATATATATATATACACACAGTTGTCTCAGTTCTCAGACTGAATGACAGAGCAAGGCAAACTGCAGAAAAGGGCACACAGCGGTAAGATCATCTGCCTGTGAGTGCAGAGCAGGTGGGTACCAGAAATAGCAATACAACTGCATCTGTAGATTACAGCTGAGTGACCTAGAGTTTACTACATCTCTATTTCCTACTTTCAGGGCATGGCTGAAGTTTGCTACATGTCTTGCCAAACACACGCCCCCATATTTTCATTTGATAGAAAGTAAGGTGTTAGTATGGAAAGATGGGAATATAAGGAGGGCTGGCGTAGACCTGCCTCTCACCCACACTTCAGATCCGGAAGTAAATCCTCTCAAGTCCACCAATTTTCCTTTTCTAGAGCTTTCCTCATCTTTACAGAGGCTGTCCCACCTGGTGCTGGAAGATCTCCTGATGCCTTTGCTGCTGACCAGGTTAACATGCTAAGATACGTCAGATAGAGAAATGCAAAAAAATGTCTTAGTTCTGATTGAGCTATAAATATGTCTACAAATTCATCACTGTTGAGACATTGCTGGGACGTGCTGACTACCAACCCTACCATTCCTAGAAATGCAAATGGTATTCAGGGACAACTGCATGAGCCTTGTGTCCCCAAGTCTCAGCAGGCAAAATAGTAGGTTGAAGCTGGATTTGGTTAACTTTCTACCCTCATCCCTCCTGCCACCGTACATCATTTTTGTAGGCAAACAGGAGAAAATAAAGTATCTGCAGGGTTATTACCAAGAGAAACTATGGCCCAGAACTTTGTCAGCTGTCAAAGTAATGATCCAATTTTCTATGAAAACAAGCTTGTTACTGTCTATTTGGTACAAGAATAGTATATGTGTTCCAGGGAAAAAAAAAAAAGACAAGCCAGGAAAGGTTACAGGCCCAGTGCTAAAGGAAAACACATTTGCACATAATACGCTGGAGACATTCAAGAACAGTTCATTTTGATGTAGTGGCAGGTCCTGTAATGTTGCCAAGGACAATGTAAGTTGTTGGTCTCCTAGGCTGGAGCTGACATAGAGCAGTATTTCTCATAAGTAAATAACTTCATTGCGTAACACAGCAAAAAAAAAAAAAAACAACAAAAAACCAACATCATAAAGCCACCAGCAAATATGGGCTAGACTTTAACATTTTGGAAGTCTTCTAAGCAGGGTGGGAAGCTTAAAAATAGGCCTTTGCACCTCCCCCACAGGCACCTTTATTTTTTTAATTCTCTGCTCATCATGTGGTCATTTCAATCTGCTCAAAGGAGCTTTCAGCAAGTCCCACAGGTGTTGCTTTTTCTGGCCTCCACAGAGTGCTAATAGGCAATGTTATAAAAACAGAACTAAGAAATCTCCAGTACTTTGAGTTCAAGAACTGTAGTAAATTATATAGCTACCAAGGACTGGGGGAAATAGCTCAAAATAAGGTATGTTCAAAGTTCTCAAATACCTTCTGTGCAGAGCTTTATGCTATATTGAAACCTACATTTGCTGCTGTATTTTAAAGTTACTTAAGCTATTTCAGCACCACTAGATTGATGAGTCAGTTATATGTAATAGCTATGGTGAACGGAATACTGATTTTTAAAAGTTGCTCAAAATGTAGTTAAAGTTTTCAATCAAGTCTTGTTTATTAAAAAAAAAATATACCTCTATATACACCTCTGATGTCTGGCTTGCATAACGAAGCAAATTAAAATATTTGTCCTACTTAGAGATCTATATATTTCAATCTGCCATCATTGTACAAATAATAAGTATTAGCACCACACAGAAAATCAGAAGACTGAGAAATGAGCCTCTTCTATGCAAATGCAAATCTGGGGCAATGCCTTTGAAATCAGAGCATGTTACTTGTGAATATCACTCTTGTTCTTTGCTATTTGTTGGTAATATTAAGATGAAGGTTTAGCTTTCTGCTGAGTTTCATCACTGAACCCTCTTGCCCTATATTGCTTCCCTAAATCACGGGCAAAAGAAGTAGCACAGTGCTCTTCTCCAGAACAGAGATTATGTGGCTATAGACCTCCAGGTTTTAAGACAGGTATGAAACTCTGACCTGTGCCAGCAATCGGCCTCTGTAGAACACTTTCATAATAGGCAAAGTTATTTACTGCTTGCTAAAGAAGCAAGGGAATAATAGAAGAAATAGTAAAATTGCTGTGAAGAAATTTATCGACTCTTGTGAAAATAATAGGAGGCAAGAAAGGTGGGAAGCTGTGCGATAATGGAGGAGGGGAATGGGCAATGGAAAATAATTTTAACTTACATATGTAATAATTTCCTGGGCTGTGATATTGTCTGGAGGGAGAGGGGATTGAGCTGGATCTGATTCATATCTAGTAGTCTTTCTTGCGCTTTGGACTTGACCTAAGCAGTGATTTGAACACCACAATATTAAGGTAGCACCTGCCTCCTGAGAGGTTACAGATAGTATGGCTCTGGCAAAAGATAAGAGTTCCTATCAGTCCAGCATATCTAGAGATGTATATCGCATTTATGGCTTAAAGCACTGGTATGGGGATTTTTACATTGTGGCATATTCTGTTTCCTTTGTAAGCACATTTGGTTTAAATATATGAAGGCAGAATCCAGCTGTTTGTCTTCATGGTGAATACAGAATTAACGTTCTGAAAAATTGCTGGTGGATGGATTGATTTGCTTAAAAGTTAAATAAAATATTCATCCTCTTAAGAAATTCAGTACCTACTGTCAACAGTCTTGTTCACTTAAATTATGTTAACAATTAAAAGGAGATATGGATGATTCCAAATCCCTTGGAGGCCAGCCCCATGAATTTCTGTGCCTGTTGCTACATGTGATGCCATTTTTGTCCTTGCTCTGTAAACATGGGAGGTTCTCTTTGCTTAAAGTAGATGATGTTTCACTATGTGCATTTGCAATTACACTCAGAATGGCTGCTGTAGGCTAGCGTATTGCTGGGTAAACCATGGAGATTTTAGCTTTGGTTTTTTTTTGAGCCAGTGGGCAGTTGGACCCCTGGTAAGGGTGCCAAAGAGGAAAAACAGCCTTAAGGATGGGTGTTTCTGCCCAGGAGGAGGGGATGTAAATCCATCTTGTGCTTGGGACAAGATAAGATGAGAGCCTGTACCTGGAAGACATGAATGAAGGTACTGAGAAGGCTGTCCAGATCCTGTGCCCCACAGTGGGTGGCCAAGATCCTGCTGAAACTACCTTTGATGCTGCCTGGATGATTCACTCTCACTTTAAACATATCACAAACGAAAGCCACATAGAAACTGAATGCTTTGGCAGATGGTATAACAGTGTTGAGATGGAGTGGGAGTCAGGCTTAGGATGTGCTGCAGGATCTTGGGAATTACTTGGGCTGCAAGAGACAGTCTTGGGTCTCTGCCTTTGCTTGAAGGAATCGATTCCACATCAGTCTTGTGTCCTCTGTCTTTCATCAGTCTTTGATCCTCTGCCTTTTCTTCAGGTAATCAGTTCCTGAGGGGTTAATAGCAAAAAAGCAGCAATTTTGCTTGTGTGTTTGAGGGTTGTCTTCATTTTTCTTAATGCGTTACCTCTTCTTCCTGAGTAAAATGATTGGGATTTGGGAAGCAGAAGTATTATAACAAATTTGTCTGAGGAACTGCTTTCATCACCGCCCTAGGAAATGGGTTGATTAAGAGAGAGGAGAATGAAATTTTTACTGTTGAGTCCTGTAATGGGACAATACTCTGTTTTTGCAGCAGATTGGTTGAAGAGTCTTGGAATATATTTGCCTTTTCATTGAAATGGGTTGGAATTGCCGTCGGAAAGAATTCCTTATGCTACAATGGAAAATATGAATGAAAGACTTTTGTGTACAGAAAGGAGAAATGAAGTGCTGGATTCTGCTGCTAGCCTTTGCTTTCTCTGGTCAATCTAGTTATTCACATTCATGCAGTTCTGTAGCCTAGTCTACTGGTTTATGTCAGAAGCCACCAAGTTATCCATCCTCATTCATTTTGGTTGCATTTAACTAGAAATCCCATACTCTATTCATAGACCAGAATTCCTCAAAAGTAGTATTTTTCTGTAGCCTAAAATAACTTGGGCAGCAGGTATGTAAATTGCATTTAAATGTTTGTAATATATAAAAAGTCTTTCAGGATAGAAATCTAATTGTACAACAGTTCCCTTATCAGAGATAGTTATTTTATGATTCATATGATCAAGATGGCCTTGCTGATGTTTATGAAGTGATCAGGAAATCTGCTTTCACATGGAACATAAATTTTTGGAGAAATACCAACCAGCTTTTTCACAGCAAGTAAAGAGCTGCTTTTAATTAAAAGCATTAAATTTGCATGCGACAAAATAATTAATTAAAAAACAGAAGCAACACTTGTGTTTTTCAGTCCCTCCTATTTTTGGTTAAATTCCCTGTTCTTTGTTTCTTTTTTCTTGCTATTGCCTTTATTTCCTATTAAAAATCTATTTATCTCCTTAAGATGTGACTATTTTTAATTTTTTTTTTTTCTTAATGGGAATGACCTACCAGTGATGTGTGTGCTCTGCAATGAACCTTGGTCAGTTGCTTAGGTTGTGCATAGAGACATTAACACAGGAGGTAAAAGTTTAAGTACTTAGAGTTTGAAGTTTTGCAATCAGTAAATTCACAGTCACTCAGTGACTCTAGAAATAGACTGCTTTGAAGTACAGTAATTAATTGTGTGCAATCTTACTTCTTTCGTTCCTACCAAAATTTAAAAAGTATCCTGTGGCTGCTCAGGAATGTCTTATCTTCTGCTGAAAGTGTAGACTGGGAATCAGATTTTGATTTAGTTTCCTGGTAAGGCCTTCATCCTCTAAACAGCAAGTGCACAAGATGGTAAGTGTAAACTGACTCAAAACGTAATGATGTGCCAATATAATTCCCATCATATTCCGCAATATACCCCAATAATATGTTGTTAAAGGAAAATTTAACAAATTGTGTATAGCCTGTTTCATGACTCCATTGTAAGCAGCAGAAGAAAGCGTAAGCATTTCTTATTCTGAGTCAAAAGTTAGCAGTGAGGGAAGACACATATCAAGGAAAGATGTGGAATAGATTTACGATAAGCATAAAGATCACTGTACAGCCCAAGGCAGGTATGGTAAATTATCAGATTGTAGTTCATTACACTACCACTTAAAATACTTGTGCATTGTAATATACAGAGTGAAACTTCAGTTTTAATCTTTACAATGACGTTGACCTCTCACTTACAAGAATTGAGGATTGATATCTTTGCTCTGTTGTGGAAAAGTTTGGGGGTTTTTTTTGGCTTTGTGCATCTGTAAGGATTGAACAGTCTCTGTTCATCCTCTGATAGAAATTTTTCACATTCATAATACCATTTTACCATTTTGCTACCATCCTTTTATATTTGGTAGACTGACATGTCAGCATTTATCAAGCTCTGCGTGAAGAAATTTTCGTGGGTAAAAAGTGTTTATTTATTGTTATATAAAAATCTTTATGCCACTGGTATATTTAAATAATCTGGCTGTATAAATCAGACAACATGGAGACCTGGAGTCAGTTCACATCTGCATGCCACCAGAAGCAGAACATTAACTCATAGGGAAGACAAATGCTGTGCTGCTTTCTCACTTGCTGTGGTGTCTCTATAGCCTCTTGCCACGGGCTAATTTCCATGTCTTCCAGCTGAGCCATTCCGTTTCAGACCTGCGATGGCAAAAATTAAAAATCAACTTCCACTGCCTTTTTTGTTTACTTAGACAAAACAAAAAAACACAAGAGCATTTTTCTTCCTCCTAGCAAACCGCTCGTGCAAGCTTGCTTTACGTTGACCTCAATGAGACTTAGAAATTCTTAAGAGCTTTGATTCAGGGCCTCTGTTCCTAATCCTGGTTGAATGCAAATTTCTCATTGACTGGAGTGGTGTAGGAGACAGCTCTTAATCGCTTACGAAAATATTACAGAAATAGCTTGAAACTCTGTACAAGCACAGAATAGCTTTCTATAGCTACATTATCTTGGACCATTACTTTAAAATATGACAGTGTTTTGTTTTTATAGTGGAAGTTACAGAAGCAGCTGTGTGTATTGCTCATATAAATGAAAATAGTTCTGAATAGTATTGTGTCTTTTTTCTGTTGTTTCTCTGGATTAGTTACCTCTACTTTGAGGCTTAAAAGCTTGAGAACTATTCCAAGTTAACGTACATTTCTTGGTATTCTCTATTCTTTAATTGTGAATCTGATTTTTACCTAAAAGCTTCTTTAACCATATTTCAGGTGTTGGTGCAGTACAGTAAACATGACTTTGACATGCCTAGATTAAAAATCTAGTGCTGTCAATGAAAACGTCCTATGGTAGAGTGAATAAACACCTTGTATGATCCTACTAAATGTAGGAACATATCACAGCATGATCCTTCGGGGCCTTGAGCACGCATTAGTTAGTCTTGTCATCAACAGTAGTGTACAACTGCAAACAATGATTACTCAATGCTTGAAGCTGGAACATTTTCAAGTATTTGTCATGCTAGGCAGAAGAATACTTGATTGAATCTGCATTTTTCTTTAAAGCGGCAGTGCAGTTTCAAAGCAAATTCCCTAGCTGTCCCCACTTCCTGCATGTTGCTTTGTTCTGCAGGGCTCTTCTGGTGTCTGGGAATGAGCCTCTTCAGGGGAAACTAAAAAAATTCTGCTCCAGGTGTGCATCCCAAAGCACTTCTAGTCCTCCTGCAGGTACAAAGGTTTCAACAAGCGAGTGCTGCTTTGGACCGCTTGGTCACATGCATGGCGAGGGGATGTTTGGTCCTGATGACCAGACTAAACCTAGTTTGAAGTAAAGTCTGGAAGACTGTATAGTCAAGATGTAGGGTCCTCAGCATCAACAGCTTCTGTTTGCTGATCTGCTCCTATTATGCTGGATGATTTCTTAATGTAGGCATAGACTTGTTAAGGCTTTAAGATTGTTAAAGCATTTCTTCTGCAAGTCTTTATCAGATACCTATAGCTTTTTGCAATTTTTCAAAAAAAAAAAAGTATAACTTGTAATGAGAGAGCAGATACTTGATGTGAAAAACTTCACTGGCAAAACAAATGAAAATGAACACAGTAAGGAAGTAATGGAATATTAATTTCTAATGGATGTGTTCCTGGCATTTGCCTTTGTCATGCTCTTTTGTTCAAAAAAACCTCAACCAAACCATGTACTAAACATGTTACACTGCTTAGCAGGTCACTGAAATTAATTACAGGCAATGAATGAATATGGCATCTCAGTTTGCGTCTTAACCGAGTTCTCAGTAAAGAATAGTTTCTTGCAGTGCTGCTCTCCTGGAGTAGAGGTCTATAGGACTTTGGCATGTCTTACCTTACTTATGTGGACGTTCAGAAAAGGAAAGCTCGTGTATTCTGTACAATCAATAGATCTGAATTTTTTAAAAGTACTGGTACATCATCATTGCAAGAACTCAGAAATATACAGATTAGGGAAGCGGAAAGCTTCTGGTATAGATAGTACTATTTCATAATTTTTATCATTTCCATATGTTCTCCTTACATTGAAATATAAGATAATATAAATCAAAATTAAAGTGAGAAGTCTTCTGAAATAAGTGATATAGGAGTTTTCTGCTCTAGCTGAAATGAGACGTGCTGCAGGCTTTATGCAATGCTTCTGTCTGGCCTTGCATACACTTGCCAGTTATGCCTAATATTTTGTGCTCCTGCCATCTTGGATGCATTTTGTTGAAATACCAATCAAACAAGTGGTGAGACCAGATTTTCAAACATACTTAGTGCCTAAATCAGTGGCAGTTAATCTCTTAAGTACTTGCAAGTGTGGTCCGCAGTGCCTGCAAATATCATAAAAGGGATTAAAAGGACTGTCAGTACCAAAGAGGGACAAACACTAATATTTCTTCTAATACTTCACAAAAATCCCAGGAAACAGTAGAACGAAGTCAGATCTTTGCCTCTCTTTGCTCAAACACTTCTTTTGAGCTGCAGTTGAGGCAGAGACAAATAGTTGCATTGTATTCTGTTCTGATGTTCCATAGTAAGTGTATGTTCCCAGTCATACTCGATAAGTGTAAATTAAACCAGTCTGATGGGTAGTCCACTGTCAAAAGTACTGCTGGGACCCATAACCAGCAGCCTCTGCTATGTGCAAGAAAGAATCTGCTCATGAGAGTTGCATGCTCCTGCAGGAAGCTTAAAAATATGTAGGAAAAAATTTTTGACCTTCAGAGTGGATTAATGCCCCTTCTTGTTGATTTTCTTGTTAGCTTTTATTGTTGAGGTTTTCTTCCATTTTGAACCTTCAGTGAACTATATGACAAATGAGAATATGTGATAACATCATAGGAAAAATAGCACAGCCAAAGATTTTTGGTATATTCTTTTGTTCACTGGACCATGAACCGATCCCATCTTGATATAACCTGCATGTTGGGCACCATTTCATGTTGGAGAGCATCTAGATTGCTGCATCCAGATTGGGAACCCAGTAGAGAAGAGGGACACTCAAAAAAATGCTGCAGCAGCAGCCCTGCGAGGAGATGCTGGTGGAGAAGAGCTTGTTCATCCCAGGGAGGGGGTGGTTGCAGGGCCCCAACAGCTGCTTGTCCCCATCTGGTGGGAGGCTGCTTGGCTGACCACACACCCTAGCTCTGGGAGGTTCAGACTGGATCTCAGGAGGAGCATCCCCTGGGGATGCAAGGTTGCAGACTCCCTGGGATGTGAACATCAATGAGATCTGGGTGTGAGGAGAGAGGCTGGCAGTAAAGACAGAGGCAAAAAAATTTGTTCAGAACCTCAGCCTTTTCCTTGTCTGTTGTTACCAGTTTGCCATTCTCAGTCACCAGGGAGGGCACGCTTTCTTTGACCTTCCTTTTCTGGTTGACATACCTGTAGAAGCCCTTCTTGTTATTCTTAGCATCCCTTACCAAGTTCAGCTCCAGCCACACCTTGGCCTTCCTGACCTCGTCCCTACATACCCGGGCAGCATCCCTATACTCTTCCCAGGACACCTGGTGCTGCTTGAACTGCCTGCGCAGTTCCTTCTTGCCTTTTAGTTTGACCAGCAGGTCCCAGCTCAGCCACGCTGGTCTCCTCCCTTTCTTACTTGAGTTCTTACACCTGGGGACTGAAAGCTTTTGTGCTCTATGGAAAGCATCCTTGAAGATCTGCCAGCTCTGTTCTCCCCCCTTGTCTCTGAGGACCGTTTCCCAGGGGGTCCTATTGACTAACTCCTTGAAGAGCTAGAGGTTTGCTTTCCTGACCAGGATCCACTCTGGCCATCAAGCACTAGTGAGGAGACCTTGCCGTACCTCCTGCAGCACCCGTCTGATGCTGTAAGAGAGTCAGGACCTGTGAGATGCGAAACCAATGCAGGCGAGCGCACTGCACCAACAGACTAGAGCCATCAAATGCCGTGGGCTCATGGGCTCCCTGGGGAAGAGGTGCTGCATCTCCCCCCCATAGGCAAGACCCCTGCAATGTCACTGGGAAATAGAACACTGTATGTGAGTTGTAAGTCTGGATGGAGAGTATGGGTGGAAAGGTCAATATTCAAAGAGATTGTGTTGATAAATGTACAGAAACCTGTTAATTTCTATGTAGGGTATGAACTACACAGTGTTTGTGAAATGGGTCCAGTGAACATAGCTGCTGATTTTTAGGTATTTGCTAAATTCTCACAGAGAGAGGATGGTTAAAGTATGATTTCTGAGGCTAAAAAGTCACACATCACCTTACAAAGTTATATTATAAGAATACCAGGATTAGGGTAGCATTATTATTATTATGTTTTGTCAGGCAATGTAACTGAATTTTCAGCTGCCCTTTAGCAGCCTTGGCCTAAACAGTAGCCACCTCTTTATAGCAATTGTTTTGGGTTGTGAATGCTGTTTGAGGTAGTTAATGTTAGGTATCCTTCTTGAAGACTAACTTTTCATCATCCCTTGAGGAAATCTTTATAGACGAGCACATCACTACCTGAAATCATGATAACTTCTAACAGATTCATCTGTTAAGCTATCTTACATGTTACATACTGTTTTGAGCACACAAGAATATCTGTATTGATGTCAAAGTCACAGAAAGATCTTAACGATTATAAAATTGAACTAGGAGAAGCAAAGCTTTGAAATACTGTTCATAACACTGCAATATAATAACCTTCATGTGCTGAGCCACACCACTTATTTAACTCTAAAAAAAAGCCTTGGGAGAGAGATATTCAAAGGCATAAAGGGCAACTTCGTTAGAAGTCTATCAAACTTTCTGTTTCTACGTCTGAATATCTCCTCACTGCTAGCACAATGACACATGCGCACATACTTTGGGCAGACAGGGAAATCACTAAAAGCTTTGATTTGATCCCCAGCCATTTACTTTTGTCTGAATTTGGCCTTTAGATAAATTCAGGAGAGAACTGCGCTGATGCTCGTGTAACTGCGGCATAGTAAGGCATTACAGCAGAGCTATAGGAATCCAAGCTTCCTGATGGGCCTATGTTTTCCTTTGCATTTATCCTATATAGTTTAATTTAGAAACTGCAATATTTAATCAGATTCTTCTTACTTTCCTGTCTACTTCTACAAATTTATCCTCCTTGGAATTTGGGCATATGTCATTGGATATGATTTTTTTTTTGTCTTAGAGAGTGCTTTCCCTGCCTCCAGTTATTCTTGGTTTTTCTGCACTGCTTTTGTTTCACATTAACTTTTTTTCCCCATAGAAAAAATGATGAATGTAAGGTGATCAAATGCCCCAGATTCAGAGACAATCTTTTTTCATTGTGATGTCTTCACATCTCACAGAATTCATCAAGATCAATTTTATGCACCTATTTTGTTATGATCTTGAGCACTAACAGCCCAGAGTCAGTCCTAAACAAATATTTTCATCAATCTACTTGCTAATAAAGCTTGCAGTTACTGTACCTATAAAATCAATATCTAATGATGTTACACAATAAGACATTAAATATGGCACAGTTTTTACACAGTATAAATATATTTTTATGTGCCTGGCATAATACATTGTTTAATCTCAACTTGTCATTAGGAATACCCTGAGGGTTGTGCTTGCTAGTTCCACCTACTGTATCCCAGAAATATGCAGCTATGTTAGCAATCATGTAGGAACATATGTAAGCATTATTGAAATTTAATGGATAGTGTAGTTTAGCCTGGCAAAGTCAGCAAATCAACTGACTGTTCTTTGCCTTATTTTCCCCTTCCCAGCTTTTGGACAAAGGGCTCCCTCTTCCTGTGTGCTTGAGTGTTGGGGTTCGGCTGGAGACCTTGGACTTTATACAAGCATTAATACTATGTGCATCTTCCAATGAGTGTATAAGAGAAAAAAATCTTTAAGTACAAGAAAAAGGAGCACATCAGATGATAAACTCAGTGATGTTAGATAAATCAGTGGTGCAGTCTTTGTGCATGTATTCTCTGCTGCTTTCCCACCTGGAAAATAATATAGCAGAATTGGAGTAGGTCTGTGGATGTCACAGAAAATGAAAAATGAGTCAATGAAAACAGCTAGAGAGGAGTTTTAGATTAGGATTGATTACTTTGGAAAAAAAAAAAAACCAATAACAAGCCTGAAAAATACATATAAAATGACAAATGGCATGGTGAAAGGAAAATAGGAGCTTCATTTCTTCTGCTCTTGCTATGCACAAAGAAGGTGAAAGACTGTTAGATGAAAAGCAGGAAATTCCAGCATGATAAAAGCAAACACATCTCCATACAGTATGCAACACGAGCGGGGAACCATTACCACAGGAAATTAAGGCCAAAGCCTCTATTGAAGCAATCAGTACAGGTATTTAGGTATCGAGGGTATGATGATAGCATTTTAGAAAAGGGTATTAATCCTCTTCTGTCAGGACATAAGACACCAAAGTGGTGTCTAGTAAGGTTTCCACAATACTCCTGCTGCATATTTCTTGTACTTTCTCACGCAGTGTGATCCCTCAAGAATCTGAAGTCCCATGTTTTGAGGAGCGACAGAAAACCAGTCTTTGCAATAAGTGTGTTTTATTATTCTATTGTGTGGGATTTATTGCTCCTGTAAATGCCTCTCATTGTTGCTGAGATGCAGTACAACGCAGCTGCATTTCATAGTGGTGCTGATTCACCAGCATTTTACTAAAAAAGTGTTCTGCTGTTGTTTAACCTGCACACTGCAAAAATGAAGCTCTTTTACAATGGATGACTCCCCAGATCAAAGCTCAGATCAGCTGGATTGTTTTGAAGTCATATGCCTAAGGCTGTACATAATGTGAATTTAGGATTTTTTCCTGAACGTCGAAAAAATCTCATGTATTTTTCTTCTCACTTGTTCCTTGTTGTATTTATATACTTACCAGAAGATGATAGCTTGCTTTCTGTGCACTGCACACTGGAAATCGTGAGAAAAAGCATGAAGGAGGTTTGCTGGAAATGCTGGTTTCATTTCTAGAAGTAGAAAAAAATACACTACCAAAGGGACACAAATATGCCCCCTTTGTGTGAGTGTCATAATTTTGACTCCATGACTGGAAAATTATTCACATTTTTTCTGAAGTCTTTCTCTGATTCCTTTTTTTTTTTGCAGTTTAACTACTTAGTATTTAAATATTTCACACAAAGTTGAAGTATTACATGAGGGATACGTGCAAATCACTTGCAGAAGAGCCCTGCGTTTTTTCCTGTGTTTCATTCTGCTATCTGTGAGCTGCTGTTTTACCATCTTGGTCTGATGCCTGTATACACAATTTGAAGTTTACATAAATAAAGAAAATAAGTTCCCCCACACTTTTTTTTCCAACAGTTGTCTGCAATACTAGATTTAGTAGAAATAAATGATGTAGGATCTGAATCTGCTGCATCCAAGCAGTGTGGGAAAAATAGCTATCCTTAGTGAGTCAGTAGGATCAACACCTGGTAATACAAAAGGTTGTTTCTAGCAAACAGTGCAGGCGTACTAAAATACCATAGAAATGTGAATCACTATAATTAAAAATTATTACAATGACATGTGTTTGCTTTCTGTAATCTTTCTGGGGGTAGTTTTGTGCTGTCCTCCTCTTCAAAGTACATATTCCTTATAGTGCATAACCTGAAATATCTGCTGCAGCAGAAAAAATAGCATCATCGCCAAGCTACCCAGTTTACCAATGTGCAGAGCTGGTACATTGTGCAGTGCTGTCACAACTACTTGTGGTAGCTGAGGGTTCCCATAAATTCAGTTATAGCAGAAATACCACAGTCTTTTCTTTGCTGAAGATTGATTGCCAAGAAAAACATTTAATGGCTGTATACTTTTCCATCTGACAGTCAATTGCAATGCAAAAAGAGCACACACAATGGCATCAGAAGTGTGGAGTGGTGATATATTAGCAATAACATGGCAATAACAACATATTGGACAGATTTTTATTTGTAAGACTTCTGGCAGTGCAAGGGCAGAAACAAACTACCAACAAGATGCCTACAGTGTAGATGACTATGGCTTTAAAAAAAAATCTGATAAAGCGGAGTTGTAGATGCAATTTGATATGTGATCTGTACTATGCAGTCACTTGTTCTCCAGTAAGCTCTTTTGCTGTAAGTGGAGCATAAAATATTGGGTAGAATAAGGCCCTAAATATCTTAACAAACCATATCTGTACAGTAACAACTTAAGATGACAGAGTGAAGAATCCTGTTTCACAGTGTGGAAAAAACCCACCTGTGTCATATACGAGCAGTAAAATGTGAGATTGGAATAGATAATGTCAAAGGGCAGAAATATAGGCACTGACAGGTTATCTGGTGTCCACTTTTTTTCTCCTTTCTTTTTCAAGTGATCCTGACATATGATTTTTTCCGATATGTGAAAAGAAAATTTACTGGCATCAGAAAAATACATGAAATATTAAAAAAAAACCTTCCCAACAAGAACTAACCCTTGTGCTGAAAATGTAGTTTATACAGAGTATCTTAGAAGATGAGTTTTTATAAAAGACTCATTGGAAAGAAAGTTACTTTTCAGCATTTGCTGGCAATTAGAAAATAGGTAAGTTAAAGTCAAGTTCTTCATCTGGAAAAGCAAAAAGGAACAGCTCTTTTTGCCTCAGAGTGCACATATGATGATGTTCTCTTATCAGCTGTGGGGAAATATCTTCAGTGTTGCTTAAAAAATTCACATCTAGCTGAGTGCATATCTAGCATTTATGTTCCTGAAGTAAGGGCTCTATGATCTGGAAAAAAGATGGTGATCTCATCCTTCTAATAATAAACTTCAAATACTAAATTATGCATCATTTCCCTCTGATTATGAATGTCAAAGAATATGCTTCTATGTTGTTTGTGTTTATTGTATTACATTCCATTCCCCTGAGTACCTTGCAAGCAAGCTATAAAGTCAACTATTAATTATTAGTATTGTAATTAGAGTAATCATAATGAAACTAAATATCATGGAGAATGTAATAAGTAGCAAAAAATAGGACTGACTATGGATCCAAATTCCTATAGAGGCAGATGTTTCTGTACTGTCTGAGAACAATTTCTTTTTGGTGTCTGGCTGTCACTTCCAACACATCTTGCAAATTTAGGAAGTATATAAATCAGCATGAGAGTGGTTATGTTGTTAAAACATCAGCAGAACACATCATGTTTGTTCTATCCCAATATTTTGCTGCTTCTAATCTCTCCTTCTTCCACCTCCTCTCATAAGTGTGCAAGTGACAGTGTCTAAAGTCTGTTCAGGATCAAAGTCTTTGAGTTGCTGCATCCGTAATGTTTGAGTATTGTCTCAGCCTTTTCTTTCCTCTACTGTACTTGACACATTCCTTGTTCTATATTGTGTAAAATGTGAAGAGCCTACTCTTTCAGAAGATAACTGGAAAGGGGCACATCTTAATTTTGCAAATCTTAAACTTTAGTTACCTTAAAGCACGCTGCTTTCAGAGGATAAAATCATTAAATATTTCCGAAAAAGGGAAATTAGAAAACGGACAACTGAATATCACAAGTTACTCTGGAAAAATCCCCAAGTCATCCAAAATTACTGAAGAAAACACTTACTAGTTTAGGCGTGGTACTCAACTCCCCATGTATTCCCTTGGCATCTTACCTTACAAATCTTTTCAAGATCTTTGCAGAACAGTCTGGAGTTCTTTGGCTGTCTGGTACAGGGGAAGAAAGCGCCTGTAACAATAATGCCACAGTTGCGTTAGTGTCATGGAGCAAACATACAGATGGAGACAGTACTTCTCATTAGAGCAACTTTCATCATTGGAAAAAATTATGTAATCAAGAGATTCAATGTGAGATTTGGATAAGAGGACTGTTGAATAAAATAATATGCATGACTATAGTATCTCTTAATTTGCTATTCATTTGTTACAATAGCTACATAATTATCTTAATCTTTAATTATTTGAAGGTAAAATATGATTCAAACTTAAATATTTTCAGGAGGTAAACATAGTTCATTTGTGCTTATGTATTTTCTTAATAAAATGTGAAAAAAGAATGGATGATTTGACATTCAAAAAGCAGTACCTTTGGTGGGTATGTACCTGCCTGCTCTGCTTCTCAAAGCTGCAAGATACTACCACTTGCTTGCAATGCAGCCACTTCTGGATCCTTTTGTAGCTCAGAATTCATTGGAAAATGTGAGTTTATGCCAAAGGCAATATGCTGCTGAGCAGACACCTGCCTCTGAGATCACACCTGCTAAACCTGTGTGTAGAAAGCTGAGAGAAATAGAAGGGGAGGGATGGGGTGCGAAGGAAAGGAGTTGAGCCCTAGATTACTCTTAAACACAGTTTCCTGCAACCAAGCAAATGGGTTTGGTGTGTCTATTAATTTCTGAAACAAAATCTAGCAGTTAAGTACCTGATCTCAGGAATACCATTGTGTGACTTGATGTGGATTCACTACAATGCATGTAGAGATCAGTATCTGGCCAAGTGTGAAAACTTCAGGTGCTTTCCCCCCCCCTCCCAGGGACACTTGCTGTGTCCATGGCCCTTGCTTCTGCCGTAGAAAAGAGCCAGAAGGGAGCTGGTTGGAAGGAAAGGACAGCTTGCTTTCTTTAGAGCCACAAAGAAATATTCATACGCTTGCTCTGTTTTGGCCTGACCTATCTTACAGGGACAATTTTCAACCATTTTACTTCCTTATTTTTTCAATGCCTTTGCTGCATCAGGGAGGTAGGAGGGATCCCAGACCTCAATCCTTGCAGAGAATGTCTCTGGAGAGCCCCTGGGAGAGGACCGGGGGTGTGTTCCGGGTGGGAGACACCATGTGGCCTCTGAAAGGGAAAAGAACAAGAATTTCATTGAGTACAGGGGAAAAGGGAGCCTATAGAATTCTCAGGTCCTAAGGTGTATGGGAACTTTAAGACCTGTTTGAAGTGGTCCCACAGTGTGACATCATCCTCTGTTCAGGGAGAAAGAAACATTCAACATGGTGCAGGAGTCATAATTTCTGTACGTTTGTGAAGGTAGCAAGAAGCAGTGTGATTATGTCTGACTCTCATATAGGTATTATTATTCATGATTATTATTGACAGGACAAGTAAGGAACCATGGCAACCAAGGGCAGCTTATCAAAAGCTATTTTTGCCTGTGTTATGATTTCCCCTCCTCCTCCTCCTATTTTCTTTCTGAAAACATATAACCTTTTCCAGCACAATTGATTCCTCTGGATCAATCTCCTCCTCATACCTAATAGTGCCTTAGTAACCTAATCAGCCAAGAGAAGCTTTTCCTGCGTCATAATCTGTCTGTGCTCCTAGATCATCTTCTGCAAGAAACAAAAGTTGAAATAAATCTTAAAGGATGTTCATCTTCTGAAGATTTTTGTACTGAAAAAAGCGTTCTCGTAGTGTCATAATATGGGTGTCTGTTTATGCTTGTGGAGTTATTTATGAGCAGCCTGGGGAGTTTTGCTTTGATGTGTAAGAGTATTTTGGCCTGCGAAATCTTCCAAAGTGGACACAAGAGTGCGAATGAAATAACTCTTGCGTTAGGGAGGAAACATGAAAGAGGAATATGATGCAATTTGCTTAAATCTGTGTAAGTGATGAGAAGAAATGCCTGTGCCACCTCAGGGCCGATAAGGAAATGGAGTGTTAAGTGCCAGCTGGGCTCCTGAGCTCAGTTGGTTTGAGCACAGAGGGCACTGGAGAGGGGGCCATGGGTTTGGAGAATCCATCAAATAAGACCATTCAGGGACCTTTGTGTACAAACACTACAACAGCCCAGGTACTGCGGGGGTGGTGGTGGTGGGGGGGGGCATTCCTTTGAATTCTACTCTGATTAAAATTTTCTGCCAGAGTTTAGGCTTTGGATTTAAACTAGTGACGTGTACCGACCTCTGCAGAGCTGCATAAGTGCCTGTGCCTGCCAAATCCATCCCCGTACCGATGCACACTTTAACTGGGCACGCTTGTGCTGCACGGTGCTGAGGCTGCATGCTGGTGCTCTGCCTGTGTGTGAACTCCAGGTCTGCTTCTAATGTGCTTGAGAACACCTCTGGGTGACGAGTGGAAGATAAAGTGTGTTTCTATTGATGTTTTCTTCCTAGCCAAGTGACTGCTTATAAAGTATTTTCTAGGCTGGATGTGAAAAGTTGCAATCTTTCCATATTATCAGTTGATAGACAAACTCTTAGCTCAGTAAGAAAAGCTAAACTAGGGCTGAAACAGTATTTGAAGGACACAACAGTGCAGAAAGCACTTCCCATCAAGTGAAACAGCTTAATTTTGGCTATTTGGCCTCTCTGCTTCTGAAATAGGGTATTTCTATTATTGTTCACAGATTTGAATGCATAAATATTATCTGATGATTGGGAAAGGAAATTGCTTTTGGTAAAGCAAGTGAATGGAAAAGGGTAGTGAAGAAATAAAGGAGTACCAACTGATATAATGGGAAAGGGGTTTTGCTGCAAGCATGGAGGAGGAAATACTTAACAAAACAGAAAAAAAATCAATATACGACGACTCCTGTGTCAATGGGACTGGACATGCTGAAAGAGGGTGTTGGGAGAAACTGGATCTGTGTTTAGCAAGAAAACTGTGCACAGGTTGAAAACAGTATTCAGCCTGGATAAACAAGGTGTTAAGGCTAATGACAGATGCAAAGAGTGAAGTGACATTGTTAGGTGGGAAGTGGTTGTGTATGCTGCTGCATTTCATCAGCATGGTCAGAAGACACCAAAGGGTCAAAATCCATTGTGAAAGTTGTATTGGCAAAAGCGTGTGGCATGGATTCAGAGGAAAGGTCACATAAAAGGTCAATTCTTAGAAATGCTGCAAAATAAGAAATAAAAATTATGAGGTTGGAGCTGGAAAGTGAGGGAGTTCAAAGATAAAGGGACACTGCAAGCACAGATGAAAGCTTTGTTATGAGTAATGGAGGGGAAGAAAAGAAAGCTTACAAATCAAGACTTATATTTGTGCCTATGCAATAATGCTGTTTTATTCTATGACGTACTTATAGGCCCAGTACATGAACAAGTAGCTCTCTGTAATTAATAAAGTAAACAAGAAATAAAGAATTGCAATACTTCAGCTGGCTGTATCAATGCTAGCCTCCTTATCTTATTTTGATTTGCATAGCTTAGACTATGTACTAGTAAATTAAACCAGACCAGGGCAAGGAACATGACTGCCTATGCTGATCAAATATTACGGTAGTAGCTACTATGGCTTTAGTTGATGGCCAGCCCACCTCGGAGAGTGAGTTTTTAAGCACAAACAGGCCATGCTATCCCAGTTGGCCTGCGTGCCAGAGAATGGTCTCTGGTATATTCATGTAGATATAGCCAGAGTACCCATGGTGCAGACATCTTAAAGCATGGTAGATTTTTGTTGCTGATGCTCACTTCAGCTATTGTGTTATGACAGTGTATTTAGCTTCCTGCAAATGACTTCCATAGAACTGCTGGGAAAAGTAGAAAAGTTTACTGCTGTGTTGATGGTGTGAAGGTTAAGAAATAATGGCTTAAAAGACAAGAAAGGAGGGCTAGGTTAAATATGAGGGAAAGATGTCTGAAGGTAAGCAGACCAGGTAGATCATATTAGAAAAGACATAGGAGAGCTTCTCACCAGGGATTTTTTTTGAATGTATTGGATATGTATCTGTCAAGGATAGCTAATCTTGTCCTCAGACAGAGACAGATGACTTCCAGATGTCTATTCCACTCTTGTGGACAGCAAGTCTGTACATGAATATTAAATAGAAAACACAGGGATGTGCCCTCAAATATCTCTAATGCACCAACAAACTGGGGGAAGGAAGAAGCGAAGGGGACCAGAGGGTGACCAGGCTCACGTGCTTTTCGTACTCTGCTTATCTTACTAGTACTGTAGCGTGCACAGCACTCGGCATGACAGACTGTTCGTGTGACCCAGGAGAGCATTTTTTTGTTTGTATATTCTATCAGTATGTAGAAAAATGCATACTTGACTTCTAGAGGAGATAAGGATAAAGTGGAAGAGAAAAAACACTATGTAATCAAATAAATATCATAATTTACAAGCTGGATATATATGGTATCTTCTGAATGCTTGAATTCACAGCCTTAACATTCTTTTTCAGCTTGTACTTTAATATGATTTCCTAAACTTATCCATAATTTCATCTCACATAAGAAATCCTCCAAATTCTGTAGGTTCTATTGACCTCTCCAGCTATGATTATCAGTTTAATGATACAAAGCTGGTAATACACAAGATAATCAGAGTGGATCTTGTGGACTCGTCATCATCACTTGAGAAATGTGCAGTTAGCCTATGGACTCCGTGCCTACTTGCGGAACAGAGGAACAGAAAAGCTTGGAACTCAGTTTCTAACTGAGTTAAAATCATCCAATGTTTACACGCTTCTGTTTTTCTGATGGGGACCCATCTTTCACCTGGTTTTTGCTTTTCTTCTCTTGTCTTTCTTGTTAGCTCTTGCTTGCTAACTTCTATTTCAACTCCCTCTGGCTCCTCATTGTGTCTTTCTCTCTCCTTTCTCATTATACCATTGCGACATTGTTTTCTTCTTAATTCTTATATCCTCTATGATTT
Source organism: Fratercula arctica (assembly GCA_947846985.1). Classification (NCBI taxonomy): domain Eukaryota; kingdom Metazoa; phylum Chordata; class Aves; order Charadriiformes; family Alcidae; genus Fratercula; species Fratercula arctica. The sequence goes on along the minus strand of CANTUZ010000001.1, from coordinate 91,240,275 downwards.
TTCCTGTTCCCTTTTCCACTTAGGCTCTTATACCCTTTGTTTCCATTTGTTTCATCTGGGGAATATGCGCAAAGCATGTTTTCCTCCTCTTTGTCCATGTATGGGAAAAAAATGTTTTTGTAGTCCTTTCTAGGACTGCTAGTATGGTCTGCCACTGCTTAAGAAGGATTGTATATCACATGGTACTTTGTAAGCAGCTGAAAACAAACTTCATAATGGGGGACACTAGATTAGCAGTTCTAGTTATGAAAATATCATTCTTCTAGACTTCCCTTTTGAGCAAGTATGCTAGCAGAAGTCCAGAATCCCCAGGCTGATGCTGCAGAACAGACAACATATTCCATCGACACCTCAGGCTTAGTCTCCGGAGAGCTACAATTAGTCTAATCCAGGTATGGATTTACTGTGAAGGAAAGGATGGGCCATCACTGTACGATGGCAGTGCTGGCATCAGACGCATTTATGATTGTGCGTTGGAGTTGTAGCTCTGTGCTTTCCTTGCATTTCTTTCAGGGTTGACTTACATTTGCCCTAGGTTTGGATGAACATTTGACATGTTATTTCTTTCATAAGACTACAGAGAAAGCATGTCACCTGTGACTGCAGTGTGCAGTGGGGCTCCAGTCTAGAAGAGGGATGAAGGCACCTCTAAAAGGAGGCAAGTGAGCAATGAGAGTCAGATTCTATATCAAAAGTTAGGTGATGCACATCAAAGCACCTTGCTGGGCTGAGCCGGCACCGCATTTCACAAAGGTCAGGGAATGAGCATCAGTTTGTAGAAAAACTTGAGCACCGATCTTGTGTGGTGTTTCAAAACGTGACTTAAAGGTGAATGCTTTTCTGTCTCATTAATGGTCTTGGTTCTGGGAGGAATCCAGTTTCTCTTCCATCTTTTTGCAATCCGTCATAGCATAATAGCAACATTTGAAGAAAATCCTTGGGGAAAGCACTCTACTCTTCTTTCTTAAAGATTTGTGCATTCAAACAGAAGATGGAAAACAAGCACAAGCAATTTTAGTCTGTCATTTTAGATATCATGTCAAATGTTTACAGTCAGGTTTTTCAAATGCCTTTATGTCACAAAGAAACAGAGTTGAGAGAGGCAGTGAAAGGCAGATTAAGCTCACCTGACTACTATCATCTGGCCTCTAACTCTGCCTTTTGGTGTCTGACGCAACAGAATAAAAAGATGTATGCTGCAATTATGAAATAGCTTTCACTAACAATAAAGTTTTAAAGAAAACTTCACCTTTCTATTTCCAAATTAAACATATTTTCAATTTTTTTCCCCACACTTTTCATCTTACCGTGGACTGATACCCTTGTCCTATGAAACTGTGTGCCACACCCTATGGCTTCCTGAAATACCAGCACTCATTACTGAGTATCTAGGCTGTGGCAAAAAATACCTTTCCTCTCTTTAGAAATGGTTAACAGAACTAAAAATACTGAGCTATACTTCCTCCTTCAGAAGATCTCAACCATTTCTTGGAAAAGCCATTTTTTTAAGGTTATTCAAGGAAATGTTGTAAAACTTTCTGATTATGGAATTCTTCACTGATTCTGAATTTCTTAACTGATTTTTCTCTGCAGACAAGGTGCAAGATTACCTGTGAAGATTATCCTTTCAAAAGTAACCATGTAAAAATTGTGCTTTCTGATTCAGATGCAGTTTGTAGCTGATTGCAGTGACATAGATCAACCTCTTTCATTGATTGTTTGACTCATTGAACTTGCCAAGCTAGCATTGATTAGAGAGACTGAACTTGATTTTTTTTCTTGCATATCACTGGCAATATTATTTACGCATTTCAGTGAGCTCATTTAGACAAGACTGTAGAGGTGTAGTATTAAAATACGCCAATATCAAGAGAACAATAATACCTATAATTCAGGCTTGAGAATGCTTTATTGCTAGCTGAGGAAGGAAGGAAGGAGCGCTAATTGATGCTTGAGCTCCAAACCGAAATTTGGTCTGATTGAAATTTCTCTCCTTCCACCACCTACTGCATGTGTGGAAAACCTTCTAACAGTGGAAGAACACGTGGCACCCCATAACAATTCTGATACTGCAAAATGGAAAAGTAGTGTTGAGAAAAGATGTTGCCAAACAAATGCAGACTCTCAAACTTCTCTGCATTAGTTGCAGTTTCTGTTTTTCTTAGTGTGAAATTTGCTTACGTGCATAGGTCTCCCACAAATGTGTCCACCTCTTGAACAGTGAAAATAGAGCTTCTGAATTACTTTGATGGAGGGTACTAGTCTTCTAAGTAGTGGAAAGAGAGAAAATAATTTAAAATGGAAACAGCCCTAGATATCCTATAAAGAAAAGGATGTATTCAGAATGTAAGTGCTCTTTTTTGCTGCTGTCCTATATCTGACCTGTTCAAAGTAATTCATGCTGTCTTTTAAGTTATTACCAGCCTCAGCAAGCAGTTAAGAGAGACCAAATAATCCAGTGGCATAAATCTGAATAGCACTGTTGAAGAGCAGTTCACTGTCTCGCTACAGCATTTGAAATGTGTTACATAAGCAAATAGAAAAGTCACATTCTGCTTTTAACCAGAGTACCTAATGGAAACGCACATAGTAACGTTAATGGCCAATAAATTATGTTCATTAGTGAATTAATAATGAAATGAAGAATTAATTCCATTTTTTAGTGAAGATGATCTTAAATGTTTCATTCCTTCTTTCATTTTGTTTCACAGTTCCCCCCTTGTGATCAAGACTTCCTTTCCAGGCACCTGACTGCCTAGACAGCCCCACACCTTGAGCACAGCCTTCAGGATTTAGATAAGATCTGAATGTAAGAAACTTATAGCTCTTCTTTTTAAGCATATTTCACATTGCAAGGCTCGTAAAACATTTGTATTGTACAGTTTAATGATATCTGGTGGGAATACTTCAGTAGACAAGTTTTCCCTCAGGTTTTTCATCCCTGTTTAGTCTACTTTTTTTTTTGATGTGTTGCTTATTTCATTGCATGCAGCATGTCAGTCTATTCTATCAGCCGAGTGAAGACAAACCACCCGTGAATCACCTGAAATGAAAACAAGTGGAAAAAAAATAGATTTATGTAATAATTAAAAGAAAATGAAAAACAAGGTGAGACCAGGGCATGAAACCTGGGAGGAAATACCTTGCTTTCCAGCTTGGCTGTTAATACCTAGCAGTTGCTAGCTGTACAGGAAGATCCCTGTGTGAATCTCTGCATTTTAGTGATGTTCCCCTGCATCCCACTGACTCATTAGGATTCTTGTGATGTCTGAAAAAGCAAAAGAATCAACAGCATTTGAGCATACTAAAGACCTTTTGAGTTGCAGAAACAGATGTCTAATGTCTTGCTTCTGAAGTTCAAGTCTACTAAATCAGGTTTAGTTAAACCCCAAGGCTCAGGTTGCCATAGCATTTATAAACAGAGGAGACACGCAATTCTTGCCATCAGTAGATAGCCTTACTTATCAATTATCAGGATGGACAGGTAATTCTGAAAATGGCTTCCATTTATGTGTGTTTAGATGGACTTCTTTTCAGACACGTCAACACTCTGACAGTGATCACGTTGTTCAAGATTGCCAGTCCCATCCATTATACCCTGCACTCAGTGGTGAGATGTCACGCTGTCAACATGCCATTAGCTTATGGGGCAAGTTATATATTTTTTTCTTCCCTTAAAGACAAAAAGAACCCTGAAGCGTTCAAGGTTCCTCAATTACATGATTGTTCATGACAGTTGCCGGAATTGTAAAAGTTAACCAATACTAAGCAATCAATCTGTCAGCTTTTGGTGAAGTAAATTAAAGGAAAACAGAAGCCAGCAGCCACTATAACATGTTTTTCTAGAGGTGCAATATTCTAATGTGGTGGATATGCTGCTGGTTGTCATCCATAAACTAGGATAGCTGCTTTTGTTCCTTCAGCAGCAGCGTTGCACCTCCTTCAGCATCTCAAACTCAGGGCACGCAGGCAGGATGTTCTGTTCATTGTAGCAAATGGCATGTGCCTCTGAATGAGGAGTCCATTTTTCTTTCCCTTTCTGATTCCCCTGTGAAAAAAATAAAATAAAATAAAATAAAATTCTTCCCTACACTCCTAGACTCTTGGCGTAGTCAGGGCACATCATTGTAGTGAAAAAGTCTGACAAATTTTATCCATTACAGGAAAACAGATAATCTAGTAAGAAAATCATGTGAGCCTGCAGTAAGCCTTAATAGCCTGTCCTTATAAAGTCATTTTTAAATGCTTTATCCTGGTTCCCATTTTGCTTTTATTTCTGATTTGCTGGATGAAAAATTTGGGCCTGCAGGCCAAAAGTTTTAGAGAAAACTATACATTTTTTAGCAGGTAGTTGTGAGAAAAATAAGAATTGGGTCTCTTTTTAAACATGTTACTCTAGTTTAATTTAGTTTGTTAGATGTAGGAGACAAATGCACATTAAAAGCCGTCACATCTTTTTACCTTCTCTTTAAAAAGCATCTCAGCTGGATCTTTGTTGCTCACTTCTCTTGCTGTCAAAAAGTACTAGTCTTCATTGCCTCTGACTTTTCGAAGGAGATGCTGCTACTGGCACCCTGTGTATTTAGGAACTTGATCCCCTGACCTCTACCTTTCTTGACATCCTTGTACTAGCAATCTAACTAGGGTAAAAAACACTGGAAAACTGTTTAATAATTGTGCTGTACTTTGATTTTTAATTTCCTTCTAAACCATCATTCTAGGTGTTGCCATTTTCTATACCCTCCTCCTGCCGAGGAGGCACAGAGATGGTACCCTTCTTTTGGGACAAATGCAAGCTCTAATGATCTTGCCAATGGCACTGCATTGGGTGACCTTTGGAAGAAAGGTATGCATTCATGAGTTGCCAACTTTCCTCTTGAAGTAAAGTAACTGTTACGTACTCGCACTTCATGTCCACAAAGAATGGGACCAAAGTCCATTCCTTCTGAGTCGCTGCCATTCATTCTGCAGACAAGACAAATCGTTGTGGTTGGGGCCATCAGCTTAGCAAAAGTCAATTCAGATACAAAGAGTTACCCCAGGTACATATGTAGCCTTCGTCATTTCACAGCAGCAAAGAATCCTGTTTACAGTCGATCCTCTACAGGACTGATTTTGCACAGAATCAATTTAGATAGCATAACTAAAACACTTTTCACCTGTCAACTGAACTAGCCTTGCCAGGTCTGCCCTCAAACTTCCCCCAGCTGGTGTCAATGCTCAGTATTGCTCTGCAGGCAGAATTTATCCTCTCTTATTTCATCGGTATTAGGATGTACATTCTATATGTGTATCTCTGTGCTTTAGTTAAAAGAGAACAGTTGAAATGAAAGAAAGTAAGAAACATCCACTTAGAAAATAATATAACACAGTGATTTAATGTAAGCTGTGTCCTTTGCCCAAGGAGCCTCTCATTATCCCTGTCTTTTAGCTTTGGAGTTTGAGACAGAGCACTATGTTTAATTATTTACTGGTTGCTATAGTGGTGGTAAATGAACATTTGAGACTGTCACGTGGTGGTTAGAGCTGTCACCTCACAAATACTAAAGCAGATCTGCAGCAATTTAAGTTTCCACAGACTCAAGAAACCCTATATCCCCATTTTCAGAAGACAGACAAGAAGGGGAAAAAAAAAAAATCAAACCCTGCACTCTGCATTTAATGATCCAGGAAGCTCACAGAAAGTGAGCTGTTTCCCTTAGAACTGTCCCCAGCTTCTCTTTTCCTGCTCCCTGCCATTTCACATTACTTCAGAGTATAAAAATGAGTTTACAGACTTTCAGATGCTGAGGCTGTTAACTTACTAAATCTCTCCGTATGCAGACAAGTTCAATCTGTATAAAGAACACAATGATGCATAAAACAGTTACATTGCATTATGCAGCAGTCTAATTTATTTCATGAAATATATAACAAATGAGCAAATGTATTTTGATGCCACAGTCATGAACATTGTAGGCTTACAGTAATTCAGCATGACCATTGAGTTGAAAACCATTATTTGTAAAGTGCAAGTTGATGAGTTAGCAGTGTAAGAAGTTTTGGGTGTCCAGATGGGAGTTTTATGAAAGGATACAAAAATTATTGAAGGAGAAAAGAGGTGGCAAAAAAAAAAAAAAGGAAAAATAGTATGTGAACTGAAATACTCTGTGGGGAAAATCCAAGACTGAAAAACTTTTGTGTATCTGCAAAGAAGCAACAAATGGATTTCATTTAGAATTGTCATTCTCCTTCATAAAACTAACCACTTTATCATTTCCTAGTTCATGCAAAAGTACTTTAATAAAACATTTACTTACACCTCTATTTTAAAGTAACTCCATATGAGGAACTTCTCTAGGAAAAAATGTCAATTTGCCATCCCTTACAGAGAATATTTTTGTTGTTGTCGGGGGTGAGGGAATAAGAAGAGAAGAAAAACCTCAGAAGATAAGAGATCCATATAAATGAGGCTACAGGTATGATTCTCATACAAAAATATTGTCTGACACTTAGTTTTTGAGTAAACAAGGAGAGGTACCATTTTACTGAAAACAATGAAGAGTGTTTTTCTGCAGAGTTGCACTTTTAATATAGCATCCTGGGTATTTTAAGTTCCAATGATGTTGGAAGTTTTGAAAAACGAAATAGGAGCTTTGTGACTGAAGATGATTATAGAATAACCTGTAAAGGAGGTAATTAGTCAGGAGCGACAAGTTGACAAGCACAAGTCAGAGACAAACGTACAGACAAGCAGCTGAAGCAGCTCTACATCAGGATACAGCACTTGTGCACTGGGGACCTGTCCCAGATCTACTGAAGCTATTAAATGCAAGGATGGGAAGATGGAGGGGTAACCCTCTACTCCTGGTCTAAGAAAAAATGAATTCATGGCCTGAAACATTTTCCCTTGATAAAAATTTTCATACATATTGTGGAAAAAAAATTTCTGTAGGATTGCCAGCGAGTTGTCCAGTCACTGCAGTGCTGATTTTATTTATGAGTGCTCTAATAGGTCTTATTCCCTTCTGCTTCAGGGAATAAAGCTCTATACGAGAGCAGGCAAATGGAAGAGAAACGCTATCTAGGTATAAGTACATAGCTGATAGGCAGCATCGGTACATTTCCTACTCACCTTTTGCATGGGCCTTTTATTTTGAAAACATACTGTGCTGCCAGCTTGAGCACTCAAACAAAACCCTAAATTAAAATCTGTGTTGAGTAACATGTTTAGTGCAATTAAGGCAGTGAATTCTGGAGTAAACAATATCCGTAACTGATCTTGGTGAGATGTAGTAAGCTGGAGCTGCTGGAGCATGGGGCATGGCCTATGTTCCTCCAGCATCCAGAGAGTTTTTCCGTGTCAGTACCCTGCACAGCGCAGGATGAATCAGTTCTTAGCTTTTGTCAAGACCTTCCTCTTACAGATCTACAAATAATTAAATCTGCAATTTATCCGACTGGACCTACTGATAGGTTTCAAAAAATTTCTATCAGGTTTCCATAGGAAAGCTGTTTCAAAGGCTTTAATAAATGTGAGCACATGCAAATGGAAACAAAGATGGAAAAATATTTAAAAAAAAAAAAAAAGAGTCTGAAGTATTTTGGCTCACAAAGTCTCAAAGTGGTGCAACTTACACTCCCAGGCAAATGGCATTAATGAGTTCTGCTTTAGGAAATAACTTAATTCTTTTTCAGAGATTACAAAAGTAACTTTTACTTTTTCTGCATGTATATAATTTCTCACATTATATCAACATAGATTTGTTGATATGTGGAGTCCCTTTAACATGAAACAAACTCATACATTTTCCGGTGGTTCTGCACTGTATCCTTTATATATGACCATCAGAAATGAATGAACATTGACTCAGCTACAGATTTCTGGTATATAAATTTCTTCTTTATTCATAGATTTAAAATCCCTTAGGAAACATTTCATGATCTAAGTCTAACCGATTACATTTATGGTCATGTCTCAGAATCAGCTGAATGATCTGAACACTATTTCTTTAACCACCAGACGACCCTTTATTTTCAAAGTTCAGAATATGCTGAATAACCCTGATAAATGATTTGTAGAGAGGAAGGACTGTCTTGCTTCCCTGAAATCTTGCAATGCATTCTGGTTAATTAAAGACATCCCAGAAAATATAAGTAACACCAAAATGTTATATATCTTATTTCAGCCTTCAATGACAGTGACACAATTCTAAGATGGCACAAATAAGCCCAAAAGAGTACGAAGTAGTTTAGAAGAAAAAATTTTTCAGTCAAAAATCTTAAATTTATAATGAATTCTCTTGTCTCCCCAGGGAATTCAGAGACATTGGCTACAGAAATCTTTTATTTAGATATTTTTTTTTCTTGACTTGTATCCCTTACAGTCAAATTATTTTGAATTTTATTCATTATATTGCTGCAGATAATAAATAGGTTTGATCTAGACTGGCAAGTTGGCTTTCTATAAAGAGAGCTCAACGAGAAAGTCAATTACAGTATTTGGAGAGTAACTCCTCGAGAGAACAAATCCGTAAGCATCTAATCGCTGTCATCATTTATTAGGTGGCACTGCATCAGCTGGTATTTTTGTGATACAGATGAGTAGAGCAAGACTTTTGAATGAAGGATTAAACATTGTATAGCATAGGAAAATCAAGCTTTTTCAGTATAAAAAAACCCAAATGTAGCTGTTCTCAAAGACATATTTACGGGGATTGATTTTTCAACCTCCTGTGGGTCCATTTTCCCCAGGCAAAATGAGGCTCTGCAAGTGTAAAATGCTGTTGGCCTTATTTGCACACTTGGATGCACACGAGTCTATGGGACCGGATGGGTTACATCCAAGAGTGCTGAAAGAGTTGGCAGACGTGCTCGCCAAGCCACTTTCCGTTATCTACCTGAAGTCATGGCTAACCGGGGAGGTCCCAATGGACTGGAGGGTAGCAAATGTAGCACCCATCTACAAGAAAGGCAGAAAGGAGCATCCGGGAAACTATAGACCTGTCAGTCTGACCTCGGTAGCAGGGAAGGTGATGGAGCAGATCATCTTGAGTGCCATTACAAGTCATATAATGGACAAGCAGGGGATCAGGCCTAGTCAGCACAGGTTTATGAAAGGCAGGTCCTGCCTGATGAACCTTATCTCCTTCTATGACAAGATGACCCAATTATTGGATGAGGGAAAGGCTGTGAACATTGTCTACCTGGACTTTCGAAAAGCATTTGACACTGTCCCCCATACAATTCTCATGGAAAAACTGTCTGCTCGTGGCCTGGATGAGCATACGATCTGCTGGATCAAGCACTGGCTGGATGGATGGTCCCAAAGAGTGGTGGTCAATGGAGTTAAATCCAGCTGGCGGCCGGTCACAAGTGGTGTCCCTCAGGGCTCAGTGGTGGGACCATTTCTGTTTAACATCTTCATTGATGACCTTGATAAGAACACAGAGTGTATCACCAGTAAGTTTGCAGGTGACACCAAGTTAAGCGGGAATGTTGATCTGCATGAGGACAGGGAGGCTCTACAGAGAGACTTGGATAGATTGGATTGATGGGCCAATGCCAGCAGTATGAGCTTCAACAAGGCCAAGTGCTGGGTCCTACACTTGGGCCACAGCAACCCCCTGCATCGCTACAGGCTTGGGGAAGTGTGGCTGGAGAGCTGCCTGGCAGAAAAGGACCTGGGGGTTCTAATTGACAAGCAGCTGAACATGAGCCAGCAGTGTGCCCAGGTGGCCAAGAAAGCCAATGGCATCCTGGCTTGTATTAGAAATAGTGTGACCAGCAGAAGTCGGGAGGTGATTGTCCCTCTGGACTCAGCACTGGTGAGGCCACACCTTGAGTATCGTGTCCAGTTTTGGGCACCTCAATATGAGAGAGATATCAAGGTGCTGGAGCGAGTGCAGAGGAGGGTAACGAAGCTGGTGAAGGGCCTGGAGAATAAATCTTATGAGGAGCAATTGAAGGAGCTGGGACTGTTTAGTTGGAGGAAGAGGAGGCTGAGGGGAGACCTCATCACTCTCTACAACTACTTGAAAGGCCATTGTAGAGAGGTTGGTGCTGGTCTCTTCTCACAGGTAATTAGCGATAGAACAAGAGGGAATGGCTTCAAGCTGCAGCAGGGTAGGTTTAGGCTGGACATTAGGAAAAAATTCTTCACAGAAAGAGTGGTCAGACACTGGAATAGGCTGCCCAGGGAGGTGGTGGAGTCACCATCCCTGAATGTGTTTAAGAGTTGTTTAGATGTGGTGTTGGGGGATACGGTGTAGGAGAGAACTTTGTAGAGTGGGGCTGATGGTTGGACTCGATGATCCCAAGGGTCTTTTCCAACCTAAATGATTCTATGATTCTGTGCTTGAGCTGTGCAAGCCCACCAGCATCAGGCTTTCTGGCGCCTCGAAACATTGCATTGAAGATAATGAATAGCTTCCTGTATGACATTAGTGGAGGTGTTCTCATACTGAAAATCTTAAGGTGAAGTCGTTATTGCTGTCGTATACTGACAATGCATTCACATATTCCTGCGGAGTAGAGAGGCAATAAAGAAACTCTGTTAACAGTGCTAAATGTCACTTTGGTGTACCAGGACTGTTCATCTTAAATACTGTTTGGCCAGATCCAACTGTTTTGCTTGGGCGAATAGGGAAGGTAAGTGTTTATAAAAATGACCAAAGAAGTGTAACCTCCCTCTCTTCCCATTACTTGTCCCCTCAGTCTCATTGTGGTCACATCGCAGGGTCCCAGGCACATAGCTGTGCTTTCCTGGCTGCTCAAACTGCCACTTCCCCGACCCAGAGCAGTGGGAGTGGGAACAAACATGCACAAGATCGGGCTGTAAGACATCTTGGTGTGGTTTGACCTGCTGGCCTGAAGGCAGGAGCGTACTTCATGGCATCCCATGGACTTCCGCAAGGTTTTACTGAGAGACAAAAACACCTGAGCCAGGGCCAGGCTGCCAGGCAGAGACCTCCGGGAGAATGGCAGTTCCCTTGTGACTTCCACTAACAGGACTCATTTGCAGGCAAATTCCCATCCTCCCTTGTTAGGGAGTAGTAAGACTCTTGTGAAATGGGGGCCTTGGGTTTGGGGCTACTTTTCTTTCATACTACTGGAATAAGCGAAGAGTTTCTGCTCATCCAAATGGCTTTCAAGGAGAAAAGCCAGTTTAGAGAGGGATTGCACAGTCTGTCTTAAATAATTTGATTTATGGATTGATTTTCTTCATAAATATTCACTCCTGATTCCTTTATTTCCTTATTTTTATTTTTTTTCCTGGCTGTTGTGAATCCAAATTTAAGTGCATCCATGGTGTACAAATGTGGATATCCTTCTCTTTGAAAATACAAAAAGACAACCATATGCTACCATAATCGATTGCTTTCTTGATGTGTTTATTAGTCACATGGCTGAGTGAATGGATTTTTCTGGCTAGAAAATAACTTTATAACTGATAAACCTGCTTTTTCTAAAATATGGGACTTTTTGCTTAGTTTAGGGTTATGAAATTAAGAAACCACATTTCTTGCTCTTACAACAGCCAGAAGCTACAACAGGGCAATATCCTGAAAATGTCGGTTGCTACAATCTCAGCTCTGTGATAGAGTGCTTGTGCCACGCTGTGCGGGGTCTTAACGAGGTCATACAAAAGACTATGCTTCCCTCTCTCGTCTTGTGCACTGAGGCAGGGCAGGTATATCCGTGTGTTTGAGTCCTGCCACAGATGAGAACAGCAGCTCATCAAAGGGGTAGAGAAGGACAAAGCTATGGCTTCATCTTCTCTCTAAGGCAAGAGAGCTTGCTGGAGCCGCAGAGAAACTAGTGCATCCTTTCAAAGGCTACTGGAGAGGACTTCTGATCATCCATTCATTAATGTTTTGGAGGCTTAGAGTCTCCTACCATTTTTTTGTAGCTGGGCTGTTTCTTTAGGTTGTACGGTATGTGGAGGTGGTAGCTACCTTTTCCTGTCTGTGTGTATGGTACAAAGCACCTGTCTTTGGACATCCATTTGCTTTAGCGTGTCATATCTAGCAGTGAGGATTCCCAAATGTAAAATACTGGGGAGGTAGCTATCGGGCTGGAAAATTTTTTCAGTCTTCAATGTTCACAGGAAATTCTAATTTCTTCAGGTGTTTTTTGTTTGTTTTGGTTTTTTTTTTATTTGTTTGTTTTGGCTGGGTGCAGCAGTTTTATACATTTTTATAAAACAGGAAAAGAAGTCCAACAACAATTTCAACTTGGAATTATTTTTTTCCAGGACTATGTGGAAACTATTAATATATAGGCTGTACTTTAAGAGGAAGGTATTTCTTCTGAAGTGGAAAAAATAAATCCAGCTTTTGGAAGGATTTGACATTTTAGATTCATCTGTTTCCTTTTTGGTAACCTTGTCATAGGTACCATGGGATGAAGAGATTTTTACTAGTAGTTTATTGTGAAAGTGGTCATAACAAAAATGGTTTCTAACCGCATATGTTGTAAGGAAAACACATAAGGCCTAATAATTAACAGATACTGTTTCTCTTGAAAGTTCCTTTTGCAGGCTAGGGCAGCATAGTCTTCCCTATACCGCATATAGCAGTAGTAGAGATTTATACAGCTAGAGCACTGGGCTATGAGATTGTAAATCTAAGGTCTATTCCCAGCTCTGTCTCAGAGTCTGGCTTTGCTACCTAAGGCCAAGTCATAGACTCTCTGTACCCCAACGCTAACCCAAAAAATATCAGTGACAACTTGTGTAATTTTCTGCAGCCGTGATGAGATTAAATTATATGAGATTGTAGGATACAGTTCAGATTATTGTATATATGGGTGGGTGAATGGAGTAACAGGGTAGATAGCATTTTAAATATATACAAATGCTGGGAAAATCGCTTATTTGTCTCCATGAGTGATTAGAAATGTTTTCCTTCCCTAGTATATGGGTACGCACACAAGATACTTCTAGACCTATTGTAAATTTGAGTGGATTTGATGAATGGACTACTCAGTGGATAAATAACTGGCTGGATGTCCGCAGTCAAAAAGTTGCGGTCAACATCTCAATGTAAGTGGTGACCAGTGATGAGTGGCATTCCTCAGGGGTTGGTACTGGAACTGATGCTGTTTAACATCTTTGTTGGCAACATGGACAGTGGGAATGAGTGCCCCCTCAGCAAGTTTACCAACGACACCAAGCTGTGTGGTGCAGCCAACGTGCTGGAGGGAAGGGATGCCATGCAGAGGGGCTGATGCCAATGTCATGAAGTTGAAAAAGGCCAAGTGCAAGGTCCTGCACATGCGTCGGGGCAATTCCAAGCACAAATACAGGCTGAGAAGAGAATGGATTGAGAACAGCCCTGAGGAGAAGACTTCAGGGTGTTGGGTGATGAGAAGCTCAACATGAGCCAGCAATGTGCACTCGCACCCCAGGAAGCCAACCACATCCTGGGCTGCATCAAAAGAAGCGTGGCCAGCAGGTTGATGGAGGTGATTCTGCCCCTTTACTCCACTCTGGTGAGACCCCCCCTGAAGTACTGTGCCCATCTCTGGGGCCCCCAACATAAGGAGGACATGGACCTGTTGGAGCGAGTCCAGAGGAGGGCCACAAAGATGATGGGAGGGCTGGAGCACCTCTCCTATGAGGACAGCCTGAGAGAGTTGGGGTTGTTCAGCATGGAGAAGAGAAGGCTCTGGGGAGATCTTATAGCCCCTTGCAGTACCTAAAGGAGGCCTACAGGAAAGACGGGGAGGGACTCTTTATCAGGGAGCAGGGCGATAAGATGAGGGGTAATGGTTTTAAACCGAAAGAGGTGAGAATTAGATATTAAGATTCTGCGACGGTGTTGAGACACTGGCACAGGTTGCCCAGAGAAGTTGTGGAGGCCCCTTCCCTGGAAGTGTTCAAGACCAGGTTGGATGGGGCTTCGAGCAACCTGGTCTAGTTGGGATGTTTCCCTGCCTGTGGCAGGGGAGTTGGAACTAGATGATCTTCAAGGTCCCTTCCAACGCAAACCATTCTATGATTTTATGATTCTATTTTAACTGCTTCTGACTAAAAATTTGGGGAAATATGTGGATATTGGTGGATACAGGAGCAAGTCGTAGTACTGATCGTGTTACAATAGCAAATAACCAATTCTCATGTAAAATTTCCTGTTGCAAATACATTATTAGAGGAAAATGGGAGCAGGATAAACCTTATCCTGGTGTGTATCTAAAATGATGAGTTTACAACAGCAAAATGGTGCAGTTGTGACAGGCAGAATAAGACTGCTGTACTGACCGTTTAGACGTATGGTAAAGTACTTTAGTTTGGCTGTGCTCAGCCTGCCAGTGATCTGATTTTGTATCCTGCAGGCAGGTGAAGAAGAGACTTGTTTGCTAATTAGTGTTATGATTTGAGATGCACAGCTGTAATGAAGCATGAAATGGCAGTCACAAGCGATATTCCTGCAACCCCTGTATGTCTGCCTGATGAGATGGCTGCACTTTGTCAATATCAGCAGGTAGAAAGTCCCTGAAGAAAAATCCTGGATCAAGTGAGAAGGGGTTATTTAATAGAGGGCAATTAAAGAGAGTGATAGTCCTAATTACACATGCAAGTGCAGAAACTAGTTAGGTTTTTAGTACTGTGGTGACAAGACTTATAGCCTGCGTTAGGTTCTGACTGTTAAGCATGCTGCAAGGGAAACGTTAATTTAGAGCATCAAAGAGCATTAGAAAATCCCCACCAGAAAATAGGAATGGTGAGAACCTCACGAATCGGATCTGCTGTTGTTTAGTGAGTTACGTTATAGAAAGTACTAGTGTGAGTCCGCCAGAAGCTATGAAGCCACTGCTTCATAAACAGGTCAAGGTGGTGTCCAGCACTCGAGTAGTTTGAGTCATCAAGAGTAAGATGTCCAAGATGGTTGGCAGTAGCACAGGTATCTTTTTCACGAGATTCTATTTGAAATAGCAACTTCCAAGGACTTTTTGGAAGAAGATTAGATGGGGTAAATTCTGTTAATCAAAGAGTGTAAAAACCCGTAGAGAACAAACAAGTCTTTTTCACCGTTTCCATAAAACACTGTGAAGGAGTGCTTTGCAGTGCTCTTACTACTCTCTTTGGCTATATCATAAGTTCATATCAGGCAAGACTTGATGCACGCCATCTCTTCTACCTTCTGTTTCATTCTTGTTTCCATGCTAACGTAGCAGGGGGATATGCTCCACATGAGAACCCAGTCTGACCATGTGCTGGTTTTGATGACCAAGGGGGCAAAATTGGGGGGCGTGTATTCACTCTAATTTGTAGGTGTAGTCAAAACCTTTACTGCTAGCAGTGACTACTGCTTTCAGAAAGACTACAGCAAAAGAGCACAAAGGGAGCATGGACTCAGGTTACAGCTAGTGGTTACCTGGAAGTGGATCTATAGCTCTGTACATTTTTGTTACTTCATAGAAGTTATTTTGAAATCAGTTTTTATTTATCAAGCATATATAACTGCTTTGATGAAAAACATTCTATAAATTATTTACTAGTCTTCTGTGCAGAGACTTCATAAAAGGTGCAAGATGCTGAAATTCATAGGCTGAGCCATGAAGAAAGTCACACATGCAGTGAAATTATTATTTCTGACTTAAAAACTTCATATTCATTTATACTTATTTAAAACACGCCCTACTTTTCTGGTCTTTCTCCAGACTTTGAAGTGGCTTTACCAAGTCTGATCTCTGACATGCCAGTTATTTCCTCCTGACTTTCATTTGATTCAGTTGTGCCTGATATTATCGCTATTAACCTTGTCTGCTCTGAGACCCACCTGCAGCTGAAAGCCATGTCAGAACAGTTTATTCCAGTTCATTAAAAGCCATCCTTGTTTTTTTCCTTTCTCCATTCCTTCAGTAATGGATAATTTTACAGTTCCTTTCGAAGATAGTGTTTCAATAGTAATATATTACCATATAAGGGGATCTGTTAAACTTCTTGTAATCACGCATGATAAATGCCGTATTTGACTTTTCTCTATGTGATAAATATTACTGTATTCTTATTCCGAGTAGCTGTGGAAAATCAGCAGGATGGCATCAATGTGGTCTCAACTCATACCTAAACAACATTTTTAATAAGAGAAAATGTTTTTGCAATTCTTGATTAAAATTTAAGCTTAGTTTCCGTTAATTTTAAGTATGAATATTTTGTTGTGGATATAGGTGTAGCTTTAGTTTAATTCACCACTCCAGATACTCAGCCTTCTCCACCTTTCTTCGTCCTCAGTCCACCAAGGGAGCACTTCAGGAATATCAAAACAATTTACTAGTGGTATATGATACTAAATACTGTGACTTTTGGAAAAAGCAAATATACCAGCTCTAGAAGCCATAATTTACTTAGGTAGGCTAGTTACATAATGGAAAAGTCTGATTCAAAGGCTCCTAAGAAAATATCGTATGGGGAAATGAACTTGTTTTTTGCAAAGAGTAACATAAAGGACATAAGAGCCACTTAAAAGCAAAGCTAAAACATAGAATTTCCAATGACACATGGGAACATGATGATATGACAGGAAAAAGAAAAAAAGGGCAAAACATGATTTAAGAACCTCTATTTATAGCTGAAACACTTCATACTATCTAGATGGTAAGGAGACCCCAAAGGAAATGTAAGAAAGAAAAATCTAGTAAACCTCATGTTTGTTGCACTGTGTAGGGGAAAATGAATCTCAGAAAAGCTGGTCTTTACAGTCATATGAGAACTTCTAACCAAGATTAACACAAAGAAGAAATTGTTGGCTGTTACCATGACTGATAGAAAACTATTACTTCTAATTTATTTTTGTCTCTGTACACATCCTTTTTCCTCTCTATATATTCATTCATCAGCCAAGATTATTTACTAACATAAGGATAAGAAAAATTAAAATTGCCCTTCGACTGAATTCAGAAACCACATCTTGTCTGACACTAAAGAGATTTTTAAAACATTACATTCCCAACTTGAGTGAGTTTCAAATAGTTTTGGATGACAAATTCCCATAGGCTTATAATAAAGTTGTCATCTCAATCTTTAGGTGCACAAGGGCTAGACGAACCTATTCTTTCCTCATGAAATTTACTCAAGATCATTAACCAAGAGTAGTTTTCCAGTTCCATCCCTCATCATTTTTTTCTTAGAAAACATGTGTATGGGATGTATGGTTTCTCTGATTGAATCTCCGCAACAGTTTTCTCTTTTAAAGAGCCACATTTAATCCAGAAAAAAACCCTGCTCATTCTGGATTTCAACATATTCCACTTAAATACATTTTTATACAACTGTCTGAATATAGATATAGATGAGAAATAAAAATTGCAACTCTTGCAACAGGTAGAGAGAAACTCTAGATGTCAGGCATAAAAACACAAAGTCAAGAAATAGAAATATGATCACTTCCAGGATATCAGAGCACCATACAGTACACCTCAGCTTGCAAAGTTTGTGAGAAAACTCTGGGATTAACATATTGAAATTAAACACAGACTCCACTTTTGCTACTCACAACATATATTTAACATGGAAATGGAACATAGACATCAATTCAATTATCACAACCTCAGATTCAGTTGAAATATTTCGGGACAGTTCCCATAAAGACAGAAGCATTAGCTGTGAAGTGTGTGGTTAATCTCACATACAATTTAAGTAAAATGCATCAATGAATCTTTTGCAGAGTATGTGCTTTAACAGTTGTAAACGTGAGTCCATCAATTATGTTTGCTGCTGTGGTAAGCTAGCTCATGCAAGTTAGTGTGGTCTTCTGCCTGAAACTTAAAACCTAATCACAGGCTCCTTTTCTGGATTGTTTCTACATATGTTTGGTACTAAAAGGACAGAAAGGTACTTTAGCACAGGAACTGGTGAATCTCTCTGGGTCCAGAGAACAGTCTCAGACTCACAGGACAAGTGAGATCATCTGGTCCAGATGATCTCCATCTCCAGATTGATCTGGAGATCATCTGGTCCAGCCCCCCCCTACTCAGAGCAGGGTCAGTGAGAGCAGGTTACTCAGGTTGTTTCCTGTTGGGTTTTGAGTATCTCCAAGGCTGGCCACTCCACAGCATCTCTGGGTGACTTCTTTCTGTGTTTGATTGTCAATAAAAAAGTTTCTGCTTTTGTTTAAATGGAATTTATCATACTTCAGTTTATGCCCATTATCTCTTGTCCTGTCACTGGATACCACTGAGAAGAGTCTGGATCTGCCTTTATACCTCCCTTCAGGTATTCATACACATTGACAAGATCACCCTGAGCGTTTCCTTCTCCAGGCTGAAGAGTTTCAGTTCTCTCAGCCTCCTCTCACATGCAAGATGCTCCAGTCCCTTAATCATCTTTGTGGCCCTTAGCTAGACTCACTACAGTATGTTCGTGTCTCTCTTGCACTGGGACACTAGCACTGGATCCAGCACTCCAGGTGTGTCTTGACAGGCCTGAACAGAGAGGAAGAATCACCTCTGTTGACCTGCTGGTGATGGTCTGCCAAAAACAGCCCAGGGTGTTGTTGGCCTTCTTTGCTGCAAGTGCACTCTGCTGACTCATGGTCCACTTGGTGTCCACCAGGACTTTCAAGACATTTTTTGCAAAGCTGTTTTTGAGCTGGTAGACCCCACTGTGTACTGGTGTGTGGGGATATTGCTCCTCAGGTGCAGCACTTGGCATTTCCCTTTGTGAGATTTGTGTTGACCCATTTTTCTAGTCTGCCAAAAGATCTTTCAATGGCAGCACATTCATATGATCTATCAAGCAGTCTGCCCAATTTTGTGTTTTCTGCAAATCTGCTGAGGGTGCACTCTACCCTACCATCCATGTCATTAAGATGTTAAACAATATTTGTCCCAGCACTAACCCCTGTCCAGCTGGACTTTGTGCTGCTGATCAAACCTTTGAGCTTGGCAGTTTGGCCTCATTTCAATCCACCTCACTGTCCATTTATCTATCCTGATCTTTATCAGTGTGTCTGAGGATGTTATGAGAGACAGTGTTGAAAGCCTTGCTAAAGATATACTGTTCTTCCCTTGTCTACCAAGCTAGACATCTCATTGTGGAAGGCTATCAGGTTGGGCAGGAATGCCTTCCCTTTTGTAAATCCATGACGATTACTCCTAATCACTTACTTGTCCTTAATTTGATTAGAAATTCTTTCCAAGATTAGTTGCTCCATCACCTTCCCAGGCACCAGCTTGTAGTTCCCTGAATACTTCGTCTTGCTTCTCTTGAAGATAGAAATAACATTTGCTTTCTTATAGTCCTCAGGAACTTCCCACCATCACTAAGACCTTTCCAAGATTATCTATACTGGCCTCACAATGGGATGGCTCAGCTCACTCAGCAGTTGTGAGTGCATCCCATCTCATCAGGTCCTCATGTTTGTCCCAGCAGAACTTGTGTTTGTCCTGTCTGTTTGAACGTCCCCCAACACAATCCTCATCTACTGAGGGCAAGTCTACCTTCCACCAGACTTTCCCACTGGTCTCAGGGTCCTGAGATTGGTCAGTGCCAGTCTTACCAGTAAAGACTGAGGCAAAGGCAGCATTGAGTACCTGAGGCCCCCACATGTCCTTTATCTCTGGATCCCTGCCCTGTTCATTCAGCAGCAAGCCCACTTTAACCTTGTCTTCCTTTCACTGCTGATGTACTTGTAGAGGGCTACAAATGCTGTAGAGGCAATTGCTTATGTTAGAGACTGTATGGTTAGTGCCCATTGATCAAGAGTGTTTTTTCTTGTGAGGTCCTCAAGGTCATTTCTCTTACAGCCCTTTTTCCTGGGGAGGCCCTAGGACTGAGGCAGTTTCAAAGGGGAAAAGTAAGTTTAGATATTGGTGAGGAAAAGATTCCTTCTCCTTACCAGGTAACTAGGTTCCACTCGAGTTTGGGTCTGGCTTATGGCCTTATCAGAAATTCCTATAAAGGATTTTTGTGTAGGCATTAGTTATGTTTCCGTTAGTGAGCTTGTTCAGAGCGGTGATGCTGCTTAGTAGTTAATCCCTTGACTGTTGCTGTTTGCTGAGGGTAGCCTCAGTTTTCTGAGTGGTTTTAATATGTTGCAACTTGGTTCCTTTTGGAGGAAAATAAACAAAAGTTCTTTTCAAAAAGTGTTCCAATGCTTAATGAGGAAATTAAGATCCAAACCATGGGATGGGCTGTGCCATGACTAAGCCTTCCAGTACGTGCTGCTGCCTTCTCCTGTCAGAAAGCTTTGCATCACAAGAAGTTGAAATGCTCTCCTCAGAAGCTGAAGTCCAATCTGAAATAAACTCCCAGTGCTCCGTGTAGCGGGGTATGTGAGAGGCCTCAGCACAACCTGCTTCGATCTACCAATCCACAAATTTGCACCAAATGGCTTGCTAAATTCAGCCTAGCTGTTGTGGAAATTATAAATAAATCACAGTAATATGAAGAAGCCAGTGAGCTAGGCTGGGGCTTATTAGAGCAGAGATGTAAAATAAAGACTGTGGAATATGTGCTCTGTTTCTTTGCTCAGCTCAGTAGCAACAAATAATGAAGGAAATTTAGAAAAGTTGAGGGAGATTTACCAGTTTGAGAGCCTTTGATTGCTGTTTTGCTGAATTTTTTGGAAACAAATTGATAAAAGCCACCAGCCTTATTCCATTTTTTTCTAGCCAAAGTAGAGGAATATTTTATTCAAAGATACATATCTTTATTTGATTTGTGTAAAATGAGGAAAGTTATAGTCAGTATAAAAGATCACACTAGTGGGGGTACTGGCTGAAAAAACTCTTTATTTATAGACTTTCTAGCTTGCATTTTTTTCCAAGATGTACAGCATGGAGGCTTTGTACACTATTGTTTGTGTAGTACAGGTGGAATTAAGTGATGCATCAACCTGTGGCCAAAATTTGATAACGAATATAGTTTTATGCACATGAATTCTTCACAAATCCAAACATTGATTTCTATTCAGCTGGAGAAGCAGTGTGATTGAGAGGGAATGCCAGTGGAGCTATGAGTCAAGGAAATCCATCCCCTGTGACATTAGAAATATTTTTTGTTCCTCTGTGCTCATTCCCACTACTATAGAAAGGCTATGAAATACTAATCTTTGGCAAAAAATCATAATGATTAATTTTTATTTCCATAATTTGAAAACACAGTATATCAACATATAATTCCACACATTTGATATTGTGCATGCATTTTCAATAACCTGCATAATAATGTATGTATGTAATATGTACATTCAGAGTAATTATTTTTCATAATGGTAATAATCATATTATTACTATGTACATTCCAAAAAAATGGCTTGAAGGATTTTTTTTGTGAAAAGAAATGTTAGGGTAAAAACAGTTTTTCCTGTCCTTAAAAGAAAATGAAAGAAAAAAAAAAAGAAAAAAAAAAAAAGAAAGAAATACAGACGATTACAGAGTTGCCTAGGGAGGAAGACCTGCAATCAGGCACAGACATTCAGAAATGTTTCCTCAGCCTGTACTCAGTAGTTAATTTCTCTAATATTAACAGTCCCACCTTCCCATACTATCATCCTTTCTTGATGGATTTCTTCCAAAACCTTCATTGCTTTAGAAAAATAGACACTGTAATTTTCAAAACCAGCCACTTCAATATTTTCACGCAGGACAATAAGATTCTTGTCATAGTTCATATGTGCCTGATAAATACCATATTCTTGAGATGTAATGGCATTGGCAGAATCCCAGTTACCATTGCTAATCATATCATCCTTCATTTTTTCCCTTCCTGAATTCCAATCAGATGAACATTTTCAACATCACCACAGTTGTCTTACATCATTTCTACCCTATTATTTTCCAAACCTACCCTCCTCTACCTTGGTTGTACCTTGTCTGTGGCACCGTCTTAGGATCTATGGGTCCTTTGCAAAATGACTGCCTTTTCCGAACTGTTCTACCCCTCTCCCTTAACTAAAGCACATCTGAAAACTCATTTCTTCAATGACACTTAAGAAAATCAGTTGACTTTATTGTCTACATATTAATTTTATTTAAAATATAAATGGAAGATTGGATAAAATGTTGTAGGAAAAACTTTAAGAACATTAAAAGCGAGCATGGAAATTGATGGGGGAAAAGGGGGAGATACAAGAAACAGCTTAATCTACAGAAACCCATGTGAGGGACAGACATGCAATTAATGCATTACACATGATAATACTTGCATCAGTCTCTGTTGCTGATTAAGATCAAAGATACAGGCAGCATCCTTGTGTAACAGGACAGGATACCTATCCTATACAGGACAGGATACCTATCCTATACAGGACAGGTATAGCTTTGGTCCTGTCTTCTTTCCAACATACCAGTAATGACAAGGTAGGAGATACAAGTGGTATAAATTTGCATTTCACCTTGCAGTCATTGTGGATAGCTGAATAGAAAAACTAATTACAAAATAGAGCATCGGTTTAGAACGTTACTCTTCATCTCTTTTCTTTTACCTGTCTATGTCTGTCTCTGTCTATGTATAATACATGAACCTTCCTTCCTTCTCCCTCTGCCTCTCAATCCAATGGATGGCCCTATTTTACTCCTTTTACTTTGCTCAAGTTCTGGCTCACTTTAGTTTCAAGTGCACTTCTCCAGGTGAATCAACACAGAAATGTGGTTTTGTGGAAAGTGAGTTTGGTTTAATATCTTCTTTAGTGTTTCTATTTTAACAGGCCCCTGCTTGTAAGAGCAGAGATGCTAGTCTTCACATCCTTCACTGATTTCAGGTTAGATGGTAACATTCTGAATGTAGCTTAAAATGGGTACGTTCTGCCTGTAACTCTCCTGGCGGTTCCCCTTCTGCCTTAGTTTTCTGTCCTAAAATATAAGTTCAAAGTGTTTCTAATATCAGTGCCAAGTGTTTCTGCACTGTTAAAGAGCTGTTGTGCTCTATTACACAAGTGGCTGTGCTTCAGTGACTGGCTAAGTGATATATGAGCGTGTGTATGTATCTATGGATACGTGTGCAAATACAGAATGTATATAAAAAACATATTACTTACTTTTTATAAAGATGAAGGAAGGATTTAATTGTTTGGTTTTTTTTTTTTTTCTGTAAAATTTTAGCAAAATTCAAACAAAACACACTTGCAGAGAAATGAAAATCACATTTGTAATTTTCACTTCTAGTGCCACTAAATGTATGTTTAATATCTTTCCTTCCCAAGCTAGTTCAGCATTCCCAGGGAGGGTTGAAAGATGAGAGTAATGTGCAGAGCAGTAAAGAAATGCCGTGGGAGTGGATAAATTTGCATGACCCTGGACACGTTCCAGCTACCGCCCTGTAATGTGCTCCAGCAGCTGCTGGTAAAGCTATTGGTTGCTCCTTGAAAGTCACCTACCATAATCCTGATTCCACGGTACCACTTCATGCAGCCAGTTGCTGAAGCAGCTTATGTGTTGGACATTCAGACTGGACATAAACAGTCCAAGCTGCCCATTTCCATGGCCGTTGCGTGGCAGCAGAAACACATGTAATCCATAGCCAGGGAACAGACAACTTCAAAAACAGATTGCAAAGTTCAGAGCAGAAAGGATAAAAAGTAGGGTAGTTTTTAACAAGCAAACAGGAAAAAAGGGGAAAAAAAACCCACAAACCATACCAACAACCAACGCAACAAACCATAAAAATAAAGGTGGCTGCGATACAGGATATCTGTAGGTCAGCTAACTTTTTTAAGAGCCTCAAATGAACTAATAGTACAGCCAGATTCCTTTTTTGACCCTTCTCACAGGGCACTGTTCGTTAATTCAAATTAAACCTCCCAAAGTAAGTACAATCCCCTGGTCTGCTGCCAGTTTGTCTCACATGAATTTGCCCTTTTGGCTGAACACACTCTCTCAGGCTTTCTTTTCCTAATATTAGCTGTCAATTAGTCCCTCTCCAGCTTCTAATCAAATGGGGTTAACGGCTCCCTAAAAAACACAAAGCCATCCTGTTACAGATCACCAATGTGGCAACCCAGCAACATGATTAATTTTGAGATCCACCAGAAAATTGGTAAGCAGTACATGGTGACCAAAAATTCTGGGGCTTGTTCTATACCCCACACTTGGGTCTTTTGCTTCCCTCTTTCAGTAATTTTGAATGTTTTTACTTAGAAGATAAAGAACAACAGAAAGGCATTTCATCCTAACTGAAGCTGGCACTTAAAAATATCCGACAATATGTCTAAACAATATGACTTAAAGAAATAAATAACTGATATCTTTTTAATATTATTTTTCGAGGGGGGGTTGGGTGGTTGTTTTATTTTGCTTTGGTTTTTAGCTGTCCAATACTGTCTGCATTGCCATTAAGTAAGGAAAGGATGATAGACAGGGTTGCCAAGCTACTAACTGGAAGAAACTTGAGACTCCTGAAGGAAGGATGGAGGTGACCTTGAAGTGTAACTATGGCTTGTGGTGAGTGGAGTTTAGCAGTGAGAAAGCTGCTACGCTGTAACAGAATATTTATCTGTCTCTCAAGGTTTCTTTCTTGCAAAGTAATGTATTTAGATAATTTACTCATTTCTTTTGCTGATAACCCATAAAAATATGGTGTAACTAACAGACACTGCATTAAAAAAGCAGACAAAAAATCTGAAAAGGTGGATAATTTCATATATTTGGGTACCAGTTTTGTAAGTTTTTTTCTTTCTGAAAATGAATTTAATGGGATTTCTGAATATGTGAAGGACTTAAGCTTATCATGTAACATGAAAGAAATTATAACTATTACAAAAATAACCAGATTTTGTGCTTTGAACTGCTCAGCTCAGATGCCAATGTTCTTTTTTTTTTTTTCACAGCAATTGGCCAAGGTTTTTTAAAAAGGAATTCTCATCTCCTTCTTCAGTATTGTTATCAACCTGATGTGATCTCTGTACAAAGAACATGCTAGAGAAACACTTGGTTGAGAAATATCTTGATCATTCCTTGGCAGAAGTAGTTATCCTGTAATAAGTGGAATAAATATGGAGAGCTATAAGCTTAAGGTCTTGGAAGCAGAAAGTATAAAAAATTTGCTTCTCTGCTTTTGTCACAATGCTCAAGATAGCAGAGGAGATACATCTTTAAGTTCCACAGAAATATAGTCTATATCCAAGCAGTGCAGAATTGCAAAAGATATTTCAAAGTAGTTGCACTTAATTTATGTGGCAACGGGGATCTTGCAACAGCTGGACACCATTTTTCAGCCAAATCTATTTAAGGCAGTACTTTATGTTGAAGGACTATTAAGTAAGTATGCTAAACTGGTTTTGTTTCAAACTGGTACAAAGTTCTCTTGGAAGATGTAGGATCTGCTCTGCTGTAATGAGTAAACCTTGGTAATCTATTTAGCAGATTAAATAGTTTTCAGAAACTAGGCCTGAACCCCTGCTTGTCCATTATATGACTTGTAATGGCACTCAAGATGATCTGCTCCATGACCTTCCCTGCTACCGAGGTCAGACTGACAGGTCTATAGTTTCCCGGATGCTCCTTTCTGCCTTTCTTGTAGATGGGTGCTACATTTACTACCCTCCAGTCCATTGGGACCTCCCCAGTTAGCCATGACTTCAGGAAAATAACGGAAAGTGGCTTGGCGAGCATGTCTGCCAACTCTTTCAGCACTCTTGGATGTAACCCATCCGGTCCCATAGACCTGTGTGCATCCAAGTGGTGTAGCAGGTCACTGATCACTTCCTCTTTAATTGTGATGACCTCGTTCAGCTTCCCCTCCCTGTCTCCCAGCTCATGAGGCTGAGTGCCCAGGGAACAGCAAGTTCCACTGCTAAAGACTGAGGCAGAGTTGGCGTTGAGCACCTCAGCCTATTCCTCATCCTTTTTGACTATGTTTACCTCTGCATCCAATAAGGGAGGGAAGTTTTCCCTAATTCTTCTTTTGTTGTTAATGAATTTATAGAAACACTTTTTGTTATCCTTAACAGCTGTAGCTAGGTTGAGCTCTAGCTGCACTTTAGCTCTCCTAATTTTCTCCCTGCATAGCTTCACTACATCTTTATAGTCTTCATGAGAGACTTGCCCCCTCTTCCAAAGGTCATAGACTCTCCTTTTGTTCTTGAGGTCCAGCCAAAGGTCCCTATTTAGCCAGGCCGGTTTCCTTCCCCGCCTACTTGTTTTTCGGCACACGGGGACAGCCTCCTCCTGTGCCTTTAAGACTTTTCTCTTGAAGTATGTCCAGCTTTCCTGGGCTCCTATATCCTTCAGGGCAGCCTCCCAAGGGATTTTGTAAAGCAGTCTCCTGAACAGGTCAAAGTTTGCCCCCCAGAAGTCTAAGGTGGCAGTTTTACTAACCCCTCTCCTTGTTTCTCCAAGAATCAAAACCTCAATCACCTCATGATCACTGTGCCCTAGATGGCCACCAACCTTTACTTCCCCCACAAGTTCTTCCATGTTCACAAGAAACAGGTCCAGGAGGGCACCAATCAGTTTAGTTTTAAACTGATTTAAAATTATCTCTTCTAACAGCAAAATAAATTTGTTTGTTTGGTTGTTTTTTTATATTATTCCTGTATACTTCTTAATATATTACAGACAAAGAAATTTACCAGAAAGATAACTGCAACTGCAGATTAAAGTCTCTCTTTCTATTTCTTGAGGCCTGATTCATATCAACTTTTTTTGACAGACAAGCTGTACTTCCTGTGCAGTGTGATGCCTTTTGGAAACATGAGGAGGTCCACAAACCCAATAGTCATGTTGGTCCAAGATGCTCACATTACAAAGAACATTTTTTGTCTTCTCCCTTTTCCTAGTTATCTTACCCAAAGATTAGCACTATATCACGTCATTCTGCTGACTGTATTTCTTAACTGCCTGTTTTCATACTGTCCTTAATTATCCTCTCAAAAAGAAGAAATTATTTTCAAATGTTGCTCTGGAAATTTTCATTTTAAAGTTTTGAATGACTTTCAACTGATTTCTTAGCTAACACTTGAACTGAATATCTAAGCATAAGGAATCCTCCAGGTAGAGAAGATGCTTATGGGAACCACAGATGAAAACTTTTTCAGTAGTATATTTGAATAGTTGACGGGTTCTCAGACATTTCTTGTTTTGTCAGAATATAGATTACCATCGTCCACGTCTAGGTTTTTATTCCCTGTGCCTTTTGGCTAGGAGCACGTTGCTGCAAATGATGCTTTTAGCATACTATAGACCCTAAGTTGATGCCTGTAACGTTTGTTAAGTTATGGATGGATGGATGAATGAAATGGTGATTTTGTGTTAGTATGTTGGTTTTATTGACGTTATTATGTTATTTGGGAATATTTTTCCTCTCTCCCATTTTAAGGTAGTCATTTTATATGCAGCGTTAAATGCTTCAGCTCAAGCAGTTAGATTTCTTTAGTAGTTTTGTCACTGCTAGATGTTACCTGCAGGTTTAATCACAGGGATGAGACTGTAACATGCTTTACACTATCACTTGCTAGTCAAACAGCAGTGCAAAACATGGGGCAATCAGGTAAATATAATATTCTGGATTACATTTAATTCTTGAATATTCTGCAATATTCAAGAGGTCAGACTGGATGATCACAGAAGTTCTTTCTGGTCACCTTTCCCGTAAACATACACGGTTGGGAGGTTTTGCTTCAGTGAGCCCCATTTTTTCTTTCCCTGGCAGAAAGTCAGGCAAGGTGGGTATTGCTGGCAAAGTGCCAACTACTGTCCAGTAAACTCACATTTGAAATACTTAAAATGACTTATTCCTAGTAAATGGAATTTTTTCCTGCTCTGTAGATGGAAGGCAAAGGAACTCTGTCTCTTTAGATGGAAAGGGCCAAACATTGGATGAAGGCTGGCAAGAAACCCCAAAGATGGTGTTTTTGCAGTCATGCCCTTTGTGTTCTTGAGTTAAGGAAGCCTGAGTTTGATAAGATTTTGTCTTACCTCTATTCCCTAGGGAAAAGAACACTCCTAGTCTAGCCTTCCTCCTACAAGGGGACCACTTATTACTCAGCAACTAGCAAATGATCCACTCCTCTACACTGGACCTAAGTTTATAGATACTACATGCTTACTCTGAGTCGCTCTGTGAAAACTTTTCCGCACAAGAGTGGAAGGCAGAGATTGTCTTTCAGTAACTCTCTCTGCACAGTGACAGCTCCTCAAACAGTGGCCCCTTTCCCATGCACCACTCCAGTCTCACTATTATTCAGTTTCAGCTGCTTTCAGCATTCTGTTCAGCATTTCTTACAGTTATTATTCAGTTAAGTTGAGTTCAGCATTTGTCCTTGATTCACAGCTCAAATAGGCGCTTAGGTCATCTTACAGGATATCCTTAGATAAGTGATCTATTGAGCTACTTTATGATAAAATAGACATATGTGAATGGATAAAAAGACAGAGAAAAAGACAGATGTAGATACTTACAGATATGCACCAGTTTCACTGGTGCAATTCTATAAACGCTTAAGAGAACTAAGAGATAATTAAACATACCATCATGTCATGTCTGATATTCCAGCAAAATATTTCAGCCAGGAACCATCTTCCTAGATCTCTTATTCAAACAGAAACCAACAAATTATAGTAATCACTAAAACAATCAAGTTTTCCTCTGATATTTTAAGATGATTCCACATGACGGTATTCAAGATACTTCCACTAGTGGAACTAACAAATATTTGTGTATTTAATATGTTTCGTGATGTTTATTCCAGTTACAATGTGAAAGGCAAGTTGAGCCTTGATGGGATTTTCTATCCCACCCTAAAGTCAGCATCTAACCTCTCTTCACTGGGGATGAAATCTTCGTGCTGTCCCACGGGTCCGGCTTGGTTAGTCGTGTGAAATTACTGCTCAGGAAGGCAGTGGAGAAGCAACATCTTTAAAACACCGTGCTGCCAGACAGCTATTTGGCATGAAGCTGGAACTGAAAAGAGAACAGTTATAAAAGAGAGGTCTCATCTTTTCCATGGAGTGCATGAAAGCAATGTCTGACAGCTCAGAAAAAGGGAATAAGGCTGGGTTGGCAGAACAAGTTGAGTTGTTTTTTAAGGGGAAGCTGCAGCACTCATTATTCACTTAGGAAGAAACTATTTCTAATGCTCCAGGAAAAAGTGCAGTTTTTCTTCAATTCTTTGTCTGTATAAAACAGGCCAAACACAAACACACTAAAGTGAATAGAATCTGTGCTCTTCAGTTAAAACATTGAATGCTTTTTGGTGTTTTAGTTTAACAGGTTTTATCCCTTATTAGTGAATAGCTTCCAATTCATCATTAGCTTCTTTCTTTTGTTTTGCAGAATAATTCTTCATAGTTAAATTGTACAAGAAGAAGCTGTCCCACTGCTTTTAGGGACAGGATAAAATAACGTGAACAGCAGGAGTAGCGATAGTTCAATTAGCAACACTGGCAACTCCTTTGGAATGGCAATGTTGCTAGAGCCAAAGAGCTTGCTGGCACTGAAATGTCTCTTGTGAAGGGAAAGTGCAGAGTCCTTGGTGCAGTTTTGTAGAATAGCATGACAGACAACAAAGTGGGTAACCAAGTTGGGAAGCTGAAAACAGTACAAAGCTCTTCCGCACTATGGGACTGTGCTGAAAGATTTTTCTCAACAAGAACAGCAAGAGTTTGCTGGGCAATGCATATACCATTTGCTGCTTTCAGTACATTCATTAAAGAAGGTCTGTCTTTTTGTTAACTTTTTAGATTACTTTTTCTTTTAAACCTGTGTTCCTGTAAATAATTTTTGGGCCGTTTTTTTTTTTTCTTTTTCTTTTTTTTTTTGAAGAGTAGGCAAGTTTCTTGGTTTCTTGTATCTCTGTTGTCATTTCCCTCCTTGCTGAATGTATGAATGAATGGCATTTCTGGAGTAACTTCTCAATAACACATTTCAATCAGAGATTTTACTTTAAGAGTAAATAAATTTCCAAAATGTCTTTTCATGAGGACATATGGTTGTGAATGCTGGTCTCATGAAATAGAATTTATGTGCAGTAATGTGCATAAGTACTTCCAAACTGTATCTCTTCCATAATTAATATGTTGACATTTTAAGAGGAAGGAAGGATTATCTTTGTACAAAGCCAGTCAGTGAAAACAATTTTAAGTTCTGTTCCTAGCTCCTACTCCAGATTCTGATTGTGCCTCTGGTTTTTAAGCAGTGAGATATTAATTGTTAAATTCTTCATTGTTGGAATGTTAAGTTCATCACATCTTTTTATGATGAAGTATCGCAATCAGTGACGAGTTTTAAAACATTATACCTCATCTCCTTAAAGGGACGAAGTCATATGAAAATTGAGTTCCTCCAGGTGCCCTAAAAAAATCTGAATGCTGTGCTCCATTCTGAAACAAAGGTTTAAAATGTAGCCTACACCAGCATGATTTCAAACCGGAATGCCATTTGAAGAGAATCTGCAGGTTGTAGAATTTGCTTCCATAAGAAGGGGCATGTAGGTAGGGGACGTGAATGCAAAAAGTAATTGCTTCAGAGCAGGAAGGAATTGTAATTGCTCACAAGGTGGGACTTTAAAAGTATTTAATAAACCTTTTTACAAATGCTAATTGGTCTTCTTTGCTCTAATTGACTATTTTTACATTTCAGCAATAGGTTTAATTTGGCCAAACAAGTCACCAAATAAGTCATGAACTGCATCTACCAGAATATTGTCTAAGATAATACATTAACTAAATTAAAGCATATTTAAGAGAGAACAGAGTGTGATTTTTTTAGTAAGGCTTTTCTAAATGGGATATGAACTAGGCAGAAAATTAAGGTTTAGAGATAACATTTACTGCAGAAATTCATACTTTACAAGTAAAAATGCATTTGTTTCTGAAAATTACTATCAGACAAGATTTGGCTTTACTTCACTGCGAGCTGGAACACAGAATACAGTATAAAGTATGGAATTTTATTACGATTGTTTCTTTCCATACAGGATAGCATTTAACTTACCAAATTTTACAGTTCAAGGTTGCTGGAATAAAACATCTACATTTAGCAGCAGTTACCACAAAGAGAAACTTGAGCTATTTTAATTTCCAGAAGTATTTTCAAAAATTATTGAGGTGTCTCAGATAAACATATGTTGTAATTGTGGGGTACTGTTGATCCTTCTGGTGGTGACTACTGAACAGCTTTTGATACGGACTTTCAGGCTGTTATGAGGTTAAAAAAAAAATCTAGAAGAAAATGAGGATTCCATTGCCTTTTGAAGGTTTTGTTCATTCCTTCTGATTATGGGGCTGCGGCACACAGACTTTTTGAGATGATCAATCTTTGAGAACTCTGTGCTGTTTTATCATCTGTGCTGAGACTCATGAAAAATTAACACTTTTTACCAACACCTGAACCAAATCAATAATGAATTCTTGCTATTTGACAGATCATGTTATTACACAGGTAAAATTTGGGGACTACATGGGTCGTAAGAGCTTATTCTTGGTGAACTGAGAACTGCTGGTAATAAAACATTCATAGCACTTGCATGGAAGGGATTCAGATTACTTGCTTACTCTAGGACGGATTGAGTTGAGATGTTCAGAGTAACCCTTTTGTGACTTAATTCACTGCGACAGGGCACAGTTATCCCAAAGAGATATCCTATGTGTAATATAAAAAGGTATTGTTTACAGGTACATATTTACCAGGAAACCAATACTCCAGTCTTTAAAAGACTGTGATTAGGAGAAATACAAAAGATTTCTGTGGCTACAGCTTGAGACTTAGAAGCAGGAATTTTGGGTTTGAGTCCTGTTTATAGACTCAACATTTTCTTTCTTCCTCTAGATAATGGTGACATTAAGGCTTCTCCTCCCACAGTTCAGTAACAGACTAGAATTTTACTCAGCGCTTAGCACTATAAGACTTTCATCTGTGTTAGGTCTTACAGGCATCGTTAAAAAAAACAGCTGTTTTTAGCTATGTTTCTTACTCTTTATCAAGTAGTTGGCTACGTATGTATCATCTACAGAGTTATTTTGAAAGTAAGCTTCAGTATGGGATAATATGCCTCGTGTTGACCTTCACCCCTTGTCTAGATGGTTGCCTCATCCCCTGGGGGATTAATAAACTGCCACCATGCTGTTTCCCATGTTCCTGAGGGCAAGTTCCAGCAAGTTTGATCAAGACATACTCTTAGAGTCCTCCTCGAGATCAAGTGCAGATATTCACACAGTAGTGAGGAAATCTACATACTTGTAAAACCTAACTGGGTACCTAGATCATACCACCCATACATAGATTGTCTACAGTCAATTTGCTGCAGAGATTATGGCACTAAGATAATCAAAGGGAAACAAAAAAATACGAAAAAAAAACCCAAAAAACAAAGTAAAACAAGTTTCAAGGTTAACTGAAATTCTTTCTGAAACTTGGATGATTACATCAATATAGAAAACTGATATTTGTCCACTTTTTAGAATGCTCCTTCTACAGCTGCCAATAGTAAAAGCTTGGTGGTTTTTTTTTTAACTTGTTTGTTATCTTCCTTTTGTTTTATTTAGTCTTTTAGGACCAGGGAAATTGATGTAGTGACAATGCTGCCTTTGTACAAAACTACAAATTTGTATGCCATCTGAAGCAATGATCTTGACAGTGACAGTAAAATACATATGTATTATAAACTGGAGGTAGAGGAGATAGAGGACTTCTTGTGTCAAGAATTAGTGAAAGGAAAGCAAATGCAAGAAATAGTAAATAAAATAGCAAAGCTGGGGTTTTAATACACCAGTGAGACCTGTGAATTAACTTAAAAGCTCAAATGCAAGCACTGAGTCAGTGGTTTCCTAATTCTAAATGAAATTTTAAGGTAAAGGCAAGGGAGAATTACATTAACAGGCTCATTCCTTTCAAACACATGAACAGAAGGTGTTATGGTCAGGTGCACATATGGTGCATATCTTAGCAGTCTGTAGTCACTTATGGTTCTAATACCTTTAAAATACATTGCCTAGCTTCCACTTAATAATTTTGTTATGTGGACAATGAGAAAACACTTTCATTGACAAAGAAGAATCACTTTCATCATGTAAGGATATTGCAATTTGGTTTAACGTATATATCTCTCTCAAGTTTAATTTCTCTCAAAAATCCCAAGATTCCTGATCAGTCAGGGCAGCATGGGAATGTGTTTCAGCAGACTTGGGATCTACTCTAAGTACTGCCAGGGGCTTGCAAAATGCCTTTAGGGAAATCACCTTGCAGTCACTCTCGTTATGTATAAAGTGCTTTCAGAGCTGCTGCTGAGAATTTCTGTATGATGCAAGTAACGTTATATTAACACAACCTCTGTTCCAATCAGAGTGACAAATTAAGTTTTGAAGATATTTTGTAAGGCTGTTTTCTGCCTTAACAGACAATTCTAATACTGGCAGAACAAAAGAATAAGACTATCCGAGAAAAACAATTGACCATAATGTCACTATAAATTAACAAATATGCCCCTTCATTACTTTATTATCAATATAATGGGAAGACTGGACAGATCAACCAATGCTTTATTTATTTTGCAGGTTTTGAATTTTTAAAATAATAAAAAAATATTAATTATGCTCAGTTAAAAATTGAGTAATTGCTAGTGACCACAAAGGTGAAGAATTAGATTCTTCAAAGATAACCTCCAGAAGCTGGTTTCTTGCTTAATTCTTTTATAAAATATGGAATACAGTTACAAAGGAAACAGATGCTGAATATATATAATATATATAATAATATAATATATATTATAATACATATACCATATAATATATAATATATATTATAATAATATTATAATATATATAATAAATAGCAGTAAAATATAAAAACGATCATAATTTTTGCATGTGGTAAACCTCAGTCCAGAGTTTTCAACTATCAGAAGGTCACCGTGAGACTGAAAATGAGAGGATATTGCTGTGTTTACTTTTTAATATTTTTTTTATAGGTGAACATTATTAGTTCTCCTTGATGCTTCCATTATTTTTCACTGTAAGGTAATTTTTTTGTGACATTTCCATTTCCTCTAATCATTAAAAATGTGTTTGTGTTTCAGTTCCATAAAGTGGTCTGCATATACCTGTTTCAACCTGAGTCAATGTATTAACTGTATCTTTCCCTCGCATTGTACTTGGTCATGTACTTACAGCAACACTTTATTGTGATGATCCTGTAGCACATGCATAAGATGAATCTGACAGGGAGACGCATTCATGGACAATCATAGGCAAAAATTTGAACCCTTAAAATATCTATATTAATTTTAGTATGTCTAAACGCTGTGAATTTAGACATCTCTTCTGCAGGAAAGAGCATGAATGGAGTGACAATTCTCTAAACAGTGCATGAAAAAATGAAGACCAAAATGGACTGTATGATTTCCTCTGATACACTGACCACCGTATCTAATATATGTGTGAACATACAGTCCAGGTGTAAAAACCTTCTGAATGTTGCTGTGTGGCTGCATAAGTCTACCTATGATAAGGACATCATAGATCTGCATAAGTCAGTTTTGATTCAGGTAATATTTGAGTTTAGGAAGACACTGAAAGTAACAAACACCACATGGTACTATAAGGTGTTACACTAAGAAATCAAACAACTGTTGCTGTATTTTATACTATGATATAACTGTGTGGAAAAGGTGGTAAGGAATTCAAGTGGATGCACAAGAAAATACTCTGTCATTTGATTTTTGCAAGAAGTTGCACTTAATTGTGATGTAAACATGGTACACATTTTTACCTCCCTTCTTTACTCCTTTGCCCCGTGTATTTTTGTTACATGTTCAAAATCCAGCTTCTTCTCAGTATATTTCACAGCATTAACGAAGAATGTCTTCTACAATGCGTATCTTTATGTTGTGCTGCACAAACACAGGGTTTCAGGCAAAGATTTTCAAAAACAGACATGTGAGTCACCATGCCTCAAGTTATATCCAAATCACTGCTAATCTTGAAATAATAGCTGCTAACACAGCTAGTGAAGAATCTTGGTTATATCAAGCCATAGTTTCTTGACTCAAATTCATCTGGAAATGCCTCCTCTCTATTTACAATCATTCAGTAGTCTTTATTCACCTCAGTCCGTTGTTCTCCTACCACCTCCTATTTCTGGCAGGATTCCAACAGTTAAAAAAAAATACTACAGATTTATTTAAATCCCGTTTTCCAAAATGTGATGCAGTAATAGAAGAAGTTTAATGAGGAACTTCATTATGTGTTTAACAGAGAGCTTTCTCACTGATCTTGCCACAAAAAAAGAATCTTCCCCTCATTACTGGTGTCTTTCTGACTCAACCAGGCTTTCATGTAAAAATAACACTAAGCTCACAAATTTGTGATGGAATGGCAGTTATATCAGACACAGCTTTATTACCTCTTACCAGCTATTCTTAGAAACCACAGATCAGCTTTTAACATGAGTGACAGAGTAGCAAAGACAGAAAAAATTGTTCATAGTTGGAATTTCTCTGAGGAGGACATATAGGAGCACCAACACTTAGGGGAGATGGAAACAAAGGCTTAAAGGACAACTAGTATTAACCACGGATTGTGTAAAACATCTGTATTGATTTTCTGAACAAACCCTGTCAATTTGATTTTATTTTAATTTTTAAAGTGCTAACTTTAAAAACTAAAAAACTAAAAAAAAAATCAGGGGTTTCTTGATTTAAAAACCTACAGAAAGTTTGGCATTTATTGCAGATCATGACAGCTCAGAACAGTGTTAGATCTTTTCGTCACTGCACACTCCTGAGTGCATGTTTTAATCATTCTGGGTCTTTCCTCAGTTTCTGAGGAACTGACATCTGAGGAATGGCCAGACTAGATTTTTGTTAGGTTGGAGCAAAACAACAACAAAAAAGATATTTTGTTTCTGAAAACTTTGAGTCTTGTTTCATTCAAAGTGCTATGGTTTTGTACACTGTGATTTTTCTGTTCCCTGTCAGACACAGCAAAATTCAAAAGAAGGCAACACTCACGTTAAGAAATCCTGTAGTAGGATTCACAGACAAACCCTTCTCCTACATTTCATTCCTAAGATCTTTTCAGGATGCCAGCAAACTAATTCCCTGAGAAAGGAAAAGACGAGAAAGGAAGACTGTAAGTGTTTACACATATCTAATGAAGTAGTGTAGTTGTTGATATTATGAGGTCAAAGAGAGGTGATTACTTCTTCTGGCAGGGATAAAAAAATTGCAAGTAGTCCTAAGAAGAAGTAAATTAACACTATAATTAAACGAAAATCAAAATCTTAGGAATTCTTTAGGTTGTTGAGACAGAATCTTGTGTTAAACTTTCCATAGGTCAGGACAGTTGAGGAGATCCATAAAATACACGAACACATTCTAAACCAGAATACGAAAGACCGAATGTTAATTCATAAACTCTCTTCCTTAGTATCATGTTCTTTGTATTTTTCATGGTTTACTCAACGTAGTGCTGTTTGAATGTTTAACTTCTATTCTTTTCTAACATTTCTTCAAAGAAGTGTCATTTTTTCTTTAATGGGAAAATTTTTCATTTCTTAGAGTTCACAGATTTAGAATTTATTTGATTTTTTGTGGTTAATGTTAAGTTCCTAAACTCGTGTTTTTCTCTTAAATACAAGCTGTCTGATCCGAAGGCTTTCTGAACACCTATAAATTTTAGTAACTTTGGTGGGATTTATGGTTTCTTAGATATTCTGAAAAAAAATTTTGGTGCTTAACGACGGATTTGAGGACCTGAATAAAGACAAGGTTGTTAAATTGTCTTAAAGAAATAAATTAATGTAAATGTTGTAGTAATCACCATGTTGTTATATTAACAACCAGGAACTAAAAAAAACCAGACACTCTCATCCTTTGAGAAAATTATTTTCAGGGCATAAAAAAAGTAGCTGCTGTGCAGCAATCATTCTAGTTAGTCAATAGGCATTTAGATATAGTACTGTAAGTTAAGATCCTGACTCAGCAGAAGCATGTCAAAAGACAAATCCCAGCAAAGAAATTGTCCATTGCTATTATCTACTGTTGATATAAATTTGGATTAAGTTGGGGATGATATATTTGTTGACTGATGGAATTTGGAGACTTGTGGATAGAGCAAACAAATATTAAACATTGCCTTTTCTCCATTTTCTTCCTAAGAGCTTAAATATTATGTAATATAAAGATAAATTTTAAAAACCACAAGCCTCCTAATCCAATTTTGTCACATTAGCGGTGCTTACTCTAATAGTTACCTGTTTCATGAACACGTCCAAATAGCCCCCTATGCACAAACCACCTCCTTCCTCAGATTTTTCCTATCCCTGAATTTCTTATTTTCAGCATTCTTAACAATTTCAAACATTTTCTATCATTCTTATGTTCTCACTCTCAACTATTTAGACAAGACTTCTTATGAGCTTTTCCTTCCTGATACAAATCCTTGTCTTAATTGATAGCACATTTTCTCATATACTGTATGCCCACAGGTTGTGCTTTCTTTTCTTGGTTGGCAGGTATGTCTAAAAGGACCCAATTCTGGAATGTGAAAGAAGCAGTTGTGTTTACAGTAGCACAGGAAGAAGAGGTAGAAAGGAAGGCATACTAGGGACAGAGGAGACTTATGGAGTAGGAGGGTGAGGTAAAGACAAGTAGAAGTTGAGTGGAATAAAAATCTGTGCTGGCGTCTGGGGGGGTTGGACTAGATGATCTCCAGAGATCCCTTCCAACCCCTACCATTCTGTGATTCTGTGATCTGAGAGTATATGAAGATAGGAGTGGGCAGCTTGACTTGCTTTCCTGTTGATAGCAGTTACAGCAGCATGCAACTGAATTAACAGGCTATTTTCCATCTGTCTAAATGCAGACTTTGGAATGATATTTCTCATGTAAAGTTTGCTTGAACATACTTCAAAAGAGTTGGACATTTGCACAGAAAACCCTTTTACCAAGCCAGAAACTTGTAGAGTTAGGCTGGCAAACAAGCATTAGAAACCAGAGATCAGTCAGAAGATTTCTTGCTGCCTTGAAACTGGAGGCTATCAAACCCCAGTTTATGCTGGTTTAAAATGTTAATTTTGCATGTTAAGGAAGACATGTATGTAAGGAAGACATGCAAAACAAGGGACTCAGTTTTCAAGGGCGCATGTGAGCTCAATTTTCATGGAAGATCTAGTTATGAACATGGAAATTAAAAGCTCAATGCCTGTAGAACCAATGCCACAAGTTTCTAGCACAGACAGTATGATTCATCCTTGGGAACCTGCTGCAAATGAGACTGCTAGCAGTAGGGACTCAGATTTGTTGGAATTTTTGAAAGTTAAACACCTTTAAGACCTTATCTGCTCCTCCAAAAATGTCAACAATCTCCATTTCACGTAAGTATTAATTTTAAAACTGCACTGGTCTCCTTCATGGAACAGAGAAAGCTTTTACGTGAGAGATCACATTGTACATGATTTCTTGATGTCTTGGTATCTCTGATGATGTCTAGGCAGCCCTGCTTGAACATGGGGGTTGGACCAGATGACCTCCAGAGGTCTAACCTTAACCAGTCTGTAATTTTGAGATACAATAGGAAGGATGTAATCCATGGTAACAAGAAGAGGCACATGTTCTCTGTTTGGGTCAGTGTTTAGGCCCTGTTTTTGCAGACATCCCCAGGAAGTCCACTGAATTCAGTACCTGTCTGTGTGGGTGCAAGAGAATTCTCAGAAATGGTCCTTGACCCAAGCTGAAATCTTTCCCATTCAATTTCCCACAATACTCATTCAATTGTAAGTTGGAATTTGCTTCCTTTTTCCTAATAGAAAGTAACAGTAATTTATTCTCAGCATGAAATAAGGGAATTCCTGCAGATGTGTTTGACGAAAGAAATATTTAACAGGCATGTAAAACAGATGTCCTACAGAAGTATTTGTTTCTACTATGTAGCCAATGCTGGGATGTAGTTATGGTTACCAAATAGCTGAAGATAAACAGGGAGGAAGATGTATACTGTTTCCTTTGTCTCCTGAGGGAAAAATAACAGAACATAAACATTTTACAAAAATTTTCAGTCCTGCTTACATAAGTTGCCTGGCATTTAAGAAGCTCAAGACCTAATTCATTTTCTGTACCCCTTTACCTTTTAAATTGGGAAACTCCCTGTTTGTATAAGCAGTTTTTAAGCTGTGTTTGATAAGGTATTTTTAAAATGTTACTTACAGTAACCCAAAAGTAGCTAAAAGACTGTTAGGGAATACTGACTGTGATTAAAACTAAACAGTTAAAAAAAAAAAAAAAAGAATTATTCATAATTTTGCACCAGAACTAATGGAATGACCACAAACTCCGTTACAAACTCACCATGTAATATTTCAAGAGTACTCTTAACACCTGCCAAAACTTTCATAAAATTAGACACTTTTGTCAGAGTAATTCCATATTGTCTCACATTTATCTAGCTAAACTATACATATTTATACTACATGGTAGCACCATATAACAAGTCATACCAATGACTATGCTTTCTTTATGCTAAATGTTTTTTGTAGCAGGAGAGTTTCAACAAACAAAAAAAATTTAAAAATACTAGGCCAGACCTGCAGTCTACAGGGTGCATGTGATCCATGGCACCCTTATATATGTCCCAGTGACTTCTCTACTATGGGCTTTCCCAGCTGTTACTGGCAGTGAATAAAAAATGTCAACTTGTTGTGTATCCTGTGGGCCCTCAGATGAAGTCTCTAGGTTTCTCGAATCACCTGCTGCTTCCATGTTTGAAGGGGTTGCTGTTTGATTCCAGTAAGTGGTCATCCAGGCGAGAGAGTGAAAAGACACAAGGAAGAACAGGCAAATTATAGGAAAGAGACATACTTTATGGAGAAGAGGCATACAGTAATGAAGTGATGTGTCTAAGATATTATAGGCTGTGCAAGTCAGAAAAATAAGTCAAACCAGGCTCTGCTTCTGTGCTCTGAACATATTTCTCACCTCTCCTAGTTTTTCTCTTCAAACATTTTCTTCCACTAGGTAATTTTTACCTTCTCAGAAAAAAGGTAATGAATGGCAATTTTATGTTCTGCCTTCAATGAGTATCAAATACTGGTTAATGTTAATAAAAGCCTAGAATCATAGAATCATAGACAAACCCTTGGCATTCTCTACTCCTTTAATTTACAGGAAGACTTTTTTCACTTGCCATCAAACATCAATGAAGATGTCAACATTATCAGATACACAATATTCATTCAATTAGTTTTCCTGAAAAGTCTCACCATGACTGCCATTGTTCCCATTATAAAAAGAGTCTGTATGATGATGGTATTCTCTGTTGTACATGGCAGAATGTCAGGCAACTTCAACAGGCGCTGATATTACAGGTGATGAAATTAACAGTGATGTGTTCATGAGGTAGTTTGAGGTTCTGTGGTAGTGTCAGCTTTCCCTTTGACAGCAATGGTGGAACAAACCTAACCTTAGAGGACAAAAGAGACTGTTCTCAGACTCACGGTTAGCATTAATGCCACCTCCGCATGGTAGAACAGCCTGCATTGCTGTATAATCAGTTTGTAGAGATACAACAGCCTATTTAATCACACCAAGTGTCAATGCTGGCATTTGACTTGATCATGTAGATCCCCAAAAGATTAGAGCTTGCGTTGTTCCATGGCAGGATTTCAGTGCACAGACAGCTCTATAAATATTCCCCCAAAGCTATACAGCCTAAACAAATTGCTGTGTGCTTTCAGGTGGTGCAGTATGATGTCACAGCACTTAAGGATACCAAAAGCAGGGATTGTGAGGGAGGAACAAAATAAACAATTTCAGGAAAAATTCAAGAATGCAGTTTTAAAAGCTGCAGATCTTCGGTAAACATAAGGGAGCAGGAAATATGATCTTTTCAAAAGGGTAGATAGAATGAGCCCATGGGAATCTTATGTTGAGAGTTAATTACTACCCATTCTGCTACTCTGAAACAAATCTAAAGTTCTTACAGATTTTTTTACAAATGCCTCCCTCAAAGAAATCCAGTGAGATCTTCAACAGAGGGGGAAAAAAAAAAAAGATAGGAGCCACAGATTTCTTTTCCTGTATGAAAGAATACAGTAATATTGGGATGCAAAACAATAATTTCAGCATGTGTACATGCGCTAGACTATACTGACATCCATCCACCTAGTGACCTTTTTTTGCCTATCTTTCAGCAATATGTCAATCGTTTGTCACATTTTAAAAATAGCAGGACTCTATATAACCAGTAATGAAACATCCTAATTGTAGGAATGTAAATTCTGCAAACATTTGATTGACTTTCTTTGAAGAAAAAAGATGAATAGCTAAAAAAAAATATCTGTAATCTGTGGATTTTTTACCTTTGCAAGATGCTTAATTTCCTCTAAATTTTTCACTGGTTTCCTGGAAAGATTTTTCCTTGAAAGT
Source organism: Fratercula arctica (assembly GCA_947846985.1). NCBI lineage: Eukaryota > Metazoa > Chordata > Aves > Charadriiformes > Alcidae > Fratercula > Fratercula arctica. The sequence goes on along the minus strand of CANTUZ010000001.1, from coordinate 91,198,996 downwards.
ACTTAATAGAACTAATGTTCATGTGGGAACTCCAAAACACAAGAATGCACATTCAGACAGATAAACACACCTGCCAAAGACATGTTTAAGTCAGTAGTTACTATTCTTTTGAATAGTTTGTTCACATATTGTGTGAACATCGGAGACTACTAAATTGCCTTAGTATTTGTTGCCAAATTTTCATCCATATCATCTTTCTTTTGTTTGCTCCTGAGTAAAGTTTCCAAAATGAAATTATTTCAAAAGCAAGAGATTCACTACAATGAAAGCAAAATTAGGAATGGATGAAATAGAGCCTCTTTGAGACTCAATTGATTTCCCAACATTAACATTTTCTAATTATGATAGATTTTTTTTTTCAAAATGTCTGTTTCATTAATGTGGTCCAGTGTTGAATGAAGCAAATATAGAAAAAATGCATATATTGCAAGGCAGCAAGGAAGAATATCTGCACCATGTATTTTTAGTGGAGCTCTACTTTCAGTCTACAGTTGCAGGGGGGAGGAAGTAGTCTAATGATATTTTTTGCATTAAACTTTAGATGTCTTATTGTTTCGTACATACTAGTGTTAATTTTTCTTTAGTCATTTGTACTTTCATTTTCCTTTGAATTACATAAATCCTGAGCTTGATGCTGACCACTTTCTTCAAAGAAAAAAGCATCCAAAATGCAAAGAAAATATCATAGAGCCCAGTAAAAGCAGAAATGTATGTAAGCATTATATCCTTTTAAAAACATGCTTGGGGGGATTTTTTTATTTGGATAAACACAATAAATATTGGTATGAACATTTGCTGAGAGACCTCCTCAGATCCCGGATCTCTTTGTCTTTTGCTTTCTACTGTTCTTTCCTGGCCTTTCTTTATATGGACAGAATATATTGATATTTCTGTCTAGACAGGAGGTGGTTATATGACTACTGCAGGAAACAGAGCTCAAACATTTTAAGGCATTCTCATGGGTAAAAGTAAAAGAAAAAAGCAAACCCCAAACCACCTCCCAAACCTCTATATATAACTATTACTTACAGAAATTTAAGACCCAGAAAGGAATAATTACAAGGAATACCTAAAGCACAGCAAAGGCATGGAGATTTGCTGCCTAATTCGTTCATAAGTCCTTTATGGCTCCACCTGAAAACCTCAAGAAAGATGGAAAATGAGAATAGTCCCCATGGACCTTCTGCTTTCTGACAGAGAACCCCAATGGCTTCATGATGCACCTCACAAATTAGATATATTTTGATTTTATTGGTTTGGGCCAATTGAGAAATTAAAATTTTGAATCTGCTGACAGTTGAAATTAAGGTATTTTCTTAAAACATAGCAAAGGAGAAACACGGTATGTATTCATAGGATTCTCCCTAGAAGGATTTCAGGTCGTTTGCTCTGCTTTCTGTCAAAGAAAGAGAAAACGCACGACTGATCTTACAGTGCATGTGAATTTGACAACAATATTCAGTGATTTCAAGGTGTTCATGCTGAAGTAGCTACAGTATGAATTGGACTAACACGGGCATTCAAGAGACTTCTTATTTTAATGATAATGAAAAGAAAAGAATCATAGAATGGTTCGGGTTGAAAGCAACCTTAAAGATCATCTAGTTCCAGTTCAAAGGTGCATGTATCTTGTACAAGCCTTGTTTCTGATGTTCACAAGCTTAAAGCCGTCTTCCTCTTCGTTGTTTGGTACTGGCAGCAGGAGCTTAGCCACAGTCTGTACTTCCCCCTTTCTGCCTTTTAGTCTCTCAGAGCAGCAGAAGCACGTATTCTCCTCTGCATGTCAGTCACTTGGTTTGCCAGACAGTAGTGTGGTCTCTTTGTGGAGATGCAGGGCAGGACTTTCCCTTGTGTCCTGCTCCTGATTTGGTGGTGGTGGAATGGCAGTTAAAATGTAACCAAGGGGTTTTGCAAATGCAAATCAATCACAAAGTGCAATCATCAAGTTTCAGTGCAGATGAAGAACAGATGACTAATTTCTACATTTTCTGCACATATAATTACTTGTATTATTACCCTAAAACTAATTTTGTCAGATATGTACAGTTGATGTGTAAGCCAATGTTGGATGAAATGTGTGAGATCGCAGATTTTCCATATTTCTCTTGTGGTAGTGCATGTTTAACTTTTTTTTTTTGCTACCCATAAACCAAAATTCTGACAGTGACACCTTTAAAAAAAATAACTCAGAAATTACGCCAGACTTCCAAATTTCAATACTAAGATAGTAGAGCAAGATTATTAAATAATCAATTTATAGGCTTAGAGAGGAAAGTTAAGTGATAGAAAACCAGACAGCACAGATTTGCTAAGAACAAATTATGTCAAGCCAATTTAATTTCCTCCTCTGACAGGATAACTGTCTCTGTCAATGAGGAAGAAGCTCCAGTTGTGCTATATATTGATTTCAGTAAGGATTTTGACATTGTCTCATGTGACATTCTCATAAGCAACATGCAGTCCACGTGAAATTACCATACAAATGATTTAAAAACTTCACTTGAGCAGAAGCTGTCAGTGATTTTTTATTAAATAAAGGCACCAATTCTCGTGTAGCATTGCAGAAGTCTGTCTTAGACCTGGTTCTAATCTGTATTTCCAGTAATGTGCTGTGTGATAGTGTAGATGGCGCATTTACAAAATGGCACCACAGGGGGTGGTGCAAATTCTTTAAGAACTGGTGCAGAATTTAGAAATGTCTTCATCAGTTGAAGAAGTGATCCAAATTGGTGATGAGATCCGGTAAAGACCAGTCCTACCTTTCAGGAGAAATCAAATGAATAAATGCCAAAATATGGAAAGGAGCAATACTATAGAAAAAAGGATCTAAAAGATCTAATGGATGACAAGATAAAAATGAATTACAAATACTGAATTGTTGGAGAAACCACATTTTATTTCAGGATTATCACATATAATACGTGGACAGAAATTATCCTGTTCTACTTAGTGCTGATGAGGCCTCATATGACCACATTTTAAGGAAATGTAGATGTAGGCAAATCCAGAGGAGAATGGCAGGACAAGAGTTTTAGTAGGAGTGACACTGAAGAAATGGAATGGGAGGATAAATGAGGAGGACATGTAGTCTTCCACTATAGAAGATAGTATACTAAAAGGGACAGTAACTGAATGTTTTTTCTCTGTGCTGTGCTTGCAGGGCAGGGAAATAAAATATTGTCTTAATATCTAGTAAGGGAGATCTAGGAATATGTTGTAAAGATAACAAAGCAATGAGTGGAACCAGACTATGTAAGTGTTTCGTTGGAGTTTTAAAAAATGGGTTTGATATGTGCTGGGCTTTCTCAGTCTTTCACTTCAACAGTTCTGCAATTGTTGAAAACATTGCTTCTTTATTCTTGTAAACTGCATGCTTCAGATAGTTACTTCTCTTTACCATTTTTGTTATATTTTATGGTTTCTTATAACTAAGAGGTGGCTAGATTTTAAAGCTTATAGAATTTTCTCCCCAGAAATCAGATGCACTTTTTAAAATTCTTTGGGATACTGGGGTAAAATACAAAATATCAGCAAACTATTGTAAAAATAAAAAAAGAAATCAAAAGGACAGGTTTGTGAAAGGCATAGTTTATTTACACTGTTCCAGTTTTCAGAAAAGGGGTTGTCTTTATTCTCCCATCCACTGCTGACTCTGTTGAGGTATATGATACTGGACTATGTCTTTCCTCTCACCTCATATTATTTTACACGGTAGGGTTTCTACAGCTGGGAACTGTACATTGCAATTTAGTGTAGGAGTTTATAGCTTGATTCTACCTACCAAGCACAAGCACACAGATTACCTAAAAGCCCTTTGAAATCTGCAAGCTTTTTGTATAATTTATAGGCTGTTGGGTATACTGATGAGTATAAATGCATGCTCTTTTGAAGCAATGCTCTTCCACTACAGAAAGAAGAAACAAGGACTGGTGTTGGGCATAGTATATATGTGTAAGCACAAGCTTGCACTGATTTTCTGTGTAACTATGCCGTCTTGTACCAATGAGCAGTCTGGGTTGCCTGCTGAATGGCAGATTGCTGGAAACAAGGAGAGTCTGCCAAAGAAAGGATGGTCACAACCTTGCCTTGTTTCTTTTATTTTTTCTCTAGGAATCCACTACCAACCATTGTTTGAACTGTTTTTCCTCTGCTCTGGAATAGGAAACAGGCCCTGCAGTCACTGTGATCCCTCACGTCAAGTGGCAACATCCTGGATCTGTGAAGCCAGGATCGCACTGATTTATGGGAAGATCCTGCTGCTTATTAGGGGAAAAGGAGATAAAGGGGGAAATAAAACTTGGATGGGGAAAACCTGCTGATCTGTATGGAAGAACAGAGCGGTAAGAGGAAGGGTAAAGCATTGCTGGTGTAGGCCAGGGGTAAAAGGATTATGATGGGTACTCCACTCTGTCCCATCAACCTGAAGTCCTTCTCTGCAGAAGACAGAAAGTGGTGTAGTGGAAAGTTTGTACATGGGAAGAGCTCCAGGATTATAGGGTCATGCCCACAGAGAGGTGAGGTAATGCCAAGAGCAGCCATGTCCCCAGAGTTACAGTTCCTACCATGAGTGTTAGTGAAGGGTAGTGCCATAAGAATCAGTAATGGAGGACAGTGGTGGTGCCTGGGAAAGCAGTGGTCAGGGTGATTATTTATTCCACTCTTCTTCTTCTCCCTTACTTTGATCCAGTGCAAGGTAGGAAAAGGGCAGAGAGAAATCTCCAGGAGTACGATCTACTGTCAGCATGGCCCCCTCCCAAGCCGCAGGGCTTCTCTGCCTTATTGCTGGAGATGGCACGCTGGCCTACAGAGGTAAGCCTGCTGTTTATCTTCTCTCTCACCTAGAGGCATGGTACACACTGAAGCTGATACAGAGAAGGGTTTCTATAATTTATTATGACTTTTTTCAAAACAACAATCAAGTTTGCACAGCATATACAATATGTTATAGATCCATTCATTCTTGGAAAAAATCTGTACTTGCAGTACTACCAATAGCAGTTCTTCCCAACCCCAAGCTTTCCTTATGCAATATTTAAAAACACAACAGGGTCCATGTACTGTGAATCAGAATCAATGGTCACAGTAGAGAAGTTCCAGAATGATAATGAAATGGATGCTTATATGTAAAAATAGTACCCCATTCATCCTGTGAATTGAAATGAGGATAAGGAACTTGAGCAAATTAAGTTTGCTCAATGACATCATTAAGTACTCAAACACTTAATTGCACTGCCTGGCAAGGGAACTAATTTTCTATATGATATTCTTCCATGGTTTTTTTAGAACTATGAGGCTGGAATGAGTGAAGGAAGAGAAAAATGCCTGGTAAATTGTCCTTGCATATTCCAAGATTCCTCAGAGTCTTAGCAAAGTTTTTTTTTCCCCGTATGAGTGATTATGAGAAATCTCTGCTATTGAAGAGTACATGCAGCGAGGTTATTCACCTCACAGATCTCCTTACTGTTGCAAAAGTAGTCTGAGATACAAAAAAGTTTGATCCATTTTCTGGAAATAAAAGTAAAGTTTCCTCTTCCATTGAACAGATATCTTATGTGAGAGCTGAATCTTGTTTCTTAGTCCTAGCCAGCAAGACCACTGCAAACACTGACTTTTAAGGTTTGCCAGCTTGGTTTCTGTTAGATCTACAAAAATTACTGTTCCAGCCAATGGGATGGAACTCAAAGGCTGCCAGAGGAAGATGAGATAAAAAGATCCATTTTGGTGCCTGAATCTGACATTAGTGATAAGGCATTTGTCCAAATAAGAAGGACATGGTTATCTGAGTAGAAATTTGATTAATCCAAGTGCATATTAATAATAGGCTTTACCTGAATAAGAATTTCACACACATTGCTTTGGGATATCTGGGTAACAAAGTGGTGGTACTGAAGCATACAACTTCTTGTTCGAACCCCTACATTCTGGATGCTGATATCTGGATTTCTATAGCTGTTAACTTCAACAGTAGCATAATTATTCTCTAGAAGAAAACTGAACACTCTGCAATGTTTTTGTTGTAAAATATTTACTGCCTTTTTATGGAAAATAACATTAAATATTTCCTCCCCAAGAAATTCTGCAGTTCCTAGGAACACTTGCATGCAACAAAATTTCACCCCTTCCCCCACATACTCCCAAGACTTCAAATACAAGTGTCCATGTTTCACACTTGGAAAGAGACTTTTACTGAGAATATTGTGCTAATATTAGTCTGTAGAGCACTCCACCCTTCCTCTACTTTTGATCTTGGCTCACCAAGCCTGACTGCTTATGTCCTACAGTGCTAAAGAATTACAGATCCATTTTGGGCAGCAGATGTTACATGTTGGGCTTCTGATGTGAATTATAGGTGCAATACTGATGCTACTTTTACTTTACAGCTCCTAGGAGTGATTCCCTCTTCTTGAATCTGAAATCATGCTCTGTCCATGTTTGTTATCTGCGAGGACAAGACACAGATTTCCAGCAGCTTCCTTTCCACAAATCCTGTTTAGTACATAAAGGAAACCAGGCCATGTGCTCAAGATGAGTGCTATTAAAGGCTTCAAACAGGTACTGGTCTGGATGATTATAAAGCAGTAGGAGGCTTAGCAGTAAGAACACCACTGTACACATTAAAAAGAAAGCCTACACCTAGGTTAGGTAAATAAATTATTTTTTGTGGCTTTCTAAAGTGCTAATCTTGGGTCTTAAAGTTTAGCAATCTTTTAACTTGGTTAACTGAGTTTAGTATATGAGGACCTGGTCTAGTGGGAGGTGTCCCTGCCCATGGCAGAGGGGTTGGAACTAGATGATCTTAAGGTCTCTTCCAACCCAAACCATTCTATGATTCTATGATTCTATGACACGGAAGAAAAATGTATGAACCACTGAATGAGCAATTGCAACATCAGGATAAGAGGAGATACCCTGAACTAATGGAACACACTGAATACTTCTGTCTATGTAGCTTAGAAGTTAGTCATAATTTGCATAAATGGAAAAGCCCTCTGAAAGAATTTCAAAAGAAGTCAGATTTTTCTCATGGTACATAGACTCTGAAGATATATTTTTTCTATCAACAAGAACAAATACTTGACACTTCTTTCAGAGGACAAGAAGAAAGCAAGCTGGAGTACTGCTAATACCTGCCAGTTTATTGCAGCACCTTTGAAATAGTTTTATCCTAATGTCAGTTGAAGAAGGTGGCTTGACCTTGCATGTTCCTATTCAGGAATATTGGAAGAGTTGTGATCAGCTTATGAAGAGAAAACTGCATTAAAGAGAAGTTTGAAGCATTGCTCTGGCAGTTTTCTAGTGTAATGAGAGAAGCTAAATCATGCAGGAAGGATGAGAATAGCATTTCGATTCCTAGTGAAAAGATAATAATTATGATAAGCATGAATTTTGCCATCTTTTGTAACTTACTGTACCACTGAAGTAGTTTTTCTTAGTATTAACAAGCTCATCTGGAGGTCAAATGCTGTGTGACAGGAGATTTTTAGACTCACTTGGTACTCTGGAGTCTCGAAAGGGACAAGCAGTACCAATGCAAGTGGGCTGCAGCAAGCACACAAGAACTTTTATAGTTCCTCTTGGGACATTAATCTGCCTCTTGACTCATAGAAACCGATTCCTTTGTCCCATATTCTTTCCAGTCATTAAGGCATAGGAGCATGCCTCTGTGATACTATCTGAGCAAAGTGGGGCGAAGAGAGTTAGACCAGAGCACACAAACCTGGAAAGTATGGGAGGGACAAGGGATCCTTTGGGCACAGAGTGACAGAGCATGAGCTCAGTCCTCAGGAGATAAAAGGAACCAATCCAAGCACTGCAGAGCCCTGATGTATCACAGATACGAGGCAGATGTTTGCAGCATTTGCTCCACTGCCAGATTCTTCTGTTGTTTCTGGGCGATCATCCATTTACTCTGTTGCCTCAGCTACAAGGTTTTTCTTTCCTGCCTGACAGCTGCTGATATCTGTTTTGGCAACAATACTTATACTTCTGCTTTACTTGCTCAGCCTTCATCGTTTAAAGAGAAACTTGTTTTTCAACATATAATTTCAAAATTTCTGTGACTGATCAGTGTTCTCCATGGAAAATCTTTTTCCTGCCAACAAATTCTAAATGTGGGAATCTCTCCATGGAGAGATTATCAAGAGAGGTAAGGAACAAGAATCGCTGAAAAGAATATGAACTATAGAACCTTATCAGTAGATAGATATTTTCCTATAAAATCATCTGGTATCCTAAAGAATATCAGTTTTTCTATAAAATTTCTATTATGAGTTACCTTCCAAAAGTCAAAACTAAAACACCTCCAATTGGAAGATCTGAATTTTGAAATTTCCTTGAAATCACGCAAAACAGAACATGTAGATACTTTCTTCACATATCATGTGATCTAAAAATTCAGGAATATAATTCAGTTTCTACATGCACAGAAGAATTTAGGGACGAAAACTAAATGCAGTTGTGGGCTTCCAAGTTATTCTTAGTTTCAAGAATAAAACAAACTGCACAGTCTACACAGCATGTGTTATTAACTGTGAACACGAGCAAATGAGAATGGTGAGGAGAAAAATGGAATAACCAACAAATAAGCTCAACTCAGTGATGAAACTTTTGCTTCTTTCTTAAAAGTGTTTAACAGAAGTAATTCATGTAATGCAGAAAATTTTAGCAACATCAGAAGAACTCCTATTCTTTCTCCCTGCCCTCCTAGATGTCATTGTGGTTGTAGAAGAGGCAGGACAGCCTCGAAAATGGATTTGCTGCATTCAAACCTGTTACAACTGGTTTGCACACTGGATTGCTACAGTGAAATTTGGTGTAAAATGGCAGTTTTGCATCATTCTACAGAAGGAAAAGGCATAAGGAACCTTTTCTGTTAATTTGTCATTTGGTGTTAAGGTATATTGCAGTTATGACAAATGTAACCGTATTTCATTGTTCTCTGCAGAACTCTTTTGATCATGCCTGAAATACATGTCAGTACTGCAGGTATGAAAGAGACAGTTAAAATATAACTCATGCTGAACATGATGCATACCAATATCACCTCTGTAACTGGTATCTATGGATTCTTGTTGGTAACAACGCTGAAATTGAGTGAGGAATGGGCTATTTTCATCCTATTCTCCTTACTTACCTCAGTCAGTGTCAAGAAAAGACTTGGTCTGAATTATTTTCTGCTACGGTCTTTGTCATGAAAATGGAGCATCGGGACATTCATTTCCATCAGAAGAGAGTGAGAGGGGCAGAAGCAGGAACTGAATACTGCAGATCATTTCCAGAACTTTAGATGGAACATTGCTGATATTATTATGAATGTAAATAGCAGAAATGTAGGTTACAAAATAAAAGTCAGAATTTTTTAGGAAAAGTGTATGTTAAAAATGTTCACAGCTGAAATAGTATGTCAGTTGCATGCGTAGATTTTCACAATCTCCAAAATGGTTTAGGAATACAAATTCCATCATTTGCAATAGCACAGTTCCAAAGGTCAAGAAATACTTTTAAATATTTGACTCACAGTCTTATTGCATACAAAGGAATAATTTCTTTTCAATTATGCAAACTTCCACCCCTAACAATGTAGGAGGGTTTCACATCTGACAGTTCAGACCATCAGAATTCCCAGGCTGAATCACACAATGCAAAGGGCTCGTGGCACTGTGTTAGTGGTGCTGCTCTGTGCTGCCATAGGCATTTTGTTATCTTGTTTATACGATGAGGGCACTAATAAAGTTTGGGCACAAGAAACAGTAGCACAGCATGAATCTTTCACTTTTACAACCACAAGAATGAATACAGTGCACAAGCAATGCTGTTTTCTTGTGTGATTTGTTGAAAGTCTGCAAAGTGAGGAACATTTCCAAAAAAAAAACAACCAAGCACAGGGGCACAGAGAGTTCTGTTTTTAAACCTGAATGTTAAGACAACCAGCCTATCTGATTAAGTTATCACTTGGTAATTTGTGGGGACTGAAACTGCCTTCATTTTGCTCTCTCCCTTTTCACCATTCCTCTTACTGTGTCTCTGTATCATGATGCTGCATACAGGGTTCCAGTCAAACAGCCATTTGACTACTACTGGGAAAATTCACATGCATACTTTGCCCTGACCTGCTTAGACTCCCTGTAGCTCCATTCTTTGATCCCCCCCTTTCCCCGTTTCCCCAAGCAGTCAGGCTGAAAAACATGATGCACTACTCCCCTCACTGATCACTATGCAAATCCCATTAAACAGGGCTTTTTTTTCTCCTCTCTGATCTCTAGGGAAACCTCCAAAGTTCACTCCCTTCCCACTCCTTTGGAAGGGAGTATTCTCTTTGAAATTTCCTTTGAAATAAAGGAGGTGTGTCCGATGCCAAGCAGAAAGTTGTGAGGAAATGCATCAAAACTCAGGAATTCATATTTCCGATCCACTCACCTAATAACTAAGAATGGTTGTAGTAAAATACGATGACTTCATATAAAAAAAAATATCCTGAAATCAACCGAAAAAGTACCTACTGTCAGTATAACAGGCCTGATAATACTTGAGGGAATAAGATCCTAATTTTTCTTGGCTACTATTTCAGCAGTATAAGCGATTTAACCAATTTTGTTCTCTCACCCTGAACATCCTGCTTTAAGTTTTTCCTTCTTTTAATCATGCACAATTGGAAGGGACTTTTATTGGAATTAGGCCCCAGCATTTGAATCTACTAACATGAGGGGTTGGGGGAAATCAGTGATTCCTGAGATAACAATTACTCATAGGAGAGAGAGAAGTAAAAAAACTTCAGTCAGGATCGTGAAACATTGAGAGAACACTCCCCTTCTCTGATGCTGGAGGAAGAGGATAACTTCCAGAGATCTGTCAAATAATTGCAAGTTAGTCCCTAGTCTGGAAGCTATAGATCTAAACCAGGAAACCCTGCTGTGCATTCTGTAACCTGTATTTACTCTTCAAAGTCAGCTTTGATTTCATAATGCTGGCAGGGTCTGCTAGCACAGTAATTGAAGCTTTTGTATTTTAAAAGACTTGCAAGTAATATTCCTAGGATTTCTAGGGGAAAACGCTTCTTACAGAGGTGCACTTTTTCCTTTTAAAGATGATGTGCATTTTTGCCAAATATTTCAGTTGAATTGGATGTGATTATAAATAGAGAAGCATCTGAGGCTTCGACTCACTTCTCCCCTTTTGCCTGGCACTCCACCCCCTCAGCTCTTCCAAACACTTCATATTTCTATGAAGAAAGAATCTGTTTATTCTGTTTGGTCAATTAGCAAGATATGTTCCATAAGCAGAGTAAAAAGTGAACTTTTGCCACCAGTTGGCAGACTTCACTCCCATTCAAATAGGAAACGACTTTGTGTGCTTTTTTGCAGCTCCCCTCCCCCTAGTCCCTTAGTTTCTTGGACAAAACCAAGGGAAAATCAAATTCCTTCCCCAGCTCTCTGAAGCTGTTCCTTGGAATACTTTATTTTTAAAGCTAACACTTGTTCATCTTTATACCCATCCCATGACTGTTTCCAACGCAGCTCTCCCCACATCTTAGCAGAGCCTTCCTGTTCCCATTTTCCCTCTTTAACAGTTGAGCCCAGGGAAAGTGCACTGCTCATTTAAACACTGCTTTGCAACTTTGTGTACAAGGCCAATTAAAATCAAGTAGCCAAAGTAAATAATCGAGCTAACCCTCATGTTTGAGGAAAAGGGAGTTGCATGAGGAAGAACATAGAGAGGCCAGCAGGAACGGCTTATAGATTAGGTGTGGTTTAGACTTCTGGTATTGGAGTGTGGATTTGATGTACAGACAACCGTCATCTTTGACAATCAACACAGTGGACCTACCTATTAAGGCTTTCTATCCCCTTATGACATGTGTTAGAGTTGGTCGTTCCTTTCTCACTCACTTATTCCTACTTTTGGACAAGATACTATTTTAAAACATTTTATTTTGTGTTAATAAGCAGAATTTTATTATTATTTTTTTCTGCACGTATGGTTAGGAAGTCCTATAAGACCAAAGAATGTTCTTTTCATAGTGACTAGCTACAGAACCAAGAAAGTCATCCTACATCTTGAGGCTAGTTTATGTGGATATCAGGCAAATATTCAGGGCACACCGTTAAAAAAGAGATATTTCACAGAACAGAGAAAATATTCATCTGGTTATTTAGCTAAGTCACAAACCCATACAGATCAGAAATGTGACGAAAAATCATATTTTCAGGAGTATTTCAGAGTCAAATCCTCAGTGGGTACAAATGGGTGGGGCACGGGAGAGAGTATTTTGTGTTTATTTGCAGGGGGCATGACATTTGTATCAAGTGGGATAAGCAGATAGTAAGGTCTTATATATTATCATCAGAAGCTTGTCTTTCAGAGAATGGCAAATACAAGGACACACAAATACAAGAATAATCTATTCATGTGGAACTTAAAGAATTTTCATCCCTAATATTTTCTGTGAAAATAACTGCACAAAGAGTCAGCAGCATTCTTGCTTACCTCAGGCTGTCTCTGAAAGACATGTAATGCCAGGGAGGTTTGTGTCAGACTGTAGATGAATGTCCTGACTAGCAGTGGAGAAAATTCTCGTATGTCAGTTGACAAAAATATATCAAGAGCCAGGTTTTGCAAGTTGCAGGTATCCAGGTGAGAGTTTTAGTAGTGACAATAATAATGATAATAATGGACCCTTTTTTTTTGAAGCTGATAAGCAGTTGCTACAGCTCAATGCTAGATTCACCAGCAGGTGGGTGACAGCAAATAAACTACAGCTGTGTTTGCTGTGGCTCTCATTTTATTTTGAATTATTTATAAATAGCACTACCAGCAATTTAGGCATTACTAAATGATATGCCCTTTAGATGATTAGTTAATTTTTTTTCTCTGGAACACATTCTAACTGAGCAGGTAGGAGCTAGATGGAAGATAATGTCAGACAGGTGCAGAGTACAATTCTTTTCAGATCTCTGACTCCTGTTGTCACTTCAGCAATAATGAAGGTTTGAGTGAGCTTTTGAAAAGGAAATTCAGCTAGAGCTTTAATTTAACAATGTGCTACAAAGCACCCGACCACACAAATATTCCTCAAGCAGCACCATCTGGATATGTCACAATGTTGACAGAAAAGTAGCCTAAAAATTTAGTGAGATGAAGTAAGACTTATTGTTCTGCCTCAGTCTTCTCCTCATGCAGAACATACTGGTATCCTGTTACACCACCCCTAAAAAACAGCAAATGCTAATACTATGTCAATCTCCCATATGATGTCCCATTCAATGGTGCATCACTGGTGTGCCACTTGTGCTTTTGATGCTCTTCTGTTACTGCACCTGGAATACACACAGCTGTGACGTGCTCAGCCCGAGGTGACATTTTGCTTAGGCAATCATTCATCTGTCGCTTCTCACTTGCTCCTTCAGCCAACACTTCATTCAAGCTGCTAATACCTGAATATCTATGCTGGGGTATTTTTTTGGTTTGTGTTTTTTTTTGTTGTTGTTGGTTTTTTTCCCCCTGTTCCATTTCTCATACTCAGAAGAGATTCCTTGTAAATATTTTCAAGCATCTGCTTTGCAATACATCCTCTTCAAATTTGCATTTCCAAGTACACATGCAAAATATTTGACAAAGACAGCTGTCCTGTCATACTGCCCAAGCATGTCTTTTTCTTACCTTGTCCTCCCCTGCCTGTCTGAGAGCATCTGTTGTCCTGTCTCCTAAATTATGAGCACTTTCGCAGAATGTGGCAGAACTTACTTTAACTGCTTACCCATCACTGCCAAGTGTCCTAGTTGTTGGACGGGGAGAAAAGGCCTTTCTGTCCCAGTACAGGTTAAGTCTGTTGCGATACCTTATAAAAAGTAATGCCTGAACTGTGAATGAGGGTTGAGGATATAAACATGTGACCTCCTTGTGCCCAGTGCTATTTGTTCTTCCACACAGAGATAAAAGGGAGCTGTATAGACTAAGAAATGCTTTTAGCAAGAAAATATCAGGAACAGATTTACTGAACTAGACCTTTCTTTCTACTGCACAGACTGACACATCAGCTGTGGAGCAAATCCTCCTCCAACACAGCAGAGAGACCTTATGCTCAAAAGGCAGCATGGTGCCTCAGGAACTGAGACCTCTGACATACAAAATAGGGACATGCAGTTAGTGTTTTGGTTGTGTGCATACCCTGATCTTATCTGTATCAGTTCTGCTCCACGAGGTAGTGGGAGCTTGGAGTGGGGCAAGGACAGTGCAGACCCTCTGCATCTCCTGTACTTGTTTATTCAGTAAGGAAAGGTAACTGCAAATGATGTTTCACAACCCCAGCTGGGTATGCTATAAAAGCAACATGTCACATTTTCATATTATGAAAGGCCAGGAGTCACTGCTCATGGTCCCCTCACTGCAAAAAACTCCAAATCCAGAAACAACTGAGGAATAGAAAGCATCTCATGGCAGTTTATTATCCATTTCCAGAGGACTCATGGAAAGAATCAGAACAGTGGGGAGAAGAACAAAAGGAAGAAAGATGAAGTGCACCACAAGGATGCCCAGGGAACCCAAAAATGGACATTACAGTCCAAAAGAAATTTTACTTCTGCGCTGTCATGGACAAAAAAGTTTCAAGTCCAGGAAGCTGAGTTTGTTGCCAGTCCAAACAAAACTTCTGATCGCTAATTTGGGCACTGAGGAAAGAGGTGCACAATTACACATCTATTCACTGCACACCTGTCCTCACACCCCCACCTGTCCAAACGTCCCCTATTTTCACCATGGTTTACATTCTGCCTGTCAAATCCTTCCCAGTGAGGCAGCAGGTGGTGTAGAGGCTGGGGTCATCGCGCAGGTGATGCTGTTTCCACCCTTTGCTTCTCGCTGATCTCCCTCCCACGCTGTCCCTTAGTGTCCCTGCCCCGCTGTGGGTTACCCACAGCTGCGCTCCCTCAGGCTGTTCCTGTCCCTTTTGGCTCAGGGCGTCCCCCTCCAGCCTCTCCCCTGCAACTGCCAGTTTCTTTCTTAAATATGCTTGTGTAGGAGCGCTGTATGCTCCTCAGGTTTGTTCCCCTATTTCGGGAGGGTTTTTCCAGTGCTGTTCACCTCAGCCTCGGAGCCGTCGGGAAGCGGCCATGGCCAGCTCAGGGCAGTGGTGGCCTCCTACTGCCCAGGGCACCACTGACGCTCCCACAGCTGCGCCAGCCCTGAGACTTGTGCCCGTTACACGCAGGCTTATGTTTTCCTTTTACTGGTGGGCTGTGCATGAGAAACAACGTTCAGAGAATAAGAAAGAAAGGCAATAAATGGAGTAAAGGCTCAGAAATCTCCAAGGAATTGGAGAAATGCTAAAAGGGAGAAAAGAAGAAAAAAAAAAATCCTTGTCTGGAAGAGGCATCAAGCTGCTGTGCCCTTATTTCCCTGTATCCCTTCCCACATTCCTTTTACCCCTAGTTGTACCCCGCATCCTCCTCAGCAGGGAGGCCTGTGGCCTGCCTGGGGCACAGGCCTCTGCCGCCATCCTGGGCCTCCCCTGGTCTGCGTCCCCGGCTCTGTCAGCCCAGCAGTCATGGGGGGAAGCGTGAGCTTCTCCCCACTTTTTTTTTAGCTTCATCAGCTCAAGGCCTGACAGAAAAGAAGGGGAGGGGAGGGGAGAAATCTGCTTGGTCTCCCCACAGCATGTGGTTCACACACCTGTGCATGTTACCTATGAGGTAGAAATGAAGACACACACACACAGAGCACCCTTCCCCTTTATCTTCGCTGGAGGATGTTGGAAGGTAGATTGCTAATTCAGTAACGTTGAAGTACGATTTATAGCCCATGTAAACAGGTGAAGTGTAGCTCGCGATCACCCTCAACTAAATGCAGCAGGGTGCCTGTTCTGCATATGGACAGACCTTGGTTCTACTGAAATTGAGCAAGCAGCAGTGGCGGAGCACCCGGTGGTACAAGGGGAAACAATCTCCATGCCATCAGACTTCCTACAACGGGTTCATATTGGAAACAGCACGCTTCTGTAAATACTGAGCAGAGTGCTAACTCTTAACCCTGCCTCTGCATTTCCATCACTTTATCCTAATTGCTTTTAATTTATTTTCTAGATTTGCTGGAAGGCAGTGTTTCCCTGGCACAGGCTTTATATAGATCAGTCCCTTTGCAGCCTTTCAGATTCAGTGTACAAATTTGCATTCTACAGTAATGTGGGATGGAAAGCATGAAAAGGTGGTCAGGGTAATTTCTAGTGCATGAGATCTTATACAATGTTGTGATAAGCTTTGCAATCACTGGATCATTACACTAATTGTTTGTCACTGTGCACATGTGCATATAATCAGCAGTCTTTAGCGGAATACATTACATTACTCCTGTGTCGGATATGGTGTGTCTCAATCCATCAAGAGGATGAGTTAGAAATGGCTAGAAATGAATGTAGGAAAGCATCTAAGCCAGAAGCAGAGGTTCTAATTATTTCACACTAAGTAGTTCCCATATTCGCCAAACTGAGTTGTCATGCTGCTATTGATTATAATTGTCTTCTGTCATTGCAGATGATCACTCTGTGATTTCTGTGTCTAATGAAAATTCATTTTAACTAGAAAATTGTTTTTGTACTATCCTGGGTTTACTTAGAGAAGCTTCTGAGCTGTTAGGGAAGTGTCTGTGCTGCCACTTTTACCTCTTAACACATCTTGAAACTATTTGCTATGCTTAATAAAACTTCATTGAGAAAATTTAAATTGGTGCATTTAATTCTTTAGTGCACCTCATAGTACTGACACATAGAAGACATTTCTGGTTTTTGTAGTATGAATGTAGATAATTAGTACAAAATAAAAGGAATAATTTGTTTTTTTCTATGTACATGTTATTACAAACAGAGAGGAAGTTAATTGAAGTTACATCCCTTTTGGAAAGCTGTGTGATACAATGAATCAGTAAAAACCAACTATTGAAGCTCAGTGACATCTGCCCACTGTAAGCCACCAGAGGTGCTATCAGTCAAAATAAGTCTGAAAGAGCCTTCAGCACTGAGATTAAAATCAAACAAAAGCAGGCCTTTTAAAGTGGCATAAAGATGGTCAAACCTGTCTTTTAACTCTAGTCTTTAATTCAGTGAAGGCTGAGGGTCTCATCTCACCTCCTCCTTCTTTCCAGCCTTAACAATCGATTGAAGCCTTGTTGAAAGACAAAAGAAGAGGATGCCCTGGGGCAAACCTGACCTAGTAGGAAATCATGGTCCTGGTTTCTCTATCATCAGAGTCGATGTAGCAAAGAGGAACAGTCCCCTTCATTCATTTGGTCTAGAACTACATCTTAACTCTTGAACTAAATTTCTGTAAGGCGATGTGGGGCTCTACTGAAGCAGTGTGAGTGGGAAGGAGAAAGGGGAGACAAAGGGAGAAATTGCTCTTCCTGATGGAGAGTTTCCAATTATGCAGTTTTATTGTGGGAAATACACTGAAAGAAGGAGCTACCTGTTATCTTGTTACCCTCTCAGATATATATACATAGACAAAGTCTACGGCTACTGGTCTGGGTACTGGACACGTAATGAGCTGTTTTGATTATGCTAGAAAATGGATGAACAATAACTGCAAAAGCCAAACTTCTGCTGTGAAAGACCACACGTGCTTTTAAGAAGATACAATTGCCATTGTGTCATCTGTCATTTTGAGGATGTCGTGTTGTAGAGGGAAGCACTGATATCTGAGGCCGGTGATATTCATGTTGTGTTTGTTATTGCATGGTGTAGATGCTAGGGGAACAGACAGCTGAACTTCAACAAGAGGAATAATGTTGATTTACTAATAAGACACTATTTCTAAAGATAAAGCATATATGTTCATTTCTGCAACAAGTTTCATAGCTGAAGCCTTTAGCATTACTATAATGTAACAACATACCAATAAGTAACATCATAAAAACAGTATTATATATGAAATGCTTAGAAAAATGCTGTGTTTTAAAGCTTTTTAAGTCATTTACAGCTGAGCTATAAGGATATTACAAAGAATTTATGAATATATTCCAAATGACATTTTAAAAGCAATTAATTCTTTTCCTACTCTGACCTATGTTATGTAGGCAAAAGACAGAGAAAAGATGGGGAACGACAGAAAAAAAGCAGTAAAAATAATGCAATTTATTCTTATTATGGAAAACTGTCCTGGGTTGCAATATATATATATATAAAATGGATTTTCTGCAGTTCCCAGTTTATCTTCAGATGTCTTAAACCTTTTGCAAGTTGCTAATATAGGACATGATATCCACTTTTAGTCAAGTTGAGCAAGATGTACCTCCAGTGTTTGGCACACCTGTATCTATTTTATTGACCTAAGAGAAAATACTAATCAATCTCAAGCCTTCTCCTCACTCTTGCATTCATTTGGTGGCCTCGTAAAAAACTTTGCTGGGTTTTACGTCCTTATCAGCTTTTTGTGAATATCCTTTGATGCACAGAAGGAACCCAGGGAATACCCTACTTTGGTGGTTTGTCAAAAATGGAAAATCCAGTCAAGGCTTACTGAAAAGTCAAGTTATAGTGGTATTGTGGTCCAGCTTTTCAGATTGTCAGTCCTTGAAATTTTAACACTACTCACCTCCCGCACTGTTATTTACTTTGCCTGATAAAACAACAAAACATGCTGGCAGAGAATTATTCTCCTGTTGCATTTCTCTCCTACAGGCAATGGAAAAATACTTAGAAATAAATTACTGGAGCATGAGTGCCATTTCTCAGAATTTCACGGGCTGTAGTCTTTGATGCTAACACAGTTATTGTACAATATGCTTCTTTATGTAAATACTAATTGTACATAAAATCACTACAGCAAAATAAAAATACCTCAGATGCTCAGCAATAGATTATGCCTCAGAGGTGGTGATTTTACAGTAAAGATTTCCTTATCTTTTTTCCCTCCTGAGAGAGCAATTGTCCTGAAACACCAAGGTGAGTAGTGAGGTTGATGTGCTTGAGGGAAGGTTACCATTCAGTGGGACCTTGACAGACTTAAGAACTGGGCCAATGTGAACCTCATGAAGTTTGATTGCAAGTGGCCCTGCAGAGAAGGACCTGGGGGTACTGGTGGACAGAAAATTAGATATGAGCTGGCCATGTGTGCTTGCAGCACAGAAAGCCAAACATATCCTGGGCTGCATAAAAAGAAATGTGGCCAGCAATTTAAGGGAGGTGATTCTCCACCTCTACTCTCATGAGACCCCACCCGGAGTGCTGTGTCCAACTTTGGGGTCCCCAGCACAAGAAAGACATGGACCTGTTGGAGTGGGTCCAGAGGAGGGCCACCAAAATGTCAGAGGAATGGAACACCTCTCCTGTGAAGAAAGGCTGAGAGAGTTGGGGTTTTTCAGACTGGGGAAGAGAAGGCTCCAGGGAGACCCAGTTGCAGCCTTTTCAGTACCTAAAGAGGGGTTATAAGAAAGATGGAGGGAGACTTTTTACCAAGGCTTGTAGTGACAGGACAAGGGGTAATGTTTTAAACTGAAAGAGGGTAGATTCAGACTGGACATGAGGAAGAAATTTTTTAAGGTGAGGGTGCTGAGACACTGGAAGAGGTTTCCCAGAGAAGCTGTGGACGTGCCATCAGTGGAAGTGTTCAAGATCAGGTTGGATGGAGATTTGAGTAACCTGATCCAGTTGAACATGTCCCTGCCGTAGCAGAGAGGGGTTAGGCTAGATGATCTTTAAAGTTCCTTTCCAAACCAAACCATTCTGTGATTCTATAAAACCTCACCTTTCAAAAAAAATATTGTACAACTATTTGTTATAAAAATTCCTTGCTAGATCTTTTGTAAATGTACTGTGGGGATCTGCACTGAAATCGCAGATAATTAACACCAGGGCTTTTCACATTCTCATGTTCCCTATTCAACTGCCTGATAATTTCTGTTCCTTCTTTCCAAAATATGTTAGCTTCCAGATACATAGCTGTCTTGATCTTTAACTGATTCAGCAAAAACCTCAGGGTTCCACCCTTACAGAGTTCGCAGTACTTTACAGGCATAAAGTTAGGGCTGGACAAATTTTGTACATCAGGCAGTGAGACACTGAGTAGGACTGGATTTTGATGTCAGTTGGGAGCTGCTGAATACTTCGCCATTTCATTCCAGACCTAAGCTTCTTGACAACATTTTTAACATAAAGCTATAGAGCTCTCTCTATGGATATTAACCATAAAAAGAGGCTAATATTTTGAGGACATTCAATGAGTGTCACCAAAATGTATTTTCAAGCTTCACTTTTTATTATACACAAGCTACTGTGATAAAAAGCATTAGGGTTGCAAAGACAAGTGCTCTAAAGCAATATTCACTCTGTACTTTCTTCCCTTGTGATCTCTCTCGAGCAGACACTTTTATATTTATCCATCAAATACCAAGCTCATTCTTGGGGATATACAAATAATTAATCCTAATAATAGATGCTGCAGAGAACCAATGCCATCATGACATTTTGGATTTAATGTGGATGACATAAGTAGTTCATTTTCATTTTGCAATTGGAAAGCATTTTCTGCAGACTGTAACTCTCTCTTCTTCCTACCTTATACGATAAATATTTTATCCCACAGACCTGACTGTCAAACCTGGAATATTTTCTAGGTTAATCAGTTGATTCCCATTTCATTATATCCTAGAGCAGAATTCTTCACTACTGCTGCTCATGTATCATAAAAGAACTAGAGCATGGCAGGCAATGTCCCATTATTAGTAGACCTTTCAAGCATCCGTGTACACAAGTGCTAAACTCTACCATCCATCACCACTGCACCATACTCATAGTTACATTCATAGAATCATAGAATCATAGAATCATTTAGGTAGGAAGAGACCCTTGGGATCATCGAGTCCAACCATCAACCCCACTCTACAAAGTTCTCCCTTACACCATATCCCCCAACACCACATCTAAACAACTCTTAAACACATTCAGGGATGGTGACTCCACCACCTCCCTGGGCAGCCTATTCCAGGGTCTGACCACTCTTTCTGTGAAGAATTTTTTCCTAATGTCCAGCCTAAACCTACCCTGCTGCAGCTTGAAGGCATTCTCTCTTGTTCTATCGCTAATTACCTGTGAGAAGAGACCACCACCAACCTCTCTACAATGGCCTTTCAAGTGGTTGTAGAGAGTGATGAGGTCTCCCCTCAGCCTCCTCTTCCTCCAACTAAACAGTCCCACCTTCTTCAATCACTCCTCATAAGATTTATTCTCCAGGCTCTTCACCAGCTTCGTTACCCTCCTCTGCACTTGCTCCAGCACCTTGATATCTCTCTTGTAGTGAGGTGCCCAAAACCGGACACGATACTCAAGGTGTGGCCTCACCAGTGCTGAGTCCAGGGGGACAATCACCTCCCGACTTCTGCTGGTCACACTATTTCTAATACAAGCCAGGACGCCATTGGCTTTCTTGGCCACCTGGGCACACTGCTGGCTCATGTTCATCCGCTTGTCAATTAGAACCCCCAGGTCCTTTTCTGCCAGGCAGCTCTCCAGCCACGTTTCCCCAAGCCTGTAGCGATGCATGGGGTTGCTGTGGCCCAAGTGCAGGACCTGGCACTTGGCCTTGTTGAAGCTCATACTGTTGGCATTGGCCCATCAATCCAATCTATCCAAGTCTCTCTGTAGAGCCTCCCTGTCCTCACGTAGATCAACATTCCTGCTTAACTTGGTGTCATCTGCAAACTTACTGGTGATACACTCTGTGTCCTTATCAAGGTCATCAATGAAGGTGTTAAACAGAAATGGTCCCAACACTGAGCCCTGAGGGACACCACTTGTGACCGGCCGCCAGCTGGATTTAACTCCATTGACCACCACTCTTTGGGACCATCCATCCAGCCAGTGCTTGATCCAGCAGATCGTATGCTCATCCAGGCCACGAGCCGCCAGTTTTTCCATGAGAATTGTATGGGGGACAGTGTCAAATGCTTTTCGAAAGTCCAGGTAGACAATGTTCACAGCCTTTCCCTCATCCAATAATCGAGTCATATTGTCATAGGAGGAGATCAGGTTCATCAGGCAGGACCTGCCTTTCATAAACCTGTGCTGACTAGGCCTGATCCCCTGCTTGTCTATTATATGACTTGTAATGGCACTCAAGATGATCTGCTCCATGACCTTCCCTGCTACCGAGGTCAGACTGACAGGTCTATAGTTTCCTGGATCCTCCTTTCTGCCTTTCTTGTAGATGGATGCTACATTTGCTACCCTCCAGTCCATTGGGCCCTCCCCGGTTAGCCATGACTTCAGGTAGATAACGGAAAGTGGCTTGGCGAGCACATCTGCCAACTCTTTCAGCACTCTTGGATGTAACCCATCCAGTCCCATAGACTTGTGTGCATCCAAGTGGTGTAGCAGGTCACTGATCACTTCCTCTTTAATTGTGATGACCTCGTTCAGCTTCCCCTCCCTGTCTCCCAGCTCATGAGGCTGAGTGCCCAGGGAACAGCAAGTTCTACTGCTAAAGACTGAGGCAAAGTAGGCATTGAGCACCTCAACCTTTTCCTCATCCTTTGTGTCTATGTTTCCTTCTGCATCCAGTAAGGGAGGGAGATTTTCCCTAATCCTCCTTTTGTTGTTAATAATTCAGTTGCTTCATTTCTTTGAAGAAATCTAGCTAGGTGTGAACCAGCTGAATTATGAAGAAATAATGGGTTCTTTTCATTCTGATAAAGTTGCATTCAAGTCAAATATGATGAGTTTGATTTACTTACCATTTTGAGCCCGCTCCTGTTCCTTTTGGATCAGGGCGAGAAACCATCAAGAGCTGGATATTCTTCAATGTCTGCATGTGGCATACTTTAGTTTGTCAGTCAGCATTTCTTTAAGTAATAGCTTTACATATGCACATATTCAGACTGTTAAGAAACTAATAATTAGGCACGATAAATATCAGTATAAGCAACATGCTATTGCAGTTGATAAATGCTACAACTGTATTTGCACTAATGGCTTCCTAGACAACATCTTAAGGAAACGCTTTTGGAGCTGATTTTTCATTAATGAGCCATAATCTCTATTACTTTTTTCATAGGTCTGTTTTCTTTTCTCTTTACCTCTAAATCCCGTAGCCTGGGTCTTTGTGGAGGCCAAATCACTTATCTAGTGAACAGACAGAGGAAAGAGAGATTGCTTGAAAACTTGAAGGACAAGTAGCCTGCCTTAACATTAATGCTATTGTAGACATGTTGACAAATTTTATAGACAGGGCAATAGTTTGCATTTTTAGGTTTTTGCTACACGTTCAGAATTAGAAAAGCTCCTGATAATCTCCATAGGCTGCTCAGTAACCCCATGGCTGCAATTTGCTTTTTTCTCATTTATTAATCAATTTGAACTCAGAGCAGCAGTTTTTTTCCTGGTTAGTAACCTGGACGGAGCTTGGGATGTTAACATCAGATCCTGCAGTAGCAGTTAAGTTATTGCTAGAAGTCATTTCAGTTTTTTGCATTCATGCATCACTTCTTCCCAACAAGGAAGCACCTGCTTGAATATCACAACTTTTTATTGCATTGCAAGATTGAAAGAGGCAGGCAAATTCTGTTTTTAAAGTTCTAAATTTCTTCCACTGATTTTTTTTTTTTTCTTTAATTGCCATTTTTGAGGTATTGCCTCTTCCATATCATTAAGAGATAGCTCAGCAAGGGAAAAAACATGGAAGTCAGAATCCTTCACTCATTTGAATTTTGGTAGTTATTGTTTGTTAAAAGACAATCCCTGAACAAAAAATTAAAATAAACAAGATAGTAATGAAAACATCTATTTCAAATAGCTCTATTATTATATTTCTTTCAGTACTAGAAAACATCTGCTGCATGAAAAACAGCAAATGGAGTCTTTTTCAGTCTTCTATACACTGCACAAGGCCATTCTATGAAATGAATATAGGAAATCATAGTGGTTTCACAGTCAGAGGATGCCTCTCTTTGTTATGTGTAGAGCTCTCAAAAATACTGCTTTGAATACAGTATACAAGGATAATACATTTTTCTGGAACAAATCAGAAGAGTTTTTTTTTCATATCATGACATGCCTGTTCAGAATTTCAAGTTGTCAGCTATAAAATAACCCTTCAAGTTTCATGCTCTTTTCCTATATTTCAGTATGAAAGAGAACTCTTAATGTGTCAAAGGTTACTGAGACAGCTTGCCTGACTTTTCCTGGATTTTATATTTATGGTAATTTTCACTGAGTTCAAGAAAATATGTGAGTAAAAGCAAGACTATGTATTGGGAATAAAGAAAAATGTGCAAATATTTAGCCGGAACAATGCATAAAATAGTTCTCACACTTATTACTCTAAAATAACTAATAGGATAACAGCAGCAAGTATGGAAGCAATTGTGTCACCTCAAGTAATTACTGGTTTAGTAAATTGTAAATAGTAATTACTATTAAGTAAATCAAAAGCTGGAAATTATGAGATTTACTTATTTAATCACAATTTTGTCTCAAGGAAAAATGAAAGAAATTTCAAATTGCATCTTGCTTTTTAGTATTATTACCCCAAAATTCTTGAGTTTGGTTTTTTCATTCCTTTCATACCACAGTTACAAGGAAAGCAGGACTGAAATAAAAAAGCAAGGGCTGAAAAGTCTGGAATTCAAAGTCAAGGGGCTTGGCTGTGCCTGCACAGAGATGCTATTTCAATACAGCCTGCTTGGGAACAGAGTATGTGTCTGGACAGAGAGAAAGGTTTTAATCCTGTCTGTCCTTTATTGCTTTGGCTGATGGAGCTGAATCGGTGCGTGAAGGTGCAGGAGGTAAAGTGGGGAACAGGGAAGGGGAGCAGTCAAAATGTGCAGCTCCTGTTGACTTCCTCAGTACAAAAAGAGAGGGGAAGTTTTCTGTTTTAGAGATATAATTCATAGCTGCTACTGCTCCAAGGATGCAATCTAATGCACAGGGTGTTGAATTTCCTTCCATGTGTAATGAAATAAGCCACTTGAATCAAACTGAAGTCCTAACAGTAGCTTAATTTGACAACACCTGGGGGAATTTGGACCCTGCTGAAGGCAAGGCAAGAGAAGAGTTACCATGGGCTCAGTGGAGCCAGTGCTTCTCTTACCATCACTGTAGTTCTGCCTGGTCTGATGTACTCTGCAAGTTGTTCTGCAAAACATTAAATTTATTCCTCGAGTTTGTATGCTGTTAGTGCCAATGGGAATGGGAAAAATGATGATGAAAAATGATGATGAAAAATATAGAGAAGATTTCCGTATTTTCTCTCTGTGCTTTCCCTTGTTCTGTCATCCTCATTTGCTTGCCCTCTTGGGCTTAGCTCACATCACAGCTCACTGTGAGAGGTTGGTTGTAGGGGACAGATGAATGTTATGCTGTTCCAACAAGGAAAGAGGCACTAAACAGTGTCCTGTACATCCTTATATATGCAATGCCTCCATTAAGAAGGGGAAAAAGAGCGTGACTTAGAAATAGCAGTGCAAAGAAGCCTGAATTTAAAACAGGAAAATGTTTCATTCCATACACAATCTCTTTAGATCCATTTAGGACCTACTAGTTGCAGGACAAGTTTCAGAATCAGTGCTCATTTGAATGTATGAAAAAGCAGAACAACTCTCTGTTCTTCTAGCAAAGCAACATTCGGCACTACTTTGGAAACATTTTCTTTGCATCACTGTCACTATCTATATTTTAGTGCCATCTCTGAGAAACTGATCATTCACATTCATACCAGTCTTGTGTACTTGGGTTGCATGGATACCAGATCAATATTAATGCTTTTTCCCTGACAACCTCGAAATCACAACTTCTGCTGTCACTAAGAGCTATACATTTGAGTGAGCCTGGGACAAAACTGCAGTACCAGCTCGTCACCATCTGATCACAGCTTTGAGGAGTGGGCTTCAAGGCTTACTGAGCCAGCTGACAGTGATAGCTCACAGCAACATAACTCTGGCGATGGCATCCTCACGCTTGTCGTCTTCTGTGGGATCTGAAATCCTGATACATTGTCTACCCATGTATAGTGTGTCTAGAAGCCACAAATTAAATGTGATGCCATGTTACAATTAACATCACTGGTGTTTCAAAGCATAGAGTCGTTATGGAGATTTGCCTGTAGGGTTTTCTGGGAACACACTGTGTGTGACACAAAAAACGCTTAAAGGAAGAGATGAGTAAGATTTTTGTATAGCCAGAAATCACAAACTGAAATTACTGACAACTAAGATATAGAAGATGCTATATTAATGGCAGTCTTGTTTTTTGACACAGAGATGACTTGCCTTAAGCTTTTAGATACAGAGTGACCGTGAGCGGCTATGAATCAAACAATACTTTGCTTCAGCTTTTTTTAACAGCTGCTGAAAAATTTTCATGCAATGGAAAGTACAACATCTGGTCCAGTGTCCCCAAGTTAGTTGTTATGAAATAAGCCTCCTTTCTAAGCTTTTAAGTTGTGTTATTTTACTATGCAACTTCTAAGGAAGAGAGAAGTAGCTGAAGACCATTTGTATAGCCAGCGATGTCCTGTCTCCAGCTGTGTAGGAGCAGCATTGCCTGTTTTATCTAATGAGACTGTTTCAGTTGAAGATTAATAAGAGGACTCTGAAACAGACCTTCTGCACTTATTCTTGAAAATATTCAGATTGACAGCTAAAAAGTAGTGTGCATCTGCTGATATCACTGTTCCAAATAGCAAAGGACCAGCTCAGAGAAACCCAGTAATGAGGAAGTTCCTTCAGATGGAGCTCCATGCAAGCCTGCTCTAATAGGGGAGAATATATTGTAAGGGGAAAGTGTAGTTCATCCTGAAAAATTCAGGGCCCTGAGTTCAGTCGCATTCAGTCCATGCGATCCTGTAGGCTTGATCTTGACTCTCTAATGCACTAGGTTTTTTGGGTTTTGCACGGTGCTGTTGCATTTACAGTCTCACAGCAAGCTCAAGTAATCCTGGATATTTTCTTTTCTTATTAAAATATGATGCTTTGGACTTGGACATTATTAATTGGCTGTACTGACCAGCACTTTGGCTACGTTCGTAGTTACTTATTTAAATATAAATAATCAATCATACTTTTCTGGAAGTTTCCAGTGCCCTAGTGTGACTTAAAATTACCAAATAATAAAACAGAGCAGGTGCAGGGTTGCAAGGCAGTGAACAATGAGAAACCAGCACCTTTTAAAAGTCCATTTTTCTTCTGAGTTTTATTCATAACTGCTGCAGGGGACCAACCGCTTGCTTCGAAACTGCATACTCTGAGAGGCTGAATCCGTGCCAATTTTATGAACAGAGCTTATGCAGATCAGACACAAAATCCAGGGGATATAACCCTGCCCATTCTCCTATTTCCCACTGTATGGAATAGTTGTTGCATCTGTCTCTATCTGGGATTTTTTGGTTTTGGTAAAGAAAAAAGAATTTGAACAGGCCACCTACAGATGAGACCAGAGTTACTCTTTTATGTTTGTCTGTTTGCAGCCTGAGAGCAGAGGGCATGCACAGCATTCTGCTGTGGTAGATTGGCTAAAAGCATGACTTTAATTATACGAGACAAAATAGCATGCTAACATGAAAACTGTAGTCTGTTTATATGCACGAGTCTTTTTTTGATGGCTTCCTCCATTTGTTTGCTAGAATAACATGACAGAAGAATATTTGTGACAGTAGTTTTTATAATTTGGAGAGGAACTGGTATATGTCTCAGAGAAGTTGTGATCTGACTTTCACGGGTGTGGAGAGCCAAACTCAGTCTTGGTCGTTCCCTCTGTCATGTTTGTAGTGATTACTACAGAGCCAGAGAAGAACAAACGATTAAAAAGATATCAGAAGCAATGATAAATGGGAAATGGCTGATGCTAGTTTATCCCTTAGTGAGATAAACTTTGTTAATGGGTGACTGATTATCTTGTTGGTTTTGTTTTTTTTTTCAATAAGAATATAAAACAGAGAGAACCCCAGCTAGAATAGCAAAAGGATGTGCCATCTGTGAGACACTGCATGTGAAATCTGAGTTTCTGGTTTCTCCCATATAAAAAAAATAAAGTGAAAACATGGATGTTTACAGCTAAATAAAGATTCAATTTTGCAGATTAAGAAACAGATAACAGGCTGGATCTACCTGAAGGTGAGGAATAAGAGTGTGAACTAATTCAGTTTACAGTAATGCTTAAAACTGTATGTATAGCACCATTATGCAGAATGGAAGAAATATAGTTCAGTCTGCAGGTGTGTTTTATATTTCCTCCACAATGTTCTACAGCCATGTGCATTTGTATGGTCAAATTTGCTGGGTTTCATGATTTGTTGTTCCAAAGTAAGATGTCTCAGTCACTGTAGTTCAGATATGCTGTGACCAGCAGGTCAAGGAAGGTGATTCTCCACCTCTACTCTGCTCTTGTGAGACCCCACCTGGAGTACTGCATCCGGCTCTGGGGTCCCCAGCACAAGAAAGACATGGACCTGTTGGAGTGGGTCCAGAGGAGGGCCACCAAAATGTCAGAGGAATGGAACACCTCTCCGATGAAGAAAGGCTGAGAGAGTTGGGGTTTTTCAGACTGGGGAAGAGAAGGCTCCAGGGAGACCCAGTTGCAGCCTTTTCAGTACCTAAAGAGGGGTTATAAGAAAGATGGAGGGAGACTTTTTACCAAGGCTTGTAGTGACAGGACAAGGGGTAATGTTTTAAACTGAAAGAGGGTAGATTCGGACTGGACATGAGGAAGAAATTTTTTAAGGTGAGGGTGCTGAGACACTGGAAGAGGTTTCCCAGAGAAGCTGTGGACGCGCCATCAGTGGAAGTGTTCAAGATCAGGTTGGATGGAGATTTGAGTAACCTGATCCAGTTGAACATGTCCCTGCCGTAGCAGAGAGGGGTTAGGCTAGATGATCTTTAAAGTTCCCTTGCAACCCAAACCATTCTGTGATTCTAAGTTTCTCTGATTCTGTATTCAGGTAATAGACACTGAAGCTTATAGCACGGTGCACTTTACAAAATGGAAAATGATAATAAAAAGTCTCTTTTTGTGTAAATTATGGCAAACTAGGTGTCTCAGGCAGATGCTTTGCTCTTTAAGCAGTACTCAGAACTTTGGTCTGAATCTACTGCCCTGCACAATCAAGTCCATTACAGCTAAAACATGAAAGTAAACAGTCCGTGCAATGTACTGCCTTGAGCTGCTGTGATTTTCCATGCATTTATACTGATCTTGAGGACATTACTTCAGATTGCAGGAAAAGTAACAAAAAGAAAATAAGATCTCATCTCCTCTATGAGAAAATAGACTATCGACATCTCCATCTTCAGTATTCAGCACTGTAGTGGTGTCATGTTATGAGTACGTACACATATGCATATTTTCTAAGTTTGGTACATGTTGCCTGAAATGCTTGAATTCTAAAACAGTGAACATTTCCTTATCAAATGTTTTTCTATCTGTAGTTTCTGATGAAATGTAATGGAAAGGTTTGTTTCTTGCTTGTTTGAAACCAAACCAACTGTAAACCCCTAAGAAAGCCGTGAGATGGAAAATAATCAACTCTCCTGGGTAAACTGAGAAAGATGAAAAGTATAACCCGTGCTTTTCTCCAGTCAGACCATCCTCATGACAAGGATACAACATGAATGGGAAATGGCATGAACTTAACCCATCCTCTTTGCAACTCTTCGCTTGTAATTTTGTGGTTTTATTCAGATGCTATAATATATGTGACATACTAGGCTACCTCCGGGAGAGGGTTATTTCAAGTATAATATGCTACATCATTGTTAACTGCAGCAGTAATTTAATTTCTGTGTTCAATATTAAGATGTGAGATTTGATATTCGATGTAAGATTCTCTTACATCCTAAACAAACTACTCTTGATATATTAGTTTATTCTTTTTTCTTGTTTTTTCCTCTTTTTATTTTTTTAAACCAAGTCTTTGAATTCTGACAGTCATTTTAAGAGGAAAGCAGGAATAAAGCTCTGGGTGTTTCTGCTCCAGTAGTGCATGGCAAGATCAATTTGGGTATTAAGCTTTAGCTTTTACCCTCATGCAAACCTTCCAGGCAGTTGGTATTATTATGCCAGGAACTCTCAGCTTCATTATAACTTCAGTGTGTTATCAGAAATCCATATTTTAGGCAGACATACTGAATGACTCCATATTTCCTTACTTAAAGAAGAACTGATTTTTTTTCATGCAGTTAGATGTATATATTCTTCAATAAAGTATTTTTGATGATTTCATTTAATTTGCTCAAAATATGTAAGCATCCACATTTAAAAAGAAAAAAAAAAGATATTAAATTTTCTACTGGCATTCCATCCAAAATTAAATGAAATAACTGATTGATTATAGTTTAATATGAAGTTGTCTCTGTAGGTGAGTATCTTTGATTCACATTAAATCAAATACAGAGTGTTTACAATACAATACAGACATAATTTTTCTTTCCCAGTTCCCTCCTTGATTTGAGTTTGAATATTTTTCTAATTGGACATGTTTTACCACAGAATTTATTTAATTTTTGCCCTGTGTCAGCAATTAGACAGGTTACATGATACCTACTTAAGCTGTTACCTGCTTCTGGAACAAAATTCAGGTGACAGTAATGAATCTGTTAAGTGCAAAGGAGCCGAACAGACTATAGCAAGCTGACGAAGCATCCAAGAAAAGGTTAACTTTGGGTTCAGTCTGAAAGCTAAAAGGAAAAAAGCTGCTACTAGCACTAGAAATATGCACACTGAACAATTTTACTATTTTATTTCAATATTTTACCTAAAATGTTCTTATTTTTCTTAAAAAAATACAACAACCCTTTGTTTTTCTTTCCTGCAACTGAAAGAATGCTCATCACCTGAAGACAAAGATTCATATTGATAAATAAGGGATGCAGTAGAAAGCATACAGAGTTATATGAGAGTGTGGCCTGAGGAAATTCTCTGATCTTGAAGAAGCAACAGTGTTTATGAAGGGAACTATGGGAGCAAGTTCCCTTAGAACTTAAGGCTCTGATGATATTCATCCCAGTCATTTGAGTCGAAATACATTATGCATTCATACGGAAGCTCTTTTCCGTGCGAACCAAAGCCAGTAATCACTTCTTTGGCACTCTAAATGGAGGCGTCAGCTCACCTTATCAAGTTGCTGTGACTGAAAGAATGCAGTGCTGAGAACAAAACGTGGACTATATTGGCAAAACTGTGAACTTTCCCTTGTGTTTTTAGCAGTGGCTGGGACAGAACAGCCCCTAGGTAGAATGTTATTTCCATCTTAGGTAAATTTAGCATGCTTCATCTGGTAGTGACTGTCTTATAAGCTGCCTATGCAACTACATACACAGAAGGATGACTGAGAAACAAGTTACAATGGAAACAGAAATGCCAAGCCGTGATGCTGCATCAAATGTAGGCTCTGCAAAGTCTTCAGATGTTCTCAGACTGCTAAAACATAAACCATATGATGTTAGGCGGCCGAGACCATACCTAAATACAATCTTTCTATATTAAAAGTAGATTTCTAGGATCTCTATGGAGAAGTGTGCAACTACATGAGTATATTATTTTGGTTCAGTACTCTTCTGAAGTAAATATCCTGACTGTCCATACTTATCATTATATGATTTGCATTACAGAGTGGTTTCAGAGAGCTTATATGGCATTTATTTAGATGAAACTAAACTGAAAAAACCTGCTCTGGGAGGGCACCATGTGAGTGCTAACTATGACTGGGAGATCAGCCCACAGGATCAAACTGCGGCTAGTCTAAAGGAGGCATGTATGGTTCTCATTTGCATTTGATCCTCCATGCCAGCTGTTTCATTCTACAGATCTACTCCTACTGCGTAGCAACATGTGTACAGGTTGATAAAGATGTAGAGAAAAATGGGGCTGTACCTCTGCTTAGGAAGCATGCAGAATGCCCTTCATCATTTCACCAATTTCTGAGCAAAATGGAGAACAAGAATAAGGCTACAGCCTATTCTCTCTTCATTCTTCACTTTAAAAGGAAGAAATTGCTGAAGAAGCACAAAAATTTGGATTATAGTTAGCTACTGACATGGAGACAAAAACAACATAGACAATAATTCTGGATGCAACATTTCTTCAGAGACTAAAAAAGCTAACAGTGCAAAAAGTAAATATTTCGACGGATGTCTTACAAATAGATGTGCAGCATAGACAGAATGTAATTACATGCAACTGTTGCTTTTTTGTTCAAGGAACAGTATAAATCACAGTAATTTGTGTTTGATTTTTAAAGAACATACTGTAGATTTGGGTATGAATCAAGGAGCATGCCTTGGCTGAACTCTTTAGCTCTTATTCATTTGTTTGCATCGATTTTTCCAGGATTCTTAGTGTTTTTCTATTGTATAGAGAAAACAATATGGGAGACATCTGGTGGCCACTAATTAACAGAAACTCTCTAATTTATAGTAATAATTGGGAGATCTACTAGTAAGCTTATAAATGAGCAAATACAATTTAAAAAGTCAGGATAATGTATCATAAAATTCGCCCCTAATTTATTTGCTACTTTAATTATTTATGGATATTCATAGTGCATTGGTAAAATGCAGAGAACTGTTGTAAATTTATGCTTCCAAAAACCCAGTTCTGAACTTTGAAGTAGTTTGGAGCCAAATTAGGACCTTGACCAGACAACTCAGAACTGTCTCTACTACAGGGTCAAAAAAATTTTACATATATTTTAAATTAATTTGGAATTAATTATCTATGTATAAAATTATTTACTAATATTCTTTATTTAGTTAGTTATTTAGTTTACATGGCTGACTGATATGAAGAGGTGACTGGATCAGTTGATACAATGCATCAGTTGATGTTGCATCAGTTGATTCTGCATCATTTGAATTATTAAAATAAGCATTTATCCCTCATGCGGATTTACTACCCCTTCTCCAACTTGGTATGTTCATATGTGTGTGTGCATGTGTGTGAGTATAAAGATGTATTTCTTTAGGTTTTTTTTGTCACATATGACAGCTTCTCACTTTTTCAATCTTTAACAAGGAAGGCAGAATGTTAGAGTAGCTCTTGATGAAAGAACTTTTTCCATTCAAATCACAAGAGCAGCCTTTTTTTCCTCATCCCATTGCTTGCAACACACTGAGTAATAGAAGTTATGATATTCAGAAAATCGATGTGCCCATGACAGACAAAGAAAGAGAAGTGCAGTACATTCTCTAACGTTGAGCATAGACAGGGTTGTTAACAGAGATGCTGCTGAATTGCCCAGACTTCCCCCTGCTGAAGGCAGGGTAGGTCAAAATCTGCATCCAAAACTTTACCTGCAATACCAAAGTAAGTAAGAATGTGGCTTCAGGAGAAGGAATGGCAGCTGTACCTTTGCTTTTGAAGTGACCGGGAGTTATCTCAGCAATACAATATCTTCAGTTCAGGGGAGGGGAAGAGAAGAAGGAGAGAGAGAGAGAGAAAAGAACTATTTCTGGGAAAACCTTCTAACCGTCTTTTTCAAATGCTGTAGCTTCTTCAGCTTCACAAATGGCCATACTGTGTTGCTGGGATCAATTCCCTGTCACCTGAGAAACACAGTCTAACTAGATGGTATCTTCATGAAGTTCTGTGGGATTTCTGGATGTGCCACCACCAGGCTGGAGCTATACAGTGCTTCTGTCCTGCCCTGGATGGCCAGCCCTGAGTGTGCCACAGGCAAAGACGTTCTACAGAGGCAGAGATGGGCAATGTGTCACTCCCTTTGGCTTCTGAAGGTGAAATTCTGGCATTGAAAAGGGTTTGCATGTTATGCTGAAGTTTTAAACCATTCAGAGGTGGACACAATACAAAGTAAGATGCAGTCATTGTTTTAGCTGTTTTCGGGTAGATTAGTTACTACTTGTGCTTTAAAAAGTGTTCTTTACAAGACAGATCAGACCTAAACATAGATATGTACACCTTCCTAATTATGAAAATTAAGGCCACAGATTTTAAATGTTTAGCTGTTATTATTTATTTTATGAAAAGAAACATCACAACTACGGTACTAAGAATGTTTCTTCTGTTTGTGATGGTTCTGAGAATAAAAAGAAAAATTTACATCTGCATGTTTGATATTTCCTGATTTTAAGGGAACATTTTTGATACAGAATTTTAGGTTTAAAACATTGCTTCTGGAAGCCCCAGTGTACATTGAAAATTGAGCTATTGACCTAAGTAAGAAATTAACATGATTTTATTTTGTTTAGGATCATTTATAGA
Organism: Fratercula arctica; assembly: GCA_947846985.1. NCBI lineage: Eukaryota > Metazoa > Chordata > Aves > Charadriiformes > Alcidae > Fratercula > Fratercula arctica. The sequence continues at coordinate 91,164,813 of CANTUZ010000001.1, read as the reverse complement.
TCAGGTGAAATGTTAATTTCCCCAAAGCTAGTAAGCTTTAATTTCTGCTAATGTTTTAATATTTGTTGATGTCTAGTATGTCAAGTTGTTGTGCCTGGTAATTCAATATATTGGTTTCACAAATGTTAATGTATTCTTAATCATGTTTTCTTGTGCCCAGGTCTACCAGTCAACCCACCAGTCTATTCCCAATCTAATGTTATCTCAAAGGTATAAAAAAGAAACCTACATCAAGCATTTTGCATTGATTTTTACAAAAAACTGTCAAAACATATCACAACGTTACTCCTGTCAGCATTTCTCTGAGGCTTTGAGTGTTTATATATTAAAAAATCCTTCTTCTTTGTCATACCGGAGATGTCTGTACAATTTTGTCTCCATTTTAAATTGTTATAGAGCAACTTTTGCTCTTATGTCCTGATTCTGCTCTCTCACTTAACCTGTTTTTACATCAGTGTGGTTCTGCCTACTGCTGTGGCTGGGTTTATGAAAGGCAGGTCCTGCTTGACTAACCTGATCTCCTTCAATGACAAGACGACCTGCTTAGTGGATGAGGGAAAGGCTGTGGGTGTCATTTACCTAGACTTTAGTAAAAATTTTGACACTGTTTCTCACAGCGTTCTCCTCATGGCTGCTCATGACTCAAGATGGGCATACTCTTTGCTGGGTAAAAAAATGGCTGGAGGACCGGGCCCAAAGAGTGGTGGTGAATGGAGTTAAATCCAGTTGGTGGCCAGTCACAAATGGTGTTCCCCAGGGTTCAGTATTAGGGCCAGTTCTGTTTAGTATCTTTATCAATGATCTGGACGAGGTGATTGAGTGCCCCCTCAGTAAGTTTGCAGATGACACCAAGGTGGTGGGAGTGTTGATCTATTTGGGGGTAGAAATGCTCTACAGAGGGATCTGGACAGGCTGGGTCGATGGGCCAAGGCCAACTGCGTGAGGTTCAACAAGGCGAAGTGCCAGATTCTGCACTTGGGTCACAACAACCCCATGTAGCACCATAGGCTTGGGGAAGAGTGGCTGGAGAGCTGCCTGGCAGAAAAGGACCTGGGGGTGTTGGTTGACTGTCAACTGCATATGAGATGGCACTGTGCCCAAGTGGCCAAGAAGGCCAACAACATCCTGACCTGTATCAGAACCAGTATTGCCAGCAGGACCAGGGAAGTGATCATCCCCGTGCACTTGGCACTGGTGAGGCCCCACCTCGAATACTGTGCCCCTTGCTGCAAGAAAGACATTAAGATCCTGGAGTGTGTCCAAAGCAGAGCATGCTGTCCAAAGCAAAGCTGGTGAAGGGGACTACAACACAAGTCTTATGAGGAGCTTCTGAGGGAACTGGGGTTCTTTAGCCTGGTGAAAAGGAGGCTGAGGGGAGGCCTTATCGCCCTCAACAACTACCTGAAAGGAGGCTGCAGTGAGGGGAGTCTGGGTCTCTTTTCCCAACTAACAAGTGATAGAACAAGAGGAAATGGCCTCAAGTTGTGGCAGGGGAGGTTTAGACTGGTTATTAGGAAAAATTTCTTCCCTGACAATGAAGCATTGGAACAGGCTGCCCAGAGAAGTGGTTGAGTCACCATCCCTGGACGTATTTAAAAGACATGTAGATGTGGTGCTTAGGGACATGGTTTAGTGGTAGACTTGGCAGTGTTAGGTTGATGGTTGGACTCGATGATCTTAAGGGTCTGTTCCAACCTAAATGATTCTAGCTGAGGGACACAGCTTAATGGTAACTTGGCAGTTTTAAGTTAATTGTTGGACTTGATGATCTTAAAGGTCTCTTCCAACCAAAACAATTCTATAAATCTATGTCTTGAAAAATAGAATAGTCTGGAAAATTGGGACCTTGATTTTAGCCGAACTCAAAATGATGTAAATAAGCACAGACATTCTTTATTTAATTTCTAATGAATCTGTTCTGGTCCAGCTCCCAGTTCAGCATGTGGAAATGTGCTGTGTCAGATTCTCTTTTAATCTTGAAAAAGTTATGATTTTTAGAATTCCAGATCATTTGTGATATTTTTTAAAGACCTCTCATAAAATTTAGAGTACCTACCTGTTCTCTATTAATCATCCACAGTTCGTAATGCCCATAGCCATAGTGCTTTCAGCATTGATGCCCTGTCACAGACTTCAACATTGTGAAGCACCAAACAATAAAAATCTTAAAGATTGTTTACATTATTATCATTATTACACAGATTACTGCTTCCAGCACATAATAGCTTTTTCAAATGTCCTTGGGGGCTTGTGATTACTATTGAACACCTTGTTAAACCTTAATACAATGAAACATTTTGTCACAGCGTCACATTCTGGGTGAAGGAGCCATTGACACCATAAGTTGTCGATAATGCTCCTAAAAAGTAAGAGGAAGATAAGCCACTTGATGACAAGGTGATTAGTCGGTCGTGTGCTCTCTCTGGAGAATCATGAAGCTGTATCTGCACTTCAGTGATGGGCTTTGGCCCAGGACTCTCTGGGAAGGTCAGAACAGCAGGATCTGCATGCCTTGCTCCAACTGTGCAATATTTCCCTTGAAACTATGCAAAGATTTATCCCACTGTCACGTCCTCCAAACCTCCGAAACAGCAAGTTCTAATTCCCTATGGTCCCACTTGCATTTTCCAGTACTGTTTTTCAATTGCAGGCAGTTTGTTCCCTTTCTTCTCTACATTTTCTCTCTAGTTTACTATACACAATGGTATAGATGTATGATGTTCTAACGAAATAGAAAAATATTGGAGGTGGGGAGGTTTGTGGGAGAACAGGACTTTGTAGATTGAGAAAAATAATATTCCTGTAAAGATTGATTAGGCCACCTTTAAATTTACTTGACTGATCTCTAGGTCTATTTTGACAACTGCAATCGGTTAGAAAGTAGGATTTAGCTGATGCTTTCATCTACCTGAACTTAACCAGCAGGTGAAATTCCTGGTTCACAGGAAATTGATTTGTAATAATTAAAAACTTCCTTAGAACTTGCTGGGTACCTTTTCAGATAGACTTTAAGATGTGTTATTCATCAAATAGCAAAAATCCAAACTACTGGAAACTCAGGTACTAATTAATCCAAAAAAGCAAAAATAATTATCTTTGTGGCATCTCACACAGTTGTAAATTTCACAAAGATAAATTTATACTTCTTTACACTGGATCTTGTATATCACTCACAGAAGATGTTTAAACCCATGCCTATTAGGAGAAAGAGCAATGTGGATTACATTGTATTTGATGACAACAGTTGGTTTTGCATGTTGTGGAAGCAAAGAGATGCGCACATGAAAATAGCTTTCTGCTTCAGGAGGACATCACGGATACTGACCAGAATGCAGGAAAAAACAAGCATTAATAAAAAATGGAAGTCAGTAAAAAAGCAAGGGATTTTAAAACTCTGAGATTTTTAAGAATCCTACATTCTTTTCATGTTTGTTATTTTTTTCGGCTTTGTTGTTCATTTATTTCATGTCTTCAGGGTTACTTCATGTCTTCAAAGTTTTCACCACAACGGTTAGAAATCTACTTTTTTTTTTAATCTTTGTAAATGGAAAATGAGCTTGTCAAACAAGTTCACAATCACAGCACCTGAAGCTTTAAGGAAAATGCTAAAAATTATAACTGCCAAATATTTTCACAGAAAAATTGCAGAAGTAACACACACCTGGGTAGCATACACCTGCAAATGCAAATAGACATGCATGCACACTCACATGCAGACATATATACATATGTGCATGTATGTCTGGATAAATATGCACACGCAGCCCTGAGTAAATATACCTGAGTGGTACAAGATAGGAACTGTTTATAGCAAGCAGGAAGCAGGTCTGGAAAGAGCATCTGTGAGATAAAAACACACACTCCAGTTTAGAGACAATAGTTATTAACAGATGTCCAATAGCTTCCTTATCCGCTCAGATTTATATATTTATATGTTTCTGTTAATTGTATGGCTTTTAACATAGAAAAAGGAGCAGACCTGTGACAAAGCTATGTGACCTTTTATAAGCACATCTATAACTGGCACAAGGGGAAAAACAGTGTCTTTTAACAAGTACTTCTGAGTTTTATCATTCTTGGATTTGTTGTCTGTAAAATCCCAAATAACGAAAGCCCCATAAAGTGTGTTTTGAGGAAGTGGTGGGAGAAAAGTAAAATGGAAGCTAAAGGAGCAAAAGGCACTGAGTGATCAGAAGACATTTTATGCTCTTGTGTCCTTCCAATAAAGGAGAATGCCCTTTCTGAATTGGCTTTTTGCCAAGTCCTACAGAGGTTTTAAAGTCATCACACTTAAAATAATTAGCAATATAAGCAGGTTTTACCATTCACCATGAAGTTTCACCTGTTATTTGCTCAGCCTGTTTGTAATACAAGGCACCTGTTTGTTAAAAATTAGTATCTGGGCGTAATTCAGTGGGCTCAGGTGAAATGTTGCTGGTTTTGATGGTTCCCCAGGGGAAGGCTATAATGCCAAGAGATAGTTCTCTGGAGTCCTGAGTTTTTTGATGAGAGTAGTAGCTGATAAAAATAGCCAAGCACAAGTAGAAGTCCAATAAACAATAACAGTGCTTTTCTTGTGACTGCATCTGAAATACTAGGCAGCATTCAGCAGTATGTTAACTAGAAAGATATTGATCAATTAGAGAGCATTTAGTGAAGAACAACAAATTAATTACTAGAGGACGATGAGGATTTAGAAGATGGATTAAAGGTACTAAATTAGGTATGTGATGACTAAGCAAAGCGAGGAATGGTGTTCAGATAAATCACTCAAGTTTGCTCAGGTTCAGTGTCTGAGATGGTGCTATGTGGTTGTATTGGGTTTGCATGGCAAGGTTTTGGTGGCGGTGCGGCTACATGGGTGGCTTCTGTGAGAAGATGCCACAAGATTCTTCTATGTCCAATACAGCCGAAGCCTACCGTCTCCAAGTTGGACCTGCCACTGGCCAAGGCTGAGCCCATCAATGATGGTGGTAGCTCCTCTCTAATAACATAATTAAGAAGGGGACAAAACTGCTGTGCAAGAGCAGCTGGAGAGAGAAGTGAGAATATGTGAGAGCAACAACTCCGCAGACACCAAGGCCAGTGAAGAAGGAGGGGGAGGAGGTGCTCCAGGCGCTGGAGCAGAGATTCCTCTGCAGTCCATGGTGAAGACCATGGTGAGGCAGGCTGTCCCCCTGCAGTCCATGGAGGTCACCACAGCAGAGCAGGTGCATGTGCCTTGAAGGAGTCTGTGACCCCATGGGAAGCCTGCGCTGGAGCAGGCTCCTGGCAGGACCTGTGACCCATGGAGAGAGGAGTCCACTCTGGAGCAGGTTTGCTGGCAGGACTTGTGACCCCATAGGGGACCCACACGGGAGTGGTCTGTTCCTGAAGGGCTTCATCCTGTGGAAAGAACCCAAGCTAGAGCAGTTCACGAAGAACTGCAGCCCATGGGAAGGTCTCACAATGGAGAATTTAACGGAGAAGCCTCCTGTAGGAGGGACCCCACGTAGGAGCAGGGTAAGAGTGTGAGGACACCTCCCACTGTGAAGGAATGAGGGGCAGAGATAATGTGTGATGAACTGACTGCAACCCCCATTTCCAGTCCCCCTGCGCCACTTGGAGGGAGGTGGTAGAGAATTCAGGAGTAAAGTTGAGCCCAGGGAAAAGGGAGGGGTGAGGGGAAAGTGTTTTAAGATTTATTTTTTATTTCTCATTATCCTCCTCTGATTTGATTGGTAATAAATTAAATTATTTTTCCCCAAGTCAAGTCTGTTTTGCCCATGAGGGTAATTGCTGAATGATCTCTCCCTGTCCTTATCTCAGCCCACGAGCCTTTCATTATATTTTCTCTCCCCTGTCCAGTTGAGCAGGGGAGTGATAGAGCGGCTTTCGTGGGCACTTGGCATCCAGACAGGGTCAACCCACGGCAGTGGTTCATATGACAGGGAATGTATAGCAGGTCAAAAAGATGTCACATTTGCTTATGTGAGAAGGGCGAGCCATCCCTTTCCAGGAGGAGCAGGGGACCATACTTGCTAGCAGTACTGAGGCAGCTGCAAGGCAGCTGGGCAGCCTTTGCAGCTGAACGGCATGCAGCTCTGTGCCCCTGCCTCCCTCCTGCTCTGCAATGCCACGTCTCAGATTCATCTGCTCAGAGATTCAGATATGGACCTGATGCTGCATCGCAAATGGGACCACACTAAGGTCTAAGCCATATGGGAGCATGAAGGAGGGACAGCAGCATGCGTCTTATGCTGGGTGTGTAAGATTGTATGGGTGAGAAAAGTATGAAGGTTGCTAGCTGTATGCAAAGAGAGAAGTATTTAATGCTGTAAGGGAAGATACAGCTAAGAATAAAATAAAGAAATTAGAAAATTAGGCTATAAAAAAAAAAACAAACCACAACAAAAATCACAAAAGTGAGATCTGTTGAGGAATTGTCTCCTGAGAGAATCTGGAGGATGATTCACTACTGATATTTTTAACATTATTCCGTGTGAAACACTAAAAAACGTGCTTTTGGGACTAAGTCTCCCTTAGCAGAGAAATGGGCTTCATGATCAATGAATCTTCTCTGATTTTAATGTTTGCAATTTTCTGAGTGTATTCTAAACAATGTTCATATTTCTGCCCTGGAAGGTGCTGTTGCTGAGAGAGAAGAATCTTTGTAATGTTCCCATGAAAACAGTGGAGTGCAATGAAAAAGAGCTTGTAAGTGATAATTAGAGCTATTAGCTAATAGACTAATAATATTTTTCTCATTATGTGGGGTGGGGAGGAAGAGGAAGAAGGCAGGAAGACCTCATGCCAGAAGATCTGAGTCACAATTAAAAGTTATGCTGCAGTCTTGCAGCGTTTCCCTTTTATGGTGCCTGCCAGTTCTGTCCCCAGTAAGAACACGTGAACACTGCCATTTCTTCCCTGTTGCACTGTATCTCCTCTTCTCTGCACACAGAGAGCAGGAACAACCCCTCTATATTTAAACTGTCAGCTATTAACCCCGTGTGATTTTTCATTCTACCTTATCCCAGAGAAGTCACAGAACTTTCTGTGCTTTTGCAAGTGAGAGACAAGTCACAAACACAAATTACAGCCTTAGACATGCCCTTTCCTCCCATGAGTGGGGAGGGAACTGTTGTTAGAGAAGGAAGACAACCGAGCTCTTCATCATTCAGAGGCTGAAGGCTTGCTGTGAGACTCTTTCATGGGCACAGCTCACATCTCCTGCATGGATGCTGGTTCTGCAGGGAGAGGGAAATCACTGATTTGGGCTCTGCCCTTGAGTCCTTTCCTCTCTGCACTCATACACAGCCCAGGAAGAGTCTAGTGTTACGAGGATTCCCTGCTTAGCTCTTGTTTCCCCAGTTTGATGCAGACAAAAACTTCTTTCTGCTCTTCTCAAGCTTCTCTGCATTTTTTGGGTTGTTTGCCATCACATTTTCCATTTTTTCCTGTTACCCATCCTCTATAAAAGGCCACATGGATTTTCAACCATGATGCACACATATACATGTATATCTGTTAAAAGAATAACATGATCTGAGGCAAACATGTAGTCTTAGTGATGTGATTATGGGACTGAGGAGGCAATAATAAGTTGTGATCAGAAGAAGACCAGGGAATGATATGTGTCTAGTTTACTGTAAGAGCTCAAATTGGCACTGAAGTCAGAGCATGACCACTGCCATTGGCTTCCTGGTACTATTATTTGTACAACTATCCAGCTCTTTCACATGTTTTTAGCTCAGTGATCTTATTTTTAAACCCCACTGACAGAATAAAAAAAGAGGGAGGTCTTGTTTTTTACTTACGGATATTAAAAGTTCTGTAATGCTTATCTTGCTTATTAAACTCTTTAAGTGTTTATCAAGCCCTTGTTAAACCCTGTGTGTAACAGTGATGACCTGCTGAAGTAGGCAAGAGTGATGTTTTGTGGATCAACTGGTGCACACTCAGATAGCTCCTGATCTGAATCGAGATGCCAGTAACAAAAAAAAAAAAAAAAAAAAAGACTAACTTTGAATAAAAATCTTTCTGTCAGCTTGAATGATAGGTGATGCATAGCTAATCATAACTGTGCCAGCAAATCTGTCAGCTCTGTTTTATCTAGAAAGTACTGCCTTTTGCTCATAAAGGTTAAACTGCCACTGTGCCTTCTTAAAATCTCTGTTCTCCACAGCTGTTCTAGAAAAAATCCAGCTGCTTGTGTGGCTTAACAGTTTAATAGATAATATAATATATATTATTTTTTTCCCCTCTGGGTCTTGGAAACTGAAATAGCCTAAAAGATTTATGTTTGACCTTCCAGGGTTTCTCTAGTAGTTCTGTGTTGTTTCTCACTCCAGTTCACTCAGAGTTGTCTCATAGCTTTCTCACAAAAAATCAGTTACATTCATATATAAACTTGGGGTTAAGGCCCAGGCAATAAAGATGGAGACAGTGGTAAGAGTTTGTTCAGTTTCATGTAATTGTCCTATTATACCAAAGAAATCCAGTCTCCAAATTGGATGTAACTTCTGCTCTATAAAAATAATTCTGTACCTGCCAAGAGCTTCAATAGTGTGATAATGTCCCAACGATACGGGTTACCAAGTGATTTATTTTCTAGTAGTAAAAATTCTAGGGTCATTAAGTGGGAAAGTAGAAGGAGAGATGTTTTAAATGTAATTGTTTTAGCATTATTTTTCCCATGAAACCAATACAGCAAAAGTTTGTTTATTTAACTCTTCACATTTCTTTTGGCATGAAGGGGTCTTTAATTTAAAAAGGGAATATTATTTAGCCCATAAATTCAATGCAGACAGTAGAATTGAATTTATTACGTGAAAACTGAGCAGCAAATAACTTCTAATGTGTTTTCAGTAACTTTCATCAGTAACGCTAGCCTATGGTGTTTTCTTATCAGAAGTGAATTGTGAAATCTTTCTTCCAGTCAAAATATAGGAGTTAAAACCATAAATTAGAAGAACTTAGGAAAAACAATCATATTAAAAATTATTCCTCTAACCTAGACAAAGTGTAGCAAGATGCTCCACCCACAAATCTGAAGATAAAGAAAAGTACAGTTTGAAAACACTGTGTTTTGAAATTAATATTTTTGTTCCTCATGCAATTAATACAGACATTAATCTACTATACAGGACATTGTAGTCTTTATAATACAAATTTGTTAAAATCAGAAAGAAAGCCTAAATCCTTCACATGTAGAGTGTGCTATGCAATTTTAGTCCTAATTTTGATTGATTGTGTCAATGAGTCATTTATCAACTCTACGCTAGTATACTTAGTAGCTTTGCAGTCATGGAGTAGCAGTGCAAAGGGTTCAATAAAAGTTGGGAAAACAAATGGAGCTACTGATAATAGATGCTTTGAGCTATAGTAAAATTGGAGGACGCTAATATCCCATCAATACTTCTTTTTAGGCTTTTGTCCTAATTGACTTTTGTTCTAATTCATAAACATGATTCCTGCATTCATTTTTTTTAAGCACATAAAAATGGCCAATCTTCCAAGGTGGACTGGAAGACTGATTTTTTTTCTCCCTTGTTTTTCCTAACACAGTTATAGTCATTATTAGATCTCCCCTGCCAAGTTTCTATTATATTTGGACAACTGGACTTGGATTAATTTTCCCCACAAGGCAGTCTGCAGCAATCAGGTCACCTTTTAAAACTAGCAGTATAGAGTTTGATTGGCAGATATGTATATTAAAAGTAACATTCTCTTTATGTCTTTTATTTTCTGCTGTGCTCTAGTATCTTTCTTCTCTCAATAGTTTAACTGTGGGAGTGTATGTACATGAAAATAATACTGTCCCTGATCCTTTGCCCTACTTGTAATATTCCTCTCTAAGCTCTCGTTTTCAGAGCCAGTTATATATTGAATTTTAAATGCTGCCTTTCCAGCTCTGTTCAGTTGTAAAAAGCTGCTCTGTTACCCTTCCAGCACAATTCCTGCCCATGAACCGGCGCTCTGTCAGTTCAGTTTCCATCCTCGGCCTCGCACCCTCGCCCATCACTGACATTACAGAGAAATAGCAGGCTGGATGTTATCACTTCTGGCCTCTCCTTTAGTGATATATAGATACAATCACCAAACGGCACGCTGCCTCAGGCTGGGTGGCCACAGAATTTTCTCCACATTGCAATATGCAGTTTGCTGAACAAAAAAGACCAGATTTTTGAAATGGCTCTGCAGGTGGTTGCCAGGAGGGGAATCATAGAATTATAGAATCATAGAATGGTTCGGGTTAGAAGGGACCTTAAAATCATCTAGTTCCAACCCCCCTACCATTGGCAGGGACACCTCCCACTAGACCAGGCTGCTCAAAGCTCCATGCAACCTGGCCTTGAACACTTCCAGGGATGGGGCATCCACAGCTTCTCTGGGCAACCTGTTCCAGTGTCTCACCACCCTCACAGGAAAGAATTTCTTTCTAATATCTAATCTAAATCTCCCCTCTTTCAGTCTAAAACCATTACCCCTTGTCCTATTGCTCCACTACCTGATAAAGAGTCCCTCCCCATCTTTCCTGTAGGCCCCCTTCAGGTACTGGAAGGCCGCTATAAGGTCTCCCCAGAGCCTTCTCCAGGCTGAACAAGCCCAACTCTCTCAGCCTGTCCTGATAGCATAGGTGCTCCAGCCCTCTGAGCATCTTTGTGGCCCTCCGCTGGACCCGTTCCAACAGGTCCATGTCCTTCCTGTGCTGAGGACTCCAGAGCTGGATGCAGTACTCCAGGTGGGGTCTCACCAGAGCAGAGTAGAGGGGCTAAATCACCTCCCTCGACCTGCTGGCCATACTTCTTTTGATGCAGCCCAGGATGCGGTTGGCTTTCTGGGCTGCAAGTGCACACTGACGGCTCATGTTGAGCTTCTTGTCCACCAGCACCCCCAAGTCCTCTCCTCAGGGCTGCTCTCAAGCTTTGAATCAGGTCTTAGGCCTGAGTCTTTTTAAGCTATACTTAAGTGCCTGGGATAGTGGTGGGATAGACTCTGGTACAGATAAAGGCAGAGTATAACTTACAGATGAAAGTTGGGACCATAGAGATTACGGTCCTATCATTTCTTCTTAGCTTCATATATTTGACTGTAGAGTAAGACACAGCCCAGGTCAATTTGTTCAGCTGTTGGTTAAAGTCTCAGCTACTCCAGTGCAACACTCTCAACACCATGGAATCCCATGAGGGATCATTCCTAAACATGGAATCAGTCCTAAATATGAAATATAACCACGAGTTTATTGACTGAGATCAGCAGCTCATTAAAATAAGTGTTAGGAGAATGGTGCAGGAAATTGAATGTTTCCCCTTTTTGCCAGTTGGCCACCAAAAAACTAACCAGCCAAAACTCCTTCTTAGTTACAGAAAGGAATATATTTTTTTAAGGTTTTGAAAGCTGCTTTCTCCACAAGTTCAGGGTCCTTCCCTATCTAAGCGGTATTCTGGATTTCCCTTCGGTTTTGTTGGATCTTCACTTCTGTGTGTCTTTTTAGGTTGGTTGCTGATTGTTGCTATACCTTAGCATTGGTGTCCTACGATAACTTTAGTGCATGTCAGTACACAACCTGATAGTTGTCATTTAGTTGTTTACTACATGGCAATCAACTGAAGAGGAAATCACATTTAGTTTGGAAGGAAAAGTTAAGAAGTCACTTAAAAAAATTTGGCAGAGATTTTTTTGAATTTTGCATTTTTTAAATGCTTTTAATGTCAACATCTGAAATATGTAATTAGCATTGATTTTTTGTGGGATTTTCATTGTGGTGACATAAGCTGAGCCACAAAGCGCTCTGCCCTGTGACTAGTTTGACAAAATATGATTCAAAATAAAACTCTCAATTCTGCACACTCATTAGAATGGTCCTTGTCCTAATAATCTAGATAAAGGGCAGAGAAATGATTGCTTAGTACTTTCCCCTACGCTTGCAAAGATCTAAAGAAGGTCGCTTTGTCATGTGAATAAAAAGATCTTCTCCCCATTTTCTTTAAAGGCTTTAATTTTCTCATTATCAGAATAGTTTACCCCATATCTTCTTCCCATTATCAAGGCTTCAGGGTACAGACTGGCAATTTAAAATCACCCTTTTACTTCTGTACCTACTAACAGCGAGATGCAGGCAACCTTCTGGTGCACAGATTCACCTTTTCTAACTTTTTGTTGTGACTCATACACTGCGCCTTGAAAATTGAGGTTCTCTTCATTCAGCTGCAGAATGCAGTATTTTCCTATTTTCAAGTTTCTTAGAATCAATATATTTTGCAGAAATTAGGATATTTCATATTAAATATAATGAGTAGTACCTAAGCCAGAAAAAAAAAAAAAAAAGATTGCTGTTTCAATGTATTCTTATGGCAAAAAAGTAAAATAAGAAATAATAATGAGTAGCTGCAGTAGCAAAGTTATGGATTTGACCTGCTTATTTCTTCCAATACTGGAAGTTCCTTTCAGCATGGGACTTTCAGGTCTCAGTTTTACCTAATGGAAGCATCTCAGTGCACGACAGGGTTAGTCCCTACAAATGAGGTTTGATATTTATAAACGTCTTGAAACTAAAAGGGAATAGCAAACAACTTTTTTTGGTATTATTCAGGCTTCAATGTAAACAATGTCTCATCTAGTCAGAAGCAACAGTGTTTAACAGACCTTTTCCAAGTGTCTGGTGGGTCTGGTGGGATGGAGCTAACTTCCTTCATTGCAGCCCATAGGGCGTTGTGCTTTGGATTGGTGGCCAAAACAGTGTTGATAACACAACAAAGCTTCAGTTGCTGCTGAACGCTGCTTGCACAGCATCAAGGCTCTCTGTGTTTCCCACTCTGCCCCACTGTCCCTGCCCATGTTCAATGAGTAGGCTTGGGGTGGATGAGGGATTAGGAGGGAACATAGCTAGAACACCTGACCCAAATTGACAAAGGGATATGCCATACCATATGATGTCATGCTCAACAATAAAAGCTCAAGGAAAGGATGAGGAAGGGGGGACATACATGGTCATTCTTCCCAAGCATGTGTGCTGAGGTCCTGCTTTCCAGGAAGTGGCTGAACATCTTCCTGCCCATGGGAAGTATTGAATTTGTTCCTCTTCTTTGCTTGTGTATGCAGCTTTTGTTTTCCCTATTAAACTGCCATTATCTTGGTCCACAGATCTTCTCAACTTCCTTCTATTTTCCTCCCATCACATCAGAAAGAGGAGTGAGTGAGCAGGTGAGTGAGCATTTGTCTGTTACACAAGGTTAACCCACCACACCAAGTGTTACTGCTAGAATCAGTTTCAGAAATTTCTGGACGTATATGTCCCAGAAACAACTCTGCAATCTGATTTCTTAGGGTTTTTTCCTCCCCCCAATGTACAGAAGTTCTATGATTCAGCCATCAACCCTGTACCTACTGTGATCATTCTGGTCTTAGTTTTTAGGTGCCTGTAGAAGTTCCTGGATAAATATTTGGAATCCAAGTATGACAGAGTTATGGAACAGCATCTCCAGCACCATTCTGAGGGCTCAGTCATATGTTTTGCTGATCAGTAAAAAGAGCCTAATATCAACTGCTGGATCACTTTCAGTTAGCTGGAGTTCTTGGAATTTCTGTCTAAAGATGAGATTAATCACCATGGAAGTGCCAACCATTTATAATAAGAAGAAGGGGAAATTTTAAATTATGCTTAGGTGATTGTGATTCCTAGGTCCTTCTGAGAGACTGAAGCTTAACTTGAACTCCCAAATCACTAGGCAAAAATACATTCAGGCTCCTTGGTAACTTACACATTTTTGAAAATATAATTAGCAAAAAGTATATTCAGACTTTTTGCAAATGTATCTAGTCCCCCTGCAAAGGTGATTTAAGAGAGAGTCAAGCTGTGTGGGAAGTCTAAGTAGTTGTGGAAATTTGCTACTGAATTAATTTCTTAGATACCTGATCAAATACAATGATATGGCCATAGCTTAAGGCTAGAGAAGCCTTGCTCCTAAAAGGTTTACCAACACATGTAAAAAAGGATAAGCTATGAGGAAGGCTCAATAAAACAGTAAGTATTTGGGGGTCCTCAGCAGCCACAGCTCTCTTGCCTTCAACAGAAATGGGAGATGCTAAAAGTTCTAAAAAACCAGGCCTTAAAATGTGTTTACCTTAGGAGACCCAACTTGATAGCTTCTCAGAAAAAAAGCCTTTGCAGTGTGTTTGCTCTTGGCAAACAATGATCCCTACCATTCATAAACTTCATACCCTTGCAAACACTCCTGCGTAAACTGTTATGCCTAATTGACATACCCATGAGTCACAACACCAGCCATTAACTGAAATCATAAACACTGCACGTGGTGATTCCACATGCAGGGAGATGGCAAGACAAAATCTCAGCAGCATTGCTCACATTTTTATCTAGTGCCAGAGGTGTGCAGAGCATTGTGTAAAGGCAGGACTCTTTTCCTGTTGTTACAGAGAGACCAGGGCACTGTAATGTCATGTCTTGTACATCCATGCATGATAGGTAGAGTTTTCATTTCCAGCACGAAACAGCGAAATGGAGGGCAGGCAGAAAGTGTTGTAATTCTCATCTTGGAACCATCAGATTAAATGATAAATGTATCATTTATCAGCTCAAGAACACAAAAGAAGTTTGCAGCAAAGCACAGAATTATGCTCTGGTTTGTTATGAACCAGATTAATACATTTCGTAGTGGATTGCCCTTCTTTTAATCAACTGAGACACCTCAGCATTGAGTCAAAATGTAACAAAAGACAAGAAAATGCACCACAGGCACTTCTTATTTAGAAACGGTGGTGAATGATTAATTGAACAAATGCCAAAAAGACATCACACTTTTTCTTAAAAACTAATTCTTGTTAGTAGATATTTTAAGGAGTTGCGTTGAATGCCCATGACAATTACATCAGCTGCACTGCTGTGACAGCAAGGAGGAAAGACAAAGGAATAACAACTGAACAAAAAAGTGTAAGAATTCTAAATAAGGAAAAAAAACTAAAAAAAATTTGTTGTTTTATTAATAATCCTCATTTTCTATACACATAAAGTGATTTTTAAATGCATTATTCTTTCTCAGGAAGTAAGTGAAAGAGCATTCTGAACTTTTGTGCAAATACTTCGATTTTGATGATAATCCAAAGCAAGGACAATAATTTGGAAAGCCTTCACTTAAATTTTTGCTGAATCTCTCCCATAACTGTTTCAATTCACTGGAGGTAACTTACATCAGGAAAACCCTAAGCTCTAAAATCCAAGTTAGTCTTGGTGTTATATGAAGCAATTAAATTTTGAAATGCTACAGGGGCTGTCTGCAGTGCCTATAACAGGACTTTTAGAGAGTTCAACTGTTGACTTCGCTTAGGTGCAACATGTAGTTGGTAGCTTTGAAAATTAAGTTATTCATTCTGCTGCCTCATTATGGGTGTCATTCTTTTACTTGAGAATGAATATTTCAGCCATTTCAGTGTTATTCAAATTGATATTGTTCAATATGTGTAGACAATGACAGGTCCATGCAACTTCTGTACTTAGAAGGAGTGATCACCTTCCCTTTGCTTGCTTTAGCACCCCTGCTATAGGGATGCAATGTATTTCCTACTCAAGGCCAGTTTTACTCTCTGAGGAAGTACTGAGGGAAGTAAGGAAACTCCTTTTTTTTTCCTTCCTGGAGAGGACAAGGCTGTGCTCTCACTAGAACCTCATTTTGAAAGACTCTGGTAAACTGCGAGGAGATATGTACATGTACTAGAGAAGATGGATAGAGACTGCATGTTCAGTTATTCTTGCTCCCTCAGCTCTGCAAATTTGCCTAAAGACTTGAGAACTGAATCCCTTCACAGATGTCTCCATTCACTTTAAGGGTTGTTTTAACAAAGTGATATTAAATTCATTGCTGACAAATTAATTATCTGAGTTAGACCATTGGGTCAAAAAAACAAACCCCATCAGCTCTCTAACACTAGAAACTTTGGAGAAGTCAATGCCCATGTCAAAGGATGAATAAACTGAGGGCTGTCAACACACTAGCCACACTGGGAAAAGGCAGATACTGCAAAGAACAATTTTAATTGTCCTAGGAGACCTATATACTGTATTAGAACAGTGGGGTAGTTCCTTTCCTTAATTATTACTTTTTACAGTTACTGAGCAGATATAGTAAAACTGAGCAGGTTTACATTGGTTAGTTGTAAACACAGAGTATATTTTTTCCTGGAATAGAGGTGGGGACTAATTTAATCAAATGTCAGGCTAGAAAGTTTGCTGAGGATCTTAGTGAGTTCATAGCTAGAATAGCACAAAGAGCCCTAGCAAGAAATTTGCTGAGCTTTCATATTTTTCTGACAGTTCTGTAATCCAGAAGAACAGGCTGTCCCAAGCTGCTCAAGATTAATTGTTCCTGAAAGCAATAGAAAATGGATCTTTAGCTTTGCATATTACTGCTTATCAATTAAAAATGCTCAAAAGCTTTTCTCTGTCTCCAAAGAGAAAGCAGTTGGTAGTGACTTTTTCCTAGTTACATTTCATATTCCTCAGTGCTGGTAACTCAAAAAGCTTTTAATTTATATTGCAAACATAAGTGGCCACATAGTAATTTGCACATTAATTTATCTAAGAAAATACAATTAAAAGGGCTAAAGTTTGGAAATGGCAGAACACCTCCATTGACATTGTACCCCCATGCATCCCTGACATCCTGTCTCTGGATGTTATAATAAAATCATTAACCACAGATCACTTGCTACTTCCCGTTCAGGACTTTGGCCTCAGCTAACACACAGATTCCTCAATAATGAAATGGAGGAATTTTTATAAATCCGTTTTCCTTGTTCATTTCAGAAGTTGACAGACTGATAGTGTCTGAGACAGGGAACTGCAGGAACAGAAAATGTGGCTTAGTTTTCCTGGGAAAATTAGTTCTATACCTGTGCCTTCTGAAAACTTTGTATGCGATGATTTGAAACTCAGATATGTTCTTCATCCTTGGGTGCCTGGTCTGTACCTCTAGGTCTGCTTTGTGAAATGTTGAATGATTTCAGTTGCTAGCAAATTCCATGGGAACTAACCCATCAATATGTAAGTTATTGTGTAATGTTAAAATTTAATTTTGGCAGTCTGAAGTATTTCACATTGGACACCCAATGTATTTTACTTTAATCTCTGTCTCAGCTTCCTGTTTCCTAAATGGAGATAATACCCTCAAGTTTCACATGGGTTTTACAATGATGAATGCATTGTCTGCAAAGCACTCAGATTGTCGGGTGATGAGCATCATAGAAAAGCCCAGGAGGAAATTAATAATTTTATTTTCAGAGCAGGGCTTGAACAGTGTTTTTTAAATAAGGCCCAGGGCAACATATTGAACAATGAGGCTTAAAAAAAATATTGAACAGCTGCTAATTAAGTCCTTTCGATGCACTGAGTTAGGTAGGAGTACTCTTGAGAGACCTGAGAATGTGATCCTGTAATTAAAGACTACAATTCATATGAAAAAGGTGGCCAAATTCAGGTCATACTGGTAACCTTGATTCTGTCCATTTGTAATCTTTGGCAGCTTAACTTCAAAGCCATGATCCTATTTTTCTAAGAGAGGAAATGGCATCTGAATGTACTAGAAGCAACACCAACTTGGTTCACTAATAGAATCAGGACCTTAAGAACCACCCCACATTTCTCTTCTCCTTGGATTAAGTAAATGACAGCAGCAGCAGGTTGTTTTTCTCCCGCACCAACACCAAAATGGGATGAGATGCATGTTTTCTTAGACAGCAGATATGAGGTTTGGGGATCCTAGTCTTTATTTCAGACTCTAAGGAAGAAAGTTGGCACAATCTTTCACATCACCCCAAAACCCCCTTTTAGCCACCTCCTGTCTCCAGTCTGTCTTGGCTCTTCTGATTCTCCTCCCAGTTTTCTTTCCAAATCTCTCTTCAGTGCTCCTTACCTAATTCACCTTCTATCTCCCTCACAACAGCTGCCAGTCCTAGTCTGTGTGTCTCACAGGAAAACTTCACAGCTCACACAGTGTAAATCAAAATATGATGAAAATGATTTATTGATTTATTAATGACAGATCAGGGAACTACATTCAAGATCAAGGTCAACAACACAGTTCTAGACATTTACAAACTGTTAATCCACACCTACACTTTCTAAACACCGTTCCAGAGCTAGTGCCCAAAAGTTATAATCCTGCACGTGTAGGGATAGGGTGGATGCAGGGTTCTCAAGGCATCTGATGAGAAGGCTGCGCTGTGTGGCCTTGACAGAGGTTGTGGTGCCAGCAGTGAGACTTACAGCAGTGTCAAAACAGGTTTCCAGCTGTTTTCACTCCAAGGTGTCTCCCTACTGTTACAAAATTTCATGTTTCTTTTACACTTCTTCTCAACTTGACGTCGTCTTTGCTTTCAAAGTCTCTTTGTAATTCTATGGTCACTGCTTAATCTAACTGATGATTGTTTTTCTCTTTAAGAGGATCAGTTTGGGACCAAATGTGCTCTTAGACAGTTTGGAGTGTTGATTTGCACACACTCTCACGCTCATGTTTCTGTCTTAACAGCCGTTAAGTTGTTATTCAGGCTATGTCAGCAAGGGTGGGCTGTGCGAGCAGCTTCTCATCGCAACTTTTTTCTCCCTCCTGGAAACCTTCTCCCAGCCTCCTTGTACTTCCCCTACATCTCTGTCTAGTCTCTGGTTTGTAGCATGTCTCCACTGACTCCCATCACTTTTCCTGACCCTGCTCTCCTTCCTTACTCAGGTGCATCCTCTGCTGACACTTAGGATGAAACCTGCCTTTGGGAGTGGGGGAAAGAATCCAATCTGGTGGAAAAAAAATATTTGTCTACATCAGACAGTGAATGTCCTTCCACCCACATGATAATGAAAAAGCACAATGGAGTTACTATCTGCCTTTTTGAAGGTACTTAATAAAATAAAATAGAATCCAGACCAAGCTTTGAGCCTTGACTGCTGCTGGCACAATGCTATCATAATCTTGCCCCAAACTCAATTTAACTGGCTGCAATCAGATCATCTGTGTGCATACAAGTTTCTACGAAGGTGCAGAGGTCATGGAGGGCCCCTTCTAACACTTGTTTTTCTGTACTGCTCCAGTAGAACAGAAAATAACATAAGGTGCCTTCCACTGTGCCCACAGAGAAAAGATGTACAGCCAGGCTGACCATAAGCTTTCTGCCCTGTTTCCAGACCACTCTTTTTCGTGGTCACCCATGATAAATGGCAGCAATTTGGTATCCGATTTTGCATTGTTTTTCCAAGGAGACTGCTCTGTGTAGAACTGCTTCAGAATGTAAGGTACTTAAAGCAGTTTTTCAAAGTCTTTGTATGTGAGTCCCAGAATAAAATCTATAGAGTTCAGCAGTATCTTGTGGGCTAGCACCACTCTTGTTTGAATTGAACTAATCCTAAATCATTGATTTAAGTAGTGCTAAACCAGAGAAATCTGCATCAAAATTGTAGTTAGTGGAAAAAACTATTTTATTTCTAAACGTTTTGTTTGTTTGTTTGTTTGTTTTCAGGAGCTCCAGGAGACACAAGGGAATGGTAATCCCCAGAATCCTTACCTATCTCCAAAACAGAGTCAAAACAGGCTAGGGTCTGCCTTTTGTATAAAGACCTGTGATCAGCTGGTCAGCTCTAGAAGATTTAGTTTCTCGCCATCCCCCTATCACCTTGCAAACTGCCGTTCCAATTAGTGTCTACTATTTCTCCCTTCCTTCTTATTTTTTTTTTTAAATCAAGATGTAAGACATGAAACAGTCTTTATTGCATAAGCAAAAATTAATTTCACATTACACAAAGCATCTTTTCTTCTCCTGTTGGGTTGGTAACAAAAAGCTCTCATTCATTACACCAAATACCAGAACATCAAGAAACTAATTAAACAGAAGGAGCAGAAAAAATAAAATAAATCTTTTTCCCAACCAATCTGCCACTATGCAGTCAGCAAGTTATCTTTCTGAAGTCAAAACCCTCCCAAAGGTGAAGCCATACCTCACAGCAAAGACATATTTGCAATGCCTGTTCATTTTTAATTTTTTTTTTCCCCAAGTGATTTCTGTACAAGTGAGATTTATTGACCCATGTTTGGAATATGTGGGGAACATTCATGTGTCCCTCTAGCTCTCATATTCCTTGGGGAAAGAGAGCCATAGTGTTAGGAATGACTATTGAAGCCATTGAACTTCACTATTGTGAAGTTTTAAAGTGTTTTTTCCTTTTGAATGTGGTTGGTACATTAGAAAAATGTAAGCTTGTCTAATATATGACAAGTGAAACCAAGTTACTGGCAGCAAAAGGGCAAATCCAAAGACTGTATGTATGGAACAAGTAAGTGGTTGACATTTTAAAAGCTATACCTTCCTAAATCCTTTACCCAGGTCTCGCTGCATGTCTGGGTCTTAAAATTACTTACATGCAATTACATTAAACAGCTTTAAGAATGTGTTTTGTGATATCCCAGTTCTTACTGACCTCTTATAAGGCATTGTAAATAGCTAGGAATTGAAACCTCAAAAACATAAAATGGTGAATGAGACAGACTTTCATTAGCTTCTGGAAAAAGTGTGGGGTTTTTTCCTGTAGAACATAGATATTAAGTTTGCAGACAGCAAAGGATCAGCTGATGAACAAGCAGCTGAGTTGTGGGTAATAGATCTGAGTGATTTGAAAGATGTTCTTGTGTACTGCCTGACCTACATTTGAACTACTTGCAGCCTGGGGAGCGGGCAGAGGATTATACTGAGCATTTGAGAGTTTCTAATACAAATTATAACTGCTACTCTTTGTTCTCATTGTAAACAATGTGTAAGAAAATCTTACACAAGAATCCTCCCTTTTTAGGGAAAGTAATGACAGCAGGCAAATAATTTATTCAAACTATTTTCTTTTCCTTATGGTGTCAATGCCAGTAAGCTAGATAAAATTTTTATAGCTGTTAGTCTTTGTGGCCATGCTTACTGTTTGCTAACACTGTCCTGGAAGAAGCTAAATTGGAAGGTAGACAGCATGCAGGAGCAAGCAGGACTCTCATCAGCTTCACAGAGTAAGACTATAAAAAGTCAGGACAAGATATCCTGAAAAAAAATTTTAGGTAAAAGAGGAAAATAACTGTTGGGTTAGCTGCACCACCAAATAAATAAAAAATACATAAGTCAAATGATGGAATTTAGTGAGGGTACTAAAGCTGTTAACAGGTGGAAACAGACTGCAGAAAGCACCTAATAGAGTGAGACTGTATAATTACTTATGTTTTCATCCACAAAAGAACCATTTAAGCTCAGCTGAGATTGCAAGTGAGCTGAATCTTGTGTTTTCCAAGCATGAATGTTCAGCAATATCTGACTTTTATGGCAATTTTTATGGCAAACTCAGCACAGAGTTGTGTATGGTTTGAAGATACCACTGCAAAGGCAGGTTTCATGTGAGTCAGTTGAAGCAAAGTATAAACTTCCCAGGTCATTGGGTACATTGGGATTTCCGATGAAATAATTAAATATATTCATACGTAGTAGGGTCAATCCAGTGATTATGCTCTGCATTTGATTCACCAAAGTCTAATTTCACAGGCGTTTTGGGGAAGAGGTAGTGAATCTATTTCAGTGACCCAGTGTTATGTGACTTGAGTGCTGGAGACCTAATATTTCATGAAAGAAATGTCATGAAATCACATCCCCATTGGAAGCAAAGACTCATTGAGGCTAGATATCAGCCAAAATCTTTATTCCCATTTTTTGCAGAAACAGACACAAAGCCTCAGATTCAGAAAGCCTATTAGGAGTTGTCATGCTGAATGTTGTAGCACCTGCAATTAAAGGTATAGCTTAATCAACATCTGTTCACAGTCACATATTAAGAAACTTACATACCTATGAACATATTATGGAAGTATGAATATACTTGCAGACTGACTGGGGAGAATTATGTTCTTTAATATGGCTTCCTGACAGGCAACCTGATAGATGCAATGCTAGTCAAACAGAAATGACAGGAGATTAAATGACTTGTATGAATTTAGGACTTGTGACTGGAGAACCCTATTCAATTTTTCCTTTTTGTCAGATGAGACTGGATCAATCTGTTTATTTCTTTAATCCCAAATTACACAAAATCCCCAAAACTGGACAGAAATCACAGAAGTGTATCATCATCATTGAACCAGTA
This sequence comes from Fratercula arctica, assembly GCA_947846985.1. NCBI lineage: Eukaryota > Metazoa > Chordata > Aves > Charadriiformes > Alcidae > Fratercula > Fratercula arctica. The sequence continues at coordinate 91,142,669 of CANTUZ010000001.1, read as the reverse complement.
CAGCTCGCTTCCTTGGTAAGCTCTTTAAAAGACTGAGCAGTTCTGGAAAGGAAGGGAACCTGAAACGATCGCTTCTTTTGAATAGAAATAACTGTGGCTCCTGTGCTTTGGGCTGACCTTCATGCTGTCAGGATGTATTAGGTGTACTGTGAAGCTTATCAGACCAGACCTCAGGGGACTTCGGTAGAGGGATGTCTAAGCTGTGAATTCCTGACAGCCTTAGGCACTGAGTCATGCAGCTCAGCCAGCTTGGTGGCTTCTCTCAGCACAGCACAGTTGGAAAACTTTAGGCACCTACTTAAGCTTTGTGTTGAAAACTTCTGGTGCCTGTGCATGCTGAAGCACTCTAGCAGCAAAGCAGCTTTTTTTATTTTTTTTTTGCGAATCCCCTCAGATTTAAGTACATGAATGAAGCCTAAAATGAAATTGAAGTGCCACAATTCCTTTGTGAGGCTCTGCATAAGTTCTCTGAAATGAAACTCGCCTCTTTCATTAGGAATGTCTGTCAGCATGAAAAAGATTTAAAGGTCATTGGTTTGCAAAGTGGTATGAGTAGAATCGCAAGGCTGGTAGAGCAAGTCTTGCTGAGGAAGCTGAAAGGAAAGGGATGAAACATCTTAATTCTCCCTGCAGGCTCCCTGTGTTCCTCCAGTACTCTTCTGTTTTTGCCTGTGCAACTCTCTTCTGATGAATCTTATGATGAGGTCATTCCACTATGTGGTAGCACCCATACAGCAGAATGGCTATGAACAGGAAAAAGTGTGTCTGTGGGAGATACTGCTTGCTTTTTTTTTTTTTTTTCAGGGTGAGGGGGGAAGATATTTATTTACATTGTGTAATTTTAAATACTTATTTGATGACAAACCGTGCACTTTATTCTCAAAGGTATTTTATTTTTTATTCTAAAGCTTTTGAGAAGGAACACACACTGAAGATTACAACAATGTATATGTAACTCACGCTTCACTGCAAAGGTAGGGGGGAACCTGGAGTGGTTGATCTTCTGTGGATTATGCAGTCAAAAAACCAATCTTGTTGTAGATAACAGAAAATTTTTAAAGATACAAATGTTTAGTGGACATACATATCCCATTGAGTTTCAGCATTAGTGGGATGTTTTCTGTGGTTTAGGAAACTGTCACATTTTGAGATGTTTAAAAACAATGTGTAGGAAGTGCATTAGCAATGCTTTGTAAAAATATCACATGCATAACTTCACTTCAGATACCATACTACAATATGATAGCAGCTCTCTGTGAACACAGTAAGGGCATAGAGAAAAAGGAAAGTCCTCAGGAAGAAAAAAATATGAATGGTAATATGGAAAACAGCTGAAGAAAAGTATGATGAAAAACATATTTTGTCCTCTTCATCTTTCAAATATAGATTGATGGAACTAAATCCTTCAGCTGTTGTTATAGTACCAATATTAAATAATTTTCCCTAAGAGATCACACTTCATAATGATACTATCCAACAACAGAATTATGCAAGTAGGCCACTAAAGGACTTTTTCTCAGCTGTTAATGTCAATATAAAGAGCAGATGTGAGTATGAGTCATGTCACCTGTTATGCTGAGAACTCAATTAATATGAAGATTACCATTCCAAAGTATAACTCCATATAAGGATCTCTTAAGTGTAGTCTATTTTGTGTTAAGAAGATCTCTTCCTATCTCTTTGTCAGCACTCAAAGAAGTGGCCTTTTAGCCCTAATATGTAGGTATTGTTAGGCACACAAAAAAAAAAAAAAAAAAAAGAAGAAGAAATTGTGACATCTCCCAGATTGTGTAAATTATCAAAAGGGCACCACATCTGTCTTCATCCTAAAATTACTAATGTGCTACACTGACATTAAGATGGCTTCATTGTTGTTTTTACCCACTTTGTTCCTGACTTTCTCCACAAGCAGTTTTGTTGTTTTAAAGGAGGCAGGTAAGAAAATTGCTGAATCCAGTGGGACTTTTATTCTTGCATTGTTTTCACAGGGAAGGTGCATCAAAGTGGAATCTGGGTATGAAGAAGATACATTATTTATTATTACTGCAGGAGGAATTATGAATGCTCTACTTGATTGTTCCTTCTGATTTAAAACCAGTGGGAGAGGGAAAATTTGTTGAGTAGTCTCTGCCCTTGGCTTGTTTGTTTATATCTTAAATTACCATAATGCCTGTATAATTTCCAATTCATTTTAATGATCTGTTTGCTCCACATTCTTCTTTGAAAATGGACCAGCTAATCAGAATTACTGACATTCTCACAATGGCACCTGAAGACCCAAATCACAATTCCTCTTATAATCAGAGGATGGAAAATTCAGAGACATGGCTTGTGCCTAATTGTGCCTAATTGTGCCTTCTCAGTGCCTAAAAATCTTGTGCTTGGCTCTGTTGGTGTGATTCAGAAAGCTGTAATGGAGCAACTGGGATTCCTACACAGCCAATAAGATACTCTAAGGGTCTCCAAAGAGTAATTCACAGTGACTGGTAAGAAACAGGCACTTCTGAAAGCTGATCCAAAAAAAAAAAAAAAAAATACAGAGAAATCTATCTGCAGCCTGTAGAAGGCAGCTGAAAACATGATAGTATGGAACTGACTCCAAATCTGTGCCCACCTATAATCCACTCCTCTTTTCTGTACAAAAAACTTCTGGCATCTAATGGGACAGAAGCAGGATAGATGAAGATCTGGTAATTACAGATAAAGAATCAGGTTATAGACCTGTCTAGGTAGCTTACTTTTCTCCCTGATGAAGCTCCTTCATGTATACCTACCTGCTGTAGGTACACAGACCCATGAAGAGATAAGAGAGCTCAACTATTTAAGCCTTAGATTCAAAAAGGCTTCAGCAAAAGGTGAGATTTCAGCACCCTCTCTTATGCCTTTTCTTTAGTTTTTCGGTGACTTGCTCAGTGTATTATTACTTGTTTTTTATTTTCCTATTGAGACACGTAACTCTCACCAGTCCCTGTAAATTATCCTATGGAAGCCTTCAGACCTTAGACTTAGAGCCACTAGTAGCGCTTAGAGCACAGAAGCCTGACTCATCCTCTTTGAATGACCTTACTGGGGCCAGACCCTTAATTTTTAGGCAGTCTAATACCTAAACTCTTTGAGTTGTGCCCTTAGGCTTATTGAGGAGCTGTTGAAATTGAGAACAAATATGAAGCCTTGTGCTTAAATCACTGTTTAATTTTTTTTTACTGTTGCTTATATTGCTAAAATAACCTTCACTGCGTTTTTTTTTAAGAAGTAGTTTAAACATTTTATCACAGTGCATTGCTTTCAGTGTTCACTGAGTATAAGGGCTGGCTCCTTCTAAATACAAAAGGATTTTGCTGCTGAACATAATGGGAACAAGGTCAGGTCATATGTAAAGGACAGATATCACCAGGCAAGGAACAAAAATACCAATGTTTTCACTGCAAAAAGGTCTAGGTCCTTTATGAATTTAATGAGAAACTGTCTCCAATTAAATAAAGCACCATCAGAAGACAACAAACAGAAGCTGGAATCTCCTGAGGTGATACAGGCAACAGACACTGGAATGAACAATGCCTTTGGGGCAGCTCCCAGTCGTAAAATGAGAGGAGACCTTGGAGCGGGAGGCTAAGTTTGGCCTGAAGACATTAGAAAATGAAAAAAATGTTCTTGGCAAATAGCTCTGTTGAGATTAAATAACAAAGAAGGGTTGTAGGATTGTTGGTTTTGGTTTTTTTTTCTACTATTAAATTCTTGGATTTCAAACAGAGGAGGAGACAGAAATTCCATGTGCTAATAATAACGGTTTAGGATAGGAGAGAGGGTGTGCAACATCAGCTCGTATTGCAACAGTGAGGGGAAGGGAGAGTTTGGCATGTGAACTGCAAGGACATTTAAGCCAAGTCTGCCAGAAACCAAGGCTCTAGGCTCCAGCAGTCCCTAAAATCTACCTAAAATTACACAAAATGAAAAGCTGGAAGGGACTTCAGGCTGTGTACTTCATCCTTCCTTTTGACCATGGCTGCTTATTGGTTAGCTTCCTTTGCATGGCACTCATTCAGCAAGAGGTGACAGCGTGCTCAGCTTTAAACACATCATTTGGATTATTCATCCCCTTAAGTCACTTGCTGAATCATGACTAGTACCAATTGTTAGCAGTTATCCTTGCTGCAGAACTAATCAAGTTAGCTTTGAGCTAATAAAACTGCACAATTGTAATAAGGAGCAGAAAACCATATGTATGACTGTGTAGTTCAGGCTTTATATTCTATATCAGTTTTTACTAATTCTTCCTGGTAATGGTGGTGCAGCAGTGTCTGACAGATGGCATATTCCATAACTGTACCCTAATACCCATTTTGAGCCTAGGTATGTAAGTGGCATCCGTGCATTCTTCGTTACTACTAAGGAGAATGCTGTTGGTGACTACCAGTTCTGGAACGCCACTAGTAATAAGGACAATGAGCTAAGCTCATGTTGTTTGTGATGCTGTGGCCACTGATACTACCTTTGGGACCAGGGATCGCTGTTGCCATTTCCTCCTCCGTCAGTTCCCTGATTCATCAAGAGTCTGTGAGCTTTTCTCTTTTGTTTGGTTTTTTTTGGTTTTTTTTTTTTGTTTGTGTGTTCTGCTCATTGCTAAGTGTCTTTCAGAGTTAAAACGTGCAAAAGGAGTGCTATAATGAGATGTTATTTTCAGTGTGCATGTGCCAGGGACTGAAAGGTTGCAAGGTTCCTAGATTAATAGAGTCTGAAGCCTGAACGATTCCTGCAGAAAGTAGTCCAAGTAATTTTGTCTTAAAATTCTTTTGTCAAGCCCAATACCTCGCAGATGAAGTAGAGGTCTTTTTTGAAAAGACACATCCAATACAACCAATAGAATCTTTTTTCTGTGTTCTTTGGTAATTATTACAGTAGTTAACTGTCTACTCTTAAAAAATATACATTAATTCCAGTCTGAATTTCTCTAACCTTAATTGCCCATCACTGACTGTTATTGTGCTTTTGTTATATAAAAGTGAATATCGGTTTTCTTTTGTCAAGTCTACATGTAGATTGTTTCAAAATCACATCTCATCCTTCTCTTCGAGAAACTATTTCACTCTGAGATATATTTGCTGGAATAACTTTTGTCTATCCTTTCTGAAACTGATAAATTTGCAGTATTCTCTTTGAAGCACACACTACATACAGCTCACCAGTGGTGGTCTCTTCTGCCCTGTAGATGGGAGACTATACCTTTTCCCTCCTTCCTGCTAACATCCCTGGTTCACGTTCAAGGAGTGCTGGAGTCCTGCTTGTCACAGCTTTGCAACGAGAGCTCATAATCGGCTATTTATCCAGCATGACTCCCAAACCCTTTCCAGAATCACTGCTTCTCAGGACAAAGTCCCATGTCCTTTAACTATGATCTGTGTAAACAATGTACTTAGCTCTACTCCAGGCAAGTTTTGTAAGAAATATCTTTTATGAGATCAGCATAGATACTTAGAAATGAAAAAAAGAGAAGCCTTGGGCACGTGAGCTCTTCTTCATTTCTGTGCGGAAACTCTGATCAAAATCAGACAGATACGCACCTGAATATTGAATAGCCCAGACGTTAAGGCACTCATCCATTTCAAAAGAGGAAGGGACGCATTTCTTATGTCCCTGGTGACAGATCTAACTACTAGGATGTTGTCTATTCTGTGGCAGCTTTCCTATCTCTTTGTCTTGTCCGCTTGCTCTTTTTTTTTTACTTTCTCTTATTCAGAGCTGTCCTTCAGCTAAAGAGGGCTTTGTGCATGAGATATGGGGTTGGAGTGATTTTCCAGTTAAACCCGTTGATCCAATAAAAAACCAGCACCTCTTCCTACAAACCTTGCCTCACTTTTATACCATTAAGCCACTACAGCTGCAATAACATTCTACTTTTAGCTGCATCAAATGCTTGTTGTGTATTTGGAGCCAATTTACCAAATGATCTGAATAGCTGCCTTTAGATCAGCTTTGTCATCTGCAAGCCTTAGCAGGAATTCTTTAAGGCTTTCTTCAGAATTGCATTAAATAATATCTTAATATTATTAAATATTTCAATACATCTATAATTATTTGTTTCTCCTTTCATCAAATAGAAAATGAAGATTGAGAGCAGATAATCTTTTTCCAAATCTCAAGTCATTTCTGGTTTCAGCACAGGTTATTTTAATTTCCCTGGTAGAAGTCAATCAAAAATAATGAATCTTGTTAAAGAAAATAATCCGGTTTCGCAGCTCTCTAATATGTATTATGACATGCTGAAGGAAGGAAGTCTTTCTTAAATATGTTTCATCTTGTCTATTTCACCACTCTGAAACTATCCCTCTTCTTCCTACAGATGAAGAGAGGAATTTGTTTTCCTCCTTCTTCAACTTATTCACCACCTTGAATTTCAGAGTTCCTAGTCCTTCAGCAGCTTAGCTAAAAGCTAAAGACATCACTTAATCCAATATCTGACAAATCATTTAAGCATTTGCTTAATTCTAGGTACCTGATGAGTCCAGTGACTGTCTATTGACCTACCTGGTTGGACCAGGCATGTTGGTCACTACAGAACACACTTCACTTCTTAACTCAGACTCACAGGCAAGTTGGTTCTTCCATCTAAGTGCGAGATTAAACTGAACTTGTCAGCTACTTAAACCAAAATAAACATCATGAACTGATACTGAGAGCTACAGAGGAAAAAACTGTAATACTTGTGATCATTAGTAGGCATTGTCAAAGTTAACAGCAATCAGGTCTGTGCCCTGCTTATTTCTGTACTGAAATTGCTGAGGGATACACCGGTCAAATAATACTAATAGGAAGAATTCACTATTAAGAAGCCAACTCTGTATTTCCTTTCAGTGATGTCATACGAAGTATTTATGACAGCAGTGTTTTCTCCACTCTTTGTTTTGATCAAATGGTGCAATGTCTCATGCAGAGATTTAACAGCATCTGATTAAAACCGACCTACTCATCAGTCAAGAATAAACTGAAAATGCAGATTACAAATACCTCCGATTCACACTTCGTATAATTGTAAGCTTTATTTAAGAAGGAGCAGTTTGGATTTTATACAATTCTTTTCACATGATATGAAATCATTAAATTATTGGTGTAATTTTATTTAGGAACATATGCAAAGCATAACTAGATGGTGGACATGAATATTGCTGATAATAAAACAGGAACAATGCTGATAGGCAGAAAATCATTAAGTGTGATCATTAAAATATACACACATTGTAATAATAATCCAATCTGGACAACTTCTTTTATTTAAGGATATAGCGTGCCAATGCCAAGACTATTAGTGTAAGTGGTCAGTAATGCTATTATCATTTAGTACCGTCGGTATTAACACTGAAAGAGAACAAAGAAAAGACATCAAAAGCATGAATAATAAAAGTTAATATCACCAGAAAAAAAGATAAAACAAAACCAAACAAAATACATCTGAAGGAGCAGAGCACCTTCATTTTTAGTTGAAACCTTCCTGCTGACCCCATGTTCTGAACCAAACTCAGTTCCTCAGTCACAGGCTGTTATGGTTGTTTTAGGCTGTTTCCAACTTTTAAGTTCTATTTCCAGTAAGGAGAAGGGTAAAAGAAAAAGCCAGAAACCCTTAAAAAGAAAATGGAACTTTTAAGGACATATGTTCAAAGACTACTTGTATGTTCACTTTAAAAAAAAGAAAAAAATTAGAGACCTCAACTTCAAGAAAGACCAGAGATCAGCTGAAGAGATGGGATAAAAGAAAAATAAAGAAGTTAATTCATTGTCAGAACCTAGGAGAGGCTGATCAGAAAGGAAGTTGCAGGGTGGGGAAGATAAAGGAGAGAACAGCATAAGCCGAAAAGGAAGTATAGAGGCAAAAGCAAGCACTTTTAGTAAGAGACACTTTTCAAGTGTTCCTTTTCCAAAAGGTGCTTTCCAAAGAGATTGCACTGTATTTCACCTTTATGCACTTTCAAAATTATGAAAATAGCAACAAAAACTAGCCCTCTGGGTAACTGGTTCTCTGATTGTTCTAAGTGCACATCACATTTGTTTTATAAACCAATTAGAAAGAAGTTATTTAGTGCTGGTTTCTCTCAGTGGTGCTCATCTCCCTCTACAGAAAAAGCTATGGAGTCTGTGGAATAACTGCAGATTTTCACTGGTTTAGAGCTCTAGCTCTCTTTTGCTGTACTTTCTTATGGGCCCTAAAAATGCAAGGCTAAAGTTTAAAGTATATACAGAAAGTAAACAGATCTCGGTTTGAGGAGTCTGAGCCTTCAACTTGAGACTGAGGAATAAAGAAAATACCTATGTTGTTCACTTTCAGGACTTAGTGAATATGTACATTGGAAAGCACAGGATACTGCAAACTATGAATACAGTAGTCAAAGGATGGGTAGTAAATTAAGTAGTGGATATACCTGTGTCATCATTGCCCAGAGATGGCCAAAGGACAAACCTGGGAGTAAAAAAAAAAAAAAAAAAAGAAAGAAAAAAAGAAAAGACTTGCATTTGATTGGATGGCTAATTCAGGATGAAGCTCAGGAAGGAGGTTGCTTTTGTTAGTGAGAATTTTTTCAATGCTTATGCACCTCTCTACCCTGGTAACTCAATAACCATTCAATTATTATGCAAAGTGGTATCTTTTACAACCCATCGGGGAGAAAATAAGGGACATTTGAACAATGGAATCCTGATTCTGCATTACTAAAGTCTGTATGAGTTTTGCTGTTGACCTCAGCGAGCATTAACATGCAGTTGTACATTTCAGCAGCAACACAGCCCCCCCGCTCTTTGACTCAGTGAGACAGTTCAGTTTCCATATAATCAAGACTGCAATGAACAATTGCTTTCCCTTCCCACTAAAATCTGTCATAAAAAATGACTGCATCAACAGAAGGCATTTGGTATAATGGAATTAAAGTCATCATTTTGCAAAACATTGTCATAGATTGATATTTCTTGCCTTGACATCAAATGTTTTACTTGCTTTACTTCAATATTTTTGTAGAAGGTAAGAATGCTTTGGTCTTGGGATTTTTGTAGAAGCAGGCTACTGTGCTGTGAAAATGTCCATGTCATTAGAATGAATTACTTTGTGATAGGCTCAAATGCAGCTTTTAAAATGCAAAGTGTGAGTTCCTCTTTCTGTATAGTTCATATCTGAGGCCACGGGACTTGTTTATTTGATCAGCCTGCAAATAGGTCCTTCATGAAATACAGTAATAACAATAAATGCATCATGGAGATGAACTAATTCAAAAGCAAACTTCCCTCCACTGTTTCATGAAAAGCAAAGAAAACAAAAAAACCTGCTTGAGGTTATTGAGTTACCAGGATATAGATGCATAAGCATCACTAGGGATTTATTGGGAACATACAGATTCTCACTATTAAAGCTGAACATACATATTTGAACCTTGTCATGGAGGATGATGGTACATATTCTACCTCCAAGTGACTGGGACTGACCTTATACAACTTTATAAAGTCTCCACAATGTTTCACCTCACTGTGAGGGCCAATTCTATTTGAGTCATTTCTAGTACTGAGGCAAAAACTGTCATTGCACCTGCACACGTGCAGCCTTTACAAAAAGAGTCAGTGGGGACTGGGAATGAGATGATTTATTTTGTTTGTTTTCGTATCCCACTAACCTTTCTTTCTCAATTATCTCCCTTGTGTGGCTGGGCTGCGTCCCTGAGAGAACATTTTCCTCCTTCTTTAATCCCCTAGATAGGGGATAACCCTCCTGCCCTTACTCCTCTCCTGGGAACATAGACACCCCCAGTAATCATGCATATGCTATAGCACATCCTTGGAAGAAGAGGGACGAATACCAGAGTGGCGAAAAAGGGCTGGGTGTGCAGCTTTCTCTGTAACTATGCCCTGACTCTGCGAATGGGAAAGAGCAGCTCTGGTAGAAGCAAAAGAGACCTATTCAGCAGAGAAACGGACTGGAAATTATTGTGCATGCTGTGACAGGGTAGGACACACAGCTAGTATTGTGGCTACATGATAGGGTGAATGCCTAATAATTTTAATGTTCTTTGGTATTACACACATTTAGATTGTCATAAAATCACAGAAACTATCTGTCACTTATCATTACTGTCAGTGACTCTATGTGCCCTGCCAGGTGAGGAAATTTGCCACAGGAGGCAATTTTTTTTTTTGCCTCAGAAGAAAATCAGAAGTTTACTTCTGATTCTGATAGGGAAGGTCCAAGTAGCCATAGTGAAGGAGGCCACCTGGACTGCCTGAATGATTTGTATGATCTGCAACCCCTTCCCTGGCTGTGCCTCTGAGAAAATGAGTAAGACTGTGGTCTGTGTTGGTTTTTCTGATGGAATGGACGTGTTTCACAAGCTGTTAAAAAGCTCTTGACAAAAGATAGGGTGAAAAAACTTGTAAACAAGGTGAAAAATTTTGACATGCTGATATATGTCTTTAAATCCTACCTCACATATTAACCAAATACCTATACCTCTATGGATAATTCCTCTTCCTGTTGAGTTTTTTATTTCCATGTGAGATCACTACAGCTCCAGAATATCTTGAGTGAACTTGTTGAAAATATTCTGGATAAGTGATGGAAGATACATTTACACTATCATGGTTTCACAGTTGCAATAAACATCTTGCAAAACAATCCCAGAATGATTATGCTCCATGCTGTTATGGCATCCATTTCATGGTCATATTCTGTCCTTGCCACTGCTTTTCTCCACAGAGCAGTAACCATGATATCCCATAGGTAGAGAGTGTGGGAGGATATAATGCCACTTTGGGCGCTTTGTATTGCTTTTTGTGATAGAGAAATCTTCAGAATAGGTCTTGGGTTCTCCAGATCATCACCCAGCAACAAGGAGACAAAGGGAAATAGTACTCCTTGAAAGAACAGAATTTCTACTAATACTAATACCTCAAAAAAACTTCACCAATCCTTTATTTAAAAAAAAAAAAATAATAAATGTATCATGACTCTTATTGGTAGTACGATAACATCTTGGTATCAAATTTAGGTAAGAATCAAACTTGTTATCACTGCTTCAGACTTACATTGTCATAAATGAGAGCAGAACTTAGTCCTATATCTCTGTCTTTATTCCATAGAGATCAAGGAGTTCTAGTCCACTGAAAGGTTTGGGTTTTTTTCTTTTTGTGTTGCACAAACCTCCTTTCATGCATTGCAAGATTCATTTAGGGGCAAAATACTCCTCTTCTTGCTAATGCTACATTACGAAAATTCCTTTCTTGATCTCTCTAGCTCAACAAATCTGCAGCTTATTTCAGCTTTAAGTTGAAATATCTTCATTTTCACTCTTTTGCTGTTACAACTTCCTTTAATTTTGCAAAAGTACTTTATTTTAGGGGGAATTGTAGACCCCATCTGAATGGAAGATACAAATTCAAAGTTCAAATTATATACCCTTTGGAAGGAGACATTTTGGAAATTTCATATCCAAGTTTGCATTCCCGGCGTCCTCAAGAACTTATACAAGTTAAAAGCAAAATCTGTGTGCTTTTCATGTGTGTGCTTGTGTCTGGAGCTGTTAAGCAGTAAATGACCTCCAGCTCAGATACCATTCCTCCTTCTGTTACAGAAAATATCAGCCAGTGGTCTTGTTTCTGAAAAAGAGAGTTTTTGTTAAGTGCATGACCTACTCTTCCCCCTGTCAAGGCACTCTATATGGAGAAGAGTTTAGGGACCATGTAGAAAAGGTTACCAGTCCTGGGAACCCAAGGACTCAAGATGTATTAGGTAACTGAGACCAAATTCTGAATAAACCTTTGAACATTTATCTGTTTACTCAAATTGAATCTGAATGTTGAGCCTTCTGAAGTTCACTTGTCCCTGTTTATTTGAAAAATGGATTATGATAAATTACTGAGTCATCACTGAGGGACAGGAAGAGTTCAGTGTGAGGCAAGCCAGCAAAATGTCACTGGAAATAAAGTGTGAATTATTGACCTCTAAAACTGTCACTTTGATATCAGTTGACAATGTCATTTTAATCAGAAAATCTGCTTTTGTACTATCTCTCTTTGCTGCCAGGTGAAAGCTTTCTGACACCTATATATTTTCAGTAAGATTTACTAGTCTGTATCTTCAGCAATAGGCAGAATTTGTACTGCACCTGGCTGGCGTTTCTCTTTGTCTGTCAGCAGGGATCCCTAGCTGTCTGGATAGAGTCCATATAAAAAGAAATGTTTGATTTGATGGAGCTGTGGAGTGCTTTTCAAGGGAAGGAAAGGTGCAAACTCTACAGAGTGCTCACAGGTCCTGTGGCAGGAAATACGGCAATTCAGATTGGAGAAGCAAATTCAGTATATGTAATCAACTGTGATTTCTCCCTGATTATCTCAGGACTAATTAGGGAGTGTTTTTTACAGCTAATCAGAGGTATCTGGAAAGAAGTAATTTGCATAACTTCAAGTCAAATTATGTCATGAGGACAGCTGAGCTAACGTAAACTGGCATTTACTGTAAAATTAGCATGTATTGCATTCAAACAGGGAAACAAAGAGGCAATGGAAACCTGCCGACTAGAAACTAGGAAGAGCAGCATTAATTGATGGAGTGCAAAAGCTGTGCTACATGAAGCATATCAATGCATGAAGCACAAGAAATGTAAATATGCAAATGCTAAAACATTTGCAGAAGGGGACTTATTTGACAAAATTGTAAGTACCATGGATTCTGCTGGCTGTCTGTGTCACTTTGTCACTTCATTTTGTCATGGTTTGTAGTTTAATATGCCGGGGGGGGGGAAACTGTTTTCCGATTTAGGGGAGACTGTTTTTTACTTAAAGTAAATCCAGTCTAAATTTAGCTTCTAATCCAGTATTACAGCAAGTCTGGAAAAGGTAACCATACATGCTTTTGTTTCTCCTTCAAAAACATGCAAGGCACTGGAATTCCTATTCACCTATTTCTTCAAGAGCGTGATTTTAAAGTCTACTTTTATCTCTGTGGATGTAGGAGAGGCTTTGGCTACCTCATTTCAGCCTGCCAAATTTTTTTGCCTGTCTCAAGCTGTAAAGGCAACAAGATTCCTATCTGGAAGCCCTGCTCTGAGAATGAGCTCCACATGGTGAAGCACTGCAACATGCGATTTTTCATATGGGACCAAAGGTCCAAACATATCTGCCAGCCTGGTGCTTCACTCAATAGGAAGAAGATGTCCTTGTGAGCTCTGACGTTCATCCACAATCCACTTTATGTGGAGCTAAGGCCTAAAGTTAGAACTGGACTTCTTATAAGGCTCTGACAGGGGATGGATGTACAGACATTTGAATTTAACTGAACTAAACACATAAGGCAAATATTCTCTTGAACGCGAATACCTGTTATCAACCCTATGAAACAAGAGAAGGTCTAAGAATAAATTAAAATGGGGATTGATGATAGCAGTTAGGCAGGATCAACCAGTGACTAATTAATCCTTGAAGTTAAGGCAATGTCCCTCCACAGTACGTACTTTGTCGTAGGTACAGATCTGGGTAACATTTTTTTTAGCAAGAGTCACCCAGCTCATAAAGATTTAGTGCTTGGCATCTGGTGTCGGTCTTGTTACAGGTGGTATTTGGAAGGTGCAGATTATCTGTCCAGTCCAACACAGAGACAAAATAGTCACAGTGGTGAGGTTCTGGATCTCTGAAATGGTTTTTCACCTTTGGTGAAACTGATTCACTAACATTTATGTGATCAGTTGACTCCCATGTAGGCTTGTTCACCAACAAGGTTATTTTGTAATTACTTTTAGATTTCTTTGAAAAAAAAATTAACTCTTTTAATTTTAAAAAATGGGTTATTGTTTATATTTAAACACATGACATTCATTATCAAGCACAATTTTAATACAGGTAGTTTATATACAGATCTTATAGTATCCTCTGCTTACTTAAACATGCATTTCATTTATTGTGAGTCCATGTATAGATTTTTGTTTGAAACCCTTCTTTTAGGAGGACCTGACTGACATGGAAACCAGTGAACTCGGAAAGAAAATAACTGTATTCAAACCCTGACTAAATGTTTAATCCCTAGCTATGTCCAGATCCAGAAATTGTATTTCTGCTTTTCTCTTTAATTTTATCTGTCTCAAAAAAGCACATTCTCTTAGTATGAGTTTGCATATTGTATTTCCTTTTTTTCCTTTTCTCTCAGCAGGTTTCTTGTGAGCACATAAGCATGTGTACCTAACATTGCTAGGCCTAAGTTCTCTGGCATGAAATTTGCTTTCTCACAGCATTTTTAAGAAAGTATGAAGAAAGTCTAAAATGGAAAAGGCTATTCCTATCTTCCTCTTTAGTCAATGGTTTATTTTCTTCTGTTGAAAGTCTGAATTTGTACAAAAACCTTCAAATAGCCATTTGTACTTAAGCTTACTAAGCTAAAACAAATTGTTGGTTCAAATTTCTGCTTAAAAATGGTTTCTTAAACTGCATACTCTTTCCAGTTTTCACTGGAAAAAATTCAGAAAAATTAAGAGGTCCCAATTTCCGCTCTGTTATACTGCTTAGATGGTTGGGTGATCTTATTCAAGTCATCTGAGATACTTTAATCTAGAATCACTTTAATAACCGGGCACTGATGCAAACTAATCAGATACTGGATATCAGAGCAAAGGGACTGGTGATGTAACACTAGTAGGCCTGAAATTACTGAATGCTGGAAGTTTATGCCAGCTACAAGATTGTGTTATGCCTTTCCTGTTTTTTGCACGCTTCTTTAAAGCATCTGCTGCTGGCCACTGCCTGAGAATGGCCACTGATCTGCATCTAATCTAATCCAACAGTGGCTGTGTTGTTATAGCTCAACCTAGTGCCTAGTATAGGCACCAGGAGAAGGCAAGACCCTCAAAACAATCCCGGTGTGAGTTGGAAAGATTTCTTCCAGTCTCTGCATTTCTCTGCCCATTCTCTGCATGTGAGAAAGAAATTCGGATATTTAAAGATTTTTTCTATCTCTGTCATAGTCCTGTACAGGGAAACTACTCTTTCTGCAGTGTGTACAGTGCGTACAGCCTTCTTTAAGACCCTAAGATACCTCCAGGCTGTGTTACACATGCATATGCAGGAAACCTTCAGATCTTATTAAGACACAGCCTCTGTTTTGCCATTTACCTATTTTTACCTTCCTTCTGTTTTCACTCATTCCCTCCTATTTCAGCTACAGCCAAGCACTTCGACTCCATCTGCGAGGGTGGCAATTCCAGCTGCCTCTGCAGCTGCTGTCTTTACTATTTCTTGGCCAGCCATCAGGGAATGACCCTTCCCTAGATGTGATGCATTTCAGCCAACTTCCACTTGAAAAACAAAAGAAGCAATTTAAATACTGCTCAAAGGCAGTTTCCAGTACCTGAATCTATAAAGCAAATCATTACATCAAGCAGAGAGCTAACCACACATTTGCTTTGAAATCTAGTCAGTATATTTACGTATGTTTCAGATTTCAAGTCAGTGATTTTTTTTTTTTGCTTTCAGATCCGTTCATAATGTCCACGCAGGCCTGATCTAGATGACAGGTCCTAGGAGAGCTTTGCAGGTTCCAGATCCAGGTATCTACCATGACTGCAGCCTGGCGCCATGGCACATGTACCCCCACCCCTCTGCTCTCTAGTTTTCATGCAATGAAAACCCATGCGTGCAGGCTGGCAGCAAGCAGGATGCGTCCAGCTGAGTACAATTAGTCTGCGTTGCGGATACAACTGAAAATGCAGCAAAACATAGCCAAATCTAAACAAGAGTGAGCATTATTATTGTTATTATTAATGCAGTAGAAAATGGATAAGATTTGTTATCTTAATGGGAGCCAATCGAAAGTATGTGACCAAATCCTGGCCACAGCTGGCAAAACAATGCTGAATTATCTTGCCCCCATTAGGTTCACCACTCGCAATTGCATTTACCCGACACAGCAGAAAATGAGAGACAAGAACTGCATTTTAAATGCCTCATGGAAGAAAAATAAGTTTTTCTAAACCTTGTATAATACTACTATACCCATTATTTAAAAGACACAAGTAGCTTGAATTACTGTCTTAAAATACATCTACAATGACAAAAGAGAACTGTGGGCTTTCTAGTCTGGGATGATGGCTTAATATGTGTTTTTGTAAGATGGTGAACAAGATTCCACAGGTGCTAAAGACGTTTTGTCACCATTATTTCTTTGCTAAACTTACTAAAACATTTTAATGATCCAATAGCACCACTACTCTATTGCTGAAATAAGCAGGGAACATTAGCTTAATGTTATTTTCATCATGAACTTAATAGCTCTACCGAATTTAGAGGCTTCTTATACCAGCTTTTTCTATGAGAAAAATAAAACAACATCATTAAAGAGCATAAGTAAGGCACAGTTAGTGCCAACAGTTATGAAGCTTATACTGATATTTCTTTTTCCCATTTCCTGCTAATTTGCCAGAACAGCTTTTGGCCTATCCATAAATAGGTTTATGATAAACCAGACATTAAATTGGAACTAATTCCATAATTAGCGCAGTTTCATAGTCATATGTTTGCAAGACAGTCTTGGTTAAAAAAAAAAAAAAAACAAACAACCAAAAAACAACACAAAAAAGCATCTAGCAACAGCTTGGGAAAACATGCATTCAGTAATCTGATATTTATAAAACTACACATTAGAAGATAAAGATCTAGAAACCACTGGTACGGTAGAGCAAGCCTATTGCCCCTGGGTTTAGTTCACATCCTGTGAAAACGCGTGTGCTGGTCAAGCTGCCAACCGGGCAGCCGCATCACGTAACAGCCACATGAAAGCCGCTGCGCCCCTGGCTGCTCGGGCCACTCTCCGGTTTCCCTGTCTGCTGCGCGGCAGGAAGAAAACAAGCAGGCAGAGCTCTGCAGCCGAGGATGGCAGCACCCACAGGCGCTGAGCTACAGTTTCAAACTCTTGCATTTGGCAGAGCTGAAGAAGCTGGAAAAAAATCTATGATGGAGTAAACCCGACATATGCAGTCTTCTAAAGATATGGAATATTCCTTCCTGATCCCCTAATCGGAAGTTGTGAAGTAGGAGATTTTATCACAGATACCAAATTCTAGCTTTCTTAGAGATTTTATCAGTTACCATAACACTCTCCAGCCTTTCCTTAAAATCCAGTAAGAGGATCTAACCTCAGCTCACACTCGTGACTTATGATTTTTGCTAAGAAAAGAAGTGGAAGTTCTATTTATGTTGATCTTCTACATATTGCTGTGCATTCACGTGTCTCCTTTGTGTATAAATAAAAGTTTAAGATAAAAAATGGTGCTTCATTTTCATGTTTGTGATCCTGAAATGAAAACTGCACTCCTGAAAATAGGTACATGCAAATAAACTTTTGTGCTTATGCCACTGGCCGAGGGGGCTTCCCATGAGGGAGCAATTGCTGGGTCAGGGCAAACTTAAAAGCCTGAAGCAGATGTTTTTCACAAAGGCATGACAAACATTTATGCTCAAGTCTAAACCACTATTGCAATGCTGTAGCTTGAAACTCATCCTGTCACAGTTTAAGTTTCTGGAGGTCATTCACATTTATTCCGTATGTATCCAGAGTCTCATCAAAAGCCTACTGACGGCTAGCAGAAGACTGAAGAGGACTTAGGGTCAAATCAGTTGTGCAGACCATTTAGCTTATTCAACATTTTAAAAAATATAGGTTTTTAAGAAAGTGCATCAAATCTTTAAATACATTGTGAGCATTGCCAGCCCTAATGTCCACTTACATGTATAATTCTGACCTCTTCCAAAATGTCCTTCTTTGGGCCTTCCAGTCATAGGACACCTACACAATGCTACTTACCATTTTTTCATGCAATGAATATAAAAATGGCAAAAAAGCACACCATCACTTTCTTATTCTCTCATCCTCAGCTGCTAGGCTTAGGTTGTTCACTAAATCATTGAATATATGTCAGAGAGATAACTGGTCCCACAGACACCAGTGACTGAGAGTGTTGCATTTATTCCTTCTGTTAATATTTAATTGTCAACCTCACCAGAACACATTGCCTTTGTTATCCATTCTGCTACAGATTCCTTGACTTGACTTTCAGACTCTGGTTTTGGCAATGATGGAAAGACAATTTTGAGAAGAAACAGATGAAGATGAGGAGCTTGGGCATATCCAGCTCTCAATGGGCTTCAGAGCAGTCTAGCAGTCTGTCCCTGCTAACGGTATATGTTGCAAACCATACAGATACCACTAAGAGAAATTAGATTATGCTTTCACCCATACTTTGAGCTGGCTAAAAAACCCCAACTCTGTAGGTAGCTGGAAAACTTTTACGTGGTTTGTTCATACCGCAGGTAGTGCTGCTGCAGCTTTGAGACAAAGTGCTGTCACCTCTTTGGGCAGCAGCTCTGACCCTGTCACCGCTGAAGAGCGCTGACTTCTGGAAGCACCAGTCGAATCTGCTGCTTAGTCGTGGGGAAGGGGGAAGCAGGGCCCTGGCTTCTGTTTTGCTGATTCTGAATGGCAGAGCATGAAAGCTTAAGGGCTGTCTGTACAGCACGGCTGCTTCTCCAGTGGCTAAAGAAAGCAGAACCAGGAAAGCATCAGAGGCTCTCCTGCATGTTATGTCCCCATGCTGCTGCTACTCTGAGAATAACCGGCGAGCAAAAGGCTTTTAAAAAACATCCAGGCTATTTGTTAAGTATCTAAAATTAGTAAACCAGTGAAAAGAAGGGAAAGAAAAGGAAATAAATTGAGTTCTTTTCAAATAACGCAGCTTTTTCCTTTGGTGATTAAAATGCAGTTTAGCATTAAAATGAACTAATTGTTCTTTTTACCTGATTTACTTCATGCATGACTTGAACATGAATTTTTCCTTAGAAGCCATGGAACTACCCAGGAGACAGCCAGTTTCCGTAAATAAATATTTCCATATTTACAAATAAAATCTATTATGTTTTCTAACAAAAATAACCATAAGGCCATTCCATCCTGAATTCATACATCAGTGCTTCCTTCCCATAAAAGCAGACATACAAAAATAGGTATACGAATAATTACTCTACATGATATCATTGAAATACTCTGAAACAGCTCAAAGTAAACTTCATGGAATGAGGCATGAGCTCTGCCTTCTCTGAAGGCATCCTCTCATAGACAACTCCTTTGTGCTCCTACCCAAACCACACTGACTGGTAAATTTAATTATGCAGGATCATATCTACCCAACAAGGTTGTCCCAAAGAGAATGTGGAAAAACCTAGGAGTGGCTTACTAAACGGTGACTTCCCTAACAAATTTTGGAAGAAGAGTGGGAACTAACTTTGGGAAGGTGTGGCAGTGAGAAGTAACTGTGGCATGAGAATCACAAAATTAGCATTGCCAACAGGAGGAAAAACGTATTTTTTTACAAGTAATTCTGGTTAGATCTCTTTGCATATAATCTGTAGCAGTACTGTCAGCCCAGATCAGTGCAAGAATAATGCATCCTGTGATTTTTTGACACTTAAGATGACATCTTACGTCTTCTTATGTGTTATATGGAAACTGTGTTAACTGTTGTTTCAAGGATCTTAACTGCTTTATACTCCAGTCTTCAGACCAAATGAGTGGAAATCTCATTTCAAAGCTGAACAAAAAAATTTGCAAATGCTTAGGCTTTCAGCCTTTCTTTTTTTTGGTTGTTTTTTGTTTTTTTAAGAGGCAGTGGAAGGGTGCCACGTGACCTATCTTTGATCCCATCTTCAGTTGTGTGCCCAGGAATTTAGAGGCCATGCCAAATTAAGCTAAGCATGGTCTGTCTCCTGCAAGAAACCTGGCTTTTTTTTCCATCTAAAAGATGGGTAAAGAGAAACTAGAGGAAGCAATGTACTGGAGCTTTTTCAAAGAGGCTCTATTTTCAAGAAAAAAAAAAAAACCAAAACAAAACAATAGCAGACTAGAAGTGGCACGTTCTACAAGGTACACGTCGACCATTGCACATATTGTACTCAACACAAACTAAAAACACCTGAAAATCTTATTGAGTTTGTAAGATAAGAGGCTAAGAAGTGCTATAATTAAGGTTAACAGTGCAACTGCAGCTTAGCCCTTTTTCATGAGTGCATGATGATAAAGTTAATTACGTACTCCTTTTTCTACTAGTGCCCTGAACCATCCAGGGCAGAATACCTAATCAAATTTTTTTTTTCTTTATTTTTTTACCTTCATCTCTCAATATGTCCATATATACTATTACTTCAAATTAGTCAAACAGTACTGAAAATGAAATTATTACTTTCTGTAGTGCTTATCACCACATCATCTAACTGCCTGAAAAAACAATCCCTTTATTTGCACAAAACATGCATGCCATTTGAATTTCTGCAGTACACAGAGCCATTGAGCTAAGAATTTATACACAACTTTTAGATGAGCCACACTGTAGGAGTTGATATTTCAGAGTGTTTCGTGTTGTATTTCAAATTTTGTTCGAAGCTTAGCACCCAGAGGCTTCAATTGCATCTCGGAAGGTTAAGCACTTCTGCATGTTCAACATATACAAAATCAAGCATAATGCCTAGTCTTTGTGAAACAGTTGGTTAAGTAAGTGACTTGATTAGCACCAGAGAGCAGCTCTGTGGCTGAGACAGAGCTAACAGCCGTCTCTTCTGTTCAGCATTTGACTTCCTTAAGAATGTCCTTGCTCGTCCTGAAATTTCCTGTTCTTTTTTTTCAATAAAATTTTGCATGAAATAAGACAGAAATCCCACACAGTCTATTGGTCCACTTCATGGCTGCAGAACAGGAAAGATGTGTTAATAAGTATGGAAGAGTAAACCTGAAATGTGGCTTTCCTTGACTTTTGGGTGCTTGCATTTCCAGTTGTCCTGGGTTGAGCGACACAGGACTAATTTCTTTTCTAATGCTGGGGAAAACTCCATTTTTGGAAGTGTCTAGTGTGTGAATTTGTGAAAATATTTATTTTATAGCCAGCTAGGCTATGTGGGATTCAAGGTCTCAGTGTTTTCAAGCCTTGCCAGCTGCAGGGATGAGGAGGAGCGAGGCCTGGGCATTTGACCCAGGCTGGCCAACGGGATTATTTCATACCATGAGCGTCACATTCAATATCAGTTATAAAGTTTGCTGCATAGTCTGTCTCTCTCTTGATGGCGGTGGTCCAGAGAAACTCCTTGCCCCGGTGCCAGACCCTGAACCCTTCCCTTCCTCCTGAAGCCGTAGCGCTCGCAGTGTCCGACATTTGCTGTCCACTGCTGGGAGTGCACAGCTTCCTGCTGATAGAACTGGATGAGTATAATTCTTGTATATTTTATATTAATATTGGGATTAATACTGGTTCTTTATTATTATTATTAATTATTTAGTCTTAACCTATTAAATCTGTTTATATTCAACCCTCATGTTTCCTTGCTTTCCCCGATTCCCCTTTCCAGGTGGGGAGGGCTCATCACATGATAGAATAATTGTCTAAACGACAATAATTTTTTATGGGTTTTCTCAAACCATAACACCAGTCTAAATGTGTTTTTCTATGTTGCTTTAA
The DNA here is from genome assembly GCA_947846985.1 of Fratercula arctica. Lineage (NCBI taxonomy): Eukaryota > Metazoa > Chordata > Aves > Charadriiformes > Alcidae > Fratercula > Fratercula arctica. The sequence goes on along the minus strand of CANTUZ010000001.1, from coordinate 91,121,169 downwards.
AAAGAAATCTTGGGGGAAAAAATCTATCACATAGTACCTGTTGAGGCACCCCATGGTCATCGGAAAGACTGAGCTCTTTGGAACCACCCCACCAGGTGGGCACGGTAACTGACAGCAGCAGTGGGTTGATGCTCCTCTGCCTGTGCACAGGCAGTGAAAGGGCTGAAGCAATTCCCTAATCCTGCAGGCATGTCCTGGCAGAGAAGAGCATGGTGGAACAGCTGCACTGAACAACACACTCCAGACTCTGGAAATGTTTATGCTGTCTGGTCTGTTCACTCCAAACACAATCTCCTCTGCCGTGTTCACTCCATCTTAACACTCACCTTCCTTCTGTCCTTCCATCTGCTCCTTTCCAAAGCCTCTGCTCCTTACCCAGCCATTCCCAATGTCCTCTCTTCCACTCCTCATTCACTCTATTGACCTTACTCCCCAGACACGGGAGATGGGAGCAGTGTCATCTAACTTTCTGCATAAGCTATGTGGATTTCTGTACTCGAACTAACATCCTTTAAACTCAATTGAGAGAAATGTGCATTTCTGGGATGAGACTTTTCTTATTTCAATGTAGATAACTAGCTCAGACACCGCGTAACTGAGCCTGGGTATCAGATCTTTGCTTTCATTCACAGTCTCATTGCTTGCTCCACTCCTTTGGTATGAGCTTCTTGACCAGCTGTCACTTTTCCATCTCCTTCTCCAGGTCCATATCCTATCACAGACTAGTGTTATTCATCAAACCTATTGATTCCCCTTCTCCTCTCCTTTTTGCTGTGCTACTCCATCCTACTGTCTCTTAGTTGCTTCACCAAGCCAGTCGCTCTCTTGTCTCAAACTGACCAGGGTGCAGCACAGGCTTCTCCAGCCTTTCTTGACCGAATTCCCCCCTGGTTTTCCCTTTAGCTCTCACTTTCTTTTCCTTCAGATCAAACTCCATCAGTTAATGGACCTTTTTGATCTTAAAATCAATTAAGTGAGAAACTCTTCAGTCTCCTTTTTATTCAGACTTAACACTTATCCATCCCAGGTCCAATCTTCTCCTCTCTGTTCCCATAGCTTGCAGGTTCAGGTCTCAGCCACTGTCCCCTACTCCCACTTTCCTTCTCCATTTTATTTCCTTTAGACCCCAGAAGTTCTAGTTCTTCTTCCCTTTGCAATTAAATTTTGCAGCTCCTCCCTTTCCCTTCCTCTGACTTTCTATCTATCTGAGTTGTGTCGGGCACTCTGCTTCCCCATCATGCAGCTGTTTCATCTCAGGACATGGCTGAGGCATGCACTGGGACCTGGGGAGTAATTACAGGTCCTGCAGTTTGTACCGATTTGAGGGAATGGAGGAAGGCAGCCTTCCTTTTCTCAGTTCTGCTGCCTGCAGCATCTTGGAGCCATATTTGCAGAGAAAGTCTCACTTCCATACCTCAAAGCTCCAGGCTGGAGAACCTCAGGAAAATTGTTGAGAGACTTTAGCCTTCAAGTGTCTACAAAGTATTTGGTACCTGATAACCTGGCACGTTTCGGAGAACTCTCATATTGATAGTACAAACCTAGGCCTTTCCCGTCCTCCTTGTGACCCAGCTGCAGCACAGTGGAGGTATCCAGTCCGTTCAAAGTGCAGAATAAAATTTTCCTTAGCCTTGTTCTCAGAAATAACTGAATTTGTGTTAGCTAAGACTTTGCAACAAAAAAGGAAAAGAAGCATGGGACAGACAATGGCATGGGAAATTTCAGCCCAAAAGGTAAGGCAAAGTCCTGAAGATCTAAATTAAAATTACCAGGTAAAACAATGTACAAGTAAAAAGGGCTAAAAGACAGTACTAAACAACCTTTTAATGAACCTTGTGAAGAGAGTGTGGTTAGTATATTACTGTAGCTACTATTATTAGCAGCATTAGTAACATTAGATGTAGTCCGTGCAGCTATTTAAACACTGCAATATGTATGAAATATTCTTGTCTTCCCTAGGTATGTGTACCTCAGACAACTTGAGCATAGCACACTCTGTATCAGACTGGTGGTGGGCACAGCTATGTTAAAGCTGTCAGAACTGCTGTGCTGCCCCTCTCTACTGCCTGTCTCCTTGTCTAATCCTGCAGACTTCTGTAAAGTGGTTGTACAGTGCGCAGCTCTTCCCGCTTCACTTTCTTAGCATTTACCCTGAAAAACTGCACATATCTAGGTGCTAAGCATGGGAAAATCAGGCTTTCCATCTGTACCTGGGCCTGTCCTGTTCTCCGATTTACCTAAGGCAGGTGATGCTGGGATTATAACCCTGAGGTGGCTGGACACGACACACTTTGGCCTCACGACGAATTATATCATGATGGAACGTACAAATTGGACAAAGGTTTTCTGGTGTTGGCAAGCTATCTATCCCCCCTCTGCTGAGTGGCACAGACAAGATCCTGAGCAGAGTGCCTTCCCTGCAGGCAGTAGAGTTGCATCAGTTTGCACCCACCAAACAAGCTGACCCACTGTGTGCTGAGCATCACCTTGGATATATTGAAATATATTATCAGTTAAGAATCCCGCTTAATAGTTTTAAAGAATTGCACTGTGACAATACCAAGATAAAAAAGTGATTTTGCATATGCTTTCTTTTCAGAGCAGAAAACTGTATGGAGCTGGAAATTATCATATAACTATTTTCAAACTTTTAACTGTAATGTCACTGAAAGTTTTAATAATTATTCCAATTGAAGTGAGTACTAAATTATTAACTAAAATACTCTTACTTAAAAAAACCCAGCCTTTTAAAAATTAAAGCAATACTAATTTACAAAAGAGGGCAAAAAGACATTTCTTATTTTCATGCCCATTCAGCTCCAGCAGAGAAGTGTGCATTTTAATTACATTTCAGATTCAAATTAGAAGTGTGATTTTTAGACCTATGAGTGAAAACGATTTTTTTTAGACATATCAAAAAAATCATTTGAAAATGAAAGGGAAAAGAATAACGATGTTGCATCTTGTACAGATATTTTTACTACAAAGTAATAAAAATGCAATAAAATTATTCATGAAACTTGTCAATAGTTAATGTATTGTCTTTGAGATCCTTAGTATCCTAATATAACCCCTTGGAACTCTTTTACTTTTATATTGCTGTGCTGGGATTCTAGCACACATTGGAGAGCTATGCAGAATGTAAATGCAGTGTCAAAGATTACAGAAAACCACAGGGGAAATTAAGAGCTGTTTCTTCTATGGTGTTATAGGCCTTAAGCTATTTTGTTCTGGGCATCTTGTCATTATTGTTTTGTATTTAATTCTTTGGTGGTGGTAAGTGATACATTCTGAAGGTAAGAATCACTCTTGTGAAATCCCAAAGGGATTATATTTAAAAGATTGTCTTTTTTTGAGACAGTTTTCCTGAAGAGTTGCAGAATTACACAGACAAAAAATACGGAGATATTCTTGGCATTTTATGCATGCATATCACTGTATTACATTATAAGGATGAATCAAACTCAGTTAATGTCAGTGGCAAAATTTCTCTTAATTACAGTAAGCACTGGTTGTTAGATTGTGGTTCATCTGCCCCTCTACACAAACTCATGGTCACTGCAGGTGGGAGTTTGCCAGAATCATGCAGTTTCTGGCAAAAATTATGGCTTGGAAGGTTTCCTTGCAAATATATTTTTTATTTGCTTTAATTTTTTCCCAAACCAGATTGACATATGAATGTTTCCACATTTAATCATCTTTTCTTTTTTGTTTTCTGTATTGTGTTTGTCTCTTTTTTTGTTTCTTTGTTTTATGGGAGTGTACTTGCATTCTTATTCCCTGTGAAACTACGAAGCAAACCTTTTCATGTGGAAATGGGAAAAGAAAATCTAGGGGGCTGCTTTTTTCTCTGTCCGTCAGCCACTTAAAACCAAAGTTTAGTTTCAACATCACTACCATTTAAGTTGAATGACTGTTAGGGGACTGTCAGAGACTTATAAGAAATTAGGCAGGTGAAAAACTCAAAATAAACTTTATTCTAACCTAACTGTCTAAGACTCCAACAACGTTAATAAACCAGAAGTTCAAGATGTAAAATGGCATTAATACTACACAGCTCTCAAGCTTTAAAAATGAGAATCCAAAATGCACACTCACTCACCAAATAAGGTGAGGGCTCTCAACCTGCAGGAGTTACCGTAGGTGGCATCCCAAAACATGGGGAGAGTCCCCGACTGCACACCCGCTGCTCCGAGGAGGACCGACTCAATTTGGCCTCCTGCGGGGCTCCATTTATACCCTAGTCAAATCTGATCTGTGCTCTTATATGGTCATGTTAGTCCTCGTTGGCTGAGGTTCTTAACTTCCTCGTCTTTTGACCAAAGTGTGTATGTGATGGTAGACATTGTGGGGACTTGGTGGGGGGGGGTGGGTCTTCTAGCTTTTCAGGAAGTTTTGGTCCTTGACAGGGCGGATGCACTTGCCACAGGGACATACAACCTACGTGGCCCTGCCATACTGAACTTACTACTCATGTTTCCCAGTTGAGGTAGCTGATTAACTTTCTGATCATAAGTTGTTACCAGACTTAGCATCTTGCTGAATACTGAATACATTCACAATTATAAAGAGCAGCATTTGTGTGTGGAGGATACTTAAATGGATCTTGGGAATACCATCTGCATTCACAAATTGCTGTGTTACAGAGTTTATCAGTATCAGTGTTCCTGTAGTTGGCTACCTACTGCTGGTGCCATGCCGTGTCCCTTCCAGGCTAGTGCAAGGGAAAGCTGTAAATCTTCATGCTTTCTGTTCAAGTGGCAGCATGTGGACGTGAAAAGATGGCAGTTCTGAGACCACAGCACTTGGGGTTGAGGGGAGGTGGAACCAGGGGGATTTCCCAAAAAGCAAAATGTCAGGTACTGACACGGAATCTGAAAAATTAGGCAGCTGCAGAGCACCTGAAACCACAGCAATAAAAGAAATATAAGCATGGAGGATGACAGAGCATTGTGCTTTCATAGCAAAAGACTGTAGATTAATTGCGGATATAGTCAGGAAAAAAGGGTCTGCATAGCATAAAGAAGGTGGGGAATAGAACAGGGACAGTTCACAGACAGAGAGGAAAGCTCCTGATTTACTTGGGTGATCCAAAAATGATAAGATGATAAGGAAACAGAAATAGCAAATACACATTAGTGTTCTATTGTTTTGTCTCATTTTCTTTGCTGCTTCTGGTACCTAACATAAAGAATTCTTGGTATTTTAGACCACTGTGGAAAGGTTGTGTGCCTATTTACTTGTGGTATTAAGCATCCCTGAAGACTGAGCTGCAAGGCTCAAAAGCCTAAAGTGAAAAAGATTGTATTAGTTTGCTAGAGAATCTGCGACTCGACAAGATTTGTAGGACAAAGACAATGTACGATTTCATTTCTTTCAAGGAGTAAGAGACAAAAGTACATGTGTCTACAACACATACTGCAGAAAGCAAGGTAAGAAACCATTCATATAACCTACTGAAACCAAGTATTACAGACATGAAGGTCAAGTGTTTCAGGTCTCAAAAGCATACTGCATAATCATCTGCCATAAGAGCTTTATTGCAGTTGGGTCAGCAGGCTTCGTCCCCAGTTCACTTTTTGTCACCTTTATATTAGTGCACCACATATGATGTAGGATGATTTTAAAAGTTTCAGTTTGTATCATGTCCCACGCTCTGAAGCCTGCCTCAGGAGACATTCAGAAGGGTAACATCTTTCTCCAGTGGTATGTGCTTGCTTTTCGGTTGAGGAGGCCCAGCATAATCTAGGGCTGATGCACATGAAAGCAGGCTTTCACAGACTAGTGGTGATAACATCCTTCCACGTGAGGGCCTTTCAACTTAGGAACACACTGTATCTAAAAACCTCTTATTTGGTGGTGTTCAGGGAACACAGCAAAGCTCATGTGCCCAACCTGGTTTCTGCTGGTATGTTGCCACGCTCAGACAGCTGAGAAGTAGCGTTATTTCCACACCCTTAAATGTGAACTGGGTACTGCGTCTTCTACACAGACGTGTGGTGACTGTAGTTCATTATTTGTTTTAATAGTGATTATTTCCTATCCTTCTCCATCTAACTTCTGAAGGAAGGTGGCCTCTGACACCACTTAAGCAGAAATAGTTTGTAAATATGCTTCCCAAGTGCTTTATGATTGCTCTTGATAATAGGCACTGTTGATGTAAATCTCTGTTATTACCATCAGTGACTCATTAATCCATTGGTTATTGATCTATGAAACCTTTTTCAGTTTAAATGACAGGAATAAATATTGTGATGAAATGCTTCAACCTGCATTTTAAAACCTCCATTAAAAGTTTAATGAAAATCAAGATGCATGAGATGAATGCACTATGGGTTTGGATTTGAACTCCCTGTTTTTTAAAGTCCCCTCTTTAGATGTTGGTGGTTTCTTTTAATCTTGGCTACTTCTATCAACAGCGGAAGAAAAAGCAGCAAGTCCAAAAGGCAATTCAGTGTTTTCCACTAACTGTGGAGGGATTGTACATCAGTAACTTAGATGCAACAGCTAAATCATAGATGCCAAAAATTAGGCAAGATGAATCTAATTCTAAATACTTGACTTTGAAAAGTATACCCAGGTCAATTCCCAAGCCATCTTTTCTTACAAACTAATTAAATACTGAAGTGAAATAGAAATCAAACTCCCATTAATATGGAAAAGTTGCCTTAGTTAACAAAACATTAGCCCAGAAGAAACTTTCAAACGGTTTACATTACCACCTGTAAAAACAGGGACGGCTTATAAAAGGAATGCTGATACACAAGAGCCCTAACAGAACTAGTGAGGGAGGCTGAAATTAAGCTCTACAGAAACTGCAAATGGTACAGGAAACTCTCTGAAAAGCTCACACTTTTCAGTTGCTGATGCTGCCCCGACCTGGAACATAACCCACTGGGGTACATGTGGAGTGAGAAGGGCTGTCCTCTACTCCGTCATTAAGCACAAGTAAGGCAAAGGCAAATTAGGATGAAGGTATAATGTTCTCAGAAGTTGTTAGGAAAAATGGCTGGATAAGCACAGCTTATGTGGAATATCTATTGTTTGCTGCAAATATGCTTTAATAATAGGGTAATTTGTTTCTTCCACTGAATTTGCCAATTGATGGTAAAAACAGTTCTGTAAAAGTCACACAGGCAAAATAACGAATGGGAACAATTATTCTTCCTGAGTAGATTTTCTAAATTAAGACTCCCTGCCAAAAGGCTGAGAATGCTTGCTTTAGCTAATGCTCTTTTCTTTGCTTTTCATCTGTAGAGCGCGCACAGTTTTGCAGTGCCACAGCTGTTAAATTGTGCATTTCTAGTTTGCTTAAATCTCTCAGTCTCTCTCTCCTCCTATATAGACAGATATAGATAGACAAGTTCATTGATTGACTGAATTGTTTATGAAAGCAAAAGTATAGTTAGGAAAAATCAGTGCTGCTATTTCTTTTAGATCAGACGTTTGCATGTATATAGGAAGATAGATGTTTATATATAAAGATATCTCTTCAACTTCACAGGTGCCCTTCTTTGCTCATGGTCAGTGTGTTACGCCTACAAGGTACTGTCTTTCCATATACCGCCATGACAGTAGATACCTTCAAGTAAATTTTAATGTAGCACCCATCTACAAGAAAGGCAGAAAGGAGGATCCGGGAAACTATAGACCTGTCAGTCTGACCTCGGTAGCAGGGAAGGTGATGGAGCAGATCATCTTGAGTGCCATTACAAGTCATATAATAGACAAGCAGGGGATCAGGCCTAGTCAGCACGGGTTTATGAAAGGCAGGTCCTGCCTGACGAACCTGATCTCCTCCTATGATAAGATGACCTGATTATTGGATGAGGGAAAGGCTGTGGATATTGTCTACCTAGACTTTCAAAAAGCATTTGACACTGTCCCCCATACAATTCTCATGGAAACACTGGCTGCTCGTGGCCTGGATGAGCATACGATCTGCTGGATCAAGCACTGGCTGGATGGACGGTCCCAAAGAATGGTGGTCAATGGAGTTAAATCCAGCTGGTGGCCGGTCACAAGTGTTCCTCAGGGCTAAGTGTTGGGACCATTTCTGTTTAACGTCTTTATTGATGATCTTGATAAGGACACAGAGTGTATCACCAGTAAGTTCGAAGATGACACCAAGTTAAGCGGGAATGTTGATCTGCATGAGGACAGGGAGGCTCTACAGAGAGACTTGGATAGATTGGATCAATGGGCCAATGCCAACAGTATGAGCTTCAACAAGGCCAAGTGCTGGGTCCTACACTTGGGCCACAACAACCCCATGCATCGCTACAGGCTTGGGGAAGTGTGGCTGGAGAGCTGCCTGGCAGAAAAGGACCTGGGGGTTCTAATTGACAAGCAGATGAACATGAGCCAGCAGTGTGCCCAGGTGGCCAAGAAAGCCAATGGCATCCTGGCTTGTATTAGAAATAGTGTGACCAGCAGAAGTCGGGAGGTGATTGTCCCCCTGCACTCAGCACTGGTGAGGCCACACCTTGAGTATCATGTCCAGTTTTGGGCACCTCAATATGAGAGAGATATCGAGGTGCTGGAGTGAGTGCAGAGGAGGGCGACAAAGCTGGTGAAGAGCCTGGAGAATAAATCTTATGAGGAGCAATTGAAGGAGCTGGGATTGTTTAGTTTGAGGAAGAGAAGGCTGAGGGGAGATCTCATCACTCTCTACAACTACTTGAAAGGCCATTGTAGAGAGGTTGGTGCTGGTCTCTTCTCACAGGTAATTAGCGATAGAACAAGAGGGAATGGCTTCAAGCTGCAGCAGGGTAGGTTTAGGCTGGACATCAGGAAAAAATTCTTCACAGAAAGAGTGGTCAGACACTGGAATAGGCTGCCCAGGGAGGTGGTGGAGTCACCATCCCGGAATGTGTTTAAGACTCGTTTAGATGTGGTGTTGGGGGATATGGTGTAGGAGAGAACTTTGTAGAGTGGGGTTGATGGTTGGACTCGATGATCCCAAGGGTCTTTTCCAACCTAAATGATTCCATGATTCTATAATTTGCCTGATCTGACTTGTAGTATGTAGAACAGGGCATCCGGGGAGTACTGGCATGGAGCTGATGGTAATGAGCCTTTGACTTTCAGCCACGCTTTCTTTGCTATAAATTAACTGTACTAACACTTATCTCACAGCATTTCTCAAATCACCCGTTGTGTTGGTGATCCTTATTCAGACAGCTTTGAAAACATAATACTTAGAGAATAGAAGGCACACGCCTAATAAACTCAATTCTGGAATCTCCACAGGGCCCCAGTGTTAGTTTTATGTCCAGAGCACACAGAAATTCAGTCTTAGCTGAGCACCTAACTCCCTTAAGTGTTTGCAAATATTTATGTAAATATATATGTTATTTGACTGAAGTATGAAATAATTGTTTTAATACGTGATAGGGTTGCCCATGGTGGGTTAACCTGACCAAGTGACTGTATATACAACAAATGAAGCAAACCAAACAGTACATAGAAACACTTGTCTCCCTAAAGGCAACATAAGAATACTAGCTCAGAAGGAGTTGGTGACACTGTAAGTGAGCTGACCACCACCCTGCTGTCAAAATTTAGTTTTACGAGACGTATTTCATTTCTCAAACTGGATTTCACTGAATGTATTAACAAGAAAAATGCTTTTGAGCTTTTCTGGGTGAGCACTCTGAACCTTAGAGGACTGAGCAGTCCATGCTGGTTTAATCTTCTACCAGCAGAACCGGGGGACCATCATCCTAGGGAACAGCAAACATGGGTTTTCATTAGAACCCACCAGGGGATAAGAGGACTTGAGTATCCCTGCCATCATTGATTTCTGGGCCCCCTCTATTTAGACGGCAAGGAAAAGTGCTTATTGCTGTAAACCATGCTGGTACTTGGGAAATGCCACTAGTTCCTTCTTTTCCTGCCTGACAAACGAGTGTCAGAGCGCAAGACTTTCAGGGACTTTTGAGGCTGCCTCATTTGAACTTGTTCTATATAGAAGAAAAATCCAGCTATTAATCCTCTGAGAAGCTTATTAGTAAGGAGGCATTTAAAATCACAGTAGGAATAAAAATCTGTGTCGTTGTTTGTGTGGTACTGCTGTGTGATAATGAGCCGTACTTGCATCACTTGACACGGCTTCAAGTATATCCACACCACTCGTGTGCAGACTACGATCCCTGCAGCACCCCTGTGGATACACGGGGAAATGTGTTTTTATAGGAATTGTGAGTTTTACAGTGTGGGTAGTAAGGTCTCATTGTCGCAGGGTAACACAACTTAAAAGGTGATCTTATGCTGCGTACAAAGAAATCTTGCTCCGAGCCTGAGCTCCTGAATTTGGGTAAGATGAGCAGAGAAACTCTGCCTGAATTCTATGTTGCACAGAGCACAAAGGCTGCTTCTTAGGAATGTCAAAATAAATAAATGCTTTTCTGCACAAATCCCTTCCATTGCACAAAGCTCCTAGAACTTCCCCTCTCCAAGAATTGTAGAGATGCCAGCAGTGAGAGGTGGCTGGAGCAAAACTAATTTTTTTTCTTTTCCTTTTCTTAAATTGTCTGTTTATTTTGCAGTAGATACCACCATCTAGAAAAGACTTCATAGGTACAAATAATTGTAATTTCTTCCCCAGAAAGCTAACCATATCAAAAAATAAGGGGATATTTCTGGTGAGCGACTAATAAGGAACATTAGAGACAGATCATAAAGGAAAGAAGTCAAAGAGGTGACAGATATGGTCTTTAAAATGTTGTGTGTCTTCTTTAGTTGTGTTTATTCTATTACATAGTTTCTTTGCTGTTGCTGATTTTGGCACAATTATTGAAACTAGCCTGTAAATTTTTGTATACTTAGCTCATGACCCTTTGAATACTGTTTGGTTTGTATTTTCCGCAAGCATTTATTTCAGCTAAAAATGCATTCCACCTCCCTCCTCCCATTCACTTTCTCTCTTGATTGTTCCCGGTGCACTGGAGTTATTTATGGCTCACTGGATAATTTCAGAGAGTGTTAGGGATTTTAAAGATGGTTCCTAGGCTCAATTACTTCAGTCTTGCAATGTGGAGTTTTTGATATTAAACAGGATTGCCTTTAAGATGTACTGAGTTCTCATCACTTGCGGAGACATCCCGCAAATAAAATGTAGCATTTCTGAGGACTGGAGAAAAGCTGTTCTTGGTCCCCTACCAAGCTGTCTGGCTTGTAAAATGTTGATTTTGTAATGTTTGGCACCCAAGGCTATCTTCTGTGAGACAGGGATAATAACTCTTATATATCTACATAAAAGTTGTAACAATCTATAAATCAAAGGACCACTAAATGGTATTCATTCATAGGTGGGGTTAAAATCTACGTATTATAGTTACATTCCTTATTGAACATAAAGCAGCTAACATGACACTGATACAGGCTCCATTCAGTGTCTTCAACAACTGCATACCTGGGCTTCTGCTTGGTTGTTTTTGTATTGTTTCCTTTAGAAAACAGATTCATTTGCTAAATTATTTTTTTTCTTGCTAACTGATTACGTTCATGGCTTTCAATACCCTAGCAAATGGTTAAAACTCAACTGAATAAAAATTAAAACAGAGTTACTTCTAGTTCATTTGAAGTAGTACCTCTTACTTAGCTTTCAGCTCCACTCAATCCTAAATCCTTGTTCTCTGTATATATTTTTCTCTAAATGTAGTCTGGGTTTGGTTTATGACAAGCACTACTACATGACAATTTTATATGAATCTTGTCATGTGTGAAATATGAATTTTGTAGATTATGACACTGAGATTTGAAACATCTCACAAGGAAAAATGGAAAAATCCTCCTTGCCAGTTTTTCCCTCAAATAAATACAGTGTTTAAAAAGACAGTGGACTGATAGCGCAGAATAATGGAATTTATTTATCTGTGAGACCTGCCTAGCACCAGCAACAACAGCAGCTTCTTCCTTGTTTCTGTGACGAGGCACTTGACTCTGAGATGAAGGAACCACATCTAATGAAGCGTCCTATTAGTCACTCTAGACATGGCTTTCTCATGTTATTGCTAGACAAGGTACTGATGTCTTCTAAGTATGGATGTTTGACCATAGTGAAATTTGCACAGATTAAAAATATATTTTCCAAAGTAAATGAAAAACCACTGGGTTGTGGTAAGTGCATTAGCATTAGTGATTTAAGAAAAGAGGATTTTGTATATCAATCAGGAGCATTTTTCTGATCTGTCAGGCAAACTAACTTTCTCTAGAGCTAAACCTAAGAAACTTTGCTAAAGCAAAGTCATGAATAAATACAAGTGGTAAAACTACAGTGGAAAACTCAGTCAGTGGGCTATCTCTGGAACAATGCAGACACCAAAAATTCCCATATTTAGCCTCAGCTTTAAGCAAAGGTTAAGTACCTGCTCATTTTAGGTATATACTTGACTCCATCCCTGTTCACCAAAGCACCTGCAATTTGCTTGCACCCCATTTCAATCAACGTGAATGTTCACATACTTAGGTACAAACTGTAGTAGTGGAGGTCGACTGTGGGCCCTGAGAGGCACACATCACATATAACAATCTGATTTTGCCCCAATCTTGACTATGCGATTTGCAATTGTAAACCTGAAAGATGGGAGGAAACTTAAGTTTGTTTTGTGAATTGGTTTAACAGCTTGAAGGTCACATCCTGGAAAAAAGTCATCGCCCATTCAGTGGTCTGGATGATTTGATTTTTTTTATTATTAGTGAGGTACTGGAGCGTTAAATGAAAAACCCATTGCTGGAGGCAAAAGGGAGAAACTCTTGACTGGGGGAGAGGAGGAGAGGCAAACTCTTTAATTATACCAGAAATGGCTCCCAAGGAAGAATTGGCCAAAGAGCTGTTCTGTGCAGTACAGTGAACTTGTTTAACAAGGTTACAACTCAAAAAATGACTCACTTCATTATCACCATAAGTATTGATTGCTTATCAAGTATAGAGACCCTGTGGCCATCTATAATAAGACGGTCTGACGTCATTGTTTTCCAACTGTCTTTCTATCCATTTTTGAAACTCTCTAAATATTCTCTTGTTCTTCACAGAAAATCAAATTGAGCAACATCTCAAGTGTCCATACAATGTTCTCCACCCATTACCATCCTCTCACATGCACATGCACAGCACCACAGCATCTGGGGCTTCAGAGTCTCTTATTTCTAAAAAGAATACAGGAATACATGTATGTGTATATGCATATGTATGTTTATAATATATATATATATGTATGTGTGTGTGTATTTGTGTTTTGACCATAACAATGCATATATATGTGTGTGTGTGTATATAGATGTCTGTGTGTATGGCAAGATATAAACTAGTTGGCAGACCCACTTGCTGTCACTGAGTGACAACTCCCCTCATGCAGAGGACTTTGCTGTTGTAAAACCAGTGTCGCCAGCTCTGTGTGACACGGTTTGCCTTCCTGCCGTGGCACAGTGAACCTCCTGGAGACAGTGCCTCAAGGGAGCATGACAAGGTATCTTCTTAAACATTGAGATGCTCCTAAACACAGAGTAGCCCACAGGGATCCATGGCTGCATCTTTCCTGCACTGAGGGCAGAGAAGCGATCCTGCCTGGGGAACACCGAGGCGGGAAGCAAGCACAGAGCCATGAAGTACATCAGCTTTAACTCTGTAGCGTTTCACAGTTCACTGCCCCTAGATTGGATACTGTCATTAGTTTTGATCTAAAGAATGAACAGAGTGACAGAACGTACCTAGATTACTTATGGCTTTTTAGCAGTCTTTTTTTTTTTTTTTTTTTTTTTTTTTTTTTTGTAATTTGGAGCTGTGTTTTGTTTTCCCACAGTTAATTTGTATCAAATATTTATTCGTTGTGACTGAGAAGAATAATTTTGAGATGTTTGTGTGGATACTTGGTTTTACTTTATTCCCTGCAGTCAAAAACCATGAAGTTGTGAGTACACTATCTTCCACCGAAAAAGAGTTGGATGAGGTTAGTTTTTTCCCCTTTTTCTACTCTCCTGTGTTTATCTCTTAACACTGACAGGAATAATACCATTTATTAATTGACTTGATTCTATTTTGTTTATACTGAAACAATTTCATGAGATAAAGACATCAAACGTAAACACTGATGGTATTTTATTGGATACTCATAACAATTTAATGATAAAAAATAATTGCCAGAATCAGGGATATGATTTCCACATGTGCTCAAGTGACAGAGGGACTCAGTCTACACAGACGCTTTGGTATTCAACTCCTATTTAAGTACCAACTCCCACTCAAGCTGATAAGGAAATGCCGCACAGAGGGAAGCTAGACAAAGTTATTGGCTCCAGCCCTTTCTACTAAGTGCTGAATCAGAGATGGTTGCACCTGTGTGGCTTACAGCATTCATTGCAGTGTAATATTGCATCTGCTGTTAAAGACTATAGAGATTTAACCAACGAAATTGCCTTGTTAAAGTTGGATAACTGATTATCTATTCTTCTTTCAGGCAGGCAATGGCAGCATAAACCCGGCTTTTATATTACAGCTTAGAGATTGAAACCTTTTCCAAAGAAGCAGACTTATATTTTCCTGAGCGTGAGCTTTATCAATACAAGCAGCCTGTCTTCCCAAGACGGCACTCTACTAAGAAAGCTAGAAAAGTCAGGCACTCTGTGCTTGGCATTACTGGGAAATTTCTGGACCCTAATGATAAACAAGCTCATAGGATGTTGTGGTTTAACCCCAGTAGGCAGCTAAGCCACACATAGCCGCTCAATGGGGAAGAGAATCGGAAGGGCAAAAGTGAGAAACTAGTGGGTTGAGATACAGACAGTTTAACAGGTAAAGCAAAGCTGCACGCACAAGCAAAGCAAAATAAGGAATTCACTCACTACTTTCCATTGGCAGGCAGAAAAATTGGCAGGAAAACAGGATTCCATCATGCCTAAAGGTGACTTGGAAAGACAAATGCCATAACTCCAGATGTCCCCCCCTTCCTCCTTTTTCCTGAGAGCTTTTGTTGCTGAGCACGAGATTATATGATATGGACAGCCAGCTGTCCCAGCTGTGTCCCCTCCCAGCTTCTTGTGCATCCCCAGCCTACTCACTGGTGAGGCGGTGTGAGGAGCAGAAAAGGCCTTGACTCTGTGTAAGCACTGCTCAGCCATAGCTAAAACATCGCTGTCTTATCAACACTGTGTTGGTCACAAATTGAAAATATAGTACTATACAAGCTACTGTAAAGAAAATTAACTCTATCCCAGCCAAAACCAGTACATAGGAACAGAAGTCGCTAGTCTAGAGATGAGGATAGTGACTTCAAATGGGTCATGCTTCATCTGCCTCTTCCCAGGACTGCTTGTGCATTAACAAGTTGCTGGATGGAGCATATGAGAATTTTGGGAAGAGGGACTAGCACTTGCCCACCCAATCTTCTTTCTTCCTCCTGGCATCATGACTTTTGAGTTGCCTTCCTCACAATGGTCCAAATTCAGAGGTGGCTGTTCCAGAATCATTAAAATGAAGGTATGCCTTAAAAATGTCATTTTTTTTATTTATTAGGTGTGAAATTCTGATAGATCTCAGGATTCTGCAACGCTAACTGAGCTGCCTTGAATTTTGCTCTGCAGTTACAGTGGACAGTTCATACAAATCTGTTGGATAATTACTCAGTTAAATCAATGTTCTTCCCCTTTTCGTTTGCAGTCTTCATGCTTGTGGTTCACAGCTGGTTTAGCTGAGTCACATTTTACCTTTCTGCTTTTTCTGAACAGTTATGAAAGTTGGAATGAGTATTCGCATCGCAGCTCATTGTGCAATGCAAATTTCCTTGTATGTATTGACATTAAAAATGGACATGCTGTTTTTCCAAAACAGCATTAGTTATATCAAGTAAAATGAGTCACTATGCTTAAAACATAAGTTTTGCCTTCTGAAGACATTCTCCCTTATGAGAATTTGCCAGAATGTGTCCACAAAACCTCCTGGATTTCAGATGCAGCAATGTTTTCTACCCAAAATGGCAACATTTCATGGGAAACTTTTTTCCTTCCCTCTGGTTCTCAGCCAGAAGTCTTTAGCTTCTAAAATTATTTGTGATGAACAGTAACAGTCTGGATGGTGTTTCTCAATTGCATGTTATGTTCCTTCAATAAAAGCCACTTGGGTAGAAGCCTTCTGCAGGAGGACAGGCCCTGGCTGGGGAGAGGAGACTTCTCGGGCTACAATGACCAGGGGAGTGAAAGGAACTCGGAGACTGCCACTCTGTCCCAGCATCTGGGACGCTTGATCAAGCAGACAGCTAAGCCTCTGAAGCAATGGAGAGAGAAATTTTCAGAGAGGGGAGAGTATAGAGTTTGCTGCAAATCAGAAAGCCACCGAATTGGCTGAAAGCAAGCCTCAGAGCAAAGACCTACCCTGCAGGGACGCAGCCTGCAAGGCAGAAAGCTGTTTACAAGCTTTTTTGTATTTTAGTTCTCCCTAGACAGAACCATCTGAATGTTCTGGCTGACAGAGGTCCCGTTGCACAGCTTGGTCTGTTCTAAATATGATTTTTTAAAAACTACTAAGAGTGGGGAAGGGCTTTGCATCAGATACTGGTGATAATTGTTCTGTCTAAAAAATTCTGCTTGTTTAGCAGAAGTGTTTTTCTCTTGCCTGTTTGCTGGCACGTCATTACCCTGCACCTACAGCACCTTGTGTAGTGCACTGAGGTAAACTGCACCAGTGCAACCACCACCTGGTAGTACAGACGTCTTACTGAGCCCCACCGTATCAGTATGGAGAGACTGGTGCAAAAGTCTGAACTGTGAACAGTTGTTGTTTTGTTGTTCTACAGATACTGTGGGCAATCCTTTGTAATCTCTTCTTTAAAAATGCTCATTTCCTATCAGTCCATAATTCATTTTGACACCAAAACATAAAACAGATTTGGTTTCTGTTATCTCTAAGCATGCAGTGAATATAGTATTCAAATGCAGAGGGAGCATGAGCTCAGATATTCAGGATTCTTTTTGGTCTTTTTTAGACTAACTGTCAGACTCCAAAGTCAAATGTAAATCAACACAGAAATGCCATCAGTGTTGGGAACCAAGATTTTAATCTAGCTTTTCCTCCATAAACTGCAAAGGTGTTTCTTGTCCTACAACTTTAAAAGTCTCTTGTTTACTTGCTTAGTTTTCATACCACATTTTAAAACAGCTGGTCTTAGTAAGACATGAAGAGCTTGAACTTCTTGGCTGTCTGGATAGCCAGCCAGTGATGATGGGGTCAGCAGAGCGACACCATGAACAATGTGATGAGCAAGTTCCCATGATCCTGCAAAGATAAGTGGTCTATACTTCATGCTACAGCCAGGCAAAAGCGACTACTACTACTACTACTGCATGGGATAATTTTCCTCACGTATGCAGCCACAAAGAAAAATGTATTTTTCTACTGGAATTTGGCTATTTTGGATTAATTGTGTTTGACTGTTCTGTGTTCCAGATGAGAAATTGGGTAGTGGTCTTGTGTGGTTTCTTATGTGTTGATTGCAATTAGCAATGCTGTTCCAAAGTGATGTATAGTTTATTTGCTTTTTGTGTTGTAGCTATGTGAAATGCAGGTTGCTTGTGAGGGGTGTTGCTGTTGATGTAATTGGACAAGCACAACATTTTAATTCAAGGCAGTACAGCTGTGTCTCATCTAAACTGGGCTTACAGACTGGTCGAAGAAATGTTAAAAATATATTGCTCGCTAGTTTCAGGAGAAGTTTTGCATTGCAGTGTGCGTTAGGGAAACTTCCTTCTAATTTCTTGAAATTGTCAGTACTTGAAATTTCTCCAGACCATCTCCAGCTGGTCAGTTCTTCAGGAAGGGTGTTTGGTTTTGTTTGCTTTAAGACAACCCCAAACACCTTACCCCAGCCTACAGAAGCAAAATTGCCTCAAAATTGCCACTTTAATACTGCTGGGAAAGAAGAATCTGCATTCATTTAAGAGACGGATCTCCTTCCTTGTTCCTGAATTGAAAGAGGACTCTGCATCATCGTGTTTTCTTTACACATTACTAAGAGCCTTAATAAAATTCTCGCTTTTGCAGTTGGACACAGAGCCTTTTGTATTCTGCTGCTCTTCTCCCCTCTCCAGAGATTTGCGTTGATAGCGGGAGGGTGGCCCATCTTTGCACTGTGAGGATCCTGACCTCCCAGAGGAAAAGCACGCTCTCCTCCCTGAGACCCAGTGTTCCCCAGATTGTCTTTTTCTTTCCCCACACTGGCCCTGAGAATGACACAGTGGTCAAACAAACAGTCCTGGTACTTGACCATGGTAACTGTTATTTTATCTTTATTCCATTCCTCTTTCTTTCTTAGTAATCCAGTAGGGCTATGGTACTGGCTAACTGCCCTGTAGATCCTCAGCATCTGATCACAACAGTGATTTAGGCATATGCACGCCACAGTACCATTCACGCTGTTGAATGTCCCCCATTAAAACCAGCACACTGCTGTGTTGCTTCCTTTTTAGCATTCAGACGATTTAAGTGTTTACTTGACTACAGTGGCGGCATCATAACTCTACATTTTAGCATCCACAGATTCCAAATTTTTTATCATCAATGAGTAAGTTGGATAAATTAATCCCTGCTGAGATAAACCATGACACATCGGTGCCTTCGCTGCTGGTGTGTAGGTTTGCAGCAGCCTGAATGCTCTTTTCACTTCATTTTCTTCTTACATAGACAGTGGAGGTGCAAGAGAGGAAAGGGTTTCTTTTCTTGCAAAACAGTCTTTGTTCAGACCTGTGGCTTTAGGCAGAGTTAAAATCCCTGAGTGTCAGCTAGTATATTTACTTTCCTGAACTCAGCTGAAGACCTCGGCCTTACTGTTTTTCTGAAGGCCTAGATTACATCTGCCTGGTAAAGGCTAGACATGTTTTTATGTATAAATTGTAAGATTTAGAATTTGAATCCACTCATTTTGTAGGCATATATGTTCAGTAATAACTTTCTCTTCCTGCTTGTCTCCTGCCTTGTTTTGCGTGTATATGGCTAAAGGACAGACACATGATGGTCACTTCTTCCTCTTTATAGTTATCTTGAAGAACGTCAAATGGCTAATTGTTGCTTCCTGTATGGTCCCATGTATGGACATCACCCCCTGGTGTGCAAAGGGAGAGAAAAGATGGGTTATACCTTTCTCTTCCACAGGTGCTTTTTATGCAGTAAGTACAGAACACAGGCACTGTCAACTGCTAGCCCCAAAACAATATCTTTTTTCACCCTAAAGAGTACCTACAGAATCAGAATGAAGATTAAATCTTGGTTCCTGCTTCACTGGTTAGCACAGAAGCGTTCCCTCAGACCAGTGTCTCTAGTGTTGCAGCAAGACAAATGATGCAGAGCTTCTCCAGCAGCTCCCACCTCCGTAGAGTCCCTCACAGCCAAGGTTGTAGCTGTGTAATGAACACTTGTGTTTTGCTTTCAATCCATTTTCACCATTGCAGTTCTCATCCTTGACCTACCTTTCTTCAGTATGCGTTTCTTGCAGAAGTGCCACGTGACGACTCATATGTTTTTTATTTTTTAAATACACACAAATGCAAATATGTGTGACTGGGCAGCGTGAGAAAAATACATCTGGAGAGTAGAAGAGATTTTTTTTTTTTTTTTTTAATCTTTCAGAGCTGCTTCTTTTACACATGAGACACGATTTTCTGCAGATTTCTGCAGAAAAATGAGTTGTAAGATCCTGGCAGTGGGGGTGCTGTGGTGAGAGAAAGGCTCAGGAGAACGTAGCCTCCACAAGCATCATGAAGAATATTGGCAATACTAATGAGGAGAGCAATATTCAAGGTATCTAGGGTTAAATCTGTGTTCCACTATTCCCCTTTTGTGTGACTGCAAGGACTGACTCACGTGAACCGAGCTCTTCTACCTCATATGTAAGAAGGATACAATAATCTTTATTTAATCTTTTTTTTCAACTGTAATCCTTTTAGCACAGGGACTGTCCCTAGCTCTGTATTTGTGCTGTGGCTAGAATAATCAGGACTCCTGATTTTAAGATTGCCATGTGTATTTCATAAAAGAAGTACCCACTAATCCTTTTTCCACTGTGGAGGAGGAAACCATCAAGTGAGGCTCCAAAACCAGTGAGCTGTTGTCTAAGAGCAGAGCACGCACAGGGTACCCAGGTGTCTTCATTTGGCATCTGTGACCAAAAGCCACTGCCTTCTCCCACACCTGTATCTCCCTTCAGGGCATGACTGTATCTACTACTAATATGCTCTCTGTTTTATCTTTTTCTTTTCCTTTTCCCTTTTTTTTTTTTTTTTTTTTTTTGTGGCTCATATCCTGACACATTATAATTTCCCAAAATAATATAAAAATTTTCTATCATATTAGCATCAAACTACATGGTTACTAACCTGAGGCCACATTTCCTTTTCTTTCACTGTGATATCCATCTAACTGTACTTAGGGCTCAGAATTCCTGATGCAGCCTAAATACCTGTAAAACTCTCATTGACTTCAGTCTTTTGCCAGCCTGGAGAATTCCAGATATATCCCAAAACTTGCGCATCTGTCAGCTGAGGTACTTCGTTGCTTCCGCCTGCTCTTGCAGGAATGTGGCAGGATTGATATTAGATGATACATAAAAAATGGTGCATTTCTTTAAGTTGTATAGAATTAACATGCACTTAAGTGTTCCTTAAAAGACCATCAAACATGCTGTAAGAAGCCCCAAAATGTGACACTGATATAACATTTTTTCAGTTTGCATCTGTTCTGAATTATAGGTACACAAAGCAATCCATAATAAAACAATTCTAAGAAGTTTATTATGAAGACAGATTGCCAAATCATTTTCTTCCACAGATAAGTTGTCAATTAGAGCAAGATAAAATATTATGGTGCTGTGAATACTTGCCTTAGAAGCTATGTGGATTCTTTCTCTAAATTTGTCCCTGCACACATTCTTCTAGGAAGAGGTGCAGTGACAACAGCTGTGTTTTAGTCACTGTTTCTTCTACTGTCTTCCCTATCTAGGAGAGGGCTACATTTTTGTCACCCATATAAACATTACATTTGCCCATGAAAAGAACAGACCTTGCCAAGTATTTGGATGTCTTCTCAAGTATCCAGGCATCGAACAATGACAGCATGGAAGCTAAATGGTTTTGGTTACTGAAGCACTTTAATCACAGATACATGCAATTTTATGAGTTACACATCTTCCTCATTCCACAGGAGAGATGATGCAGATCTGGAGGAAGGTCGGGCAGGCCAGCATGGTGGCTCCTGCTATGTTACACACAATCTTGGTGCAGGGCTGTGGGCTTTATTTCCACTCACTGGGCTCCCTGAGGTTGGAGAGGTGTTCTCAGATGCTGGTGGAGGGTGGTGGGGTCCCTCCCTGGAGCATTTTTCAGAAACTCTCAGCTACTCCAGTATTCTTATGTGTCCTTAGTTTTAGGACTGGGTAGAGAATACCTTGATGATGCTTAGGCTATCCAGCTTGAATGGATGTTTTCTTGTTCGCCATCGCCTCTGGATACTCACACTTCTTGATGATCAACGGGTTCTTTGCCCATCCACTTCCTTGAGCACACCAAAACTATACCGTTGTGTAAGATAGGCCATATTTCTATCTACTTCTGCTACATACAGAAAAAAAAAAAAAAAAATCAGTTAAAGTTCATGCTTATACTACTAGCTATGCCAACTAGGCCTAATTTATGCTAGCTGCTACATTAGATTATAACTGGATACTCTAATGAGATGATAGATCAGGTTTGCAACAAAATAAAACATGCTCTGCTCATAAGGTAAGTGCAGATGGATAAAAATAAGTTGTGATTATTTATTTATTTATATTTCTTTGTGAAAAATATTTGCTGATCTGGGTGGTCACCTCTCCATCCACAATTATGAATTTGGCATATTTGCAACTGTAATTTTGCTTATGCATCTACTTTGGGCACTTGCTAGAGCATCTTAATAGCTGCAAGTTTAGTTCTCACAGTTAATGTGCAGTGAAGTAATCAGATTGGTGGTAATCGTTGTTTATAGTAAATTTCTAGACCTTCAAGCCCCAGAAAACCAATTTATTTTCAGCAAAATAGATGTGAAGACAGTCCTCATCAATTCACATGAACAAAAGAGTGTTATCTGAGAGAATGTTCGTTTCTTTAATTGGGTATATAAGTGTTTCATGGTGTTATCTATTTTCCCACCTTCTTCTCTATCATGAAATCTAATCAGCTCCCTTTCTTTAATGTTTATGCTTTTTCCTATAAATGGAAAGTCCTCATTAATAGAAGCCCATTTTGTTCTTCTGAGTTGTGGAGCTGCATGACAGTCAAGTCGTAGTTGAAAGTCTTCATTGCTAGGTTCACACAGGTATCTTACTGACAATAAGGTTAAATCAAAGCTTATCTATAGTATTAGCATTAAAAGAACAGATCCTACTAACGTAAGGCAGAATTTTTTGAAAAAAAAAAAAAAAAAAACAAAAAACCACAACCTTGAAGGATGCCTCAGAGTATAGTCAGCCGTCTTTATTACACATAATAGAGTCAACCAGGCTTGTTGTATGATGGAATATGGTTTATCCGAGCATCCACATAGTTTTATTATCTTCACTCACGTGTTTTCATACTTCTAAATCCTTGGTCTGCTCATTATCTCATATTGTGGCTGCCGTAGAAGCTCTGATTCTGCAAAGGCAATTCCCCTCTCAATGTCTAGCCCACCTGGAGACCTTGAGCCTCTGAAGGTCTGTCTTACGATCAAGGTTTCACATTGACTGCAGTTTAACACCAGCTCTTGCAGCTGCAAAGACTGCTCTAATGATTGTACTGTGTTGTTAGTCTGGAGCAAGGGAGCTGATGCTGAGCACCATGTACATCTCCGGACTTCTGTAAGGGGTGGATGATGGCAATGTCAGGACGTAATGACCAAGAAATAACTTTTGTTTTCCTACTGTATTTCGGTTGTGATTTTTATTTGTTTTCCTAATCTGTATTACAAATGATCTGGAGGCAAGAAGAGGGTAACAGTAAACATGTATCACCAAGGAATTCAATGAGATGTTGTAGCAAATTAGTTCATTACGCATGATTGCATGATTAAAATGATGAAATACCAGTCTTGGCCTTAGAACACAGAAGTTAGTCTGAGTATATATGCAAGCCTAAGGGATTGAGATCATTATTTTTTAGGTGTAAGTGTTGTTTATGATGTGAATTGTAAAAATAGCATAGTGAGATCTATGCACATATGTTGAGTGGTTATGAATTTTTTATTATTTTGGAGGGGGGGGAAATACAATATAATGAGTTCTTTCACATGTATGTGGCCTTGAATGATGACACAAATTTTTCAAGCTTCCCATTAAGTGAGTACCATTCTGCTTCCTCCACATGAACTGGTACTTCTGCTCTGATGAAACTATGAGAGACATTTATTCTCAGTGAAGTTAACGCAAGGACTGTTGAGGCTATTTGATGAAAATGTACTGCATTCAGAGTTCATGTTGGCAGCTACTCAGATTCTTTTCTTCTTTCATGAGAGTCCTGGCAATTGAAATACTTTGTATATCAAAAGTAAATTCTGTTATATTAAACAATGTGGACCAAATGTTGCAGTCCATTAGGCCAGAGAAAGAAAGTGTAAGTAATTTTATTTCCACATAATTGCTTCGGATTTATGCTAGCATTAATTAGATAGGATTTAGTCACTCGGGATACAGAACAAATTTTGTCGTGCATTAGCATTTTTTCAAAGCTGCCAGTTTTATTCTTATTTGACTAGTTAAAAAAAATAAATCAAGCTTAATTTATTAAAATATAACCCAGTATGTTTGGGGATTCTGCTTGTTTACTTAGAGCAAAAAAAAAATCTGTCAATATACCAACGGAGAACTAAAAGTTTGTTTTCACTGGTAATTCTAAGTAAACAGGAGAGAGAAAGTGGCAGCACTCTTTTATAGCCACCCTCACTGAACAGTATTTCTGATGCCACAGTGTTGTGCTGTAGGAGTCTAAGAAAATACTGCTTTACCACTCAAGATAACTTGTAGAATTAATAAACACTGTCAGTACAGTTCAGTTGCCTGTTACCAACATTAATGGTAAAAGATGTATTTTTTTGTATTACTGGAAGAATCCATTGAATGGATTGCACATTTATGGATAAATTTATCTTCGTTCTTGGAGTTCCTTGTAGTAAGTTAATACATCTAAGCATTCAAATAAGAGTTGTTAATCATAAATATTTGAGCTTCCAGCCTCTGTCATTGGGGTCCGTGACATACTCAGTTAAAATCTAAATTCTGTCTCCTTGCAGGAGGCTAGATGTCTGTGTGAGGACTAAAATCACTACTCTTAGACCTACAATAAATGGACTTCAGTGGGGAAGAAGACAAAATTGTTTTCCTGTACCACAAGACTAGAGGTTGTATGTGTTGTATGTGTATGTGTTGTATCCTAGGACACCATCCTAGGTCATAGAGCCGCCTGTCCAACTTTTTTAACAGGCAGAGGTGATCATGTTTAGCATTAGTGGTGCTTTGGAATGGTGGCTCTTGCATCCATGTTTTAATGACCACCAGAATCCAGTCAAACCTGCTGCAGCATACACATGTTTACATGTGTTTATTAAGAAACACATGTAACACATGTTTATTTGAAATCCATTATAATATTGTAAAGACACTACAGGAATACAAACGGAGAGCAAAAAGAAGAGCACTGTATAGTCTGGTTAATGTAAACACTAACCTTACCAAGGCCACTCCAAAACTGAATGAGACTCTAAGAGGCTTGTGAAAGGTGTCCTGCCAAACTTTGGCAAAGTCTTTATAAAGCGCAGGCTAGAATGAGGGATTCATCTACAATTCCTTCTGCATCTCCTTTGGATGTGGTATAAAAACTTTTGCTACATAGTGGAGAAAGTCTACAATGTTGTTAATGTTGAGTCTTTTATGATGTTTTTGTTACAATAGAACTCCTGTTGCTGATTATCATATAACTGAATGGTCTCTACATAACAAAGGAAAATAAAAATTGAATGTTATTTTAATGCAGAATAAGATAAATACCCAAATGAAAATTGCTAGTGAAAAAATTACAATTCAACAATCTGCAATTTCTAAAATGAAATATTTCTCCTTAATTCTCAACCATCTACAGTCACTCTTACAAAATAAAGCATTAAGGATTAGCCAGTAAATCACACCCGCCCACCCCCTACCTTTTCTTTTTTTTGAGGAAACACAGGTGGCCAGAACTGTTACTGCAAAGAACTCAAAAACTCCCTCTTCTCCTAACCTTTTCTTTTGTCTTGCAACCTGAGCATTACCAGTCTCCGTTCGGTCTTTCCTTTTTAGTCTTTGTCCTTCAAATCCGTTACAGTTTGTTGTCTCATCTCATATTCAGCTCTCCCTGTTCAGTTACTTGGCCCTCATCCCTTGTGTGGTTTTTTTTTTCTTTTTTTTCCTGATCTGTCCTGCTGTTCTGCTCCTTTGTGATGCCTAATGGAACTTATGGTAGAACACCCTTTGTCAGATTTTTTATTTGATTCTTATCTAATTATGGATACTATTTTTAAATTTTACATAGAAGCACGTTTGGTTAGTTATATTTTATGAACTGGAAGAAAAAACCCCTCACTTTGCAGCATGCTGTGTGAACAGAACGAAGGAACAGTTGCAAAGATAAATGTACCAAAGACTCTTCATAAGCACCGCTTTAAAAGTCAGTTTCTCAGACAGCCCAACAGGATATCCGAACTCAATCAAAACATGTGTCAGGCTGCATGGTTGACATTTCAACACTAAAAAGAGCTTACCCTAGTTTTAACGCACAGAAAATGGATTATGTCATGTCACCAATGAAACATGGCGCTGAGTGAGAGTTTGATTGCATGCTATTATAAATCTGGTAGTGAGCTGACTTTCAAAGTCAATACTGTTGGGCATATTAGTAATACTTAGCCAAAGGCATGGGGGCTGCTAATATAAAAAAAAGAGAATGTTGCTCAACTAGGTCTACTTTCTTACACATAAGACTGTTAGAAATAAGATGTTCCTGTTAGATAAAATTGCCCTACTTTCTGCGAGAGGCAATAAATACAACCTAATGAGTAAATCATGTGTTTATAACAACCCATCACATTGCAGGTGGGAGAAGAGAAATCAATTATGTTTTCTATTCTTAGAGTTGTTCCTCTATAAAAATAATACGCATGCCTCTAGTGATGAAGCACTGAGGAATGCCTAAACTTTGACAATGTTAAATATTAGAGTTTAATTTCTTTCTGTATAAAACATCTAGCAACATGAGGGCTCCTTTTGTATTCTAGACAACTCCCAGACCTTCTGCTCCCCTGTTCATGAGAGTGTGGAGGACTGGATAGGAGACTTGTGTGCTTCTCAAAGGCTTCAAAGGAACTAAGCAGTAGAGATGTTGGTAAGCTTGATAATCATTCTGCTTATCATTCTGTCTGTAAGTAGCCTTGTACCCATGGCTAGCCACTGATCAGTCTGATAATATGTCAGCCAAGAGGATAAACAGTAGGAGTATGCTGCATCTCTCATAGACTCACTGCTGAAATCCCTTACTGATGCCCTTTCAAAAGCACAGCATTCCACAGGGAAGATTTAAATGCTAAATCCAGCTGAGGTACTTATGGAAATCTTAAACCAAACAACCACCGTACATGCAGGTATCTGAGGTCAGCAACTTTACCAGATCTGCTTGTGTCCATGATTTGAAAAACTGGAAGACGTGGAAGTAGAAGCTGCTGAAAGCATAGAGTCAAAGCAGAGCTGCTATTAAAAGGGATTGAAGAAAGAAAGAAGAATAGAAATAAGTTCTTCATGGTGGAAACAGTTGTTTCAAACTGGAATTCTGTAGAGTCTTTAGCTGTAAATATTTTATAATGTTATAACCTGATTTATCTCCTCTCCATTTTTCTCCTCCATCTTCCCCTATCTGCTCCCCTCCACACCTCCCCGAGTGCTTACAGTGACATAAACACGTGGCTGTGACTGGGCAGGAGCTGTTTAAATCAGTTGTGAACAAGGGACCAAGTTGCAAATTAGAAAAAGAAGTGTGGGGAAGAGATACACGCTTGTTCTGAAAAAACAAGAAAACCAAGCAAACAAAAATTTTCAGGTGAGGAGTCCACATACACGGATGTGAAGTGCCTCTTTGGAAGGCAACCTTATACATGCGAAGTGCCTTTAGGGTTTAGTGTTTCAGCTGTTGTGACTCAGAAAAAACATGGTCATTGTCTGAACAAAATATTTGTAAAATATAAGCCAGTTTGAAACCTGAATGATCAGGATAACCTTTAGATTCAGTTCAGCTCTGAACTTAAGATAAAGCCACCAGCACTTCTCCCAGTGCATGCTTTGAAAAAAATCAACACTGCATTAGAGGGTTCACTTAGAAAAAAGCACTTTTTTACAACTTTGCTTGTTTATAATTAGTCAAGCTGTGATTCGTATTTACTTCAGTGACAGCTATTTGAATCATCCTATTATCCTACAAAGAGGTTTAAAATGGTCTAATACAATATTTTGGAATTGCTCAAATGCTGTGTTGTACACAATAAGTTCTGATGGAATGCTTTCAGTGCACCTTAATTAACATTTAGATTTGAAATGTGCAGGATGCAATCTAAAAGATTTTATGCCATTTAAAGGAATAGGAAATAAGATTACTATGAACTTATACAATTCTTTTTCCTTATACAACCAGGCTTGAATTAGATCTTTCTGAAAAGCATAAAGTGCCAAAACTTTAATTTTTGAGCAGTACAGCAGTAAACATAGGATTCATTCAGAGTTCCTTTATGATGAGAAAGGGCACCTCTTGTCCTTCACAAGGTAGCAAAAACTTACTTCCTGTAAGTAATTTTAAATAATGCGTTTATAGGTAGTGGATGTGGGAAGTTTGGAACCAGTTGTAATTCTCATATCTGAAAATCTGTGTCCCTTTTCAGGCATTTGTGTTTGGCCGCTAATTGTATGACAGTAGGGAAAAAAAAAAAAAGAAAGTATTAATTGATTCTATATATCTTAGCTCTTTTTAAAATTTGATTTGGATGTTCTGTGATTTCCTCTAGTCACTGACCTCTTCACTTTTGAACCTAGCCCAGCAAAGAAATGGGGCATATGTGTAACTCCATCTGATGGCAATCAAAGACATGATATATATTTAATAATTAGTGCCTACTTTGACATAGAGCTGGTTTAAACTCAAGTTTTCAGTAAGATTTATTTACAATTTAAATGCATTGAAATGCCCCCCGGATATTTTTCAGCCATTTTAACTATCTCTGCTCAAACATTGTATGAGATGGAGAAGGGGAGGAAGGGAGTCATTTGTATGTGAGGGTGGTTCCATGGCCCCGTGATATTCTAGGGCAATCCTTGACACATTAACGGTGTTTGCATAACTCTTCGAGTGTGAGGACTCTGTTTTGTCTGTTAAAATAAAATCAGCACTTTTGAACAGCTCTCGTCTTTCCACAGGGACCAGCTAAATATGTACTGTAGGTCTGGCTTAGAATTCCTATAACCACAAAACGATTTTGTCCTGGTATAGCTCAGCATGATCGTTCAGTGTGGTTGAAATGACTGACTCTTGTTTTGTTTTTCAGTCTCTGGAGGGAGGAATAAAAAGACTGCATTTTGGCACTTCACTGTAAATGCAGTCATCCAACAAGCTCCAGACAAAAACAAACTGATTTTTTTTCCAAATAAAAAAAGATTGTAATGGATGTACATTTTCATTATTTTAATAGTATTAACATCACTATTAATATTTAAAGTAACTTAATGGATTTTTTTTTCTTGTATAACAGGAGAATGATGAATGCAAATATCTGGGATCTTGGAGAACATTAATAACTATTATCATGCAACATATGACACACCAAGGAATTAATATTGAAAGAGTGTCAACCACATCGAACGTGGAGCATGTTAATGGGTTCCCCTCTGAATACAGTAAACCAATGCACAGGAATCAGGGAGACTAGAAGATACACAAAGGATCACGGCAACAGAAGGTTGAGCCTATGCACGGAGTGCATAAGCGTAAGCAAATATAAATGAAATTTCTTTAAGTTGCTTGGCATATGAGCTCATCTGAAACAAAGCATCTGTCTCAGGAGAAAACTGAGAAGATTTTTATGTCACTTGGAATACATTTACCTATATTAATTTAGGGAAAAAAATCATAAGATCACTGTAAATTTCATACCAGTAACTGCCATTATACAACTTTCTAACCTATTGAAAATTAATAATTTCCTGAAATATTCTGGGAATTTAATGATCCGCTGCAAATGAAACAATGGATAACTGCAAATTCCGTTTTTAATTGAAAACCATTTGATTTATTTTAAATAAAACTCTCTCTTCTTTATTTCTGTTTACAGTTTATGTTTACAATGTGAGTAGCCTGCTCTTTTCTGACAGCATAGTATTTTAAAGTCAGATGAAAGTAATTCAGACACTTACATAAAACCGAGGTCAGGTGTGTGTTCAGAACAAATGTTTTTTTTTCCGACAGAGAACTTAACAACAGCACTTCCCAACATCTTCCTCTTCATCCCCATTCTGGAGTTACAAAAGAGTGGCCTCTTCATCATATTCACAGGGAGAAGTTTGTCAGGTCAGGGTTTCTGTGATGTCTGCTTCCCTTCCTCAATGTGTTCAATTTTTTACCAAAAAACTTTGTTCCTTTTTTTTTTTAACTAATTATCTCCAGAATAATTTTTATTTCAATCTCTGTGGGGATTTTGCTGTTGTTTGGGGCTCTTTTTGCCCCCTTCACAATCTGGGAAGGTGCCTTAATATAAAGAGCTTAAATCCTTTCTTCTCCAAAGAGAAACTGGCAGAAACAGCATCCTGTGGAGACATCGTCCACAATTTAATTTTTTCTTGAGCATAATAAGATTTGATGACTAGAGCCTTATAATTAACTGAAGTTAGGAATGAAGTGGAGTAGAATCAATGTAGGCACCCTAAATATTCAGTGGACAGAAAAGGAAGAAATAGATGAGCATGATTCTCCCTTGTGGTGGGAGGATTAGAAATGGGGTTAGTCTTCTATTTTCAGTGTTCCACAGAAATTGCTAGAATCAGGTGCATTTAATCTGGGCCAATACTGACAGAATTCTCATTATTTTTACCGGGGGTAGCTAGTTTCACAACTAGAAAATTATCAACTCTCTCTGCATTAAGCAGTACATTTCTATGAGAACTTTTTATTTGCTGTGCTAGGCAAAATGGATGCCATTTTCTTTTGACCTGAATATATTATGGGTAATTAAACTAATGAAAGTTAATTTGGTATAACATGAAGCCAACTTGATAATAAAAGAACTCATTTATTTCAAAGTCTGTGATTCCAAAGAAGAGATGGAATATGCTTTTAATACAAGACAATATTTCAATTAAAGTTCTCAAATATTGTAGCTATGCACCTCTTAAAAATTCAAAGCATTTTAATATGGGTGGTGTCTGTACTCAATTTTTTTTCCCTCTGTATTGTCCTTTCTCCACTCTTCCAGCCTCACTGGTGCCTTTTCCTGGTTTCTGATGCCCGTCATGACCGTGCCATGAATTCTGAATTAGGTCAGCTGTCAATGGTCCCATGGTCTCCCAGAATAGCCTCTTTCCTTTCTTGAGTTCACACGGGAAAGACAGGCCTATGGCACCAAAGAGAGAAGGACAAGATGAACTAGTATTCATTTGTTCATATTTTTATCTGTTGAAGATTTTACCTTAGCGTAAGGATCTACGAGGATTTTTTGATGTCAGAATAGAGAATTGAGTGTCTTTGAAGAAAGGGGAACTTGAAGGTGAATGTTCCCAGGCAGGAGAGGTCCAAGGGAAGACTGCTATGCCAAAGAGCACGGGCATGGGATTGTGGTGTCAACATGGAGGGAGAGGAGAGCTCAGCACAAGGCTAGAGCTGGGGAAGCGTGGGGCAGCTGGCTCACGGCTAAGCCTGCCTCTGAAAAACACAGGACTTTAAGAAGGGGGTTTAACTCCACTAAAGGTCCATTCACCGTTTGTCTGGCAGCTGAGTGACAGAACTGAGCGTGTGAACAAGGAAAGACAGGGCAGGACCTTCCATCGGATTGATCCACTGCAACAGCAGTAACACAGGGTGGCAAAAGGCTTTTAGCAGTGAGTCTGTCTGACTGTGTTGCCCTGATCTCATTTCTGTTTCTTTCAAGTAGGAGGCCTGGGTGCTGAAGAAAGCCAGCTTTCACTGGAACAGAAACCACTGCAGCAGGGGAGCAGTGGGTGCCCTGCTACTGCCAGCACAGTGGCATCCGCATCACCAGCCCAGTTAAATTAACCAGGTGTCCTGGTTCCGGCAGGGACAGGGTTAAGTATTCCATGCCATGTGAGCCACGCCCACCCTGAGATTAAAAGGAGGGAGGGGGCGAGCAGTCGGGTTCGGAGCGGGCTGGCGCGTCCCGGGGCCGGACCGGCGGGGAGCGGCGGGGAGCGGCGGTTCCGTATTCGCGTTTGTATATTTCTCTGTCGGTGTTGTTGTTGTTGTTTTCTTGTTCCCTTTGCTGTTCTGTTAAACTGCCTTTGTCTCAACCCAAGAGTTTTGCCTTTTTCTTTTGATCCTTCCCGTACCGGGAAGCGCTGGGCGAGCGACACGTGGTTCTTTGTTGCCATCTGAGGCCAAACCACGACAGTCCTTTTTGGCGCCCAACGTGGGGCTCGAAGGGTTGAGACAACGACAGAATCTAACTAGAGCTTGAAAAAACGAATTTGTTAATAGTCACCAGTCACTATGTTGCTTAGTTTGTTCTCATGGCTGTGTTATGTAAACTCCTATGTGTTTTATGCACTCCCTGTGATGATATTTGTTACTTCTGGGAGGGGGATGAGGATTATCATTTTGCTGTCCTGTGCAATATCGGCTTATGATATGATAACATCACTTGTTAGACGTTTATTTTGGGGCGTTTATGTGATATTGCTCTCCTGTCCGTACATTGGGTACCACCTCTCAGAATTCATTAATAATTACACCCAGTCTATGGGGGAAACAGGGGGGGACACTTTCCCCAGCTCTTTTGCCTCCCTTTTCTCCTTTGAGTCAGGTATGACAGCTTTTGAGAATTTTGAATATCCTTGGGATGCTCAAACCAGCATGTTCCTAGTGTTATGTTTGCTGAATATGTTCCAGGTCTCGTTTAGGGTTAAACAACTATTTAAGACTACCGCCCAGAGATCTGCTCCAAGGCTGGACAGTCAGGGGTGGCATGGCAGGTGGGAGAACATGGGCAGGTACTTAGAGAACTTCTCACCTCCGATGGTCTGGGACTTCACCCCTGAACAATTACAGGACCCTGATAGAATAGTAGAATATCTGAAGGGAAAGTGCTGTGGCTATTCTAGAGAGGCACAACTCACCGCACTGTGCTGGGCCCTGGCTAGTGTCTACCAGGCACTGCTCAGTGCTATGCAGCACCCTCAGAAGAAAGAGACAGAGACCAGACCAGCAGGCGCTGCGGCCCCTGCGGCAGGCGCTGCGGTTGCTGTGGCCCCTGTGGCAGGTGCTGCTGCGACGGGCACTGCGGCTACTGCGACCCCTGCGACGGGCACTGCGGCTACTGCGACCCCTGCGACGGGCACTGCGGCTACTGCGACCCCTGCGACGGGCACTGCGGCTACTGCGACCCCTGCGACAGGCACTGCGGCTACTGCGACCCCTGCGACAGGCACTGCAGCTACTGCAACCCCGGTGACAGACACTGCAGCTACTCCAGCCCCGGTGACAGACACTGCTGCTGAACCAGGGAACCAACCCGTGCCAGTATCCGTTGCCCCCATACAAAAGAAGAAGTACACAAAGAAATCGGTTCGCATAGTAAGAGATGACGATGAACCAGGGCCATCACAAGGACAGGAGGAAGAGGCAGAACCAGAGATAATTACCCGATCCCTATCCCTGAGTGAGCTGCGGGATATGCGAAAAGATTTTAGCCGACTTTCAGGCGAGCACATTGTCACCTGGCTGCTTCGGTGTTGGGATAATGGGGCCAGTAGCCTGGAATTAGAGGGTAGGGAAGCCAGGCAGTTGGGATCCCTGTCTAGGGAAGGCGGCATTGACAAAGCAATTGGAAAAAAGACCCAAGCCCTCAGCCTCTGGAAGCGACTCCTGTCAGGCGTGAGGGAGAGGTACCCCTTCAGTGAAGATGTTGTATGTCAACCAAGCAAATGGACCACCATGGAAAGAGGTATCCAGTACCTGAGAGAATTAGCCGTGCGGGAGATGATTTATTATGACTTGGACAACACAGACTTGCCCACAGATCCTGATGAGGTGCACTGCACAAGGCCCATGTGGCGGAAGTTTGTACGGAGCGCACCATCGTCATATGCCAACTCACTGGCAGTAATGGAATGGAAAGGTGAAGAAGGACCAACGGTGGATGAGGTGGCTGGCCGGCTCCGGCGATATGAAGAAAGCCTCTCTTCCCCCCTTGTCTCAGCTGTGGAGAAACTGTCCCGGAAGGTTCAGCAACTTGAAGAGAATATGTCCTACTCCCCACCTGTACGGGCCAGCATCTCAGCTATTAGAAGCAGACATTTCCCCACTCAAGAGAGAGAGTACAAAGGGTACACACCACGAGGCACCCTGTGGTTCTACCTGCGAGACCATGGAGAGGACATGAGGAAGTGGGATGGACAACCTACTTGGATCCTGCGGGCACGGGTACAGGAGTTGCAAGGAAGGACAACCACAAAAGGAGATCCCTCCAGGAAAAGTGCCGCCCCAGTTTCCAGTGGGCAGTTCCCCAGACAGACCATAAGGCCTGATCTTGCTTCTGATCCTCTTGAAGGAACCTCCAAGTCATTTCTGCAAGAAGTGAGTACCGGATACCATGACCAGTATTAGAGGGGCCCTGCCTCCAGCCAGGTGGAGGAAAGGGACAACCGGGTTTATTGGACAGTGTGGATTCGATGGCCTGGCACATCAGACCCACAGGAGTATAAGGCTCTAGTGGACACAGGAGCACAGTGTACTCTGATACCATCAAGCTATAGAGGGGCAGAACCCATTTGTATTTCTGGGGTCACAGGGGGATCCCAAGAGTTGACTGTACTGGAGGCTGAAGTGAGCCTAACTGGGAATGAGTGGCAAAAGCATCCCATTGTGACGGGCCCAGATGCTCCATGCATCCTTGGTATAGATTACCTCAGGAGAGGGTATTTTAAGGACCCAAAGGGGTATCGATGGGCCTTTGGCATAGCTGCCTTGGAGGCGGAGGAAGTTAAACAGTTGTCCACCTTGCCTGGTCTCTCGGAGGATTCTTCTGTTGTGGGGTTGTTGAGGGTCGAAGAACAGCAGGTGCCGATTGCTACCACAACGGTGCATCGGCGGCAATATCGCACTAACCGAGACTCTCTGATTCCCATCCATAAGCTGATTCGTCAACTAGAGGTTCAAGGAGTGATCAGTAAGACTCGCTCGCCTTTTAACAGTCCTATATGGCCGGTGCGAAAATCCAATGGAGAGTGGAGGCTAACTGTAGACTATCGTGGCCTGAATGAAGTCACGCCACCACTGAGCGCTGCTGTGCCGGATATGCTAGAACTCCAGTATGAACTGGAGTCTAAGGCAGCCAAGTGGTATGCCACGATTGATATAGCGAATGCATTTTTCTCAATCCCTTTGGCAGCAGAGTGCAGGCCACAGTTTGCTTTCACTTGGAGGGGCATCCAGTACACCTGGAATCGACTGCCCCAGGGGTGGAAACACAGCCCCACCATTTGCCATGGACTGATCCAGACTGCACTGGAACAGGGTGAAGCTCCAGAACATCTGCAGTACATTGATGACATCATTGTATGAGGAAACACAAGCTTTCTTAGGCATTGTGGGTTTTTGGAGGATGCATATCCCAGATTACAGTCTGATTGTAAGCCCTCTGTATCAAGTAACCCGGAAGAAGAACGATTTTAAATGGGGTCCTGAGCAACGACAAGCTTTTGAACAAATCAAACAGGAAATAGTCCATGCAGTGGCCCTGGGGCCAGTCCGGGCAGGACAAGATGTGAAAAATGTGCTCTACACCGCAGCTGGGGAGAATGGCCCTACCTGGAGCCTCTGGCAGAAGGCACCAGGGGAGACCCGAGGTCGACCCCTAGGGTTTTGGAGTCGGGGATACAGAGGATCCGAAGCGCGCTACACTCCAACAGAAAAGGAGATATTGGCAGCATATGAAGGGGTTCGAGCTGCTTCGGAGGTGGTTGGTACAGAAGCACAGCTCCTCTTAGCACCTCGACTGCCGGTGCTGGGTTGGATGTTCAAAGAAAGGGTCCCCACCACACATCATGCAACTGATGCTACATGGAGTAAGTGGATTGCACTGATCACACAGCGAACTCGAATGGGAAACCCCAGTCGCCCAGGAATTCTGGAAGTGATCATGGACTGGCCAGAAGGCAAGGATTTTGGAATGTCACCAGAGGAGGAGGTGACGCGTGCGGAAGAGGCCCCACCATATAATAAACTGCCAGAAAATGAGAAGCAATATGCCCTGTTCACTGATGGGTCCTGCCGGATTGTGGGAAAACATCGAAAGTGGAAGGCTGCTGTGTGGAGTCCTACACGACAAGTTGCAGAAGCCAGTGAAGGACAAGGTGAATCGAGCCAGTTTGCAGAGGTGAAAGCCATTCAGCTGGCTTTGGACATCGCCGAGCGAGAAAGATGGCCAGTACTTTATCTCTACACTGACTCATGGATGGTGGCAAATGCTCTGTGGGGGTGGTTACAGCAGTGGAAGCAGGGCAACTGGCAGCGCAGAGGCAAACCCATCTGGGCTGCTGAACTATGGCAAGATATTGCTGCCCGGATAGAGAATCTGGTTGTGAAAGTACGCCACGTAGATGCCCACATACCGAAGAATCGGGCCACAGAGGAACATCAGAACAACCAGCAGGTGGATCGGGCTGCCAGGATTGAAGTGGCTCAAGTGGATCTGGATTGGCAACGTAAGGGTGAACTATTCATAGCTCGGTGGGCCCATGAGACCTCAGGCCACCAAGGAAGAGATGCGACATATAGATGGGCTCGTGACCGAGGGGTGGACTTGACCATGGACACTATTGCACAGGTCATCCATGAATGTGAGACATGCGCTGCAATCAAGCAAGCCAAGCGTTTGAAGCCTCTTTGGTATGGAGGACGATGGTTGAAATATAAATATGGGGAGGCCTGGCAGATTGATTATATCACACTGCCACGAACCCGTCAAGGCAAGCGCTATGTGCTCACAATGGTGGAAGCAACCACTGGATGGCTGGAAACATACCCTGTGCCCCATGCCACTGCCCGGAATACTATCCTGGGCCTTGAAAAGCAAGTCCTGTGGCGACATGGTACCCCAGAGAGAATTGAGTCGGACAATGGGACTCATTTCCGAAACAGCCTCATAGACACCTGGGCCAAAGAGCATGGTATTGAGTGGGTGTATCACATCCCCTATCATGCACCAGCCTCTGGGAAGATAGAACGGTACAATGGACTGTTAAAAACTACACTGAGAGCAATGGGTGGTGGGACCTTAAAACATTGGGATGCACATTTAGCAAAGGCTACCTGGCTAGTTAATACCAGGGGATCTACCAATCGGGCTGGCCCTGCCCAGTCAAAACTTCCACGTACTGTAGAAGGGGATAAGGTCCCCGTAGTGCACATGAAGAATATGTTGGGGAAGACAGTCTGGGTTAGTCCTGCCTCAGGCAGAGGCAAACCCATCCGTGGGATTGCTTTTGCCCAAGGACCTGGGTGCACTTGGTGGGTAATGCGGCAGGATGGGGAAGTCCGATGTGTACCTCATGGGGACTTGATTTTGGGGGAGAATAGCCAATGAAATCAAATCGTGTGCAACACTGTCACTGTATGTCCTCGTTACTATAATTGCTATTGGCCGTACTGCAGTAAGAATCACCCAAGTTAAGGACAGATGGACTTTGATGAAGAATTGAGTAAAGAACAGTGGTGATGGGATCAGAGCTGACACCCAGCAACTTCCTCAAGATCTGCATCTTCGGCCCATGGACTGTGTGCATGAGCTACGCCGGGTATACAGTCACATGTTCCGAAAACTGTAAGATCTGGGCGTGGCAAAAATGGTATGGAATAAGGGGTGGATAATGTCCTGGTTCCGGCAGGGACAGGGTTAAGTATTCCATGCCATGTGAGCCACGCCCACCCTGAGATTAAAAGGAGGGAGGGGGCGAGCAGTCGGGTTCGGAGCGGGCTGGCGCGTCCCGGGGCCGGACCGGCGGGGAGCGGCGGTTCCGTATTCGCGTTTGTATATTTCTCTGTCGGTGTTGTTGTTGTTGTTTTCTTGTTCCCTTTGCTGTTCTGTTAAACTGCCTTTGTCTCAACCCAAGAGTTTTGCCTTTTTCTTTTGATCCTTCCCGTACCGGGAAGCGCTGGGCGAGCGACACGTGGTTCTTTGTTGCCATCTGAGGCCAAACCACGACACCAGGTAACGGAGGAGCAGAAATGGAGGTGGGGACAACACAAAAGGTTTGTGTTGGGTTTGAATGTTAGCATCTTATGACCAGATATGAACTTGAGCTGGAGATGTTAAATTACCTTATAAGTCCTCTGCACTTAAGAGAAGGTTGGGAAACATTTAAGTAGAGGGAATACACGTACAGGGCCACACTGCTGAAACACTTACTTACTTTTTTTAATCTGGCAAACCTCCCAATTAAGTTAGCAAGGTTTTTTTCAGGTTTATTAAATAATTGCTTCTAACACAAATTCATTTTACGTGGTAATTATTTTTGAACGATTGTAGGTGTAACTGTTAATGAAACTCAGTTAATGAAACTGCCTCTGCAGCAGAGAAGGCAAAGGCCCTGTAGCTGCCTTCTCCCTGCTTCCCCAAGAGTTTGCTATTTAAGAGCTTGCCAAGTTAAACAAATTTAATTGCAGTGCCTTTTTCTTTCTTATTTCATGCTAAGCATGGACTCACAAAACAGTACAGAGCCATAAGACAAGAATTCCTGGGCATCTGCTTCTGCTTCCCTCTATAACTCCAAGGAAATGTAATAAAGCCCCACTTCACCTTTGCACCCAGGCAATGAAGATCATAGTGTTTATCCACCTGTCTCTCAGAGCTGTAATGTGAAGTAATTTGGTGTTGGCAATTTTCTCAGTTTGGGAAATTTGGGATTAATTCTATCCCCCTTACACCTCTTGAGGCTCTCCTTCCTTTGCAGGCACTCCCAATAAAAGAAAAAGAAGTACACATAAGGAGAGAAGATTACAGAGCTCTCCAAACGTTACGTGTTTTATTAATAATTACAACTACATTTTTTGGTATTCCTAGAAGAAAGGAAATCTAAGCTGCTTGGGCTTGAATTTCTCTTTATAGACTCCTTGTAATTTTGCACGAGGCTCCAGACAGAATGAGAAGGTTTATATGGCAGACTAACTTTGGAAATATGCAGAACATAAACAGGTACCCAAAATGTCCAGTGTGAGCCCTCCAAACCAAGAAGCTGAAATATTTAATTTTCATAGCTTCCTCTACACTGGCATTGGAGAGCTCTGACAAATCTGCATCCCTGAATGGACTATACTGTATAGCTGTGTCTGTAGGAGCATCACCAGTTGCATCCTCAGACTGCCTACGTACTCAGATTGCATTGGTACTCCAGTGCAAATTTGCCATTGCGATGCTGCTTTGTCAGCCTTTAAACTTTTTCAGTCTACAGTGAACAAATGTGCCTGTGGTGCGATATGAGCGCAACTCTTCCCAAAATGTGTGCATTGTAACGTTATTTTTTGTCTATTCTCGGCCTGCTGTTTGATACACAGCGCTGTGTCAGCAGCCAGCATATGATGTGTGTATCCTGTGATTCAGTCGGTCAGATAGAAAAAAACTGCTTTGATCTCATTCCCAGCTGTTGTATAAATTGGCTACTCCTGGAATATAATGGGACTGGTTTATGTTTTGTATTATTTAATGTACTGGAATTACTACCAGAAATAACTACCATAATAACTTGAAAGTAATGATAGTCATTTTTCCTTCTGCGGAAAAAGGGATGCCAAAAATTCACACACGAGTTTCTTTCCCTGGGCTCATGCCCATTGAATGTATCAGGTGCACAAAGACTTTGATTCCTAGCTAACCTCAGGGTAGGACTGAAGGCTTTGAACATGGACGTGCTCTGAGTCTTGGGCTGCTGTTACCTAAGTGCAGTGTCTGAGGATGTGATGAGACAAAAAACTCTCTTTATATATCATATAATGTTGCATCCTTGCAAGCTGGGAAGAAAAGTGAAAGCTAATAATCCCAAATCAACAAAACCTGCCTTCTAGTTATCAAGTTATGCGCATCGTTGATAGCCATGCTTACAAAACGCTAAGAGACTTGCAGGTTTTCTCATCAGCAATATAGAGTTACCACTGAGGTAACAGAATCTGTTCAATTAAAATAAGAAGGAAAATGAGACAAAATTCTGCTTCCTCACTTTTTTAAAACTGCCCTTGAGTCCTTCACACACAGACTGCTGTGCTGTTCCCATTAAGTCCCCTGAAGCTCCCAACAACTTTCAAGCTATATTTCACCTATTGTGAAAATACGTAAACTAAAAAGCCGAAATAGGTAAACTAAAAAGCTAAACGCGTCCTTGCAGGCTCATTCTCATGTCAGGGACTATCTGTGGAAATGACTGAATCGCAGATCTGCTTCAGCACAGCACAGCACAGCACAGCACAGCACGCTACCTGGGTGCACACACAGCGATTCAGTCAATGTCCTTCCAGAATTTTCCCTTTGCCGCTTGTGCTCTCCTCCCCTCCCCTCAAATCCCATGGCCACTGAATAGTGCAAATCACGGGACTGGTCATTGAAAATACTGTTGTTTGTTCTGCCTGACTGAATGAAAATTTCGGTAAAAGCAAACAACCTCTCTCCCAAAATACCGAACAACCATTTTTATCTAAAAGCATCACCGTGTCACTCTCAAAATCAACCATTTCCTCTGATGGTTTCTAAAGGTGTGGCTAAACGTTCAATATTTTACAGCATTTGAAGGTATTCATCATCCCTTTTGAAGAAGGGAAAATAACTAGCAATACTTCATTTAGGGCATCCAAGAACCTTTCATTAGCTTCTTTGAAACAAAATTACAACAGGAAATCAACCATTATCAACAGAGAAATAAAAGAAAATTTAAGGTTAAAAACTACCTAAGAGATAGAATTAATTCTATGTTAATTTCTATATTTAAAGTTTGTGTTAATCTGGAGGAAGGGAATCAGGTAGCACATTGCGCATCTGATGAAGTTATTTAAGATGGGAAACAATAATGCTTAAGACATTTTGTTGGTGTGCGCTTGATCACCACTAGGTGTGAATTTATTTTTCTTTTTTGCCTGCATGGAAGACACATGGATACTAAACTCTGACCTTCTGAATTGTCCTTTAGGCATCTGAATTAGCCTTAAGCAGATGGGACAAGTAACCTCCTTTGACCTCCAGTCTCTCTAAAAACCTCTCTATAAACTAATGAGTAACATCAAAGAAAGCAGGATTCCTGAGAACTTAAATTTCCCTGTCCCACAGCATAAAGAAGGGTAGACTTTCCACACAGCTAGAAGTTAGAAAACTTTGAAATAAAGAAACCAATATTTTTCCACATGACAAAAAACTAGATGGTGGAACCATCGGCATGGGCAATTGATTAGGCCAGGGACTTAGACACCCAGTCCTTTGCAGATCTGCTTAGCATAAAGAGGAGAAATAAGAGACAAAAGGGGCACATTTCACCCATGCTACCTCATGATATTCTTAGATCCTTTTCTGAAAAATATGGGATTACAGGGGATTTGATTCTCATCCCTAAAGGCAATTTTCAGCTCCTGATTATTGTGGCAGAAAGACAGGTTGTGAATACATGGGATAGAGCCTGTTGTCCTCAGTGTCCATGAGAGTCACTGTCCTCAGGGGACACCACAGTAACAGGCAGTGCTGTGACCTTTCGGAAGAGGCCCCTCTGCAGAAGGGCAGCAAGGACGTTGCTGGAGGAAGGCTAAAGGAGAGGACCCCTGCTCCATTAACTGTAGGCTTATTTTCCATTGGCTTGATACTGCATGCTTTTGAGGGTTGGGTCAGGTCTGGCCCGTTTCAAGAAGAGCAAGAGGCAAAGCAACACCGTGTCATGGCACTCTCTTGGCAAAGTTACTGCCTCCAGCCTTCAAAATAGCTTCAACAAATACAGTAGGTTAATCAGGCCTCCTTAGTAGCTGATTTAAATCCATGTATACATTCCACTGTACAATCTTAACTAGATCAATTACTGAAACAGCCACAATAACCATAACAATTTGCCTACATTTTTGAAAGGGAAATCGCAAGGGGGTGATTCATTTGTATTTATTTTGAAGTGCTTGAAGATAATAGCTGGTTGCTTATAATGACATTGTTTGCTTAAATTCTTGACTGTTTCCTTCCAAGCCTGTTATTTCATGTGAATACTGTTCTGTCAACTGATGGTCTTTGACAACACCCACTTAGCACTTCAGGCTGCTCTCCTATCAAGCATAGGTATTACACCTGTGAGGATTTTCACAATTAGCAATCTCTGTAGAGAGAGAGGCCCGGTCTGGACTTGTTCACTTAAACTGTCCCGATTTGTTCTTAACTCTGCAACAACATGTTAAATCAAACTCTCTTTCATAATTTCAACAACAG
Source organism: Fratercula arctica (assembly GCA_947846985.1). NCBI lineage: Eukaryota > Metazoa > Chordata > Aves > Charadriiformes > Alcidae > Fratercula > Fratercula arctica. The sequence goes on along the minus strand of CANTUZ010000001.1, from coordinate 91,079,450 downwards.
CAATCATTACACTGCCTTCTTAGTGCATCACAGTTTCTCCAATAAAAAAAGCTTCATTTTAACTGGCTTTATTTTTTAATATTAAAATAGGAACGCTCACTAAGTTGAGGTAGCATTACTATTCTGGTTTGCAAAAAGCAGCTTTATTTTGTTCATGTATCATTGGCCCAGTTTTTAAATTGCTGTAAATTGGCATTAGCCTACTGGATCAGACAGCTGAGATCTGTCTTGATAATTTGATTTTTGTCAGCTATTTCTGCTATATTAAAAGTATCTTTAAACCTCTGTTGCTGTGCCAAAAAGTAAGAGGCTTCCTGCTTCCCTAAATAGTTTTTCGGTGTTATTTAGATCATGCCGCTCACAGAAATGAAAAAATTATTCATGCTATTTCTTCTGCATTGGCACAGATTTATTTTTTCTCTAACTGGAAGCAGCCAAAACAATATTGAAAATGCAGTGGCAGTCACAGGAAACATGCTACAGAATGACCAGTCACATACATATGTCATAAAATCTCTCATCTAGCCTTGCAACCCTTACAAAGTCAGGGTTCAGTGGAATATCACCTTGTCTCCCCCTTTTAAGCTCAGCTGTGTGTTTCATTTGGAAGTGGTGAAATCATAGCCCTGTTTTTGTTCCAACTGGTGATAAATTTTGGACAGTTCAGGTAGAAATGCAGACAGACGGACTAGCCCGATGCCCTAGCAGTGGTGTCTCCTGCTACACAAGTTCTCTCTGGGTGAAATTCAGGCCTGTGTGGAGGGACCAGGCTAGCCAGGTAGGGCTGAGCTCTCAGTTAAACCAAGGACATAAGCCTTTTTCTGACTCACTGCGCAGCAAGTCACATTTCACTCTGTTACCTGGGTTCACCTCCTCCTTCAAAACTAACTTGCATTTAAAAGTATGTTATCCTGAGCAGTCCCATCAAGGACAGAGCATCAGACAGATGGCAGCCTGGGCCTGGGAGATTAGGGTATAGCTGGAGAGAGAAGAAACAAACAAATGAAGACAAAAATGCTACAGGGAGGAACTGGCTGTTCAACGTCTGTGTGGTACCTTGCAGAATGGGCTCTTGATCTTTTCTCCAGTATAGATATTATGGGCATGTGACAATTTTCTAACATTCTGCACAAATCCTGTCTGATGTGGGTACTGTTGTTGTTGATAGCATTGTTGCTTTCTTTAACGTTAATGCTTCATTGTACTTCATTTCTTCTTTTTTTCTTTTGTGTCCCTTTTTATGTACAAGTTTTGAAGAACACCTTGAGCTATAACTGAAGCTCATTCCAGATCTCGAGGGCCTGTCCACACTCTTAATGAAATAAGATTGCTGTTGGTGGGACATGTGAAATGAATTGGAATAATTTAGTCTCCCCAGTGCATGTGAGTATGTTTCAGCAGACATTTAAATTGTCCCCAAAAGGCAGACTAGATGTTTATCCATATGGGTTGCACTGGGAACTATGCACCCTGTGCTCTGCTAGCAACTGCTTTTTCATGAACACATAATTCACATAAACTATATTCCTATTCTTTGAGCAAATCTGATGTAATAGATAATAAACCCTGTTGTTTAGACAGCCTGTTTAACCTTGGCACTTGGTTTCATGGGCTGTTAGGTTCCTAGGTAATGACTGCAATTCTTCGTCTATTAGCACTCATGATGTTGTAAATACAGTTGAGTAAATAAGTCACAATTTCCCCCTTTTTTCCTTCCCTTCTAAATGTCTGGTACAGACAACAGTCATGGCTTGTTGCTGGGTCTGTGTGTAGCATCACGTCATATCTTTTTTGCATGTACTTTAGCACAGCACATGAGTAGCTGGACACTGGAAGGGCCATTGATAAGTGTTTAATTGATTATTGACATAATCAGACTGTTTATTTCTTTAAAAAAATCTGATAAATTAAACAAAAAAAATGCGACAATAGGGTTAAAAAATTGATCTTGCTGTATGGTAAATTTGCTTTCAGTAAAAGAATGTGAAAGCTGCTTCACCTTTCTGATATGGAATCGTAAGATAAAACTGAAATGAAGCACCAATATTTTGGAAGAAGGCAGTAATTTCATTTAAAACACCAGCCTGGGATTTGGAAAGTCCACATTCAATTATCAGTTTTGCCATAGACTTTCTGATTGAACCATTTATCTACCTTTAGTTCTTCGTCTGCCAGGCATGATGGACATTTCTTCTACCTAATATTTTTCTTATTTCACTTAAATTCTGACCATCCTGCAGTCAAATACTGCGTATTACTGCCGGTGCGGTTAGTGAAATGGGAATGAACTCTTTATTGGAGCCTTTATGAACTTTAGTCGTAATAGCCCAGAAAGGTGAATAAATTATTATTTAAAAACTTGTTTATGATTAGAAAGACGTGGCTGGTTTTGCAATGAGATATGCTGGCCGGTTAAAATGAGGAAGAGAGGTTCTTGCGATTATGAGGCTTTGAGCGGCCTGGTCTAGTGGGAGGTGTCCCTGACCAGGGCAGGGGGGTTGGAACTAGATGATCTTTAAGGTCCCTTCCAACCTGAACCATTCTGTGATTCTATGATTCTATGATTATGTTATCCTGTATCAGTCATGTTCTGGCAAAAGCCAGAAAAACTGTTAAGCCCAAGGAAACCATGTTACAGAAAAAGTGCAATTAAATAAAATCATATTGCTCGAGACTGGCACCAAACAATTATAGAGGGCCAAGGTGATTCCTGACAGAAAAGGCTGATGAGACAGCTAAGACTTGTAGCTTATCCCACATGAAGCATGCTGGTGGAAGAATAGAGGCACCATATACTTTATATTTCCCTAGAGTAGAGAAATGCAAGCATGATTATATATGCATATCTAAAAAGTCTGGAATCTCCACTCGGTAATCTCAAATTGTAGGAGATGCTCTTTTTATTTGGCTCTTAACATCTTTCAGACTTTCAGATTTAAACTGTGACTATGCTCTGTGGGGACTACAGTCTTCCAACAGGAGAAGCCTGGACTTGCACTGCTCTCTTTGCTTCATCTTCTAAGAATATTCATATTCTTGCTTTTCCATCAGTGGTTTAAATGCTCATACATAGCACCATCTCACCTACCACCACCGATCGTTCCACATTCTAGAGATAATGTAATCTATTTCTTGCATATGTGTGTTTTAAAAGCAATAACAACCTCTATCAGACTAATGTGTCACAGTTACTGTCAGCCCTGATACAGCTTTACTTAGTTAAAACAGGCAAAAAGAAATTATAACATACAAAAATTATCATTATCCCCTCTTTTTTCATGTGTGTTTTCCAAGAATAACTACTTTCTTTAGATACATAAGTATCAGTCCTGAAACGAGCTGTTCAAACAGCATGCTTGGTTTTCATGTGCTCGTGCAATCCCTTCTCTGTTTTTATCCAAACCTTTGCTTAATCTGAAACTTCAGCGCAGCATGTCTTTCAAAAAGCTAAAACTTGCTTACGTGCTAAGAAATTTGGGCAATAATGTGAAAAAGATACACTGAGTGGCTCTTTCTGCAGTAGATTACAATGCATTGGTGGATCTAAACTCCTGCGCCTAAATGCTCATCAGTCTGACAAATATGATCTACATTACATGAAGTTATACCTCATACAACCTTTTGGAAAGAAAACACTGGCACACACTAGAGCTTCTTGCAGTGAGATACTGCTTAAGCAATACAGTCTTTTAAAAGCACATATTATCAGATAATTGTTCATGTTAAGTATCTTGAAGCAAGGCCAAAGGCACTCGATGTCTAAACAAGGTCAATTTCAGATAATATTCCCTATTAACGATCCGAGAGAGCCACATAATGGCTCTGCCTATCAGCTGCCAACACAGTAAAGACTCACCTGCCCCCTTTGCCTGCAACCCAAGGAGAGAGCAGACTAACAAAGATGGGAAATGGTGAGCTGGTTACATCACTACATATAGAAAATAGCCCACTTTTAGAACTGTTATGATAAATATGAATTCCCACTTATAGAACAATTTTTTCCTGTTGAACTAAGAGATATAGTTCACAACAGGATGTATTACAAGAAAATGACTCTCAGTTATCTACAGGAAATTCAGATTCTGAAGAATGCTTTTGTGCAAGAGTATCCCAACTTAATAGTTAGCAGGGAGAATAAAGGGCAGGACAAATTGTCTCCTATTATTCATATTATTTACATTGAGGGCAAACCAGAAAGTTGAAGGGGCATTTCTATCCTACAATCTACTTCTAACAGTAGTAAGAGTTACATAGTTACCCCTATGTAGTGGCTTCCAACACTACACCTCTGCCTAAACACTTCCTGTCAACTTTGTGATTTTACAACATACATGATTCTCATGTGTGTATATATATATATATAAAAATAAAAATCTATGCATATATATGACAGACAGATTTGAATTATGTCCCCTGCTGCTACGACCAAAGAATTAGATGCTTCAGTACCATTATACAATGGAAGCAATAAAACTACGAGAATATAAAGTGCTTGTGCACAGAGTAAATTAAGCAGGATCCCATCCCAAAGTAATGTCTTGTTTGGCTTTTGAGAAATGTGTCCTTTTTATTTTTTTTTTTTTTTTCTGGTGGGGGAAGGCAAGGTGTGCAAAAGGTTCTCTGTTGTTTCAGCTGGGACATCATGGTAAACTTCTGAACACATCCATGATTCATCACCACGGGACAAATTATTCTCAAGAACGAGACACCCTAGGATTGATCATGTAGCAGGCAGTTGTTCTTTTACTTCAAGACAGATCTGAACTACAGTCATGGAGTCATGATGATATGGAGTACCGACGTATGTGAATACTTAATTATTATACGTAAAAATGAGTAAGTGTTGATTGGGATTTTTTTGGAGTGGTTTCTCATAAAAGGAGTTGGTGACTTAACATACTGAGGATTTTATTTTTAAGTTGCTAAAAACAGGTGCAGTCTATTACCCTGGGTCGACAGCCACAGCCAACAAGTGGCATCATATTTGTGATATACATACCACTGTGGAAAGATTGAATGACCTGGGTAATAAACACATCTCATTGAGTCAAAAAAAAAAAAAAAAAAAAAAACCAACAACAAACCCAAACCAAAACATGTTTCTCTGGGAAATCATCTGACTTTTTTCCCTTAGGATTTAGGAATTACAAGAAGTCATGAACTAGATCTGTTAAAGGTCACATTTAATTTACTTGCACCGTTATGCAAAGGTACGACCTTGTTGTGTTTTCAGAGCAGTTCACCAGTCTCCAGAGAGAGGTGAGATAAAGAGGAAACTTACCTCTGGCAGCTAAATCAAGCAGTTTAGATTTTAGACCATCAGCTCCAGCACACTTAACCAGATTAATATGCAGAGACTCCTCCCATGTCTATTCAAAGCAGAGGAAGAAAAGGGCAAAGGAGGGAATGAACTAAAATCATCAGGGCCTTCAAGAATGAAAGGCAAGCATTCCAAGCAAGCAAGTATTCCTAAGCATGTCAGGCCAGTTTTAAAACTAGTTGAATGACGCATTCATTAGTAATGTCAGAAAATTTTTTGGAAAGACCAGCTTCTGCGTGTTTGTATGCCACCCACTGAAACAGTCTTCAGCTCCTGGCCAGCATTTCCATGTGAACTGTTTAGGGACTCTCCTTCTCCCAGCAGCTGGAAGTTATTTTGCAGCTTAGTACATCTTACAGCACAGTCATTTTGATCTCAGGGCAATCAATAATAAGAGACTATGGTTGACAAAAGCCCTATCTTTCCATGCCTGGTCCCAGACGATGTTTCACAAAGAACTTAGCCAGTTTTTGCAATTACCATTATATATTGATTTCTAAAGTACTCTCTGCATGTATCAGTGCTCTTGAGCGGCGTGAACATGAGGCAGGACAAACTGTATGAAATTAAAAGATAAAATAGGAAAAAGAAATCTTTTAAAAACTGACTACCGATAAGGACAGAACACAGAGTATAAAGATCAAATGGGCAGGAAACCCACTACCTTTGAGCCAGAGGTACGAACATTAGCCTGGGTATCATACGCATGTGATAAAAAGCAAAGAATCCAGCTCACAGTGGAGTGCTTGGGCTGAAGTTTAACAAAACGAGGACAAAACGAGGACAAAATGAAGACAAAGTTAATACCCTCTGTACTCGAGGCTAATACAAACTTCTGTTCTGAAATTTCCCAGGGGGTACAGTCATAAGTCCAAAATTCATGGTATGTATGTTCATATTAGGAATGAGACTAGTGAAAGTACCCATGTACCATAGAAATATACAAAATGTCCTGCTGAGTCAGACCAATAGTCCACCTAACCCAGAAGCCTGCCTCCAAAAAACCACAAGAGGAGGGTTTTTTCCCCTCATTCTCTTCTAACATCCACAGTTCTTATGTTAGGGATGTTTGAGAACGCAGTCCTGCCTAATTCTTTTCATGTCTTCTTATAGACTTGCTGTCCATGAATTTATCTAATCCTTTTCTGAACCTACTGATAAAAATATCTGCCTCCACAACCCCCATTGTGGGAGTATGTTCCAGGAAATCCCTCTTTTCTCTGCAAAAAGAAAGTACTTAATTTGGTGGTTTAAACAAATCTTTTACTAATTTAATTGAGTGTCCCCTTAGTTCTGGTATTTCAGGGTTCAGTGGGCAAGGGTACCATGTTCACCCCCAAACCTAAAGCTGGGAATTCACTCTTTATGGCAAAAAGAACAAAAACCCCTCTTCCCCTCCATCACTTAGGTTAAGATGGAGAGCCGAGAAAGTGACTGTGGGCACTCACAGGGAGTTAATGAGAGAAGCACTTTCAGAGTGCTTCAGAATTTATAACTAAAAGGCACCTATTGCAGCTGAAAAGTGATTGTCAAGATAATAGGAAAGTAAAACTTGTCACTTCTTGTCAGTTTGGGAGGCAAGCTAGGCTGAACAAGGACCATGAGTCTTTGGTAAAGAGCAACCACAGCACAAGTGGTGTGCTGAGATTCAGATTTGGGCTTTAAGTTTGAAAAAACAGCAGATAGTGAAACCACGCAGACATCTGAGATGTTTCAATACTGGAATGCAAAAAAAGATTGTAAAATGTGAAGACAGTGGGCCCCATATAGGTCACAAATAATCACCATTCTTCTGTTTGAATGTTACAGTGTCCTGAGATACCCACGTGCGGGAGGGGAGGCTGCCACTCTGAGGAACAAAGCTGGGCATTTTGATACATGCTGTGTCAAATTACCTATGATATAGTCATTGTAGTTGTGCTAGCTTAATCCAGGAATACATTTTCCTCCCTCTTTAATCTCATTTTGAATATATAGCAATACTTTTGAGCTGATTGCAAGTACTTTTATAAGGGTGTACTAGATTGGACTCCTGCTCAGCAATACCAACTGATGTGACGAACGTCCTCCCATGTGTGTAGATAAGATAGCAGACACTCTGTTTGTTTGATGGGATTTGAACTAAATCCTGCCCTAGTTTCTACTTGTGAGATCTGAGAGCAGCATAGATCTAATTCTGCTGGTGATCAGTGCCCAAAGCCGAGGGAGAGCCAGAAAGAAGGAGCAGGTGAGACGAAGCAGGACGTCAGCTTTCAGTTCAGTCGTACAAACTACATCTCCACCCAGAGATACAAAATGGGCGTTTGGTTCATTACAACTAACTCAAATCACCAGTATACCACCTCCTGATGCATTTTTTATCCTAAATTACTAAGGAAAATGATCTTGCCTGTTAAATTTGCTGCAAGGTCAGAGCATTGCTTTTCAGTGTGAGAGAACAGCAGATGTCTTGTCAGTATAAACCAGGCAAAGTAGTACTTCTTCATATCTTTTGGTTTTGTCCAACTTCATGGATAAACCAATTCTTTATCAAAACAGGTCAGTGTGTCATTAGTAATTGGCAGTACATTCATGGCATTGTTAGCAGGACAGTCTGCACATAATCGCATCTGTTTTATTTTTTTTTACTGATTAATTCCTTCAAAATATTCCTGATCCAGTTATATAATTTCCTACAGACGCTGTTTTATAACCATGAGTCTGATTCACCACTGCATGACTCCGGTTCTACACCAGCAGAAGTCTAGCCGATTGATTTTCAGAAGGGTTATATCAGCATAAAACTACAGCAATGGAGTTGTGAATCAGGCCAAAACAGGAGCAGGTACTCCAGGCAGAAAAATTATTTGAAGAAATCTAATTGTTAGAAACCTTGACAAGGCCAGAGGACATCTAGATGATTTTCTATCATCTTTGACTGAGCGAAAACATTTCCCGGGTCCTGCAGCTTCTCAGGCCCACTGAAGCTACAGCTGCAATTCCCAGCACGTGAGTTTCTCCCACCCACATCCCCTCCAACTTGGCTCATTTTTAGCCTTTTGCCAGGAAGGGCTGAAAAAAATGAGCCTTAATAAGTATTTTTTTGAAAAGATTGTGTAAATTCAGAACAACCATGCCGAATTACTTCAGCTGAGAGTCTGGCCTTCCCTAAAATTTTTTATAACTGCAGTCCCCAAAGCAGAATCATTTTGCTGGATACTACACAGGGCTGGCAGCTTCTCCATACCTATCTTGTATTTGCAGAGTGTTTAGAGCTGGTCTGGGATATCAGAGTTCACTTATTATTATTTCTGAGTGTGCTGTGGTGGCTGGGGGTCAGGAACCCCCGGCCTGCTGTACCTACGGGCTGAGAGGAGACCCCCACCCTGTGGGACGCTGAGCTCTCTCCCCTTACATTGCAAGGCTGCGCTGTGGGATGTGCTTGGGCAACGTGAGAGCGTGCGTGAGATCACAAATCACTCTCCTTCTCTTGCCAGTCTCTGCTGTAGAGAGATGGATTTAAAATGTGCCAATATGATCAATCAGATGCTTTTTAAAGAGTCTAAGACTGCAAGAGCAGACAGAGGCAAGGAGTCACTTATGGCTCAAGCAGCAGACAATGATTTTAACCAGATGTGGGGTTTTTTTCCTGTTTACCAGGTTTGTTGATAAGTTTGCTTCACCTTTTTTCTTTTTCTAACACAAAGGATCAGTAAATACTTTGCCACTGATTCAAAATGCTCTAGTGAAAGCAGAATTTCCACTCAAGCAAAAAAAAAAAGCACAAAAAAAAAAAAAATCCTGCTGCTCTGTGGTTTAAGAAACATGTAATGCAAACAAAAAGCTTGGCCTCTCAGTCCATTTTCTGTAATGTTCTTCTCTATATCTTCACAATAAAAAATCCTGTGTTTCTAAACTTTCGGATGGCTCTCAATTGCTGGACATACCAAGAGGAAACATTCTTGCTACCTTCATTCCAGTCATGGGAATCAAGAGCTGATCGAGCTAATGACATGTTTCCTGTGCACAGCCATCGGTACCAGTCAGTAAAGGGCAAGATACCTACTAAACAGTTTTCACTGTAAAAACATTTATCTGCTTTTGACTTGCTCACAGTATACAGTTCGTGCTTCTTGCTTAGTCATGATTGGTTTCTTTGTAAATTCTTTTGTTGTTTAAAAAGTTCAGTGAAAGGTTTCCTTTCATATTTAGTCTCCTCCCGCTACTCTGTTTGTCTTCTTTGTCCACACAATGAATGCATCCTTCAGTGGAGCTCTGACTTTCCGAGCTGGATTACACTCCAGTTGATGATGTCTTAAGAAAAGTCTTTGTTTCATCATCACCATTTCTCAACCAGTCTATAAGGGCCCACTCAGTAAGAACTGCTGACGTGCAAAGACAACCACCTATCTTGTAGTCCCCCATATGTCCATCTCCATCTGCTATAGCTTGCCTTATGCACAGTTTGCAAGCTCTTTGTGGGGCTCCCATATTTCTGCTTCACGTTTCTGACTGAGAAAGATACGGCCTGGCACACTGCAGTGCATGTAAAATGAGTCTGGCACTCAAGATCCCTTGAGCCAGTGCTACAGAGTTAATCTGTTCACGAGCAGTAAGCCCAATATCAGGCAGCGTGCTGGACGTACTGAACGTGGCAAGGATCAACTTTATGATCTCACTGTATATACCCTTTGGGGTTTATCATTGTGGGTCCAGTGGTTATATGTCTGGGAATTTCAGTATCTGAGAATCCAGTGACTGGCTAATATTCTCCTGGAGCGCTCAAAGTTGGAAAAAGAGGGCTTTCTGGGAAGACTCAGGTGTGTCAAAACCTATTTTCCTTGTGCTGTGATGTACAGCACCTCCAGTGAAGAGTCCAGCGTTAGGCCTGTGGCAAATACTAAAAAATTTAGGATATAAAATTGTGAACTTGCAAAGACAGCAGCTTACCTGTTCTGTCCTTGTATGCAACGGGGCCATACCTCACCTGCTAGATGCTATCCTCAAAGCCTTGAAAGTGAACACACTAGGCGACATGAGTGCCAATGGAATTTTTCAGCTTCTTTAATGAAATAAAAATGTCCTGCTTTTATGCAAAGTAGGTTGCATGGCATCTCAAGATTACCTTCAGGCAAAAGGCAAAAAAAGCCAGCTTCATTTTTCTCACTTCCTACATTTGAAAAATTACTGTTGCTTTAAGTAATCTGTATTTTTCTTATCTTTTTGGAAATAACTTCACAGTTGTGACTGATGTCAAAGCATGCCTGACTGTGTGTAGGGTATGTTTATATGAGCTTTTGCAGGCTGACATATGATGCCCTGTCTTTCCCCCTGATCTGAATGGAACAGCTGCACAACACCTTGCTGAAAGCCTTGATGGTAACAGGATTTATATTAACCTGAACTTTGTGCTGTTCTACCCCATACAATTACTGTTCATCTCAAAGGATGGGCAGAGCAAGCTTGTGTCTCTCTGCAACTGTGTGTGAGGAACTCCCTGCAGTCTGATTTCCCAGCAAAAGCTCTAATTTCATCCAGGGAGACTCAATCTAACCCAGGGAAATGGATAGAAAACTTTAAAATAAAATAAATAAAATAAAATAAAGTACATTATGGCACGTTTGTTTCAATAGGGGGCTCAGATAAAGCCAGGTCTACTGAAAAGAACTGTGTTTCCTCTGTGAGGTCTGAAATAGAAGCTGAAGAAAAATGAAGCCAACGGGTTGTCTGTGTTCATGTTTTGAGAGTAACAGACACTGCAGAACTGCGACATGTTTCTGAAGAAAGATTCCCCTGACATCATGTTTGAGAAAGTGTTCCATTAGGAAGGCTGATGTATTTATTTTGTGTGATAGAGGGAGAAAATGATATGACAAAACTGTAAGAAACTCTGCCCTCAGTGATCATAGATAAAATTTTTAGAGGATTGTCATTGTACAAACCTCACTTTTTATGTTGATTCATAAAATTAATTTATTTTGATAAGAAAATAGAAGAATTCTACTGCTTTACTTTTATGCTCTCCTGTACTCCTGTAATGTCATTGCAATTGTGCTTTAAAATCTTTTGAGTGTTATTATCTCAAGTACCTTGAAACTTCGCAGGTTCACACCATTGCTCTTTGAACCATTGCAGTGGGATGAGAAGGAAAGAAGGTGCAGAAAGTAAGTTGCTAACTTAGAAGAAGAGCATCCCTTACACAGTTAGAAATCTCACCTAAGAAAAATAGCTGAAATTCAAAAAGGGACCTGAAAAGACTTGTGTAGCTTACATGGCTCTTTTGGACAAAGGGGTTTAAATGCCAGTGAAAAGAAACTGTGAAACCTTCCTGGCTCCCCCTCAATTAATTTCTTCCAGTTTGGAGTTAACTGAAGACAATGTGCTTTGTGTTTCTCTGAGGCCTCTCCATGAGGTGAACTAAAGCTCAGTAAGTGGACACAATGAGGAGATTCAGTTCAAAAGCAGAGTCTTGATCCAAACGATAGTGATATGTAGACTCACACTTAGTCCAGATGGGATCAGAGAAATTGTAAAATCCCAGAGGGAACTAAATTCAGGTTTCATTTTCAGAGCCTGCCTGAAAGACTCCAACAAGATCCGGCCCGCAGAAACTGCAGTTCCAGCCCTTGTTTTCTCATGTAAGATGGGTGAGGATGTGATGGTGCCACTCTCTCATTTAATAATCCAGAAGCTTAGCTCTCAGCTCTCTCACTTACCCACTGTGTTCAGCTCTCATTTCCTGAAGCGACTAAAGCCCGCATCTCCAGAGAGACTGCCTATCTTGAGTATAAGTCACCTCACTTTTGCCTTGTCCCCTTCAGGATGTTGTTATGATGCTCTCAGGCTTGAAATGGGGATGGACTCAGTGGTACCATGATGTTCAAGCCACCCATTCTGGCTATACCCTTGCCAGCAAGGGAAGGTACCCACTACCTCCTACAGTCCCCCAGGCCATGGAAGCAGGCTTGACACTTGTGGTGTGGTCAAAACAACAGGTTTGTTGTCCTGCTGTATTTGCAACGATGAAGTGCACATCTGCCTAGCAGGTACCTTTGTATAACCATGATGACACCTTTTAACTTTCTTGTTCTCCTATTTTCTATCTCTTGACACTTTCTTTCACCCTCTTTCTTGCCCCTCTCTTTCTCCTCCCCAATCCTTTTCCACATAAACAACCCACACCTCATTACTTTTTCACTATTAGTTCCAGTTTTCCTATATCCATAGCCCAATTAGTATTCCTGACCCTGTTTCTCACACAGATAATCTCGGCTTTGTATCATATCGCTGATGTGGTTACCAAGGCACCATTGGTCTTGCCCAAGTCCCTGAAACTCCCTCTCATCTCACATCACTCCTTCTGAACTACCTGTGAAACCCAGCCATTCCTCATGGCACTATTGGTAACTCCTGTCAGCTTCTGTCATCGTTATCTGTCACATCCAGCAATTTCTCACGTCATAGCGAGCAGTTTCTCATGTCAGTTCAGCCAGCTGAACCTGAGGCCAGGGCCCGGTCAGTGGCCCACAGCCCTAACAGCCCTGGCTGCTTTCACTGGTGGCAGTGATTTACCAGCTCCCATCTTGGACTGCGGGGCAGGGGTTGTCCTTTTGTTAAAGGTTCACATAATGCTCATCAGTCTAAAACAGGAGCCTCAAGCCATCTTCACTGTGGATCTATTGAAAAACAAGAAATCCTGAAACTCTGGACTGAACAAGCTTAGGTGAACAGGGTGAAAATAGAACAAACGCTGCTTTTTGCATATGTCATATAAAATGGATGAATCATTTTATATTTTCTCTATAAACATCTTTATTTTAGCATCTGCAAACTAAGACTGTTAAAAGATTTTTTCAGTCACCAGACTGGAGTCTCAGAACAGCCTGCTAGAGCTGTGAGGGCAATAAAACTCCTTTCAAAATGATACTGCATTAGTTCCTGGACAGGAGTAATTAATGTGCCCAAGAGATCAAGGCCTTGGACATGACAGCCTCCTGTGTCCTGCTGGTCCTTTCCTTCTGTGAAGGTAAAATCGGAAAAAAAAAGAAGAAAACTGTTTTCAGTGCCCACTTGCAATTATAGTAGAGGAACCACTACCAGGTTTGTGAGCCATGACCTCCATATGAGCACACTTATTGCAAGAAAATACTCTGTCATATCCAGTGATACAGCTGAAGGGAAGACTTGTGCCTCTGTCTTGAGATCCCTTTACTCCTGCTGCTGGTGAAGACATCTCCAGTAGGAGCCCACCAGCTACTGGACTCAGACCGAAGTGTGAAGTGGAATCATACCACAGAGGAGAAGATGGAAAAGCTCCAGCTGTTTTCATGGTTCATTATCAGTCAGCTGGAGCCCATTGCCAAATCATGACATAATGCAGCCACAGCTGGTCTGACCTCATTCCTCCTAAGCCTCATCCACTGACAAGTAGCCAAAACCTTGGGAATCAAACAACATTTTCTTCTGAGCCCAGTTTAATATATTCTGGATGCAAGGCTCATTCACTGTTTGTGATTAAGTTCCGGCAGACAGCGTGAGCTGCTTTGCTACAAGATATAAATGAGAAGGTAGAAGCACCGAGCCAGACACCGTCACACACTGTTCATCTCTCACTGGGGTTGGCTCCCTCACAGGATTGACAATGGCATAGAGAATCACACAGCTCTTCCAAGCTCAACTTCTCATCTGCCATGATGGCTCCATCAACCAGGGATCTTGCTTGGCACAGTTAACGTAGCCATGTGGATAACAAGTTAGTTTAGCACCGTGTTCATCAGACAAGAATTGGGTCCTAAACACTTCCTCAGTTTTTCAAGTGTCCTATGCTGGGTTCTCCTATTGAAACGATAACTTGAAATGTTATAAATGGAAAGGGTAAATTCATTAAATGACTGAATTCATAGCCAAAAAGGTTGTAGCCAAAGTTCTGTAAACATATGTGCAGCTTCCTTATCCTGGAAATTCAAGGGGGCTCCTTCACAAGGGAAAGACATTGCACAGTGGAGGAAGCATACCCAGATCCATGGAGAATAGATCACTTGTAATAAAACTAAGTAATAAAACTATTTCAAGCCACATATTCCAACAAGTACTAAAAAGAGAGAGGCAGAAACAGCACTACAGCCAAAGCTTTCCATCAGTCTAATTCCAGCTTGGACTGAGGGGTGATTAATGTAAACTCCATCTATATTATTTTCTGTAACCACACAGCTCCCTGAGCACACATCCACCGTTAAAGCTGGGGGAGGGGAGGAGGGACCATGAAATTCCTTTCTTTTTGCTTTTTCTGTTCTCAGAGTTTTCACATACCAGTGGCTAGAAGTTTTGGTTGCTGTCAGTTTTCTTAAATGCTTCTGGGTTAAGAGCCAGTATTAGAAATTATTTTGAACGGTCATTCATTTTAAGCAAGAAATCACCCACTGCAGCTGTGATACGAAAGAAAATCTGCCTTAGAGCAGCTTACTGTGCAAATGCAGTTCTATCACAATGATTGCAATAAGAACATACTGTATTGTCCATAATTACATCCATATTAGGAGGAAAAAAATTAGCTAAGCTGTTCAGTTACATGCCAAAACTATTTCCTGAGGGATATTTATTTTGACTAATGTTAGGGTAAAAAAATGAAACCAATCTGGCCTGGTTTAAAGCATTTGATTTTTCTTTTATGTTTGATGGAGAGAAACAAAGCCAGCCATGAATTTATGTAAAGCCACTTCTAGGTTTTAAGGTGGCAAGAGTTTTTAGGGTGGCAAGAGTTCCTCCCCTTTGGCAAAGAGCAGGAATTCATAAATGCAGAATAAGGCAAGGTTACAGTTCTTAGGGAGAGGTATTTTTTCCCTGCCTACTGCAGCACTCTTCTGTGGTTTGACACAATGACAACATTCACTGGGACAAAAATCCTGTCTCCTGAAGTACCAACTGCTATTTGGCTCTGGGTATTTGGAAATATGCTTTTGTTACTACAGTGATCTCAGTATAAATCTGTTTTCTTGCCTACTTTCTATTTCTTTAGTTGCTGCTGTTCTTAACTGCAGACTAAAATAACAGATTGTATTACTCCCAGATGAGATAAGTCATAGCTAGACATTCTTAGGGTAGAGGCACAGGTCTGCTAACAAACTGTTGGCTGGTTGTAATACTGGCTTGTCTTTAAACCCGTGTCATCAGATTTCGCTATGAATTAGAAGGAGAGGTTTATGTAGACCTAAGAGTGCCAGTGAGAATCACTAGCTGGCAGACTACAGTTCAAGTTTAGTTTCCCCGCAACCTTTACTTGGCCTGAGACTTTCCTCCCTGAATCACTGCTTTCTAAAAACAAAACAAAACAAAACAAAATCAGTCTGCCCATTGTGAACTCTGAAAGTTGCTCCCACAAGTTATCACTGCATAATTGCTGTGCCTGTACAACTTCTGCCAAGTAGTTTAAAACTGAAAATCATTAGCATGGTTTATGACAAGATTGAGGATTAATATTTGGTAATGTAAGAGCAGGGATTAACCAAAATTTGGGAAGCATTTTGCATGAAAAACGAGGCCGTTATATCCCCTTTCCAGAAACAGGTGTTGAAATGACTGCATTCAGATGACTTGTCTTCTACATTCTGGTAATGAAGTCTAGCCTCACCACAACATACCTCATTATACGTATCACTTCCTTAATCTAAATGCAGCAGTGTCATGGTTCTTTCCTTCTTTCGTTATCCCCCTCTGGCAAACAATTTGAACAGCTCTTAGTTATAGTGTCATTCTGAGGAAAAACGTGGTTTAGCGAAATATGCTTGAAAACTATCTTTTGTATTTTCAGTTAACTCTTCCTTTGCAGAATGAAACTGTCCTTTACTCAAGACAGTTCATTCAGAGTAAGATGAACCAACTTATTTGTAGTAGCTATGTAGTGACGGTCTGACGCTTCACACAGTCTGCTGTGGAATAGAAGCTTTGCCCCAGAAAGGGGCTAAGTACAGTGTACAGTGGTGGGACCAGGCATACAAGATGCCATGTGAATGGACCAGTAAGAAATCCAGTGCTTACAGACCTGCCTACGGATGAAACCTGGTTACACAGAAAAGCAATAACTTGTCATGTTTTCCCCAAGAGGACAACACAACAGAGGAGAGGGCATTTTGAATAGAAGACATCATTTTGGAGGAATAAAAGACAGATTGATGATGGTATAAAGAAGCGTGGACGGGGGGGAAAGCTCTAGCTTTGAAGAATTTGGAAAAGCTTTGGTAGCTTTCCAAACCTTTGATGCTTGCTTGATTTGACATAACTTTTTTGGTGACACGGACAGTGGGATTGTTGTTGTATCCTCAACAAGTTTCACAACAACACCAAGCTCTGTGGAGCAGTCGACAAGCTGGAAGGAATGGATGCCATGCAGAGGGACCTGGAGAGGCTTGAGAGGTGGGCCCGTGAAAACCTCATGAAGTTCAACAAGGCCAAATGCAAGGTCCTGCATGTGGCTTGGGGCAATCCCAAGCACAAATACAGGGTGGACAGAGAATGGATTGAGAGCAGCCCTGAGGAGAAGGACTAAGGGGTGCTGGTTGATGAGAAGCTCAACATGAGCCTGCAACGTGCGCTTCCAGCCCAGAAAGCCAACCCCATCCTGGGCTGCATCAAAAGAAGCATGTCCAGAAGGCCGAAGGAGGTGATTTAGCCACTCTACTCCACTCGGTGAGACCCCACCTGGAGTACAGTGTCCAGCTCTGGAGTCCTCAGCACAAGAAGGACATGAACTTGTTGGTCCTCCATGGAGGACCATGAAGATGATCAGGGGGCTGGAGCACCTCTCCTATGAAGACAGGCTGAGAGAGTTGGGGCTGTTCAGCCTGGAGAAGAGAAGGCTCCGGGGAGACCTTATAGCAGTCTTCCAGTACCTGAAGGGGGCCTACAAGAAAGCTGGAGAGGGACTTTTTACAAGGGCATGTAGTAATAGGACGAGGGGTAATGGCTTCAAAATGAAAGAGGGTAGATTTGGATTAGATATTTGGAAGAAATTTTTCACTATGAGGGTGTTGAGACACTGGCACAGGCTGCCCAGAGAAGTTGTGGAGGCCCCATCCCTGGAAGTGTCCAAGGCCAGGCTGGATGGGGCTTTGAGCAGCCTGGTCTAGAGGGAGGTGTCCCTGCCCGTGGCGGGGGGGGCTGGAACTAGATGGTCTTTAAGGTCCCTTCCAACTCCAAACATTCTGTGACTCTATGATTCTATGATTCTATGATCCAAACCCTGAAGAGGGTCCCAGAGACCGGCAATTACTTTGATTCAACCTTACAAGACAGAGGAAGAGCTCAGATTCTAGGATGTCGGACCATTTTCACAGATCTATTAAGCTAAATAAATATATGTGTAAGAATAAGGGAAGTCTACTGGAAGGACAATTACGGGACTGGTATCAGAAGCCAGGCTTAGCCCTGGAGATAGCCCATGACAGGTACTCATTGCTGTCCCTCTCACACTGCAGGAACTTAGCCAGAATCTCGCTGCTCATGGCCAGTGTTTCATGTCGGACAAGGTTGTTACACTGTTTGCCGAATCCCTGTCTCCCCCATTGGCTTTACCACCTGTGAAGGAGCATGGTAAGCTTGGAAAATACTAACTCTAGATGTTACAGACTTTCAGAAAAAGCTTGTTTGATATAGGGATGTGCAGACCTTAACAAAACAACCTTCTAGAAATGTATGTCTTTCCAGTGCAGTGGACTAGGTAATGTTATGATTGTTAAAACAGTTGTGGCCAATGCCCTAAGCTGATATGTTTACCTGACGATTGATCTTTTTGTTAAGAACATTAGACTGAAACGCGGGAGACTGGGCCAGTTTCCAGCTTTGTCACAGATGTCCTGTATGACCTATAAAAAGCTGTTTATCCCCATTGCGTGTTCCTTTGGAGACTGGAGGGTGATGCTTCCCTAACCCATAGGGACAGTTGTCAATACACATTAATCAGTCTCATGCAAAGTTGCTAATGGAAACTGGGAAAGGGCGTGAAAGTGAACAGACAGAACATCCCTGTTTCATCTCATTTCTCATGGAGTGACTCCATGGGAGGTTTTGATTGTTCTTTCAAGCCAACCTTCCTAAGAGGAAATTAAGTCAGGTGATGCCATGAGAGCAAAGCTGTCATGAGACAGCATCTCCTCTTTGCTCACCTTCCTTCTCTCATCCTCCTTCTCGATTCTTTGCTTTCTTGCCTAGTCATTCCTCTGTTACTTTTCTTGTCTGTCTACTTCAGGCATTACTTTTCATTACTCTCCCATTTTCTCCCTCTGCCATTTATTTATTCCCTTCCAGTCTTTCTTTCTGCTTAATCTAAATGTGCATTGGACTAGGAAATAAGGAGTTTTGCTCATCCCTTGGGCTCTCTTGTCTATTTGCAGAATAAATAGAAATACATGTTGAAGTACTTTTCCAATCTTCTGTTTAATGCACACTCACATTATAACAATTAGTTTAATACCAGTTTTGCTGTGTTTCAGGGAGCTGTTACTTGAATGCTTATACAATAATAGTCTATTTGTCTGGGTAACATTGTAGTGATATCGTTCAGAGTTATTCTGTGCCCATGTGCTGAAATACTGCTTTTGGGGACATGGTCAATTCCGTTGTTGGGAGATAACTGTATGAGAGAGAATATGTATTCATACTAGGAATTTGTCATGATGAAATGAATGTTTTGGCAAAGCCTAACAGTAATACCAGAGGGCAGTCTTCCCCTTTCTGTGTGCATATTCATCAACACCTTATGCATGAGTGTTCTATCAAGGAAGTGGGTTTTACCTCCGGGTCATGTGAGGTATAAGGTGGCAGAGACGATAAATGACTTGATTTGGAATGTCTGTGTTCTCTTAAGTGAAAATCAAACATGTCTTTAGCTACTTCAGCTGTTCTTTTCTTGGTTATTCCATCTTTTAGGAGGTGCCAATGTGAAACAGCCTGCCCAGATGGAATTCCACCTTCTCAATGCTTGACTGGTTGTTTAAAGCCACTGCTGAGTCTGCAGTGCTGTGCAGGGATGAGAGCGTGTCTGCCAGGTGGAGAGTGAGAGGGGAAACAGGAGAAATATAAGTAGGTAACTGGTGTGTTCCCTTGCCCAGTGATATTTTGTACAGAAATAGGGAAACAATTGTTTTGTAACTAGTGACCTACAAATGGAATAGACAGAGCTACTTAGATGAGTGTTGCTGCTTGCTGTTAAAATAAATGCAGAGATTCTCTGATATAGTGGTTGAAGAAATATCAAAATGAAAGATGGGCCTCCCTGAAAGGGACTTGCTTTTCTTATCTAGTCTATGGAATATCTTATTAAAAAAAAAAAAAAAAGCCTGCTATTTATTCAATAGCAGCATGGATGCTACTCCTATTCCTAGTGTTACAGATTATATGTATGTATACAAACTATGTTGGGAAGTTTATTCGAAACCTTCATGCCCTAGTAGCAGCACTATCAGTATAATGTGTTCATACTACTCTGCCTCTGCTTTCTGCTTCAGGTAACTTATCTCCGGGCATGGGCCATGAACATGAGAATGCAGTTCTTGAAAATAATCTCAAATACTTACTTCCCAGATAGTATACTTGACTTCCATCAGCACAAGGTAAAATTTGCCTGCAACACAAGCAGAATTTGCAAGATTATGCTATCCACAATGTGTCAGAATCAGTTAAGTAACACAGTGCCCCAGTTCCTCTTGAAAAACAGTAAGAGAAAAGCAAGAAAACTAAAAGAAACAGTATCTTTTTTTTTTCTGTCATAGCATCTTATCTTTTGCAAGATTCCAGTGCAAATATCCTGTTCTCTGATATCCTCAGCAAATGCAACTTGTAGCTGCTATGTGCGTGTTAACGTCCAAGACTTTTGAAATCACAATAATTTACTCCTACAAGATCTGTTTGGGACAGGAGAAAATTATTTTATTTTCATATTGCTAGGTTTAATTTTTAATGTTTTGATACAGTCAGCTCCAAGCAAAAATGTTAAATCCAAACACACTGACATTTTGCGTGTATTAATAAAATGTACCAGAATATTTCAAATAAACTGTATCAGCCTGTGGTATCAAGAATTGGTCTCTTGAGTCCAGTCCACTGAGAGTTTCAAGGTGTTCAAAATTTGCATCCTGGCTTTGTGACTTACCTAGTGTCTTGTTTTTCATGCTGCCAAGATGTGTGTAAGCTGTTTGACTTGCAGAATAAATGTAGCCCAATCAAACCCATATGCTTAAGCCAGCAGTGATTTTCTTCAAACATTTTGTCTGTAGCATCCACTGAAGCATTATGCAAGCTTAATATTTGGGGAGTGGTTGATTCAAGAGGGGGTGTGAATTACCCTTTCTCCATACATTTTATCCAACTTCAGTTTAGAAGTCACATTCATGTTGGATATTTGGTGCAACTGAAGTGTCACATAAGGCAAATGATATGGAAAGGCTCTTATGCCCCTCACTGACCGTGTCTCTATCATCTGGCCAGAAAAGGCAATAGCGAAAGCATCAAATGTTTTTTGTCCTGACTTTTCAGAGGAACAAATACCTGAGTTCCCTGAGCCACTTGTGTTGCTTAAAACCAGAAAGGAGTAGAGGGGAGGAAAAAAAAAGAAAAGTGAGACAGTAGTTGGTGGGCAGGTGGTGGCCTTGAATATTTGTCATTCTCAGAGCTGGCCTTAGAGGGTCTCAACAAAGCAATAACTGGGTCTGCTCTGTCATATAGGTTTCCAAGGAAACAAGACTAATTAAAGGAGCGTGACTGTTGCTAGGAAATATGGTCTAGCTGGTAGGGCACTGACCGAGGAGTTGGAAGAGATGGGTGATATTCCTACCTCTCACCTGTCACAGCAGTGTGACCTTGGAAAGGTCACTCAGCACCTCTGAAGCTGCAAGGTTTACAGTGCTCGCCTTTGCCTTTGAAGTTCAGCTTGGCAGCCTTCCAGAGCAAGGAGGACTTGCTGGTACGGGGATGCACTACACTGAGTGCATTGGGGCCACTCTTCTGGCTGCTGTCTCTGGGTGCTGTTGTAAACCAACTCATAACAGGACTCTCTTCAGCACACAAAAGGTGTTTGCATAGTTCTTTTGGTGTGACTTTTATACCCCTTTGCTAGGGACTTACACCCCTTTGTGCCACCTAAGTCAGACCTTCAAAACCTGTGGCTCTGCCTAGAAATCTAGCAAGGATTTTGCTGCTCCTTTCTTACAGCACGCCTTCACAGTGTCACTCTTTGGGAGACCTCTGGACCTTCAGATCCCTGCTTCCTGGATATGATGTTTATCTCGTATCTACCTGATTCAGGCCACTTGCTCCCCTGCTGCTGGCAGTGCCCATGACAGCCATCCTTAGCTGTCTCTCCTCTTGTGTGCCAGCGGGCTCCCTCCTAATTCGGCCTCACAACCTTCGACCTGATGTTTGGGTTCGCAGCTCTTGGCCAGCAGCCAGACGCTGGTCGCTGGTCGCCTCTGCCCTTCCCCTACAACTCCTGCTTCCTTACAGCCTCAAGACAAATTTTTCCTTGCTCGTAATAGCTGACATAAAGAAGTAGAGCGAGGCAGCAGCCTGCTCCCCCTAAATGTCCATTGCCTGCGGTAAACAGTGTCTCCATCTCCATCACCACCCGCACGGGCGTCTGCCTGCACTGATAACTAGGCTGGCTAATAAGAGCTTCAGCGACAAGAGTGAAATTCTGTCTTTTTCCTCCCAATAGGACCTCTGCTCACTTGTGCTGGCACGGTAGCTGGAGCTGTCATTTACATGACTGAAATCCTTCCCCACAGGATCCCAGCAGTCGTGATAGCTGCCTGTCTGAGTTCCAGCTAAAGGAACTCCAGTTCTCAGAAACTTCAACCCCTCTGCGATCAGTGAGGAAGAAAATGAGAAATATCACAGCCCTGATCTTTCTCTGGCTTTCTGAGGTGGCATGTTCTCAAAAATAAGAAAGAACATAGCTACTTCTGGCAAGACAGCAATGAAGTGGGATAAATGGACAAAGGAAAATGAGCTACTGGGGAGGAAAAGGAGAAGAAAAGGAGTAAATAGCCAAGATAGAAATGGGATACTTCTAGGGAATAGGAGAAAGTAGAGGAGAATAAACAGAGAAATGTTTAAGTATAAAGAAAGAGAGAGGACAGAGTAAGATCAATGAGAAGGAATGGAAAGTTAATAATCCCATGGCAGAGGATCAAGAGGATCTCACTGAAATGAGAGTGCAATAGGAATGTTACTAAAAACAAAGTGGATAGTTGCACTCTGCTTTGTATGTCAGGCAGATTCCTATCATACTTTATTTGCATTTACATGTGATTTTCCATTTATTAACCTTTTCATAAGTATCATCAAGCAATATTTTGAGTCGTTTGGCTTAGAATTGCACGTGCTTTAACCAGTGAGTAACACTTCCCAGTGGTTTCCTGTGAATTATTGGATTATTTTTTTTTCAAATCCTTGTCATCTATGATGAGACCACAGCTGTCCGCAGCTGGCCTGAATAGAAGGACACAGATGGCAACAGGCTGTACTTTCATATGTGTAAGTACAAGTCATTGTGGTGCTGAGAACAAAGATGAACAAATGATGAAAACATAAAAAGGAGACAGGCTGATTAAACCAAAATGTAGGCTCACAGTTCAGGGCTCAGAGCAGAGATAATTTTTTTACCTTTTGAGCAGATAAGACTTCATTGGGCTACAGCTGTCAGGGCTACAGTTACTGGCTAGAACACGGACCTAAAAATTTCTGAATGATTTGACATGAGAATCAAGCCTCTTCTGAATAACCACGTAATAATTCCTCCAAACACTCCATTTATCCTTCAGCAAAAATCAAACGAACACAAAACTTGTTCTTTCTCAAATTTAATCTCAGTATAATAGGTCTCCTATTTTAATAAATAGTTTACCTATAGGTGCTGCTTGTTAGACACTTCTCTGCAGGTGCTCTCTGAAAACAAGCACTTCTAAATGGCTTTTTCGGGATATAAAGGTACTGTATGAAAACACAGTATGTCTACAGATTTACAATGCCATGTCACCCCCATACTACCGATCATTTATTATAATGTCACTTTATAATGAAATTATAATGGGATTTTTTTTAGAAATGCATCTGACAGTGGAAGTAATATCACATGAATCCATTATGATTGGTATAATTATAATGAATATTAAATTCTTTCACTAGGCTAAGATGCTCTTTCTAATGATTAGTTAAATTACTGCTGAGTTACAATAGAAGTCTCATGAGACTGCATATGACATCCACATGGATACAATACAAATTAATAGTGGTTAGTTTGGTGACTGATGTTAGACGAATCAAGGAGATAAGGCGCCTAAAGCATTACCATCGTACATTGCAAGTCATTATTTCTTTGTTGCAGAAACATTTATCATAGTGAATTTTTCATTCTGAACTAATGCTTGGATCTGCAGGAATTCTTTCAGTATGATACAAAGTTTTTTCAGAACCCTGTGAAATAATGATTTGATAACTTTCTGCCAAGGAAACAAGACAAACACAGATGCTGATAGAGGTGAGCAGAAACAAACCTTTCCACCACTACCACTCTTCATCATCTGCAGAGGGAAACGCTTTCCTACCACCAGAAAATTGCAGAACCTGAAGAAACTGAAGTCCCTGTTATGCAAATGTTTTTACTTTAAAGTTGTTTTATGTTAAGATTCAGACAAAATAGGTATGCTTATCCTACAGGTGTAGCATGTTTACTCATAGCTCTGCTCTAACCTGGAACATTGAAACTAGGGTGGTAGGACCATTAACGTTAGGTGCTCACAATGTAGGTGAGCAACTGTCCCCTGAGATTAATCTGTTGCTGCTAAAGTCCACGTCAGTATCTTGTGAGATCATTTTCAGAGCCGCCCAATTTTGCTGCTCCCTGACAGAACTTGGGAATGGTGCACTGCTTAGATTGTTGTCAGGACACTCCACTGGGATGTATGGATGATACTGTGAGGTTTCACTCCTTCAGTTCAATCTGGTCCTCCGCTGTGTTTGTCTCCTCACACGTCATGACAACGCACCTGTCATCAGAGCTGCATGAAATAAAAATAAATAACAAATAAAAGCAGCCTGTTACCCAGAATCATCTAGTGGTTTAACTTAAACCTGACTTAATTTTTCTCCTTTAGTATTAGGATTTAGCTGCATAAATAAAAACAATGGTGGAAGTACGGCATGCAGGTCTGTACCAGCTTCCCTACAAAAGAGGAACTACTACCTACAGTGGGTCAGAAAGGCAGTATAGAAACTGACAATGGATTTAGGATACAAGGAATGTAACAGAGCAACTTTTAGACAATTTGAGAAATAATTTCACATTCCTGTTATATGATTAATTTCCTTTCAGTGTCTTTTCCAATATTTGCCATTACAGTGTGACTAACAACTGCTTGCGGTGTATTCACAATATCTCCACTGCCTATGGAGGGCTTTAGGGCAATCACTTTTAAACCCTCATTTTAAAGTTGATTGAAAACATTCAGGGATTGTAGCAAAAATATGACTCGTGGTTTTGAATGGACAATGGGAAAAGCATGGTGTGGAAATGCCAGAAGCAATTAACCATATTGGTTCTCCATTGGCTCAACAGTATTATGATATTGAGTTGATGTCATAGAATCATAGAATGATAGAATGGCTTAGGTTGGAAAGGATCTTAAAGACCATCTAGTTCCAACCCCCCTGCCATGGGCAGGGACACCTTCCACTGGACCAGGTTGCTCAAGGCTCCATCCAGCCTGGCCTTGAACAGAGTTATGGCCTTAGCGAAGTTTCCAGGAGGGTGATCCAGCTCCACGATCTTGCCAGGCACAGAGGTAGGGCTGACTGGCTTGTAGTTCCTTGGGTCTTCCTTTTTTCCCTTCTTGAAAATGGGGGGTTTGTTTCCCCTTTTCCAGTCAGTGGGAACTTCACCTGACTGCCGTGACTTTTCAAATATAATGGAAAGTGGCTTGGTGACTTCATCTGCCTGTTCCCTCAGGACCCACGGATGAATCTCATCAGGTGCCATGGAATTGTGTACCTTCAGGTTCCTTAGATGGTCTCGTACTTGATCTTCTCCTACTGTGTGTGGTTCCTCATTCTCCCAGTCCCTGCCTCTGCCTTCTGCGACTTGGGATTTGTTGTTGGAACACTTGCCAGTGAAGACTGAGGCAAAAAAAATCATTGAGTACCTCAGCCTTCTCCATGTCCCGGGTAGCCAGGTCTCCTGTTTCCTTCTGGCGAGAGCCCACAACTTCCCTAGGCTTCCTTCTATCACTGGCATACCTAGAGAAGTTTTTCTTGTTGCCCTTGATGTCCCTGGCCTTCTATCTAGGATTGACCTTGTCTAACCTAATCCCTGGCTGCTTGGACAATTTCTCTGTATTCGTCCCAGGCTACCTGTCCTTGCTTCCACCCTCTGTAGGTCTCCCTTTTGAGTTTGAGTTTGTCTGGGAGCCTCTTGTTCATCCATGCAGGCCTCCTGGCTTTTTAGCCTGACTTCTTCATATGATTGGAGGAAAAACTGCACTTCAGTGAAACAAGAATTGCCTATAAAATTTAGTTGAAAACAGTACTTTCTAAAGGATTTGTATGATTCAGTGTAGTGAGTGTTTACTAAAATTACTAACATCACAGCTCCATAGAGGGGTGGAGTGCTGTTTGTATGAATATTAGTCTGGAGAAGACACATAGACCAATTCTCATTTTGGCTATACAGGTGTAAAACTAGAATAACATGATTGCACCAGAGAGGAACTTGATTGTATCAATGGGAGCAATATTTGTTCATTGCAATAGAATTTCCTAGATCATCTTCTGTAATGTGAAAATCTGGATGCTTCTCTTTAACATGAAAGCTTTGCTTTACTGATAACTGCATATTTGACAGCAGTGTGTTTAGGGAAGGCTGTTAGTCCTACAGGATATGCTACAGCACATTTCCTTTATAGTATTACATAGTGTAAGTTGTTTAAACTCAACCCACATGTCAAGATAACTGGAAAGAAGAAGTCTGAGTGGGTTCATTAAAAGGTGCTATTAATGCTTTTGAGGTGTTAGCTTTAAATAGTTCATTAGCAGACTGCACAGCCCTGTGCTGGAGAAGGAGGCAGCTCGGCAGCATGACTAATCAGAGGATTCCATACAGATGATGGTACCACAACATGGATTATATATAAAGCTCTTTCTTGTCTCTTACAGTTGCACTAGTTGCATCATTACTGCTTCTGGTTTTCACTGTTCCTTAAGCACAGCTGTGAAATAAACAAACTCCTCCTGTAATACAGTATTCTTAAAATAAGTCAGACATTCTCACTAATTTACAAAAGTCAGCAAAGCACGCTATAAGTTCTAGTCATTAGTGCAGAACACGAAGACCCTATGGCACTTAGCTTTTCTGCAATACAATGGATGAATCTAACATGAGGCCTATATTTTATACCATTTAATCTGTGGTAGTTTTTCCATTAAATGAAGTGAGAACTGAAAAGGACTTACAAATATCTGTCATTCTTTAAGACAGATTAACAGACCATGAGAGACACTCTACGTATTCTGTTAGACTACAAGTCTAGCAAGCACTAGGTGTAAGGCCTTAATATGAATATTTGTTATTATGCATAGAATTAAATTTGCGGCTTGTTTTGCTTAGTAGCTTGCTCATCTCCTAAACTGAAGAAGAATCTGGAATTAGCTAACAGGTAAATGAAAAGCACCTGGTTTCTGACTAAGGGTTCCTGCCCTGCAAAGCTGTGCAACCGTAGGAAGCTACAAGAACAGTCTGTATCCATCGTCTTCATCGTCAAGTTTTATTAAGCAACAGCACTCCGCACCTGATCTTTGCAAACCCTTAAATGACATAGATGATACCTTAGAAATCGCATGTATAAGAAAAACTGCGCAAGTGAGCCAGGGCCAGTTGGTTTAGGTGAAGCATTTCTGACTTATTTAAGTTCTTGTTTAAAGGTTCTTGCAGGAAAACATGTTACTTTTGACTTTTTTAAACATTACTGCCTGAAACAATTCATACTAAAAAGCATTAGCTTCTAAGCAGGGAACATCTGGATTCACACTTACAGCTCCTGGCAAAAGAGAATCTATTGAACCCAGAATAGTATCAGGAAACAGAGCACTCAGGTCGCATCGACCTCTGATCAAATACAGCAGGGTATACAGGCAACAGAGATAAGCCTTGAACGGTATTAAAGATACTAGTTGTGTTTCTGAATCAAACCAGCAAGAACTACATTTAAAGTGCAGATTGACAGTGACCAGATTGTTTCTGAGGTCCTATAGAATAACGAAGACAACAAAGAAGTGTTTAGTAAGCATCAGCACTAGCTTGGGTGGCAGATAGGCGGCTCACAAGGTAGATTTCTTGTTTTGATTTGGTTTGAATTCACAAAGGGTTTGAGTTAAGAACTTCACTGTTTCATACTTCTTGAGAAAACATAATGAAATGTATAGTTCAAATACAGGCTCCAGAATATCAGACAGAAGTAGGCTGACACACAGAAAAGATAGGTGCAGGGAAGTGAAATGGTAAAAGAAGGACATAGAAGGGGAAGGATGAGGAAGCCTGGCATGAACGGAGAAGAAAAGTGGGAGCCACAGAGCTGCTGTTATGCAGCAGGAGCAGTCATAGAGCCCTATTGAAGGAACATGCCTTCAGGGAAAATGAGTGGCTCTGTCAGTGCCATGCAAGGGGTAGAAGGAGGCACAACACTCCTCCTGAGAGGTGAAGCAGGCGACTGTGGATAAGGAGAGGCAGTGCCCTAAGATGTGGGCAGCAGCAGCGTTGAATCCACTGCTCTGAGAGAGTGGGAGAGTTGCTGCAAACTTCCGGGGACATGGGCTGACCTGGAGGTATCTTGTGTGATTCAACAGAGGAATACAAGCAACCCATCCTCTGTGCCTTGAGCTAAGCCTGCAGAGATAAAGGCTGTGCAAGTCCTTGTCTATTTAAGCATTTTAGAGTTGTCTCAGCACTGGAAACAGAGCAACAGCAACATGCTCTCTGATGGCATAGTAACTTTTCTGGTCAGGAATATATTATAGTAAACTCTTCTCATAAGTCACAGTATCTTACTGTATAGATCCTTGAGTCCCGAGTGCAGTTTTCCTCTCTCCATTGATTAAAAGAGAGGGAGGAGGAAAAGCTATGCCAGTTTTCTGGGGTAGATCTCTTTCTCCTTTGGAAATTATTTATATGATTATAGAAGAGATCAAAGATTTCTGGCCTGTGAGTATTTTCTCTTGGTTTCCTTGTCAGCTTGTGATAGAATTTTTTTCATTTGATGGGTTTGGATCTCTGTTTGGCTTTTACTTACTGTAAAAGACAAAAATTGAATCTTGTGGTTTTTCATTCCTAATGGAACTACATTATAGCTACAGAATTGTATTGTCTTGCAGTTTTTGTGAAAAACTTCATTAGGTTCTCGTGGCACATTTTTTCATATTCAGAGCCAGAAAAACTCATCTTGAATTTCAAATTTCAGATTTAGTTTGCAGAAGTCATTATTAGGAAGATGCAAGACCGATATTCTTTTGCTTGTAAACTATGAAACTTTGATCGATTAGGAAAATATGTATGGAGTCCTACAGGACATGCTCCAGTGCCTGCTCTTAAAAATATACCCTTTTGCTCTTTCTGAATAAGTGAATACCATTACCACACCATTTGCTAAAGTACTCAGGAAATATTGCCACTAAGTATAAGGAATATTATAATAATGTATAAAGGAATGTGAATTGTGTGCTAAGATTATTTAGTTACACTAAATTTCCATGGTGACCGACAACTGTACTTTAAGACAGTCACACAACTCTAGTGAGCATTATCAGTATTGTCTGTGCAACAAATGACAACCCAGAATGTGAATATTTTTCCTGAGATATGTAAATTACAGCAGGCATGATATGAATAATACATCCTGCACACATTAGCACATTTTTCAAATGCAAAAGGGATTCTATATGCACGATTAAAATGGGCTTCTCTGAATGTTATATCAGAAGAAAATCTCACTTAGGCAGAGGAAAGAAAATGTAGAACCATCAATATGACTTAAATGGCTATAGAAATCTGAAAGTCCTAAAGTAAGAAAATCCCCATTTTAGCAACTTGAAACTAGTTCTTCATTTGGGACATCATCCTGTAAACCCTGCTTCTGATCTCTGTGGGGTTTTCATGCTTTTCCATCTGCCAGAATAAGGCCCCTATACAGGCAGAGAGATCTTTATTATGGCTGTTGCTAACAGTAAGGCTGCAGAAAACATATGTCAGCGTAATATAACAATTTTTCCTTCTTCTTCTTATATTTTCTCATTTATTTGTCCTTTTGTTCACTTCTAACCTAATAAATGTGCATGTGTTTATGTACAATGGGAAAAAATAACATTCTTCCTATTTTAAATTTTCAAACCTGGGGAAAAATAAGAATGTTACAAACCATTAGTTTTTGATTGAAAGGGCTTAAATTGCAAGAGATCTTCCCCTTGTGGGAAAGAAGGTAAAAGAAACAAAATCTGACAGGTGCTGGTGGCACTACTTAGTGTTCACTGGAGGGCATTCAAATGG
The DNA here is from genome assembly GCA_947846985.1 of Fratercula arctica. Taxonomy (NCBI): domain Eukaryota; kingdom Metazoa; phylum Chordata; class Aves; order Charadriiformes; family Alcidae; genus Fratercula; species Fratercula arctica. The sequence goes on along the minus strand of CANTUZ010000001.1, from coordinate 91,049,577 downwards.
CAAGCCAGGGTGTGCAGTCTGATTAAGGACAGAAGAGGAACAGAGGGAAAGATCAGAACGATAGAAGTTCCCAGCAGAAGGAACCTGTGAGAGACTGTGGAAAACCAATATATGTTTAAATGTATATGTTTTATCTCACTATGTTTCAAACATTTAGGTCTTCAGCTAGTACCTAGGGAAAATATTTTTACCGTTTCCGACAATTTTTTTCCCCACCTATATTTTACTTTTGCACGTTTCATCTAATTGCTGCTACTTGTAGAGTTGTGTTACAGCTCTTGCTTCTTGGGCTCAGGGCACCCACCCCCCACCCCCCACCCCCCCCACCCCCCATGCTCAGATTAGGCCCTGGAATCCATACAATAACCTACAGAATTACCAGAGAACTGTGTTAGGCCTGGCCGCCATTTCACCAACCCTGCATATTTCCCAGTGACTTTTGTCTCTCACCACTTCTGCCACCAGAGCCACCTGGCTTCATGAGGGTACATGTTCAGGATGTTCTTGGGCAGGGCCAGGGAGCAAAGAGAACATCCCTCACAATCCCACATTGTCCTCTTTTTCACTGTTGTTCCCTTCTTCCTTGAGTACTTCTTTTCCAGAAGTGTGAATTTTTGCTATATTATTCTGAATTAATCTTAATTATTATTACTATAATATTCTGAATTAATTAATTTCAGAGAGGTTCTGCCTCTTTGAAAGCCTAGGAATTTTCAGCATTAAAGGATTTTGACTCAGCGAGTTTTGTAATCCCTGATCCCCACGCCAAAAATCACTCTGACAACTTTTAAAATTTCTTCCAGTTCTAAAATTCTCATGTACAAAATCATGCTTCTTTGCAATGTAATCCCGTTACCACTGGTTTTGCTATGTGAACTCTCCATTTTTTTAAATATGGTATTAAGGGACTCATCATCTCTTGTTGCTAGTTTATCAAGAATAATGCCTAAGACATATATCTTGTCTAAGATCTACATTTTACCATTTCTTAGGTCAGAGGCAGGATCTGACTTTGCATTTGGGCTAGAAATCCTGTAGCAAGGACTGGGATGAGAGTCCTTAAGATAACTGGGTGTCCATGACTCCATTCTGGAAAAGAATATTCATGGAAGGACAAGGTAGAATTTAACAGGTGAGGTTCGCATTGACCCAGCGTAACAGGAATGTCAGAAGAGAGCTCAGGTTAGCAATTCCCAGGGGAGAATGGGAAGATGGACCCCAGCACTAACCCAAGAGATGCTGGCAAGAAAGATAAGAGTTAATTTATGTCCAAATACTATATGGGCCTGCTATATGAAATGTAGAGGAGCCTATGAACCCTGGACAGAAAAGATGAAAGAGCAAATGAATGGAACATATTTCTTGGTGCACACCTACAGTGAGCTGCATTCATTTATCAAAGCAGTATTTTAAAGAATAAAAATACTTTATGAAATTATTCAGGAAATATTCATTTCAGTTCTGACTTATGTTACTCGTACATAGATATAGACAGAACTCTTATGCCTTTGCTTTAGTTCTTGGTATCTCACCCCAAATACACTTCCTCATATTCTATTATTATTTAAAATGTTTTGATTATATGAAATAAGGGTAAACTATCATTATAAGCAAAGAACTTCTTTTAATATATGTATAAGAAGGTCCAGGGTCATGTTCTTTTTATAACAGTACAAATAGCACCATCTCTTACCTTTTAGGAAAAAAGGTTATTAGAAATCACTTCCTTATAATACAGTATTGTTATTCTAAAGCTAGCTAGTCACCACACTAGTCTCAGTGGCCAACCTGGCCCAAACTACACCACTTGTTGATATACAGTTGCAAGTGTAAATCACGCAAGATTTTTAAAAAGACATGATGATAATCTGTCAGATTTAAAGTTTGTAGATTTGCTCCATCTAGACATAAGGCATCTGGTTGTCCTTCAGCAATCTTAAATCATGTCAATATAGGAATAAATACCCAAGGCAATGAACTATCAGGAAAGACACTGTGATTGTCTGTACAGACAGACAAGTCCAAATCCAACAGAAGTGAAAAAATGAATTAATAACAAAGGCAGCGATTTGGTCTGAATCTGATTGGAGTCTTCCAAATTACTTATATTTTAAAGTTGCTGCTTTTACATGGCAAATAATTCTTAAAACAAAACAAAACAAACCAAACAAATAATAATAATAATAATTTTATGATTTTAATAATAATTTTATAAGTGCAACGTTTATGGGTATTTTCAGACAATTTTAGTACATTGAACTAGTTAAAAAGTCAGAAATCAACTTTGAAATGTGTAGGAAAGAAGCGATATAAGAAATCTTCAAGATAAGAAACATGAAAGCAGAGTTAATCCACATATGGGAATCCCTTAAAATTTAACAGTCATCCTAAATAAGTAATCTGCATCCATAATTCTATGATTCATATACTTTATTTAACGTAAAATTCCAACTCCATGTTCTGATTTTTATAGCTGTCCCAAAGTCTAAGGTCATGACAATGTTCAGATCATGTCTGCCAAAAATAGAGTACTTTTTTATCTCTGCAGCATGAGGTGTGAAAATGAATGTGAAGGGTGTATATGGGTCAGCAACAGTCTCCTTTTGTCATGGCAAAGTTAGAATCTTTCCATACAGAGGTTTGGTTAATGAGATTTTAGAAGCAATTTAAATCCACAAACTAAAGGAAAGATCTAAAAGTGGTTTGTGGAATTGATTTCACTTCAACGTGATTACATTACAATGATTTAATTACATGATTACACTACATGATTATGTGGTGCATGCTCCTTTCATTTTTTTGGTACAGTAGAAATATGTTCTTATTTTTTTTATTTTTTTTTTCTTGAAAAATAAAGTTAAGGAGTACTTCTAAATTTGCGTTTAAGGATTCACTGGATCTTACTGAAAAACAGATTGAAAGAAGCAGGTTCTGTAATTATTAGAACTTAAGTATATTTGCAAAGTATGTTTGCAAACTCCTACAAATACTGATCTAAATTCACACTTCATCATAAAATATAAAAGGTAAAATATAAAAATTAATAAGGCCTGTTCACAGTGTCTTGTAAAACCAATAACTCCAGGCGATAATGTCAACTCTTCAAATGTATTCAATCTTTAAAAAAACAAAGCTAATCTCTTCCCCCTCACCTCCAAAGAAACCATTAGAAGTCTGTGCTGAAATAGTGATTCCAGCAAAGAGTTTCGCCTGTGGCTATGGTGCTAGGCCAGAAATTTCATGGTCGTAACCAACATCCAGGCAGAGCCAAACTCAGCCAAATGCTGAGAGTCCACCCAGGGATGGACCTTGCTGCTAATTAAGCTTGGGTTGGGTGAGCTGCTCTCTAGGCCTTTGCACACCCTGTGAAGAGCACTTCACCTGTTGTTAGCACACGATAACTCTGAAAAATTATTTTTGGCATCTTCCTTTATCTTCCAAACCTTCTCCCTTCCCACTCAAGCCCAAAAGCAAATAAATTAAAAAACTACTTTTCACACAAAATGGATACTCAGACTATATGCTTTAGCCTTTTTTAATGTATTTAACTATAGGTGCCAAAGTTAGTTTGGGGCATCACTTCGTTATGTGGTCAATGAAGGGATGTCAATGCCTCTATAATTCAGTGCAGAGCATCTAAGTTGAGCAACTAAGTTTTGTCTCACACGTGTAGATCTCTGTGCAATTTGTAGCCATACCTGTGGCCTTGCTACCAAAAAAACCCAAAGGTTTAAATTAAGTCAAGGAGTCTGGAAAATTCCTCTAGCCTTACCAAGCACTTAGAATCCACATCTGACTTAAAAAAGCCCCTCTGAGTTGCAAACTGTTGGAAACTGGGAGACTACACAGGGGAAGTAATCCAAATATCCTTTTACTCTTTCCTAGAAATCTGTATGTATGTTGTTGGAAACAGTGCTGGGCAAGAGCGATCTCGGGTCTGATCCAGGACAGCTTTTCTTCTGCATGACCTAGTACTATCGGCATCCTCTCACTGGTGATATGCTAAAGCTACAGAGAAAAAAAATAATCACGTGAATTCTGCTCATACTCAGCATTTCATACTTTAAATGTAGCTAAGGTATCCTGAAATTCTAGAGTTCTTCACGGGTCTAGAGGTTTCTCCAGTCACCAGTTTGGAGTAGTTCCCTTAGAGCAGCTGTAATTTACTCTACAACTCGTCAGATAAATATGTGTTAATCCTGTTTTGCCCAAATCCTCAATTATAGTCCACAATGTTTGATTACCTTTTTCAGTTTTACTTGTTGGTGCTGTGCAAGACTTGTGTTCTGCCTTGTTAGTAGAACAGTAATCTCATGAAATGGTTTAAGATCTCATTATTTGTTGCATTTGTTTACCATCTGTATTAACCTAAATCTGTCTGTGTAACCTTATCTGAAAATAAAGGATATGAGAATCGTTTTTTATATGTAATTTAGTGTGAGGAAAAAATTTCAAGACCCAAGGAAATTAAATTTTGATCAGCCAGTCAAAATAATTTGATGAGTGTCTCTTAATTTACATTCAAAGCACAAAGCATCAGTGGCTTAGGGCTAAGGGAGAATTGACAGTTTCAGAAACAAAAACAGTCCATGAAAAAGAGGAAGCTCTTAAGTACCTTGAAGCTGGAAAAAAACCATGGGTTGGGTTCTGTTCTGCTTTATCTTCAAAGAATTAAAAGTAAGTCCTTTCCTACAATTATGAGACTGGAATTGAAAATGCATGTGTGTCACAAGTCCTGCTGTTACCTTCTACAGCCCAGTGGAGTGCTTTGAAGGAAGCTTAGTCTGCTCCCGCCTCTCAAGTACAGAGTTCCTTGAATAGATACTTCTCTTGGACAAAACATCCCCATGAATTAATACTAGTTACATTCTGTAAGAAAGCTTATAAAGAGCTTTCAGGGCATTTCCTCAAAAGGACCTCAGTGTGTGCAGTCATGATAAGCTCCAGTCCTCTGGGATCTTGCTCTTCCCTTAAGAATACTAAGCAGTGAGTCACCTTATTGTCATTTCGGATTTTATAGGCAGGCAAGTCTGGTAGACACGATTAAGTTTGGGATATATTCCCTCTCCCCCAAACGCTCAGCTTGTTAATAAAAACAGGCGCTTGAGGATCAACACCCTGGCAAGCCCTCACAGCCCGATGCCACGGGGAGTAAGAGCGTGGCAAGCGCTGTGTGAGACAGGTGCTCAGCTCACACCCAGACCAGAGGGAGAGAAAGGGGCAATTTTTGTTGCTGTTGTTGTTGGTGGTGGTTCCTAAAACCCTTGCGACCACTGCAATGGCTTAATTTCTCCAACCCTGGATGTTCTCTTTTATTAGTGCATTATTAGAACATTAAGAGGCATATTCAGAAAGACCCTCTGCAGCCAGCAAGCGCGTGCCCGCAGGCAACAGAGAGACAGATTCCTGCAGGGGGCTATATTCAAAGCACCTAAAGTTAGTCTCTTGCTCCAAATCGCCTGTGGAGGAGCCTTCATTACTTTAGGCCCTAAAGGGAATACAGCAGACTTCCTTCCCAAGGCTAATGTTAGCCTTTATGAATATCTGTCTTTGCTTCCCCAGAGACACATCATTTTAGATCACTGTTTGGCCCTGGTATGTTTTTATCGTTTGGTTTTTTTTTTAAATGGAGGCTAATTCTATTTTGTCTCCAAATACAATGCATGAAACACCAAAGCACCAAACTGCAGGGTTTTTTTCTATCCAATGTAAATATTTGCTTCCAAGTTATGGGTTTGTCAGTCAGAAGGAAATATTTGCAACCGAGATAGCAATGCCGAACATACATAAGATTTATAATGGAAATGACAGTCTTGACTCCAGCATTATGAGCACATACCTCTACATAAAAAGGTACAGCCTTCCTGTTGTATAACCTACTATTGCTCCTGTTATGACCTAATTTAAACCCTACCTCAAGGATGTCCTTGTCACGCCTGCCAAAATATTAGGGTAATTTAGGAGTTCCCCAAGGAGGGACCTGTGAAACTGCAGACAGCAATCAAATGCCAGCTTCACACAGCAAGAGGATTTTGAAGGAAGTTGTGAGAAGTTGATTTTCACAGTGCAATGTAGGAATTACTCTTTTTTCCATCATGGAGATCAATTCATATCAGATGCTCCCACAAAGAATTTTATTACAAGTTGGCCTATATAATTAAGTTTTTCATAAAACCTGTAATGACTGTAATCACATAGTCAAATGCCCAGGAACCTGGATATACCCTTTCCAGCATGAGACAGGCGCTGGCTTCTGCTTAATGGTATCTCTATGCCACTAAAATCCCATCAGCAAACAGGACCAGAGAAGATTTTTTTTCTTTTAAGGCAAAATAGTACAGCCAGTCCTCAGAAGGCAGGAGACGGGGGTCACACCTGCTCCCATTAGTGTGTTGAATGTCTAGCTATACATGAGAGGAGGGACAAGAGCAAGTGAGAAGGAGAGTCAGGGATGCAGGGAGGCAGCAAAGGAGGAGAGGAGGAGACAAAGAGCTGGGGGATGGTGGGGGCTGAAGCAGGAGAAGGGGAAGGTAATGACAGTATCCTCAACTCATGCTCATTAAGTGCCATGCAAATTCCCATACCGCCGCAGACCTCCTGTTGGCTCACTCTGAAGCACCCGCCGGAGCGCTCTGCTGTCCCCCAGGTAATCCTCCGAGAAAGCAGGGGAAGTAACATGTGAATACAAACTCCGATATGCAATTACTGTTTTAAAATTCATCAAACATTTCGGTACCACCGCTGACTTCCTTACCTTGGGCTCATAAAAGGTTTGGTTGGTCAGCCAGTTGAGGCTGCTACCTCACAAAACAAATAAATAATGATTTAAGGAGTACCAGGAGACATGCAGGCCTGTGACCCTGTGCTAATCAGCTGTATGCGTGCAGTGGCTCAGATGGGTCAAGGGTAGCTGGAAACTGGCCAGTTGTCAACCCTGTAATCACTCAAACACCAGGGACAGTGACTTCTGAGTGGGCCACTAAATTTTAGTGGGAATATCAAATTACAGATGGATGAATCCTTCAAGCAGTAGTTGTATTGAGCAGCTGAAGAGCTTCCCAGTTGCTGAAATACGTTTGCAGAATGCATTTGTTGAGTCACCTTCAATACCAAACGAGTTCAGAAAACTGAAGTTTGCTCATGGATGAGAAGCAGAATTAGTTAACATAAATAATCCAGCAGTAAGTAATTTGACTTCTTTTAAAATGTACTCATTTCTCTCCCTTCAGAAAAGCCAGAGAGCTGGAAAAAACAAGTTTGTTGTGGGTAACCAGTAGATAGCACGATGTCCTCAGTGCTGGATACAGAAAAGTTCATCTTGCAGTGAGGAGTTCTAGGGGAAAGAATTTCATATTTCCCAGAGCTCAGTTCCTGCTTCTTTTTGCCAAAAGGAGTTTAAAATCAGTTTCGCACTCCCCCAGCATTCTTTCATGAAAGATTAGTGTAAAAATTAGGGTGGCAAAAGCAGCTTTACCCTTTCTTTGGGGGGAAAGAAATAATCTAATAATTTGGCGTCTAATTCTTGAAAAGATACCAGCAGAGCTCTAAACCCTTCAGCAGCTGCATCCCCAAAAGGTGATTGAGTCAATAACTTTTTTCAACTCTTTTTTTGTAGATTTAGGCTTGTAACATTTTTGTAGTGCAAAATAGCGGTCAAGAAACATTATCTGTGCAAATCATGACATCAAATTCTTATCTAGGCTGCTGCCAGCTAACCCCTGGGATTGCAGCCTGCTGGGCTTCATTTTGGGTTTTGTTCTTTATTATTTTGATGTGGCATTGCTAATGAGTTGTGAAATTTCTTGTGCTGAGCATTCAGTGCCTTTAGCACATTCCTGCATTTGGCAGTTGTGGGAGAGGGTTACTGCAGAACTGTGTTTTGCCATCTGGATGGTTTCCTTTTCAGAGGCCCTGCAGGGACAGGGAGATTGTAAATCTTTACTTGGCATTTTCAAAGGGTTAACAAAGGAATTAAAAGCTCCATTAGCATTGGAGAAGGATGACGATCAGCCGCTGTGCTTACATACATTGGAATTTAAGACAATTTTGGCACTAAGGAGTTGAGATTGCCTAAACAAGGCTGAGCACAAATAAAATTTAGTAGGTTTTGCAGGCAAAGACAGTTACCTTAATGAGTACATGGACAATATTGAGGGATTGGAGTACAGTACATAATTTTCGATAAAACCATCTGGACACGGGGGCAGAGATGACGGGTCGGGAGGAAGGAACCAGTTTATAATGTTGTACAGCAATATTACAAAGTTGCTAGTAATGAATTTTGCAGCTCTGTTCAGTTTTCGCATTTGAATCCCATTATGTAGTTTTTGATGTGATAGATATTCATTGAAATCCCAATCTTATTTTGGATACTTATAATTCCATGCTCAAGAGCCAGAGAAATTTAAACCATTACTGTGCACACAAACAACATTAAAAGAACATTATTAAGCTTGTGGAGATGAATAATGTTCTTTAATGTATTTCTGTGCATGTGTGCAATTTATTTGGTGTTTTGTTTTTCAAAACTATTTTCATCTTGTGGATTCATATTGATATTTGCATAGGTCAGCAGCAGACGGAATCATTAAAACAGCCAAATGTGTCACTTAAGCTAATGGAGTAGTTATCACTGTCAGCAGCAGCATTGGTGTGAGCCCGTAATAGCTTTGCCAGTGCTTTTCATAGGCATTTATTGGACAGCAAAGGAAGGGTAAGAGTCAGGACTCTGACCTTCTGGTCCTGTCTTGAGAAGGTGGATATGGTCCAGGGGACAGAGTTTCTCCTTGTTCTCCCTAAGTTTGCTCCTTTCCCAACCCACCCTTTCCAACCTGTCACGGTTGATCATTCCCAGATCTGAGTCCTGAACCACCTGCTTAGTACTCCATAAAGGTGGGATTCATCTCACCTAACTTCAGATTTTGCAGCACAAATGTCTGTGTCTGACCTGGTCTTCTGAGCACCTTCTGTAATCGAGTGTAGGAGGGTACATGTCTGACCTATTTTAGATGACTATTTTAGGTTGATAGGAATTGTGTTTTGCTAGTGTCTTATTTCTTGACAGCAACTATAAAGGACCCAGATGACTGACTTAATTGAAATAATTACCAGCTACCCCAATTCTAGAACCAATTTGCTCCATTTTCTCTCTTTTCCTATGGCATCCTCTCCAAGCAGCAGTCCTTTACTGGTCTCCTTACTCCAATATCTGATCTTTCCATGGAAGGAGCTGGACAGTCACAGGCTGGAAAACGATGGAATTATCTGGTTGGTAGCAGATCTTCCTCCTCTCACTGCTTTCCTTCCTCTGCCATTCTCACCCTCATGAGGTTGTCTTTTTGTACATTTTGCCCAGGTATCACTGGGTGGTGGCATTCCTTATGAGCATCAAAAAGAGAAGATCCTTCCTCTGAGGCCTGCCAGCCCTTCCCCAGAGTACCCATTGCAAGTCATTACAGGCCCGGCACCTTCCTCATCTTGGGTGTGGGGTGAAAGGAGAGTACTCATGCTCTGCCTGTGGCACAAGGGTACTCTGACAGCAAAAGAAGTATAGGAGATATGTGCCTATTCATAGGCACATGGCGGGGAGGATGGGGATTCAGATACTGGATCCTAAGGAGGTGTCCAATACTTCACAACCCATCTTGACTATGCCTATACTGCCAAATAAAAGAGGACCAGGCACTGATAGCGAGCTCCCAAGGCCCAAGTAACACAGGCTGGCTTGTGTCCACAACGTTTAAGACCAGATCCCACTAGAGTAGATAGTTTGGGTCTTTGACCTAGCATGAGGCAGCAGCTCTCCTCTGAGACTCCTGTGGTCCTAAAACAAAGCGATTATTTGGTGTGTGGTTTTTTGCAGCCCAAAGATTTGCGAGGAATTCGGCTCTGTTGCAGCTCATCAGAGAGGGTTTTTTATAGTGTGAAATGGAGGATATATATTGCATGCTGTAGGGCATGACAAAAAGATATACAGGTATGCTTAAAGACAAAAAGCCTGAATAGATGTTAGAAGACTTTTTCAGGTGAACAAGACTAAACAGTGTAATTACCTGCTCAATACTGTCTTTTTGGATCAGTTCTTGGAGTGAACAATCAAATTTTATATCCTTGTCTGAGTGGTCAGCTTGGGGGCATGGAGTGCAGTAAACAGCCTTTCTCCTCTTTCTTCTTTTATTTAGCAGCATAGAGACACCCACAGAAACCTCAAATTATTTCTAAATGTGCTAGCTCAAGCATAAGAGACTGCATAATTATTTAAGCATGGAACTGCTAATTTGTCCCACTTCTTGACTCAACACTAGTTTTCCATTATATGGAGTAGCAAAGCCAAACAAATGTCTATTAGTCATGTATGGGCAATTATATTTTCATATATTTATATCTATATTAATATTTACATAAAAATTTTCTATCTAGGCGCATACCAGATGCATAAAACAGCACCATCCATCCTCTGCCAAATGTGAAAACCAAAAGCATAGGAACTCTAGATCTCCTTAAAAGTCAGAATTTTAGGAAGAATTTTAAAATGCAGAATTTTAAAGTGCAGAATAACATTTTTCTGCAGCTTCAATTAAAAAAATGGCTGGGCTGCTTTAAATAAAATTCCTTCCAAACTCTTCAGACTGATCACTGACTTGAAATTTTTTAGGGTTAGTTTCTGAACTTTGTCCAGGCTGCATGTGAATGGAAACAGCATTTTATAATAAGAAATCTCATTAGCAATAAGAGATGCTTCCCAAACCCTGTGTGTTTTTAGTGGCCCCCTTCATCAAGCTGAAGGGTTTTATACACACACAAATGGAGAGATGTGCATCCTGCACTGATTCCAGGGAAAGGTTCACTTTCAGAACTGCAATACTATAATACAAAAATGCATCTAGTAATTATTTTAATGAAATAAACCATGAAATGCATTCTTTTTCTGAGGCTTTAATCTGGGATGTAAATTTGAGGGTGATTAAATTGTTTGAATGTTATTTTGCAGGTGCTTTTTATTGATCTTAGTAACACATTGTACAAACAGTCTTTCAGTGACATTTGAGTCTTGGTGTCATGAAATAGTACCACAGGGAGGCAAGGCTTATCTAGTAGTTATCTAATGTATGCCATATAAGTACCTGGATAGGTGATGCAGCATTTTGTCTGTGGTGTGTGTCTGTAAAGTTACTCAAAACAAACCAAAATCTTTCTGCTTGATTTCTTTAGTCACTGGCATTATACAGATTTTCAAGAATGATTGCAGCCTTTACCCTATATTTGTTGCTCCTTCTACTTTAAAATCTTTTTCTGCCAATGGTTCCCTGTAGGCTTATTTCAAAAGAATAAGAAGACTTTCTAGAACATAATTCTTGGTAGGAAATTACCCAAAAGGTCCAGCAGGTGAAAAAAAGGAAGAGGAATCCTGGAAAAATAAAAAAATTAAAAACTACATTTTGTGTAATATTTATGAGAACAATAAAATCCCTCTTGCTGAGCACAAGAGACCTTAGGATGTCTCTGCTGGGCTATTCCCTGCCCAGTGCTCCCCAGCCCTGCTCAGGATCCCTAGAGCAGCAAGTATCTTTGCCAGAAGGCAGTAACTCAACACTCAGTAGGTGAGAGCATGGTACTGATAGACATAAATCTTGCAGCTGTGCTTGGAGAAAGAACATACAACTTCAGTGTGCCGTGTTCACAGCCCAGAAAGCCAGCTGCATCCTGGTTGCATCAAAAGAAGGGTGGACAGCAAGTTGAGGGACGTGATTCTTCCCCTCTACTGCACTACTCCGCTTTCATGAGACCCCCAACCAGATCACTGCATCCATCTCTGGAGCCCCCAACATAAGAAGGACATGGAGCTGATGGAGCAGGTCCAGAGGAGCGCCAGGAAGATGATGAGAGAGCTGGAGCACCTCTCCTCTGAAGACAGGCTGGGAGAGTTGGGGTTTTCAGCCTGGAGAAGAGAAGGCTCTGGGGAGAACTTATAGCAGCCTTCCAGTACTTAAAGGGGGCCTACAGGAAAGATGGGGAGGCAGTGTAGCGATAGGACAAGGGGTAACAGTTTTAAACTGAAAGAGGGTAGACTTAGATTAGATATTCGGAAGAAATTCTTTACTGTGAGGGTGGTGAGGCAGTGGAACAGGTTGCCCAGAGAAGCTGTGGATGCCCCACCCCTGGAAGTGTTCAAGACCAGGTTGGATGGGGCTTTGAGCAGCCTGGTCTAGAGGGAGGTGTCCCTGCCCATGGCAGGGGGGTTGGAACTAGATGGTCTTTAATGTCGCTTCCAACTCCAACCGTTCTATGATTCTATATAATCAAGAATTTCTCCAATAAGTAGCTTCAGCTTTCTAAGCAGACCACTAAGTCAAAAAACACTTTGGCTCTTCTCCTGAAGAAGAAAAATATTGGTGATGCTGGTATAGTGAAACCAAACTGTGTCCCTGTTCCCTAAGTTGAGCCCAGGAGCCACTAATTGTCTCAGTTCAGTCAGATCAAATACTGGAAGATCCATGCTTGTAACACTGGAATTATGTGTCTGTCTCTAATAGTTATAAGTGCTTCCAAACACAGACACATTTTTAGGCCGAAGGAATAAAACAGGAAAACTTTCCTGGCAAATTCCCTCAGTAGTTTCCCTAAGCTTCAAACAAAATTGTGAAAAAAGTCTACTTTATGCTCCCAAGGATTATTTTTCAGTCTGATTTTTTTTTTTTTTTTACATTTATTTCAGAGCTTTTGAAATTTGTGTTTTAAATTTTAGCACGTTGCATTAATAAATCAGAACTCTGTGGAAACAAATTATGAGGCATAGTTTTATGTCAAAAAGATAAATCAGAACTTAATGGCCAGGATAGAAGATATTTTCTAATCAGACACCTAGAGAACTAATTAATGTTATCATTTGTAAACCAATCAAAGAAATACAGCCATGTTCTTAGTTGGAATGCATAAATCTGATGGCAAAGTTAACACTTATCATTTGGATCATTTTGTCTAATGTTTATAAATCAGTCTGTTAAATAAGATTTGAGCAAGATCTATAAATTAACACACTAAATTAAAAGTGTGTGGTTTCTGCTGATAAATAAGGACTTACAAGTGTTGGAGGTAACCAAACAGACAACAAATTTACATTCCTAGATTAGATGATGGTTAACCATTATAAATCAAAGCTGTAAATAATGTTTATCTCCTCAGATGTTCATGTTTCAGAAAGCCCGTTTTAAAGAAAAAGAGAAAAGCTGTGAATTTAAATTCAGTCTCCTCTTTAGCATACAAATAGAGTACGTAGTAAATACTAAGAGGAGCATGAGTAGATTCTGCTATTTGAACAATGCTAGCTTTTGTTCCGCTTTGTTTCTAAGCTTTGCAGCAAGTGATATACCAGTATATGACTTGCTATAATACTGTGGTTCGTACTATTAAGCACATCTGCAAATCAGAGAATGACAGTTTTTTCCCCCCAAAATGAACACAACCTGACAAGGCGGAAGAGTATGAGACTTCCCTCTGTGGATTTTCATCCTCCCCCTCCCCTGCTCCGACTGCCTGTGCAAACAATGGGAAGCTGAATACATCTCATGCCAGAAGGCAGCAGGTTACTAAAATACCCGTGACATATTTATGCAAGAAACATGCCGTATAGCATATGGGCCTTGGGAGCCTTTCCCACCTTCTGTCTGTGTGTATTTTCTAACTGTGAGAAGGCCTGATGAAGAGATTTACTTCCTCAGGAAAATGAACTTCAAGGCAGGGTAAGACAACAAAGCAATCAGAACGGGTGACTGTAGACACAAGCCCGAACTTCAAAGCACTTTTCTAGTTCTAGTGAAATAATTCTTGCAAACTTTAAGTCAGATGCCTAAGCGTCATCCTGGGTTAACAGGTGGAGAAACCTGAGCCATAAGGAGGTTGGAGCCAAAATGTTCAGCAGGGGCCACCGATTTTGAGTGCTTGACTGAACAAATACATGCAGGGCTTCAAGCTGAACATGAGAACATAGCAGCAACATAAATCAGTGTTTTCTTTTGAAACTGTGGGTGTGGATTGAGGACCGCTGGAAAGGCAGCAGCAACAGCACTAGTGCTCAGTCAGTTCTGGCCCCTCTCTTACCACTGAAACTTTACCTCTTTCTAAAGACCTTGTCCCAGAAACCCCCGCTTACATGAGAGCTTTAAGCTTTAAGATTGCAAAGAATTGCAATGAAATATTTTCATATCACATAGTCACAGGGTGCGCAAGAAATTTTCTGCAAATTATTTAATCTATATAAATTTAGAAGCAGCTACAGTTGACCCACCTGGGTACTGGGGAGGGGATCACTGGCTTTCACACAGACGACCTAAGTCCAACAGATGAGTATCTGGGCAGGGTTAGTAAGAAACGCAACAGTGTTTAGTAGCAAACAGAAAGTTTCAATTTCTGCTAAACTTTTGCTTCCCATACTCCTTTGCTGTACGCCAACCGACACACAGGGTCTCCAACTCCTAAAATAGGATTTGCTGTCTTTAATAGGATAGAGTGTAAAATGCCAAATCTGATTATTAACCAGGTTTCCTATATGCTAGCCCTACAATATTGCTGTCTTCTATCAGCCAGCTCATTTGGGGTTTGCATGAACACAGTTAGCATAAGATAAATTGCCCTAATCACCGAAAGTAGTTTCAGTAGGTAATTTTGAGCACAAACTTCAACAGTTTGTCAGACACATGGGAATGGAGTCTTGAAAAAAAAAGACTGTACTTACACAGAGAATTATCCACTAGAAACAAAAAATACTTAAGTAGCTTTATTTTATTTTTAATAGTATTTCTTTTTATTTTATTATTTAGATATTGTTGTTATTATTATTATACATTATTATTAAACATTATTATATATTATTATTAGTTAGAACGTGGACATCTAACAAGATTATCCATAGATGGATGTTTTTTCTTTCCTCTTTGGAGCCAATTGTGTTACCCTTCAGTTTCTGTATTTCACCTACAAAACTGGATAGTACCATTAATTTGAAGGTTTCTGGGCAGCCGTGTGTGAGGAAATATGTTGGAAAAGATACTATGTACATTTATGTAATCAGCACACATGGATAAGCGCCCCTATTTAGGCAGCAGGAGATGTACTGTCTACAAATGTGCTAGCCTCACTTCACTGGGAGAGCCATGCGTTCCTAATTTGGCAAGCTGATGGCAGCTCTATAATCCCTACTTCTCTTGGTGAGGGGGGTGACCACGGTGACTGGTGAGAGAGTGTGCTTTATTGGTGCTGTTAAATCTGAAGTGATGTGTCAGCATCTGAGCCTTTATGAAGCTTCTCTAATTCTGGTAACACAAGTGAAAGGACAGCTTTTGGAGGAATACAGCATGTCTCTCTCTCTGGCTCCCATGTGGAAGGGTCAGGAGTGAAAAGGGAAGTGAAGATAAGTAACAGCCCCAAAGCAGACACTACACAGTTTAACATTTCAAGCAAAATATATATTAAAAAAAAAAAAAAAGAAAGAAAAAAAGAAAAGGAGGAGGAATGAGGAGGGAAGAGGACAGTGAACCTTGCTTCCAGCAGTCTGCCAAACAGTTGCCGGATTTGCATTTGGGTAATTGCTATCTGACATGAAAGGTTGCTTGATGCACTTGTGATGGACTTCTAGCTCAGCCCTTCTGCAGCAGAGATTGGTAAAATACTCTGCTGGTACTAGGAAAAAGTAGGAGCAATACCACAGCAGCAACACAATTAATGTACTTCTCCAAATCCCTGAAGCCAAACCACGAGTCTTACAAACATCACATGCAACTTGCTAAAACCGTAATTATGCCAGTTTTAATGCAAGTAAGGTGCTACTACTTTCAAGGCTGACCCTTTAGCTGTCTGCACTGGGTTACACTAGGGCTCCTACAGTGAGTAGTGAAATACTGTGCCCAGTGTGTTTCATTACAAATACAAAGTGATGTTTCCCTTTATTCTTCGGTTTCTGCAACAGAGAAGAGGATGTGGCCAAGTTCATAAGGAACAAATATTCATCATCAGCTTGAGGTATTGTCATTGATTTCCATCAGAAAAATATGACATGAATAGGGAAACTTGCTTAAAATCAGTGTCACATTTGAGCCTGGTAATGTCTCCAAAGCCAGGGATTCAAATCACGATGGCTGTGACTGAGAGTCCTTTCAACTCGCTCCTCAGCTCTCAAGACCAGGCACGGTGCTGGGCCGCACCACGTCACATCTCATTAAGTCACTTCACATACGACATGATGCAGCCTGACATAACATGTTTGGAGGGTTTAAAGAACGTTATCTCTGTGTCCACAGTGCTGAACACCAAGCTACTAAGCTTAAGCATGTAGGCAGTGATTCAGGGAATCAGTGAATAGGGCTTTTCTTCTCTTTCAGGGAGATTACATTAAGGCATAGTCATGAATCATTTTTCACTTGCTTTACATAAGTCATACTAGGAGTCTTAAAATTCAGATTTTATGCCTTTAGATGCATTTTTGCACCTCCTAAGAAGTAGCAACCATGCAGAGAACTTGAGCAAACTCCAGGACTCCAACGCCAGTACAGACATCTGGGTTTGGAAAAACACTCCTTTTGGTATTAGATTTATGAAATCTGGAGTTAGTGAATTTCCAATTGAGATTTTCTACTTATACTAGAAAGTGGTTTATGCTTATCTAACATAGACCCGAGTACAGGTATAGACCTATTTGTATGATGAGTGAGGAGGTTGCAAGGGAGTGAGTGGTGACCTACTAAAATTAATGTAGATTCTGTTTCCATCTTTGCCTGTGACTGTGTATGTGATGCTTATCAACTGATTTTTCTCTCTGGGCCAGAGATGATGAAGCAGTATCATACGATAAGATCAGTAGATGTCTACTGATTTAAAGTATAAGGATCTCTCAGCCATATTTTCTCTGCATTGATTAAATTCTCACTGTAAATAAGCTTCAAAATAAAAGCTAATTTGTTTTTGAAATAATCCAAATTTTTTCCTGTTCATAAAATGACAAATCAATATACTTTGACAGCTTTGACATTTTTACCAAATGGAAATTAGATGAAATCAACCCTGTCAACTCATGTCTTCTGATCAAAAAAAAAAGAAAAGAAAACCAAAAGCAAAGTTCCTGGTCAAGCTTACCTGATAAATTGCTTGCAATGATCTATGTGTCTCCAAAGAAGGCAGTTAGCTTTACTAATTGTTGAACGTATACTCCACTTGAAATTTGGTTGTTACAACACAATTGCATTGAAAATCCATGCAGAGGCTAAAATAGGAATATCTGCATCAGCCTCCCACCCCCATCCTCCCAAATTTCTTCCCTGGTAGTTAGGCGCATAAAGAGCACTTGCCAGCATTGCAATTGCTACGTCTAATCCTGTTTGCGGTGGGACTAGCTCCATGGCTCCAGGTCAGAGAGAGGAGCAAACTCCACGTGGGACACAGGTGTCAGGTGAAGGAGGTCCACTGGGTGCAGCACTGGCCCAGGTATCTCCACCTGGAGCTCCTCAAACAGGCTCTGGGGCACAGCAGCCCCAGAAGATGATACGGTGTGGGGCAGATGAGGGGCTGGTGTGAGGCTCAGCTGCCTTATATTCAGTTCATATTCTTGTCCCTCCTCTGTACACAATCGCATCAGAAAGCTCTTGGTGGGGTTGCCGTCCCTCTCCTGTTCACTCTGCTCTGTCTGAGCCATCTGCCTAAGCGCTGGTCCTTGTACCCTAATTCCTCCCGTAGCCTCCTATTTGCAGTAAGCCTAAATGCTTCCATATCACCTGCAAGCAACCCCTCTAGCTACACCGGGTGGGAAACGAACGGGCTGTATCACAGCATAGGTGCCACGATGAAAACTGACCGCTTCTTTATCATGGGAAAACAGACGGGTGCAAGCAGTGCTGTGAAGCTGTGGGGGGTGACTAGCGTCACTCCCAGCCTCCCAAATACTTGGTGCTGGAGAAGTTGTCTCACTCAGATGGGAATTCAGAGGTTTTGAGACCCAGGCAGACTACCTGGTTGATTCTCCCCTCTCCCTCCCTCTGTGGCATCCATGCCTTTTCTTCTTACAGTGGTGAACATACTGAAAGCATCCCTCATTCAGAGTGAGATGTTTCAGCCCAGAGCATCCAGAAACTCACAACATATTTTGTTTAGATGCCTGCCTCTTTGATCAGCTGCAGCCACAAGTTCCCATGTGAATCTTCTCGAATGAGCAAGTGAGCGAATGTGCCTCAGAGACTGCTGTGTTCAGGAGAAGGTTGCAATTCCAGCTGAATCAGACCAATTTTACTGTCACCTTTTATTAAAGGCAGAAATCAAAACTTGTGCAGGAAACACAGGTAGGTAAGCTATACTATGCTGAAAGCGCATTTTTATATACATGCACACATTTACCACGTGTAGAAATATGGATATACCTATAGGTCAGCTTACCATAAGATGTAGACATAAAATGGGTTTCTTTTTTAACTAGTTAGTTCTATTAATGTTTTAAAGACAGTTACATATTCATGACCCCATTAATTTAACAGGTTAACTGCAAGAGAAAAATGGTTTTCATTTCATTGAATCATGAATACCTCTGGTTACTCAGCTAGTGACAGGAAAGGAATTGCATTATTTTCTTTTAAAGATGAGGGATTTGATGTACTCTGACAAAACATGGCTAGTATTGTCACACTGAAACCATCGTTACCATATATTTTTCCAGTCTGCATTTCCATAACTGACAGCTCCAAGACAACCCATATAAAGAGCAGTCATAAATAATAGCCCCAGTAAGGGTATATATACTGTGCTATCACTGTCCCTTGTTAGTGGAGTATTCACTCTTTTATGAACAAGTAGAATAAAACACTTATAACTGTTGAATGAAGGCTTAATATTTTTTAGAATTGCCAAGATACCATCATGTCCAGGAAAGCCAGCTGCACGTGCTTCACACTCCCCTAATGCCTATACTGGGTTTTCCCAGTGGGTAAAAGGACAGAAGGAAGAAATTGAGACAAGTTCCCATGTGCCGAGCTTCCCGTCATCTGGCTAGACGAAAAAGCACACTGATAGATGGTGAAATATAGTTTTCATAAATTTTTTAACAAGGAAGGCAGGAGACGCAATAGGTTTTAGACTACACTTTAACCTAACTTAGAAGCAAAATGAATAGCGCATTACTGAAGCAGGACGAGGAAAGAAAATGCAAATCCCCAAAACCCTTGGATAATTAGTAACTAACCCAGCTCTGCACTCTTTCTAAATGTTGCATTAAATATGTACATGGAATTCTGATTAACTGTTAGGTTGCTGCCAACATTTTTCTCCATTTGTATTGGCTTTGGACAGATTTCTGTCATGGAAAAAAATGTTTCATATACCAAATATCAGTCTCAGCTCTTGTAATTTTATGCAATTATCCTAAGTTGAGTGACTCCAAACTGATTTTGCTATGTGAAAAAGTATGGACTCAAAGGATGATAGCAGGAAAGCATAAAACTTAGAAATACAAGTAATCAACTTTCAAGCAAGTAGAGCAATCAACTGTAAAGCAAGTAGAGCAAGACCCACCTTTTGTGTATGGGAAAATCAGTCATTAAGTGACAGCAGATGCCCAATTTGCAAACGGAACCGTTCCAGACATACCACAGTTGTTTCGTTTAGTTTTGGTTTTAATATGCTATTGATTTTCTAAACAGTTGAGTATGGTTTATAATAGCAATAACCTGCAGGAAGCCAGCCATTACATGGGATAACACCTAGTTTAGAGAACATTAGCTTTTGCCTCTAGTAGTTAACTGAGAAACTAGCTTGAAAGGGGGGGTGTTAGTTTTTGTTTCTTTCTTTCTTTTGTTATTAGTAATGAGTGACACTAAGGTGAACATTATTCGCATATTTTCAGGTGCTTTTGGAGTGGGGGGAAGATAGGAATGATCAACCATCCCTTTCTTTGTTTTAAAGACATTAACTTCCCAGTAGTTTTACAAATGGATCACATACAGGCTGCATTTCATCAATTTATTTAAGCATGTGTTTACTCCCTACTGGAATCACATGCACTGGAAATTAAACATGCATTTAAGGGCTTTGGCTGAATTAGGCTGTTTAAAAGAGCTTTGGTTCCTAAATGAGAGGTTGCAAAGGATTATTTGTGTGTATCCTAACTCAAAACATTGGAACCTGGTCTTCATGCTTTCCCCTAAAGCAAGTAGAATATTGGCCAATTTGTCATTTGTGTTAGATGTGAATAATTTAGGGGTGTATTCAATTCTGATATTATTAAGAAGCCTTAAGGAAGTTATTCCTACCTTGTTAAAGGATGTACGAATATTAAAAACTAAAAAGTGCACAAATTATTATAAAAGCATATTTCAAGTGTACCTCACTGTAGGCTGTTGCTGTCATCTTCTCATGCACTGTTATCTGCATCACTATTTACTGGCTCCACCTCTCTGTCTCTGTTTTATCTTTTTTTTTTTTACCTTCTTTTTAATAAGCATATTGTTTTGCAGCACATTTAGCATGCAAGCTTAGTGAAATGGTCATGTTAGTTATTGATGGTTGTAGCTAATGTGTTATTATTCATCTTGTTACAAAGAGTGAAAGTCAATATTTTTTAATCCTGTAACCACAAAACTATTTATGCTGTGATGTCATCTCTTGTACTGTGTCCTAATCCATTTCCACAGAGGTCTGAAGTGTTCCAGAAAATTTTGTTGGTTTATCTCCCTATTGGTTGTTTCATTTTAATATATATATGTGCTAGTGTTCATAGTTTTGACAAAACATATACAGTCATTACACAAAACATAGCAAAATCTCATATTCCTATTTTGTTTAAAATATGTTCAAGTCAACAGATAGTTAGTTACAGGCACAGACTGTGAAAACCTCCAGACTGGGATATGCTCTGGTCTGTAGATATGAATTACTACAATAGTAATAAAGATCATTTGCAAAACTTGATTTCTGTACTTCAGTCTGAAGTGCTTGGTTCAGCCCTCTAAATTCATTTCCTTTTAATCAGTACGTGTAAAAATCTATATGTTTAAGGGAGGCATTATTCATAGAGGAAGCTGTTCTTTTTATTAGAAGCCTGAAAATTGAAATGGCAGCCATACAATTCTCAGCATTTACAAAAGTGAAATATATTGTGTGTTTTTTGTGGGTAGGACTGGGGTTACGGGTTTTTTTTGGTTTTGTTTTTACCAGAATGCACGATATGCACAAGATGTACCATCCTTGGAGGATATATTGCTGAAAGAACTACAAAAGCAAAGGGGCTGTAAACTTTTAGTTTGTCTATCATGTCCGATATTTTGACCACTTTAAATTGTAGTCTTCTACTTTTGACACTATTTTTGGTAACTTTTCAGTGACAATTCAGTAGATTCAGAAGAGAGCTCTAGCATTCAAATAACTGCTTCATGGTAAGTGAAACCTGAGCTCTAAATAACTTCATACTGGTTGTAGAATACTTTATTATGACATCTCAAAAGCTGTGTTTGGATGAACTTAGTGGAGCTACTAATTACTTTCTGTACTTATTACTATTAATACCATTTCTATAAGCTTTGGAATTAAAAATGTAAATAAGATATTAAGCTGCCTAAGCATCTGAAAGGTTTAAAGGAAAAAAGACTTATATCACTGTTTAGTGTTTCAGTGACCTCCAAAGGACAGATAACAGTGAAGACCAGCAAAATCAGACATTGACTTCAAAAAAACATTAACTTGTTATTATCACATACTAACATGTCATATATCTCTTACTCTTCCAAATTCTGATTGTATTTCTGGAAGCTGTAAAAATATCATGCATTTCTCCATATTTTGATTAGAATACAAATATATTTACATAGAATCATGGTAAATTGTTGGTGGGTGGATATCTTGATTTCTTTTAGACTGCAGAGTAAAAGCACAATGGGAAAGACAGGAGAGACAGCACAACAGAAGATATGGTTTTGGAAAGAGTAGAATGCACTAAGCAAAAGTTGTATTGAGGTGTCTAAATCTATAAAGCAAGTTCTGGTTAGGTCAACATCATATTAGATTTTGTTGCCAGCATAGCTTACTTTCCCTATTGAATATATTTTTTAAATCTATCATGTTCTTCATAAAAACTATCAGCTTCCATATAAACTGTCCTAAAAATAAAAAAAAAAGAAGTAAAACTTTAGTTTGAAATTCAGCCCTGCTGCAGCAATGAACAAGTGCATATTCTGCACCCATTTACTCCAGCAGAACTCCATACCTATCATATGGGGTTTGCCTTGTGCTGAGGTCTATTTGTATGTTTTCCGTAAGAGTTTTAGCATTTAATCACATAATCACAGAATCAAAGAATCACAGAACGGCAGGGGTTGGAAGGGACCTCTGGAGATCATCTAGTCCAACCCCCCTGCCAGAGCAGGGTCACCAGAGCAGGTTGCACAGGAACGCGTCCAGGCGGGTTTTGAATGTGTCCAGAGATGGAGACTCCACCACCTCTCTGGGCAGCCTGTTCCAGTGCTCTGCCACCCTCAAAGTAAAGAAATTCCTCCTCATGTTTAGGTGGAACTTCCTATGGTCAAGTTTGTGCCCGTTACCTCTTGTCCTGTCCCCGGGCACTACTGAAAAGAGCTTGGCCCCATCCTCCTGACACCCACCCTTTAAGTATTTATAAGCGTTAATAAAATCTCCCCTCAGATAAGATCCCCCTCAAATACCTGAGTACAAAGTTTTAGGCTTACTTGTTAACACACAAAAAAAAAAAAAAAAAAAAAAAAAAAAAAAAAAGCTACATGCATTTTTAAACTGGAGTCTTAGTGCTCATTGTCAAAAATATTTCAGTATTTTTTACACCTTTACTATTTTATTCAGTGTAGTTGTGCAGTAGAATGTGTGAAAAAACATGATTGCAGGCACCGTCTCCCCTTTGAACTGCCCTGTGGGCTGGATGCTAACAACCTCAAGAAATGGTAGTCTGTAGGGAAAAAGTGGAGACCGAACTGTGACTGCGTTGATCTTTGATCCCTGCCTTCGCCCGGCCTCACAGAAGAAGAAAGTTTGCAAGTCCACTTCTTGGCATTGGGTCCCTTCCTGGCATAAAAAGGCTGAGCTCCCCACAAGTTGCTGGCCCACACCAGAGTCAAGCCTCCAACTATATTCTCCCCTTTCCACCACCCACTGAGGACTCAGATGGGTCCTGCCCACACCGTTGTTCTCACACACAGTAGAAATCACAGGGAACCAAAGGACTCTCTTTTTCCCCTCTAAGCTCATCTGTTGTGTAGCAAGATTTCATTTTCCCCTGCTCCCAAGGCTGAGATGTCTAACAGTGTGGTGGCCTGTGACACTCTGAGGTACATACAGCAGCAGTGAGTGGCAAAGCCTGAAGAGCAGTGGGCAGAGATGCTCTGTAAATCATCCTGTTCATTAGTAAATGGTAACTCTGATGATTGCACTTCACTTTACAGCCTCATACATCAGCTGAGCATTGCAGCCACTGTTGGTGCTGGTTTCCCAAGTAAGGGACGTCAGGGTTGTTAGACTGTGAAGTTGTCCTCTTTCTCCAACACCTGAGGGACACAGGGCTAGCAATCTCACCACTCTGACCCCTCATGACTGACTCATGGCAATAGGCAAAGTAGGAAAGTCAGGCTTCTTCTAGTCAAATGGGAATTTGAAACGTGTCTGGTGTTCTCCTGACCAGTGAGCAACATAAGGCATTGAAGAATGTGTGTTTTAGATCATCTACACATTCAGTTCAAAACTCATGTGCACGTTTTACACCCCCAGTTCAGCTTTGGTACTTGGGATAGCTCAGTTTTGTGTCTCAACAACCTCGGTTTGATCCCCGGTTTGTTATATAGGAGGGCACATGTCGCATTAAAAGATGCTTTTCTACTATTCAAGCTTGTGTGAGCTTTGAGAACTTCTGTTGCTCAGAAGAAATATATCACGCACTGGTGGGTCTGTCTGACAAGCTCCCCCCAGAACCTACATGGCCTAGGAGGTCCACTTGCACCTGCTGGATTTCAGCAAAAGCCTGTGTTGGAAGAACATTAGTGAGACATACCAGTACAGATGTCTTTTGTGCTGCAGCACATTCACTACTCACAGCATCTTCATTAGAAGCAAATAATTCTGTCGCAATACCTCAGTCTCTTAGAAAGTCAGCTGAAGTCATGACAGCAGCAATGTTTTCATTACCTGTTTTATATGGAAAGCATGAGCTGGGGAAGCTCTCCTGAGCTGTCTTCACACTGAAATCAAAGGTCTTCTCCTGATGCATATCTGAAGGCTTCATCTGTACCAACAGAAGAGAAGCCTCTTGCAATCGCTGCACTCCAGAAATGCTCCATCCTAAAACTGGAAGGAAGTATTGCACAATCCACCTAGACTAAGGCAGATTAAAAGACATACCTCTTAAGTGGAAAAACAATTGGAAGCAAATTTCAGGGTAGGTCAGAAACAGCTGCAGGAAACCCTGGTTGAAGGACCATGTCATGCAAACCAAACTAAACCTGTGATGGTGAAGATACAGTGTGTACACTGGGATTGGCATGTGATGCTACTATTAAGAATGCCTCCTGCTCCCTGGTTACAGTGTGGGAACTTCTGTGTTGCATCACACTACCACCACTTTGCAAGTGCACCATGCGTGTTTGGAGAAGCTTTGCTGTTGTATTGAGATGGGCACCAGGAGGTCATGAAGCAGCTAAAGACTATCTTCAGATGAAATTGCTTGACATAAACCTCTTGTGAGGTGTGGACTAGATGGTCTTTTCAACTGTCAAGTCTAGGAATGGTCATGTTGAGAGGGTATTGTGCAAAAGCTTCTAGCTCTACAGGAAACAGAGTCCTTTGTCAGCTATCCAGCTCTCTTAATTTCACAAGTGCTGGCATCTATCTACAGAAGTTGTTAGAATCTTATGGATGAATGCCTTGTTCAATTTAACAGAAAATTCTAGTAAACCACTGATTTTGAAGACTTCTTGCTTCTGCTTTTAAATAGGAATATGGGGGTCTAACTTTGGATTCTTAATTTGAATGGAAAAGATTAAGAGATTTCAGATCATACTTAGCTTTTCAATTTGCAAATCAATTTTTATTCCATATATTCAAATACAGATATTGTAATATTAGGTACTTATTTGTGATTTTAGAGCTGGAATGCTTATTGATTGCCACATTTGCAGCATTTGAATTGTTTTCATCTCTCAGTATATTAAGGGAAAAGGGAACATTTAGGACAGAATGGGAAAATTTTTACTGGGAATTATGTGCTTGCATTGAGAAACCAGAATGCAATCCGAAAGCAGGGAAGACCAAGGTTGAAGTAAATTCCCTGATAAAGACCAAAAGAACTCAGTTGCAATACAGTTATCTTTCATGAAACAAAATATTGCATCATATTGAATCTGATGCATAATATAAAAACTAGAAGATAGTTTTAGTGCCTGGATGATTACTTTTCTCAGCAGCCATGAGAGAGACAGGTCTTTGTCTCTTAATCTCATTAAGGACATTCCAGGTTTTGCTCAACCCTTGAGAAAGGAAATGTTTTAGGCTGCTCTGTAGTGATTGTTTTATTGTCTGCAAGAAAAGTTGCCGATGCCTCTACGGGATCTGCATGTGGGGAGCAAAAAATCTACCTGACATTATATCTTATACAGTCATATAAGGATATGGCAGAAGATAAAATAGAATGTTGGAGACCTGGGGTTAAAATCTGACCATGTAAATAAATTGAAGCACATGGAGAAGTACGTGAAGTTGCACATGTGTTTGGAAGGCCCAGGCTTAGCTATGCATTTCTTTCTTTGTTTTGTGTCAAGCAGAATCTTAACACTCTTCATGTACTTCTTTGGTGGGTAAATAACAAGAAGTCAACATCAACCATCTGTTGCACATTAACAATTTTAATTTTAATGCAGCCGATGATGCCTGGTTCAATGGTCTTTTTGACTTAGTTGCCAATATCAGCAGGATGAGCCTGATAACTGACAAGAGTATGTAATTGATTGTTGCAGGTGGAAACGTACAACGTATTATTGTATACACTGAGATAAGTGCCTTCAGAGACTGTGGGTTTTGATCTCTAAAATGCAAACTGTTTTGGCTTTGAAAGATGAAATTTGGTCGTTAAGGCACTGTCAAAGGCTAGATGAAGGAAGAAGAAAAAGGCCCATTCAGGAAAATCAAATCTGAGCTGTAAACTCAGATAAATTGTTGGCAAAATATCTTTTCTGCAGATCCAGTTTTCAGCAGCAGCTTTGACAAAGGACAGTGAGCAGCCACAGAAACTAAAAGCAGAACAGGTGCCCCTAAGAAAGTGTCACTGATGTCATCCAAAAGCAGTAACCAGGATCTTGTATCCGATGACAGTTGAGAATGCAGTATAGAAAAAAAAAAGCCTCATCAACACTGGTATTGCTTTTAAGCATGATGTTTGTCTTGTTCCACAAGGATAAAGGAGAAATAGGCATCACTGCTCATATCCCAAGCTGAACAGAAATGGGAAATTCTACTACTTTTTGAGGGGAAGTACAGGCTTTAAACTCCAGTACAAAAAAAAAGGTATAACTATGCCTTATTTTTCTCACCTTTACAAATGAAAACTTGGAAGAGCAGAGAAGTCGTTTTCTTAGAATAAAAACTGGCACAAATTTTTGCACCCACCTATTAAAATAGCACATTCATCTAAAAGAATCAGACATGTGCTACGCCCTTTAATGTTGAATACACTTCATGATGTTCAAATGGCTGAAGGGGACCATCTTCTTCAAGATTTTCGCCACAGACAGTTAACTTGTGGAAAACACCTCTCACGACTACTTGAAATTTCCTCTCACATAGCAACGTGGTATCTTCACGGTGGAATTCAGGAGCTACAAATTACAAGAGGAGACAGAAAAGATCCAAAGTTGCCAGGGAAGCATTTGTTCTGAAGCTTGGAATAAGATATATGACCTTCCTGTCATATTCAGGAATGATAGATAAGTGAAGTGGGCTAATGGAGCGACACAAAGGTGCACTGTGAGCTATTCATCCAGAAAAATGTTATCTGCATTTTAATGTTATGGGTGGTAGCAACCTTTGAAGCTGGTTTAAGAAAATAAGTTTTGGAAGTTTTGCCACTTCATTGTAATGGATGACTGTACAAGAAAGTCACAGCTATAACAATATCTGGTAGAAATACATCAAGTTGGGCAAATACAGCCTGCAGGTTTTTCTGAGCTTTTTCTTTCCCAGAGCTTTTGTGGCACTCATCACTGCAGTATCTAAGTATCCTCTGGTTAATTAGATATGCATGATAGGTTGCTTACTGGGAGCCTGCTTCCTAGTTTAGGAGGTTTTGCTTTGAGTAAACATGGCATTTTTACTCTTCTCCATCCTCCATTAATTTAATGATGGTGAGAAAGCTTCTCTCGAAGAGGCTCCTGCAGTGCACCCTGAATGTCATCATTAGTCTGGAAGTTCATTTCTCCGCTAAATATTTCAGCTGAAATTATAGATTTCCTGCTCTTGCATACTTTGATGTAGGCTCTTTAGCTTAGCTTTTCCCACAAGACTGTAAAATACCTTGACAGATTATGGCCAAAGGCCTGGCTATTTGGACCCTAACTAGCTGAAAGTGTTGAAAGTGAGCCTTATGTTGGCATTAAAAGTCTGCAAGAAGCTCGACAAGCAATCAAAGCACAGCAGCAGCCTGGACCATTGACGTGCCATGTATGAACCTGCTTCCACTTTCATCCCTGATACGGTAAGTGCCACGACTTGGTTTGGGACTTCTGCCGGTGGGACATGGACTTGGATGGGGCTCTGTGAGGCCTTCCCAGACGTGACTTTTGTCTGTGCTAAGTGCTAAGTGAAAGACTAAGTCCAACAGGACCCCAGAGCTGGGCGTGTGTCTCGCAAATACCATTCACTCAGAGCACAGGCACAACTCCACCAGACTATTGCCCTGTTGCAGCTCTTAGGGCTTCTGTCTTGCCCACATGAGGTTCTGCTCTGGTCTGTATAGGTTCTTACACTGTATTGGTGTCCTAATGACAATCCAATTAATTCTTTTTCTTGGGACGTTTTTGTGGTTGAAGCCTGTGAATTTGCTTTGCTGAGCTTAACCACTTCAATTATTTATCTATATATATTTATACATCATAATCTGCATAATAATAATCTTATCTAAATACTTGTTTCCTACTCTAACTGGCCTCCAAAAATTGCTTTTGTCTGAGAATTTTGTGAACAGTGGAGAAAGGAAAAATCCTTTCTTTTAAACTGTAAAATGCCATGAGTGGCCACATTTTCATAAAAGCTGTCAGTTTTGTGAATCATGAAGAAATTAGTAAGACTGCAACCTGTCTGTAGATGGCTTGTGGGGATTGTTGAATACATTAGTTTTAACGGCTAATTTTACCACTGTTAGCTCAACCAGCACAAGAATTATATTTCTGAAAGCTAAGACAACTTGGACACATTATCCAAATTTCTTTCCAACATGTTGGAAGCAAAGCAAACTTCTGTGTTTACTGAAGAGGACAGCTTTGCTGTGAGAGTTTATTTTTATTCCTCTTCTTACTCAGTTACAGGGAAAGATCCTATAATTATCGACTACCTTTTAGTGGTGATTTACTTGCAGAAGATTGATTAGCACAATCAGTCACTCTAAAGCAATTTTCATCACCAAATATTAGATGGTTTCTGTTCCTACTTGATTAGCAGCCCTTCTGCAGGTTACATTGTAGATGTAATTCTATGAACATGGCTTGCAAAGTGTTGTTCTATGGCAAATCCATACCTAAATATAGAAATTCTTAAATATTTATGGGTACTAATTTTGTGCATGCGCATGTGCACACGTGTGTGTGTGTTTGTATATATGCACATGAAGAAAATCTGAAAATATTGGTTATATTCTAAATATGGAGCTAAAGATTTGGATTCAGAGATTAATCTTCCATATATGCATATGAGTAATATTTTTGTTTGATCTTATCATCCTGCCCCAGCATAATCTGGGTAAAAAAAAATATAATAATAATAATAATAATAATAAAAAAAATAAAACCCCCTTAGATATGCTTAGCATTTGTCCTTAAAAGTACAGCTAGCTTAATACATTTTAACTCAGGAATTGTGTTCAGATTGTTCTGGGGTTTTTTATTTATTTGGAATGCTTGCTTTTTGAGCTATTCTGTTTTAAGCTTTGGACTTTAAAAGCTGCGGTGTTTGACTCTGTTCTCTAGGACTGACCTTACGCGAACTGCTTCCCCAGCTGAAGAAATCATACGTAATTCCTACCCTAAAATCTTCCTCAGACTGAAAAGAAAGCAGAAACAACCATGTCCAAGTACAGATTCAGCAGTGCTGCTAAATTGTCTACAACTCTAGATTGCAAAGCAATGTGTATAGTATAGATCAAATAATAAAAAAGTCTCTTACAGCCATGTAAATAATACATTTGCCTATAAAGATGTTATACATGCATTAGCAAAAACCCAGGTCTAATGAGCAACTGAACATCATTGATTCTGCTTCTCGGTGCAATTTCCTATGCTGTACAACATATGTGTTGGTATGTGCACAGGAGGCACAGAGTATCTACCAGATGGGAGGTTTCTTTGCTTTGAGTAACTTCTTAACCTAGGGCCAATGTAGAAAAAAGGAAAGATGCTTCTACCTACCTCTGCTGGCCTGGGGCAGCAGCCCTCCCTCAGTGAGGAGCAGTGATTGTGCTGGAAAAGGAGAGGCGGAATGTGAAGCCTGTATAGGGGACGAAGGACTTGGCAGAGGGACGGGTCCAACACAGGCAGCTCTAGTAGGATCCTGCCTCCCACCTGGACTAGCAGCCAGAGTGAGGATGTTCCCAGTCTCCTTCAGTGGTTGAGATGAAATTATTTCCTGATTTCCCCAGAATTTTTTTTTTTTTTTTGGGGGGGGGGGGGGGGGGGGGGGGGGTAGTAAATTTAATATTTCACTTTGCCTTGACTTTTCTTGCAGCGCCAACTTGGCTACGCAGTTCCAACAGTGGATAGAGCATTTTAGACCAAAATAGGAGAAATGAAAGCCTTTTGAAGTTTCAGCGGACTTTCTCAGTCTTCAAGTTGGGCAAGTCTTCCTGGCTTGGCACAACCCAGCCCACAGCTGTGCCTAGGAGAATATACTCTCCTGTATCTCCTACTGCCCTGCAAGTCACAATGGCAGATAAAAACGGGAAGGCAATCTTGCACTTCAAAATTAAAACCGAGAAAAACTTCTTCATTTTCCTTGAGTTGCTAAATTTGTAGCCCTGTTTTCACCGAAAACTTAGCTCTGTTTATATCTCTTATATATACACACGGTCCCAGAGGTAACAGTTTAAAAAGGATTCCCCCTGACCTGAAAACAAAAACTGCATGTTCACATAGAGGTCTAAGTTTGAATTCTTGCTTACCAAGCAGCAGAAAAGACTAAGTAACCACGCTAGTACACACAATGCATTTTTCAAAGCATGGTACCGGGCTGTAAAATCACAGAAAAAAAAGCCTGAGGAAAGAAAGGCAGAATATGTAAGCTTTTAGAAAGGTAAAGGCAACTCTGTCGTATCACTGTAACACACAAAAAACCCATGAGAGTATCATCACAAAGAAATGTTATTATTCTGTGTAATTTTCGTATTCTTACTAACAGAGAGGCTTTAACTCACTAATGTAGATCCTAAGTTAACAAAAAGAATAGGAAAATTTCTTGAGTCTCCAATACTCCATTTTTTCCTTAAATATATATATTTAGTTCTAAATGTATAGGATAATAGCAAATATAGCATAGAACTTTTTACAATGTAAGAGATGTTAAAAACAGGAATCACCGGTATGCTAAACTTACACTGTAACCTCTTTGCAGACTTTTTTTGCAAACTCTCACTGTTACAGGCAGTGACGGTAGCAGGCAGCATGCAGCGTGGTGAGGCTTTTCACGTCAGGTCATTTTCCATTTCTGAATTGCCTCTGTACTACAAGTAGTATACACGTACCACAGTTTGAGACCCCTAAATTTATGTCAGGAATCTGGCAGAAAGCAGTGAGCTCATGTAGGAGGACTGCAAAAGTTTTTACTTAGCCAAACGGGAGATGCTGAGATTATTTTAAATAATATTTGTGGCAAATCACTATATTCCAGTTGAACAATAATGAAGAAAACTCACTGATCTGTAATGATTTCTGTTTCTTGTAAAACCTTTGATTATTCAGGTGGAGAAGATCTCTCAGATCATGTGGTATGACCTCCTGAGTGCAGCATGATATTCCTGTGCAGTAAGCCAACAAGAAATGTATCTAACTTATTTTTGAACTCCATTAATGAAGGTGACTCAGATTCATCAGTAGAAAGCATTTTTTCCATTATCTAATTGCTTGTCTGCTAAGAAATGTTTCATTTTATCTAATTCTGATCTTTTAATTTTACACCATTAATTCTGATTTGATTTCTAAAAAGAAAGCAAGCAGCTATTCCTTTTGCTTTCTCTTCAGATGTAAGCAACTGGTAAATAGCTTCAAATATAATTAGTAATGCCAACTTAGTGCTCCAAAATGTATCATAATCACCTTTGCCATGGCTGTGTTTCAAATGAGGTTAAAAAAAAAAGGGGGGGGGGGGGGGGGGGGGGGAGCAACTTAGATAGGTACGTGGTTTAAAAAAAAAGGCTTTAAAAAAGATCTCCTGAGTAGCCAAGTCTGAAATATCAGTCACAGGAACCAAACCCAACCTTTTATAAATAATGCATTTCCTCCTGAAGTGAGGGATACATTTAGTTTTTCTTAGATCTGAGTGGATACTTTCAAAATACTCTGGCAGAAAAAATATTGGCATCTCAATTATATATTTGCACTGAAGAACATGCTACTGAATTAGATTTATTAGCACAAAATCCCATGATAAGTCCTCAATTCCATTTGAATGCTACCTATAACTATTACAATTTACAAAAGCAGGAATTAGAAAATGTGTAACGAACCTTTAATTCAGATCCTGAACCTTGCCTTTGAAATGTATGCTGTAAATAGCAAATCATATAAGACATCAAATCAGGAAATAATAAGTATCTTCTATGACTTGTTTTCGTTGTGATGCAAGTTCAAACTTTTGCAAGAAACCTTTTAAATGATAGGCAGGAAATTAAGGTTTTCTGTTGAACGTTGCAAATTCCCTTCGCAGTGAGTGATTATGAGCATTGCCTGATGTCAACAGCCAGTGTGGTTGCTTATACCCTATTCCGCTCTCCTTTTAAGTCCCAGGCTTATATCACACTATTTTCTCTAAACTCATTGTAGTTGGGACTAAAATGTGCCGATAAGTCATAACATTTTCCTAGAGACCATCTGGCGTCCAAAGTCACAGGAACGTTGGCTGCTCTGCCTGACCTCACATGCAGTTAATCTTAAATGTGTTACTCTTCCTTTAGCGGAGGGGAAAATGAAGTCAAGAGTGTCTCCTTCGGTTACAAAGAAGACAAGTTTAAAAGAAAAAAGAAACATTTGAAATAGACGCCAGAACAGTAAGAGATAAAACCTAACCCTGTGGAGCTGAGGTTGAGAGCTTGAAAGTTCCTTTCTAATTTTCAGATGAAGGGCAATTATTACACAGCAAGCTTCAAATTCAAAAAAATAACAGTAAAAGTTGCAACACGAGAATTAAGACAACAGACGAGTGATGATGGAGAAACACCCCTTTATTTTGGACACGGCGGAATTTTTAACGCAGATCTTCCTTTCCAAGGAGCGAAAGTCCTGCCTGCTGCTGCTGTGAGGGGTTCGACGCTGCAGCCCCTCTGCCACCAGACGCTTCCCCGAGAGCTGCCTCCCTGCAGCTGGTGCCTCTGCTTGTCTAAGAGCACCTGAGGGACACATCTCCTCGTCCTGCTCCGGCAGGATGCTCTGCGTTGTCCCTCCAACAACAGAAGCCTACTCTAGCAAGGGCAAAGAGGATTTATGCCACCTTCAGGAGGTGTGACACCCTGAGCCTCGCCAGAGGCTGCATCCATAACCACCACCTTGACAACCAGCATCTGCACCCTCTCCTGTCTGTACAGCTACACGGGGATGTCTTCACCTAGCAGTATTCACAGGTCATTTTTTCCTCTTTCTCTTCAACACAAGACTAAATCCATAATTATAAAGCTGCTCAGAGGGATGGCGGAGAATTATTTCTTCCACACTTTAAGGAGAACTCTAGCACGTAGACGATGCTTAGACCAAATCCTTTGACCACATTTATCCTCATTCTACAGGGAACTGAACAGAGTCCTTGTCTGCCAGAGTTTCCTGCCAGTTTATTCATATAATCAGACATGGTTACTTTATTTGTATTTACTTTTATCCACTGAAAGAAAATAGCATTCTTTTTCCAGAAGAGATTAATTTTATTTCATTTTTTCCAGAGAAAGCAGCATACCGCAAATTGGAAGATATACACTTAAGGGCATTATAACACTGAAAAAAAAAAAAAAAAAAGCAACCACAAATGCAGCAAGAAGTCTGGGGATTATTCTGAAAGGCAAATAATAAAATGACATTTTACTGGTGATTTTACTGGTGTCTATTTTAGACAGACAGTGACAGCTGAGCCTCAGTGATGGATGAAGCAATTCCTGTGTGTGTATACACAGGCACTAGCAAAGCCACCAGGACTTTGTGTTCTTTCCAGTAATGTTAATTGGGGTTTTGCCATTAAAATTAGCTTGATCAGACTTAGGCCCCTAATTACCATGAGTCTAATTGTATATATCCACAAGAAAGAATTTAAATAAGCAATATTTTTAAGCCTCTTCAACTATATCAATGGGTATTTGACACCCAACCAAACGATTTTAAAGTGAGATAGCCAGAGACCTCCCAAGCTCAGACCTAGCTGGAGACCAGGAACGAATTTCCTTCCAGAGGCATTAAGCATATAATTGCAGGGTGAATTGATGCCACCTGGATAAAAGAACCTAGATGATCTGCAGATGTCAGGTGTCCAGTCAACAAAAAAAAAACTCAAACCAACTGCACAGTACTGAAGATGGATATAGCATTGTCCCACCTTGGCTTTAGACAAGTTAAATGCCTGAAGAGATCATCAACGCTGGGGGATAAAAGAATGAAATATTTCTCTGTGAAGTGGGTGTTTTTAATTAAATGGCAGATGCATGAAGCTGCTATAAGATTTAGTACATTATAAACCTTGAAAAGATATATTAATAAGCCTACCATTAGTAGTATATGTAACTACCACTGTTACATAAAAACACATGCACATCCTCTTATTTGCAGAAAATTACTGCCATTAAAAAAACAAGTGCTGCTGCGCCAGTGTTGTGACCCTTTTTACCTTTGATTGAAGTACTTGTTATGTCTTTGACTTACTAAATTCTAACATGGGGAAAAGCATTTAAAAAGTACCCTGGTCTGAGAGGCATAACTGTTTCAGAGACTGATGCTTAACATAAATGACAATTCATCTTTTCTATGCCAAATTTCATAGCTAAGCACTGTAATCTATTCCTTTATTGTAACCATTTGATAGCAATCTATGCACAATGATCAAGTCTAAAACTATTAGATCAACTTTTATGAAAGAAGTTTGGCTGACAGACAAAGTCTGGAGAAGACAGCAATACCAGGATTCCTGCTAACAGTTGTACTTCACGTGGGAAATACAACTCACCTGAGTGGGACTAGAGTACCAAGGTGTTCACAAGAAGATACATTAATAATGATTCATTTAAGGCACTGAAGTCCCTCTCAGGTAGCCCCATGGGATACACTTTTCATCCTACACCTTTAAAATGAGCAGGGATAGCAGCAACGCAATGATAATGCCACTAAACTAAAGTTTACTTGTGTTTCAAAGTGATCTTAAGGTATTTTGAAGTGCCTAAGGTATCTCATCTTATTTATTTCATGAGTTCCATATTAATACACAAAATTATATATTTTATAGTCAATTGTGAAAAGTTTTGCCATTTATATACAGACCCATATCTTCTGATTTATTTATCCTGAGCTATATCAAGGTTAATAGGGTTATACTAAATCTCATTACCTGTGAATGCAATTACCAAAAATTTGACATGTAGTTAAACAAGAACCTTCAGCAGGTCCTGCTGCTGGATACATGTTGCTATATGAGAACCTCCCTGTTCAAGTGCAGACATTAATTTTTACCAGTGATTATATTAAATGTTTGATTTTGCGCTACAATAACGTAAATTGAGGGGAACAGTGGGGATCAGTGCTACTCATATTATGTCTATATTATGCATGACATCTGGGGTTTTACCAAGACAGAAGGGTATGAATTTCTGACAGTTACTCTTTTCTTCCTCCACTTAAAATAAGTGTGGTATAAATATGTATTTATAGGCAGATTATGGTGGATAATTTAAGCATATTATATGTATGTTGTATGTGTTTTATATGCGTGTGCATACATATGTTTGAAGGTAAAAAAACCCCATGAAATAAGAAATATTCCCTTTATTGACATTGTTTTCCACAACCAATAGGTATGTTAAAAGGTGATTAAAAAAACACTGCAACTCCAAATAGATTATCAGGCAGTTCCCTCATCTAAATGAATGCCTACGTTTCTGGAAAAAATTGCCTTTTTAAAAGGATGAAGGTACCTTCTGCTGTGACTAATCTTATCCAACCATCTGAGAAAGGCATAGCAGGAAACAATTTATTGAGTGTAATTATTCAGTATGCAGGTAGCAGTAAATAACAAACATGAGCTTCTTGGAGTTTACAGTCAGTAGAAGAAATAACTAATTACTCAGGATTTTTGCAAGTCTCTTTTTAGACCAGAGTCAACATCCAGCTCATGACCATCCATCGTGATCTGCTGTAGAAAGACTTTGGAACAACAAATCAGCATGGTATATTGTTGCTGTATTTCTGTGACAGAGGTAAAATGGATAATATAGTATAATATGGATAATACAGCAGTCTTATTTTATGAAATAGAAGAACTCATATTTACTCAACCAAGTTGTTAATATATATATAAAATAATCCTAATTAAATGTTTCTGCTGCATTATCCTCTTCTCTGCTATATAAAATGTATATTGTTTCAATTACAGTATTTTTGAATCTATCAATTCGTCATCGTCTAGATGGCTATTATCAGAAACTAAATGAGCTTGATAAATAAGATGGGTCAAAATGTCCTTTAGACTTTATAGTCCCTCCAAAACGAAATCAAGTATTCATTACATTGATCTCTTCAGCATATAGAAAGGGAGCCTGAATGTGCCTTCCAGAAACTTGGCATGTGCAACATACAGAATGCTAAAACTAATATTCCTCACTCTCTACTATTCTGCTTCCTTTTTCTCTTATTTGGCTGCTTCAAACAGTGAGATGACTCTTCTGGTAAGAGGTTGGTTCTTATTTCTTGGCCTCGTTCTCGTAAGATAAGAAGTTACTGGAAATAGACTGTAGCTGTTGTTCCCCTGAGAAAGAATCTTATTTTTGGAATGGGTTCCTCCCTGTCCCTCACTCTATCTATGTCTATCAATACTAATTTATCTTCCAAGGACCTGAAGACCCTTGAATTTTACAATTTCTTTTTAATCCCACACATAGTTTAAACTTTTTTTTAAGTCCTTGGATATGTAAATGCATTAAAATAATATTTTTCAATTTTTAATTAAATATTTTAAAAGATATTTAATTTCCTAGTAATAAACTGCTATTCTAAGCATCTTTATTCTAAACATCAAGGATTTTTAAAGCAAAGTCAGTGCTGGTAGCATCATCTCTGTTTTGGACTTCCTCTTTCAGAGCCTTGAAATATTTGCAAATATATCACCTGGATTGTTCATTTTATACTGTCTTTTAGATTCTTTGGTGGATATGAAAAGAATTTGTATGGCTGATAATCCTATAGATGATGCCACAGTGCCTAGTGTTCTGAAAGCTTGACCAAAAAAAAAAAATTGAATGTGCTAAGGGGCTAGTGAATAGTCACACTGGTTTTGGCATATTTTCTTCCTTGTTTGCTGATATTTTTAATAGTGGTAACAGCTGTTCTGATTGCAATTTTATATTTAAAATCAAATTTAATCACCTTTACCTAAACGCAGACTCAATTTTGTCTTCCTTCTTTATCGCTGGTACCACATCAAGAAACATAGAATAATTCCCCAGTAATAGCATTTTATTCAAGAATGTTCAGTGGGTTTCTAGGTGACCTGGATGTGTTATTGCATGATATTTCATCTCCTTCATTCTGCCTCTTTTGCTCAACACAAATATTATTTAAACTGTAGGCTGGTCTCTTCCTGTATCTTCTGCAGTTTTCAATGTCTTTCCTCCTGTAAATATTCTTTGCCCTCCCTCTTTATGGCTCTTCATTGTCATGGTATGGGCTTAGTCCCATTGCTTCTCTCAGTTTTGTCATTCTCATATTTACAGTATCAGTGTTATTGGATGTGGTATCTCCTCTGATGCTAGCATATACATCCCAGTGCTGCTTTTTTATGGTTTGGGTTTTGCTTTTTTTTATGCCTTGAATTGAGTTATAGCTTCACTAGTATTAGACTTTGCTCTGACAACTTAAGATGCCTTGCATCTATTATCTATACTAACCTATTTTCTTTGTAGAGCATTGTACTCACGGTTTGATCACACTATGAACTGCATCAAAAATAAACTCCATTTTTCCTTTTGCTCTTTCTGTTCTCCTTTAAATGTTACTTTTTTAATATGGTATGCCTAGTAAATAGCATCATTTTTTTGTGTCTTTATGCGTAATCCATCTTTTCCATGTCAGTCACAGATAGCACATAGACTATCAGGTATCCAGACCTTTGAATTCAGTAATACATGAGTGCATCTGAGTTTCCACAACTGATTACGCTTAACGTTGTCACAGGGATTACAAATCCCATTGTATTGCATTGGCATTTCCACAGTTTCAGTTTAGCAGTTCAACCTTGCTGCTGTTTCTTGCACATTCTGAATACGTCCTTGTACATTATCATTTTTTTCATCATTTTGCAGGTATTCCTGGTGTTCTAATTTTTTTATTTTTACAATTTCTGTTCAGGATCCTTGACATTTAATCCCCATCCTTCTTGAGCTTCCACTCCAACCTTCTTAACTCTCCACTGCATTTCTCCCTATTACTTCCCCAATTTTTC
Organism: Fratercula arctica; assembly: GCA_947846985.1. Taxonomy (NCBI): domain Eukaryota; kingdom Metazoa; phylum Chordata; class Aves; order Charadriiformes; family Alcidae; genus Fratercula; species Fratercula arctica. The sequence goes on along the minus strand of CANTUZ010000001.1, from coordinate 91,011,447 downwards.
ATCAGCTTTCCTCATAGCTAGCAGTTCAATGGCATTTGGAAGGCCGTTGTACTTTTTTTTTTTAATTTCTCTGTACTTTCTTTCTGAAGAAAAAGCACATAGTTCTGAAACAAGAAAAAGGCAGAGTTCCCAGCCTCCTAAGTATGAAAGGTCAGCCTGATCCAGGACCTTTCAGAAAACCTTATTAAACTCTGGCTCCACATTACATTGTCTTTTAAAGTTCCCAAATGCAAATGTGTAACAGCCACCAAAAGGAAGAACAAACGCATATGTCTCATTAATAGAAGAAATAAACCAATGCATAGAGTGGAAGTCAGAGTCATCATTTTAGAATGCTTTGAGATAGGAAGGCCGCTGAATATTTGACAGAAATTATTGTCTCCAAATTGCATGGCTATTTCTAATTCTCGCAACAGTCCTTTTTGTCCTCCCCCCACTGGGAACTATTATTCTTGTCACAGAATTCATTAATTTTAATTAAGAAATCAATTTGAAAAAAAAAAAAACAAAAACAACCAACCAACCCATTTTGCTACAACATTTTGAAATTCACATTCTTCATGCTTCTTTCTTGGAGTGGGAAGAGGAGACAAATTCAGTATGACAAACGTTAATTTGCATAGTTTTGAGGCCAGGAACATGGAGTCACTCCAAGTCAATATGGAGATGCTGGCTTATCATGTCCACGTACACTTGCTCATACACAGCACCATCTGATGCTTATGTGCTAAACAGAAATACTGGCGTTAAGCTAAAGTTGTCACACAAATTCAGCAAGGTTTGAAAATAATTATGGCACAGACAGTTTGGATCTGATCCCAACCCTCAAGGATGTCACACAATTTCCATAAAGTTGAAACTTAAAATAAAAACCAAAAAAACCCCCCAAAAACCAAAAACCCCATAAATTTAAAACTTTGGGTGGTTTTAGACAACAAAATGGAGTAACTCCCTTAAAATAGCGAGGAGTGGAGAATTATGGGTAAATCCTTTGAGATTAATTTCTATTTTCATTGGTAATAGTCAGGCCAAATTCTGCCGTGCTTAAAAGTTTGTGCTCCATGCTAATTTTCTTCTGGCAGCCTGTGAGGCTGGTTCCAGCCCTGTTCTCTGCCAGATGGAGCGCAAAGAGGGAAACATCTGCCTGTGTCTGCCAGGGCACTGAAGACATGTCTAACCTAAAGTATGTGAATGCTCCTTCCAGAGCGGGAATTGGTGCACAAAAGAGGCCAGATATTATTCTCTTTTCTATCAGGATAACTTTATGTCACTGCACTCTACCAAAACAATGTGAATTGCTATAGGTGAGAGGTTGACCCAACACTGCTGTAAAACCATTGACATTCACATAGAGAAGTTCCCTGTCAGGCACACCATTGCTGGGGGGAGGCAAGGTAGCGGGATACGAGTTGATGTAGGCCAAAAAAGAAGAACAAAACTCTTCCAACCAACTCCTGTCTCACACCTTTCTTCCGCAGTGCTGGGAATTAATTTGTTTTTGGTACAGTGCCACTGTATCTAGTTATTTTTTAGATCCCAAATGCCATTTTTAAAAAGCCAGACATAAGACACAACACAGCCAAGGAATCTGTTCTTCTCGGACCCCAGACCTGGGCTGCCAACCTGCAGCTGCCTTCATGCAAAGGCAAGCACCCAGCACGTGGCTTCCCCGCTTCCTAATGCGCCTTGTACATTCAGGCTGCATCCACTTGTGAATCGGTTCCTTCATTCTTCACACTGATGGGGCTCTTCAGACACTTGAATCCTATTCAAAACAGAAGGGCGGTTTCTAACCCACATTTTGGAGGTGGCGGGATGCGCAGCGCAAAAGGTCTATAGCCATTCATCTCAAAATGAGCAGCGTACCACAGACATCTGTTCTTAGTGCGCCTCTGCATACGCTGCCTACAGCCAAGACGCCAGCAGCAGCAGGGTGAAAACCGGCAGCGCCGGTGCCAGCCGTTGGCTGTTGTCCCACCGTGGTCCCAGAAGGACATAAAGCTGTGGGGATTATATAACGTTTCTCTAAAAGTGATAAAAGAAAAGGGAAAAATCTCAGCGCACCCCTGCACTGATGAAACTGAAAAGGAACTTGATTTTTTTTTTTATTTATTGATTTTTAAAAAGCAATACCAAAACACAACTGTTTCAAGGGGCTGTGAAGGGGAGAAAGGGGAATGAAATGATACTGAAAAAGACTATGAGATATTTATTACCAGTGCTTGTTCTGCACCTAGTCTGCATTCCTAACGTATTCATCTACTCAAATCAATAAGAGTTTGGGGTATGCAAAGAATCTGGGACTGTGTTTAATTTTCATGCTAGTCAAAGTGATTTTTCTTCAATCTATCATATACTGTATTTGACATATGGCTTTTCTCTCAGTCAGTAATTGACTGGTACATGCTTTGTGCTCCAGTGAAGGAAGATTTAATTCAGTGGACAACAGTGTGAGCTATTTTTGTCTTTTGAATGACAAATTTCATTTTTATAAGTTGTGTTGTAAAATTGTTTCTACTAATTTCACGTTCTTCACCAGCTCTTGGGTCCCTCATTTCATAACTAATGTTTTACTTCAAGTGAACACGGATCTTGAAGACATCAAAGGTGTCTTGACATCTCTCAACAGCCCATGACAGCCTCCTTCATTCTCCATATTTCTTAATGTGGAGATATCCAGTGAAGGAAGAAACACAGGACTGTGGTAAACAGATTTAGGAAAAGTGACGCACTGCTTTTTTTTCCAGTGATGTTACCACTGGATTTGCATTGCCCAGATTAAGTGGACCAGGGGATTGAGCAATTTACCTAACCAGCTAGCAGAGAGATGCACATGTTAAAAGAAAGTGTAGCAGTCATCTTCCATGAGATTTTTTTTTTTGGCTCAAACTAATTTTTGGCTCAAGCTTAAATTCGTTTTTATGGTCTTAAAGGAATTCTGAAATTTGATTTCGTGTGTATTGTTTCTTTATGAAAATGAAGGGTTTTGATGAACAAAACTCATAAAAATAGATCTAGAGAAATGTCCTAATTAACATCCACTATTTTTTCAATCTTCTAAAAATTTGCCCTATTTGCTGAGGCTTTGTATTCGATTATCTTAAGAATTTATTTTAAGTTCTTAAGACTGCTCACTGCAAGCCATTCTTGGCTGTATTTCTGACTGCAAGCATCCCTTTACTTTTATTTTTACTGCTTCTTATATGGCTGAGAGAAGCCAAATGAAAATCTTTTACTGGCAGTCTTAATATGAACAACATAGCAACTGGAGCTGTAGAGTACCACTTCTTGGCTAAAAACAAGTGGTGAGTGTGCAATGTGGAGGAGGGAGCAGGAGGAAAGGGAACTGCTGGGTCTCAATTTTCTTTTTCTTAAATGTTAAACGTGCATGAAGTTAGTCTCACAGAGAGGAGATTACAAGAAGTAGCATGGGTCTGAAACACGTGCTATAGATTCTCAGAGTAACCAAAAAAAAACCAGTCAGGAGACTGTCCTTTCCGTCATTTAGGAGAAAGATATGAACAATTTTCTTGAAGGCAGTGCAAAGTACAGCTGTAATTCTCCCATGCAATAATAAAACAATAGGCTTGCTAGGCTACTAATAGGGATTAAAAAAAAAAAGGGTAGTTAGAATTAGCCTCCAGGATCGTCCTCAACAAGCTTTAGCTGCCCTTCCTCATCTGCATTTCTACTTAAGGGCAACACAGAGAGGAAACGTAAGCAGACGAAAGGGCTGGAGTTGAGGAAGAAGGAACTGCAGAACTGCTGGTGGGGGACGTCTTGTGCCTGGTATATGTCGTGCCAAATGGACCACAGGAAGGTAAAAGCCTGGGGGAGCACAAACCTGGGATCCGTCTCACACCTGGAATAGCAGCGGAACTTCCAGCCTTGGCAGAAGGAAGATAGAGCCACAGTGTGGACGCTGGGTAGGAATGGATTTCTAGGTGACCTTCACAAGAACCAAAGTAATCCAGGTGCATAGATATAGAACAAATCCTCACTTCTTGCTGTGTTTCGTAAATTCCCATATATCCCTTTTTTCAAAAGCTGATTTTTGTCATTAATTTTAATTAGATTAGCTCTAACATTGCAGTTAGAGGCATTCTGTTAATATAACAGAATAAAACAAACCAGCTTGCTCTCTCTAAACACTTTGTCATTTTAAGTGGAGTACCAGGAGAAAAAAATAAAACAAAACAAAACAAAAACGAATGTCACGTTACAAATGCAATGAAAAAACCAGCAACATCAATCCAGCCAATGAAAAATGCATTTCTGTTGATGCTCGAGGGCATATGAGAAGTGTTAAAATATATGAGTGAGGAAATGCACTCAGTCAGATGTACAAATGACAACGATTTGGGGAAAGACTCAAAACATTGTGAAAGAAATTCCAACAGGCATCAACAAGCAGAACAAATACACTTTCTCGGATATGATGTCTGGGAGGTTTCGCAGTAGCTCATTTGACCATATGAGGTGACGATATATCAGGAGATAACAGTTTTACAATCGCAGCCTCTGCAGCAAAAAAAAAGGATATTAAAATTTGCAGTAACGATGCTCATCTTAGTTTTGGATAAACCAGTCCCGCTGAATTTTCTGTGTGTCACTAGCTCAACCATATATTTTCCCTTGGTATATCTACCACCTGTGGCAAAGGATAGTTTCTACTTACCTTTTTTATTTTCTTTAATGTGTCATATTCAGCTTCATCACAGTCTTCAAACGACATTTTATTTTCTTGTGTGGAAACAACACTAGTTTCTATTCCTACTAAGGATAAACTTTTCCCATGCTTTTTCAGTACCTGCCTCAGTTTTTTTTTCTCAGTGACTGCACTTTGTGGCACAGCCAGTACTAAACCACTACTGAGAAACTAAAGGTTTTCCTCTGCTGCATAGTGACAGGTTCACCATGGATAACGAAAATGTAGTAGCTCTTAGGTGGTGATGTACTTCCCAGTTTGGGTGCTATTTGGCTTTAGAATCTAATTTAAAACTGAGCATGCTAGCAGCAGCGACCTCAACCCATGCATAATTCAGACCCTAATCCACTTCAGGGAAAGATAACTGAACTGCAGCCTCAGTACTACTGCTATTATCACAGGGTCCAGTCCTAAGATGCTATGCATAATGGAAGAAGTCCCACAGAAATCAACATCTTGCTTGCATGGATACTTGTTTAAAGGTTGCAGGGCTGGAGCTTTCTCAAGGGACCTCTGCCGCGCAGTTCTTCCTACTGGCTCTGCAAAGAATTGAGAGTAGAAGTAGAAGGCAGCTTGGTAGATATGGGACTGGGTTTCAACCGCTTGTTACTGCTCTCATGTAAGAGTCTTGTTCATGACAGAAGGGGGAAAAAGCTTGTCGCCCTCAGTTTTCCTTATGCACTGTCTATCATGTTCAGGTCAATCTCTTCAGCTCTTTGACTTGAAAGGACCCTTGGCTAAGTATACAGTTGTTGCAGCTGTGATTTATGACAGCATGAGAAGCACTCTGCAAATTAGCAGACAACACTGAGCTCAAGGGGGAGCAGCCAACGCACCGGAGGGCGGGACTGTCACTCTGAAGGACCTGGTCAGGCTGGAGTAATGGTCTAGCAGGAACCTCACAAAGTTCAAGAATGCAAATGCAAATCTTGTATCTTGGGGGGGATTATCCCGTGTGCCAGTACAGGCTGGGGGGTGACCAGCTAGGAAGCAGCTCTACAGAAAAAGACCTGGTGGTCAAAGTGGGCAGCAGCTGAACAAGAGCCAGTAAAGGCAGTCATCTGCATCCTGGGCTGTCGTAGCAAGAATGTAGCCAGCAGGTCCAGGAGGGTGATCCACCACTTCTATTCAGCAGTTGCGAGACCATTTCTGGAGTGCTCCGTCCAGAATTTTGTCTCCCCAGTACAGGAAAGATATTGACATACAGGAGTGAGTCCTGAAAAGGGCAAGGAGGATTGTCAGAGCACTCAATGTATGAGAAGATGTTGAGAGAGACGGGTTTGTTCAGTGCAGAGAAGTAAAGGTTCAAGGAGAACTTATTACTTCCTGACCAGAGGACACAAAAATGATGGTGCCAGACTCTTCGCAGAGGTGTGTGGTGATGGGGCACGAGGCAATAGAGAAAAGTTGGAACATGGTAAATTCTGATTAGATATTAGCAAAAGCTTTTTTACCAGGAGGGTTTTCAAACACCAGGGCACCAGGGCACAGAGAGGCTGTGAGATCTCCATCCTTGGAGATGTTCAAGGCCCGAGCAACCTGATCTGATTAGACCTGCTTTTAAGCAGTGGGTTGGGCTAGATGACTTCTGAAGGTCCCCTTCCAGACTAAATTATTCTTTGAGTCTATGGCTTATGGATGTAGTGGTACAATGTATGAGAGAGAGAGAGAGAGAGAGAGAGCGAGAGAGAGAGAGAGCCCCAAAAGAAAAATAGAGAAGTCAGAGAGAAAGAGGGAAAAAAAGGTTAAAACAGTCAAACCACTAACTGGAGAAAAAACAACAGAGAAAGTGTAAATGCTGATATCCTAAGAAAAAATACCTCTGTTGAGAAACAGGGTGTCATTTTGGAAATTAACTACTACATTTTTTTTATAGCATTTTTAATTTTTACTTTTTACTTTTTTTTACTTTTTACTACAGCGTTTACTTTTATAGCATCCTTAAGTATCTTAGAAAAATACTACTTGTTGGAAATGCTTTAAATTAGTGTTATTCTGTTTTAAATTATATGTAGAATAAAATATTGTCATTTAAAAGATATTGTTGTTCCAAAGTGTATCACTTAGAAGTCTGGAAATGACAAGATTTAGACTGATTTAATTCAGCTGTTTCTACGTATGTACTGAATAATGTTAATGGTAGCATACTAACTTAATACATGAGCATGAGCTATGTTTCCAGAGGATCCCTACCTCTCCAAGGAAATGAAGCAGGCAGGCAGTACTTCTTAGAAGCTTTACTATTTATTCATTGCATTTTACCTCAACAGTGACTTTTTATTGAGTACAACAGTATTAATTCTGTTAAGATACTTCTATGGCCTTTGTGACGTTAGCATATGGGTTCTCACAGACAGTAATGAACACCTCTGTCAGATTTGGAGATGGTATATTTTCTCTGTTTCATAAGAGGGATTTCATGTACAGACTGATCGAGATTTGTTGAAACTGTCCACTGATGGTAATACAAATTTGGGTGCTTTGCACTCAATATTTGAGAATACAAATGAAATTACAGGCTTGTAATATCATACTTGTTTAAAACATCCTTGCAATCGATTTCATTTGTCAACATGAGCTCCAAACCTGAATCCAGGCAAGTCATTCAGACATTTCAGAAATGAGTAATTTGTACAGTGGAAATCCATGTTGTGTGAAATTACACTGACCTGCAACTTATGTCATCAGCGAAGGTCAGGTTTTCGTAGTGACACAGGAGAGATCCTTATCACTTGAACTAATAGCTTCAGCAGATATTCCTTCTGTGGACTGACCGCCCCAGGGAGGCAGGGCAGAAACTTTTCCAGTTGATTTCATATCCATTCACTAAAGGAAAAATGATGGTCACAGTACTCCTTAAGTCAAAGATAAACTTCCGAGGCAATGGTGCTTGTTACTTTGCTATGAACTCTGCTGTTTTGGGTTTTCCTTGCTGTCTTTTCCAATTTTGCCTCTATTCATGTAATCTTTGCTTGTACATTTACGCTGTCTCTGCCTCCTTCTTTCCAGCCCTCCTTGCCCTTCTGTGAAGGCCAGGTTCCCTCCCTAACCCCTGAACCCTTGATGTCTGATGGTGCCTTAGGACCAAGCTGTCCCTCCACTTGGGCTGTTTCTCCCATCCTCCTTGAACAGAACATCTCTGAGGCGGGGGGACATCTCCATCTCCCACAGCCGCCTCTCCCAGGTACTTCAGGAACAGTGGGTGGCCAGAAGGCAGAGGGTGGAGCATGCCCGAGCATCCGTTCGCTGATACACCATTCTTTCAGACACAGAAGCTGTAAGCGGATGCAGCACACTCACTACAGATTAAATCCTTGGAGAATTTAAGATGCAAACACATCTCTCTTGAGCATAGGAAACTGCAGTGCGGTGTGCAGGTTGTGGTTGGGTTTGTGGGTTGGGGGAGCTGTATGTCAGCTTTCTGCTTCTTAGTGAGAAACCTGTTGAAGTTGTTTGGTTTGGGGTTTTTTTGTAGACAGTGAAAATATGTATTTTTCAGAATACATATGACTGAACTTTAGGTGGAACTTTAAAAAATTAAAAAATCAACCTGAGGCAGCTATGTTGCAGAGGCAACTCCAGACCAAACAGCAAAGGTTTAATAAAGTAAAAACAAATTGAGTCTTGTACAGAAAGTGTTGGCAACATTAACTATAGGCGCCAGTGCTATTTCTGTATATAATATCCCAAGTTTTCATATATGCTGGTCAACTGTTGACATTTTCTCCTCCTTTTAGTGAAATACTAGAACAGAACCATGATTCTGTATTTCATACAGTTCTGAGACAGTGTGTTTAGCTTGGAACACCTATGTTCTTTATTAATGTTTAAATCCTTTGTCTTTTTTTAAATTATATTTGCTAATGTTCTTCCAATAATTAACATTTTACAATTGGAAGGCAACACCAACGTGACTCAAACAAATTAATTGGCTAACACGATTAATGTCTGGTACATACCTACAGAAGTAATACCAGACATCAAAAAAAACCCACCAAAACAACCAATCCCAAAACCGAAAATCCAAACATCTAATTTTCCTCCAAGTTCTAGCAGTAACAGGTCAAGGAAATGCCTTTTTTCTTCAGGATTAATGACAGACTGGTGTTAGTTGATTCACAGATACCTATGGTTTAGAGCCCTTAGAAATACACCTAGCTTCTGCTAACATCACACAGTTTGTGTCCACGCTTTGATACAACTACTACGGTATCAGGGTACTGAGCTTTGGTGGTTGTGTTAACAGAGGAAGCACCTAAATAGTTAAGAAAAGGATAAATCATTGCAATACATATAAGTGTTCTCTAACCAGGACTAGACCTCATACCTAACTCCTATGAACTGCCATAGGAACACAGCTGCTTGCGCTCCAAGGAGCGTGCAATGTAAATAATATTCTTTCTTTCTCTTTCTGCCTTAAGGGACTATTAACAGAGTGAAATGAAACTTGGAAGAAAGTTGTGTAAACCATTAGAATTTAGTCCTGCACCTTTTGAAATTAATGAGAACATTCCCATAGTTAGAAGAAAGATCATGATCTCAGAAAGAAAACTGAAGCTTTGGGGGGGAGGGGAAAAAGCTAAATAATATCATCAGGGATATTATAATTAGCACTTATGAGACAGATTTTTTTCTGTTTCTTCACTAGATGATGGCTTTCCTGGCTTGATTTTTTCCCTTACCATTTTATAGTTCTGCCTCAAATGGAAGTAGCAGCATTCGCTTTCAAATCCGCGGGTTGACTCTTCCTCCTCTTCCTTTTTAATAATCCTTAATGGACATTAAACCCTATCTCCGTATCTGTGTGTGTTTCTATCTCGTGAGGGAGAGCCGCTTTAGACTGTGAATTATACTAGTACCCATGTTTAATAACTAACCAAAACATTTGCCCTTGACATTCTCAGCACCTTAATGCTAATTAAGCAAAGTAAACAGAGATGAAATGAAAACTGGGTAAAGTACTCATCCTTCCTCAAGATTTAATTTGGGATCAGAAACGCCGCTGACGGCAGAGGGAAGCAGGAACTGCAAGCACGTCCACGCGTGGACAACGAAATGCTGAATTATTACTATTTTTTTTTTTTTTTTAAACCTTCCACTAATAACTTACGATTTAAAGGTCACTTCAGAAAACGAATCAAGGTCACACACGGCTAATCCTGCACCCGAAGCGGCCTTGCCTTTCTCCCGCTTCCTCGCCCCACCTTGTCGCCGAGCTGGCAGCGGGGGCGGCGGGACCGGGGCTGCCCAGTCCCCGCTGCCCCCCCACCGCCCGCCCGGCCCGGCCCGGCACGGCCCCCCGCGACACCCTTCGCTTCCACGCGTGACGCCCGGCCGCACGCACGATCGCGGGGCCGCCGGGCGGACCGGTGCCCCCCCCCTCCCTCTCTCTCTCTCTCCCTCCCCTCCGGCGGGGCCGAGGATGGCGGCGGCGGGGCCGGGGACAGAGGGACCGGGCGGCTGCCGGCGGGGGGAAAGTTGCCCAAACTTCTCCCCGGCGGGGCGGAGCGGAGCCGGCAAGGGCCTCGCCCCCGGCCCCGGCGCACACGGCGCGGCAGCTCCCGCCCCTTCCCCGGCGGAGAATGGGCCCGACCCGGCCTCGCCGCGGCCGCCACCTCCCCCGGCAGGGGCGGGCAGGGGGAGGAGCGCGTCGGGCCGGGCCGGGCGGCGCCGGAGGTGGGGGGACGACGAGGGGGAGCTGCTGCACCTGATACACCGGGGCGGGAGCGCAGCGAAAGAGGGAGGGAGGGAGCGGCGCTGCCCGCCGCCTGCGGACGCCTCTCCCCGCCGTTAGTCAGCGCTGGTCTCGCTGCTTCTCCCTCCTCCCGCCCCTTCTGCGCGGAGCCGGGCTCTCGCTCCTGTTCCCTTCGGGGCCGGCGGCAGCGCGTCCTCCTCTTCCTCCTCCTCCTTCCCCCCGGGCCCCATGGCTTCGGCCGGCAGCGGCATGGAGGAGGTGCGCGTCTCGGTGCTGACCCCGCTGAAGCTGGTGGGGCTGGTGTGCATCTTCCTGGCGCTGTGCCTGGACCTGGGAGCCGTGCTCAGCCCCGCCTGGGTGACGGCGGACCACCAGTACTACCTGTCCCTCTGGGAGTCCTGCCGCAAGCCCGGCAACTTGGACAGCTGGCTCTGCGAGTCGACGCTGCACAGCGGTGAGATACGGACGCCCCGGGGCCCGCCCCGGCTCCGCTCCCTCCGGCTCCGCTCCCTCCCCCGCCGGCAGCACCCTGACCCCGCAGCCGCCCTCTGCCTGGACCCTGCCCCGTCCCTCCTTCGTCCCTTTCTGCCTCCCCGCCCCGCTTCCCGCTCCCCCGGCCTCACCCCGAGCGCTAAGTCTTACCCCTAACACCCCCCCACCCCCCGTGCCCTGGCTGTCCCGCCAGCATCACCCGAGCCGCCGCTCCTTCATCTCTGTTTCCCCTCGGCACTGTGTCCCAGCCTCTTCCCGGGGCCATCCCACCACCCCGGGTTGGAGCAGTGCCCGGGGCCCTGCCCCGCCACCCACCGTTCCCCCTCCGGGCTCCTTGCCTCGCCCGCTGCCGCCCCGCACCTCCGCCCGCCTCCGGGAAGAGTCCCCGGCACCTTTGTCCTCCCGCCCTCCGCGCCCCTCCCATTCCCGAGCCGCTTCGTCCATCTTCCTCATCCTCCTCCCCGCTTCCCCGGTCCCGCCGCTCGCCCTCCCTGTCCTCCTCATCCTCCTCCCTGCCTCCCCGGTCCCACCGCTTGCCCTCCCCGGGCTGCGCGGCCCCTGCCCCGCTTCTCCCCGGCTGGCGGGTTGGGGGGAAGGTGACGGCGGTCTCTGTGCATGGCGAGTGCTGGGGGTGGGGGGCACTGGGAGTCCCCGCTCGGCTCGTCCCTCTGGCTGCTAGGCAGTCTGGGGCGCAGGAGAGACGTGAGGCTGGCTTCTGTGAGGGAAAGGGGTGGCTGATTTCCTATCATCTGGCTGATTTCATGTGTGCCTTTGACTCTGTTTTCACGGAACATCCCGAGTTTGGACTAGTTTTGATGATTTTTCCGAGTGGCCGTCCTTTTCGTATAGTGAGAAGCTGTTGGGGATCAGGGATCTTATAATTTACACACACCCCCTTCCACCCCTATCCCCCGAAGTCACTAGTCGTCGAAAGTTGGGGTTTCCTAACCAAAAGCGATCGCTATTTTGTCCCGAGTGAGGCCGCCTGGGCTCTGGCTCTCTCTCTGTCCCCCTGTCTGTGCTTGTGTGTGGCTTTCTCTAGCAAGTACAGATCTTCCCATCGCCTTTCATACTCCTCTGCCTTCTTGCCACAATCCCTCTTTCGATTTCTTGATGCTCGTTCATTCTTCAGCTTTCTAGGTCTTTGGTCATAGATTATTTTTTTTATTATTATTATTTTTTTAATGTCATTTCACTATTCCTTGGGTACTTAAGAAAAAAAATAATGGGTTGTGAATGATAAAAACAAGCTGCCTGTTGAATATTTTTCAGTAAATTCTTTTGTGGTACCACAGTTGTTTAGATTTTTGTGGGTTGTTTTATTTACTTTATGCCTGATAGCAACTTCTGGAGTCCCAACAGAAACAGTGACAAATGAAGCCAGCCTCTTCCCCCCACCCTCTGCCCCATTTTCATCCCCATCCCTGTCCTCCACACACACACTTGCATGGCTAAATCATCCATTTGGATTGCTCTGCTCTCCAGTTGGGTAAATCATCCAGGGACAAGATGTTTCTTTTGGGAAAGAAGGCAAGGGGCTGGCCGTATATTCTAGATGCTTTCCTTTTTCCTCGCTTCTCTGAAATCCTTGTGTGGGTTCTGGGAAATAACTGAGCTCTGCTTGAGTAGAAATTGCACAGGTTCTTTTGCTGCTGTGCTTTTTTTTTTTCTTTTTTTTTTTTTCCTGTCATTGTGTGGAGTAATATTTGAGGGTTTGAATGTTGTTTGGGGTTTTGTTTTAAATCATGTAATGCCAAAACGACTTGTTAAGAAATGTCAGTTTCAATCAGTTACCAGGGCATCTACACAAACTTTGGAGAGCTTTCTTTTCCTTCCCCAGTATAAATGGAAATTTATGTAGGAATGTCAGCTTCTACGTGTCTCCTTAGCAACGTGAATCCTTTGCCCCTTCTCCCTGTCTCCTGAAATAGTATCCCCTTGATTGCAGAAAGACTTTTCAGATGGCTTGAATGAGAACCTGCTCCAAATCCCGCCCCCCCCCCCCCCCCCCCACCTCCGCACAGGCTTTATTGGGCTCCCCCCTCAATCCATCTCCTCCCCTCCCCCCCCCCTCCCCCGCATGCGTATGTACATATACACACACACACACAAAAGTGGGACAATAAGAAAGCAGGACAGCTTATGGAACAGCCTTAAAAAGACACTAATCTCTCTTGTTGCTTTATTGGTCACCTGTCTGTTGATGGGAAGGTGGAAGATGAATGGGTGAGCATGGAAAGGAATGAAATGTGGTTGTGTTTGGATACCGAGTGCTGAAAATTTGCCCTCTCCTGGTGTTTTCTTCTAGCCTGTGCAACAATTCCTGCCTGTCCAGTTTTATTCAAGTTTCTTGAATGAGCTTTACTCATTTTCCTTAGATACTTTCCACTCAAGTGGAGCCAGGTTTCACAAGCTGCTGGGGAAGAAGTGAATGATTGTTTTATTTGAGGTGACTGGAATAAACCCTTCATTTTCCTCATGTTTGGCACACAATGCTGTACTCGGAGGAGACCTGAAATACGAGAAACTGTACTGTTCTCCCTTTGCCTTCTGTGTTACAGTTCCCATTAAAATCAATGGGAAGGCTCCCAGTAAGTTCACCAAGTTGGATTGGGCTCATATTCGAGACCATTTTGTGTGCTTGCCTTAATATTTGAAGTGCACTTTCCTCCTACGTCAAGAATATAGCAAGCGGTATATTTGGAGAGAGTAGAGAGCTCCCACAGGGAAAGCTCTTTTAGCTTGCTACCGGTGCAAGCAGCTTTGTAGCGAGCTAGCTGTGAAAAGCTGTAGTACACACAGGAAAAAGGCATCTTCACCCATGGCTTTAAGAGATTTACTTCATCATCCCTTGAAGGAGAGCACCTCAAGTGGCACCATCAAGGGCAAGCTCATGTTAGAAGCTGTTAAAGCATATTCGAGGTTTAATTAAAAACCTTTGTTGTAATTAGATGTAGGACCCCTGACTGCTATCAAAAGGGCAACTTAGTAGTGGAAAGCAGAGGGAAATGTACAGAGCATTATTACATTGGCTGTTACAGCAGGAAATAATCCCTCTCGGTTTTCCTTGAGATTTGCTAGTGGCTGGAGTATGTGTTCTTGCACTGTTTTGAGGGCTTTTTTTGTAGCTTGCAAACAATCCTTTGCTCTTGCACTGCTTTTAAAGTTGTGTTTGTGCTTCACGATACTGCTGGTTCAAGTATATAAAATAGTCAAATTAATTTTTAGGAATCTGAAGGTTATATCTCATCTTAATTTACTTTTCTTTTTTTTGAGTCTTTAGGGTTTATGTAAATCACCTATTAATTTTTTTTTCCCCGTAATTGCAGGAGCAGGAAAGGTATTCTTGCATATCCCTTGTCTGCCTCTTTCCGTGATGAAATTCTAAAATTCCCACTAATAGCAACTTCAGGAGCTGAAAAACTAACAAAGTTGCCAGTATGGAAAGCTTCGTGATAAAATCTTGAGATCCAGCAATGCTGATTTACAGTTTCACCAGCTGTCTGGGCATAAAATTATTTTCTGTGATCAAAGCTTAACTTGGCTAATGCACAAGTTGTCTTTAAGTCAGCTGTATTTTAAACTCATGTGCTAAACTAAAAAAAAAAAAAAACTAAACTTGCAGGGTTTGGAGTGTTCCTTTGGTGTCTTGAAACAAAATTTTTTTAGACCTCATTTGAAGTGGTTTATGTTTAATTTGTGATGGTTCATTTGCAGATTTATCAGGAGTTGAGAGTTATGTATGAATATTTATTTCTATCACAGCATCTGCCTAAAATTAAATGTATCTTATGTACAACTGTGTGTTATGTCTGTACCTGTATGCATTAGACTGTAGCCATTATAGTTCTTTAAATCAAAGATATGCAAATAAGATGTGGAAGACATAAATGGTTCCATAGAATCTGATCCACAGGTAAACGTCATGTATTTTGGCTTTGATACGTGTATATGCTATTCATAGAAAACAATGTCTCCTTCTCAGAATTTCAGTTTATTGTGAAAATAGCATATATAAAAATGCGTTTGAATGGTTTCATACTGGTTAACTATATTGAATCTGATTTATGGGGGGGGGATATGACTTTGTAACTTCTCAACCTGTGTATGTGTTTATGCAACATCCAGTTTTCTATAAGATCATTGTACTCTAAGAACTGTCCATGAATGTTTAAAAGACAGAACAATATCAAGGAAGTAAGTGCAACAGAGTCTCTGTATATGTTGAAACTTAGTGGCAAACACCATAAAGGTAAACTTAACTTACAGCATAGTGCAGTAAAATAACTTGAGTCTATTTTTATGCTTATAATTCTGTTTTAATTTATTTTTAAAATAAAGCATCAGAGGCTGCTAATTTGGTAGCACTTGAAGGGGTTTAACCTTAATTATACATTAGATGCAGATACGTGAATTGACATGGCTCAATAGTCTTGGATGGTATCTGCTTGTTTTGAATCTAAGGAGTTGTTCTAAGGGGAAATTGCTTAGCTCAAAAGCAGCTTCCTCATTAGAAGACCTGGATCATTGCTCAGAGTTGATGTTGACACATATTTGTAAGAAGCTCAGTAAGGCTGATAGTTTGCTATGAAATGTCATAGGAAGAACAAATGTAATTTTATTAAGTCTGAAGAAAGTGGCTTATGACAATGTAAGGAGCAATTAATAAAACATTCCTTGTGGTTTTGAAAACTGTAGTCTGTTGTTTTGCATATTACTCTCTTTAATAATCATCCCCAACACTTCATCTGAAGGTGGATATAAAATCAAAAGCCACGTTACTTCAAACTCAACGGCTAAGACCCTGAGCAAGCTGATCTAACTTTGAAGTTGAGTCTGACTTGGAGATTGCCCCCGCTTTCCATGGTGAGCTGGACTAGATGACCTCCAGAGGTCCTTCCCAACAGAAATTATTCTGTGATTCTATGATGACTGATACTCTGTTTATGCCTGACGTCTACCTGGCTCCTTCAGCGTGTTCAAAATGCCGTGAATTTGTTAACTACCCATCACAGTAGCCCCAGATAGACTATTTTAAGGTATGCTCCCTCTTTTACAAATGGTCCTGTTATTTTAGCCTCAGACATCCAAAGGCCGTGCTCTGTGGGCGCAGCAGATCCCACTGTTCTGTAGTCTGGAACTTTTAGTAGGATGGAAGCTTTCACCCACCCTTCTCTAGCCAGCTAAGAGATGTGGATACAGCACATTTGTGTGTACTGCATGAGGTTTGTGTGAGTTTATCTGATCAGATCAAGAGCGCCATACATCTTGTCATTGATAATACTCTTTAAAAAAAAAAAAAAAACAAAACAACCCAACAGGAAGACTTGTAGCCTTAGCAGGTTATTGGTGCTGCTGTTGTTCATTGCAGTTTTAAAATCAGAAAAGTATCCTGTTGCTTTAAGTCTTTTCTATTTAATAAAGAAGTCTTGCACCAGTAAGTTAAAAGATGTTCCTTGTGTTAGGAATGATATAAGTGGTTTAAATATTTGATGAGATTTTATATTTAGAATCACGTAGAAAGTAACCTTGCCTCTGTTACTGATTTGTGGCCAAAGATGACCACATAACATTCAAGGTAACAAGCAGGAGACGGGGTAAAGTCTATCCAGCTGTATTGCTTTTATGTGTTTTCACTTGTTCCGTTTCTATAATATAAGGGCCATCATTTTGATGGGAAGTACTCCTTGAACTATTTTAAATGCTAATTGTTTTTCTGAAGGAACAGTGGAATGAGTTTTGAAAATTGCAAAAGATTGCCAGTTTGCTTGAAGAACATCGGTAACTGTGGGAAATAATTACATTCCCGCTCCAATATGAAGAGTACCTCTTCCTTCTTCAGATTGCTAAAATGTAGTAGTATACATAGAAGAGGTCAGAAAAGGTGAGCTTTTCTTGAAAAGCTTGTGTAACACATCTCCCACACTTCTCTCCTAATGACATAATTCTAAGATTTCCAGGTTTTTGTTAGGTTCTTGGAGTTGTGGGTGTGTGTTTTGGTTTTGGGTTTTGTTTTTTTTTTTTTTTTTTTTTTTTTTCTCGAATGAGTGAATATCCAATAATTAAAATGCCATAGTAGTGAGCTAATCTCAGAAGAATGCCATGTATCCAATGGAAGAAGTGCCTGAGAACAGGCTGTACTATTCTGTGAATGAATTATAGATTACATGACTTTCTGTAATGCTGTGCTTGTCTTGAAGTCCTCTGTTGGCAAAAGTGATGTGCAATGCATGTTGCCTTTAAATAATAAAATAAAGATCTATATAATGGCAGCACTTAACTCTTTATTTGAAGGTGCACTTCGTTTAATGGATTTTACACCATGATTTTAGAAATACAGGCAGGCCACGGCTCAGAGAGCAGCTGTACAAAAAAAAACCCCAAAGCGTATATATTTTGTATAAATAAGGAATGTAAGCTTTAATCTTCAGGAGAGATGTGTGTCATGGGCAGATGAGCAAGCACCTGCTATGTTTCAAGTTGCTCATACATCTGTAACCCCCCCAGGCATTAGACTGTCTTGTCTTGCAAAATCTGTCCTCTTTGCACAACAGCAGAGTTGCTTACCATAATTTTATTGCTTTTGTTGTTCCGGGTGATCTCCTGTAGAGACAAGAGATGAAACTTGGGGTGGTGTCAAAGTGCACAGAAAGTTTGGGTCCAGCAGTCTCGGGGCCACACAGAGCCTGATGGACGCGGCAGCTGAAAGGGAGACATCAGGGAGATTAATGCCATCCGTGTCTTAGGAGATACTGCCATAGAGTTAATCCTGAGAAACTGAGACCATTTCTTTATGTGCTGCTCTCTTCTCTGGGAACCCAACTGTCCCCCGTGTGCCCAGTGGCACTTTCAGGTGGAAGGCAGGAGAGCTCTCCTTGCCATTGAAAGGTAAGTGGAGCCTGTGCCACGGCTGCCTAGTGAGTCCCCCCACCGTGCAAGCGCGTCCTTCCCAGGCTGAGGAAGGTGGGTGGTAGAGTACCTACTGCCCAGAGCATCCTGCCAGTGGGCTGTTATCTTGCCTGGAATGGAGCTGGCCTCTTCCCCTCGGATCACGGTTATCTTGCTGTGGAGGAAAGGAAAGCCGTGGGAGGAGCCTGAGCGAGAGGGATGCAATTCTGTAGGTGGCTGCAAAGGACTTTTCCCTCAACTCTGAGAGAGCCCTCAGTCTGGTCTGCCTTGTGGTTGGCACTCTTTATATGTTGGTGGAAAGGTTTGTAAACAGCACTGAAAAGTTGGAAGGGACCAATTAGGTAAGAGGCACTTCAAAGCAAGACTCAGATTTGGGTTCCCTCCTACCTGTTTGTTCACAGACCCCATGGATCTCATGTTTATCTTTTTCCAGCTTGGGTCTAGCAGACGGAAGACCTTTCACTCTACCCTAGTGATTAAGAAATTCTTCTGGGCAATGGGAGCAGAGGTTCAAGTCTGGAACTGGAGCTGGGAGGCAAAGACCTTGCAGTTTCTGAGAAGTCATCTAGCCCCTGGTATATTGCAGTGAATTAGTCAGCTGCCATCGTTAGCCATTAGCATCATTCTGTGTCTCAGCAAGACATAGGTGGACCTGGGTTTGCCCCAGTTAGCTGTTTTTTGGACACGTCTCTGTGCGTGTTCTCTTTTCCTTTGACTGGCTCTAAATGACTTTCCATGCTGCATCAGGAACACTAAATCATCCTACAAGTGTCTTGTACAGTAAATGCAAAGTGACTGATGCCTTCTGTGGAGCCTCTGAATTGTCCTTAGGAGGCACCTAGGGATTTTCGCACCCAGCATAAAATGCTCAAATTTCTCTTTAGGTGTTGTCAGAATCCTGGTGAATTAGAGCTATGAGAAAGCCTCACTGTTAAGGCCACCTGTGTTGTGCAGGACTTGGGTTATCGAGGGCTTTGTCCTGCATACTGCTGTGTGTGGATGGAGACCGATTGCTTAGGTAATAGCTCAGTACATAAATCTCCTCTTGAAGAAGCAGCAGAAAATGTTTTTTTTCTCTTCCACAAACAGCTTCTTTTTAACAGATCTATGACCTCACATAATATTTCATGTGTTCAAATTCATGGCTTTCAGAAGAAAGCCTGGGTGTAGCGTGTTTGAGTTCTGTCTGAAGGAAATTATGCGTTCAGCCCCAGCTGGCTGGTTCCCACAGCTCCGGTAATGCTTTTTAGGTGTCTCAGTACTTCAAGGATACACACACAAGCATTTTCATAGTTTAGAAAAATCTTATTCTCAATCAATAAAATAGGAAGAAAATGTAAAATCCTGAGTATGTCTGTGCAGCAGCTAGCAGTAATAGGCATACTAGACAAACTGACAATGAGGACAAAATATTTATTTACTGTGATTTTTGTACAAGGCTCCACTGTGGAAAGCTGTGGCTAGAGCAACTTACTGGAGGTTTGGTATGGAGCCTGCCAGGAAGCGCTTCTCTCTGCAGCGTGCAGAAGCGTACGCTACAGGGTCTTAAAAGTCTGTACTTGTGGTCTGGCTGTACAAGAGTGGAGCAGCATGGACTGAGTAACATATGGACACTGGGCTTCCCAGATTTAGCCAGTATTCCCTTCATCCAGAGCAGAAGTCATCTGAGCAGCTCCTTAAAAACCCATCATTTTGGCTCAGGTGAGGTTCCAAAGGACTGACTTCTCTGTGGAAAAATTTTATGTGAGAGCTTAACGGTGACTGCAGTACTTATTTTATCCTTGGTATTTCCACTGAATTCAGTGGAGCTTGGCCTTACACAGGAGCGTGTGCATCTGGTTGTGCTGAAGAAAGAGGAAGTCTTACTGACCATGCCACGAATGCACTTCTCAAAACTAGATTCTACCTTTCTGTTTTTATATAATCACTACACTTTTTAAACTTTCATTGGCTATTTGATGGCTAAGTTGATGAGTGTTTATAAACTTAGAAATAGTTTTGAATACGAAGCAATTAGGATTATCTCTAGCTATCTTATTTATTTTAGTTGATTGTTATGACGTTCGGTGGGTTATATTTAATTTTCTATGCGTGGGTGCCTCAACTTTCTATGCTTTACTTGACACGTTCTTTCAAATTCATTATTCTTGAATTTGAATGCGATATTACAACTTCTAAGAATATTTATTGGCTGCGGGCAGGTAAGTGGAAGCTTTGCAATGAATCAGAAAACCTTACCTAAGAGTGTCGTTCTGTTTGTTGCTTACCAAGGTTTTGTTTAGTACGAGAAGAACGTCAGTTGTTACCTTCATCATGTAACAGCTGCATGCATTTTCTTACTTCAGCCACTATGAGAGGACTCGGTGGAGAACCATTGTTTGAAAGAAAGGAATGCTTGATTGTTTCTTGAGAGATTAATTCAGTTCACTTGCCTCTTTTGAAAGAGCCATATACACAAATGTTTCACATATTCCACAACATGTTTTCATGTCTATCACTTCTTTTACTGTATGTCGTGGTTTGGGCCGGATTGGCCAATAGCGAGAAAACAGATAAAACGTTTAATTTTGGGGAGCTTGCTGAAAACTATGAAATCTATGACAATGCTAGCCTTTTGCATTGCTCTTTCTTGTGCTAACAAATGACCTATTTATTAAAAAAAAAACATCTCAGAACTTTGGGATGTTTTCTTCTGTTATGGCTTTTCCTGATTTTATCCTAGTACTGAAGTATTATTTTGCCCAAGAAATAGAGCAGATAGAGCTGCTCTTAATTAAAAATGAATATACAGCTTAAAGCCTTAAGTCATTTCATTTTGGGGGGAAGAAGGGAGGAGAGTCACACATTTCAATGTGCCATTAACACTGTGATTCTGTATCATGAGGAAACAGGCAGAATTTCCAAGGAGCAATGAGACCAAGCCGTCCTTACAAAAAGGCACTGACTTACTTATGTATGAGGCATTAACTGAAAAGGAACTTTATCATCGTGGTTTGGGGGTTTGTTTATTTTTTTACTAAAGATGGTAATTTTTATAAATTTTACACCATATATATTTTGAAAAAAATCTGTTAAGTACCTAGGTTCATATTTACATATATTTCCAAATATTGAAATCCACATCCCTAAGCCAATAGAAAAATTGTTGTAATAAAAATTATGCAAACTCTACCATCGCCGTCAGAACTGCAGTATATATTTCCCATGGCTATAGACATTGAGATGCTTCTTGTGCAGTAGAAACACGTTTGGATTTTCAGACCTAAAAATAGTATATATTAAGTAAGGGTTTTCGTAAGAAATCTTGAGTTACTTAATGATTGTCAGAACGTATTCATTCTCGTTGTTCAGATGGGATAGGAGGCAGTAGCAGGGTAGTTCTTAACATATTGCTAAGATCATGAACACTGAAAAAATCTGAAATCATGCTTTCTGTTGACGCTACAGTTATAAACCAGCAAAGCAACTTAAGTTGGGCATGACTGTGAGATGAAAGGGCTTTTTAAAATCTGAAAGTTTATTAAGATTTGTAGGAGTGCAATTTTAGTAGTTCCTGACATTTTTCTTAGATAGTGGACATATAGTG
Organism: Fratercula arctica; assembly: GCA_947846985.1. NCBI lineage: Eukaryota > Metazoa > Chordata > Aves > Charadriiformes > Alcidae > Fratercula > Fratercula arctica. The sequence continues at coordinate 90,990,057 of CANTUZ010000001.1, read as the reverse complement.
TAAATAAATTGTAGTGCTGTATAGTGAAAAATACTGATGTATGCTCTTAAAGTGTAACCAGATTGCATTTTGAATCCAGGAAACCAATAACGATCATCTACAAGGTCCCGTTTTGCTCACGTTTATGCACGTTTCTATCTCTAAGAACAAGCAGCCTCACTGAACTGCCGAGGCTCCTGAACTGAGTATAGTAACTTTTTTGCAAAATTGGTGCGTGCCTAGAAGTGGTGCAAGTATATTTTGGGTACGCTAAAGTAGGCTTAGGATGTTTATGTCCTGTGTACCAGTAACACTATGTAACAGAGCAATCTGCTGTTCCCATTTTGATGCTGTGTGTTATAAATCACTCCTGGGTAGTCCGAGGAAAACTACAGATTTTTATTGTAGAAAACTGTGTTTGCTGTATGTGGTTATATTGTTGTAGCTATCTAACTTACAGGGTGTTCTTCCTTCAGAGGTAGTGATTCAATTTTCTTTGGATGTTTGTTTTCTTTTGTGTAAAGTCCAGTGGCCTGGATTTTAAAAAATAATTGCTGTTAAGTACAAGGCCCATGCAGAAGGTTTTACTTCCTTAATCCAACATAAGCTTTATTTTGTCACCAGATCAAATGGCTTTCAGAATTGAAAGTTAAGATTTTTCTAAGATGACAAGGAGATTTAAACACGTAGTTTCCATGGCAGTCAATATAGGAAAATTCATTCCAGTATTGTTTGTGCACTAACGCCTGACCTTCATGATGTTCTTTAACCAGCATCCTTCTCAGCTGCAGCTCAAGGTAAAGGCTGGTGGCATTGCAATCTCCTGTAAACAGAGGCTGGAGGTAAAATAGAGGGGCAACTCCAGACATGGTGGCCCAGAGCACAATGTTCAATATCTGATCCTCAGCTAGTAGTGTGGAACATTAAGACCCTCAGTTTTTTTGCTACTGTCAACATCACTGAGTAGGTTCTCTTAGTCAAGAAATTATTTTTTTTTAAGCCAGATCTTTTTTAGTTGGGAGTGTAGGTGTTTTCCAACACTCATTTGTCCTTCTACCTCCCACGTCAAAACTATAGTAAGGTAGTCTGTTTATTTTTTAACCTTTCCAAAATCCATAGATATATCTGTCATGGAAGCTAAACTATATTCTAACCCCGCACTCATATCATCTTTGCCTTAGTTATTTTCACTCATTTGGTGGTCTTGCCAATGTGGTTTTGGGAAGCAATAGGATACTCAACTTTTTTTTCCATTTGATTGAAAGGTGTGCAGCATTGGAGTAGCGTTTGCGTTAGACTTCGGTGTCTGATCAATGTGAAGACAACATTTAATATTTTATTATTTGTAGTGGTTTTCAAAAATCTTAGTTTCTGAGTTTTCCCATCTGGCACTTTGATTTATTTCATCAATTTTGTATGGCTTTTAACTTTGGGGCGATATGGATTTATGTGTCTCGTCTTTGTATCTGTGTAATTTTCTAGTGCAAGGATTCCTTTCATGTTGTTCCAAAGTGGTCCATTCTGTTTATTTATTTCTGTATTTTATATCTGTAATGCACTCTGATATTGGAAGAATACTTTCTAAATCATCAGTACACTAACCTCTTGGTGTTTCTGAAGGATCACGGCAACATTAAAAACCACTCTTCATAACATTCCCATCCATAACTAAAATCGCATTTCCATCCCAATAATAGTAAAGCAGTGGGACACAGCAAACTGACGTTAGAGATTGCATGCTGAAGGCAGGAGAAAGATTGTTCCCAGCCTTGGTGTTTGGTCCAGTAAGAAAACAAGGAGTTAAAAGAGCTTGGAAGGTCAAGTACTTAGCAATTAAAGTATTAGTAAACAACATGCATGGTTTTCTAAAAAGAATGAAAATAAATGTGTGTACTTGCACCAGCACACCTTTAAAATTACTTTCTCTTTTAGCAATGCTTTTATACCTCTTCTGTTCACTTTCTTCTTTTAATCTCCTTCATCCTTTTTCATATAGTATATGAAGGCTTTGTGGTGATAATGGCTGCCAGCCTTCCATTCCCAAACCCCACAGCTGCACTGTCGGTGCCTTCGGCAGATTAGCTCCCTCTTGAAGCTGGATGTACTGTTTTTTCAAACACTGAATTTTGCTCTTTTTGAAACAAGGATGTGGATTTTTGTTGTTGTTCTTATTTTAGTAACCTTAAGATCTCTAAATTTATTTTGGAAATAATTAATCTTATTTTCTTTGAATTGTGTAACACATTCGGCCATTTTATGCCAAATATCATGTGGATTGCTAGTATTTTCAAAGTAATGAGATGCATTGGGTCCATAGGTCTTTTTTCCACAAGCTGACTTTAGATGATCTTGCTTGAACTACTATTTAGTAGTCATAAGCAGTAAATAGTGATCTGAATCTTTTTGTTGATGCCCATTGTTGCAGAGAGACAAGGTCTTAAATACTGTTTTGCAAGGAGAGACAGCACAAAGCCTGTGCCTTTCTAAAATCCTACAGACGCTTTTAAGTTAGATCTTTGACGCTGTATAGTCCCGTGGTGGCCATCAGCTTGCAAATGGATTTTGTTTTATAGAGTATAAGACAGCAAGGATGTTGTTTGTAACTGCATCCATTATGTATGAAAATAACTAGAAAATACACTGGGCCAAGTCCAGAAGTTGCTTTTGGGAGAAGAAAAGAAAAACTGACATTTTAGGATAACTGATGTTTTAAAACAGGCTTCAGAATTGACTCTGTCTACATCTAATGATCAGTACTGCCTTTATAAGGGCTTAACTTTCACCTTTTTTTAGTGTTGAAAATGATTTATTTTTTATTCCTTCGAGCATCTCCTTCCTTTACCTTAGTTTTGTTATTCACATTATGTGGCCTTGGTACTTCCCAGGTGAGGTGTGTATGTGATGATCCTCCATGCATTTCCCTTCCTACGTCACCCTAATCAGCTCAAGCAGAGGTTTGACTTTCACTCTCATCTGTGAGAAAGTTACGATAGACTGGGGTCAGCTAACACGCGCTGGCTAATCCTGACCCTGCCTCAATTGCTCATTCTAAATTCGACAAAACCAGGGGACCAAATCATTCAGTCTTACCTGAGCCAAAATCCCAGCGAGGCCAACTAAGCCTTGGAAAAGTGTGGGAGGTTGCGGCACTTTGCTCCTGAGTTGCAGCTGTTGTATAAAGGTGTTCACTAATTAGGAGAAAAGGAATCCAAAGCCCAGTTGTTTCTTTACCGGAGCTGTGATGCAGACTCCTCATATTCTGCTGTTTCTGCCTATGGGCTTGTTTTACTGAAATTGTACTATCATTTTTTCCCCCCCTCTCTTTTTCCCCCCCTAGACTGGCAGATAGCTACTCTAGCTTTGCTGTTGGGTGGTGCTGCCATCATTCTCATCGCTTTCCTGGTTGGGTTGATCTCTATCTGCGTGGGATCTCGGAGGCGGTTCTACAGACCAGTCGCAGTCATGCTCTTTGCTGCAGGTAAGCAGATTACTGGCACCATTATGAAAATTTCATGAGAGCAGCCTCACTTTTGTGAAGGAAGACATGCCTTGTTCTGCATACTAATTCAGAGGCATTTGGTTTACTTCTGTGTTAACTCCGGTGAGGTTTTTCAGGATACCGGTTCTGTACAGCATTAATCGTTTTTGCAGTTGCACATATTGGTTCATAAACAATTATTTATTTGCATTATATTTATTGTTTTGTGACATACATGCAGCAGGGGAAACTACAGAGGATAAATCTCAAAGTGCTATTTTTAGGCTGTGTCTTTGTGCTGCTTGATGTCCCCATTTTCGTTCTTCTTCTGTTATTTTAATGTCCTTGCTTTTAGAATTTTAAAACAGGAAAATTAATGCTCAAATGTGAACCCTTGAAGCCCTACGTGTGAAAATAAATAGGATTATGTTGCAAGGTGTTTATGTACGCCTCTGTGCCATGAGGAATTCATTTTATTGTGTCAGCTTGCTTACTTAGTTATTAATTTACTAAGCTGTCACAATGCAGTCCCTGTTTGGTTTTAAAAACATGAAAATGGAACAGTTTATATAGACTATCACAAAATCTTAAGGGAGACCTATGAATCTGAATTGTCTGTAAGACTGGTCCAGTGAGGTATAATTACAATATCAAATCATTTCCTTTTGTACATTCTGGTGTTTTGGGGCTTAGTCAGCACCGGTGTTTCTGTTTCTCCTGAGACTCACCGAGCATGGTTCGCCTTCATCCTGTCACTCATTTCTGCATTGGAACCCGGAGCTTAAGCCCCTTCAGGTAGCACGTAATGAAGAGGATGACGGAACCTAGTCTTCGGGATGTATTAAAAAAAAGCCACTTACAAGGACGGGTGCAGAATTTGCAGGGTATTGAGGACTGAAACAAAGCTCCGGGGAAGGCTCCTGCTGCCCCCTGCTGTAACGATACCTTGATTGAGCCGCAGCTCTTTAAGATGCACTTTTATTTGCTCAAGAAATGTTGGTAGGTTGTATTTCACTTGCTTTTAGGAAATGAATGCAACCTTGGATCGGATTTCCTGAGCGGAAATCGTATCTTTTTGTTCTATGCGTGGGATTGCTTGCTAGGTTGAATGAATAAAGGCACTGGTGCCATTATATTAAAATTTAGTATTAATTCTGAGGTTATAAAGCATGCTGGGCAGTTAACTTTGGAAATGGGATTATTTAATTTCTGTAGTGATTCCTTATTTGGATTTTGACTTAATTTCTTGTAACAATGTGTTGTAATTTAGTGTATGGCTGAACAATTACTGTCTTGCCATACTGCTCATATAGTATATAGCGAAGTTTGTACTAAAAAAAAAAAAAAAGAAAGCAAAAAAAAAATCGTCAAATCCCACTGTTTTTCTTAATGCTTAATCTATTTTCCTCTGCATAAAAGTAGTTCTAGTCTTTACTACAAAAGTTAGGGAGGAAGGGAGGTTTAAAGCTTACTTGGGTCAAAAAAGGAAAATACCTTGGTGCTTTATCTCATGAGTGGTGTTCACCTCTTTCCTTTGCCTCTGTGTGCGTGTGTATATGCACATGTATTTTAAGTAGCCATGACCTGAAGCATATAAGAAGAAGAGAGATGATGAGGCCAAGACAGCCTACCCCATTCTTCTTCATTATCTGGCAATTCTGAGGAGAATCCTTTTTGGGACTTGATGCTGACATTGTTAGTGTCATTTGCTACAGATATTGCCTTTGATGTCAGCTATTTTTAGAGGTGAATATGGACTGGCATATCTGGGAAGAATTATGGAAAAAGTCTTCTACTGAAAAGCAGAAAGTCAAGATTGCGGCACAGTGGAGTTTGTGACTTATGCATCTGTCCATGGATTCAAACCTTCACCTGTGGATTTCGCAGAAGATCTTTGAGGACAAAACCTGCCCCAGCCTGTGAATCTGCTGACAAGACCAAGTATTCTGTATGACTCTGGTTAGGAGTCTACCAGCTGCCTCTGCAAGAAGGACATAGGATGAATTGCCAGAGATATTTAATGATCTGTGTGAGTGTCAGGTAGAAAACATCACTGTGTGTGAGAAAGTTAAAAATGGAAAAGTGGTTTCCAGGCACTTTAGAGTCAAAACAGTTGGCTCCAGGTGTTTTTTTTCTTCTAGTTTTGATTTTTTTTTGTTTTGTTTTTTTCTCAGCTTCAGATTTCCGTTAGCGACTCTGTAGGTGAGGAAGAAGATTGACTGACTAGGACTGGAAGACATAAGAAAGCAAAGGGACAAAAAGATAACACAACCTAGGTACTGAGAATAAGCCAGCAAGTGATCAACAGATGTGAATGTGTTTAAAATACGTACTGTCAGCTCTGTCTAATGGGGAGAGGGACAGAAATACCGCAAGTAATGGAAAAATGTGCAGCAGTTGCAGGACACTCTTGTCACCTTGGCTTATACAGCTCTTCCCAGCATTTTTGGTCTAGTGGAGGTCACTAGTTTACGTACTTGCTGGGGCATCTTAGTGCTCATGAACCAAAACTGTCCCTGAAAGCTGCATCCTCAAAAATACAAGCTTACAAACTTGTCAGTGTAGGAGTCTCATGATGTGGTTACCAGATAACTGAGTGCTAACTGAGCCTTAATTTAGGGGTAGAAAGAGGAAGTGCAATTGTTGAAAGTCCATAAAAGCAAACAAAAAAGGAATTTAAAAGACATTTGCCTTCTGGGGCTATGTTTCAACAATGTTTGGAAGAATAGCCTGTTGAGGTTAGTAAGCTTTTAACACATTTTACAGGATGCTTTTACATGTAAGCTAGGGAAACAGTGGCTAAGTGAAAGTATTAGAGGTGAGAGAGTAAAAAAAATGATGGCAGACAATATTTGGAGAATACTTAGAGGATTTATCTTTCCATTCTGACAGAGAGTCAAAGCACAGTCTGCCTGGATTGCATCCTGAGTTCTGTGCTATTACCTATTTTCATAATGATGGGGAAGACAGCATAAAAGTCTACTTGTCAGATTTTACAGTGAAGCTAGAAAAAATTGCAGATACATTGGAGGACAGAATCTGATTTTGAGAAATTGATAGGATGGTCTGGAAAACTAGGATTGACTTCAGTAGGATGTAGTGCAAGTTGCCTACAGGGCAGCAAAAAGAGTCATAGCATCAAAGAAGTAATGATAGGAAAGATACTCTGTAGGTCACGTAGTCCAGCCTTCTTGTTGACGCAAGAAAATCGCTAACAGTAGGTCAATCAGCTGCAGCTTTGGCTGGACCAGTCTTGAAGAACTCCAAGGATGAAGATTCCACAGCCTCTCCAAGCATGTTGTCCTGGTGCCATACTACCCTCCTTATGATATTTCTTTCTTTCCTGATGTCCATCCTGAATTTCTGAAAGTGAGATTTGTGTCCGTTGCTGTTATCTTAGGTTGCCTGACACTGCACAGAGGAGATGTTGCTTTTTTTTTCTGTTTTTGCTGCAGTTACATTTTCGGGTAACTGTAGGCTGGTTTGAAATAGGTCCTTATCCACCTTCTCATGAGTCTAAAGAAACCTAGCTTCCTCATCCTCCTCTTAAGGATGATTTGCTCTAGGATTCTGATTATCTTGGCAGCTCTTTGGACCCTTGTCCTTAGTTGGTGAATCCATGTTGGCTACCGATTGCTGCTTTGTTCTGCATGTGCTTGGTGGTGGACTCCAAGAGGATGTACTCAGTAATGTTTCCAGGGATTGAATTGAGGCTGACCAGCCTATAATTCTGTGGATTTTTCACTTCTAGCCTTTTTAAAGATTCACACAACATTAACCATTTTCCATTCATCTGCATATCTCCTGATCAGTGTTTTTGCGTAGGTGATAGGGAGCCCAAGATCACATTGGCCAACTCTTTCATCATCATTGGGTCAATTCCATCTGTCCCCATAGATACGGGTGCAAATCTAAGTCATCCCTAACTTGCTCCTGCACTGCTGACACCCTCCCAAACCATGCCACTTAGAGTTTTTGGAGAAAGTGTCATGGTGCATCATCTGTCACTAGTCTGGCTTTCCTGTCCATCATTATATAAATATGTTGTCTGAACTACATTTTGCAACTAATGCACCTGTGGAAATCCTTCTTTATTACCCTTTTTGCCATTTCCCAGCTTAACGTTGGGCTCCAGCTGGGCTTCAAACTTCCTGACTTTCTATCTAAGTATCAAAACAGTGCTTTTATACTCCCCTCTCATTGTCTGTCCTTGTTTCCTGCTCTTGTGTGCCCCTTTTCTTGCACATTCGTTGAGAAACTCCCTGTTTGACCAGCTGGGCCTCCTGCTGAAATTCCTGGCCTTCCTGTGTAGCAGGATGGTCTGTTCTTGAGCTAACAATATTTTCGAAATCAGCACGGACCCTCTTTCTCTTCATGCTGCTTCCCAATTAATTGCACAGGTTGTATTAAGGACAAACAGCTTCCTAGTTAGCAGTTGCACGTGTGTTAATCTTTGAAACTGCAGCTGAGCAGGAGGAATGGTGTAGAGAACAGAAATACAGAACTCACTAGACAGCACCATTGCTTTAATAAATATAGAACAATTAGAAAGCCACATTGTAAGTTTTTCTGGACAGCAAAACTGTTATAGTCAAACATTTGAGCAAGGAAAAAAAGATTATATTTTCCTAGTTTTAAAGCGTTTGTTGTGATTTTTGCATATTTAATATGGTGAGCACATATAATTGTATATATTTTGTGTAAATGAACAGAACTGGTATTCTTGTTCGTGTGCAATTGCCTTGCAAGCATCATAGTGCTAGTCATAAAAATGAGTCTAAACTTGAAGTGAATATTCTAGTTTGAGATGACTAGTCTTTTTTGAGTAGCATTTTGAAGTGGAGCATCTTTTTTTAAAGATTTCTTTTGCAGACTTTTTTTCTGCAGAAGAAGGCTAGCTCTTTTCAAGAAAAGTCATACATACACTTCCTATAAGCAGGTCAAAATAGCATGAAGTTCCTTTAAATTCATTGGAAGCAGATCAGTAGTTGCAAGTATTGGTTTTAACACCTTTTTTGGGTCATAGTGGTCATTTTTCATAACTTCGCTAACTGTTGTTTCTAGCCTACACAGGTCCCTTCCCACTTTATAGGGAGCAACAATGATGAGAGGCAAAAAAAGTGCAAATCAATGGCAATGTTATGCAGTGTAGTTGTTTCCACTGCCCAGTTGCTGCCGGCACTTTCTTTGAGTTTTTCGGTAGCGTAGCTGGGCCAGTAGTAGCAAAAGCAGGAACCCTCACTACAAAAGTCTAAAATGCCTGTTGTGGGTGTTGCTCCTTTAGCCACACGTTCCTCTTCCAACAGAATCCCTCTTTTGTTTTGTTTTGACAAGTCCAATCTGTAAATTAAAAGTCAGCATACTTCATGTGTTAGATTGAGGGAAGATGGAGAGCTTCCATGGTTGGCACTTGACGTGCGCACAACGGAGCAATTCCTGTGTTGACTCAGCAGAGATGCTGCAGCCCCAGTTCGGGAAGCCACTGAAGAACTTGCTTATATCCGTTCATCTCAGGAAATCCTTTTTGACTTTGAATGGTCTTAAAGATGTGTCTGAAAGCTGAGCATATGTTCAGGTATTTTTGAGTGTAATGATGCTCTCATTATACAGAATTGGAATGCATAATCTTTTCATAAGTGTAGGCGCTTCCTCTAGTGTACCCTGTCAAAATTTCTCCAGTGTTATGCAGTATTTTGTGAGCTGGCACGCAAAAAATATATTAAAATGGAATAACACGAAGTAACACTTCAATAACTTTGGGATTAAAAAAATCCTGTGGATTTTAGTATCCACATCAGAAAATCCACTATGCAAACATTATTCAGATTGCCAGTCTCAAGTAAGAGTCCAAAGACTAGCCTGTAGGCTAAGTGGACGGGGAGGGGAGAACTTTCCCATGAGTGTTTTGTAAAGTGTTATCACCAAGGATGTGTAGTGAACATTGGAAATCGTTTCCCCATACCAGTCCCCATCCAGAGGACAGGAGAGCGTTAGTCTCCGGAGCTAATGAAAGGTGCCAGTTTGACAACACTAAAGAGTGCGTGTGGGACTTAAAAGGCAAATGAGAGATTTTGAGTGTGCAAAGTGTTCAAGCAATAGGAGAATATAATTAATGTTATTTTCCTGTCATTTCTTAGTGAAATTTCAGAAGGGCTTCTGTAGTCCAAAGCAGTCTTCCTTTCTGTTGTCCACTGGCATTTTATATTGGCTCTGGCTTTACAACAATTCTCTAAATAGCATTCATTCTTCTTACGATACCTAATAAAGTGTAAAAAATGACCCAGTCGGTGTTAAAGAAAGTAGTTATTGTGGCATTACATTGCATACCATTGAACTTTCATCAGCATATGTCTCAGGCCTGCAAATACTTAAGCACGTGCTTAACTTTGTGGATGTGCCCACCGTGACTGTAATCTAGGGGCTGGGGTAGCTTGCAGAGGCAGCCACGTGCTGAAGTCTTTACAAATCGCTAGTGTAAAATGCTGGAAGGGAGCATTGCCATAAGGCCGTATCATATATTTGAGGGGCAAAAAGGATGTTTTGTACATTCCCCTGATGTTTTGTCCTTTGTGGGTGGCAGAACTAGAGGCCTTCATCATACAGCTTGTTCATGTCTTCAAACCAAGTGTAATTTTCACCTGCTTACCTTGGAAACTCTTGTCACAATTTTCTGTTAACAGTGCGCCTGAATTTAAAAGAGAATGGATGCCGATTAAACTGAAATCTTCCTGTGAAAATTGGGGTTTTTCATCTGTGTATTTTCCTTTTCAGGTTACTGTATGTGGGTTTTTTTGATGTAGCACAATAATTAACAGGTTTGCTGAATTCCACACGGCAGACGCGTGTATCAGGCTGCAGATCTGGCTCTGTCAGAGACAGTGCTGTAGAGAGTAATGATTTTAAGCTTTTTACTACCTTGGATTTGATCTGTCTTGTTAGCTTTTTTTCATCATGAGGCATTTCTGACCCACCCCCTGAATTCGTAATATATGGCAATGTTTTGCCAGTTGGAAGTTTAGTGACTGATCAGACTTTATAGATTCCTTGGTATTCTGTGTAACAATATCATTAATTCTGATTACAGTACACAGCAATGCATATGAAAAATGTAATTCAGTGAGTCTCTACTGAACATAAATATGTATCAACTACTACAATGAATTATTTCTAGGCTATTAAATTATTTGATTCTGAGCTATATTTCTTAATATTTGTTTATTCTTGCTTCTCATTTTGACTTATTTATAATGGCTATAGAACAAGTGTTCGTTTATTCTTGCTTCTCATTTTGACTTATTTATAATAGCTATAGAACAGGTGATCTTAGTTTTGTTATTGTGGAAGGAGTAATGACTGCAAACCGACATACAAAGGAGAGACAGAAAAGAACTGGGAAAGGATTGCTTTCATTGTTTATTTCATGGACACCTGAAAGATCATCATTATACCATATAGCAACAACATTTGTTCATCAAAGAGGGAATATGGAGGAACTGCTCTGTTCTCTGTCAATGAAATGAGGGTGATTTTTTCTTCAAAAAGAGCAGTACTTACAAGCTAAAAATGCGCCAAGAGCATTTTAAATGTGAATTTTAGTTGCGTGATGTTTTCCTCGTTTTATGGAAATCAATTAAGACTTCTTCTGACATTTGTTGGTTTTTTTTTCTTTCAGTTGTTCTTCAGGTCTGCAGCTTAGTCCTTTACCCAATCAAGTTCATCGAAACGGTCAGCTTGAAAATATACCATGAGTTCAACTGGGGCTATGGCCTGGCTTGGGGCGCAACTATATTTTCATTTGGGGGTGCCATTCTTTATTGCCTGAACCCTAAGAACTATGAAGACTATTACTAGGATCGTTTAATGGAAAGAAAAATAGCAAAAGGATTACCCCATCTTTTCTAACTCACAGTTTTTTTAGAACACTTGTGGAGCACCAAACAGTCTGCTCTGTTGATAAAATAGCCTTTGCCTTTTGGGTGTGAACACTATAACCAGCTTTTCCAACCATTTAAAAGAACTGCAAACACTAGGATTGCTGATCTTACATAGGCAGATGCTGCAAGCTGCTGATACATAAGCTTCATTTTTCCTGACAACACGCAAAAGGATCTACGTGACACCAATCATTGTGAGAAAACTAGTTGGAATGAGAATGCAACGCCAGCATCTGCTATTGCCTTCAGGGGAGCAGCTGGTATAGGCTCCATTTAGAAGTTTCCCTGTATCATAGAGGATTCAGATGTCCGATAAGCAGGCAATGGCATCTTGTACAATAGGCTGTGTTGGCCCCTTGTTACTTGCTCAAAAAAGCTCTTAAGGAATTAGTTGCAAGCCACTGTGTTGAGGGCAGTGAATGTAACTGGTTAATGACTTGTCTGATATCTGCATTCAACAGTCTTCTGGGAGAATAATAATTAAAAAAAACCCAACAAGCCACTAACCGCACAGGATTTCATGAATTGGTAATCGACATCACTGTGCCAGCTGTAGCAGATTGTTGAAGGATGTCCAAACCCGGAGGCATGTGCTTCTGACTGTGTAGTTGGAGGTTGTCTCAGCTCTGAGTATTTTGCTGGGAGGGTGGAGGTAAGGGGGGGTAGAAAAAGACCTGATCTGTCCCTGAGGCATCTAAAATGCATGAATGAATTGCAGTTGTCCTAAATACCTGTTTAACTTCATTAAAAGAATGCATATGGAACAAGTTCAGTTATATTTTTGAAAGATATTTGTTAGTATAAATGAATATATATAGTACAAATATAAATGCAGAGGGAGAGAGACAATTCGTCTTAAAATTGTAATATGAGCTGTGATGCAGTGGTTAAAATACTAACTTTGTACACATTCTTGAGAGTCTTGGATTGGTACCCCCAATTTTGGCAGTTGTTGCAAAATAAACATAAAATGGTTTGTCTTCTGTATATGGCCTTGTACAGACTCTGTGTTATGGGAAATGCCTAAAAGTTCCATCAAGTTAAGGTAGAACTGGATGAAATAACTATTTGCTATTCCATGTGTAATCTAGTAATTACTAAAAATTGTTTTCGAAGGCTGTTGTAATGAAAAAACTGCCATTTTTTAAAAATCTGAGTAGGTCGCAAGTGTCTCTGATCATCAAGAATGCAGCTGAGACCCCATCATGTCCATCTTAAAGCATTAGCACTGCAGGAGGTAATCTCTTGTTTATAAAAGCTGAGTTTACAATGGATCGTCTGATGATTATGTACATCTAATTACTCCTTGCTTAGTATGTTTCCCACTTAAAACATCCAGAGACTGTACACATGAAGTGAAACCCAAGATAAAATAGGGAGCACTTTTACATGAACTTAATCCGCATCACTTTTATTTTTGTTTATGATTTGCTTATTTGGATATTTTCAATTAATTATGAGCATATTTTTATACAATTCTAATCTTTAGAAATAACTATTTTTTTTAATGGAGAAATTTAAAATATATTCTATGTGAACCTCTGCAGAAGCAGGTATGCTGGGGTTGCACATCCACCTCTATACCGATGGTTTTGCTGGTGCCATGGAAAAGGCTGCTGAATGACTCGATGTTGAGACCGCATCTACAGTGTTAATGCCTGGGCCACCGTTCCCAGGGCGCAGAGGTTCTGCGGCCACCGTGGGACCACAGGGCTGCCTTTAGGGGGTTGTTGTGAAAGTATTGCTGACGTACGGAGATGGTTTATAAAACTCTGGGGCTCTCGAGTTAAATCTTTACTGCCATGGCAGAATATTCCGTGTCAGCAGTCTTTCCAGGACCAGTGGTGATTAATTAGATTAGACGGAGCAAAATGATAGCTTGACTTGGAAGGGATTGTATGGCAATGCCTGGAGAACAAAAAGGATGGGAGGAAAAATTATGTCTACTTGTTTCACAGGCGCCAGAGAGCACTTGTAACTCTCCTTTTTTCCCTGAGACTGACTTAAGGCGGATATTCAGTATATAGTTAACTCTGTATCTTTCTGAACAGCTGTGTAGTTCTGCTTTTATTTAGCAGCATGGAGAACATTGTAGTTTGGCATGGGAATTAGGTTAACGTAGAGAAGCCCACTGTGAGAAGATGTCTGTACCTTTCTAGGAGAACAGTATTTTGGTGCTGACATTGCGCAGCACTTTGCCTGTGCTGACAAGAAGGTGCAGTGCTGAACCCATATCATTTCTACTAATTTATCAAGTAGTTTTTCTTTATGTAGAGTTTGAGTGGAAACAAACGTCAGGCCTAAGGCATATGCAAACTAACGGCATGCACTCTGAAAGTCACCCGGCTCTTAATATGAAAGATGTTCAGGCAAAAAAATCTACAAACGTGAATGCCTAAAGACAAGGTTCTTCATTCATATTTGAGTCAGAGATCTGATTTTCAGTCTCGACACCTGCTTTTCCTCTTGAAGATAATGCAGTCTATTACAACTCTCAAACTCCTCAGGTCCTTTGCGTTCGGGTATCTAGTATTGGTTTAGGTACCTACCTTTAGCTTAGGTTGCTGCTACCATTTCTTTTTTTTCCCCCTTACCACTGCCAATTTCGGCAAGCATTCTGTTTCTCAGCACTGAACTAAAAGTAAATACGGCATTACGCTGATTTTTTTTCCAGCCACAAAAAAGATACATATCTGTGTCTTGACTGTAAGTACGACAAATCCATCATTTTGTACGTTGTGCTTGTGTCATGCCACCATTATTTCAGTTATTTGGTTTTATCTCACTGGCAGGATGATTCTCTCACACAACAAATCCACTTTTTTTTCTTCCAAATATATATTAATAAATATATATATATAGCAAACTTGCAAGCAGGGCTAGTTATTTGTATTTTTTAAGCTTAAAGTATACCGTCCGGTGCTGACAAGTACCTAGCACCTCTTCTGGATTTCTTGCACAACTTCGTTTAGCTTTTGTAAATTTTAAAAACAAATATAGAGACACCTATGTGTTTGAAATATAAATGATATATATGGATTAGCATGTAACTGTATATTATTAAACATGCAATGAACTGGCTGGTAAGTGAAGTCTAATCTTATGGCTAGCAATGTAATTTATTCAGACTGTATTTTTGTACAGAGCAGTGCACACTAACCTATTGCCTCTGTGTCCTCTATAATGCCTAAAACTGTGCCTAGAAATTTCATTTCTGTCTTTAAAGGAAAAAAAAAAAAAAAAAGACAACTAAATGCTTCATGTTGTTGATGGTTTTTCTGATGTTGTTCTTTATTTATTTTTGAAAAGTGTATGGTATGTTTATTAAATGAATCCATCAAAATATGGTTTGTTTTAAATGGTCATTGTTAGCAGGGAAAGACCTTTTTTTTTTATCAAGACTTTTAAGTTTGCAGTTTTAATACCATTTCTGCATTTCACGATTTTTGTAGCTTACATAAAGTTATATGTGAAAAAGTAACTGAAATAAAAAAAAATTGTTACACTAACCAAGTGTGCCTGTTTTGCTCCAAGTGGAATATATATGTACGCAGCTGAATCTGGCCCTGGCTTTCTGGTGGGCAGGCTGAGAAGGAACAGTCTGCTTAGGCTGATGAATATGCTGGTATTCAGTTACCATGCTAAAGGATTCTTATCAAAATACACAGGGGGAGAAAGAGAGAGGTGTAAGATCTTGCTGATGGAACCCCTCCCTCTCACCTGGCCATAGAACAGGTGTCTGGGTGTCACAGAGCCCATACGGCCTTTATAAATATGCAAGTAATTGTCACCTCAGAAAACCAAATTGCTTTTAATGTGGTAAATAACAAGGCCATGTGTTGAAACAGGAATCTATACTGAGCACCTTGTTCCAGTGGGGGAATTTATTCATTATATACAGGTTTCTTTTTTGCAATAACATTTTTCCATTTTGATTCTGAAAGCTGGGTTACTTTTCACCTTGAAAAAATCCAGATACTGGTTTTGAACCTGAAACCTGGTGTTGCAAAAAATGGAAAAGCATGTTTAAAACACTAAGGACGTGATACTCCGTGTTGTTTCGACTGGTAACGTACTGTCATCCTCTGCATGGCTGGGTGCATCTCAGGTGAGCAGGCAGCAGTGTGAAGAGGGCTGCCAGCAGAAAGAGATAGGAGAATTGAGGGGAGAAGCCTTGGCTTCAGTGGACTACTGCAGTGAGCGAGTACAGCACGAGGGTGGGGTGCACAGAGTGGAAATCAAGTAATGGAAAAGGAATTCAGAGCCAGGGAGTGAGTATGATGGGTGTCAGGGAGCAGGGGAGGAAGGATGGGGCGGGGGGGGGGGGGTGTCTGAAGATTTGTTTTCTTTTGGACTGCAAGCACAATGAGGGAGGAAGTTCATAGGGAACGAGGGAACTATGACCTTGCAGCCACTGGGGACTGAGGGAGCAAGCCAGAGGTGATGGAAGGCATATTTCTTGAAATCTGCATTAAAATACTGGATGTCGTGGGTATGGCTTTAAAGGGCGTATGTCCCAGGGGTTTGACTTGGGCTTAATGCCCAAATTTTAGGTCATCTGGGTGCCTACATGTTGGCACAAGGTCAGAGGGACCCACAGGCTTACCAGGGGAAGGAACTAAGCGTAGTGTGAGGGTGCCTTACTCAAACCTTGTCTATCCAAACGAGCTGAATGACAGGAGCACTGGCCTGGCGGGCATAAGCTGGCATGCCCTCGGTGTACCACAGACGTCCCAGCACACTTGACAGTCTTGAGCAGCATCTCACAATGTATTTGGTATCCGCCATAGAAGTAGGCCTGCACTCTGCTGCTGGACCAGATGGAGTGCAGCTGGATGTACGGCACATTGTGAACAAAGAAATGTGTGGAAGATGGTATATGAGCCCAAGTCTGTTCCTACCAAAATGCAGTTTGAACATGAGCAAGCCAAAGAGTACTGTGTGGAAACAAATGGTTTGAGGTCTGCAAGTTATGCTGAAAACTCCAGTGTACAAACTCAGGCAAATACAGCCAAAGCAAAACTCTTGGGTACTTTACAAAATCTGTTAAGTTGATATTTTGGTGTTCTGTCTGTGGACAGGGAGTGGTAGCCGTATGCTTGCTTGTTCTGTATCTTGGGAGGAATACCTCCCAAATCAACGTTTTTGTGTTAAACGTATAGATGCAGTTGGATTTTGGAGATACAGAAGAATTTTCTGCTGTGTTCGTGATTTCCTGGCACCCTCTTGATGGAAAGCAGTACTCTTGGGCTTTTCCAGCAGGCAGTATCTTTGAAGAAGACTTTAAATCTTCCAGGTATCTGAAAAAGCTGAGTGTTTGTCTGGAATTTGATGCGACAAGCATTGCAATCTACAGGCAGGCTGAGTTTTGTGATTTTTCTTTCATTCAGTTAATACTTACACCAATTTTTCTGATTTGTGAGGAGAAACACTGGGTGCAGGCAACCAGGTGGAAAACAGTAGTTCAGTGTCTCATTAAGAGCAGGGTTTGTACGTAATTCCTCTACAATAAACCAAATGGGTCTGCAATGCCATAGGCCATTGCTTACTCTTAGAGTGACTGGTTTGATTGGTATATAGAAACTCATAGTTTCTCTGAGGAATGTATGAATTGTTAGTGAGCGAAACACAGGCATCCAACTAAGTTTTCAATTGTAATAGCAAAATCACAAAAGGTATATTCAACAGTATCTGCTACCCGCTGTTGCTTATTTTGCTTCTCCAGCCTTCCTTTCTCCGTCCCTTTTCTTCTGCTTTTTCAGGCACATGATATCATACTATTGAACTATCAGATTTGATACATAAATAAATTAATATGTTAGGCCTGGCACTGCAAGAGAATATCCAAATGCACACAGCTAGACAGCAGGTGTTCATGGTGGACAGGAGCCCAGGGCATGTTATCGCTGATGATGGGGTCATCTTGGTGGAAGCAGCATATCCTAGGCCAGATGAATGGTGACTTCTGTGTTTCAGGAACTGTATTTGAGTTGGGTTCGGTTCCTGACTGCAGTGTAGATCCTCTGCCTTGCAGCCTCCTCCCCCTCACCTGTGAGAGGGAAGGTAATAATTCGGCACCTCTCTGTAAAAGATGCTGAGGAGTGATACGGCTGAAACACCTAAGTATGAGTACTGGGACAGGCTGCAGAACTGTTTTGTGTATCTGATTATAGTTACTGTAGTGGTACCACGTATGTTATGTGACACAGAAGAGGTTGTACAACAGGGCAGCAGAGAGAGGAGTTGTCTGTTTAACTTTTGTACTCTGGATGGGATCTAATCCTCTTCTGAAAGGAAACTGACCTTCCCATGGGTCGACCAGGCATGCTTGACATGGTTAAGGTTTTGGAGTTCAGGGTAAAATGAACAAAGAGAGAGTGAGTGCACAAGTGAGCAGTAAACAGGGAGCCTGTTGTCCCACGTCAAGGTGAGAGACACCTGGGAGAAGTAAGTGACCTTCCTGCATGCAGAAGAAACAGACCCAGAGCCGAGCTTCAAGGGTAACAAATACTAAAAGACTCCCAAAAGATCTGTAGAGTTAGTTTCAATTCCCTTAGAGGTGATGGACCGCAGTCTGGGTTTGGAGGCTTTTCTCAGCTCAAGCCCTGAACACATTCCCACCGAATGTAAGCTTCCTGCGATGCTTTTGCCCTTGTGAGGGCCTTTGGTCACTACATACCTTCTGAGCATCTCTGTGTAGGGTACTGTGCACCATAACTAAAACCCTGTCCTGAAGGGAGATGTGGCCCACTGTGCAAAGAAACTTAAGCTGGTCAGGACACGGTGGGATTTGGGATGGTCCTCAGTCCTGCCACAGTTCAAGACTAGGTGCAGACAGCCGTGTTTCTTGGTGAATACGAAACTAGCTGTAACTGAGATAGATTGTAACAGTACAGCAGAGTACAAAAGAATTTCTGCAGTAGCAGACAAGCCTTGGTATATAACAATGATGAAT
Source organism: Fratercula arctica (assembly GCA_947846985.1). Taxonomy (NCBI): domain Eukaryota; kingdom Metazoa; phylum Chordata; class Aves; order Charadriiformes; family Alcidae; genus Fratercula; species Fratercula arctica. The sequence goes on along the minus strand of CANTUZ010000001.1, from coordinate 90,971,711 downwards.
GGATTCATAAATGCCTTCCTAAATAAGAGGAATATTTTCTGAGTGACTCAGAGCTGCTGTGGGCCTAAATATTACCTTTGTCTCCAGGTTGCTGTTCTAAGAGCTATTGCCAGAGGCAGAATCAGAGCCATTATCTTAAATTATTTTCAGTGAGAAAAAGTCATGTTTTTTTCTCAGAGAATTTTATAATATTAGAATTATTTAAAATACTTAAATGTATTCAGGTTGTGAAACTTCAACTTTTTAAAAATAATTTCTTAGCTGCTACATCTGGTTTAGGTTTTGGGTTCTTTTTTTCCCTTTCAACTGCTTATCTATTTTTCTCATCAATAGGAAAAAGAAAGCTAAAATATTTGAGCCACTTGGAAGTTAAGGGAATGGGAAAGCAAGGCTGAACATTATACTTATCTTGAAGTAACAGGACTAGGGAGGACCAATTTCAGCTCCATCAGCTGATAGCTCAGTAATGAAAATGTCTGGTGACATGTCTAATGAAGAAATGAAATGAATAGCAACCGAGAAATGTGGCCCCTCTTTCCTACACACAGAAACTTTATTTCCATCTGTTTCCGCCTCTTCCCTTGATGCTACAAGAAAAGAAACAGTTACTTCAGGATTTGTCCTGGTTATCATCTTTTGAAGTAAGTATGCCTGTTGTAAAGCTGTATAACAAAGTACTTGTTAAACTAATATCAAGAATTTGTAATGGAAATGTTTAGAATACCTAATTTCCAAGGCCTAATTGGAAGCAACTTAAATTATTACATCAATAAAGTTTGCTTGAGGGGAAGCCAAAAGGGATCCATGTAATGAAATAAGAAGCCTTAGCTGGAGAAAATTATTTTCACTGCAGAACGTCTGAAAAGCTTTGCAGCTGTTGGATTAAAAGAAAAACTACTGAATTATTCTGAATTTTTTAACACATGGACATTTTAACAGAAAAGATCATGCAACTTGCAAAAGGAACAGGCAAAAAGAAGCTGAGAAGAGCGTGAACAGATTGCACTCCATTTGTTTGAAAACAACGCCTTACCTGACTGAAGTGCAATGCCATTATACTCCCTACCAAACATCTTGTAATTCTAACACGCGTATTTTTATGGCTGTTATTAAAGCTGTAAGAGTGCGACAACATGGTGGTTTAGGCCTCAGGTTTTAAAATCCTAGTTCTCTTGGGAACTGGAGGTGCAAATCCAGACTACACTCAGCTCATGCCTTCATCCTGCCTGTGACGCTGTTTGCGGCTTGCGATTCTCGAGTCCCATGGACAAAAGCTAAGGCCCAAGATTTTGACTGTCCTGTGTCTAAACAAAAGATGTCTTTGCGGCAGATGTGGGAACAGGGCCTGGGAGGGAGCCATTTCAATTTTCTTACAAATTCTCCCTCTGTCCCTGCAGTTATACTCAGACCTGTGCGTGTCTGTGGGAAACGACTCTCCAAAGCAGAGGGGTGGGCAGTCCCTCACCGCCGTTACTGAAGGGCTTCGGCCCGCTGCTCTCACGCATCTGATTTTTCCCTGCTTGAGTCATGTGCATAAAGAGGAAGATTTGTGTGCATAAAATGTGAGTAAGTAATGGTGTAACCAGCTATGCTGGTGTTGGCTGACCAAGTCCCAACCTCTTCAAAAAACATTGAAATTGTCACTAGGTGGGCAGGACTCTGGTGCACGTGTGTGTCTGTAATAAGTGACCTACACTCACACAGGCAAAATATTCTCAGGAAATAAATTGTATTATAATGTTGGCAGGGAAGGATACGTAACTCCTATCCGAGACTGATTCTGTATACAGAGAAATGGAATACCATCAAACACACATACATGCTTTCAACGCTTAAGTTTAAAAAATCAGAACATATATTCTAGAATCTATATATACATTCTAAGATGCTGTTAATGCTATTACTTTTTAGCAGAGCTTAACAGAAGACAAAGTAGGTGGCCATCTTGGTAAGAAATTAAGAACAGGGAGGAAAAAAATGAGGATCTCATAAAAAGCTAGCAAGCGTTAAAGTTTCATTACTAATGGACTACACACCTTTCCCACAGTAACTGGCAATTGGAGGTGGTTTTCTCAAATTCAGATTTTAATGAGGAAGTTTTCTTGCTCATCAGGTAAAGTTTAAAGCTAACATTGCTTTGCAAACTTTATTTTCTGAGAGTTCTGAATAGATACAGGTTAATTAATTGCTTACAGTAAAGCACTTCACACCTCTGATTCAGTTTTGTGGGTCTCCTGCAGCTGAAGCTCCTGAGAACAGTTACACTAGTTCTTTTAAAGATCTCATTTTTAGTATTGCAGCAAAAGTTTACAAAAAAGTCAGATCAGCCGCCTCTGCCTCCCAATGCAGTCACATATCTGCGGAATTCAAAGCACGGTTCTCTAGAAGCTGCTAATTGCCTGTCAATCATCTGGCACACTAGCAGTTCACACATTTTTGCTATCGACCTAGCAGATTAATAGTATAACCCAAACAAAGGAACAAAGGCTAAACTGTTGAATTGGGAAGGGTAATGTATGGTCTTTTCAGGCCAAGATTAACAGAGAAACAGAAAAATGGTGTTCTTTGTAAAACTAAAGCTGCGGTGACCTTAACTCTGGCAAACAGACTGAATGAGTTCAGCACTATTTGCCAGCAAAACCTGAAACAGCAGTGTTTAAAAAAAAAAAAAAAAAAGGAAAAAAAAGAAAAAAAAGGAAAACCCCCAAACCTTATACTGAAAGATCTTTCCAAGCGAAATGAAGTAAAATTAAAATTAATTTGGTTTCACTTTTAGGAGGCAGCAGCATCACTAAAATGATTGACAAAGCAATGCTAGCAACTGTTGACCATTATGCCACAGCCATATGCTGAATGTATTTTTAGTATTTGTGTGAGTCTATTTTCAGGACAAAACAGCACTGTTTAAAAAAGGGTGTTTAAATTTTCCTCTGGTATCTTTGGGACTTGTATTCTTGGATTGAGGTCAATCAGAATAACGGTACTATTATTACTGAAATGAACATTTTTATAGTTACTTGTATATTCATCATAACTAGGAATTCCAACCGAGACTAGGACTCCAGTGTGCTAACACTGAACCAACACCAAAGGCAAGCCCCTGAAAATTTCCAGTCCCTCTATACTGTGGACTTTCCAGTCAAAGCTTCATAATTAAGATTGCTGTGAGATTTACATTCTAAGCAGAGCAGCGCTGGATGAAGAGAAAAGGGTGACTTGTGTGTGGACTGACTGCTCCAAAAGGCATTTATTGACATTCACTTGGTATTAATTAGCTACCATCTGGAAAGAAAAATTCCTTTCAGGATAAATGAGAGAATATACAAAATGGGCCTCTGATCTTCCTTGATTTCTTGAGGCAGATTTGGTTTCCAAGGGTGCAATAACATATAGTTCTCCCTTTACCTTTACCTTCTTGTTCCTGCTCACCATATCATGTCCACAACCTCAGTTGTTCCAATTCACTGTTTTTCCAGGACTGCATGATAAATATGAGTCATTGAAGAGATCCACTACACAGTGAAGTGGTTGGGAAGTGGGTATTCTCAGCCCGGACCATTTCAGCAGGGGTGAGCACCAGCAGGCGGGCAGGGGGGACCTGGCACCAGCTGCATTGCTGCAGCCAATGCATCGTATTATCACACTCTCAGTCTCTGTAGTGTGACCCCTTACTTAAGAGAACAGATATTCTCTTCATTGCTGCTGTTGCCAGTCCCAAATAACATCTGCTTTCCAGGCCGGATGAATCAGAAGCCCTGGAAAATGTTAAGAAGCAAAAATCAGAGAGTCTGAGTCTGAAGCAAGAATCATCTATACTGGTGTAGTCTGACCTCCTAACAGGCCCAGAAGGCTCCCCCACTAATTTCTGCAGCAATTGCTTAAATTCTATTTGAGCAGTACCTTCAGCCTGTGCATTGCTCCCAGTGGCTTTGGCTCAACCTTGTAATGTCTTTCTTGCTTGTAGTCATAATCAGCTTAAATCTTCATTTGCTACCAAAGGGTCAGTTCCCATCAAAGAGTGGACACATGTTCAGTCACCTTCTCATGTGCCCGTGTTTTCACATCTGTGCTGTTGTGCACTCAGGACATCGCAGCACCTAATCCCAGGGTGGATGAAACCCAGAGTTGTTAGAGTTCAGCAGGGCTCCTGTTCAGGATGAGACAAGGCCAGGAGTGGAGTGTGAAAACACATCCCAAATGTCCTAAAGATTTGTCAGAGCCAAGTGAAAGAAGGATCAGGAGTGGCAGTGTGCAGCTGTGTGAGGAGCCTGGTGTTTTACAGGTAGTTCCCTCAGGCGAGTTCTCTGCATCCCCAGGAGTGTGATGTGCTGAAACACAGTCCTCTGCAAGCAGCAGCATTGGGAGTTTGTAAGATGCTTGCAGATATTTCAACTTGTGGCAGGAACGTTAGTGTGAGCCACATGTTTGGAGACCTGTCGTGACTGTCTTAACTGTCTGTGGGCCACCACATACTCTCCCGAAAGGTTCACGTGCTTCATATGGAAACTGACGTTTTCCTTACTGATATCCTATTACATCGGTGGCCTCCACAAACTGTACAGTGGATGAAAATGTAGAAGTTAGCTTACCTTTCAAAATAATTACTTAATAATTCTTGTGAATAAATGTAGGTCTGAAAAGCACAAGTCAGTCAGATAGTCATTCTGAATGTTTGGTTTTGAAATTTCACGATAATTTAAATTATCTGTGTGACTCATAGTGCTGCCATTTTCAGTCCCTGATTCAATGCACATAATTCATAGAAAGGGATTTCTAAAATGCAGCCCCAAGGTTGGAATAAAGTTTTGTTTTCCATGAATATTCCGTAATATTAATTTGAAATTTTTCGTTGCTAGAGATATGCAATTCAGTAAACTCATTCATTGGCCTATAAATTCTTGATGAGTTATAAGGTATCTACCCTTCTTTAGTGAAGGATGCAATTAGCACTATTTCATCTTATAGTCATAAAAAATAGGGAACTTCCAGCCTGGAATCAGAGCCAGGAGACTTTCAATTGCAGTCAAAGAAACTAAAGTAAGGGCATATATTAAATCCACGTAGAAGAATATTTCAGACCTTAGAAAATCAATTGAGAAGTAATGAACATTGATGAACATATAAAACTTGCAGAAAGTCTCATTTATTCATTGTGAGCTTCAATAAAGGGCATTTTATTTGTCTGCTACAGAGCTGGAGCAGGATGGATTACGCTACATAGTGAATATTTTGTTTTGCATTTTATTGATCTGAGGGGGAAATACAGATTGTGCTGTAGAGTATGAACTGGATTCAAAGCCACTAAAGTCAATGGAAAGATTTCTTTTGACTTCAGGGGGTTTAGAGCAGCTTACATCTGTGAAGCGTAAGTTGCACAATCAATGTAAATTGGTTACACAATCCTGGACCAAAGTGAAGAATATTTTCTGTCTGGCCCAAATGAACAGTAGCTACTTCCTAGCCTTTTCTTCTATGAACCTAATCACATAGAATAAAACTACAATCTTTAATTTAACAGATCATATAGGAGAGGTTACATCCAGTCTGTGTGTGCCCATGGAGGCACATGCATGCACGTATCCTCCCACCTTGACTTTCAGGGCTGCCAAGAGAATATGGGCTTAAAAAACTAATTTTGGGGCAGAAATGGTTAGGTGCTAGATGCAAATTTTGTCCACCCTCTTAGAACGAAACCTCACAGATATGGGTGTAACCCTAAAATTACTGTAACCTTAAATGATAGTCTGAATTGTACCCAATGGGTTGTGCTTGGAGTAGGAGCACTCAGGGGTATACTTGAAGAGAAAAACATCCTTTTGGGGAGACCAAGCACCAGATGCTGGGAAGAAGAGGAACATCAGAACGGGTATCCTTTGTCCTTATGACTGAGTCTGATTGGAATATCACCAACAGGCAGAAATTTCGTCTTCTCAGCCACCTCTGTCAGTTTTTGAAGAGTCTAAAGGTAACTTTAAAAGTGAAGGAAAATAGAGACCTCCCATGTCAAAGAGCAGACAATGGGGAATGGATACTGACTCTGCGGAGACACTGATTTTAAAAATTTGTGGCCTATATCTTTTTGTTCCGTTGATATTTTAAGTAAGATTTTTTTAGAGAGCAAATCAGAGTAGGTATCATTTGAAAGAGCTACTGAACTACACTTCCAGTTGCATCTGATTCTGACAGGCAGTAACTTGAATCAAAATTGCCAATTTTTCTTTGCATATGTGCACAAAGACCATGAGATAGCTCTTTTCCTCTTTCCCCTTGTTTTCACTTTATTTCAAGGTATTGTAAAATTCTTTGTACCCCAGAGGAACAGAACAGATTTTTCCTGATTCTTGAATCATAGAATCATAGAATGGTTTAGGTTGGAAGGGACCTTAAAGGTCATCTAGTTCCAACCCCCCTGCCATGGGCAGCGATATCTTCCACTAGACCAGGCTGCTCAAAGCCCCATCCAGCCTGGCCTTGAACACTTCCAGGGATGGGGCATCCACAGCTTCTCTGGGCAACCTGTTCCCGTGTCTCACCACCCTCACAGTAAAAAATTTCTTCCTGATCTCTAATCCCATCTATTCTCTACCAGTTTAAAGCTAGTAATCCTTGTCCTATCACTACACTCCCTGATAAAGAGTCCCTCCCCATCTTTCCTGTAGGCCTCCTTCAGTACTGGAAGGCCGCTATAAGGTCTCCCCAAAGCCTTCTCTTCTCCAGGCTGAACAGCCCCAACTCTCTCAGCTTGTCTTCATAGGAGAGGTGCTGCAGCTCTCTCATCATCTTCATGGCCCTCCACTGGACCTGCTCCAACAGGTCCATGTCCTTCTTATGTTGGCAGCCCCAGAGCCGGATGCAATACTCCAGATGGGGTATCACAAGAGCAGAGTTGAGGGGGAGAATCACCTCCATCAACTGCTGGCGACGCTTCTTTTGATGCAGCTCAGGATGCCGTTGGCTTTCTGGGCTGCAAGTGCACATTGTCAGCTCATGTTAAACTTCTGATCTACCAACACCCCCAGGTCCTTCTCCTCAGGGCTGCTCTCAATCCATTCTCTGTCCATCCTGTATTTGTGCTTGGGCTTGCCCTGAGCCACGTGCAGGACCTTACACTTGGCCTTTTTGAACTTCATAAGGTTTGCATGGGCCCACCTCTCAAGCCTGTCAAGGTCCTTCTGGATTGCATCCTTTCCCTCCAGTGTGTCAACTGCGCCACACAGCTTGGTGCCGTCAGCAAACCTGCTGAGGGTGCATTCAATCCCACTGTCCATGTCAACGACAAAGATGTTAAGCAGCACCAGTCCCAACACCGACCACTGAGGAACACCACTCATCACTCGTGTCTACTTGGACATCAAGCCAAATCTTACTGGAGCTCAGTTACTGTATGGTAGAATTTGTTCTGAAATATCAGAAAGATAAGACAGAGATAACATGCTGGGTGCTAGTGACAAATTTATCACAAAACATTATTACACCATAGAGATGTTCTTTGTTCTCTGATTTTGACAACTGCAGTTTGCCTTCAGATACTCATGATGAAATATGCTAGTTTAAGGTGTCCTTGTGCATATTTTAAAAAATCCTTTAAACAGGCATTAGAAATCTCTCACTATGCTATTTAGTCTTTGCTGAGAACTGATGAGTCCTGCTGAGCTTTGTTTCAATTTTGACATAAGTCAGGAGTGATGTGTAATTTGTTTTAGAAACTGATGAGCTTTCAGATATGTGCTATTTTTGGAGGAAGTGTAAATTAAGATGGTTGATGAACATGTGGCTACTTGTACTTCTTCTGATGCATAACTCAGTAGTAGAAATGCGCTTCTGGGAACAATAGAAAGTGCTGAATGGGCTTGTAATGTTCCCTTAATGACAAGGAGAGAGGAAAGGAAGATTTGGACTATTGCATAGAAAAGGATGCTTTTGGCAAGAAGAGTGATTGCGTTTCAGAGATGGTTTTCAGCGGGACTGTGGGTGGCACTGGCAAAGCTTTTCACAGGAAGACTGGGCATTGTCCTCTATTTAGATTCTGATGCTGCTCCCCTTGCCAAGGCTGCTAAGAAATTAGAAATACAGTCATATTTATATAGCCTGTCAGAGAACTGCATTTTATCACTGTCTTTTCTCTATACAGAAGCCCTCTGCCTCTGCTGGCTTGGACCTTTCTTCCAGCGCATTGCCATCAGTCATGCAGGGGAGAAGCTGAGTGTCAATGAAAGCCCCTCATCTTAAGACTTAATTTGAGGTTTAAACATAAGCACTTGCAAACGATATAAAAACAATCACCAAAATTCCTAGTGTAGGTTTCAGTCTGGCTCTAAATTTACTTCTCTTTAGTGTCTCTTCAACAATGACAAAGAACAGACCAAATCTTTATTCCCATTTTATGCTATGTACCAGAAAAGTCAGCCTTAAATAGTTCCTGGGTATTTCATCATGTCACACGCTTCATCTTTGGATCTATACCTACTTTTAAGATTTTCCATTACTACAGCACACAATTTCTTGCACAAAATCCTACTTCTGATTGGGATGTTCTATACGATAAATGCTAGAGGAGAAGAAAGCTATTATGGCTTAACAACTTTTTAGTTATAGATCCAATAGTTACAGTGAAGACAATGGGAAAGATTACATTTGACTCCACATACCGTGAATATCTATAGTAAGTTCAGATACCAAGATGTCAGCAGTTGCCCAGAATATCTATTCCTGGTGTAGTCTGCACATTAATTTTTGGGGGGAAGAGGAAAGGAAATTGTCTTCTCCATAGGTTTTTATGGTGCTAGAGTGATTTATCCACTTTTCTTTCAAAAGGCTAGAAGACTATGACATCTTGAACTGTTCTCAAAAGAGTGCTAGTGAACAATGTGTACAATGGAGCAGTAAAAGCATGGAAAACACGGAAAGCAAAAGAAATTATTATTATTGCTTTTTATAATGATGGTGATGACTGCCAGAGCTAGTTACTGATCTTTAGTACAGAACCTCTCCACAACCTTTCCACAATTTTCTCATATCCTAAATGTGGAGAATTATTATGTCTTCTTCTTTCCTCAGCACGTAGCAGTATTTCCTTCAGACAATAGGGATACAACAGGGATACTAGATTCTAAGCCATACAGTCACATCCTGGAAATGAGATTAAATGGACTAGGTAAAACATTAATTTCCACAAGTTCGCTACTCAATTACCATCCCAAACTGCTGCAAAACCATCAAGCATGACGAAGAATAAGAAGAAAAAAGTTGTCTTCTGTATTTTACATTCAGCAGCAGCCACGCTGCATTTATCTACAGTAAAAATGCTTGTGCATCTGTTTTCTTCCCAGGGCTTCAATGCATACTAATTATTTTCTCATGTATATTAACTAGGATTTTATAGCTTTTGCTGCTTTGTGCACTGTTTCAAATCTTTATCCCATAGCTTTTCTTCTATCTTGCTTGCTTAAAGCTGAAAATATATTTTCATAAAAGTCTGGTGCAAGTTTCTTTTTGTCCATGGGAAGAGTCTTGCGAGTTTACTAATATAATATTGCATAGCACAAAGACCGTATTCTTTAGAGGAGTCTTACATTTCCTGGGTAAAGTGAAGCACGGAAGTATACTAAGGTGAATTGCCTTGTTTTATGACGTTTCATTTACCTTCAACCACAAGCTGGACAGGCCAGGTCCTTCTATAAATGCCAGAGGACTCATTACAAGCCTTCACACTGACGACTAACCTTAACATCACACATACTTGGTACACGTGGTTTACAGATGCTACAGGTGTTTAAATGAAGCATTTCCAGCTCTAAGCTTTGTCCTCGTTGTCCGCTTTCCACCATGCCTTATCTCTGTCTGGCTTTACTTGAACTCCTAGTAAAACATCATCCTTTTTGAAATAACTCACCACTCTTTGACGTATCACCTTGATATTTATTGAGATCTTGGTCTGCCTTTTTCATATCACTAAGTTTAAGTAATGTATATTTTTTCCTGTTGTTCATAGGAAGAGAATTGTTCCTTCAGCATACTAAGTCATGATTAAAGTCAGCAATTTCCTCTTCTCTCTCCTCATTTAGCCAGCGCTGGAAAGATCCTTTTCTACATTACTGCTTGGCCTAAATAGTATGTAATTCACAATTGGTATTAATACTGCATCTGGCCATTACACCTTGCTCCACTTCAGTAGTTCCCTCCATGGTCCAGGGGTTGCCTTTATTAGCAGGTCAGCCTGAGAAGTGAGTCTGCTGGAGAAGAACTGCAAATAGGATTCCCAATCCCCTCCTAACTGTTCTGACGTATTATCTAATCTTTGCAAGCCCATAAAACCTAAGATGAGAACTACCTACACATTTAATTTTACAATACAGTCACACTTTGCTGATTTTGAGCTTTGTCCCCACACACATACAATTCAAACAGATCCAGTTTTTCATTTATTGTGGGAATTGAGGGCTGGGGAAAATATATTCCGGGTAATGCACTTAAAACATTTATCATTGCTAGTTAACAGCTAGAAGCTTATTGCATTATATGTAAAAGAGTTTTTCACATTATCTTATGTAGTGAAAGGGATGTGGCCTTGTGCATGGTGCTACGTGTACATTTTGCTTGGCCAGCTCATCCTGCTGAAAGACAGAATCAAAAGCCACGGTTCTTCTTTTAAAACAGTTACATTCAGCCCATGGCACCCTTGACAGGGTGGCTGATTCAACATAAAATGCTTAAAATTAGGCTAGATTCTGGAATATGATTCTATAAAAGCATAGTATGGGGACTTTCCATATTTGCAGTGTCATATGGCACTTCTTTCACTTTACTTACATATTACTTTTATTTGTACCTTCCATTTTTTAGCCCTGCACCCTGGCCATGGCAGTCACCTTCTTGAACTTTATATATGTGGAAGAAAACAAGAAATTAAAGCTTTAAACCTTAATTTTAGTGAAATGTGAGAAACTGGTATCAAAGTGACAAAATCTGGCTGAATATTGATGGAGCAAATCTACTGAGATATTTCAGAGTAGAACTATGTTTTGGTTTTATCATTGCCCAGGCTTATCCAGCTAGCGTAAAAAAACCCCAAACGACACTGCTTCATGTCTTGTGGTAGGAGTCATATGAACACAGATGTAGCTGAAGGCTTTGGCAACAACTCCGATATGAATAAGTTTAGGCTCCTTATACAGACACAGTTACTGCCATCCTATTGATTGATCTGAACAGATTACATTAGCTGAGATCTGATACTTTGAATTCAAAGCTTATTATATCTGTACAGCTATTGAACTTTCTGAAGTATAGGGATGGCAGATAATTTCATTTAGAATTACAATCCATTCTTAATCTTAACTGCTTTCTTAGGATGTTATATTTAAATTCATATTCAAGAACCTCATGTTCCTTATATGAATGTTTCTTTTAATTAAACAGGGTAAGTGTTTGCTACTGTGAGTGAAATCCTGAACCAAACAGAAACTGAATAGTGTTATCTCTGGGTGAATGTCTTTTGAGATAATTCCTGTTTGCACTGCCTCATTAAAGTTCTGTAGCACATATTTAGATCTTAAAAAAAAAAAAAAAAAAAAGAAAAGAAATGAAAAGAAAAAGACCTTATAAGTATTCCACTTAAACCCATTTTCTTGGTAGGGTTTTCTCACCTTGTTTATAATTATATCTACTTTTTAAATGTCAGTGTTATAAGGTTAACAAGTCCCACTTTCTGCAGCAAGTATATTTGAAGGAGACTGTGTGGAAGGCAGAACCCTGTCTTTTCCCTTTAAGTTGCTAAGGTGGTACAGCCTGCTGTCAGCTGCACCGTATCAAATACTAAGAACACCTTATTAAATCCTTCAGTTTTTGCGCTCCAATTTCACTCCCGCATGATTTATGCAATGGATTATGTTCATGTTTAATCTATTTTTTAAGGCTAATTCACAAGAATTCAGTGGGATTTATTTCTGTTTATACAATTGTTGCCTAGGCAATAGCAGTGAACAGTCTCACTGGTCTTTCATAAGAAAGGCATGTGTAGTTAGGGAGCAATTGTTTCCTTTCATTATTGGAAAATGACTTTTTTTTTCAGATTGTCATTTCTTTTTTCCTTATGTATTTTTAGAATTTCTCTTAAGTAAAAATAACTCTGCTACTACCTCTCTAAGCATCTCCAGGTAGAAAATCTTTAATCTTCTGTGACACCTTTGTTATCACAAATAAATGCCACTGTGAACGCAAATGCTCACAGTAAGGAATTACCACTTAGTGAAAGGAAATGCAGGCATGAGGCATCTGTATGTTTCAAAGGTTTGTTAATGTAAAGCAGAGCCATTCAGTTTTAGGTCACCCGTTTATACCAGACCCAAGTCAGAGGTGGTAAAATTCTTTACATTCAGACGGCTGTGCAGTGGCCTCAGCAAAACAAACACATCTGATGTCTAGTTTCCAATGAACAGGTGTCAAATTACTAAGTTGTTGTCACGACTGCAAATCCTGTCTCCTTGTTTTCCCCTCCCCTTCTTTAGCTACAACAGGACACATTTCAGCAAAGAGAGTAATCCAGGAGTGTGGCCCATGCACCCTCCTCTCAGGGGAGCAGCTGGTGTTTCTTGGTCACTGTTAAGCTACATTGGCTGGTGTGATGGTCTGCTCCTGTAGGAGAGTGAATTTTCTTTGTGTCTAAGGAATTAACGACAAAGTTCCTAGATTTGCTCATCTAGGTCTGTTAATGTGGGTAGATCCTTTCTGTAGGTACCCATTTTTGAAAATTTGGGATGACAATTTTTCGTAAGTGACTCTAGGTATAAAAGCTTAGAAGCCCAACTGAAGAGATCTGAAGAAAACCCATTCTTTAGTGCATGATAGATGATTTTCTCTGAAACTCTCCGACTGGTCTCAAGCAGGGTATCAAAAATAGCATAGGCATATTAGGACTAGTCACTGTGAAAACTCTGTTTTGATGTAATGTATTTTATAGAAGCAATGATCTATAGAAGGGCTACTGTTGATGTAATATCCAAGAATAACATGCTGGCTTGCGAAACCATTAGCAAAGCTCTAGTGTGGAAAGAGAAAGCTCCTCTAACGAGCTGAAAATGGAAACACCTGGCCATTATTCATTAAAAGCTTCTCTATACGTCAGGTAAAGTTTTACACAGCTGCCTCGATAACTGCAAGGTTACATTCTTATATTTATGACTGCTGGTAAAGGTCTTCTGGCCATTGTGAGTTCTAGGATCTTTTTGAAAGATCAGAACTATGTAAAGCATACTTATGCGTATTGCTAGAAGGATGTGGATTGTCTGGACAATCAGATTAAAACCATGAACAAAACTGCGTAGCTGCTTATGAGACAACTTGATGAAGTACTCTATGTAAATTTATTTAAATGTGTAGCCTCCAGCTCTTTTTTTGTTTTAAGATGAAGGTAGTGGCATAGGTGTAGAGAGACCTTTGCTAGGTAGTATAAATTTCTATTGTGAACATCTTTAATTGTCACTTTTACTTATACTCTTCCCTATCACATGTCCACCCCGTGCCTTCCTCCACTGTAGTTCTCGCAATCCCTCCAGCACGCTCTGTGTCATCTCAGTGATAGGAAATGTGTTGCTGTGGTCTTCCAGTGTGTTCTCAGAGTAGTACGGAGTTTTGCTTTCATGCCATGGGGCAGATTTTCTTCTGGTTTCCCTGAAGAGAGTGATAAACCTTCCATTGTCTCAAACAAGATCCCCAGGCAGAGCTTTCTTTTTAAGGGTGTGTTTTCCTTTTGCCATTCCCCCCCGCTCTTTGTTATGAGGTTGCCGGGATAAAATTTCATTCTTAAGACATTTACTTGGATCTATAGAAGGCAGATCCTATCTGATGCAATCTTTCTAAATGCTGAACAAACATCAGTTGCCTGAAAGACATGCACTTGCTTACTTCTTCCTCCTTTTAATCCCAAAACAGAGACATAGAAAGATTGCAGCCAGTAGCTGTGGAATACAGGACAGTAAACCCAGCTTTGTCCAGTTTCCTTTTTGTCTAATTCTTCTTCTAAAAGAGAAGCTCTCTTCTGCCTCCCTCTTTAAAAAATTAATTATTTTCTTGCATGTCCTTGAATATCTTGATCTTGCAGTCATACTGTAAAACTGATCTACATAATGGGATTTAGGAGAGAATGTGGAAATATTGTCCAGAATTATGGTGTAGGTTTTTCATCGCTTGCCAGATGAAGTGAGTTATTTGTCTCTACTGAATATTTTTTCCTTAATGATGCTAGACTTATGTTTTGTTGTAAATTAATATCTCATAATGAATGATCTAGAAAAGGCTGTTCAAGTCTTCTGGCTTATGGGTGAGTTGTGATGACTTTTCAGAAGTTTTCTACACAGTACAGTTATTTGGGAGTGCAGTCTGGTGCCCTTAGTAGCTAAGTGGTATGTCAGCGTGTGAAAATCAATTGAAACCTAATACTGGCATTGCCTGCAAGTTGGAGTACTCTACAGGTACAAAATGGTATTGTAAAATGTAATTCTGGTTGTGTGGTCCTCCTTTTGTCTCACTCATTCTTTTTTTCTGCTCTCCTGTGGCCATTAAACAAATCAATCCTAATTCAGTGTAGGTCCTAAAGCGTTTTGTGCAAAGCTTATTTTAAACTGGCTCATAAACCAAAAGCTAATATACAGCATATCAACACAATGCTGTCCTTCGAGCCAGTGGTACTTCTTGTGATCACTTAATAGGCTTCCCCCCACCGTGGCATGTGGCAATTCTGCATTTAAAAGACGTCAATTAAAAAAACAGCCCAAAAAACTATTTTCCCTGGGAATCCCCTTTTCACCATTGATTGTCTTAATTTGATTTTTATCCAGCAATTCTTGCAAAATTCACTGTGTTAGATTATCAGTCTTGTACTTTGGCTAGCAAGGCTTAATGGGCTCATAAGTAGAGAGCTAGCCTAATTATGGGTACTTGCCTCACCAGCTCTATCCCCAAGCATTACTCAAAAGTAAATGCAGTGATTTCTCCCTATTGTTCTAATTCTTCTTTAGGCTGTGCAAAGTAATCCATAAAGTTATTGATACAGTGATTTAATCCTTGCAATTACTGTAGTATGTCACAGTTTCTGCCTGGATTGTTCAACTCTTCTGTTGCTGTTAATTTATCATTGTCACACACAACAATTCTGGGGTTTGGTACTGTTGTGCTTTAAACAAATCCCACAAAATCCCACTAGCAATTTCCCTGTATATGTTTCTTGCTTATTGGGGCCCTAACTTGTTTTTTTGCAACACTAGAGTTTTTTGAGAGCTGATGTGGAGCTCCTGAAAGGTCTCTGATTTTCACAGCACTTTGCTGAACACCTGCAGTCAGGCTTGTCTCAAGTTACCTCTCCGAAGCAATGCCGACAGCACAAGGGGATATAGCTAAGCTAGCTTTAAACTAGTTTCCCGGCTGCTGATAGCTCTGTGCTTCTAGATCAAGGAGCACAGTTTGCTGTAAAACCCACCTGAGAAGCCGGGTAAATGCTAAGGAGATTAGTGCATGCTGAACTCTGTATTGCTGTGGTTACGATGCCAACAAGTGCCCAGATTGTCTGGTTTGAAGTGTGCCTACACAACCTCCGTCACTACAGTAGCTGCGGGACCACCATGTGCTGCAGCAGGGAGAGAAAGTCCAGGCCGAAAACACGTAAACACTGGCTGCTTTGAGCGTGTCATATTAATGTATTTGTTTCTTATATGAGAGCTTGGCTCTGGTGTCTTTTACGTCCATGGTTGACTCCTTCTATTTTGGGTAGATTTAGGCATACAATTCACTACAATTCAGATACTAACACTTGTAAACAACCCCTGCCGCTACACCCAGATTCCCTTGAATGGTTGGTTTTGTTTGAAAAAGAGATCAAAGTCCCAGTATAAATTCATCCCCTGGTAGTATCTGTCCAGGGTCTTAAAAAACACTTGATTAATATGGGAAGATATGGAAATGGTATTAGATTGCAAGCCAAAAGAGTTTTTGATCCCTGCCTGACCTTACTGGATTGTTTTAGCTATTATATTAGAGCAAGGGTTGTATGGAAAAGTCTACCTATATGTACAAAAATAGATTTTATTAGACCACAAAAGGAGCAAGCTATGGGTATGCAATGTTTCCTCAGGTCTGTAACAAAACCAGCAAGCTTAAAATATGTTGGGAACAACACTATTACTACTTCCTTGCATAAAATCACTTCATCTCTCTCTGTATCTTTTTATTCTCCCAATCTTTGTCTTGGATTTTTAAGTCATAAACTTTTCAGGAAAAAGATGTGTTCTTTTCCTATATGTTTGTATAACCTATTGCAAGGAAGTGCTGTTCTTGAATGGTGACAGAGGATGTGGGCACCTCCCTATGCTACATTTTTCTCTTTGTCATTTTCTTCCCTGTGAACAGGAGCTGTTTTGCATGTCTGCAGCTGGTGTCAGAGGCTAGGTGAAAATATAAAATATCTCAGTCTTGTTCAGAGCACCAACCATCATCTGGCTCTTTTGGGTGAATTTTCTGTCTGTCCATGCTGGTCAAATGGTCAGTTTGGGATCGCGGTGTGTGGTCAGAAGCACTGCTGGAAGTTTCTTGCTCCTGACTGCATTACTTTTGATCTTGGATTGCTGAGTATGGTGAAAAAACAAAGGCGTGTGTACATTACAATCACAACAGTTTAAATGAGTTGATCAGATGCAGTAATAGTCCTAGTCCTGACAACACGAGGTTTATTGCTGCCTGATTTAACACTTTTTTCCATGCAGCTTTAGCAGCCGGTGCCAAGCTCCATGCTACTGGGGCTCATGGGAGACCCGCAGCAGTGTTAGTTAGCTGCAGTCATGGTTGTGATGGCAGTTTCAGGTACATCCACCATCCCAGTGAGGGGAGAGAAGCCGGGCCTTCAGCCTGTAAGCGCAGGGTTATTTGTTAAGCGTTGTTAATCAGTATTTCAAATAATTTCAGGATCCCTTCAGCAAACGCTCCTAAATATGGCCTGTTTCTTTTTGCACCACTGTGTGAATTCATCTGAACACCTGCTGAGGTAAGACAGCAGAAACGGATTATTAACTAGATTAATAACCAAGTTATTGCTTGACTAGCTGTCCCATGGAAAAATACTACCATTATGCAAACTGGTCTAAGTGTAGGCAAGTTCCTTATCTGCCATTCTGTAGCATGAAAGGCTGTTGGACCCTCCTTTTAACTGACCCGTACCTGCGTCATACGATTAAAAAATACAAAGCCAATGCCTTAATCTTTTTTGCTTTGCTCTTGAAGCAAATGATATAACAGAAGAAGCTTTGCTCATTTTAAAGGAAACCTCATATAAATTCTAGGTCTGGAAGGCCAAGTACTGTATCTGAGTACCTAGGGAAAAATTTTATTTGGTAATAGAAGATAAAAGCATGTGTGATCCATGGCTAAAAGCCTCCATAATTTTTAACAATAGAGTGTCCATTTTAACATAGAAAAGGAATGACTTGTGCTGGAGTATCTGTATCTCCCTATGCTGCCCTGTGTTCCAACAGCCTCGGTATTTGGGGGAAAGGAAAGCAAAATTCAAAGTAACTTTTATTTTGGGATTATTCACGCTATTTCTACAACACACTAAACAGTATATGGGATATTCCTACCCTGATTTACCCTTATCCAGAAATACAAAGAAGACATCAGGAAGCTTAAGGGAAGCTAAAGCTATTAACCCTTTTGTATTCTTGACTGCAAGATAATACATTTCAGATTAAATGGGATAGTACAAGCCATCTAAAAACATCTTCAAGGAACACTGACAGTAAATGTTCATTTGCAGACATTATTTATAGCTTTGGAGGTAACCGGTAACTTTGTTATATATTTTTTCCTGGATGCAAAAATAAGCCAGTACCCATTGTAAGTGCTGCATTATTCCTTCTCATAGAAGAGACGTGCTGAGTCACTGATAAATAATTCACTTAGGCCTGAAACCGTGCTACAAGCCAACTTTTATCTACTGCACATACCTCACTCTTTTGTTCACCTGCCCTCCTGCCCTGCTTAAGTCATTAGGGGCACAAAACAAGAGCAAGACTGGCAATCCGGTCTAGTGGGGGTGAAGGAAAAGAGAAAGCTTTTCCTCCTCTTTACATCAGACTTCTGTTATAGCACTGAATTGTTCAAATTATAACATGTCAAGTTACATTATTTAGTATCAAGAGATATTTCAGTTTTACCTTCCCCAAAACACCGCATCTGTTTTTTCAGTTGCTGTTGGCTGTGGTTAGTAAAGAGTTTGGGGATATTATAAAACTTGAAAAAGCACTATTTAATTTGGGAAGGTGGGCTATTATGATTTAGGTGTTCACATGGACTTGAAATGAGCCACAAGTTGCACAGAAATTATTCCGAAGCAAGGAGTCTGTTTCATGGGTTTGAGTTGGACACGACAGAGGAGCTGTTCTCACCTGCTAAGCACGCATCCTTTTTCCAGCAACGCCTGCATAACGGTAGTAGTAATGTTGGCTGGATCTCCTATGACCAGATATTGTGAAGAAAAATGAAAGAAGCAGTAGGTGACACTGTGCCTCTGGCCTGAGACTTGCCAACTTCTCCAGGACACCAACAACCATTACCCATTTCCCATGGGAATCTGGCCATTTTGGGGTGTCTTTATCCAAATGGAGAAAAATGGATCTGTTTGGCTGCTGCTTCTTACCCTAAAATGTGCAATGTCAGTGCTGTGAAGTTGTGCCAATTCCCACCATAATTTTTCTCCCTTTGCCTTATCTGTCATTTGCATGTCCTTGCATGTCTGCAAGGTTCAGCGACTGATGCCAGTTTCTAGACAGCAGATGTTCTTGTGTTCAGCTTTCTCTTGAACAAATTATCAGCTAGTGACAACCCATACATCTTTGCTTCTGTCATTTAAATGCACTAAATATGGCACGGAGTCTACCTTAGCACTCGCAATTTGGTGCTTTCTTTCAGGAGATTACTTAAAGGGTGGTTCCCATATGCACATTGATAGGAAAAACAAGCAGAAAAACAGACTGCACTTAGATTTTTCCCCTCTCTGTATCTGTTACTCAGTTGGTTGTTTGGGTATTAATGGTTGGTGGCAGAGATTTAGCCAGAGACCGTAATTCACATGATAGTTGCTCTTTAGTTTGACAGCTATTCATCTTGGCTTCCCTGATGACATTTTTTATGTGTTCTCTCTTTGAGAAACTCACAAATTGATGCCCTTGTGGAAAAGGTGGAGGAGGAGAGATGTAAGTTCCCCCCTCCCTTCCCCCTTTCCATGGTCTGTCTTTTAATATGAAAATTGCTTCACATTTGCCATACCTCCAGTTCTAGCAAAGTGTTTTGGGAAATCAGCATGGTTTAGTCTTTTCCAATAGGAAATTGTGATATCTTAGATATGAAAGGAAGTTGCATCATCAAAAGACACTTCCTTTTAATATTTTCAAGCTTTGGTACAAATCAGCTGTCTTTTTGTAACTAGAAATGTATGTGGAGTTCATGTTCAGGAAAAAAAAATTAGCTTTGACAATTACTTATTAAGTAATTTGCTCCAGAATTATGTTATCCTCATAGTACTTAGTATGATTTTTTCCATGTTTATTGAAAATATTGCTTTGTTAGAAAACTAAAACATAATCTACCATTGTACTGACAAAGGTGTAAGGATTTAATTGCCAACTTGTTCATTCCAGTACAAGTAGCTGTGCTTTTGAAGCAAAGTCATAATTTACTAAATTAATTGAGTTTTTAATGAACAAAAGTTTTCCTGAGCTTCATTCAAATGTGAGGTAAATGTTTCTCAAGTCATCCATTCTCACGCAATACCTACTAAAGTTGAATTTGATATGCTGTATGAAGATTTTTAGCTTCAGAATCTTTTCATGAAGAAATATGAGGAAACAAAAAAATGCTGTATGGGAATATTTGCTCCAATTAACTGACTAAAATCAATTATCTTTGCTCCAGGGTGCCCATTTTTCCATATTACAAACAAGATCTTATTCTATTAACTTGGCCTATAATTTGGCATAGGAGGAAAGCTTTAATTGCTCCATCAATTTTACTGTTTGCTTTAGGTATTTCTTGCCTTTCTCCTAGGTTTTGTAATTTTTTAACTTCTCATTCTTTTAATGATTTAGGAATCTCTGTCCTGATGACTTTTAAGTAAAACCTGTTTCAAAACAATACAGCTGAAAAATACTTATTTTGGCTCTATAAAACTAGGCTCATTTAGCGCATCTGTATATTGCTGACGGTTTCCCTGACTTCAATGGATTTTTTTTTTTTTTTTTTTTTCCACAGCTGTGAAGTTCCAGGTGTCTGCAAACAGCTTCTGCAGAAATTTCTTTTTTATCTTTGTGGCCAGTGAGTAAATGATCAAATATATCTTCACCAATCTGCATAAGGTCTTTTGTAGCTCTGAAATCAGAGGTTGTCTGAGGTGGTGGGAGCAGAAGGTATATTAACGGGTGCTGGGTAAATGAAGACCTAAGAGTATGCCCTAAGCTATCAAACTCCCACAACTATTTCTCACCAAATAAGGATTTCAATATAATTACTGCAAGCTCTGCAGCAAATCGAGATTTTTGGAACATTTTTGCTTACCTTCAAAGGAAATGGCTACCTTAAAGCGTCTATGCTAAATTTAACAAAAGACTGACTAAGAAAAGACCTTGTTAAAAAGATTTAATTGGTCTGTTCCATTACTGATAACAGGACCAATGCAGTGTAGCCACTGAAAAAAGTCTGTAAATCTGGTCCACTGGAAAAACAAAAAGCCATTTAAGCATTTTGAAAATACAAACTTCATAGGCCATGATGTTGGTTACATTTTCTTGAATATTGGATTCATCTGAGAAATGTTAGGGAGGCCTCTGAGTGAGAATATGTTTTGTTTTATTGATATACAAACTAATAAAAGAGCAGCTCCACAAACAAACTCCATTGTGTGACCTAGAGCATGCTCTTGGATTTTCATTTAACCAGCACTGGTGAATAGAACTCTTTCCCCCTCTCACCTCAGACTGTCTCTAATTTCAGAGCTACCAAAAGCTTTCATGTAGACTGGTGAAAAAGTACTTGACCATTGACTCCCTGGCCATAGATTAAAAAGAAGTTCCTGCAAATACACAAGTGAGTCTTTCTTTCTGTTTTGCTACAATACATTCATTTAGAAGAAGTGAATCCTGGGCAGAAATCTAATCCTAGCAATATTCCTCCTTTTTATATATCTTACCCTGTTGTGAACTCCCTACTACTCTTAGTGCAGATATGATGGTGTTCTGCTTGAGATGTTATGGGACATTTCTTTGGTTTTCTCCTTGTGGCAGTGCTATGCTGTGAGACTTATACATTCCCTTTGGGTAAAGGATTACCTCATACAAAATATTTGATTACACAATATAACATTAATCTAGAAATGAGGGCCAGGTCCTCTGCTAAGGGCAAAAACCAGGAGGAGTGGATTGTGGTAGATCCTGCCTATCTATTCCAGCTGAGAATTATATCAAAAGACTGCTGTAGCGACCTAATTGTCTGGGTTAACTTGAGAAGAAATCTTTTTATTGTCATATTTCTGGGTTAGAGTCGGACAGTTGCCCACTGCTGATGAGAAAGACAATGCTTAATGGTGTGCTGCATTACCACATACCAATAGTTTCTCAAACTCTTTTGTACTTCAAGATAACACTATACCACTCTATTAAGGAATACCTAGAACCCCCTTCCCTCTAAATGCACACACACCATGATACCTAAGGGGTTAGGAATTACATTCTTTCCATAATGTTGTTGAGGACAGGTACTGAAGCTGTGAAATAACTGTGGTAATTTGTAAGTGTCTGTGAAATGAAAAATCACAGGGCAGAGAGAGAATACCTCAAGTACTCTGCAGTTGCTGTAGTGCTTTTTATTATCCTCAAAGGCAGGCAGAAGAGCATTTCAATGCTATCATAATTTTCACACACAAAACATTAATAAATTTGGTCCATTGTTTAGTGTTTTACTAAAAGCAGCGACTTCTTCCCCCCACCCTTTTCAGGTAACCGTATTAAAATATAATATTTGGCTCTGGCAGTAACTAGAAGGATTTAAAATGGCTTCAAGGCCACATTTCTGAAATTCTTAGTTGCCTGAGAGATCATGAAATAGCCAGTAATCTGCTGAGCTAGAGGCTACCTTTGTAGTTTGTGTTTTTGAACCACCTGGGCTAATTACCTTGGGTGGAAGGCAAGGGCTAGTGAAGATCCTCTGTCTCCAGTACTGAAGCAATGGTATCCAGAGGCAGCTAAGCATCACACTCAGGTCATCTGCAAGTGTAAAGCAAGTATGAGATGATAAAAAGATAGAAACTTCCAAAAATAAACATCTCCTTACTGCAATCAGTCAGGATTCATCTTACTTATTTTAGAGGTTTACAAAGTAGATTCTCTTTCTAGTCAAAGAAAAGAAATGATGCTTTTTTGGGGGCCAATTGCTGTCACTTACTTTAGGCATTTACTTGAGGACTCATGCCTTAAAAGCTCAGCTGTAAAGCTCTACATTTAATCCTGTGACATCTAAGTGCTGAGTGAGTCACCCATCACTGCGTAACTTCTAAGGCAGCTCATTAATGGCAAGAAGAGGGGTAGCCCTGCTCACATCTGTCCAATGTGTTGCTGCTCAAAGCCCAGCAAACAGCTGCGAGGCTGTAGCCAACTTTCACGTACACACAATAAGTTTCCTTGAAACCCATAAACAAAGGTTCATCTTAGTAAATACTAGTTAGTGACACTTTCTGTTCCCTGTTTGTGAATGTGCAGGCAGTTGCTCTACAACATGTAGCATATAGCTGTCACCGGGCAGAAGCTTTTGAGAAGATAACAGCACAGAAAAGGCCTTGTAAGTGTGCAAATATATTGAAACAAGTTGTCCCCTCTCTAGGCAGCAGGAAGAAAACATTTCGCCTGTAACTGGGCTAAACAGTTTTGTGAGGTGCTCCGCGTGATGTAGGGAATCGCTGTGTGACTCACTGGTGCCTCCATAGACGTGAATGGATGCATAGACGTAGATGGAGCGGGGGAGGTGAGCTTTTCTCTGTAGAATCCCAGATAATTTTTCTTTAAATTACATAAATGAGTGAACATTTACTTAACTCTCCAGGGCTGTCTGAGTCAGGAGTCTGCAACACAGATTATTCTTTCTGTTTCTTGAGTGCCCACTCATGTCCAGAAGAAGCCATTCAGAGTTGTTCCCTTTGAAAACGCTGCTGTATTTAGTTTGCATGCCTGCTCTTTCTCTAAAAGGCAGTCACAAAACCATACAAGCATTACAGAACATCTTTACCATGGAGTCCTTTCAGCTGGCTGTAAGGCAGGCAGTAAGTAGGTTCATACTATTGAGCTCTGTACATGAAATGGTACAATCTACTATACTCCTTCACATCCAGATCATCTTGGATTAGGATTTAGCAGTTTTTCCTAAAAAGAAAAGCATAATTGCCTTATCTAAAATATCTGAAATATGTTTTTTTTTTAAGGAGAACTCTAAAAGGGGACTGTTTGCTATTCCCACAAACAGAAAACACCATTTAATAAGATAGTATATGCTTACTCACCTTGCATTTATGAGTCCTTAAGTGGGATGCATATGGGTAAACATACAGCTCAACTTCGAGGACATGAGCCATAATAATAATTGTCAGCAATTGCAGTAGTAATTGTGGGTGAAAATGGTGTGTGCTCAGAAAGCTCTGATCTTGCATCCTAGCTTGTTTATCTTTTACACGTAATGCAACTTCCTCGCTGACTCTGGTTGAGAACAAAAGCTTACTGACTTCACTGAGATCAGTGGTCTTGATACTGGGCCTTTCTTTATTGACACTGATTTATTTACCCTTCTCTAACAGTGTACTTTATCTTCTTTTAATACACAAAAGGTTATCTCTGCCATGAACAAGAAATGCAGGGAAACACAAACAAGGAATTGTATTTTTATATTTTGCCTTTATTTTCCCACTTTACCATTGTAAATTCATTCACAGTCACTACAAGAAAAGTTTGGCAAAGGATAACTTTCCTTCACAACTTTCCTTGTAGTCTTTTGGAGGATTTTCTCTTTCTCAGGAAAAAAAAAAAAGAAGAGTAAACATTAAGAGGCTGCACTAATATCAGCTATGCTGCCCCATGTGACCATTTCCCTTCTGTTTTTCACACACGTGAGAATTATGCTCGGAATATGAAGCAACATACTCAGGATTTCCTTAATGAGAAAAATGGCTTTGGAGCCATAGTGGTTGCATAAAAATTGAACTGAAGGATCACACCTGAGCTAAAGATTTTTGTTGCTTTTTTTTCCTTTTGTTTGCATTGATGTGAGTGTGTGTGTCAGGCTGGATCCACTGGACAGAGATGAAATCTGCGGGTTTGCTGTTTCCTGAAACTATTTTTACACATGAGCTTTCCTGGAAGGTTCTTTCTATTTATCTGTAGAGTTTTCTTTTCTTCCCTTGACATTTCTTCTATCATCTGATAAAACCATCTTGCAAGGAAGAAGGAAACTGCTTTTCCTCTCACAATACAGATCAGATATCTGAATTAACAGACTGTGGTGATAATATTTCCATTGAAGAGGGCAAAATGGGATGCAGCAGTATTTTTAAGTTGCAAGCACTCAGCTGTGAGCCACAAAGCTTATTTTTTCAGTTTTCAAGGTGTTTTTAATTGAAGCTGAAATGAAATGTGGCAGTACCCTGATTGCAGTTATTCTTTCAAGGTCATACTGTAATCCTTTAACTTCATTTTCTTTCAGGTCTTACAGAGCTGCTCTCCCTTGGGAAATACAGAGTTGTTCACTTGCTGAGGGAAAAAGGGAGGATGTTGTTTAATATTTTGCTTTGTTTATACAATGCCATTTGAAACATTTCAGGCCTCTGATTAAACTAGAGGAAATGACTTTATAGCTGGAGTTTCTAAAGGCAATATATTCTGGGACATGTACTCCAGACTTTCTCTGCCTCCAACAATTTTGTAAATAACTTTAATATGCCTGTGAATGCCATAGTTGTGTATCAGCTATGTCTAGAGCATTGTTCAGCGGAAGGAAACGGAAGAGTGAGAACATTGTGAACAAGCTCCTGACAAAAAATATGAATATATCCTTTTAATCGATAGCTTCTGTTTCTTCAAGGTAAATAAACAATAAAATAGAAACCCACTATTGCAAAATCTGATATTGTAAAATTCCTTCTTAGGTAGAAAACTACAAATCTTGGATCACTCACTCAATCTTGTTTAATGAAAACCGTATCTGAAGTTCCTGAATTAATTCCTCTCACACTGAAATGTTAGATTAAGACATATTAAAAATCTCTCACTTCATTAAGAAGTTATTAATAGATTTGCTGTAACCAGTCTTGAAGAAACACAATGTAATATTTTTATCAGCAGAACGTGAGCATTTTAAAAATAACATTCAATCTGAAATAAAAGGCACTTGGAATGAGTATGATTAATAATTTAATACAAAGATTGGCAAATTAATTAGGCTGGGTGGGATTATTTTTCTTAATGTTCCTCTCATTGACAAAGAATTAATGACATTAATGTTGCTCGGGGGGGGACGACACGGTACAGAATGTCATTGGCACTCCCTCTTCCCAGGTCTTAATAACACGAGTACTGGCAGCAGGCACACCGCCAGAGAGGTCTCAGGAGCTCACATCTGGAGCTGGCTTGGCTCTTGAGATGGTGGAGGCACTGCCTCTTTGCTGTTAAACGGGTGACAAATCTTTGCGTCAGCTTGTTGGCCCTTGAGTGCTCCCAGTCGCTGCAGCAGCCTGAGGCAGAACTGGCCATGATGGGCAGAACTGGCCATGATGGTTGGGGCTTGCTGGCCGGAGCCAGCCGTGCCTTCCTGGCAGCCAGCGAGCTGCGGTGTTTGGCCGTTCTGTAGGAGAGGGAAGGAAGAAGAAGCGGAGAGGAAAGAGAGAATGGAAACAGCTAAATGTACATAAGACTAATTATAACCAAATCCTGCTGGCGTGCCGGGGACTCTCTGTGCCAGCCTTTACTCGATAGGCCTTGGGGAGTTGCTGCAATTTTCATCATCAAGTTTTTGCTAGTTTTAAATGCCACCAAACTCGACTAAATGTCTCATTTCCCAGTTTGCCATCCTAGACAAACTGCTTGACCTAGCAGCTGGAAACTAAAGGAAGTTGTTTGTGTGTAACTGATTTGGGAGGGAAAGGAGAACCATTAATGGTATGAGTGCCAGTAATACAAAGAGATTTTCAAGCAGTAAAAGCACTGAAAAGGGATGCAGAGGTAATCAGCAAGGTTTGAAATGCAAGCAGTAGCGACCTATTTGATTTTCTCAGAGGTCTCTGAAACAGCCAGGACATTACAGTCAGAAGAAAAAATGGTTCAGAACCGTTCGGTTGTGTTTCTTTTTCAAAGGTTTTCAGGCTTTCTGTTTGAACTGAGGTCTATAAAACAAGCTAAGCTTAAAATGTTGGACTCTACATGAAACACTATCAAAATATATAATACAAGTGAGGCTGGTATGCACAGGCCAGGGGTATATTGCATTGTATTCAAAACAAAGCGCAGAGTTCAGGGACGCTTGAATGGCTGCTATGTAAACTACCAAAATTAAATCAGTCTTCTGGGCTTATTCCAAACATTCAGCCCGATGAAACAGTTACTGGCTACAACCAGAAAATGAAAAGGGAGGCTGTAATGAAACTAGCTGTTGCCACAGCAACCTCTGTAATGGACACATTTAATCCTAAAATTTAGCGTTGCATCTGAACTGACTCGAACAGTAAACAGGTTGTCAGTGCTTGCAAACCATTTGACTGAGAGGAGTTTAGCTTTCCCAGTTGTGATGGAAGGGGTACGTGTACATGAACTGGTGATGAAGGGTATTGATTTCCTGGATGCCCTATAAATTTTCTTTTAAGCTATTTATTGGGTTTCATAAGCCTAACAAAGGTAAGCATAGCATAATTGATATTCTGAAGAAGAAACTAGGCTGAGAGAGAAATTTTTGGACACTGTCAGTTTTTGCAAGCCCAAAGTTCATGCACTAAACAGTTGTTTGACATGCTTCTGTTTACCAGCCTTTCCAGCATGGTGTCACAAGATAACTGACCTCTCTCTGGTTTGAGCCCCGAGTCATATCTGTTTTACTTAAGATTGTTTTTCTCCTTGTTTTAATCCTCTGTCTGCTTCTACCAGAATGGAAAAATGAGACGACACCCTGCCAGTTTTTAGGACAAGTAAGAATCTTACTATTTCTGAGGACGGCATGTCTCACTGTAGGTTCATTATTCCTTCTAGACTCTGACTTAAAGCGTAAATCTGATAACTTTTATATGCCATTAAACAGGCCGTGAATTTCATTTTACAGAGTTTGAAACTTGTTTCTTTTTGGATCCCGCTATGATTTGGAAGGAGCAAAGAACTTTTAAGATGGGCAATGGTGTGACTGAATTATTTTATTTGCAGTAGGTATGTCAGAGCTCCACTTTTTTAGGTGATGATGTTTATACTTCAGAAAATGCAGAGGCAAGATGGCTTAACCCTTAACTTTCCTGCAAAACGTCTACTGTCAGAGAGAGATCCACAAAGCACGGTAGTTTACGACCCTCACTTTTTAGCCCCTAGACTGTGAAAGGGATTGAAATAATACATGCATTGATTTACACTGTGGCCATTTGCTTGATAAATTAATCTCTTTTCCTTTATGTGGAATGAGGGTGTAAACATACCTCAGGCCAGCAGGATTCAT
Source organism: Fratercula arctica (assembly GCA_947846985.1). NCBI lineage: Eukaryota > Metazoa > Chordata > Aves > Charadriiformes > Alcidae > Fratercula > Fratercula arctica. The sequence goes on along the minus strand of CANTUZ010000001.1, from coordinate 90,943,955 downwards.
CAAGGGAGGACACAGTTCATCTTGCTACTTAACCACAAGGTAAAACAAGAGCCACCCTGAAAAGCCATACTACCCTGCCAACTGGACCCCATCTCAACTCCCTGCTTCTAGTACTGGAATTGGGAGCAGCCTGTCTATTCTCAGTGCTAAGCCTCCTATTGCAGAGACAACTGGACAGATTGGAAGAGTTGGCTAGCAAGAACTGTATGAAGGTCAAAAAAGACAAGAACTGGACCTTGGATGACGTAACCAAAGAGCCCAGTACAGGCTAGGATCTGATGAGGCTGGGGAGCAGCCTAGATGAGAGGAACCTGGGGGTTCTGGTGGACGACAAGCTGAATGTGGGTCAGCAGTGCGCCGCAGCACCAACGAAGGCAAATCAGATCCTGGGCTGCATCTGCAGGGGCACTACTAGCAGAGATAGAGATGTGATCATCCCACTCTACACAGCACTTGTCAGGCCACACCTGGAGTACTGTGTCCAGTTCTGGTTCCCACAATTCAAGAAAGATGAGAACAGACTGGAGAGGGTCCACAAGAAGGCCACAAAGATGATCAAGGGGCTGGAGAACCTGCCCTACAAGGAAAGACTGAAGGAGTTAGGTCTTCTCACACCAGAGAAGAGAAGGCTCAAGGGAGACTTTATCACAGTATTCCCGTACTTAAAGGGCATCTTCAAAGAGAATGGAGGCTCTTTCTTCACAAGGACCCACATGGAGAAGACGAGGGGCAACAGGTACAAGTTGCACCAAGAGGGGTTTCATCTCGATATAAAAAAGATTTTTTTTACCGTGGGAGCAATCATTCACTGGAACAATCTCCCCAAGGGATGTGGTGGAGTCCCATCACTGGAGGTTTTCAATGTGCGACTGGACAGGGTGCTAGACAGTCTCATCTAGGCTCCCTTTTCCACAAAAAGTTGGAACAGATATGTTTTGATGTCACTTCCAATCTGGGCTATTCTATGAGTCTTTAATTCAACCCCTTAAAAAACAAGCAAACACATATTTTCAGGACCTACCATCCTGACTACTGTAGGTAATCATATTTGATTGCAGTGAACCACTTCTGATGCCTCAGTGTGCTAGGAAATATCTGTGAAGTAAAGTTATGTTAACTGAAGAATCAATGAGGTAAGAAATAAATTGAACTAAGCTAAGCTTGAGATGTGAGAAAGCTGAAGGAAGCACCCAAAACCTAGCTAAGCAGGGAACTAACAACTAAGCTATGTAGACTGAGAGGTACAGTTCCTATTTCCTTCCTATTTCTGTTTAGTGGACTAGAACTCACCCTTTTTAGGGATGAAATTACTTGTGAAAGCAGGTGGGTAGGCACGAGAGAGCTCCGGGTGGCACCCAAGATAGCTCTGTAAGGAAACCCTTTCTGTCTGCTATCAGTGTTGCAGAAAGGACTGCTGCGGGCAACAGTGCCTGTGTCCCACTGGGAAGTCTTGCACTCACATTAGCCCGAGTATTTAGCTTGTGCCTGCACCCATGGCACTAGGCCGTGCTTGCCCCTTTGGTGACGCTGCTGCAGACTGGCTCAGGGCTGCTGGAGGTCGCAGTGCTGGCAATGGGCTGATGCCGCTGGCCGATGGGCGGGCAGTGGGAAGGAGGGCAGCACTGATGGGATGTAGCTGCAGCCACAGGCACAGGAGTGGCCAGGAGACACAGTGGTGGCCAGTATGGGCATGTGACGGGTGCTGGCAGTGCGTTGTGCCAAAACCAGCCATTGCACCCCATCCCAAGAGCTTCCAGCTGAGCAGAGCTGTTTGGCTGGAAACAGAGTGGGGATATGAGGTGTGGTGGCACGTTACCTCCATGCCCTATCGCCCATCTGCCTTCACAGGGTGGGGCTTATCCCTGTTGAGCCACCTCTCCCCTGTTTCCTCTCCCCCGCGGGAGGGGAGCCTGTGCTGGCCAGAGAGTTTCCTGGAGAGTGGGTCTGGGCGGGGAGAGGCACCGAGGAAAGTCCTGCCTGGGCAACAAATGAAGATGTGATCACTGCCAAAAATAGATGTACTGGAGTTTTACCTTAGATTATACAACGTTCAATATCCCAGTATGAACCCTTTCCTCCCTATTCCTACATGTGGGAATTCTCACGTATTCTTGGTATTCTTATGTATCTCTCCCTTGTAGTGTGCCTTCCCTTGTGCATAGCCTTTCAGAGGAAAATTGTTTAGGTCAGAAGTTAGAATCAATATTTTATCTTTAATCTAAACATTTAGGTTACAGTTCCATGCTTTCCTCTCCAACTCTTTTTCTAAATGCTGTTGAACTCATGCATGACTTTTTCTCTTGTTTTTCTGGCGAAATTTCTTACAGACCCTTTTGGGTTGAATTCTATCTTCTATGTGCTGGAAGCGATGCCATTGCTTAGGCTGCTTCAAAACAGATATTTACTAATTTTAGGACATACTAGATAAATTCAAATTCAAATTTTTGCATCAATGTGCTTGCAAAGAAGTTATGGAAGGTGAGGCTGAACCACCTTGAGAGAAAAAGCAGTAATAAAAAGTAATTGCCAGGTACTGAGAATTTTGACATTTTGTGCTTTGGAAGGTAGTCTTTCAGGTGCATCTCAGTTATTGTAAGCTTGATGACCAATTAGTTGTATGAATATATAAAAAAATAATAACAGGAAAGAGGCAGTTGTGGAATTTGTCAGTTATAATCAGGATATCTGACCCAATGACTTTTTTTAAAAAAAACGGATATGAAAGCGGGACATAAAATATATGTAAAAAGATAACCATAAAAATGCCTTCACTCTTAGTAGTCTGAACATCGGATATTCCCATAATGGTATGCCATTATATACATTCTTGTCCTGTCTTCTTTCTTCAAAAAAATTACTATAAAATTAAGTCTCTACCTGTAATGACTTCTATTGTGGCTATATATTGAACTTAAAACAGGCAATATTTTATTTAAGTAATACTATTGTTTATCAAAACAATGCCTTAGAGTGAAGTTTGAGAATTGCAGGCACCATATTTTATTATTCGTGTCATCTTTGAATATTCTTTGTCAAATGAATTTACTATATGCCCACTATCCCTGGCACACACTGAAGTTCCCTAATAATATGAAATTATTTTTGCATTACTTTGTATTCACTGAACACTTTAAATATAATCAAGTGACTGCTTTTAAATTTGAAAGCTATTTAAATAGCAAATATGTAGGGCAATATCCCTTCCACTGAATCGGTTCCATTACTTTGCTTGGGCAGCATAAAACAGTCAGCTTCTGGCAGCATCTGTCCAGCTGGGAATATCCTTGATGAAAGAGAAATTTCAGCTGGCACGTAGCTTGTTTACCCACCTTCTTTACCAATCAGTCACACCAAAGCAGACATGCAAAGCATGGAGGGACAGAAGAGTACAGCTGCACAATTCTTGTTCGCATTTGGTGCAGGGTACCATGGAGGGAGCTTTATCAACAGAAGCAGGGAAAAGCGACAATCATCAGGCCTTAAAAATATCACCAAAAAAAAGTGGGTTTGGTTTTTTGGAAAGGGTACCCTGCACAGGTACAAGTCCTTCCTGGGCAGGTCTGCAGCCCTCTGCCACCAGCCTTGCTCCTGACTGGAGAGCACTCAGGGTTGGGATCCTGGCCAACGAGAGAGTGGAGAAGAACGCCCCCCCAGGCACACCACAGCCCCCACAGACCATCACGGCCCAGTCTGGACTCTTACTGGGGGGGCTGGTGGCCTGCACTGCTGGCCTGCTTTCTGGGATTCATTGAGGAGTCAGAGGCAGGACCGGTTGATGTCTTCCGACTGCCTGCCAGGGAAGAGAAAAAAAAAAAGAAAAAAAAAAAGCTTTTTCAGGGAGAAGGTCCTTGTGGACAAAGAGTGACGGCTGGTCCAGAGGTGCAGCCAGCCTTTTCCACCTTTTCAGGATGCTCCAGCGAGGATGGCAACCTGCAGCTTTCACCACCGGTGCTGCTCCCTCTCATCCACGGCTGCCAGCGTATCAAGCTGTTACCCCTACCTGCTGTGTGAGCTAGGTGCCGTCTAGCACGAGGCACCATCTGGTACTGCATATGATCCATCAGATTCACAGCCATCTACTCAAATTAGCAGGTGGCGTTATCATTTGGAAGTCATAAAGTTGTGACCACCTCGTACGCAGAAGATTGCTTCTCACTTTTTCCAGTGCCATAAGCTTCCAGCAGGAGCATTTGTGACATGGAATTACACTGTGCAGTATTAAAATACCTTATCTATTTTTGTCCCAGAAACTGAAGTCTTAAGTCTTAATCTGAAAGATATCCAAAGCTCTTTTCTGCATCCATGGGAGCCAAGAATAACAGTAGCAACAAGAAGAAAATCTTCCTGTTCTTTTGAACTCTTAAAGTTTTTTAAATGTTTCTCCTTTTACAGCACACACCAGAAAAGAAAGAGCTGCGTGTCCTTTCCTTGCCCCCAAACCCTAGCACTGAGGAATGCACTTGGCAGGAGACGTTTCTGAAGATATCAGAACCCGTACTTCCTCCATACAAGCTAAACATGCTGGCTTCTGCCTGCACAGCCTGCTTCCAGATGTCAAGCCATAGTAGGAGAGAAAGTCTATGTGTGGAATGGAATATGGAGTGGAATTATGTGAGAATCCAAAACCCATTCCCATCCTTCTAGCACACCTGGAGGTGAACAACTGAAGTTCCAATTAAGAATCACTCAGTATCTTTTGAATACTGTTTTATTTTAAAATCCAGCTTTAGTTGCTCCCAAGAGACCTGGACACTGGTTGCCTGACCTGCAGTTCTTTCAGCAATTACTGCTGACAGTATTTGTTCTTAGGCAGTGATTTATTGTTTACTTCCTTTGATATTTCACGTTGTATGAACAGTGAAGGTAAATTGTTCATATGATCACATGGATGCTGTATGTCTTCTCCCAGCAAGTTCACTGCCTTCAACCCCAGTGTGTTTACTACATATTGTAAGCATTAGCAATTACTTTCAAGGAAACCAGAATCTAGGGAGAAAAAAACCCACTATAAAATGTATTGATGGAAAACAAATATAATGATATCTTACAGTGACTGCCAGCAGCTGAACTAAGAAGCTATAAAATAATATGTGAGGTTGTTCTACCATTGCTTTCTCCTCAAACTTGTTGGTAAAGAGTTGGTTTTATTATTTTGCTCAAGTAACGTTTGCCTGATGTCTGCACCTCCATCTGTGAAACTTCAGTGATGTTATCTGAGGAAAATAGGAGCAGATGGAAAACATTTTAGCTCCATACTCACTGAGCACAAGATTAAAAGAAAGGTTATGGTGCATTTTTAGTAAAGGAGGTGATTACACATAGAGCATTCCTTTTCTGTCTGGGAAGCCATGTAATTTACAGAGCAATCTGGACTTCCTTGGTCAGCTGGTTTCAAAAATAAATTTTCAATTCTGTTGCCACTTATTCTTCTTCTAGGCAATTCAGAGAGTCCTTGATAATCAAAATCAACTCTCTGTTCTCTTGCATACTAACACTGTAAATTGTTGCACCTGGAATTGATGAACCCTTGGTTTGTTATGCTAGAGGAGTCACGCAGCTGTTCTTCCCCCAAGTGATCCATTACCTCATGTGAGGAATGCTTCCGATGTTACACAGTAGCTGACTGAGTTTCCTGTCTGCCATTCAACTTTCTAACAATTGAAATAAAAAAAAATAAAAAAAAGTTCTGCATCAAAATTAGGCCAGCGTGCCAATAAAGCCAAAAGTTATCACCAGAGCGCTTTCAGTAAGCAGCCTGTTGGAGATGTGCCATTGGAGTTCCCCAGCTGTATTATTTATTACAAATATCTTTGTTCATAGATGAACATTCTAAAAAAAATTACCAAAATGTTGTGAGACACTGAAATAGGGGGTGATAAATGTCTTACATATAGCACAAGAATTTTAAGTCTTCTGCAGAGTATGTCTCAAGCATTAAAGTGCAAAAGATTTCTGTTCTGTTTGCAGCTATTCCACAGGCAGCCTGTGGGCCCTTGGACAAGGTATTTTATTTCCCTGGAGGAAAAGTCAAAGTGTATCCATTAGACTTGTCAGTTGCTATATTTGAAAGGATGAGGGCTGGCTAATCCAAACATTTTATGCTGGTAAAATAGCAGTGCTGTTATATGATAGTTGAGGATTACCTAAGATTGTGCTGCTTCTGAACAAGGCAATCTACCTTCCCAGCATCCCTACCTATTCACCCCCATTGCTGCCTTCCTACTGCCACGACGTGGTCCAGGTGAACGCCAACCCTGAGGACAAACCAAGTGAGTACTTCTAAGACAGACCTGTGAAATGAGCCAGTTCACTCAAGGTCTGGGATGACTTGGTGCGACACAAAGGAGGTGATGGGAATACGTACACAAAGAGTACGGGGAAGGATGGGCTTGTGATTCAGAAGACAGGCAGAGCCTAAGTCAGCATCAGGTGACCATGAAACCACAAGTTCACATTGGTTAGGCTTTGTGTGTTTTTTCAACTCTTGTTTTTATATAAGCAGAAACCCTAATCTAAGCACAGTGATGCCAAAAAGAAGTAAATTCAGCTGCTATGTATTATTTAGCTTGGGGAGCTGCTATGTGCTATGTTAGTAAAGGCTACATTTGCAATAGGAGTGCTTGCAGATATCACTTTACCAGCAACCTCCTTCTTGGCTGCAGTGTACTTTGTTGGGCTCTTATGAGCTGTGCTGACAGTTACGAAAACATAGTGCTCTGTGCCCCAGTCCTCCTCTGATGAAACAGAAATGACCCCTCCCCACCTCATGGGAGCACTGAGAAAATTAACACTTCAAGCAATTGAAGGTTTGAGATACTGTGGTAATGACAGCTATATAACACTGCAGTTTCACTCTGTGCTCAAACCAGTCTAACCACAGGCTGAGCCAGATAGTGGTGATTCCTCCAGTTGGTCTCCTCCCCCACGCGTCCATTCCACATTTTTTTTGCACCACTGTGGGGATCCCACCAGTGCAGGGCAGCCCTGCCTGCCCCATCAGCCATGGGTACTCCACAACCTCTTCTGAAGTGAATTCTACCATTTCAATCCTCAAGGTACTGTTTTGCACAGAAAAAAAAATAGAACTGGCCATAGACTTGTGCTTTTTGTTGTATTATATTAACGTAGAAATAGCTAGTATGATAAAAGAAAAACAGCCAGTTCTAACCCTGACAACAAAAGAGGCATAAGACAGTTGAGCAGTCCTCAAATTTAAATACTCACGGTGATAAAGCAACATTAAATGCTTTCACAGCAAAAGCTAAGGCATTGACATGAGGAGAAGCAGTCCTGAGGAGAAGAACTTGGGGGTGCTGGTGGATGAGAAGCTCAACATGACCTAGGCAATGTGCGCTCTCAACCCAGAAAGCCAGCTGCATCCTGGTCTGCATCAAAAAAAGCGTGGCCAGCAGGACAAGGGAGGTGATTCCACCCTTCTGCTCCACTCTTATGAGACCCCACCTGGAGTACTGCGTCCACCTTTAGAGCCCCCAACATAAGGACATAGACCTGTTGGAGCGAGTCCAGCGGAGGGCCATGAAGATGATCAGAGAGCTGGAGCACTTATGCTAAGAGGACAGGCTGAGAGTTGGGGTTGTTCAACCTGGAGAAGAGAAGGCTCCAGGGAGACCTTATAGCAGCCTTCCAGTACCTGAAGGGGGCCTACAGGAAAGATGGGGAGGGACTTTTTATCAGGGAGTGTAGCAATAGGACACGGGGTAATGGTTTTAAACTGAAAGAGGGGAGATTTAGATTAGATATTAGGTAGAAATTCTTTCCTATGTGGGTGGTGAGACACTGCAACAGGTTGCCCAGGGAAGCTGTGGATGCCCCATCAAGTGTTCAAGGCCAGGTTGGATGGGACTTTGAGCAACCTGGTCTAGTGGGAGGTGTCCCTGCCCACGGCAGGAGGGTTGGAACAAGATGATCTTTAAGGTCCCTTCCAACTCTAACCATTCCATCGTTCTATGATTCTATGATTGAAATTGTGACCTGTGCTTTTTCTTACTGCACTATCACTGTTTTTAATACACATTACTTCCTGGAAAAAAGGCCATATTTACTTCTACTGAACCTCATTCTCCTTTCCATTAACACTTTCCTTTCTCTCTCTTTTTCCTGTCTTCTGACAGATACTCAGCACTATTGGAAAATATCAATCAGCTTTCACGTACCACACACACTCTGTAAGACTTTCTCCACTTTCCTAGTAAGAGTAAGAAGTAAATGAATGCATGTAAACATTTACATGGATAAGTTTCACAGTACCATGACTTTCTGGTCATGCTCACCATTTATTGTTTGATATGTAGACTTTTAAGAATGATTAACATTTTTGTAATAGTCTTTTCAAGAATGAATGTGTAGAAAATTAATGTTACATTTCATGTAATGCAGACAGTTTTTCCTTGAGGAACCTTAAGAAAGCTCAATAGAAGATCCTGACATTTGCCAAACAAAATAAATAAAATCTAAACTTGCACATTTAATCAGGAAAATTGCACAATTTTTACCAGAAAGGGCTTTTGACATAAAGCTAACAGAACTGAAATGGGATTATTTTTTTTTAGCACAGTCAAACAACAAAAGAAGGGTGAATACAGAAAAATACTGCCCAAGTGGAAAACAGTATGTCATAGTTATATACCTTTTCACGCTCTTTCTTACCATTGTTTAAGGCTAAATAACTCTAGGGTAGATTATGAGGTTTTTTGTCATTTTCACTCCATGCATTAAAATAATATAAATAAGAAAAATAACCTAACACTGATTGCAGAAATCAATAAAAACCAAACTGTTTTGCATAAGTTGAGAATACAATGTTCATGCAAGATTTTCTAAATTATGTACTGTGTTTTTAGAGAAGAAGCTGAGCTTTACAAAAATAACCTTAATCATTCCCCTGTACCACTTTCTCTGGGTATACAGAAAAGACGAAAGATATTATTTTATGCTCACTGGTTCAAAAGGAAATGGAAGGAACAAAACTCATGAGGCAATAGAATTTGTGACAGTAATAGTAGTATGTTAACTTCTTCTGAAATACTGTGTATGAGATCAAACAAATGCAAATTTCAAGAGTTAAGTTGACAGGTGAATAGATTAAAAACAACAACAACAACAACAACAACAACAACAAAACCCCTTTGTGTTTCCTTATTCCTTCAAAATTTTGCCTTGATTTAAAATCAATAGAACTTTTCCACTGACTTTATTAGCACCAAACCTTCATATTTGTTTTAAATGTAAGAGTGCAACTAAGTAGACTACCTTTTACAGCTAACGTAACAGTTTTTCATAGGGACCTGAGAAATAGGTATCCAACACGAATTCCAACTGCAGAGCTATCTACTTAGTGTAGCCACAGGACCAACAATGAAATTTCCTTAAGGGATGAATCTCAGCAGAAAACTGATCTTTCTAGTGACTTTAGTTAAAAGACTGGGTTTTGTAGCATCTGAAAAATCAGAGTTCCTTAAATTCTTGGCTTGGGATAGTCAAACTGGAAAAAAACCTCTGCATCATTCCTTCATCTCAGTTTGTTCAAGCTTTGAAAATTACAGGATAGAAACTTTTGGATTATTGTACTGATTTCACATGGTAATATTTCCTCAAATTGTTTGGAAACTGTGAATAGCCTAAGTGTGGGAGCACTTTGGTCTCCATGTCATTTGTTTACAAATCTCCCACATACCTAGTGAGTCTTAAATGCAGCTTCATTTTACTTCCACTTTTTGAGGGAACAACATGGCACATTAGGTTTCCAAAAGGAACAAGTTCAAAATTTTCTTTCAAAACCCATAAGTGAAAGCTGACCATTTTTATAAACAAAGTTGCCTTTTTCAATTGTTTAAAAGAGAATTTCTGTCCCATAACTTACCTTCTTTCCTTCTTGGATGAATCAAAAGTTTTTTCAGTCTTCCTAGATCCTCATTTTTTCCTTGGACTATCAAAAAACTTCAGCATGATTCATTTGACCAATTCAAGAAGTAGTTTCTAAATTGCTGAGTAATTTCAAATACTAAACAAGTTCCTAGAAAATTTAAATCTTTTGGTGATACTTCTGCAACTTACCTCCTCAGGTATAATACTTATATTGTTCTCCTGCTGATTTCTTAACATTTATTCGCATCAATTAAGACTTTTTTTTGGTCATTTTTCTGGGCATTTCCTAATAATGTAAGCCAATGGAGTGATTTTCCATCCTGGAATTGCAGCACTTGGATTTTCTGCAAAATTGCTTATAAGTATAGCCAAAATAAGTATAGGTAAACTATACTTTCCAGGTTATATAAATTAGTATTAATATTAGTATTTTGAATTAGTGAACACTTTAGGCAAGCAGTAAGACAACATTTGCTATACTTAATAATGAGAATTTGGATTACTCAGCATGCTAAGAATTTACCTACTAAATGCTACTCTGAGGTAAAAGCAAGTGGTTAAATGAAAATTAACATTTCAGGAGTAGCCATGTGTTAAAGAATGTGGGATATGGGGGAAATTATGTGGGATATTTCATTTCAGACACTCAAGTTACATTATTTCAGAAGATATATACTGTATAATTGACACAGTTAACTTCTATTTGTTTCCTAGTGAAGCAGTGCGTCACTCTCACAGGACGGTAATGGCCAGCTAGTGATTTGTGTATGGAAGGTGCCTTGTTATCTCCAGTCCTTTTTTTGTTTTATGTAAGCTTATGTAGTGTATCATCAGCAGTGAAGAGCTTTTAGAATATTGCAAACTCCTTCATTTTCTTCCAGAAAAGAACAAAAAATGTTCTGCAGTCAGCATTTTAACTTAATCCAAAATGGTGATGAGAGTCTATGACAATTGCAACTGCAGGCAAAAAGTAGGCAAAAATGCTAACTTCAGCTAATGCTAAATTGTAATGCTAAACAATGTTTAACTTTAAAACTCATAAAATCATTTTAAAAAACTTGCAAGTATTTTAGGTTCAAATTCTGTTTCATTTGTATAGCTACGAGTCATTTATTCAAAATGTGAGTTTTCTGAAGGAGCAGAGTGTTATTGAAAAGTGCAAGGGGAATGTATGGACTTTAGTTTCTGCAAGTGTGGGAAAACCTAAGCTTCAAATTGCTCAAATCTCTTCCAAGAAATATTGAGCTGTACCATCATTTCATACACTGTTTGCAACTTCCAGGCATGCTGAAACAATACATTCTGGTCTTTGTGGCCATAAAAGTATGGTGTATTAGGACATTTTCTGAAATGATGTTTTGCCTATGGCCAGTTAAACAGCTGGCTAACCCTGCGAGAGGAACAGAAAAAAAGGAATAGCTTCCACTCCTACAGGAGGAGGAGATGTGGAATTAACGCACAACTTTTCCTTCTCTCTCCCTCTGCATCTGCAGATGCTGGGCTCAGCCTGGAAGGCTGTAGAGTGAGTGCGCTGTGGCAGAGGGGCCATGGCTACATCAATTAGCTCTTCTTTAACTCCGAGTACCTCTGGCAGGGTACTGTATCCCTCTGTCTTTTTTGCACTTGTCATCTCACACATCCTAATACGCTGGTGCCGGGGTGTTGCTTTAGTGCCAGTCAGTCTGGTTAGCAGACAAAAGAGAGACCCGCCGCTCTGCAGCACTCCTGGGACTGACTGTCATTTTGGTAATGAGGTGCCTCCGGGCAACATGGAGAGGAAGGAAACACACACTTTCTCTTCCTCTGTGGGGGTGCCTGTCCCACAAGGTGGGATTCGGGTGTAATGAGGCAATGGGCCCGAAGTAGTCTTCACAATTCGCATCACACCACTCATGTGACCAAACTGAATAAAAACATTCCTCTCCCCATTGCTGTCTTATCCCCAAAATACTGTGGGTAGCGCAAAAGAAAAGGTACTACACTGTCATGTCTGGTACCATTAAACTTCAGGGAACTAGAAATCCAAATGATTAGACAGTGTTTGAACTTTATGAGAATTATGAAGCTTGCATATTTGGGGATGTGAAAGGATAAACTGCGGTTCTTTTTCCCTTTAGAGACAACTGAGTAATAAGTTACTGAAACTGCAGATGATTGTTTAACCTTCTTGTTACTGAAGTGACCTTCCAAAAATTACATGTCTTGATAGTGCTTCCACTTGCTGCTATTCTAATAAGGACAGTGTGCCTGGAACTGTAATTAGGAGAAAGAGTATCTTGCAGTGAGCAATATAATGCCTTTCCCAAACAATAACTTAAGCAGATCTATATGATTCATGAGAAGTATTCTCAAATGTATGTCTTTCTCTACTGATAAATGTTTGCATGATGCAAACACTTAGATACACATCCAGAAGTACACATAAAAGCAACCCAATTGACTTCAGAACAGAATTTTAAGTACGCATGTATGTATTTGCAGAGATTGGATCTTTGTAGAGACAAGCTCTAGTTGCTTTTAAGGTAAATAACCCCTTTTATAAAGTTCAGCCAGCAAAATGTTCATGCCAATTTTCTACCTTTAGAAAATGGCAGTGCCAAGCTGGGGACTCAGCTAGACAGTTTCACTTAAGCAACACCTAGAAATCGGGGCTTTCCGGAAAGCCACTCCTGCTTCTTGCCTGGAAAACCCACAGAAATGATCTTAAAAGGACCTCTCTCCTTTCTGTCTTATTGTGCCAGACATTGTCAGGCGAGACAGTTCCCACAAATCTAAGATTTCATTGAAACCATTTTCTTCCTAAAAGTTCGAAGAAGCAGTTTCATTTGGTTGATTATAGAGGAGTCAAAATTGCAGGCTGACTCTTGGCTAAGAGAGAAAGGAGGACAGCTGCTCTGGCTCCAGCAACAAGCCTTGTGTGCAGAGGATTATTACACCATTTAAGGTGCAAGCACCTGGCCCTTTCTTTCCCTCTCACAGGAGATAGAGAGATGGCCAAAAAAACAAAAAAAAACCAAAACAAAACAACCAAAAAAAAGGAAAACAACATTTCACAGCATTAATTGTAGGGGCAAAATAGCTGCCATTAGGACCTCCTAATTAATTTATCACCTGATTAGGAAAAAAATCAGGCAACCTAGTTAAGCAGGGTGCTTGGTTAGCTTATTGGAGCCATATTTATACAGAAGTTTCTTAAAACCATTTTGACAAGATAAAAAGCTTTTAAAGTGTGGGAAGTGTAATTCATACTCACTTGAAAGCTTTTGCACTGTCACTCCAATGAACAGCAGCTTTACTGCAAATAAAATTCATACCCTAAATTCCTAGTTTTTTATTTGAGGCTGGAAAGAAAATAACTTTAGTCTGAAAGTTGATTTCCTGATAACAGTGCTGGCACATGTACCTGTTCCTCTGACGGTAAACTACCCTGTGAATTAATCTTTTGAACGATGTGTCAGCATCCAGAGCACTGGGTTTTATCTGGTCACAGTGTCAGACTGCAGTCCCGTGTGAAGCTGGAGCTCTGATCCGCAGTGCTGAGTTATGGGCCAACAACAGTCAAGAACTGATCCTGCAAAAGCCCTGCAGTTGTAGTTGTAGTTGTAGTTGTTTATTAGGAGTACTGGACTCATACCACAAATAATCCTCATTAGAATCGGGCCAATTTCCTTTCGCTATTTTTGGAAAAAATGACAATTTGAAAGCCTGACAGCATACGGAATAAAATTTAAAACCTCATGCCACATTGAGTAGTTTCTCTTTGTTCTGTGAGGAAAGTTCAACAGCTAATTTATCATAAATGTGATAATTCTATATTGTACACTATTAAAAAAAAAGCATCTTTTTGAACTGCTTAAGGGAATCATGACTGGCTTTCTGAAGTTTCTTCCAGGCTCTACAGTATTTTGTGAAATGTACCATGAAATATGTATTGGAAATAATTTTCAGTCCAGTACAAGAGAAAAGATGGCTGCTAGCATATTTTAGGAAAGCTGGAATCACCCTGTTTGTTTCATAATTTTTTTTTTCCCAACTGTCGGCTTCCTTGTTGCTTAGTTCTGGTGGCATGGTAAAACCTGAGTAAAAGTGAATCTGCATAAAACACTGAGCAATAGTTTTGATATTTTAGTTGTTTTGGTTGACAATAGACTACAGATATCTGCTTTACATATTTAAGTGCTTTGCGTAAACATGAATGCTACCAGTTTAAATGGTTTATATTTTTGCACTTGTTTAAACAGCTAAACTGATATAAACACTCATTTGGAAACTCTTGCAGTAGCTTTAATAGGATTTATTTGGGTTTAGTTTGTACCAATGTAAACAGTAAGTAATATACATGGTTATTGGCGGTGTATATCCAGGTTCCCTAAGTTAATTTGAAGCTGAACTGCTAAAACTGCACCGCCACATAAATCACATTCTATTCCAAGGTTAAGAAATCATTCCAGTTGGAGAGATTTAACTAGCAAAAGAAAACTAACTTACTTCTTCTGAACATGCAGCTTGCTCCAGTGAAAATGCATCCCTCGCTGGGGAATTTATCAACAAGCAGTGACAGGAAAATTGCGCCTGTGGGATCAGGCAGTGGGCGCTGAGCTCCTGCTGCCTGAAGGAGCCCTGCAAAGTGGCTGGTAATGAATAGGGAATGCTCTTTAGGGGGAGTATAAGGATGGGACCTGGTTTGCTCTTTCATCCTTTGCTAAATGCCATTTCAATCCAGGCATTAAGGGAGTTGTTTACCTTAAGAGGGAGAACTTTGACAACAATTTGGACCTCTCTGGCAAGCCTGCAACCAAGCAAATCTTCTCTGCACAGTAGAGCGAGCTGCAGTGCTAGCAGTACTGAGAGAGGATTGAAGGGTTCTTCTGGAAGATAGGTGACCCTCATTTTTCACTGCTTCAAAATATGGGAGAAAACTCTGGTTTAAAGGAAGTCGCCCAATGATCAAATATTTGATGGTGTTATCTGGAGATGAGAAAGCAAGACAACGCCAAGGAACAGAGTTGGGCTTTTTTGTGCCTTAAGCATTGGAGCTCCTTGAGATCTTAGTAGTGAAGTGACTTTTATTCTTCTTGCTCTGCTCCATGACATATCTACAACTGAAGAGGAGGGGTAGACAGGATCAAAAAAAGCATGTCTCTGGTCAGGATTTCTTTTTTTTTTTTTTTGCCTTTAAATAAAAGGCACTGTATTTCATTGAGATCTGCCTTAGCAGTAGAACTACCTGCACCACTTTTCTGTGGCAATTTCGAGCACTTTCTGGTTTGATGAAATTTTGAAGATTAAGAAAGTACAAAGTAAGTAGAAGAAAGATTTTGAGATTCATGTTAAACTTCAGAACTGCATTATCCATATAACTTTCCCTTACTCAGTGATCAAATATTCTGTATTTGAATAACCTTTAAAATTCCCTTTAGCATAGGTAATGTGTATGACCTTAAGGCAAGTTACTACTGTTCTTGGCACCAACCTGAACGAGAAGTGGTTTGTCAGTCAGGGAGCACACACTTCAGGAGGGACAGACCGAGGTACAGCAGCTACTCCGGTGGCCTTAGCTTCCTCCGCCACCTGCCACCCCACCTGTTACCTGCCTGAGTCCTCTGAGTCACCTGCTTAGGTGCATCCCGTGTGCCTCTGTGTTCAGGGCCCTCATGTACAGGGCTATGCCAGTCACAGCCGCAGCTTCCACAAGCACCTTGTCATAACCAGGACACCCAGACAGCTGCAGTGAGGAAGTTCAACCAAGTCTACAGTCAGGCTTGGTAAATGGAAGGGGAGAGAGAGATTGGAGCTGATGAGACAAAAGATTTCTCACCCTTTACTCCACCCTTGACACTTCGTCAAATGTGGTTACTCTGCCTAAGGCTGAATTCTCCTATTTTGGAGGAAATGCTACCTTCATTTGGGAAGCAGTTTCACAGTAGTGAGCTCATGACCATGGCTCACCATCAGGTAAGCAGAGATTTTTGACAAGGGATATAGGCAGCTGTGGAATAATTACTAAATTGGCTAAAAATACAAAAGTACAGCATTGTTCACACATTAAGGAAAAGTGTAAAATCAAGAGGCTTCTGAGGTAGAAAACAGCCACAGCTGGCATGAAGAACACAACATCCGCGGTTCCCTGATAAGGAGCTTGTGAAGCTACATGAGGTACGGGGCAGGCTGCAATTATTCCGTGACTTTACCTTATGATGTATAGCAGATACGGGAATGGGACGATACCATGAAACAGATAAGCTGCCAATTATCTTCCTGCTTGATACTCAGAGCCAACATTTTGCCAAATTTTGATGAAATGCTGTCCTTTGTGTGAACTTTGCTCATTATAATGTCATTATAATACCAAAACACACCTCCATCCCAAAGGCTACCCGCCTCCAAGGTGCGACCACTCCTCCTTGAGTCTGCGCCCTGAATTTTTCATAAACTAGACCTTTAAATGTGAAGCGAGAGAATTTTACACCAATCATAATTAAAGTATTTATGACTAAAGTCACTCAAACTCCACCTTGAAGGTAAAAAATAGTATAAAAAATAGCCCAAGAAAGGGGGGATACCCAGGGAAGACACATTCACGAAGAACTCCATCATTGACTTCTGTGACCAGTCGACGGGCTGAGCCTTTCTTTCCCCCCCCATAGGGACGCCTTTGGGTAAGACTTAGATTATACCAAGTGCTTTCTCGGGAAACTTAGAAATTTCTCTGGAGAATTTCTTTCCTACATTTATAGCTAGGCTGTATCATTTATAACTTTGTCATGGATTTTATATATGTAATAATACTTTCATTTGCACGTGCTTTGCAGACAGTGTATTTATCACCGGCAATCCTAAGAACCTATACATCTGTTGTTTAAATAAACTGCACTGTTTAAGTAGCTAGTCGTGTCGGTTCCTCATTGAACGCGACCAAAGACTCGAGAGAGGCCGTGCTAGTTCATGAGCACGACTAGACTGAAGGTGCAGTCCACTATTAGTGTATCCAAATCGTAATACTTTAATACATATTAAATGCAATTGGACTGATAGTGCTGAATTGGGCATCACTCAGAATTTAAACCCAGCCACACCTAGCCTCCCACCTCGGTGAGGAATGTTAGAACACAAGGGGGTTTATCTTCTGCCAAACCCGCTTTGCCTCTTTCCACGCAACAGCAGCCAACAGACAGATCGCGTTCAAGATGACCAACACCACTTGTAAAACACAGGATGAAGGGGATTACCTGCAGTGCCCTGATTAACTCCCTTCCTCTTCCTTCTTACAACTTTCTCCACAAGATGTGAGTTAATTGCAAGCCAGAGAATGGACCTCTCAAATCTTGGGAACAGAAACACTTAATAAAAGGCTTCTGCTGGTCCTCTGGGTTAGGGATATCTTTGACAAAATATACTCCAAAGCTTTCCTTATGCCATTTAGTGATTTGCCTTGTGATGTCTACATCTCCTTTCTATTGTAAAGGCTAAATGAAAGACTCTAGAAATTTCTCGATAGAAATATGGTTGCGCACAGCAATTAACCAGGAGTAACTTAAGCATTAAGACCTCTGACAAATAAGGGGAAAAAAGAGAGAAGAAACAAACTCAGTGGCCCAAAAATGTTAATTAAACATATTACCTTTATTAGTTCTGTTTAAAAACATGGCTTAACTAGGCTAAAATAAAAAATGAATGGAAACTGTATTTTGCAAAATGAGTTTCAGAAATATTGTTTGGAAACAGATGGCACATCAGCTATTTGTGGGTGTTCAGGAGTCTGAGAGAAATGCCATTGCTCTGAAACGTACCCAGGTGACCAGCTTACAGATTAGACTAATGAAGAGGAGAAGAAACTTTTTGTTGGTTCATTAAAGTGAGGAGAAGCTAGTCTTTTCTGCTATGTGAGAGGCAGCATGTTACTGGTGGGACTGGGAAGGGGTCTGGCCATAGAAAAGAGCAGTCTGCAGAGTTTTTCAGGTACGTGCACTACCGAGCAGAATGTTCATCTTACATATATTCCCTTAACTCTTCTCTAGACATATGATACAGTGAGTAATTTATGAAATGAAAGGGTTGTTTTGGGGCCTGCCGGGTGTGGCTTGTTGTTGTGGGATGGCAAGGGTGGCACAGAGCTGAACAGCTTGGTTCTGAGGCTAGGTACGAAGGTCGTGGGTAGCTTAGCGACCCGCTCAGATGCCTTGGGTTAGCCAGCCATCTGGATGCTGGCACAGGGTAGGTGCATCCATATTGCCACTGGAGTTGGACTCAAATACCCATGTCCTGCTCCTCTGCATTCAGGTTTTATCACCCAGAGGGGTAAATGATGTGCCAAAATGGAGCCAGAGCACACAGTGGTGTGGCTGATCAGGAATGAAGACCTAGACCTGAAGCTGAGAGTTCCCCACTATAACAGTGCAGCTAGACCAGTACCCAGAGAAGTCTCTGCAGCGACTGGAGGGATACTGGCACCCCTGAGCAAATTCAGAGCAGAAACTCATACACACAGAACAGGGCAGGTGCTTCGAAACTATGCAGTGTGGATACCTCCATTTATTTTAAATGCCAATAACATCATATGCTGTTCCAGCACCTCCAGTTCTAAACAGCATAACAGGTGTTGAGTTAATTTCTGCTTTCCTCAGTGCAGAAGCCTGTGGATATCTTTTCCTCAGAAGTGCAAGCCTCATTTCACAATCTCCTCACCAAGGAGAAACTCTGGGAGCCTGCAGGGGCAGCAAATGAGCCTTATCTTTCAAGTCTGTTGACATCTAGATTTGTGTGAACCCTGCTCAGTGGGTTCTGGGTTTTCCAGCTACTCTGCAGCCCAGATAATCTCACCTGTGGCAGTGGTACTTCTCTTAGTGTCTTGCTCCTAACTCTTTGCAGCTACCCATGGAAGTAATCTAGTGAGTGGAGTCCAGGAGATCATCCATGTAAAAGACACGTTGCTGCATATCCCTTCTCCAAAAATGTTTCCAAAGTATGCGTGAAGGTCTGCAGGTAGATTCAAAGCATGTTCAGCTCTGATATACACCTGGAAAGTTGTTTGGAAACTACTTTTATTGCTGTGTCCTGGTTTGAGTGACACAGGACTAATTTCTTTTCTAATGCTGGGGAAAACTGCACTTTTGGAAGACTCTGGTTTCTGAATTTATGAAAATATTTACTTTATAGCCAGCTAGGTTATGTGGGATTCAAAGTCTCAGTGTTTTCGAGCCTTGCCAGGTGCATGGATGAGGAGGATTGAGACCCAGGCACTTGACCCAGGTTGGCCAACAGGATTATTTCATACCATGAATGTCACATTCAACATAAATTAGAAAGTGCCGGATCCCTGAGCCCTTCCCTTCCTCCCAAAGCCGTAACACTCGCAGCGTCCCACATTTGCTGTCCACTGACGGGAGCGCATGGCTTCCTACTGATATAAGTGGCTGAGTATAATCCTTCCATATTTTATATTGGTATCAGGATCAATAATGGTTCTTTAGTAGTAGTTAATTATTTAGCCTTATCCTATTGAATGTATTTATGTTTCAACCCCCGTGTTTCCTTGTTTTCCCCAACTGCCCTTCCCGGGTGGGGGGGTGTCATCGAGTGACAGAATAATTGTCTAAATGACAAAGAATTACTATGGGTTTCTCAAACCATAACAGGCTGTAATTGCTATGTGGTGCCAGAAAATACCTAGCCAGAAACTGACACCAGGGAGCTGTTTTCTAGAGCAGCATTCTGCCACCAGTCCAGGGCTGTTTCTGAAACACACAGGTACAGAACATGGAGTAAGAGTGTAGTTTCAAGCATTTTTTCCTCTGGGGACACTGTTCATATTTCACCACTGGCCACACATTGCAACTCCCGCACCCTAGGTTACCCTCTGTTTTGATGTGCCAATGCTGCTATATATAAGGCCGTATTTTGAAATTCTTTGTTGAAATCACACATATTTGTTTTTAAATCAGGATTAAAAAGAGCCCATGAAAATTCCCACAACGAGGCAGTCCAAATTATAGGGATATGTGGTTGGGAGTAAAGGGATCTGAAGAAAATTGACACAGGGGCTAACCTAAGGAAGTTTCATTTGCATTTCACGTGAGACTTTTTTGCTTTAAAAAGGAGTTATAAATTTGGATGAACTATTCTTACTGTGGCAAAAAACTACATAAACCCAACTATATCTGGAGGGCCTGGGCTGAGAAGCTACTTAATCTAATGCTTGCTAACTTCTCATGAAGATGACAAAGAAGGAACGTTTATGCGGCAAAGGCATCTATAGATTGCTGTACTCACCTTGAAAAGCTGGTGTCGTCGTCATCACCCAGTGGCATAAGCAGCAAGTGGGTAACAGGAATGGATAGAGGAAAGAAGCAGTCAGCAGAATTAACCCGTGGAAAGGGCCTAGCAAGCGTAACTAGTGACGGTAGCTGGGATGAGGACAGCTAGCAAGGAAAGGAGCTATCAGAAAGAGTAAGTAAAGAAGATAGTTTCAGCTTCAGTGCGGTCAAGACCAGTTTAAGTCCAGCGAGGCCTCCCTGCCCAGAAGCCCAAGCTGGTATTAGCAGATAGGCAGTACAGCTTCAGGATGAAACATGTTTGGGCTGACGCACAACTAATATGCTTTCCTGTAACAAGAAAAGGAGATTAATTCTTATCTGTTCAGTTTGGGGGAGGACACTAGTTTTCCTGTTTGGGATTTTTCTCTCTTTAAGGAGCAAACCACCTCCTCTGCCTGGTTAAGCCTATGTTAGTCATTAGCTGGGAGGGATGCAGTGTAACTCCTTGCCCACCTACACAGCCAGGCATTTTCTAAAGACGGGACATTATTTTCCATTTTCCTGGGCAGATGCTTTAGCATTTCAGGGAAGACACACTGAAGCCGGACCCCATTCAGCCAAGACCTGGCAGAAGCAGCAATCATTATTTAAGATGAAGCAACATGCTCATTAATGAGGCAGACAGCAAAGCAAAGCCACTTCATTTCAGTGTTTCTATGCCTGCATGACCTTAAATAGCACTCCAAACTATACCATAAGTCTTCATCATGCCAGTTAGGCTTTCTACTCTGATATTTGTATTATTCAAGACAGTGAACTCATTATGATCTTTACCAACTTTCCTTCATAAGTGTATTTCCTACATTAAACAGATCTTTGTTTTTGCAAGTTTGCCAAAGTACCCTGAGCTTCTTATAGTTCTTTATCATGAAATGCAGTTGACCTTGCCAATGGTGGCTGAGGCCCTGCCTAATTCCTTTCCCCTCCCCCGTCTCTGAAGAGGACTGTGCTCTCATGCTACACAGTTTACAACAAAACAGATATAGTTCAGTTCCATTTGTAATCAAACTCATGGTACATCTTTCCTCTGCAAAGGATTGCTATGTAGACCCTTGAAGCATTCACTCGTCGCAAAACTGATTAAATATATTAGTCATGGGATTTTGATTCTGATGATAAACGAAGAAAAAGGATCACATTCAGCAGTGGCAACAAACTGTCCCGACTGGGGTTAATTGTGATTTGAAGCAATTGTCTTTTTTCTTTTTTTGCTTTTATACTGATTACAGGTTGCGTGCTTGTGCTTCCAGTGTTTATATACATCTTGTAATGAAACTTTTTCATGAGTCCCTATTCTCTTATTAATTTTCTGGAAATCATTTTATTTGGACTTTCTCAATCATAAAGATAAATAAATGAGGAATACAGTCCTCATAGGTGTATCCCCTAAACACCTGTGCATCTGTCATTGCACTTCACCACCTCTTTTTCTTCCTCTATGTTGGTATAACAAGATTGCGGATGGCAAGGAACCCACATTCCAAAAATCTATTTTAAACCAATTATAGATAGACACTATTGACACATAACTGACTCTTTTTCATGGTGTGTTGATGCAGCATTCGGTTTCATCACAAAAGGTAACTTAATTGCACTTAGGTCTAACACTGCTGAGAAGAAGATAATTAGATAACATGGATTCTTTTTAATTTTTCTATGGTATAAATTTCTCTCGCATGGTAAATAAAACCATTCTATATGAGCTTGTTGTCATAGTACGTCCTGATTTCAAAGGGACTCAGGAACTACAGAGTCTGTACAGTGTAGAAAGCTGTGGGTTTTTTATACCAGGTTTAAATAGGTCTGCAGCCATTACTCTGTAATTTCAATTATAGCAAAGGTGCCCTGTATCAGCCACACATTTGTGTTTCGTTCCTATTCATGTTGAAAATGAACTTATTGTCTTGTCATTTAGTGTGAACTGGAGTAAAATTGAGAGTTTGCCTCAATGAAATTTCCTTACAAAATACCAGAAATAAATGTGAAAGCAAAATGGAATTGTTTGCACCTTTTCAGCACTTTAACCTCAAATAGTTATAAGGTTATTTTTTATTTAGTTTAGTTATAAAATATTTATGCAGAAATACGCATGGAGAAGCAACATTTCGTTCAAAGAATGGCTAGCAGTAAGGGGTAAGTTGCACATTAAAAATAAATTAGAACACAATATTCATTATACAAACACAGGCAAAAATAGGAGTGCTTAGGACATAATTTTCTAAAAATGCACATCTGCAACAAGCTCCAGTGGTGCACATAGTAAGTGAAGTTTGTTATTTTTGTACAGCTGCTTATCTGTTGTATGTCATTTCTCACCGTAAGGGGAAGCAAGCTGCTAATTCATTCAAATCATCAGCAACAAATGCAGTCCTCTGTGCATTTTTTCTTTGTTTAGGTTTGGTTTTTTCAATTAGAAGCTCTCTCTCCTGCTGTGACTCACATCACTGTTATTTATTTACCTTATAAGTATTACCAAGGAGCGGTATCCTAGGACCATAGCCCCTTTGTGCTGGCTACCATACCTACAAAAGGATGACTTCTGATTCAAACGTGCAATCAAAAGCTCTGATCATGGAAAAGCTTAATGAGACCACCCTGGTTAATGTGAGGCAAGTAAATGCCTTTAATGGTTCAGAGTTTGCTGAGAAGATGAAGTAAGCCAAAGGGAATAGGAGAAAGTAATAACAAGTGAAAAATAAATACTAACAAAACTTAATCACACTCCGGCATCATCAGAAACCCAGAAGGTCCCAGGGCCCAGCTGGAGAAACAGGATTTCTTTATGAGGGTAGATTTTTTGTTATGGCATACCTACTGAGGAACGATCAGACTGAATTTTATCCAGACCATCTTTTTTTTTCCAAAACCCATGATTTAAAACCACCCTTCATCTGGCTGCATAACCTTTTTGCCAAAATCACTTGGTGAACAAAGTAAGTTAAATACACATGTATACAAAGAAGAAAAGAAACAGGAAACTAACAGAGGAGCAATTTCAATTTGTAGTTCCCAAACATAGCAATGGCAATTAACTGCATCCATTAGAAAGAACCACACACATCTGCTGAACAAAGGGGTGGGTGACCTTTAACTTGGTAGTGACAAAAATAGGTGCAGGACATAAGATTTTAGCAAGTCATGCTCAAAGCTGCATATCCTTCCATTACACTTGCTACAGTAGAGATTATCTGGAGATGGTTATGACTTATATAATGATATATATATTATAAATAGTCATTAATAATTATCTGTGTAGACTCAAGCGGGTTGGACAAGGTGTTCTTTACCCCTGAATGATAAGACTGGTCATTGTCTCCCATTTGTTACTAATTTTCCTTTGTCAAAACCTTCCTGTAGGTGGATAGTTGGGAGGTAGACTATGTTAGCTTTTGGGATTGCTGTATATGAGACTTCAGGAGACAGGCACTATATATGATAGCAAGAACAGTACCAGTGGGAGGAGAGGTCATCATGCTTCTCCTTCCCAGGCTCCCAATTAAGTTGTCACAGTCCAATATTTTGCAGCTTTCCCCACCACTGGGTTCTACCTGGTGATGACAGCTGCACCAAAGCACGTTCTCTTTTACAACTCAGTTGCACGTACTGGGAGTTGTGTGTGATGCGTTCATAATTCCTCGCTCTCTTATTTTCTTAGACTCTTCATTCTGCATTTTTTAGACATCATTGATTTTGTGTCACAGGATGTGCTATGTCAATTCGAGGAAAAAGAAAGGAGGCATTCAATAATCTTATTCTAATCCTGACAGACTGTATCCACCTGAAATCAAGTATAAGGTCATTCACCTTTTGTTGAGACTGAGTCAAGAATTCTTTCTTTTGCAAAATGCGAAATATTTCAGGCATGGGACTTAGGTTATCCCTAGACTAATAATGGTTTTTTTTTTTTTCATATCTCTTATATTAAAATGTTCAGAATATTTTTTTTCCAGTAAGCTTATTGCTTAAGGGGAATTTGAAACAGGCAACAGCCTGTGATCCTCTGCATTATTGTTAAACTGGTGGTTATTTATTCACGAGGCAAATGGAGGAAAAGGTCACATGCAGTATTGTCAACTTGTCATTTCTGAATCTATATTCTGATTTAGTTGCAGTACCTCACATGATCTTCTCTGGGGGAAGTGAACAATTTCCTGTCACAATCACTTTGGAAGGTATACAGACTGGTTAAATTAGGTACTGGAAAATGTTTTAGTCGACCAGAGAGTTCTTTTATTCAGAGCGGTCAGTCTTCGCTCTGCTAAGCTTACTAATGTTTGGTTTACTGGACATACTGGCATTTTTGCTCCTGTTTGAACAGAGTGTTTCTCACATGCATGTGCAGTTGACTTGCAGTTCTTGCCTGATCATCTTGTGAGTTCACATAAGCTAGTTACTATGATTCACCCAAACAAATGACTCCAAAAATATTTCTGTCAAATCTTCTTTTCATAATCCCCTTCCCATACTAATGCCAACTAAAAAGGATGAGGTATTGATAGTATAAAGTGCAGTGCTCTCTCACAATTGCTGGAGGGTCTGCTGTAGCAGAGAGAGAATTTTGTAAGTTGCTAACTATTGTGATTAACTCAGCTTAGACTAATTGGTCAGTTAGTTTGTAGGATTAGCACTTAGAATATAGTTAATTAGTGGTTGGATTTGTATGGAGACTAGGGACCAGACAAGTCCACGTTTAGGCAGTAGAAAACTAAGGACCAGAAGTAAACTGTGTTTGGATGGGATTTGGAAGAGAGTGAGGGAGGGAGGGAGGAATACATAGAGAGGCCTCTAAAGACAGGGCAAACCCAGCAGGCAGTAGGCAGCCCTGCAGCTGCCTGTATGGACCAGCTACTCCAGTTTCATTGAGGAAGTCTGTAATTATATTTGTCTAGTGGGAGTCCCTAGTGGGATGGCTCTAGGGCAGGTGCAGCTCAAAGCAGCCCTCAGCAACACAACTCCTGGCCTTGCCAGACCATGGGTCATGCTGTGTCTCGCAGCGCAGACCACGGGCACTGGCACACAAGATGCAGCATAGGTGCCTGGCGTTTCTGTTGATAGCTGTGAGGACTAGATACCCTGGATGGCTGAGGACCAAGTATAGATCTCCAGGTTGTTGAAGGAATGATTAAGATACTTGGAACAGTTGAAGGAATCAATGGTAAAGTCAGGAAGCCATGGGGAAAAGATCTTGGCCAGTGAAAACCAGAGGTGATGAGTGAAGGTTGTGGTTTGGTGGTTAATAGAGATGGTGATAGCTGGAACAATCAATGGCAGGTGAAATAAGGGGAGGGACAGTTCAAATTTGGCTGAAGATCACAGCTGAAAATGATGGAGGTGACTGGAGCTATCAGAGGCACTGAACTGGTTAGGAAGTGGTGTTATCTGGTAGTCTTGGTTGTGACAGTAGCAAGCTGAATTTGAGTCAAAGCAATTTGTGAAAGTAGAATTTGTTGTCTTGCAAGTAATGTGTTTTCGTGGGTGAGAAGTGGGTGTTGTAAGAGTTGATGAATTAATTCACATTAGTGCACATTTCCTCCGTCTCCTGTAGATTGATACTTTGCCATCTAAGGAGGAAACAAATTCATTCTTCATTTTTTTCTGGGGTTTTCTCTTGCACAACATCCAGAAGAGTTACTAAATTCTATGCTCTCACACTGCTTTGTGCTTAAAGTTAGAGGCAGCAGAGGCAATCAATTTTCTTGTTCTTTTGCTAGGCATGATTCAAATTCCCAGTCGCCTTCTTCCTTGCTCACAGTCCAACACAAGATCCATTTCCCATGAATGCTATCGCTCAGAAACAAAAGTGATAGATTTTGGCTACTACCTATCATTTTTGCAGCAGTGTACATCCCAGAAGTCCTCACAAACAGTCTGGAGGCAGCACTTTTTTTGTGTCTGAAGAGAGGAAAGAGAATCATGTTTTAGATAGCCACATCTCTGTCTCTGCTGTGGAAAAAATGTGGGGAATATTGACTTGGCATAAGACCTGTAAGGCCACAGAGGAAGCTCTCTGCCAATATCCCTGATGATGCCAGTCTAATGCAAAGATCTGACAGACATGAGAGACTTGTAAGCAATATGGGCACAGAGAGAGACAGTATCTTCCTTGGTGAACTGATTAAATGTGGATTTATGGCATTTCATAGCTTGATAACTTCAGGAAGCCAATACTGGCGCCTTGGCTTCAGGTCAGTGGAGGGGAGCAAAGGGCAGTCTCTTGTTTGACGATACAGTGATTCATGGCCAGTAAAATTCATGGCAGGAGCCTCTCTGTGAAGAGAGGTAGCCCAATTGGCACTCCAATTAGCTGTGTTTATAATTGATGGCATGGCTGGAAATCACTGTGATTCATGAACAATAATATTCATGACAAGAGCAACTCTTTCATTTCAGGGAAAAAGACCAGAAACTGCTCTAAATTGCA
The DNA here is from genome assembly GCA_947846985.1 of Fratercula arctica. NCBI lineage: Eukaryota > Metazoa > Chordata > Aves > Charadriiformes > Alcidae > Fratercula > Fratercula arctica. The sequence continues at coordinate 90,917,336 of CANTUZ010000001.1, read as the reverse complement.
CATGATTGTGATTAATGGCTTGGGAAGATAAATGGTGAGTGGGTGCCTGAGACCAGTGCTGTGCTGAGAAATCTAAGACACCTTCAGAGGAACAGGAAAGAGAGGAGGGAACAGCTGTCTGAGCATCCTTACTTGTCAAATACCTCCCACAGACTCTAATGGGGCATTAAGGTCTGTGCAGGTAGTGCAAAATTGCAGCGATGAGTGTTGCTGGCCAAAATTTTGTTATATCAACTCTCCAACCTTTTGGCTGCTGCGAGTACATCCAGTATTTTGTGGTATATCCAAACTTTCCTTTATGATCACTGAATCCCAGATGAAAATGACAAAGTGAGAGGAAGGAGGGAAGAAAGAATGAGTGGTGAAGGTGATAGATAACATAGGATAGGAAGTAGGGCTGAGTAAGTTTCTACACCTTATTTCCTAGCAGAATTGGAAAGACACGAAGGTCTCCAGCTAAGTGGATGAGGTGACAACCGGCACTGTGCAGTGCAGAGCGGGACCGGGTCAGGGCTTCATCAGAGTTCTACCCAAAGCAAAGAGCCACAATCTGCAGAGTTAGAAAAGAGATCTGAGGGAAGTGGGATGTATTCATGTGGAAAAAAAATATTACATAACAAAAATAACAGCAGAGATAAGAGCACTGTCTCATCAGCCCAAAAATCTGTAGGCTCCTTCTTTCCCTTTCAAAAAAGGGAAAAAATGAAGACCCAGAGAACTACAGGCCAGTGAGCCTCACCTCTGTGCCCGGCAAGATCATGGAGCAGATCCTCCTGGAAACTCTGCTAACATGGAAAATATGGAGGTAATTGGTAACAACCAACATGGTTTTACCAAGGGGAAACCATGCCTGACAAATTTGGTGGCCTTCTATGATGGGGTTACAGCATTGGTGTATAAGGGGAGAGCAACTGATGTCATCTACCTGGACTTACGTAAAGTGTTTGACACTGTTCCACATGACATCCTGGTCTCCAAATTAGAGAGACATGGATTTGATGGAAGGACCATTCAGTGGATATGGAGCTGGTTGGGTGGTCGCACTCAAAGGGTTGTGGTCAATAGCTCAATGTCCAAGTCGAAACCAGTGACAAGTGGCATTCCTTAGGGTTCAGTACTGGAACCGGAGATGTTCAGCATCTTTGTCAGTGGGATGGAGTGCATGATCAGCAAATTTGCCAATAATACCAAGGTGTGTGGTGCAGTCGACACATTGGAGGGAAGGGATGCCATCCAGTGGGACCTGGACAGGCTTGAGAGGTGGGCCCATGACTACCTCACAAAGTTCAACAAGGCCAAGTGCAAGGTCCTGCATGTGGCTCGGGGCAATCCCAAGCACAAATACAGGCTGGGTGGAGAATGGATTGAGAGCAGCCCTGAGGAGGAGGACTTGGGGGTGCTGGTGCATGAAAAGCTCAACATGACCCAGCAATGTGCTCTCACAGCCCAGAAGGCCAATCGTATCCTGGGCTGCATCAAAAGAAGCATGGCCAGCAGGTCAAGGGAGGTGGTTCCACCCCTCTACTGTGCTCTGGTGAGACACCACCTGGAGTACTGCGTACTCCTCAGCACAAGAAGGATGTGGACATTGGAGCAAGTCCAGAGGAGGGCCACAAAGATGATGAGAGGGCTGGAGCACCTCTCCTCTGAAGACAGGCTGAGAGAGTTGGGGTTGTTCAGCCTGGAGAAGAGAAGACTCCGAGGAGAATTTATTTCAGCCTTCCAGTATCTGAAGGGGGCCTACAAGAAAGCTGGAGAGGGAATTTTTACAAGGGCGTGGAGCAATAGGACAAGAGGTAATGTCTTAAAACTGATAGAGGGTAGATTTAGGTTAGATATTAGGAAGAAATTCTTTCCTGTGAGGGTGGTGAGACACTAGAACAGGTTCCTCAGAGAAGTTGTGGAGGCCCCAACCCTGGAAGTGTGCCAGGCCAGGTTAGATGAGTCTTCGAGTAACCTAGTCTAGTGGGAGGTGTCCCTGGCCATGACACAGGGGTCGGAACTAGGTGATCTTTAAGGTCTGTTCCAACCTAACCCATTCTATGACTCCGTTCAAAAGATATCATCATCTTCAGCTGGTTCTAAGCATTGTAGTGTAAATCATTACCCCTCCATCTTTGTCATGTCCTCATAGCACAGCATAAATCCAGTGAATAAACTCATCTACTGAAGATCCATTTTTAGTAACAAGTACTAATATGAAACTTTTAATCTCTTCATCCTTAGCAATCCTGTTTATGAAAGGTTTCAGACTGTTAAGTTTCAGCTTTTTACCAAAATTCTTAAACTGGAACATCTTGTTTATTAAAATATTCTGCTGTATAGAAATAGCAGCTTAGTTGATAATATCTGTCACCAGTACGTGGTATGCAGGAGCCCAGGTCATGGACTAAAGCTCCATTAGGCCATGTGTTGTCCAGTCAGCGAGACTAAAAAAACTCCTAAAGCAAGTAGGATATAGGAGTGAATGCAAGTGAGGCTATAGTAATGCTTAATTACTTCTGCTGCTCATGGAAAGAAATATTTTTAAAAGTTGTATTTAATGTAAAGCTACTCTCCTACATTCTTGTTTTATTTTTGCTTGAAAATTAAGAAAATAATTCTGTGTTGCAAAATCTGCTCCTCAGCAGCTGTGTTTTCCTTTGTAGAACCAACTATAAAGATGTAGCCTCTGTGTCCTGCTGAAAGATGTCTTTTGGAGATTCACCATGTGCTTAGCAAAATCACTGATTGAACCTGAAGCTGTGAATATGGATATAGCTGAATTTGTAGTCTGGAGCAAGGGCCTGTTCTTATTTGAAAGCCATTTGTGTTCTACTGGCTTTTAACATGAATACTGTCAGTAAAATCATTTGATGCAATTTTCTTTTCAAAAGATATTCCTCTCTGAAGTGCCCAGGCTGACCCCTATTCCCCATGGGCTTCTAAGGAGCCAGTCGTGCTTTACATGGGGCTGCTGAGCTGTGAACAAGCTCTGCTGTTGATGGCAGCATCAGGAGAAAAGATGATTTGAAAGAAATAAGGGAACCGCCCTCACAAAATTACAGCAGCTTTAACGAGTTGAAGGTGCTCCACCTGGTGAGCTCAAGTGTCTTCCATTCTAAAATGGGATTCCTCTTATCTTAAAAGAAACTGAAACTGCTGTATGCTACTTTTCATGAATAAAATTCCATTTGTTGTCTGGTGCCATCTTCCTCTCCTGTCTCTTCTAGGGGGGAACAATAACATAGCAAAAAGCAAGACAGTTATATTCAAAATAGCATTGTGTACCCAGATGTCACTCAAGATATATCTAATAAGTTTTTTGTAGAAAGATATGAGTTTTCTTTACTCATCATTTAGGTTGGGCAGTGACAAGCCAGTTCCAAGCCATGTAGTGTGTCACTGTGTTTAAATTAGTAAGCCCATAAAGAGCATGTCTATTTGCATTCATATACTCCATCTCATATTTACACTTCTTTCTAAAGTTAAATCTATGGTACTGAAATGGAGTCTTTGGAAAAAGTCTCTGCTGATATTTCTGAAGGCATATAAGTGCTGGAAATCTTGTGAGAATATCTTCTCTACTGAGTTTTCAGAGAGGCAAGAAAAATTGTTCCTGCAACCAAGTAAAAACTGTAGGTCTTGTTTGATGAAGAGTTAAGACAAACACAAATGTTATTTGTCAAATTCAGAATGGTTTTCATCAGGGCAAACAGTAAATGCCCTAGTGTGGTGACCTTAATTACTGGAAGTAGAAGCAAAAGACGGATTTCAAAACGAAAAAGAGTTTGGAGAGTCCTGCAGTCCTGGCTACTGTGGCTGCTAGCAAAATTACTCACTCTTCCCTTCAACCCTGTTCCCTCTGTGTTTGCAATAGGTAGCCCTGCCCTCCTCATCTCACTACAGCATTGACTTTCCTCCTTCAGCTGATTGTTACTCACCCTCCGAAATTAAAGACTCCTGCGGTGATATATTGATGTTGAAATGGTTGTTCCTTTCCCCCAACTCATTTTCATTCAGTAACCCCTCTTTTTCCTCTCCTCCTTCCCCCTTCCCATTTCTCCCTCAGTCACTGTTGTCAAATTCATATAGTACCCAAGGTCCTTATTCTCTAGCTCAGTGTAAGAACCATAAACCCCAGGCCATGTGCTGATGTTATCAAACGTGTTTTCATTTCATCAGATCTTCTGAAGAGAGAAAAATCTCTTTGAATAGAACAAGCAAGGCTTATCGTGTTTAGACTTACCCTTGTGCTCAGCAAAATTAATGTATCTCAGATAAAGTATATTATTGTGGAGGTGAAGACAAATGTAATCTGAGGAAATTTCCATGCATGCAGTAAGTAATTTCTTTTAGTTTCTCTAATTTCCGGTACCTATTTATTTTAGTCAGTTTGAATTAATTGTTTTGTCCTGTATATTGTTTGGCTAATGCTTATGGGCATTAGTCACTGTGAATCAAGGATCTTTTGCCCCACTGAGATTTTCACATGGCTCCCTGTAATGCTATTATGGACATACTAAGACAGAGCCTGCTCAAAGTTTTGCGTTATCTCCCTTATGTACAAAAAGGCTGATAGATATCTAAGGCTTTAGAGATAAGTATTTTTACTTTCTTCCAGAGTCTCATACTCTGCTGGAGAGAGACTTGTTTACTTCCAGAAGATTTTCCCACATGGTGACAGGTGAGATGCAAACTGTTTTGGACAAACTCAGAATCTGTCCAAACCAAAAACTGAACCTCTGCACTTAGTGCTAGTTTTGAATAATTTGGGGATAACAGTTACACTTCATATGCTTCTTCAAAGTCAATATATTGATACTTGTTAAAATCAGCTTTTCTGTTTGTCTCCAATTACAAGTATAGAACAATAAGTTGTTTCAGATCTATGATAGATATTACTCTCACAAGGATGATGGTACAGAATTTTTCAAACATAGTAATAAACTGTGCCTCCCCTAAGGTGCTTACGATCGAAATAAAGACTATGTCCTAAAGATTATCAAGGCTGGCAAGCCAGGTGCCAATTAATCCCCAATTAAATTGATTGTTTCTTATCTTTTGAACAGCATCTGGACTGAAACCAGCTTATTATATATAGGCCAATATGCACTGTTAATTGGATGGCAACATTTTTCTGTCATTATGTATTTGACTAGATCAAGTTAGTGATGATCTAGGAGGAAAAAGTTCTTTATACTATTACCCAGTGCTTCATTTGCTAAGCTTTCAGAACATCATTGCTATTATCAATGCAATTGCAATAGCTGTGCACTAACACAACTTAAAAATATCTCTGATAATTACATAACGATGGCAATCATAGGTCGGGAAGAAAAGAGAGGTAGCTTAAGGTCAATATGATGGTTTCTAGCAAGTCTATACAAATTCCCGCTATGCAAGTCATTTTTTTTCCTCCAGAAGTTTCATTTTGCTTAGAACAAGAGCTCTCTGCTTCCATGTCTTCTGATTCTTGTGGGCGTTCCTAGTTATAAGAAAAGCTACCTGCTGTAGCTATATGGTCTGAAAATAACAAATTTAGACTTTGGGAAAACAATAGTGAATTTAGACTCTGGGAAAGTGGAAAGTAAGGTGGATAGATAACTGGTTGAAAGACAGAGCTCAGAGGGTCGTGATTAGGGGCATAGAGTCTAGTTGGAGGTCAGTGACGAGTGGTGTTCCCCAGGGGTCAATACTGGGTCCAGTCCTCTTCAATATATTCATCAATGACCTGGATGAGGGGCCAGAGTGCACCCTCAGCAAGTTTGCTGATGACACAAAGCTGGGGGGGGCGGCTGACACACCGGAGGGCTGTGCTGCCATACAGAGAGACCTGGACAGGTTGGAGATTTGAGCAGAGAGAAACCTTATGAAATTCAACAAGGGCAAGTGTAGGGTGCTGCACCTGGGGAGGAATAACCCCATGCACCAGTACAGGTTGGGGGCTGACCTGCTGGAGAGCAGCTCTGTGGAAAGAGATCTGGGAGTCCTGGTGGACAACAGGATGACCATGAGCCAGCAATGTGCCCTTGTGGCCAAGAAGGCCAATGGCATCCTGGGGTGCATCAAGAGTGTGGCCAGCAGATCGAGGGAGGTCATCCTCCCCATTTATCCTGCCTTGGTGAGGCCGCACCTGGAGTACTGTGTCCAGTTCTGGGCTTCCCGGTTCAAGAAGGACAGGGAACTGCTGGAGAGGGTACAGCAAAGGGCTACAAAGATGATTAGGGGACTGGAGCACCTTTCTTATGAAGAAAGGCTGAGGGATTTGGGTCTCTTCAGTCTGGAAAAAAGACAGCTGAGGGAGGATTTTATCAACGCTTATAAATCCTTAAAGAGTGGGTGTCAGGAGGATGGGGCCAGGCTCCTTTCATTGGTGCCCAGTGGCAGGACAAGGCGTAATGGGCACAAACTTGAGCATAGGAAGTTCCACCTAAACATGAGGAGGAACTTCTTTACCCTGAGGGTGGCAGAGCACTGGAACAGGCTGCCCAGAGAGGTGGTGGAGTCTCTGTCTCTGGAGACATTCAAAACCTGCCTGGACGCGTTCCTATGCGACCTGCTCTAAGGTGACCCTGCTCTGGCAGGGGGGTTGGGCTAGATGATCTCCAGAGGTCCCTTCCAACCCCATAGCTGATTCTATGATTCTATGAAAGCAATTAAAAAAAATGGACCACCAGGAAACTGAGTTTCATTATGCTGCTTTTCTTAGAGGCGATCTCTTCATGTTAACCTTTCACTTCCTTTTTCATTCTTTCCAGGGCCACAAACATTCATGAGATCCTATTCAGTTCAGCCTGAAATATCACCTCCTGGACTAACTTCAGGTATTGTACCAAATTTCAAACTTAACACAGGTTTGCTTCAATTTTCCCAGCTCTAAGTAACCGATTAAAAGGTGTCATTGTCTTCCTTCTTCTTGTCATGGGTGATTCATGGCAAGGACAGACCCCTCACATGAACAGGTAGGGCAAACTACAGAATGTGTCCCCCAAACTGGAAAGCAGCCATAAAGTGGAGTAGTTTGTGGATTCTCTGACCAGAGCTTAAGCAGCCTGGGAAGGAAAAAGGCCACACACTACTGGTGAGAAGAAATAGTGACAGGTTATTGTCTGTTGGAGAGGTCAGACAAGATCAGAACTGCCCTTTGGCCATACAGTTGGCTGTGAAATGTCAGCTAAACAAAAAATCATTGTTTAAACTGCATGTCTTGGACCACTGCTTCTCTGCAAGAGACATGGAGCAGATGCAATATGGCATATTTGAAAAGAGTACAGAGCCTTGGAGACTTGGAATCTAACAATGCTGAATAAAAGCATTGTCTGTTTCTATATCTGACTAAACTAAATGCTATGGAGAGTTTTAGAAACATAGTACTGATTGTATTGGCTTTCATAAATGCTTTTTTAAAGAAACTACATATTGTTGATACATGTTCATTCAGTAGCTACACAGACACAGTGTTTTAAGTTGTACTTTCATTCCACTATTTGTAATCTCATCTATTTCATGGAGGTTTTGATAATCCCACAGGAGAGAGACATACCTGTTTTTTTTTTTCACAGCTACCTTAACCTTTTTTCTGAAGCTACTGATAATAATGGTGCCTGAATAAGTAGCATCAACAATCTTAGAAGCTCCATGGAAATCCCAGATTCCATTTTTCTCTATTTACAGTTCTGTCCAAAAAAGAAAAAGAACCAGAAAAAAAAAAAAGAAAGCATTAAAAATTTACTTTCCAACAGGGAATTTTACTTTCAAAACCAGAGAGGCAGAAGGAGGCATGGTGTAAACAATAGATTATGAAGGCTTAGTGAAAAAAACCTGCAGTGTCGCTCGGTGTCATCGACCAAGCGAAAGGAAGTTATCCTTTCAGTCAGAGTGAAATCACTATAAAGCAAGCTGCTATCAGAGAATTGATCAATCCCATCCCTGTAAGTAGCGTTTCATGAAAACAACTCAAATCACAAGGAAAAATTGGGAAAAAAAAGAATCTTTTACTGTTTTTGTTTTAGAAATGAAAAAATATGATTCAAGACAAATAAGTGGAGTCTCTGTTTAGTGAAATTGATAAGCAGCAGACAGAAGGGAATTTAGTATTTGGTTTATCCCAATATGACTTGTAATTGCACTATCCCTTCAGTCTTCACTATCCCAACAGAAATGGGCTGGGCCCCTTAAGAAAGCATTTGTCTGTTAAGCAACTTGGGGATGTATATGGAAGATGTTGAAGATGTAATGTTTTCAAATCCAGATAAAAGAGCAGATATTAAAGAGCAGATTTTTTTCCTTGCAGACTACCAAGTAATTTTAGAAATAAAGTACTAAACGTTAAAAAAAACCCCACACAGTGGAGAGAGAACTCCATTTTGGCTTCAACTTCACAACCTGCTAAACTAAAAGAATGCAGAAACTTAATTAATGCAAACAGAACAGCTCAAATAATACTATTCAGGGAAAAAAAAGTTAAGCCAGTACATAACAGATTGATATCAATTTCTGCTGACGTAAGGAGAGAGTGGAGAGAGAGAGTGGAGAAGGATACCATTTAACAGTTTCAGTGAAATACTTCTGAACATTGTGCTAAATGGAACCGAGTTATAATGACTCTCATAGGCACTTGGATACCATAGCAATGAGCACAAAATTGCAATAAAATGGGAAAAAAGGATCTCCAAAAAGTGCAGTGACAATGCAGTTCAAACCACTGTTTCTAAGGCTTTTGTATTTTGTATTTGTGCCAACATGAATACTGAAAAATGTTATACAACTCCATGTTGTGTCCAGCACATTTGTGCTACTCCAGTGAATTGTTTTTCCATAGGCACTATTTCAGACATTTTAGGACTGAGGAAATATTTTGGAGCTGGCAATATATGTAGTAAATCAGGTTTATTTTTCTCTTTGTGAATGTTCTGCAAAACAACACTGAGTTTTCTCAAATGGATTTGCTATTCAAATAGATGTGAGTGGCAGTTTGTTCCCAAGAAATTCACCGTTAATATTAATAATTTGAGAGGCGTCATTTAATCGCACTCAAATTGCATGCTGTGGTCTTGGTTTCTTGGTTGAATGAACTTAATTCGTAGCATCGTGTTTCTGATGTGAATGCTTGCATAGGACTCTGATAGGAATCTCTTGAATATTCATTTAATATCTGTTCCTTTGACAAATAGTCCTGCAAGTAAAGTGCAGGTTCCCAGAACATGAATCAGGGGTGAACTCAAGAAGAGTAAATTCAGAGCACACTTCTCAGAGCTTTGAGGACACAGGTACTATTTTGGAATCCCTCAGAAATTATAGAGAGTAGATCCTATGGAAAAAGCCCTCAATTTTCATAAAAAATTTAAACAATTATGCTTGTTAGTTTTAGGGGGAAGAGGTTATATGGTTTTGGTTTCAATTTTGTTCTTATATTTTATGGTTTGAAAATAAAGGGAAAAGAGTCTTTCCGTGAAAAATATCGTTTAGGAAACAAACAGCTTTCTCATAAAACTTGTATTTAAAGGGAAAAATGTTGACTCCTTTTTGGTATTTTCCTTGCTAGGAGGTCTTGTAATGCAGGATCTCTTCAAGCAAATGGAGTTGGAGGGAGAAATAGAGACTAAGGGGGAGCGAGCCGTGAGAGAAGGTCAGCAGTGGCTCCCTTGTCCTTTGTCTAGGATGCAGGGAAAGCCCATCTCAGTGACTGCCACTGCTGTATCTCTGTATAGCCGGGGAAGAGTACAGCCACTCCTCACAGCCTAGCAGCTTGGTGCAGACTTGGCTCTGGGACCAATTAAAATTTTAACATTTCAGTGAATTATTCTAAAAAAAATCTCTCACAATAGCTGTTGAACTTAATTTCCATTTCAAATTACAATAATTTTCATGACACAAAAGCATTTCAAATTGCTCTAATACTAATTGTATGCCCTCCTTTTTTTTTTTTTTTTTTTCCCAGGAATGAAAAAAAAACAAAACCAAACAACAAAAAAAATCCCCAACAAATAAAAATAATTGTCTGAGATGGTATGTCAAGTTTTAGCTTGGCGCTCATTTCCACAGCCAAGGCACAACCTCTATACTCAGAGATAGAGGTTTATGAATGGAAACACTGACACATCTTTAACTTTAGCTGTTAAACTGCACTGCTAAAATAATTTGCACTCATTTGCTTTATGTTCTATTCACTGAGCAGTCCCACTAGGATGCTGTTGCCTTCAAACTACACTACTGCAGTTACTTCATTTAACAGCTTGCGCTGTTCTTCAGATTGGTTGCCTTAATTACCTAAATTAAACAATTCTTCTCCCCCTCTAACACAATCAGATGCCACAGTTTGTGGGAGGAGTGGTCCTCATAATCACACATAAATCATAGAATGGTTTGAGTTGGAAGAGACCTTAAAAATCATCGTGTGCCAACCCCACTGCCATGGGCAGGGATATCTTCCACTAGACCAGGCTGCTCAAAGCCCCATCCAGCCTGGCCTTGAACACTTCCAGGGATGGGGCCTCCACAACTTCTCTGAGGAACCTGTTCTAGTGTCTCACCACCCTCATAGGAAAGAATTTCTTCCTAATATCTAACCTAAATCTACCCTCTATCAGTTTTAAGACATTACCTCTTGTCCTATTGCTCCACGCCCTTGTAAAAATTCCCTCTCCAGCTTTCTTGTAGGCCCCCTTCAGATACTGGAAGGCTGAAATAAATTCTCCTCGGAGCCTTCTCTTCTCCAGGCTGAACAACCCCAACTCTCTCAGCCTGTCTTCAGAGGAGAGGTGCTCCAGCCCTCTCATCATCTTTGTGGCCCTCCTCTGGACTTGCTCCAATGTCCACATCCTTCTTGTGCTGAGGAGTACGCAGTACTCCAGGTGGGGTCTCACCAGAGCACAGTAGAGGGGTGGAACCACCTCCCTTGACCTGCTGGCCATGCTTCTTTTGATGCAGCCCAGGATACGATTGGCCTTCTGGGCTGTGAGAGCACATTGCTGGGTCATGTTGAGCTTTTCATGCACCAGCACCCCCAAGTCCTCCTCCTCAGGGCTGCTCTCAATCCATTCTCCACCCAGCCTGTATTTGTGCTTGGGATTGCCCTGACCCATGTGAAATCAGTGATTTCTACCTAAAGCCTGTCCACAGATTGACCCTTGTCTCTTCCCTACCCTAAGGCTCCAACTCTCCTAAATGATAGATTGTCACTTTCATTTCTCTTTACATTCAGTGACAGATATAAAGCAGAGCTACAGACTGCTTTATTGACATGATTAGAAAGGGAGAACTACCTAGGTGGATATGTGTAGGTGCTACTTCATGTGTATATGCCTTAGGGAGACAGCCTTACCTTCTGCCTCAGCTCTTCTTTGCACAGTACGGTTGGCTGCAGAGAAGGGGGATCCCTGGTGACCCCATCTGCCTAGATGCAGTTGCATCTGAAGGCAAGGTGCCAGCAACCCATCGCTCTCACCTCTGTTCCCAGCAGTGAGTAACTGGGCAATAGAGACCTCTGCACCTATGTGAGGCAACATCTGCTAATTACCACTTGTCAAATTAGCATGCTGGCATGCTCTGGACGAGCTCGTGGTTCTGTGTGCCACGTGACCACAGTTTCTATTTAGCCCTATCTGTGAACACTTAGTAGAAAACAATAGCTGAAAGCAATCTTGTTATCCTGGTTCAATACATTTGCTCCTCTGGGAGACAAAGGGCGAGAAGCCTGCATCTGTCATCCACCATATTGCACCCCACAGCTTCCTGATTCTGCTGCTTCTCTGACCTCCGTCATAGGTCTGTCTTGGCTTTTGGTGCATATTTCACTTGTGCTGAGTTCCTTTCTCCTGTGGAACCGGGCATAGGGGAATGAATGCTTCTTCCAAAAGGGGTACTTGGGCTGGCAACTGTCTTTCAACAGATTTGGCTCTGGTCTCAGCTGAAAATATTTTTCTTTCCATTCCCTAATGCCATTAGATATCAGACTCCAGGCAGAGGGGCCCACAGTTGCCTTCAGAAAACAGTCCTGACAAAACAGTGCTGTTAAACAAGGGCATCCACAGCCACTGTTCTGTCCTTCCTGGGCTGGACTGTCAGTGACACATTTATGCAGCAGACCAGCCTGACCAGCCCTCACCACTGCAGGGACCTACTGCTCTCTCCTAGTCTGTTGTTCTCCCTTTCCATCATTTCAGAGAAGTATTGAATCTCTCTTGTAAAAGCAATATTGTTTATTCTGATCTCACCTCCCCCGTCATAAATTCCCATGTTTCCCTTAGTTCTTCTCAGTTCATGTCTCAGAAAAGGATGCCTCTAAAGAAGGAAAACTGGGAAAATGTGCAAATCGCAAGCTTGGACACAGAAGGTTACAGGGATCTGTGTCTCTGTACGTGCAGAGACTTCTGCGAGAAGGAGGCCTTGCATCACCTCCAGTGCAGCCCTTAGCAGAGAAGCTGGCCTAAGAGATCCAGCTGGCGTGAAAGAGAAGCCAGCAAAGAGAAGCAGCGGCTGTCACTAAGGGCTCTCAGTCAGTGAGGGGGTCATAACTGATGTGGGAGTATTTGGTTCATGGGTAGTTTCATTAAGCTTGCTTTAGGTACCTTTTTTTTTTTTCTTTTGATTTGCCAGCCCCAACAGGCAAACAATTATTTTGCGTGACTTGGATCTGCTTAGAGCCAAGTGTATTGCTCTGAAGATGCTGTTAATTTGGAGGATTTCTCTACAGGTGCCCAGCTGGAAAACGTCTCAGACGTTGCTTATCTCTCAGGGAGCTTTTGGCTCAGGGTCTGGCCAGCCAAGGCCTGTTTTTTGCTGAACTGGTTTCAGAAGACTTTAAAATGAGGCAGAGCCCTCCTGGGAAAATAGCTTAAGAGGAGGGGGGAAGGAGGATTTTTCTTTGAGAAAGGAAAACAAAGATATTTACTACTGGACCAAAATAAAGGTTGCTGATGTCTGGTGGGAGTGAAGTAAATGGAAATTTTTAACGTGTCCCGTTTCCTGGCTTGGTGCCTGGGGAAAGTCTTTCCTCCCAAATTCAGTCCCTTTTCCCCATGAACACACCGATCCGAAAGCTCTGTCCTCTTTGCTCCTGGTTGTATCCTTGAATGCGGGTTAATTCTGCTGAGTCTGGGCTCTAGGGCACATCCCAGGGAGATGACGGTGTCCTTACACCAAGGTCCTAGGAAGGGTAGGGGCATGTCCTCTTCTGCACAGACATGTAGCATGCCTGCCTCCTGCGCCAGCTGCCTAATTACCGTAATGAAATCAACACTGCAAACAATCTGATGAAAACTGTCCATTCTGACTTGCCCACTCCAGCCCATATTCCTTTCTTCCCACCCATCATCCTTAAAAATGCTGCTAAGAAGTAAGGGAAATAGGCACACTTTCTCTGTGATGGGACAATGGGACAGTGGTTGTATTTGACTCAGAGGTGAGTACCTGCAAAGCCTTCCCAGACAAACACCACTGGCGGGATAAATGTCAAGGTGGAGTGTGTCCCATGCATCAAACTAAGGTACTCTCAAGGAGAATTAAGTATTTGTGGTGCGGATCCATACAAGGATTTTCAGTCTGGTGTATTATGATAACAGTGCCTTTTAAAAAATGTTGATGCAGTTGGTTGGAGGTGACTCGTAGTGGGAGAAAGAGCAAGCTTAAAAGGCAGTGACTTCTGTAAAAAGATGGTGAGCTAATGAACTGCCTCCTGACTTTTTGATTCCTTTTGTGTTGAGAGAAGAAGGAGATTATTTGCATTCTTTGAAAACATATAGTATTCAATGGAAGAAATATCAGTCATCACTTTCTTCTCTTTCTGGCAAAAACTGTGGAAGGCCTAAGAACTCGCTAACCACTCAGGTCAAAGGGGAAGCACTACAGAAGACAGATAAAGTAGTCTTTAATGAGGAGTCAGCCATCAATGCAGCTAATAACCATCTTTTTGAAGGGTTAGCATCATTGGATTTTTCTCCTAACAAGCCTGTCATTGACTGCTGGCGCAAATTAATCTCTTTAATCCTGTTCAGTAGAAGTGATCTATGGCCTTCTGCAGCATGTTAGAAAGTTAAAACCAAGCTTGATGGATTTGGCTTTTACATTTACCTCTTTTAATCAACATCACACCCACCAGGGCAAAAAAAATTGTACAGGTGTGTATATTTAAAATACTGAGTGCACAGAAGGCCACAGAACTTAGAAAGTTCAATAATATCCATTTTTGTTCTTTGTGTGCTAGTGGAGCTCTTGACCAGCTTTAGCTCTAATTAAGTTGGACAATGACATGTTTATTCCTGGTGTGCTATGCTGTTGTTTGTCCGTGCATTGAACATCAGCTCTCAGTGAGAACATGAGCTCCCAGATAGGTACATTGTTTAAAAAATATTAAATTCCGTAGTCATGCACTAATAGATTAAATTATGAACTCTGCTGTATTACAAACATATTGCAAGACTGTAATGCTTCAGCTAAGTCTTTATTGTAAAGGTTAACGGATATACATCATATTACAACAGCTCAGCTTTTGGTATTAAGGATTTATGTCTATTGAGATTAGCATCAGAAAGGAATGCTTGTATTGCAAGATCAGTAATTTCGCTGAACTTGGGTGAACCAAGTGTTTGGTTTAGGCTTTCCATGAATTGGACATGATGAGTTTTAAAGTTTTCAAAGCAGAAAATTGATTAGGAAAACAATCCTTAGTTCATAGATCTTGACCATCAGAATTAACATTTTGAATACGACAGCTACTTTTGTTTAACACCCTTTACCCTGCTAAAATCCAAATGAAAGTATTATTGGAAAATTATTAGTATGCTAAATTACATCTATTCTTTCAGTGTATAAGTCACTGGAATAATTTGAAACAAACAACCATTACAATGCACTAAAACCCAAATGTTTCTTCTAACAGCAGCAGCCAGGGACAACTATTATAGGATTTGATCTGTTCAAGATAGATAGTACTCTCAGATGGTCTATGGAAAACTAGATCTTGAAAAGCAAAAGGAATAGGAAGTATGTAGGTCACATACAATACTGATGTCTTAATCAAAAGGCAGTGAACACACTACTATAACAAATCAGAATAAATCATTCAAGGACTTGGGAAGCGGACTGAACATTGTCAAATCAGATTAAATGCTCCTAAACCATGGCAAGAATAAAATTTCTTGTAGGAATTGACCAGAGCGATGTTAAATGGGGCCAGGACTAACCACATATGCTTGCATCATGCAAGTAGCGATGGGCAATTTCAAAATTTTCATAATTTCTGTTTGCTTTGCATAAACAGCTGAAAGCTTAGATGACTGTGTGAAGACCATCCAAGTCATTTAAATCTGGAGGAATGAGCTAGAATGCTTTGAGAAACAGATTTTTCACATGAGATTTGTAGCACTAGTAGCTCCAGTCCTAGGAAAAATGTTTTTGAGAACACTGTTTCATAGAATTCTTGGTTCTATTTGGAGAGTAGATGTATGGAAAGAAATGTGCATATCTAGCAGAATCCCAGATCCTAGAAATCTTAAATATTTAGGGAATATGATACCGTTTGTTTCATTCTTGCTTCTAGGAAGGCTGGGTTTGAGCTTCTGAGAAGAGGCTTGGCTTGGCTTATGACTGGCTACAGTAGCAACTTTGGGTCAACCATTTCATTGCATAAGCCTCAGAAACACCTCTTACGCTGCCTTACACTCTTAGTTGCAAACTGCGTGTTGCTAATCTTTGGTTTCCCTGCTTTTCAACTTCAGTCTCTGCAGGAATTCTGTGGGGGAGACGACTGACTTCTGGTGGCTCAATGGTACTGCTGGGCCACAATAAAAAACTCGCTTCTCAGCTCGGAATAATGTGACTGCTGCAAAGGCCATTCTTATTTCATTTTCACAACTTCTGCTCATCCGGTACTTTTACTCACCCTTTACTGGTTCAGTGGCATAAAGAGCATCAGGGAGGCAGTGCTGCTGAGTATCCAGTTCAGTTACTGGGAGCCAAGTGCCCAGAGCTGAGCAGCTGGCTGGGCTGAGGGCTCAGCATCTCAGCACAATAGCTCGCTGCTCTGTAACGCTTTCTCTCTCTACCCTATATCTGTCTGTATAATTCCTAATTCCTAAGACCGGAGCATTACAGTCTTTAGTTGAATAAGGATAGTTGCTAAGCTGAAATGTAAAAAAGAAACAATATTACTAAAATGAGCATAAAGTCAGTCCCAAGTAACAGCAGCAGGTCTTGAAAATAGGCTCTTGAAATACAGCTTCCAACCAGACCACCCGTAATTAAGAAAATTCAAACATCTGGGATGAAAATGGATCTACTAAGTAACAAAAAAGACATAAATTGGCAATGATGGGACCTTCATCACTGCCTATAGGGAATCTATTGGAATCAAAATTTATGATTAGACAGCTGAGAAAGTTTGTTGCCTAGCTAGGAGACAAAGGAAAATGGGCACTACTCTAATAGAAAAAGGGTTATTTTATTAATAGTGCAATTTCATAGAAAGTCCTATTGCTCCTGCAATACAATCAGATGCTGATTTTCTACAAAATTGCCTTCTCAGATCTACACAATATATGTCTTCTTATACTAAATGTAGAGAAATTCTCTTGACAATAACAGTTGTCCTTTGAATGTAGGAAGATCGTAGTATCAGAACAGTTTCCTTGGAGAACTTCAAAAATGAATCAGACTTCCACATTCAAAAGCTATGCAGTCTTATCCTTTCTAAAATATTCAGAAAGGCTTAAACCACTTTTTTTCATTCTATATTTCATAAATTTCTTTGTATAAGTTTCTGTCTTCCCCCCCCAACGCCCATTCTCTCTGACTGTTTGTCTGTCTTCCCCCCCTGCCCCACCTTTTTCAGAGTTCAGGGGCAAATCCTCTTCCAATATGCCTTTAGTAGAATTTCAGGATAAAGATTCCATGCTGTAAATTTTGGCATTTCATAATTTATTTCTGAATTTCCGCAAATAGACCACATTTTTTTCATAGATCACACCTATAATTTTTTATAAGAGCTTTAGCTTTTATTATCCCTATAGAAATTACTGTCTACTTTTTGGACCTCTGTTGTTAGTTTCCGTCATTATTATCAACATTATGTCGTCTCTGTCATCAGTATGCAAGCTAATTGTATGGGGTTTCCTATATTTTGTTTTCCTACAATACATTCAGTTTCATTCCTTATAACTCAATGAAAATTATCTGTCCTCTGAAAACATGGATTATACCTTTGTCCTCTAACACAAGTGCGGCAGTATTTCATTTCTGTTGGCCCAAACTGAGAGCTGCAGAGACATGGCATCACCCTGAACATTTTTTTCCCTAAGGGGAGCTTAATGTCATCAGTAACAAAGTTCGTCTATTGCAACATTTGTGCTTTGTATCAAATTTTTTGTCCAGCATCAGTATGCTTTCTCCATTTCATTTGGGCTCCTTAAATCCTGACCAATGCCATGTCCATAACCTATGCTCTGTCCATTTCTCACATAGTCCTTAACTAAAAATCTGCAAAAATCAGATGAAATAAGCTTTTGCCCACCTGAGGGAGAAGCAATGATTAGCAAAAAGCAAACCAGCAAATGTGAAACACGGGTAAGGACAGTTTTCTGCTAATGTTGGCTAAAGTGCAGTAACGATACAATTGAACTACATCAAGGAGATAGGAAATTAATAGAGGAGAGTGTCAAAAGTACTCTTGCTGACATAAGGTGTTTCTAGCCAATTACTTCTATGGACTGAAAAAGGAGGGATTGATTTGGATTTTGCTTTCATAGGAAAACTATTTTACTGTAAATGTGGATTTGGAAGTGAATCTTGGAGTTGAGAAAAACATAAAGAAACATACAGGGGAGGAAAAAAAGAACTTCAGCAGGATGAGGAGGAAAAGTGAGGACTGTCTACTGTACAGTTCTTGGACACAGGCTACCACTTAGTTCTAGCATTTTAATGATATGCTTGCAGGAATATTTCTTTATTTACCAGATTCCTTCAAAGGGAGAAAAACTCTAATTTACATGCCACAGCCATCTTTTTCAAGACTGAGGAAACCTGTTTTTTAGGGGGTTTGGTTTTTTGGGTTTTCTTTTTTTGGAATTGGATGCTTGGATGCTGCAAACAAACAAATTGTGTAACATGTATTATGATTTAATGATGCTCTAAAATTTCAGTGCAACCAGTAACATCCGTAGTTTGCCACCACAACCAAGAATAAATAGCAAGGCAAAGAAGTGAAAAAGTACTAATTACATTAGGTAGTACACATTCCTATTAATTCAGAAGACCTGATAAAAGTATTTAAAATTATGCCTCTCATGTAGGAGTCAATTTTGGAAAAAAAGAAACAACATCAGCCTCTTCCATCAGAACAAATTATTAAGATTTTGCTTTTTTTTAACTGTTGCCTCTGCATACACATGTAACCGTACCGCTTGATTTTGTGGTAGTATTGCAGCAGACTGTTTTCAGAATCCTGTTTTTAAGTGTAATATCTATGTCGATGGAGCTAATGCTCTAGAAATAAAGCACAAATGTATCCCGCATTCCCAGTTTATCAAATATATCTGTTTTTAATAGTGATATATTATGTTTGTTTTCCTAAGCCTTTCTTGTTTTTTTCAGTATGTGGCTTTCTTCCTTCGTGATTCAGCCAGTCTGACCTTGTGGGGTTTAATGCACAAAATAGATACGCCTCCTTCAACATCTCCATGGAAGTGGAGTTGGGAGGGGGGAAAGGTGCAGATGCAGCGGTATTGCTGGACCAGACAACACATGGCAGGGGTGGGCAGAGACGTAGAAGGCAATACAGAACAGGGCAAAATGTGTTTACAAGATACAGTGCTAGTTTTTGTGCCTAATGATCTTAATATCGTTTGTTACTGCATTAATATAGAATGACAACAGTTGAATGGTATCTATTTATCTCTCACCATTAATCAGATTAATTATTACTTCTCTTAAATTTATTTTGTAACAGGGTAATTCTGTGTTTTCAGTTTATCTATCTGCTTCATATCAATGCAGGGAGGGATCAGAGAACCGTGACTCAAAGCTTTCAAGTATGTGCCTTGAAATAAAAATATTACCAGGAACCACATTAAAAAGGGATTTAAAATATGGGCTTTAACACTACAATCTATTGTCATTTTCATAGAAAATGCAAGTGTGTTTTGCAAGCGCATTGCAAATGCATTGTACAAGTACATTTAAAAAGGCAAGTGTGAGATGAAGAAAATAATTGAAAATATTGCTATAAGTTTTGCATAAGTGGTAAGTTATTGCAATTTGAATTCATCAAGGATTCCAGCAGATGTGGAAAATGCTGCCTTTAATTAAAGAAAGAAGCGTCAGGTTCAAAGAACTTGTGGCATGAATGGAAAAACATGGGATTAAATTTTCATTTCCTTGATGAGGCAGAAGGTTAAAAAATTTAGGTGGATTTTGCTGATTCTTGCAGGCAAAAGGAAGCTGAAGACTTGTCATGAAGAACCAAGAGGATGAGATGAAGAATAAAGAAGCAATGCCAGAAACAGACAAGACTGAAGAGAGACTATCAACTGGCTATGTTATGTGGATGGTATTTGTGCGTCAGGATGATTAATGCATCTGTTCAGACGTATTTACAGTCAAAAATCATTTGGATAAACAGTATCCATGAATACACAGGAAGTATCACATATGTATAAAGATTAACTAATGCAGAAATTAAAATTGTTTGGGCTTCACAGAGGAAAACAGGTTATAGATCAAGCTCCTGAAAATAAATTTTGGGGAGGAGGGAGAGGGTATAAAGCTACTATAATATCTACATACAAGCTTTGTAAAAGAACTGAGAAGCCGGCCATCTGCCAACACAAAGATCAGTAGGAACAGCCCACAGGGACCTGCGAGATACTAAAAAAACCCCAAGAACTCAGTTCTAACTTGAATTTATCTCAATAAAGTTGTTGAAAAACATTACTAAAAAATTACTTGACAGACTTAACGTTCCCAAAATATGTCATGAGTGAGGCTAAGACCGTAGAGGAATTGCTCATTCCCTAGAGGAATTGCACTGAAATAGAAAAGACTGTTCAGAGCTCAAGAGCTGGGCCAAGGCCAGATGGCTTTATGACGGTGTCTTAAGACTCTAAAAGAGACAACTCTTATTCTGAAAAGAATATTCACAAATACGGACAAGCGGGCAATATTGGTCCCTACTGGAAAAATGGGCTGCCGTAACCCTTGTAGCACCTGAACCACAACTTATTTTGTCCGTGGAGAGACCATGGCTAGAACAAGAGAAACTCATAGAACAATGCTAAGGAACTTCATGCGTTCAGGCAGTGTATCTCAGTAACTTTGACATTTATTGAGTATGATTTAGAACAAATTAGAGGTTTTCTTCATACAGTGTTGGACACAAGCCGACAGGCAGGCATGCAGAAGACAATTTAAAACTGACACTGAAATGTATCTGCTTTATCTGGCTACCAGAACAGGTGAAGTTGCTTCTGTTTCTTTTGATATTAGTTTTGCTGAATAGACTATTTCATTTGATCAAATGTGTAGTTGTGTTGTCATGTAAAAGGCAGAAGACTTGTGATTTCCCTGAATTTTTAGACCATGGTAGTAGCCCTAAGCAATTCACTAAAGAAATTTAGCTAAATTACTGTGTTTCTGTGCTGGTTAATAAAACAGCAATGCGGACTCTGACTAAATTTGAAGCAGAGAGAACTTCTATGGACAAGTGAAAATATCAAGTAAAAAAATAATTGAAAACTTGATAGTAAGATTTTTAATTGTGGAATTTCTTTATTGGTTTTAAAGGATAAAGCATTGTTAGTTTTTGCAGTCATGCAGACAAGATGTAGCTGGGAGACAGGAGGTCATATGCATGAACTAATCCTTTCATCCTCTCATTCAGGTCCCTTCTCAGTGCCTTTCAATACAGCCACAGCTGAGACGAATAGAGTTTCATTATAAATCATATGTTTGCTTTCTTTTTGAACCAGGTACAAGCCCACAAAAATTTATTTTTCTCACAACTATAAAGAGATACAAGTTTGAGAGCACCTTGTCAAACATGAGACTGTTGATACTTGAAAACAGAAATTTTGAAGAATGTAGTTTTTTGGGGTCTTAACAATATGGGCATATTCTGACTGTAACGCTCCAAAATTTCCCAAGACAAAGAAAAATCATTATTAAAAGAAGTACCTAACTGTGTTTACTTGAGCTTTCCTCAAATCTGTTCTCTGAGACATGACTGTAACCATTTCCCATGCACATAACAAAGTTCCTCCCCACGCAGTACAGTGTGTGTGCGCCATGGTCTCACAGGATTTACTGCACTGGGTCACGCACAACACTTTGGGTTCAAGCTGGCTTCCCTCTGGAAAGCTGTGAGTAAAGCAAATGCAAGGGGGTCTGCAAAGGCCTGTGCAGGCAGACCCAGAGCCTCTTATTATTAAGAGCATAAATCCAACTATGAACTTCCCAGAGATGCTTTAATGTTCTGTGGTCTTTATTTTAAGTGAGATGGTAGTTGAAAATTACTCATGATTTGCAGTACAGAGAAAGCAACATGGGCCAAAGAGGACTTTGTAAAGCATAGACAAGACCAAATGAATATTCCTTCATCTTTCCTTCATTCCTTCAACCTCTTATTCTGCTCAAGTCCTTAAATTGGAAAAGTTCAGAGAGAACCTTTCTTATACAGCATGGTCCTTAATTTGGGGAAAGGTGGACTGTTTCTGGTGAAACTTTGAAATATATTACTATTTCAAATAGCAAATCACCTTTTAAAGTTTACATCCAGGAGAATTAAGGGACTGTAAATAAAAGATTTTTTTACCTGAATTATTAAAAACATCTTGTGTTTCTTACATATTTTGGCAGCATGTTTTGTAGAAGGTCGGATATGCTGACACACAAAGTCACAAGACATTTTGGAGCCCAGATCTCAAGGGATTCAGTAAGACTTAAGCTCCTAAAAGCCTTTTTTAATCTCAGCCCTACACCAGATCTAATGTAATACATTTGCTATGTTTAATTTTTTTTCACTTTTAATCTTTGAATTATAGAATTCAGTGCTTGCAATAGTGGCAATTAAATCGGAAATAATTCTGCCTTTTTGACAATAATAGAAAAGCAGAACAAATGCAAATTGGAGATTTACATGGTTTAAACAGGCCCAAAATTTAGACTTTACAAGCTTTGTTAGCCTCATGTATTGTTTGAGTATCTTAAGTGTACTTAGGACCTGAACTTCCAACATTTGAGTTTGACAGTTTTCATCGCCTCTGTCAAGAATTCCCCATGTTTCATGACCCACAGGTGGCAGATGAGAAACTCCAGCTCATGGCAGCTGAGCATCTCTGATGGTTCCCTTCTTTGATCTTTGTTTCTAATTTGTTGCTACATATCTTTTTTTCCCAGAGGTTTCTTTGGGCTTCTTAACGGATTTACCTGGGGTTATTCATCCTCTTCTGCTCATTTTCAGAACAAAGAATCAGCTATTTGAGAGTCACACAGTGCTTCTTAAACACCTGATGCCTACAGACATTTAGTTGATTATCCTGCAAATTATCCTGTCTTTAATTTATGTCACCTTTGTTTCAGTTTCAGGGCAGATGTTGGCTTTGAACTAAGCTACTGTTAAATCCACAGGTACCTTCTGTTATTGTTTTCTCGTTGTCAGATTCAACCCAAAATCTGGATATATTCTCTCTCCTATTTGTGGTCATGCCTGCAGTCCCTAGGACCATATCTCAGCTGTTTGGATAACACTGGATTATAGTCTTCAGTCCCCCTGGATGCAGGCATCTGACAGGCATTTGTTCAAATTTTTAGTTAAAGTACTTGAATTCAGAAACCCTCAATACCTGTATTAGTAACTTCAGCTACTGGGGGCCAAAATGATGAAACTCCTATGAGGAAGATTTCACAGCTCCTTCTGGGAGCCTGAAGCCAGTCGCTGTGGTATAGCTAGGCACAGGAGGAATTAGTTGAGCCAAGGTATGTATTTCAGCAGGGTTTCAAAATTGTATTACAGATCTAGTTTTCATTAGTTCATAGCCTGAGACAGATTTAGGGGGGCCTGATGGATTGTGGACACTGTGCCTTGTGGAGGCCTGATCCGCGAGAACATTGGTAAAAACATTGCAATACATTAATTCTTCACACCTCATGGCTTCACTACTGCACAATAAAATAGGATCTGGTAAATGGTATGCATTTGCACAAAAGAGTTGAATTAATAAGATATGAATGTTAGCATTTCCTACTTACTTTAACTATACAATCGCAAGATTCTTTTTAATATAGTTTTTGTTAAACCTCTCACTTTTCAAGGACTCCTTTTAAAATTCAAGACTCTATCTTACCCTCTAACCACTCAAATTTTCAGAAATAGCAAAGATCCAATCTCAATAGTATTTCCCTGAGAAAGTGACATTTTCTATATCAAAAGAGCAATACATTGTTATTCTCATAAAATTGGCTTAGGAGTATTGAAAAGGAGTAAACTGTCCCAACTCTGTTACCAATGAACCCGATGCTCTCCGGCACACTGACGCCGTTGACTAGTTGAAGTCAGGGCACCGCCAGTGTCAGAGACAGTCCATCTTTCCTGACCCACCTCGCTAAGTGTCCTCCCTTGCTGAGCGAAATGCTGCTCTCTGTTATTGCTGCAGCAACCCAGGACAATCAGGCTCTAAATATTGACCTCCATCTCTTACCTCAGTTGACACTGCCTGGAGTAAAATAGGCAACATTAAAACCAAAACAAAGCAACAACAGCAGAAAATAATTTCTTAATCTAATAGCTGAACCATTTTCTATTCTTAAGAAATGAAAGAAAAAAAAAAAAACAAAATACAAACCTTTTGACAAGAAGCAGCCCTTGACAGTTTTGGCACAATGGGTGAAAGTTTGATGAGTGTAAACCCCTGGAAATACAAGTCTAGAATAAATTTCTTGTATCATTATCACTGTATATTTGTTAATTTGCAACCATGTACAAGCCTGTACCAGTCGCAAGAAAGATGCAGTATCTAACCCTCTATGCCTCTCAGTGCTTTGACTGTATTAGCTAGTGTTAAAACACCACCCATGAAGACTTTAGAAGCATTCTTCAAGTCAACTTCAGGTATAGGGCTGTCTATGCCTTTCCACAGAAGGTGTAGAAAGTCCTCCCCAAATTCTTGGGGGAATCTATTCATTGGGTGCCCATAGCGACCAAGGGTGCAGGTGCAGTATTGTTATCTAGTAGGATATGTACATCTAGTCTTCCTCTCTGCTGTACTTCACACACACATTAGTGAAATCACATTTCCTACTGAAAAATAATCTTTTTTCCCTATTCAAACTTAATCTTGTTTGAGGCCACTGGCCATTAGTATCTTCTGTCTACTTCATTCATGGTATTTCCTATTGTCTTGTTTCATGCTCAAACAAACAACAGTATATGTTTCTAACTCCTCTTTTGCCTTAGATTCTCCAACAGAATTTTCTAGTCATGAAATAAACAAGGGAAGGAGATTTTGACTTTAAAAATTCTCCACACAGTTTTCAGAAAATCAGTAGGTGATACTAATGAGATTTGACACAGAATCTCTAACACACTTACGTTAACATAGCTTTCTCATTTCTTTAAGAACATACTTTAACTGAGAGACTGTGATCTAAACAAAGTTCTTTAGATTCCTGTGTTGGGTATGTGTTTCTGTACCACTGCTATCTCTCCATTGTAAGAAATAAAGGAGTTTCCCCTTGTATTAAATTTTTTTATCTCTAGCGTGTGGGTCATCTTATTAGTCTAATCTCTTTCATACTAGAATAGTGTAATGACCCTTATTGGTAAAATGAAGGTTCTTTCTGGTGAGAATGATATACATAGTCTTCTCTTAGAAACAGCAATTTTTGTTTCATTGGAGAACTTGGTCCTGACTCTACAAAGTCCAAGAGTCACAAAGTCCAAGGCCACATTCACGCTAACATGATGCTCAAAAATTCAGGTGATAAGACATTAAAAATTACTGACGTTTCCTTGCCACAAACTTCTTACTATCCTTATTTCCCCACAATTACCTCCCATTTGCTTGCAGTGACTTACAGAAAATCTTTTTCTCTCTATACCTGTAGTTACATGTAAAAGGGGAATTATTGATTATTACTATTCTGATTAATGCTAAAAAAGCCATTTAAGTGAGTATATAGGCTGACTTTCTTGAGTTCTTAAGGTAGTCATTTATACCTGTTGTTAAACAGCAAATAAAAACTTTAAATAGCTATTCCGTGTGAAAAGTAATGGAAAGTAAGATTCATACTAGCTTGCATTTTCAAGAACCAATGGTCTTAGAGTACGCTATTTTAAAGATGTAGGAAGAGATTAGTTTTGCTATAAATAATTACTATAAATACTATAAATAACACTGGAAACTACTCAGCAACATCTACAACCTAAAGTAGCATGACCCAGTTCTGGAAATTGCTTTTAAACACACACTTAAGTCACTGTGATCTAAACGTACGCCTGAAGCTGAGTGTGTAGATGTGCTTTGTTTAATTTATTTATTTATAAATGGGGATGTTTGTGTGTATACATATACACACGTGCATGCACACACACACATATATGCGCATATCTATATCCGTCTATAATTTTGGACTTTCAGGGAGGTACAACAGAGTACAAACTGAGAGCACATCACACCACTGATACTGAAAAACTATTTCAGTTCCTTTGCAGGGCTTAATATATCACCTGGAGGGCAGTTCCGCATCCTCAGCTCTACCTGAACCTGAAAACCATTGGCAAGAGGGTTTACCTGTACTAGGGCATTGCTTTTCCAAGGGTTGTGCTTCTGAGACTAATGTCATAATCTGTGATTACTCAGTTATTTAGGGAGGACCCCAGAGCTCAAGGGCACTGCAAAGGCCAGGAGTAATCATTTTCTGTCTGTTTAATCTTTACCGAGTGAAACTTTCAAAGTGAAGGAAATGCACCTAAGCCCCATTACCCTTAGTCTCCCCTTCGTCTCCATTTGCCTCTGCACATATTGACCCAGTGCAATGACAGATTAATGGTGACATTAAATGAGGTATTAAATTTAATCTTCTTTACTTGATGTAGCAAAAGTTCCCTTTCCAAATTGCCTTTCTTTAATTTTTGCTTCATGATTGCCATTTTTCATTCGCCGATTTTATTCATGCTAGACTAGGCCAGTGACCTAAAACTGCCAATTGAGAAGTGAAATGCTAATCACATTTCTTCAATTGAAAGCATCAGTGTAAAAGCTTCCCATGCATTATTTACATTAATTATTTTCTGTCTCAGGAATTCTCCTGCTTCCTCCTAAATCAGTTCAAACAAAACCAACACAATGGCTTATTTCGACTCTAAATGTTTATTGCAGTCCTTTCAATTGATAAAATCTATCTATAATTGTTTATTCCTGGTTGTCTTATAAAAATTCTGGCTTTAGGAGGCCGCTTCACTACCCAATGGACTTATTATTCATTTAAGAGCTATCTCCCAAGATGTTTTGCAGTCTTTTCCTTCGTTAAAATGTGGTAATGGGGTGCAGTGTTTAGTCTTTAGGTAGGAAGATTATTAACAGTTTCACTGTGGCTTACACAGTGGTAGTGTTGCTAAACGATGACTTCTAACATGAAAAATGAGTCATCAACAAAGAATCATTAATAATACGTGTAGTGTCACAAGCTATATGAATTGATTCCCCATTAGTTATTGTATACAAGACTTTCCTATCTAGTTTTCAGTAAAATCCGCAGCTTTTGCTAAACTGTCAGAAATGGTTTTAGTGCAGGACTTCACATTTTTTCCCAGCATAAGAAATAGCAAAAAAAAAAAAAAAAAAAAAAGCATTGGTTGAAATTTCTTTGAGAAAACATTTTAAAATAAAAAACATTGCTTAATTTAAATTATTTTTTTTTATATAAATTATGTCAGTTTCAATACAAATGTTCCTAGAATAATTTCTCAGCTCTAGAACAATTACTCTCGTGATGGCACGATTCTAATTCCGTTGGATATTTTGCATCCTCTGTTCCTACCGATGGAAATGTTCACTGGAACTACTCAGTTCATCATAGTACGTGCCAAAACCCAAGAGACTCAAGTCTAGGGTATACACACTGTCCTTATTGTATAAGCTCTCTAACATTGATTGTGCCCTTTATTTTCGAACGTGTTTCAATCCCAACAACATCTTGCAAATTTTCAGTGCTTCACTATAGCATGAAACTTTATCTGCAGGAACTCAGTATGTCTGAGTCAGTAGACATAGGTATTAGAATATTTTTATTTAAGATATCACAGCCTGAATGTTGCTTGCTTCTGACTGCGATACTGGCTTTTAGTCACCTCATCTCATTTTATGCAAAAGCATAGTGCCAAAGCGTTCTTTATGGGAGCATGCAATTTATTTTAAATGAACCATATTTTAATAGATCTACATTTATTTTACCAAATACCAGTGAAAGGCAGCAGATTATATGTACCTAGCTGCTGAAATAAAATAAACCAAAGAATTAAATAACGGAAAGATGTTTCAAAGAGGATATTAAATCAGATTTTGGGAGCATCAATCATTCAGTGCTGTAAACATGGAAGGGCTTATTCTTTGATCGTGTAAATCCAGAAATTATTGCAGTGCAGTTGCTCTGTTTATTCTCTCAGGCATCATTCACATATACAGGAGTTTCCATATTGCAACATTGAGCCCAGGGTGTAAACTCCTGGGCACATTTCACTTAGAAAGAAGCAACATATCAGGGGTAAGTCAGGAGGCAGCGATGCCCCTGGTACAA
Organism: Fratercula arctica; assembly: GCA_947846985.1. NCBI lineage: Eukaryota > Metazoa > Chordata > Aves > Charadriiformes > Alcidae > Fratercula > Fratercula arctica. The sequence goes on along the minus strand of CANTUZ010000001.1, from coordinate 90,889,574 downwards.
GCAGCCACTGCTAGCTCTGTGGCCAAATCTTTGCTTTGCCAGCGTCTGTCCTGCAAGAGGGCAGTAGGAGGCCATCTGTGCTGGCTGTCAGGGTGTTAGGAAAAAAAGTGAATCGCAGTCTCTCCTTAGGAACCAATAGTGACTAAAAGAACATTGCAGTGTGCTAGAACCTGGTCTCTGCTCCTCCCCTCCAAAGACAAATTCTGTTGCTGAGGAGAGGTGGATTATGGTGGAGCGGTGTCATGCAAAAAGGGTTGCATGGCTCTGTTAGGGACACTTAAAATTAGATGAGATCTAAAACCAGGCTAAGATGGAAACCTTTGTATGTACCTCAGTGAACAAAACCATGTAGCCTGTGCACTACAATATTTACTACCTTCCACATTTCTCTTTGTGGAAGGCATCTTTTATGGCTCCTTCTTGTCCCTCACCGCAATAGGATCTGAATCAACAGTCTTTCATGACAGCTTTATACTCATGGTACTGGGGTAAATTCCTTGGGTTTTTATTTAGTAAATTGATATATGGGAGGCCAGATGAATGTTTTGAATATGAAAACTCATCTGTTGACAGTGTTAATAGCTACAGCATTCTCCCCTTGGCTGAACTCAGTACTGTACTAAATTTGATGGATGCTCCTTTACAGCACCAATTTTACCTTCTGATTTTCAAACTTGATTGTAGGTTGAATCAGCAAGGGATGACAATATTCTATTTAATTAAATATTCTATTTCGGGCAACTTGACTATGTGAGGTTTCTAACAGGTAACTTTGCAAGTACTCCTCTCCTCAGCCACGTGATGGTCAGCTTACATATTCACTTTTCAGGCAATTTTCCCATACATGAGGTCCATTTATCCACTGGATAAACTGTCTGACAACAACAAAACGCAATTAATTAAGAACATGTACAAAGTGCAAGGTATCTAAATAAAAAGAAGAGATAGAATGAATAAGGTGGATCACAGACTGAGTAGTAATCATCAGTGTCACGTTGCTTCCAAAAGAACCAAATCTCAGGCCGCCTAAAGAGTGTGCAAAGCTCAGAGTATTTCCATTTTAATAAGGCTGCAGCTGAATTATTGTGTTCAGGTTACTTGTGACCTTTTAAAGAATCCTGAGCAGACAACAAGAGTGGCTCAGAGGTCTAGAAAAAAGTATAAAGAAAGATAGAAAGACATGGAGTTGTTTAATTGGGAGGACAATGCACAGAGAATAGTTGTAGTAACAGTCTTCAATTATATAAAACCCTGGTTGCTACAAGTTCAAAGGCAATCGACTTTTTCCAGAGGATAAGACAGGAAGTAACAAACTTACTTTGCAGCAAAGAAGATCTAGATTAGATGGTAAAGAAAAAACGTGCTGACTACAAGGGTGAGGATAAACAGAATTCATCGCCTGAGAGGCAACAGAAAAGATTAAACAATTATCCATCAGAAATATCTGGCATTTAGTTGTCTGAAAGTCTTCTGAAGATCTTTCTCGGTTTACTCAGAGTTTCTGATTTGGAAATGCTGGGTTCAGGGAGACGGTCTAGAAAAACATACACCACAGAAAGAGAAATGTGCTCTTCCACCTCAGATTTGTCCACTGTGATAACTGAAAAATAAATGAGCAACACAGACTTTCCATCTGAACAACAGAGCAATAACGACTGCCCTATGGAGAGCACTGACTGACTTTCTCAGTCTAGCTGGTCTTAAGAACTTAGTTAAAGCAGATGCAAAACATGAAGACAATCCCAATGTCCTGATAGAGAAAAAACAACCCTTTAGGATGAAACCTTAAGATTAATTAAGACCAGATTCATTCATGTATGCATGAACATTTTACTTTGGGAGAACACTGATAGATGAGAACAGATCCATCCAGCTACTAGCTCTTCTTTAATAAGGCTTTTATTTTAGCTGTAATGTGTTAAAGAGCAATCCAAAGCCTCCACTGCTCAGTCTCTCAAACAGACCTTTAAAATGCCACCTCTGTTAGAGGAAGCTAGTCTCACTTTCACGTGGTTCTTATTAAAGGGATTGTAGAGAATGTCCTTTAGGTCTAAGGTAACCTGCTTCTGAGCAGGTTAGTTGTTCTCTTGGGAAATGAAAAGGTAAGGTTATGAAGATTAAAAAAAAAAAAAACAGCAAAAAAACCCCCCACCAGCCACAGAATCCTCACAATGTTTTGTTCTCCCTAAATTTTGACATTGTGAGAATGTTTTGCTGTTTTTTTGATAGTTTAGAACTGCATTAAGGTATTCAAATAGAAACAATGAAAGAAAAGCTGCTATATAGTCTGTATGTCTAGATCTATTGTGTTATAAAGCTCATTGTGTTACTTTTTCACTCTCAGGATATTCTACTATCTAAGTCTAATTCAATATTTGTTATAGAAATAGAAGCTACATATTTTAGAGTGCAAATTATGAAGTTTAATAAACCAAACTGTAGCTCTAAAGTCTCTGGAAAGCAGGAATGTTCCTAAAAAGGTTTGGGTGGTGAAAGGAGAACTCCTCTTTGTGGGTCCTGAACTAAAGTTTTGCTGAAGAAAATGATCCTAGCTTATTCTATGCAGGGTGAGAATATTTTCATTTTTATCTGTGAATTTTAAAATTCTGAAATATAATGTACATGCCACAATACTGCATTTTGTGTAGCTAAGACATGCTATTGTGAATGCCCAAAGCTTACAGGGAACTTTAGGAGAATTTTCCCTCCTTCAGGTGTGTGTTTTTTCCTTCTCTGAAAGAAATAACTTTTTTTTTTTTTTTTTTTTTGATGTTATCACTAGGATCTATCACAGAACTGGCCTTGATCACGCAGGGCTTTTTTAAGCAAAGGGACTAACATTCTTCAGTCTGTAGGAGAAGGTAAAATATTTGGGTTGTATACTTTTTTTTCCAAAGGTGTAGTCTTGAGACATATGGTATAAGAAGTTTTACCAGCCAGATGAGTGCTTATTCATCCAGGATGTTTCCTTTTGTTTCAAAAACACATGCACATGCCAACACTCTGCCAATCACATACTGAACTGGTGGCTCTAATGAGCCTGGCTGTCCTGGAGATGCCTGGTATGTATGTAAACTTCTGGTGTGGGACTTGCAGTGTCTCCCTTGTAAGAGGGTGTGGACAAGGAACACAACACCTTTTTTTGAGCCCTAAGTTTCTCCCAGGGGAAAAATATTGTGGTGCAACTGAGAGGGGCTGCTTGCCTAGAAACTGAATTGCTGAAATCCTTTAGGGAAGGCCCACTTACCCTTCTGACAAACTATGTGCTGTTGAAAAAGGCATTATCTGTCAATCGATAGCTGAATGCTTCTGCTCTAGGCCTTCACGGCCTTTTATCAGCCCAGAGTCACCCAGAGCAAGCACAGCTTTCCTAGTGATGGGAGAGATTTAGCACCTTTCCCATCGGGTCACTTACCCAGCTAAGGTGGGGAAGTCACACCTCAACATCTACAGGAGCCTGTGGAGGCTGTGGAAAGCAGCTACCCAAACTCTCCTGGAAAACTCCACAGGATGGAGCCAGCTCCCAGGCCCTAGTGAATGCAGCCCAGGGTCAGGGAAGGGTCTTGTTTGTGAAGCCCTGAGCTAACTGATGGGGGTGGTAGGTTGTCCCTTCCTTCACAGAAAAGGGCCTCTCCAAAGGGGCTGAAAGGCTTGCTTGCTTCTGGCGTCGAGAAAGGTTCTTTCCTTATCTAGAGTGCCTTCTTTTCCTTTAATGTTATTCAAAATAAAAACCCATTTAAAAGAGAAACTGCTTATGCTGGAACAGTTTATTTACCTGCCTAGGGGAATGAAGAGCCTATAATATGTAATTCAATGTATGCTAGGGTCCCTTTTGCTGATAGGAAAAAGTAAGATGCTTATAATAATTGTTGCTTTTTCCCTATAGGTATGAGTGAATGAAATGAGAAGTTTAATGATATCATCTTGTTACTCTGTTGCCTATAGACTGTAAGCCTTGGATTCATAATTGCATTAAGAACCGTAGCTTATGCTGATCATTAACAAGGAAAATATCACACTAGAGATTCATTGTACTAAAGACCAGTTAAATTACAGTATGCATATGCACATTACAGATATTATGATTCATTTCTGGAAGGCTTTTAAATACTATAGTTAGAAGACATTATCTTGCATATTTCTCTCGGTGTAAAACTAAATGCTGGAAAAAGATTATTTAGTGTTTGTAGTATTTGACTTCTTTCACTGTAAAAATCTTATTCTTGTCACTCCCAGCTCCAGTTACTCTGCGAGTGACCGACAGTAAATATGTTATGGAGGTAGACTTATTAATGCTTTTTTACTCAGCAGAGCAGTATCCCTCCTTGGCTATTTGAGCAAAATAACAAAAACCAATGTCAAAAATGGATACAGTGTCACTGACGGTGCCTGGAAAAGAACAAAAAATTTAAACCAGGAAAGCATATTTCTACTCTGGCCTGCTATGCTGATCTGCTTTATTTAGCATTTCTACTCTAGGAAGCTTACAGAATAAATACAAAGAAGAATAGAGGATAACAGCATTGGAGGAACTACATATACACCTCTCTTTTGAACATGAAATAGATTGAACAGTTGATAAGACATAATTAGGAACCCATCTTGCAGTTATGCATTCATATGAGAGAAGTCTGCAGATCAAGGGTCTACCAAATAATTAGGTTTTTTTAAACATGCACCTAATTAAATTGCAAGATACAGCAACTCTTGATTCTCTCCCTAATGTGCTACTTAAAGGGTCAAGGAATAGGGCTTTAGATAGATCCGCCTTCTGGGAAATAAATGCATTCCTCTTTTCCTGAGCATTACAGTACAAATTTACTAATTAGTCAGGACAGATAATTGCTCTTGTTCATTTTGAGAGAGCCTGTTAGTGCTGGTGTTTTGTGTGTGGGTGTGGTGGTGGTGTTTTTCTTTTGTTTTGATTTTTAATACTTTATTATCCCCAATAGTTGCCCCTTACCAGTCGTTGCCTGGGCAGTTGTTACCCTGGACATGAGCACTGCAGCAAAGGAACTGAAAACATAACCCATAGGGAATAAAGATGGTATGGGACCCTGGCTTTCTGATAAATAGCTCCAAATAAAGCATCCAAAAAATGTTTAATGGATGCTTCTATGGAGCCAGAAGAATAGGTTTTGCCAGAGAAAGAACCGGGAGAGAGCCCCTGCTTTGCCCCGTGGAATTTAGTCTGAACATCAAAGGCAGCCCGCAATTAAGGCAGGGATGGAGCACAGGTAACTGTACCTCAAGATGTACATATGGATTAAGAAAATCTTGCAACAAAATAGACCTGAATTTCCTTATCCCAGAAGTGGGTCAGCTTCAAATTGCCCTTAGGGGAATGTATAGCCTTATCTCTTAGAGTGTTTTAACACTCTGTAACAATGTGTAGCAGGTTCAGACAAGCATATAAAGCGGAATTAGCATTTGCTTCCTGAGCTTTATATTGATTTGTGCTTATCAAATTAACAATCCTACTCAGCTACTTGTGTGGATATAGTTTAGTTTGTTGTGCTTTTGTTTCACTAATCAAAATATATGTAAATTACAGAAAAATAAAATGATCTTTGCCTGTCCTTTATTACAAGAGGAAATACTTCTCTAAAAGTTTCAGGAAATAGCAAGACTTTGGAGGCTGCTGAGTCATAATCTTAGTACTGAATTTGTCTCTATCTAGGTATGTGGATAAAAACTTGATTGCTTCTGATAGTATATTTTGTGGGAGCCACCAGACTGAGGGTAGAGTTTGAGGTTCAGATTTACAGTTCACTGGTTTTTTTAGGTTTACTGTAATAAATGCAGGTGTTTTGCTAGAATTTCCAATGCCCTTCTGAGTCAGTTCCTCTTTCAAAGGTAGTCCTAATAATTTGCCAAAATTCTGGGACATATTTTCAATTGCATTGGAAGGACAGCTTTTTTTTTTTTTTTTTTTTTTTTTTTTTAGATGAATGTCCATCAATAATAGTTTTGACTGTCTTTTGGGCAATCCTGCAGCTCTTTCAATTGGTTACATTTTCTATTAGGATAAAATCCTGCCAGTAGGAATCCACCTTTTATCACAAAACCGCAAGAGAGCATACCGTGAGCACATTTGCACAGATTATTTTCTAGGTAGAGAGGAGAGCACCAAGCAGAGTTATGTTTTACGGACCAATTTATAGTTTCTTTTTGGACTGGTGCTGACTATTTCTATGTCTTTCTGCAGACTGATCAGCTCTCACTGATGCCTCATGTCATCCCACTCGTGGCTACTGTAGTTGCTTAGTATCACCCTTTCATCCTGAGTCTAGTCAGCGGCACGCTCCCTTTCTGTTTCCTCAAGAAATCTAGGTGTATAAAACATTGATTTATTTTTTTTTTAAACATATTTTTTTTTCCACTTCCCCATGCTAAGCTAACTTCTAAGGAACAAATAGATTAACTGCATGAAGACTGAGATTACCTTGCTCTTTTCTCCCTAGTAATTATTTATGAGCACACAGCTGCTATAATAGGCAAAGTTCATAGCAAAAGACATGAAATTTGAAGGTAGGCAAATGTGGAAAAAAAAGAATATGTAAAATGTTATGAGACTTTACAAATGCAAGTAAATTGTTCTGAGCTCCCCCTTCAATCTGTTTGTAGTCAGATTGCATGCACTTTTAAACTCATCTAATTTTTCACAGAAATTTCATTACAGTTTTCATTTAAACATATTTTCATTTAAAACTATGCAGAAATTCAGCAGATCATTCGGACTTGCTGTCACTTATTCTTTGAGCAAGAAATTAATTTTCTCAACATTTGCAAGTTTATTCATCAGTCTTAATTTAAATTACTAAAAATGTTAGATCCTTTGAAGAAATTCAGTATCTGGATTACTCATTTCTGTGAGCTAACAACTGAATAATTCTGACACTTGACAGTTTTTATAGAGAGAGAGTTAACTTTAATCCTTTGCAAAGGTTATTTGGATAAAAGTAGGATCCAATTAACCTACATTATTAACAATTGCATCTTGCTATTCATATAGGTTATGAATAGACTCATTAGCAAAACTGATAAAACAGATGCAGGATCACTCTGAGCATGCACCATGCAACTCAAGTTATTACTATTTTTTTTAATACTAGTTTATAATTCTGTTATGAAAATAACTTGATGGCTTGATGAAAAGTATTATATACACAGATATACACACACTAAGGGCTCTTGTTGGTGGATTACCTGCTCAGCTCCGGCTGCTCTGTGAAGGCTCTGCATCACCTCATGATAGATTCCCATAGCTTTGATCTCTCAGTTCAGCCTTAAATGCAAGGGGCATTCAGGATACTTGAGAAAGGCACAAAATGGAGGCCCAAAGCCTTAAGGACTCGGGCATTGCATCATCTTTGAGGTACCCACCATGTGTGATGTCGATCCTGTTAACGTAACACTCTAAATGTACTAATTCACACAGAACAGTGCCAAAACCACTGCACTGCAACTCTTTAATTTTATTCAAGCAATTCAAAGGATTTCCAAGCTGTATTATTTACTGGAGTTCTCCAGCTGCTGCTGAGGCTGTAGCGTTCCGCTGAATTTACCCTTAACACATATATATTTATTGTAATGCATGTGTGACTACTGACAAATAGTTTCTAGTTGCCTGAAGCTGTCATGCAGTTGTACTCCATGGCAATACCTTCTTGAGAATGATACTTGCCATTTTAAATTTTTTTTTTTTTTTTTAAAAAAAGCCTATTCTCAGACATATGATGTAAAATGGAATTACTTTGTTTGTATTCCTATGACAAGACTATTTTGATTATTTTCAAATACTGGAGTGCAATAAATTTTAGAGACAAACTACAATGTATGTCTGAGTTACACAACTGTAATTCTGACCTATGGTAACGTTTTTTTGGGAAGAAGGGTGAGAGTGGGAGAAAGGAATGAAAAATGTACAGTATTTATCAAGATTGTATAATCAGATCATAGCTATCTGATTATTTTGCTGATATTTGCACTGATACTAAGGAAAATGCACCAGTGCAACCACCTAATGAAAATATATTCTGCTTTTGCAAAGATTTACCCCCTAAAATTTTAAAAAAAGAAAAAGCCTTTTATACGAAGATGTGTTCACAGTCCTAAAATACGTTTCCTTCATCCTCTCCAGAAGAGGGACTGCTGGCGTGCTTCCAGGGACACTTACTAGGACCAGCTCTGATGAACCCTGAACTAAACTTTAATTTAACTGGAGCTAACAGTGGAGTAGAGTTACAAAAGAAATGGAATTGAAGTAATTGGGTACTATGTAAACAGTAGAACTGAGCGTACTGAGACTGTTTCTATCTATATTGCATACTGTGTGGTGCTGTTTGGTGTATTACATAGGTAGGATAACTTTGCTCTTCTAGAGAACCCAATAGAAAATTTCTGGAAGTAGGCTTGCAATTAACACAATCAAACTAGCAGAATCTGGGCAATCTGTGAGATCAATTTTCCTATCTGTCAGTCTTTTCCACTATAGGTGCAAAGTGAATTCCATACCAAATCTGGCTGCACAGATGTCGCACCGTAGTCTACAGTGGTCTCTGATTGCTCCATAAAGAAATTCAGAAGGTAGATTCCTGTCTTACAGACCCCACTTCCTCTTTTCCCCTTTGGTACACAACAGTAATCTCAGCAATGAGTTGCCTTTTTTTTTTTTTTTGGTAATGTGAGATAGATTAATAAATTAATGGAGACTTTCCTTTGAGTGGAATCAAAATTCCTTGAGACAGGTTTGCTGAAATTATCCCATCTTCTCATTAAAAGAGAGACTGGTCCTTTGAGGTCATTGTCAATGTGAACTAATAAAGTAATGAAACAGGAGGCTGATACACATCTGACCTTTCCACAATATACTTTAGAGCTAAACAAGCCTTTTCTTTTTCCACCTTCTCCAACATTCTTGATTCATTCACTTTTTAAATGCAATATATCTAACTTTCCAATTCTGTGAAAAACAAGGAAGCAGATTTATGCGTGGGCAAACTACCAAAGTGGAGTTACTCATCTAGTTTTCCACAAGAGTTACAGGTGACCTGTGAAATGCCAACAGTTTAAAAAAGCAAAACAAGCAAAAATGCATCATGCGCATATGGGTGAGGTCTCTCTTTTTCTTGTCTCGCGTAACTTGTAAGGAATCCTTGGCAGCATATTCGGGTGCTGTCTCGTGACTGCTCCTGTCAACGCCAGCTGCTGGGCTCACAGTCACGTTCTTTTGTTTAATTGTTTAAGTTGGAAAACATGCAAGCCTAAGAGTAAACTTATGACCTCATAAAACAGTAGCATCTTGTTTATTCAACAGCAAAGTGCTTTATCTTTCTATCTAAGTGGAAAAATTGTAGCACATAAAAACTGGTCTGTGTGTTTTTTTGGAGGGCTTTTTGGAGTGAGGTGGGGGGGTGTTTGTTTTTTGAGTTAGTGATCTTTTATTACGAGAAAATTGAAAAAACAGTAAGAAGAACATAGACAAGGAACAGCTTGCACAGAATCTTGTACCTTTAAAATAGTTCTTTCTTTGAAAGAATAAGTAGCCTTATATATTAACAAGTTTAAATATATTTGGAAAGTAATGTACACAGCTTACTTTATGGCCAGTTAATATTTGTTTGTTTGCAAGATGGCAAAAAAATTTTTACACAATTCACTTCTGTTGTCAGTGCTAGAAAAAAACAGGAAAATAAACTTAGATCTCAACAGACAACTTAAATATGTTGCCAGCATTTCTTTACAAACACAGTTTTCACCTGTTTTGAAGCCTGCCCATTTTAAATTCCTATTTTCATCCTGAAAAGGCAATTTCACTACAGGAACCCCACATATGGCAGGGAAAGAGGAAGTAAAGACAGTTAGTATTAGCCTTTGATTTCTAAATACTACACTCAGTATTTAAGCCCCGTCAAACGAAAATAAGCTGGAGGACCTCATTCCGACCCCTGTTTGTGGATATTGCAGAATCGTTATATAGTTCAGCAGTTTGGCAAAAGCAGCAGTCTCTGCTTAAAAGAAGCCCAGAGAATGAAATAACATAGGTCCTCTTGCTTCAGAAAGAAACGTGTTGTAAAACCATATAAAGAAATATTTACTGGGGCTCACATGCCCTGCTCTTGCTCGTGGCCCGGAGTCCCTGTAGCGGTGAGGAGGGTACCGGAGGTGGCTCAGCCCAGATAGAGCTTTCTGAAGGTCAACTTCATTCTGCTCCCCCTCCTTCCCCTCCAAAGCCGTGTTTAGTTGTCCATGTAGTGTTCATGATTCTTACTCTCATGGTTCATATTGCTCCATCAAGAAGTAATATTAATTTGTAGCCCCTTGAGTATAAAGAGAGGAGAGGTGAAAGTTTGGTCCTGCTCGCCTTATTTAGCAGTCTTCTAAACAAGACTGAGAAGGGATTTCTAATTTGCTTCTGAGTTGAGAGGAGGCCTGTTTAAGCCTAAAGCTGTTTTGAATTGGTTTGCAGAATAAAAGCATACTGATGCATTGCAAGCACGTATGCTATGGCTTTACTTCACAAGAAGTTTGCTATTTCACAGGTGCATTTCACAGATGACACTTGCTTGGGTGGAAAGACAAAGAAAAGGGCAAGTAATTAACTCCGTCACATTCTCCTTCAAAAGGCCTATTCTGAGGTAACTCGGGAAGTTCATTATAAGCCTGCCTCTTCCATCCTTGTTAGAGTAGCACTTTACTTTTCATGCAAGCAGATTGAGCTTGTCATTTGTGACAGTACAGCCATCGGCAACCTTTTTTCTGCCCTCTTTTTTCCCCCAGCTTCACGAGCTCAGGTAGAGTCTACTTTCATCCCCGTCACTACAGGCACTACTATGATACCAGGCTTTTTCCCTAAGCCTGGGACTCTAAATTGAATAAGTTTTGTTTATAACTCCTGACAGAGTATTCTTCTCAGGGAAGCAGATTGTTTTAGAGCAGAGTGCTGGAGTGCATCACAGCTTACCCGAGCTATTGCTTCAGGCTGCCTGCAAACTCTGGAAGACAAGAGCGAGTTGTCTCATTATGCTGTCAAGCTTTCCTTGACATCCCTGAAGAACAGAAAACTACAGACAGATTAAAGCATAGACCATGGTGGTTTTCTTTTTTTTTTTTTATTTTTTTTTTTTTTTATTTTAAAAGCACCTTTTACAGCATGCAAACTTGCATGACACCCTGTGACATCTTCAGGTTTTCGAATTCTTTTTGCATGGTACCAGCTGTTGGCTAGGAGTCTGAGAAGACCTGCAATCAACCTAATAATAAACTCTGGAAATTCTGTCTCCTCAGAGAGACGTGGGAGGGATTTAGACCTTCTGAATATGGCTACTAGTGCTGATACCATAATCCGGATTTTGCAGGCATGTACTATTGTTCAGGCTCTCCTTTTATTATTTCGTGTAGTTCTAGAATATCTCAGTAAATCTCTTTCATCTTTTCTCTTTAAACCTCTTAAAAAGTAAAACTCTTTCTCTGACAGCCCTCAGACTTCTATTAGGAAAGAAATCCTCTTAAATATATGTCTGAGTTCAAGATTTGGTTTGTGTGAATTTTGAACCTTAAATGCCAAGTTCAAAGACATAACCTGTGGACCCATTTTCATATTTCCTGAGACACAGAAATGGTCCCCTGCTATGTATGCAATAGCAAAACCTTTTGAATGTAGAAAAGAAAATATAGAGAAAAAATGGTGATTGTTGATTCCTTTTCTGAATGAACACAATATATTAATTCTTATATCCTTTCTGTGATATGTGTATCAAATCTTTTTTAACATTAAAAATGATTGTAAAATTATCTTTATCTATATTAGTATTTTTTTCTTCTCTTTCTTTCCTGGAATTGTGACTTTCAATTAATAATTAAATTTCCCATTAGGTAGGCTATAACTACCTGTCATAAATATTTACCAGAGTACTAATTTATGTGTAACCATTCAATTAGAGCATATAGTAGTACTTACAGAGCTGGCCTTGCAGCCTTTCTTTTTATTGTAATGGTGCCACGGGTTAAAATTCAGATTACACTGTTAAGCATGTTAATCACGAAACTTTTTGATGGTCAGCATAGCGTTTTGAACTTAATTTGAGTGTTATTGGGTTAGTAATGATTTTAGGTTTTGTTCCTGCAATGAGCTCATTTAAGGTAAACAACAATACCTTTTTTCCATAACCCAGAATAAGACTTTGTTTAAACCAAGACCTCCAAAATCTGACTCTAGGCTTCCTATTTATTATATGAATCTATTTTATTTTCAACTAAATGCTCGATAGTTTATTAACAACATTCTCTGGAAAGCTGGGTTGGAGATGATCTTGTATTCTTTGACTTCAGCTAGTACTTTCAGCTGCCAAAGCATACAAATGAGACAATTTTCAAAGTTTTTCCTCTAGATATTCCTTTAAAGAAAGACTAAAATGGAGCCAGAAAATACTGGAGGAGAAATGCTGCATTATATCAGGATTATGAGCACAACTAGTATGGATGCCTGCTGTACTGTGGTTTAAGTCATGTGTTTTCTTTGCTGTGGACTTTTTTTTGGTTTTGTTTTATGGGGTTTTTTAACTGCTAACTGAACTCTCTGGACAACAGGAAGAAATAGAAATTCCCAGTTCAATTTCCTTTTCTTTTTTATCTCTTTTTTTCTTTTCTTTCATGATACTAATACACGTAAGGGTAAAAAACCTCTGAAAGCCTCTCTCTGCACTTTGTGTATAGCCTTGCCCAAAGCAGGTTCAGTATAGGTGAGGATCTTTGAGCACAATCATAGAATTAATGCTTTTACTGATATTAAGCACTATTGGATAAATTGGTTTATCTTTAACTACCTCTGTTTTTAACTTTTATCCTGATGATTTTAATCCATTTTCTGAAGGAAACCAGTTAGACATTTGCACTGTTGGTCTCTGGTCCTTCTCTTTCCTTCCCTTTCTACCCCAGTTTGCAACCATTGACAAATTTGCCATACGTTTGACCTGATAGTGCCGGTTCCAAAGATGATACATTTTTATAGATATCTATTATTTATAGATATTAAAAGGAGAGAAAGCACAAGAGACATCGTTAGCATCTTTCTAAGGAAGTAGCTCACCTCCGTAAGACAGGGAAGTAGCCAGGCTCAGAGGATTTTTACTTTCATTCAGTGAATCACACGGGTCAGTGTTCTCTAATGATGATGAAATAGATATGGAGTTAGAAGATAGCTATGTAGTGTATGTGCCTATAACCCAGTCAACTCTTCTGCTTATACCTTTCCTAACTCTCTGCCTTGCCTTTAGTACTGCTGAGCTTTGAAAACCTGTCATATCAAATTCTACTGAGATGCGTTGGAACTGATGTTACTGAAATTGGCATAATAAAATAATTTTTTTACAGCTCAAAGCTTAAAGGTTGACATTTTTGTAGGCAGCACCTTTCGAAGTTGGTTAAAATGACAGGAGTTGATCAGCCAAATGCTAACCAGTGGGAAGGTGGGTCGCTGGACATCTGATACTTTGTGGTTTTCGGTAGGCTGCAGCCTGTTTTTACTGCATCAAAGATCTTGAGGAGACTGCAAAATTTTAAATACGCAAATAGTGCTGTTAAATTTACCCTAGCTTTTTTAGTTGTTTAAAATGGGAATCTTTTAGGGAGATCTACAAGCTCTGAAGCAAGAATATGAAGGAGAATCTGAGGTATGAGGTAGTTGCTGGTTTCCATTCTGAGGTGTCGATTCACAATCATATATGATCTGCCCCATCCAACACTATTAGAGGTCAGTTTTCCTGATAAAAGATATGAACTGATTTCTTAGGCTACTCAAGCTTATGAACACACAAATTTCAATAATGTCTTGCTTCTGTTTCACTAGTGTCTTGGTACTCTTTCACATAGCAATTAATTTCTTTGTTGTGATGTACTATAACATTACCTACTGTCAAGCAGTGTATACCCAGATATAAAGAAATACAACGTTGAATACTGAGCAGGTAGCTTCAGAAATTCTTTAATTTAAACAATAATAATAATAAAGGAGGAAAAAACAAACCATTTTATTTTTTAAATTTCTTTGAAAGCTTTGTTCAGGTCACTCCTTAACTGGTCAGGCTTATCCCTATTAATCAAAATTGTACCACAGATTTTGGGAACGCTTTAAAGGAGTTGGTTTGACTATCATAACTTTAGATGTAGGAGAAACAAGCATTATAATCAAATGGGCACTTAGAATAATAGTCGCATACTACTACTTGAACCATCAAAGAAACTCAGCCACTCCAGACTTCAGGTAATGCTTGCAAGTTCTTCAGCTTAGATTGTTCTTTGTGAAAAATAGCTCCTGTTTAATTCCCCATCAAATAAAATTTTACTGTTATGGTTGGCTGTGATGAGATTACAAGGAGAAACAGGGGATGAAAGGAATGAAATTCAATTTATTTCTCCTGGTGTTGCAATATATCACACCACCTATCTGTTTTGCATGATCTAGAGGAAAATAATTTCATGTCAGTCAAACAATTCAGGAGGAGTCTGAAAAACTCTTCACATCAAAAACCTGGGAAAAAACAACTTAAGTGTAGAAGTAAAAAAATAGCTTGGAATAGCTAATTCCCTTCACTGTGTCTGACAACAGACCCTTAAAAATTACAGTGTCCGTTTGTCTGTTTGGAAAGGGGGTTGGAGAAAATTCTGTCACAAAGTGCATCATGTATAGTCATGTGAAGCTATTGCAGAAAACTAATAATGTACTGAAGATGGTGAGCTTCACAAAATATGCGTGTAGCTGGAATCTTGTTTCATGTTCTCAAGGATGTGTTGGTAACAAAAATGAAGGGCATAGGCAGGGAGGGAAAAGTTTCGACTTAAACTCTGGAGAAATCCAAGTCATTAATAATGTTCGCAGTAGCCTGCGTATTATATTCATCCAGCAGATCAGGTATAATAAGAAGGACAGAAATTGCAGGTTAAGCTGTAAAACACTTGATTTTGGAGAACTGCAGGGACATTTACATTTATAATTTAGCTTTTAATCACAAAGATATTTAAATAGTTCAGGGTGAAGAAACAAGTTGTAATCCTCAGGACATCATCTAGAAAGAGGTCAAGCTGTGTAAGATTTTCACAGGTGACAGTACAAAAACTGTACTGTTAAATTGGGGTGAAAGTGCTTGTATATGTATCTTTGCTTGTAAACTTTTTTCCCTAATCCCTAGCTAAATATTTGACCTTAAGTTTTGTTGAACACACATTATTCTTCCTTTACTTTTGAGCCTTGGTGGGTGGTTGAAAAAGGTGGACTGAGATGTAGGGATGCTTCTCTCATCTGTCATCTGAGATTAAACAAAGCATTGTGTGCATTTTGGGAGGTCATTCTATTTGAAATATGTTAAAGTGTAGCAGGGACTTGGAAGTGTTTTCCAACAAGGACCCCTTTTGTGAAGGCTGGCGCCTAGTGCTGGAGTTCCTTCTTCCTGTCTCAGAGCAGTGCCACCACAAGAAGACAACAAAAAAGTATCACAACTTCCCATTATCTTTTGCCCTTAGTATATTTTATTGCCTGTTTATACTGTTACCACATGCCATGTAAAACCTTTTGTGGTTGAGAGTTTCAACTATTACTTTTATTAGCCTTTTAAACAAATAATACCCTTGCTCTTTCCAGAAATGTATAAAATTTAAAGCCTTGATATAGCACATGAGCTGACTTTGCTTGTATAGGTCTGTGCATAATTCTGTGCTAAATGCTAGGAACCAGTTGAATCTCTTGCATCGACTTAATCCTACAATTTGAGAAAACCTGTTTATTAGCACTCTCTTAAGAGGAACACAGACCTGTATTTGAGCAGGTGAAACAAGAGCTTGGAGTGAAGATCTAAGAGAATTTCAGTTTTGGAGGAAACCCAAATTAAAAGTTGCTACTTAAGAATATGTGAAGCCTCTTGAAGAAAGGCTAATTTTGAATACAGAGTGGGATGGTAAGAACTTTGAATCACTTGGCTAATATAATACACTTAATAGCAATATGTTGTCCTAATTCAATGTTATTAAACTTTCTAATTCACCCTCTACTTACATAGAGGATATTTATTTAGCTACATGATATTATCTTGCTTAGTGAAGAAAAAAAATTTCAAGAGTATCTTGCTCATTTTATAGACAAATTGATATGTTTTATGGCTCATATATAGATTGTTTCCATGCAGCAAGCTAGGTCAGAGCAAGAATAATAATTTTAGAAATATGGAATATATTGTGTGGAAATAAAGAACTAAGATTGAATTCTGCTCCATTATCTTTATAACATCTTTATGACATAACATGAGCTGCATTTTAATAGTTAACTTTATTCTGAAACTACTTAGCTTATGTGGTCATAGCTATTGGACTGTAGAAACTGGAATTAGCAGTGGACAAATCGGCTACTGCTATAGAAGGAGATAATAACCCACTGTGGCACCTCTTGGGAAATATAAAAATAAAATAAACATAACTTGACACAGCTCAGTAAGTAGAAAGCATTTTATGGTCCTGTAGTTCTTACAGATCATGATTAAAGGTCTGAGTGCTACTGAAAATAATTTGAGAGGAGAAGTGTAATTGGTGTATTATATTCCCAATTTGACTTTGTTTAAAAAAAAAACCCAACGTAATTTGCCTGCTGGGACTGGGGCTACTCATTGTAAGTACACGTTCAAACAAGCCGTATAGCAGAAATAGTGGTGAACCCCGGTCATAACCCAGTCTTTCAACTCATCAGTCCGTGACTGTTGAGCTTATGCTGCTGCTTTTCTACCTGTGGGAAGGTGAGCTTGGGTGTGCCTCCTCTGTTTAGCCTCCAGCTTTCATAAAAGTATGAGAAGTGAAGGGTGATCAGTCTTCACTAACTATAGACAACTACAGTGTTTTGTGTGCATCTGAACAGAGGTCATCCTAGCTCCTTTTTCAGTCAGCAACCCCCACATGTTTAGGATGTTGAAGATCATGTCCAAAAAAGTCCTCTTTCCCTCCATTCTCATTCTATACTGATTAAAACCAGGTGCAGAAGTCTGTATTTTGTCATCCTCAATCTCTCTAAAGAAGTGTGTCAGTCCGCCAAGACCACACTCCAAATTCTGCTTTGGAAAAGACGGTGAAAAGCTGCTAGGCTTCATACATTGCCCTAATAGGCTCCTAACATGCCTGTAGGTTTTTTTTGTGTTGGTTTTTTTTAATTGGTTTTTGGTTTGTTTTGTTTTGTTTTGTTTTTTTAACTGACAGCTACAAGCTGCCATTTCTGTGCCCATGGCTGGGGGCAAGGGGCTTGAGACACTTCTTTTTCACAGGCAAATGACCCGCTTTTTAAGGCTTGGAGATGCCACCATAGCCTCACAGGCTGAGGTCCAGTTCCTGTGACTGGATCAGCTCATCCCTCTGAAACATATCATGATGCAAAGAAAATGAAATATAATGTAGCCATTAAGTAGTTAAAGGAGCTTGCTTGTTTATGTAGCAGATATCTGCATGGAGAATCTGCTCACCTTTGTTTTCAGTAAAGCAAAACCACACTCAGTTTACACACTAATACATTTAACCAGAAATAGAGAGGAACTTGGAGAGAGAGATGGAACTGATTTCCCTGTTCTTTTTGATACTCCCATCCAAAAGAGGAAGCCAATGTCCCTATAGGCGCCCCTCTGTGACACACAGCTGAGAGAAAACAGACATGAAAGGGAAAAGGTGATTTAAAGCATGCTGAGAATGCCTGGTGGGATATGCAGGGCTATGGTCTCATTCCCATTCAGCTTTTTCTCCCCTGGTATCAGATCAGGCTTGTCCCACTCTTGCATAGGGGTTTACTGCATCCAGGCTGACTGACTGCCCTTAAGAAGTTGGTACAGGTTTCCTGTATCTCTGTCTCTGTTATGGAGAGGGGAGAGACACATAAGCCCACTTTTCTCACTTCCACTCTTTGCCAAGCTCCCAGGTGAGAAAGAATGAATTGAAATGCCTCAACATCTTCAACAAGTAATGCAATAACTAATAAAAATATGCTATATGAGGTAACCCATTCTAAAAACAGGATTGAAAGGAAACTTTTAATAATTGTAACTTTTGTGAACTACCTAGTATACTCTTGCGCATGAGTGACACTTTGAAAGTCTGATGGGTAAAAATATTCTGTCAAAATTGCTCTTTTTAGAAAAATGGAATAAATCTTAGTTGGTAATTTGAGAATTCATATTTGCAGAATTTAGCAAACCAAGAACTGCATTCATTGCTTAGCAGCAGAGCAAACCATAGTCACAGCTGGTTTTGTACCTTGCTTACAATAAACAGCTTAAAGAGGATATAGATTGCTCATCACAATTCTTTTCCTGCGGTCTTTCATAACACTCAAGTTTATAAGCATTTCTTTCAAAAGTGCTCTAACATAGATGCCATCCTTGTGAGAGAACTGTTCTGCCTTTGGAGGGTTACAATACTTGAAGTTCCCTAGAGGGCCCCAAAATACATTGCCAGACTGATGATCTAGAAAGGTTCTGTAATGTTCAGACTGTCTAGATGTTTCTGTGCTGCTTCGTGGTTGCACTTTTACAATCTGCCCAATCACAGGCATACTGTCTGAAAGAAGTCAAAATAAAAGGAGGGTAGTGTCCAAAAGTATTCATTTCTTCTTGTGAAGGTGTGTTCTCCAGGCTGTGCAGAAGCGTGCAAAAAAAAGTTTCCTACTACAGCATCTGCAAGGATTTAATCAATGGCTTATTTTTAAAGTATTTTTCTTAGTTTGTAGACACACAAGACATCCTAATGATTACTAAAATATCAAGTCCATGAGAATTTTTTGTGCTCATATTCTTTGTTCTTTAACTAAGCAGATGTCTCCTAAGTAAACAAGTTAAGTCACAGACCTTAAAACTGAGGTAACACTTGTGCTCAAAGACCATAGCCTAATGTAAAAGTGTAAAATGTTGGAATGGGGCTCTACTTCTCGACTGCATAATATATAACAGTTTGAGTGCGTGGTAACAGATGGAAATGTACCTTGTAGTACCAAGGAAAGATCTTCCTTCCCTTAAATGTGAGCAGACGTGATGCACGAGTGCAAATAAACCTCTTTCAAAATGTGTTATGGAATCCTTAGAAAGCCCAAAATATTCTGCAGAGAGTTTTATTACCATACGTCTGGTTCCGCAGATTCTATTTAAAAAGTAGGTTTGGGCTCATTTAGAAATTCTGTGTTCTCTTATAATAGTATATCCACAGTAGAAATACATTTCTCTATTAGTAGCGTTCTATAGAAAACTATGTACAAAATTGATATGTCAATTGATATACCAATAGACTTTGGTATGGTAATGCCAATACATGAGAAATAATTTATTACCCTTTCTAAAACCCATAATCAGACCCATTGGGTATGTGAAGCTCTAAAGTTCCTAAAAACAAGTAAGGACTTTAAAAACACCTGCAGGTGGTAAATGCAATCAGATGCTCTGTGTGGATTCATCACATAATTCCCCCAAGGAAACAGATGAAATCATTACACTGAGCGGCTGTATCCTTGGAAAGTACTGTTCGTAATTGAACTATTCCAAACATTCTGCCACTAAAAATGCATCCTTCAGATGTCAGATTCTGCTCTGCTGAGCAGCGTACGTGATCCACTGACACAAGTCATGGTGGAGTTTCGATGGGGCTGAATAAGCCATTTGATCTAATTTTTTCAGTGAATAATGTGTGAGTATTTATTTGTTTATATTTATAGCTAGCCAAAACTATTCAAAACCTTCAGAAATCTAATACTCCCTATTATAAGGAGCTTTTCACTTTCTATTGCAAATGAAAAGAAAAGATGTCATAACAGGCCTGGAACCCTGTAACTTTTTAAGAGCAAAGGGGGAAAATGTTGTGTGCAGGGAGGACAGTTCTTAACTTGAGCCCAGTGACTATTTCCTATAAACAAGCAACAAATACTGGCTTGGTTTTCAGTAAGAGGGCGTTTTGATAAGGCAGGACATCTAGCTAAAAAGAGGATGTGGAAATGGAAATGATCAGCCTGAGGAAGAAGCAAAACAGAGGTTCACACGGTGCATTTAGTAGGGATGTTTCGGGTAACCTCTACCACAGAAACCTGAAGGAGCTGGCACACAAAGCTGGCAGGAGAGTGCTTTCAACAGATCTGAGTCAGAGTGGTGCTGTACTGCTGGAAAATGGCAAATGTAGTAGAGACCTTTAAGAAAGGGGAAATAAGTTTGGCCAAACACCAGACTGTCATTCTCGTATCAATAGCATGCAGCACTTCTGGGGGAAAAGAAAACAGCTAAAGAAAGAACACCTTGGAAATGGGTTAATTAGAATATTGTATTGACCAGAAGTAGGTTTTGTGCAACTAATTTCATGTTACCTATGATCCAGCAGTGACTGTTTTAAACAGTCTTTGCACTGTATCAAAGACTTCAGTAATGTGAAAAATTTTAACCAACTTGGACCTACTGGGGATTAGCAGAGAAATTGAGTAATGAACTTGCGCTGGGCAAGAAAGCAGTAAGTTTAGGCTAAAGGGAAGCTGTTTATCTCATGATAAGTTATTAACGGGTGTCCATGCTGAGGCAAGATTGGTACAAGGCACTGCCTATACAGTGGCCATTCGTAAGTTCAGTTTGAACATCAGAAAAAAGTTTCAAGCCACAGTGAGCTTCTATAAGAGACTTCTAAGAAGAATCGAAGCAGACCAGAAAAATCTAGCTTTCTTCATGAAGGAGCCAAGAAGGCTTGTGGAAGGGATTATATTTTAAGGGATTATATAAACCACTATATAAACCACTACCTAAAGCAATGGGTCTCTGACCACAGAAGTAATTTTTCACAACACTCGAGAACTAGGAGAGCCTGACCGTGGTTGACGACTGCCAATTTTTTGGAGGGTTCCCTTGGAAAAGAGATGCTGCTCGGCAGCACTGTTGGCTAACCACAGTTCAGCTACCAAGTGTTTTCCTTGGCTGAGAAGACCCAGTCCCTGTGTTTGTCCCCGAACGACATGGTGCACCAGCATCTCTGCTGCGCTGTGGCTGTGGATGTCGAGGCTGCCCTCGGGTCTTGGGCAGTCCATTGCCATGAACTGGAATGATGGTATTTTCCCAAAGTGAATGTGTTTTTGTTGCTGAAGCTGAATTCCTGGAAGTTATAAGTAAACCTAAAACAATTTTGGAAGCTGAAGCTTTTTCTAGAGTCTTTTCTTTCCTTGTAAAGGAAAAACTGGCTATCTTCTCCAGTCTGCCAGTGGGTCTCTTGGCAGTTGTTACCCTTGACTCTCAAATTTTTCTCTCAGGGAATATTTCTGTCCTGGCAAGTTATCTTCAGGCTCCTAATTGCTACAAATATGTAATTTGTGGGGTTTTTCTTTTCCAGCCCTAAAGTAGTATACTGACTTCCTATACTACGTAGGTCTGTTACAGAAGTATTTTTATAGTAGGACAGATTAGAAGGGAACACAACACTGGTGGTGAGGGGTTAGCACATTTTGAGGATTCAGAATGGGAAAACAGAAGTCTACCGAGCAGTCACAAGGTGAAACCAACTCCATGGTGAGAGCTGGGAAAAAGCTTATACGCAGTTGTCTTCCATTTGACTCCATTTTTTAATTAGACAAGTTTTCAGGAATGAATTTTAATTTCTAGGTTTAGTGAAATGAGATTTATTTTGCTTTTCTTTTTTTTTTTTTTTTCCAAAATGGCAGCAGTTTAAGACAGAGGCTTGAGAAAGGAAGAAGATTCAGACATGATAACAGAGACAGAAGTGAGATTTTAGCAATATAAAAGAATGCGGGTATGGCATCCTATCTAGTAGTGTTAAACCTGCTGTATCAGAAAATGGGCAAGGCCATATGAGGAAAAATGAGTGGAGACTGAGGTTGAAGGTCAACCATGCGAAAAAAAAATAAACGTTGACTGGGGGGTGGGTGTGAGGAACCACAGACACCTAACCCTTATCAGAAAATAACTAAAATAAGCTCTTCCATATTAGTTCATAGCAAAAGTAGGAGAAATAGAAGTGACACAGGTAAAATGTGCATCAGAGCAGTTTCTGCTGCCTTTCTGTTTGCTGCTATTAAAGTTAGAAGCCATCACAGGCCATGCAGCTCCCTCGTGTGTTTATTCCTCCCTCACAAGCTTCAACCTGCACAGTGTATTAAACAGCATATTTGCAGAATTTGCAGCTTTGAGTTATTCCACATAGAGTATTACATGGTCAAACTGGGATTACAACTTATTTATTTTTAATAAACGGTGAACATGAGTGCAGTTCAATAGCAGAGGCAAAGAGGACTACTCTTAATGTGGGAGATGAATACTTACAAGATCATTAAGAATGAGGGTTTGATGGTGTGAACGTGAGGCTGATGCCTGGCAGGCTTACACTGTTTGCTTTTCAGTTATGAACTTTCTCTGTGACCTTTACCAAAAAAATCCCATTGTGTGTTGTTCAGCAACTGTAAAATGGGAATAAGCGTATCTCCCTACTTCTAGAGATAAAAATAAAAGCCATATGGGGCCTCAGGCATTATGGCTTTATGAACTACAAAAATACCTAAAAGGAAATACTTATTTAAAGAGAAAAAAAAAAAAAAAAAGTGAAGGAGCAGAATTACAACATCCCTTCCTTCTGAGCTATTTGTTGTTCTTCTGTCTGTTGAGACCTCATGTTTACTTCCTAAATATTAGTAGGTATCAGGTATTGCTTTGGGCCACACGTACATGTAACACGTACATACTTTCAGTGTTATCTCCCCATTCATTTCTGTGTGGCTAACACAAACAGTAATAAATGAGCCCTCTTTTGAAGGATTAAAGGTGAGCAGCTCTCTTCCCGCACTGTTTTTACGCGCTTGCAGAACGGGATTCCGCGCCCTCCTCTCCCAGCTGCTGCAGATGCGCAGGCCGGGCGGAGGGAAGCGCGGACGCGAACGTGGCGGGTTTGGGGGACGGTCACTCGTGTGTTGAGAGCCCCATCCAGCGGCACGGGAGCGCTGTAGCACTGAAGACCTGTGTTTCTGAGAGAACTCGGGGCTGAGAAGCAGCTGCAGGGCACAGCAGGCAGCTCGGGGTCCCGGCTCTCATTCCAGGTGGGAGCACACCAAAGGCAGCGAGTAATCAATGAGGAAAGGCTTGGACCTACTCTTATTCACTTAAAAAAAACCCAAAAAAACAAAAAAAAACCCCAAAAAAACCAAAAACAAAACAAAACAAAACCTAATTAAAAAAGGAACTACATGTCAAACTTGACCTACATTGCTGCCTGATCTGTATGTGAATCGGAAAACATTTGTAAATATTTCTAATAGATAAGCCTGAATAAGAACACTTATTTGTTATACAGGAACACTTACTTTATTTTTTAATAATTCAGTTGCCATCCAAATCTACTTCAGGCCTTACCACCTGAAGAAGTGTATCATAAATGTGTAAGCAACCTGACATATAGCTGAATTACAAATTTCCAATAATTTCCAAGCAAATTCTGCTCTTGATAGTTAAGTCAGTGGTGAATTCAATTAGGAATGGGTGCTCAGCCTCCTCATAAGGAATCCTAATTTCTACAGTGTTTGTTGGATTAAATGTTGATGTGTTCCAGCAAAATACCTCTGGTAAGTTATACCGGTATTACTATTGTCGTTGTTGCATTGTCAGCCATACTCCATTGCCTGTCACTGCCTTGCTCTCCTCATTCACAGGCCTCTTTGCCTGCTCGTGCTGCAGTAATCGTCAAAGGGCTACTACTTCCATCTTTCATCTTGGTGAGAAATGAACATTTGAATCTCAAACATAGCTTTGAAAAATCTCAGCCTAACACTTGATAATCATTAAATTCCCAAATGGTACAGCATCTAGTAAGCATTGCAAGTTGATTACGAATGAGAAGTGCCTTTCCTCGCACCCAGCAAGCAGGCTTTAGGGTGCCCTCATCCAGATTTTCTTCATCTCCAAATTTGTTTGCCTGCAGAAATAACTTCTAAACAGAGTTAGTGACCAACTTTGGTTATTTTTCTTGTGCGTGTTACATAAGACCAATTTTCACTGTACATGCTTCCTAATGCACAGTGAGGTTTAACCTGAAGAGTTCAGAAATCTGCCCTTTTAACAGCTAGTTGGAGGAAGAGTATTCATTGATGGTAATTTGTTTCCATACTGTCAAAACCAAATACCGTGTCTGGCGCTGTGCCTTTTGCAGTTATGTTGAGAGTGTAGCTCAGCGTATTCTTCCCAGCAGCAAAACGCTGTCATACGATCACAGAAGAGAGAAACAGTGGTGCACAGGTAGAAATAAGCAGCTGGAGGAGAGGGATACGGGGAAAGCAGGAACACAGGCTGGCTTTGTTCTGGAGCATCCACTGAATGAAAAGCTGGTTCCCCGTCAGGTGGGTGCAGGCAAAGGGATGAGCCCAACAACCAGCGATGGGCATTGCCAAGGTGTCTCTGGCACTATGTTTGACTGCTGTGTTGAGACAACTCTGGTCCTCTGCTTGAAGCTGGTTTTAGCGTTGATAATCCTCCAGATGAATTCACACTCATCAGAAGCCTTATTAAAGTGAGCATAAGAGCAAATTTCACCCAAGCTATAATTCCATTTGTGGAAGGCAAAATCCAAGGCCATGACTTGTAAGACAATTGTACAGGCAGTATGAAAATGCTCCTCATTCAACTTTCCTTGAATCTGATGTTTGAATAGAATTGAAACTGCCATGAACTTAAGGAAGACCAAGAGGAAGCTCCACATTCATTTTGTTTTAGTCACTTATTTCAGTCTGATTAGTGTCCCAAAAGCTCTGTAATTTGCCCTAAAACCATTCAGGCATCTTATTCCTATGTAAGTATGCTGGTATGCTTTCACTGTGCCAAGCATCCTAACACAAACTTGGACCCCAAAGGTCTCAAGGATGAAGCTCTACTTAGTGGTAAGGAGTGGTTCAAACAGTGGTTATATGAGACGAGGGAGAAAAAGTTCTTACTAGCAAGCGGAAGCCATCAGGACAGGGAAGGAACAAGTGGAGGGGCTTTTTGGAAAGATGAAAATACTGTTCCCTTCCTATCAAAGGGAAGAAGAGGAAAGCTTGTTTACGTCACAGAAGATATACATCAAAAACTTGTTTAGCCTCTCTTGCATCCTGTCCGAAAAACAGTGCTTTACAATTTGACAGTCACAAAATCTGGACTTTCACAAGGTGGTGCCAAAGTCTTAGTCTGGAGCTCCAGGGTCATTTGGAGAGAGTAAGTGCCCCTTAACTTTGTTTTTGCAGTGCTAGCATTCACGCTATCCAAGTTTAGGTACCTAAAAAGCCAGATAATGTATTCTGTCTTGTTTCCCTTGATTCCCACTGCAGTGAGTGGAGAGCAAGCGATGGCAAGCACTTGCATCAGATTCTGGCTCTGAGTCACCCTCTGGAAGGTCCCCTCCTCTGTCACTGGCGACTGGGGCACCCAGGTACATTCAGCACCTAAAGTGAAGTGCTATAAAGTGCCTCGTAAAAAGAGTGCAATTATGTCTTCCCACAGTGACTGTACTTGTCTTACATGGACAATACAGACTTTTAGAAAAAGTACATCCCCACGCTAACAGAGGAATGGCGTACAACTTATGCTAAAGGGAGCACTACCAAATCCTTCAACTTCCCTTGCAGAGATTGTAGTATTAACAAGGGGAAAAAATCAGCAGCTGCTTCACAGGAAAGAGAACTGAACAATAGCTCAGCACTGCATGCTTTGCTTTTTAAGCCAACATGTACAGGCTCTGACAGAGCTATTTCAGAGCACCAATTGAAAACTCTGAAAGAATGGTATTTCACTAGAAAATATCATTTCAACAAAATCTAAATGGTACATGAGAACAGAATATTATTTTTAGGCCACTCTCACAAAAGTTAATTACAAAACCTACTTAGATTAGGTACCTAACAAGCCAGGGAACTCAGATTTCTTAATGCTGTTGTTCTAATAGATACCTTAAATTGTCAAAAAAGTCCCTTGTTTTAATGACTGTATTCTTGGTAAACTATGACTTCTTTAAAATTTATTTACTTTTGATTTGAAGATTAACGGATATTTCATCAGAGCTCCCTTTCAAGCAAAAGCTTTTATGTTTTAACAAGCTCTGCTACCTCTAACATTGCCTCTAATATACCATTCAAATCTACCAGAGACTTTTATGTGGGGAGTTTGACTAGCTAACGGTCTCTTTTCCTTGCATGGCCAGGGATTTAGTATGTCGACAATTTCAAAGTGCAACAAATGTGTTCAGAATATCTTGAAACAAAACTGGTGTACTTTATACTGAAGGTTTTTTCAGCTATTGCAAGAAATAGGAGGTAAATTCTAGCGGACATATGGCTCTGGCAATATAGTTTGGTTCTGCACTGAACCGATTTTTTTCAAAGTGAAGACAAATACACCTAGTGTTGAGGAGGAGTCCATGCCTTAAGCCTTCTCTAGTGTTTCTTGCTGGATCCAGACTACTGCTGGTTTGGGTGTTGTGCCCATGCTGCCCTTAAAAGCCAGCCACCTTCCCTTTACGTGCTGCCTGTGGTAAAGGCTGATATAAGTGGTGTTCTCAGAGAGAAGAGAAGGAAAATTTTTGTCAATGTTATCATCTCTTTTGCACTCCTTCTAGTAGTTTCAACTCCTAGATATATTTTTGAGAGAGCCCTAGATGTTGACATGGAAGGCTCAAGCAATAACACGCAGACCAATGTGATCAGGTTAATGCCACTTTATTCAACCTAAGTGTTACATTTATAGTCTTATGATTTCTGTTCACGCGCTCTATCTCCTACTAATTGGCTGCATGCTATCTTCACAAGCTGTCCACGCGCTTGATTCTTTCTTGTCATTGGTCGACCTCTCTTGACATATGATGTTTTCAATTCCTTTGTTACATGTTTTCAATTCCTTTGTTACACTTCTTTCTGGTCAGCACCTCCTTATCTCATGTCCAACAGTAACCTTTCTTAAACTCATGTCAAGGCAGGCCTACACAGCTGCTACCAACTCCTCAGTGCTTGGAGTGTTCATAGGGTGACCTCGTTGTATTAGAAATCCTTCCACACCTAGATATCTGTCCAGTAGTGTTTTTTTCTTACCATGTAAACACACAGGCCATGTAGCACCTCTCCTTGATGGGCAAGGTATGGCAGGCAAAAGAGTGAAACCCACATGCAGGATGCTCTTGTGAAATGCAGGAGGCTCGAGTTCAGTGTATGCTCTGCCTGTTCAGACCACTTCAGGTCCCTGAGTGTGTGCTTACATCTTTCACAGTTATATCACCTAAGCCTTTGAAAAGTTTAGTTGTTATCCGAAAATTATCCCCAAAAAGCTGCGTAAGCCAAAAAGAGTTGGTCCAACAAACCTGCTTGGAGTAGTGGACATACACGATCTGTTGGAAATGGGCAACTTAAAAACATTTTAAACACATTTTTCACCTCCAAGGGGAGGGAAAAATCCTGTAAATTACATAAATCTAAAGGGAGTACTGAATTTGTGACAGTGTGGGCTTTTAATGTAGATACAGTGCAGGTAGGCCGTAGCAAACTAAGGAGCCCCAGGCAGTAAGAAAAAGTGTTAATCTTGTGGAATGAGAAAGATGTGTAGTTAAATGGGCTGCTAATAACTGTGGCTGTACCTTCCTGGTGTCTGGTCTCTTCCATTCGGGAAGAGATGTGCTTTGACTCTGCCACTGTTTCTGCTGGCAGTCATCAGGGATGATGTGCTGGGACAGATGGGAACTCAGGTGAGGAGCTGTGGTGGCATACAAGCATGTTCCAACACGTGCCCAGTCCAGGCAGACGCAGGACTAAAACCCAGCAGCAGGACACCGGGTGCCCTGGCATGCGGGTGTAAACAAAGCCTCGAGAAACCTCAACTGGACCTATGATTTGGGTCAGTGTCTCTCCGAATTCCTTCACAGTGCTCACACAGCTAAAATCACATTCAAGTCCAAAGTCAATGTGTCATAAGTTAATTCCACAACATGCATCAGGAGAAGTCTTGCATCTTTAGCATTCCTCGTGGTACTTTTCAGGGGCTTACCTACAGCAAAAGAGATATTTGGGAATGTTTGATGCTTCTAAATGCTGGTAAACCTTTCCCTCATTTCTCTCAAGGTCCGCAAAATGCATGGACAGTTGCACTTTGACAGGACCAAAATGACCCTAGACAGTATGAGAAGGCTAGATCTAAAAGACATTTATGCTATGTGCCTTCTAGCTTTTCTTAGATTAAGTATGCTTTTTACTTTTGATAATGTGGAGAATCACAGAAGAAAACTACTTTTACTGGTTGTACGTCATAGACTTAAATGAATTTTGGTTTATTTTTGCCTTTTAAATGTTTTCAATATCACGAGAGATTCATAATATCAGCTTTTTGTGACCTGACACTGGAAACCACTTGGAACTTAATTTTCTTCTTTTTAGAGCAAAAGGTTATTTTGCTCGTGTGTGTCCCCAGCTTTCTTATTAAAAAGAATTACACACAAAAAATTGAATTAGTAAAGAAAAATCTCCAATTTCATAAACAATATTGTCACGACCAGCTGGCATTATTTGGCAACAACAACAACAACAAAGTGAAATTTTTCCATTCATCTTTACTAATGAATTATTTGCCCTTCAGCTGCCAAACTTTGCTGCATGTGTTAGTTCAGCTGTCGTCAAATGTTCTATACTGGCATGTAAATATATTCTCTTGAGCAAATAAAGCTAATCTGATTGTTGGTCTGAGAAGATACGAGGCTATCTTTCACCACAGTGTGGCTGTTTCATAAAGGTAAAAAAAAAAAAGAAGTGTGAGAATTCGTCAGCTTTTATCTCAGCTCTGTGAAGGCATTTAATCACCCAAACATTGCAGGTTGTGTCTATTCTGCTCTTCCAACTTCTGTTTCCAGTCAGCCAGTGGTTGTGATTTGAAGACAGCATAGATCTTTTTTGAGTGGTCATCTGCTATAAGACCACAAGCCTCGTCTTAGGTGTATCAGTGTATATACTACAGGTATAAAGAGTGGTTCGATTTACAGTCCTAGTCTTGCAGCAGCTAGAACTGATAACTTTTGCTGGTAAAATCAAGTGGCATTTTTTGCTCTTGCTCCTTTGCTATACTTCTTCCTGTGTTCTCTGCCACAAGAATCTCACAAATTCTTTAGTGTTGCGCACGCACAGTTTTCCATGTTTTGGCAGCCGTTGTTTACGTTCTTTTTTTGTAAGTTCTCATCAAATGATGGTCTCCTTTTCACTTTGAGTGCTGCTCTTGGCATGATGGTGAACTTAAAAGACTGGAGATATGTGCTGGCCATGTTCCCTGGGGCAGGTTGTTTCCAGCATGCTCCCCAGCATCTGCTTGCATGCTGGAGGGCCTTCTGGGTTACCACCTGCAACTGGAAGACCTCTCTCCTCCTTCTTCTCCCCTGACCCTTGTAAAATGATCTCCTGTTCTGCCCTGTGCAGTTTCTAAAGGAATCAGTTATGTGACTCTTGAATACTCTGGAGAATGTGCTAAGGAACTGGAATACTTTAAGACATCCCAGTGCTGGTTTATCAATGTCTTGGATAGCAGGTTATCTTGTTACTACTCAGTTACATTGAAATTTCTCTTATCTCTAGCCAGGCTATGGTAAAATGCAAGCAGCGTAATTTATTTGCAACATCCAAAACAGACAATGATTACAAATGTTTATAAAAGCTGATTTGGCATGATTTACTTTCATTAAGAATTAATACAATTGGAAATGTCACTCTCCTTTTTAGGCAATTTATTTGTTCATCACGCAAGGGACTGTATCTTTTGGCACCTATTATAGAATGACTCTCTATGGAGGAGCTTTTATAGGTGGATTTAATTTTTTTGCCTTGAAATGCATATATTTTTCTCATGGAGGAGAAAAAATTATCATACTTCTTAATAAAACAAAACAAAAAAACCAAACAAACAAAAAAAAAAACCCAAAAAAACCCAAATCACCAAGTGTCATTCTGCTTTAGTAATATCAGTTTCCCTGTTAGACTATCTCCTGTGTTTCTCCTGTGTTTGACTCCCTGTTAGAGAGAAAAACTCTTTCTCCTCCTCCCTCTTTGGTGAGCATTTTTCAATGTGAAGAGTCTCAGGGGTCGGTATTGAGGGTAAAACCCTGAATCTTGTAGTTCACAAAATCCAGTGCAAACATAAATGGGAGAGCTCATTACTGGCTTTTGACTGAAGTAAGACGCGTTGGTAATTAGCCTCTTCACAGAGCTTCAGACTGAGGGAAGCTGGCTAGCCCTTTTCCTTCAAGCCCACTGGAAATAACTCTTCAAACATTTATGTAGATAGATTTTCACTGACTAATTGAACACCCAGTTATACTGAGACCATAATAATTATGACAGTCCATAAAGCTTCACGCTCAAATAAAACAGGACATTTTGGAGATTCAGTAAGCCAAATAACCAAGTAACACTTTGTGAGGTTGACCGAGGTAAAAGCGAGTTGATTACAAGGAAAATGGTCCAGCACTGTCATCTTTTATTTTAAAAGACTAGGCACAGTGATTAAACAGTATAAACTTCTGCTTTGAAAACCGAGGTGTCAATAGTCTTTGTGCCTTGGGATGCGTGATAGATACCCACTACACACCAAAGCCTCATGTGAAAAAACACCCTGAATACATACGTGGAGGTGGCAGACAATGAAACAGGAAAACTGAGGAATGAAAGGGGAGGTTGCGTTTCCCTATGTGTGTGTTAGACTTAGCACGTCTGCACTATGGAAGAAATCATGGTGTGCTGTGTGAAACCGGGCTGCAAAGGACATGACTAGCATTGTCAGCAAGGCCAAATGTACACATTTATACTCTGCTGGGGGTTTTGTTGTGAATGTGGACAGCTCTACAATTATCTTACTAGTTTCTATTTAATTAACTTAGCTTTTTTGCTTACTTGCAAAAGAGAGCTTCTCCTCTCTTTGCTGCCTCTGTTACTAGAGCGCTTGCAGTTGTCAGGCAATCTGTGTTTCTGCCTGTTCTAGTGGCAATAGTTTGCCCAGCAAATGAATTCACCCTTAGTCATTGAATAGCATTTGTTGGTATGGTCTAGTGAACACGAGAAAAATAACACAGAAGCTTATTCGGATTGTTTGTGGCCTCTTTCATCCTCCCTAGCAATACCCCTAATACTTGTTTGTTGCCTTTATTTCCTACTGGCCGACTCCAGAGTTGTTCAGCAGATATTGTTTTTTTTTTCCTCTCCTAAACCCTCTTTTCAATAAAATACTTCTTGTGAAGAGCAATAGACTGACACACTATTATTAGAGCCACACATTAGGAAGGAATATGTATGTATTTAGGTTCTGTGTGTACATGTAACTGAATGGTTATTAGGGGGTGCTGGTCCCCCAACTACAAGGTCTTAAAAATCAAGGGCCAACGAAGAAGGGGCAAGCATTGAGTAACTTTTATCAGAAGGGAATGGGAATTTATCTGACAGAGAATGCAGAGGTGTGCAGACTGAGTACGGAGAGGAAAGCTTCAGGTATGGGAGCTATAAGAAGATCGGGTGGGGTGATCCTGATAAAGAGAGTCAGGAAATAAAATGAGAAGGTGGCCACTATTCAGATGTTAGTGGCTTGATATGAAAAATGGGTGACGGTTAAAATGACTTACTTCTGTCAAACACATTCTCATTCATGGTCACGAAGGTAACACGGGCAATGCTGTCACTCCCCAGAGAAAGCTCTGCCAGGTGCCTGTGGCTTCCAGCACACACACGCAGGTTCTCCGCAGCATTGTGAAAACTCACACCATCCTGAAGGCTAGAACAAGGACTGTGAATCACTTGTGTCCCACTGTCACCTCGTGTGATTTTCTGCTTGCATTTTTAAGGACTTTGTTGCTACTTCAGAGCACTTTGTGTCCCATGTGCATCATTTCTCTGAAAGTGCAATAAGGAAAAGAATCATCATTAGAAAAAGAATTGTATTCTCGTCAAAGAGGACAATGTGGTGGGTTTTTTTCCCCACTGTAATCAAGTCTGCTATATTAAATCACATGGAGGGGAAGAGGAAAAATAAAAAAAAAAGACTGTGAAACTGAGTGTAAATATTATATTCTTAGAAGTAAAACTAAACTTCAAGTAATAAATACTTTAATACACCATATTCCATGTTACTGTTTGATGCCTGTTTTGGGAAAATAGCCCAAAAGAAAACATGTTTCTAGCTTGTAGTTTATGTGCTGTGTTGCCAGTGATTACTTTTTCAGGGCATGAAGCTCTCGTGTTTATTATGCACCCTCGAGGTTCAGAATACATATCATATCAAGAGTTGCCTCTGCTGATTCAGCAGCCCTGAAACATGCTCTGTGAATGCCATTATGTTGTCAGGCTGAAATTAAATGGCAACTTTTAAAAATAAGACTTGATGGAATATCACTAGAAACTGTGATAAAGACATTGGACGGAAAAAAAAGTTGTCACATTCCTGTCATTAAATGTACACAAACTTGTTTAAAACCTTCAGTTACACATAATTTGTTACCTAGTGTCAACAAAGATTTATCATTAACTGTATTGATTCAAGGCAGAAGTTTTACACATGTAAACAGATTTCCTGCATCTCAGAAGTATTCCATAACACGTATTACTGTCTCTGAGGTGCAAATATAAGTCCACCAGTGAAGAAGGTATTTTAAAGCCGTAAGAAAGATTGGTTTTGCAATAGTACTCTTGTATGTTCACAGATAAGGAGGACTTGACAATAAATGAAAGACAAATGAAATGAAGAGCAAGGCTGGAGCTCACCATCCCTAATCCATCCCTCTCAAAACAGACACCAAATGGTGTCTATGCTGCAATTACGTATCTGGTACCATCTAAAGAGTAATTCAGAGTAGACTCTTCTCAGCATAAATATAAAATGATACATCAAAAGAAAAAAGACTTTTGACCAAAAAGTATACTCAACTTTACTTCTTCATAATGTGTTGTTCTTCTTCAGCTGACAAAAATATTAATAGGGTACAGTGAATCCATTTTTCCATGACTGCTATATTTTTCCCAGTGCTGCTGAAACATTGTGTTTTGGCTTGCTCTTAAAAGCACTAACAATAAAAGTATCTCGGTGAAATAACTTCTACTGTCAACTTGCTTTATAGAGTATTAGTTAAAACTCAGTGTGCATTTTGGTTTCTTGGAAGTGAAATGGCTCAATCAACCTAAAATTATTTTCTTTTGGCTTTTTAAAAAGAAAAAACAGGTTTTTCAGATGACTTCAAAACTGGAGGGCTTTCTTGGTACTGGAGCAAAAACAAATGTGAAAAACTTAAAATCCTTTGCATAGTAGAGTTTCTATCACCTTCGCACCTTCACAGGTCCCTGTGATTTTTAAAAGGGAAAGTCTTATTGCTAGTATTTATGCTTGCATCCTCCTCAAAAAAACCCCACAGTTCCCTGAAAACTACAAATACCCTAAGTATCAGAGCAGAAGGTGGCTCAGCTCTACAGGCTGCAGCAGCGTACAGGTCAGCACAGTGAAGACACCAGGGAGGAACGCAAGGTGCAGCAGTGATGGCCAGCTGGCTTTGAAATTCCTGGGAAGGCTTTAAATGAAGACAACGTTCTTGATCATCTCATATCTTCTAGGTAGAATTATATGCATTTTTGAAAGGAGGAAAAAAGGATATTTATCAGCAAAATACACATTTTCATTGAATGATTGTTAGACTGATCCAACAAAACCTTCCCTCCCCACCTCTCTTTGCTGTAGTACTGAGGGAAGTGTAATTTTCATTTAGTTGCCTTTAGAACCTTAAAGATGGCATGCATTTGAAACAACTTTTGCTTGTGATTGATTAACTAAGGAGCAGGAGACTAGCATGTTCCAGGGATTGGCTGTCTACTGCATGTTGAGAGCACCACCCAGTGGTAAAGCAGAACCTAAACGGAACATTTATTAATGCAAAAGAATGGACCTTTTCTACAAAAAATTTACAGATTGAATAAAGCTGTATTAAACTATTAGCTACATTACTCAATTAAGATATGTTGGCAATCAGTCTGATTTTCAAGCTAAAAAAAAAAAACAAAAAACAAAAAAACCCAAAACCAACCTATCAAGAAAGGAATATAGAAACAAGTTTGCCTTCCAAAATAGTTTACAAGCAGGCTTGCAAATTCCCTTGCTTCGACTTCTGTACGTGTGTGTATAGATGTAACCTGGGCTGCCTGATAAGCCTTAGTGTTCTGATAATATAATCACCTCACTGAGTATATTTTGCTGTATTTTGCAGAATGTTATGTTACCTTTTTTTTTAAAAAAAAAAGAGCACCTAGCCTGTCCTCAGGAAGAGTGTAGTTTATTTGAAAAATAAAATAAAATTAAAAAAGAAAAAAAAAAGTTCATTCCAACCAGAAAGGTCATGCAGGTAGAGAGTGAAAAGAAGAATTTAATGAAGAGCTAAGGAATAGGTGCCCAACATGTACTGATTAAGAAAGAAGTACATCATCTGCAGCTAACAGTGATATTTGTGGGGATTGGTTTTGCATCCAGTAGTCTCACGTCAAATAAATGTGTCTTCAAGAAAGGAATTAAAAAGAAAGAAAGAGATT
The DNA here is from genome assembly GCA_947846985.1 of Fratercula arctica. NCBI lineage: Eukaryota > Metazoa > Chordata > Aves > Charadriiformes > Alcidae > Fratercula > Fratercula arctica. The sequence goes on along the minus strand of CANTUZ010000001.1, from coordinate 90,855,001 downwards.
TCAAATGCCATTTCATAAGTAAATAAGCAAAGACAATGAAGGGAAATGCATTTTCACGTATCGGCAATTGCTTAGAGCTGGAAGCTTAAATCCATGTGTGAGTGCTGTATGTAGGAACCTGAAATGAAAGATGGGGAATCCATATGTGTTTGTGTAGATCGCTTGATCTAGGGACAAATTGTACATTGCTTTGAAATAGCTCAGTGAGCATTTGATGGCCAAATGTTAAAAGATACCCTGGGCAGACTACACTTAGCATCTTAATGTTAGATAGACTTAACATCCACTTGGCCTTTGGACTTCCAAATTGAAATCTGAGCAGAAGTGTGATGAAGGAAGGCAACCACCCCCTGAATCAATCATGACACTCTCCTCTGCCTTAACATGGCTTCCTGGAGACACTTTTCATCAGCTGGTTCTTCTTAAATAGAGCAAGTACCCTCCAGTGCAGCCCAGTCCCATGACCACAGGCTGAGAGGCCACGGTGGTGCTCAATCATCCACCAAGTTCAGCTGTCATTAGGGTCCTCTGAATTTCCACAGCGATGTTTGTGAAACTGCTTCCTTTTCTCCCCGGCCCATGTCTGAAGCTCAGAGGGTCCCAAATCAGTTATTTCTCAGGCTCCCTGCTCTGTAACCATTCATTAAAGCTCAACGAGAGCTGGAGAGATGAAAGCCCTAGAAACCTTGGCACCTGGAACTATTGGCTCACTGTTGCTGAAAAATACATTTTATGTTTGTTGAACACAGATCTTTGGACTTTTTCTTTCACAGGAGCTGCAAACTTTTTACAATTTGTCCCAAAAACAAACAAACAAAAAATTAAGAAATGCTGTGAAAGGAATTTGATGCTACCTGTATACCTTTCTCCTCACAATTAATTAGGAGGAGAGAAACAGCATATCATTACCCTAAACAGTACCATCTGGCCATCTGTCTCCATGCTATAGCAAGTGTGCAGGCTGTGAATATATCTAGCTGTACCTCTTCTGACCCAAACCATTACCCAAAATTCAGTTCTTGTGCAGTTTCCATTAAGCAGATAAATTGATGAGAGACCTCTTTGATACAGTCCTCCTGTCTGTTTCAGGGAACATAGATATGACCACTTTTTGCCACCTCACTGTCGAAGTTAGAAAGAAAAGGGGAAGAAGAAACAAAACCAGAAGTTTCTTTTTCCCCGGTACAAGCTAATAAAAATATTTGCTAACAGACTTCTTTCTCAGGTCGAGTGTGCCTTTCTGGCCATCTTCATGTCTTTCTCACTGCTGTTTCTGGTTCTATCCCCAGCTGGCTGATGCCTAGCTCCAATGAAGTCAAAGGCCTGCCTTGGTGGTTTTTTAATAGGCTCCTGGGAAATCCCTTAAATTGCATAGACAAAAAATATCTTCAAGAAGTCCAATGAAATGGTGGCTTTCTGTTGATCTACCCATCATTAAAGCCACAAAAAAGAGGGCTTATAGCTGTACCTTTAGTTAGGTAGAAGCAACTGAAAAGTGACCAAAAAATTCATCCAAGTAGTAAGGTTTTTGTTTTTGTCCACTAGCCTCTCAGCTGCAGAACATTATCATGGTAGTTGGTAAAAAAAGACTGCGTTCCTTCCCTGACAACAAGCATGTAATATTAAACCTATGCTTTAAGTGTAGCTCCGTAGACAGGGCTTTCTCTTGACAAAAGGCTAGTTTGATTTGAGGTGTCATTAAAGATTAAACCTCCTAAATTTATTCAGGTAGTAAATTAACTTTAATTTTTGCCTCCAAAGATGAAAGAGTGAATTTCCTTTTAAAATTAAGAAGGCTAAAAGAAGAGGTAAATCACTACTCATAGTTTCTGACTTGAATGTCGGGTTTTTTCAATTAATAAGTCTTTCTTTGAAAACCAAAGATCTACATTTTAGTATTTAATGTTAGAGATGAGCACAAGCAGTGAAGAAACAAGAGCAAGTCCAAAATCTGCTTTGCTGTCAATGAAGCTGTATTGATTAATCTCATATTCTCTGAATTCTGTTATCAAACCACAACTTGATTGCCTCCACAATTTTTTCGTACTGAGTTATCAGGTCTGTCTGCATGACGAATGATTGCTGTGCCAGACCTTTGATCAACCCTTTGTTATCCAATGCATGCAAAGAGAATCAGAAGACAGAGGTAACATTCCTGTAGAAACTGCTACGTATAAACAACCATTTGCCACTTTATCAGGTGGCATTTGTCCCTCTAAGTCAAGCCATTTCAGAAGAAAACAGGAGAAAGCTGTCAGGTAGTGCGGCAACATGAATCTGAAAACTAATTACTTTGCATCAGAGGCTATTCTCAACCAAATTGTAACGAGAGAGGGCCAAGTCCCTGCATCTCAGCACTGTGCTGCCTGTTCAGATACTCTAATTGAATCATTAAGTCTGACCACACAGGGCTCGTCATCAATTCCAGAGAGACCTTAGTGAGTGCACCTGAGTGATACTCCTCTCCCAAAACATGATGAAGGGCAATGCACTGACCGCCAGCGCTCACTACTTAGTGCTGCATCAGGCCGCAGACAGCATGGCGAAGTGTTCACGGGCTCAAGAAACACTCTACAGTGTTCAAAAAAGACATTCCCTGTCCTCTCCAGGAAAAGACAGATGCTTAGATGAAAGCATTGGATAGGATATGAATTTGACTATACCAGGATACAGCTAGATGGAATGCCTTACCAGTAAACTTGCTTAGAATAGGCTTAGCTTAAAATATAACTCACTGCCGATACAACACTGATTCCCTACAGCCTGTTGAAGTAAGATGGAAAGCTCTCCTGTCTGTAAAGTGATACCAAAGACTCGTTGCCATTCCAAACACTAAAAAGACAATGCAAACATTTAGAAAAAAAGCAGCAGTTGAGGATGAATTTTGATAAGGACTAGATTCTTACTTTTGTTTCTAAGACACGGGGAGTAGGACCGTGAGTGGAGTCACACCATATCACAGGGAGTTTAAGGAGGCATCCTGCTGTGGCAGACTTCTACTTCCCCATACAGAGGAAGGTGGGTGACGCTGTGCTGTGCTTCCCTGAGTTGAGCTGAGTCAGTGATGAGCTAGTATGACTCCTACTGCAGAGAGACAGCACTTTTCTCCATGCTTATTTCTCAGCTATGTTTGGGGAAGTTACGGCCACACTAGGTTTCCTCCTGAAAAATGCCACTATTCTGTCCTGGGCGTTTGGAAAGTGACTGCTTGCTAGCCCTGTCTGGAGGCTTGTGTTTTCCCTCCCTTTTGTTCCAAAACAATTCCTATTGGGAGTTCCAATTCTATGAGGATGTACTTATCCAAATTAAATTAATTATTTTATACCTTCTGATCTGGCAGATTTCAAAATCCTTTCCACAGCTCAGAAGATACTTTAAAGAATTGCATACAAGTTTGTTACTGTTTTAATTTCCCATCCATTATCACCTTGCTGCAGTGCAAAACATGAGGGAAGACACAGTCCTTTCTCCAAGGTATCTAACATGGGGAGGTATGTGACAGACTGTGCATCCAACACTGGTCTTCCAGAAAGTGGTACAAGCAGTCTTCCTCCATGGATTTTGCAATGTTATGCACATATAGTTCTTTTTGTGGAGGCAAAGGTGAAGGTTGTTACTATTGATAAAAGACAGGATGTTATGGATCATCTGCTACATTGATGTTGACCAAATAGAAACTTCAGAGGTTGCAACGACTGTTTCTGTCATTTATCTCTCCCATGCTGCCATCGCACGCATCACATGTGTGGATCTCTGTTCCCCAGTCCATAGTAGTTTGAATACTTAGGTTTCTGAGCTCCATGTTGATATATTTAAAGAAGAATCAAACCAAAAGTTCCTTTAACTACATATTAAACACATGAAATAACTTATAGTGTTATGGGTATGCCCAGATACATAATAGTGGCATAGTGTATAATAAAGCATGGTATATTTCCTTTTTAGCATGTGAAAGAATCTTGCATGTGAAACTTGTAAACCACCACCATATCAAGTCATCTAATTTACTTCATTTTCCTCTATCTACGACATAGCTGCTTGTGTCCCACACAATGTGTGTAGGGTACCTATTTCTGCTCAGTCAGGCTTGGAGTTGATGGAGTTGATCTTTCATTTTTCCAAATAAATGAGATAACTTAAAGGCAAATGAGAGAGTCAACTACCCAGCTGGGCCTATGAGCATCATTAAAGCATCCTGTGGCTTCGATAGTTGTGTACTGATGTGTACTGTACATAGGCTGATACAAGGTTTTTGCCTGATAAACTTGCAAAAATCAATAGAATTTTTTCCTTTTTTTTTTCTTTTGAGGTTCCCAGGCTACTAAAAACATATTTCTTTGGCAGAATTTCTGCTGGCACTTTTGATTTTTAGTGGTATAGATTTTATCATATGTCTTTCAGGCAGCTAGCAGCAGCTGGGTATTAACATTTGTGCTCAAATGGTTAGAGAAAAGTTCTTTCTAACATTGCTTGTTTTTCTTAATAAGGATGCTGTTGTACTACCTGGTGGATTTGAGGAGAGTGGTGTGGCATGGTACAGGAAAATCATAGGACTCTTTAGAAAATGCTCATCAAGAAACCCCAGGAAAGCAGTATTCTGGAAGAGAGAAGCAAGCTTTTTGCAGCAGGAGAAAGCAGCATACTAATGTCCCTTCAAAGAGAATGGCCAATTTGTTTTTTATGGGGGGGGGGGGGGGGGGGGGGGGGGAATAAATATATATATATATGCATGTCCAAATACACATGTATTTTATTAAACAAAGTAATATGATTTTTTTTTCTAAATCACTGAGCACCTGGAGGTGAAAAATTCTAGAGCTTCTTGGAGTCTGCTCATGCAGCCCAACAGGCTGCCAGACTGCATGATATCTAATGGCACCCTCACTCAGCATCCTGAGCTAGCAATAGACTATCAAACACACAGGGTGAGATTTTTCATCTCTTAAAGTGACACTGCTATGTACTCACCTCGGTGCCCAGTTCACAAGGGATATAATTCTGCAACAGTCCTGCATATGCAACTTAACACTTTAGTAAAAGTAGAAGTTGCCGCTTTTAGCCGATGAGTACCCTGGCTCTGTTCCCAGCATCTGGCAGTATGGTGGCTGTCACATCTGCACTTATCTCAGTTTCATGACTTCTTTATACATGGAAATGCTTTGTCAGATATCACTTTTCTTTGGAAAGGGTTTCCAGGGAGAATCACACGCAAACAAGTACAAAGTCAGCCTGCTGAGAAGGGGCAAAGGCAAAAAACTGAGAGCGTGCATTGCTTCAAAAATACATTGTCAACACACTCTCCCAGTAAGTCTGGTATATGTTGACAGATAGCAAATCCCTCTCAGTTCACAGCCAATTGAACAATTATTTTTCAAGAACTGACAAACTACTGAACTGCATGATATTCTGCAAGAAAAAAACCAGCACTTAACCTGAGGATAACGTGTGAAAAAGTGGCTGTAAGTGAACAGAATCTGACAGGATAGGGGACAATAAATACCAAAGTAAAAAAGGAAATTTCTGATCGCAGCTCCTTTAAGACACAAGAGGTAAACACAATGCTGAAGAAATACATTGAACATTCAGGACACCAAACTCAATACAGAATATTGTACATTTTGGTTCCTGACTGGAAACCAGGTTTTGTTGACTCTTCTGAATGATTTTTTTTATGGCAGTAATTAGCTTAAAAATGAAAGCATTATTTTTGCCTGTGAATTTATTGACTGCTGAAACCCATAGCATCACACTGTAGAGAAGGTGGCCAGTAGAATGAAAAGCCTTCGGCTTCTGGCATGATAGACTATATCTATAGAAGTAGTTATTAGCTAATGATTTACATTGCAAAACAATATTTCATTATACAGTTTTCCATATCTGTCCTAGCTACAAAGCCAGTTCAATTTCTAGCCTTTGTCAAAGCATTTAGGAGCACTTTCTCTATCAGCCAAGTCAATATGAACAGTCTTGTATCCCTGCCTGAGGCTCTGCCACTCTTTCTTGGACTATTCTGGAAAATGAGTCAGAGAAAAGGTCCAGGTTTAAAATAGCAATAAACAAAAAGCAGCTGCTGATTTTTTAAATGTGCTTTGCCTGATAGTCCAGCAGAGAAACAGTGGCAACACAGAATTTTTTATGCCAAGATATATGGAAAAGATATACCCGGTAAAACTAAGGGAAAAGCACCCCCTGGTAACTCCTTTAACAGCAATGTGTTGAAGTGCTTTTTGAATCCAGACAGTGTCTCTTGCATCCAGAGATGATGGTGTTAATGCCCAAGAACTAGAATACCATGTAGCATCAACAGTAAGACTTACCATGTGGCAGCACATGTTTCCATGTGAGGTCACCTTAATTATCCCATTAGATGCATATGACATCCAGTTGGAAGTTTGATGTGCTGTCACTTTGTAAACTGAGACAGGCAAAAAAGATGGGCAAGGGAAGGGAAGGAAAGGAAATACGTAAAAACAAAACCAACCCAAAACTTGACTGATAAATAATAATCTTTCCAATACGAATTAGTTTGGAATAAACTACTGAAATCCTATGTTGGAGGCACTGAAAATTGAAAAGCAGTGGCTGAAAACATTACCCTTTTTTGGCTGTCTCTTCTAGTTTGTGTTTTAAAGTGTTCTCAGTCATGTTTTTCATGGAATCATAGAATAGTTTAGGTTGGAAGGGACCTTAAAGATCACCTATTTCCAAACCCCCTGCCACGGGTAGGGACACCTCCCACTAGACCAGGTTACTCATAGTCTTACCCAACCTGGCCTTGAATTTGTATTAAATTAATTTTTATTAAAATTAAATTAAAATTTAATTGTATTATATGTATTTTTATTAAAAATCTTTTTTTAAACCAACTTTTTGCAAGTGAAAATTCCACTCAAAGACTCTTAATAGCTCTGTCAGTGCAATGCTAGCTCGAGAGTTTGGCGCCTTTGGCGATAAGGATGAATATGAAAACAGGGTCCTCACTATGGGCTACTGCTGCCTCTTAGCAAGATTTGTGAGGTTGAGAAGGGTTCCTAGGCACATTAGGGATATGTGAAAGGAGAAAGACAGGGGATTAGCCAGAGAGAAAGCAAAGCTAAGGTTTGTCAAGAAATGAAGCAGATGACTCTCGAGAAGACTGCGGAGCTGGCTATAATTATGACAGGGAAGGGCAGAAGCAGGAGTTTAAGAAGTGAGTCACTATTTCCCCCCTCCCAGCCCAGCTGATAAACCAAAAAAAATGAGCAGCTTTAAAATTAAAGTACGCTGCCAAGGACCTGAACTGGGAACAACATGTAGGCTTTATATAAATCTTCTTAAGACCTTAGCAGAGAGTAGAACTTAAAAGGTTGGAATTATTATATGTGAGATTTTTTTCCTCTGCTTGGATCCTGAGCTGCCTCAGGCCCGCCAGACTTAACTGTTCAAGGAGAGTATTGGGCAGGTGGAAAGGTATGAAAACGATCGTAATATCCAGTATACTTTAAAAAACAAGTAATTGAATTGTTCAACATGCTTGAAGTAATGAATATGCCTTAAGTTTTAGTGAGTTAAGATGTAAATGAGTTAGACGTGTCTACTATACTTTGTTTCTGCCTTTTGATTTACTACTACATCAATTCTATTACGGCACAATCAAAGGCAGAAAGGTGCAAGAAAGAAGAGTTCTTTCTTGGTATGAAAACAGCAAATTCAGTGTGAAAGTCAAAAACATTTCTAGCATAATCACCTTAAAGTAATTCATGCTCCTTGCAATTAGAAAGGTAAGCTGTGCTCTGATAGACACATAGTAAAGGAATAGACATGCCATTGTAGATATAAAGTAGAGCCGCCCCCATGTACTCTAACACCTCCTGGGAGTATGTCCAGACACCACTCCCAACAGACACAGCACTGCTGGCTCAAAGCATATTAAGTGGATAAAGAATTTAGCCCATGATCAATAATGAATTTTACAATATCACCTGTGTATTTTCCGAAAATGTAGCTGTTGATTTATTTACCAAAAACGCTGCACATCTCTGTGTGTGCATGAAAAAGAGAGAGAGAATGAACAACTTTCCACCATTAACAGAAACTCCAAGTTAAAGAATGGTTGTTTGTATCCCCAAAGGCTTGCCCTAATTAAATTTGACTCCTGGAGATTTAACTTTGGAAACAGCACTGGAGAATGGTGATGTTCTGTCACTCTTAAACACCAAATGGTTGAAGTTTGGGAGCTTATGAGACCAACTGTTTCTTGCTTCACTCTGCAAAAGCATGTTCTGAACCTTACTGAGGTGAAAATATTATTTGGTTTTTTTTCAAGGGACTCATCAGTGTCAGAAGAACAGAAGGGGTAGAAAAGGGCTCTGGTTTTGCAGGGCTCTTCTGACCCCTCCCTCCAGCTCCAAGTTGTCTCAGAGTTCAAGTGATGTAGATTAATCTCTAGACAAAAATGTAATGAAGAAGCCTGCCAAATCAGTAAGATTCATAGAAAAAACTTTGCCTTATACTGAAGCAATGAGAACATTTGTTATAAACTTAGCTGTTGAGCAGGCAGCCCCAAGCATACGGAGATTTCAGAGGCCTCCAGAGCTCCTGCAACAGAGAAAAGACATGTATGTTCTCCCCATTTTAACTACAGTGGCAGGAAGGAAGGGGCCAGGTTGGTGTCAAAGCAAACATTTTGGAGGTTTAACAAAACCCCACTTTGCATAGCTCCGCTCCTTATGGTGATGTCTCTTACATTCTATATCGTCAACTGTGCTTCCCTTGGAAAAGAAACAGTGGGAAATGACACAACAAGCTCTGAAAAAAATGTTGTTTCCCACTTCTTCGTTGGACAGAGTGCTGTGTTCAACCAAGGATCACATTTCTGTGACTGTGAAAGAACTCTTTCTTATGCTACTAAATTCTTCAGTGCTAGTTCAGAAATACAGTGGAGAAAGTGATGCAGAAACCCGAGACTGACAGCTGTTTGCATGCTTCTGGCTGAGAATATTGCCTCCAATAAACTCCTCCACGCTCACATACTGCTGACCTGTGAGCCGTTCCTCTGACTTCCACTGACTAGTCTTTTTCTACTCATGGATCTGTTTTCCAAACTCAGGAAGTTGTTATTGTTGAAAACTTAGGTAGTCTTTGCTATGATACTGCTGGTGCAGTAATACAAACATAATTCAATGGAAGTTTTTGAAATTAATATTTAATGTATTGTGTGTTAATTCACAGTGCAAACAATATGCTAACATAGACAATGCTAAAAGAGTGGGGGAAGTCGTAAATTCTTCTGTTGTAAAGAAATTAGAAAAGATCTGTAACAAAACTGTACTTGTACCATATTTGTTCTAAGTCCCCTGTCCTCTCTCTCATTTGTATTTGTTTCAACTACCACCAATCAACCATACTCACAGCTCAGTATAACTCACACTCTTAATCTATCTATTTGAAAGAAAGGTAGGCAATAGAACATTTTATCCAACAAGTTTTCCATCAAAATAAAAAGAACGAATGTGAATGGAAGTGCTGCTTTGCAGTTAGACAGAGGGAAGGTGAGGAAAGGGCAGAAGAAATTAAATTACTGTCTGAGGTTTCAAGTCATATTTCTTCCTAAACTCCTTGAAAACCCACTCACTCCAGACCTACCAGTGAACTTGTCAGAAGTGGTCTAATACTTTCTAGGTCTGTTTTCCTGAAGCTAATTCCATATGAGCATCAGAGCAATTATGGGAATGTACTGGTAACAACTGAAAGCTCAGTCAGTTCAGACAAATGAGGAAAGATATAGGTGAAGGAAAAAAACGACCTCCTAAAAATTCTCCTGAAGCACTACTCCTGTATGGCATTATTTTTACCTTTGATTCTCTGGAGCTTCGAGAAGCACACACCATCTGCTAAGTGCATAAATAGAGCAGGGAAATAAAACTGTATCTGGAAAACAAAGCCCTCTTCTGCAGTTGCACATGTATTCAAACAGCTTCTCTGATGCTTTCAGCTTCCCCTTAACATAATTTCCATATTAATTCCATGCAACAAGTGACTGCTTAGTAGAGCTCACAGTCATTCTCCCACTACCTCTTACTTATCACTTAAATAAAAAAAAATGAACTGCTGATTTTTATCCCCCCCCCCCCCCCCCCCCCCCGCCGCCAAGGAGTTGCAAGTCATCAGAGTGGTAGATAGCCTGGACTTGCCATTTTTTGGCTGCGTGCTCTCCCCCTCTTCTGGAGAAAGGGCCTTTCTCAGGCAAAGTAGAAGTATATGGCATACTGCATATTTTTATTGACCCTGATGATGTTGTGTATACTTCTGGAGGTAACATTTAACCAATAACACTTACAAGATATGTTTCTTATACCTAAGGCACATAATGGAGAAGTAGTCAGAGAATTAAATGTTTTCTTTATGTTAAGAATAGAAAACTGGTAGTCAGTTGTCTGTTGCTCACTGACCTGTGATAATTTAACTGGCATATACTGCTACTTTTGCCCCAAAGGGTTATTCTTGAATGCCACATTAAATTGCTGTGGCAAACTATAGATAGCCTAGAAACGCCCCAAAGCCTGGTGTGTACAGCACTCCAAACACACACTGCTATTCACTCAAAGCTACAGCAAACTCAAAAGGCCACCCTGATCCACTCTTTTCCTTCCCTTGCGCTTTGTAATACTCTGCTGCTTTCTTAGTCTACTGATTGTTTTCTTGACATACTTTGTTCCTTCCCGTAGCCTGTCTGTTATTCTCCAACATCATTTTCTTCCCAGTAATACCTGAAGTTACACTGAGCAGCAGTGCTTTGGTAGTATGTGTTCATTTTGTTTTAGTAGAGATATTGAGATTTTTTTAACTTTAGTTTCCTTCCTCTTTTCTCTCCCTTCCCTGACCCCATTTATCTACCTGTCACTGATTTCAGTTTGAGAAGGAAATCCATAACATGGCATGAACTCCCATATTCTCTTCTGGAATCCTGCCTGAAACAGCAAGCACTAGCGTAACACTTGGAAAACAATGTTATAACCCCATTTTTCTCGGATTCATTTTCTTTTATCATCACTATCTACAGAAGTCTGAGACATGCTCTAAGCTAATGTTGCCATGGTGTTGTCTCAGATTGGGTCTGGCATCCTCCCAAGGAGGTGTGTGGGTAGCTCTTTTCCCTAAGTTTAAAGATGCACCATTGACATTTTTCTCTCTCATGGCCATTTCAAATGCATAGAGAAGAACCAAACCATCAAACAGCTTTCATTGAGGAGGGGTCAATCCAATGTCTGCCTTGTGTACATTGTGCCTGGATAAACACTGATATATTCAGTATTTCTGGTGTAGCCATTATCATTTCATGTATTTTACAAAGAGCTCACAGAGGAGAATCCAGGGATTAGCTGGGCATATGGATTTGTTTTTTGACACAGGAGGTTAATCCTCCTGAAGATTGGTCTGAATTCTTTCTTTAGCTGATCTTTCTCACCTCTACTTCCCAACATACATTTTCAGAAAAATGTTGTTCACCTTCCCTATCCTGGAATTTTAGAATTTCTTATTATTTTTAGACATAAATATTTATCAAAATATTGTATTAGTGGAAATATTTTTACAGTGTACATCACTCTTACAGAATGCTTACAATTTTTGGTAATAAATTAAGTTCTCAAAAGCTGTTGTAAGCATTTTAATTTCATGACACAACTCAAGATATTCAACCGTATTTTCTGAGAACAGAGAGTGCTTCACTTACTATTTTTGATAAAACCATATTTTAATAGGAAAAGCTCTAGGCTATAGTGCTTGTTAAAATATGTCAAAATAAAAATCTAGCAAAGACAAGATAATAACCAAACCTTTGCTCTATAATATTATCCGTTCCCTTATGGCTTGTGCATTAAAATATCTGCCTATTTTTGTTATTCAATCTAATTATGTAATAGCTTCCTAGGAAATGTTTTTCACTGAGTAAATTGTTATGGAAAGCTATTGTTTGCTATCACCAGCATTTCTGTCCTCAGTGCCGTTTTTTATTTTTGTCTACAAACTGAACTTATAACTGAAATTATGTAAGGATGTCTTGCCATGAAAAAACATGTACTTATCTGAGAACCGATCTTTTAATCTCAATTGCACCTGAAAAAATGGCAGATTTCTGCTGTTTTAACTTTTGACCTTTGTGTTTAAACATTATCTGTCTTACCTGACTATAGCGGTATCAGAGAATGGTTTTAATGGGATTTGAATATTTGAACTTCTTTTTTTAAGAAAGGTCGGTCTGCAAAAAGGGAAAAAATGCATTTTTCATGTTAACGAAAGTAAAGTAAAGTTTGAAAAATTCTGAGGGCTGTAAACATCACTTTGAAAGCTGCTGGAAGGGAAGATGATATAGTCACAAACCTCTTCCCTGCTGTTTTATTGATAAGGAGATAGGTGAGAGCGAAACACTACAAATCTTGCAGGCTTATGTTGACTTTTACTAATGTCAGAAGTTATGTTAATTTTACATTAGCTCACTTCTAGCTTTTGTGCATTTCAGGATTTTCCCTGAACACTGTTGCTGGAGGTGACCGGCAGCAGACATGCTCTTACTTGTCTTTCTCTGCCATAGTCCCTCTCCTGTATGGGTTTTTTTAAGCATTTTGTCAAGTTAGCTAATCGAGGAGTATTCTGTAAGCCAAGTATTGGGCTGGGTATGAGCATTCAGAATTTAATTGAGGAGTTCCCAAATCACCCACCTCTAAAGGCAGATGCTAATCCCAGAGAAGGACTCACTCACTCTGATTTTGCTGCAGTCCCTACCAGGTTAAGCAGCTGTGTTCAATAGGATCTGCATTACCCCAGCGAGAGAGGGGAACACAACCCTCTCAGATGCAGCTGCTCTCAGAGGCTTTTTTGACCAATTTGAGATCCTACATAAAGATAAAACAGAAATGGTGTCAGTTGTAGCTACATAGTGCAGAGAATTTGGGTGGGTTTTATCATGTTCAGATTCAGGGAGGAACTTCATCTGTATCGGAGCCCACAGCAATGGCTAAAACAAGACAGAAACTTTGCAGACACGCTATTAAAAGAAAACAAGAGAAAATGCATGGAGAAGACAAGTGTTTCCTCAATACCTTATGGTGAAATGAAACGTAAAAGCTGTTCATATGTACAAATAGCCTTGAAACGCGATGGCTGCTGCTGGACATAACTTCTTGCTTGGGGCATTCAGTATAAAAGTTTGAACTGCTTTATGCATTTAATTTCTCAAATGGCAAGTTTACAGAAATGAATCCAGTTTTTAATACAGTTTTTGAGTGGTCCTCAAGTGGCAGTGCATAGTGTGTTGTGTAGCTCCAGCTCTCTACTGGTTCTTGGAACCTTTCATTTGGAAATAGAACGAAAAAATTCATCCTTAATTCTAATAATCTAATTTTCTTCCTTTGTGGTTTTTCATAATTCAAATATGATCAACTGAAAAGTAGTATTGAAAAAGTGTACATCTCATCATTCAGTTCAAATCATTGCTTTCTTTTTATCTTGTGATCTTTTGCAAAATTAATGCTGCACATTAACATCTATGTAAACAAACTTCTATCTACCTAGAATAGACTAAAAAACTCCACTGGTCCCCAGAAATTATCACAAAGGGAAAATCAAAGACTCAGATGTTCAACTCAAAGTATTGGTACTTCTCTTACATCTAGTTGCCTAAGCCTACCCAAGACATTTCTAGCAATTTTGCAATCAAATGAAGAACTCCCAATTCTGGTTCGAGGCAGGATTATCTGCAGTAATTAGTATTGTAAAGTTAAACACAACTTTTCAAAACCCAAAGTTTTGTTCTGATTGCAATTTTTTGTTCAAAGCTCACAGTTGCATTTTCATTTCTATATGTCCAGTTTTAATTGCCTACATTGAGCTTTGGTATTCAGTTCAGCAGACAAAATGTCTACACTTAAAAATCGGAACTATCTCAAATTCTACCAAATCAAAAATTACAAATGGGCTTGAGTCCAAGTCTATAGTTTTGCTACAAGTAGCTTTGGCTGGTTTTAGTGGCACTTCTCATAGAATTAACAATCTCATGACTTGGATATTATGATGTCAGTTCATTTAAAATGCAGATGAGGAATCTGAAATATTTTACAATCTGCACTTTAGAAAGGAGTATTTTCTAAGATGCATTTTCAAGTGTGTTATCTTTGTTACTTCTTGCAGTTAAAAATGTGACAACCCAAAAGTACAAGTCCTTGTCACTTTCTATTATCCTGTAATTTTAATTATTTTTAATTAAAATATAATAGTATTCACTACATCAGGAATAATTAGCCTGCAGCTATCAATAGAAATCTGTGATATAGTCCATAATGAAAAAATACTTTGAAACTGTGTGAAATATAATGAGCACTGCACACTGCAGAGCAAGGTGGCCTCAGCTGCAGTGTTTAATCACTTAGTCTTTCCAAAAGAACAGTAAATGGACTATTTTGTTGTCATACATTTCTTTTTTTTTTTTTTTTCCTGTTTTCTTTGATAAGCATGTATCTGTGTCAGTGGTTGTGTTAAAGATGGCATGGAATGATGTTTTTTGTATCAGGCTGCAGTTTTTGTGATGCTCCTTAGGTTATGGGGGAGTTATTTCTGTGGTCTTTAGTTCCAGAATAAGATATCTGTCAGAAAGAATTCTAGCGCTGTGTCTGTGTATAGCTACATCCCTTACCTTGCTTTGTGTCTCATCCGAAACAACGGCTTTCTACTGCTCCACACGTGCAGGTTCCTTTCCTATGGAACCGTAGATAGCGTGGTATCCTATGGAACCATAGATAGCGTGGTAAGTGGGGCTTTCCGCATGCCGGTGTGAAGGCAGGGTGTTATCAGGACACAGAAGCTCCCATGTGCTTTGTGCTCACCAGTCTGGATATAGCCTTGGGTATCTAAGCACTGCAGATAAGTGCCGAGACCTTGAAGTTGATTTGATATTCTATGGGAAGCAATTGTAAAGAGCAAAGGATGAGCTTAATGTGCTCCCAGTAGCAGCGCTGCCGGGGAGACGTGCGGTTGCATTCTCTATTAGCTGGAGTTTCCCAAGTGTTCTGCTGCTTGGGAGAAAAAAATTCAAGGCCTCAAAAAAATAATATCTTTTTAGGAAACATGTACACAGGCACACAGCAGAAATACAACCAGAAGACTTGGTCAAGGGGAAGCGTCTCATATTTTTACACTAACCACAATTTTTTACTGCTGAACCTTCTTCTTTTTAACTTAATCCTTTATATTTGACTGTAAAACATGCAGTGACTAAACTCACTATGCTTTCTGCTTACTATTTCAAATTGTTCCTAGTTAAATCTTTGGAA
This sequence comes from Fratercula arctica, assembly GCA_947846985.1. Classification (NCBI taxonomy): domain Eukaryota; kingdom Metazoa; phylum Chordata; class Aves; order Charadriiformes; family Alcidae; genus Fratercula; species Fratercula arctica. The sequence goes on along the minus strand of CANTUZ010000001.1, from coordinate 90,839,696 downwards.
ATATCAGAAGACTGAAATGAAATTAATAGGTAAAATTATGGGTGATTGTTTTCATCTAGGAGTGATGTCATTGCTACCCGTGTAATTGTTTTGCAGCATGTGCTCCTTGGAGAGCTGCAAATGGAAATACACACGCTGCCCAGCAGGGATCACAAGCAATAAGGAATGAATCTCAGAGGAGCTGAATAAGGGCCTTTCCCAGAGTCATGATATTTTAGGTAATTTCTTATTTTCACTATTATTTTCACAAATCCTTGACATAAAAACAAACAAATCCATAGAAGTAACTACAAGACATTTCTACCAAAGTAATTCCAGTACCCTGTTTTTCCTTCTGTCTTTTATTTCTCCTGACACCAAACTGGAAAAAAAAGAAATCCTAATCCATTATGTCATAAGAATGCATTCAGCCCTGCTACCAGGATAGTGGTTAGGACGACAAAGGGAGTGCAGCAGAGACCAGAGAAATACTTTTAAGTTACAGAAATATACGTATTGAGTTACTGCCCTTGTAATCTCCAACCAAGATGAAAAATGTGTTGAAGATAGAAGACAAGTTTTGATTAATAGTGTGGAAAAAAAATCCAACCCAAACAAAAACATCCCTATTAACCAGTGCTACTGTTCTTACAGGCCAGGAATATCTGCATTTAGATTTATAATGATTGCCTTTGGGTTAGAGAAAAACAAACCATCACTCCTTAGCTAATATAATGTTGCTGTTCAGCCTGCCAAAGTTCACTACATTGACCAGCAGGCTACTTGGGATTGAACCTGCAGCTTGTCAAGCTCAGAAATCAAGAGTTTTATCTACCAGGTGACAAATGCTAAGGGAAAGGAAGAAGATCAGAGACAACCCTTGGGAAGAAAAGTAGCTGACACAGAGACCTCAGGCAGCACTGACATGTTGGCAAACATTCGCTTGCAGTGAAAACAAATTCGAGGATTTAGCTGCTAAATTCTTCATCCATTCCTCAAACATGTCATAGAAATAATAATTCGGCTGAATAATATGTGGGTTTTTTCTTTTGCAGTTTTCATCAGTCTGATTGATCTGAACAGATTTTAGAACACCATTCTTTGTCTTACATTTTCTAATTTTGCTTTCTCTTATAGAAAATCAAAATACAGTCTTGTGTCTACCGCCCACACTCTCCTGAAACATTGTGTACATCCGTTAATGCTGACATCATGGTCAGGTCTCAGTTTTGTATTTAGAAGGAAGCTATTACATACACATTCTTCAAAAGAGCATTTGTAGCCTATCTTCATTCTCCCTTTGCGCTTACTTACATATTTTCTCCAAGTTCCTTCGAGTCTTGCTAGGTTCTCACCGAGATCACCTAAAACAGATACAGGTAGGGATAAAACTTACCCTGTTATTAAATAATTCTCCATAATAAAATAATCCAGAATAGTAGTACAGAGATTGACTTCTCCTGTCAGTCAGGGGATCATGAAATGATTGACAAATGAGAGGATACACAATAAAAAGAAAAGAAAAAAAAAAAGCCAGAACCCTGAGGTAATGAAAACTCCCACACTGCTGGGTTCAGACCATGCTTGTGCTATTTTGTATTCACTGACTTCCCAACTTCTGCTCCACACCGTCAGCCAGTAGCTCCTGTGCTCAAAGCTTTCTTTTTTTTTTTTCCCCAGCTGTGCATCTGTGAAAAGTCCTCCACACTGTAACATTTTCATTAATCTCAGCACTAACTTCATAGCACTAAAAAGTTCATAATACGAAAAGGGAAGAGTCTAGTAATAATGTTTTTAAAAAACATGTTGAACGTGGACAAGGCTCAAACTTCTCAGTGACTGAAGTATTTTCTAAGAGAGCTCCAGAGTTATGCGAATACATATTAAATTTTGCGGAAGATGTTGGATGAACACCTGCAGTTAGAATGACTCCCACACATTACAAAACCAAAATAAGCAGAAAGGTGTTGGTTTTGTATGGCTTTGATTAAGTGGTGTGGTTGGTAGCTTTAAGGAATGACTGAGAAGCTGTGATCCCATCGTGACCTGGGCATAATGGTGGTGGTGTTACTTAGTTGGAGTCACTCAAGTGAAAGCTGAGTACAGATGTCATTCACTATTTGTAGAAATTAACACATAGAGACAGGTGAAGAAATAATGTTTCCCATGTAATTTTAAAAAAGTAGCATTCTATAATTAGAGGCATAAGGCAATGTTTTGATAACTCACTCATGACGCACGGGTGTGAAGAAAAGGTGCAGTAAAACAAGAAGTAACTTATCGGCAAATAAGAATGTCATTGCTGTTGATGACAAACATTTTGGTTAAAATTATTGCAACCTGCCACATTTCCACTTTAGCATTGTAATTTCATATATGACATTGAGGACAGAGAAACATGTTGTCCTTAAACTGTTTCTTTGACTCACTTTCATGGCAATTCACATTATCTCTGCGGTATCAATCAGACGTTAGAAGATATATTCTCTCCACAACATCTGCACAGAGTCTTAGAGGAACATTTCTTTTGAAAAACATGGTGCAGAGACAGAGAGCACTTGTTTGGGTTTTTTTTCCACTATGGAAATGATGCAATTTGTGATCCCTTTCCAGGAAATAATCTGCATGATTTTAGAAAACATATTTAATGGCAATACATAACAAAAACCAAATGCACACTTCCTAGTTGAGAAAAGACAGGACAAAATGGATTATTTTGTTGGAAGACGACATGGCATTTTCCCCCTCATGTTTCTCTCTAAATATCATGCTGAACTATTAAGGATGTAAGGTAGCTGAGATTATGGTAAGTGGATCTGATGTGTTATGATGGGGGGAAAAAACACACAAATTCTAATAATCTCTGACTTCAAGGCTTTCAGAGTTTCTCTTTTTGTTTGTTTGGTTTGGGGTTTTTTTAAAGATGTTTCTCTTCCTTGTCCCCATTCTTGTAGCCATTTTAGCTAGGGCTAAGGAGCAACTGTATTACCCTACTAGCACAGGCCAGAGCTCCACCTTCTGTGCTAGTGTCTTGCTACGCTGCTGCTTGTGCTGTTAATCAAAATCAAAAGCAGGCACTTTGTTACCGGAGTTCAGATGTTTATCGTGAGCCTTGGGACATTTGTTGTTTCTACTTCAAAGCCCCACACCGTCAACGGGCAGCTCTGTGGAACAGGATCACGTGGATGTTTCCAGTGTGGGTGGTGGTGGCACAGTGTCAGGCTGGTGTTGCCCTTCCATGTACCCGAGCCCCAGCAATTTCAGCTTTTGACCTATGGAATAGGGTTAGTCATTTTCCACAGCACGGCAATGCTCTAACTCCTTCCCCCAGGAGCAGCTGTCAACAGATATAACAGAGTCCTAAGGCTCTTCAAAACCTGAGGACTCCTCCCTTATTGCTATGCTTGAAATTCCCAACTTTATTACTGCCTGCAGGGTGTGAGCCGAAATCTCTGGAGCAGAGGTAGCTGCTCAGAGGAACTGACTGTAGGTGCGATCACTGGAGCCTTACGGGTTTTTAATCCGGGCCGTTTGCTCATCTCCGCCTAACAGACAAATATGTTCATTAATAAACCTATATGAATAGAGGAATGAAGAACAACACTGACATTAAAATGAACAACATAATATTAAGGCAACTTTTTCCAGCCCTCTAAGTGGAATTGCATTAGTGAGAATTTATAGCAGCACAGGTTTCTGGTTTGTTACAACAAGCATTAGTATGAGTTCCCGCACGCTGTACATTTGTAAAACAATACCATCTTCGAGAGTGCACCATTATAGTCAAAGTGCTATTATTATTTTAAAAGAAACCGTATTGCTTTTAACATTTTCATTATGTATAGAAGTCATAATGAGACACAAAGCTATGTTTGCTAACGTGTCTCTTCTGTATTTTTACAGAGCAGAATTTTAAATATTTACAGCAAAAAGTGTTTATGTTCAGAAATTTTGCTGTGACAATGTGAATTCTTTACAAGGTTGAAAGACACTTTAATTCAGAGCCTAGAAATAAAATGCACTTGTCTTGCAGCCTCAGCTTTTGTTGTACCGTACATGAATCTACAAAATGATAGCTGTTTTCACCTTCCCCTGCTTGTTTCTGTGATCCCTGATTAAAAAATGACTAACCCAACAAAGCGCTCACCAGCGTGGCGGTGAAACGACTGGTGCCTATTCAGGGAAAACGCCTGAAAGCTGTAACTGTCCAAAAGTGTACCGAGTGTCAGATTTGTAATCCCGCTCTGCTGACAGCTTAACTGTTGCTTCTGAAAAGGAGTTTGCAGCACAGAGAGAAGGAAAAGGCCTCACGACAATCTGCACAATCCTACATTATTTACTACCTATCTGTATAGCGCAGCTTCAGCTGGCAGGGAGAGTTAGGGCTGAGAATGAGAGATGCATACCGCTGCTGTGAGAAATGTAAATAAGATTAGAGTTGCCAGTCCCTGCTGAGAGGTAAATTTCTTTTCCAGAAGCTGAATGCACCTTTTCTTTGAAACAGCATCTTTGTTCGTGGGAACTGCTAACCTGCATCCATCTGCCACACTTAAACCCTGGACCTTGTAAATAATCTCTGCTCGTTGAGCGCAGCTATGACAAAAAATGTAATGTCTTCTTGTTCTACACGTCTAGGAACTAATCTTCCCTTGGCAGTGGTCTGTAAGCCCGCGTTCCTTTTCATTTATATACTTATTTTGCTCAGCGCAGATGAGGGTGAAGAGGGGAAGCACCAGGGGGAATTCGCAAAGTAAACAAACCGTACCTAACAGCCAGGGTGATCAGCTTGTGCGTGTAGATAAAAGACATCTTCTGCTACAGCTCGCCTGATACACTATTGCTTCTCCTGTGTTGCTGACAGGATGCATGAGCTAACGGGTGAACCAGGTATCCAACACACCAGTTCAACCTGGGTGGGGCGAATGTTCGAGCTGCTAGAGCTATCGTGACTGGCCGATCACAGGAATCATCTATCTGAGGATGCGATTGCAGATCTAAAATTCACCTCGGCTACCCTTGGTCATACTGCAGCAGGCTCAGCGAGTGGTTAACATTGAAGGCTACTCAGAATTCAGCTAGATCAGAAAATTCTCAGCCAAAGGGCATAATATAGTAGTTCTCTGTTAAATGCAAGTTTTTCTGGTTTGGGTTTTAACACAGGGTGAACCTTTCTTTCTTTCTTTTCCCTGAAGAACAGCGTGTTTTCAAGCAATCTAAGAGATGGCCACTCTCCTAAAACACAACATCATGCTGCAGCTGTTACGCTGAATCGGAAATATGTAATAAATGGACTTAGTTTGATGACATTTAAAGGAAGGTAGAGATAGTGTGTCTCTCTTCAGGATTTTTGGGAAAAGGGGGTTTGTCATGCCCTCCTGAGATGCTTGTTTGAGGAAAGTTTGTATTTAAAAGTCAGCTATGCCAAACATTTTACACAGTTGAGGCTGACTTACAAATACCTCAATTATCAGTCAACACAATGGGAATCTATCCTCTGCAGCCTGTCAAATAATTGGCCTTTACCATAGAAGCAGATACTGAAGGAACAGAGAGAAAATAACTAATGGTTGTTATAAGTAATCTCTACTGGTAACACTTTTTTTTTGTCTGGGAGCCCTTGGGGAAGCAAACAAATGATGAAACTTTGCAGCTACTTCCACCCTAGCAGTGTCAAATACCTAGGCCATAGCTTGCCACCGTTCCTGTCAAAACAGGCCATGTGGTCCAGCTATGGATTCACAGAAAGCCCTCTTCTTTCCCTGTGTCTAAATGTATGTCCAGAGTCTTTGTTTTGCAGCCCTGGCTACACGCATTCACACCCTCACATAGCTGGCAATGCTTCTCTAACACGGCCAGATGCAGATCTCTCTCTGCTCGCGCTTCAGTTCACAGCGTAATCCTTGGCTTTCATGTGCACGTCACCATCACTGTGTCAGCCCTGTCAAATGGGCTGCCTCCTCTCTGACAAGGGATCTGAGACCCTGGAGCCTCATCACGATGCCACATCCAAGGTAGCTCAAAAAAAGCCATAAGGCTTTTAGGCTGCAAGTAATCAGAATAACTCACATAGCCTGAAGCCTACTTCCCACCTTCTTGCTGGGACAGCTGTCCTAGGGAGGATATGTCACTTCAGCCACTCCTTCTGCAGCCTACCTGGAGCCATGGCTTCACTTGTAAGTCAGCTTGAGGTGAGTCTCTTGCTGAGATTTTTTTAAAGATGCAAAGCAGCATGTTCCAGAGAAAGCTCGCTTTCTGCCTAAGGCCGTGAAAATGTTGCCATTAACTTCCATCCATGTTCCAAATATTTATAAAAGATTAGATTTAAGGTATGATAACAGCTTCTGAGAAGTAATGGAATTGCTCACACTGGTCAAAATCACTTCTTACCATAGATGTTTTGCTGATTCTCCAATTTTCCACACTCAGTGAGCTTTCCTGGCTAGGTCATCAGTCATGGATCTGAAGCAAATGATTTTTTTTTTTTTTTCTCTTCTCAGAGCGACTGAGACATTGCCACAAGAGGTATTTTTCTATTCTGAGAATTTATATGTGAAATACTTGTCCAAGAGGTATACAACCATGCAAGCTTGGGCATACCCATGAGGTCGTGCACTAGGCCATTGAAACGAATGGGTTAATCTTTCTGTCACTGTGAGCCACGCAATGTCCCTGCATCCTCCAGGGAAGTCAAACTCGAGTGAGGGTGGTGAAGAGCTGCAAAACGAGCATCATTCCCCTTTTGTGCCGAAGAAGAAACCTTACCCCAGCGTGAAACCTGTGCGTGTCCCTGACTCGAAACCCGCTCCCCTCGCACCCCGGCTGCCTTCCTCGGGTCCGGTAAAACACCCGAAAAACCCATCTGACAAGGGAACGACCAGACGGTTCTCCCCTCGGGGTATCTTTTTGCCTGGGAAGGGCCCTGAGGGCGCTCCGCCGCCCGCCGCGGCCCCGCCGCCGTGCGCGCATCTCCCGCCAGGTGGAGCAAGAAACAAAGAATAGCGCTTTCCCCATTCCCCCTGCTTTTTGCCTGTGTCTCTCTGTGTGTACTCCGGCCTTCGTTTTGCCTTTCCTCAAACAGAAGTTTTAACACAATAATGAGCCAAATCGGGAGGACGATATTCCCCTCTCATTTAGATTGCGGCGAGAGCGGGTAATGTTTTCTGTAGTTTGCAGTCTGTCACCGATAAAGGTTTGCAGGGGGCTGGGGCGAGGGGGGGAGAAGGCAGGGAAAAGAACGAGCTGCATAAATTCTCCTTCTGCGTGCATACCAATTGTCGCAAGAAAATAAAATTTGAAAATTTAAAAAGGCAGATCACTCTTTTTGCTTTCGTGGGGAAAAAAAAAAAAGTCTGGAAAATCTGTTCATATACACAGCAGCATGAAATTCACATTAACATCTCATTAAGTCTAAATGCACTTAGGGACTGATCCAAAGGCCATCAAACTCAATGGGAGACTTTCCATTGCCTTCAAATGGGATTTGGATCATGCTGTTAGTGATTGGCAAAAGCTCATATTAACAAAACAAAAAAATCCTGACATTACCTAAAAGGCTATAAAAGCATTTCCATTCCTTATTCTGGGAAATCCCTTTTACGGCTGATCAAATGTAATCACAGCAGCCACCTCTGTGGTGAAAGCTTCCTGTTAGGCTAACAACAAGGTAGCTGAGGTATGAATGCAAAACTGAAATGGAAACCTCATTTTTGATCATAGTCAATTATCCATAATAACGGAGTTAAACCTGAAGTGATCAGAAGTTAATTTAAATGCTATGTAAATACTATTTTAAAAGGGGGAAGAGAGAAAAGCAATTGATAAAAGTCTAGAAAAAACACACGCCTGCTATGATAATATTTTACAAAAATGTGGTGTCCTAACATGATCTAAAATAACTAAAATGAAATAAATTAGCTGAAGTAGACTTTATATGGTCAAAAGCAAACCCGTCTGTTGGGCACAGTACCCTTTAGAGATCTGAGTACATGATGTCATCACTAATGGTTCTGTTTTCATGTGTGGAGATGAAAAGTAGTATATTTCAAAAAAAAAAAAAAAAAAAAAAAAAAAAAAAGACTGCCTTGGGCAACTTCAAATTCCTTGATCTTTATTTACTTTTTTAAAATGCTGTTTCTAGCAGAGACAGTCTGGAGCAGTGGCTCCAGCTCTGAGTAGGTTTCTTGTTCAGCTGGCCTTAGCTATGTTATTCAGCTGATGGCAGAAATGGGCCTAGAATTTCCTGTGTGTGTTTAAAAAATAAATGAAGTGAAATGACAAGCCCCTTATTTTTTGTTCCAATTATCCCGAATATTTCAAATTTGAAACAGACGTGTCAAGTTGGATGGTAGAATGCTGTTGAAGATTTAAAAGACTTTCCTAGTTTTCCTCTGCTGTGAGGTTTTAAATATCCTTTTTCTCTTTGTTATCTTCAATATTTCCTTTGCTTCTTTCACTAGGCTCAACATTTCCTTCCTGGTGCTCAGCCCAAATAGTGTGGTGAGAGACTCTATCTTCAGGTATTTCCATACCTCTGGCAAACTGCTTTCTTATTCCTCATGTCTGTTAAGAGCTGAACTAAAAACTTCCATTTGAAGAGTCTCCTAATTTTTTGTGCTAGAAATTCCTGCATCTAAGATGGGGCAGTGATGTTCTGGTGGGAGTTCCAACTCTTAAAATATTGCCAACAATGAAATTTCACCAAAGGAGGAACGAAGATGTAGACATTGCTCAATATTTTAAAAATGCATCTAATTATTACATGCAACAGTTATAGCAGACTCTAACTTCAACGTGATATTAAAGTCAACTGGTTAATGAGAAAGGAATTCCTGTCAAGAGTCATGTAGCCGATTCTCATCCTGGCAGCACTGGTTTCACTTTTACTTTTGTTCTCCCATCTCCTCCTTACCTCCATTTCCCTTTTCCTCTTTTTGGTCTTTGAGATGTACAGAGCCTTGCTGCCTTGCCCCTCTCCCTCTTTGGTGGCTTAACTTTATAAAGAATTAAAGGGTCTTGTAGCAAAAAACATTGAAATGCATATTAAAATACCATTCAGTGCATGTTAAAATGCTATTCACTGATTTGCAGCATCAGTTCATCCCAACAGAGGTCAAAAATCTGGCCTTTGGCAAGTACTTCAGAGAAACTGCCAGGAACTGCTTATCTTATACAATGCCCTCACACATTCAAGTACAAAAGCGATGCAGGGGAAGATCAAACAGGCATCTGGGGTTAGGATTGTCACCTGTCTTTCTGTTTCTGATTGCACATCACCGCATCTTTCTTACAGTTAATCTCATCCTGCTCCTCCCTGAGTCCAGGGCAGTGTGCCATTGATTATAAGCAAGAGCAAAGTGTTTTGCAAATATTTCTCCCTTCTGCTTCCTTCCTCCCTCCCTCCCTCCCCTCCTAATAGTCATTAAACACAATGAAGAAACTATCAGAAACAATATTTTGTTGTGTATGGATAAACCATCAATTTTGGTATTAGAGCCCTGGAAATGTGTCAACTCTGGAAAACCAAGTGGGAAGCATCTCAAGCCTAAGATACCTCTTTGAGCCACAGCCTCCACACCGCTCTCTTGCTGCAGCTCCTGAAGCAGCGTGACCTCCTGGCTGCTACGCCAGCACCAAGTCACTGCCAAGATCACCACCGTCTGGGTCCCCAGCCCTGCCAGCAGCTTGCCGGAAGGCAGCAGAGCCGAGGTGCTACCTCCACAGAGGATAAGCAGAAATGCTGCCGCTTTCATTCATCATCAACCAAAGAGGCCCAAAGTTTAAGCGGGGACTTCTGTGGAGAACACTTGTGGATTTAGGTGCTGAGTGCACATGTGGAAGCTGAAGTCCTTTTGTGGATCAGGGCATGGGTTAGAAGCCAGCTAAACTTTATACTGTATTTAGAAACCAGTTATTGCAAGGTTTTATTTTCCATTAATCTGTGAGAAGCTTACCTTTGCTTTTAAAACTGCAGGGCAAATTGTTTAGACAAACCAGGCTTTTGTCTAGAGTTTTAGTTCCCCTGACAGAACACTGCATTAAAAAGAAAAAAAAAAAAGAACAAAAATGCAACAACCTCTAAACTCATCCTGTTGACAGAAAAGAGTGATTCTGTTGCTGGTTAGATAAATCAGAAAACTCACCATTTCACTGCATCACTAGTCTTTTACACATCAAATTGAGTGAATAAAAAAAAAAACCAATCAAACCCCACCCCAAAAAACCAAACATACATTTTAAATGCTGCTGTTGCTCTCAGCTGTGGCCATCCAGGCACATGCTGGGCATTCATAACAAGAGCAGTATTAAATGAGAAACTAATTGCGTAGCCAGGATGACAATTCCATCCTTGCAGGTTGTGGCCATTTTCTTTCAAATCACAGTGCACATGGAAGTGCAGCACAGATAGCGCTTGCTGTTGTCTTTATTTAATGTGAAGCAGCATCAGTGAGTCATCCGAGTCTCTTGTCATTTTGTTCAGTTTCTGGTTGTGCTGGCAAATATATGGGATATTCACGTAACAAATCGTGTCTAAATTTCACCCCTTGAGAAGTTAATCTATGTCTTCCATAGTTAAGTAGTAAGTATTGCTTACTTATATCAGTGGTTTACACTCCTACAGAGCCTTTGGATGTCACATTATTGATACTTAAGTTGATCTTCGACTACTTCTCAAGGAAAGATAAATACCATTATTATCCACAGCAGCACAGAAAGGAGAGGTGATATTTCTAATTCCATTCATTGAGACAATTTAGCTTGAGAGGGTTGATAATACAGTCCTAAACAGCCAATAGCAGCCTTGCCAAGCTCCAGTGTCATTTTTTTTTTTAAAAAAAGCAATTTCAAAAAATGATGACAATAGTGCCTGAGCATGCAGAATACTTGTGCTTATTTGAGCTGAAGAGCTAGAAATTTCCTCTGGTTTTAATTTCCATTGATCATCCAGCAGTTTGACAAACCGAGTCTAACATTTGTAGAGACATCAGGAAGTATTGTGGGATGTTGGAGTTCACCATCAGGCTTATAAAGGCTTTGAGCCATTTTTCCCATAACAGAAACAGCTAGCGAATGAAATTTTGTAGTGATCAATGAATTAAAACTAATCAGTGACCTTCATATTTAATGCATGAGAAATTTTCAGTCTCAGATTGGGAAGACAGAAGAATGTAGAGTGAGTGGGTGAAAAGCACAGTGCGCTGTCAGTAAGAAATCCTTAGTGCCTTGCTAAAAATCCCATTGCTTTAGCAGGGGGGCAAACAACTGAATCACATATGATTCAACGGTACTTAAAACCACTCAAATCATAATTAATAGCTTTGTTCAATCTTGATTAAAATATATGAATATAATTTTCTATATTAACATTTAATATCAGTTTATAATTAGACATATGAAACATGAAATCCTATGAGCTAATCAATATATATTTTATTAATTAGAAAAAGAATGCAAATTACTTATAGGAGCTTACATGCAGCCCCAAATCCTGCTCTCATCAGTCAGACTGCTTATCTATGGGTATAGTTGTTAGGAGAGTTTAGTGGGGAAATGGCTTTCCCGTGTTTTCAAGTGTGCCTGCGAATGTGAATGAATGTGTTGGACACATGACTTTACCCTGTGTGTTATGTGGGGGAAGAATTAAAGTCCCTGCCATTTCTTTTTCTTAGCAGACGTTCATGTTTTTTGAAAATATGACGTGTTTTCAAATACAGAGATTAAAATGAAGGCACGGAGGAACCTTTAATGTTTCAAATTAGTTTGTTATACCATGAGATTATTCGTTGTGACCTGGGTGAGGACCAGGAGCACTTCATTCCATGAGCAACCTTCAAGTAATATTGAGCTGCTCTAAACAGAGGCGGCAAAGTGATTAATGACCCTTCCCTGCACTGTGCTTGCAAGAGAGTCCCAAGAGGCCCACTTTGCTGCTCTCAATGCCACACAGAAAGGCACCAGGCTGCCAAGTGGTTGGAATCACTGGGAGGAGGGATAGATGGGGATGGATCCCGTCTAATCAGCGATTGTTTCCCCCACCCCTCCCACTATCAACCAGAGGAACGAGCATCACCTTTCATCTGTTTTTCTTCCTCTCTTCTTCAGTGGCACCAGGAGCCTTTGCTCCTACTTTCGTATCTGCCCTAGAAAAATTGAGCACAGCCCAAGCTGCCGCGAAGCCTCGAGGAAGGTCTGATGTACTCGGGGCAAACACGACTCCGATTGCCCCAGTGGAGTGAAAGTATAGCTTCCCACTCTCACACTTTCTATTCATTCTCCAACAGCCTTTGTCAATAAAAGTAAGGCATCTCAGTAGAGAGCATATGTAATTTTTAAAACTCAGGTAGTTGCATGGTCTCTCTGAGTCCACAAGAATGTTTAGGAACACAGTGAACGAGCTGGCTGGAAGCGTGAGGGCCGAGAGCAGGTTGGGAGAGGTGGGAAAAGGGCTTACTGAATCTTCATGTTTTCTTCATTTGGAAACTAAATATGATAAAGTTGATATTTCTAATTGGAAATAATGGCAACAATTAGTTGATTAAACAGATTTAGGATGTTACCGAGGAAATATCCTGGTACAAATGTAGCTGGGCAGTTCATTGCCGGCACAAGTATGTGTACTTTTAGGTTGTACCCTTCTCTCTGCCAAAGCATGTCCTTGCTCTGACACTCAAATGATTTCATTTAAATGCAATTATTCCAATTAGCATTAATTGTCAGTGTTGCCATGCTGCCACCGTTTGATCCCATTGTGGGAGGAGATCGTGTTAGTCACAGTTGTTCTGTGGACAGGAAAGCTGAAGCCCAGGAAAAATTGTTAACAGAAAAAGAGCTAGACACACTTTTCCTATTAATTTCCTTTTGGATATTTTATTGTTTTATTGTTTGGTTTTGCAGTATGGTAGAGGAGGAATACAGCCAGCATTGCTGTTAAGAATAAAGTTTCTTCATTATTTATTCAAATATCCTAGAAGATAAGTTAATTTAACATGTGGACATATAAGTGACTAAGTGAACATCATTTTCATTAGAAAGAAACTGATGCTATTTATGACAAGTTCCTGAACTAAAGTATTCTCACAGCAGATGGGAATGTTTTTCTTAATCCACGTTTTTAATGGGGGCATGAGCTGGGTGGTTTTGCTCTAAGAAAGTGATTAAGATGTTAATATGCCTGGGCTAGAATATTAAGGAATATTAATCCATGAATTTATGGTTTTAATTGGATTGAGTGCTTGCAAATAGATGAGTAAAGCAACGGAACACACCAAAATCAAGATCCCTAAGAAATGCCGTAAAATAATGTAAAATGAGCTTCTGCGATATTTATGCCTTCTTCTGCTGATAACAAGATTTCATATCCTTTGTAGTTTCCTTTTCTCTCTGTTTCATCAGTCTGAAAGAATCTCAGCTTTGAAGCTCTTGCAGCAGAGAACATAACCAGTTCCGGCTAATCGTTGTTGCAATATTCTCAAGAAGCGTTGCTCATCTTTAACAGAAACTAAGTGATCTACAATGACGTCACCACTGCAAATTAAAGTGCACTTTGTGTATTCTGGATTTTATGAATTTGTCTTTAATATCTGATTCTGGTCTTAGCAAATTAACAGTAGGAAAAATCATGCAAAAATAATCCTGTAACAGCTAATCAGGGCTGTAAAGAGGATGGTAATATTTTCCTAACTGAGAACACAGCACAGTACACAACACATACTTAAAGAAAAGTTCTTGTCCTCCTTGAAAGAAATAGTCTATAAATTATCTAGCACTGTGTTTACTACAATGACTTTGAAAACATTTCAAGACTTCAGCTTGGGGGTGTATGTGGGGAGACAGAGTATGAATTCACACGTGCATGATTACGGTACTTGAAGACAATTTTTAAAAGGGGACAAAGTTAGGAGTAAATTTGCTAGAGATGATTGTCACTTTTCCCTAAGGACATAAATGTCACACATAGCTCTCCCCAACCTGAAAGAGAAGGTTGCTTGTACGTGGAGTTAACAGTTTGGTCTCTGGACCAAATTCAGCCTGACATAATTGGGTTCCATTCTGTTAGCTTCTGAAGAGTTGCATTCACTCTGCCAGACCTGGATTTGAATTTGAAGTTTTGACAGTCACCAAGAAATTATTAAAACTGCTCTTTCATCGTTTCCTGTGATCATGCTTGCATGAATGAAAACACTGACAATGTGCGAATAAGTCCTCAAAGTTGAATATCACTAGCGAGACATTTCTGTGATTGGTTACAAGCTTATTCATCTTTATAATCACTTATTAATGTGGAAATTAATTTTTAAGACCAAAAGATTCTAGATTTGAGATCCATATAAATTGCAGGAAATATGAATTTTTAAATGCACTTTTTCTAACATGTTTCATGATCTTTTGAGTTGACATCACACCAAATAGCTTAAATTTCTTCAGAGAAATATTGGAAGTTGCAAGCCAATACGCTGGCTTTGAAAGCATTGATCTAATTTTTTTTCCACTGTATCTGGTGCTCAACATGCTGTCCCATCCATTTTATAAATGTATTTTGTTTTTCCAACAGAACGGAAAGAAGTCTTAATTTTTTGTATGATGCATGATTCTAAGGATATGATATGAAGCTAACGACAGATTTTCCCTTTATAAGTATAGAAAACTTCACATATTCACCTGCAAAACCTGAAACAGAAGTTGGTTCAGAAGCTGAAGCCTGTTTTTATTTGAATTTTGAAACTTTTCTTTAATATAAAATAAATCCTTGTAAGAATGAGTGGTATGTGGGAGAACAGTAATAACAATTACCAGGTTGCAGTTACATCTCTTTGAAGACTTTTCTCTTAATATATTCATAGCCATTACTTGAAAAACTAGAGATTTGAATTTTCCCTTACATGTAACTAGTAGTTATAATAGTAATAATTATTATTAATAATAAAGATTAATTATTTCAGTAGTGGTAAAAGGACACTAGTGGCCTAGTGATTCTAAGAAACTATCTTGGGAATACAGGAACTATGCAAAAAAGTGGGGGGCTCCATTTAGGGCTGAAGGCAAGTGCTCAGCTGAAATAAAGCACCCTACAATTTGCTCAGAAACACATAATGAAGAAAATCAGAAATTTTGCTTTTCATTACCATTTAGCTAGCTACTCAGCAAGCTATATTGATGATAAAAATGTGACAGGCAGCAAATAAGAAATTTAGTATTTCATAGAAGCATCTTTCTCTCATTGCACTGAAAAAATGTCACATTAAAAATATGTTTTGCAAAATACACAATATTTGTGAAGTAGGTGAGCTCTATATGCCTGCTTTTTTCCCTTCTGTACATTTCAAAGGTAGAACTCTAAATGTAGCATTAATAAAGGAGGAAAAAAGTCTACATTTTCTTGTACACGGTCAAAGGGATCATAAACTGATTAACTTTAATTGCATTAGATTTTGAGTTGCCTACGCAGTCTTTGAAGCTCATGTCTCATTGAGATGTAGCGTAGGAAGTTCATCCCCTTTCCACTGCTGTTTTTGGCAGCCTTCAGCTAAACTGGGCTAAACTTGGGAACATCACATCATTTTAATATTAATCAGAGCTCTATTTTGTAATATCAAAAATTCTTAAGACTGACACTTATCTTCATATTTCCGTATGTTAGTAAGTAGCCTGGTCTTAATCTTTCCAGCCTTCACAGGGGACAGGAGATGTTCAACACAGCTCAGAATCCATTAGCTTAATTAAAGACTTTAATATGATGCTAAATACCTATCATCAGGGCCTCAAATTTTAAAATGTTGCCTTTTTTTTCCCAGTCCAGAATGTACATTTGTGGGAAAATAGTGCATCATTTGGAAAGATGCTCTGCAAACTCAGTTGTCAAATCTTTGTTTCAAATTCAAATCAAATGCAGAGTTGTTGAGGAGATTTTTGTACTTCATGCAAGAAATATTGTCTCAGGGGTAGGTGGGTAGTTTGTGATTACATTTACACACAGGCTTTGTATCCTGTGGATCTGGTTCATAAAGAATAACACTGAACAGGTCTCACCTAGCTTTGTAGGCCCAGATGAAGATAAGATAACCTCTGCAGTAGTGACTTGACAGAAGGAACAGAGTGCCTGCTCAGCAAGTTTGCAGGTGATACAAAACTGGGATGTGGTCGATGTACCACACAAGTGTGCTGCCATTCAGAAGGACCTTGGCAGACTGAAGAAATGGACAGGAATCTCATGAAGATCAACAAAGGGAAGTGCCAAGTCCTGCATCTGGGAAGGAATAGCCCCACACACCAGTACAGGTAGAGGGCTGACCAGCTGGGAAGTAACTCTACAGAAAAGGCCCTGACAGTCCTTGTGGACACCTAGTTGGACGTAAGCCAACAATGTGACCTAGTGGCAAAAAGGACAACAGCACCTTGTGCTGCATTAGACAGAGCAGCACCAGCAGGACAAGAGAGGTGATCCTTCTCTGTCCTCAACCATGTTGAGACACATCTGGGGTGCTAGGTCCAGTGCTGGCCTCCCCAGTGTGCAAGACACATAAACATACTGGAGTGAGTCCAGCAAAGTGCCACAAAGATGACTAAGGGACTGGAGCACCTCCCATAGGAGGAGAGGCTGAGAGACCTGGGACAGCTCAGCTTGGAGAAGAGAAGGCTCAGGAAGGTCTTATCAATGTGTATAAATACCCCATGGGAGGAGTAAATGTGACAGAGCCAGACTCTTCTCAGTGGATTCACAGAGACAGCACAAGGGGCAATGGGTACCAACTGAAATACAGGAAAATTTGTCTGAACATAAAAAAATCTTTTTCCTAGAGGACAGTCAAACACTGGATGCCCTGAGAGGTCAAGGAGTCTCCACCACTGGAGATGTTCAAAACCCAGCTGGATACTTAGCAAACGACTCTTGCTGACCCTTCTATGAGCAAGGCCTAGCTTTGAACAGTGGTGTTAATTGCCTGAGATATTTAGGACTCTTGCCTGGCATACTTATGACCAAAATCTAAGGCAAATTAATATATTTGCATACTCAGACTCACACAAAACTAGGCTTGCATGTGGATGCCTAAAAGAATGCATGTTGGGGTGGACTATAGCAGTTTTTAAAGGAAACTGTGTGGATATATTCAGATAGGTATAAGCAAATTTAGACAGATGAAAGGGATTAATGGTGCAATTATTGATAGCTACGTATATTCACAAATCAGCAGGAGAGACTTTAATCTCCCTTTACAGCTTTGGGTTATGAGAAACACTGGGTGAGAAGGCAATTTACTCCTGAAGGAAAAGTATAGAAATAGAAGGTCCTTTGTGGATCTCTTTCACAGAGTTAACATTTAGATACATATCCAGGAAACACATCATTTTTGAGATTTGCAAAGTGATTTCAAAAGTCAAACAGAAAAGAATCATGCTTTGCCCGTAATAGCAAAAATTGCCTTGTCCAAACTCTTTTCAGCAGCAGGAATCTTTCAAACAGCTGTAACTTTTGTCAATATTAGTCCGAGGAAAATTAGGTTTTGTTCTTCACATGTGGGATATGGTGTCTGTGCTGGGAGGCTGTATAAATTCTTTTAAAAGCCGAATTCTTTGGGATTCTCATGAGGAATTTTATGAAAGGCTGATCTGTATTGTCTTTATCACAGCGTGCTTTGACAATAAAATGACTATCTGTCTCAGTTCATTTGCTGTCTCCTAAGGAAACTGATTTACAGATCTTCCTGCTAGCTCATCTCTTATTTAATCTACCTGCTTATAATTATTCCTGTAATTAATTTCTAAATTATTATTAGTTGTTTATTCATATTTAGAGATGGGCATTCTGACAGTGCTCTAATGATATCTGGCATACTCTGTGTCCCGGTGTGATCTGTTTGCTCAGTTTCACCATAGCTTTGCACTTCAGACTTACTGGTTTCTACAGATGAATATCCCACTATGATATTTTTGTGAACGTTATTGCTATAGGATGCTATGAAATGTGGCTGTTCTGAATGTTACCATTTCTCTAATTCACCCAGTCTGAGGTCATGCGCCCACTCTTTTCATCCCCTGGGAGTATTTGTAATGTGAGATAGTGAAATAACCTCACAGACACCTGCACTAGGAGAAAAAAATCTCAGAAATCAGGAGTGGTACTGCCCAATACGATTTCTTTACAGCTGATCTTAAAAATTCCTTCTCCTAATCCATTTTTAATATTTCCAAAGGTGAAGCAAATGTGGGGAATTTCTTCATTTTCAGTACCTGTTATCGCCTTAGGAAATGTTCAAATAGGAGAACCCCTTTGTTTTATTTCTTTGCATGCCGGAAAATGCTGACAGGCAAAGAGGTATTCCTCGGGTAAAGGATTGATATTGCAGCTTTTTACATGCACCACCGAAGTTTCCTAGCTGGCAGTGTGCCTAAAAACTGAAGAGGAGCAAATGAAGTCACAGAATTTCAAGCATATGCTATAGGAAGGGCGGTGACAGATACAGACCCTGTAAGAGGTCACGAGATTTTAGTTCATGTAAGATGCAAGGGTGACCCTGGAGGGGTGTTCCAGCCCGAAGTCTTTTATGCCATTATGGGCAGTAAGAGGCACAGGAAGAGCAAGCACACAGATTTCATGCTGCAGCTGCACAGTCAAAGACAGGGATATACTTGATATTTCATAGTCGTTTATTCCAACGTCACAATGGCCCCTGTGTAGTTCCTGCAGATGAACACAAAGCACCAAGCTGTATCACTGCCTTTACCTCCTATTTTCCATACTGGCATAAAAGACTGTGGGCTGGAACCCTGCTCCTGAATCACTGGGTCCGACTGCCTCTTCTCACATAAAAAGACGATATTGAGAATTCAATGGAAATTAAACCAAAATATATTATATTAGTGATATGTTCCCACACATGTATACATGCATCTTAAGTCATTTATAAATAATAATAATGATTGCTTCTCTAGCACTGAGTTAGTGATCTAACAGTTCTTTTTAATTGTTCTTGTTAACTTATCAGAAAAGAATATAACAAAAAACTAGGATGAGGAGCAAATAATTGCAGAGGTGGTTGAATCTTCACAGGGAGGAAGTCTGAAGAGATTGAAGCCATGTATTTCATAGAAGAGATTAATGAGAAGAGGCATGATAGATGTCTTTTAAATAACAAATGGGATAAAAAAGAAAGCAAAAATAACTCTCCGCCTCCTTCATCCCATTGGTTTTCTTTCCCTTTCACTGAGCTGTAGGTATATATGTCTTGCTGCAGATATGGACACTGCTAACTTCGAGTAATCGATCATACTGTCTCCTGTTTCCTGCCACTCTGATCTTTAGGCTTTTGCACCATGGCTTGGTTTAAACCTTAAACAGTTTTGAATGGAATTTCCTTTGGAAAGCATCTAAACTGCGCTAAGAGCTCAATAAATAAATAGTTCCAATAAGGCGTGCAGTTTGAAAGTTTAAAGCATCCATTTTTTCTTAAATGAGCTAGACTCTTTAGTTTGAGTTGTTTCGGATAGATAACAGAAGTTGAACAGATATTCTTGTGCTCACCAGGACTTCTGAACATAGATTGCTAAAGAAGGACTGCTGAAACTAAACCTATTTGTGGCATTTCATTATCATAAAAATAAGGTCAAGTTTTCATGACAGCATTTTCTATCTCCAAGGTACTTTTAGTGCTTTAATATAATTTACTAATAAATAATTTACTGATAAAAAAATTAAAACCTCAAAATATTTGGAGGAAGAACTGAATTATGGAAAATCCCATTAAACCCAAGAACAGAAAGTGAATGCTAACTATAAAAAAGTGAGACTGTCTTGAAGACTGACACAATTTATGGGTCTTTCCAAGTGTACAAATCTTAATCCTCAACCTTTTAGTAAAGACACCAACAATCTCCATGACATTGTAAATACTATTGGAGTTGCAAGAAGATAAAAGATTATGGTCTGCTATTGGTGAACACAGTTTTCTCCAGTATGTTGTGGAGTCTTTTCTGCAAAGGTGGCCCACAAAGCCACTCAGGAAATCTATTTTTAAAATCACTTTTTTTCCCACTAGTCTCCCCTAAAAAAAAAAAAAATCTAAATATTCATGTAGCATATTGTAAGTTATTTTGCAATTACAGCTCTTTCTTGCACCTATGTATGATACAATTGTACAATGTAAGTTGTGCGATCATTTCTCAGTGATTTTCAGTGGTACCGTATGCATTAACAAACGTTGTTGAACACAATTTTGGATTGTTGAATTGAGTCTACATGCAGATTAGGTTTCATGTTGGATCGTAATTGCCTTAAGCCAATTATATAGGGAGTAATAGCTCAACAGGGAGCAATAGCTCAACGTATTTACATAACCTTCATGAAAAAAAAAATCTTTATCTTTCTCAGGCGTTCCCTGGTAAGATCTGCCTGATTTGCTCTTCAGTCAGGCTTTTGCCTGCCAGTCATTCATTGAGAACGGTGTACCTTTAGTGCAATTCTGCATGTCCAGTCCGCACCTAAATGCTCTGCATGTCATTACTCTGTAACACGAAGGTGTACGTCAATGCCAAATGTGTTTGATCTTTCATCAGTGAAAGTATTCCTAGTCTCTGCTGTATGCTCAGATCCATTTTCAGGTGCTGTTTTCAGCTGTGAAATCATTTCAGTTATCAGTTTTCAGTCATGGTGACTCCCATTATTCATACTAGAGGTAGTTGCTACTTTAATCCTCTTTCACAGCAAATTCTTAATATTCCCAAGAAATGAGCACTCTTTGGGTATGGAAGGTGTTTGCTGACTGAGAGCAGTTTATGATAAATTCTTTTATAAGAAAGCAGTGCTTGATTGGGAAGGAGGTGCAGTTGCACCTCCTGAGGGTCATAGGCTGAAGGGACTTAGAGACCAAGGTGTGAAAAGGGGGGAAAGTGGGAGCAAACATCAGGCTTGCTTGAATGCTTACACCATTTGTAAAGGAACCCATTGTAGCTGTGGTAGGGAAAAAAAAAAAAAAAAAAAAAGTGGAAAATACATCTTCTGTTTCTTTCCAGTTTATATTCTAAAGAAAATAATACAAGATCTGACCCAGGAAGAAGTGGTCAAGTGAACAATTTTTCTCTCTCTTGCTTTTCCTGTGTAAGTGAGAATTTCTGTCTGAAGAAGAATGAGACAAATAGATCATTTAAGAAAAGATTAACTAGAGAAGATCAGTAATCTTCCAGAATGTTTTTGCAGAGAGACAGTGTTCTTTATACTTTCTACAGAGTATATCTATACAATTTCTTCCAAATTCCTGTTCACTTCACTGGAATTTTTAGTGCATATGATATACATATATTTATTTATTTTTATCAATGCCTGAGATGTATTTATACACAACACCTTAAAATTAAAATGATTTATGTTGTAATCGTATGCTTCTTTTTTTAAGATGTGTCTGACACTTACATGACAGTACTAGCTCTTTTTCCTTGCCTAGTTTAAATGCCCTCAAAGTTATCAGGCTTCTAACACACCCTTAATGGGTCCATTTCCTGCAAATATTTATTCTATTGTGTAGCTTGTTATTATTTTTAGTCTTGCTTTTTTCTTCATACGTTAGTTTGTGGTAAGTGCCTTTTTTTTCCCAAGAGCTGAAGATGACTATATGTTAAAAATTAAACTGCTTTCCTAGCATTTTCCCTTGTCATATTTCCTATTGGTTTGAGTCTTTTTTCCTTCCTGAATGATAGCGAGTATAGTTTAGCTACACAACTATATATAATAACCTGTTCTGAACAACACCGCAGCAAAGAGGACAGTGTTCTCTTTGGGAATTAACATCTGCAGGCAATAATTGTATTTCATAAAATCATAAGATAAAATATGTTACTTATGATGCTGGGTTTAGGAGTTAAAAATATCCCTTCTTACTTACTTGGGTCCAAGGCACCAGAAGACATGTAATATAAACTCTGAGATGCATGTCTATAATATTGATCAGTTGAACTAATGGAACACAAAATATTAAGGGATATACAGGTTAGGATAAGCTTATTCTAGTTCTTTAACTTAGTCCAAGCTCTGCTTCAATTATTTCACAGAACTACTTATGGAGTGAGGTGTTGGTAGAGATATTGGTACAGCAATCATCCCTGTTTAGGTCGTTTATCTTTCAGTGGGAGAAATGCATGCAGCTCAGCTGTAAGAAAAGCCAAACAGAACAGAACTAAATTCCTTGGTGCTGCACCTAGATTGTGCTTACCCTTGTGGGCCAAATCACTTGCAACCTGTTCTGCTACCCTTGGAGAACCCGGCATCACAGAAACCAATATAGAATCATGTAGGTTGGAAAAGGCCTTTAGGATCATTGAGTCCAACCATTAACTTAACACTGCCAAGTCACACTAAACCATGTCCCTAAGCACCACATCTACATGTCTTTTGAATACCTCCAGGGATGGTGACTCAACCACTTCCCTGGGCAGCCTTCTCCAGTGCTTGATAACCCTTTCAGTGAAGAAATTTGTCTTAAATTTCCGATCTAAAGCTCCCCTGGTGCAACTTGAGACCATTTCCTCTCATCCTATCACTTGTTACTTGGGAAAAGAAACTGACACTCACCTCGCTACAGCCTTCTTTCAGGTAGTTGTAGGGAGTGATAACGTCTCCCCTCAACCTCCTTTTCTCCAGGCTAAACAACCCCAGTTCCCTCAGCCGCTCCTCATAAGATTTGTGCTCTAGGCCCTTCACCAGCTTCATTGTTCTTCTTCAGACATGCTCCAGCATCTCAATGTCTTTCTTGTAGTGAGTGACCATATGAAGTGTTTGTTACTCTCCCTCTTTCTCCTTTTCCATCTTGGGCCAGTAACAACATAAATCTGATTACCTGTGTTCTGATATTTGCAACTTCACATTGAAAGTAAACCTTGACAGTAAAGTTTAGTAATTGATGAAACAAACTGATTACACAGACAAAGAACAACCCCAACTGAAGCAGTCACTCCTTTGCAGCTTTTAAAAGGCTTAATATTCATTGCAGATGGCACAGATGGAGATTTATAAGACAGGTTCTTTCCATTCCCTTTGTAGACCAAGCTTAAATTACTATGCCATCCCCACTGAAGCCAGTGCCACACCCAGTTATGAGTTTTGCAAATCTCAGTAGATGCCAGTCTATACCTTTGCAAACCGCTGGTTCCCTCCTCCTGTTTTTTTTTTTCCCCTGTCATCTGTCCTTTGCCTCCATTGTTTCTCAAAAGCATGTTGATGACGGAAAGCAGTCAGTTAGTTATTTTCCTTTATAATCATTCTCAATTTCTTGTTGGATATAATTAATATGGTTCCCAGATACCCAGTTTCGTGCCACAGTTGTACTGCTTATTCTAGAAGGTCCTGGGGAATATAAATATTATATGTGTTGTGAACTATGACCGCTCTCTCTGCCTAAAAAAAATGTTCGGTTTTATTTATATCTATGATTTTTTGTGACAGCTGCTAAGATTATTCCTGACCTCATCAGCAATCAAAACATTTGTGTGCTTTAACTTATGTCGAACAGTAAAGATGTGGCTGCATCACCACTGCTTGCTACGATCCGTACAGCAGCAAAAGTTGTGCAGAAAACATGTTAGGCACAGCCAGCACTTTGGTCAGCATACCAGGGACACACAGAGGTCATCTTGGAGAATTGACTGGGACTGCAAGTCCAGGACACTGAAAAGTAGCCTGGATCTTTAATAAATACAAATTGTCAAAGCGTCATGTTTATACTCAGTTTGAATGATGGCTTCATCGTGGAAGAGAGCCCTCAGTGCCATCTTGGGGCATTGCTGGGTTGAAATGAGGAGCATCGCTTCTAAATCATTGAATGTTCATTTTCTCAAATTCTGATCCATGCTGACTCTTCTTAGTTTATGAGATCACAACCCAGCATGACCTGGCTGCAGGCCAGGGAGCAAAATAGAGTTCCAGGTCTTTCTGACTGCAAATTGAATTACTCCTCTTGACATTAAAGTCAAACCGAAGTCTCATCAGGACAGCACTGCCAAAGCAGTCTTAGTATGACGTGTTGAAATATGCTTTAAATCTGTGTTTCAAAAATTAATTATTTTTGCTCTTGCTATGCAAATACAGTACATATTAATGTGAACAAACAATTATGAATGCATGCAGTATCAGAAGCATCTTGGGATTAGGGACTTATGAATTCCAGTTCTTTTACTGACTTTTATCTTCTTGAAAGTGTGTCCCTGACAATTTGTAGGGTCCTTTTGAGACCTCTGAATACTAATTACAGGCTACTTAGAAATGTATGTGCACACAGGCTATCCATCCTCTTGGATATCACACTGATATATCTTTTAATATTCACTACCCAGTGTCCAACTGGAGCTTATATAGAAATCTTCTCCTTTTCTGCCTATAGGCGGTATTTAATTATTTACTGCTGTCACGTTTTCAGATGGGACAGAGTTGACTTTCTTACTAGCAGCTGGTATAGTGCTGTATTTTGGAACTGGGATGAGAATGGTGTTGATAGAGTGTTGGCCATTTTGGTTGTTGCTAAGCAGTCAAGGCCTTTTCTGCTCCTCACACCGCCCTGCCAGCGAGCAGGCAGGGAATGCACGAAAAGCTGGGAGGCGGCACAGCCGGGACAGCTGACCCCAATAGACCAAAAGGATGTTCCATACCATATTACATCATGCTCAGTTTATAAAGCTGGGGGAAGAAGGAGGAAGGGGAGGACGTTCAGAATTATGTTGTTTTGTCTTCCCAAGTAACCATTATGCGTGATGAAGCCCTGCTTTCTTGGAGATGGCTGAATACCTGCCTGCCAATGGGAAGTATTGAATGAACTACTTGTTTTGCTTTGCTTGCATGGGCGGCTTTTGCTCTACCTATTAAACTGTCTATCTTCCAATGCACGAGTTTGGGGGTTTTTTTTCCACCATTCCTCTCCTGTTCACCCTTTTCTGGGGAGAGGAGGGAGAGAATTGAGAGAGCAGCTACATGGTCCTAGCTGCTGGCTGGGGTTAAACCATGACAACTACTTAATATTCTGCCTTCGTTCTCCATCTGTACTAAGGAATCCACTTTTTTTTTTTTTTTCCCCCCTGAGGATTGATTACTAATATTGGATCTTTCTTTTGAAGATATAAGGCACTAAACTAATTCAAAATGAAGCAATTAAACCAAGTCTATGCCACTTTGGAAGGCAGGCCCCCAAATCTGGTATGTCATTTACATGGTTGCCTAGCAAATAACATACCATGTGGAGGTTCTGGAGGGCACGTTGTTTGTGATTCTGAAATATATACTTGCAGCCTGGGGATAAAGACAGTCAAACCTGAACCCAAGAGTAATCAGAAGGCCACCTGTAACAGACAGTATAAATGTATTCTTCTTATCAGCCAGCCACTCCTCACCTCAGTGCTGGTCACAGTAGAACGTCAAGTACCACAGGAGTAAATTATAAAATACGTGAGAAACAAACAGCCTGAGAATCTGGGAGTAAATGTCTCTGTGCAGTTAGCTATTTTCTCTTGCAGAATGTTCAAAGTATGTTTTTAATTTTGAGAGTGAGAAGTACACGTGGGGGTTTCTCATACTTCTAATTCCTTCTACAATGGAAAAAAATTGCTGTAATATTATGTTAAGATTCTGTCAGAAGCTATTGCTCTAGTACTGAGAATAATGTTTCTCAAATGCAGAGCTAACAGAAAGAATAAATACTTCATTCAAGTATTATTTTCCTAGCATTCAAGTAATGTTTTCCATTACCACGTGCCTTGGTTTTATTAGGTTATAGCATGAAACAGGATTTTGGTCTTCAGGGCTTTACATAAATCCTAGATATAATCATTATCAGATACTGACTCCACCCAATTGTAGCTTCAGGCAGTCAATATATTTATCATTCTAAGGTATTGCCATCCTTTAACAGTTTCTTTTACCATTAAAGGCAGTAGATTTAGTCTTTATTCCATCTAGCCTTCTAGGAAACAAGAATTTGCCAATGCTCACTCTCTGGGTGAAAGCTTTGCTGATGGTTATTTTTTCTGCCCTTCAGGAAACTATCACTCTCTCTCTCTCTCTCCTTTACTTCATAGAGCATCATACAGCAAATTCTCTTTCTAAACAAGCATGGGAAGAACAGAAATGCTATGAAAAGATACTGGCTGAAGAAGTAAGCTGGGCATGAAAAAGCAACAATACTTCAGTAAGGCAAAACTGGAATTGCACAGCTGTCCTGCGGTGTTGGCACATCTGGTGGGCTCCATCCTGGCTGCTGACTACAGCACCTGGCTACTGATACTTACCCAACACTAGGCTCTAAGTTGTGCCAGATTGTCTTAACAAACAGTAAGGCGTCCACATTCGCACTGTGAAGGCTGCAGTGCTGCACATCTGCCTGAGCAGCATCACTCACAGGCACACGAGCTGGTGGGCCAAGGACCTTCTACCTCCTGCCACAGTGCCAGCAACCCCTAGGTAAGCAACCACTGGGAGCAAGTAGAAGAGACAACTGGGCAGTATAAAATCAAAGCTATGGATTTCAGTGTTGGTGACAACGGCTGATGGTTGATGTCTCCATAGGACTCCAGTACTTCAGATCTGTTTACCGAAAGAGCCACCTCTTGAGAGCTAGAAGTGTGCCTGAAAACATCCAATAGCCATGAGACTGAGTAAGAAGAATAGTGCAAAAAGTCACAGAAATAATACACTGAGGGCTAGTCGTGCTAGCTATGCTAGTGAAAAAGTCACCCTAAGTGAAAGCATGGCAAAAAAACCAACCCCAAACCCCCTTTATCTTGCATGCTCAAGTGTACATTGCCTGCTTGAATACTGCTGTTCTGTGGATAAAATCATATTTGTCAGCTTTCTTTTGAATGCTGATGGTATTACAGGATTGAATGATGCCTGTGAGGATTTAGCAGCTTCATTTGGCATCACTCAAGCAGTTAACAAAGCATTGTAGAATTAAGTAAAACAAATCCTTATATTCATTCCTCTGTGAGGATAGTCTAGTTTTCGGAATTCAGGCATGACATAACTGAGATACATACAGTGACATAAATAGTGATATAAATTTCATTTAAAAACTCGCAAGGAGCTTTAAAAAAAGACAAACATTAGCATTTTTATATGACCACAAGAAATGAAGTAGATAATTAAGTTAAAGAGAGTAAATTAAGTTACAGTGGTTTCTGTTATGTGGGTTTTTATGTGGTATATACCAGGAACTATAGATTTAATTACGCAAATCAGTCTTTCACTAATGAATTCCCTACTCTTGTCCTCCAGCTGTAAAAGACAAGCTTTAATATTTTTAGTATTTAATGTTTTTCTTTCAAAATGTATTTTAAAATATATTTTCATTTAATTCTTTTATTTTTTTTCAGGTGAAGCTTGATTTTTTTACAAGTCTGCATATACAAATCAGCAGAAGAGAGTCTCAGAACAGGATAAAGATTTGAGGGTGATGGTTGAAACCTTGAAAGCAAAGCGTTTGTGATTATGTGCAGTTTTCAGAGTTCAAGCCGGTAGGCTGCAGAACCTAAAAGAAAATCATCTCTATTTAGCGACTTTCCAAAAGAATATAAGGTTATTACTTGCCCATGGAAAGAAACCTAAGAAGATGGAAATCAAGTTAGACACTAGCTGTTCTGGAAAAAACCTGGGACAAACTGAAAGGAAAGAGAGAGGAAGAGAAGAAAATCCAAATAAGACTGTAGCTCGGGGGTCTGTCTGACACAAGCTGCAGAGAAATGATGGAAGCTGAAAAGCAGGCTGTGTGGGAGATACGTGTGCTCTACTGGGACCCCAAAGGTCGGCTAAGCCTGTGTTTCATGTGAAGATTGAGCCTGTAATGAGAAATATTTCTATCAAAACTTGGGCAGGGAAGCCACAAGCAGAGCAAGAAGATGGCAACACGTGGACAAGGGTCTTCACTTATTTAGTGCTTCTGGTACTCTTAACCCTTCGGGAAATTCAGCAGCTTTGAGCCAGATTTGTAATGTGCAAAAGACACTTTTAAGCAATCCTGGTGGACTTTTCAGCTTGTGTTTCAGCAGAAGGTTCTGAACCCCATTCTACCTAGACAAGCTGAAATAATTTCTTCTGATGTGTTTTGAACAGTTCTTCAGATTTTCATTTCAAAGTGTAAAAAACACCCCCAAAAATAATAAAAAAACAGTGAGTCAATTAAGCAAAACCTTCTATCCATTTCAAAAAATCTCTGCATTTCGCAGTTGAAACAGAAACCATTATTTGCACTGCTCTATCTTTAGTGATGTGTGTCACTTCAATCTCAGAGCAACCTTAGTTAGAAAGAAAACAGTGACTGACAACCAAGCTTTTAATTAAATGGGTTGATTCTGTTGTACAAAGTGGTATCTCCAAACTCATCTATTTTACACAACTTTTCCAATTTGAGCTTCCTTCTAGGATCTGTGAATGAAGAACTAATTTCTATTTCAAAGAACCAATTATTCCCTTTGGTATGGAAGCATGCTAAAAGTCAGATAGCTATTTTCTCTTAAATTCAAGCACTATGTCTAGCCAGTGGCATCTTTATTGATAGCTAAACCTCAACAAGACAAAACACATCTTCCGATTCTATTCTGGGCCTCATATAATTTCAATTCACCTTCCAGTGCAGTTAGGCTAATGAAAAGTCAAGTATCAAGTTGGAAATAAATGTCTGATCTTATTTAATTCTGTGCCCATTGTAACTTCTGCCATACACTGGGATAGTTAATAGATGTATGGAAAGAGCCCTAGTCTTCTCATGGAAAGGCAGCTTTAGAGGAGCTTGCCAGGGGAACAAAACCTTGAGTATATTTTTTTGCCATTAGGCAGAACAATTTGTCCTCCTTTACAGAGGCAACAGTGTGTTTAATCCCCAGACTCTGTTTATGTCTCTGAGTACAAAGCATCTACCACCACAAAAAACACAACTAACTTGTCTTCCCTCTCACCAGTGAAGCTCTGTGAGCTTCTTTATGAGAAACACTCATCTCATCCCTGACCATCTCATGGAAAGGCCTCAGAGTGAGAAGCACTAAATGGAAGTTCCAATACACAGAGAACTTGCATGTAGCAAAATTTGTTCTTGTAGTCTGGGAACATCCTTGGGAAGTAACAAAGGAAAGGCCTATGTTGAACTACCAGATCACAGAATGGACATGAGGATTTGCTGTGCAATGGAAATGACAAATGCAACTGAAGGGGCAATGTTTTTATTACAGGTAGTGAAACAGAGGGAAAGCATGGTGAGACCTGGTCTAGAATCTTGTGAAAATTCTAGTTGCTTTTATTTAATTGTGATATAAATCTCAACAGGAATGGGTTCAGAGAAACGCTACAACTATGAACACAATAACTGAATTCCCATCTCATGGGATGAGACCAAAATAATTTGACTTAATTTTACAAGGCAGAAAAATTCAAAGAAGGGTTTTGAGAATCACCAGAAGTAAGAAGACATAGTTAAACTGAAGGGCAATGCTGCACAAAGGAGTCTATGAACTCAGGCTGGCAATAGGTAGGCGTCCTGTCATCAGAGGGTAAAGAACCTTTTACTTTCTCTATGCTAATAGTGAATAAACTCATTTTAGAATGAGCCAGAGTTCTTTTGTAAAAACAATTACATAATGTGATTGTCTGCAGTGGAAAAGGAGATAGGAAGTTATAAAGCAGGAGCTTCTGTTTAGTCTTAAATTCCTTTACTGCTTAATGACTTCTCTATGTTATTTGTTCTCCAAAGTTAATGAAAATATCTCAACTGCTAACCTGGCCCGCTGCAGGTATAGGAGACGTAGCAGACTATGTACATTTCCCTTTCCCTGGCTTAATCCTTTTGTCCTTTCTTCAGCAGTGAACCCTAACTTTACATAGACTGTCACATCAAGTCTGACTCCAGTTTCAAGAGCAGATGAATTTTTATGAAGGGAAAGGACAGGTGAATGTTATTGTGTTCTCTAAGAGGTATCTCTTTCCTGGATGGATGTAGGCTAGCAAAGACTTACACAGTTGTCTGCTCACACAGGCAGCTGGTTGCTTGTAAGGAAACCCTCCCTACTCCTCTGGGGGATGAATACCACCGTGTCCTTCTCCAGAAACAAACATGCTGCTTGTTTGAAACAAACCCAGGTAAGAAAAGGAAGCCCTGAGAGATGTAAGGCCTTCTAGACCAGGAGGAGTTTTCTTTGTAATTGTTCAGTTCTAGGCATTTAGATTTGTTAAATGTGGTGCCAAGGCAAAAATAAAAAAAAAAAAAAAAATATATAAAGGATGCAATAGCTTGTTGATCATTAAAGAATACAATAGGTAGTGTGGAAACAATGTGGAGTGAGCTAGGAAAAAAAAAAAATCATATAAGCATACATAATCACTGCTCCTTCTTTCTATATGTCAGTCTCTGAGAATGGTCTATCTCCACCTCTCATTGCACACAGTATTTGAGCTGTCACTGTACTGAATAGAAATTCTCAGAAAGGTGTCAAAGCACAGAAATGAAAAAACTATTTTGAAACTGAGAAAAAGGAATGATTTCTGTAGATGTAGAATAAGAAATTACTCCTCAGTCAATTCACACAGCCTAGTTTCTGAAACAGTTTATAGTGAAAGGCATGTATTGTTACAGGTAAAGGAATTCCTGTTCTGTACCACAACTTTCCTTGGTTGAGTATTACTTGAAACAAATTGTATCCATGTGGTTGTATACATGCCCACACACATAAAATAACCATTACAGTATCTTAGAACAGAGGTGATCTGCTGACTTGAATAAACTATCTATCTGAGCCACATGGGCAAAATTGGTTACATTCCATAGAAAATACTATGAACAAATAAAGGATATGTCTATACAAAAAAAAAACATTTTCCCACCAGGAAGAAACATATCACACTGCTGACAAAGCTCCGTGACTGTACAATACACACAGAAGCACGTTAAAAATCTTGTCCTGACTGGTTCACTGCGTGAAGCCTAGCTAGAAGATTTTTGCCCACGTAGAATAGAATGATCTCACCCATAGTGTAGGACATACCTGCTTTCTCCCTCTCTTGAGGCAGACAGAAAGATCAAAACCTCTTAATTTCCAAGAAATAAGGTTCAACGCAAACCGCGCCTGCTCTCTTTGTGCATAGATTTCTCTGCTTCAGTCACCACCCAGAATGTGGCAGGACTGAGCATCTGAAAGAAAGGGATTTTTCAAGTTGTACGAACGAGCTTGTTGCTTTTATTCCCAGCAGTCTTCAATGTCACTCGTCTCTGGCTCGACTGGTCAGGATTATTTTATGTCCCAGTAGTTTTCAGGAAATACCAGGTCGGGCCTTAACTGCAGCTTTCTTTTGCACTGACAAACTCCTCACAAGATGTAACCTGAGCTCTGTGTAGCAAGAAGTAAAATAAACTACATCTGGACCAAAGTAGTAGGTGTGCTGTCAGTTTATTTAAAACTAACCTTTTAGCCCTTGGCAGGAGTTTGTCAGGCTCTGAGGAGTTATGTCAGGAGTGGACATCTATAAAGGAAAAGGGAAAGCAATTTAGAACTACAGCAGTGTCACGATGCTGGCCAGGTCTCGAAGATACAACTACATTTGGAATAGTGTGCCCTGAATTAACAAACTAACCAGCAGTTGGGCTATTCAACATGATTAACAGCTGTTATGTGGGTCATCTGCCTCATTCGGTGCATATGTGCACCGAGGGGCTGCTGTAATGATGCGGGAGAATAAATAAAGTCTCTGGGACTGTGGAGGAAAACATCCTCTGTTGTTTTTTAAGGAAAGCTGAAATACGTGTAACGTTTTGATCACTTAATTTAAACCCAGTTCAAAAGAATTAAAATGTCCACCCTTTAAAGTGGTCGTCTTTAGTATGATAAATATGACGACATGGCAATAAAACAGGAAATTGTGACTTTGTTGTTCTGCTGTTTTATAGTTTGGCAGAGAAAGTGCTGATGAGCACATGAATGCATAAAAGAGACTGAAGAATCTTGGCAGAGACTCCGTTAATAAGGCTTTATTGAAATACAAATATGCCACAAAAATACAAAGCCAGCTAAAATATCTCATAGCTAAATCAGGTTGACTAAGACAAAGCCATCCCACTGGATGTAATCAACACTGCTAACTCACTTTGCTAAAGAATTAGAGTTTCAGTTTGCTTGCGCAGACTAGTTAGGTGCTTTTCTCTCTTAGTGGGGATCTGTCAGCCATACAATTGAAATTAATTGAACTGCCAGGATTCCTAAAGACAGCTTCTTTGGTTTTGTTCTTTTTC
The DNA here is from genome assembly GCA_947846985.1 of Fratercula arctica. Taxonomy (NCBI): domain Eukaryota; kingdom Metazoa; phylum Chordata; class Aves; order Charadriiformes; family Alcidae; genus Fratercula; species Fratercula arctica. The sequence goes on along the minus strand of CANTUZ010000001.1, from coordinate 90,807,489 downwards.
AACACAAACTTACTCTTCAACAGAAGTCAGGCAGATGGGAGGAGGGGCACAGGTGGTGGCTAGCAAATGTATTTTATTGAAGATTTGATTTTCTAAAAAGCAGGTTTCTATATTTTTCCCAGTTTCTGTTCTTTGAATATGGGATGCCTACATCTGTTTTTGCTGTGTTACACTTTGGAAAAAAAAAAAAAAAAAACAAACAACTATTTCTTTGTAAAGAGTTTTCATTTTCTGTAATTGGCACTTAAGCATTCAGCTTCCTCTAAAAGACAATACTTTACTCTCATGAAGCTGAAATGATTCCTTTTTTCTTGGAAATACAGACAGCATAAAAACTAAAGGTTTATTACAGAAAACACATTCTCTTTCTTCTTTTCTCCAGTTTGATGCTGTGGATCATAACTGCTGTAAATTGTATTTTCTCTGAAAAATTTTTGAGCATTTCTAAATGTAAAAATATATGCACAGATCTGCAGTCCTCAAGAGAAATATAATTACTGTAACTTCCATGATCTGTTCTATTTTGTTCACAAATCTAATCTAAATAGCCTCAACGTGTTTATCAATTCCATTATATATGGAATAAACTTCTGCAATTTCCACATTCTCTTAAGGAGAAGTCCATTGCTACAGAATTTATTTATTTATTTGTTTTGTTGTTATTTTGTTTCAGTAGAATAAGAAACCACTAGCGTAAAGGACGTAAATAATTAGCTCTAATAGAGCTTCCTTGTGTGGGAAGCAGTTTCTTGCAAAAGACAGTGGTTGTTCTGTGTCAAGGCATAACTGGAGTTCAGAAACAGCATAAAGTGAATTTCTGTTTGACACCAAGGGTTTTCTGAACATCACATGGGACAGTACGCAAATCAAACTACAAAGACAGCCTGAGTGGAATAACACAGTAGTGGGAAGCCTCATCAGGGCTAATATTGTCCCTGGGAACTAGGAAATAGGAGGAGATGAGCGTACTTCACCCTATGGATCTGTCTGTATGACAAAGTTACCTGTGGCTCATTGTAGCGCAGCCTGGGAGCTTGTGTTTGCTTGTGTTTTTTTTATCACAATATTTGGGTAATTCCTCTTCTCTGTAGTTCTGCAGTGTGCCTGCTGGAACCCCTGTGAGGTAACGCAGCCTACTGAAAACATACTGGGATTTCCTTTTGCCAAGGGAAACAGCCTTCCTGGGAACTGGCCTGGGATGCGTAGCAGGGCAGCTTGCCTTCCATTCACAGCCTAAAAAGCAGACCATTGCATAAGATTTTGAGGATGGAAATTCTTGCGGTGAGCCATCATGCACAGATTTATTGACCCCATGTGACATGCAATTAAATGTATTTATGACAGTATGAAAAAGTTGCAGACCCACTGGAGGAGCTCCTCTGGTGGCAATGAAAGTGCAGCAGAGAGCACGTGGCTCATCCAAGGAGCTTAGGGACATGTAGAGAGTTGGAGTATGGTGCCACAAAAGCAACTCCTGCAAACATTCATAATGTTAGAGGCAATATCTTTCTCGCTCCCTCTAATGCTGTTTTCTGCATTAAAAGTGTGCAGCATGTTTTCCTGTCTGACTTCAGGACTTGGCAATGCCTGCTGAGGTTGTTAACATGTAGTTTATTTTGTGTTTGATACATCTAATGTTTTTGTGGGTACAGCGCTGTTGTTAAAGTAAGAGTTGTTAACACAGAAAATGACTTAACTGGACAATTATATTGTTGCAGACTGGTCTTGTTAGTTCAGTGAATGAAAATAACATGGCCCATTACTTGTGACAGCGAAAAATTAGCTTAATTCATACCAAATAGTGGTCAGTTCTCATATGTTATGATAATGCTGAAAAATATTTAGTTTTAGAAACAGAGAAGAAAGGGCTGATTCTACAGAGTTTCTCTCAGGCAATTTGTTCCACTTTTCTGTTGCACCATAGTATTTGAAATTCTTATGGATTTAGAGAAAATCTGGATTTTACTCTTTGTATGTGTGTGTACTGACTCTGGGAAACTTCTGGCTGATGTTGAAAAGCCTCATTTCTTCTTCTAAGAAAAGAAGCATCGTCACAAAATTGCTCCAGAAACATGTAATGGTTTAAGAAATTATAATACTTATTGTAACAATAACCCAGCAGTTTATGTGAGTGTTCCTAACCTGTTTCACTGCAAAAACAGCCAACCAAGTCTAAGCATTTTGGTTTCCCAAGAGATCTTGTGACTATATTCCAAATCACACAAGGTTTTTCTTCCCTTGGAAAAACTCTGTAGAGTTTGGCCATGCCCTAGAAAAGTCCTTAGTTGGTTTCAGAACTTGCTTCTCTCTGAATGTACTGTTAATGTACAACTTTGATGTTACCTACACTCTTTCTAACTCTAATAATTAGACCTAAGAGCTCCTCAAAAAAAAAAATTTCCCAGGCTGTTATAGCCTTTTTAAAGAATCAAAATTATGTATACCTTGGTTGACTTCAGTACTTTAAGCAAATGAACTTCACATGATAATATAGCAAAGGCCAGACTGAAAACCGATCACAGTCAGTTGGCATCTGGCTCTTTGTCTCTGAGTACTTTGGAGCAAAGCCAGGCTGTTTAGACATTTAACAGTTTCCTGACTTAAGTGGTTGAAAGTAGCTTTTAAACTTCAATAAAATTCCATAAGCTTGGAAGGGGTATAAATAATTTAGGTGGAAATGTACTTTCCTAACTGAGTTTCAGTCTATGTATTTCAGTATTCTTTACATTGTTTCCTTCAAAATGAAAGTTAGTTTGAAAGCAAGAGGACAACTGTCTTTGCAATGACAATGTTGAATATATGCTTTCAGAACACGTCAGGTCTTCTTGCACAGAGGAAAATGCCTCTAACAGTGAAGTAAAAGTTTATATCCTGCCAGGAACATGTGATTTTGCCTCCACTGTTATGAAGTCCTGTAAAAACTTAGGTAAGCCTGAAATTTATCTGCTGCTCCTATCTCTCTATAGAGGGCCTCATCTACTTGGTCTTCCTGGTTGGGTGGCCTGTAGCAGACCCCCACTGTAACATCACCCATCCCTGCCCTCCCTTTAATCCTGACCCATAAGCTCTTTGTCGGCTCCTCATCTGTTCCCAGGCAGAGCTCCATGCACTCCAGCTGGTCCTTGACATAGAGGGCGACACCCCCTCCTCGTCTCCCCTGCCTGTCCTTCCTGGGGAGCCTGTACCCTTCCATTCCAACACTCCAGTCACAGGAGGCACACCACTACATCTCTGTGATAAAATCATAGACCTGCAGGCGTGCACGCACCTCGAACTCCTCCTGTGTGTTCCCCACGAGTGTGTTTGCATAGAGGCATAGCCACTTTGGAAAAAGCCTTATCTCTACCTGAATGTATGTTTTAGGAGTGTCAAGTACAAGTCTTTCTTATGCCTTTCAGAGGCATCAGTGCTTTTTTCAGCCTGGAGAAGAGAAAGCTCCAGGGAGACGTTATAGCAGCCTTCCAGTACCTAAAGGGGGCCTACAGGAAAGATGGGGAGGGACTCTTTATCAGGGAGTGGAGCAATAGGACAAGGGGTAATGGCTTCAAACTGAAAGGGTAGATTTAGATTAGATACCAGGAAGAAATTCTTTACTGTGAGGGTGGCGAGGCACTGGAACAGGTTGCCCAGAGAAGCTGTGGATGCCCCATCCCTGGAAGTGTTCAAGGCCAGGCTGGATGGGGCTTTGAGCAGCCTGGTCTAGTGGGAGGTGTCCCTGCCCATGGCAGGGAGTTTGGAACTAGATGATCTCTAAGCTCCCTTCCAACCCAAACCATTCTATGATTCTATGAATTCACGACTATTAGAGGATCCAGTGTGAGTGTCTACACACAATACAAGAATTAAGCTGAGAAAGGATGATCCTTGTAGTGTTGATCTGCAATGCAAACTAGGACTCAAAACCTGCTTTCCAGTGGTGTTGCAGGTAGTGTGCAGTACTGTGATGTACTATGAAGAGAAAACCTAGTAGCAAGTAGAGAAAGCTGATACTCCGGGATCTAAAGATTTCCCTGTCAGGCAAATTTGAGGCAGTGCCCTCTGGAATTGATGCTATGCTTGGTTAATTGACTAAACTTGTCTTACTATCCTTGCTGTAAGTATCCTGTTATAAATCCTATCACAGTGCACCTGCTGGGCTGCAGCTCTGGTGAGCTGGTCTGAGAAGGGCAATCGAGCAATTTGTATTGCTTTGGTGATTGTGGACTCTTGTGTAGCTGTACTAATTTATGCCATTGCCCTTGGAGAAAAGCAGAATAAGGAGAAACAGAAAAGGTTTTGTTCCTTTGTCCTTTGGGCTTTCAGAAGCTTAATGCACACCACGTGCAAGAACTATTTTATGGCGACAAAGACATAGGAGGGAACTATCACGAAGGGACTGTGAAAAGTTGGAGGATATTATAACACAGTGAAATATGCTAATGACATGTTAAGTATTCAGACATAATTTATTTACATTTCATTCTTTCAGCTGTTAGAGGAGCTGTTTCTAGGGACGAGTGTTTCACGGAACAATTTGGGTTTCTGTAAATGTGTTAATTTAAATATGTTTAAAAAGGCTGATCAGGATTGTGATTTTTAATGTGAGTTTTTGCCTCTGTATGCGTGGTTTTAACAGGCTCAAAAGCTGAATTTAGGCTTTGTTCTTGTATAGGTCTGAAGTCATCGTAAAGCAAGTTACATAGTAAGATGACTTTTTGTTCCTGCAGAAAGGAAAAATAATAATATATTCATCAATTTTGTCCAGCTCTGGTCACTTCAGCTCAGCACACAAATGGAATAGTTTCAGAAAGGAGCAACCAAATATTCAAGGCAGGAAAAAAATTCACATCACAACTCTTAAAAGACTTGGATAATTTGGATAATAGGGTGAATAAAAAGGGACAATAGGAAGGGATAGGAATGCTCTGAACAACTTCCACGTGAATGATGACATGGGTTGGATTTCTTTGTGGGTAATATAAACAATTATACTAGTATTTATAGCAGTTTATTTTGAAAGGGATAAAATCAGTTTTATTTTGGGAATAAACTAGTCCATACCTGAAAAGAATTAAGCACAAACCTACCTTGGAAGCATAATTATCTTCTATCAGGTTCAGCCTCATAATTACAAAAGTATTCCCAAAATGGGGCAAAAGATATTTTGATTATCATATTTGTAAGATATTCTTTTTAAGAGATGTATTATAGATCAATGTAGAGTTGCTGATTTAGGTACTTAATGGCTTCCATTATCCCTGAGTGCATTGAAATTCTTAATATTTATACATGTGAGAGGCAAGGAACTACTCCATTGTACAAATAGGAAACTAAAGTTTTGAATAAATATTTAAGTGACTTGTCCAAGGTGATGTAAGGACTCTGGCAGACTGAAGACTCAATGTCAAACTCTTTTAGCTCACCGTCTTGTTTCTTTATATCCAGTGGACTACCTGAAGCTGGTATGAGCCAGGTTATTAGAAGCATACGGTTTTCACTGTCAGAGATTCAGGGGAGGTCACAACACTCAAAACCAGACCTTGTCCTGGACCTTTCTGAATCTCCAGAAAGCTTTCTTCAGCTTTCCCTGAGGACACATCAAGACTCTGCAGGAAGCACATAAGCTCACATGCACAGTGGACACACCTCACACAGCTCCCTGCAGAATGCCCATGTCTAATAGTTCTCTGAGTGGGACCAACAAGCTACCCATAGGTAGCCACTGTTGACTATAATTTTTCTTACAAGCTCTGCCTGAAGAGCCAAATACGTAAAGCTCTCATTACCCTGCATCTCTCTCTGCATATATGGCCTACAAATGTGTCCCTGGATGCACAGGGATGAAGACAGTGACTTAATTTGTGATTACAGAGCGTAAATTTTGTGAAAGTACATGGAACACTTTGGAAACACTTGTTATAAACACAAATAAATAATTTTAAAGAACACTAGTCTTTGATACAAGCAAAACAAAAAGCAAACTAACAAAAAACTATTATGAGGATACATGCACCTAAAAATTGAGGAAGTAGATTTCAAAATGTATTTATAAATTGGCCAGACTAAGAGAGTGAAGTCAGGGCTTTCAAACAGCTAAACCAAGTTTTCAAGTAGTAAAAGAAGGTTGATAATTCTTTCAAAGAATTACCTAGCATTAGTTTGTCTTTCATGAATTACAATGATGTTTGTCTTTGAAGGCAGTTTTGCTCTCTGTATGCCCAGCATCAAGAACTTAGGAATACTTTTCTTTTTCTTTGTAATTATTTTAGAGATGGAGAGTCTTCTGTTTTCAACAACTACTGGGAAAATAAGATGAAAGTGACCTTTGGAGAAACAATTTTTTGTAGGCTTTGTGTTGGTCTTCAAAAATATATCTCTTTGGACTAGGTATTCAAGGATTCTGTTTTTCAGTTAATTGTATTCAGCATAATATTTTCAAAAGTTCTGCGTTCCAAAATATCTCAGAGAGTTTTGTCTGTTGATTCTGCAAGTGTGTGCAGTGTGCAAAAGTGTTGCAGCCATGTGGATACAAAATAGTGTTGATGGAAGATGAAAATGAAGTAGAGGTAAGAAAACTGAACAGGAAAAAAACGAAAAACCTAGGAACAGAGAGGACAAATGCAACCACATTACAGGTATAGTTCAGCAAGTATTCTGTGATCCTTATTGATATCTGTACACCTTGTCTCTGTTGTGGCTCTGTTTTGGGTTGATTTTACCGTCTTTCTGCATACTTAGCTTTTATTTATGAAAAAAATAGGACATGCCAGCAGGGCAGGATTTTTGATGCACACTACTAAGTGCTCTCCAATTTAAGGCAAGGTATTGCATACCACAGGGATGCAAAGTTTAGGACCCATTCATGCTACAGAGTGAATTTAGCTGTAGTGTAAGTGTGTTCTACAAATCTCACATGCTGTTATTCACCAGAGAGGTTGTGTGCCTGATGACTGTGGATGAAGTCTTGTTGCACTAATAGAAGGAAGCAGCAAGATGGAGGGAAGTACTTAATCACAAGCAATGAACATGTGTTTAAATCCCACTAAAGGTAAAGGGAATTACATGATTAAGTGGTTTTCTATTTCAGAGAGCAATTTAAGTACATGTTTATGTAGCTCCTAGAATACTTTCAGTAGGCAACTGCTTTCCTTATAAATACAAGGTGCACAGTCTTTCTATATTAGAGCAGAGGCAATCTGCTTTATTTTATTTAATTTAGGTGCAGACTTGGGAACCTGGCACATTGTCAATAAAGCCTTTGAGCAAAGTTTAAGAGCCCATGTATGATAAGAGGTTTGAACAGAATAAAGAATGGACAGAAAGGAATTTTAGACTTAAATATTTGAAGTAGAGAACAAATGGTCCAAAATAAAGAATGGACAGAAAGGAATTTTAGACTTAAATATTTGAAGTAGAGAACAAATGGTCCAAAAATTGTCTCTGTGACAAGTCAGACCCAAATGTTTTTTTTTCTTTAACACCTCTCTTTCTTCTGCTTTTCACAGCTAGAGGCAGAGAAGCATGAAGACTGTGAATAAATATGACTGAGAAAATATTTTAATATATTGAAAAAACCAAGCCTGCCCCAGTTCCGTAATTGCTGCAGTGTAAATTTACTAGATCAGGTAGTATTTGGTTTTTTTACTAAGAGTGAACGCTAAGTACCAGGCTTTTCAAGACTGTTCTGTTCTGTTCTCTCCATTACTGCCAAATATCTCCAAAAGACTTTTGTAATCTGAAACAGTAGGAGATTTCTATCTTTTTGTTTTAACTCTGTTTTCTGTAAAATCCATGTCAATAGTTGCTCATGAAAAAAGAGATTTTACAGCCTCTGAGAATGCCAGACATAGTAAAGAAGGCATCCAAATTACTTTGTGTAAAGTAGTGTTTATATTATCTTTCAAAAGTCATGAAAAATGATAATGGTATAGGCCTCGTTTCTAATTTCGTTTCCTTAAGCATATTCTCTTATCTTGTGCGTAGTCCTGATAGGAATTTTGAAGACGCTGGTAATGAGTTAACTTGAGCTCAGTTAGAGATGAACACCACAGTTGTTGCTTGCATGGGAAGAGCCCTGTGGCATAACTCTGCCCTCTGCTTTTCATATTCATTAGCAACAGTTTCAAGGCAGACACAAGGAATAAGGAATTTGTATGTCAGAGACTTTAAATCTAAGAAAATTAAGAAAATATCCTTCAGATCCATTTCAGAAGCAGCCTTGATTTTCAGTGCTACTGACAGTGGAGCTTTTGTAGCTTTATTGGTTCAACTGCAACACTGAACAAGGGGATATTTGGAATTTTGTTCCTGTTTGCCTTCAAAAATAAGAAAAAAGGGTGCAAGAAGATGAAGAAATTTAAAAAAGCTTTTCTTGTTTTGGCCATAGAGCATGCAAGCCCCTTGTACTATGTGTGTTGCCAGTAGCAATTCTGAGTGAGTGCCTCTTTTAACAGTGCTTCACCATTAGGCCTTTTACCTCTTGAAGTGATCAATATATTCCTGATCAGAAGTGGATGAAAGGGCAGTATACCAGTCTTTAAATTCATTCTCTGCAAAAGCGAGAACACTTTTTTTACCACATGCTATGCCAAATGTGAATTGCCTTATCTTCATTTCGGTGCATCCAGGTTGCTGTGGGTGTATTTTTCCTTCCTTCCCTCCTTCCTAATTGTGCCTCTGATTTGTATTGCATTAGAATCCAAGTAAAAATCTTTTCATTATGAAAGGAACAGGGTGCTTAGAACTTCATAGACTAGAGGAAGCATTATTAAGGTTTTGAGAAGAGGATTTCTCCTGCCTGTTTCCCTGCAGCACCTTGCTTTCATAACCTGAATAGCACCATTGAAAATCTGCTCAAAGCTCTGAAAGAAGAGAGAAAATAGCACTATGACTTCTATGTTTTTCAGAAAGTGATCTTCAAGACAGCTTGTAGTGTTTAGATAACTAGTACTTTTTAACCATTGTGGTGTCTACCAGTGTTAAGGTACGTAGAATTTCATGCGGAGAAAGTCTTGAGCTTCTACACAACTTGTTAATATTTGTCAGCTGTGTTTTTTCTCCATTTTTACACCTTTTCTTTTTTCTCAAGCTGCATTTCCTTAGTATGTCCCACTCTTATCCAACATGAATACATACTTATACCACATGTGGACCCAAAATATATGTAGCAATTTTGAAAATATCTGTACAACATACTACAAATTACACTACAAAGAGAACAATATTAAGTAGGTCCCTTTCTTCTTCATTTAGATGGAGAAAACACCGTAGTGTGAGGTAGTTCAGATTTTAAGGCTCACTGCACATTTGAACTAATTTACATGTGTTCTTTATAGCCTTGTTTCTTAAAGATGTGAAATTTCTGTTTCTTAAATTTCTATTTGTCTGTCCTCACCCTCCCACAAACAACATTGCTGAATAATTTCTACCAGATCTTACTGAAGCATAAGGTCTCAAAGGCAGTCAGTTTTGACAAGTTTAATGCAATTGTTGTCCAAAGAGAATACAGGGACCATCTTGTGTGCCCTCCGTGAGGGAAATGCAGAAATGCCAGCGTATGCTTTACTAGACATCAGTGAATCGACATTGGAAGGCACCACCATCATACAGATCTGTAGAACACTCGACTTCAGGATCAAAGTGTGGTTTTCATTCTGAGAAACACCCTGGATGAAAGACAGTAAAGAAAAGCCTAGTTGTGCAGAAAAGCTGTAGAGTTGGGGCAAAGCATTTTCAACAATCACTTTTCATAAGCCTGGAAGGCACTTGTTTCATCAGGTTACACCTTTTACTTGATGTAACCGTTGTTACGATTAGAGGCTTCTTTAAAAAAAAGCATGCAGACACTGAAAAATGCAATTTTACAACTGAAAGAAATGTTTCTCTTAAAAATCAGAGTATGTCTTTTATTGGTGCTGCCAATCACATAAAGAAAGAAATTAATTTCTTTTGTGCCATATCTAACTACATTAAAGGAATATGTTCTAAAAGACTTGGCTCATTTTTCACTCTACCCAGGAGATGAAATTTAAGATGCTAATAGTTTGGAAAATATCACTTGGAGAACATATGACTTTAATCACTTCTGGTCTTGGCTTGTGCTTAGGGAATTTTAACTGAAAAGCTTGCCTGCGTTCTGCTGGCAGATTTTTATGTTCATTTCTGTTTTTTCCTCATCAGTGACGTGGTTTTGATTTGCATTTTAGAAATGGTTTTCTGATTTATGTGTGCTGGTGTCCAGTCAAACTTTGTACTTGTCAGTGTTATTCCTCTTCATCATTCATATTCACTAAAAGTGTATCTTCTGGAAAATTTTGAAGAAGAACCCTTTTACTTCTCTAATTGTACTGTGTGCACTATGTTAGAGCATGTGTTGTTACATGAAATGGTAGTCCCAACATTTTGAGTTGAAAGACAACTCTGTTCTGCTATGTTACATGCAAGGCAAATGCCTTTAGACTTAGCAGTCCAGTGCTGGAAAGCCACAGGTTAGGGCAGAGTTAGTAGCAAACTAGAGCAGACTTTTTTTTTAGAGCTGTAAAAGTGTTATGTCATAGCACTAAGGTACTTGGTACTGTACAGGACCTCTTAGGTAAGCAAAACTAATCATCTGTCATCGCAGATACTGAACAATGTAATGACTTTCATAACCTTACAGAGGACAGTATTAGAAATAATTAGAGGCTTGGTTTGGGTTTCTTTAAGTCTCTAAGAAAGCTATTCTACACCCTAAATGTTCAAAGCTTTAAGAATTAGAAACCTTATTATTTCCACAAAATGCACTTATAAGCATTTTATATCTCTTTCAAATATGCAAATATTTTCCTTTGTTTTCTGTCTTGTTGATATTTTTACCCAGATGTATTTTTATAGAGCAATCATGGCCCGCCTTCTCTTTTCTTCGGCAGACTAAATACGACTAGCTCTTTTAGCATCCTTACGTCAGGCTCTTCTTTCAGACCTCATTCCCTTAGTTACCTTCTTTATACCTACTAATACTTTTTTGTATTGTTCTCTCTCTCTCTCTCTCTCTCTCTCTCTTTCTATTATTTTTAAAATATATATATTGATTGCAATTTCACATGGCATTTGGGTTAAATTGTATTATCTTTTCTGAAAATAATTTAGATGATGTAACCTTGGAAAATCTTTGCCTTTCTCATAACTACTACACTGGCTCAACTAGTACTCTAGTCTCAAGGTCAGCCAGCCTTGCATCGCTTCGCCAGAAAATTTCATCACAACATTGCAAAAATACTAAACAAAATAGGAAACAAATCTTTAGTAATAGATTGTTTGATATTTCCCCTTCAGTTCCAGTACAATTATGTGTTATAGTCCTTTCCTTTAACAGTTTATTGTCTGCTTTTTAATTCATCACTTAACCTGCATCTTCTTCAGTTGGACCAATTTTTCATGAATTTCCATCATATTAAATATACTGAAAGCCCAGAGAGGGAGTAATTGCCACATTTCTGTTGTCTATAAAGCTTATTAAAGTATCAAGTCAGGTAAGCTGATTTCGTTTTGGTAAACTGTTATGTTTTACCGCCATTTCCCCTTTACATCTGAGTTCGGATTGTTTCCTTTGAAATTTGTTCCAAAAATTTGCATACTTTAGACATCAGATTAACAGGTGTGATAATTCCTCAGTCACCTTTGTCCTTTTTTTCTCACTGTAAATACTTTGTCCTTTTATATTCCCTAATCTCAGACTTGACATAGTTAGTCAGGATTTTTGTTAACAGACTCAAGATTTGTTTTGCTGTGTCTTTCAGGTTTCTGTCGAATTCTGTGAGTTTTTCTTTCCTTTCTAGCATGGTCATTTCAACACCTCCGTTCTCATTATGCATGTTGCCTTTATGTCTTCAAAGCATTCGTAATGAAAACTGAGAGTATCGATTTTATTTTGGAGGCGTACTTAGATGATTCCTGCTGGTTCTTTGCTTAGGTGCCCCACTTTTTGTTGTCTGTTTTTGTTTCTTTAATCATTGTACGTTAACTGTTTCTTTTATTTCTTTGTGAAGTCTCAGCTCTCAGCTTGACTGCTGGCAATTCTTGCTCTAGCCCTACATTCCTTGATAGCTAAAATATAGCTTGCTAATTGGTGCTTTTCCTGTTCATAAACCTGAAGCTTCTCCCTGATATTTTTATTGGAGTGATTAGGCTGGGTGTCCTTTCCTCCGCCTTTGCTTTTGTCCTTACTTGACATACAGATTCTTGATAGTCTTAGGTGTACAACTCGTGGAGATTTCAGGTTTCCATCATTCAAATCTCTGTGCTTTTTGGCACAGTGCAATGCATCAATTAATTTTTTTAGTTTATAGAAGTGTCAAACATGGTACTTTTTATCTTCCATTTTTTTACTTAAATTTAGTCAAGTCATCATGGCTCTACCAAAACTTAAAATGTGTGATGTAATTTTTGGAGTCTCCTCAGTATTTATGAATTTAAAAGAAAATTATCTCTTATTTATTTAGTGAGAATTTAGGGAAAATTTGACAGCTTTTTATTTCAGCTGATGGCTGATTTTAGCTGATGGTACATAAAATTCCAAGAAGCAGGCTGCGTGTTGTTCAAATGTCAACCTAATGTGAAGCAGGAGAGAAATAGCAGGGCGTACTGCAGCATTCCTGCTTTTGAGACAATCTGTGACCCACTAATACGGTTCTCCAGTTTCATCACTATTATTCTTCTGTATAAAAGAGAGAGGAAGATAATCAATGACAGCAAGCAAATGTCTAATACATATTCATTCAAACTCCTTTCCAGAAGATGTACAAAATGGATTTATGGATGTTAGGGAACAAAGAACGTAGCTTCATCCTCATTAACAACCGTCTCTTCTACTATTTAATCTGCCAAATGTACTGCAATAACAATTTCTTATATTTCCTTATACGTAGTTACCTACTCTCCACTTGTAAAAATTCTTCTTTTGCTTTCTTCATAATTTTATTCGTAGTCCTGTTTCCCAGTAAAATGACATGTCCTCTTTTGTCTTTGTCCACCTCTTCAGATGCATTGCAATGAAAAGATTTTTCATATAATTGCTTCCTCTCTAATTAACAGTCAACACCTATTGAAGTCAGCTTGTTTTGCAAACCTTCGGTTCTTTCATATTACAACAGCACCAATTGCTGTTTTGTTTGTTTCAAATCCAGCTAAAAAGTTAGTTATACTTTCCTGGCTGGCAGTCTTCCAGAATAATAGTAATGCTCAGAAATTGATTGAATGGCTCTGTCATTCCAGAGAGCAAATTAAATCAGAAATGCACCTTTCTAACTGTTGCTCCCGTAATTTCCTTAATCTGCAACCAGTGCACAGGAAACAGTTCCCAGTCCAATTATCTGGAACACTGAGATCTTTAAAAAATGCACGAGGAGCTCAAGGGCCCCTCCTAGGGACAAGCAACATGTGGCACTGCAGACCAGCTCAAGCCAAAACTAACATCCCGGCAAGAAGCCTAATGCATGAAGAAACAATAGAATTAAAGTGAAAATCTAACATTCTGTTTCCAGTGGTTTGATCAGGAAATTAACAAGTTGCCTAAAACTGCTTCATGGAACTCAATTACATGAATTTAAGAAGAGTAGGAGACATTACACAGACCCCATGACATTAATTACAGGGCAATGGTATCATTAACCATTATTTAATTATTGTCAACTGCTATTCAGTAGTTTGTAGCTTAGCAGTTATCCTGCTTTGCCACGTTCTGGGTTCTGACCACCTGACTAGGCACAACATGTACAGAGAGATCCTTCCCATGGGGGAGAAACGCGGGTGACATCTCTGGATGCTCAGAATGCTGCTCTTTGTAACACCACCGGAGCCTCGCACACTGTCCCAGTGGTGCTAGCTGCTTTCATTACCACAGCGTTGTATATACGTACCTGGCCTCAAATGGTAGCAAGCAGGTTGCACATTAGATTCCCGACAGGTTTTATACGGAAGACTCAAACAGAGCAATTCTGGTTTGTACATCTCAGGAGATGTTCTTCCTGTATTTAGCCAAAGTGCTTCTCTCAGCCATGTCAATGGGACATAAAAGGAAGAGTCTAAGAACCCTGTGTGGCAAGTCCTTAACGTTGATATCTCCATAGCACTGTTGTACATCTTCCTTCACTTTTAAAATATGCTATTAGAATAAGTGCACACTGGTTTAATTTATGGTTTAAAGGATGAATATACATCCATCAGCATACATCAAAAGCTTTTTTTCTGTCTAAAGAACACTATTCTTCTATTCTGGCATCTATTGACTTCTCTTTTTGCCCGTTTGAAGTCTGTGAGTCTCTCTGAGTCTGTTAATGTTGGAACTTCTGGCGCGTTTCTTTTTCCTTTTGTTTTTCCTGCACTTCATATATGGATCTCATTGTCTTCTGATCAGAGAGACTCCAGACCCGTTCTAGCTGGTAAATCAGAGTAGAAGATTTATTTCTGTCGTCATCCAAGGAAAGTTCAGTAGCCTTTCCCCCACAGCTTTTCTTTTGAATCACATGAGCTTTGTGATATAAAAGATATATTGTATTTATAGCATTTTATTTCATGCCTCTAGCTTATTTCAAATGCAGGTTTGCTTTTTTTTAATCCTCTCACAGATGAGAAAATACTTTAAGTGGATATGTTTACAGTACTTCACAATACTGAGGTCAAAAGACCAGCAATAGTGCTCTGCCTTAGGAAGGGAAAAGAGAAAAAGAAAAAAAAGAATTTATTCTGGAACAATATTGAATGTTTCAGTTTACCATGTATATTTTCATGTATTGCTAGAAATTAGTAAATATAGTGATGCCTCTGAGTAGTGAAGTTAAGAAAATGGAACCCAGACAACCATGTAGTTAACAAAAGTAGTCCCATTGCCTCTCAGGAGACTTAAATTTCATCCACTATGAAGAATGCTCTGGTTTTTTCAGCAGTTTCAGCAAAACCATCTGGATGGGGGTTGGGGGGGGGAAATGTAATTTTTCTTAAACCAATCTATAAAATAGTCCTTCAGACTGCCACACTTGGATAAAGTGGCAACTTGCTGTAACACAATATGTCTTTGTTTTATATGTTTGCCTACTTTTCAATTCGTGTAATGATTCAACCATCTCCATGTATTCTTGTTTAGCATTAATTCATACAGAAAAGACTGATGTAATTTGACCTACAATTCAACAGAAGAGACGGGCTATTGGATTTTTTTCCCCAGAAAATCTGAGAAAATCTGAAAACAGAAAAATATGTAATAACAAAAAAAGTTGCACAAAAATAATAATTAAAAAAAATATTCAAGATGGTTTTGTACTATTAAGTGTAATATTTTCCTCATAAAAGTGTGAGGCAGTTAGCTTATAGCTGTTAGTTGGTTAGTTGGACTTTTTTTTGGTAAATTAATAAACCATACTAAAATATTCTGAAATCTGCTGCAGGACTGTAAGCTAAGACTTCCTGCATTTTAGGTCACATACAACCACCTGGAATTTTGTTCCTTGGGTGAAAAATGTAATTTTTATATGTGAGCAAGTATTATCCACAGCCAACAATTTTACTGCCACATTTCTTGTCTTTCAGATACGGGATTTTCAAAGAAGGCTCATAAAAGGGCTTTAGAGTCATTCTGAGAAAAAAAGAATGCAGGAACTGTTCTTATTCTGTCCCTGCTCAGTGACAATTTTTTCCATTAACACACAGTTCAGGCTGAATTTGCTCTTAAGGGAAAGGCTGAATTTTCACCAGTTCAGATGAAATAGTAAAGAGGAAGAAGACTCCAAGATGTCTTTCTGGGATTAATTTTGCCCTTCATGTATAAGAAAAGGCTTAAAGTCAATATGATAGCAAAGAGAAAAATGAGAAGCCTCTTCCCAATGTATCCACAAATTATCACCTGTTTGTCTTTTAATTTCTCTCCCTCTTAAGTAGGAGTTAAGTAGCTGCAGAGCAAACTCTGTGTATTAAGCCTGGCATTCAGCAGCATGCTCTGCCACATGCAAGGCCATGCGGTGATATTTTTGACATTTTTGACATTTTCTAAGGGGAAAAAAAAGGAAAAGAATTATAGTGGGCAGGGGATATTTTTCTTTCTGCAGTCAAGAACTATACAGGAAGGAACATCCACTGATGCTAATTTGTGTATCAGCTCCCAGTGGCCTTAGTGCAAATCGTAGATACCAATCAGTGACAGCACATCTTTCAGAATTGCCTTTTAGAATTAAATGGAAACAAATTATAAGGAGGTAAAGTGTTTCATCTCATGTACAGCTCTTCTTACTACTTCAGAAGGTTGAAACGATTGTGGAAATGTTGTAAACCCAATCTCATTACACTGAAATTCCTCACAGTTTAGGAAATTCCACGTTTCTCCTGTCCTAAACCTGACATTTCATTAAATGAAGATAAACTACACACATATTAGCAGCTCATATATGTATTACTTTACCAGCCTGTTTCAATTAAAACAAAGATTAGACACAAGACATTTCAGTGAGTTTTTGTGCAGCATACTATGATTCTCAGATTAGAGCCAAAAGTGCTACACTTGATATATTTTTACAGAAAAATAAATTATCATCTATATGCATGAAAAACAATGAGAATTTAGGAAAGGGGAGATATAGTCCACTCTAATGAATTAGACTTCTGAATTTGTTATGCAGCCTTTCATCATGCACTTTGCCCATTTTCTTCAGCAATGTAGAACAGGAAAGTGATTTCACTTGAATCCATTTCCGATGTGTCTTATGACATAGCCACATACTGGTAGGTGCAAAGTTTTGTGGTTTAAAATAATTTAAAAATACACTTTTCTGCACTATTATTTTCTGTGTTCCAGGGGCCAATTAAGAGAAAATAAATAATTATTAATTTTGAAAAATTTTTGCTGGTTTTTAATTTTGCAAATTGCTAATTCAGAAAATATATTGTGTGTAAGCGTGTATATATAATTTCCTTCCTATTTATGCGCAGACTGTAATGTATATTTTGAGAGAGAGCATGTATCTGTGCCTCTGCGAGTGACAGTGTGCTCTAGTTTGTCTTTCAATTTCTCTTTTGAAACAACAACAGAAGATTTTTAATGCTTCTCTTTGCTAAGTTCACACAACAGTAAATAAATTTGGGTTTTGGATTTGAATCTAGAAATGAAATGGAAATCAAACACATTGTAGAATATGTCTTTTCAACCTGTGTTTTATGTTGCATTACAAGCTCTCTGTTTTAGTTCGATGTCTACTTGCATAATGAAACTCTGATATTCCTTTCCCCAAATAGGGTGTTTTCTCTACTTGGATAGCTTTAAGATTGTGGTGTCTCTCTTGATTAGAAGTTAATGTCTTGTTTGTGAAATGCATCCTTGAAGACTGAATTTCTTTGCTCTGTAACTTTTATTTTTAAATCCAGATTTCTTTGGAGCACTGCAGTCTCAGTTGTACTCAGTATACACCTAACCAAGGCTGCAGATAGTATTGATTAGTTTTCCAGTTCATCAGCCAGATCAGAACAATGAGAGGAAAAAAAGTGTCTTCAGACTAAACCATTTTTTCATTCCCTTATTTTGATGATGAAAGTTTTAATGTAAAATGAAATATGTTATTTTCAGGCATGCTTGAAAAGCAGTAGAAGTCAAGGGCTAACTAATCAAGCACTGCCAATAATAGAGCTATATCATTTTCCCATATCAAGTGGCTCAAGAATGAGGAGACCATGATTACGGCAGCTGACTTTCCTTCTTCACCTGACATACAGGCCACATGCTGTCCCACACTACTGTTCATCTGCCTGGAGCAGGTGATTGTAGTTGTTTGGCAACCTCTTGAAAGAGTTTGAAAGAAGGAAAAAGGCAAGGAGAAAAACACTTAGGAGGGGAATATATGACCTCATTCTGCATTATGATTGCTGACAGCTGGGAACCAAGAGATATTTAGAACAAAAGACGTCATAGTCTGTGGGTGAGAGTGTACTCAAAATCCATAACTACTTGATTTAAAGTAAAAACCAGCGTAGGCATAACTAAAACAATAGCTTTTGGGAAATTTATTTACATGTATAAAAACAACGTATTGTTACATAATTATATAGCATATATATCGTACATATTATATAATATAATAATGATATGTTGTATTTTTTATAATTATAACATATTTATATAGAATCATAGAATCATAGGGTTGGAAGGGACCTCTGGAGACCATCTAGTCCAACCCCCTGCCAGAGCAGGGTCACCCAGAGCAGGTTGCACAGGAACGCGTCCAGGCGGGTTCTGAATGTCTCCAGAGAAGGAGACTCCACCACCTCTCTGGGCAGCCTGTGCCAGTGCTCTGCCACCCTCAGGGTAAAGAATTTCCTCCTCATGTTTAGGTGGAACTTCCTATGCTCAAGTTTGTGCCTGTTACCTCTTGTCCTGTCACTGGGCACCACTGAAAAGAGCCTGGCCCCATCCTCCTGACACCCACCCTTTAAGTATTTATAAGCGTTGATAAGATCCCCCCTCAGCCGTCTTTTTTCCAGACTGAAGAGACCCAAATCCCTCAGCCTTTCTTCATAAGAGAGGTGCTCCAGTCCCCTAATCATCTTTGTAGCGTATAGCTTATTGTAGGATTGTGTAATATAATTATGTATTATTATACATGCATGAAGAAAACCAAAGCAAATATAGTCCTTTTTTGTATGTTTGGATTGCCCTGAAATCAGCTGGAGAAGAGTTCAGCTGTTAGAAATCCCTTCAGACACAGGAGTATGGACGAGGTAGCTGTGCCGAATCAGTTCTGTTTCTGGTTTCTAGAAGTTTTGTCCTAGCCAGTCTCCACACTTAGACTTGCTATTTTAATCCTGAAATGTTTTAGGGAAGTATAATTTCTGTCAGCTTTCCTTAGTCCTCAGAATGAAGATTTCCCTTTTGTGGGACATCAAGTCTTGTGAAAATCCTAATAGTTAAGGGACAAAAACTCTCTTTCCCAAGAGTTTGTGGCAAAAGCAAGTCAGTGAACATCCATCTAAGGACTCTGTGAGGAGTAAAGATATCCTCCAAACCTTCCTTGTTATTTTCACCTTCTGTTGCCTGTTGCTGCACATCTCAAAGAGCCCCTGGGAATGCAGAGAATGTATTGTATAAAACATGTTTCAAACTCAGCAGGGCTTGAAACATGTTATGTATGTACCATTTACATATCATACACTTAAAGTACAGCTTTGAAAAATAAGAAAAAAAAGCTTTCTCAGTGTCACAGACTTTCCAAATGCTGATTCTCTTACCAATGTTACTTGACCCTGACAATTTTCTTCAAACTCACAGCAGCTTGTATTGCTTACAGCTAATTTCCTACATGTGAAACCTCCACTAGTTCAGCAAGACTTTATAGATTGCACGGGACATAGATGAAAGTCAGCACGGAGCTAAATCTTTCCCCTGCAGGCAGTCAATCAAAGGAGACCACTTGAGGACCTTCAAGGGAAGAAGGTCATGGTTTTCCTCTGTTCTTGTCTCTCAGGAGAGTGAGTCCTGAAATAAGGGGTTTCACACTGGAGCAGTGTGGAAGTTGTGGGTCCCCGGGGACTACAAGTCCTCCTCACATCAGTACCAGCTTCTCCACTTTCTTTCAATAACCTGCAGCTCACTGGTAGTCCCTGCTGTCTTCAGCAGGACGACCCTGCCAGCATGTAGCATCTTTTTCTGGAGATGCATAGAAACCTAGGAGCCAAGTTAATTCTGTTTCAAAAGATATTTGAAAGGGCAGAGAGGAGAAGAGAGCTCTCCGCGCACCACAAAAAGTATTTACTGCACACTTTATGCAGGTTTCTATTTCCCTGCTTACAAGAAGTGGAAGTGATATAAATTAAGACAGCTCATAAACTCATCTGGCCTGAAGTCAACAGGGAAAGGGTTGGCCTTTGAATGCCTGGTCTAAACTTCAGTGATTTTTATTTTTTTTCAGGTGAAAGTAATCTGGTTTTAACATGCCCTTCTTCATTATACTGCCAGATGGTGCTTAGGCGTAGCAGATGAAGTCAGATTACCCATGTCACCCTTCCTTTTTAGCCTGGCATGAATATATTGAACACCAGTTCTTGATAACACTCAGCTGCTGGATTAAAGATGCATTTGACATTTATTTTCTCTCAGAGGCCTGAAGAGCCAGCATAATCATGCCAGACAAATAACTGACAGTTATTCACCGTATCATCTGCTGAGCCATTTTGTGCCGTGACTCCTTCTGACCTCATAAGGTAAGTGAAGGTGGTATTTGTATTACTTGAAGAGAAACTTCTAGGGAACACCTTGAACGCTCCGAGAGTAGCACAATTTAGTACGTCACTGCTGTTATCAGCTCACTCCATAACTCTGCTTTGGAGATCAATGCTCCTGAGCTACCCAGGAGGTATAAAAAAACAAGTTTATATGGAGCTAGTCTGCAGCTAGCCACAAGTAAGAAGTAGTATCTTTAGGAGCAGGTCAAATTTTTTATAGGGTGTAGGGGATTAAATACAGTCAGAATCACAAGGGAATGCAAAGATCTATAAAATACCAGATTCTTAAAGGGTCTCATCCACTGCCATCTGCAGTGAAATAAAACACATGTTCAACTTGCATCACTTTCTTTCCTATTTAAAAAAAAAAAAAAAAAAAAAACAAAACCCCGACTAATTTTCAATCCCTTCTTGGAGGGACCAAGGTCCTTCTTGCCCTCGTATTGCCACACTTCTCTATCTATATCAGCAAACTGTGCAGCCCAATAAGGATGGATTTATAGAGCCAAACAGTGCTGAGGCCCTAATGGGCTTACTTTCAGGGTGAAGGGTTTACTTCAGAGTCACTCTGGTGTCCTCCCATGGACTGAAACCATATTACCAGTTGGACCACATTAGGTACACCTTTGGGACACAATTTCTGGTTTAGTTTCATCCAAAAGGAGCCCCAGCAGAGGGCTCTGACACCTCTGCCCACTCAGAACCAACCTGCAGTAGGTGGGGATGATGCAGTTTAAAAGTTCTCTCCTGATCCAAAAAAGACAATGCGGGTGCCAGCACTGAGAAGGACCACAGCAGAATCACTTTTTCCGT
The DNA here is from genome assembly GCA_947846985.1 of Fratercula arctica. Taxonomy (NCBI): domain Eukaryota; kingdom Metazoa; phylum Chordata; class Aves; order Charadriiformes; family Alcidae; genus Fratercula; species Fratercula arctica. The sequence continues at coordinate 90,786,465 of CANTUZ010000001.1, read as the reverse complement.
CTTGCACAGGCTCGGTTATGCAGGGTGGGTGGTGGAGCTGGTCACTCCTCGCTCCCCCTGGGGAACGGGAGCAAACACCCACCCCGAGGGTGCCAGGCTCAGGGCAGGTGGGGCAGCCCCCCCGACACAGGCTGGGTGGTATCTTCCGCAGTCTGCCCACCCCAAGGGACGCGTCTGATGTCTCGCCTGCTTGCTTTGGAAGCATCCCAAGGCACTTAAAAATGAAAGGCTGTAAGTCACTGATGTTTTTGTCCAGCGGATGTGATGAGTATACTTCTGTCCAAATAATTTTGCCCTGGAGTTGTAACTGGAGGACAGTGTTCTTTACACCTTATCTTTCATTGCTGCACAGCACTGCAGTGAAATGTTAACACTTGCTGCATATTTTTTTACCAAGTGCAAATCAAATTTTACTAATACTGCTTTCAAATGTGGAAAGTACTTTAGGGGCTTTCAGGGGAAATGCAGTTGGGCCAAGCTATGAAGCCTTAGTTGAGCAATGCATGACATGACTCATGAATCCAGATCTCGTTATTTTTTGTGTTTTCTGTGGAGACTATTTTTGCTACACATATGTTCCCTGCCATGTTATTGCATTTCAAAATAATTATTTAGTAGAAAGTTAAAAATATACTTGCAGAGTATAATGATATAGGTGGGGTTAAACTCTATAAATCTTCCCACAGAAGCTTCTGGGGAAACCTAAAGATTACCTTTGAGACCCTATTTCCTTCCAGATGCAAACCTGTCCGAGACCTGTCTAGAGACTAACACTAAATGCTGCTTCCATCCCCCATCTCCAGATGTATCTGAAGCCTGGGAGCAAAGGAAGAGCAGTAATAGCAAATGTTGTCTCTCAAAACATATGCTAATGCAACATTACTCAGGAAATTGGATGATCTTGGCAGAGCGTCTTTATATAGTATTGTTTTGGGCAAAGCAGTGTGAGATGCCTGCGGCTGAGAAAAGCTTGAGGAAAACTGGTGTGTGTGGCCCTGAAAGAAGTCTTAAGAAGGGGCTTTTGGGGGTCACAAAGTTGACTAAGAGACAGAGCTGGGAGAATCACCTAAACTGTCACAAGGTGCTTAGTTTGAAAGGACCATTCTACTGTCAATATAATGGCAAACTGTAATGTGAGTTAATATTATCTGCTATCTGTTCAAATTATAAAATTCCTCTAAACAGTCAAAGTCATAGTTTTTCAATCTGGAAATTTTCAATCTAGAATTTTCTTTTTGTATATTGCACTGCTTCCTACTACAGATAGCAAATCATTTTGTCGAATGCTGTTTTGTGGGGAAAAAAAAAAAAAAAAAACCAATTTTCATTCCCAGATTTTTTGGGGTAAACTTTTAATCCATACCATTTGATATAAAATTCCTATGATTTACACAAGACTAATTTCATATTTTGATTAAAGTGAAGCTGTCTTATTGTTTTTGTTTGGAAATCTCATCTGATTTCATTTGAACACATTTTTAAGGTACCACACTGAAGATTTTAATACAAAATGTACCTGCATGTGTATCTGCATATATACTAGCAATCAAGATACATAATTTGCAATCTATTAGGCAAGTCAATGTTATCAATAACTGCATGTGTACATATATATCCACATATATAGGAGTAATTACTAAAAAAAATGATCTTTTATGATATATTATCAGCATAATTTTATGGAAAAAAACTTAGAGTTACATTGAAGGAATATTTAGTTGTTACCTTCCTTTATGGTTGATAACATTATAATATGAAAGGGAATCCAAGATGTCTCTCAAAGTAACGTTATAGCAATAACGCTAGATGACAATGCTGGTTGTATTAGAAATAAATCCATATGAAAAGAGTGGTTACAACTTTTTACTGCCCTGTTACAGATACTCTACCTAAGCTCTTCTCCAACAATCCCTGATAAGCCAACAAATTATATGGCTACTTTATCACATAAATTCCTATTCTCCACTCACCTACACAATGCTTTATAATATATTGTGCTTGCCAGTACTGCATTAAGTAATGTGTTTACAGGTTTCCCACGCAGTGCTCGCGTTTTCATCATCCTGTTTCTTATGTCCCCTTGGAGTACGCAAAGAATGCCTTGTTTTGTTAAGCAGGTACTTTTCAGTGTATTTGATGCTCTCTATGTATGTTGAGCAGTATCACAAAGCTTTACGCACTACTACTTTGGTTTTACAGTTCCTGCAGGAATCGGTTTGGCAGTCTCAGGCTCTTCTCCCCACCTTAAGATCAACTCTGACATATTATTTAAAAATAAAACATTCAGCTGTGCCAGGATAAGGTTATTAAAGGGATTATTCAACTTGGACCTTCATATGTATCCTAGCGCTCTGTATAGTGCCCCCTTGTAACCTGCTAGTGCTAATTAATGGGAAGATAATTAGGACAGGTTTTGTATATTCATGTTCATGCAATTTCCCAATGTACTTGTGTACTTGTGGTCAAGTTTATCATTGAAAAGTGGTAACAAAATGCATGAATAAAAGCAGTTGTTTCTGTTAGGTGCTTTGTAACCACACCAGCATTTAGTGTTAGTGAGAAATCTCATACAATTTTTCTAACTACAGAAAAAAATTGATCGTGTGGCACACATGTTCAAACAAGAAATACTGAACTGCACTATACGTTCTTTACAATGTTTCCCTTGAGCTAGCAGTCTTTTTCCTTGTGCCCAGCCTCAGCAACCTGGTTTTCATTCTTGAGCTGACCATGTAAAGAAATGGGTCTTCTTGGTAACAGTGGGATGATTTTACACATTGATCCATCGGCAGAGCTGTATAATATCCAGCAGATGTTTACTTTAATCCTTTTCTTCTGACGAGGCTCACACAGTGGCATCAGTTCTTCCCCTCTCCAGGGGAACGACTTTTATACCCCATACAGTAAGGCTAGCGCTGGAGGTACAGCTGGCTGTGACTGCTTCTTTTGTACGTTCCTGAAAAAACATTCTGATATATTATGCCTCGATTTTTTTTTCTCTATGTCAGATAACGCTGGGTGACCCTGAAATAGTGTTTCTAAATGCTGCAGAAATGTCCAACAGTATAAAAAAATATCCACTGCTATTCATGAATAGGAGGAAATTATCTACATCGTTACCTTTACTTCCAAAGCTAAGACTGAATGCAAATGGTTCTCAGCCTGGAACAATCAGTTGACCTTGTGAATATGTTCACCAGTACTATTTTACCTACGTGTTAGAGGTGGATTTTGTTGTTGGCCAGAACTGACATAACCCAGGTAAGCTGTACAAGGACTGCTGCATACATGAAGAACTTGCCGGTATGACTTTCTCTGTGTGAATTTGCAGTGCTGAGGGGTCTTTTTGCCAATCCAGAAGACCAGGCTGTTTGCTTTAATCTTTACCCTTTGAAATGGCCAGAAAATTTTGATACCTGAGCTCCAGAAGGGCAGATGAGCTATTAATGAGTGGCTCTGGGTGAGATGTGTGCCTGCTGTTTGGCATGGACCATACCATGGGTGTCAGGAAGTGTGTTTCACCCTTCTTCTAGCTAGGTTTCATTCTTTACCGTATTGCTTTCTCTTTGTTTATCCATCTGGTATTGAAAGCCAAGGAGAGTCATGTGGGTAATGAGGAGGAAGAAGCTGTCCGTAGGATAGCTGGCCAGGCTATTCAAAGGTGGGCATTGATACTAATGACTCATTTTAGGAACACTAAAATGCTTTTTTTCAGCCTCTTGTAAAAACACTTTTTACCATTGGTTTTGAATAACACATTCCCTTTACCTTTTAACAGTTATCTTCAAAGGGTTATATATACTTTAGTTTCTAGATTATTGAATTGTTTTGATAAGCAAATATTTTTCAACGATTTTAAACATTCTTCTTAATTTAAAAAAAAAAGAAATTGAAAAAGTGTGTTATGACTGGCCTTGAATTATCTTTTAAACTATTTACATGGTGTTTTCACTTTCCTATTTTCTTATTTTTAAAAAAGTCAAGTTAAATGACTGATTTTTAGTATATATGACTTGAATCTGAAGCTAATCACTTGACCTTCGAAACGGGAATTATAATTCAATTATTCTTTTCTTTTTTTAAAATTTATTGTCTGTATTTACACTACAGCTTTTTACAGATGTTATAGCCTTGAGTTAGAATAACTAAAGCTCTCTTTTCTGATCTGCCAGCCTGGATGAAAATAAGAATGCAGTAGTTTGCTAAATGCATTTTCATCTCACCCATTCATACATTGTTCAGAATTCGTCATAAAGCTACGCTCATTTAAATTCCTCACAATGCAGAAAATGTATTTCCTCCTCTATGAGAGTTATGAAGAGAGGTGTAATCTATAAATCAACTTTGGGTTTTTTTTTATATTTGAGGATTTTCTGGTCTCTCCCTCAGAGGATTAAAAATCACATCTCAAGGCAGGCCATTAAGTATCATCTATCTATCTGAGAGATTTGTAGGTGCAAGAGAAATGGTGGTTAGACTTGATCAAGTAAAGAACTACAGAAAGAAGAAACTCAAATTCTCTATTAGTTCTGCTCTGCTGGAAGTTAGGCACTGCTGTAGTTTTCATTTAAACTTAAATACATTGCATTTCACTATATGAATCATAACAACTAGTATATTTTTATTATAAACTGGGAAGGAGAGAAGAGCATGACATTGTGCTTTCACAACTTGCAAATCGTTTCTCTTTTTTGAGTGGCTTAAAGTAGAAAATGGGAAGCGAGGCTTCTCTAGGTTAGCAGGGTTTTGTTAGCAAGGCAGACCTAATAATAAAATTAAGGTTGTCAAAACTAGCATTTCTAGTTGTTAAGACATACTTGATGTGAACACTATTAGGCCCTAAGAAAACACTTTCTAAACTTTATTAGGGATGAATGGGAAATGATAAATGCAGCGGAAGATAACAACCTAGAAAGACAAATTAGGATTAATTTTCTGTCAATAAAATCTTAGCGGTCTATTAGAATTATTAAATATTTATCTCCACTCTTTTTTCTGTACCTGGGAATAAAAGACAAAAATAGGACTTCTATCTTCTACTGCACAATCTTTGGAAGCAGGGATGATGCAAAGCAAAAGACCGGGTCCAAAATCTATGCAGTCAAAGCGACAGCTCAGAGTCAGAGCTGACTCAGAAATGCAAGGAGGTTTTTAAAATTATTCTTATTTAACATACTAAAGGCAGACACAGTGCACGAAGCAAGTAGTATACATAGTGAATTACTATTTTACAAACTTCTGCTTTGTTAAGGCGCATGTACAATTACTATTAAGTCTCCATATTAAAATAAATTCTCCCAGCATTGCTAAATATCAGCAGTACTATCAAGCATTGCGTCTGTGTACCAACCATCATTATGAACTTGATATTCACTCCCTTCCTGATACCTAAAATAGCTGTCAGCTTCTGATATTGTAGTCCCTGCAGAATAATAAATATGGGGGTTTCCGTATACAACATTCTCAGTAGTGTCCTGACTGTGTTTTAGCCGTATCAACCAACATAAAAGGTATGACTTCATTATGAGTTCACTGTGCAGATTTTTAGAGTCATGGGGAATGAGCTGAAAAATGAGCCTCTGGGGGCAAAGTGAGGCTTAGTGGTCTGTTTGGCATGAGAATTTGGAGAAGCTGTCAGAGCCAGAGTACTCCTGAGTTATTGGTACTAACTGATCCTGCCCTATATTTCTTCCTGAGGACAGTAGAGTGCAAGTTCAGCAGGACTTGGTGAGAGTAAAGGAGATGTTATGATGCTCTCCATTATCTGTTCAACTAGCAGGCAGTTGGGATCACAGCTTTCTTCCAAGAACAGCACAGATTGCATTGCAGCTGCACTCTGATGTCTGCAGTGACCATCCAAAGATCGGGATGCTGCAGAGGCTGTGGCAGTTTGACCTTTGGTCTTATCCGGCAAGCCCGTTTCTATACAAGGCACCATGCAGAGCAGGCTGTGGCTCTGAGACCTGCAATACCTCCCCGAGCTTCAGTTGTGTGGGCATCCCCAGAACGTGGGAGGAGGAGAGAAGCTACTGTGGGGACCAGATATGACTTGACATAGGTTGTATGACTCCTTCCACTTTTATGCTAGCTTTCAGCAGCTCCAAACCTGTGCTGGCCCGCAAGCAAGCAGAGTGACGACAGAGTGCGCTTTGGGCACTTCGCCTTTCTTGGAAGGTTGAAAGGCACTAGATCACCAAGCAGCTTCCAAGGGACATGCAAGCGGTGAGCTGCCAGCTGGCTGGGGACCACTGCTGCAGAAAAGGAAACATTAGAAGGAAGTGTACTTTCTTGCTTTATACTAATTGAAAAATGCAGGGCTAATTTGGTTTCAAGGAAACTGTCTCTATAACAAATGAAATTTGGATTTCCCTTCAGTGGGGAGATAAAAAACAATTTGCCTATTGGATACTTACCTCTCAGCCTAGTACCAGGTTATCCCTCTTGGCTTCTGTCAGAAACAATCATCAAGATCAGTCTTCAGGTGGAAAAGAAATACAGGTCTCTACTGGAAGGCATAGTAAGAAGAGCTTAAGTAGCCACATGGCACACAGAACTGTCTTTCTTTCTGTCTTTTTCTTTCTGTCACAGAGGTACAGCAGAGTATGGAAAGCAAAAAAATGATTAAATCGCATTGCTTCTATGAACCTCTGCCTGTTAATGTGTCTGTTGGCTGAGTTCATTAAACCACAAGCTTAATATCATCTAGATTAGAATCAGAAGTTGGCATGACACCTCTTAAAGTTAACAAAAACTTTCATTTCTGTTCTTGTTATGTGCTTCGCGATCAGTGGTAGTTATCTACTAACACATACTTTGCCCTGACATATGTCAGCTTGTGTGTTTTTAATTATGTTTATTTTGCTGTGATTATTTTTGGAATAGATTACATTGCAGACTTATTACATTGACTAATAATTTGTATGAATATATTCATTTAATACTGCTCCAATTTTGCTTTGCTGATCTTTCTTAATAATAGAGGAAATTGACTATAATAAAGAATTTTAATGTCTATGTCAGTCCCTGATGATCACTGATGTGTTCAAACTGTTAATAGGCCAGCTTGGGGTTTGATGGTTAGGATGTAGAGGGAGAAGATGTTTCCAGTCAAGTCAACAGAACTACATAAGATTGCTGAGACCACAGTTTCTTATGTTGACTAATATTATCCAACTTGTTTTTCTAGTGGGACTTGTAGACCTACTCTCTCTTAATCCATCTTTTATCTCTTACGCTCTCTTGGGGAAAGAGACTGTCTTTTTGTTCTGTAACTGTAGAGTGGTTTAGTGCAATGAGGTTCTGATCTATGAGAAAGACTGCTAGGTACTAACACGGATGAGTAAAAGTAGTGCTAGCACCAGCTCATCACTGAATACAGAGAGTAGACTTATGTCTTGTACTGCTTGCTTTTGTCTCCTTGGACAAAAAGAAAGGGGTCCAGTTTGCTGTGCAAATGGTACCCGCTGTGCATGGCCACTCGTTCTGCACAAAGCCTTCAGTTTCCCTCTTATCCTCACACAGAGGAGCAGCAATGGACAGATACAGTTCTTCAGCCTATCATGCAGGCGAGACAGGGAGAGATTGCGTGAAGGACCAACTGTCAGCAGCACTTTGTTCTATAAGGAGTTACTCTAGGAATATCTAGTAAATCCTTTGTCTTCCTCCTGCCACCGTACAATCTGCCTTTCCTCCCCTGTTCCTGAGTAGCGCAGTTTCCAGTCTCACCTTCAGTCTTGCACTTGCGCTTAGCCTTGGATGTCCCTCTGCTGAGATGGATAGAGCATGCAAACAAGCCATTTACACTTGCAGACAGTCCCAGAAGCAGTGCTACCTGTGAGTCACATCTATGAGTCTGTCAGAGTCTCACTGTTACAGAAATCCTTTTCTCAGCTTGGCCTCCATTTTATATGAATTTAAATGAAGGCAGAGAAGTTGCTAGGATGCTAACTCTTCTGTTATACTGTGCTGTAGGAAAATCATGTAATGCAAGGCAATAGTCAGATTTTCCTTTATTAGATATGACCGACCAGACCCATTAATACTTAATGGGAATCAGTGTTGGATAGTCTTATCCAGGATGTGCAATTGTTCTCCAGAGCATTATAAATTGCTTTAAATCCTGGATTCTTCCAAGTTCAGCAGTCCTTCTGCAGGACACCATAATGATTGAAATCGATGGAGGCACTCACCCTAATGGCTTCCTAATCAAATTGGAAAAGACTATTTTCAAGGATGGAAGATCATCTCAGAAACACGCTTCCTTCCCTTTGGACTATCACTGTCAAAAATAGTTGGCCTTCTGGTTACTCAGCAAATTTCATTTGTTCTCCCAGACTTCTTTAATGCAATGTAAGTGGTGATTTGTTTGGAGTGAAGATCTTATGATTAGTGTACTAGGAAGATTTAATATCATGTATAAACTTATATGTGTGTGTGTGTATGTATGCACATGTGTATTTCATCCTCTGCTCAGTAGTTTTTATAAAACTGTATACCTTGATTTTATGTCTCAGGAGCCTTTGGTTAGATGTATCTTTACCTCACTTTGAATTAAGAAAAATAAATCTCTTCTGAATAAACTATGCTTCTGAAGCTGAGATTGTATTGCTACTTGAAAAGTGTTAATTTTTCATAGAAGAAAAACTGACGAGGTTTATTAGAACTTGAAGTCAGTTAATAAAAGACAAAAAGTTTTAAACTTGCCGTCCTGTTTTGACTACTTTCTCAAGACGGTGAGTCAGCTCTTTCTCAACATTGCACTAATGCCCTTCAGCTAGTTCCATCACAGTCATCTGGTAGCTTCTCGACTGTCCTGTGCTTCAGTCTCTCTCCTGTGCTGTGGGACCATTGGAATTGTCACAGGACTGGAGGACAAGAGATATAGTACTGCTGGTCTGGCAGTCTGGACAGCCTTCCTAAGCCTGTTGTTGCTTTACAACAGGACAGTAAAAGCAAAGTGATGGCATCCAGCCACTGCAGCCGGCACGGCTGAGCAGTTAGATATGATACATCCCTGTGCCCCTGACTCACCGGTGATGACTGATGAAGATCACTAAACAAGTTAACTACTGGAAAGTCTGAGGTGGCTGAACCTGGTGGACTGTGGGATCCAGGAGATCTCCCCTTCCTTTGCCAGAGCTGTGGGAGGTTGCTCTTTTCATCCCAGATCCCAGCTCCAGCCATTCCTGAGCCTGATCTCCACCCTCAGGGAAGGGAAAACCACTTTCATAGCTCTTCTCATTCCTATTCGCCTGCTACTTCAACCTGAAGTTCACTAGTTGTTCACTAGTTGTTGCAACTGCTGCAGCAGTTGGCCCTGGCCTGCGCCCCCACCCCAAGCATGCTCTCCCTGAGGTCAGGGCACCGCTGCCCCTGTCCCACCACTGGCCCACCCCGCTTCAAGGTCGCTGGCTGTCTGCACCTGCACCGGATCTGAAGGGGAAGCACGCTTTCCCAACACTGGGTTAAAAGTACGACTTAATAAGAAAACACAGCAGACTGTAGCCATCGAGATTAGTGCTCTGAAAAAGGAACGGATCAGCTGCCTGCTTACATGTGACTGGACCATTTTATCCTCCGTCCTCTTCTTTTTCCTATGCTTGTTCCCCACTGATCTGCCTTAATCCCTCCCTTTATCATCCTGCTTTCCCTTCCCTAAACATCCAATAGGTGTTGAATGATCTGCTCCATCCCAAAATTTCCATTCCCCTGCATCCCACCATTGATCCTATACCCCTTTAAAAGGAACCGCCTTTGTCTGGCAGAGAGTTTCATTGATGGATTTCACTCCAGGGACAGTTGCCTAATCATTCCTTGCCGTGCAAAAACCTAGTGTTTTCTGGTCTTTGCTGGTCTGATCACTTGGGTTCCTCCACCTGTCAATGATGTCCACTGCTGATTAGCAATTTGATTAGTCTTTAATCAGATAAACCAACAGAGTTATCCTCTAACCACGAAGGATTTTCTCTATCTATGGCTATTCCCTGGAATAATTTATTCAAGAGGTTAGAAAAACAATGGAATTGAAAGAAAAGGCCCCAGGTGAGGCACAAGATCTAGATACACTTAAAAAAAGAACTGTGAAAACTTTGCATTTGTGCATAAAAGAACACATGAGGATGGAGAAGTACCTACCCCAAAGAAAATACTTTCACTTCAGGGAATTAGACAGGCACTTTAGGAGGGGCTGTGGTGTGTCCTTATAAAACGCTGTCTGATTAGTAAGTGACGGCTTGTTTTCAGACGCCCACAAAAGGCTTGGTATAGCTTTTTCCTCATCCTTGACATTGAATCAAGGAAGCACAGGCATCTTACTGACCTCAAAAAGAGAGCAAAATTTCAGTGCTGAACAAAGATTGCACTTTGTTGGAGGCTGGTAAACTGCCAAAAGACTACAGTCCCAAATTTTGATCTTAAAAGAGGAAGAGTCTGCACTTCAGAAAGGTGGGAAGGCACCCTCTTGATATTTTGGAAGAAAAGTATGTTGATTACCAAACCAAACCGTTTGCAAGGTGTTCTATTTTCAGCAATATTTATATTACCATTTTCAAATATGATTTTGTGTAGTATGAAGAGGAAAGTTAGATGTGAAGCTAGGAAGACAATGGCTAGGCAAAAAAGGCCATGCATATGCAATAGCCTGGGAAGTATATATGACTTCCTGGCTGTCTGGTTTCTAACACGTTGGTGGTTTGCTCATGGCTTTTATTTTTTTGCTGCACTGTAAATCTGCTAAACTCCTGTGTGTTGCAAAAGTTTAAGCGCCTATGAATTTGCACAATTTGGAATGGAATTTGCAATGCGTGGTGGGGGGTTGCATATATAAAAGGCAGAAGTTTATTTATGGAGACACATAACAATGCACGGTAGGTTACTGAGGTATGTGGGATGAACAACCGTAATAATAATGACATCATAAATTTCTAAATTGCTGTTAGGGAGTAAGGCTTGGGGAGACTGGTAGCAAAGGTACAAGCATTTTCCTGTAATTGCTCTATAGGCATGTAAGTCAGACTCTTTTCTTCTTTTCTTCTTTTTTTAATGTCCTTAGTGAGTAATCCCAGTTCATGCAAACTGGCTGTTCTTGTAGGTTACATTCCTGTTGCCTGTGCAACAAATTTGAAAAATGGTTTGTGTGTGTGTGCATGTACATACATATACACACATGCACAGTTTTATCTGCTATCATCTGGAAAAGCCTAAAAAGCCTTTTTTGTTTTGAGAAAATTGAATATGAGACTTGAAATGCACGCAGCTTCTATTGTCATTGCATAGACTTCCCTGTTTATAAAATGGGATTGTCAGAATTCAGGAAAGACTTGTGCTTCTTGATGCTGTGAATTAAACAAATTGAATCAAGGAAATGCTAGATTTCTTCAAGTACCTTGTGAATAAGAATTACTGGCAATAAATAGATCTGCATTTTGTAAGTCTCTCACCCATGCACCTACCCTCTCCGTACACCTTGAACATTCATCTCATGGCTCCCTCATTTCTCCTTTGTTTTCTTCTCTTTCCCTAGATCACTTTCTTTATTCTCTCTTCCAGTCTGCGCTCTGTGGCAGTGCTGTCTTCCCAGAAGGAGACCTCTCAGAGGGCAACTGCCTGTTCTGCTTATGATGGTGTTTGTTGAGGTGGATGGAGATGTAGATGAGCTGATAGTTCTACATCTGGAAAATATATGCAAGGCCACGATCAGTCCACACATCCCTCTCCACGAGCCAGCACCAGAAACGGCTCTATGAATCACATATTACTCAATAGCCTCTTAAGCATTAAAGAAGGCACAATCTCCTACCAGTTTCCAGGGAACTGTACTGAAGAGAGTTTTGTTGTACCCTGAAGGGTCAAGTGAGAAACAGTTTGTAAAATTATTTAGCATGCCAGGCCCTTAAGCTCTGTGCAGCTGACCTATATGTTCACATACTGGTATCCAATTTATCCTTGTCAATTGCCTGATGCTAAGACTAATTTCCCAGTTCACCATTTCTTCAAATCTACTAAATTTTTTATACTAAATATTTTAAATATCCAGAGTTTAGCACAATGTAGACCTTTTTCTTTCCATACTTAGTGTGTTTTAGAGCATTATCTGACTTCTGAGATGTCCAAAACGGATAGAGAGATTAAATGTAAGAAAAATCCAGTAAAAACTGATGAAAACAATTTCTACACACATAGATAACTCAGGGGGCTTCTGGCTGCTATAATATCCTTTTTCAATCAAAAACACAGCTTTTCTATATGTGGTAAACCACCAAGTGTGGCTAACCTTGACAGAGCATTGGAATATTAAGACAGGTTCTAAAGAGCATTCCTAAATTATTCAGAGACTGTGAAAAGGTGCAGTGAAATATTTTGTGCTTCAATTAAAGACACCCCAGTGCTATTCATTTCTTTCAGTGGATGCATTTTCTGCTAGTGCCATTTCTTGTGTCTCAAAACTGTGTTCTCGCATGATTCTCTAGTTTATACAGAACAAAGGCTTAGTCTCATTGCCTGTCACTGCACAGTCTCCTAATGACTCTTTGGAGGTCAGATTTGGCAGATAGATGTCCCTGGTGTATTGCTGCAGGGAGGCTCACAGGTCACAGCTGGGGTGCCAGGTTGGTGTGACCACAAGCACAGCTTGCACCTTGGAGGGCTGGGTACCGGGGTGCACAGCCAGCATGGGTGCACCTCCTCCAACCCCTGGGCTCTGCTTCCAGGTATCCTTGCCAGCCTGTGGGGCCAGCCTAGGCCATTGCCACCTCCAACACATCTTGACTTTGGCATATTTTATGTGCCTTTTTAAAATGTCCACAACTGTAGCCCTTGCGAGAGAAGGACCAAGAGGAACCTGGCTCTATACTAGTGACCATACAGTCAAGCTGTGGGTCTATCAGCCTGGCACTGGCGACGCTGAGTGGTCTCACTGCAAGTATGCGGGATGAACATCTGTAATAATAATGACATAATACATTTCTAAATTGCTATTAGGGAGTAAGGCTTGTGGAGGCTGTTAGCAAAGCTGTTTGCGTATAGCCCCTGAGCAGCACTCCTGTTCTCACTTTCAGCCTTCCACCTCTTTGCTGCTGTGGCTGATCCATGTCCCCCCGCGCAGTGAGACCTGTGCAGGTGGACTAGTGGTCCATGGGAGATAGCACTGGTGATGCTGACGTGGGAAGATCATGGAGTGCAAATAAGCACCAGTGTTAGACAAAGCTCCAACAGTGCTTCTTGGGCTAATGTCAAACCCCAGCAGAGATGTTAGGAAACAGAACAGAGGTCTAGAAACCATTTTTAAAAAGAGTCTGAAAAGTATCTGTGACATAGTGATTGCCATGACAAGTCAGTGTGTTATGTTGCTGTCTTCATGAGAACTAGCACATGACCCACAGAAGAGATAAATTTTCAGAATACTAAATATTTAGAGGCTTATAACAAACTATGGTAAAGCAACGAGAACTGTGAATATCCCTGTACCTACCTTGAAGACAGCTTCATTAGCCAGTAGGAGGCCAGCAAGCTAGATGAGTTAAGGTGAAAAAAGAAATAATGCTAATGGAATGGTAAGTTGTTTTCAAGCACATAATGAGTTCATATAGCAATACACAGGACAACATGTCCCTTTGCCATACATAAACATCCAAAGACCTTAATGAAATCTGCCATTTATAGTCTCAATTATTCTACTTCTTAGTTGTGCATAGGCACAGGTAATATCTAGTTAACTGAATTAGAACTTGTGAAAATTGGGTTTATCTCATTGGCATCTGAAGAGCTGCAGCATATGCTATTATTATCCCTGATACTATAAGCCCTGATCCCAGCCCCATATAATACCGAGAATTAGAGGAGATAGTTCTAGTTCCCAAAAGGATAGTAAGTTCTTACTAAGGATAGTAAGTTCTTACTTAGGTTACTTACTAAGGATAGTAAGAACTGTAATATGCATGCAGGGTGTTACTGTGAAACTGCCAGTGTGAATTCTGTATTTTTAAATTGAGATGGGAAGAAGGAAACAACAACTTAGCTGTAAAAAAAGAAACGAGGAAGGAAAGAGAGGGGATACAGGAGAAGAGAATATGAAGACATTGATGGAGAAAATGTGTTAGGGTTGACACGAGAAAACAGAAGGAATGGCTGGAGCTAGCAGCTAAGTAGAAAGACAAACAGCATTCAGATTAAATACTACAGAAAACAGCTTTGTATCATCATCAGTGTTGAAGGTCAAAGCTTCAAATGTTTCTGCAGCTGTTCTTGCCAATATAAGTCTCTGGCTGCCTCTATTCAAAATAAATCCCAGATACTATTTAAGTGTTAGCTGGCATATGCATTTCAAAATTTGAGGAATGCTAAGCTTTCTTCGGATATCATCTGCTGAAGTGATTTATCATGGAAGTGAGCTTTCAGTCACTCACCTGGTGGGAATATAATCTTATTTTTCTGTAGTAGTAATGGCAGAATGATTAAATAACAACTAGCTTAAAGCAATGTTTATGTTTCCTTATTACATTTCCCACATGTATTTTTATTTATTATTTCTATTACATTGTAGTGCTCTCCAAACAGGTGAAATACTTACAGAAATTCCAAAGACTCATTTTTCAAAGGGAGTAGGCAGTAACAAGCCTCTGTCCAACGAGCCTGCAGCTGGGGGTCTGACAGACATACAGCAACACATTGTGTCTATTAAAGTAAATCTCATTTAGCAAAAGTCTACACTGCAGTCACTTCTTCTCTTCTCTCAGTGCCTGTGCTAGATGTTTTAAAGCAAAATCATGTATGCATAAATGGGTTGTCATCTCCATAATACCTGTAGGACAGACAGACAGTACAGACTGAGATAGTCAAACCATGTGGCTGGAGAATCCCAGGCAGGAAGAAGCACTGGATATTGCTTGACATTCAGACAGTGTACCTTGGCCAGCTTCACAGACTGCAGTAATTCAGTGTCAAGCCTTGCGATGGAAATGCTACGTTGGAGTCATTGCACAGGACCATTGGTTTGTTGTGCCATGATCCTGTGGCCCAGCGATGATCTCCATGACCTTCCTTTCCTCTATCCTACCTACAGAAAAGGTCAGAAATGGAAAAGAAAGAGTATCATCTGCTTTGTATTTTTCTTCCTCATACTGTGGAATTCAGGACTCTTTCTTTCTTTCCTGCTCGAATCTATGGAAAACCTCCATGAGGCATTCCCGCAGCCTTGAGAAAGCCCAGCCACAAACAAAGTGTTACTCTGCCAGCGTTTTCAGCACCTCCCTTCAGTCCTCAGATGTCATCAGCAAATCTCAGCTGGGAACCAGACTTCCTGAAGGCAGCAGGCAGGCCCTGCAGGGCCACCAGGACTGTCAAAACTGCAGCAGGAGCGCCCATGTTTTAGAGATGCAACTTGAGGAAAGCTACGGGCATACTTACTGCACTCAGCTGAGAGCACCTCTCGAGTGTCCTGAGTGCAGGGGGAAACTATTTCATGTAGAGACTATTTCAACAAAGCCATTTTTAGCATGTCGTCATATTTGCTGTCTCACTGGAATCACAAAATTGCTGCAGTACCAGAGATCTGGGAGCCCTACTGTTGAGCTTTTCTTTGCTGACTGATACATAGGAAAAACTTCTTCACCTCACTGTGCTCTTCTCACTTTTTTCCAAACAACTGTGAAAACTTTACAGTTTCCAACCTTTCAGAGGGATCTTTTGTGAGTAATTTTGCTTCATTGCTGGGCAGAAGCAAGCACGAAAAAGAAAAGTCTTTCTAACAATCAGAAAGAGCTTTTCTAATAAAGCCATTCTCACAAGCCTGTGTGAGTTGTCAAGGTCTTATTTTTCTTACCTTGAGACAGGAGATGCATGCTGTTCAATTTAAACCAAGAGAAAAGTAATCAGCCACTCCTATAAATTCCTGTAAATAAATAATCAACTTCACAAATTTAATCTCAAAAAGTCAAATTCTTATCGCTTCATCCTCCTTCAGTTTTGCTCGATTACTAACCTTTACAGAGCAAAGCAAACAATTGGACTCCACTGCCCATAGCTCATTAGTTTCAAGCAAGGCCTAGTATGGCTGTGATTTATGTTCTGGACCTAGAGGTCGTAGCACTTCGTGTTCACCCTCCTATGGATTTATTCTTGGCTGCTGAGGCCATGTCCTAATGACCCCTGCTTTAGAGAGACTTTCTCGACTATCCGTTGTTGGTTGGTTCATTTTCTTTTCAATTGGTGGGTAGCTTCACTTTGTCTAAAGATGAAGAAATCCAGTTTATCACCTCCAATGCCATACAGTTTTTTCACATATAAGAATAAATACAAAATGGCTGCCCTAACAGAAAAGTAATATAGACTATCTTAATTACAGTGCAAATTGCTAGAAGATGCAGAAAGATTTTTCATTTTTTGTTCACTGGCAGATGCAGAACTTGAAAAACCATTCTGTTCGAGCAGAATGGTTTTTTTTCTTTTTTCTTTTTTTTTATTTTGATTGAGTAATAGATAAAATATTTCAGATCTTGATTATAAACCATCAGCTTTGACTATGATTGTCTCTGAAGTGCAGGACTTAGGAAAGCTCAGACACCCTTGCAACCTTTTAAAGAGACATTAGGTATCTCTAACTACAAATACTACTCTTCTGCTTTATTGCTCTTTGCTAAAGTGTGTGTGTTCATATTCAACTTACAACAGTCACTCTGGTATCATAATGGCAGATATGCTAACGGTCTAAATATAAGATTTGTAAAGCATAAATTAGATTCAGGCACGTAACTTTTTGCCTATGTGTTGTATGAAATCTCTGACCATGACATTTAGGAGCAGCAGAGAAAATGAGTTTCTTAAAATCCTGAAAAAAAGACCTATAAAACCTGAGGCTCCTCTTAGAAGACTGCTCTAGAAAATGAGCTATCAGTTTGCTTGCAGGTGATCCTGACAGCAGATCTGACAATATGTTTGTCTGGCTGTTGTGACATATATTAAGCTTCACTGCATCCCCCTAAAGGCTTAGCACATGGATGACTTCTAAATAAGGGAGGTACATTACGCTTTGACTACTTACCCCCGCAGCCTGCAGAGGCAAAGATGCAGAAGAAAGGCAGAGCTTTGAGAAGGAACTATCTGGTGAAAAGGGAGCCTTTAATCTGGAGTGGCTATTATTCAGCTATGGCTTTCTAATCAATAACTATGACGCTTTTCCTTACACATAATTATGTGATTAGGTTACTGTCATTTAAAAAGATAGATAAACTCCTCTGTACATAAAAGGCCATCTAAAAATATACACCTAATACTCCTAAATACTTCTTACACGTACAGAATAATTTTACAGGATATATTTCATAAGAGGTTGTAAAAATATTTTTCCAGCTCTTTCTCTGAAGTGGAGAACCTTGAAACTGAATCAGATTATTTTCTTACCCTATACTGAGGAAAGTAAAACATTTTTCCCTCTCACTGTATGAATGCAATTCAGGAATCTTGCTACTGTTTCTGCCTATTACTGGTACTAACTAGAACTTATGTAGTGCTCAAAACAAAGAGAGGCAAAGAAATTATTTTGCCAAAGCTATTGAGCAAGATCAGGAGGAGAATTTAGGTTTCCTGACTCACAGTGTCATGCTTACATTAAATCTCACTGCTTCTCGATAGCCTGTCACCTTTACATTTGTTGTACAAAATGTTGAGAGCTGATAAAATAACTACCATCTCATACTATGTTTAGAGAAAATTCACAAACGTTTTCTCTATTTTTTGAGACAGAAGCCTTGAAAGAGAGCACAGACATTAACCTGACTAACCCAGATCTGATTATGCCCATGACAGGGAAGTTTCTTTATCGGTCCTTTCTGCAATGCACCTCAATTGGGCTCTAACACCTCTTAACATACTCATGGAGTCCTCTCACTCAGGCGCCTTGTAGGTTTCAGCAGATTGTAAGCCATTCCCAAAATTGCTTCCAAATTCTTAAAACAGGCCTCGCATTTTGTTTTCTGTACAATAACAAGTGAAACAGTATTTAGTATTTCTGTAATTTCTGTAATTTCTATATGACTTTCGTCCTTAGGATAATTTATTTTTAAAAGAAACAAGTCCTCTACAAAGCATAGTGGGCAGCTGGCCAAAAATAACTATAAATGCTTTCTCAGCAGTGTGAAACATCTGAAATGAAAGACAGATGTGGTATAGTGCCCAGGAAAGGAAGGGAGTCTTGACATGATGGCTCCTGCAGAAATACAACGGACTGATATAAATCAATGGAGTAATGCAATGCATAGCTATAAAGTTTACAGGAAGGCAGGTTAAGCCACTGAGATATAGGGCTAGCTTAGAAACTTTGATGAAGACAGTTGCCACAAGCTAAGGTGGACACATCTAAGGTGGAAAGGACAAGGAAGTAATATCTGCATCAATACAACTCGAGCTGCAAAAGAATTTGTGGTTTACACTGCTGGCTTCAAGATCCAGAAAAGGGGCTAAATGCGAAATGTTGACGGAGAGTAGAGGCTAATAAAGGAAACATACAAGTTATATTTATGCGACCAAGATTTAGAGAATAGTTTAATTGAACGTTTAAAGTATCACTGCTGAATCACTGGTTTCAATGGGATGGTAAAACTTTTATTTGTTAAAGATTGAAAAATTGTCAAGTCCTGCTTTTGATTACTAGCATACTCATGAACTAACCAGGGGTGTCATTAGATTGCTGACTCTATAAATTACTTGTGAATAGAAGCAAGTGGTATATTACACCTGAGCTAGTCACTGTTACCAACTGTGAAATTTAGTTCCCCAGTTCATACCATCTCACCAAGTCAAACATGAAGTGTAATTAGAAATAAAAAAACAGGCTTTTATCATTCAGGCATTTGCCTGTTGAAAACATATACAATAATGGAGTTAATGGGCATTGCAGTCCTTTTATGTTTAAAAGTTTCATGTACTGACACTGGAAATGTTCTGTATATAAAAGGAACACCCAGAAAAATCTAATTTACTGCATCAAGAAATCTCCATCTTTCTCTTATTTTGTATTAGTGATTGGCTTATACAGAAAAGGTTCTTGGTTCACTGTTGCAGTGATAAGTTTTCTTGTTCAGTTTTGTCATTCTCATTTAAGCTTGCAGTACAGGAACTATAGCAAAATTCATATTAATACTTTCCTAAAACCACCCTCCCCCCCTTTCTTTTGGTAATAAAACACTTCATTGAATGTAAATTTCTGGGTCTGGATAACCTATGCTTTCTCATCTCAGTAGTTCATTTTTTCAATGGAAAGGAAAAACAATAATTATTTTGATGTTGACTCTACATAACTGACAAGAAATGCATTAAAGAATGGATGAAAACTAATCAGGCTTATACCTCTGAATAATCCTGGCTGAGAAAAGACTTCTTCATTAATTATACCTGGTCTTGCTTCCGTGAAGTTTTAATGAAAAGAAAAAGCTGGGTAAAAAAAAAAAAAACTATGAAGGCTTTTGTTAAATTCTTAATCTCTGTTATTTTCATATGATTTATGCTTCTGGCCTTAATAGGAGAGTCACTGATGATCTGAAAGCAAATATACAGCTGTGCCTACATTAGCAAGCAGGTTAGTTCAGCAAGAGTATAGCATTAGATCAAAGCAGTTGATGCTGGAGCCCCAATATTATATGCAATTTGTACATTTTACTTTAGGCTACATTTATACTGCAGAATTGAATGTCCTCACCATGCATGTGGTTTGAAACTGTCCTGAGCCCACATCACTGGTTAAAGTCCGCTAGGGTCCATAGCACATTAGATCTGCACCCGAATCAGGGATTCCTGTTAAATTTCATCTGAAAACAATCCATTTCTCATGTGCCAAAATTGCTCTGGCAAATGGTCCAAAATGCTAATGCAGACACAGTCTGTGCCAGCCAACAGTAGGTTTACTTTTTTCCTAGCTTTCTGCAAGTATCATGTTAACTGGAAAACTTCACAAGCTTCTAATTTAAATTTACAAAACCAAAGATATTTCAAATGATGTTCTTTTCTGAATACATCTCGAACTAGCAGTATTATGCGTAGATATTCTATGCATAAATCATAGACCAAAATCATATTGCCTCAATATCATAACTGAAGGGTGGATTTATTTAGTACATAACACATAGTCAAGGGTTCGGTATTAGCAATCAGTGCAACAGAGCTCCAGAAATTCACTTTAAATGCACATAGAGCAAGTTATTTATGGAGTGGCTGAGTGAACTGTGAATGCGTTGTGAGACTGCATATTGTCATTTTCCACAGAAGTTATTTGGTTCTTGATATTATAGCAATCTAAATATTTTCAGTATTGTGCTGACTTTTTGTTGTTGTTGTTCAAATAGTGTTTTTTCTCTAACATCTCTAAAAAGATTTAGCAGACTAGATTAAGTGGTGACATACCTACATCTATTAATATATCCCTAAATTATCCAGGTCTGGAATCATCCGTATCAACCTTTTAAATCTATGTCGTGTATGTTTGTGCCTTTAAACATGTATTCCTTCATTAAAAGCCGAGATATGCATTTTTACAAAAACAGCACAGATATTTGCTATGTAACTAAAGAGCCATTTTCTATTTTATGTGAAAAGCAATTAGATACACTGCAAGGTCTTGTGTTGCATCAGTTCTCATTTAAATAAACAGGAGTTACAGGCATTCAGCATTTCACAGAATCAAGGCAACCCTTTTAGAAAGTGCTTCCCTTAATGGTTTATGGAGTCCCTAGTTTCGCACTATGGAGTCTATTTTTTTGCCATATTTAAATCAAACACGTGTAAGAATCTGCAGGTGTTACGCTATCCCTTATTTTGTAAGTCAAGCTCTTTCTGTACATCCTGAAGGATGTCATAAAGCCTGCTGTTTTGTATTAGCTTTGTATTTCCATTTTAAGTGTTTATTTAAAACAAAACACAAACACTAATCTAACGACCAGCTAAATGCCCCCAGTGATAGGAATTGTTTATCAAATTAAAACATAGTTCACCTCTGTTAGGACATGCTATACATTCCAGAAAATTAGTGTTCATTTGTGAAATACCAGCAGAGTTTACGGTATAGGAGGCGTCCATGTTGCCTGTAAGATGTAGCCATCGAACTGGGACACAAAATGCATGTGCACAGCAAGGGTTATTTTTAATAGCTAAAGCTGGCTTGTCAAATCAAGACACTTTTGCGGGCTTTCATTCTAGAGTATAGCTTTTTCTATATGCTGGCAACTGTAACCAATAAATCTAAACATATGTTTACTCTACATGCTCTACCACAGTGTTTTTAGGAGAACACATGAGTTCTAACCGCTGTATGAATAGGCAATAAACCAGGACCATTTTGGAAACAAATCATTTTTCCTTTTCTTCCAAAATACTACATGCTGTCAAGATAGATGAAGAAATAGGGGATCAATATATGGTATTAATCTCTTCAGAATTACAATTATACACAGTCTTTTAAGCACATGTCTACAGATAGTGAATTATTGTATTTGAAGTCAAACTGCAGATTAAACTTGGAGAATGCAGAGGGCGGCAGCCAAAGAGAGGGAGAGAAATGAATCTGTATAAGGGGGAGGGGAGTGACATTTTGATTTGACACATTAGCGTCTTTATATTACTGTTCTGCCAGTGAAGAGCCTCTCTGGAGGTGTATGAAAAATTTTGCACTTAAAACTAAACTGGCAAAATAATCTGCTTTGCTCTGTAGATTAATGTTAGGAAATTTTCATTTGCTTGTCTAGGGCAATTCTGATTTTCTCTGCATACATTTAAAACATCTTTTCATTTTTCCCGTCTTCCCCAGGTTTGGGTTCATAAGATGTGCTAGTCACTATGGGAGGGAGAAAAACAGTCACAGCTTTGTACCTCATTTTTTCTCTAATTGAAGTACCTTCCACACTTGTCACAATCTCAGAACAGAAGGCACGGGGAGGTAGAGGAGCCTTCAGGTGGCAAGCAGGCACATGAAAATAAAATAAATCAAGGTTCCAAAGACACAAGTGAGAATGAGCTATTATTTAAAAGACTTATTTTCTCATGGCTCTATTTCTATCCAGACCCAGACTCACCTTCTCCCAGTCTATACATCTACTTATCATTATCTTGACAATGTTTTCATTATACTTTACGCCTTTTCTTGGGTCCTTCCCTGTCATAATTCGCTCTTTCATTGCTCTTCAAATCCCATGTCTCAACATCCTCTCTTTCACTGGGCACTGGTTCCTGCCCTAGAATATTTTATGATTATCCATTGAACTCTAGACCCAGGTCCCTTTAGTGATATTCTTATTACTTCAGAGATCAAATTTAGAATTAATCTTCCTTCCACTCCCCCCTTGCTCAGTTTCCCAGTTGTGGTTGCACTTGTGATGGCAAGGGTTGGTTGCCCTCCAGTCAGACAGTGAAAAAGGCAAAAAAATAAAGGTCTGTCTTAACTCTCTGAATTCTCATGACTTTCCCACTCCCACACTTGAACATATGAATTTAGGAATCCAGAAGAGAAGCTGAAAACAAAAGCAAATAGTACAGAAATTATTTTCTGGATGAAGAAACACCAGTCTGTTTGCACAATTAGTTACTGCTGTGAAGAATATAAGACCAAACTACAGGCAGATTTATTACTTTAAAGACAAGAGCAAGCCAACACAAGGTTAAATCCCTTTCATCTCTTTGCTTCTCTTTTCTTAGAATTAGCCACCATAATTCTATACAAGGGTTATGTTCTTAATTTGCTTTTGTAGAATACAAGTCAGAACGTCTTTAATCTTGATAAATTCTCAACCTTGATGACTTGTAGCAGCAATGAATTCCATAGTCTATTGAAACATAGTCTAAGCAGATATTTCCACCTATCAATTTATAGTCTGCCATCTCTCCTTTTCCTTGCATTTGCATCCTTCCTCCCTGAAGCAGGAGGAAAATTAATCTGAAATTGTTTAAAGTATATGAGGAATCTAATTTTTTTTCCCTACTGTTTATTTTCTATGCTCCAGCATTACTGAACCTAACAACGGCCTCTGTGGGCTCAGCATCTGGTCTCTCTGAAGTTCCTCACAGTCTTCTCTGCTCTTCTGTAACCTACATAACTTCTGCAAGTTATGGGGTGGGATTTTGAGGCACTCTGTGTTTTCCCACAGCAAAATCCGACAGTTTAATTCTAAACTTTCTCTTCTGTCCCTTAGAAAAATTTGATCCCCAGTAATGCTTTAATTCACAAATATTTACTTTCCTTACTAATTTCCTGTGCAGGACCTTGTCAAAGGACTGAATAAACTGTCTGCTATCTATTACTTTGGCGACACTCACTGAATTTTAGCACATCAGCGAGACTCTTCAGAAAACTCTGCAGGCTAGGCTTTATCACATCCTGGTCTTTCAGGTGTTTACTGTTTTACTTTCCTGATACAGATGCAATGTTTATTCATCTGTAACTTCTTGGATCACTTCTGAAGCCTTTTTAATTAGAGACATAAAATTTGTCACCCTCTAAGTTACTGATATAGTAGGCATTTTTAATTAAAGCCTGTGCACTTTGTTAGCTGCTCTGTCCCCTCAAAGTTAAGCTTCTTCTGCATTCTGTGGTGTCTATCATTTAGTCTTGTTGACTTGAAGCTTTTCAATTATCAGTTTCTTTCAGCATCTTATGATAACTCAATCGTTAAGAGCTCCTCATCATTATTGACAGGCAAAGCAAGCCCGACACAGAAAATGCTACTCTACAGCAGAGACTGATGCAAAGAAACAGCTGTGTTAGAACTATCTGCATCTTCTTTAATTGCTCTTTTTATCTCCAAGGACCTATGCCCAACTGAACCAGCAACTGTGAATTCGCAGTTTCACACATGTCCATATACTGAAATCAGGCCTAAAATGCCCATTCACCTTGAGTCTTTTCTCTAGTGATGCCCACATAACGTATATATTTGTCAGGATAGTCCTCTCTTAACCTCTTGAGACTGTAAGTTTTTAACCTCAGTGCAAGGACTTCTCCCGTGGTTTTCCTTGTTCCTCCCAACTGAACCACAAAATTAGCAGTGATGCATGAATTGCCACAATCTTCGATGCATTCTTTGAGAAAAACTATACATATTTAACTAGACTGTGATTGCTCTCATATGTTATGTTATAGACATAATAGAGAAATATGTCATGAATATAAAAATAGTTTTAAAGATATTTCAGGGAAAGAGAAAACATATTGGTAATACTATGCATGACAAAAAATGTTAATCTTTATTGAATTAAAATTCTGCCATGCATAAATAAATAATTTTTTTTTTTTCGTGAGAGAAAGACAGAATTTTCTAGTCTCATTGATGTAACTTAACAGCTGTCCAAAGGGGAACTGAGCTCTCAAAAAAAAAAAAAAAAAAAAAAAAAAAAAAAAAATCCCAATGACAGAGTTTGAAATTCCAGACCCTAAATACAGAGTCTGATTTCTAATTTTAAGACGAAGAGCTCCCACTAAACTCTTCCCAGAAGACAAGCAGAATTGGCCTACTGCTAATATCTACAGGAAAGGAAAAGGCCTATTAGTACATTGTCTAGTAATGTGCAGCAGAAACTCTTGATGGAGTATCACCATCTGTGTCTATACCTAAAATGGAGCTTACTTTTGAAGCTGTGATTTAAATTATTCTTTTACCGATTAAAGTACCAGAGTACCAAAGCGATGACAAGCTTTTCTCTGTCATCTTCTTAAAATTATGACAGACTCTTTTTCATTTTTTCCCTATCCTCTCTCTAGAAGTTCGTAAGACGTAAATTTTCAAAGTAGTGACATTAATGGGACTCATGCAGTTAAATCCCTGTGCATCACTGAAAATTTACTTGCTAGTGTACTAATGAAAATTTAGGTCCCTGAATATTTATGATCCTCTATGGGATATCATAAATGTAGCTCTTATTTAAATAAATAGGTGGGAAATCTGCCATATATGCATAGTTTGCTGGCATTCATGTAATTGCAATCAAACTGTGCTGTCCAATAATATCAGAATAATTTCCGTTGTTCCATTAATTTGTTGTTTGACATCCCCCACCCTTGATAATTGCAGATTTTCATCTGGATTTCACTTCCGGGGTTTAGTTTCCCACTTAGAAGGACTGCAAGATAAAGACCAAGAGTGTGGGGAAGGAAAGCATTTTACTTGGAAAGGTGTATTTGAAATGCGAAAGCTGTTAGTTTTGCTGAAAGCTGTTAATTTTCCTGGAAGCTGCATAGCTACTATCTTTGGTTGGCTTTGAAAATGTCCTACTTGCTGGCAGGGGACCTCTTGGATGGGTGTTGAGGGTGGGAAGGGAGGGACAGGGATGGGTGGTGTGAGACTGTGGTTGAAGATTTTTTTAACCCTAGAATATGGTACCGACAGCTACAAAGCTGTGATTATTTCTGGACCTACATAATGTTCATAGCTCTAGATGGGCCCTAATATATGCTGAGTCCCCAGCAGGACTATTACAGTGTCTTCCTGATGCTGAGTATTGATCAAACACTATGAGAAAAGAAAGGTCAGATTCACTCCGACGTGAATTATCCACACTGTCCTCTGCTGCCCCTTATATATGCTACATCTTTGCAAACAACCTCAGGCTCTTGCCTTGTGGTATTTGTGTGCTGGGACAGGGGCCCTGCCTCATTCATACATGAGAGAGGAAAATGCTCAGAGGGCTGGTTTCTGGGATTATGTCCCCAACACTCCTCAACAGGAGATTGTTAGTCTGTGTCTCAGGTACCTGCTCTTTCTTCTCTGCAGTTCTCAAAGCACAATGAGAAGTTTGTCTCTTTTGCTAAACCAATTCCTGCTGCCCTAGAAATTGCAAGTCAGGGTATTCTACGTCAATGTCATCATGTAGGTAGTTAAAAATTGCCATGTCTTCTTGTTGACCTAATTAGAGATTTATTGCTTTTGTGTCTGAAAGACTTTTAGAGCAATCTAGTCCTTGGAGAATGAAATGTTTTCATCAAATGATACCAAATGAATAGTGGCACCAAAATAAAGTCACGACAGAGCATTTGTTCATCTAAGGATTCAGTGGAGGAGGGACCATGAGTATAGCCAGCTATGACAGCTTGAATTGTGCCAGTAGCAGAGTTTAAGTCTTCATTGTCTTTATCTTTTGAGAACATAATTAGATCTACCTATTAAAATGATATCTAATAAAATCAAGGTTTTCATACTAATTATATAAAAGAATGAAGAAGCAGCATGTGACTAAGCAACATCGATTTCTGTCTTGTTACTGAATGACTTATCTCCCTGGAAAATTGTAGTTTTAACAATGCTTAAATTCACTACTACTGATAAAGAAAGGACGAGAGTAAGTTTAAAAAAGGGGGGAGGGGAGGAGAGAGAAACAGAATCTTGGGAGCACAGTTGGTAACTTCTCACTTAAGAAATTCAGCTAAGAGATGCTTATTTTTTAAATTATCAGAGAACTATTTCTTTTCTAGAAAGAAAACTAAATCAAGACCACAACCCTTGATCCGTTCCATTGATGTTTGTCCAATTTATAGAGCTCCAGTGTAGAATAGTCCTTGTTCTTTTAAAGGCTACATATCTCTTTCTCAAGATATGCTTGTGTGTATGTGTATTTGATTTTATCCAAAGTGTGTTTTCTTCTCATTTTTGTTAAAAAGTGGCATAATTCAGGTATCTTTTACTGCCTCAAGATTGTTGAAGAAGTTTGTTTTTCAAAAGTATAGTAGTTCTTGTAATCGTTTCCTGTTTTCCCTTTAGGAACCTGAAAGCATAGTAATGCGGTTTCATGCTTTGCTTTAGAGATCCAACATATATTATCTGTTAGCAAAAAGGGAACAAATGTTTTTTGTATGTGTGCTTGTGAGAAAAAGGTAAACAGAAAGAAAAAACTCTCATATGCTTTGCAGTTCCTTGGCACAAAAGCAAAAATGGCAAAAAATAGGAGCATTGTTGCTATGCGTCTCATGGTCCTTGCTCATGTCCCCATGGTAACTAGCAGAAGTCATTCACATTCTGCAGAAGCATCAGGGAGATGCATGCGTGCAGCAGTTCAGAGGGCCAGGTGGTCCAAAGGAGACGGTAAATATGGCCAGTTTTGAAAGGACTCTAAAAGGTCACCCTCAGGAAGTTAATAGAATTCCTATTAATATGTAAATCACGTTAAAACAACATTTTTATTTTATGGACAGTTTGAACCTGCAGTAAGGGACAAAGCTCTGGAAGTTTGTGGTTGCTATAACATACAACTCATGACAGAGGTCCTTAAATGCTATCAGTAAGTAAAACTCCTCTGAAAGCAGAGATGCTGATTTTTTTCAACTTCAGGATTGGTCCTCATTTTTACTGCACAAAAAAACTGTATTAAAAAGTTTAATGTTTTAGTTCACTATTACATACCTGTTCTCTTCCTCCTCAAAATCTCCTCTCTGTCTTAAAGATTTACAAGTTTTATAAATACATTTACTTATAAGGGGCCTGCTTTCATCGGAAATGTCACTGGTCACTTCTATCTGTATGTGCAATGGCATCACTTAACATTTCTTAACTTAGAAAAAAATCCTGATGAAACACAAGGAAAATGAAACAAAGCAAATAAGAAAAAAGTACTAAGATGAAAATAACAATTCTGCATGTTGAGTAATTCTGACGTACATTCCACATGCTTTATATGCAGTAGCTTAGATGAGTCCTGAGAAAAGACTGAATGTTTTGTATATTCTTTAATTCTTCTTTCTCTTCTCTTGACTACTCTCAATGTTCAAACTCCAGTTTATTTCCTCTTCAAGGTATTCAGTTCCAAATTCCTATTTGCCTTTAATGATGTTTCTCTTAGAAAATCCCACAGGAGTCTCTATCTCTGCTAGTTTTAAAAGGGTAAATTTTTGAATGTAGCATGCTCCAGAGTTTTTCAGTCAATATTCACTGTGGACTATCTGTTAGCATTGAATTATTGGGTTTTTTTGAGAGTGTATGTATGTGTGTATGTATATAATTATGTATGTGTGTATACATTTACCTCACATACTTGTATGTACAGCTTTGTATGCACGTGCACCCCCAAGGCTGGGCAATGCTCTATTTCTGCCAGTGGCATGAAAATGTGAGGGTACAAGGCAGTGTGGGGGTTCCTCTAGGGTGGGAAATTGTCCTGTTGTCAGCCTCCACCCGCTGCCAGAGCCTGAGGATGATGAAGGAGGAAAGGGCCATCTGACTCCCCACCTGGCCTGGGACTCTGCAGCCTTTTCCAGAGCTCCCAGGTACTGCAGGAGGCTGGAGTGTACTTTGGCCATGCTTAATTCATGCTTGTATATCATACCAGGATACACGTAAAGTAAGTCTGCAGATGTGTTTCTAGCTCAAGACACATGCTAGGCCACACCGTGCCGTCCCCAACCAACGCTGTCGGGAGCTGTGTTCATGCACTCATCTGCCTTAGCCCTGGCACTTGCAAGCTACTTGAGGGGTGCAAGGTGTGGTTTTACTGACACATCACTTCAGACCTCGCTCCGTCTCCAGCGAGTGGCAACAAGCGTGGTGACTACGCTGTTGATTCATCGCAGGTGACCATGTGAATTACCATCATAGAGAACCGTCTCGGTAAAAGTAACTCAGACGCGAAAGGGACAAAGCCGCTGCCGCAGTGCTTTCATACGAGGAATTAACCTATACTCTCAGAGCCCAGAAATACCTATCTATTTGCCTAATAAAGCCTGAGGCCACATGCACGTAACTCAAGATATGACTGTATGACAAATACAGCAAACACAGCAGTTCTTTTCAATATAGTAATATTTGATCATCTGAAATATTCATATAATAGGGATTAAGAAAGAGAGAAATAATTTTTGTAGCCTTTCACAGGATTAACCATGCCTTAGCATACTGAGCTACCTGAATTCTGCAAAGCAAACTTATTATTCAGGCCCACTTCTCTGGCTTTTAAGTTTGCTGCAAAAACCAAGTTCACTGAACTGTACGTAGAAACTTTGCAGAACTGGGCTGTATCCTGAGCTGCCTTCTTGCAGAGTTTGGAATTTTGATTTGAAGTGTTTGTCCGTCGGGTTTCACACCTGAATTTGTACTCTATGAGAACAGCTCAACTTAGGTGAATTTTAGTGCCTTACCTGCCTGTAGTTGATTTGTCTATGAACTATCAAATGAAGCACATTGTTCTGTACAGTCATGTGGAATATTTGCACAACAATAACATTATTAAAATAACGCATTTGATTTATGACCCTACATTTCTGATTTTGCATGTATTGGAGTGAAGAAAGAAAATAATGCATTTTTAATTAATCAAAACCTCCTAAATTATTGCAGTTACATTTCTACATTTTATATAATACTTTCAATAAAAACATTTATTTCTGCTACCTGTAATTTGTTGACAGTTAAGGCATTCTTAGTATGTACTTGAAGTAGACTAAAAATCACTGTAAGCTAAAAGAAATGATCACGGACCAGAAAATAAGGGTTCCGGTGCCGTACATATTTTGGCGTGTGTCCTTGGACAAGAAACACATCTCCGTTTTCCTACCTATCATGTAAGAGAAATAGAGCTCGCCTTGCAGAGATACTATGAGATTTCATTAGCTAATGTTTACACAGCGCTTTGAACTAATGAAGCATTACAGTGCAAAGCATTACTTTCAGCCACGGTACTTCAAGGATGTAGAAAGGATCAAATATCCTTTTCACTTACACACACTGAAGAGGAGGCCTGATTTTGTTTTGAAGTTCTAACATCCTTTTGGCTTTTTATTTCACTTCAAGGTTGCTTCTTACCTTTTATTGACTACTTACTTTAAATTCCTTTTTCTGTGTCCTCTTCTTTGTTATAAAAATTGATTTGAGGTATGCGTGCAGCTGCTTAATCGGATGCTTGGAAGAAGAAGTAATGCATCCTAAAAAAGAAGATTCCTTATTTCAAGAATATTGCATACTGCAAGAATATCCATGCCCACCATTCAGTTTCTATTGCTAGAAGGGCATATGCTTGGTCAGCATTATCTTGCCTCTACTATGGCACAGTACAGTAAAATTGAAAGGATTTATATATTAGGTAACGTACAGTGTTATGTAGGCAGCCTTATATCATTTACTGCTTATAACAAGTAAATCAGTGTTTCCTATAAAAAGGAGCCCGCAAATGTGACTTGTATGCCATTTGTTTTCAAAGTGTGTATTTTCATTTGCTTTTTTTTTTCTTTTTGAAAGCAAATAACAAAATTTATGAGAAGTAGAGGGTTTTTTTTATTTCCCAAATGATCTTCCACTCTCATCAAAGAGTGCGTTCTAGCAGCAGTAGTTTCTGTAAGATGAAAGGATAAAGTTTGACCACATGCCACAGTGCCAGCATAGTGAATTATACTTGCTGCAAGAATAAGATTTGATTTTGTTGTTTTTAATTATTTCTATTTCCTCAAAGGTTGCTATTGAACCATTAAAAAAATTGAAACCTTGTGGCACAACTTTGTTTGCTGATGGTACAGGGTTACTTTGTGCAGATATTTTCAGAGGTTTGAATCATGACTAAAACAAGTTTGATGTATAGCATAAAGTCCACGGCATCATGAGCTTTTTTTCCAAATCAGTCATGAATAATTTGCGGTTTAAGCAAATTTCCAAACATTTAGCTTAATTAATCATTCCCTCAGTCCTAAGACTGAATTTTCAATAATAATTTCTCCATTTTCTGTCTTATTGCACTTCTCCCTATTTCTCAACATCTTCCCATGAAGACAAATTACTTGATACCAATACTGCTACTATGGTATTTGTGACCTGGCACTATTTCAAGAAATGCTGAGGACAGATGACACATGATGCATTTCAAACCAGTACATATACCCACTAAAAGGAAAGAGATACAAACTCCCATGGCTGAAAAGGCAGAGGAATCGTGGGATCTCTGGAAGTAATTACAATGGTCTGGAAGAAAATATGGGGCCAGAAAATGTAAGGACAACTCTTATGGAGGTACAGGATGCTGGAGGGCTGAAATGAAACAACAAAAATCAGATCATCAAGACACACAAAGCCAGCAAAAGCACAGGTTTTCTTTTATCTCTTTCTAAATAAGGAGCTGTGAGTGCAAGGAACATCGGCAGCCATGCCACTGAATGCTTTCTGGGCAGAGGCAGAGTTGCTCAGAGCAACAAGAGCAACACAGCTGACGTACTCCAGCAACTGTCTTTTTCCTGGAGTGAGGGCAGCAGCCACACTTTTAACCACACCGATTTAGTTATACAGAACTTCCCTGAGGGGAAAAGGCTGCTGTAAGAAGTCCAGCCTGGGATTAAAAAGTTTCTTCTGCAACAAGAAGGAAAACACATCTGTGTTACTTCAGAGAAAGTTTGGACTATTATGTAGAACCAACTGTACCTGTATTTCTCCTGCCCCAGTGATATATTTGATAACAGTGTTTAAGATTGAAATCTCTGTCACTTCCTGCAAAATACGCGCAATTTCAATTTCTAGGAAACATTTCTTATCTTTGCTGTGGCACTTTAATTATTTAAGTAGAAAGCAGTGCCAGGACTTTGGGAGGTCTTCAGTAGAACAGCCATGCCTACTGAGGAGAGGAATAAGTGCTAAAGACACATTTTTAAAGTATCCTCTAAGGTTAGAGTTGGGCATTAATAGATGGGTTTCCTCTATTGTCTGCATTGTTTTGACAGTTCCTGAAACAACAGGTGGTTCTGCATGCCTACATGTTATTTTTATGTTGGTAAGCTTATTCTGCTACAGTGCTTCTTACTGCAGAACATGGAGTTCACATTTGCTCCTTCGGCTATGTGTAGCAGAACCAATTTGGCAGTGAAATAACTAAAGAGAATACTTATTCTCATTTCATATGAGGTGTGACTCCGAAACTCCATCCCCTTAAATGTTCACAATAAACTCATGGAAGATTTACTTTGGAAACGTGAAAGGCAGCAGGAGAAAGAAAGAGGAACATTCTCATACATCTCACCATATTTATGTGTGATATGCCAGGAAATAGCACTGAGCTTTACAACTGTTTCAAATATTCTGCTGTATTCAGGTGTCTAATGCTCTTGAAAATCTATTTCAGAAAATAAAAACGTGAGACAGGGCAGTCTTGGACTTCTTGAAGAGGTGGTAAACGTGATCTTTGGAATCTTTTTTCTTTGTCATGTTTGACTGGGCCTTTGGCTTGCCTGGATATGAAGACAAGGAAGTCCTTTCCCAAAAATAAAAGCAGGAAGTAATCCTTAGTCTTCCCAGAGAAGTAAGTCTTCACAAACAGAAGGTAAGTTTTGTAACTTAACAGATGCAACTTTAATAGATGGTTGAAGAAAAGCACAAAACAAACCCATTTGTATCATCTGCAGTTTCTTGGCTTTAAAAGCTATGCACAGGAGACTAAGCCATGTACAAGAGTACAGGAGATTTCCCATTCATAATCAGAGGCTTCTAGTCTCAGCTGCAGAACAGTTTTATCAGCACTGCAGATTCAACACTTTCTTTCAATACTTAAAATTGCAAATATTAGTCCTGTGCATTTTGATTATCAAGGTCACTAAGAGATATCTTGAAGGCCCTATTTAATTGAATTCTGCCTTTAAGAGATGTCTTACAGAGCCAGGATGTATTTCTCTTCATCTTATCTTTTTTCCTTCCCTCCTTGGTTAGGGCACTACTTCGTCTGTGGATTTGGGGACAGGAAACTAAGCTGACCAGTGGTTTACATCTGTACAGCTGCCTGCTTTCATCAGCTATTCAAAGTTATATTCTTATGACTATAATTTATGAGGTATTTCAAATGAAGTGATATTTTTTCTTTTACAGAAAAATGTTTCTAAATCAACACTTGGCTAAGTCAGCTTCACATCATCCTATCAATCAATATCACAACGCATATGTGTAGAAACCCAGTGACTGATAATCTGTAAAATTACAATCCATTCTTACCAATATTAAAGTTATTTTTGTTAGGTATATTTGATTAAATTTATTATTATGAACCCTTGGAAGGAAGTGTGGGGTAACTGTTAAGTTACCACTGTGGAATTCACTCTTCCGTGTAATACTTTTCCATTGGTATATTAACTATATTTAGTGCCTTGCTGATCCTTGTATGCTTTTCTTTTGTTCACACAATAAAATAAACATATTGTTAATGAAAACTTTTCAGAATCCTTAATGGCAATGACTTACTACAGTATTTTTCATTGCCATTATCTACATGACTGACTGCTTTTGTAAAGGAACAAATAAAAGTTACCAACTTGTGCTGGGAAATGATTGTAAGCATCAGGTTCAGACACAATGCAATGGGGAAGGTCTTCCAAAAGAAGCAATTTCTCATTTCAAGAAATGAGACGCTTTTGAAAAGGTATTTTAAGCATATTAGGTGTGTAAGAAGTACGTTCTTGAAAATGTTAAAACAAGTTCAAATATATTGCAGATATTAACGAGGCACAATTCAACAAGAAAAATGAGGGAAATCTATAACCCACTTTTCAAATATTTCTGTGAATTATGTAAAGTATTAAGACCTGTTAATTAAAGATTAGGTTGCCATATGTTTGACCGTAAGTTTTCTTCCCTTAAAAAATAAAATAAAAATTTTGGATCCCTAACAAGTTTCTAATGGTAAATTTAAAATCACAAAAAAATCAATTTGCTTTTCTCCTTGGTATCCTTTCAAAGCCTTTAAAATTAGTTCAGAGGTCCCAAAAGTTTTCTGTCAGGAGGTTGAAAACCAACAGATAATCTTTCTAAATTAAATTTTAGTCTGATATTTAACCACCAGAGGCTCGTACTAGAAGTGCATGACTTCTTATATGTTTGACAAATTTATCATTGACAAAAAAAGAAAAATGCTATAGGTGAGCAACCAAACAATGCTAACAGCAAAGAATAAACATACTGAATTTAAAGAACTAATGAATCACTTGTCCTGTGTATTCAGCAAATTCTCATGAATAACAAATATTGATTCATGGATGATCTGCCAACCAAAAAAAGAGAGATACATAATGCATATTTTTAATACTAAAAAGCTTAGACTCCTAAGTCTCAGTACTGCACAGCAGTGTTCACTTTTGGTATCTCTCTTCCAGCAAATTTAATTCTAACTGTTCTGAAGCTTCTCAGTATTCCTGCTGCCATGGCTTCCAGGATTCAGTGGGCCAATTCTGCCTTTTAAATCGATAATAGGTATGATTTTATCTGAAGTAAAAAGTGATTTACATATTTTGTATATTTTGGGAAAAAAGTGAAGTTTTGCAAGTCTCTTAAAACAAAGTTATTTGATTCTGTAGTTTAATCATTCCATACAGTTATGGAAGATTTAAACAATTCCCAGGGGCAACTTACTTATTTTTGGCTTCATATATTTATACTAGACAATATTAGATTTACTGTTTATCTCTTTTAGTAAAGCAAAGTAATTTGGTTACATCTTTGACATCTAGCAACTACACACAGAGTATATTGATGTGAAGGAGGAAAGACAAATCTATTGACACAGAAGTTAAATGAGGCTGTAAGCAGTTCAGGTGGTGTTCAACCCTGTTTATTTTTCTATGCAACTGATTGGCTTCAACAAAGATGTAGTACAGGGAAGAATCATAGAATCATAGAATCGTTTAGGTTGGAAGGGACCTTTAAGATCATCGAGTCCAACCATTAACCTAACACTGCTACAATCACCACTAAACCTTGTCCCTAAGCACCGCATCTACCCGTCTTCTAAATACCTCCAGGGATGGCAATTCTACCACTCCCCTGGGCAGCCTGTTCCAATGTTTGATAATTGAGGTTTTCCTTTTTTTTTTTTTCCTCTCCAATTACATTTTTAATTCAGTTTTGCATAATATATGGCAAGCTTATTACATGGAGAATACATTGTCCAAGCTGACACAAGGAAGAGTTCTGGGTCGTGCCTCCCTATAGCATTCTCAAAGCAGCTAACCAGAAACAGAATAGCTATGTTTGGAAATAGCTATGCAGTACGTAGCTACACTATGTACTGAAGCCTAAAATGAAATTTAATTTTATGTTTCTTAGCACAACAGTTTCCTTATGTCTATTAATGTAGCAGTTCCACTTACAGGGGTTTTTCCAAAGTTTTCATCTTGTTAACAATTCCTATCCACATTAATCTGCAGATATCCACCAAAGAAGCAGTGAGCATCTGGGAACTCCTGGCTTTAAATCTTTTTCTTTCTGTTTAACGTCTGCACTGTTTCAGGGACTGTAATAGTGCACTGAGCTTTGGATCAGTTTAAGAAAAAGATGCTTCAGTCTGTCTTTTGCGCTAAGGAGGTGGTAAATGCTCTTTTACAGAATGTGGACAAGTATCTGTTTGTTAATGGTCAAACAGGTATCTGCTTGTTAACGGTCAGTGCAAGAGGCAGGATAAGGGAATGGGGGACAGTTCCTGTCACCTGAAGCAAGGAGGAGTCTGCACACATTGCAGCGTTGTGGGGGGTGTGGGCTGAACCCCTCCGTCAGCCTCCCTCCCCAGGGCAACCCAAGCTGAGCTCCCAGAGCAGGAGGTGGCCTCTCGCCTTCCAGTGTGGATTCCACCGCAGCTGGTATTAGAGTACAGCGCTCATCCTAAAATATGCAATTTATCCCCAAAAGACATAGATGTTCAAAGAGACGGGTCATCTCTAGATACAATGCTACCTCTTGGTTCTCCCCTTCCAATCTTTTATTTTTCCCCCCCTATAGTAAGCATATTGCATACTCTGCCCAGGAATCAGGTACAATCCATGAGTAAATAAGAGCTGTGAACACCGAATAATTCCAGAAAATAAATTATACGTTTGGCATCACAGAAAGGAAGATACAAGCCAGCTAGACCCGAGGCAACAACTCTCCACACAGATGTACCCACACTTTCCAGGTGTAACTTTGTGTATCGTATGCCAAGTAACTGGTCCACCAGCTCTGCCAGATGGCACAGCCTGGATCCAAGAGGAGATGCATTGCTTCAAGTAGGAAAGACATCATGACTGACAAGGAAGAAACACTTCAGAAACACTGAGAAGGAAGGCTACAAATTAATGTAGCTACAAATTAATGTAAGGTAAACTGTGTAGTCCCTCAGAACTAATTTGGAGACAGAGGGAAGCCTAGGAAGAAAAATAAAATTACATAGTTAATTAGTTTTATTTTAAAAAGAAAAGCTATCTACACTCTCAGCAGATGGAAAGGCAACTATTCCCTTATTCACCTGGATTTCATATCAATTATACCTGACCTTAATAATAACATATTTATAGTAGTTTTGGTCTGTGCTCATTTGGTTTCAAATATCTTGTACCAAATTGCCGTGATAGATTAGTTCGCCCTTTGAGCTTCTAATTTTCATTTTAATGGCTATGTAAGATATCATGAAAAACAAATACGGCATTGCAAGTTGCTGGGAAAGACTTCCAAAGGAATTTGTCAGCATAATTTCAAGTTTGTTATGTATATGATCCTGAGTTCTGAGGAAAACAAAGCAACTGACATTTAGGATTTTGTAATTGGCTTTCATAGATTAATTTTATGTATCTTTTGGTTCTGATGTATACAGCAATTGACATTGATTCTAACAAGACCATGGCTACTTATTAAAATCTGAGGAAATTTTCCAAACATTCGTAGTTAAAATAACAATGTCTTCATTACAGTGGCCTTCCCTCCTTTCTAGGTGTGCATTTTTGTGTTCCTGTTAGGAAGCACCATGCTTTACCTTTAACAATCACTCTCCGAGGAACATTTTCTTATCTGTGTGTTCTGGCCTGTTCCTGAGCAAGAGAAAAAGAAGCCGACTTTAAAAATGCGCATGAAATCAACGATGAAAGAAATGAACGACATAAAAAAATGCCATTTAATTCTATTGTGTAGATTCCTTATTTCCCAATATGACAGCTTTTTAGTAGCACAAGGGTTCACAATAGCAGCTTCCCAGATACTTTTGCGGAAGCGTAAGTTTATCTAGCTCACATCAGCTATGTTGCTGGGATTTTTGCCTAAGAGTTAAGAATGGCACAGATTTTTTTATTAGATGAAAATTGGTGCATAAATAAAAAGCTTGCATGACTTGGTTTAAAATAACTGTTTTCATTTATACTGCATTTTATTCACAATTTACTCAATTTATTTTGTCTTTCCAATGGAATAATTTCTCACTAAAAGGAGGGGAAAAAAAGTGAAGTGAATTTCATTATTGTACCAAAGAAGCATTTCATGAATATATTCAATCTGTGCTAATGGATTTTAACACATTTTTACTATTCTGCAATGAACTGCTCATAAAGTTTTTAATTACCAAAGCAGTATCCAAAAATATACTGCAGAGAGGTGCAGTGTTGTAGCAAAGATTTTTTCCTTTCTGCTTTTAATCTTGGCTCACTAATGCATCTACAGGTATCTGTGTTTAAATAATATAATATCTAATTCTATAAATATATGTAATTCAGCTAAATTGCTGTTCCCAAAACAAGTTGCTCACGTTATTTTTCAGTTTAAGAAATTAAGAAATAACACACTGTTAATATATCGCTGATCTTCATCAGTCAGTGCTGTGGGGTATGGGGTATAGTCAGAGATACACACAGTGTACCTACTTGAGGTTAAATAATATCTGTGGAGTACAAGGATAAATTCCTTCACCCTTCCCCTGGTGGTGTGCAGTCTGCCCCATAGTGGACTCTGCATTGCACTGTATGACACAGGTCATTCACTGAAGTTTATGAGTAATGGGGCATTTATCAAAAAGTATTTTCTGTTGATATCATGCAGGCTTCTAGCCATGTCTCTTCCAAAGGAAGCGGTAGTATTCCCATCCCCTTTATCCCTGAATACCCGAAGTAAAATATGCACCAAAGGATTTTAAATCCAAGAGGATTTAAAGCAATATCCTCTACCAGTTATGATAAACTCATAAGATGGATCTTGCCCTTATCCAAGGAGCTCTCCCATATGTCCTGTTGGTACCTTTAAACCATCACGCAGACTCAGGCTCTCACCAGACGGTGCTGGATCAGTTCTGCTGTCTCCTTCCCCAGTCCTCATTCAGGAAGGCCCCACATCCCTTTTGCTCCTTGTGTGGAACTTTGTTTCTGTCGTGGGATTACACTTGGATCATTCCCTGCCTGTGGCCAGCAGGCTTGTTTGTGTTGGGGCTGGTGGGAAGTGAAATTGTACCTTCCTGGTAAGCTGACACGCTTTATTATCCCTGAATAGAGGTTGCTCGCAGACTGATTAAGGCACAGAGTGCACATGAGGTGATGTGGACTGATTTCCTCTCTATCACAGACTATTACAGTTCATCCACTTTCTTCTCCGTTAAATCTAATTACTTGCATTTGATAAAGCACTTCTTACAAAAAAAAAAAGAAAAAGGTATTATATATTAATCTAAACACATCAAGAGACCAAGAACTACTCTTTTAAGTGAAACCTTCATGAGCCTCTAGAAAGATAATGCCAGCTGATGGGCTCAGAGATAACCCAGATAGAATCAAGCTAATGTTATTTTAGCTCTTTAGTTAGCTAATGTGTCCTCCACACCTTTGACAATTTACTTGTTCCATCTGGAATAATATTTACTAATCTGAGAATGAAAATCAGGGATCCAGCTTCCGGGGAAATGTGGATCTCGATTTAATGCATATGAATATGATACCATACATGTTTGGACCTACAACACAGACCTCCCCACCTCAGTGTAAAGCAGCAAATGTAGGAAAGCTCTTCCACAGCCAGTAGCAGAGTGGATGCCGAAGAAGGAAGGAGACTCCTTGGAAAAACAACAGCACCTTGAGAGAAAAGGCAGATGAGCTTCTTGCTCCCTAGGGGGAGGACGGAATTGTTTTCTCATTGTATAAGACTCAATTTTTAGCCGATTCTCCAAAACAGATGCTTATCTATGAAGAAATTGAGACACAGCACTGATGTCTGTCTTTTCTCCAGCATCTGCAATGAGTCACATGCAGTTTGGCACTCTCAGCTTGAAGCAGAGATGCAGCAACTTGAAGGTTATCCCAAAGCAGTACACTCAATATTGCGGTTCTATATATGAGGAAAAAATGCCTTCAGGTTCTTCTGTTTCAACAAAATATAGAAACTGCTTTCTTGGTGTGATGACAGAAGTCTCCAACACCCAAAAACTGAAAATGCAGCTAGGTGCAGTTTTTGAGTTTAAGATGATAATAACCCAGAGATGATTTAGGAACGTGTATGTATGTGAATAAAACATCAACAGCATACTTTGCTTGTATGGTGTGACTCTTTTTTAATTGTTATTGCTGATCTCACTTTTAGAAGTTCATGATTACTTGTGCAAGTCAACGTGCAGGACCAGGCTCTGCATCCTCTGACGAAAGAGTGCCAGTAACTGCCAGCTGCATTTGATGCCCAGGAAAGGGCAGGGTTTACCTTTGTTCACAGTAGCAGAGTGGGGCTTATTTGCTTGCATGGCTGGGACGTTTTTTCTTCCTGTCTTTAAAATGTAAGTGACACTGCTGAACACACCCTGTGCGCGGCTGACTCAGTGCTGTGGCAGTGGCAGGCATGCAGCACACAGAGCTTGCTGGCAGGGAGGTGCCACGCGACCGTATGGAGGCGGCTCATACCCAGCGTGTTGGGGCTGCAGCTGAAGTCAGATGCCATGCGTGCATCTGGGGTCAGATGGCAGCTCTACTGAGCCCCAGGATACAGGGAGCCACTGCATTAGACACTGAGGAGCG
Source organism: Fratercula arctica (assembly GCA_947846985.1). Lineage (NCBI taxonomy): Eukaryota > Metazoa > Chordata > Aves > Charadriiformes > Alcidae > Fratercula > Fratercula arctica. The sequence goes on along the minus strand of CANTUZ010000001.1, from coordinate 90,746,777 downwards.
AGGAGTGGCCGAAGGCTACCTCTGCCCTCGTCAGCCATGCACAGGGACAGAAGGTGGCTGCATTGCTGGACTGCAGGGACGTGAAGTACTGGTGCGGGGTTTAGGGACCGTGAGACAGCAACCAGGTTGTCAATGTTAAATTCTTACCTTTCCAGAAGAGAACCCCCGAGGAAGCTTGGAAGCAGGAATTCCCCAAAGGGAAGACTGAAAATACTGACCCAACCTTTCCTACTACAAGATGCACCAATGGTTTTTGCAAGTTTTATGCTTGCAGCACCTGACCAGTGACTGGATCACAACAGTAATGATGCTGCTAGTCTTTAGGAGGTTAAATGAGAAATATGAGAGCCAGCTGAAACAGCAAAAGGTCAAAACTGAGCTAACGATAATCATCTAAATGGGAATTTAAATGGAGCTCTGATGTTAATGCTCCTACACTTTTAATAAGTGTCATAGGATTTCTAATTACCACAGTAACCAGGAGCTCCACTTGTTCTTTTACAATGATAATGGCTATAGTGGAACAGTTCCTATTTGCACTATGCCAAGGCAGATGCTCAAAAGTTAATCACGAGGGTAAAGTGCCTCAATACCTAAGTCCTCTGTTGTGGTCTACTCTTCAAATACGGCAAAGTTCAATTTTGTCAGTTTCTTTAATCACAGCTTAAAGGCAAAACTCCTCTAGTGTGTATTCATTTTGTATTAAAAAATATACCCAACTTGTATTGATTTTAACTTTTGTTCAATGACATCACATTAGGAAACTTCATGATTTCATTAGTTTTGATATGATCTTGTACTACAGGGTTGATCTGAAACATATAAGCATTTAGGTCACTATGACCTAAACAGCAAATTAGAAGGAGGGTACTTTTCCTTAAGGTTTTGTTGTTGTCTCTGTTGTTGCTTGGGTTCTTTTAGGTCTGCCATTGCTGAGGTCTGACTTAGCAAAGAATTGTACTGCTCTGGGTTTCCATGGGAGATGGGAAGCTCCACAGAGCAACATTTTGGTACAATAAGAATGGGCAGCCCGAGTACAATGCAAGTAACAATAATCCATGGTTTTAAAGATGATGGCTCATTCCCAAAAGGTTTGATTTTGGGGCAATGTTACCATTATGAGAGAGATTGCTTCTGTTGCTAATTACAGAATTGTCTACAGTCTAACATTTTGGCTATATGTAAATTTGTCTAAATGCAGTTTTTGTTTACCTTTACTGAATCTTTGTCGTGCTAGCTGTTTCCAATATTCTCTAATTTCATGCTGTTAATGTTTTTATGTAAGCTTTGCTATTTTGGGAGTATGAAAGTGGTGCAGTTCTGGCTCTGTAATTAAGGGGCTTCAGTGACCTCTTTTCTCTCAGCTGCTGCTCATCTATTGAGAAAGGAAGGACACAAGCCATAGACAATACAGAACAAAGCTTCTATTTATCAAAACCACCAGTCCTCAGGGTTATTTGAATGATAAAGCTACAGTCTATCTACAAAGCATGATGCATCTGAAGGAGAATCTGTGGAGCTTTCAATGGTCCCAGAGTCTCCCTCTTGATAAATTATAGTGAGAGTTGCAAATATAATTTGGCAGCTCATCTTCCTTGCGCTTCCAAGTGAATAAGGTGCCCATTACAGAAGAATGTGGGAAACAATGAAAAATGTGGTGCCGATACTGTTGACATAATATGGTGTGTAATGCCTGTGAGTCAGCACTTCTGCTGAAATGGGTTTATTTACATACATTTGCCAACATTGAGCTCGTTTGCCATGTAGACCAGGTAAACCTGAATTCCACTATAACAAACATCCGTGAGTGAGTGCGAACTCCTCATTGATCTGCTTTACATGATTAATCAATATCTCTCTGTTACTGCAGATGCACTTCTCTGCAACTCATGGCTTTGCCATTTTATTTTCCAGAATATCTAAAGTAGTCTGAAAGACAAAAGTGGCTAAATTTGTGGAAATTTTCATTTAAGAAAGGAGAATCATGAAAGTGGTCAGTACCTCTGATGTATAGTTTTTGCCTAAAATTCAAAATGTCATTTCCTAAAGTATATATTCTATGTAATACATTACGAATTAGACTATGCTATATTTTATACATGCAGTGAGCCAAATTCAGAGCTCTGTTTAGTTTACAGCAAATATAGATTTGGCCTGCATTAATTTCTCAGTATTCTAAAGACATCTAACATTGTTAAGAAAGCTCTGAGGAACAAAATAAAAATATCATTAAGCTGCTGCAAAAATCTGTGATGTGCCTGCACCTGGTATAAAAGAAAATAGAGTAAGAAAATATATAAAGAAGGGCTAAAGAGATGGAGCAAGGGGCAACTTACTAGTTAAGAGCTCTACAATTTGGAGAAATTATGGTATGAGGGAGATACGAGGGAGAGTCATAAAAAAGTGGCTAACTATGAGAAAACAGCTAGGCAGTTCTTGCATATTTAACATGAACTGGTTTTATAATACTGAAACTGGAGAAGCAAACTGAATTAAATTGGAGATCCACCAAAGACAAAAGAAATTTTTTACACGGTGCATAAGTAAACTGTGGAACACCTTGTTCTGTATGTCTTGAATGTCAGGAAGATTTGCATACCAAAAGCCTTTGAAAAAAATCTCAGAAGAGAGGTGATCATCAACACAAAGAACCACAGTTGGCTCAGCCACAACCTGCAAGCTGGGACAGCACGCTATGGAAGGTATGTTTGCCCTGTTCTGTATTCCTCCTGGACCAGCTGCTCTTACTAGCCACTGTTGGGGACATGGTACTGGACTAGATGGCCCACCCATCCTTGTGTTTAGAGACCATTTTTCAGATAAATTTTATTATACAAATCTGGACAAGGAATGGAACAGGTAAAAGTGATTCTAATTCAAAATGAGTTGTGCACCATTAGGTTTCTGCAGCCAGTTAGCATATGCCCAGGACTGGGTTTCAGTGTGTTTACAGTATGATAAGGTAAGTATTCAAGGGAAAGTAGATGGTAGGACTGATAGCAAGGATTCAATGAGGACTCAGGCCCTATTACCCGTGTCTTTTGAACTTTTCTGGTTTTGATCAGAAAACCTCTACAAAGTCTTTATAAATTGCAAAAGACTGCAAAAATTAGATAGCAGATACATAAATTGGACAGCGTATGATAAAAACACATAAAAAGAGAAGAGTAGGCAAGATCTGATTAAAAAATCCAACAATCACCTTATTGAGTTTGAGGGGGAAAAACAATGAAAATTCTGAAGGGGAACACAAAAGTTGAATTGGTGTCAAAGTATTTGTCAGTATTTAGTGTAGAAATAGAAAGACTATAAATGAATTCAGTTGTATTGAGTGCACCCTCAGCAAGTTTGCCAATGACACCAAGCTGCGTGGGGCGGCTGACACCCTGGAGGGAAGGGATGCCACCCAGAGGGACCTTGGCAGGCTGGAGAGGTGGGCCCATGCCAACCTCATGAAGTTTAACAAGATCAAGTGCAGGGTCCTCCATCTGGGTTGGGGCAATCCCAAGCACTGATATAGGCTGGGCAGTGACTGACTTGAGAGCAGCCCTGAAGAAAAGGACTTGGGGGTGCTGGTAGATGGGAGGCTCAACATGAGCCATCAGTGTGCACTAGCAGCCCAGAAAGCCAATCGTATCCTGGGCTGCATCAAGAGAAGTGTGGCCAGCATGTCGAAGGAGGTGATTCTCCCCCTCTACTCCACTCTCATGAGACCCCACCTGGAATACTGCATCCAGTTCTGGAGCCCCTACTACAAGAGAAATATAGACATGCTGGAACGTGTCCAGAGAAGAGCCACAAGGATGATCAGAGGGCTGGAGCACCTCTCCTATGGAGACAGACTGAGAGAGTTGGGGTTGTTTAGTCTGGAGAAAAGAAGGCTCCGAGGAGGCTTTATAGTGACCTACCAGTATCTTAGGGAAGCCTACAAGAAAGCTGATGAGGGACTTTTTAGGATGTCGGGTAATGGTAGGACTAGAGGGAATGGATTAAAACTAGAGATGGGTCGATTCAGACTGGATGTTAGGAAGAAGTTCTTCACCATGAGGGTGGTGAGACACTGGACCAGGTTGCCCAGAGAGGTGGTGGAAGCTCCATCCCTGGAAGTTTTTAAGGCCAGGCTGGACGGGGCTGTGAGCAACCTGATCTAGTGCGAGGCCCATGGCAGGGGGGTTGGAACTAGATGGTCTTTAAGGTCCCTTCCAACCCTGACAATTCTATGAATTAAAACCTAAGATAATGCTTTCCAATTAATAGCTTATCAGTTTGCAGGAGGTGAAACTGAGGAATAGGTAGAAGAAGAAAGCTGATTAGGATACACGCATGCATGTGCACACAGACACACACAGAAATCAGGGAGAGAATAAGGCAGTAAGTTCAGCAGAATGTAACATGGGTTAAAAAATTGCCTGCTACCTAGTAAAATATAGACTTAGAAAAAAGATTATTATAATGAGGATTTCAAATACATGTGCCTTTAATTAATCCCAGTTTATATTTAAATACAAATAGTGCTTTCTGTTGGTACTAAGCCCTTAAGAAAATCAGTCCATGGTATCCTAAGTGCAAGCTGAAAAGCCTGATTTCAGGCCCTTTGGTCGTTGTTGTTATGGGATGTTATTTTGCTTTGTTTCCAGCTGCTCTTCTAGTTTCTTTTATAAAAGTAAGATATAGTTATATTTTATTACTTCAGGTTATCTTTTTAGGTCTATCTTTTAATATAATCTGCAATATTTATTAATCTAGCACTTATCTATCTCCTAAATGATTAATAAAAAGATATTGTACTCCTGTTGTTAACTTGGACCACGAGTCTCTTTTTTAGCTATTAGCAGCTGTGAAATCAGTGAGTCACCAAACGTTTTCAGTGAGGGAACTTTGCAACAGCCAACTTGACTTGTCAGTGAAGAGTAATTTGAGATGATCAAGTGAAGATCATGTCTAATAACCCTATAATAAGATACTTACACAATGGCTGTAATGACTCTAGAGAGGGCATTAAGAATCATTGAGGAAATTACATGTGTTTTTAAAGTTTGTAATTTTAATTATCTTGTTCTGTAATAGACTGCAATGTCTGCAAACCAGCCATCATGTACTTTCCATTATTAGAAAGTATATGGAACATTTTGGTAACTGCAAATCTGGTTTTATTTATTTTAGTATTGAAAAATGAAAAAAAAAATATGAAAAAGAGAATAAATGGAGGTATAATGTTTAGACTAACACTATTTTCTTAACTAACACCCTTGTGAATGAACACAGTAAATTTGAACAGTACGTGTTTTCACCATCTGTGCTCCAATAATGATAGCAGGCATCGAGGGAGAATAGGGTACTAAAGTCTAGCAGGAAACATCAGTTTGTTGCTTTTAGCATGAGCTGAATTTTCAGCTTTTAGGTGCCTTGGTCTGAATTTATGCTCCATTCTTAATTAAATTGTCTTGCTGACATGACTCTGAAACCTAGCTTTCTGTGCCTCAGCCTTAATTTCTCCACGCTTGATTGATAATGAATGTGCTTTACCATCATATATTGTTTGGGTCTTGTGAAAGACAAACCAAATTACTGCGGACTGCTACAGTCTGATTGGACAGATGAGCTACATAGACTGTAAAGAAATTTGCAGTTAGCATCACCAACTATTATGTCATACCAGATTTTTATTCCTTTATAAAGAAGATTTTCATTAACTCTCCTTTTAACCAACCAACATCTATCTAAAATTAATGGTAGTTAACTAAGTAGTGAAAAAATCATCTACAATTATTCAACAGTGGAGAAAAATGGCAGTAAACAGCATGAAATTATACTTCAAAAATTAGAAACAGAATTTAATTTAATTTTGTGTGCAAGTAATTACTTTTCAGTTCTTGCCATTCTGCAGTTGAGTTTCATTTTTGTTGCTGCTGATACCAAAGAACAAGAAAAGAGCAGGCTGCTCCAGATGCCATTCCAGCATTTTGCAAAAGGTGGAGCAACAGAAGTGCAGGGAGAGCTAAATGCTATCCTTTTGTCAGTGGAGGGAGAAGAAGTGATGCATAAGGAAAAACTATGAGAAGGTAGACTGAAATGCAAGTGCAGCATGCATCCTTCAAGACAGGTAGGTTTGTTACTTAAAAAATATTTGTCCAGCACATGGCAGGTCAGGAATTACAGATTTCAGATATGTTGTAGAGCTTCTAATGAGTGGATACAAGGATCTGGTTAATGGATGTGCCTAAACAGCAACATTTATCCTTATTATATTTTCTTACTATTTTCAGCAGAGTATGCTGACATTTTTGTCATTGTCATATCCAAAATATGCTGTAACATGGAAGTGATTTGTCATTTTCTCCAGCCATCATGGCTTAGTCCAAAAAGTTACACTGTTAAAGCCAACCTTTAATATCTTGATGACTCCAAAATACCAAAAAAAACCCCAAAACAAAACAAAAACAAAACAAAACAAAACAAAACAAAACAAACAAAGAAACAAACAAACAAAAAAAATCCAACAAGCCACCAACTGAAAAGAACTTTAAAAATTGTGCAGTTGGGAAATTCAAAGTATTTTTTCAATATAATTAATATCTTACAAACAGTTTTATCAAAAGAACATGATGCTGCAGTTGCTTTACTAATACATGCTGTATTATTTAAAAGAAAAATGTAAATTATGAGCATTCTAATGGCAAAGTATTCTTTGTGTATATATGTCTGAAAGAAGACTGTCCATCAAACTTTAATTCTGCTCCTTTATGATTACCTCAATATTATAATATAACCTTTAGTTTTATGATTGCACACTATTTATTGCTGTACGTAATATTTACATGTAGACAGTGTGAATAAAATTTCTACAGTAGCATACATTCCAGCATTTCCTTATTTTTTAGTTTATGCCTTTGCAATAGCAATCGTTTCCTTTGGACTAACTTGAGCGTGTGTGTGTATGTGCATGACTTACTAAGTCTGGTAAAAAGAAGGAAACAAAAACTCCATTGTGACATTTTCTTGTCAACCACACAGGTCACCTGCAAATGTGAAGCCCATACCATCCAAGCTAATCAGATAATAGCTTTCAGAATTTTTCATTCCTTATGTGGAACAGAACTGTATAAGCAACAGTGCTTGTGGTTTTCTCAGCTATTTGTTATCAGGAGAGATGAGAAGGGCTTGGAGGTTGGCTTTGGGCAAGGATGGACGGGCATCCCAGTCACCGCTGATTTCTGCCTTGCATTTGCCCAGCTCAGTATATTCTCATTTGGATTCCTAATCCAGGCCCATTTTCACTTTTGGATTCCTAATCCAGGCCCATTTTCTTTGCCCATCCATGTCTAAACTCTACTCCTCTAACATCTCAGCACAATTATGTGGCTTCGTTCACCTCACTCACTTAAAGCAATCTACCTTACAACCCCATGACCTCAGGGTATTTGAGCCTTTAGCTCAGCTCCTATAGCCTTAGCTGGAAATGCAGATCCTGCTGCTGGTAGCATTCATCTACACCATTTTATTTCATACATGTATAAGAAGCAGATATTGCTGAAGGACAATAAGTCCAAACATGGAGTTACTCCATGGGACACACATAAAAGGCAACACACAGAAGTACCAAGATGTGGGTGATGTTGCTACCGCTGCTACCAGGCATTCCTTTGTCCTACCTTGAAGGGTACTATGAATGTTCAAAACACTGTGGTTGGGAAACCTCTGCTTAGATTAACCCTATGGCTGATGATGAATCTGTCTATGTTTGCTGGAGATGTGCTAGAATAGAAGCTCTTTTCTTCTTAACAGAGAATTGCCTAGGACATTTTATGGTGTTGTCCTGGATTGAAACATGGCCTCTGATGTTTCTTCATTTCATCTATTTTATAGCAAGGAAGAACAGAGTCAGTGCAGTTGGGACTGCTTCTCACAGGCCAGCCTGTGCTATGACTCACCAGACTAGGAAATGACAATATTTCTTCCAACAAAAGTGTTGATGATGGCATAACTGTCTAGGTGAGTAAGAAAGGAAAAAAAAAAAAACAAAAACAAAAACACAACGAACCAACCAACAAGCAAAACCCCGTGCTTAAACAAAATGTTGCTACATTATGCCTAGAAAGAGTGGGGCAGCAATAAAGCAGTTGGAGAAAGAGAGGCTCTGCTCAGTGCCCTGGCCTGCTCTCTGAGCTTGGAAAAATTATCATCTTTGCTGCTTTTGTTATCTATTTAAGTGAGAAAGTATTTAAGCTGTTCTACGTGCCTTGCTTTTAGCACAAAGCCTGTCACAACAGAAGAATGAATTTAGAAGGGGCCCTCTAGAAATGAAGAGGTAGAATAAATGTCATCAGAGTCTAGTAAATTCTGCTTTATAGCAGCAAGTTTCTTCACAGCTTTCAGACATTGCTTCCTTTGCCCCCTGCAGTCATAACTAGTTTTCTTCTTTTGCAGCCTCCTAGCTGCTCAGGCAATTCTTAGTGTCATAGACCACCTCCTAAAGGCTGGTGATAAACAGGAACCACAGTTTTCTTGATAATTCTCACATTCCTTTTCTAAAGAAGTTACTGTAATTGCTCAGGCATGTTCCAGTACTGTATTCAGTTTGAAGTAACTAGTGTTTCATGAAACACATTTAAAACACATCCTATGTTTTTAGTATAATTAGGGTTTGCAGTCATGTAAGCTTTGAGAGTTGTCCTTTTTTAAAAAATAGTAGAATTTGGCTACTGATGAGTATCATCCTTTTTTCTTTAAAGAGCTTCAAATGTGTCTTTCACTTCAGACTTCACTATAACTTAAGCCTGTAGACTATAATGTAAGCTTCTACACTGCTTTCAGTTTTGTTTTTATTGTAAGTCTTGGAAAAAACAGTCAAGAGTAGCGTTATTTTTGCACACTGGGATGCTGAGCAAGCCAAGATTAAACTGTTTAAGAGGAGTAAGTCTTTCAAACTGTTATCAGAATAATGAAAGAGGATTTAGAAAAAAATTGTTCCTGTCACTAAGTTAAGAAAAAAAATGTCCTCCACATAGTTTCTAAATGATCTTGTAGCTGCTGCTAATTTCCCTCTTAGCTGCGAAGTCCATCATTGTTGAAGTGGGGAAGAAGACTGCAACAGACAGTGTTTAACCAGAGCAAATGAAAACACAGATTCGATGGTAGTTATGCACATATAACAAGTAGACAGGAAATTGTCAGAGAATGATGGTATAAATTATTTTTCTGAATCTTCTGAAAGTATAAGTCATGTGAATAACTACATATTCTCTATGTGGAGCGAATTTTAAAATAACCCTCTCTCGACTATAAAATTTTAAATGTTGCCTCTAATTGAAAATGTTCTCTTTGACTACAGATTATGCCCCCAGTATCAATACAGGATGAGCTTTCCTATGTGCCTCAGGAATTCAGAGAATAAACAGTGCTAACAAGTGACAAATGTGCTGACACTAGCAGCCCAGTCAGCACCTTAACTGCGGCTACTGCCCTTCTGTCAACAAGCTCTCACTGTGATACCTCTGCCTTATTTCCTATGACTGGCCTTTCCCAAGGTGAAAGGGCTCTTCACAGCATTTCTAAATAGAGATGAATGATTCCAAATGGAGGTTCCTACCTTGCAAGAACGGGAACAACCCTCTTCAAAACGCGAAGTTTCTCCAAAAGTAAGCTTGGAAGCAACCATGCATCTTTTGGACATGGCTATGACACTATTTATAAAATGACGAAAGCAGAGCTACCTTTCTTCACGAGATGGGGTAAGAAATTTTGTATAAAACCCTACTAGTGACTATCAGGGAGGAAGTCATGAGCAGCTCTTGTTATCATTAGTCAAGGATAACTTTTTTTTTAAAGGTTGTAAGGTCTGGTTCTGTTTTTTTAATTATTGCTTTAAAGAGTGCTATAAAGAATAAAAACAATTTGGCAAGATCAAAGAATCCCAGATGCTACTATTGTAAAAAGCACAGACAACTGATCAAAGAGTACCCCAATGAATTAAAATACCGATTAGAGGCAAAATGGGAACAAGAAAGAAATACTCTCCTATTTTATTGTTGGCTTTTAGTTTAGTTTAGATAGAGAAATTACAGAAACTGATACAAGAACATCACAAAAGCTGCTACATTCTGTCCATAAAAGCTAATTGAAAACAGTAAGATTTTGTTGTGTTTAACCCCAACAGCAGAGGTGTGAATTCTGTAATGAAGCATTTGCTAACATTTTTCATTTGACATAAAATTCCATAATATAAGCAATAATGTCACCTAACTTGAAGTGGTTTTAATTACTGAATGTGACTATCCTGAATTTAATTCTAATCTAAAAAAATTAAGTACACAGGAAAAATTATATAGGAGTGTAAAGTTTAATTGAAAATCGTAAAAATATAACTTAATTTAAAATGTAGTGTAAGGCTGTTATTTTCTTATCTAAAAAATGAACAGTTCTATTCTTTAAATAATTGAAATTTGCAATGTCATGATAGTCAGAGATTTGAATAAAGGTTTGCTTAGAGTTTTCCATTAGTAATATTTTGTCGTAGAAAATCCGATTTATGACAATTAAAAAATATGTTGAAGAATTCAGTTTTACTGATCAAAAGAAACTGTATCAGAAAAATAAGAGCAAGTTTATATCTCATTAATAACAAAAAATCCTCCAACGACTGATGTAAAGGCAGTCACTCACCATGAGCAGACCGATGCTGAACCAGCCTCTGAGCAACAGCTACCTTGGAAAAAACTCCCTCCCACCAGAGAAAGCCTTGATGCTGTGCAAGCACTGTTCAGCAATAACTAAAACATTGGTGTGTTGTCAATGCTGGTTTGGTCACAGATCTAAAACATAGCACCATACAGGCTGCTATGAAGAAAATTAACTCCATCTCAACCAGACCCAGTACAATCTCCACCCCTTCCATTCCATACCATGCTTACATCCTACAATATTCAATGAATTCTCATCAACCACCACTGCCCCCTTCCCTGTCCTTTGACATATACACAGATAATTTTCCCTCAGTCTGCTGACCATCCCCATTCAAATGTCCATTTAGTTCATTTAGTCCATGGCTTGGGCTCCACCTGTTGCAATAACTATTCAGAACAGGAGGTACGGTGTGTTGGGTTGAATTGCTGGGTTTCAAAACCAGCTCAGGTTGGATCACTGCTGCACTTGCCTGGTTCCTTATGAGGTTCACCGTCCATTGTTTTGGATAGCTCCTGCTGTGGTATTTTTGACATACAATTATGGCATCATACAACTATGACATCATGCAACACAAATCATGGGCTATTTTCACCCAAGGATAAATATCCTTGAGGTATACCTCAGCTTTCCCCAACCTTCTGCATTACACACCAAGTGCACCCAAGTTCCTGAGTAAAAGCAATTCCATTAGTTTGCCTTTTTTTTTTTTTTTTTTTCTTTCTTCTGAGGAAGTAGTAACCCAGTCTTTCCCACACAGTTCCAACCATCTGGAACCAAGGACTCTTGGTTGTTGTGGTACTGCTGCTGGTGTACCCGTAGCAACCCCACAGCAGAAGGATCCTCTGAGATGTCAGGCAAGATAGACCACTGTTTAATCTACACCCACAGCAGCTACACCAAAAGCCCACCAGTACCCTTTTGGGTCTTTGGAGTACCTTCTTCTGAGGTAGTCTATGCCAAAGATATATGGAGCTTCTTGGCCAGTCAAAATAGGATACTTTTGCCACACATTCCCTATTAGGCTCAACTCAGCCTCAAACACAGGCAACTCAGCAGGATCCCAATGGATCCCTCTGTTACTCCAAAAATCCAGATGTGTTCTGCCGCCTTTTACCCTCATGGCATAAGGATGCGCTGGTGCATTGCGCTGGTGCACTGGTGTCCACCAGAGCCTTATAACATGTGGGTCTGATGTGCCATCGAGTTCATACAGTCCGATAAACCTGGTTGTTCCTTTCCTCCACTTGGTTGGAGGCAGGACCCTTCTTTTCCTGTCAGAGCATTCATTACCTGACTCCCATAATTGCAAACCAGAAGTCACTTCACCAGCCCACTTGAGGGTGCTGATCAGAGGGTCAGGAAGCAGGGGCCAGGATCCAGCTCAGTGCAAGAAGTTGTGTCTCTTTGGCAAAAGCAAGGCATTCTTTTGTCAAATGCTGTGTCACTTCAACAGGATTGCACACTTGTTCAGGTGTGAAGTACCACTGTTGGAGGTGAAAATTGTTCTAGGTACCCTGCCAAATTCTCCCAAGCACCTTGCCATTCATGACTCAACTGACTGTGTGGCATTCCCAACCAATTGGTTAACCTTACAAAAAGCCAAAATCAGATTCACGACACATACCAATAGGAGCATTCTGGGATGTTCAAGAAACTGAATAGCCATTGTAACATGGCAGAAAACATCTACACCAGAGAAGCAGAAGGGGGAGATGCCATTCTTCATTTCCCCACAAAATGGCTCCTGGAGGAAAAGAGGAGGAAAGTGTAATTGTTAATTGTCTCCACGAGATGGTTCTCAGAGTACTGGGACAACAGCAATGCAGGATCCAAATACCAGATTAGGCTCAAGGCCAGTGCTTTTATCGTAGCTCTCCCAGGCAAAACAAAACAAAGTGATAAACAGCATAGGAAGCTGCAGAAGCCATTAAAAAGCCCTGAAGTCAGATGTACAGCAAGAAAGGGAGCACACCACAGAGCAGGTAAGGGAAGAAACAAACCAGTATCAAAAACAAACAAGTCAACATTGCAACCAGCAATAGCAAGTAACAACTTACCAAGTAACAGCTAAATAGGTATAACAACTTTAAATTCAGTCCATGGCACTCTGATCAAATCTACTGTTATCATGAACTCCTCATTCCCCACCATGGGTGCCAAAAAGACTGTGACGAGTTGACCCCAGCCAGCAGCTAAGCCCTCCACCCAGCCATTTGTTCACTCCATCACAGCAGGATGGGAGAGAGAATCAGAAGGGCAAAAAGAAGAAAAACTCATCAATCAATATAAAGACAGTTTAATAAGTCAAGGGAAGGAGAAAAACCAAAACCAAAACAAAACAAACCCAAGTGATGCAAAGGCCAACGCTCATCACCTCCCACCCATAGACCAATGCCAGTCTCCAAAGGATGGCTACCTTGGAAAAACTACACTTCCCTCTGCCCAGTTTTATTGCTGAGCACAAGGTCCTATGGTATGGATTATCCCTTTGGCCAGTTGGGGTCAGCTGTCCCAGCTGTGTCCCCTCCCAACTTCTTGTGCACCCCCAGCCTACTCACTTGTGGGGCAGCATAAGAAATAGAAAAAGTCTTGACGCTGTGCAAGCGCTGTTCAGCAACAGCTAAAACATTCCTGTGTTACCAAAACTGTTTTGATCACAAATCAAAAGCACACCAACATACTGCTGCTATGAGGAAAATTAACTCCATGCCAACAAGACCCAGCACAGTAATATCACCTGAAATGCTCTGTTAATCAGCCTCTGTCTAAAGGTTGGGGTTTAGGTTTTTTTCTTCAGAATTCAGGCAAATCTTCATAAATATATGTCTTTGATGACAGTAAGTCTTTCAGTGAAAACAAAATAAAGTAGATGTTGTTTTTCCCCCAAATAACCAGTGTCTTATAGATAATTTCTTTGCATTGAAGACAGGAGATCAAATTTGGGTTACCAGAGATTGTGGCATATCAGGAGAAGAGAAACTCCGAACAACTGACAACAAATGATACAATTGAATTACAATTGCAGTACCGAAGGACAGCAAATGAGTGTAGGATCATATATTCCATATCGACAAAACAGTTAAAGCGAGGGTTTGGACAAGGTAGAAGTATAATCAAGGACAGCAAACACAGAAGAGAGAATTAATGGCCATTATGAGAATACTGTTACTGGGGGCAGGTAGGCAAAGTCTGTGAAAAGCAGACTCGCAAAGCATCCAGAACAGCAAGTTCAGGAAAGCAAACTGGCAATATGTTGAATATATTCTCGATGGAAAAGAGGATGAAAAGCAAGGAGAAGCAGGGTAATTGTATAATTTTTTTTTTTTTTTTTTTAAGAAGAAAACAGTGGCATATTAAGAGGCAGAAGAAGAAAATTTTAAAGCAGAAGAAAAACAGGGCAATAGTTTGAACAACAGAAAGGAAAAGATAGGAACAGGCAGGATTGCAAGGTCTATCATGAGGATTAAAAGGACTAATTGATTTGGAATGTCTCAAAATAAATGTACATCTGAAATTAAAAAGGTGACAGCAAAACTGAAGAAGAATGTTCCAGCTGTTAAATTGTATTTTCTTTTTTAAGTTTTGTTGTCCTCAGTTTTGTCAGTGCTAGACATAGGGAACCTCAATGATGGATGAATAGTTGATGTTGCTCAACATGGTTTTCACACTGTTCTTGATTGTACCAGCAGCTGTTATACCCATTTTTCTTTATTTTTAAGTGCACAGATCGGCATTGTGCAGTTTCAAGAGAAATGAACTGCCTCATTATAAGTATGTATTTCAGTACCTTTTAAGAAATGATCAAAAGCAACTGACATCGTATCCTTCTACTTCTATTTTGATGAAAGATGTCTCATACACATCAATCCAGGCAGGAAATTGTATATAAGTCCATTGAGAAAGAATAAATCACTTCTGAAAACTTATTATGCAGTCAGAAGTTTATCCTGATAATCTTGATTATGGTCCAGCCCTTGATCCCTATTTCTCTATCTGAGTAACTACTTCAATAAGTAATTCTATTTGGCTGGATGGAATCCCATTTAACTATGCTCCTGATTCACTTGTGAGTCCAACTGCTTACCACTGATAGCAGAGGATTAGCATTTGAGCTTACATGTCAAATAGTCTGCTCAACTTTTGTTTTCTTACACATTGTGAAATAGCTCCCAGAAGAAAAAATTTCACATGGTAAAGACATCGGGCAAGAAAAGAAGTCAAGAACACAAGATCAATTAAAGAATTCAAATACTCTCAAAAACCGTATTTGTTTTAAAGATAAATTGAGCAATAATGAAATTGACCTTCAACAAATCAATAAAATAGTATTCAAGCAGCTTAGCTAGAAAGATATCAGCAGAGTAGTAAGCTAATTCTAACACGTAAGAAAAAATCATAACACATATCCTCCAGGCGCTCTTGTTGGGAATCTGTTACCTTTTCCAGCTCTTGGTTCCTTTTTCCATGCTTCCCACCTCCTGAGCAGCCTAGTAAGATATGTTTATCATCTCACTGGTTGCTGGGGAAAGCCCCAGTGCATAATGGTAGCTAGGCCCCAGGATGGTCTGTGAAACTGCTACCTGGGAGGTGAGAAAACAGATTTGGTTAAAAACACAAATCATCTGAGTTATTGAATAAGTTACAGCTCCTTCATGTTTTAGCAAATGACACAGAGATCACTGACAAGAAAACCATGAGGTAATTCTAACAGGTAAGCAGGGTAGAAAGGTTGAATGAAGACTATACACGATTATCCTTTGGAAATTTTCCTTTCTTATTTTGCAGGTATATTGTTTATTTTTCAGTTATGTGTACACTCCATAACAGTTACCGGGTTGGTAATCTTCATAACAGACTCCTCCTCAAATTCCATTACTTTTTCCCTTTCAAGAGCATCCCCAGGAGAATTGACTTTCTTCAGCATCTCAAAGTCGGACAGATGTGTTCCTGGAGATGCTGATTAGAATATATTATGGTCATTAGCAACTGAAGCTTCTTAATGTTCATTTTATCTACTTACTTTTTGCTTTCTAAGGAAAAAGGGTAAGGAAGATTTAATGAGACTGAAGACAACACTAACAGAAATAATAAAAAGTAATCCTTTAGTATATTATGTCTATTAATTCTCACAAAATTTTATAGATTATGTGGCTTTTCCATATGAAAAACATATATTGGACATTTATTTTAATAGCAAATAATCCCTTTTATTAGTCAACAACATTAAATTTGAAAAAGAAAAAAAAAAAAAACAACGCCTCATGCTTGTGGGAACAAACCAGCCTCAGAAAAGGGTAAAGAACTATGAGTACATTAATAATAGTTCCCTTTGCCACTCTTGCCATTTGCTATTCTTCCAAAATATATATAGTGGCCTCTCTAGGAGTCAAATTTAGACCTGATGAGCCACTGATGAGCTAACTGTTATGTCCCATTTCTGCTTCCCTTCAATGATGCTTCAGATGGGAAATGTAGCATTTTGGGGAGTCTTTTGCTCTGAATGAGATGTTTGCTGTCCAGTGGGAAGATGAAGATCCCATTACATGTATTTTAAAAGCCATAAAAGATAACCTTTATTTCCTAGCTTACATTTATTTGCTCTCACACAATGTCTCCCCTTTTCAAGGCTGAGTGTGAGCAATTGCCAAATACATAATTGAAGAAGAGCAATGCAATGTGTAAGTGTCAGGTCTAGAACTAGTGAATTCACAGACAGTGTGCTGTCCACAGGGGCAGGGGCGGGGAGCAGAGGTGGGGGGAGATGGGGGGGAAGTTGAATCCTGAAGTATGGAGCTGTCAAATGGAGCTGAGGCTTTAAAATTGCATACCGGTAATTTTCTCACTGTCTTCAACAGTTGCTATGAACTCTCTACGAGGTGGCACGAAAGTGCCATATTTCAAGTGAAAGTTTGCAACTGTTAAACTGAACTTTTTAAAGTGTTGCTACAACATCAGACATTGATTGACTGGAAGCTGCAGCCTTCTCATTTTATCCATGTGCAAAATACAGCACGGCAGAAACAACATAACCTTTTGCAAACTACCTTCACCACAGATCTCTGCAGTCCCTTAAGAACATTGTCTAATAGTGAGGTGAAAGGCAGAAGGGATTTTTCTTTAAGAAAAAATTGGTTAAGCTGAGATCTGCTTTAGATTCAGGTTTTAGATGCCACAAGCAGATACATATCAGATCCATAAGGATCAATTCAGACAACCAACCTTGAGATATGCACAGCTGTACTATGTTTGATGATCAATAAAATGTAAAAGATTCAAAGCAGTTACTTGGCTTCAAAGTATGTTTTCTAGATTCAAATATTGTTTTTGAGTTGTACACAATCGGCCATACTTTCTGTGTTTAATTATGTAATAACAGCAGTAATAATACGTATCCATTCAGATTTGGCCTTTAGTTACTATTCTGATCATCTCATGAGGGGTCCTCAAATGGTCAGCAATAATGACTACTGGTAATTATAGTCAGTGGATTTTTCTGAGTGTGTGGCTTGAAACCGGGAGCTTCTATATTCTATTTGATTCCCTGAGCTCTCATCTTCATCCTCTGAAGAGAACTTCTGAAAAGCAGAAGCTGTTAAACATTGAATACTACTAAACTATAATAGAGCAGACCTCCAGTTTGGTGCCTTGTGTCCTTCCAAATTATTCTATGCAATTAATTCCAAATGAAGACAAGTTCTGTGAAACATGTATTCCAATAAATTTGGGGAAGGTCAGAACCATAGCTTAATAACAAGTGGAAGCAAAAGAAACAGAATACCTGTTTCTTAAATTTTTTTTAACTGAAGGGCTGTGTCTCAGGAATAAGCCTATAGCTGTATCCCAGGCTCTCTTCTATGCCTCCCCAAGCATCAGCAAATTTCACACCACCACAAATAAAAACAGAATTCTTGAATTGTCATAATTTAAATGGTAGGAGACCTTTTACAGTTCCCCTTACATCACTTGCTGTTTCTTTTCACTCACTCTCTTCTTTTTCCATGTTCATGAAGGTCATTGTGAGTTTTTTTCCTTTTATTATCATTTGATCTAAGTTTATACATTCATTTTTATGTAAATTTCAAGAGAGGCGATTGTATCTTCATTTCTCCAACCATCTGGCACACTGGGAAATACAGCAGCATTCAACCCCTAATGATATAAATAAGAAAAGAGATACAGGATTTCAGAGGAGACTAAAAAAAAATAAAAAAGGATGTGATTATTAATGATAGAACCTTGAAAATATTTTTATGAACATTTGGTGTGAGTTTCTGTCATTAAAGGTTTCTGAAATACTTATTCAGTAAGAGATCCCTTTCATGCCACTAGTATGTCTTTTCTGTTGTAAAATTAACAAGCAGAAATATCTTACTTTCTGTTCCCTTTGATGAAGTTAGGTGCATCATTGCTTATGACTGAAAACTAAAACACAAGAAAAAGGAATGATAAGCTATAGAAAATTACCAGGGAAAAAAACCCTCAGGTTTTATTGTATTTTACATTCAATATATTCAATTGAAAGAAATTGTAGTAGCTAAGAAATTACATTAGTTCTCAGCTAACAAAATAAATGAGGCCCAAAACAAAGTCAGTCAGAAATATGCTACTTTTGCAAGTTGATCTATGAATTTGTTTTAAACAAGTCTTTAATAACTTTTGCATAACACTTTCTGATAATAGACTTCCCTAACTACATCTCCTCATGAATCACAGAATCACAAATGGCAGGGGTTGGAAGGGACCTCTGGAGATCGCCCAGTCCCACCCCCCTGCCAGAGCAGGATCACCCAGAGCAGGTTGCACAGGAACGCATCCAGGGTACTATTACATTTCTTCTTGTTATTTGAAAATTATAATTCTATAGTAATAACTATATTTAAATGAATATATAAAATGCTTTGCTTTTCTAAATGAGGCAATATTAAATGGATTAGAACTGGAAGAACCCTGATGCCACATGTGCCCTTGTAAATCGCAACTGGCTTCATTTTGCACCAGAGTAGAGCAGCATCATATCCAGGCATTGGTACTATTATTTTGAGCTCTTATATTAATGGCATACAATCTAATGCTAATAAATGCAATGCTAATGTAATTCTTTGTGGGCTAGACTCAGTCAAAAGGTTTTGGCAAAAACAGTGCTATACAAAATACAGATGCATACACACTAACGAAGCTTGGAAATACCTTTTCTGAAGCCATTAGTGAAGCTATTGTTCTGTAATCAAGTAGAGCTCCTCAATCGCTACAGAACTTCAAAGGGTCTAGGGGAAAAATTCATTTTCTTACCAGGATCTGACCCTGTTACATTCAGGTGTTAGTCAAAATCTCAATCTGTTTGATTATTCCAACCCTATGGTTCTATGATTCTATGATTATAGAATAAGAAGAATGTGTTTTAACTCAAGTTTAAATTTTCTTCAGTAACCATAGCATACTGGTTTGTTTCACAGACATATTTTTCACTTCTTGTCTGGGAAAATGCCTTTGTTTCATATTGGCTTTCTTCCTATAAAAATTGTTTAAAGTCTTCTATTAAAACAAACCTTTCAGAAAAAAATAAAATTTAAAATCTACCCAATTTTCTCATTAGAAATATATGAAGTGTCTAACAGGGTAAGTGGAGAATACAGGGCTCAAGAAACAAGATATGGTAATTGAGACCATCTGTCTCACTAAATATAAAGCACATTTGCCTGTGGTTTACTGTGTCTCTTTCTGATCCTATTGCGGTTCCAAAACCTGACCACTCAAGTAGAGGAAAAATTCTCTGATGCATGACAAGAAAAATGTAGACGAACTCATTCCAAGACTAGTAGAACATGTTCTTAAATTCTTTCAGAGCATGTGGAGAAGTAGAAGAGCAGAGACAAGTGCAATAGCTGCTCCTTTTTGGCTGTCTCCGACATTTGACTATCCCGACACCTTACACAGCAGCAGCTGACCCGGCAGTAATTCTGGTGACAACCTAGCCTATGGGCTAGAATTATTTCCTTGAAGCATTCATTACTGTCATTGCTGCTTTCATCTCCATTAAGAGAACTCTAGGTCTGACACAGGCAATCACAGCTCACTGTTCTGGTGCCATCAGAGTGACAGTAGGTTTGAAACAGCACCATAAGGAACTAAATTCAAGAGCAGCGTCTTGAATGTTTTTCTCTTCCTCCTAGCATTTAATTTGCTGTCGATTGGTGATATAGTCAGTAACTACTATATAAATCACAATGTTCAAATGCTATGTACACATTATAATCAGTGTGTTTCACTAAATATATGACCACCTTCACACAACTGCATTGTTTACTGTGCTGTTGCTTTGTAAATGTAAAGCTGCGCACAAAATTCCGATCTGGAGTTATTCCGTAGCTCTCGGCAGTGGGTCTGGCTTATGGCTGGCATTTTTGCTGTTGGTTTGCTTTGCTTCAGCTTGGTTGCTTCTCTCTCTTCCTAGTCTCAGGAAAAGAAGGAAACATAAATGGTTATTCAAGTAGAATGCATATAAATGCATGCAGTGTATACGTTGTGTGTATGCTAAATAACGTGTATGTACTAAATAACACACTACTGCATGTATACTATATATATGCAATATATATACACTGTATATACAGTTTATACTATTTTATAGATGCATACTATATGTATAGGTACATACTATATGCATACTATAGTATGTATAACACAGATGCTTCCTATATGTAGTATAATATAGTATGCACCTATAAATATACTATATATAGTATATATCTGCTATGCAGCATCCATATAGTACTTTGACTACATGATAGTATAGATGATTCTTGATTGTTGTTCTGTGAGAAAACATGATTTATATGCAATTACTTGAATATTTTATCAAGAATAATATAAAAAAAGTAACAAAAACATTCTGCAACCTTCAGTTGCTAATGAGTATGTGACCATTTAAAAAAATTATTTACTTTAGTGAAAATGAACGTTGGGTTCTCAGCACAACTATGAAAGTCAATTTTAAGACTTCTCGGGTAAGAAACAGCATTTTTATTCAGAAACATTTTGTGGTATGACAGTTCAGTGAACAGCTCAGTGTTCTGCCAGCCATTTGGGAAGTTTCTTTTGCAATGGAATACAGAAGGTCTTGGGGGAAAAAAAAAAAAAAAAAAAAAGTAAAAGAAATATTAACTTAGTGGAAACTGTGACTTTCAGAGCTAGCAAATATATACCAGAAATTGCTTGAACTATTTAGTTGTACTGGGTCAATTAAGTCAAACTGTGAGAGTCTTCATCTTGTGTTGTAAAAAATCAAAGAATGCGATGGGAAAAACAGGAACTAAAAGCTAGATTAGTCTTAATACTAAAAGCACATTGAAAATCACGTTGTGCTGGAAACTCAGGAAAAATTACCTGCGATACCTGTACTGATCCAAAACTGTTACTAAGGAATCAGGGCCTACTGACTTGTACACAAAGAGAATGAACTGAAAGGGTTGTTCTAGACTAACTCTTCAACAACTACAGTTTTTCTTTTAAAGAAACAATTATATCTCTCGTTTCAGTTTTCTAATAAAAATGAAAAGAGAGTGTAATAATCAGAGCTGCTCTAATGAATCCCTACAAGAAACTCAACATAAAAATGTGTAATGGTGGCTACATTAAAATTGATAATTTTTTAAAATAAAATTAGCTTCATAATGATACTAAGGTATTCCTTTTCTCTGAACACAATTAAATATGCAACAGCATGGTGAAGGAGCAGCAGAAACTCAAAAAATTCTGAGATATTACAAATACGGGTTATTCGATTGACAGAGCACTTTAACGTAATCTTATGTGATATACTTTCTATGACAAGAACTAGTATTGGCTACAAACCTAATTCTGGCACACACAATTTTGCAGCTTTTACCAAAAATTATGTCAGAAGTTACATTTATTCGAAGCAGGACCTGCAGACTATACATCGTTGATGTTTCTGTCTTGGCAGGAGAGCCCAAAATTTATGATTTATGCTCTCTGCCACAGGTTAGGCAGACAGGAGGCTGATATACTAGATACAACTGCTATTGTAAATTTACTTGGCATTTCATTTTTCAGCTGCACTGATGGTTATTTTCATACATCTTCAATCCATCATTTGCTGCTAAATCCAATTAGTTTGATTGGCAGATTTAGCTTCCCAGTGGGTCTTTGTCAATATGGTGTAGCAGTAAATACCTTGAGAGTCTTTTTTTCAAAACTTGCTTTTTCCTCACCCAGCTAACTATTGATTAGCTGCTTTCGTACAGCGCTCGCCCATCTGTAGAAGTGATCAGGCCAGCTGAAGCACATGGCGATCAAAATCACCCCTGTGCTAATAAAACCTCGGCACTCTTTCCAAGAGGTGGGAAATCGTGCCAGGGCCAGGGTGCCCCAGGGCACAGTAGCTCTGAGACTGGGGTGACACGGGCTGGGGCCTGGCACTGAGGAAAGCCACGGGGCAGGGAGGAAGAGCAACAGAAGCCTGTGCCCTGGCCTGGGAGCAGTGCCCAGGGCCTGCCAGTGGTCACCCCTGCCAGACTCAGAGCTGCCTCATCTCCATGGATGACGGGGAAGGGGAAGGGGAAGGGGAAGGGGAAGGGGAAGGGGAAGGGGAAGGGGAAGGGGAAGGGGAGGGGAGGGGAGGGGAGGGGAGGGGAGGGGAGGGGAGGGGAGGGGAGGGGAGGGGAGGGGAGGGGAGGGGAGGGGAGGGGAGGGGAGGGGAGGGGAGGGGAGGGAAGGCAAGGGAAGGGAAGGCAAGGGAAGGGAAGGCAAGGGAAGGGAAGGCAAGGGAAGGGAAGGCAAGGGAAGGGAAGGGAAGGGAAGGGAAGGGAAGGGAAGGGAAGGGAAGGGAAGGGAAGGGAAGGGAAGGGAAGGAAAGGAAAGGAAAGGAAAGGAAAGGAAAGGAAAGGAAAGGAAAGGAAAGGAAAGGAAAGGAAAGGAAAGGAAAGGAAAGGAAAGGAAAGGAAAGGAAAGGAAAGGAAAGGAAAGGAAAGGAAAGGAAAGGAAAGGAAAGGAAAGGAAAGGAAAGGAAAGGAAAGGAAAGGAAAGGAAAGGAAAGGAAAGGAAAGGAAAGGAAAGGAAAGGAAAGGAAAGGAAAGGAAAGGAAAGGAAAGGAAAGGAAAGGAAAGGAAAGGAAAGGAAAGGAAAGGAAAGGAAAGGAAAGGTTGCTTAAAAAGAATCCCTGTATGATTTTGGTAGGACATAATAAGAAGTAAGTGCTGAAGAATCTGTCCTGTGATGCTGATATAAGGTGAAAAGTACAGCAGGTGTTAAATTTCTTAAAGGCAATATTTTTAATTATTTTTACTCATAAACTAATTAACGGATTTACATACAAATTATCAGAAAATTCATTCTGCACTCCACAACACACGTGCTGTCTTTTTCATACATAACAATGAGGCTAAATCTTTGATTCGATCTTAATTAGAAAGCTATAGCTAGTTCTTCTATAGTATTTTATTTTGTGGACATAGGGGGCAGAAAGAGGTATAAAAATTAACACTGCAGTACTGTGAAAGATGATAAATTTATAGAAAAGGTTGATGGAAGAATTAAGTAGGAAGAGCTTACATTTATGAAAACACAGGAAAACTAAGATCTGGCATAAGATGGAGGATTCCACCTGGATGAAATATTTGCATTTAAATGCTACAGAGATTGGTGTCTGGGCTGGGTCAGTTGGCATGTTTCTCTCCTGAACTGGTAAAATGTTATGTTCATAGATCAATTATGGGAGTAACATATTCAAGAGGGACACACATTTAGGTTTGTAGTAAGGCTTGCTGGCAAAAAAAGATTAATACATTACTTTTTCTTTAAAGACTGAAGTCCAGATTTTCATTAAAGCACAAGCAAAATCTGTTAGAGGGCTTCACACATGGGTCTGTGGTGATTTGTCTCCCTGAACTTGTGAGAAGCCAGGAAGAGGAATAATATGAGACATGATTAAAGGTAAAGTACAATAACAGATCTATGAGGGGAAACTTTATTAGCCCTTGTTCCTGCTGTAACTAATCCTCTCATTTTTTCAGTGCCACTTTCTTGGGATTGATTACTGTCAGAGCAATAATAATGATTTGTGAATTTTTTCAAGGAGACAGGCTATGATATGTCATAATTGAATAAAGAATATAGGAAGATACTGATTTTTTTTTTTTTTTTTTCCCAAAAAAGCCTTTTTTTTTCTTGTCTCATTTGTGACTGTGCAGGTAACAAATTGACCATCGTGATTTAAATTTATGAAGTACTGCAAAAATAAAATTGGAATAGTGCCATTTTTAGGGTGCTCTTTGCTATGGGCTCTAGTCCTCACACTCTTAGGTGGAGTGGAAGATATTATTTTATCTTTTACAGGTGTTGTTTATGTGTAATCCAAACATTAACTAACACCACCATCATCCCAGTCTCCCGCCTCACTCCCTTCCTGAACTGGGCGTGTAAACATACTTATTAAATTTGGGACAGTGTTGTCCAGATACAGCAGTGTTCATAAACATTTCCAAGTCATGGAGAAAATGCTCCTCTTTAGTTACGAGAAAAGGTTATGAATATTATTTGCGGGCAATTGCATTTGATACAGTGTTAATGACACACAGAGTAGAAAAAGGAAGGTTGTGTTAAAAAGAACTTAGCCTGTAAGATGGTCCCTAATGAAATTCTTTAAGCAGCAGTTATTGGTCTGATCATACTTATTTTTTGATTGATAATGGCAAAAAATTATTGTTTACTAATAAAACATTCTAGTGATGCAAAATGAGAAAGCAATGGCAATGCAGAGGAGGGCTAGAAAATTAAATGAGAGAATCTGGAATAACTTGCACGCTAGAGTAATAGAAAAGGAATATTGTTCTAGTTAAAATCAAGGTCATACAGTGGATTATTAATGACCAGAAATTCTTCTACAAGCTTGCTAATTCGTTATGACATAACTGGAGGACACATTTGATGAATTAGTCCAGCATACCTATTGAGAACTGTCATACTGCCATTAGAAGAACAAACATAATCTTAGGTACTTATCAAAGACATATGGCAAATCTGATGCTATCGCTTAATGTACTTTATTGGAATACTAAACTCAAAAAAGGTCTCTTGTGTTAAATCAGATTCAGTGAGACAGATCCAAAGAAGAGCTGTTAGCATCATGTCTAGACTGGGCAACCTGATAGCACTCCCTAAGTCTTTTGCAGGAGGACAGGAGGTCAGTTGCATATCCTTCAAACAAGCCTGGAGTCAAGGTTAAGATTTGTAGCTTGTAAAGTTTGAGAAGCAGAACATATTGTTTCAAAATTGGGGCTGCAGCAATTTGGCTATGCAGCTTCTGCTTGGCTTGGAGCTCAGGCAGGACAGGCTCATGTCTGATTCTGAGACAAACTTGCTCGTGTATTGCTGGTCCACAAACTTACAAGATAAGCTTCACTCATGATAGAAATATAGAAGCTTTTCAGATAGACAAATGGCAAGCACTCTTGTTAGAAGATGACTGTTCTTTTGTGCATGTAAATATGGATATTCACACAGTGAGCAGCCATACGTATAATTTATTTCTGTGCTTCTGTGATGGATCACATTTTAACGTGTGGAGTTTCTTTTGATCAGAAAAAGGAAATGTGTTTGCCAAGCTTACGCCGACTTTTTGCATGCTCCTTTTTAGTTCAACCCATCCTCTTACCCCGAATCTTATTACTGTTCTTGCTTTGTTTAAGGGCATAATGTTGTACGGATGAAACACAGGGTTTTCAAAACTGGCTAGGAAGAATGACTTTTTTTTTCTTTAATACCAATATTGTAAAGTAATTCTGTGTGCATATGTATTTGGGTATTTGTGTACATGACCTGTACCTATGCTAAGAACAGTTGTATATATGGGTGAGGGAGCACATATCCAAAATGCACATTGCAGGTACAAAGAACAATAACTGCTTCTATCACTCTGTCTTTCTAACATTTTCCTAATTGTGTTTATTCTACTCAGTCATTTTTCTTTATTCTGAAAACAATGGGTTTCTAAATCGCAATCTAGAGCAAAAAAAAAAAAAAAAACCCAAAACATTCTGAATTGAGTGGACAGAATTATCCTAAGTTTTTGCTGTCTTATGGTTGCTTAGACAATTAAAACCAAAATTTATCATTTTTCCTATTGAAGGATGATATACAGCCTGCAAACTGCAATAAAGCCTGGATGTTATTCCAGGGATGCATCAGGCCTTTTCAAGGCCAAGACATAGTTCTGTACCTGAGAAGAAAGAGAAGGGATTATCCTTCACCCCACTGAAAACATTCACGGTTCCATGAGCAAAAGGTTTATGTTCCAAATGAACTTCCTGAAGCAAGGAAAACCTCATATTGTTTACTGGTGCTTTCTAGAGTGTGCTCCAGCCATGTTTTTGCAACAAGAGGCCAAATGGATGGCAGCCCAACAGTTGGAAGAGGGATACAATAGACTGTGCAGAATGCAAGTAAAATCAATCTGTATTTACAAGTCTTTGCTGCGTTGTCTGTTTGGGTCCTTGGCGGCCAGAGAAAATGGTGACAAAGAAGCAACCATTTTCAGTTGGAATATCCAAACATGTCATTTGTAATCCCTGAGTTGTAATTTTAGTTTGGGAATTGGTATTCATTTTTCCTCATTAGTATTCATTTTGGAAAGATAGGTTGCTTTATGTAGAATGATGGTTTGGTAACGCAAAAAAATGAATATGTGATTTAGTGTTATAGGAAATTGTGTAGTAGCCTCTTAACAGTTAAAGATTAAGAACTCACTCTGACTTCTATGACTTTGAGCCTCATTTATGACTGGCAGACATTATTATTACTACTTTTCTTAAAAGAGTAATTTCCACTTCAATTTTCACTTGCTAGATTTGTGGTTAGAGAGTAATTATTATTATTATTATTGCCCAAAATGAAGATAATTCAGACAGTGCTGTTGAGCTGCAGAACTTTAATCTAAGTATTAATTATGTTTTCAATTCCTCTCATCTCCCAATCATTTAATGATGTATCTCTCCTAGAAAGAATATGTGTCTAACAAAATCAAATGTGAATTTTCTGAAAGATCAATGAGATCTATTGCACAGGAGCAATTTGAAAGGAAATATGGAAGATATCCACTGACAAATTTGAAATTTTAGAGGAACTCATTGGGCTCCAGCAAATTTACAGGCATATCAAAGAAGTGGACTCCAAGACCATCTTTTAGAGATAGTTTGAAGTGTTCTTCCATCATAATATTCTTATTAGTTGTGACATTGCTTAGTGTGGTCACAACATCAGACTGCCACATTCAGATGACTTATTCCCACAATCAAAAACTATAATCTAGTATTCTCTATTTTCCATTAGGAAAGGAAACTTCTTTTTTCTTCATCTGGTGGGCCAGAAGGGCCAGCAGAATAAACTGGTTTTGGCTCCTTCCAAGGTTTCTGAGCAGCCCGATTTAGTTTCTACCAAAAACAAAGAGCACAACTTTGAATGGAAACCCAAGGAATAGGAAAGCTTGGGAATACTAGGGAACTAAACCATGGAAACATTGAAATTTTAGGATGTTCAAGGGGATTTTCTCTTGCCTCTTTGTCTTTCAGTTGTTTTCTTAATATCTTGTTCCCACTTGCACATTTGTCTTTTGTGAATATTTGAAAACTGAATGTTCAGAAAAAAAGGCTGTTTAAAGTAAACAATAAGGTTGTGATTGATATCAGCATGCATAAACTATATATGAGAGAAGAAAAAATTAAACACTCAAAATCCCTATTTTGAGACTGAACCAAAAACTGCACAGCAACTGTAAGAAAAGTGCTTTCCAAACACATGGCAGTGTACAAAGTTATTACTCCCTGTGGCCCAGAAGACTACTCACAAGAAACTGCAGACATCCCTTTCCAATCATCAAAGAACATCTACAAAACCTAAAGGACAGTGGGATTTTTCAAAGCGAAGTAAATGGGGAAGAGTCTTTAGAGGGAAGTGGGTTCTGAGGAAATGCAGGCAGTCGTTATGGCAGAAGTCAAAGCATTTCTTAAAGTTTGCTGGAAAAAAATGGTTTCATTCTCTCCGAAGAAACAGGTTTAAATGCAAGCAAAGTTTTCTCAGCCCTTAATTCCTAATGTAGATAACTGGAAGTCGGTGCAAATTACCTGTGGTTTTTTTGGGCTTTTTTGGGTTTTTTTGTTTGTTTGGGTTTTTTTTGAGGAGATGGGTAATTCTTTTAAAAAGAAACTTGTATTAACTAACTGTAAAAGAGAACACTGTGCAATTTGCTTATATAACCTGAATGATGTAAAATATTGCATTTTGTTTTGCTTAGGGGGAGGAGGAATGAGGAAGACATATGCATTTTAGTAGTGTTTTTTGCATACATAAGTGAACTGGAAGGGCCCAGAAATATCAGGACTAAGAGGGTTGACATTGGAAAAGTCTCAGAAGCTGTCTGTAGATACAGAGGAAATTCCCTTTGTGAGCAAGCCATCTGGCAGGTCACGCTGAGCTATGCCAAAAAGCTGAAGCAATCAGAGCATAGTGGGTGCAGAACTTATAAGCATGGGAGTTAAAGCCGGCTTTATGTCCATAGCAGTTGACTAACAAAATCTACTGAGAAAGCCGGGTCCCTGCACCACTGCCACTCTGGAGACAGACTCTGCAGGCCACTGTCAGGGAACGGAAAGGCGCTGTGGTCTCTGTTTTCTTAGTACACCACTCTAAAAATAATATAATGACTCGAATCTAAGGTTATCCACTGTCTTTTCAAAGAATAAAAAGTATAATTAATTTCTTAGCAACCAAGCAGACTAGCTGGCTGTTAACCTGAGGTGGGCACAGTATCTGAGCCGTGAAACCCCGCTGCTTACTGATGGAGGTCCTTTGACTGTCAGTAAGCTCTGTAGGATCCAGGTGATGGTGTAAAAAATGGAACAGGATTGGGCCGCACAGCTCCAGGTCCGTCAGGTAAAAGAAGGCAGTATGAGGAATTTCTTTTGTGTATGTGTACATTCTGGCTATTTTTACCTTTGGTACATGAAAATTAAGAGTCATCCAGACTTGAGGCCAACATACATTTGTATCTGCTAATGTATTTCCCAAGGTAAGAAACTCATACAATCACTCTGTTAGCTTTGTCTTAGTAATTGAATGCATCAGCCAGTTCCTGCCAAATCTGGTGATGTAAGTTTCCAATACATTAAGTTCTAGAATTTCTGTGAGAATTATGTGAGCAGGCAGAGGCGAGAGAGTACGTTAGTGCCACTGACACATGGAAAATCAGCAGTATGGGCTACTAAGCAGACTTTAAACAGAGAGTGCCTTGGGAAACCAGGCACATAAAAATGCACTGCTCATAGAACTGCCTATATACTTTTTCACTGAATGAATTACTCTGAAGAGACAAAAAAAGGGCTTGCAAGTAAGAAAAAGGAGAAGGAATTCTGAATCTTGTTTATTCACACGTAAAAGGAGGTAAGAAATAGTTAATGTTTTGATAGTCTGCCCTGCTCAAGTCTGCATGATTAAAACAAAAACTGGAGGGTAAGTAAAATGTGTTGCTCGTAGCTCAGTCTAATACAGAGTCATGCTAGATTAGAGCATGAAAGAAAAATATTCATGCCCTAATGATAATGTTGGAAGATGCCAGGAATACCTGCAGTAATTAAAACTCTGAAATATATTTGAAAATCAAACACTGGTCTTTTGAAATCTTACGATTTGGAAGGGCAGTTCCACCACAGTGACCATATCAGCAGACATACTGGAAATTCCTGCCTTCTGCTCTACCCGGGACTATATTTAGCCTTGAGTGTGTTAGTCTTTGATCTGGAATATCTTATTTTGCTGCCAATTTTTACAGCACGTTGTGAAGTCTGGCTGGCTTTCTGGCCTTCAGAAGAAAGTAGAGGAAGGACATGAAAACAGATATCAACCTCACCAAGAAAAGAAAGCAAAACTGCATGGTCAGTTTGGAAGTTTGTGAGTAATTACGAAATTGAGGCATCATGGTGGATAAAATCAAAATTGAAATAGAAAACATTTGTTAAGAATCAAGAAAAGTCAGTCTTTATAAGAAGCTGCCACTGGATCATTTGCATACGATAAACACTGTGTATGTGAATCTGGTGAGACATTTACACAGGATAAAAACATTCTAAGACTTTAGTAAATGAAATAGGAATTAAAAATCCATTTTAAATTGAAATAGAAAACATTTGTTAAGAATCAAGAAAAGTCAGTCTTTATAAGAAGCTGCCACTGGATCATTTGCATACGATAAACACTGTGTATGTGAATCTGGTGAGACATTTACACAGGATAAAAACATTCTAAGACTTTAGTAAATGAAATAGGAATTAAAAATCCATTTTAACTGATCTGAAACATGTAAGTGGGCTTTTAGGTGACTAAAGTTAAGATACTGTCTTTCATTCAATTTATGAATTATGGTTTTGTTTGGTCTAGAGATAGAAACTTTAAAAGAGAGATCACAGGTCAAGTAGAGAAATGAAATGGGAGCTATAAAACATCAGTCATAAGAAGGATTGGCCATCTCTCTTTCTTTAATTTTTTGTGTCTGCCTTCACGTACTATATATCTCAGTCTTTACTGGTGCCCAGATTGAAGAGCTGGAAGGTACTATTTACTGTTGATGTGTTTCTGTGACACATGGGCCAATGTTACTGACCAAAGGATTCATCTATTAACAAGAAGATCAAAAGACTGACACATTGAAAACAAACTTTTACTTGAAAAATGGATTTTGTCTTAGTCCCTGAAACAACCTAAGGCTGATTCTGTCTGGATTTATGCTCTAAAAATCTGGAGACCCTAATTCCTCAGATACTGTCACCTGATTATAGATTCATTGTCTCTAAATAGATAGTACTTTTAACAGTCTTAGAGATTGGGTGTCACAGTGCTTTTAATTTATAAAATTACCTATTTTGCAGTTACTGAATTGTAATCTTTCTACACAGTTTACAAGTGAGGTCTTGAGCATCAAGTTGCACTGTTTAAATAAGTTTAGCTATTCCAATTTTAGTGAATTAAGGGATCTCTGCCCACAGGTTCACTAGTTTCTGTTTAGTAAAACACAGTCAAGACCCCCTGAAAGCTGGTTCACAAACTTGATTGTGTAATAGGGTAGAAATACTGCTGTAGAAATAATTTGTATATGTTTACACGTACATGTTTGCCATGTTTATGTGAGAGATATTTCAGCTTGTTGTCTGAACACTGTTTTGGTTGGGGCTTTTTTGCACTTAGAAATTTCTAGAATAACAAAAGAGGGGAGGTGCTCATATAATATAGTCTAACCTGATCCTCTTCTCTACTGTTCTGCTGTAGAGATGATGGTCTTCTGAAAAGTCAGGTCTAAAAGATTGAGACTTTCGTACTTTTCACATCCTGATTATTTCTTTAAGTGTTCTAATTTTGGATCATTATTTATTAATATAATTATTATAATCATCATCACCATCACTGATAACTTTCATTCAGTTTTGCAGTATCCTCTAGGAGTCCCTATTCAGGATCAGAAACACAATTTGTGAGTCCTGTACAAACACAAAACGAAAACGCAGGTCCTCTCCCAAAGAATTCTCAGAGAGAGAGGAAAATGAGGCAAACCAGGGGGATGTATAGAGAGGTTCCATTAGAGTGATTTCACATAACAGTAACTTTATTAAGACTAGTTCAGGACTGCAAGAAATTAGTTTTGCTTTCTTTCCCTCTCTTGTGTTATTGTCTTGACTTTTGCTGGCAGTCTTTTCTTCTAGTTTATAGTCC
The DNA here is from genome assembly GCA_947846985.1 of Fratercula arctica. Classification (NCBI taxonomy): domain Eukaryota; kingdom Metazoa; phylum Chordata; class Aves; order Charadriiformes; family Alcidae; genus Fratercula; species Fratercula arctica. The sequence goes on along the minus strand of CANTUZ010000001.1, from coordinate 90,715,325 downwards.
ACTTCCCTGGGCTATATCCCCACAACAGTTTCTAGTAAAACAAAATTCCAGTGTGCAGAATATGTCTGCATAACTGTCTGATTTTCTACGACAGACCTTACCTAAGTCTTACCTACTGAAAAGCACATATATTCGATGAGTTTTGCCCACAAGCTTCTCCAGTATGGATTGTAGTTCAATTAGTATGAACGCAAGAAAAACCGTGACACCTAGAATAGGTTCTATTTCCTGGGTTAACTTTTCAGCGAAAAAAAAACCAGCACTGACGTGAGAAACACTCTAAGTGAAGATCCTTAATCACGTTTTCTATTACTTGATTCGGATGCCTGCTGATTTCTGTGGAGTTAACAGAAAAGGAATATGGTTCATTCACATTAAGTAAGGTAATAATGGCCTTGTGATCATAATTCAACTCAGTATGAAAAATAATAAGAAAAAAAAAAACAACCCAGCAATTTCATTAGTAATTTGCATACCCACCTATCCCCAGTAGATAGTGAATTTACCAACCAATGGATTTGGAACACTTTTAATAGATGCTCTTTCAGCCTGTCTCCCTTCTTACCTCCTTCTTCTATGCTCTTTTTCCTTGATGACATTTCTGCTCTTAGTTTCATTGCCATTGACAGCATTTTCAATATGTGCTACTTGAGGATCCTACTATTTGGGTTAATTTCTACAATCATTATCAACCTAATCTCACTCTTTTTTTTTCCCTAAAGTGCTCCTTCCCTTCAGTTCCTAGACTCTGTTCTATAGCCGGGGTTGAAAAACGGAGAAAGACCCTAGTTAATGTTTAAGTAGTAATTCGGCAGTACTTAACCTGCTGAAGTGTACACATATTACCACTGCATCTATAATATCTTCCCCATGATTACCCAAGAGAAATTCAAGGCTCCTCACTGAAGTGCAGATCCAAGCAGAGACGTTACTAAGTTGAAAGCAAGCCAAGAGCCTCTCAGAAAATAATGAAGACTATGTTAGGATAACGTTGCCTTTGATACTTACCTGCCTATCAGGCAGACTTAAAACTTTAAGTCATGACAGCTGCTCATTAGGATACATACAACTTCAGGGCAGTGATTCTCTTTCCTATAGCGTTGTCTTGTGTCAGCTGTGCCTGGCATGAAAAGATTATGGGTAATCAAGTTCGCCCAGCACAGAGCTGGGAATTCAGTGCTTTCCTGCTCTACAGTAGCCAGTTCTGCCATTAGATTCCATCTGGTCTCTGCTCTCCAGTATAAAGAATTTCTGGAAACACCATAAGGTTAGATCAGTGGAAAATTTGCTGCTTTTAATACTTGCTGGGTTACTGTAGGTGATTTAGAAGACTCTCTGTGTGTTATTATGAAGCAGCTCTGCTGCTGGTCTCCACACCAACAAAAAGAAAATGCATATTCTTTATCTCTTCCAGACATTCACCATTAGATCATAGGATTGACAACAGAGTGGACTAATCAGCAATGAAGGGATTGTTAAGAGAAGCACATACCCAGAAAAGTTTGCATATATGTGCACTGTCTTCTATACAGTAAACAACAAACATAAGAATAAGTAAAATAATTTTCAGAATTGTTTAAAAAAAATCACGCTTGTCTTTCCAGTTTCATCTTTACAAAATTTGTAGAGAGGAAGAAGAAAACCAAGAAACACACAAGATACTATAAAGAATCTAGATTGCAATACATGTGATCAGACAGCCAACCGACCAGTGTCATAGCTGTTGGCAGAAAACAGAGGTTTCTTTTTTTCACAGTATTAAGAGAGAAATTTAAGTCACCTCCAAAACCTTCAGTCACCTACTGTACTGCACTCAGTCATCTGGAGCACACAAGCTAGTTTACCTGCAGTCACTGTTGTCATCATTTGTTTCAGTTCATTCATGTGATGTAAACATGAATGAGATCTATGACATTCATAAAAGTTACTAATAAAAATGAGTGGGATCCAGTGTGCTTATCTTAAGTGAAAAAATGTATAGGTTAGGCATCAGACTGTTAGGAAACAAGGGAAATAATCCAATCTTTCTAAAATAAGCATTATAGACTGTAATTAGAGCAAAGTATGAAGCTCTGAGTAGCTCAGAGAGATTCAGCATACCTGAGTTAGAAAATTGCTTCTCTCCCCTGAGTTGGGTTGAACTTGTTTTGGATCTTCTCTTCCCCCTTTTCTACTCAATAGTTTGCCTCCTTCTTCCTTCCACAGTATTACCATATCCCTCCAGTATTGTGAAAGAGCGTAGTATGAACAGCTGAGGCTACCTTCAAAGCTTGCCATGAGCCAAAGTTGAAAGTCATTGCAGATTTTGCTCTGGGCTTCTGGGATGGAGCTGGTGGTTGCCAAAGGCACTCATAAAATCTGAAACCTAGTTTTAGACAAGAGGGGGTATTCTGCCATGACAAAACACAGGATGGAAGTGAATGCCTGGTCCCAGCTGTTTCTTTCTCTCATCATTCTTGAGTGGAGGGGTGGAGGGAGAATGAGGAAGGAATGAATAAAAAAAGGACAGGACAGATGAAGCAGCTCTGGCTGCTTCCTTTTTTTTTTTAATTCACCCTTGAGAAGGAAAGCCAAAAGATGTTATTTCGCCCCCTCAGCTGTGAACAGCAGTCCTACTACAGGACAAAATGTGGAAAGGACTAGTCCAAGCTACTGTGTCCTTTCCGTTACAGTTCCCATCCTTCCACAGGTTTTCCTTCCTCCACCAGTTTTCCTTCCCCAACTCCACCCCTGTAAGTGCTGCATTTGGCATCAGCGAAAGAATAAGTTCAATTCCCTGGGGCAAGAGGCAATGGTCAGTAGTACATGCTAGCCTCATCAGCCTGTATGCTAACATTTGGAAGTTCCTAAATATCAAGGAAACCCACAGGGAATGCTGACAAGGTCCAGCCCCCTTATCTCTCTTCTAAGTAAAAGCAACCGAAAGATATGGGTCAGTCCTTTTTCAAAGGTTTGTAAGAGCAGTTTCTTATTCTAGAAATACCTCCTACCCCGCTCCTCACCTGAGACTTAAACACATATATGAAGTGACCGAAGGTCCTTGAAGGAGGAGACAGTAGGACACTTTTTATGGTGAAGTTCAGGTTGTTACTTCATGGGACAGAAGGAAAAAAGTAAGAAGCCTGAATCTCACTGGAGAGCTGGAGTTTCAAATTGTATGCCCCAGAATATGAAACTTTCTGATACTGGATAAACCACCCAAACTATCCTGGAAGGAGGAACTAGCTGACTGAAGGTTGCTAGATGCACTATAAAATGGGTTTCCCACCTCTCAGCATCAAATGCCATACTCTGTGTTGAAAGGATTTGGTGATTTCTTTTTCCTCTAATTCTTATATTCTTAATGTTTACCTGTTATTTGAGAATGAAATGCAGGAAATCCCTTTCCTCCCTAGCTCTCCCACCTTGCACTTACACTGGCAGCTTCAATCTGCTTCCTGGGAACTGGCTACAAGTAGGCTGTGATAAGAATCATAGAATCATAGAATGTGTTGGGTTGGAAGGGACCTGTTGGTAAGCAGGGACAGCTTCAACTAGATCAGGTTGCTCAGAGCCTCATCAAGCCTGGCCTTGAATGTCTCCAGGGATGGGGCCTCCACCACCTCTCTGGGCAACCTGTTCCAGTGTTTCACCACCCTCATAGTAAAGAGCTTCTTCCTAATGTCTGCTCTGAAGCTACCCTGCTCTAGTTTAAAGTCATTGCCCCTAGTTCTATCGCTACGTGCCCTTGCAAACAGCCCTTCCCCAGCTTTCTTATAGGCCCCCTTCAGGTACTGGAAGGCTGCTATAAGGAAAGGTCGGAAACGGCAGTGGGAATTAAAGGCATATAATTACCAAAAATTTCTACTAAAACATCTACTTTTGTGGTAGCAACAGTCAAAAAACTCTGAGAAAGGTGTCATACAGTATCACTGATTTTACATTTTAAAATATGAAAATCCGACAGCAGATGCAGGCACGTATTTTGTATACATACTGCACACTCCGCTTTTCATCTCATCACTCAGTACTGGACTACGCAGACCATGTAGTTTGAACAGCACTGCCAGGTAGCATCTACCTAGAAGCTGGTGTTTAGCACCTCTTCCTGAGCTGTGGGAACCTTTGCTTCAAAACCACTCAGAGTGAAAAGGGCCCATAAACCAACTCTTTCACTTGATCACTTGCTCGTATCACTAGATTATTACACAGACACACAAAACAGGGAGTACCTTTCCCCAGCACGACTACCTTTTCAAGCTTCTGTGAAGATCTGGAAGTACTTTATGTTGATCTATGTTTGGATGATGGTGCATTTCTAGCTCGGAAATCATTTCCTGTATCAAAACAGGTGATAGTTGATATGGATGGCTGTCCAAGGAGCATTCAGATACACTGTATTTTGGCACTTATCCTTCCAGGCAATGAAAAAAAGCAAGTGGATTAGACCGTTACCTAAGGTCCAAATTCATTATCTGGCAGGCCTTAAGAGGACCGCATGTCACGTACCAAATATTGCTGAAGATTCCAGATATTTGAGATTTTTCCATATCTACAAATCAGAGAGCAATTTTTCCTCTTGATTAAGGTTTTCTTTTCCATTATTAAATTAGAATTTTCATGACTGTTTACACAGGTGTATATTCATTTTATGTAATAGACTTAGAAGTGAATTAGTTCTTATCCAAGCTATGTTGCAGTAGAGGTTATGAAAAAAATGAGAAGCAATGCAAATAGACTTAAGTACTCAGATCTCTGCTTAATTTTGATGGAATACATGTATGGAGGCAATCTGAAATACTTTATTAATCAATGGAAGCACAACTACAGAAAGAAAATGACAGTGCTGTATGCAGTAATGCTTGGCATTTGACATGGTGGTTTTGTAGTAACACCAATTTAGATTAGTAACATCATTGTCTATGATGATTTTCTTATTACACTATTGTTTGTTCTCCTTAATCATTTACAAAATAAGCAAGAAAAGAAGATTCACAATAGAAATGTTTGTTGCTAAAGATAAGTAATCCATTTAAATGCATATTGAGAGATATTAGATGATGAGCTTCTGAGTTAATATGATATATCCCACTCAGCACCACTACTAGTCTCTGATGACTATGATCAAAAGCATAAAAGAGGTTGTGTGAAAGGCTGAATGGTGAGGGAATTGTACTTATCAAGGTAATGTTGGATGCCTTGAGCAAAGTACTCATTCAAAGCCCCAATCTCAGTTATCATCTCCTACAGGACAAAACACCTCTAACAGTAGCCAATTCCCTGAAGTCTAAAGAAGTGTCATTCACGTTAATTATGGTGTTTTCAGCTTGATATATCAATCTGTGTTACAATCCATTTCTCAAGCAAGACTTACTGAGCAAGACTTTTCCAGTGAAGAAAGGTCATTGCTTTACTTCATTTCAGGGTTTGTAATCTCCTGCCTTTCATAATGCTGAAATAATTGCTCCCAGCAGGATATTGCCCAGCTGTGCTCAGTTTATAATTTATAATATTTTCCGTTCTGTAAGTCAACTAGTGGTATATTTTTATGGCATTGTCCCAAGTGGATAATGATCCAAACCAATGTATTTATTTAAAGGATTGCCTAAATTGGATCAAAGTTCAACTGCAAATTGTACAGAAAATGCATTCTGTTTTCCTCAATTTTTAATATGTATTTCTGTTACTTTGGTTAGTCACAATGCTTACACTCTCCCAGATTTTCTGTCCCATTGTTCGTTAACCAGGGAGGGAAAAAATGTTGCTTTGCAGCATGTACTAAGAATTTTAAATACAAAAACGTCAAGATACTGACTTCCATTGTCTCTAGACCATGGAGACAGAAAGGTGAAGCTGAAGCAGTTTTAGCCTTTATAACAAAACATGACTATGGCACGTGCCATGAGAAGGACACAGGAAAGACTGAGGCTTTTCTGGTCTCAGCTGCCAACTGTTTGTATTTTCTCTTTTAATTTACTCAGTCGCAGTTCTAACAAATGGATGTGCTTTCACTTAAAGAAACTTGAAAGGACCAGAGCACAGCTGTTAAATTACAAATAATTTGTAAATTTTACTCTATTCACACAATGGATTGAGGCGAGAGATGTCAGATACATATTAAAAATCTATTCATATAAGGCATGACTGCTGTCACTAAAAAAGCAGTTGCAACTCTTAATCTTAAAAATTGGTAGTTGGGAGACATGAGTAAGTCACTGATTTACGTGATGGAGTTGGCTAACTAGGAGACTGTCCCATGAAGGGATTTTATTTGCCAAGGTGGTACTCTATAGCAAACAGACCACAGTGTCAGTTCTCTGCCAATGGCTTTTCATCTAGCACAAAAGAGTTCTCTCCCTGCAGGATGAGACACATACATTTAAATCTTATAAAGATTTCTACTCATGTCATGCCTTCAAATTTCCATCACCTTTTAGAGCCAGGAAATATCATAATGTTTCTAAAGAGATCCAGGCTGCCTTGGCTCTCCAATTGACATTTACCAGTAATACAGCCTTTTAGCTTGACTTGGATCCTTCTCCTAGTCTAGCATGTTAAGTCAAGCAGACATAAAAATTATAAATCGCAGTCTCACAGGCGGTATTAGCAGGCATTATACTTCCTGGCAGTTCAATACCCAGGAAGTTCAATACCCTAAGGATGAGGGCTTCTCCAGCTTCAGCAGTACTAAGAAGCACCTGTAAGAGAGGACATGGAAAGGCACAGTATTTTAAAACTAGACCAAGCTGCACCAGAAGAAACTTTATATTTAAACTAGAAAAATAATATCTTCATCAATAACCAGATTCTCTCATGAGTTGAGAGATGTAGTTCAAATTTCTCTTTCAAAACCAGACAAAAGCTAAAACACCATTGCCTTAAAGATGTCAGAAGATGTTGGGAGCCGGATGAATTATTTTGGTTTTTTAAGTGAAAACTGAGATACTTCCAGCACATGTGGATCATTTAAAGAAAACTCAGATTTCAAAACCCCAGCAGTATTATACAGACCTACATAATGAATATTCAATGACTACAGTACTAATTGAGATAAAGCAACTAATACAGCCCTGCCACATCTCTACAGTGTCCCTGTTCTAACTAGTCAATATCAGTTGGTATTCAGCAGTAGTTGGTTAACCCCACCTGGTGATTGGCAGCTGTAGATCTGGAAGAAATAGCAATAAAAATCCACTTGTGGCCTTACAAGGCAGATAGTTGTTTGCTGCTTCCACTTTCCCTGAAGGATTATTAAGGTACCTAAACTTTACCCTGCATGTACAGAAAATTTGAGGTTTAGAATGAATGAGGAAAGTTGTGTCTGAGTTAAACGCTTGCCGTGGAGTTTAAATATATTACAACTTCTATTAAAGCAATGAGCTCATTGTCACTGGTAACAAGTAAGGATAGCTTTTATTCAAAGACTTTTGTGAGGGTTTGTGCTCTCTGTTCTCACGTATATACATTCTTAAATAAGAAATTGAGATAGATTTAATATTGTCAAACCCATACAAGGATTCTAGGGACATTCATAACCTAACAATTATTTTGTAGCTGGGTCTCATTTATCATTTTTAGTTGTGCAAGCCTGAGCCCTAACCATCCATGGTAGATAATGCTTCCATGCAGCAAAATTCATTAACATTTCTATCTTTGCTAAATAAATAGACTGCTTTTTCTTCTTCAAACCCTTTTATAGGTTTATGTTTATCATCTGGTCCTCTGCATATGCTGAATTTTGACAGATCACAAAAATGCCCATGAGCAATTTCATCCATCTTATTAGCTTTACATTTTGTGAAGTTTTCTATCTAGCAGACCACAGAGGACAGCTTGAGAAATAAAGTAGTTAGGACTAGAGATTTACAGATTGGTAGCAGTAAGGTAAAGATGGCGAGAGCCTGATCTATCTTGATAACACACTTGTGATACACTTCTGGGAACAGATAGACCACCTAAGAGAAGTTGGCAGTGACGGAAAGACCCCACCCTGTTAGTTTGGATGATGAGGTTATTCCGTGCGACACACATAGGAGGGAGACCAGGGAAATCACCTCATCGGCAGAGCAGCTGTGAGTTGTGTTGTTATTGCAACATCCATGGCAGTGTGACTGACAACCAGGCATAATATTGAATGGCATCCCTGGGAGAATACTAGCACCAATTACTCTCCATGACTTGCATTCACTGACTATAGGTGGCTTCACAAAGTTCAGTGAAAGAGGGTGTCCACTTTATATCCATTTACAGATATATGAAGGAATCTAGTTAACATACTTTATTAAAATCCATGTATTGATGATAGTATTTAACATAGATACCTACAAAATGACAAGTATAGAAACAATGGTTTTTACTGATGTTAAAAGAATATCAAGATTCTGAACTAAACAAATAATTTATTGCACCCTGTAAACAAAACCACTCATTAAAGAAGAAAACACCCCACCTTTCCTTGTTCTAGCTTTTTCAGGTCTTAAAATTCATTTATTTATAATGGGGCACTCCAGATGCTTTGCTGCATTGCACTTGCTGTGGCCATTTGTATCTCTATAATATATGTGCAATTTTTGTGTATATTAGGTGCACTCTTGTGTACTCTTGTCATCTGGCAGTATGTTAGGCTCTCTTGGCACACACACTGTCTTGGATAAAAAGGTACTGTTATAGTCAAAAACATGGAAATGAGACTTTAAATCATAAACAAGATATTCTAATATTAATCTTGCTGATGCAGGTACTTATAGCTCTGACTCCTACACCTATTACACAATTAAAAACTAGTCTCATAGCAAGACCTGAATGATGTAGAGTAGTCCCGTGGGGTAAGATGAACTTTTGAAAGTTAGTGAAACATATGTGTCACCCAAATCAATTCATCATTACCAAGAGACTACAGAGAAAAAAAAACCCACACAACCTGTAGAAACTCCGAATGTGTGAACACAGCTTTAAGCAACTCCTAAGAATAACATAATTGTTTATTAAATGTATAAAACACTGTGCTTTGCCCCCACCTTCATTCAGTGGATATCTGCTTGTTGTACAACATCTTCACTTCTCACCTACCAAGGCAGCAGATTCCTCTTCTTTTCCAGCTAGATTTGGACACACCAACAAAAACAAAAAAACCTGGAATTTCTCCCATCGAGTTTGGAATTCATCTCAGTCCTAACACAGTAAAACTGATCTTACTGTCTTCCGAAGTGAATCATTCTTTCTTCTTCTAGCAATTCTTCTGGACACAAAGCTCTTAACTACATCTTGAAACCTTCATCTCCTCTTGTCTCTTCTATATAACCTTATCTGTTCTTGTTATTAAGAAATCCTGCAAAACTTGCCTCGGTTTCTCAAAAAACCCCATCAATTACTCCATTAGCATTGATAAAACTTCTCTTATTTTATCTCAATAGCTTGATCTACAACTTTTTTTTATCGGAGAGCAAGAACTGTATTCAGCTTACTTGTGAAATACCTTCCCTTCCCTTTCATGGGGGGAGGCTTATGGCAGGAGTTCTCACACAGATACAGGGGTATGCTTGAGCTGATATCTCCAAAGCACCAAGCTTTCTAATATTATTCATAGTATCATGGTAATATTGTTAAAAGTTAATTAAAACTGTTAAAAAATTAATTGAATATACATATATTTATATATATGTATGGAATGTTTGGGAAGGCTGGTTTTAATCAGAAATGACTGAGTTTGTTTTTGTCTTTTCATGTAATTTTCCCCTTCTAAGAATGCATCCTTCCAAGATAATTTCTTCTGAGAAGTTAGGCTAACTTAGTTCATATTTTTCTTGCACCATTTGTAGTGCCTTCCTGGAGCTGGATTTCCCCTGAGTTGGATCCAAAAAACCACACGAGATTCTGATGCTCAGATCGAGCCAAAACCCCATAAAGTAAATTTCATTCATAAATCTTTATGGAATGGCTCTGTTAACATAGGCAACTCATCTCCACTGCAGCAGTCAATAATAAAGCACTCTCCTTGAGCTCCTGCTCTGATTAAATTATGTTTTAATGAATCTTAAACTGGAACACCTCTTATTATGAAATGATTAAAGGGCATTATTATTTTTCTCTACATTGGTAACAGGCATATATTCTTACATTGTCAGCTGTTACTCCTGACAATGACAACAAATGAAAAAAGTAGACATTTGCAAGATATGGCAAAACTACAGCACACCATAAATGTTAATAGCTTTATTCATTTCAGATCTGGAATGTGACAAAATGACTCATGCTGGAGAACAGACTTCCTGGATCACAATGCGAGGTAGGAAATTAAATTAGACATGGTTAACAGAAAGTATTTCAGCTCAGCATCCCACACCCACTCTTGAAACATTTGTCCAAAATTTGTCGCTCTCCTGAGGTTTGAAAGAATGTGTATATTTTTTTCTTATTGTTTCTGATGTCCTCATTTTTACCTGATGATGAAGGTCAGTCTGAATTACCCCTTCCGTTTCTCATGATAGTGGTTTTGGACTGAATGGAAACCAGTGCAATAGAAATCTGCCCTAAAGGTTTGCTCTTGTGGAATTTCCTTCCCACATTTTGATCCAATAAGATCCTGGCTTGGGAAATGCTGCTCTGGACAGAAGCAATATGAATGCTAAACAGACAGAAAGTGAGTTTTGGTATGGAAATAGTTTGATCACCTCTACTTGAATCTGCTAGTGTCGTCGAATCATCTACTGGAATAAATTACACACTTATTTTGTTATATGTCATTATATACATCTATTTATACTGATAATACAGAATAAAATAGAACTATATATTTATGTAAATGAATAAAAAGCTAAATTAACATTTTTAATATTATCAAAACTTTTTTTTTACTCTTATCATACGAATCTTTTAACACTGGATTTTTTCATTCCAATTCAGCATTTAAGGACAATTTGAAAGATAAAACTTCTCCATGGAGAGAAAAATGTGACTTTCCCTCTTTCTTACTGGTAACTCAGAGTGGTTTTTTGAATGTGAAAGGTGCTTCACAGAAGTCTGTTCACATGACAAAGTTCAGCTTTCATGTTTCTTTTCTTTTCATCACTGTCATTATTGAAGTATCTTATAATATTTTAATATTCAAAAACAAATAACATGATCTTGGTTAAACTTTTCGCTTCCAAAGGGTCATTTTCTCTTCACCCATAAAGCATGGAAAATTCCTTTGAAGCATTTTTAGGAGAAGGTTTGGCCACAGGGTTAATTATAGGAAAAAGCATTGTTATAGGAGGGATTTATAACTAATCTCCAAAGACTGAATCATTACTTTATTCATAGGGCATGTTTCGCAATAAAGGCATTAAAAGAAAATTTTCAAAGGCAAGCAACTGTATCATTCTCATAAGACACAGACGACTATAAAAGATACAGCAGATGAGAATAAGTATCATACCAGACAGACAGGGTAATAAACACAATATAAAGGTCAGTTTGGCACTGGAAACCATTAGGGGAGCTTCTTCTGAACAAGTACAGCAGACAATCAAAATGAGGTCTCTCCAAGGGGTAAAAAAACTGCATTCAGTGAATCAGACTGACCTGTTATTGAGCAGTAGAAATAGTGCCCATATTCTTAGTCCGTACACAAATAGGAGGCATGGCTGGCTTTTTTCAAGAAATGTTTTATTGCTCAGCCCAGTGCTTCATGAGACAAAAAGGATGTAATACAATGAGGCAGAACTTAAAATTTATGTATTTCCTTGGGTTTTATGAGATATCCATTTAAACATCTAGTGCCCCTCAAAAATTTACGGAGGTAATTCTGGGCTACCCTGGGATATTGGATTTCCCACAAAAGGGCGACTACTGTCCCTTGACCCAGGCCATGACACACTGACCTCACAATAGGCTGTGATGTCACATTGGTGACTTTATAGAAAAGAACTTCCACTACTGCTTGCTCGATTCTGTCTATGTCGACTTAGAACAGACTCAGTACGGTAGATCCTAATATGGACAAGCACATTACATCAGCGCACTGCAAAAGTTACGTACGTTGTAGCAGTTTTTCACGTCACTGCTAGAAAGCAGTGAAGTCGAAGATTTTAAAGACCTTCTAATAAGCCGTGAGTCATATAGATGAACATATGTAAAAGGCAGTGGGAAGGATTTTAAACTGTGTGAATAAGTAGTCGTTCTACTCGCTTAGAAAAGAAAGAAAACATATTCCGTAACAACTAATGTTTCTGATTTATTTGAATGCAAGTCTTTTGATGGATGTCAGCTCAATTGCTTAGCTAAAAGAAAGATACTTTGGATTTAGCAATATGAAGGTCCTATAGTATTAAGGTTTGCCAACAGAAGGAGCTGAAGGAAGTGATCTGGGCAGAGAGACGTACACAATATTACACATATAAAAGAAGAATGACATCGCAAACTCTAGCATTTTTTCCACTGAATAAAACTTAGTTAACTTCAGTTAGAATATGACTCATCCAGTGTCAAGGACAGATAAGAAAGCAGAGCTTAAAAAAAAAAAAAAAAACGGTAAGGATAAAGCAAAAGAATATATGCATATTCAAAATTCATCATATTTAGTTGTGGTTTTAAATCTTATTTTTATTGACTGAGACAAGATTTAAGGCCATTGCTGTTTTCTTTTTGTAGTCAAATTTGGGATTAGCTCAGTGATAATCAGACTTGGTACTGTCGCATGCTATATAATAGTGTGTCTGTGGTAACCATTAACAGCTCTACCATTAAGAGTTGTATATCACTGTCTGTCAGAAGTATATATTAAGAGTGGGAATCACCTTACTTTAGCTGTTTGAAATTTAGGTGTCTAGATTAGTCAATCATTCAGGCTCCTTCTGTAGTCAATAAGCACTTTCAGAGGGTGATTCATTCTATACTAATATAGGGGAGGATGAATCATCCCCCAAAGATGCCTCTTTCCCTCCTAAGAGCTATACTTTTCCAACCAAGAAACAGAAATCAACCATGTAGCCTCTGTTTCCAATTCTAACTAATAAATGTAGCTGAAATTTCAAACATTAGTTACTGCAAGAAACTGCTGCATGCAGTCTATAGAATGAAAAGTATTCATGTAAATTATCTGGCAAATATCAAATGACAAAGGCGCTCAGGGATTGTCGGCAGTTTGTTAACCAGTTGCAAACAGAAGAATATTTGTTGAGACGTATACAAAACTACAGCGCTATATCATTTAAAAAAATGACTGTCATCGATCGTTGCATAAAATAAAGCTGCAGCTTGTGCTTTCTTAGCTCTGTGACAGCAGTTTTAATTGGGGTTTGGAGGGGATAGTGGCTGCTTGCCAGTGCTGTATGCAATCATCCAGCTGTTCAGACAGTTAAAGACCCTTAAGATGTAATAGCAAAGGAGCTGGCAGACACTCAGTCTGCCTGCTAGAGACCAGTGAGCATCCTAGCAAGCTATTTAAGACTTTATTTAATATGTCAGTCATGAAGAGTCAGAGAAAAAAGGAAGGAGCACTGTGTAATTGATTAGCTGGAAATGCACAAGTTTACACAAATTAAGGTGCTCCACTATGTATGTTGTTGTCTTCATCTAACAACACCTTTTACTTTTTATTTTGATTAAACTATTAAAAAGTCTGAAACTATAAATATCTATTTGATATTGATAGCACGGGACGCTGTCAGCTGAATTTAATATTAAGGGGCAATTATTGCATTAGCCAGCACTGGACTATCAAGCTTCCAGATGGAAAGTCTTCAGCCTTCATGCAAGGAACTTGGTGCTCTGGCTCCTATCGACTTGTTCTTCCATTGAAATGGTAACCTGAAGGATCAATTTGTTGTAAGAAGAAACCATTTTAGGAATGTGTTATGAAGATGTTGTACACAGTTATACCAAGACTAGGAAAAAAGCGATCAAAACAATATCAAATCATAGCTGTATTTCTTCCCATCTCTGCAGCTCATCTACAACAGCAGAAATTATGTTCAACTTTAAATAGAAGAAAAAAATATCTCAGAAATAGGCTTATAGTGGAACAGGGTGGTTTGGTTTTTTTTATCTATCGATCACACTTTGACCTCAATTGCTCACTGGCACTATCATTAATTTAAAAGTGGACTGCATCAGTACAAAGAAAGGTTGAACTGTACCTTGCATTGTTCTGTGAGTAATGGCATATAACTATCACTGTAGAAAGATCTTATTTTACTTAGCTTTTTTTTTAATATACTGAAAGAGAAATAATAAGTTTGCTTTTGTAAGGTCAGCAAGGAACAGAGTGACCATGGTTTCAGTAGTCAATCACACATCAAATCATATAAAAGAGATATTTTAAACTATTTTATGTTCATTTATATATTTTAGATTTATTGGAGAGCTTTTTAATGTTTTATGAGGCTCAAACCTAAGTCCTTACAAACAGTTATGAGTCCGCTGTACTAAAAGAAAATGTGGAATAATTAATAACAACATATATCAAGATGTTTCATCTCTGAGGTCTTTATCTTGTCATACCATCCACCACAACTAGGACTTCTTTCAGAACCCCAGTAATTTCAACTCCAGCTTATTTGAGCATTACAGACCTGTTGAAGGGGGAGCGATTACCACTTTGGGCCTTTTTTTTAGCAGCAAGAACACTGCACCCTGCATTCTGATGAGCTGTCTGTGTTTATACCCTACAAAAAAAGAAAATCAGGTAAAATTGTATGAGAAAAATACAAATGAAGACAGTTTAAAATACAGTATAATTGAGTTAACGTGCCAGTTAGTTAGCTTAGCGGGTGTTTCTTGCCTTACTGATAGAAAAGCTTTGAAAAATCTAATTCCTTCTCAGGTGGGAGCTTGCCCCAGGAAGTAATTTTGGGAGAATTTTTAGCAATTTGGCAGCACCACCTCCACTTCAGCTGAGTTACTAATCAGTACTAATTGGAAACTGATTGGTACTAATGGGGAAACTACCACCTATGCTGCTTCTTTGAGCAACAGCACAAATAATTCAGTAGTATCCTGAGTCTGCAAGCACATCATTATGCTGGGGTCCCTGCTTCCTTGTGTTAACTCATTAGTAAGTAGGCTGCAAGGTCACACAATGGTAACATCATTCATCTTGTTTGCAAATAGTCAAACATCTTGTCAGTGCACAACAAATAACAAATAAATCATAATAATGGCCCATATCAGCCCCAAGAGATATATGTAAGAAAACTTCTGTGACTTTTCTCTTACACATTTTGCATCCCATGAAAATAGAGATCCACGTGAGAGCAAAGGTGTGTGATTTGATGGGGATCTCAGAGCATTACATTTCTATTTTCTCTGCTGCAAATTTTTCTAGTGTTATCTGGAAAAAGTCAGATGGTCGAGGCTTGAATTATTTTTTTAATAGGACCCCTGTGGCCAAGGCCATTATAAGCAACTATAGCTTTAAATGGCCTTAACAACACAGCTCCAGAACTAAACTTTTAGAGAATAAATGCTGTGCCTGAGATGCCCCGGGGGATTGCTGGGAGAGGTCCCTGTTCCTCTGACAAGATGCATTTAAGAGTGCCTCAAAACTCATGGGGATAAAAGGTCATGTATGAATGCAAATCCTAGAGTCCAGGATGGGAACCACTAGTTTAACAGGGAAAAAAAATAAACCCAAACAAACAAAGAAACGAAAACCTCACTAGTTTCAGAAAACCACAGAATTTCTTTTTATTGTATAATTTTGATCACGCTTTACACAGTGGAATGATCTAGACCAGTATCGTTTACCAGAAATTTTAAGACAAAAGCTTAAATTAAGCCTTAGATACTGGTGCTCTTTTAATCAAGACAGCAATGGAAAGATGTGGATTTGTTGTATAAACATATCAGCAGACTCATTCCTTCCCTTTGGTAGGAAGTGCGACATGGTTCAGCTTTTGATGTGCAGATGCTGACATGCTACAGCTGAAAAAAATAATGAATTTCTGAATATGAAATCCTGCTTTCTTTAGATTCCTTGATCAAATAATAAATCTTCATTTCAGCAATCAGCTCATTTTTTACCTAATCCAAAATATGCTAAGTGGCATTGCTTGTTTATATTTTAAAGCAACCAGACATGATGATCTGAGGAAGAATCTATTGATGTATAAAAACAGAGCAATGCACAGCAATGATACTCTTCCTCAGGGTACAGTAGTACAAGGTAAAGCAGAATCTGTCTTGAAGGCAGTGTTATATTAATACACAAAGATTGCAGAATGATATTCATAAGAGTCACATTGTGCTCTGTTAGGACCACACGTGAAAAAGACGTGAGTGGCCAGTCTCTTCAGAGTAGAACAGGGGAACCCTCCGAGGAGTCATTTGTTATTTGGGAGAAAAGCTGATAACAAATCATTACCAGAATTTTTCATTTATGTGAAATTATAATCTTAATTCATAAGGAGAGGACAGAACTGCAGGTGTATTTGGCAGAAAGACTGAGCAAATCCACCTGCAGGAAGTGCAGCAAAATTTATTCTGGACTGAGAAGGAGAAACTTGTATTACGAGTAGCGTCTTCTGTAGAGCAGGAGCTTGCTAATGATGGCAATCCGCTTAGGAGCTTTTTCCGTTCTGTTTGGTCTCACCTGGGACCCTGACTCCTCCCCTGAAGAAACAGCAGGGAGTGGAATTTAGTTCACGGATATCTCCTACCATAACTCCGCTCTGGCAAGTCCTAAACATGGGCGGGCTTTCTCTGGCTGGTTCACTCAGACTTGGTTTCTTTGCGGGTTTCACCTGTTGCTCCAGGGTACCAATCTGAGAGCAGACATAGCCCAGTAGGGGTAAGGAGGTAATCAAGTAAGTCTTGCACAAAGCGTATGGATTTACAGGTGTAAACCTAGAACTAGAGAGGATGTTTCCTTCTTTCCTTCCTCCCTTCCTTCTCTTCAACAATTTTTTGTTACCATACTCTTTTGTTCATGAAGTCAGAGAGGGTATTTTGGCCAAATCCTACTTTTACTATAAAAACATTACTTCTTATCTATTTTTTTTCAGTGTTTTTTCTCTGGCACTGGAGTAGTTACACTCCGCTGTAGTTACAGGATAACTTTAAGACAACACTTTTAGTTTTATGGGACTAAAGAGCAATTTCCCACTTACTAGAATGTAGACCTAGCTTCTTCAAATAAAGAAGTTCTGAGATGGACCCTCATGTTTTTATGTGCAGCAGTCTTATTCCTTCAAAGCAAATGTCTTTTCTGAGCAGAAACTGCCAATCAAGATCAATTGCCTTTTAGTTTTACAACAGTGACAAGTGATTTTTGGAATTTATGACTCATTTTACCCCAACCCAGTCAGGATTTTTCCAAGCTGTGCAATTGGTAGGATAAACCCAGCTGCGTCAAATCATACCCATCTGTTTGAAAATACATAAAAAAAATACTCTAGAGACAACATACCAGAAGCTTTAAGCCAATAAATAAATCAATAAATCGGAGCTCCCTTGACGAAAAGTTTTCTCGTACTGAAAGGAAAAATATTATGGATGACATCTACGGTTGATGCCCACTCTATAAAGGGAATCGGAGGCAGCATAGAAGATCATCAGTATACATTTACTTATTTTCTACTTTATATATTAGATACAACTGGTTTGTTTAACACTTTTATTAACACATTATATAGAACATAAACTATAGTAGAGCATCTTCTGCGACTCCAAAGCAAAAATCTTACAGAGCAATGCTTGAATTGCAACACAGGAAAAATTTATACACCAAGGTCCACGACAGCAATATGCAGGAACTGCTTGGGTAGCAGAGGGCCAAGATCTCTTCAGTTTTCAGCTGTAAAATTTATTAAGCACCTGAAGTTCTGCTCTGAGCACTTCTAGAGAGGTTAGTTGTGCAAAATGTCCTGGAAACTCTTCCCTTGCCTAAGCCTGTAGAGACTAAGAAACTCGGCATCCCTGAAATCCCTGAAAATTGCTTGCATCCTGCTGTCTATGGCACAATCTGTGCAGGATGTTCACAATGACCCAGACATTGTTCAGAGAGGCACTATGTAACTGTGGTGGTTTAGCAGCTGACAAAAGAAACACAATATTTCTACTTCCTTATTTTTGAAGTTAAATAATAATCCTTAATTTTTACTGCCATATCATTCTCTTATGTTCATGTAACTGCTTCAGGTGCTCATATGCAGTATTTGTTAAATTATACTGGAACTAAAATACTTCTTTCTTTCATATAAACACTTAATAATAAATATTTCTTTCCAATTTACATCCTTCCATTTAATTTTGTTATTAATACTATGCACTTGTTACCCTCCCAAATGAATGAAATCTCCATATAATGCGAACGATATGAAGATGAGCCAGTGCTGCAGGCTGTTAATATTCCATTATTCCATTCCAAATTAATAGGACTATTATCAATTAGATTAGCTGACCTGCTGATGGTGTGAGTTTCTCTTGCCTAGGTGGTCCCCTCGAGCACTAGTTTTGTGAATGGCAGTGGACAACCTCATACCTCTCCTGTTAAAAATCCGATTAATAAGAGCACCTACTATAATAACTGTTAAAACAATGAATAGATTGTCCTAGCTCCCAGCCCTGTCCTTATGTGATCAATCAGGCATGAATGGCAAAAAAGTTACTTGGAGACGAAAATAAATGAACATATTGTAGCAGGTAATTAAAGGGGATGCTTTGGTATTCTGCTAATCCTGTCTAGTCTCTCCTGTTTTCATTGCTTTCCAGCTACAGAATTACTGGACCCTATTTATACAAGACAAGGAAGCATTAATTTATGATGGGGTGTGTGTTCATCAGTTAGTGTGCAAACATGAAGACTGCTGGGGCACAAGGCATTGCCATCAGGAATTTATAACAAAAGATGCTCTGTAACTGCCCTTGTCTGTGTGTTCATTTGCAATGTGAGTTGAGAAGTTATTTCAGGAGTCATGAAACATATTTAAATTTCATTATATGACTGGACTAATTTTGTGTGAAAGAATAGAATTGCTCATATCTTGGACTTTTTTTCAGCTATCCTTTTTAATCCGCGGCAACCCCAAGTAATCCTGTTTTGTTTTGTTTTGTTTTTTTTAATTACTGTAAAAGGACCCTTTAAAATAGACTTAGAAGTGGGGGCACTACAGCCTAGCAAACAGGACATTAAGACAGGGAGTCAGGAGACAGATGGTATCTCCAGTGAGTGTGTGTGTGTCAACTCAGGCTTAAGACATGCTAAACAGTTACGGGACTTTGATACCAAAGCTGGCTTGTGCTAAACTGCTGCAGAGGAGACAACGTATTTATGCACCTGGTCCTGCTGTTGGTCCTTTATTAAATCTAGCCCTTTATCTCTCAAAGCTCCTTCCTTCCTTCCTTCCTTCCTTCCTTCCTTCCTTCCTTCCTTCCTTCCTTCCTGTATAATAGGAATTGTAGTTATTTGTTTTGAGAAGTATCTTGAGTGCTACTGTTCAAAGAAGTTGAGTAAAAGCTGAGTGAAGTAAAATCACTTTGCATTTTTGTTCTCTGAAGAGAACATGATAGAAACTTTATGGGAAACATTTTGGAGGATCTATTCATAGGATAAAAGTAGGAAAAGCTAACAGCATAGTAATGAGTTGTCCAAGTTCTCAAGGGTCTCAAAGATTTAAAAATAGCATACTACCAACAGTGGTTTCTCACCTTTCTCTTAAAATGGCCTGGATACCAAAGAAAAAGGCAGAAAATACTACATTAAATTTTAGAAAAGATTCCCATAATGATCTGGGGACTACTGATCAGACAAATTAGTAGAATATATAATGTAGATAACAGGCAGTAAGTACATTGATAAATATGGTATCGCTGAGAAAAATCAATATGAATTTTGTAGAGAGAAGTTTGGTCTTGCTCATCCTTTAATGAATCAATAATCAGTTGCTATTGTATACTCGTGTTTCAAAAAGCTTTCCACAGCCCATCAAAGAAATCCAATCATTGTTTCTTTCTAAGACTCTCTCATGAGCAAATAAATACTCAAAAATAGGAAAGAAAGGGTAGGAATAAATGTACAGGTATGGCAATACAGGAAAATCACTCTTGGAGTCTCATAAAGATTCATGCTAGGCCCTGTATTGTTACATACATACATAAATTGTCTGGAGAAAGACCGCAGAATGAAACGGCAAAATTTGTTGATGGTACTGAGGGCACACAGGGCTGCAAAGGTTCTTAATACAACTGCCAATAAACTCTAAATACTGAGTTCCTGGGTGTGCTAAAACTCAGTAGTATAGATAACTAAATCTGGATAAAGTCAAAAAGGATGATAGCTGTGTAGAAGGTAATTTTACATCTGCAGTGAGGTGTTCTAAACTATCCATTATCTCTGAGGAAAGAAATTTCAGAGGTCTAGTAACGGGACCAGTGAAAATGTTAGTTCAGGAGTCAACAATGGTCAAAAGAGAAAATGGGATCTTTAGGAATTATTGGGAAAAAATAGAGAACAAAGCTGAAAAGCATAATGGCACTTCATGCACATGGATCTTGAGCATTGTCGGCAATCCTGCCTCCCTGCCTCTGCAAGGACATAACAGAAAAAGTACAGAGAAGAGCATCAATGATGAAAAAAATTACAGAACAACTCCCAGAGAAAGGATTAGACAGACAAGGACTCTTCAGCCCAGAGAGGAGACACTGTAGGGAGCATTTGACAAAACTATAAAATCATGAGTGAAACTCAGAAGGTAGGGAGGGAACTGATTGTTATTTCTCATAATTCAAGAATTAAGGAAACTCAGATGAAAAATTGCAGACCAAACAAACAAATGAGGATATGCAGATGAAGCTAAGGAGTTCATTGTCACGTGAAGCTGTAGAGACCTACACTAATAGCTTCAAAATGAGATTAGACAGATTGCTTGATGATAAAGTCATTCTAAAAGATAATAAATTAATTAAAAATTAAATAAACAAATAAAGTAATCATTTAAAACAGAATCTAAACTCTTGCTTCGGATGTTCACAAGCCAGGGATTGTTGGACCAGTGTAAGGAGGAAGATTTCTGTGTGTTTGCCCCATTTCTTAAAGTCCCACCTAGAAACTGATTATCGGGCATTGCTTGAGACATGCTGCTGGAGGATGCTGCAAAGTTGTATGAAGCTCTGAACCGCTAAAACCATTCTTATGTTCTTAGTATTACTATTGGTTTTTTACTTGTCCGAAGATGAATTCAAGCTCTTTGTCCTTTTTTTCCGGGTTAGCAATGCCACACTGTATCTGCCTGATGTGGGAAGGTAAGTTCTGAACCTTAAAGGAAGCACAAGAATGTGCTGTTTGTCCGCAGTAATGATATTAAATGCCCTTCATTTAAAGTCACAAGATAAATCTCACCAGAAAAGACCTATAATTGCTTCCTTGTAAGTTTGTTTTTAAAATCCACTACAGTATTAAACATGCCATAGTTTATTCCAGTGCAAATGGTATTCTTCCAAACTGGAAATGAAGTCCTTAAAGTTATACATACTGAGTACAAAAATTTATACTCTCCCTTTCTCTTTCCTGTTTTCTGTTCATGTTGGTTAATTCTAAACCAGCGGAACTTTAAATTCATTACATGAATAGACACTACAGCAAAAGAATCCTATTGATCTAAAGTAAATGATGTAAATGAAATGTTTATTCATTAGTAATGAGTTTTGCACATCTGTAATAAGTATTTCCCTGTCATGGCTTAACCCCAGTCGACAACTAGGACCATGCAGCTGCCCATTCACCTGTCCCCTTTACCCCCCTCCCCCAAGAAAGTTGGGTAGAAGAAGGAAAAAATGGAGAGGAAAGGGAGAGAAAAAACCCTTGTGTGTTGAGGTAAAGCCAGTTTAATAGAAACAATAACAGAAAAGGAAAAATAACAATAATATTAACAACAATAATAATAATAATGTCACAGGTCAGTCACCACCAGGTGAACTGGCACC
Source organism: Fratercula arctica (assembly GCA_947846985.1). Classification (NCBI taxonomy): domain Eukaryota; kingdom Metazoa; phylum Chordata; class Aves; order Charadriiformes; family Alcidae; genus Fratercula; species Fratercula arctica. The sequence goes on along the minus strand of CANTUZ010000001.1, from coordinate 90,693,446 downwards.
ATCCCAAGCAGCTATCAAGGATTCCCACCCCTGAGCTAACTCCCATACTGAGCATGGCCTCTATGGTACAGGACATTTCATTGGCCATTCCATCTTTCAGTCTATGCTTCTATGGAAACTGAGAAAAGTCCTTGAGTAGGGTAAACATCACTTAACAACAACTAAAAACAACAGGTACCATTGACATTCCTACCACAGCAATCACTAGAAAGAAAACTAACTCTTTCCCAGCTGAAACCAGGACACCCCCTCAAATTTTAAGCTATAATGACTAGGTCACTAGGAACTTCCGCAAGTTATTTAGCATTCTAGCTAAGATTAAATTAACTTTACTGTCTGAGTTGTGCAACATAATAATTGTGGGATTACATGGCTACATTTTCCTCTTTTACATTTTTTTCTTTTAAATAAAAAATGAAGTGCTAAAACCCCCATTCAGGAAAACAGTAAAGCACATGTTTAACCATAATACAATTTATTCATTGAGATGTGTGTTTGTTGTTACCGTGGCCTTGCATGCTTTGCTGATGCAAAGCCTTAATGAATAAAGCAGAAATTCTAATGAGGTCAAGCAAAAATAGCAAAGGACCTAATAAGCTGCATTTTGGTGCAGGTCTGTCTTCCTTTCCATCCCTATTGATTACAGCTGGCCAGCTGACTCCACCTCTTCAGCATTCACTGCCGGACTGGAGCAAAATTCAGACTATAAGAATAAAGGGTTGCATTTAGAAAGGAACTTGCCTGCATTGTATGTATAGATTCTGATACCCCTGTTATAGTTGTTAACGTTATATGGCTGTGATATAAACAAAATATGTCAGAAAAGAGCCCTAACTTTTCTGCATAGTAACTTTTCCAGCAGATTCACTGAGATAGTCCGGAAGGGGCAATGCGCTGTGGTGCAGCGCTGGCTCTATAAGATCTGGGTTGCAAAATGCAGGCAAACTGGCGCCCGTGGCACTGTTCCAGGGCTGTGAAAAGTATGGATAATTTTAAGCCAGATCTACATAGGGAGAAATATTGACTTTCTCCATTATAGAATGTGTATCATCTTCTAGATTAATTTATGTTTAAACTGGTAAACTTATTATCGAAGTACTGTCATTTTTTTTATAAATGTTGTTTACATTGCTCTTATTTTGATAATGAAAAAAGATACCTTGCAGCAACAATTCTCATTCTGCCAGGGAGGACAGGAAACAATAAGTCCGTTCTTAATTACTTCAACTATTGAGAAAAATGCTTCAAAATCAAGCAAAATGTGGGACTGATATGTTAAAAACATAGCCGATGCACTTCATTCCTCAAAAAATAATAATATTTTCTCTTTGCTTGTTCGTCATAATCTGATTGAAATTATTTTTGGTTATGAAGTTGAAATAAAACATTTATGCATGTTAGGACAATATTCCTAGACTTCAAATGGCAAAGCATGAACATTCAGACACAAACATACAGTGCAAGTCACTTCACCCCTGAATCTCCTGTCCAGGCAGACGTGGACGCAGAAAGTTCACTTGAGAGCTGAGGGCTCCATCCTGCTCTAGCTTCACATTCGCAGCCAGCGCAATGCTATTTAACGCAAGTCACCCCAATCAGGCAGGAGCTGCATCCAACTCCGTGTCACAAGTTGTATGAATAAAGACTGTCTAAACGAATAGCAGTGTGGAACACACTTCTGATTAAAATGACATGTCACTTACTTATGTCAGGTTTTGTTTCCGCTGTTCTAGACGGCTTAGATCCTTCCCTTTTACAGGGGAAAAGGGAAGGGCATGACAAGGTGTATTCACGGTGTTGTAACCTTCACTTTCAATCCTACGAAGATTTAGGAACCTGTTAAATTTTCTTATGTTGGGACAGATCCTCTATTGCTGCAAATTTATGTTGCTACATTGAAGTGATTTACCAACTCCACCTGTGAAATACCTGCCTTTCATACTAATTCTTTTAATTTCATCGACCTGAACACGTTTAATTATTTGAGAGAGCCACATCTCTAAATTTTGCACAGAAATGTTTCATCTCATGATCTTCACCTTTGTCTTCTTATATTCTGTTGTATTTTCCTGCTCTTTTCCTGGGGGAATGATGTTTGCTAGTTTGTTTTAATTATTGTCAAAGATGATGACATTAATTGACATGTTAGACAGACGCATTTAAAAATGTTTGTTTCCAAAAATACATCAACCCAAATGTAAGAAATGTGAAGGGTTTTTTTATTTTCGCTTATTGTTTCTCTGTCAGAAACTGAGGTTGAAGGCTTAAGCTCTCATTATGAACAAAAATGGTGTTCTAGACATTGATTCTCTAAATAGCCCCTTAGATCCCTGAGGTCTCCTTGTGTGGATATGATCTATTTGTGAGTAAACTTGGCATATTAACGTGAAGACCGTAGACTCCTTTGTCCACCTGTCCAGTGGCTCTGACCTGCCTCCACCCCTCACCGAGGCGGCGTCGGGGAGGTGCACGGTGAGCTGAGGCACTGGGTGCCAGGCGCGGAGGGGAAGGTGCCCGGTGCCTGCCCTGACACAAAAAGTGAGTGGTCTGTGGGATGGCACCTGTCAGTGCCCTTGGTTTGGTTGCGGGTAAGCTTATGGCCATTGGGGTAGGGAGAATATGGGTCATAAAATGAGCTAAGCATGAGCCTGTGAAAGCATGGAGCGCAGAGAGAGAGAGAAAGAATGGGGTGTTTCTATTTGTATTCCTAGGAAAGAGACATTCACTTTAACTTCAAAGCTGTATTGCTTTCAGGCTGACATGTATGATTTTCATTACCTTTTTAAAAATAAGGGAATAATTCCTAGGGCTTGTTGAAAAAAACCAACCAAACAAAAAAAAAAACCCAACCAACCAAACAGACAAACAAAAAAAGATGTCAAGAGACCAATTTTATAACAGAAAATATTGTTTTGTGTAAATGGAAATGGGTTGTCAGAGGACATTTTAGGATCTTATGGGTTTCAGAACAATTATTTTTGACTTTCTCATTTGAAACTTTCTCTTTTCATCCCAATAATGTCAAAATATTTCATTCTGGTATTGCTAAATGTTTCTTTTGGTATATTATATTGTAATGTTTTGTCACTGTGAAATATATCTGAACAGTAGATTTTTGGCAATGTCACTACAGTGCTTTCACACCAACATATTTTAAAATTTCCATTGCATGAAATAGTTAGAGAGTTGCAGTTTTTGGCACAGTTCAGGATAAACCCAGTAAAACTTTAGAATTTCCCATTAGATCTAATAAGTATTTGAAATTATAATTCAAATAAATCAATAAAGTAATATCTGAGGGGATTTGTGGTGGTTTCTTTCTTTCTTTCTCTTTCTTTCTCTTTCTTTCTTTCTTTCTTTCTTTCTTTCTTTCTTTCTTTCTTTCTTTCTTTCTTTCTTTCTTTCTTTCTCTCTTTCTTTCTCTCTTTCTTTCTCTCTTTCTCTCTTTGTCTTTTTTCTTTTTTGTTTTGTCATTGAGCTGGATCCTACAAGGATTTCTTTTTTCACGTGCTTATTTTAGGCTCTTCCATTAATGTTATAGCAACTAATAAACATAAATTAAGTGTGTGTGTGTGATGGTTATTAGTAGTAAGTATAAATACTCTTTTTTTCCAGCATGGAACCATTTGAGAACACTGTTCTCAAATAAGCAAAGCAAATCAAATGACACAATTATTTAATACCAGTGCTGATTTCAGGGACATTCAGCGCCAGAGGTAGTAGTGAGCAGAGATGCAGCAGGGAGATAGTCACCTCATGAATATGGAGATTACTGTAAACCCTGCTCGATGTCATTTATACTTCAGCCAGTCTTCCCATTAGCACTCTACTCCTTTGATTAGTCCAGAAAATAAAGTTAGACTCTGCATTTGCTAATGTCAGCTCCACGCATAAGCACATTTGCAGAGTGAGAACCTAGCTGCCAGTGTCCTCCCCAGAAATACATAAAACTGTTGTAATGTAACAGTTGATAGCAAAAGGGACATTGGTTGAAGAATAAAATATTATAGAGCTGAAGAAAGGGTACTAACAAGTTGAAATGAGAACTCTTGCAGTTCTAAAAGTTGCCTCGATTGTTGGATTTAATCTATCCCCATTGGCCCAGCTGTTCTTAAATGGTGTAACTGTTACCATCGGAAAGGGTGATGTCTTTCTATTAACGATTTCGTTTTCATCAACCCCATTCCTACGGTGAGTATTTGGGTTTGCAGCCATGATGATGAAATACATGAATTGCAGCTGACGGGCTGAACTACGTAACACATAAAAGATGAACAAGTCCAACATACAGCTACTTGCTCACATTACCATCCTGCCATGCATTGGGAGGGAAGTGAAAACGACTGGCTGCTGCCCAGGGGATACTTGCCTGCCACCGCTCCTTAGTTACACATGCAGTGCCTGTGCCTCCATTTTACTCTATTAACATCCAAAAAGAAAAAAAACCCTGTATATTAAAGAATAATATTACATTACAAAATAGATGTCAGGAACTGTTATTTCTTAACTCCTCGCAGGCTCTGCAAGGAACTAACCTGGGACAATGGTGGTTTAGTACCAATCTTTTCCATATAAAACAACAAGAGGATACTCAGAGCCATTGTAATTTCCAGCTCCATGACAACAAAAATAAATGGCAAGAATGAAGAATATATACGTATTGTGAGATCATCGTACTCCTGAACATGCACGTGTTCTGCATTTACCTCATTGTAGCAGGACAATAAATAGATAGAAGTAAACTATTTTATTTTACTTTCTGCTTGCAAAGCAAATTGATGTATGCATGAGAGAAGATCGGTTACACATTTCCCAAGTTGCTCAATGGTCTTTCTTTGAATGTCTGCCTACACTTGCATGTGCGTTACGCATCTGGAAGCAGACTCTGAGCCTTATGTGATTTTAGCTTGAAGCCTTCTGGTGCAACAGAGATACTTATTTATGGTACGATCTCCAAAAAGATGATCATGTTGGACGAGATGCTCCCTGTGCAGGCCATATCAACACTGCTTTGTTAGATCTTTTACAGCGTAGGCAGCAACCTGCAGGTACAATGCACCCTGACTCTGTCATCAGAGAAATACACTTATAACCCACTGCAGTCTTTCTTTCACAGACCATTGAAAAATATGGGAGAAAACAGGCGGTTTCCTGGTCAGCAAGTACCCTCTCTCTGGGCATGGCAAGACCTTTCTGACAGTATAACAGCAAGAGGTTGCATGGTTCCTCTGAAAAACAGCCATTGAGCAGTGTGAACCTGGCTGTCACTCTCTGTGGAGCTGGACGGTGTACTCTGCTTGACCACAGATGTGCCAACCACACGCTTGGACGTCTTAGGTAGTTTGCCTTTGCAACATCAGGACTGTGCATATTTGGTGGAGGCAAGATGGTAGGGCAAGGTTGGTCAGGATGGTGAGCCTCGCAAACGTAACAGCTTGGAGAGGGCAGGAGAAGGTCGGGTGTAGGATAGTACTGGTCATTTCTGAATCTCTGTCCTTTGGTTTAGCCTGTGAGATGACCATGCTAGTTTTTTTTTCTGCAACTTTGTCTGTAACTGTACAATACCACATGTAGCAGCTTAATCCAAAACCCCTTTAACACGGTCTGCCATTTACATGTTGTCAGTGTTCTGAGCGCACCCCTAGCCCTGCCTGGCCCAAACCAGCTCCTTGGGGCTCCCCCCACCTGCCCAGAGCCCAGGACCCCATGTCATCCCCCCAGGGCCATCAGCCCCTGCCTCAGTGATGCTGCAGCAGGGCTGGTCTCCAGCTCCTCACAGCCCTGCCCGGCCATGGGCTCCACCAAGCTGGGCCTACCTGTCAGCCCACATCCCGGCCTCAGCCATCCGTGATCCAGGGAGGTGCCCAATGCCCAGGGCTGGTGCTGGCCTGCCACCCCCATGGAGGAGCCCCCATGGTCCCGGCCCCAGGCCCCAAGGAGCCATCCCGCTCTTGTTATGCCCTGAGATGTTGAACGGTCAACTGAGTGTATAAAATTAGGTTTGTCTTGAAGTGTTAAAGGACCATGGCCATGCTGAGTGATTCATATGTAAAGTGATTTCTGACTGCGCACATTAAGTTTGCTGGCAGAATACACGAGTGCTTTGCAGAGATAAACCTGTACCTGGGTTTCCTTCAAATATAAGAAACTGGATTCAATGCACCGGGTACATACTTTCCTTACAAATATTTGAAAGTGTAATACGCTGTCTATAGTGTTAGGAGCAGAAAAATATATAATTGCGTTAATATATAAGTTTGCCAGGCTTGTTAATATATTTTAATCATGAACATATCTGACTAAAAGCTTCCTTTTAACTCTGCAGGTAATTGAAGAATTTCACAAGACAAGAATGACCTCTTACTGTGTTTTCCCTTCATTTCTGTAGAGAGAAAAGATTCAAATGCTCTTTCTAACTTCCCCAATCCTTTTTAGCCATTAGCCCTTCAATCTAAATGCAATTATTTAAAAGATTTTGGTGGAAAACCCTCTACAGTCACAATGATTATCAGAGTGTTTGCTTCACAGTTGACAGGTCAATCTACAGATACACTTGACGATGACAATAATTAAAAAGCCCTTGACAAAATGTCATTCAAAAATAGGTTTTTGTTGCGTATATGTTGAATGTAAATTTAGTGCTTGCGGGAAGTCCCTGACAGTCAGTCCGTGAGGATGAAGCCTGACTTTCTCCACAGAGAAGCACTTGATTGCAAAAACCTCAAACGGAGCATTGCTCCATTTTACGACTAGTCTTAAAAGAGGCAGGTATTAAGTCTCCATAGATACATAGTGGTCCTCGGACTTGCTGGGAGAACCAATACGAGAGTCAATTAGTTCGCATTTATACTGTGGCTCGGTAGCGCACAAACACGACTTACTTGAATAGGATTGTGGCTGCACACTAATTTCACGCAGACAAGTGAACAATCATGTACTGGTAATGATTATCAGCTGCTGCTGAGCTAGGCTAGATTTGTACCAGAGATCTGAAAAGTCTTTGAAAAGCCTTGCTAATTAACCTCACGTTTAAAGGGCCTCTCTATAAATTCATGCAAACCTGAACTGGCAAATACAATTTTAACAACAATGGAAAATTAGACAGGCACAGTTCCTCTACTCCTCTCCTTTTCAGAGGTTTAACCATTTAAGAAAATACCACGTGTTATGCTCCATTCTCAAGCTACAGCCCATCCAGCTTACCTAAAAAGTTTTACTCAGCTCTGACCTTTTTGCTTCTTTAACAGCAATTTCATAAGTCGCAGAGGCTCACGTTCATTAACATTGCTCCTTAGAATGACATTTTCCTTCTTAGGCAGTACTGCTTACAAAAGTAAACTAAGTGCCATGCTACTAATAAGGACATGGCGAAACAGAAGTGCTTGATCATTGGGGTTTTTTTGCACCTCTTTACCGATTTATCTAGAAACCAGTACTATACTTAACACAATGCTGGGTCACGTTAATGAATGCTTGTGAATTTTCTGCTTCAAGTGTATGACACTCAGATCAAGACTTTGTATTTTCATTTTTGTTCAAATGTTCGTTATATAAATGTACTATTGAGATTATTACAGGACTCCTATCTGCATATTTTTTCTCTCTCAACTCACATTCCTAAAGTTAAACAACTGCATTGACACATATGCAATACTAAGAAAATGGAGAGCGAAACTCTAATTTGAACTTGTGAAGGGTATTCAGATCAAAAACTGCATTTGTCAGCCATATACATTTTCATTTTGTCTTCTCCTTTCTTCCCCTTGCATTTTTGCACAATGCCCCAAGACTTCCTGCTCTGGTATTTTTCTGACTGAAGAGAAAACATTCTTCTAGGCATAAAGAACAAACCATAACCCATGCATATAATCATGCATATGCCACACATAGTAAGCCATTCTTCAACTGTATCTCTAAACTGTAGTGCCAGCAGATGTGCCCAAACAATAATAAAGGACAGGTTTAAAACAAGACCAAATCCAGCTCGCATTAAAACCAATAAGACTTTTGTCCTAAACTTTAGGGGAAATCAGGAATATTTATTACAGGAAGTGCAACACTGCTATGCCAAAAAAAAGAAAAAAACACACTGTTTGGTGTTTTAACCAACTACTACAATGCTATTGAGAAGACTGGAATATGGGAGAAGAAAACTTCCCTTGAGTTTGGTGACATCTTATTTTGGGTAATGATGAAGGTTCTTTGGAAATAAAACACTTTATGAACAAATTGAATATTCCTTTGATCTGATGGGCAGTTTTGTCCAAGTGTAGGTATATTTATACTAGATTATTTGTGATGGATTATAATACTAATAGAAATAACAGAAAGATTTAGTGAAGAATACTTTAAAAATGTTAAATAGACTCTTTCGTTGAAGTCCACAAAAGTTTCCAACAGGCTTTTTGAGAGAGAAAATTTCAAATACTCTGGCTTTGGGAAAAGGTCCCTAATGGTCCCTTATTCTTATAAATTAGAAATGAGAACTAGACACCTAAATATCTTTGAGGATAGGGACCTAAATATTTAAGCATTTACTGCACATGACAGTATAAGCCAAAAGATGCCTAATGATAGCTATGAAAGTGTAATTAGGCACTACTTCACAGAGAGTGCTTAAGTCTATGCATGAGGCAATGTTGATTGCCTTTGTAAATATGGTTATGAGTGCTGTAACTGGGAGGTTATTTTGTAACTTTTTAGTAGAAGGGCTTTAAAACAGGATACATCATTGTGCAATAAATAATTCCTTTGGCATTTATTTTTATTTAGTTTCAGTTACTTAAAGGCCTTTTTATTAAAGATTCAGCATACATTTTTCTCCAGAATTAAGTACACTAAAAATCAAATCTAAAGTAAGCATGTCAGAGCACTGCTTTATATGTATAGCTTCATAATAAATCTTCACTTTTACAAACATCGGAGCAGCAACAAATGCAGAAAAAAAGGCATAGCACTATCCATCACAAATACCAGTGTCATGAGGAAGCCCGTGACAAGGTTTTGTGCAGTTTGCACCAGCATTTGTGTTCCCAGGAGGTAAGCAGGTCACCAATTTAGTATGTCCTTATCAGTAAATAAGCTTTCAGGTTTTTTACTGTATTTAGAGTGCTGACTTTCAGCTGTGCTTGAATAGATTATAAAACTAATTCTAAGATGAAAAACAAGCTTTTTACTCAGCTGTGACAAAAAACTATATGCAGTTTTGAATAGCAGTTATGAAAGGTGGAAAGAAATTAGCTCTTCATTTTCAGTACCAGTGGAGTCTCATTTTCCATTTATACCATGTGATTCTTGTTAGATGAGGGAGTTGCCATAAATTAGTTAGATCAGATGAAGTCTGTAATAGAGCCACAAATCCTTTTTGCTTCAAAGCAATCATTTTAAAGCATAAATTATCACAAGGAAAGCTTTTATGGTGTTTTTTTTCTGACTGATTGTTTATTCATTTTGATTTATAAAATAATTAAAAGATAATGTGAGTATCAGAATCCTACATAGCCAAAGAACTGTTTTTAATATGGAATGGGTCATGCACTGTGGACAGAATAAATATTAACACCTTTTTTTCAGGGGAGAGAGTGTTTTTCTAGACTGAGTTTGACTTTTACCAACAGCTCTCTTACCTAGCTTAATCAAGCTGCAGAAAAAGTCCTGAAGTATCCCAAATAGCTTAGCAAAGCCAGAATGTAATGTGAACCATTGAAAAAGTCATATATGATTTTGTAGGATTTAAAAAAAAAAAATTAATCCAGAATGTTAAATTTTCTTCTACGTTTTTTGGACCTTTCCTCACAAAGAATGCAATTATCAACCTGAAAGTCAGGACTTCTTCCCGTATAACATTTGTTCCTTTTTAATATTTATTATGTTGCATATATTAATGAAAATGGTGGATAAAGTCTAATTTTTAACAAGAAAATGCTTGTTCCAACTCGTATTTGACAATAAGCAGCTGCCTCAACATAACTAGCAAGAAGTCTGCCTTTGAACATGCAGCTAAAAAAAATCAGTATATTCAAGTGGAATAAAAGCACAGATATGCCTCTAAGGACAGATAATCTGTCACCCAGAACTGCTAACCTCAGACTCTGAGAATATTTTAGAGTCTATTATTAAGCCAACAGTTTGCTGAAATGGGCTTTTAATAATCTTCAAATATGGCGTTAAAATTTATTGTTCATTCTAAAACGTAACATCTAACTGAAGACTTCCCTAGTATTTCAATTAACAAGCCCTAGCTTTTGACAAACAACTAATCAAATAGGTTTAATAGCGTACATTACAAACACAGGATAAGATGTTTTCCAGGGATGACTATAATCTAAGTGAAACTTGCTTTCAGGAACAAGAATGGTCTATCAAGAGCTGCCAATTAGCATTTAACAGCATTCATCCTGAATGTATTCTCTTCATCCTTAAGTAACAAAATACGTGCTACATATACATATATATACACACATACATACATACATGTAAGTACATGCGCGTGCATGCACACACATATGTGTGTCCAAAGAGCAAGATTTTCAAAGTTATGTGTCAAACGTTGACTATCAACACCAGAGTTTATTTTTTTTTAAAAAGCACACAGTATGTTCCTAAGTTTTGGAAATGGTAGTTTCAATTAAGGTTCAAAGATTTGACATTTTTCAGAATTTACAGTGTGTTGAATGTAGTTTCTGCAGAGCTACAGGCATCAACGTGATCTTCTAAGAGCCCTGCTCTGCATCTGAGCTTAAACACGGATGTACTGTTGGTCATATCAGTGAAAAGAATTTTGGATGCATATGATTAGACAAAGTGTCGCAAGACAATCTCCTGGCTATTTGGCTGTTGTGGCATGACAAAGATACTTACTGTGACATTTAGAGGCCTCATTAGAAAAACCTCTTCATGATTAGAATAATTGTTCTGGAAAATAAGTGTTTAAAACCTTTTTTTCCCCCTGCGATTAACATAATGGAATAACTTTATCGAAAGAATGTAATACATGTTGCTCTTGTGTCTTACCTTGATTTGGACTTCAGAAGTTTAAACACTTAAGAAAGTTTTGTGATTAGATTAGCTTCCTGGAGACCTGCTCCTTCTCAAAACAGAATTCTCTTTGTAAAAGACCCATAAGCAGAATGATAACAAACATTGTGAAAATACTGAAGAAAGCGGGGAATTCTTACTGGAGACTCTCAGAACTTAACTAGCAGCAGCGCTGCAAACATATATATATGTATATGGGTGTACTAGCTAGTGTTTGCAGAACTAGGATGTGGATTTCTTACTTATCTCAAAAAAAATCAGGTACTGCACACTAAGGGACTGTGCCTGCTCATAAAGTTAACCAAATCTGTTAAGATTTCTAGCGTTGAAGTTCTGCATGCAATCTTGCTGGGTCTATAAACCAAAGTAGAACAGATTCAGCATTTACTTAAGATAGTGCTCTACTGTCGTCAAATTACACTAATGAGATTTTGGCTTCCGATACAGGCAGTCTGGAGGGACAGAAGTGTCAGTCATGAAATTTTCGTCTCTGTCCTGACTGGCTTCCTTCTACGTTCCTCTTATGGAAGAACAGTGATCAGAACTTTGCCATAAAGAGGCAAAATTATCTTCCCTCCATTTTGCCCTCGGGAACAGACAGAAGACGAGTTGGAATAAGAAGAGGGAAGCGGCTATACTGTCACCCCACGTGGCTTCTAAAGACAAAAAAGACAACATATGGGAGGCTCTGGATCAGCTGTTGAGGAACGTTTGAATCCCGTTTTAAATTCTGCAATGCTATGTGTACTATGGGGGAGAGGAAGGCATGTGCAAACTGCTGTCTTCCCTAAAGCACCGGAATGAAAAAAGAAAGTCCGCTTAAAAATAACAGGCAGAGGTTGAGAAAACAAGACAGGGAGACAAACACAAGTTACTGAATGTCTGGATTGCTGTGGGACTGGGAGAATCTAGCTGATAGCTTGGGAAAAACTTGGGGGTGGGTGTGTGCTAACGGGGTATTAAACTGGATGGTGATATTGGAGGAGAAACTACAGACTCTCCTCGCTAGCTGTAGTGCTGTAACCCAGCCTGCAATTTGATCTCAGTCAGGTTTTCTAGCAAGAACCCCATGGTGGGAGCCAAAACTGCATCACTGGAAGTTTGTGAGAGTTGGCACACACCAGGGGTGACCGGAGGGAATTGCAAATGGGAATATGGACAAAGAAACGTGATTTCTCTCCCCTGAATAATCTGAGGACAATTTCATGCCTTTTCTCAGTCTGAGTAGTGGTTTTTTATTATTTAAGGCTGCCCATACTTCATTCTTTTCCCACTCACTTCGTTAGAGCAATAAACACTGATCATCAGAAAGCTGGAAAATACTTTTGGAAATATCAGACTGGGCGAAACTTCCCACCTACTTAATCTCGTAAGACTCTTATATGAACAGCAAGAAGGCAGAACCCACCCATGAGACAAGACCTGTGTGGAGGGTGTGCCCCACTGCTTCACACCGGGACAAGCCCCTTTCCTCAGGATTTGACTACTACCACGTGCGTTGCTGCCTACAAAAATTCTTCCTCTAACTCTTCATTGTCTCTGACCTGGTTTTCTTACCTAGTTTTATTCTATTTCACTCTGTTATCCTCAGACAAGTACATTTCTTCTGATATACTCTGGCATACATGGAGATTCAAGTCCTTTATCTATACAAAGTACAAGTGAAAGCATACATCCTTTCTACAGTTATCCTTAATTTCCTGTCCCTCTGTATCTGTTTATGAATTATCTATGAATTGGTGTTAAAGCTGAGAAGCAGCGGCTAAATTTGTATTAAACGTGCCACATTGTTGTCGTATAAACTAACAAATAAAAATAGGTGATTATCCGTCTTCTTAGTGTCCATATTTTAAGGCACAGTTTTTAAGAGCTTGGATTTCTGTCATAGGGAGAGGGAGTATTTAAATCCATACCAGCACATTAATTTCCCGTGCCTGGTTGCTTCCCCCATGAGGTGATACAAACTACAGGAGGGCCTGGTGAGATGAGGGAAACTGAGCATAAAAGGCAAGCCCTGAATGTCAATGTGGAGAGAAAACTGGAAGGAAAGGAAAACGGTGGGCTGGAGGCAGCCAACCAAACTCATATTTAATGGAAGGGTGCAAGTGAGCAATGCCAGCGGGAAGCGGTTTGTCTCTTGACTGGGATGACGGGGGACTAAGCCGCCCCTTTTCCCTATCAGACGCAAAGGGAAATGTTTTCTGTGTCCTCTTCCTGCAGAGGGATGAAAGATTTGACAAGCCTGCAGGTATGGATGGGCTGTCACTCGGGTGGCTTCAGAGCAGGGCCGCTTCATGAGGCGTGCAGGACCTTCACCCCTCCAAGGATGAATCATAAAGGAGGGGGAAGAGGACAAACTCCGGCGCGTTTTCCCGCTCTTCCCCGAGACTGGGCTCCCCCTCGGTCGCTCCCGGGGCCTGGCAGGGCTGCGGGGCATGGGGGGGTTCCGCATCCCGGCCGTGGGGTGCGGGGCCGGCACCCCCCAGCCCGCGCTGGGCGACGCGGCTCCCCCAGGGCCGCGCACCCCTCTGCCGGGGGGGCTCCTCCGCGGGGGCCAGCGCTGCCTGAGCCGGGGGGGGCGCAGCGATGTACGCCTGTGCGGGTCCCCCTCAAAAAAGTTGAAATCCCCCCTCCGCCCCACAGCGATACGGTGCCTTAGTCCTCGTGTCCCATGCCCCCTCCCCCCGCTGCTGTGCGGGGGCTGCTCAGTCATTCCTGCCCCGCGTGGGGCCGTTCGCTCGCTAATTGCTCCTCTCCTCATCGACCGCGAGGGGGGCGGGAGCGGCGCCCTGGCGCTATTTCAGGGCGGGCGGCGCCACCCCGCACCTGTCCTGGCCCGTCCTGGACTCCCTCCGCCCTCGCACCGGCGGCGCTCCCCGCTTCCCTCTCTCCGGACCCGCGGTCCTCGGGCATGGCTGAGCCGGGACGCCCCGGCGCCGCTACCGCCGTGGGAGACGAAGCTGCCGCCGCCGATGAGTTCCGCGACATCATCCGCAGCCGGTCGGGTAGGCGCCGCTCCGCGCTCTTCTCCTCTTCTCCCGGCGGGCGGGAGCGGGGATGGCCCGGGATGGGCGCTGAGGGGCCGTCGGGGGCCTCGCCGATGGGGAGGGAGGAAGGCTGAGCGCGGTACGGCAGCGCGGGGGCGGCACTTACCTTCTTTTTTTTTCTCATTCCTTTTTTTTTTTTTTTTTTAAAATTTATTTTTTATTAGCTCAACTTTTCCTTGCGCTGTGCAGCATGGAAGGGGGTTTGCCCACCGGCTGGTTGGGCGAATCGCGTGTCTCAGCGACGTCCGGGTGTCCCCCTCACCCCCGGGTGTCCCCTGGCTTGGGGTGTGGTAAACGGGCAGGACGGTTGTGCCGCTCGTGTTAGCAGGGGCAGGTCGTGAAAGCTGTAAATGGAAGCAGCTGAAACGCTCCCCCAGGGGATAAAGATAAAGTTTCAGGTGCCTGGGTTCTTTTTTGCTTAGTGCTGGAAAGAAACCAAATCCGTGGTAGTAAAGGTATTTATAGACCATTCAGCATTTACTCATTTGCAGTGCCAAGTGCACGTGGAGCTACAAATTAAATTAACTCTTCCTGAAGCTGTGTGTGCTTGCCCCAATAAGCAAGCCTTGAAATAATGGTGTCCTTACGCAGCTAAGTGACTTTTTAAAAATGATCCGTGTTGTACTCGTTCTAAGAAGCAACAACAAAATGCTTGCCATGTATTATGGAATAATTAGAGCCACTATGGGAAATTCAACTTTGAAAGCGTTGGGGTGGTAGTAAGCGGAACTTGTGTTTTCTATGACAGATTTTGTGAATGTCGTTTTCACTTGGTAGTGTAAAGGCACACTCGCAGCAAGATTTGGTGCTTCCCACTGAAGTCTCAGTGGTGCAGTTCCTGGGTTGAAGACCTGGCTCTTGTAGCAAAGTTTTTCCTCTAATGTTACCGGCCTCCTGCATTTCTCATACTAACTGCCTCTCCTTCAGTTCGGCATTTAAAAGGATGGGTATTGCCCTGGTGGGAGTAGAAAATGGTGGCTACTCAGGTTTTTTTCAAGACCTGCTTTTCGTTCCATGTGATGTATTTTATCGAAGTTTCTGCAGCACGAGGAGAATGTGGAAGAAAAGTGTGTGAGCTGTCTCCTTAGTCATTCCTGGTTAGACTGGTTGTGTTACCTCTTATAGCAGCACATGTTCCCTGTTCCATACTTAGCTCACTTGCATTTTGGCGGTTGTAAAATGCAAGATGAGTACAACGCAAAGAAAAGCCCCCCTCATGTAAAGGTTTGGTGTGTTAGTGTATAACGGTGTATCTTGGCAGTTGACGGTTGGAGATGGGAGAACATGAAGGTTGACAAAAAGGTTATCTTCATGTCCACAGGATTTCCAGAAAGTGAAGTTGCAGTTAGTAACTTTATTGTTAGATGCTAGCAGGTCTGAGCTGAGAGCCCTCTTCCTCCTTTTGTTTTACTTTTTTTTTTCATATAGCTAGTAAATACTTTCAATGTTCGGTTTGATTTCCTGTTTTAAAAATTCATAATTGAGAACAGACACTCTCTGAAAAACTAGACAGGAAATGTTACATATGCATTTCCTCATTATCCCTTATATTCTCTGTTTCACTTGGAAAGTCTGTTTCCAAGTCAACTTTGGTGGCAATATGTTAAATGTATGGTATCATAATAAGTGTAAGATCTCAAATGGCTCTAAAAATGTTTTTCCAGTTTCCTGCTATAAAGTAGTACTAGAATTTAGATGTTAGCAGTAGAACATGGAGCAAACATTTGTGCTTGTTAATTGGACACAATTCCCTCGTCTATTGTCTATGATGAATAAGAAACAGGATCAGTTTAAGGATCATAGAACTGTCCCAGATGTTTATAAGCCTGAAGAGATGAGAAAAATCAATTTCCATCATGATGCTAATCACAGGTATACTTTTTTTTCCAAGCAATATACCCCACAGTGATCTCTTACTCCTGCTTATCTTTCACTGTTATCATCTAAATTCGGAATGGATTGGTTAAAATCTAGCTGTGGGTTTGGGGAGAAATAATATATATCAAACTGACACACCTGTTTAAGCAAGTAAACTGAGATGAACTCAGTGAAATGGTGTTCGCAAGCCTAAGGATAGGTTCATTTTGTTTTGGGGTTTTCTATTACCTAAGTAAGGCATTTCTGGACTTTAGATGCTCCATTTGTTTTGACATACGTTCACTTTGAAAACCTTTGGATTGGAAGTTTTGGAAGGGCTTCTTCAAAGTGAAATGATGGCACAGCCACCTTAACCATGTAGCAATGGTAAGGAGGCTAAAATGTTTTCAGGTGGCACTTCATTGGCCTGCAGAAAGGATTTTGTGATCCAGTAGGGAAGTTCTTGGTGGCCGAAAGTGAAGCTGGTGCAGTAAGTCCTTGGAGATCCAGGGCATCGGATACAATCTCTCTTAATGCTCCTTCAGTATCCCACCTGTTTTTCATTCTGTTTATATTAATTTCATGCTTCAGGGGTCTGCTGCTTTTTGGCATGGTGTAGAGGAAATTTTTGCCCTCCTGGGTACAAAACTTGACCTCTGGTAGGTGCAGGTTTTGCCTTTTCATGAAACTAGAGAAAAGATAGGGTAGAGTATGTTGATGTATTTGCAATATAAAAATATTCCACACTCCTAGTTTTTGATGTCTTATTCAAAAGCTCAGAGCACCAATATTTTAATGAGGTGAATGGGCTGTTGCTGATAGCATTAATTTGGGCATCCTGCTGTCAATTCTAGGTAAAATAATTGGAAAAAGTTATGGGGATTTACTTCATGTAAAGACAAAATAAAATCTTAAAATTAAAGCTTGTTAGCACAATTTCAGGGAAAGAAGGCTCTGTCAAATATTCTTTCTGTTAACAAGTTTTCTTGATAAAGTAATTTCTCGTTGTATATTACAACAAAACAAATTAGTACTAGCAATAAAATGCCTAGTAAATTGTTTAAAACCCACAAAACAGTTGTATTGCAAAAGTTGCCATTGGGGAATTGTAATGGAATTGGGTTATCCCTGTTGCATCTCCACAGGGATAATTAGTAGCTCCAGCACTAACTTGTCATTTTTCACTTCCACTCATACGGAATGCCTTGGGTTGCCTGGGCGCTCGAAGAAGATTGACACAAATGCAGAGTTTGGAAGTGAGGAATGTAAGCTGTGCTGCCAGAGAGAGGGACTGTACCAGAGAGGAATTTAGTGGTCACTGCAGGACTCCGTTCAGCATGTGCTTGTAATGTGATGACATAGGAGAAATAGGTGTAGGAGAGTTATTTTTGACTCTTGTATATGGCATGGCTGATTCTAGAATGAGAAATATGTTTTTAAAAAAAAAAAAATCACAAAACCTGATTTCTAAAGTGAGTGTCTGTGGAGCTCGGCCAGTAATTTTTTTTAATACTTCTTTGAGAAGCTACAGAAGTGACTTTATTACTTTTTGTGAGTATATTCATGGGCAGAAAATCCTGGATGCTGAAGGCCTAGCAGGGGAAGGCATAACAAGAAAGGAAAAGTGAAAGCTAACAAATTCAAATTAAAGCGGGTGATATTTTGAGCAGGGAAGATGGTTAATCTCTGGGGATAGAGCCTCCCTCTCTAGAGGCGTTTGATCCAGCACTTGGTACTTCTTTTTAAGTTGAGCTTTATTGAAGTGCAAGTTACTGGATTTGATACTTAAGAGCCTGTCATAAATCATCAGTCCAGTCACCTGTCTCATGGTCACTTCTGGCCATAAAGGTATTCATTTGTGAAGCTTCTCTTAATAGAAGGACACTTTCTACCTAGCTCTTCAGTTTAATGCTTGCCATCTGAACTGGGCCTTCCCCAGACCTGATGGACCACCCTGCTCCTTGCTGGTGTGAGACTTGGGCTGAGCATCCCCCTCTTTGTCCTGGGTGAGGGTGCTGGCAGTTCTTAAAATATCAGTGCTAAACCAGAGTCCATCCGGGTCTTGAGGTTAGTGGACTGAGATTGATCCAAACAGCTGTTAAGTCAGTATTAGCAAAAAGACAGTGTAAAACAACTGCAAATGTGAACATGTTACAAGTTGCAGTTGATTCCCAAACCATTATTACATGTGCCAGTCTGGTAAGTGTGGGTCTTTAATGTATCATACTTGATATCATGCTTGTCAAACACATGGAGACCATGCCTGGGGAAATGCATGTTGCAGAGCTTAATAAAACCTATCTTTGTGATTTAATTTCTCTGAAGAACATGTGTTTTCCATTGCCCAGGTTTTCTTTCCTAGCTATGCAGTAAAATACCACCATCAAGTCTCAAATGCATTTGAATTCTTGCTACTTCAAAAGAAGAATTGTTTTAAAAAAACCAATGTAAATGCAACTCAAAGCAGAGAGTGTTTTTCTGTAATAAATAAAAAAAAAAAATCTGCATGCCATAAATACTTTCTCATCAATTTAATGATGATTTATATTTTATTATTGCTGTTGCAGAACTTAGTAACTGTAGTCGTGATTAGCAACAAAAAGCCTTCTAATTTCTTTAGTTCGTACACAGCCTTTAGAAAAAAAGGCTTAAGACCTCATTTGTTCTTAACTTCTATCAAAAAATTATACAGATCCTGAGTAAGCTGCTGTTATGACATGATGACTTTGCTTAGAAGAATGGTTTGATGTGGTTCAGGGCTTGTGAGTAAGGACTTGATCCTCTCCGCATTTCCTTCTAAGTTGCATGACTTGGGGTTTTCACTAAAGACAGCTGTCCTCGTCTTTACATACAGAACAACAATTGTTAGGAATTAACATAAGCAGTATTTAAACAAGTATATATGCTGGACACTTGTTTTTTTTTTTTATTTTACTTTAATGCTGTTAAAAGGTATAGATACAATGTATGTGGTGATACAGATGGTTAAATAGACACATAGTGGTGGTTCTTCCTTTTCTCCTCCTTGCTTCCTCTGCCTTCCCCCAGCTTCATTGGTGTGGAAACTGTAGGTGTCGAGAGCTGTTGGTACATGTCCCAAACTGGGTAACTCGAGTGGGTGCTTCTTCCCATCTCCCTCAAATACCCGGAGACCTGACAGAGTTCCCTGGGTTCGTCAGTGCAGAGGAACAGCACGGGGATGGGCTCTGCCTCTTTGGCTGAAACCTGTGTCACACGCCCCCTCCACCCAGTGATGCCTGGTGAGTGTTAGTGGTGTGTCTGATGGAAAACAAACGAATTTGACAAATGGTTCAGCATAACAAAGTGTATATGCTGCATCTGAGGTGTGGTAGCTTGCTGATCAGGACCTCATCTGTCAGCCTGGCTCTACTGTGCCGAGTGCCGCGATGCGAGTGTGCCGGGACAGAGTGTTCACAGTTCCTAAATGTGCGTGCTGCTTGTTGTCAGAGTGTCAAAATGGCATTCGTGGAATGCTTCTGGGCAAGAAGATAAAAGTGGTATCTCCTCTGAATCTGTCTAAGCTTTAGTGGCACGCTTGTGTGGCATTGCTGCCCCAGCTGCTAAGAGTTGGAGACCCTTCAAAAATAAAAGAAATACCTTTGTGGCTGCTGAAGGTGGAGACTTGGCTCTGATGAATCACAACTTGTGCTTTGCAGTGAAGAGAGACTTGTATGTGATATCTCTATTCCTAACAGTGCAGCATGTGGGAAGAACTGTGGATCTTGTCAAAAATGGGTTTAGGGGGTGAGCCAAGCTACTGTATGAGGGGAAAGTACAGGGTCCATGGTCATAAAGCTCATGCATGTGTTAAAGTAAATATCTTACTTATTTACACATCAATATTTTTACATACAAAATTTGGTGTTTGGGTGGATATACTTTCATATCACTTCAATAAAAAAGAAAAATATGCTGATAAATCTGTATGAGATAGTCTGAATAGAATTAAAATGTGGATATAAACTAATTCATAGCATTGCCTGTTTGGCCATGGTTTTGTGGGATACTTTTAGTATGCAAAGCAATTGTAGGACAAAAGTCACTAGTGATGCAGTAGCAACATCCTCCTGTTCTTGTTCATCCCACTTCAGGATTTGCTGGATCTAATAAGCAGAATGAACTGCTGATTTTAGCCTGAATGTTGGGAATTAGTGAAACTAGATGTTTCTGGTAAAGTTTGCAATCACAGCCTGTAAAGGTGTCTTTGTAGAAGGTAGTTTTTAAGTATGTGGTTTAGATGTGTAAAAACTTAATCACTGAAATAAAAACAATTTTGCTGAGTTCAGGACTTCATCATGTGCTTTAAACTATTGTACTCAAATCAACCTCTTGGGTTTTCTTTTTAAATTATCTAATTTCAGCAACAGAAGCATAAATAGTTTCCAGCTTGCTTTGTTTTTTTTTTTTCTTTTATTTTGAGGTATTTTTATTATACTTGACAGGCTTTATTTCCTTTTTTTTCAGAAGGAGAATCTAACCGTGAACCATGTAATCTCCTCACCATGGTATAGTGGATGCCTTAGTCTGTAGGCTGAAAAATTTACTTTTGGGTAGTTAAGTGGATAGGTTTTCCCCTATTTATGTATTTAAAAAACATGGTGTCTGCTATGTTCAGAAGTGCTGATCGCTTGCAGCTTCTGTTAGTACTTAACCATTTCAGTCTGAACAGAATGGGAGGGGAGGAAAATCATTCCAAAAAGCATTACCAAAATGTCTCAAAACTTAACTCCTGTTAAGCAGTAGTCTCTCTGCTCAAAAGTGAATATTTTTTTATTTCAATGGTAAAAGATCACTTAAACAGCAGTTAAGATATTAAATTTAATATCTTGCTCTTTAAGTATCTATGTATTGCCTGCTTTCTGTATACTGTTGCCTTGACAACAGTATTTTTGTATGCTAAGAAGTTCTGATATTTCAAATGTAAATCTAAAGACACACTATAGGTTTCTTAAACTAGCTTTAGAGCTGCAACATCTGTAAACTATTAGTGTTTTAGCAAATTAAGTGCAGGTATATGGGTCCTTGTGTACTACAGCCGATTCTATCCTGTGGATAAGTACCCACATCTTGTGATCAACTGTAAGACGTATTGGACATTAAAGGTAATGGATTCATTGTCATTGCAGGGTTCTCCTGCAATTTGAATCTTAAATTGAGACAACTCAATTCAACACTCCTGCCTCTCCCTTTTTAAGGTAGGGAGCATCGCTGACTTGAATGAAGTGGTGACTTGGTTTGTGGCCCTCAGCAGTGGGGGGAAAAAACCACAAACCCAAAACACCCTAGCATTAAGTAACTTTGAAGTATGAATGTCTTCCTTGTGAAAGCTAAGCTATCTCCTACCATGTACCAATGTCTGGCTGTGCGGTGCTTCACCCACTGTTGAATCTATGTAGCTACTTTAAATAAAACCCCACCTCTTATTTCTGTAACTTGGTGGGCAATGTGCTGTACTGTGTAATCTGTAAAAAAGATTGTACTGAATTTCAAGGTTAGTTTTATGCTGTCCTTATCCTATGTGATTGATATCAAGAGCGTGATGTGATTGAGTTACGCTGCAGCATGCAATCAGATACCATAAAGAGTATTATCTACATAAAGTCTTGGAAGTGCTCGCTGGGCTGCTTCTAAAGTGCGCTTTGGCTTGGATATTGAAGCCATAATTTGGATCATCATTTTTAAATGTCAATCTGTTTATTAGGCAGATCATACACTGGTTAATTTATTTTCTTCTTTAGAAAAATGATTGAGTTGTAAAGAAATATACATTATATAGACATACACTAACTAAAGCAAGTTTATATTTTGTTTGTAGCTTGCAAAAGCTCTTTGTACCTCTTGTTTCAGTCAGTGTACATGGTCCTTATCAAACACAGCAAGTGCACTCTTATCAAATTATTTAGGATGTTTGTCCTGCCTAGCAATTTTTGTTTCCACCTTGTTGTACAAGGAGAAAAAAGGAAAAAAGCAATGTAAATTAGACTTCCCCCAAACCTACTGTTCTACTGAAGTTTAAGATAATGATGGAGAGGAGGAGGAGCTGTAAAGAATGTGAATTAGTGAAAACTTCTGGATGAACTGTGGTCTCAAACAAGCTTGCTGCAAAGAATGTCCGGCATAGTTTTATTCAAAAGGCGAGGCATATTTTAGGAAATAATATCTGACTTTTATCTTGAGGCAGTATATTAACATGCAATCATTGAAGCAAAAGTGTTATTTAGCAATGATTTCATGACTTTGTGACGTTAACTTTTCTGCTAGGTGATGGAGTCTGCCCTTTTCATTTTCTCTAATGCCAAGGCAAACTTGTTATTTTGATGCTTGGGGTATATCAAACTGCTTACAAATGGATTAATATGACTTTTCAACTTTATGTCATAAGGTAGAAGTAGGCTAGCATAATAAAGGTTGTCTAGTAAGTTTATATTCAACAGTATTTTTCTTCTTGATGGCCCACATATGCTGCAAACCATCTTCATGAACTGTCTTCAGCCTTGCAGACTGCCTTTAAGGTGTGAAGCATAAATCTGTTACACCTCCGATGTAAACATATTTCTCTAGCCCCAAGTGTGCCTTACAATTCTAGGGGCATCCTCCTTTTAGACTATCTAGCATCACAGTAAGCACATATGTTCCTGAAAAAACTAGCAACTGGGGAAAAAAAAAATCTTCTATATAGCACTTTTTCTTGTTGTTTTTTCCACCCACAATAATTTGGCTAATTCAATTACGCTTTGTGTGATCTTTCCCCTTTTATCTCAAGTATAATGTTTTGCTGAACACTAGAGGGATATAACTAAGGATTGGCAATGTGCACTTGCAAAATATTAAATTATTTAGCTGAATGCTAGCCGCCACCTCAGAAGAATTTCTGGTTGTTGTGGAAATCAAGCTGCATGGATTTAAAGAATGATAACTTCATAACCTTGCAACTCTGGAAAAGTCTGACTGTTTACTGCTGGTCTCCAGCTTCATGGAAATGTCAGCATGCTGCAAAAAACCTGTGAATCTGCAGAGGACTTGCTGCTTGACTGAGATTCTTTCCCCATGGGCTCCAGCACCCAACAGATGGGTGAAGAACACTTCTACTGTGTGAAGAAACTTTCTGGTCTGCTTCCTAATCCATCTTGGGCTTGCTAAATTTATGTTAATGCAGTCATATTTTCCCCCCTCCTCTTTGTGATGCTGACAGCCAGCAAGAGCAATAATGGCAGTAGTGTTGGAAGATGTCCTGTCCCCTGGGATGACTGCTAGGTTCTTTCTTTTTCCATAGCTGTAAAGATTATCAGTAGCGCAGAAAAGAGCTACAGATTGAGGCTCGGTTATACTGCACCGGAATATACTACTTGCTCAGCATCTGCATGCTGGCTTGATCAGAGCTGTGCAATGTGGATGTAACCTAAGGCTGCTTCTGCTGGGGTGGGCTCCTACGCTTCCAGACTCTGAAAGTAATCATGAGAGAATTTCCTTCATTAGAGATAATTAAGGAAACACTGAGTACTAATTGGATATAATGTCCTACAGTAGAAGTTGCTGAACTTCCCCATCCCCTTGAGGAAAAAACCCAAGAACTATTTGTTTGAATATAACCAGATGGGTAAACGTGATGGCCCTTAGGCAGTCTTCTCCCTTCCTGCTGAGCTACCCCATATGATCTTGTCTAGAATTGTGGTTTTACGGGTTTCTACCAGGTGTCCTGCTAAGCAGAGAGATGAGTCCGCAAAAGGAGTGTGAGGTTACAATTTGCATGTCAGTGTAGAAAATTAATTCATCATGATGATTGCCATTTGGCTGATGGTTAAACAGAGGCATAGATAATACTAATGCATTCTTGCAAGACTGAGAAGTCAATTAAACCCCATGCAGCTGAGACAGATCCCTTTTCATCAAGATTTCTTTCAAGGCTCATGTGACTTCCTCCAGATAATAAATTAGTAACTGGGAATGGAATACCGAAGCCAGTTCCATTCTTTTAAACTCTTAATACAATCTTGCTCAGGATACTTTGGGGAAAAATCAGCTACAGTGGACTTCTTTTTTTCCTCTCCTCAGAAATTGGCTCTAAAAAAAAAAAAAATCCCCTGACTCAGACTTATGTAAAACATTCTGCTGGAAAGTTCTTAGTGATGTGATATGTCAGGATTTCAATCATCTGTCGTGGGAAAGAAGAGAAGGTACAGTGCATAGACACATGACTACTGCAGTCAAACACCTACTTCATATTCAAAACATAAGCACTCACCAGGAAGAGTTTAAAGCTTCTGCAAATCTAGAATAGTTTCAAAAGCTCCAGAGCTTAAGTTTTATGAAAGCACGGTATTTTTGTGGCTAGGCTTTCTAAAACAATTATTTCTGCTTAATTGATATTAAAATATCTTTCATCTCTTGTAGCTGTTGTAACCTGGAAAAAAAAACTTCTGACTCTTAGACTATTCACTTCCTGAAATTGTTTTGCAAATTATTCATTACATAAATCATAATAGTGAAAGGGGATATTTTTGAAAAATAAACTTGTATAAACACTGTGAAATCCCAGCTTCATTATGAAAGATGACCCTAATACTCCTTGTTTTAAAATGTTATACCTTCTAGCATCCTAAACACAAGGCTACATGCTAATCAAAGTACAGAGGTAAGATATTTAAAACTCATGCTTTGTGTTTCATGAGTGCCTCTCTTACACCTGGGAGAAAGAAGGATTCTTCTTTCTGTCTGAAACTGAAATAACTTTTGCAATAACAAATGCTCTTTAAGTAAGGAAAGTAAAGCTCACCAAGAATTGCAGCCATGGAACAGAGAGCCCAGCTTCAGCTCAGCTTGAGATTACTTGCCAGTACATGCCATAACATGGACTGATGGGGAACCTTCTGCTCAATATAGGTCTACAGAAAATCCCTGAAAAACCTTCAGGTTTGAGGTGTGAAAAAGCAGACAGCCTCTCTTTTCTTCCCAGACTGTGAGAGAAAGGCAAATTGAGTTTTCTGGCCGTAACAGTGTGATATGTTGCAGTTCTGACTTTTCAGTGTTGGTTAAGTACTGTTAATCTACTTTTTCTGATCAAATTCAACTTTACCTCATGTTCACATTCTGACTGAGCCTAATTGTCTCAGTAGGACGCTTTCCTCTGACTTCAGAGGATGCTTCAGCAGGTGCACCCACTTTCAGGGTGTGTGTGCGCCACTGCTGTGTACCCCAGAGCTTGATTTATGGCTCCATCATATGGAGTTGAGAGTCCTGTCAGAACCTGATGTAATTAGCTGACATTGACAATGCTTATGAGTAAAGTTACAACTTAAGCACAGGCAGCTCTTGCACAGTGCAGCTACCAGCAGCATGAACTGTAGGCTGGGCGTTTGACATGGCAGGCCTAGTCACTAGACAGTATACCAAAAATAGCATGATGGTAGCTGTTAGTGCTTCTGAAACAGAATAGCATGTCAACAATATTTTGTTGTAAAAGAGAAAGTACAGGGTGTAGTAGTACCCAAGTGATTGAAAGTAATAGGTGGTTGGCTATTCTAGTAAGTGGTATGTTAGTAAAGAAGAGAAAAGCTGACTTGTTTGTTGCAAATGCTCTGGCTGCAGTTCCTTGTCAGACAACTGTTAATAAAGGAGAGATACACAGGGAATACGTTTGTCTATTTTAAGACTCCATAACACCATGAATGTGTGGCAAGTAGTGCTATTGTTGGACTACTGCATTAGTTTAGAAAAAGTTCTGAAGCTGTAACTGCTAATTATAGAATCATAGAATTGTTAGGGTTGGAAGGGACCTTAAAGATCATTTAGTTCCAACCCCCTGCCATGGGTAGCGACACCTCCCACTAGATCAGGTTGCTCAGAGCCCCATCCAGCCTGGCCTGAAAAACTTCCAGGGATGGGGCTTCCACCACCTCTCTGGGCAACCTGTTCCAGTGTCTCACCACCCTCATGGTGAAGACAGTCTGTCCTATGTGCTTGTATCGAGGCAGGTACAAAACTTGTAAAGAGAAAGGTATACAATGTTAAAATCTAAACTAATTGAGAGTAACTAGACGGGAAGGAATGCGTAGTTCTCTCCTGTGCCTCAGGTATGTCTGATATATACGTATGCTGACTGGACAAGAAAAATAAAAAATTAATTTTGCTTCAAATCTCTTATTAAATGTTTTCATCTAATTCAATTAGAATGCTGCTGGCAGCAGTTTACAGAACACTTGTCAAAGTAAAGAGCAACTTGGCTTATTTCTGTTTTCAGAACTTCAAGTGCCAAATCATTTAAATCCAATCAGCTCCTAAAACTGGCACTGGAATTGAACCTGGGTTTTTTTTTTTTTTGCATAAGAGTTCACCTATGTAGGAATGGACTTCACAGGCATTTCATGCAGACATGAGTGTGACTGGAATGAGGATATCCCTTTACAGGGCTGTGAACCAGAAATTGCATTAACTTACCTTCAGTGCTTATGCAGCTTATTTAATGAAGTGATGAACGAAGTACGTAAGCCTGAATACACTGAAAGGCAACAAAAGCTGTGATCTGTCTAGGTATCGTGATGCATGGGATTTGAT
Source organism: Fratercula arctica (assembly GCA_947846985.1). Taxonomy (NCBI): domain Eukaryota; kingdom Metazoa; phylum Chordata; class Aves; order Charadriiformes; family Alcidae; genus Fratercula; species Fratercula arctica. Next base: position 90,666,933 of record CANTUZ010000001.1, on the reverse strand, counting down.
CTGTTCTTCCCCGCCCTCCCCTGCCCCTACCCTGATGGGAAGCTTATCCACTTACTGCTGCTCATAAGGACTTAAGAAAACTAAATTAATCTGTTTCTTCAGTGCATACGTTTGTTCAAAGATAGTCTATTCAAGCATGAACCAAGATACTTCAATTATCAAAATCAGTAGAAAATACGGGTGTGTAAAATGTAAATTTTTTCTTTTACATGGGAAGTGTCCTTGATGTTTAGTAATCAACCAGCTCAAGTTTATATATAATGAAGAGTTTTGAGTTTGTATTATTTGAATGCTGAGTTTATATCTCAGTTCAGGAATGTTTACCAGCGATGCCATGGGATCATTCACCTCTAAAGTATAGCACTGGTACTCAAATAATGCTTATGAGTTAATTTTGAGTTGTTTCACAGCACATAGTATATCCTACACATGATCTTGCCTGTGATCCTTGGAGTAGGGTTCCAAACTCCAGTGTTCTGAAATGAACGTGTATTTCCTGTGAAATGCATGTGTTTTTACTGACTGTACTGATCAGCATGTCTGCTTAAGATTTTTTCCACAAGGAATAAAATCCAGTGATTTAGTGTAATCTTGTTATATTCGGGTATGTGTTTCAAAGCTATAATTACAGTAGGCTCTTTGTTAAGAGAGCTTAATTAACTTTCTTATTTTGGGAGACAATTAGTTTCATGATATTTAATGACCATAGCTTTCTTTCATAGGAACACATCTCAATTAGAATTGATATTTTGATGTTTTGAAAACTAAAAAGGCTGTATACCAGTTTAAACGTAACTGACTGACATGTCTAAGATACATTAAAAAAAAAAAAAAAGCAACAAAATCCCTCCTAAACCAGAAACAACATAAAACACTACAGAATAGAGTTTATCTTCCTTTAGTCAGGGTCATGTTTACCTGTGTTCCTAAGTCCGTTTATACATTTTGAATTCTAGAGCATCAATTTCCTGGTAGAGCAACTGGACCATGCTTCTTAGCTTAACAGAGCTAATTCTGAGATATAGCTTTGTAACGTACTTGAATTATTTCAGTACGTACTTCTATCAAAAATGTGATACAACTGTAATGAAATCATAGTTCAAAAGAAGAGTTGCAATAATAACGCAGATAGCAGAGTACCAGTTCAGCTGGCCTTTCTCCTCCTTTATCCAATCTCAACAAACCAAAGTGACAGTGAAGTTGAAGGAGGGATTGCTTACACAAAATGCAAGTTGCGCTTTGTCAATACTGTGTGTGTTGATCAGAATGTGTAGAATAAGTATTTTCCTTCCTGATGGAGTTTGTTTCAACTTTGCCATGGAATTATAACTTTTAACATAAATGAGATTTTATGTTATCTCTCCTCTTAGAGTAGCGGAGTGCGTTATAAATGCTTCCTGAATTTGACCATGCTTTAGTTACAAAAAAACCCACATGTATACATGCATAAAAACACACAAGGTTGAAAGCCGTAGCCCCAAGAGCATACCTTGGAGATGTGCATGTGTCTGTGCTCTTCTCGCTTGCTGCATTCTGCATGCCAGTCAGTACAGAAACCACGACCAGGGGAAAAAGTACATCTAGCCATGTAACCCTGCTGTGTGCTATACTGAAATAGAGACCGAGGCATGTAAGGAAAGGTCCAAAGCTTTTTAGCAGTATTTTCCCTCTAGATGCTGCTTCTCGCTAGCAGCGCTTCCCTCTTGCATCCCTCTGTATGTAAGCATCTGTACTGAGAAAAATATGCTGTGGACAGAAATTGTGATGGTAACAGCAGTCAGATGAGTGTGGGGAGCTATGATTTGCTTCCCAGATTGACTCGTCTGCTAGTAGGGATTGGACAAATCCTGCAGTCTGTTCTCCCTCTATGGAGCTGTTGAAATGTTGGTGGCTTTTTCCCCCACCGGTACACCTCAGCATCAGAGGTGCATTAACAGCTCTATTGCATTTTGCAGTACAACATAGCATGGAAAAGGTAGCATGGGAAATGGACTCCTTTCTTTCAGCAAGGTAAACTGTTATCCTGGTCAGATTTATTGAGGTGTTTTTTTTTTTTTTCCTCCTTTTTGAAGCCCTGTCATTGAAATCATTTGGCTATAGTGAATCCCTGCTTCTTGTAAAGAGCAAGGAAGAATCATACTCTCACTAAACACTAGTAGAGCTGAAATAAGAATCAACCAGTCAGTGTCTGTTACTCTGCCTTCTGTCCATAGACAAAGCTCTGCACACAAGGGCTTCAATATTTAGGATTGGCAATGGCGGTACCGCATTCTTAATTTAAGCCGTGCGCAATTTTTGTAATGCTTTCAGGGGTAAAGTGACACGTGGACTTAGGAATGCGGCCTCTAAAAATACTCTAGCAAATTTAGTAGTGGTAACCCCTTTTGGGGGAGGAAAAGGGGATCGAGCTGAAAGGAGTGATCTCAGTTGAAGAACAACATAAGCCGTTCTGCAGAAGCCTGCGTCCTTTCCAGTTCTACACAGAAGTGTCTATCTGGACCTCTTCATCAGGCAACATATTCATGATTTTAACAGTGTTATGTGAAGGAGTAGAGTAAGGGTTGTGGACTCTCTAGTTCACAGAACAAAAAATTACAAGAATGGAAGTGGGTTTTATGTAAGTGACAAAAACGCTGGAGAAAGGTGTTGAAAAATTCCAAAGCACACATGTAAGGTGTGGCTTTGCAACATGATGTATTGCTTTGGAATACACAAACTTCTAGGGTCCTGAATCTGACCCCTCAAAAAAAGAAGGGGAGAAATTGTGCAGATGGTACTGTAGCAATGGATTTTAGCCTAAACTGTCTCAATGTTCAACAGGAAGATGGAGCTGCAATTTAATTTTATAAAAATTTGAAGAACATAAACCACCTTGGTTTAAAGCAGTCTTTGTAAGTGAATATTTTATTTGCAGAGGCATATCTTCTGCCAATTTTCACAGCAAATTATGATACTAATCGTGCTTAAATGGTTATGTAACCAATTAGTGGTAGGTGTTATCAACTCACTGTAGCCTTGGAAGAATTTAGTATTCAAGTAACGTGTTATTTGTAGAGAAGTTTGCATGGTAAAGGATGTGGATTAGAACTTTGGTAATTTTTCTGTGTGTGTCTCTTTATAATTATGAAGTCTTCTCTGTATTGCCAAATGCATTGTCTAACTATATTTTCTAACTATAGCTACATATAACGCAGAAATCTTGAATAAAAAAAAATTCTAAGCACCAATCCTATAGTTCCTGTGCCAGAAGGTGACCAGCTACTTGAAAAGATGCTTTATTATCCTAGAACTAGCTATACCAATTAAGTAATCAACCTCCTGTCTAGTAGTGAGAGAAGTTTAAAAAAGCCAAAAATGCATGTAAATAACTGCACAGCATGGAAAACTGGATCCCCATTGCTTCACAAGAAAGTTTGTACCAGAAGAAACCAATACACTTCTGGTAGCAATTTTCCGGTGGTATAAAAAATGGAGATGTAAGTTTTGCAGAGTGAAAATAGTCTATGGAAAATGGTAAACTATTGAGCTGCTTCATTTTAGAAATAAACAATGTAGGTTACTTGTGGTTGAGCTCTTGAGGAATAACTGACCTTTTTGAGATCATGCAGGGCTGATGCTTCATGGATGCTGCTTCAGTAAGTGACATTATGTTTACCTTAATTGAAGCTTGAAAGAAATTAGATTAGAGGGATAAAGCTTTTTGAGGCTGATGTTTACTGTTATATTCTCTTGTTGAGATTTGTGGGGTAAATATTAAAATGTCAGTGTGCTGTGAGTGAAGCTTTTTGAGCCCATTCCTTTAAAGCAAAAGGACTCTTGGACTGTGTCAGGTGTTTAATATGTGTTTAAAGCCTTAGAGTATGTTTTGGGGAATGTACTGGATGTTTTGACCCTTTATATATTGCAGCTTTTCAATATACAAACTGAAGCATGAGACTTGAACATCTACTAGACAGTTTTAATGGTCGGTGCTACAATGAGGTAGCAAACCCTGTCAAGCTACCTTATTAAAAAAAAAAAACAAACCCAAACAAAACCGACTCAAAATTCAGTAAAAAAAACCCTGAAGTTCAGAGCTGTTGGAAGTGATGATCTTAAGCTTCTTCTGTACTTGCCTGTTCTCTGATGGAAGCTATTAAAGGCAGACCCAAATACTTCAGGTTAAAATCTGCTTCCGCATCCATAGGATTGACTGGAATGCAGTAGGGCTCAATCTAGGTAAGAAAAGGGGAATCCCTCTCAGTTTTCTGTAGTAGAGTTGAATTTTTGTTGTCTTTTTTTAAAATCAGAATTTATTTCAGATTATTGTTATTTTGTACCATAACTTAAACCCCAGCTAATTATACACTAAACCCACGTAGCCTGGCTTCTGGCAGTGATGAGATGGAGCCCTCTCCTACTCATAGGCCTATATGAGTGCAGTTCAGATTCTGATTGATGGCCAGATATAGCCTGTGTTGTCTGGAGGTGGTATAGGCATAAAGATTATTAGTAAAGGGAAGAAGAATTTCCCAGTCTTGGGTCTGTTTCACAATTTTGTGTCTCCCAGCTACATTATCCACCTATCTGCGTTCCCTTACAAGATATGTACTCTAGCATAGCAGTATAAGCAGTTCAATTTTAATACCTCTTGCTGGAAGAGGTTAAGAAGAAAAGATATGGAAAAATCTATTCATCTTTAGAAAGATTTCTTTTAAGTGCTTTTCCATAACAAGTTGTTTAAATATTTAATGCGATGTAAACATAAACAGATATTCTTTACAAGGAAGAGCTTCATTAAATATCTATTCAAAGCAGACGCATATATTTTATAATGTGACAGTAGGACTGGAAGGTCCTTATTTAAGGAAAGAGAAAAATGTATTCTATAAAATGATTGGATAATAGATATGTAAGTTTCTAGCTTGCAAGCTCTTTCTGAAACGCTAATGGGATTGTAGACCTCAAGCTTTGCAGCAGCGTATTTTAAATCTTCAAACTCAATGGAGCACATATCATAAGTTAGTGTACATATGCTGGAGTATATTTGCATTGTGACTCTCAATCTTGCATACATATGTGCGCAATTGAATCTCTCATGAGGAATGTAATTTACAACCTAGTGAAATTCTCTAGGCTATAAATTTTGGTAAGCGGATGCTTTTTCAAGGTTCACGTCCTGTATGTCTTTCTGTAAACCCGCTTTCTCAAATGCTCATTTCCCTGAACGTCTCTGACTCACAAGAGACTAATGGAGATCCGTTTTGATTTACCGTTTGTGCCATAAATTTTCCCCACAAATCCCTGTTCATGGAATGCTTGCTCCCTCTCTCATTTAACGCTACCTGTAATGCACTTTTGTATGTGGTAGCTTGTTGCTGTGCTGCTGCTTGCCCTTAGTGATGGCCCTTGTTCTCAGGCTGGCTGGTGATGATGGCCTTTTCACTTGCATTTGATGCTAGATTGAGTATTCTGGCTTGAAGCACATCCATGAGACTCTCCTAACCACAGGTACAGAGTTATGCGTCTGCTTCTGATTTTTGGTAGCCAGTACAGGAGGTAGGATCAACAGGAGAGAGTTTAAAATACTGTTAAAGGGAATTATTAAACTGTGAAAGCCCTAAAGCTGCTGTCTCTGTCCTAACCCTCTGTACAAGTAAGTTCACTTTCAATTGGTTTGGCAATGGCCTTTTCTGGTCTACAAAAATCTATGAAACTGGTGTTTCCATCTAGACTATGATCCCAGCTGGAGTATATCTGTCCCATCAGAGACTGGTGTTGGGCTCAAAAAGCCATGGGATGAGTTGCAGTTGGCTTTTCTTTCAGAAAGTACTTTATGTTACTTTAGCCCTTTGAATCAGTTATAATCTGGAGTGAAATCTGTGTGGACCAGTAAGTTTTGATACTGCGTACAGGCGACTGAAACTTGTCATGGCTCATCTATGGCATTTTTCTTGTCAAAGCTGCTCTGTAGTCCGTCCCTCCCAATTGCCCATTGCTGCACCTCTGGAGTCTAATCTCAGCCATGGAGAAAATGACTGGAAGATGGGTGAAATAAAGTTTTCTACTGGAATTAATGTTTTTATATCCACTAACTGTATAACTGGCCTACTTGTTGACATGAAGGAAAATCTCTAAGGAAACTAATAGCAAGCCTTGTCAGTCATTCAGCACAGCAGCCCTGTGACAGCTGAGACTGCAATGTGTTTTGTAAGCTCCTTGCTCACTCTCCTTCCAACCCCACCCCTTGCCCAAATTACACTGTGTCTAATAAAACATATCCTTTTTAGTTTGTGACTTCTCTTTTTTTTTTTCTACTAAGCTTGATTTCACACCTATTTATGTCCCCTTTCCCTGCTGCCTCCCCTGCCCTGGAGTGAGTGGGAGTGTCATGTGTTGCCTTCAAAATAAAAATGGAATTGATGTCATAAAATTGTGATAATGGGAAGGAGCTTTTAAAATATTTTTCTTTAACTTCAGTGCTTCAGAGACTTGTTTTTAGTATTTGAAACATCTCAAAATAATGTATTTCTGCTTTGTAACCCAGAAGAATGGAGAACTTAATTTTGAGTATGTTCATAGCACCTCTTAATGTTTGGGGTTTTATTGGAGCAATTTGAGGATGATAATACCTAACTTATGATTAAATTTAATGAGTTTAGGCTGAGAATCCCCAATATAGTGAATATTCTATTGGATGTTGCCAAATAAAATGTTCAGTTGTGACTCCGATTCAGTGGCACAAGCAAAGCTTCAGATGTGCTCAGCCTTGTTCTTTATGTTCTTTAGCTTTACATTTTATTCTCTTACAGAAGTTATGCAATTGTAATACAATTTAAACAAATCCAGGCATTTACGAGCTTGAAAATGATCTACTGAATCAAAGCGCAGTAGCTGAGACCTGTTGTGTGTGTGGGAATCATTGCATTCACTGTTCTACTGAGGTAGTTTTGCTTAATTTAGTTTTTGTGAGAAATGTTCTACTGTTCATAACTAATTACTTATCAATAGGAGCTGTGTAAAATAAAGACTGTGCCCTCAAGTCTATGTCACTGACAATGAAGATAATTATCAAGATGACACATCAATGGTGAATATGATGTTGTTGGCAGCACACATTGTCCTTGCAGAATGACAGAAAATTCAGTTTCTCCTGTATGCTTTGCATGAGGTCAGAAGTACCATTGTTTCTTTTAAAAAGGAATATTTTTTCCTCTTGTAAAATAACCATCTTGCTTGCTTTGGGCTGTGATGAGTATTTACTCATGAGCACTGAATGTAATCACTATGCTGTAGTGGTCAGTGAGGCACAAAAGGAACCATAAAAGCAAAACACATAAATTCTGCATTTTATAAATATTTAAATACCTATTTTCAGCAAAATATCTAGGATGCAATATACAGTGTATCTATGATACTGTTTTTAACTAGATCAAGAGAGAACTTTTAATTGTTTGCCATGTTGTTACTAGCATTGAGAAAGTGAATCTTGACTTTAAGCTGTCAGTATGAAGGAAAGCATGGAAAACTTTAGTCAATAATTCATCATTAACCACCACACCTCAAGTCGGGGCTTTGTATCACAGCATTGTATCTCTGTTGAACCAGTATAGGTTAGGGGTGGACCTGCTGGAAAGTAGCTCTGAAGAAAAGGATCTGGGGGTCTTGATAGACAGTAAATTATCCATGAGCCAGCAATGTGCCTTTGCCAAGAAGGCCAACGGAATTCTGGGCTGCATAGGGAAGAGTGTGGCCAGCAGGTCAAGGGAGGTCATTCTCCCCCTCTACTCTGCACTGGTGAGGCCACAACTGGAATACTGTGTGCAGCTCTGGGCTCCCCCGTTCAAGAGAGACAGGGAACTACTGGAGAGAGTCCAGTGGAGGGCAACAAAGATGGTTGAGGGATTGGAGCATCTCCCTTATGAGGAAAGGCTGAGAGAGCTGGGACTCTTTAGCCTGGAGAAGAGAAGGCTGAGGGGAGACCTTATTAATGTTTACAAGTATCTGAAGGGTGGGTTTAAGGAGGACGAAGCCAGACTCTTTTCAGTGGTTCCCAGTAATAGGACAAGGGGTAACAGGCACAAGCTGGAACATAGGAAGTTCTGATCAAATATGAGGAAAAACTTCTTTACAGTGAGGGTGGCAGAGCACTGGAACAGGCTGCCCAGGGAGGTTGTGGAGTCCCCTTCTCTGGAGACTTTCAAGACCCGCCTGGATGCAGTCCTGAGTAATGTGCTCTGGGCAATCCTGCTTTAGCAGGGGAGTTGGACTAGATGACCTCTAGAGGTCCCTTCCAACTCTGAAAAATTACGTGAAATTCTGTGACATTCCGTGAAATACTAGTAATTCTCCAACTTTGTTTATATTATCTTGCTGGGGCTTGGGGAATAAATTTTGATATTTACTCAGTGTTCAGTTAATGAAATCCACCTGAGAACTGCCAGCCAGGACAACGAATACCAAACCTTGTGTTAAATTCCTTAACCTGTCTCTTTTTCAGTCCGGTGTAGCAAGAGGGTAATTCTGTTTGGTTAACAGCAAAACCCCAGCTCTGCTGTCTCTCGTAGAAGGTGGTCATGTCCTCCTGTCTCTCTTCAGAGAGCATCCATGTTCGTCTTGGCTGTTGCATGCCCACCTCCTGAGTATCTGTGCCTCAGAGACAAGAAAGGCATCACTCTCGCCCTCTGGGGCTCCAGACCCTGTGCAGACCCACTGGCAGGGAAGTGGGCCCCTTATCCCGTTCCTGGTGACTCTGCCTGGCTTTCTGCAGGGCTAGCTCGTCTTCCAGATGCTGTGTAGGATCCACTTGAATCATTAAGTTCTGATACTTCATGCACTTCTGTTGGATGATGTTAATATTTATGAAGCACTTTCTATTCAGAAGTTAGGGCAACACAGAATACCTTTGGGAGTTACTGTGCTATTACTACCTTACCTTACAGATGAGAAAGTAAATTGACTTGCCAAAGGCCACGCAAAGTCTCTAAAGGAACCAGAAATATAATGTGGATCCATCAAAGGGTCCTTGTACCTGCACAATAATACCTTTCCTTTAGACATAATAGCAAGAATACTGGAAACATAATACCAGTAAGAACTGGAACTATTAAAAAGTAATGCAAATATAAACCATTTTTCTGGTGCAATTATCACATAGAAGCATCCACAAGAAAGCACTGTGCAGTGACTTCCTTTCTATTAGTAAATTAATGCCTCAGCCATGCCATCTGACTACCTGCCAGCTGAATTTTGCTTAATGTTGAATGAGCCTGAGGCAGAGATAGTAGGTCCTGTGCCAGTGGTAAAGCCAGATTAGTTCTCTAACTATGTCTTTTCATTTTGTTTCAGTGGTTTTGTCCAAAATAGTCTGCCTGTGGCACTGGACCTAGAAATGAGATGTTTGTGAGTATGATCCCACCTACACAGAGTGGGAACTGATTTGCAGTATTTGTGTTGCTAGGCTTTGACAGGTTCATGTAGAAGAAGAAAACAAGTTTGATGAGTACAGAGACAGAAAGCATCCCTTGTATGTATTTCTTAGTCAGGGATGAGGACCCAAACCACAGCAAAGAAATGAAAGGATAATTGTTTTGAAAGTAAAAGTTTTCGTCCTTAAAACTACACTTTTGGCCTGTTGGGTCAGTGCTTGGTTATTTGCAGCTCTGAGGTAGATGTTATTAGCAGGCACGTATTTAACAGGGGGACTGCACCTGAAATGTGAGCTATTTTCTCAAAAAGCATCAAAGATCTGCTACTCTCAAAACCGGCCTCCTTCTCATACTATTGCAGCAGACACAGGACATCAGCAGTCTGAAAACGAGCCACCCTGGTGAGAAATACTAGATCTATAATGATGTATTATTGATGTCTCCCATTAAGTACTCTGTAATCGTATTACGTTAGGGTAGTGTAGCTTTACTGCAGTGTTTTACAGTGCCTAATGTGCACCACGTAGTTGCGTTAGTGAGCGTGAGAGTAGAAGACTTCTTAGAGTGCAGTGCTTCCACAGGTTTGCATCAGTACAGCCTTGCCTTTGTTGTCAGAACAGGATTGCCCAGGATGTACAGCCTGTGTTAAGCTTTAGGAAGTGCTGTAGATCAAGAATAATTTATTAGCTGCATTGCTTTTTATGGGGCTTGCTTTTCAGCTTTCCCAGTGTTCTTCCAGTTGCTGTTAGTGGCCTTTAGAAAAGCTGCAGGTTAAAATCCTTACCAAGAATTTGAGTAGGCACCAAAACATGCAATGTCATGGTACTTTTCCAATTATCTTGCAGAGACTTCTGCCATGTTGTACACTTTTGTTCAAGACTCTTGATATGGCCTGAGTTTCCAAATCAAGATGCAGGAATAAACACAGCTGGAGGCTAGTGAAGTTGCTTGAGAAAAACCGACACTGTTGCCTCTGTGCATGCCTTAAACTGGGATGCTTGTAGGTGTCTCAGCTCTTGGGCATTGTGGATTGACGTAATGAACGTTTCAGGGTAGTTGATCTTCCTTTGTTGGGCCTGAGTAGCAAGTTGTGAATTGCTTTGGGCATGTGGCCATGCAAGAGGTGGCTTTGACCCTCTCTCTCCAAAGCCCTGCTCGCCAGAATTCTCACCCAAAGCGTATTGAAATCTCTCAGCTGATTTTTCAGTGAGATCAAAACAGAATTGTAGGTGACGTAGACCTTCAGAAGGCAGTATGTAATGTAAGTAAAGGCAGTAGGTTGCCAATTTGCTAAATGATGGGCAGTTTGAAAACCCTGTATATGGGTATAGGAAATCCAAGTCACGAGACCTGTGACTTGTATTAATATAGCAAAACAGAGATTGATAGATTGATGTTGGCATGCCTCTCAGCTGCCAGCTGCCTCATAATGACTAGCCCAGCTGTGATACAAGTAGGAGTAATTTCTAGGCTTTATCTTTAATTTTAGAGTGCTTATTTATTTATGTTTGGTAGTATTTTATTTAATAGTTTGTTGAATTGTTTTTAGCATTCCTGAAGACTTGCAAATGTCTTTTTGGATCAGAGAGAAGCTGGGTGATATATGTGAGAGATCTTAAAATTAACCACTGGTCAATGACAGCACATGCCGCATCAAGGATGGTAGAGCAAAAGACTCCACAGACTGTTCCCTTTCTCTTTTAACACTGTAAAAATCCCATAGTGTCAGTGCTAGAGACAGTCATGACTGGTGATGAGCTAAGGTCAGAAGTAGATGGCATACTGATTTCCTCTCTTTCCATTACGATCTCTGTACGTCATGCATACTAGGATACAGTGCTGTCACCAGTCTGCTGATGCTCTCCTGTGGCTATTGTAGCCAGAAATACTAGCAAGCCTGACTAGTACCCTCTCCACCTGAGCGGGGGCTGAGCTGAGGGTCACTTATGGCTGAGCCATCTGTTCCAGCATTTAACCAGCTTCTTTTTCCAAGCCTTGTGCTCTTATATAGCTAAATGGTTATTTGATGGTGAATCAGTGCAGCATGAACATAATACAGCAATACATTTCATAGCTCCTAATTCTGTCATCCCTCTGTCCCTTCTCCTGCTCGCTGCCTTTTGAGATGTCTGAAAACTTCAGAGCTGTTTAGGTGAAAGTGACTGTTGCTGCTCAGATGTAAAGTGACCAAGAAAGGGAGACTGGTAGAGCTGGGAGGGGAGCTGGCGTTGCATTTGTTGCTGTCGGGGAAGGGAGAGGTGCTTCTCTCTTAGCCGCTATTTCACAGTCCCCAGTTCCTCAGCACTAATAACCAGGAGCAAGCCTGAACTTTGTGTGTTCCAGTGTCCTGGTAAGTACAGCAGAGACGAGGGTTTTTTTTGTTGATGGGGGCAAACATTTAGTTGCCAGTGGTTGTAGATGCTGTGCCTGGTAGCGTAGGTTTTTTCCTACTACTTGGTTTTAGGCTTTTCCTGGTTAAAGAAATGAGCCAGAAAGAGTTTTTGTTGTGTTGGGGAGATTTTGGTCATCCACAGGGGATAAAGAATTAACTGTTGTGGTTAAGTAGTTCATAACTTCTGTTTCCTCTGGATCAGTTCTGGGGAAAATAAGGATGTGCTTCTCGCTTCCCATCTCCCTTTTGGAAACATTCTCCCCCACCCCCTGTGTTTAACCTACGTTGGCTGAACATTAATCAGGGCTGATTACCAGATGAGTGTTAAGAATTCATGTGTGTGCTTTTGTTAGGTTTTGTATAGTGTGGTGGTTTTTGGTTTTTTTAAAGGCTAGTAGTTACGTGAACTTGACTATGAAAAAGAAAATCCCTTAAAATTCGATGTGTCTTAGATTATCCTTGGCTCTGCTCCTGCCCTAGTGCTTTTCTTATTCTTTATTCCCATCAGAAGCAGAACTCAGTGAAGTCCCCTTCCAATTTGTGCTCTTTCAGAGAATGGACCTGTTCTTTCTGGCAACTTTATCTCTGATTGTTCAGTCTTTGTATTGGCTTGATTATCTTCTATAGTAGCATCATGGTTTCTGTAATACCCTTTTTTTTTTTTTTAATAGTAGAATGACCAGAACAGTACAGAGCAACTTTTCAGAAGTGTGTGAGGTGTGCAAATTGAAGCACCATAGGACCTGATGTCTTTCTTTCAATTTTTTATCTTAGTACTGTGTCAAGAGGTGGTGACTAGCTGGGTCTGGACAGATTCCAAGACAAGTGATCATCTTCTTTGTGGATGGGGAATATGGGAAAAGGATGAGTAGGAAAGAAGGAAAAAATCCACTGTGTCCTGTTTGGTTTTTTTGTTTTGTTTTCTATTTGTCAACAGCTCATTAAAAATCTGTTAATTCGTTATGTTTCCCATCTAAGTTGAAGCTATAACTTTATGTTAAGAAGTCAGCCCCAGGATGTTGTACTGTGTTTTAAGCTGGAGCAGGCAGAATTTAATAGGAACTATTTTCCAATTAGGCAGTTGAAGCTGAAAATACCTGTGCAGGTACCTTCCTGTGAATGAAAAGTTGTCTGGAGACAGTGTTGTGGTTTGGGCTGGGCTGGCCATTAAAGCAAATGGCAGATGCTCTCTCTTGCTTCCATCCCCTTCAGCGAAGGGAGAGCATCTCCCTTCAGGGACAGACGGATGAAAGAGAAAGAGACTTATGAGTTTAAAAAGAAACTAAGCTACTTTAATGAAATATTAATAATAAAATAATAACAAGAAAAGATAATATAAAAAAACCCCATAATACTGAAATATAAACAATGTATAAAAAACCAGTACCAAGCTCCCAGGATGACGATCACATCACCAGCGGGCACAGGGAAAGTCCCAGACTGGACTCAGCAAAGGATAGGAACTGGATTGCGGATCTGGATTCTGGAATGCACAGATCAGGATCAAAGGCAGACAAACAGACAGGGTCCTCCTTGGATGTCGGCCATTGAAGAAAGAGGGCTGACCCTTTGATCCCTCAGCTTTGATACTGAGCATGATGCAGACGGGATGGAATTCTTGGTCGATTTTGAGTCACCTGTTCTGTCCACTCCTCCCCACAGGTGCGACCCCTCTATGCTTTTCTGCTTCTGACCCTCCAACGGGGCAAATAACAAAGTTACAGCAATAAGTATAAGCAAGAGCCTGTCTGCATACCATTCCTTGGTGTAAATTAGGAACGATCAGGTTTTACCACTCTGGAAGCGGACAGTGCCTGAAAAAATATGCTCTTAATTTCGGAGTTGGAAGAGGCTTAACTGAAAAGTAAAATTATTGGACAGAAAATTGGTTCTGTTTTACCTCAAACCAGGACAAACAGGTTAGTCTGCTTACTTGAATGCTTGCTTTTCTGCCTTTCTGAACTGCCATTTTAAATATCTCCTCTCCTTTAAAAACAGGAACTAAATCTAGCTTTCTAGCTTTTTTTATTAACTTCTCATAGGTAGGTACCTTTTCTTAGTGAACTCAAGAGAGGGCCATATTGGTAAATAATTCAGTTTAGTTTATAGTCTGAGCTTCTTAGGCAGTGTGACAACAAAGTTACACATTAAACATCCAAGAAATAAACCATTGAAGATAAAAACTGCACAGATAAACAGTCTTAAATCATGGATATGTGCTTACGTTTTTTTTCTCAAATAAAAATGTGTTCAATTCTCTTAAAACACACAAAGATTTAAGCAAGTCTGTTTCTTCAAAGGGGTGACACAAGTTCCAAGAAACAGAGTTCAAGGTACAGCCAGGACCATACTTTGCCCTAGAAAACAAATTAATTAGAGTACTGCACACTCAACCTGGTTGGTTCACTTGTACTTTTATAATTAAAGAGCACTAAGTGCTTGGCCTCAAGTTGACTCAACACTGAGTAAAGAAACCTACTGGAAAACCAAAAAATGAATTAACAGTGATTCTTTCATATCTGTCCAGAATTCCTTTTTTTTTTTTTTTATGAAAGTAGCGTATGTATCTTCTGGTGTGTAGAAATCTTGGATGGTAGATGGGGTATCCTTGTCCTGCACTTGATTTGGGAAGGGTACTGCTGCTGCTTAGGAGGAAAAGTAAACCTCTTCAGCAGCTACACTGTTTCTTATGCCAGACTAAAAAGGAAAAGTAATACTAGACCCACGCTGCTTATTACCTATAGACAACTGTCCAAAAACACCAGCAAGTTCCATATTATGAGCATCTGCCGCAGAGGCATACAGCAGTAAGCTTTTAGGAGGCGTTGGAGTGGTGACAGCTCAAAGGAAATGTGTCAGCTCTTTGGGACAGGACTGGATGTGCGCTTGTCTAATTATTTCGGACAGCAATGAAAGCCACGCATCCCAGCCTGCCTGTTAACAAACAGACAGGATCGAGTGTTAGAAAGGTAGACAAAGCATCTAGCCAAATCATGCAAAAATGGGAAATCTCGCAAACATGAATTTTAAGTGCATGTGTATTGCTTGTGTCTGCAACCTTCCTTCAGTGGATGCTCTGACAAGTAAGGTTCAAAGGGGGAGGAAAAAAGTGCCTGGGGATAAAAAGTGAATGTTTCAGAGGTATTTGAAATTTAATTTTGAATGTTAGTTCACAAATACTAATAAGTATTCTTTTGAGCTAAAGAAACCCTGTTAAGGATCAGAAACCTTTGTGTGGCACACTTAGGACTGCCTTTGACTGCAGATCCAAATCCTTGCAAGGACCTTGTTATAAGCAGCTCTTAAATTGGAGAGAAATAAACTCTGGGTTCTGAGGTAGCCGAATCAGACTTTTCAGAAAGTTTATGAAGATGGACAGGAAGCAGAAATCTTCAAATAAGCTACTTAATATCTGCAGGAGATGAGGATTTACCCAGTATTCTCTTCAGCAATAGGTCTGGGATGTTTAGTTTTCACAAATAAGAAGTCTTTGCCACCAAACAAGTGGTCTCCCTTCACCCTTGGAGGGTGCCACATATCCAGTTCTTCAAAATATGTTGCTAATGCTCTGATCATTTTGAGAATTGCCGTGGTGAGCATCAACCTGCTCTACAGAAAATAAAGTGTTTAAGGAGAGGTATGTACAACTTCTAGGCTTTAAAAAACAAACAAAACAACCTAGTAGAGGAGGGCCAGTACATCTCTTGCTTTTGTAATCTGGTAGGGGTTTATAAAAAATTTCAATAAACTACATTTCATGAGTTGATGTAATTTGCTTTGGCTTTTTTGATGACATTGAAAGGATTACTTGGTTTTGTTTAGAAAGTTATAAAGATTTCATTCCAAATAAGGAATGGATTAATACAATAAAAAGCAAATCTGATAACTGTATGTGCTGTTGCTCTAGGCCAATATATCACATCACGCAGGTTGGTTCCACCTAAGGTGAAAGCAGGGGAGGCTAAGCCGATGGCAAACAGCAAAGTAGTGATATCGCAAAGAGCTGACAGATATGACTGAAGGTCATTACCATGACATTATAATTATCTGGACAGGATTAAATTAAGTCCAGAACTAATTATATTGTCCTGTCCAGAAATACTTCTGGCAAATGTCAAAAATACGGTTCAACGGTTTGATGTTTGGAGCTTGTCACTCAGTAAGGGCTGTGTGTGTTTGTGCAATCACAATATAATAAATTGAAAGGAAGCCACTAAAAATTAGCAACATTGGAATATTTCATAGCCTTCAATCTACACGTGCCAATTAAATTTGAATACATAAATACAAGGGGTATGACTGTAATGTCTGCTTGGATCTTTTCCCTTTTTTTGAGAGGGGAAATAACTTTTTTTTACATCTGCTAAAGCTGCCTTTGCCATCCTTCAAGCCTTACTTTCATATGTCCTTTCTTTCCAACTCTCTGTACTTAAAGTACTTTGAAAAGATCTCTATTTTCAGAACATGTTAGGCAAATGTACTTTTGTGATCTACTTCTTCAACTGTAGTTTTTCAGTCTCCTCACTGTGTATTTTTTCTTGTATACCCAGTATCTTTATGTTATGCCTATGCCTGTCTCTTAACCTTGATTATTTGCTGTACTTTCCTGTTTATCTACATTGGCCTTTTCCCAGTGTTACTACCTTTATTTCTAGAATACTTGCCAGAAGTGTAGTTCAATTAATCTTTGAACAATTTCAATTTCCTTTCTGTAGCTTTTCCTGCATTGCCTTATACCTGTACATGTTTCTTTCAGCTTTACTTTCTGCCCACAGTGTTCTGTGCTGAAATTCAGCATCTTTATTTATCCCTGGTTTAGCCTCAGTTTACTTATGGATACCAACACAACTGTATTACAGGTGTTGCTTAAAAGTTACCTTGTCTGTTCATCTCAGCAATGGGATTCTTGGGATTTGGACCCAATTTACTTTCTAAGGAAGTGCCTTGCAATATAGCCAGAAATGCCTTGGTTATTCCTGTAGTCAGCAAGCTGTGTGGCAGTCGAGGCAGGCTTGCTCTTTTTCCTATTTCTAGTCAAGCTTCTTCCTCCCTTCTCTCACTTTGCCCACTTCTGTGAAAATCCCTGCTATCAACTTCAATTCCCTTTTGTTTCAGCCTCCAGCTGAAACTCCCATGCATATGTTTTGTATTCGGACACCCTTTTATTTTTTACTGCAGTAGGAATTCTTGCCCATAGTGTGACTAAGAAGCATTTGTGGGCGGAATTGTATACAGAAAAGATGAAGAAATGGCTCTAGTGCTTTTGGGTCTGAGCTTAGAGACCTGTGAAGCTCTGCTGGGAGAGACTGGTGGGGAATAGGGAGGGAAGTGAGGAAGTAGCAAGGCGAACATCAAGTGCTTGTGAATGGCTTAGTTTTTGTCTCCTCAGAAGAGCTCTCCTTCATCTCCTATGGGGTACAGGGTACCCATCTGGGATGCTCATGCTGAGCTAACCAGGCTGGTTGTTGGCTGTCACTGCCAGAGCATCTCTCCACTAGCCCACATATTTTCCACCCTCGGTTTGCCTGTGCCCATTCCTACAGAACCCTCTCACTGCTCTATCTGCCCAGCTCTCCCCGGGCTGTGCTGCTCCTGTGCTTCTCTGCAGTTCCCTACGGTTGTTGGACGATCAAGACTGATTCTTTGTGGAAGAGATCTTGACTCCTCCAGGGCATTGCCAGGTGGGCTTGAAGAAAGTCACTGGCTTTTAATTAGCTTATCTTCTCAATTGCTATGGTATGCACTATCAAAAGAAGCACAGGAGCATTACAAGGCTGTGTTTAAACTCTTAATTCCCTTGAAGATGAGGCAAGAGGAAGAAAAGGGGAAAAGCAAATACTGTATGCTTTAAAATAGAAACAGCAACAAAACAACAGTATTCTGCATCTCAAACTCTGTGCTTTGCTTAACGTCTACATGAGAACAAACTATGTGGTGGGCTTGCTTTCAGCATCAGCAGATTTACTCTTGGGGCTCTGATGCCCACAGTGCAGACTTCATGTGCTGCTTTAATGCATTTCTTCAGGAAAAAAAAATAGTTAATTGCCCAATACTGTGAAATTGAAAACTTTCTATAATTTCATGCTCTTAATCAAATGGATATGTCCTCTCTGACCTTGAGAGATATGGGGATGGGGGGAGAGTTGTAGCGACGGGGGGAAGAAAATGAAATGCAAAACCATTCCATCACTGTGTCCCTTGTGCCTCCCTCCCATAACAAAAGCCAGTAGCACCTGCAGTTAACATCCAACTGTTCAGTGGCTGATAAATGAGAAACCAAAGCCCGCGTGCCCTGTAGTGCATCTGGAAATGTATTCGGTGTCTCAGGGATTCCTTGCAGCTCCTCTGGACCTAAGTGGTGTATTGAAGGCTCTCTCTTTCTGGGCTGTAGAACCTGCGTGTTTATAGAATCTAAGTGTTTAGACCCACCTGAGGCTGTAAGAAAACTGCATCCCTACAAAGTACCGCTTGGAGTAAGAAGAGATGCAGTATTATTTTGTAGCCTTCTAATGCTGGTGGTTTTGTTTTGTGCTTAAGTGTGTTCATTTTTCACTGGAGTGTTGTCTTTACCTTTTGGATAGTTTGCTGGCTTGCTGCACTACTTGCATAACCATTTCCTTTCTCTCAGCCCTTGCTGCTGTCCCTCTTTGACCATCAAGTCATGGCTGGTCATATATCTTTAGTCTAGATGTAACCTATGGGTTATGTGTCTGTGTCCACATTCATTTGTCTGTCTGCAAAGAACCCCTTCCCTCAAAAAGCCAAAGAAACCCCTCTTGGTTCTTGAATGTATATTAGATGTCTTTTTTCTTTCAGTTTGTCCCATTCAACTGTAAACAGTCTTCCTTGCTAAGTATTTGTGAATTTTTTTAATGGTGAGATTGCAGTCCTTAATTGTTTGATGTTCTTGTCTGACCAAAAATAATTTGGCTAAACAAGTCTTTCTTTTTTTCTGATCGATGCTAGCACCAGGAATAGGCCACATTAAGCTCCTTAAAATTTTTTTTATTCATTGTATGTAAGAAAAACACACACCTTACTTTTTAGTCAATTTATGTGTATGTTCTAGAACAGCAAGACACATATAAATATGCTTGAGTTTTTGTGTAGCCTTCAAATGGAATTGCTTGTAGGCCTAATGCAGGTCTTCTCTACCTTGGTGTACTGGACCCATGACAGCTTACTTGTGTTTAATTTATAGTCTCAGTCAACTTTAAAGCAGACAAAAACCAACATCAAACAACAACCCTGGTCAGTCTCATTAAGTCTATGAAAGACAAGATGAAAAAGGTGCTGATCCTTTGCCAGAAAATCTTGGAAGATTCAAGCTCAGTCCCAGCAGAGCCTCTTTTGACTTTATCAGTCTCGGTCACTGTCTCTCCTGGCTTTGGCTCCAACACTGCCCGAAGTCCACAGGAATAATTCTACCAGTCCTGCAGAAAATGTGGGGAGACTAGAAGGAACTAGGTAATAGATAAATATGTGTGTTTTGAGAGGGTTTGAAATAGTTAAGGAGTTCTTTGAATAATTTTCATAATCCAAATACCAAAAAAAAAAAAAAAATCTATCCTTTCATATGCTTTACTGTAACTTAATGTTTTTGCTTGGTGGAGGATATTGTAGAAAAATTGCACTGACGTTACCAAAGTACAGTGTGTTATTTTTTTCCTCATTATTAAGTGAATTTTAATCCATTTACTTTCCTAATGGTATTTTGCAATCTTCATTGATTTACTAGAGCAGTAAATCAAAACCTAGTTAAAAGATGTGGGGGAAAAACTTTTAATTGCCTCTTCCAGAATAATTTCTAAACTATAATATTTTCTTTTTTCTTACTGTCTTTTATCATTTTTCAAAGTCTGTTGTACGGCATCTCTGAACCTTAGGAAGAGCTATATTCATACTAGACTATTTGGGTTAGATTATAGTTTATTTGGAATCACATAGCAGTTGTGATCTTTCTGCTTTGGGAACTTTATTGAGGTAAATTTGTTTCCTTCAATATGAAACACTGAAATGTGGCTGTGATCCGGGTGGCCAGTGGGTCTTGATAGGTGTTAATATTTGTAATTAGGGGATTATTAATAATCCCATAATAATTTTTTTGGGTTGGGAAAAGTTTCTAGTATATCAGGCCCATTTTATCATGTAAGGATAGATTTAAAAAAAAAAACAAAAAAAAAAACAACCAAAACCAAACCAAAAAACACCAGCCAAAACAAAAAAAAAACCCAAACAACCTGAAACACCCCAGAAAACCTCAAAACTGGAAATACAGTATTTACAGGAACCATTTGGGGAAATTGAATTCATAATCATCATTTCTATGATCTCCTGGGATAGGAATTTTTATTCATATAGCATGATGCCATGACACTGCCCTTGCTTTCAACTGATGTTAATGGAAGTTGAAGGTGCGTGGTACCTTGAAGAGATGCTCAATGTCTCACAGAAAGACACTACCTAAAAATAGTGGCACTGATGCCTTGACACGTAACTTCTGACAAGCTTTTTAATGTTTCTTCTTATATTTTAATATGTTAATTTTGCAATTCGCCATTAGTGGGATTTCACTGTAATTCTCTCTGAAGCTTAGTCTGTTTTGTCCAGGCTTAGTCCTAGCTAGTAATTTAGAATTTAAACCGTTTTCTGTACGTCTCCGTTCATTATGCATACATGTGCAATAACCGTGGCAAAACTATGAAGTTCAGTTCATTAGTTTTAGTTGAGGGCTGAATTCAGCTACCTTTTCTTTAATGACTTTTTTGAGGAAGACTAGCTGACTTTGAGAACAAAATATTTTAAAGTCTCTACTTGGGAAAGCATATAAATATTACCTAAAATTTCAAATGGATTTGATTTCTTCAACTACTAGAGAATTTCCTTTAATCAAAAGGGAGGATAATCGGTATCAATGGAAAAGTATCTGTGTGTGAATCAGTTAATATGCACTTTCCATCACCAGGTGGAGATAGACATGCTGCCCAGTATTCATGGGATCCCTCATTATGAGAGGAGAGTTGTTACTGAGTGCAGTCCTCAAATGTTTGTCCTGACAAATGTCGTGACTTCTGGAAAACAGGTTTTTCTCTGTAATGTTGGATTTTAGATAAAATAAGCCAAAAAAACCTGTTGAGAAGAGGGAATAGCCCTTTCTTCTCTCTGAGGTGAGAATATACTGTGCATGGTGTTTTGTTACTTTTAACCTTTCCTATGATGGCAACTTTTACAAGGCAGGGTGATGATACCATGGTAAACCGGAGTTGGATGTGAAGGTATCAATTCAAATACCACAAAATCCCAAGAACTGTTTCTCTTGGGTGTATTTTAGGTCTCTTGGAAATAGGTGGAAAAGAAGCTTTCTGACTGTGACAAACTAAAGATTTATATGTTAGATTTATTCAGGCTTCAGTGATCGAAGTGCTAAGGGATGGCCATAATGAGAAGTGAATGCATGAGAGTATCACAAATTTAAACTGGTAGTACGGTTGTTGATTAGGCTGGAGAGCGTCTGTCAAAGGAGAGCAAAGAGAAAAGTAACACCGGGTGGTGAATAGAGCTGATCTATGGAGGTTTTTTGATCTTTAACCTCATCTGTGTTCAAGGATGGATTCAGGCTTTATAGAGCTGTTATACATAATACCGCTCTAGAGGCTTCTGTAGAAAATGGAGTCTCCAATAGATTTCCAAGCTGGAGATGTTACTTTCAACATAGTAACTCTTCCTAGGAGAATATTTTTGAGATGAATCATAGAAGTCGACAAAAATAGAACTGCTCAAATTGTCAGTCAAAGGTTGGAGAAACTTCCCATTGGATTTCATGGCAGAAAAAGTAATTCTCAATCAAATGTGGATTTGTGGTCTCATGCAGTTAACTACCAGATATTTTACTTCTGTAAGTGGCATTCCGTTTCTTAATTTTTTAAAATGAATTCACTTTAATAGCTCTCTCACTTGAGAAATACGCTTGTATCTGCCAAGATATGATTCTTTAAAATGATTAACAGCCCCCCCCAGCTGTGATCCTTTAAAGTGTCAAATGCCAAGTTCTACTGTTCTTCATACTGAAAACTATTTTCGAATGGATATTATGTTCCTGTCTGTCTGCTCCTAAGCTTAATGCAGCTGTTACCATGTTGAAGGACACTGGTAGTATCTGCATTATGGTTGTTTCTTTATGATTCTCTTCTACTACTACAGTTCTCTTCATTAATTCTGATGACAAAAATATATTTGTAAATCACCTTATTTGTCTGCCTTCAAAACTAGCTTGTTCTGCATTTAAACAAGTAATTAATTGCTGCTACAAGCAACAAAGCTGCTTGCAGTCTGGTGTGCCTCTAGCTTAGCTTTCAAGTCTCACTTGCCAGCTTTCCTCTACCATGGTAATATGGCTTGTTATGAGGCTTTGTGCTAATTAAGTGAGCAAGATGTAACTTTTAAGAGTTTACTTAGGTAGGGAGGGAGATGGTGGACCTGGGTATCCATGGATACTCTGGTGTTCAGGGATTCTGCTCAGGATAACTTTCAAATTGAAAGTCAACACATCTCACCTGCACTATCATTACTGAAGTGTTTGCAGAGACATGCTCAGTGTTAATTTAGCAGATTTAATTTAAAATGGAGGAATTAAGGTTCAAAAGCTATATTTAGTGAATAAACTGCTTTAGAAGAGGTGAAAGCTCTTTCAATCTTGATGAGGCAATTTCATCACAATTTAAAAAGAGGTCAGCTAAATTTCCACGTACGTTACAGGGCACAGGCATTAGTGTAGTCAAAAAAGACAAGTAAGTGCTAGAAATCTATTGGGAAGAGGACCATAAAACTCTCTGTAATTCGAGGTCCTAAATTTAGGCCACTCTAATTAAAACTGACTTCTCATCCAAAAAATAGCAATCATCTTACAAATCTGTTTGATTATATACTACAAGTATGCCACTTTATTTCTGGTAGGCCAGACTTTTTTTTTAAATCAAGCTGTTATGTTTGGTTGTTGGGAAAGGAGGACAGACATTCTTATGCCTTCAAGCCTTCTCTTTGTATCTAAAATACCCTCTTTCGACAAAATGTTGCATTTCTTGCTATAAAATTTTGGAGATGGAAATAAGAATTATTGTATGAACTTAAAACTTCAGAGCAGCTCAGACTGGGGAATATACGAATGGAGAAGGATAGAAAGCAAAAGCTGTTGTCAGTACTACAGCGTATATAGATTTGAAAATGAGATGTAGCTTCTGTGTAAGCCTGCAATGTGATGTTGTATACTCAGTTTCGTATCAGGGCAAATTGATTTTTCCATAAAGTAGCGTGTTTTATTTGTCTGGAGACCAGTTTTTACTTCCATAGTCTACCCCGGAAAGAAGAATCTATTTTCATAGGTACCAGTAATAAAAGGTATTAGAAATGTAACTGGTTTGATAAAGTAACATGCAGTGAAATCTGTGTGCAGTCTGTCTCTGGCACTTGTAAAAAGGTGGGAGTTACAGGTTTAATGTCCGTGAGACCTATGGTTTTTACAGTGCTGACTTAATGAACTGAGAGCTTGTCTGCTCTGGGTTTTTTCCTCACCAGTGACTTAGATGACAGGATCAAGGATCATAGGGTTGTTCTGGTAACGTGCTCTTTAGTGTGCATTAGATTGATTTAAGAATTATGTTTTTCATGTTTGTACTCATGGCTTGTTACCCTTCCTGTAACAAATGAGTATTTTTAGTTGTTTGTTTTGTGGGGTTATTTTTGTTTTAAGTGGATATCTTGACTTTTACTGAAGTGAAACTAGAAGCATGAGATGAAACCAAGTAGCAGATAACGCTTTGGTTTAAAAAACCCAAACTGACAACCCTCCTGACTATTATTACAGTCTTCTAGGACAAATGATGAAACACCATCACTCAAGCAGTGTAAGACAGTGGAAAAGAGCTCAGGAGTAGCCTTTGATTAGTTTCTTTGACTGCCTCCAGTGATGCTGTCGGCTTTTCCATTCCTTTAACCATGTCTTCTGAAATCATCGCTCTTGGATTAGTTCTTTCTTAAATATAACCAGTACATTTGAAAACTTACACTGAAAAGCCCGAGGGGAGGTGGAACCAGACAGAGGGAGAGGGCAGGGGCTGACACGTTGTGCAGCAGAAGGGATTTGCACTTGTGTGATGCTGTCTTGTTACTTACAACATATAGGGAATATTTCTTCTGTGTCTGAACAACAATGGGAATTTAATCCCATGATCCACGTGCTTAATGTCAAAAGTATACACAGGCCTGGGGAAACACTCCTTATCCAGAGCAACTGTGTTTTTTGTGTTAATACTCCAGTTTCTGCCCTTTGATTTGTGCTTTTTTCTTGTTTGCTTGCCTCCAAGTCTGGATGAAATATGTTTCTTTTCTTTGGGGACAGTGTGGCTGCCACACAGGAGGGTGGCAAGTGCCCACAATGACCTGTGTGGAAGGTGGTGTAGTTCAGAGCCCCTCCTGGGAAGCAAGGAGCTGAAGCTTTCTGTTCCCTAATGAGAGTTTTATAGCAGAAGCTGCAGCATGATGCATGTTTTAAATAGAAGGCAACTACAGGGTTTTTTTCTGTGTGTGGATCCTAATTCTTTCAGTATGTTAGACATGCTCGGAGTCTAATACAATTAGCAGGCTGAGTCTGGAGAATGCTACTGTGATGTGAAACAGCACTTGTCTGGCCTCTTCAGCTTGCATGAACAGAATCGTGATTTCTTCTGCAGTATTCTCAAAGCATGTTCCTTTTCTGAAGATGTCTAATATGTAGTGGGTTTTACAAAAAATGTATTAATGCACTTAAGTTCTTGGTAACTGACTTTACTCAGTGTTTTTTAAATGGAATGCGTAAAACTTGGAAGCACTGTATAATTTTAATTTTCAAGCCCTATGGTACCTTACCCTCTCTTTTGCTGCTTACAATACCCTTACTGTAGCACTAATGCAAAAAATATAAAACTATGCTATAATTTTGGCAGTTGCATAACTGAACTGATTCTTTCATCTCAAACTGTCCTTCAGCTTCCCTCTGATATGCCAGGGGCTTTCTTTGTTTTTGCTGAAATTAAGGGAACTACTTCAGAGTTGTCAGACATAGATTGCAAAAATAATACTTAATCATTCAATTTATTGCCAGCAGCTTCATGGAGATCAATCTAATGTTTAAATGGTTCAATTAATAACTTTGCCAGAAGTTTGTATGTTAAGCAGTTCCACAATAGTCTGTAATTATTTTGTCTGTAAAATAAACCAATAGCTTCGTACATTGCCATGACTACAATGTAATCTTATGTTTTAATTGCATGTGATAGGCTTACAAAATCTGTACCTCTGAAAAGGGCTGCTCAGTTGTTCACTATGCTAAAATGGTATGATATTTCAAAATAAGGTCGTGGCTTCTCTGAACATACAATACAATAAAATGTTGTAAGTAATAAACCTGGTTACTGTTACTTATAAAGCTCTTAGAGTATTTATTTTTGAAGTTGAAAGTGGCTTAACCTCCTGTTAACAACATTAAACATATGGTAACATGGTGGTTGGTACCAGTGTGTTTTGAGTTGTGTATTTGGAAAATGTTACAACATAGTTCTGCAGGGACCATGTGCTTTTGCTAGTCACCAGTTACTCCAGTGTGGCCAGGTTTTGTGCATTTGTAGAAATAAAATGGAATCTCCAGCAGGAAAGCACTTCATTGATATAATTTAGCACAAGGAGCTAGGAAATCCTGTGTCCTGAAATGTGATGATGTGATAAAACACTAGGAAATGTCTTGGAGATAAATGATGTGATGTTTCTGGTCAGTAAGTATATTCTGCACAGTAAAGGACAACAAATAACATAATCTACTTTGGTTGGCTTTATCCAATTTAAGGCAATTCATTAAGCAAAAATGTCTAAATGCTGTTCCGTGGGAAGCAAATGAAAGCTTAAAGTAACTACAGTTTTCTTTGCTCAAGTTCCTCTGTGAGGTGAGACAGTAACTTACTAAAGGATGATGCCAAGTCTTTTTACTGTGGCATGTTTAGGGCTTAAATTCCATTTCTTTGAGACCCATTTTAACCATATTTTTAGCATGTGACACTTTGTCTAGTTAAAAATGAAGGAAACTAAAAGGAAACACTTAAATGTAGACTTCTGTGAAACGCTATGGCAAAATCGGTGTTCTTACATGAAATGAAATTTCTTTCAAGAGAAAAACGTAAGTCTTTGAATTCCCCATGAACTAACATTTGTTTCTATTGAGTGTGACGGGGCAAAGAGAAAAGTAGCTTTGTTTTTATGAAGATCCCCTTTGGTCTAATGAATAAGTAATATGCCATCTTGTAAAGCTATAACCCATTCATAATGCATCCATATTATGCTAACAGATTGTAAATTGAGAATAGTGGTGTTTCTTGTTCTGTTCTGTCTGGCTAGGGTTGTCCCATAAGAATAACTGATGATCCTGCATATCAGGCTTCAGTCATTTGGTAAAACTGACTGTTTGGCAGAAGGATGCTCTGCCTTATTCTTGAGTCTAGTGTGGTACAGAGGAGAATTTCTTCATGTTATTAAGCAATGCCAAGTTTACCTTGGTGGGGAAAAAAAAAGTCAACATGGGCAGTTAATGTGTGTAAAGCTGCACGGAAGAAATTGACAGGTAGAGAGGTTTTTTCGAATTGTGATATCTACAGTCAGATTACTTACTTTACAATTTGAATTGCTAGTTTTTACTTGAAAATAAATTGGGAGTAAATAAAGTGCAAATAGTTGAAAGCAATTAACTGTATTTACAAACAGTAGAAACTGGAAGAAATGCAGTGTCCTGACAGTGTCATCTTAGGCATCTTGAAGCTAGAATGGTCAAATACATTAATGTAAGTGCAAATGAGGCACGTTTAGCATCACTCTTTAAACCAGAGCTCGAATTTGAGTGGGACGCAATGTTTATTTTATATTTTGAAAAAGAAGCAACAGAAATGTGCTATCCTTTTACCTCATTATTAATATAGTTTGAGGTTTTAATGTGCTTTTTTATCCTTATTCTGTTATTATATTGACCAATACGGAAGTGTTCACTCTAGAAATATGGTGCTGCTTCTCTACCCTAAAACTTTATCCTGTCTTCCTTAAAGTCTGCTTTATAATAGTAAAAAAAAAAATAAAAAAAGTAATAGTAAACCAAAAATACATTGTTCCATTCCTTTCAGTTTTCTTATTTAGCACAGTCCATCTTAGGAAGGTGGGGTGGCAGGAATTCTTAAAAACTATTGCTCAAAACAGTTATCTGCGTGTCTTTGATTGAAGCAACTCTAGCTGTCATCTCGAAACACGGAATGAAATAGTATAGCTATACTCTTCTGGAAACACTCTTGAAAGCAATAAAAAAAGCTTTACTCCATTCAAGGTCTTGCACAGTAACTTTCATTTTTTAATGGCAGTCTTTTTCTGACAGCAATTGATAACAATGACGTTATCCAAGGATGTTAACATATTGTATCTCATATATGTGGAAAATATTAAAAAAAGAGATACTTCAGTTAGCTTATAAAAACTTCTGTTCTCTTATTAAGTAACTTCACTGATGTTGAAGGACAAATTCCCTTTAATTTTAGTTGCCTAGTACGGTAACACATTTTTTGTCTGACAGTCTTGCAGCTGCCGTGGAGTATAGCCATTGCCTGTAAAATGAAGGGAATTCATACTGTTTTTTTAACATTAAGAAATACGCAGCTTGACTTAATCTTTCATAATCTTAACCCTCTTTCTTGAACAGGAAGGGAGAATTGCATTAGAAGAATGGTAGCATCCTTTCTTTCCTTGTCTTGTCGGGCAACTATTTTTGAGTATTGCTTTCCATCCATGCCCAGAAGCATAGGGAAGCATAATACATGGAAAAACAAGTTGTTCTTCTGTTTCAGATTATAGGTAAATGTTACATGTTAATTTTGGGCACAGTTGCAGGTGTTGCTGTTCGGTAGCAATACACAGCAGTAAAGGGCTTTAGTTTCACTTTGTATGCTCTTCTTCCTATTTGAACTCTGCAGCCAACTCTCTTGCTTGAGCTGAAGTGGATAGAGATAATGATGAAGATGCTCTCTATGGTGAAATGAGGCAACTTTTTCTGTGGGTTGCAGAAATGATTGCTGAAAGTGTAATCTCTGACAGGGAGATATTTCAAATGATCTTGTTTTATAATGAAAATACATTTGGCAGTAATTTCCTTTTTAATTCTGTTCTAAATCTTTTCTTTAAGAATTGTTAGTTGAAGTTTTTTCATTTCCCTTCAGTTGGAGTGAGGAATTTAGGGTGTTTCTTGACTACAAATAGAGGGACAGATGAGTGGGACAGCATGTTAAGCGGTCCACAGATCAAGGCAGGAATGTACCAGAATGTGCCATCACTTACAACTGTGTTTGCATTTAGGTACACTTTCCACTTTTCATTCTTTATATTCTTTTGGGTTTTTTTAGCTACTTAATTGTATATCAGTATTACATAGAAAGAAGAAATATAAAATAGGAAAAGAGCTTTCCAGGTATGCATTCTCCCTTTTGTTTTATAATGCATTATCTGTTGGGGGTTCTTTCAATTTTAATAGCGATGATATGGCTAAACCTAAATACCAAGCCAGCACCCTTTTACTTCTTCTGGCTGCCTCATCTACTTGAACACGTAGGCATTGCTTCCGTAGGAGAACTTGGACAAGCACTTGCTAGACCTTCTGTTAGTAAGCCTGTCCTATTTTGCAGAAGAGATGGGGAGCTGAATGGCGGAATGGTCAGTCAGGTATGGGCAAATACTTTGTGTTTCTCAGCTCTCTATGCTTAGAGTCCTTCCTGGGTGGCAGGTAAAGGAATGGCTGAAGGACCAGGTTAAATATCAAGGTCAAGAGAATAGTTTTCAGAACCAGAGACCTGGCATTTTATTGGTGAACTATCTTTCCTGGGGCAAAAGGGGAATCTGAAATCTTTGCAGCTGAGCTGAGTGATTTCCTGCTCTTTTGAGGTAAGATTATATTTCAGTGAGGAAAAAATAAATGTAATGGATTTATTATGGTTGCGAGTCATATACTGGTCATATACTCTCACCTCTTTGCACTAGAGGTGCATTAATGTTCAGCCTGTTAAAGTAATAAAGTTTCAGCTGGATGTTTAAATTGATCTGACTGTCTGCTTTTATTCACCTGTGTATCCTAATCAATTAAACATTGTTTTAAGGCATTTGTTGTCATGCTGGTGTTAAGCCAAACCAATCTTAAACCTTTCAAAGGCTGAAGGTACTGAAGAAGCCTTGCACACACATTCCTTCCTTTATCTCTAACACAGATAGTTTTAGAAACCTGGTTTTCCCTTCGGTCAGTAAGAAAACTCTGCCTCCCTCGGGAGATTGCTAGAATATCCTTGACAGGTCAGATGAATTATATATTCAAAGTTCTGGGAATTCCCAAAATCACTCTAGTTATGCTATACTATATGGCAAGGCTGAAGTCTATACATATATATGTATTGATTGGTGGTGACGTGAATGAAAAGGAATTGGTCTAATTGTGTTATGTTTTCTTTTTTCCCTAATTATAGAGTGCTGTGATAAAATATACTAAGGTAAAGAAATGTGTTGGGAGTAAGCTGTGAAAACAAACTGACCAACCAAAAAAAAAAAAGTAAAACCCACTTGCTCCAGAATCTCTCCAGTGAAACAGAAATTGCTTTTAAAAATACTTAATTAGACCTTGGTCCAGAAGGTAGCTATTATAGTTTGTGCAAAAAAGCCATAATTTTTTTAAAATATATGCTTCTTAATCCTCCAAGCTTTTAATTTCTAGTAGGACCGTGTTCTGTTAATATTTCCATCACCTTACTTCTGCAGACTTGAGCAAGACATGGATGTTAAGCACAAATATTATTAGTGCTTTGAGGGGAATGACTTCCAGTGCCTAGAGCTAAGACTATTTTTTTTTTTTTACAAGATCAGCAGAGCATGATTTATTTAGTTTAAGAGCGTTCTGATTTGTTTTTCAAAGGATGTGTCAAATCAGTAGGTTTCTTCTGCTGTATTGTCTATGCGGTCATCTATGCTTGATCATCACAGATGTATCCAAGGATAGTACGGAGCTATGTTAAGCCTGGGGAGAACCAGTGCCTATTTTACTTGTGCTCCCTGAGATGTGAGAAGCACATCCTCTGGCCTCTTTCGTAGGCTGAGGTAGCTGAAAAGACAGAAGAGCAAGAGATAGCAGAGTGGTTTTTGCTGTGAAGCAGGTAGTCTTTGGCAGAGCTCAAGAGATAGGAAAATCTCTTTGCTCTTGCCCTCAAGAGCTTCAGTCAATGTATCCTGACCTGAAATCAATGCACGGTCTGACTTGTCTGTGGTAGCTTGGTAATTGGTTACTGTACATCTTGGGGTGAATTAAAAAACACAAAGTCATCTGAATTGTTTAAGTTTTACTTTGGGGAATTGCTTTAATTGCTTTTTTCCCTTCTTCTATTTATGCAAATTACTAAAATAAAACTTTAAGCATGTATCTGAGTGTCATGGTTTAACGGGTAAAGCAAAAACTGTGCATGCAAGCAAAGCAAACCAAGGAATTCATTTACTACTTCCCATTGGCAGGCAGGTGTTCAGCCTTCTCTAGGAAAGCAGGGTTCCATCAGGCATAATGTTTACTGAAGAAGACAAACACCATAACTCTGAATGTCCCCCCCTTTTCTTCTTCCCCCAGCTTTATATTGCTGAGCATGATGTCATATGCTATGGAATAGCCCTTTGGTCAGTTGGGGTCAGCTGTCCTGGCTATGTCCCCTCCCAGCTTCTTGTGCACCCCCAACCTACTTGCTGGTGGGTGGTATGAAAAAGACCTTGACTCTATGTAAATACTGCTCTGCAATAATGAAAACATCCCTGTATTATCTCCTCTGTTCTCAGCACGCATCCAAAACACAGCCCCTATCATAGCTACTATGAAGAACTCTATCCTAGCCAGAATCGGCACACTCAGTCACAAATGAATTGTGGAGGCTCCCTGGACCTACAAGGAAATCTTCCCTTCCTTGAGGGAAACACCTACACTCTCTTCTGATTTGGGGCCCTACCTGGGTCCTTCAGTTAGTATGCTTTTCTTGCTTTTTTTAGCATACAGCAACTTTTAGTGTTGTGTTTTAATACTCTTGAATGGCTCCATTGCTCTGTTACAAATAATCTGGAAGCACAGGCTGGCAGAGGCAGGAGGGCACCTCTGCAGATTGTCTGGTCCAACCTCTTGCTCAATGCAGGGTCAGCAAGAGCAGGTTGATCAGGGCTGTGTCCACTTGGGTTTTGAATGTCTCTAAATCCAGTGGTAGAACACCTTCACTGTATTTAAAAAAAAAAAAAAAAAAAAAAGGAATTTACTCTGTTTCAGTTTGTGCTCATTGCCTCTTGTCCTGTAATTGGGCACCACTGAGAAGAGTCTGGCTCTGTCATCTTTACTCCCCCCCATCAGGTATTTATATACACTGATAAGATTCCCCTGGAATTTGCTTGAGCCTTCTCTTCTCCAGGCTGAACAGTCCCTGCGTACTCAGGCAAAAGTCTGTATTCTCCTGGGTCTCAGCTTCTCATTATATGAGAGGTGCTCCAGTCCCTTAATCATCTTTGTGGCCCTTCACTGGACTTGCTCCAGTATGTTCATGTTTCTTTTGTACTGGGGAACTGGCCTTGGATCCAGCACTCAAGATATGTCTCACCAGTGCTCAGTAGAGAGGAAGAAGCACCTCCTTTTAACCTACTGGTGCTGCTCTGCCTAATGCAGACCAGGGTGCTGTTGGTTACCTTTGCTGCAAAAGCACACTCCTGTCTCATCTCCAGCATGGTGTCCATCAGGAATAACCATGCTTTTTCTATTTCTTAGTCTGAACTGATGCTTCTGGTTATTTTTTGCCAGATGCAGGATTCGGCATTTCCATTGGTTGAAGTTCAGGAGGCTCCTATCAGCCCATTTCTCCAGCTTGTCAAGGTCCCTCTGAATAACAGCATGAATCCCTGGTGCATCAACCACTCTGAGTTATGTCATCTGCAGACTTTCTGTGGGTGCTCTATGCCCCTCATTCAGGTCACTAAACAGTACTAGCCTCAGTATCAACCCCAGCTATCAGTACATCACTGATGACTGGCCTTTAGGTGGACATTATGCTGTTGATCACAACCCTTTGAGCGTGGCATTTCAGTCATTTCATTTATTTGGTCTGTACCTCAGTAGTTCATCTGTAAGAGTGTTAGGGGTGTTGAAAGCCTTGCTATAAAATCAAGATAAACATCTGCTGTTCTCCTCTCATCCACTTAGCCAGCCATTTCATCATAGGAGGCTATTAGATTGCTAAAGCGTGATATCCTCTTTATGAATATTTGCTGCTTGCGCCCAATCGTCGTCTTGTCCATATCTTTCCAATATATTTGGAAATGGATTCCAGGATTATTGGTCCATCGTTATCCCAGGGATTAAGGTGAGGTTGACTAGCCTATAGTTGCCTGAATCATCCTCATAGCCTTTGTGGAATACAGAAAATCAATATTTGATTTCTTCCTTGGAAACCTCCTTTGATCATCATGGCGTTTCAAAGACTCCAGAGAGTGGTCTTGCAATGACATATTGGCGTATTTCTTCAGCACTTGTGGGTGAAACCCATCAAATTCCATGGATTTATATTTGTCCAGTTGGTTTAAATTGTTCCTTAACTTGATTCTCATCCACCAAGGGTAAGTATTCCGTATTCTGGACTTCCCAACTCACCTCTGTGATTACTGAGTCCCACTCTTACCAGTAAAGACAGAAGCGAGGAAGGCCTTGAGGACCTCTGCCTTTTCTGTGTCTTTTGCCACTGGGCCCCCTGCTCCATTCAGCATCAGGCCTACATTTTCCTTAGTCTTCCTTTTGCTGCTTCTGTACTTGTAGAAGCCTTTGTTGTTGCCCTTTGTGTCTCTCACCACATTCAGGTGCAGGTTGACTTTCCTAACACTGTCCCTACATACTCAGGCAAATGTCTGTATTCTCCTGGGTCCATCTCTTGTATGCTTCCATTTTATGCCTGGCTTTTGTTAGGAGCTCCTTGTTAATCTCTACATATCTTTTGTCACCTTTTTGCTTGTATTCCTGCTTGTTGGGATAGATCATTCTTGAACTTGGAAGAGATAATCCTTGGAAATCAAGTAGCTCTACTAGGTCCCTGTTCTTTTCAGGGCTGTATCCTGCGGGAGTCTTCCAAGCAGATCTTGGGACAGGCCAAAGTCTGCTCTTCTGAAGTCCAGGGTCGCAGTCCTGGCTTTTGCCTTGTGCATTTCTCATAGGTTTTTGAACTCCACCATGTTATAGTTGCTGCAGCCAAGGCTGCCCCCAGCTTTCACACCCTCAACATATTGATCCTTATCACCAATGCACTTGAGAAACTCTAGAAAATCTAAGTTTAAAAAGAAACAAACAACAACAAAACAAACCAACAAAAAAAAAAAGGAAAGCGGGGGGGAAACAGTAAATAAATAAGTTTTGTGTTTCCATTTATTTCTGGAGTTCAGGATTGTCTCTGAAAGTACAGTAGATATTACAGTGATTAGAGATGTTGTAGTAAAGTCTCCAAAGTGACTCCACCTAGATCTTGCTAAGTAAATTAAGGTGAGATCAATGACTTTATAGATGCTTTCTGGAGGACTGTGAACTCCAAAGTGTTATATCAACTTAGAACAATTACCTGTGTAGTCAATTGGCTGCTCATCAATGGTGAGATCTAAGAGAACTCCAAGAGGAATGTAACAATTAAGTATTTTGCTTGATGAGGACAGAATAAGTTGCTCTTATTAAAAACTGGTTTCTGTAGACCCCTTATCACTCCCACCAATGAATGATCAATTTATTTTATTTATCATCCCGTTAAATACAAATAGATGTTCTCATTATCCATATTTTTTTTCTAATGAGCTGCGAGGCTTTCTACTTAGTGGAAGTGATTTTCACAGATTAATTATAGCTTGTGTAAAAAGATGTCCTTCATCAATTTAAAATGTCTGCTTTTCAGTTTCATTGATTGGCCTTTGCTCCTGTGTTAGGAGGTACAGCAATTAGAAGTGCCTAATCTGCGTTTTCTCTACCATATGTTAGTTGTGCACCTCTGTTCTGTCTCTTATTGATTGAAGCTGAACCTTCCCCATCTTTTCAGTATCACATTGTTGTCAAATGCAGTAAAATCAATGCAAGCACAGAGTGGTTTCAGATGGTCGCATTGAAAGTTTGTTGCGAAAGGGTCTACCTTGTATGGAGAATAACAATTTATGAAGCATTTGGTTGAGTGTTTACTTCAGAGTGACTGGAGAGATACTTTACATGAGAGTTGCTGCAATTATTGGTGTAAAAAGAACGACAACGTTTCCAGTGTATCTGCAATGAACAAATCTTAAAATGTCTACTAATGCTTATTTAATTAAGTTATTTGGCATCTCATATTACCCAGTAAATTTTAAATGTCTGTTTTCTAACTAATCTAAAAATTACTTCAATTGACTGTTTCAATAATAGGATGCAATCGTGTATGTTATTGATAATTTGATTTATTCACTTACCCCGATTACTCTGTATCTAGGCAACTGTGCCTGCAACAAGGTATCTGATTTACAGAGGAGCGATAAAGTGGCTTGTTGTGTGTTGCCTTTGCTAAAGCATGAACTTCCTCCAAAAAAGCATAGATGTGTGTATATATTTCCTTGAATCTATTGATAACCGCGTTCAGGTTGTATATTTACATGTAAGATTACCACTGGAAACTCCATTAGCAGTCTTTAAATGTTAAAATGACATATTTTCATAAGCATCTCAAAACTGGCATCCAGTAAAGGGGGTAGGGGGGGACCAAAGACAACAAAACTCTTCCAGTCTCCCTCTGAGCTCGCCAAGGTGTACTTCTTGTTTTTCCCTGGAAAAAGCAAGTTGAAATGTGAATACTTTTCCTTATAGAAAGAAACAAACATGAGCAATTTATCTTTTTTTATGTATGCCGGAACGCTATTATTTACCTCTCTGAAAGTGCCTTGTGTATTTTAAACCTGATATTATGAATGGAAAAGAAGCTTGTCTGAATAATTTCATTGTGTGAGAGAAATGAAGGAGAAACGAGAAATGGCTTTTCAAAACTACTGAGAATACAACCTCAAATAATTGTCCACATCTAAGCTAAACACTGTGTTTTCCTGTTTCTGTTGAAAAGGAGCCCTAAAATGTTGGAGACACCTTAGATTATGGTCTTATTATAGAATCACAGAATGGCTCAGGTTGGAAGGGACCTTAAAGATCATCTATTCCAACCCCCCTGCCATGGGCAGGGACACCTCCCACTAGACCAGGCTGCTCAAAGCCCCATCCAGCCTCGTGTATTCTCAATTTTTACTTCTGCATTTAAAATGAGACAGACATCATCAGTTAGCACTTCACATGTGTTTCGAATGTCATGAGCTATCTATGATGGTTTCTAGCACCACGGAAGTAAAGACAGACCATGTTACGAGCAACATTATGTAGCAGGATTATGCTTTTCTCTGAAGTGTGGGGGTTTGGGGGAGCGTGTGGGTTGGGTTTGTTTTCTTTTTTCTCTTCTCCCCCCAGTTTCCAACTAGAAACAGAAATCTTTGTGAAAGTGTATGTTGCTCCTCTTTTAACCTGTTTCAAATATGTATGACTGATTTCATTAAGTTCCAATTATGAAAAAGTGTTCTATTTTTAGTGGCAAATATTTGGTTATATTATCAGAAGTTTAAGTAGTATGACAGGAAGTGGTACTATAAAAAAAAAAAAAAAACGCCCATGTTTTGAAGCAGTCTACAGTTGTGGAGATCTCACTTTTCCTAAAAGAAATTTTTAAGAGTGGTTTCCCTGAGAATGCAGTCATGTAGATGTTTCTCGGTATCACCTTTACTTAGTTTTAGGTAAAACTTTGAGATGCAATGAAGTGTTTCTGTACTTTTTTTTCCCACATTCAGCTGTCTTATAAAGTTTCAGGAAAAACTGAGCTAAAAAAAAAAAATCCTATTCTCCTCTTAAGATTGACCTGAGATAGCAAGTGTGGTGTTTTGGTGAGGTTTTTTGGTGGTGTTTTTTTTGTTTTTTTTTGTTTTTTTTTTTTTTTTTGTCTGTGGCTGTTTCTTTGGGGGTGTTTTATTTGGTGTTTGTTGGGTCCCCCCCTTGTGCAGAAGGCAGGAGGTCTCTCTTCTGGAAATGTGCATTTTTACTTGGAGTCTCTTTGTACATTTAAGTCCTCATTTATACCTGAATTGCACTGCCTTGTAGGTCTAATTCCTCTGTAATCCTCCTTTTCTAGAAATTTTAGGGGTCTGATTCAGCCAGAAATGCAGTCAGAGGATTTGTGAAAAGGGTCTTGCTGAAAGAGAAGAAAAGCAAGAAGACAAACTAGATGTTGAGGGGAACAAGTAGGGGGGCTGTGTCATAATAAAAACATTGGTTATATAGTGTCTCTGTTCTCTTGGAGAAGGTGTTGGGGAATAAAAATGCCTATAAAAATTAGCTATCTTGAAAAATGATGAAGGAACTGATGTGTCAATGGGAAACATCTACTTCTCAGCAGAACATGCTCGTCTTCAAGAGGGACCCAAGCAGTGATACTTTGCTCATACCCCTTTTTTTGGAAGCCTTGGAACGTTAACTGCTCTGGTACAATACCAACCATCCAGACTGGTCATCGAAATGTTGAACTTAAAAATGCCGAAAGAATAAAAGAGTTCAATAGTACTAAAATCAACCCGTAGCTTAATATTGATTTCATAGCTTAATTAAATAGTAAAGTGCATGACCCATTGCAGAGACTTTTTTTTGGAAATAAAAGAAGGAAAAGAAAAGGAGTACAATCATGAGTCCCTGTTATTTCTGCTGTCTCTTCCTAGGGTGACAGTATACTAGCAGTATATCTTCCTGATAAATCCTTTAGATTTATCATAGTTTTGTCTGATACTACAGAGAGCATGAGGGCAGGAAGAAGAAATGCACTTCATAACCATCCTATTTTTTTTTTTTTTTACTGGATCCAGATAGAAATGGTAGAAAACGATGACATAGATTAACTAGCAGTATTGGTTTCCATCTATAAAATTAACAGACAAAGAGAAAACACAATGAAATACAAAATCAAGACATTAATCTGCAAATAACTTAACATGGAAAGCTCTTTTGGGAGGTTATAAGTGATAGGGGTTCATGAAAAAAAACCACCCAGCGTTTCTAGGTAATTTGTCGTGTAAGTAGTATAACAGCTTATCACTTACACTTCCTTTTCTCCTCTATCACCAATTCAAATCTAAATGAGCTAGGAAGCGACCGCAATAATTTCATTCTGAAGGCTAATTAGCAGCTTAAGCTACTGAATTGGGGGAGTTTTGTGGGAAGACAGGTGTATCTCAGGTGCAGTTCAAGGAATGTGCTCTCCATATGAAAAACCCGGCACTCGCCAGTGCTTCCACTTAGAGCCGAGGTGAAATGAGCGCAGGGACTGGTCTAACCTCTTTAGCAATCACTGCGCTGAGACAGTTTCTGGCACGCTGAGCACTCATGTTTCTCAATGCAGGCTTCTTTATATTCATCTTTCATCTGTCTTGTGGACTGTAAATTCTGTGATCCAGAACCATCTTTCATCAGTGTTTTGCGAAAGCCTAGCACAGTGAGTCCTGAGCCAGAACTTCAATATGAATAATAAATGCAGTTCTGATAAAGTATGCTTCTGGAAAAAAAAGGGGGGGGGGGAAAGAAAGAAAAGAAAAATAAGAAAAAATCCAGCTGATTCAATGCAACATAATATCAATTACTTCTATGATGTTATACAGACAAGTTGAAAAGTTTGGATTTGTTCTGCATCAGCTCTGCTGGGAAACAAGCAAGTTCTAATTTTTCAGTGTGTATTGCGCGCTATTGACTGGATATCCATGGGGCCATTTGAGCAATGAAGCCAACACTATCCATGCAGATCACTGCCACCCATTGCAAATAAATGGAAGAAAGATGAAATTATTATACGTTAGCATCTAGTTCTGTAATAAATTGTGCTTCTGACCTAATAACAGAGATCCAGTGTAGAGATAAAATATGTAACTGTACTTAATGTTGTCTGTGGGAAGCGGTGGCAGCTAGGGTGAAAACTTCAAATAATTTATTGAATCAGCAAAAAACCCCTGTGAAAACATGAAAAAAGCAAAGTCTGACAATATTTTCTTTGAGAGATTATTAGTTCTTGTGAAAGTTTTTCCGTGTTTTTTAAAAATAGAATGTCCTCCTTACCAAGAGCCAGGCTGTAGAATACAAACTGGTCCGGAGCTTTGCACATGGTTGCCTAGTCCTTTTCAAGTAATTTCCACTGCAGACATCCCACATGAGCACAGCCAGGTCCACTCCCCTTTTTTGAATGGCAAAGGTGTAATATTCATTCCAAGTGAATGTTCCTGTAAGAAGGAACTTTTCTGGAGGAGAATGGGTGACGATGTCCTTTCTAAATGGGAATCAGTAGCATGTGGTCAGTTTGCTTGTAAAAACAACAAAATGAGGAGAGAATTAATGTAACCGTAGGCCAAGAAATTCACATGGAACTTGGTTAGTGTTTCCTTTAAAACCCATCATTGCTCTGAGACATGAAGGGGAGGGAAACCCACCCCTTTAATTACTAATGAAAGTAACCATCACTCTAATCACAAGGAACTTAAATGTGAGCCTGGCAAATCAAATGTCTGTATCCTCATAGCAATAACAAAAATCTTTGTTCAATTTTCAGACATTGGAGGAAGAGTGAGTTAGTTTTGTGTGTGATGTTTATTTTAAATTCACAATCTGGTAGATGAAGGAGGAGAGAAGAAGGGTAACATGACGTGGAAAAGCTCATGTAGCTTCCTGTTCTCCGGGGACAGAGTTGCCCAAAGATGCTTTCTGTTACATGGATGAGCAGTACTGTTGGGAAAATATACTGAGAATTTTCTGGGTCTCTTAGGAGAACTTTTTTTTTTTTTTTTTGTGAGATGAAGCGGTACTGTGAAATGCTGCAATGGGCTTTTTAATTTTTATTCTCCTTTGTAAGGTTAGCACCTTTCTTTGTCATGTGTGTCTGTAAGCTCCTTAGTGCATAAATTCCTCCTTAGTCATTCAGGTTCCTTTTTCATTGCTGCTGTGCCATCTGCAATATGACAAGGGCAGGTGTGTGATACTGTGGATTTTCAGTCTGCAGTACTGATGAAAAAGTTGCAGGGTATTTTTGGTGGGTTAGCTGCTATAGTTGACAAAATGACAAATATATCAGATAAGATTTTTTCCGTATTTTTAGTTGTATTGATTTCATATGCATTGGAAGTCTGTATGCTAGTGACTTAAACACCACAATTGTCTTCAGCAGCTTAGATGTAAACTGTTGCTTTTTGTCCAAACACTAAACAAAATTGATGTCAGTGTATAGCAAAACAAGATTTTGCTCAGCTTCATCAGTCTGAAGTAACCTTTTTGATATGCTAATCTCTGTTAAGTATTAGATAATCAGGATAGCCTTTGAGAAGACTGTCAGACTAAAGTATGAAATAGATTTAGTTATAACGGTCTATTTCTACACGTATTTGGGTTTGGAGAAGATGTGACTCCGAATAAGAACTCATGCCAGCTGATTCAATGGGTGATACGTGAACAGGTAAGCTTTGCCAAAGGTGAAATACTGAACACTGCTTCAAAGAACTGGAACTGAGTTTGACAAATGTCTCAAGGTGCCTAAGACAAGTTGATGTGCTATCGTGATCACCGTGTCTAGGCAAGCTCCGTTACAATGAAGGCTCTTTTAATCAGACCCGCTTCTTAAATGTCCTCCTGAGCCTGTGCTAGGAAAGAGTTTTAGGTTTTGCACGTGTCTTGTTCATAGGGCAGAAATTGGAATTTAGCATAGGTTAGGTAGGATTATACCCAGGTAATCAATGATGAAAGGGGACGTGTTGGGGGTTGGAGACAGGTGATGATAACAGGGGGCATTCAGGAGTGCAAGGTGGGGGAAAGGGCTGCAGGCGAAGAGACAGCATGGGGCAAAGCACACATGGTGGGGAAGGAGTGAGAAGGGGGGACTGTGTGGTTATTGAGATGCGCTCGGGAGGAGGATGGAGGCTGTGTGTGCACAGGCTTCTGGCTAGCAGCTCTCGGCACCTGTAGGAGGAGGCTACAGGGATGAGGTGGGGGCCAGCTGGCTGTGGAGTCTGTTTTGAGAGCAGGGCGAGAGGCAGTGGGTTCCTGGGGCAAGACGCTGGCAGGGTAATCTCTTGGGGCTTACTGTGGATGAGGTGAGTGCCTAAACATATAGGAGCCCGCTCATCACGACTGCAGCTTTCAGAGCAGCGTTCTTTCTGCTTACTTCAGCTTGTGAGCAAAAGGGATGGGTTTGTGAAATGAATTTTCAGCACGCTCTCAAATGCAACTGATTCATCTTGGAGAGAAAGGAGATGGTGAGGGATCTTCAGATTAGTGCCCACCTTCTGTTCTCTTGTTCTGAGGGCCGTGCGTGTTTGCCAAAATGTAAGGAAATGTTGAAAAGGATAATTAGCTAAACAAGCAAGATCCTTAATTGCTTTAGGACTTTTATACTTTTCTTAGCAGGCTTTTAAAAATGACTTGTGTCACCACGCTTCTCTTCTGTCATCGGGGAAAAATGTTGTTCCCTGCTCTTTAGGCAAAATAGGGGCAGATAGTTGCATAATACCACAGAGCAGTGTTGATGCTCCTGTGAAACTGATTCCGACTACCAGCGATGGGACCCTGACCGCTGTTGCAGTGCTCTGCTGCCGAGCCCCCTGTCCCTGTGTGTGAAGGTCATGCTGACTTCTGCTTGCTACTGGCTTGTGAAGTATCCATCAGCTATAAATCTGTTGGCAACCCAGCAGCCAGAGACTTTAGCTTGTCAGTTATAGTGTGCTTTCCCTGTGCAACTGTGGAGGTGAACGCGAAATGCTGTCGGACAGTCACGGTAGCACTGCTGACTTGGATGACGTGTGCCTCCGCTACGGTGTACTTACATGTTTATAAAACCTTGTTTATAAATTCTTCCAGCAGCTCCTTTACAAGCTTCATCTCTTAGAAAACTAATCCCTTGATGTAATGCACATAACAATAACAAGATATGGATCAGTGACAGATGGATACTTTCATACTTGGCATATGGTGTGTTATAAGCCTGCTCCCATGCTATTGAAGCTGATGAGTCTTTCCATTGATTTCACTGAGCTTCGGATCAGGCCCTGGAAGAAAATGAATATAATTCTAGAGACAGATTGATATTAAAAGTAAAAAAAAATAATAATCACTTTAAACCTTTTTTTTTTTTTTTGGCTCTGTAGAAGCCTGTAATTTTTGGTTATGTATTTTAACTGACTTGGAAAGACAGGCATGCTGGATCATACCAATTAGGAGGACTCCAGAACATTGGGGAAAACGTCTGCTTTAT
Organism: Fratercula arctica; assembly: GCA_947846985.1. NCBI lineage: Eukaryota > Metazoa > Chordata > Aves > Charadriiformes > Alcidae > Fratercula > Fratercula arctica. The sequence goes on along the minus strand of CANTUZ010000001.1, from coordinate 90,625,681 downwards.
GTGTAAATCTTTAGCTTTAATAAGTAAGTGATGTTTGAGAGCTGGAAGCTGACTGACTTTGCAGGCAGTGAAGCATAACAAAGCTGGAAACGCTGGAGTGACTGGAAAATATATGAATTATGGCAAACACCTCTTTGCCTCTAAAAATACTTCTAATACCCCTTTGGCTATATTTTAAATTTCCTCAGAGAATACAACTTGTCTTTGAGGAATTTAGAAATGCTCTTACACAATTAACGCCTTATTATTCTATTAAGAAGTATTGTTATTATTAACAGCAGACACTTAATTTGCATAAATAAAAAATGTATTTAAAACTTGACTGTGTCACAAGACTGTCAAGAAAAAAAGAAGGTAGCTTGGGGGCTTTCGTACACAAAACTTGATGTGAATTTCAGCCTGACTTTTACTGTAGCCTGTGTCAAATATGTTAGATTCAGCATAACCAACTGGCAACAAAAATGTGTTATTGACAAAGACAACTGTGTGGTATTTAATGGATCATCTAATTCATAATTTGCCTTAAGTGGAAGACGGCTCCTTAATAAACCCCAGCAAAAAAGGAGATTCGTAGGGAATATGGTTTTGTTATTGAATAACTCCTAGTCTTTTTTTAATTATGTTACTGCTGAAGGCTGGTGCCAAACCTACTGAATCATCTCTTCGGTGCTACCTTCTGTCAGGCACTCATCCAGAACCTGCGGTTGTCTACAGAGGTGGCTTTGATACCTCTGAAACAATTACAGATGTCAAAACTCGCAGTTTTAGAGTAGGTAGAACTGGAAACTTATCTTTTGAAACTGGATATATATGAGATATCAATTCAGAGTATCCTGAACTCGAGAAGTCTGGAAGTGGGTGGAGTTTACTAATTCAGTTTCTTTCTGACCCACACAACTCACTGCAGTGGATGGTTTGGACTGAACATTCAAATTTGTGCTATTAATACCGCCTCCATCTTTTGTGTTAGCTTACAGTTGCATTTTCTAGTATTTTAGGTATTATTTGTAGAATTTCCTAGAAACTGTCTAAAGGAAGTTCCTGTTCTCTCACTTCACCTAGGCCAGAGCCAAATCTTTTTGACTGGAGAAGTTTTAAATTTTCCAATAAGGGTACCTTCTATTTCATAGGCTTGTTTTTCTTTCCTCGCGTATTTTTATGTCCTTTATTCCATAGTCTGTCTCACTGTCACCTCGTGTCTTTCCTCCTCCCAACAAAATCATGGTTTCTGTCATAGCAGAACTTTCTCTTGAGCGGTTCCCCCCGCCAGCCCGGCTCGCTCGCCTGCTTCCCCGTATCTTCATTTTGGCAGCAGCAGCTCAGCAAAACACTTGCTACCCGTTTGCAGGGATTCAGCGAAGCAGCTGTGGGTGGGTTGCAGGAGAGCCCAGGCAGATGAAGCACCCTGGCCGTGCCTGCCCCAGCTTTGGTGTTAAAGAGCAAGGAGAAGAGGGACTGGGTGGTCCTGGTCTGGGAGTGGGAATTGCACCCAGTGCTGACGGGCGGTGTGGAGCCGCGCTGCTCTCCATCACCCGCTCTCCTGCCCCACGGTGCTCCTGTAATGTGCTGTAACACACATGACGCTTGCTGCCGGTGCTGCCTTCAGAAACTAGGCTGCAGGAAACTGCGCTCCTGCCTGGAGAAGAAACTGTGATGCAGCTAAACGGGGCTCAGCTGCCCTTGTCCTTCTCAGGCAGCCCTAGCACCAACACCGCTGAGAAGGTTTCTCTGGTTTTGCGTGCTTGTCATGGGTATTTTGGTGAGACCAGGTCCTCTCTGAACTCCAAAAGCAGGTCCGAGAAGCTTACGTGGTAGGCTGAGCACTCATCTCTCCACTGCCATTAAAGGGGGTGGTTATCCACCAGTTACCCATCACCTGCAGCTCTGGAGAGCACAGCAGGAAGGGCTGTCTGGGATTTGAGCTGACGGCACGTGAAATTGGGCAAGGCAAACTGGACAGGGCTTGACTGAGGTCTCCACAAATGCATTGCGACTTTTAGCGCCATTTCTAATGGATGGCTTTTGTAACCTGGCCTCTGCTCTGCTGCATCCCAGGGGGTGAGGTGGACCAGAGTGTGGATATGCGCCATGCAAGGAGATTTCTAAGGTCTGGTCTTCTAAACCCCAGTACCGTAAACTTCATGCTAGCTTATTGTTAAATTTGTGACCTTGGTGGCTGACTAATGATGCGTGCTGTGTGTTCAAGTGCAAAACAAGCCTGGAGTGGATGGAGCAAATCTCTTGCTGGGTACCAAGCATTGTACATGAGCATCTCTCCTGGTACCCGTCTGCTCCCGAGAGGCTTTGGTGCCTCCTTTTTGCTAAAGCCACACAGAGAAATGTTTTGCACCTGGGCTTACGCTCCAAACGTGTGTCACTTTTATGACAAGATCATAATTACTCTTCAGTGCTGCTCCCTCTTTTATTTACAAATTATAACATTAGGAGTGTAGCTCAATGCACCGTACTCTTAGAAATAAAAATAACTCAGTGATGTGGTTACTAATGAAGAAAAACATGACTGTTGCTTACCATTGGACAGAGATTTATAAGTTTTTCCCCTTGGATTGTATGCCTCGAGTTTTGGCTGTGGTATTTTGGGAAATTTACAAATCAGGTTTTTTTTTTCTGGCATGTGCTATTTTTCATTTAATGGGTTGTTATATTCTATAGTTCTATTTTTGATATAAGCAAAAAAGGCCAGCTTGTCACTACCTAGAAAACTGTTGTGCTATTCATAATGTCCTGTGTTGAACAAGAATTACATATCTTTTATCAAAACATGCACTCATTGCTTAATTTAAATGCTGACAGTGAAATTCCAAGTCTTGTCTGAACGGATCTAGTAAGGCACTAGCAAAGCAGTTGGAAAGAATTTTGCTTTCAGTGGAATATACACAAATCAAACCTCAAAATCTGTCATATAATGTAATATAGTAGAGATTTCTTGAAAGCAGTTGTCTCTGAACATAACGGATACTTTGATTCCTTGTTTAGATAAAACATACATGAAAGTGTATTTATGAACATTTTGGCCATGGTTTCTTTGCCTTTACAGCTGTTGCTCAAAACATGTAGAGTTTGTGGAAGCAGTGTAATGAAAGATTTCATGTTACTGGTTCTAGAAATTCCTCTCAAAGGAATTTCTAAAAGGTTGCTTCTCTTGGATGGTGTGAACACCCTCCCAGTTGTAAAGATGTGGAACAACACTGAGCGGCTCTCCCTTAGGCTTGTTCCTTCTAGATGTGTGCTGTGCCGTTCCAACAGTACGTTTTAATGGTATGGATTCCGAAATAAACTCACAAGTCAGTTATTTGAACAGGAACAACAGCTGACTAAAAATGCATGATCTCTGTGTGCTCCTGAAAGCCATTGGCCAGAGGAAACGTTCCTCTGCTGTTCCTCACCCCTCTCAGAGAAGTGAAAAATAGAGCATTTGTATTGTTCTCACCTCAGCTGCAATTAAATTGCTTCTTTGAGGAGTTTGGTCTATTAAACAGTTTTCTTTTTCCTACTCTTTTAAAACTAGCCATAGATGAACTAATTCAAAGCTTCTGGATACCCACGGCTACTGAAATCGATGAGGTTCTGTAATGCCGAAGGACAATAATTGGCTTCGATCTTTGTAGTATAATTTTCAAAAATTATATGCAGATGCAGTAGGGAAAATTATACACAGAATTTCTAATGGGATTGAGGCGAAAATGCAGCGAAGAGACACTGTAGTCTCTAGGCCTGTGTATAATGCCAGGAAACTGATTAGAGTGCTTTCTAGTTTGGTCTTTCCCTGCCTTTTATTGTGTGCCTTTGGGCACATGTGCCTTGGGAACGTGTGCATTTGCTTCCTGTATCGCAGAGATAGCACCGAGTTACCTCTCTGGAGGCTGTTGGTGTAACAGGTAGCATCTTCATAGGACTCTGCGTACATTAAGTCCTGGATCTGTTTTCTTCTCTTTCTTTTTTTTTTTTTTTTCTCCACTCATTCACAGCAGGTCTTGCTTGCAGTGTCATAAAATTCTGTAGTAAACCAAACCACAATAAAAATTTAATAAGGAGTTAAATGAGACTTCTAGATATTGTTACTTTTGTTTACTACACTCGATTAGCCGGAGTTCAGGAAAAAAAAAGAAAAAGATTTTGTATTCCTTTACCAGAGGAAAGAAATGGTGGAAGTGGTTTTAAAATCACATTCTGTACCTCTCAGTTAGGTTTTTTCATTTAATTAGCCTTTAAGGAAATTATGTATTTGAATGTAGTGCAGGAATAAAAAGACACTCTTGAAATTGCAAAGTAAAATCACTACATGACTTATTTTTCTGCCTTAAACTGTTTTGATATATATTGAACCAGTTATTGGTTACTATTCCTAGCTACTTATTGCCTGCCTGGTAGTTTCATGACCTTTTCTTAATCTATTATTATTTTGTGTATTTGCTTCTCTGTAATTGATTCATACGCTCTTATGTCTTTGAGATTCTCTAAGGAAGTACAGTTATGCTCTCTCTTGTTTTATGTGTCATCTGCTGTGTGTGGTTAGACAATTTGGCCAGGTCAGTTTCAGTATGCAAGCAGTAAAAAATAGTTAAAATAAATCTATTGGTGCAAGAAGCTTTTGATTACTCAAAGCTTATAGTGAAATTGTGCCATTCTGTGATATTTCAAATGCCACCTTTCGGTGATATTGAAGATTGCAAGCAATTTCTGGTGTAATGAGTGCAGCTATTATAAATAATGCAAAAGATTTTAATACCACGTAGCGTATAATAGAGCATAAATAATTGGTTTTCTCCTGCTCAGTGGTTTATGCTGAATAACTTGATTTGTTTCAATCTTTGACATAAAACTATGTTCTGGTCTTCTCCAAAGAGTGAGGTATTGTTTTAAAAGTAATTGATTTAGTCCTGTAATTTTTACTTAAACTCAATTTCCTGTGGCTTTCGGAAATCTGATTGCGAGGTCTGTTCTCATAGGTGCTGGGTAATGCCTTTGTGTTTCATTAGGCTTCAGCCTTCCGTCTGCTTCATAAAACAACACTCAAGGAGGAGCTGTGTGGCTGGAAGTGAGCTCTGCTCAGGTTCCCATGCCAGGTTAGGCACAACCAGGGAGGTACTTCTGCTCCTGCACAGGCCTCTCTGGAAGTTCACCTGAAAAATGCCTTCCAGATTTCCAGTATTTCCTTTGTTTTGATGACGATAATATCTTCATTCTACTATCTCTGTTTTCCTTTTTTAAATTGACAGGCATGTAAAAAGACTTTTTTTTTTATTTTTTGAGAGGAAATGTTCACTAGCTTTTTCAAGCTTGACAAATAGTGTCCTTCTGGAGAAAGGACCAAACCACCATCTGATTTTTCACATATTTTTCCCAATGGCAAGGATGAATTATAAGGTTTTAAGCTCAATTATTATACTTCGAATTTTTAATTAATATTGTTATTTTATACTATCCTTAGGCTGATCTCCTAACTCCTTTATAAGCAACTGGGAAGAATAACTTTCCTGAGAAAAAACTAGGTGTGGTTCTGTGTTGTTTTTTTTTTCTTTTGGGAGAAGAAAAAAAATTGATTTTTAGATAACATTATTTGCTTTTTCTTGTGTCACATGAGCCCCTTCAGGGACAGTAATCCACTCATTACATATCATCTGTTGTATTACGGCTAAAGGAAGGGAAAAGCTACATATTATTCTTTCTGTTGTCTAGGACAATGTGTTAAAACATGCGGACCTTTTCTTACTCTTTTATGGATAAGAATGGAGTTTCAGTTTTTTATTAGAAAATAGCATTGGACAATATTATTGAGCTCTCTCTGCACTGAGATGCAATATCAAAAACTTTGTTAAAATATTTTAAAACATTAAGCTCTGGGAAGACTTGCTGCTAATTTTAGTAGTCCAAACTTATTTTCTACATGACTGAATCCAGAGATTGAGTTTCAGTCTATTACTTTAAAATAACATTGGGTCTGAAGAACATGCAGAGTTTTAGAGACAAGATTTCACCTTTATCAAGCTAAGCACCTCTGTAGTACACATTGTGACTTGAAGTAGAATAATTTTGAATGTGCAGAGTTTCCCAGTGGATTTTTTTGTACTTGACTTTTTTATTATATCCTCAAAGAGCGAGAAGAGAGAATAACACATCCTCTCTTTTATCCATTTTGATTCTCTGTTAAAAGGCATTTTTAAACTGCAGGACATATTTGTACTTTCTTGCAGCTTCCTTTGTAATTTTGTAATTTTGATTGTACTTTGAGTTATTTTGCTCCTAATGCAAACATTGTCTGTTTGACCCAAGAGTTCTCCTAGACTGTTGTGATTTCTGTAGGCTTATTCCTGCAGAAAGGTAACTAGACTAAACTGTGTTGGGAACAAAAAAGTAAAAATCCTGTCTGCCATTGTTAGGCATCCATGTGCATTGCTGGTTACTCAACCTATGTGTTGAGATGTTAGTTTGCATAGAAGCAAAAGCTCTTTTTCTTTTTTTTCTATCCACTTTCTGTTGATTATGTTTCAGATGAGAAATTCTGTGATTACGTCAATTGATTCACTAGGAAAATGAAAAAAAAAAAAAGGTTTAGAATCATAGAATCATTTAGGTTGGAAAAGACCCTTGGGATCATCGAGTCCAACCATCAACCCCTGGATGGGTTCGTGGACAATTTTTCCTGTATTCATACACATATTCCCATACTAGCACGACGGGAATATCTTGATTTCCACTTCCTTAGAATTTCTCCTGTGGTGATATGTATTTCCAATCCCCCATTTTTTGAATGGATCTTCTGAACTACTGTTAGTCCTGGGCTGACCTGGCAGATTTAATATCCTGCATTTTCCCAGTCATGGACTGCTGTGTCCAGACTGTAAAATGTGATTTAATTTTGGAAACTGTGATGAAAAGTAAAATGGGCAGACAGGGTTCTTTTTTCAAGCCTTAATATTGCACAGTTGTAAATACAAGAAAAGCAACTTCTGTGTTGGAGATGCTTTATTTTGCAAGGCAGGAGCTTAATTTCCCCTTACTTCTCATGGACAATGTGAGGCAAATCAGTTTTAATAATGAAATGTACACCTCACTGTCTGGTTAACTCTGAGATCTTTCAAAAAATTAGAACTTAGTTTTTATAGAAATAAAGATGAATGAATCCTCTACTGTCTTCTTTCAGTCCACAAGTGATTGGCATAGAAAAGCTACAGGTGAGCCAGGAAATTTAGAAATACTTCTCTAAAGCGAGATCTTCCTTTTGTGATTTATGATGATGTCCTAAAACTAAACATTATCCCATTCCATGGCATTTTTGATTTTATTTGGTTTGGGTGAATAATGTGAATCATTACTTGATTCTGAATATTTCTATCTGGTTTGTCTGTCTGGATGATGCAGTTGTATGATGGTGGCTCAGCCCAGCAACGTGACTTTCACAGAGTCTGCCCATTCTGTTCAGTACCCTTAGATGTTTGTTACTGTCATGCCAACAGACGTCAAGAAAGGGCAGGCTATGTTTTTAGGCTATCTCCTTAGAAATGGGATTCCCGCAAGAGTCAAAGCTTACAGGGCTGAGCAGACTGCCTCTGCAGCCTGTTGCAGCCTGGGGGGAGGTGTGGTGGTACCCACTCACCGGCTCTGGAGCAATGGGAAATAACCTTTCCCGAGTTTTAGTCTCTTGATATGTGCTGCACTGATGTGAGAGCTATTTCACACGGCACAACCAGAGTTAACTTAGCACTGGAAACATAACACAGAACTAGCAGATGTAGTTTCCTCGCTAAACGGAGGGGTGGAAAGCTTCTGCAGACCTTTGTCTCTCATCTCAACAGCATCATGAAACAAAGGTGTGAAACAAACACCAATGGAAGGAGAAATTAAAAGTAAGGAGATAAACCGAGGATGAGTGCAAAAGAAGTTTTACAAAGGCAGCTTGTACCAAAACTAGTGTGATGTCTTGAGCTGAGGATTTCCAGCAGATTGTACTGTGGTGGGAACCTGGGAGAGCAGAGAGAGGCTGTTTGTGAGGACTAGTTGAGGGCCAGGTTTGGGGTTTTGTTTGTTAGTTATATTTTGGTTTAGAAACTTTTCCGGGGAGGTAAACTACCACGGTTTGCTGGTGTGTAAAACTAGGGAGGCAATGTTGGTGGGAAGAAGAATTACCTAATCATTCATGAAGAACTGGGTTACCTGGAGGACCTGGGAAGTTGAACCAGGATGACACTGGAGGAGCGTGTATCAGTAAGGTAGTGTAGTTTGGAAAATTACAAATAAGATGCAAAGGTGTTAAATATTGTCAGCTTATTCATTGTCCGAATATATCTGCATGTCTGATGTACTAACATTTAGGAGAGTGCCTGGGTGAGATTTCATACATGCAGCTTTGCAAGACAAGGACTTCTGCAGATTTCCTTGGTGCTAAGGATCAGAAGGTGGAAGGAGTGTGTGCTTTCTGGGGCAAACATTCCCTGCAGCTGAAACTGCTGGCTTCCCTCCCACTCTTTCCAAAATAGCCCCCCTAAGTCTGTTACAGATTATTTTGATTATGCTACCAGGCAGTTTTCTTAGCCCCTCAGGGCACAACCGCTTCCACTGGAGTTTATGTACATATAAAAGAAAAAATGAAAACCCAAAACCTGGAAGCAGAATGAAAGCTGCAGGGAATGGCTGTAGTCTACGTAAGTAAGCAGGAAGCTTCTTATTCAGCATCTTTCTGTGGAATAGGTCAGTTTAGCAGTATGGCAATTCAAACTGAGCATAGCCATCAGTCATCTTTCGAACAAAAGGATTTTCCTTTTACTTTAATTCAAATTCAAAATTTTTGTGATGATTTTTGAATACAACAGTGGTAAAAAAATTACCATGCAAATGGAAAATTAAAATAAGAATTAGCTACACGTATGTTTTAATACCTGCTACTTTAAATAGCACCTTTCAGCTTCTGTGAGTTATATAAACATTAAATTGTCTTTACTGTGCCCCAGAGAGATAAGTGTTATTAGCCTGATAAATAATAAGTAAATTATTTCTCATTTTTCCTGCTTGCTGTTTTCATTATTATTTTGCATGTCTGAAAATTATTCCTGTTATGCAGCTTTTATTTCCACATAAAAAATGATTATAAAACCCTGAAACAAATTTATTATTAATTATGCATGCTTTATATTATTTAATCCCATTTCTGCTTGACTGGAGTGCCTTCATTCCTTCTGATACATTAGGCAAAGCATATTGATTTCTTAAGGTCTCAATCTTATGGGAATAACAATTGAAAGGTAGTAAATTGCAGTTTGCAAAAAAAACCAACCCCAAAACACTCCCAACAACTGAACAACCACATTTTGAGAGCTCTCTGTTAAATAAAGAAAAATAGAAGGGTTGTATTCTTCCCTTTTAGGAAGCTTCAACCCCTTTAATTTCTCAAATTATGTTTTTCTTCTGTTTTGAAGTTTAGGTTTTCATGATGACTGGGTCAGTCACCCATCCATCCGCTTCCCTTTCTTCCACCCTGGAGTTTGCTTTGTCAGTCTTGTAGTAATTCTGTGTTACTGGGGAAAGAGGTAGCCTCTAGGAAACAGCAGTTTCTGTTTCACGGTCAGTGTGGCTTCTTCAGCGATTAACATCATGGAACCCTTAACGGTCAAGCTCTGGCAGAAAAAAGATACTCTTCACATCTTTATACCCAAAACGTTAGGATACAAATGGTGTTTACCTAGAAGAGTGGTATTGTGGATGTCTAGATATATAACATCAGGCAGGATTTATGGCGATGTTATTCTTTGCAATATATTTACAGTTGTCTTTCAAACTTAAGATAACTGACTTAGGTAGACCTGTAAGAGACTGTTCCATAGGCTTGGTTAAATGAAATGATCTTAGTCCAGGAATCTGCTGTAAATTCAGGGTAAGTTTATAGGCTTCTTCCTTTTAAACTGGCTGTTTCTGAAATGCCTGGTTGCTATTACAATTGCCCGAGCTTCCCAAGGGAGCTGGATATAAACATCATCCACCCAACAACTTCCTGGCCCTTCACTTTTCTCCCCCCAACTTTTTCATGAGTTATTTTATGAGTTGAATGCCTGGGCTGAATTACTAAGTAGACTCCACGCCCCACCTGTCCCTGCCTATATTTAGACCTTCATTCTGAGCTAAGCCATCTTGCTATTATGGCTAAAGTATGAGTCTTTGTCTTTATGACTTCCCTGAGACACGTAGGCCTGTAATCTGGATGACCGCAATGATATCCTATAAGGCAGTTCGCAGAAAGTCCACGATACTCAGCATTTCCCATCTTGCCCGTAGGCTTTCTAGCCACCACCTCCTGATTCCCACAGTCTTGCGACCGTGCCCTTGCTAACAGTGACCATGCACGTGGGCGTGAGGCCTCGGGCAGAAACGTCTCGGAGTTTGTGAAGGGCATCAAATACAATTTTCTTCTGCATTATTCTGACCTGAATGTTGCTGCGTATTTTATCTCTGCTGCATTAGGAGACTGCTGAGTTTTATCTTCTCAGTAGGAACCCGAAAAACAATATTCTTCAGTTTATTGATGTGCTGCTACTATGAAAAGTAGTTAAATTGGTTAAACAGTTTTAAGCGCCAGATAAGAAAATCCTGGACCTTGAGGAGAAAATGCGTAGCAGAGAATATTTGAGCCATTATTAGGATACTGAGAGATAGAACAATTCAGGATTAGAGAGACAATAAGACAATATTTAAGGTGGAAAATAATAGAACTAGGAGTAAGCATAACGCTTTTTAATTTTAGCAGGAAAGATAGGCATCTGCAATCGGCTCTATTAATGGACTGCTGAAGCCAACATTTTAACTTTCTTTGGAGGTATGGACAGAACAATTCTTTTCCTTGTGAAAGGCTTGTTACAGATTGCTTATGAAGCTTAGAGGATTTTTAACAATGGATTTCACATTAAAATGTGTGAAATATCTTCTTCCCTTGCCATGACAGTGACATTAGGCAATACCTACCTTAGCACAAAGGGCAGCCCAGCAGCCAGATCTGTAGGGCAAGATGCTGGGTAGGTCAACAGGTCAAAGGGGTTTCCTTTGGACTAGCTCTAGGCTGCACTGAACACACCTAATTGGGAATGGATGGCATTGTGTGTGCTCTTCGAAGGTGCCCTTTATTTCCATTTGATTAGAGTTCACTTTCTCTGAGTGCTCTGAGATACGCGAACCAAACCATGGGAAGGGCAGACATGGGGACTACTTGCTTTAATTATGTGCTATTGGGAATAGTGTTGACAAATGCTTAGTATGCTTCCATTCTCGTCTCTTCTCCCCAAAAGTCATACAAGCGTTTATTATTATATTTTTACTCCTCCCAGTGTCATGTCTGAGTGTAACTTTCTGTCTTTTAAATGTCATCACTGCAGGATTGATTTACATCAAAAACTTCATGTATCTGGATTTCCATGCAGAATTCACATTCATAAGCTCTTCAGCACAGGGATATTTCTGCTATCTTTTTACTCATGTAATTTGTGTATTTCTTGAATAACAAGTGCTAAATATGAAATGAAGCATAAAGGTATATCTATATATGTTCAATGCACTTTGATTCATATACTTAATAAAATACTGAACTGCTACTATATTCTGGATGGATCATCCTTAAAGATCCTGACTTTGCATCCATGGGCAACAAAAGGAAAACAATACCACGGAAACTTTAAACCTATGTTTAAGCACTTAAAAGAAATCAATGAGAAGTAGATTCTAGATGCTGTTGTAGACTCCACTCAGCAGTGAAGTGCCTTTTTTAGGTGCCAGAAATACTTTACTCAAAAGTTCCTGGCCATAAGCACACTCGGCCAAAATTTTACAAAGAATTTGGGAAGATGCCCAATGGGACTTACAAATGTTGCTAAGAGATTACCTGCAAAACTTTCACTTTGAAATGGAAACTAAAGCTCAGACCTCTGAAGTATTAAGTGTCCTGAATGCCTTTGTGGTATTTTATAGAATCTGTCTTCATGCCTTTGTTTGCAAAAGCACCTTTTAAGCACTCCTTCCCATGTGTTTGCAGAACTCTTAAAATTAAAATTGGAATTATCATCATGTCCTTGAGCTTGCTGGTGTGCTTTTTAATGCGACTATTGAATGTAACCCTATGCAATAATAAATGTGTATGTATGACTATTCTTATCTGAAAACCTGTAAATGTAACTGGTCTTCTGCTCAAACAGAATGGTTATCTTTCTCCACTATCTTTATTGAAACTAGTGGGTGATGGAATTCATTGCTGGGGGAAAGGCGCTCATGCAGGCACAGAAACGTGGGCGAGGATTGACCACAGCACCCAGACTGCACTGTGGTCAGGTCACATTTTAGCTGTATTTCCTGTGTTTACCACCTCATTTTCCCACCTATTTCTTTCTGGATCCTGCGGAAAGGAAATACTCTCATTTCTCATTTTAGCTATGATGTCTTGCACAGCAGAGAGGAGGTGGCTGGAGGTACCTCTAGGGCAGCTGAGTGCGAGAGGCCACTCTTGGTCAGGGCACCCTGATGCTCTGGGGACCCCTGGGGCACTGGGACCCCCAAAATGTGTCAACAGCCACTGCTGCCTGAAGGCCCATGGTTCTGCCTATGGGCACAGAGGAGGAGTTGCAAGCAGGAGTCGGGGGATACTTGGGGGGATGTTGTGCCTCCCCCCGACACACAGGCAGGACATGGTGGAGGGGGAACATGCTCAGCTCAGCCCTAGTCTTAGAGTCTTTGCAGGAAATCACTAAGGGATGGATTTTTAAACCTTCCAGTTTTGATGGAAGAGAAAAGATTTGGAGACTACTAAATGCTGTTTCCAAGCTGAAATGAACTTTTGAACCTTTCACTAATTCTCTTAAGTAATGTATTTCTCTTGATACTTATCTGCCAGATAGTCTAGAGGGACTGATTTTTTTTTTTTTTTAAGTCAATTAGTTAAACCATTATTTATATGGTTAATTTTCTCTTTTTGTATAGTGTTTTGGAGGAGAAATACCTAACAATAAGTGAAGAATTGATTTAAAGACTTAAACTACCAAGAATAACAGAAAATATATTGCTGCCTCCTTTATGTTGGCTTCTTGATATATTCTAGGAAGGTCATTAACTTTAGCTCTAAATTTATGTTCTCCAGAATTGTGTTTCTGCTGATACGGTTTCTCTGGACTGAATTGTAGTGCTCCGGCTAGGTTTTCCTTTTAACAGCAGCACATGTATAAGGTTATGTAGAGGTGATTAGATCAAGAATTTGCATTTCAACTGGAGCACTTCATTTAATTCACCAGTGTACTTTCTTATGGACTTTTTTTTCTGAAAAGATAATTTTAATTTGTATATGTATATAGAACAAAAGGAGTTAACTCTAGAGGCTGCAGAAAGCCCCCATAACAACCTCCCACAGCATTTCAGATTAAAAATTAAAAACAATAAAAAAATCTTCCCATATTTTTTTTTGGTGAAATACCCTTTTATTCATAACTTGATAATTCTACTCAGTTGTATTATTTAATCCTTTAGTTGGTGAATTGTAGGATAAAATTGGACAAAAAAAGTCCCCAGTTAATGGCAACCATGTGTTACCTATTTTATAGGTAAATACACATTTCATTAGTTGTAACACAAAAGAGATAATGAAAATAACTATCTCAATGTTCACGTTATGTCACCACTTAACCTGTTGGTGCTGTGAAAAACATGTAACAGCTTTTGAATCACCTTTCTTCACGCTCCTTAACAAGTGAGAGTACTGAAAGGGATCACGGCCATGTTAAATGATGTGAGGTCCCTGAGAAAGTTTTAGAGAGTGTGCCCTAAATTATTGACCAAAATTGAAAGCAGCAAGTGTTCCTGTTGGGTCTTCTAGAATCCTAACTCACGTGTCTCCAGTCTTTTGTGTCTTCACCTTTCATCCCTCAGTACCAAGTCATGCCCTTCAGCTTTCTCCATCTTTCTCCATCCTTCTTGACACTGTCTCTTGTCCCGGCATTCCCTTCTCTGTACCCTCCCCAGGGGAGTGCAGAGACAATTTCTAAATCAGCAAGTGCCCCTGAATGCAGGGGTATGCAGTAACTGCCATCTGTAGGCTCCTATAGGAAAGGAAACATACTCAAGAAGAATGATGGGTCTTTCAGGTAGTGCATGCTTCTCTGGTGTCTCTTACTGCACATTCTGCAACACCTAATGTGCAGGGACGTGGAGAAGTGGCTTGAATTGGTTGGGCCCCAAAACCTTTTGAAATGTGAAGAATCTAAGCATTTTCTTGGCATGGTAGTGTATAAGGCTCTTTGGATACAGAAACATAGTGAATATGGGAATGTTGTTTATTACTTTAATGTCAGAAGAACAGAAAACAACTTTTTTAATGTAGTATTATTTTTCAGAAACAGGTATGATTGATGTAAATTATAGTATTTTTGGAAAAAAGAGCTTGGAAACATTCATAATCATAGGTATCAGAAAAGGGTTTTATAAGAATATAGTTATGTTCTCTCAGATGGTGGAGGAGAATTGATACAGCGAGTTTAACTGTAAATTCACTTGGAGAGGGAAATGTGCATTGTGTAATAAGAAAGAATAATTGAATGTATTATAGGAAAATACGTTAGTACTACTAATATATGTGTATTGATTTGCATTAAGTGAACCTTGACATTCTTTTTTCACAGAAAAAGAGGCTTCGTGGTTGTTGTGGTTTAACCTCAGCCAACAACTAGGACCACACAGCTGCTTGCTCACTCCTCCCAGCACCCTCAGTAGGGGAGGGAGAAGAGGGGAAAGGGAAAAAACTCATGGGTTGAGATGAAGACATTTTAATAGAACAGTAATGGAAGAGGAAAATAATAATAGTGAAAGAATATACAAAATAAAGTGATATCATACAAGTTGCTCTCACCACCCAATGAGACTTGGGACTGCCTGTCCCAAGCAGTGATTGTGAATTCCTACCCCCCGGCCAACCCCCATTTCTATACTGAGCATGGCATCTATGGTATGGAATATTCCTTTGTCCAGCTTGTCCTGCCTATGCTCCCTCTCAGCTTCTATGGGAAACTGAAAGAGTCCTTGACTAATGTAAACATTACTAGAAACAACTAAAAAAATGTGTTATTGACATTCTTCTCATACTAGATCCAAAACAGAGCAGCTCCTAGAAAGAAAATTAACTCTATCCCAGCTGAAGCCAGGACAGTTTAAAAGTTACCTCATTTGAGGGTCCTTCTGGTCATGATTCAGCAAAGTATTTAAAGAACCTAATCATAGAATCATTTAAGTTGGAAAAGAGCTTTTTTTTTTTTTTTTTTTTGTAGGGATATAGAAAGAGAAGAATTAGGAAGGAAGGGGGGGGGGGGGGGGGGGGCGGGGAAGGAAAGCCAAAACTCAAAAATGAAAAACATGTTCTAGTTTGTTTTGATGAGAAGGAAAATTAGCAAACTTTGAGCAGCCATGTTGCTGAACTGGATGGAGGCTCGAAATGGCAAAAAGTTTTGGAGGCTTCAATCCCCAAAGCACTTTCTATATTAAAAAAAAAAAAAAGCTACTGGGCTTAATAGAAATTAATTTAACTTTTAATAATTATTTTCATTCTTTGTATGTGTAGGTGTCTAGCTGTTCTCATTTCAGGGACTAGTCATAATTGTATTGTATTTTATTTTTTAACCTCTGAGTTATTGCTTCTAAATCCAAGGTTGGTGGTAGCCTGAAATACCTGCATTCTCATATCTACTCACACTCCTGCCTTATGCAGCAGCATGTGATGTATTTTGTGTGCCGTGTAAGTGACTCATCCCTTTTGCAGCTCCTGCCCTTGCAGTAGCAGCGGCACGGGGCTCGGGGAGGGTGCCCCTTGCCATTGCACACAGGCAGCGTGTGCATTTCTGGTATGGACAAACCACGCTGTGCAGAAGTAACCCCCCTGCAGCCAGCGCTGCCGGCCTGATGGGGCGTGGGGTGCCTTGTCCACAGCTCCCCAAAATGGCCCTCTGCCCACATGGGCTTCCATTAGCAGGAGAAAGCTTCCCAGCCTCTTCATTCTGCTTATTTCTGGTCCATTTGAAATTTATTTGCCTCACCTGGGTTTAACTTCTCTAAATTCCAAGTTTATCTACAGAAGTAAATAATCTGTCCTAACTGCCCCATCATTCTCCTTCCTCTTTCCTTCTTCCTTGCTTTGATAATAATAAAGCAAAACAAGTTTGATTAGGCACTGTTAGAGCTTTGAGCAGATTATATGTAACTAAAGAGGTAGTTAAAATGAATGGATGAATCACCGAAGATGAAAATTTAAAGCTGACATTTAGGTCATCTATTTCTTTCCCCTTATTGTTCTCTGTTACTTATTTTATTATACCTTGTCCAATCTGAATTCTTGTGACTAGCCATGGTTCACACTATACCATATCAGGAGAGATTTATTTTACTTCCATCAAAGTGTCCTAATATTTATTTAGAACATGTTATACCCTGTGCAGCAAACCTTAAACAGATGGAAAGCCCAAAGGCAGGGAGATGATGTCTGAGTGGATGGTGCTGCAGGTTGCTTCATTCCCCAGCCACTTCACATAATTTAGGGAATGCAGTAACCTGCAATTTAATCTATGTAACATGGCTGCGCTGGTCTTCCCTCCCCCCATTGGTTTGAGATTGTCTGTCTCTAGAGAGATTTTGAAAAATATGTATTTTAAAGTACATCAATCACATAAACTGGGCATAAACTGAAGATCTGTGGGTTTGATCTGCAATAAAACTTCCTCAAGCTTGTGGTGTCACATCAACAGATGGGGCAGGGGGGTTATTTGTCATCTTTTCTGTGTTAGTACTTGAGGCTTAAGATGCAGCTGCAGACGAAGTCTAGATTTAGTCCTTTTTGAAAATTCACTGCAGTCTGTAGAAATGAAATACGGCAGGAGTTGCTCCTCTGGTTGCCCATTAAACACAGGTGGCACGCACATAACACCAGTCTACTGACCAGGTACCTGCTCCTCTGGTGCTACCGCTTCATCCAGTCCCAGAGCTCACCATCAGGGACGGGCTGCAGCAAGGCTATTCTCCTTGTGCAGGAGACTCGTAAGCAAAAATAAAAATGTTCCCAGCCAGCATTCTAGGACTTGTTTTATGGAGTTCTCATTGTAAGGATGGGCAAAACAATAGGATACCTGTCATAAATATCAAAGTTATTAATCACAGAGCAAAGGGACTGCTGTCTGGGAATGCAGTAAGTGCTTGTGTCACTTAGCCTATTTTACCTCTCTGGGGGATAATAACTGGGTATAATATATGGATGTGTTTCAGTACCTGTGCTGCTGGGTTTTTTTAATTTTATTTTTATTATTTCTTACTAGGCTTCCCTTGCCACCTGCATGGCACATCAGCACTTTGACAGTTTGGCAAGAATCAATTATTTTACCGTGGTTAAAGCATTTAGGATGTAACCACCTGCTTACAGCACTTCCCAGAGTATGGCTAGTCGACATAAATAATGCTGATCATGAAATTCCGGGGGTTTGAAATTCCTTTGTTTTCTCTGTTTCTAATATTGAATCTTCTACTGACTATAATATAAATGGAAACTACTGTCCAATTCTTTGCATACGTAATGTGCATGAGTGATTTCAAAATAACCGAATAACTTATTGAGCAGTTTCAGTTCACAATTGCAGAAATGTCACAGTGCCTACTCCTTGCTTGTTTTTGGAAAGTATATCTTTATGCACAAACTTACAGACTATATTAATACTAAGTGGAATAGATTTGTACCTCTTTTTTCCACCACCCCCCCCCCGGCAGATTTTCTGAAGTCATTTGGAATGACTGTTAATGTTTTGATCTTCTGTGGTATTTATTACTATAGGGTCTCAAATCCCCCCACAAATACTAATAAATACTTGTTTCCCTACAATCTCCTTGCGAGGCAGACAGCTGTTTGCACAGCACTTACCGGCAGTCTAGCGGAAGCTCAGAGAGAGAGAGGTCATTTTCTTAGAGAGCGTGCTATGAAATCAGAATTAAATTGTGGGCAGAATCTGGGGGTCTTACCTGTAAGTACAGTTCAGACTAATCTCTTCTTTTTCTGTATCTGGTCCTTCTCAGAACTATGAGATATATGGTTGCGTATACATGTGCATGTTCCATCGTGTATTTATTTCTCCTTATTGCTGAAATACTTTTTGTTCATGCTGCATCTCAGAATTTATCGGGGATATCCTTTGGGTGATAACGCTCTTTTTCTCCTCTTGCCCATAAGTAACTCTCCAGTCTTCTACCTGTATTTTACATACTAACCAAATCTATCAATCCTTTTTCCTAAGCGGGTTGCTGACTAAAATCTCATACGAAAAGAATGAAAGACTGACTTCTGTGTTAAAACAATATACAGTTAGTGGTCCATTTTCCTTACACTCAAATCCTCTGAGTTGACTCCCCAACATTAATTCATCCAAATTTTCCAGACTGATGTTTTCAATGAAGGATATTTTGTGATTGTATTAAGCTTTCCAGACTTAGTGTTACTCTGCAATTGCACATAATGTTGTGATAGATCCTGGTCACTGAAGATACTGGAAATGGAAAGATATGGAAATATCTTCATGTGAAATCTGGCAAATATGTGGAGAGGGGCCTTCTGGACGGAAACTGTTGCTGACAGGACAGCATTGCTCTATCAGCCAGACAGATGTGAGGAGTATGGGACTTGCTTACAAGCTAATTATTGTTCGTTATCATGTTGAATTACCAAAACGTCAGATGCATTAGAAAGGCGCTGTGACATTGCCTTGGGCATTTTTCCTGAGTAGTTTCTCAGTAACAGTGGAGTAAATGTTCATTTGGGTTATATTGGAATGGACAAGGTTTTCGCAGGTTTTGTACTCACAGTTGAAAGCGTAGTGTAAATGAATTTTATGAAATAAGATGATGAAGTCTATTAGAATAAGATTTACTGCAGCTAGTAAGGATCCCAAGTTGGTGTTTTCCTTTCCCAACTTCGTCAGACCTCTGACGTTTCTCCTGACTTTGTGGACTCTTAAGTCTCGTGTAGAATTTGTAACCTTGATTAGATTTGTCTTGAGCTCAAGTCTGTGCTTTTAATTTAGCTCTCTGCTCCTTTTGAGTTGTGCACTGTATTTATTACATCCACTGTGTGTTTCTAACAGAAGAACATATTAACATTGATTGAAACCTCCAGCAGCTTGTTTTATGTACTTCACAGGCATTTAGTCCCATATTCACTTTCTACATGACAGTTAAAATCACTTCAGTTCATGTCACTGGGATTAATCATATGCATTGCAGGTGGCTGGGAATTCACCTGGCTCAGGACGGCAGTACTTGGTAGCTTCCAGGTCATCATACCTGTGGCCTAAAAATTGGGTGAAGGGGAGTGAAAAATCTCCACGCAGCTATTTGAAACAAACGCGAGGTTTCCAAATTTGAAAAACTGTAAGAAGATTATATATTATAATGTGAAATGTACTTCGAAGTCTAAACTGTCCAGCAAAATATTTAGCAGTAACACATTTTTGGCTCGCCTCTTATATAACTATTCAATATACATACATGAAGTAGTAGGGTTTAATAGTTGATTGATAAATTGATTTTCTAGCTGCTGAATTCATAAGGAAAAAATGTTAAGTTTGAGATTAGAGTATATAACTCAGGATCCACAGAAGCATAGACTTAGCTTAGCAGCAGCTGTCAAACAGGGAAAGGGAACTTACTTTGATGCTGTAAGGAGGTAGTAAGCATCACCATAGACTGCATTGTATAGCACTACTTTTATGTTTAGTAATTGTATATGGCAGAAGAACAGAGAAATCTGTTAACTGTAATATTTTGAATACTGATGGTTTAATGCATCCCTTAGTAAAAAATAAACTTTTTGAAAGGGACATATGAAATAAGATGAGCCTTTTTACTCCTTTTATTTTCATGTCTATCTTAAAATTTTAGGGACTTTTTCTCAGTTCTTTCAGTTGGCTTTAAGGGTCTGTGACTTTGGTGCTTTTCTTAACATTGGACACCTTACGCTTTCTCCATTTTCGGAAGCATTTCAAGTTGTTCCCACCTGTCAGTAAGAATAAGATGACATACAGAAAGATTAGCATCGCTTTTAAAACTCACTGGTTATGGTTTTGGGAAAAAGCATGTACCATAGCAGAAAGCTCTGGATATTTGCAAGCATGTTCTCCTGAGAAGACACTTTTAGGATCAGGGCTTTTGCAAAGTTAAACTCACTGCTCCATTATAAAATCTGCTTTTTGCTCCCCTCTGTTATACACACTTTTTAGATTTTCCTCAACCACTATTTACTAATTATCTATCTTCCTGTGATTGCGTTCTTGGATTCTTATGTATATTGATCTTTACATCAAAGGGCTTCTCAAAGTAAATATTTAGCAATGTGTTAATGAAAAAAAACCAACCCCAAAACAAACCAACCAACCAAAACAAACAAACAAAAAACCCCAACAACCAAAAAAACCCCAAACAACCCAAATCAAACCCCAGTTCTATAACTTCTGACATTTCACAGTGTATCTTTCAATTTCATCACTGATAACATCTGACAACTGGATTACTTCCCTTTTTTATCTGAGGTGTATACTATATTCTGATATTTCTTGGAAGATCTCTTCTTCAGATCTACCTTGTACCTTATGTCACCCCGTTTGCAGCTGACAGCATCTCACCGGGCACAGCCAAATGGCAGAACCCTCAACTCGCCCCTCTCCTGTAGAGAAGGGCCATTAAATATACTGTTAACTGCTGACTTCATCATTCCCTTTGTGTTTGCCCCCCAAACACACTGTATCATGGTACTTAGAGGAAATATTTTGGAGGTGTGTTCAGTCTGATGGTCATCATTAGTGCTAATGCTTAGTATGCTTCCACCTTGCCCTAGGTTTTGCTTGCATCTCTCCTATGTGCTATATGTGTAGTTGTAAAATTTCTTTAGGACACACGCTTTTCAAGCATGAGGGAATGGCATTATTTCAGGATGTCAGGAATAGAAGATCCCCCCTGTACTTCTCTTTTCCAGCCTCTCTATACCCTTGTCACAAGGCAGTGTAAGTGCAGGCTTATATGGTCCCCAATTGGTACTACTGAACCAGTGCCCTGTGTGGAATCCAGCCTTGAAGTTGGGAAGTGTCATGACACCTGACCAGAGGGATGGTGTCTGGACTAGTCCATTATCAGATAAAACAAATGGCTTTGTTACCCACTATCTATGACTACTTCAGTCTTCACATCAAATTTCTTCTCCAGTTGCTATTTCTGTCTTCCTTAACTTATTTAAGGAGTGGCTGATACACCAGAAGGCTGTGCCGCTGTACAACGAGACCTGGACAGGCCAGAGAGTTGGGCAGAGAGGAACCTAAGGGCAAGTGTAGGATCCTGTACCTAGGGAGGAATAACTCCATACACCAGTACAGGTTAGGGGTTGACCTGCAGAGAGAGACCTGAGAGTCCTGGTGGACAAGTTGACCATTAGCCAGCAATGTGCCCTTGTGGCCAAGAAGGCCAATGGTCTCCTGGGGTATATTAAAAGGACTGTGGCCAGCAGGTTGAGAGAGGTCATACTCCCCCTCTACTCTGCCCTGGTGAGGCCTCATCTGGAGTACTGTGTCCAGTTTCAGGCTCCACAGTGAAAGAAGGAGAGGGAACTGCTGGAGAGAGTCCAGTGGAGGGCTACAAAGATGATCAAGGGAATGGAGGACCTCTCTTATGAGGAATGGCTGGGAGACCTGGGTCTGCTAAGCCTGGAAAGAAGATGACTGTCAGGGGACCTCATCAATGCTTATAAGTATTTGGGGGGTGGGGGTGTGTGTCAAGAGGATGGGGCCAGACTCTTTTCCGTGGTGCCCAGTGACAGCACAAGGGGCAACGGGCACAAACTGGAACACAGGAAATTCCGTCTTAACATGAGGAAAAACTTCCTTACTTTGAGGGTGGCAGAGCACTGGAACAGGCTGCCCAGAGAGGTTGTAGAGTCTCCTCTCTGGAGATACTCAAACCCACCTGAATGTGTTCCCGTCGAACCTGCTGTAGGTCAACCTGCAAAGGGGTTGGACTAGATGATCCCCAAAGGTCCCTTCCAACCCCTACCATTCTCTGATTTTTCAGATGACTGCAGAAATAATATTTCTTGTACTACGGTGGAGTTATCACATTTGTCTTTTTAAATGCCAGGCCTTAACTGTTGCCAATTTTAATTTTTGTTTAGTTTCTTTATTATTTAGTTTTCATTCACGGAAAATAAGGATCCTCCAGTTTTTTTCTTGATATTTGTTGCCGTTTTTGATGTGTTGTGTAAGTCAGTCTGGCTAACTCATGATGAGTTTTTGTTTCTAAGATTCTGAACAAAGGATTTTAGTGATAGTTTTGGAATTTAAAATAGAAAAAATTGTGGCATAAAATTCAGGAGTAAATTTGACAAATGGAAACAATGAAGAAGAGACGCATTTTTTTTGTTTTCAGATTTTTAAACTTCTGGAATATTTTGACCTTGCTAGTTTCTAAATTCAGATGTCATGTTCAAGATTATAACTCAGTAAGGTAATAAAGGAATCCTCCAGGTAAGCTTAAAATAAGAGAATTTTAGTCTTTTCCTGAGACTGATCTAATGCTTTATAGAAATGGAAGAAGAGCTGACAAAATGGGGTGGGGGGAGAAGAAATGTAGTTCTATTTCAAACTGTAGCCATTCTTTTTCAAATTCCCTTTATCCATAAAAAGTATGTTTTAAGAACTTGATTTTAATATGTCTGTTGTCTTCGTGGCTTAGAATTTGAATTTCTAGCTAGTTTTGGCCCAAAGGATCTGCACATTTGTTAGGGAAAAGTAGATTTTTAAAATAATTCTTTCTCCTAACCATATATGAAGATACTGGTTTCTTTTCATGCAGGTAGTTGTAGCAAAAAGAATGCTGCTGAATGCTGGGGTAAAACCTTCTTTCTTCTTATTCTTCTGCCGATTTTCCAAAATTTAGAGGGATACCAAAAATGTTTCCAGCAAAGTTTTTCCAGCATCAGCAGCTTCAGATTGCTTTTTTTTTTTTTTGCTGATTTTTGTAGGATTTCCTTTTCTTTGCATAGTGACATCATATTCCTTCATAAAGAAAAGAGGGAGAAAAGACACTTGTATTGTTTTGACAAACTCATTGAATATTCCACCTTTTTTAATCCAAGGTACGAACAATTGCACTTATTGTGGGCCTTTTATTTAACCTCAATGGCTCTAACCACCTGAAATGAGACAGCTGGAGGTGTTTCAAAAATACATCATGAGGATATTCCATTTGCAGTACTTAACAGCATTTTTTTTATTTCCTTCCCAAGAAAACCTGAGCTTCATTTACCTAATGATTTAGAGTGGAAGATTAGAGACCTGTTTCTCCCTTCTGCTAACTCAGTGGCCAGGAATATTTAGTTTCAGAGAATCCTTCCAAAATGATTAGGAAATAGTTTTCTGGCAGGTTCCCTACTCTGTGAGCTGGCACATTTGCAATAATGTTTATTTTATAGCATTTGACAACCTGATGTCCAGTTCTGTGGCTCCAGAGCCAAAAAGCTTTACAATGGAAAGGGCATATTTTCAAAGTACTGTCTAAAAAAGAAAAAAAAAAAAAACCGCCTACAATGCCCCACTGTCAAAAACTTTTATCAGCAGTTGAAAACGAGAAACAAAAGGATGACTGTCTATTCCTAAGCTATTAAAGCAAATACATATATAGTTTTAGAAACAGCAAGAGACTAGGGAAAAAATACCCCAAACAACAGAAGGACACAAATCTTGTGGTGGTTTTCAAGAAAAAGTTCAGCAGATATAAGCAAAATGTATCCCCCTTTTCATTCTTTTTTTTTTTTTTTTGGGGGGGGGGGGAGGTGTGTGTTAAATGATCTTGATGGCAGAGAATCTATTTAGATTCACCTGCTGCTCGTCCATACCATGTGACAAAAACACTCCAGCAAAAACATGTTGCAGTGCTCTTGAAAGTGGGCAGTGAGGCTCGTACAAGGCATGAAGCACGCGATGCCGGAGGAGTTTGTGTGGCTGCGTGGCATGTTGGGGACTGTTCTGCAAGGATGTGTAACTTAACTCCCTATGAGATCTGTACTTCATCTTTAAATTCGTGGGGAAACCCTTAACTCCTGAGGAACTCAATTAAAATGAAGGCTTTATTCAACACTGTAAAATAAAGGCCTGGACTTTAAAATAAACAACACTTGACAATAGGAAGTTGGATATTGGATGGTTAGAATTTCATATACAAATTTTGAGCATGTATCTGAGTTAATGCTTAAGGACAGTTTATGGTGCCCATCTTAGTTTTAAGAGGTGCTTACGATAAATACCTATACAAATGACATTTAGAGATATCTATCTGTTACCAAAATCAGATTCTTTACTACAAAGTAGGAAACAGATTTCATGATCAGAACAGCAAAAAGCAGACAGAGGAAATCTTTCATTGCTATCATTAGTCACTTAATTTTCAATAGCGTGAAGGCTGTTTTATGCTTTATATAGGCCTCCTGCTGAAGATGACTTTATTTCATCAGCCAACTTCTGCTTTTTGCTATTCCCTAGAGGTCTTCCATTAAAGGAAATCTGTTGATCAACAGATACATTCATGTGCTTTCCATCTTCAGAATAGCTGCCTTGTTCTTCTGTGTGTTGATGCATAATAAGTATTCCCCTCTTTTTTTCTGATTTTTGGTTTGTGTTTTGGTTGGGTTTTTTTTCCCCTCAGAAGCTAAATTTTGCTTTATTGCAACAACTGAACATTCTGGACAATATTTGTTTCCTGGTGTTTTGCTGCATGTTCGATCAAAAAGATAATTTCTATACCTCTTCCAGTAAATACAAATGTGTTTTTCTGTTGTTAGAGAAACAAAGGCTTTTTTTTACACTGTCAGAGAAATAAACTGCTGAACTTTAACTGAAAACATGTCATTCTATTAATCCTCATCCACTGTATTGAATTGTCAATAAACTCAGTATTTCATCATCTTTTCTGGATAAATATTTGGTTGAAGTTACTTCAGAACTGCTCTGTTGTTCTTTCTGGAGATTTTGAGAACAACTTCAACCTTATTTTGTATTTTTAGTTTGTTTAGCTCATATAGTACAACACGTGTGTTTGTGTAGTTAAATATATAACATGTTTGAGAGACAAAATCATTGAAAACAATCTCACTTTAATTTGTATTGTTTGATGCTTCCTGAGCAAGTAGGTGTACTGTGCTGTTCTTTTTCCTTCACAGGAGTAATTCGCTTTATTGCTCTTGCATTCTTCCCTGTTTCTCAAAGGATTCCACACTGCTGCAACATAACGATCGTATATAAGCATGAATTTAATGGCATTGTATTCTAGTTTGAAGTCAAGATGCGAAGAAGTGGGCAGTCTTAATGGTTTTTGCCATATATCAATAGCAGTCTTATATGTATCAATAAATCAGTCTAAGATTTTTTGAAAAGCAGTTGCATGCACAGACAATAAAACACAAACTGAGTGGTCTTGGGTGTCTAAAACCAATTCTTGTTTCAGTGCTGTGAAGTCATGCTTTTCCCAGTGGGAAGAGATGTGCTATGAGCCTACAAATGAGATGATCACAGTTTAAGGACACACACGTTGTTTCTATGACTTCAGATTATTTCCAAAATAATCTGTAGATGTCAACTGGAAGAGGTGATCTGATTTCCTTTTCGTCTTTCATGTGATGATGTTTAGGAATCGATTCTTCCACACAGTCTGTGGATTTGACCAGTTTTCTGTCTTGCAGAAAATCCCGTTAGTCATAAACTGAAACGAATGGTTTACCTGGCTGTTATGCAAGAAGAAAGCTTGCAGGTTTTTAAGCAATTTTCATCTGCTTTTACAGAAGGGTAGTAGATGCATTATGAATGACGCTCCTCTTCATTCAGGTGCAGCACATGACCCTCAGTCTTTCATTCATGTGTTGATCTCTCAAGCGCCTATCCTCCCAGGCCTTGTTTTCATTGCATTTAACATACCTTCATTTGGCATCAAAACTCCTTTTAAATAAAAGTGACATGATAGTTTTTTCTGTGTGAACACTTTTAAATTTTTTTTTTATTATTTTTTTGTGTGCCTGTACTGATTGAATGTGGTGGGGGAAGAGTGGGGGTTTGATTTGGTTTCTTTTTCCTGAGAAGAGCGGTAAAGTCTTCCCTGCTTCTTCCCTCTGTGGTTGCTCTCTTTCCACCCTTATCAGCTGCATCACTGATCTTGACAGTTGTTATAGACACTAATAAACCCTGCCCTGCACTTTATTAGTTAGAGTGTGGAGGAGATCAAAGTTAAAGATGGAGGGGAGGGACTCTTTATCAGGGAGTGTAGTCATAGGACAAGGGGTAATGGTTTTAAACTGCAAGAGGGTAGGTTTAGATTAGGTATTGAGGAGAAATTCTTTCCTGGGAGGGTGGCGAGACACTGGCACAGGTTGCCCAGAGAAGCTGTGGATGCCCCATCCCTGGAAGTGTTCAAGGCCAGGCTGGATGGGGCTTTGAGTAACCTGACCTAGGGGGAGGTGTCCCTGCCAATGGCAGGGAGTTGGAACCAGATGATCCTTACGGTCCCTTCCAACCCAAACTGTTCTATCAGTCTATGAATGCTTCCAGTGGCAAGCTGCAGTGTTATTTATGTAAGTACTGAAGGGCAGAACAAGCTGTTCTCAGCCTAAGTTAACATTGGTCAGACCTCAGCTGCTGTTTCCCACCTCTCTAACTTTTCTTTCAGTGAAATCTGGGCAGGTGAAGCAACAGGAGAAGTTAGTGTTCCTGCTGAGCAACTAAAACACAACCTTATATTTGCTACTTTGTGTTTGCTGCAAATTTGTATGAAGTTATTTTTATTTTAAGATCGTCTCCTGGGTGAAAATGTTAGGGTAGGGAGTATAGGGACTTAACATGCATTCGTTGTGACTAGGACAGTGGGGTCCCAGCCTGAGAGCTGCTATTAAACGCTGCTAGTAGGTACTTGAATTATAATTCTATTGCACTCTATGTATTTTACATAAATTATAAAAACAGGCAGCATATTAAGGGTTTTTTTTCTGTTTTATGGGTTTGTTTTTTTAACAAAGTCCATGTTTTTTGTGTAAAGAATTTCCTTTAATTTGTTATTTCTTCCACTTGTGCTTAAAAATGAGAAATTGTAATAAGACACTGCAGGATCTGAGTCAGGTTGTAGTAATTTACATGTATGTTAAGAACAGTCATTAGTATAGTGCCTAGCAACACAGCAAGCATGACTTATTACACAATACTGTGTTTGCTTATTGCCTAAGTGGAAGGCAAAGCAGTTCTAACTGATTACATGTTACAGGACTCAGTTATAATAGTCAATTTCCCCGATGTTCCTCTCCTATTTTGTAGGAAAATACCATGATAGTGTTATGAATCAATTACTATGTAGTCATTAGGAGGAAATGCATATTGAATATATTAATCACTTCCACAATAAATTATACGAACGCACAATAAAAGCGTGCGTATGCTATTTGCAAATAGCTTATCATAAGTCTAATTTTTTTCCTGTATTACTCAATTAAATCCATAAATAGGAGAGCAAGGCATCGAGGAAACACCTTGTAGGAGCTCAGGCATAACAAAACCATGGGGCTGAAAAATCTCAGCAGCCTGGAAACCAGAAGCAGGTGCAGACTGAAGCACAGAGATGTCCCAGTGCTCAAGATGCTCAGATCCGTGCATGGTCACCTAAGTGGATCCTGGGGTAACTGGAGTGTGCTGGGACTCAGTGGCTGTGCAGGGCTGGGTGCCATGGGGGCTCACAGCCAGGTAGCCCACAGCCTCTCTGGGCAACCCCCTGGGCTGAGGGATGCTTCATCCTGGGGATGGGCATTAACCAGTTGCCATTGATCCAGCATGGAACTGCAGTGCAATTAGTGTTGGTGCTGTGCCCATTTAAAGGACTCAGGTTTAAACCCTGCCTGAGCCACCTTTCTGCCTTTCTAAGGGAGATTCTGTAAGTGAAATTGGAACTTTTCGTTCTCTTATAAACCTGCTCACTCATTTTTACGTATTTTGAAATGGCATCACTGCAACCAGTGAGAGCATTTTTCCTCAGAAAAATATATCTTAACTTCAGTATATGTTAGGATTCCACTTTTCTCTATTGTCTGGTATGTGTTCTAAAAAGACCTTCCACTTATATTTTCTTATTCATATTAGTGACTGAAAATTTTGAGAAACAAATTGGGAAATACGTCAAAACTTATCTCGTTTAAGAATACTATACATTTAAGAAGGCATGCTTTTAATCAAGATGTGTAATATACTTGACCATAGTTGGGGAGATAAAGCTATTAATAGCTTTCTTATTTAACAACACACAAAAGAAACAAAAAACTGTAAATGATATTCTGCGAAAAGTTATCCAATTGGCTTGGAATGTGGGGAAGTAATTGCTTGGGAAATGTCATACAGCACGGCACTAATACACCCTTATATTTTACTGTATATAGTGTCAAAATAATAATTTCACAGCCTGATGTCCATGACATTTCAAAGTCCTTGAATAAATTCCTTTAATATTTAAAATCAGTAATACATGCTTATCACCTTTCTCTCATTCTTCTTGGTATTCTTCCCTCTCAGAATAAAGGGAAAATGAATTATTTTCTTAGTTGAACAGTTTTGCTGTTGTCTCTGACAGTAAGCCTGATAATAAGTTGTACAAATTACATGGCAGCATAAAATATGTCTTACAAAGTGCATGATTGAATGCACATCTCATTTTGGGGTAGGTAGGCATGTACCAGGCTGTGGATACCTCACTGAATCCAGTATGATAACTCGAACCTGCTATTCAGTAATGTAAATGAAGCTTTGAGAAACTAGAGTGTATGTGCAAAATCTGAAAAGAAAAAAAAAAAAAAAAGGCTGCCTGGAAATTGTAACACTTACCATTTACCTCTAAATGTCTCCTTGGGAACTACAGAGTATTATCTCCTAATGTTTCTTGGTCACACCGGGTTATATGGATTATAGAGCTTCCCAGAGCAGAGACAGCCATTTAATCTCAGTTAGGACAGAGAGTGCTCGTGCCAATGGAGCAGCCGTGGTGGCACGCAGCTGCTGCTGCTGTGACTTGCTGTCTTTGCGATGGACCCCAGACTGAAGTCCAGACCTTGGTGGTGTCTTCTTTGAGTCTTGTGGTGCCAACCTGCACATGGAGGTAAAGTGGGCCGTCCTTTGTCACTCCCAGAAAACACAAGTGCAATACAACTGGGTGGGATTTGTCTGCCTCCTTCCAAATCTATGGAAATAAATGCTTTGGGAGAGCCAGTGTCTTTCAGTGGGCCCTCAGGAGCTTTGCTGGTGGTGGCAGTATCGGCCACTCTTTGTAGGGTGGCAGCAAGAGCAGGTTGCGAATGCCTCTGCAGGGACACCTAAGGCCGGTCTGCACTTCTCTGAAGGGGTCAGCTTGAGTCAGTGGAAGCTGAAGGGACCAAAGCACTTGAGTGCAAATAGAAAGCTTGTGGTTTGACATAAAGTCATTTCTGTATATGTAAGCGGGTTTTATGTTTGTAGCAGACGTGCCAGAGACCGATGGAATCGGTGGGACAAAGGATTCAAGCTCTAAGGATTCATGCTCAATTTAAGTATAAACTTTCCTAAAATAACCTAATATTTATGTGCTCATGAACAGAATAGTTCACCATCATCAGGGCCCTTCTGTTAAACATGCATTTTATTTAAAGTATGTTTTTAAAATGAAAATGTTAAAATAGGGTAATGAATGGTTGATGCTCCTTTTCTCACAGTGTTGCTCAAGGCGGAGAAACAAAATTCTGAGCGCATACAGATGCGTGAAAAATACTACTCTCACTCCAATACAAGGATTGACATAACATTACTTTAACACTGCACGACTTTGGAAGCTCCACTGAAATTCAATGGCTTATGTAGGGTGCCATAACCATGAAACTGCTATACATGACACCTCAGCTTTCAGCAATAAGCAATGAAGAATTGCAGGAACAGAGGAACACAAGAGATCTGCTGGCTAGAGCTTCCTTATGTGCAGAACACTTCATTTAAGAGACTGAGTGTTATGATTGTCCACCATTGTACCATTTGCAGTATTTTCTCATGTGCATCATTCCTATGTGCTTTTTCGTGGCAGTTAATGCTTTTCCAGGAGACCTGTCCTTGAAATAGAGATGGCTGATGAATCTTTCTAGGCAGTGAGCATATGAGATGAGAGGGGTTCCTGGGTGTGATATAGTCTGGTCCTTCTCATGCCTGACAGTTGGGTGCTATCATACTGAAAATGTTTAATGTGGGAGGATTCACAGAACTTATTTTTGATGCTCTGCTTCGCCAATGCGCACACGTACATTGGGACCACAGACCATGTGCAAGTGCCCCAAAATATATTTCTGTCCCAGAAAATGATAATTTCCACTGCTTCAGGAAGAATGAAAAGCTCTTCTGAAAGCCAAACTATACATGAAGCAGGGAGGAAAAAAAAAAGTTTCAGTACTTAGAAATTCAATTCTTAGAAGTGCGTTTCTTAATACGTAAAATATGGTACAAATTCTACAACAATACAGTAGTACACACAACCACGATGCTGTCTCCTTTGAAAGTTGGGTAAGTGCAGCAGCATTTTGGATATCTGTGGATTTATCATTAATTTCAGTTTTTGATGGATGGAGCATAATGGGATTTCCTTCTGAAATACTAAATGGATAATAGGACACAAAAAGCATGTCTGTACTTTCTTTTGTTTTAATCCAAGCAGTCGTGTATTATTCAGGGTAAAAACCTACTGTATTAATCTAGAAAACACAAAGCACAGCTAATACTGATTCTCTTTTCTCTTGCAAGGGAGGGAATAACATTTTAACATGTTTAATTGATGCTACTTTATAATAAACCATGTGACCTATATATCCCAGTAACTTGGGTTTTCTTTAAAAAAAAAAAAAACTGGCTAATGAACCACTGTGAATAAATGAGGGAGAACAGACAATATTTTCAGGATTGCTTAAAAAAAAACACCACACCAAACCCTCATGTCTAACAAAGGAGCTGCATGTGGTCCTTGCTAGACTACTTGCTACTACTAAAGCCTACGTGCTTTAAGTAACCTCTTTATATTAGCAAAGAAATTTTGTTAATAAATAGCCCAGTGTTTTGTTGGTGTTTTTTTACTATTCTGTTTGCTAATAAGGCCTTTCAAATTTTTTATTATATTATAGAAATGGCAATCATTTATATAATGGAGTTGTCGCTTTCCCATATTGGGGGATATCTTTGAGAAAGGAATGGAATTGATACTTTCAGAGATGTTGCTGCTGCTGTGAATTTCCATTGCATCCCCAAACCGTATCTAAGGAAAGCCAGGAAAAGTTAATTTTGTGTGCCTGTGAAAATTCTAGATTATGTAAGAGTACAGGAACCATGTTTGAAGTACGAACAAATGCCTAGTGTAAAATTGACTGCACAGGAGCGGGTCCTTAAAGTTGTGAGTAAAACTCGTTAACTTGTTAAGATGGATCATACAGTGATGGGGGAGCACTGAAAGGGTGCCCTGCTGTGAAAGGTGTATTGCAGAAAAATATATGGATATTTGCTATGTATACCACATATGCTGCTATCAAATACATACAATACTTTTTGGCCAACCATCGAAGAGCCATAGATGTAGAATATTCAAAGTGGTAATATTGAAGTCTGAAACATGGAGGTAGGTGGATGCCCTAATTAACAAAAGTTACTTACTCAATAAGCTACTGTTTTATGAATACTAGGAAGTGAACAATGTATCTTATTATCTAATAATGTCTGATTTTTTTATTACATGGTAAATGTATTATGATAACTGGAGGAGGCTGTTGGATAGATAAAACTTCCTGAAAAAGTACAACTGCATTGGTAGGTTTGAGACAGGGGTTGGGCTTGGAAAAATAACTCTACACAGGACTGTGAAGGCTACAGTCGTAGCTAACAGCTGTTCCTTTTCAGCAAAATCACAGCTAATATAAAATTCCTCCAATGCATTTATTAAAATTTTGATGCATAAAATTAGGGATTCCTCCTCTTGGAAAATCAGACTCTCCAAGATATTCTGACTCTTTCTTACTTTGCCACATATTTTTCTTCCTAGTGCTCGCAGGTGGCAGAGGGTTTGTGAGCCTCGTGGTGCTCCCAGGTATATGCCACTCTCAGAAACTGGTGGAAACAGCACCGCTGCTCCAGCTCCTGGGGAGAGGTTGTTCTTCTGCCTTTGAACAAGGGTGGAGGGCACCTCATCCATTGTTTAGAGAATAAATTCTTTAAGTTTGCTTCAGAAGGTGGCTGTGTGGTTTTTGGGGAGAGATGGGATGAAAAGGATGTATTCTTGTTTTAAGTAACAGCAGGACTGAAACTCCCATGCAAATTAAATCTTGATGGATTTAAAAAAAGAAAAAGAAAGGAAAAAAGACTATTTTAAAGTAGCAAAATAATATAAATGGATCTACGCATGCATGCTTACATGTTTCAGAGTAGTATCCTAGTAAACCAAAAATGGGGATAGCCCTCAGCTCTGGGAACTTGAGTGAAAAATAAAACCACTGACAAAAAGTCCTTGA
This sequence comes from Fratercula arctica, assembly GCA_947846985.1. Taxonomy (NCBI): domain Eukaryota; kingdom Metazoa; phylum Chordata; class Aves; order Charadriiformes; family Alcidae; genus Fratercula; species Fratercula arctica. The sequence goes on along the minus strand of CANTUZ010000001.1, from coordinate 90,593,067 downwards.
GCTCAACTATCTTAGAGGCTAAAAATCTTAATTTGACTCTCTTTATAAGCTAAGAGAATAGAACAACACATCAGTATACAGCTGTAGAAATAACTTTTTTTTTTCTTTATTTTACTGCCTGATCAATATTCACCTCCCCAGGAAACAAACTGAAGAGTCTCTGAGTTGCTTAAATGTACTTGGGGAAATTATGAAAATTATGAAGCCACATTGAGATACAAGGATTGTACTCCTACTCTGTTGGAGTTGATGGCAAAAGTTCAAGCAGATGGGATTCAACCTAATGATTCTCTGTGGCTTCCTGTGCAATACCTCCTCCACTGAACTAAGCAGAGAACAGAAACCACGTAAAAAAGGCAGCTAGGTGGTAACAGGAAATTTGTAAAAAATTCTTAAGGAATGATAACAATTATGATAACAAATGTCTAAAACTACTTTTCAGGATTGGCTTCAAGTTTTATTGTATTGCTGAAGCCTTAAAAGTGGATGTAAATATTTGTCTAGATCAAGGAGATCACAGATAATGATTTCATGTTAATTCTGCAAACAAAATTTAACATCTCATTGATTCTTTCTGTCTGATGTTTTTGATTCTTTCTGGTTTAGATACAGATCAAATTGTTATTTCGATTGTATCTGTTCTCTTTTTTCCTACAGATGCACACTAAATAAGATCAATTAACAAAAACAACGGGAGGGCAAGGGAAACACCCAGAGCATGGAATTTTGATGTTTTTCTCTCTCATTTTTCAAAGAATTCTTGATGCTTTTTGACTGCAATGGAGTGTTTGACTATGCAGCAAATAATAACTGATAAATGTTATGTACATGATAGTTATTAATACGCATTATTAATTAGCCAGAACAGCTTGCGTTCTGAAAAGCAGTATCTGCAGAAGCATCTCTTCTGTGGATACAGTATAGGAAGCTTGCAATTTATATGGGTGTATATGGTATGTGTTTAAAATTTGTGCACACATGTATGTACTTAAAAGTACTATGGAGGCCAATTATTTTTAACGTATTGATTTCAAGGTCAATATAATTTGTTTCTTCTCAGAATAATACAGGAAAATAAAGATGAAAAAAGAAAATGAAAGATTTCATAGGCTTTTATCTTAGCTGTCATTTCAGGAAGTCCTTATGTAGTGTGTACAAAAAAAAAGGCAAAAAGCAAAATACAGTGCAAAAATGAGTTGTGCCACGAGTGGTAAGTGGAATCAGAGTATATAGTAAGAAGAAAAAAAAAAAAAATCTTTTATATGCTTTGGTTCACATTAATATTGATGAGGACTGCATAAATTGATTTTGTTAACTCTTCTTTTTTGACTTTGATGTATAATTCATGATTTAAAAAATACACAATGCCAAAGAAAACTTTTTTTTTTTTTTGGGAAGATCTTGCAATGCTTGAAGGATTTATGTTTGGAGATTAAATTTATTGTTATGATTAGAGGTATGAACAGCTGTCTAATTTAGAACTCAAGTATAAAGAAAATGAATAGGATAATCAGAAAATCTGAAGTGTCCTCTTTCCTTTTTACACTCCTCTTTTCAAAATGGGAATCAAAATTATGGAAAACGTCTATGCTGTAAAATGACCTGTAACTGCTTTATCATGTGGAATCTTGTGAAATTTCATTTGCTTCCATTTAACAGTCAAAATATGAGTCTATTGTGGATCAGAAAAGCTTGATAGAATTTGGCATGAGACCGTGGTGATTTTGAGAGGTGGATGTAATGATGCTCAGATACAGACATTTTTTGTTTTATTTTGATGTAGATATTAGATTTTTCTTCTCTTTATGATGCACTTGGCTCAGTGAAAAGAAAGTTCTAAATGCTTCAATAAACCTGTTTTTTCTTTTCTACAAACTGAATGAAATCAAATGCAGTCCCAAATCAGTTGTTGTAATGTTCTGACTGTCAAGCAACAGACAGAAAAAGTGATCAGGTTGCTTTAATGCTTTTTCCAGACAATATACCTTCATTTAGTATATTTTTCCTACAATTTAAACGGATGTAAATGAGTGGCTCTGAAGAAAATAATCTAGGAGGGAGGAGAAATAGTAGGCAGCAGATACCTGTGCTACCTTGCTGTAAGGGCTTAGCTGACGTGAAGTCATGCACACAACAGCTCTCTGAGGCGCATTGCTGGAAGTGTTATCTCCACTTAGAGGATTTCTCATTTGACCATCAACACTGCTTTTGCTAAGATCTCAGGGGAGGATTAAAAAAAAAAACAAAAGAAAAAAAAAAAGCTAAAGAACCTATCCAATATGCTTCATTTGTGTGTATGCTACTAAAAGTCATCTCCAGTGAGACTTTTGTGAAATTTTACTCATGGAGGCTGAGGTCTATGTTTGTTAGGGACTTTTTCTCAGGGAGGACATGACCTTTGTAGCGGTATTGTTATGACTGGTTGAAGATTTACACAGCAAATTGCTTGGTACCTGTGGAAATGCTGAACTTTTTGCCATTGTGGCGTTTTATGCTCAAGTCAGATACTCATCAGATGAATACCCTGTTAATTACTATTGGAACAACCCAAGGCTCCTTCTGGTTTTCTAGTACCAGTAGTATTGTCAAAGATCAGAAAATAGTACTGTGCAATAGGAGAAATGTAAACAAACGTTTATGGTGAGGCTGTATATTGTTTAGAATAGGAATTAAATTTAAGGGGACCAAACCCACTTCTGCCTGCTTGCTTGGCATTTGCTTGCAGCCCTCTCGGCCCATGGTGTGGCCGCCTGCCCGGGCTGTCCCAGCTGGGGCAGTCCTAAGAAGGCCTCCCCCTTGGTAGCACTCCAGGGACACCCGTGTTTTGGAGAGGAGCTAAAGTGGGAGCCCACAGTTGGCACAGGTAGAAAAAGGACATGAACAGAGTTTTGGGGCCTGGAGATTTTGGTCTTCGTGGATTACTTGCAGCCCACTCAAGAGCACACGAGTAACTGCTTCTGCCTCGTTTTTCATTTCCCTGTCTCTCAACAGCTCAGTGAGGAGGGAAGCATAACCTCTATTTTGAAAGTTACTTTTTTTTTTCTTATTGCACAGGAGTTATGCTGCTATTTATGGATAGAAATACCCTTTCCTTTCCTCCTTCTAGACTTGGGCAATCATCATGTGCCCTCTTTAGGCAGGCTTCTCTAATGCCTTGAGTGGTACCGCAGAGCAGGCAGAAGGGAAGTCAGTCTCTCTGTTTCAGAAGTAACATCTCTGCTATGAAACAGAAAGACAAATGCTTTTAATAGCTTTGCTGTAACTAGATACTACCAACAACAGCTGAGAAAGTATTGTATGCTTTCTGTGCATATAGTTGCAGGATACCACTACTGCGCAGAGCAGTCTATAGGATAAGAACATATTGTAGCCTGAATGGTTGTAGCGTAGCTTGAACAGTCGTAGCAGAGACCTTGAAAGCACAGACACAAGAAGAAAGCAGAGTTCTTCACGCCAAAGGATGGTGTATTCATCAGTATGAATGCAACACATAGAGGAACTGGTTTTAGAGAACTGCAAATTCAATACACAAGGTTTAATTGTGCTGATGAAGCCATTAGTGTGCTGTCTTAAAAACTGTTCATAACGAATACACAGATGAAATTGTCTTTAGATTGTATTTTTAAGCCTATAAGAGAAAAACCAACTACTGCTGATGTTATGCATCAGAATCAGGTCATCCTACGTACAGGTACATGCATAGGTATTGTCTGCTATCATTAAAAGCAAAAGTACTTCAGTATCTAGTCTAAGGTTTTACTGATTGTGTTAAATCGGTCTGGTATCCCACTGTTAAATTTTGATGCAACGTCTTATTGGAGTAGAGTGTATTTATGTATCATCAGAAAGGTCCTTTGTGTATTAATTATTTCACAGTTTCTTTTGTGAATATTTCTTCTGTCTGGATAGCCTGCCAGGAGTATACTCATGATGAATATCCATTTTCCTCGACTGAGACTACTAGCAAAAATATCAAGGTTTTACTGTAATTAGTTCTTTTTCAGATCTGTGTATAATCTTTTGATTACATTTCTTATTACATTTTGGTACGGATAATTAATACCATATCCTGTAACATGATTCCCTATAAAAACAGAAGGTATGCATTCCTTTTATTTAAGACTGCAGCGTACCACAGTAATTGAATTTTATAGACTGGAGGCTTAAAAGAAGTGCAGTTTCTTGATTGTAAAAGAGTTGCTTTCCCAGTTTCAAGGTATGAGTTTCTTGCAAGCTTTTGTCAGGCTGTAAGCCTAGATGGACCCTGGGGAATCTCAGCTCAAGTGTCAGTGGAGGTGACAGAGATTGGATGTGAACTTGGCATCCTTTTCTCCTTCCCTCCTCACGCAATACTGGAAATGAGCTCCCAGCACAGGGGGCAGTTCCAGTCTCTCATGAAGGGGACCTCCGTGCTTAACGCTCTTGGGATGTTTTCAGCATTCAGAGCTCTGTCATGTTTTTGGTCTAGACACAAACAGCCTCTTGATCTTTCTGTTGGGCATTTTTGGCCTATGAGCTAGTTAGATGTTGATTTCCTCCAGGTTCTTTGCCTCTGTAATTCCTTTGTCTATGGGAATGATGCATGGTGCAATCTAGTCTAGGGAGCAGGCATCTTCATGAGTAGAGCATTCAACTATAAGATGATACAAAAAACTTCTGGCTGCAGAACGTCCCAAAGATCAGAGTAAAGGATGGTGTAGTAATTTGTCTTGCAAAACAAACTCTTAAATTAAATCTGTTAACTCCACTTGGCTTTTCAGCTAAGTTGAATTTGGCTTGTGGCTTGACTTACTTTGATTTCTCATGATTTTTCTGATGCTTTTTAACAATCCTTTAAAAAAAAAGAATTCCATTTTTAGTTGATCAGTTTTTTAATACTTTTTGTGCTTGCTTTTTTTCTGTTCTTTTTACTCAAAAGAATCCCAATTCAGGTTCAGTATCTGAAATTCAGACTCATTCTCACCCTGACATCCACTGATACATTCATGCCCTGGCTTCCAATAAAAAGCAATTAAGTGCAATGTGTATTCTCTCAATTTGTATCTAATTTCCTTTATTTCTCTATTTTTAATGGATTGATAAGAGTGTAAAATAACTGTTTTGATATCTAGACGATGATAATTTCTACTGTATCAGGCACAATAATGGTGAAAACTCGGCCTACAGATAGCTATTAAACAGAATTCAAGATTTGTCATGCCCTTGGTTCAGCTGTGGAATGGGAGAAAACAGTTATTTACACAGAGTGAAAGGAACTGCAGAGTTGTGTCGATTGCAAACAAAATTCACAGTATATTGAAACATTACAAAGCCTTTTGGTTCCCAGAGTGCTCATGGTTATCTACTATATTACATAACTTTAATCTGAGCCTCTTTAGAAAGCAAAAAGGCTCTTTTTTGGCATTAAGCTATCTGCAGTACTGAGGCTGACATTTTGAAAAGTAAATGGTAAGTCTGAGTGTCTGAGAAGTCAGTATAAGATGTCTTAAAAAGGCTTTAAGAAGTTAAGCACCTGCTATCTGGAAAGCGTAGTCCTTTTTGAGGCCTCTAAAATTGAACATCCAAAATCGTTAGCCGTTTCTGAACGGCTCACCCAATACCTGCATTGCTTTTTTGCAAGGCATCCTGTGCTTTCAGATATTCAGAGGCCATGTAGGACAGTAGGTCTACATAGAACAGAAGAGTGATGGAAGACAAAATGGCACGACAGGGTATGAATGAGGTGCATGAATTTTCACAACGTTGCTGCATAGCAAAGAATTTACCTCGCTTCTAGTTCAGTGTTGCCATCAATGGATGGCAATACAGCTTGCAAAGAATTTGTTTATGGCCAATCCTTTTTTTAGGGATGGTTTTCTTGGATGAGATGGTTTTCGGTAGGGTTTCGGGTCTATATATAAGCATGTATTAATCGGGGAGAATTAGAAACTCACTGGACTAGGAATTGTGTTGTGCTAAAATAAATACTGGCCTCAGAGAAGAGGGGTAGGAAATCTCAACTGCCTTTTTAAATCTTTGTAGAAATGCCAGTGGAGACAATTAGTGTTAGAGAAGCTAAGAAATGAATTGAGCTGTAAATTTATTTATATTTTTTACTAACACCCACCTCTATGAAAGTGTTATCAGAGGATCTGATTGAAGGGCTTGACAGAAGTTACAGGTAACTAGGCAAAGTCAGTGATAATAAATACCCAAGATCAGCTAATAATCACTGAAGAGTTTTTAAGTAACTCCGAGATGAAGCAGCTCAGATACATTAGCAATTATGAAGTGAAGCTTCTCCTGTAAAACTTTGGTATCTCTTGCTGATGCCAGGACTCCAGGGGAGAGCTGGGAACTACCACCAGTTAAGGCTGAAGACTGTATGGGACTAATGAGGAGAAATCGTAGCAAACAGTGAATAGGGGAACACAGGGCTAAATACAGTAGACCAGGGAAGAGTATTTTTAAAGGAAATTCATGCTTGGCAAACCTGATTTAATCTATTTGATGCAGCTTGCTAGGTTTTCCAGAAGGCATTAGACAGTTCCCCTTAATCAAAGGCTCTTGTGGAAACAAAGGTGCCACGGGAAGGACAGGAGATCCTTGCAGGTGTGGCTAGTGGCTTCAAGAGCAACATGCCCCTGCCCTGTGTTTACTAAAGTATTAAATCAAATTAGGGGAAAATAATATCTTAGGTAGATAAAATATGCAAAAGATATTTGTAAAGCGATGGTATACTGTAGCGTAAGGAATGTTGTCTGCTGCTTTCTGCTGAAGTAAGCTTGTGATTTTCTGAAATAATTTCAGCAACTGGTTCATCAGAGATGAACCTTACAAAACTAACAAGCATTCAGCTGTGGAACTCTAATCTACTTCTGATCTGATAGTCAACAGATCTAAATCTTTCCCCCATCTCTGGTCTGTACCACTCGTTCTCTGTTCAGTCACGGTAATCAGGGAACTGCCCTGAGCCAACACCCCTGGCTTGTTAGTGAAATGCCCAACGCAAAACCCTTTCAGAAACCTAGCTATCCAAATGCCCTAGAAATGTGACTTCATGAGTATGCTGTCCTGGCTTCAGGAAAGTTTGGCTTAGTTCACCTTTGCTGCTTTGCTGCTGTGGTAACTAGCCAACTGACCAGAAAAATTGGCTCCATTGTTTTATAGCTATAAATTCCTTAAGAGTCAGGCAGATAGCTGTGTGGTTTTGAAAAGCTGAAATGTAACCAAACGGAGGGAAAAACTTTGAGACAGCTAACGTATGTCCAAGGGATTATCTGCAAGGGAGATTAAAAAGGGAAACATAAAATAGAACATTAAACATTCAGATCAGAGCAAGGAGGGAACAGGAGAAAAGCTGCTTCAGATCAGCCTGGTGAGAGGGAGGAAATAAACTTGAATTTTTGTAAACTACTTTTAAATTGAAAATGGTTTGAAATGGATATTTGAGACATACTGTACAGTATCCAGTGTGCTGTTAAGTGTTTTCAATTTGCTTAGTTTGAAAATTCTTCTGAACGTACCTTTGCATTTTAACCTGTAACATTGTTTTTGTTCAGTTTTAATGTTTCTCTGACAGATGAAACCTGTGAGCTTTTTGGAGTCAAAAGCCAATTTGAGAAAGCTGTTTTTCTGTATTCCTGAACAACATTTCTGAAAAATACAGCAAATGTATTTACAGTTCCTACAAGTAGAACTAGAAAATTCTGGCTGCATGTTTCAATTATGCTATAGGCATTTGTTCTCTTTACTGTATTTACTTTAGAGGTTCAAGCATCAAAACTCAGGTACAGACCCGGCCTTCTGACAACTTTGTGATGGTATATTTAGAAGTAGGACTATTTTTTGAATTGTTCCGTTACTGGCAGTCATTTTTATTAGGAGAGTGCCCTGAGGTCAATCAAAAATGGAGCCGCGCTGTGCTAGCCGTTGGGAAAAATACAAAATAACAGGTGATTTATGTCTGAAATTTCATTGTGTTTCCAATCAAAGTAGACACAACTGATGGCCTTACTATACTGGGGAAATATCTAATCTTTTTGATTTCAGAATATTTTTTAGCAATGGAACTGGCCTCAGTTTTGGCCAGTATTCCTTGTCCGTATTTAATGCTGTATCAGAAAATAATACAATCTTACTTTCTCACTAAGTTTTATTGTTCATTCATCCATTTATTTTCTAGGCAACATAGCATAAGTATCCTGTTTGTTTTGGTTGCTGTTTTGTTTTGCTTTGGGGTTTTTTTGTTTGTTGGCTTTGGCTTATTTTTTTTGTTTTGTTTTTCCAAATGCCAGAATCTCCCTAATCCTTGTGTTACTTCTGAGACACTTGGAAACGTTTTGACTAATGTAATAAAAACGTGTATATGGTAGCTTCTCATTGTGTTTAGCAGAGGCCTTGGTAATGGTTACATCTTTCTTAGTAAATCCATACAGTAGCATGTAACTCAAGCATAACATCATGTTTGAAATTAATTTCAATAACAAGTCAGGCTTTTTCATTATTTTTTAACGTGCCTCTCGATGTCAGAGGTTTCTATATATCTTTTTAAGATTGTGCAGTTACACTTTGGAATTGCATCATATTAAGTAATGTTTTGACTAGTTATAAACCAAAGCATCAGAAATGTTTGCATGAAATTGTACAAAGAAAAGAAGACATAAATTGTTATATAAATTTATTCCTATAAATTTATTATACAATTTTGTTCCTAGATAGGACTTTTTCTTTAAAATTAATGAATATGTTCTCTTTTGTGAATTTGAAGTTTAAAAAATTCAAGCTAAAGAGAGTACATAATTATGCAAGGTGACAAGACAGATACTTTTTGAATGTTGGTGATATCTCGCCTTCAAGATTTTCTCAGATATTAGTACTGAGAACTTGCATTTATCTTGAAGTTCACTTAATATTTATTTTCAGAATTTGTAGAACTTGATCCTTCAAATCATGTTCACGTTCAAACCACTCTGTGGACAAGAATCTAGCTTCAGTTGCAAATACTTGAACAAACCCCAAAATAATGCCAATGAAACGAATGCTTATTGTTGGCAGTAGTCACATGTAGCTGTGCGTACCTAGAAGAAAAAAGATATTTGTACTCTATGAGAATTTTCTCAACTTGTTAAATGCCTGTTTAAATACAGTTGATGAGATGGAAAATCAAGTTTGGTGTTGGAGATGTCAATGACAGAACAAATTTTCCTAGTAATTTGATCAAAGGATTGTTCTGTGATTATATGGGTGCATCTGAAGGAAAAAAATATGCCCTTTCTAAGATTTACTTTTAAATAATTCAAGAATCAATGTCACCCCAAGAATCAAATTCCAACTCCATGATGTCTGATTTCTTGGCAAGTCCCAAATTTTCAGTCTTGTGCCAAAATGGGACCTAAATGTCATCACTTAATTCTGTGAGGTATGATCAGATGAGTCCCTAAAGTCTGTAAGTAGCAGAGATGCCAGGCTGGCGGGCACAGCGCAGGGCTTGCGTGACCACAGGGCAGCCTGATGACACCCTTCCTCAGGCAGAACAGAGCCCATGGCCCCCAGCCAAGCTGGGTGGGAGAATTTGTGCTGGTAGTCCCCTCCTTGGTGGGATGCCAGCCGTAGCGGGTGGGCTCTCCTCCTCCTTTCTGCTCAAGAGGGGAGTGGGAAGGAGTGGATTGAGTGGCATGGCTGTGACTTTTACCATACACCTTGACTCGTTAGGTATGTTTATTTCAATGTTATTGTACAATTCAAAATGATGAAAACATGACATGAACAGAGCAGGCAATATTAGCTATACTTCTGTCTGGTTTTGGAGAAGTGCATCCCTACTGCAGTACAGCTGATCTTGAAGGACTAATCCAATCTCAGCTATTATGGCAGGGGAAGCTGTGGGAGAAAACTGAAATCCTGGTTTGAAGGTGGAGTTGAGAGGATGCAATCACCATTTGAGTCAACGGGAACTGTAAGGAGCCAGGCAGACTGAGATTAGGCAGAGAGTGTCTTTTTCAGAATTAGAGGGATTCGTTGATGGAATGGTGCTTGGCATAAGGAGTTCCCACACTAGAGGCTTTGTGTGCCATCCACTAGATGGGATTTCTTGTCGGGGATGAGGAGAGCTTTTAAAATTATTTTTGGCAACAAAAATAACTGCAGAATTGGTCATAAAAGGATGGTAGTAAAAGAAAAATGCATGAAAAAACCCCAAAGGGATAACTGTTGCTGAAACCGTGGGAAGCTCTTCTACTTTTTTGTTTGTTTAAAAAATGCAACAACCTAATTCATATGTATGAAAAAGCTAGGAACGCACAGATTCCCACAAAGGCGCAGGACATATTTCAGTCCTTTGGAATTGCCTTTCTGAGAATGTGTTAATTTATTTTATTTTGTCTGGAGGCAAAGAAAGGTACTGCCTATAGCAGGTAATCCTGCAGAAATATGATCATCAAAGTATTGCTTATGTTGATTCCTGCTGAGAAATTACAGGGGAAATAGGCTCAGAACTTGCCTAAGTGAGTTTTGCTACTGAAACACATCTAGATGGAAGTGTGGATCTCATAAGATGTAATCAGTTTGCCTTCTGGTGTCATGGTTATGTTTGCAGCAGGATTATAGCTTTGCGATTGCTCTATCTGCTAGGGAACAGATATAAAAAGCGTTTGAATGTAATTTGAAGAAATGCTTAAGACTCCTGGGGTAAAATCTGGTTTTGGTTGCTAAGTCAAATTTCTAGTAGCAGTGTTGAGTAAATTCTATATTTAAATTTTGATTCTTCATTTAAGAGAAATTAAAATAACAAATCTTGCCTGCAAAGTATGGTATGAACACCGGAATAGGATTTTAAAAATAATAAAGCATTGTATGTTTCCTAGTATATATTATTTTTGTCAAATTTTCAAAGTGTTCCAAATTTTGGGCTTTCTCCGACAGAATCAGAGGGAGACTGCATAATTTTCAGCTGAGTTTAAGAGTAATGTAGCAAAGAAGGTACTGGTATAGATGCTAGATAGCTTAAGATTTCTCTGCTGTGAGCTGCAATCACTGAATTTCACAACTATCATAGGATATTCAGGAGTAAGGAGAATGAAAAACTCAAGACATAAATTATATAAACCTCCATCATAAATCTGAAAGCCAGAATAATGATATTATCTGAAAAAGCAATTACTGTTGTAGAGGAAAATATTTCCAGTGTTGTACAATAAAATATTCAGAAAACTTCTACCATTTTAATAGTCCATATTTTATTTTGTACACTCAAAAATCAATTCTACAAAGTTATATTATTTAAACATCTGCAAAGAACTTTTTTTTAAGTTTGTACTAGTTGCATTGTCTTTGTTGATGGGTTAAAAAATATTACGTTTCTGTACTTTGCATTTTAACTTAATTATTCAGGCTTATGTTAATAAGGAGGCTGACATTTCATAGAAAGCGTGAATCTTGTCAGTGTGTTGTTATAATAACTGTCATCTGGCTAAAACTATATATCCTACCATTAGTTGAGAAATGGATTTATCGATGTTCAATTGTAAACACTTTGGGAGGGGGGGGATTGTCTTTGCTTTTCTGACCTCAGACAACAACTTTAAGAGCACGTTCCCCAGAAGTGACTGGACCAAAACTAGATCCAAAGTTATGTCAAACCTTTTTTCTTTTTTCTTCTTTATTTGCCCACCTTTTGTAAGGTTGGTTGGTTTTTTTTGCCTGTATATGTGGTGTTAGAAAAAAAAAAAAAAAAGAAAAAAATCATAGACTGGTAGTTTAAAAAATAGGGCTTGTGCTTTATTATTAACAGCTGAGTTTTTAAATTACACAGCACCCTTCTCTCACTTTGAAGATCAATAAATTCCCACAGAAACGTGAAAAATTACCAAGGTAAAGCATGAGGAAGAGCTCCAGACATGGTTTTAGTTATCAAGATAAATCAATGAAGTGGATTAATGCCTCTATGTCATCTGCTTTTTGAGTGTGTGGTTTGGATGTGGTGGGTTTTTTTGTTTTAAACAATTTACTTATAAATGTATTCTTTTTGGCAGGAAATACATATTTAAAAAAAAAAAGTTACTCTGGTCAGTTCTGGTAAAATGTAATTGTTTTTCTTATAAAGGTGTGAGCGTGTCTGATCACTAAAACAGCCAGAGATATCAAAATAGAGACTGTATAAATCCTAGGACTAACTACTCTTAATCAATTTTGATTAGTCTCCTTGTTTTTGTTTTTCTCTTAATGCAATACTTCTTTCTAAAGTCATCTTTTCCCTAATCTCAATTAGATTTTCCCCATGGCAAATCTGTTGTGTATTTCATGTTTCAGTAAATCTGCCCTCTAATTTCAGAGCCCATCAGTTTTTGGTGCATTTATGATGCAGTTTGTGGGAAAGGGGAGAAGTATTTTGTTTTAAAATGGGAATAAAATTTGTCTCTGGAATGACAAGCTAAATAGACAATCATTATTATGCGATTAATGGTTCAGTGAAATGAAGACGTCTTTGATGTTTTCTGTTAAAAGTGCATGGTCATTCCTTTTTGTCCTCCCAGCGCCACAACTATGAAATAGAAATTGATCCTGTGGCATTTTCCGGGAATAATTTATCAAAACAGGTGAATCCTAATTCCTTCAGGATATTCTCTAAAGTAGTTACCTTCTAGCTTGTTTCAGACAACTGGCTCTGATTTCTTCTGTTGAGTAATCTAGTAACAACAAAATATGTAATTTTCTTCTCAACCATGACCTTTTATGTGTTTGGGGGTTTGGTTTGGTTTTCTTGTTTGCTTTGTTTTGTTGGTTTGGTTTTTTTTCAGTAGATCTTCAGTGCTTAATCCCAGGCTAGTTCTGAGCTTTCCCTGTAGCAATGTTTTGGCCATGATTTCATCAATAGTTCTTGCCTGTAGTTCTTCACTGCGTGTGGATTTGAAGTTGACTATGTGCATTTACACAAACAGTGCTGTACAACTGCTGAAGGAGATCCTATAACAATGTTTTTTCATATGACAGGGCCATAATATTTGGCCCATGGTTGTGCCAACTCAACCAGGAGAAGCTACCAAAAGGGACTAGCCCAGGCCCGCTTCCCTCCCCACCCCCCCTATTTTTTTTTTCATGCCTGCACTACTTCGACCGTGATTAAAGGCATTATTGCTTTTTCAGATAGACAGATCAGAAACAGCATAACATGGCATCATCCTCTTCTAATCCTTTTCCTCCCTCTTGTCTAAAATCACCAAGACCTGGGTGATAAGACGGGGCATTTCATATGTTGGCCCCTCAGGGTTGTTGAAGTAAAAGTGTATCACTCATTCTCTCATTGTGTTACGAATATTAAAATATAATAAAATTGTTATTATTTCATGTTCTTCCCCTGCAGTTTTGCCCAGAATGGTATTGTGTTCCTGTCCTTAGAATGAGAGTACAAGTTGTGTAGCTCTCTACTTTAGAGCCTTTTTCTTTTCAGATTTCAGTTTCAAACCCGAACTCCTGTTAATACATGAAGTTATTGTTCAGAAAACCTTTGAAGGAAAATCCACACTTCATTTAAGCCTCCCGTTCGTAGGGACGAGTCAGAGCACTGTGAGCGTGAAGGTGTCACTGGGAAAAAGAAAGGCAGCCTTGAGCTGGGTGGCGAGTGATGCGTTGGCATTGCCAAGGAGGTAGCTTTGTGTACAGCGCGGTGTTCTCACTGAAAATGTGCCTTTCTGGCCTGAGAGCCAGAAAAGCAACAGCCACAGGCTGGCTATTTTCAAGGTATGAACAATAACAGCAGTAATAACTCACCTGTATTTTCAGGTCAGAATATATGGAGCTAGTAATTAGCAATCAAGGAAATAATCTAAACACCCATTTCAGAAGACAGTTATTGATGTAATACCACTTCATATGAAAAAATACATTTAATAACATCGTGTTGGGATGCTGCATCAGAATTTGTAGATGTTGCTTTGATTTAGTTTGTCAGGGATGACAGTGAAATGTTAGGAAGAATGAAGGATTAGGCATAATATTCATAAGTTATTTCCTCCTATTATATATTTCCAGGTAATCAACTGTTTATTCTAGACATAGTGGTGGGTTTTTAAAAAATACTTTAATTCCTGTCAGTCAGATGCGATAAACAGAGGAAGAAACCTATAAATGTCATCGGTTCTGCCTGGCCTGGTTGTTAGCTTATGTTCTTTCCAGGTGGATGGCACTAAATGTAGGGAGAGGTTAAGGTGCCTCAGGTATTGATCAACAGCAAGTGTTGCAAATTTTGATTGGTTTTGGTTACTAAGCAGAATTTTAATTTCTTGGATGCTATCTGTTATCTATATAACTTGTGGGGAAACTTGGAATGGTGCTTGATGGAAGAGGTACATTTAATCCTATTGGGTAAAGCTTTCGTAGCTTGAAATTGGTTTTTATTCCCCTCCCCTTTCTCTTTTATACTCAAGAAGGTCTCAAATCCTCTTTCAGGTGATATGTTGCAGGCACACAATAGCCTGGATATTGGCTGATAACCTGATAATAGCTCTTAGCTGTTCACTCTAATAATTTTATTATAATAATCAAGGTGGCAGGGAGATGCTGCTGGAGCTTTTGGTAGACCCATCAGAGCTTGTGCTTTTTTTCCTGAGGCTTGTCAGATAAGAGCAGATCAGCTGGAAACGCGGGACCCTGTGTCCTGGGCTGCCAGTGACTGCGGTGAATTAGGATCTTAGTCTGTCTGACCAGCATTTCTTATGAACCTGGGATGGTTCTAGTTCAGTACTGAAGCTGAAGGTTACAAAGGGTAAGAAAGAAATATGCCCATATTATAAATGTTGATACTTTGTAGTTGTATGCACATAAATAGATATATGTGCATGTAATTATTTTAAGTTGGTATGATCATAGAATCACAGAATGGTTTGGGTTGGAAGAGACCTTTAAAGGTCATCTAGTCCAACCCCTCGGTGAGCAGGGGCATCTCAGAGTTGCTCAGAGCCCCGTCCAACCTGACCTTGAATGTTTCCAGGGATGGGGCATTTACCACCTCTCTGGGCAACCTGTGCCAGTGTTTCACCACCCTCATTGTAAAAAATTTCTTCCTTATATCTAGTCTGAATCTACCTTCTTTTAGTTTAAAACCATTAGCCCTTGTCCTGTCATTGCAGGTCCCATCCGGCTGCCGTTTAAGAAGCTGTCATCCATCAGTGCATTCTAGGACATAACTGGTATTACTTACTGAATTCAGTTTAAATATCATTTAGAAATGTTTTTTTTTTTTTTTTACCTGGATTAGAAATTTTCCTAGTTCTTAGATTTGTTTTCTTGATTTTAAAACCAAAGTTTCTGTAGGTGCCATCCAACTTCTTTGTTTTTCTTTCTGAGAACATTCAAGCAATCAAATTTTGCTCACATCTGTGCTCCTGGTAAACAAATTTTAAGTTTCCACATTTGAGTATGCACACTGGGAATGGAACTGTACACAGTGCTGTGGTATTACTTGACACAGTGATAGAAGAGAGTTTCCAAAAACCCCCAACCAGAACCTGTCACAGAAGCAATTATATATGCCTTTCTTAGCTAGGATAGTACAGGAAGATGCAATATCTTTGTGTGAATGTGACTAGAGAAAATTGCATTCAAACTCTGGTCCCAGCCAATAAATCTTACAGCAGCCTAACTTTTCTTGGAATGATGCCTCAGGCAAAGCATAAGTGGCCCAGAAAAGAAAAAAAAAAAAAAAAGAAAAACAAAAACAAACAAAAAAAACCCAAAAACCCCAAAACCTTAATGTTTTCAGGATTCTCTTTATCTATCGCTTCACCATAAATTCCTTTCACAGAGAGACTCGGAGCCTTAGGGCTTTTTGTAAAGTTCTCCTAGTGACTGTGTTACACTTATCCCATAGGGCAAAAAGAAACTACGTCTTGTCACATCTCCCCATTCACATCACAGACTTCTTAAAGATCAAGTATTTCCAACACTCACAGCAAATGACTCATTGTCAGTCCATGGTGTGCTTAAAAATTAAGAGAGCTTTTGATGTATTCACATAATGAACACATTCAGTTGAACAGTAATTCCATGAAGCGATAAACTGAACAAAATGAAGCTAGTTCATTACAGACTGTTATTTTTTCATAAGTCTTTTTCTGCATTTGGTTTAATTCAGGTTGTCTCTTGGCCATATTGCACTAATGAAGTGATTTTCTCACTCTAGTATAGTAGGCACATGTAGATCTCAGTTTGAACACCCGCCTTTGGAAAAGATTATACGACAAATCTGTGCAGATGTAAAGAGCACCTGCAGCTTTGGTATTATTCAATATGGCTCAAGGGTTGATCTATAAACCTATATGCATTATTATTTTAGGCCTCAGAGCATTTCTTAGCATCTTTTTCTACTTGAGATGGGGAAGAGACTTGCTTTGTGGCATTCCTCTTTTTTTCTCATCTGTGGCATGCTGCTTTTTTTTTTTTTTTTTGCGCCACATTTTCTATCTGGAGTGGATGCTGATTTAGGCTCATGGCCAAAACTGTTCTTGGAAGTCGAGGGCTGACTTCTGTTCCTAACAGAAGTGCTGATATGCCTGTTTCTTGGTGTTTTTCAAAAGACGTTTTCTGACTGATAATGTGGCCTCATTTTGCCAGTGAGAGCAGAAGCAGAAAAATGATGCTCTTACTCAAGTCTGTTGAATTTGGAAGTATTGACAGACATGGAGACTGCTTCAGAAACATATTGATGGCAGCAACTGTAGTTACTCCATATACATATATTAATGTCAGACAAGGATAAGCCTGAAATTGTTATGAAGAAGGTTTCCCCCTGTAGCGGGGAAGCGTCTTTGCTGGGCTTTTTTTCCTGGTGAGGGAAGAAGTGAGCAGCGGGAAACCAGTGTGCATTGTGGTGCAGAAACATTATCTTTCTTTTCCACAGCTTTTCCTAATTCAACTTAAAATACGTTCCAGTAATCACGCAGAGGGGAAAAAAAAAAGGTTTTGCATAGTGTTTAAAACTAGGAATATAAAGCCATGCAAATGCATGAATTAGAATAAAAAGACATATTAACAGTGACTCCTCTCTGTGTCATGTCCACCCCAGATAAACAAGCACAAGGAAAGCGATGACCTTGGCATTCTGGACAGGTTTGACTGTTGATTACAAATTTAGGTATTCACTATTCTAAAGGAGGGGACTCTGGAGACAGTGGAATTGCTGAGTATCTGGATGAGAGGAGGGCACTAAAAACTTCCCAGGTGCCACTGCTGCTGTTGACAATTTTGAACTCCGTGGAGAAGCTTGGCTACCATATGCACAGTGAACCTTTCTTTATGCAGTCTCTGCATTTGCATTTCTGGGATACCTTTTTGTACAACTTTCTGTGCTTTGGGCCAGACCTAGTAGCTCCAAAAAATTACCTAGAGGGACGTTGCGTGCAGCAGCATCCACGTATTACACACTGCTCCTGTTGAACTGGGACTTGATGGAAGCGTCTGTCACTTTTACCAGATCTGGCTTTGTGTTTCTATTGACTGAAGTCATGGTTTCCTGGGAAATCTGCAAGATAATTATTTTTTGGTGATAATGAGGTCATTAAGTTCTGCATTTTTTGCATAAAAAGGGTTGGTAATGTAAATCAGTGCAAATCAAGTAATGTAATACCATGTTATAAGCCTAGTAGAATGTGCCCTGCATTTTGAATAGTGAAAGAAAAGAGATATTAACTGCTTAGGGAACATGTATTCCCACAACACTTTCTTTCCATATGCAATACCTGGTTTAAGAATTCGCCTTTTTATAATTGTTTTAACAAAACTTCAAGCTATGTTATGTACTCTGTTGATATCATCAAAATCTCAGCTTTTGTACTGATACAATACAGAATTGATTGCACACTGATATTATGCAAAATAATGTTAAAAATGAAGCCTGGCAAGCTAAGTGATCCTTGGCAGCTGACACCCTGCTCACTGGTGCCATTCAGTGTCCCAGATATGCTGGAAGTTTGACAAGATGCAAGAGAGAGGGTTTAATTAGGCCACAGTTTTACTAATTCCACTAATCTGGGAGTTGTGCATCAATCACAAACACAATGCAGATTGTTACTTCTTCCTCCCTCGTTCCCACTTATTTGAGAAGTGCTTACAGTTTCACACGTGGCTCTGAGCCACCACAGATGTGAGGTTTGGAGGGCTGATGCCACAGGGTTCTCCAATTCCTGCCTTTGCCTGGGAACCAACCCTTTAAGGCCTTCCCCTAAATCGGCTTTCAGCTCTGGCTGAGTGAGAAAAGGTTCTTGCTGAAGTGCCTTCTAAATTACTATTATATGCCCTTCTAACTAGGGCCTGTAGGGCAGCCCAAATAAATCACTGTGCCCAGGCCAGTCTGGGGATTAAAAAAAACCAACAAACAAAACCCAAACATTCGCAGTATTGAAAAAGAGGAAATATGCATGTCCTGTGGATGTAGCTGCTCTGTGACTGAAGGAAAACTGGCATAAATTTGGGGAGGGAGGACAGTGGCTACCCCGTGTGAGGCTGAGGTGCCCCACAGCTTGGACAATGGTCCGTGCTCCGCTGCCCAGCTTTTAGAGTTTACAGGGAGCTTTGACTTTGTTTTTCCTGTTCTGCAAAGCAATGTCCTCTCCTACTGTGGTCTGCCTTTGAAATGATTGGAGGATCAGGGTCTCAAATTAGAGCCAGTTCTATTTAATGTTTATACATTAATGCATGTTAATAATAACATTAAAACAATTCTGCATCAATGATTTCGACGAGGAGATCGAGTGCCCCGTCAGTAAATCGCAGTTGACACCAAATTGGGCAGAAGTGTTGATCTGCTTGAGGGTAGGAGGGCTCTACAGAGGGACCTGGACAGGCCGGACTTGTGGGCCAAGGCCAATGGTATGATGTTCAACAAGGTCAAGTGCTGGGTCCTGCACTTGGGTCACAACAACCCCATGCAGAGCTACAGGCTTGGGGAAGAGTGGCTGGAGAGCTGCCTGGAAGAAAAGGATCTGGGCGTGTTGGTCAACAGCCAGCTGAATATGAGCCAGCAGTGTGCCCAGGTGGCCAAGAAGACCAACAGCATCCTGGCCTGTATCAGGAACAGCATGGCCAGCAGGACTAGGGAAGTGATCGTCCCCCTGTACTTGGCACTGGTGAGGCTGTACCTTTAATAGTGGTGTTGAGTTTTGGGCCCCTCGCTACAAGAAAGACATTGAGGTGCTGGAGCACATCCAAAGAAGAGCAGCAAAGCTGGTGAAGGGTCTATAGCATAAGTCTTGTGATGAGCGGCTGAGGGAGCTGGGGTTGTTTAGACTGGAGAAGAGGAGGCTGAAGGGAAACCCTGTTGCTCTCTACAACTACCTGAAAGGAGCTTGTAGAGAAGTGGGTGCTGTTCTCCTCTCCCAAGTAATAGGCAATAGAACAAAAGGAAGTAGCCTCAGGTTGCTCCAGGGGAGGTTTATATTGGATATTAGGAAAAAATTCTTTACTTAAAAGGGTTGTCAAGCACTGGAACAGGCTGCCCAGGGAAGTGGTTGAGTCACTATCCCTGGGGGTATTTAAAAGCCATGCAGGTGTAGTGCCTAGGGATGTTGTTTTGTGGTGGACTTGGCAGTATTAGGTTGGACTTGATGATCTTAAATGTCTTTTCCAACCTAAATGAGCCTGAAATCTTCAGGCATATGAGAAATCTGCAGGAAAATTGTATTTAATGTTATGTTTATCACCACCATGCATACCAAATGGGTTGTCCTGGTCCCCAGCATGTGGCAGAGCTGTTCTACAGTACTTGTGTAGCAGTACAGAAGTGAAGATTTGGGCAAATTTGTTTTAGTCCATTAAATAAGGGGATTATAGCTCTCTTTGAGATAGAAAATGAGCCCATCTGACTTGTTTCTCATCAGAACTTCCTGCAGTTGAAGGATGTTAGGCTAATGAAGTCTGCTGTTGTCACAGAACCACAGAATGATAGGGGTTGGAAGGGACCTCTGGAGATCATCTAGTCCAATCCCCCTGCCAGAGCAGGGTCACCCAGAGCAGGTTGCACAGGAACGCGTCCAGGCGGGTTTTGAATGTCTCCAGAGAAGGAGACTCCACCACCTCTCTGGGCAGCCTGTTCCAGTGCTCTGCCACCCTCAGGGTAAAGAAGTTCCTCCTCATGTTTAGGTGGAACTTCCTATGCTCAAGTTTGTGCCCATTGCCTCTTGTCCTGTCGCTGGGCACCACTGAAAAGAGCCTGGCCCCATCCTCCTGACACCCATCCTTTAAGTATTTATAAGCATTGATAAGATCCCCCTTCATTCATTTTTTTTTCCAGACTAAAAGGACCGAAATCCCTCAGCCTTTCTTCACAAGAGAGGTGTTCCAGTCCCCTAATCATCTTTGTAGCCTTTTGCTGCACCCTCTCCAGCAGTTTCCTGTCCTTCTTGAACCGGGGAGCCCAGAACTGGACACAGTACTCCAGGTGTGGCCTCACCAGGGCAGAGTAGAGGGAGAGGATGACCTCCCTCGATCTGCTGGCCACACTCTTCTTGATGCACCCCAGGATGCCATTGGCCTTCTTGGCCACAAGGGCACATTGCTGGTTCGTGGTCATCCTGTTGTCCACCAGGACAGATGGTTTTGTCAGATTTTTGACAGAGCATTGTCAGATTGTTTTTGTCTACCTCATGGATTTTGTGTTGATTTAGAAAAGATTTTATAACCTTGATAGGAACAAAACTTGGGAGTTCAGGTCTTTGGTAGTAGCCCACTTCCATGGATGCTGAGAGGGGTGCCCCATGGGTGCCCCTCCTGGATGTCCAGGAGAGGAGCTGACCCTAACCAGCATTTAGGGATGATGGAGCAGAACCAACATGTAGGTGTGAGACTGCATTCCCGGACCAGAAGCGGCAAGGCAAAAATTTGGGGCAAATCTCCAAAACGTTTGTTTTTTGTTTTTGTTTTCATGACTTAGGGATTATTCTTCAGACTTTTCACATGAAAACAGGACGCTCAAACTCTCTTTATGCTGAAGTTGAGAATGTTATAGAGCACCAACAGTTGTGGATGACAAACTCAAATTTAGTTTCAGGTTTAGATTTTAATTTCAAATCCCATATTAAAAACAAACATCACCTTCCAAACAAACAAAACTTTCTCTTTTTAGTATATTAGTTTCCAGGAAACTAAGGTGGTTTTGTCTGTTTGTCCTTCTACTTTATTCACATATGGTAATAAAATAGTAGACATCCCCTCTTAAATCTCCAACATTAAAGCAGATTATTCAATGACAGCAATACAAAATATGAAGTATATTATTTCTGCTGGCAAAGGAGGGAGGGAAGGGGGGAAGATTCTTTTATTTGTGAACCCCACTGTTAACTCGCATTGTGGCAAGAGCTCTAGATACTGTGGAGAGAACTCACCTTTCTAAGGCAATACAAGGTAACTACCATGTATTTTATTTTCTTTTAATTTAGCATCTATATTAAAACATCTTCTTATGACACTGTGTAGTTTTATTTCCTGTTACGGAAACAGTAAATGTAAAATCTTACGAGATTTTGATATTTCTGAAACCTTCATTGCTATGTTTATCCCAGGAAAGTGGTATAAATAAACCAAACCAAAAACATGGTTTCCACAGGGATTTACTGGGTGCTCTGAACTGATGACATGCTCAGGGACCATAGACGGTGGGAACCCCATCGGTAAGTGGAACCCCAGACTGTATGGCCAGCCTCGTTCACTGAGTGTTAAGGAATTTGCTTTCTGCCCCCTATACTTTTTAGGTTTTGGGGAACCTTCTGTTCTATGAAAAGGGATTGGAGAAGTGCTGTCTGTGTGGGGTGTTTTGTTTGTTTTTTAAGGGATTTGCTAGGGTTTTCTGAAGCAGTTACAGGTTTTTAATGGACCCGCCATGTGAAAAAGTTGCCTGGGATTTTAATTTATGCACTCAATTGGAAAACAAAGCCTTACAAAGTGTTGCCAGTTAAGGACTCTCAGTTGCCATCTTTGGAGATTTTAGACTACTGTTAGCAGTTACAATCTCATCAGTAATCTTCATCAGAAGTCCATTTTTAATATTAACACCACAACCCAAACCACATAGAGAATTAATTTAGGAAAAATTATAGGAAAGAAACGATGAGAAGGTAAGTTTGAGATACTGCAGGAATTTGGAATGTAGTAGAATTTGCTTTAGTAGTTTTTTAACATATAGCTGTCATATGCATGTTATCATGTTATCAAATGGTTAACAATCCATTGGGAAACCAATGAATTAGAAGTACCACTAAACCAGAATGTAAGTGTAGAAATGACCAATAGAAAACATTTGAAACAATGTGATCTGCGATCTCCAAAGCAGTTTTCGACGACCTGCCATTTAACCGCAGTTCCATAATTTATCCTATGTGACAATCGTCTGCATTTGGTGAAAAACATTTGCAGAGAAACATTAAGTGCTTTGCTGGAGAGTTACACCAGGTGAGAGTGCTCGTGGGCTCAAAACCACAGTGAGCTGAGTACCGGTACACAGGGGTGCACAGAAGGGCAGACTGTGAGATGTGTCTTAGTTCTGGTTTTTTGGTGGTTGGGGTTTTTTTTTTTTAATTATTTATTTTTTTTATTCCTGGTACATCTGTTATGCATCATCTTATACACGCACTGCAGCTGTAGAAAGAATGAACAAATTAAGACGCTTATGTCAGTAATTATTTCAAGCCTAGTATTGCTGAACAATGTCTTTTCCAGAAGAAGTCAAGGTACACATGGAAGAAGGTTAAAGCTGTATAGATCCAAGTCAGTCTAATCAAAAAGGAGCTGTAAGAGAATAAAATACATGTTTTGTTTAATTAGTATCTTGAAACTTTGTGCCATTGTTCAGTTTTGTGCTAACAGCACATACAAGACTTGCTTCAGGAGGAAGATTAACAGCGTTTCCTGAAGAGTTCAAGGTCACTAATTCTCTGAGTGTTAAATAGTGAAACTCTGTATGTTTCTGCTTTCTGGTGTGTGTTAAATATTTGCAGAATGAGTTAACTAGATTTTTTTTTCTTGCTAGGACCTAGTATTTTAAATTCACTGTCACTGAAATACATATGCTGTGTGAGAACAAAATGTAGAATATCTGTTGGCTTATCTGTAGACATAAGCAGAGGTTGCCGTGAAAAATCCTCAACAGTTACCGCATTTGAGAGATCATATTATCTCCATTTGTAGCAGTGTTTAGATGACTATATTACACAGCAATATTCAAAATTGATGTAGAGCATCCACTTTTTAGCGTGCTGTGCTCTGCCATTAGAGGTGCCCTCAGAGAAATGTTTCTGTAACATCTTTTATGAATAATTTTTTATCCAAGTCCTGTAATATGAAATCCTGGGGTTGCTAAGGACATTATTATTGTTGTAAACACATCTGTAATAAAACTTTGTAAAACTTTCTTACCATAAACGGAATTAATCTCACTTTGAAAGGTTGGTCATGAGTCCTCCTAACACATGCTCGGCTAAGTGTGTTCTGAGCTTTCAGTTGATGACAAATGCCTGAACTTAAGTGAATTTCATACACCTGAGATTTAGTTTAAAAAAAATAAGATGACTTCTGCACAAAAATATTTGGATGAACTATGGTGCAGATGAGCGAAAAGTTTCAGACCCCCCAAAAGCTTCAGCTCCTTGGATGGCTGTCAGGTGCCTGACTGATGACTTCAGACACCCCCATCTGAAAAGTCTCTCTGGCCAACGTGGTTGTCCTGTCCGGGTGACTGCACCTTTGAACCATTTCATTGGAGTCCCAGGGCTTGTAAGCATATGCGTGGAGATTATGGTTGCACTGGGCTTTTAGTTTCTAGAGACATGACTCTGTATATATTGTTCATTCTCAGTTGTTTATATGTTCCTCTGTAGCAATTTTTTAAATATTGAGCAGTCAAAGCTACATGTGCCATAATTGTCAGAAGTCACGCTTTCTAATATCCCTATTGAGATATTGTCATTAAAATGAAAGTACTGAGAGCTCTAACTCTATGGGAAAGTGATTCTTTATGGACAGCTCACTTTTATAATCATACGTCAGATATCCTGTAATTAAGAAGTAATTAATATAGAACGATTAATGGTAAGAAATAATAATTCCTGTCTGTGTTGTCCAAACAAAATTTCCAGTGCTCCCATTTGAGATTTTTATTAATCTAAACATGCACAGTATATCATTAAGTTATTTTCCTGCATGATTGATTGATTGAATTAGTTGTTTACTGGAGGAGGGATGAAGTATCTAAGAATAATGGGAGGCAGAGAAAAAGGGAAGATATATTTACTTTCTTCAGGAGACATATTAGCAAAAAAACAATGAACAATTTTTGCTAGGCAAAATCAGCATTCATTTTTGCATGCTAGAGAGAGTGCATTGTGTAGAGTATCATGTAGGGCTAAAGGTCAAGGCCAATCTACTTGCTTCATTTCTTTTCCTTTTTTTTTTTTTCAACGATCCATTATCTACTGTTGCTTTGTTGGAGTCACTAGTACTTCCAAAGTGGAAAACAAAAAGGAAAAAAAAAATGGCAGCAAGAAGAGATTCTACGTTGTATCTTAGTTATCGCTGTAATATGCACGCACCACCATAATCAAATTCAAGCACACTGAATAGGCCAATTAGTCGCTCTAGTAGCAGTGAAGCAATTAAAACGAATAGACCTGTCTTTGCTATAAGCTGTAGATGGAATAGGAAGAGAGATGGGCTTCCTTCCTTTCTCATGCCATTGTCGCTCAAATAGACTGGGGTTTCTTTGCGTACTGAGTTCAATACTGTAAAAAGCAGAATACTACATGGTGAGTGCTTTTCCACTTGTCGTTTATTTCTGCTTTTTCCGGACTGGGGACAGTTCTGTATAAGACAAAATTTACATATTTGTGTTATTGTAGAGTCTGGGAGCTCTACCTGTGGAGCTTTCTCTATAAAGCAATTTATTCCATATGGGTGGGTTACTATAATTATATCTATGCAGATGCTGAATCCAGTTACAATAAGCAGAAAACAAGGCTGCTGTTTTCTCAGAAAAATGCAGGAAAAACTAGACACCAAAGCCAGCTATTAATCTGGCCTATTAGTATGTGGACAGAATGACTGATACTGGTTTCCCCTCCCAGATTCTCCATTTGTCTCTGGGCCGTTTTTCTATACAGCTAGTATACACAGAAGATGCCAAAACTGGTATATTACAGTTACCTTCTCCCCCCCAAAAAATAATTTAAAAAAAAAAAATATTTTTTTTTGCTCAGGGTAAAACCAGCTACTTCCCATAGCCCTGATCTGAATGGGAATGGTCTGTGTGGCTAAACTACATTGCAGCTGCTGTATGCTGTGCTCTGGGGAGCGGTAACACTGAATGATAAACCCCAGTGGATCCTCCTCGTACTGCTATGCTTATCTCCCTGGAAGTATTTTCCATGAATCCCTCTTTGTTTTTTTCCCCCTTTTGACCATTTCCTGCTTTTTGTACTTCTTTCTGAGCTATCTGGGTGTGATAGGATTCTGCTACAGTATATTTATGCCATACCAGATGCCCCCATTCTCTTACCAGTATTATTTATCTTATTAACATATGAAATATTTTTCTGGATATTTCCATCTATAATCTCGCACAGCTCAAAATTCATTGAACTAGAAATCAAGCCTACGGTGAGTTTTGGGGTACTTTACGGCTTCACTGCAACTACAGGCTATATGAGCTGTGAACTCAAACTCATCTTCTGTGAAATACCATGTAAATTCCTTGTTGCTATATCTATGGTTTAAAAATCATAATGCAGCCAAAAGTAAGAGATATTAAGCATATCCTTTTATGTACTTTGAATTTATGGGGACTTCAAAGTCAGTCCTCATTTATTGTCTGGTTTGTTTCACTTCAGAAATGACTTGAACTGTGAACAAAAAGGAGCTGACAGTATTTTCAGATAGGCACTTTATAGTTGTGCACTTTGCAACTATACGATAGGACTGCCTCTGTTGCCTGGAATGTAAAATTAGCTTGTTGATATGTGCTGCTACAGACAGAGGAACAGATGTAGTAATTTTACTTTATTTACATGAAATCTCTAAAAAGGCATTTTCTGGCAGCATGCTAGGAATAAATACAGTATCAAATATAAACCACGCCATGCTATGTTAGCTCATTCAGGTGTCAGCTGTGCCATTTAGATGTGGGTGAGAGCAGGGAGTCGGATACCTCCCAGCAGAGCTGGGAGCTCTCCTGTGCCCAGCACCAGCCTGCTCTGGCCGCTGCCCACCAGCGGGTGTTTGCCCAGGGAGCGAGCCCGACCCTCTGCCCAGGGTCTGGGGACTCTGTGACCCTGCCTCTAGCCCCTGGGCTGGAGGTCCACAGGGGGCGAAGAGGGATGTGCCCTGTAGTCGCACCCACTGATAAACACCCCTGCAGGAGGCCTTGGGGAAGCTATCAGATGTCCTGATTTTTTATTGTTATTTTTTCAAAGTAGGAGATTCTCTTACCTCCCCCCTCCCCCTTCACTTTCTCTAACTTGGAGTTCCCCTAAGCTCGTGTTTTCAAGCTTCTTTTTCAGAGCCAAGAGGTTCAGGAACTTAACGGAGGCTTAGGAAAATGTAGGGGAGGAAGGCACCGTCAGGGTGGAGGGATTGCAAACCATGGAAAAGTTCAATACATCTTATCTGAGTGAAGGAAAATTGAGGCTTAAGTAAAACCCTATGAGCCTTTTGAATCAGGAATATGAGAACTGGTGAGTGATGCTGAGCTGGCCACCACTGCAAGGGAAAGCTCTTCCCAGGGGACTGTGCCCTTTCCCCTTCCTCACTCCTCCTTTGCCATCCTGCAAAGCAGGAGGTATTACTGCAGCGATAGTCCCAGCTCTCCCTCACTACTTCACTTAACTAACAGGTTTTAGCCAGGCAGTTGCACATGTTAAAATGGTCCTTTTTTTCTCTGTCAGGTATTCAAACTTTCCAGTGTGGGGTTGGGGATGTTTATTCAGCTTATGAGCAAGCAGAAACATTAAAGATTAAATGCCTGGACTCTGAACTGCAGGCAGAAGTGGTGGGAGGAGACGCAGCTAATTTAACTTGGAGGATGATTGATGTGTATATGTCAATTTCTATTAATATTCTTTTGAAATCACTGACGCAAGCGTGTTTTTCCCCCACCCCAACAGAAAATATAAATAGAAAGACAACAAAACAATCCTATCCCTTTAATTCATGATACTCAGAAGCAGTTAAGCAAACTCTGTCATTTGAGAGTGTCCTCCACAGGCTGGCAAAAACCAGCTTATGGTGATGCTCTTACCACTTTAAGAATATCAAGATGCTCTAACAGAGCTATTCCCTTACTGCTAACGTGTATAAAGCACAAAAAGGAAAAGTCACCTACAGGTAGACCTAGATAAATTGCTTAAAAATGTACCGTTCCCTCATTAGACAGCCATTCATTGCATGAAAAGAGCTAAATATATTTGTTAAGGTGTAGCTATAAAAGCCATGTTTAGAATGAAACAGAGTTGAGAGCCTGAAAGCACGGCACTGTTATTCAGAAGTAGCTTTCGAGCCGAGAGTTTCAACGGGAAGGTGCTGTTTGGTTGGACACAAATCAGCAAACGTTTAGCTGAAGTCTGAATAATTCAAGCGTGCATGAAGAACCGTGCTTTCTGAAGAGATGGAACGCAAGAATAAAAAAAAAATAAAAATCTTCAAACACTTGCATCAGCCTTAGAGGACAATGCGAGCAGCAGGATTTGAAACAGATTTGCAGATGCACTCTCTTTAGGCAGGGAGAATGCTCATTAAATGCAAGATGCTTCTGTGGCTTGTGTGTTTGCACGGAGGTAGAGGTTTGCAAGACTGACGTATCAGATAAAGTCAGAGTGGTTACCACACCGACGGTGTAGCAGCTGCATAATAAATGATGGAGAGAATCATGTTAGGCATGCCCACCTAACCTAACTTGAATCATGCGAAAGGGGAGCTGCTGGAATTCAAATAGACTTTCTGGTTCCCAGCAGTCGGCAGTAATAGAATGCTTTCAGGAAGATGACAGATGCAGGGGAAAGATGCTGTTTTGCACTATCTTGATTTGTTACGGCAGCCAACTTATTGGCATGATGGAGTGACAAGAAAAGCAGCTGGCATGGAAGGTAGGATTATCAAAGCTATTGCATCATTATGAATGTAATTAGAAACTGACCATGACAAAGCATATGCTAGAACGAGCTGCCGCTGATGGCAGAGGATTTGTTGCCGAGGTCTTGAAACTCTGAAAACAACATTCCTTGTGCAAAATGGATTTTGCAGTTTCATTTGTGCTTGTGTTACCCTTTCTCTCCTGCTCGCCTCCGAGCTCGGGGAATCGCTTGCTTGAAAGAGAGTGTTGTGTTAGGATGAGGCTGAAGAATAAAGTATTTTCTAAGTCTGTGAAGCCTCAGGTAGATAGAAACAAACAAATGTGAAACAAGACTGGGAGAGACTCCCTCGGATTCACTAGCAAGCTCTGACTGATGTATTGGCATATTCAGGAATCCCGAGGAGGTGAAGATGCATGTACTGAATGTTTTTGGTATAATGAAGAGACGTTATGGCAGGTCTCTGCTTTATAGTTAGTTTTTCCGACAGGTTTTATTCCCCATCAGTTTTTAGCTCTTGACATTTATTCCGTTGTTCGGTATTATATAAAGAATATACATCAATATCTCCTGCAGGGTTTCTCAACAACTCCAGCATCTGTTTCAGCTATTGAACTGTATTCACGTTTTGCCAACTTGATGCCTACCCAGCTGGTCTATCATTTCTCGCTTGATTACTGCTCTTAATTTCTCTGTATCAGCTTGTTTCAGATAGGATTTTGAAAGCTGTTAATGAGAAATGACAGTAACTGCTAAATTATTGAGAACTGGAGCATCCTCTTATTTTTGAAACATCAGAGAGTATTTTTGTGTGCATTTTATTAAATTCGTATTCTGTGTTGCAGTGAGGTTTTCATATAATCATGGAATTTAGCTGTGACTACTTCAAAGTAGATGAGTCACAAGCATAACTTTCAACTCACTATTTTGAGAAAGTTTGAGAAAAATTTAAAGGTGCATGCTTTTGGTGTATGTATCATCTTAATATACCGTTCTTTCCTCTTGTCCGCCTTCCACCCCCTGCCCCGCAACCTATATAGTCCCTCTCTGTCACGGTGAACAGTCATTAAGTGTATACTGTATGTATTGAAATATATTTTATCACCACTAGGGTGAAGTGGCCAAGCAGCTCCGAACAGGTGATTTGAACCAGGTTTAAAACAGACGTCAGCTCTATCGGAGTGGCTCGCCCTGGGTCTAAGAAGTAAAAGTGGTGTTTTCTAAATGTAAGGCAGGACCTCTCCTTCCTTCCTTCCTCTTCGCAGGTCCAATTCAAACGCTGCTCGATAGCTCACAGGATATGATTATGTTAAATTATGTGGATTATTTTGCCTTACAAAATGCTTTCTTTCAATATACACTCCCTTCTTCATCAGATCTATGATTTTTTCCAAGGTGATGATCAAGAAATCTCTTGTCATACTGGATATTCAGTTTTCTGACTTTATTTTAAATGACTTCGCTGTCTGTACCCTATGTAGTCTTGTCAAAAGAGGATCAGGCTATTAAACACTAAATGTTGCTGACTAAAGCTGTAACAGTTTTAGAAAGACAGATGTTTCTAGATACACAGGAGTGAGAAAGCCGTTAGAAAGTTTGAAGGTAAAGATCAGTAAAACTGGTATACCGTTAGCTAGTTTGAGCATTTCCCTGCTTTGATCACCTCTGAGAGGCATTTTAAATTATTTTGTAACTGCTGGGAGGGGAGATGTACTTATTAATGGACAGGGTCACTGTGGGGGTTGTATAGCCAAAAATAGTTCTGTAGTTTTGATGACAATAAAAAAATACTATTGTTATTCTATTTCAGTGATGTTCTATTAAACTTAAAAATACTTTATCCTTATTGATGGTGATTCAGCCATAGAGAGAATAAGCCATATAAACAGCTTAAGTGTCATTCAACTTTTCAGGGTAGCAGTAAAACTGTTTTATATTGCATGTATTACATTTATACTCCTGAAGCTGCTAGTCACTCCTTGTCTCAAGAGTGCTGGCTGGCTATCATCATACAGTAGTTACTTAAAATGGTCTTCTCCTTGTGATGCTGGTAATCGTAACCGCATGCTGTCTGTGGGCATCATCCAGCTGACAAGTGATTTTATAGTTTGCTTCTGGTTTGTCTATAGTATTTGGCTTTAGCTTTCTGTTTTGTTGATGAATTAAGACGACACTAGGTGGAGCTAGCTGTTGGTTATAAATAGAGCTACAGTAACACAGGCCCAGCTAATGAGCAAGCCCCTGAATATAATGAATGTTATTAAAAATAACAATTTAAAATGTTTACCATTGAGTTGGACTTTAGCCATGAAATTCTAGATGTGGTGGGGTTAAAGGAAGCAATTTTTCCGTTTTCCTTTCCTTTTATTATTTTACAAGCTAGTAAGCAAAGATGAAAAATAATAATAGAAAAATGCATCTATGTTCAACAAAGAGGGCTGGGAAGCAAAAGAACGGAAGTAGAAGAAAAGAGGAGAGAAGCAGCAATAAGAGCCAACAGATGTTTCCACTGTAGATACATGCAGATATCCAATTGTGTATCTGTCTTACTTTAGCCTGCTGCACATAGATTTTTCTCTCGTCCTTACATATAAATACTCTTTCCATTCTGTCTTCCTGAAATAATTTATAGAGCTGACATTTTTCACTTTATATTTAGATATGGGACCAATGTTTTCAAATCTCTGCTTGGAAGGGTGATCTAAAAGGTGTGCAAGGGCACAGGAAGTTGTCACTCACACGTTGGCTGGCCATAATTAAGAAAAATGTAGAGGGTTATTTATTGACTGAGGTGGAAGCTGGTTGTATGTGCTGCTTCACATGATTCTGGTTCTTAATCCCAGTCAAGGATAGGAACTCTGTAGTCTTAGACAGTGTGACAACACAAGAAAATTACACTCACTTCCAGACAGATTTACAGATATGTACCAAAGATATGATATATACATTAATTCAGCAAAGAAGAGAGAGAAATCAGGATATATGCTGATACCTAGGTACATGAACTGAAGAGGAAAAACCAGGAAATAAATAAGAAGTGTGAGATGAGTACAAGGAAAGGGACAGGCAAAAATAGAGATTAAGAATATGAGCTGTGGACCAGTCTGGCAGAGCAATGACAATTCCCATCAACATCTGTTTAGTGAAGCACTTGTAAGTTCAGTCATTGTCTTGTTTTTACTGCAGTAAAAAGGGAATTGGGGTAGGGAGATGCTCAAGTCAGTGAGGAAAACTTACCCAGGAGGAAAATGACAGCTGCCGGATGCTGCAGGAGTAATGAAGTTTAGAAGGCTGGAGATAGACCTTTTTGAACATTGTCCATAGAAACTTGAAATTTTAGTAGTGAGCCTGGACATGTGAGTTAGAATTGCCCTGAAAACATGCCAGACAAAACTAAGTTGTACTTGGACCTATTGCTTGTTGGAGTAGCCTTGCCAAGAAAGCAGTGCTGCGTTGTCAACCTGAAGAGACCTTTTTGGTTACAGGCTGCACAGTTGGTGTTTAACAGCACAAGCATGTGAGGAGATCAACTATGGTGGAGACAAAGTTTATTAGTTTTACAAGATCATTCAGTATTTTATTGAGGATAGCCCATGATTTTTTTTTTTTTTTTTTTTTAATAATTTAAAAAAAATGGGTAGTTTTAACAAGAAACAAGGCCTTGGAAATGTTGTTAGGGTGTCATTACTTCCACGTCTGCTTCCTGTACAGTTTTGTCCACTGGGACCCCAGGACCTCTTGCTTTGAATGAGCTTATCCTAATGTCTCCGGAATGTTCCTTCTGACAACTGGATGATGTGTGCAGTGGGGCAGCTCTTGGCTTTCTGATGTTGGTCAGCTGCTGCTTCACTCAGCTCGTGGTTTCTGCTGAACAAGGTGGAAATTCTGGTTTAGAAATACCTACAGCATGGGGAAGTGTCAGACCATCTCAGGCAAGGGTCATGAAAAGTTGAGCCAGGAGGAAAAGGAGATGTACTCCTTCTCTCTATCACTAAAATCCACTGGAATGTGAAGGAGGGCAGAAAGAGGAAAAAAGGCACGTGAGGTGGGGAATAGAGGGGCTTCAGGTGTTCTGTGAGACAGTCGTTTGATGAATGGATAGTAATCACCTTGCAAAAAATGCATGAGGAAAGGCACATGTGGGAGTCCAGCTCATCTGAGGGGTATTACTGAGCATCTGGTTATAAACTGCCAAAAAGCTTTCCACAAAGAAATATTACATCTAATCAAAATGTATTAATAAATTAAGTCTATTAGCAAAGAAGGAAATATTTGCGTCCTTTGAGATACGGCGCTTAAACTGGGGGGGTTTTATTTATTTATTTATTCTGTGTAACGGAATTAAAATTGCTAACAGTTTGGGGGGTTGTATTTGATAATAAATGCTAAAAGGTATCCTTTCTCCCCACCCCAGAATAGGGTTATTTTGTTCACAGGGAATTAAACCACTTATCCCTGCAATCATACGGTTTTAATCTCCATAGGAAATGCTGAGATTTCCAGAAGCTGCTGGTTGTTGCTAAGCACCATGTTAACTTTCTGCATGATGCTGGCAGGAGCAAAGGGCAGGGAAAGACCCATCTATCTGAATAGTTGCTGGACTTCGGTCAGTAAAGACATCCAGAGAAGAGTGTGAGGATTTTCTGAAGGCTGATATTTTCTTGTTTCTTCTTCTCATTCTGGTGAAATCAGACCAGAAGATTACTGCATTTCAATTAGAAATAACAAGAAAGCCTTCAGCTTGCTGCTGTGCAGCGTGTCACAGCATCTCCTTCTTCAGCTACAAGGTACAAGTGGCCTTGCATCTTCTCTACTCTGTGCCACTCGCTCCAAAATGTCCACATGATACGCTGCAGAACTGGGGTTGTGGCACAGTTGTTGTGGAGTCCTTGGAGAAATATCCTGGATGTGACAGACCCCGTGATGCAGTCATGAAAGAGGGAGAACTGAAATGGAGACCTGAAAGGAGGGGAATCAGGGCTCTATCAGAAATGTGAGAAACATCAAGTAATCAAGTAATAACAGTTTTGCTTGACTCTTTTTTTTTTTTTTTTTTTTTAACTTTTCATCTATGATCTGAGCATCAGAATAAGGATGCAAGGTGCACCCGTTTACAAAAATTAGGAACCTCCACCTGCACTGCAGTTTCTTTAGTTTTTGTTATCTTTAGAATAGATCTTAGTCTTAAAAAGGGAAAATCAGAAGAGTAAATGAAGATTAGGCACATAGTGTTTTTCATGAGTATCCTCGAGTTACCTAGCTTAGTGTTTTACATTACAACGCTGTTCTTTACAAGGTGTTTCTTTCATTTACATATCCCTAAAGATATTGCACATAGCGCAAGCAGTATTCTGACTTGCTTAATGATGCAGAAACTCAAGATCCTGAAATAGTCAAAGAGAGACTTTTGGTTTTGGGCAATGCTGACAAAGATTCTTCTTTTTTCTTTCTTTTTTTTTCCCCTCCACTCCCTTCCTTCTCTCGTTCCCTCCCTCCC
This sequence comes from Fratercula arctica, assembly GCA_947846985.1. NCBI lineage: Eukaryota > Metazoa > Chordata > Aves > Charadriiformes > Alcidae > Fratercula > Fratercula arctica. The sequence goes on along the minus strand of CANTUZ010000001.1, from coordinate 90,559,494 downwards.
TCCTGCCCATGACTTGTCACAACTGGGGAAAAAAGGTAGATCAGAAAAAGTGAAAGCAAAATTTGAACAAAAACTAAGCTACTAGAAACGTGTGTTTTCTTAATCAATGTCTAGCTTCACCTTCTCCTCTTTCTGTGTCCTTCTGATGCTTAGGAATAAAGAGCATGCAGAATTTCTTTTATGGGGTCAACTTCTTTTAGCATTCACTTCCTATCATTTATATTGATCTGTTTCTCTGAAACTTAAAAGCCACACTAAATAAAACCACCACATGCTGTTTTCTCTAGATTTTCTTTTTATGAGCAGCTGGTTATTTTTTATATAGCCATTATGCGGGTCACGCATGTTTTTGCAACAAATCAAGCAAAGATATCGGTAAAAGGTTCATCATTTTGCCCCGTTTATTTATTTATTTATTTATTTATTTAGGAAAACCATTTATATATTCCCACAGTATGCTTATATTTAACACATCTTTATTTCCTCTTATTACAAAATACCATTTATAATGGGAATTCCTCTGTAATTTGATACTAATGCTCCCAAGTGGTATTTAATAAATATTCCCTAGGTACAAACATCACTCTTTTAAAGGGCAAGCTGGAATATTCACCTATTTGTTTAAATGAAAGGTTTTGTCAAAGACCAGACTTTTGACTTTGCAGTCCCAGGCTGTTTTTCATGCACTGTTGGTCCAGTATGAGATAACGACTGCAAATACTGAAAAATGCGACCTGTTGTCATCAGTAATGATTTCAGGCCCTGAATTGTGACTGAATCAGGTTTGTGAGCAAGGCAGAAAAGTAAAGGTATTAAATAACAGCATGTACATGGAAAAATGCTATATTGGTATTTTTCTGAGCCATAATAGATGGAATCTTTTAGGATGGATGCTTTCATGAAATATTTTTGGTACCATTGAAATATTCAGTGAATGAAGATTAAAGTTAAGGTTATTAAGAATTTTAAGATGTTTATGGTTTAATGTCTGTGGTGACTATGATTAATAATAAAATTACTGACTTCTCATTTCTTAGCAGCCTTCTTTTAGACTACTGAAAAGCACAAGGGAATTTTGTCTTATGAATGAATTTGGTACTTAGCAAAACATTTCAAAATCAGTGAAATGAATTGCCAGCCCAGTTGATCCTGTGATTAAATCTTTGTATGCACATGCCTTTTCAGATATTTCTTCAGAAGCCAAGAACAAAAAGCATGTCACAGATGTTGGTAAATCCTAGTAACTAATTATATTTATTCCCAGGTTCTGTTGTTTTTCAAAACTTCACAAATAATGAGGATTAGGTAAGTGATCAGTTATGATGCAACCTGAACCAAGATCAAACAAATCCTAAAACAATTAGAGTTATGAGGAGGATCTCAGGCTACTTGTTTAAGGATGTAACTAGGAATCAGAAATTCAAAATGCTTGCTATACCTTGGCACTGTATGCAAACCAAAACTGTCACCATCATCTGCCCTCAGAATGCAGAAGGTCAAATATGGTTTGCTTCCTTCAGAGACGCTACACTTTAATTTTTGTAAAGTTCTTTTAGCAAGTTAAAAATGCTTTAAGTAGTAATACCTCATTGTCTGTCGAAATACATAATCCCACGCTTTTCTTAGAGGCACTGTTTGTTAAACTATGTGGGCCTAAATGTGACTTTTAATCATCATCGTTAGCCAAAGTGTTAGTGCAGATAATAAAGGTCCCGTAACCATAGGGAAATGGAAAGAGCATCAATTAGGATTATTCCTCTGGCAACAAGCGAATGAATTTCCCTTAGTGAAAATAGTGTTTAGTGTTATTTAGTATGACTGGGATTCTACATGACCTGGCTGACTCGTCGAATACACAGTAGCCCAAGCAGCCCTTTCGGGCTACACGTATCACATAGTTTCCTACATTTGCCTTAAGCGTAGGGAGCAGAACACTTATTAATTTACTATTATTACTTAATGTGAGTATTTTATTATTTATTGTGCGACAACAATGTACATGGCACACAACTTGAGGATTTTACACTGGATGGTATGAAGCAAAGACACACCACCCATTGATGATTCTGGGGTGCCACGGAAACACAGAGGTACTCATATTAGTTGTTGTAGTGTCTGTGAGAGCCAGAGACAGGTATGTCATTGGTAATCCTTGACAGCCTGTACTTCAACAGAAACAGTGAAACTGAAAGAGAGGGAGAAAAAAATGTGAAAAAGAGAAAATCTGAACTAGTCTATTAGATATAGGAAAGGCAGAAGCTTCAATTTAGAGGACCAACTTACTCTGCTGTTGCTTCATGTGACAGTTTGGCATCTGCTGGGTGAGGACTTAATTTTTTTTCCTGAGAGAACAACCATCTCAGAACAGTTGTATGCATTATTATAATTTAGTAGACAAACTTAGGTATTTGGGTTGTGTTGCGGCATAGTTTCCTGGTTTAAGACCTTGCCCCAGGATTTGTAGGAACACAGGAAGCACAATAAAACTATTGAGGAGAGGTGAATCAGTGCTGAAATTGTCAGTCTTATTTTTCCTCTGGGAGTTTGTTCGGTCCCAGCTCTCTCAAGGGAGCTTAAAGGAAAAAAAAATAATATTCATACGGCTGGACAGACCTTCATTGACAAGACTGGAAAAGCAATTTCTTGTACCCCCAGTGTAGGTATATGGGACTGGCAAGCACTGGCCTTGCCTGTGTCGATGCTTGCCTGGAGAGGCAGAGCAAGAACCACAGAGAGAGGTTTTCGGGATGCTGATGCCTGTTTTCTAAGCGACTGCGTTGGGTGTAGTGGCAAGTTTGGGGAGGCAGGGGGGAAGGGGCTGCAGGGGTGGCCTCCATGAGAACAGGGGACAGTCCCATGCTGGACACAGTCAGTTCAGCCGGCTCCAATGGACCCACTGCAGGGCACAGCTGAGGCCCTCAGCCAAGATGGTGGCACCCCAGGGAAAGCCTATTTAAGAAAGGGAGTGAGGGGAAAAAAAGCGTGAAACAGCAGGGGGAAGACCAAGGTCAGAGAAGAAGAAGAGGAGGAGGGCCTCCAGGTGCTGGAGGAGAGATTCCTCTGCAGCCCCTGGAGAAGACCATGGTGGAGTAGATATCTATATTGCAGCCACGCTGGAGCAGGCTGATGTGCCCTAAAGGCCGTGGAGAGCCCACAGAGGAGCAGATATTTCCTGAAGGACTGCAACCCCTGGGAGGACCCATGCTGAAGCAGGGGAAAAATGTGAGGAGGAGGGAGCTGGTATGGACTGATATGACAGCCCCCATTCCCCATCGCCCTGCACCCCTCGTGGTGGGGGTGATGCGGAAGGACTTGGGAGTGGAGGAGTGGAGTGGAGTCTGGGGAAAAACGGGGCATAGTGGAGAGGTGTTATTTAAGTCTTTTTGTCTTTATTTCTCACCATCCAAATCTACTTTAATTGGCAATAAATTAAATTAATTTTATCCAAATAGCACCTGTTTTGCCCATAACACTAATGGTTAAGTGATGTCTCTGTCTTTATGTCGACCCAAGAGCTTTTTCATCATGTTTTCTCCTCTGTCAAGGAGGAGGAGTGAGAGAGGTTGAGTGGGTTTCGGGCTGCTGGCCAAGGTTGACTCCCCACAGTGAAGTTAGACAGGGTTATTCCAAGTGAGCTTTCTAAATTGTCAGGAGGTAATGACTCAGGCTCAGTCATTTTTAGGGATAACTGATACTAGAATGGATGGGTGCGGACCACAGCTGATACTTGGTAAAAAAAGAAAGGTTGTAAAATGAAACCTCTCTGTGTTTGAAGCAGCGAGTGACTCCAGAGGTACTTGTCCTGAACGTACCCTAAAGAGACAGATGAAAATACATCAGGAAAAAGGCATTATTACTAGTTTAAAGCCACTGTAGATTGTGTGCAGCTGAACTAAGATCAGGAGCATGAGAAATTATATTTGGGCACCATCAAGTGCCTTGGCTTTGCTAATATTTTTGTGTACCAGAGAGAGATTACAGGTATCAGAATTTTTCATTGGGTGTACTCAAAACATATGACCAAAACCGGAGTATTAACCAATTCCAAGGATGTCTTCTTGCTTTTAACTACTTAAAAGTGATGGAGCTTTGGTGCAAAAACTGGCTACAGCCTTTGGCTGGACAGGCTGTCCATTGAAAAGTGTTAAAAGAAGAGAGGAAAAACTTTATTGAAAAGATGTGCCATAAAAATAATCACAGAAAATGTAGTTTCTTTCCTTAAAAAAAAAAAAAAAAACAAAAAAAAGCACTACTCAAATAGATGTTTGTGTCATTTCACAACACACTGGTTGTACAGATGTTATCTGTTGTTTCTAGTGAAGTTTGAAAAAAAAAAGAGGCTATTACAGTGTTTGGGTTGTCTCATCATTCTGAGATAATCAGTGCAGAGATAATACATTGTATCCAGGTTGAGGTTTTAAGAAAGGTCTTACTGGGCTGCTAGCAGATGGAGGGAGAGCAAACTGTCATTTGCAGGATGTTGAAAGCTATCTACCACAACAGGTTGTATTCTGGAGGCTGTGTTCCTCTTCCACCACTGCTAACATGATCCAAGTTTGACACAATAGAGTTGTTCTTAAAAGCAAGGTTGTAAGCATGACGAGTGAATGGGGGTGGGATGGGGTCTGTTCAGAGGTTCGTTATATTCAGGAGCCACTTTGGAGCACCCAGCTGGAGCCTTGTGTGAGTGACATCTCAAGACAAACTTGTTTAAACTTTTAAAAAAGATTTATTTCGGGAGATAAGTAAAAGGTCAGAAGATATTATGTGCAGGGAGCATTACCTTGGGACCATTTTATCTTATTCATTACTGATCTCAGCCCTGTGACTTGGAATTAAAGAGCTTTGTTTCCCGCTGTCGGCTCTCTGAGCTTCAGACATTGACAGTCTGACAACACCAGGCTCCTTTCTGCCTGGAAAACTCCTGGAGTTCCTCTTCCAAGATTTCACTGAAAAATGGGAAAGCCTTGTGTTAATCATTGGGGTTGTAGGCCTTAAAAACGAAGCGCAACTCAGCACAATGGAAAAATAAAGGCTTTGGAAATGTAGAGAGCCACAATTCGTTTGTCAGGGACAAGACAGATTGTGTTATTTATTTTTATTTATTTGGTGGTCTTCGGATTGAAGAGCAGACCACTAGTGGTTTTGTCCCACTTCTCAAATTTGTGAGGTGGATGTTATTTCTGGCTTCTTTATGTGTAAGTTAGAGAAGAAGGCTGGACATCAAGGTGGATGTCAGTGTTCAGTGGAGACACCCATGGAAATCTGTCTTTTCTTGGATATCTCTCCTACCTTCAGTGAAACGGAGTTGGGGTGGAGGCAGTGAACTGGTTAGAAAGGATTGGGTTCATGTCTTCATCCGTTACTTCTGGAGTTCAGTCAAAGAGTATTTATGGAAGCTTGGCAGTACTTTCTCTCCTTGTAACCAAAGAAATTAAATTACCCCACCCCATTACCGGAATAAAATGTTAATCTTCACTGCAGATGCATTTTTAGATAAAATCTGTGATGTTTCTTTATACACTCTGGCATGATGCTTAGCACCTGTAAGTCATTTGTCTTGCTGATTGTTCTTGCAAGTGGACTGGAATAGTCCAGTTCCTTGTAGGTAAGTAATGAGCTCCATTGCTCAAGAACAATGTAAGAAATATGCAGTGAGTTATTACGGAACTTGAAAATTCAGTAAGGGAAAGCTCATCTATACATGAAGCAGGATTAATTTCATTAATTGCATTCTTCCGTTACTGTAGTTTCCTAAATTTTCACTTGTTCATTCAGATTTTTTTGATATTGTATTGCCTACCAGGTTGTAGTATCAAACACTTTGGTGGTTACTATTAGTACCACTACTATTTCAAGAATAGAGTAGGGCTTTAACTACCTTACTTCATTAAGCCAGAACAGTTCTGAAGCAGTGAGAGTTTTCTTTTCCTGGCAGGAGAAGTAAGGGTGGGGTAGGACACACCTAAATTTAAACAGCTTTAATTTCTTTTTGTAATCTCTGCTTGAAGAACATTGAGTCCCTTAAGAGTACAGAGGGAGAGAAAAGTAACATGTGGAAAAGTTACTCGGGTCTAAAAAACACATCAAAGGGGTCCATTTTTGTGTTTGTTTAGAAAACAGCTGTCTCTGTGCATTTTGAATGATTCTCAGCATGGTGATCTCATGATGCACGCGTTCAGCTCAGAGCAAAAAAATGAAGATTCTAGCCCTCAAAGATTTGCTCCCTTGTAATCCTATTTACACTCATTTAAGATCAGGTCTGAAGTTTAATATTAAAGTAAATGTTGTTAACACTGGAAAGTAAACAGCACGAGAGCGATTGAGCTTTTTTCCCCTCAGGAGAGCGGATAGGGGGAGAGAGAAAAACCTTGAATAAAATAATTAAGAGAATGAATTGTTTCCTTTTTACCTACTCAAGTATTTTATTCTGTGTTTCTAAACACTGAGCATTACATGTCCTCTAGCGGAACAGTTCTCAGAATTCAGATTTTATACTGCAGAGAAACACTGCATTTGTAAATGTGGGGAGGCGAACTGAGAAAGGGTATTGACAGGAAACTTCCCAGACAAGGAGATGCTGTGCCGCACTGAAACACATGCATATGATTGCTGAAAATATTACAGATAACTATATGAAGCAGCCTTGCATCTCATGCTTGGTGTCTGAACGTCACAAGGGGCATCATTTGGAACTGGTGCTCTCTGTTCAGGTCTCTTTGGGAGCATAAAAGAGATTGGGATTTACAGAGGAAGAGCCCCTGAGCCCATCCCAAGTTCCATCCCAAGCGGTAACCTCTCTAATGATAGAAGCAGTAAGTTCACTTTCTACATCTTCTGTAGCAAAAGATGTATAGAAATGAGTGGTAGAATACCTAGACTTGTTCCCTGCGAACTAGTGTTACAGTAAGTATGATAGGGCAAGCATGTTTCTGTCTTTTATCAGTTCTCCTAAAACACAAGAACAAGAATATATCCAGTGAAATTGAAAAGCAATTCCTTGAGAAAACAGAACCATTCTTACACTGCGTATTTCGTCTTTAAACTTGTTGCCATTAGATGTGAGGTAAAAAAGGAGTCACAATGGCAAAGTTTCAGAAAGAGTGTTTATATTTAACTGATAAAATCAGTTTTTTCAGCATTTATTTGACTATTTTTTATCCTTTTGCCATCATCCCAATAGTTGACTTCTGTCCTCTGTGGTCAGTGTTACGACAGCTAATGTGTTTAAGATCAGCCAACAAACTGGAACACTTTCTTCTTAGGGCTTGTCTAACATAGTTGTTTAAGGGTCCCATGGTCTTTATAAAATATCTAAATTAAATCAGTTTTATTTATTTTGGTATAATTGTTTTATTATTTCATTTTATTAATTACTGCTTAATATTTTTTAAAGTGAAAATGTATTTCTTTTCTCGTCTTTCATATTATATTATTTTCACCTCTTATTTTACTTTTTCTATATTTGCTACATCTTCCTTGTACTTTGACTCCTGTTTATTTGCTTTCTGTGCTGTCTCTCATGATGCTTGTAGGTAATATTCAAGATAGAAGGTGCAAGTAGTTAGTATTTTTTTGTTAAATTTAACACATATCGTTCTCCAGAGATGTAAAAGAAAGTGTTTGGCTGTTGAAGCTCTCAGATAAAAGCTAGTGTGACATACATATTTCATGCATCACATCAACCTGTTTTACCTGCCACTGTCATCCTGCCTGAAGTTGTGCAAGATTAGATTCAAGCCATGCAAAACAAACAGGACAGGTATGTTGCTGCCTCTTTGAACTTTGTGTATCACATTGACTCTTCTGTCAGATACGCTTAAACTGGAAAATAACCAGTGGATGTGAATTTCACTCACACGAAAAGGCTCAGTCGCCTCCCAGCCATACTCAGTAGCTGTGGTGGCATTTACTGGTATATAGCATTGACCAGTCTTTACAGCCTACCCACTCTGTTATTAATATAATTGTTGAAAATGAGTCATGACTTAGACCTTAAACTTATTTAAGAGTTGTGTCTTTTCTGTTACATCCTGAACCACCTCCTTCTCATCAGCTCTCACCATGTTTGTTCACATCCTGGCTGGAATTACCCCTGCGGGACGACTCTCTCTGGCAAAGACAGCTCAACCTTAACATATTATTCAGTCCTTCAGTAACAAGTAGCTGTATTTTGAGCTTGCAAACAGATTCTCACACATACAGGTAGTTGTTTAATTATGTTTTTTTAAGTTACCAATAGAAGTTTTTTAAAAAGAGAAAGATGGTTTCTTTGGATTTGGTTTCCCTAAGGCCTTGCTCTTTTTTTTTTCCCACATTTGGAGGATAACTTGTCTGCTTCTGTATAGATATTTTTAGAACGGCTGGGGAACCTGTGGGTCGTTGTGGCATATTTTCTCAGCTTTGTCTGCTGTTACGTATGCTAATGAAGCTTGTGGCTCTGGGTTTGTGCTTCGCTTTGGCATATCGCCACTCCTGCAGCAGAAGCCAAAGGTGACTTTATCGACTCCACCTGAGATATTCTTTAAGCCCATTTTGCTTTTCCAGTGATGCAGCCCCAGAACTCTGCAAGTGAGCCAGTTATGCCTGTCTCTATCTCCTTGTAGGAGCATGGATATACAGCCTCCGATTTATTCTCCTCACTGTCTGGTGAAGTTCTAGAAAGCTGATCTACACTTGCTAGAAGACTAGAAATTTCTTTTTTGTATGGAGACTTTGGAAGTTTGGGGAAACTGAAATAAGGAAACATTGATACAACCATACCTATGCGTGTGCACACGTATTCCCTCGTCTAGTGAGATAATTGTGTTTCCCATCATGCTAGAGTCTCATCTTTGAAGGACTCTAGGTGGTTTGCAAACATGTCTGAGTTTTGAGCATAACAATATACAGATGGATACATTATGATCCCTGTTCCAGAAGTGGAAATACCACAGGGAGGTTTAGTGAAGCAGTGGCTGGAGAAGAAATTCATCTCAGTTAGAGGAACAGAATTTCTGCCTGATTTTGTATCTTCTTGATTCCTTCTAGAATATTGTGCTAAAGAGGGAGAGGAATAAGGCTTGGAAACTCCGCTGCTTCTTGTGTCTACTTCATATGCCTTTGCTGACCCTGTGAATACAAACTAGCTAGAGCCTTACTTAAATTGTTCAGCTTTTGCCGGTGCTTGGGTTTCATGAACATAAAATGTAGCTCATATTTTCGAAGTTTAGGTGAAGCCTGTGTTCTTCACTGTCATTCTTCTGAAGTGATGGAGTGGGAAATGCCATGTTCCTGCAAGCTAAAGACAATCAACACCTAGGGGTTTTTTGAGTCCGGCTTTTGTCCAACTTGTGCATCCTCTACACTAAAGGATGATCTAACTTTACCTCCTAAGCAAAAACTTTCATTTCAATCTTTTATTAGAGGTCCACATGTGCTCTGCCTTTTAACAAGGGGCAATTCAAGGTTTTAATCTTGATTGGCCTTTGTCAAGTACACAGAAGACTGCAATGTCTCAAGTCAATACTCATCATCTTCTCCTGTTCTCTCTCTCTCTTCAGTTTACCTGTCCATTCATTTCAGAGGAATTTGGGAAGGAAAAGGCTGAGATTTTTTTTGGTAGCGCAAGAAAGGGATTCCTGGTTCACATATTGCTGAGCCTGGGATTTCACATGGTTGTTGTCATTGAAAGCAGGGACAAAGGTGCTATTTGTCTTCTCCTACTCAAAGCAGCAGGAGAGCAGATGTTAGTAGGAATGGTGCTAATAACCTGCAGTAGGAATGGAAGTGCGTCGACCAGGAAAAAGCCCTGGCTCACCATGTTTTCGACTGCTTTAGGGCACAACTACAATGTGCAGTGAAGAGAGCCATGCCAGCTCCCAACGAGCCAAATCTGTAACTGGAAGCTGTCTGGCTATGTTGCACAGGGCAATGGTGAAGTTTCCAGGCCCACAGACTCCTGAAACATCATAAAGATTTGTCAGATGATCAAAGGAAATAAGAAGGGGGAAAAAATCCCAAGAAAGTGCTGTGGAAAATTCATCAAAATGTGTATGTGTACACACACACATTCACAAACAGACAGACAGGTATTGCCAATCAACTATATTCATATACTCTTTATCCTTTATCCCTTTCCTGCCTGCAATACTTAAAATGTGGTGACCTTGTACAGATTTTAATTTAGTTTGAGGATAAAAAATTAGCTGGAAAGCTATCATCACATATCTATTAATAAATATAATCTCCAATGCAATATACTTCTTAATTTCTGCTGTTGCCTTTAAGTTGAAAGCAAACAAAAGCAACTCCCTTTAAGCTCAGTTTCTCCCCAAATTGGCAACATTTACAAATACAGGAACAGAACTGAATGTGTTTATGGCAGTCACGATAATTACGGAACACAAAATTAACCTAGCCAGGGAAGATAAATATCTTGGTATTCGCTGCAGTGATAAACTGACTTTGGAATGCAGCCTGACAGAGTGGCAGATGAAATTTGATTTTCCTAGCTATACATAGCTCACAACAGGCCACTGTAATATTTTTTTTGAGTCTAAATGCCCTGAGAACCTCATGTTGTCTTTGTAGCATGGGTAGTTTTTCTTTTATAATATTTTATGGGAAAACTCTACAGCTTTAATGATGAAAATAGGTAAAAGTCTTTGAAAGATGCTGAAACTGGAGACCGGCTTGAGCTGTAGAACATGTTTTTTTGCCTTAATTGTGAATTAGATCTTTCTCAAAGGCCATGTATTCCAGGTCAGTCTGTCTGTATAATTGAGTTTCATTGGTATTGTGTAACGTGCTCTGTCCTAGTGAAAAGTCAGTAAAATTCTTCTAGGCGATACAATCAGGTTTGTCTGAGCTGTGGTTGACTGTGACAGAACCAGACTAAATGCATATAATTTGTGAAGAAAAATACTGTTATCTTCTCCCTAAATTATGGAGGCAAGAAAGATGATATGATGATGGAGAAGTCAAGAACAGTTACTAAATATTTGCTGGTCTGGTTCTCTGTGTCACTGAAGTACTGTTGACAAATATCTGCCCTCTGTTCATTACCAGTGATGTCCTCTATACTATACATGGAGAGAAGTTTCACAGCAATGTTTATTCATTTTCTCAGCTAAATAAAAACGCTTCATCAGGTTCCCCTTCAAGGGAAGTCTTCAGGAATTTCAGTAAGTCGTGGAATCTTTGCTTCAGGTCTGCAGCAGAGTCTCTGGTGCTGGATTTGTGATCTGTAGTGCACTCTTCTTTTTCCTTCTTAGCTAAGAGGCACACAGATCTGCAGTGTAAGCACAAGGGGGGGCTCACAGCAGCACTGTGTTCTTTTCCTAGGCTTTGTCAGCCTCTGTCTGTGTGGGTCAGAGAGTTTAAGGCCAGGGAGGACCATCAGATTGTTCAGCCTGACCTCCTGTAAACGACAGACCATTGCGTTTCACATAGGTACTCCTTTGTTGATCCTGATAACTTCTGTTTGGCTAAAGTGTAGCTCTTGGAAAGACAGCCAGAAAGATGACAACAATGCAGTATGCATTACTACTCTTGGCAGTGTGGCTGTACCAGTTAATCGCTCTTTCTAAACAGATATGCCATCCGTAGCTGAAAGCTTGCCTCAGCCTTTCAGCTCAGTCAGCAGACACACTATGCTACCTGCCACTACAAAAGTTTCCATTCTCAATTCTTGACTTTATCCATTCTTTTTTTTTTAATTTATTTGATTTTGATTTTTTATTTTGATTTTTTTTTTGGTTTGACTTTATCCATTCATTGACTTTGTCAATTGATGTGTTGGTTGAGGACTGGGATTTCTCCTTGTCCCCAGCCAACATTCTTCTGTGATCTCTCCACCAGTACGTTTCCCAAGTGTTTGTCTTCCCCTTACAAATGTGTTATTGCCCTGGTTTCCATCCCCTTCTCCTCCCCCTCCATTCACTGTGTGTCAGCTACACAGTGAGTAGCACCTGACACCTCCTCTTTAGCTGTACATAAATACACTACTCTGCTACTCTTGAACTTGGTCCTGTGGTGGCATACCAACACTTCTAATTATAATAAAATTTAAGACCGAGTATTTGGGACGTGCTTTTGTAACTGGTACTTGAAAATAATTTTTCATCAAGAAACTATGACCTGCTACTGATTGAAGTGATTAGAAACAGCTCCTTTCAATGGCTGTATTTTCTTTTGAGGAGAGAAGGGAATGGAAGGGTTTATGATGACAGAAAATCTGAATTATCCTGTTTCTTAAGGAAGGTTACAATTTCTAAAAAGACAAACAAATGGTATTGTTCGAAAAGTTATGCTTAAGGTACCGGTCTTGGATTAACAGCCCTGTTGTTTTCCTGGCTTCTTCCAATGTCTGTCTGCACCTCAACCTAAGTTCATTGTTTCTCCCACATCCCAATGGAAAGTGAAAGATGGATTGTCTGTTTTCAACATAGGCTCAATTCATGAATCTTTAAGTTTATTTTATCATCCTAGCGTACATGTTTAAAGTAGGTAAATACATTAATGGTTATAGCTTTATTAATAATTAAAATATTTTATTAATAATTAAAAGCCCATATTACTGTTACTATAATATACAGCTTTGTTGACTAGTACTTCTGCTAACGGGCACGTCCTTTAAGAAAAAGATCCAGAAATTATTTCAGTGATTTCTGAGAGCTTAAGGACTAATAGAGTTAACAGCACTATTTTCTGCTTTCCTTCTCCCAGAATTTGTTTTGATGCTGGTTACTGCCCTGAACAGAGTTTTGAGACCAAAGTTTACTTGCTTCTGCTCAGAGTTCATGTTGAATCTTGATTCGGCAAAACTCCTGAGTATTTGAAAACTTTATGTATGCCCTGAGCTTTGACTTGAGTGTATTTTTATTTTTTTTAGGCAGAAATTTTTGTGCTGAGGCAGTTGGGTTCATGGAGTTTATAAAACCCTACAAGACAGAGGCTTTCTTCTCAGAAGCTATAAGCTGTACAGCATCCAATTCAGCAATCATTTTTTATTCATGCTCTCAATTGTCCAAATAATTGTCATGTCTCTTTTATATTCACTGTGTCATAATGCAATATGTAATGTAGCATGCTTTGATATGATGGTCAAAATGTGCTCAAAAATTATTTAAGCATTCAAGATGAGTGAAAGTGTTAGCAGAGCCCTTTGTGCATCTCTTAAAGTGTATGGGAAGTACTTCTGTTTTAAAAATACTTGCCCAAATTATGTTCTTCATAATGATGGTGTCACCTCAGCAAGGTTTCAGCTGTGAAACTCAGTGCAGAATTGGGCCACGTTAACACAGAAGCAGCTCATCAAGTTCCTAGAAGTGATTTAAATCTTATTAGTGCAGGTATTGTGTGATATTGAAGCTGACAGGTTCTTCACTTCGGGCAAGAGTAATCAAGGGGTTTTTTTTGATTTTTTTTTTTTTTTTTTTTGAGAAAGAATAGGAGCATTGTTATGCAGCAGCATTCATTAAAGGTCAGAGATTTCTTTGGATATAACCCTCTACTGCTGAAGATGTATTATTAGGGGAGGAACTAGAAAAAGACCTGTTAATATGCCAGCAAGCCTCTTAGTTCCCTATAGCCTGTTGAAGCCCCTGTTGAGTTTCAGCACGGTTATCACCAGTCGCATCAGTCTCTTCCTGTATTGTCTTTTGCAGGCAGATACTAGCTCCTCCCTCTGCCAGTGCTCTGAGTGCAGATCTGTTTACTCTGACCGTGCTGCAGATGCACTAAAAACTGGGCATGCTAGCACTGTGATAAACTAATAGATCTTACTAGGTTTAGTAGCTTGGCTTTAACAGCTTTTTTTTTAAACTGGCTTTGTAGTTTAATAGCTCAGGTAGCTCAGCTACTCACCAGGGCCATACAAGTTTTATTTGGCTCAGGGCATTGGCAGGGCAAGTTTGCATGTGCCTGGAGAGCAGGCAGCAGGGATCTGTATTTACCTCGGAAAGACCATGTCCATACACCTCAAGAGAATGAGTCTCCTTGAGCTCTGCCTGTCAGCGCTAAGGAAAAAGTGAATTAACTCAAAGACAGGTCCACTGACTGCAAAAGCCACTTGGGGGTCATTCCTGAAAATTGGTTCTTGTTGGAGATGAGAACTGAAAATTTCTCCTGATGACAAGCGAGGTAAAAGGTGGAAATGGCCCAAAGAAGACAGAAGATGGGGACTGGTAAGGATGGGTGAAGAAAAGCTAAAAATATGATGAAGAGGAAGAAGGTGAGAGTGGTGGAGAGGTGGCCTCAGCCAGGGGTTACTTTGCCAGCCACAGGCAGAACACGTGTCTGGGAAGTTTGCATCCAGGAATGTTGCGAGCCATACAAAAGCCTACACCTCGGTAAAGACTGCAAATTTCAAGCAATTGCAAGGCAGAGGGACAAGTATCTTATTTCAGATTACCTCAGAGTCCCACCAGAGTAAAAGTATTCTGCGAGCATTTCAGGTAATAGGAGTGTCTCAAAAGACTTCCACCTACAAAATAGCCACCGAATGGAGACTTCCTCTTTAATAACTCATCTGCCTTTAACTGCAGCTGCTCCAGGGGCCAGATATAGAATGATTACATTATAAATATCAGGTTTCCAGGCTAGACCAACGGTAAGCTAAAATGTCAGTTTGCCTAGTGCAAACACTTGACATATGTTGAGCTGAATAGGGAGTAATGAGGTTGGAGACTGTCTATTTGCTCCTGGTCATCTCTCTTTAGAAATTTTTTTCTGGGTACACTTCTGACAGGGAGTAGATGGCTGGCATTATTTCATCTCCTCTCTCCAGAAAACATTCACCGACTTAATGTGCGGGGAGCTGAACTGCTAATGCTCTCTGTGAACTTTTCTCATGACTGGACTGTCAGAATGATTCTACTGTGGTTTCAATGAACTAGATGTGAGGCCAATTACACCCTATAAAAGCTGTAATGGTTAATTAAACTATAGCTCTTATCTCAGTTGGTCAAACCTGAAGGCTACTGAAATACTAGGTGTATATCTGAAAGTAAAGCGAGACTGCAGCGCACAAGGCTTCTTTCTCTTCCTAGATACTTTGCTTTAATATGTCCAGATGAGATGAGCGGCTGAATAAATTCAAGAACATTTCCTTTTTAAGAGACAGGGAGCTTACTTAACGATTCCCAACCTGCCCCTTTCATTCCTGTTTCTAATGCACCATCACTTCCACCCTTCTCACATCAAAGAAGAGATGAAAATGGCACCCTACAGAGATCATGAACGCTGCTCTAAAAGTGCTAGCAATGAGAGGTTGATTTTTAGTTTAATATGAAGCCTGCAAGCAGCGACTGCCTGATTTCTGCCCTCCTCCCCCATCTCCTCTCTCCGGGGACGCAGGTGGCTGTGGCAGCACTGCAACCCCGTATTTACCTGGCGCATTCAGCTCCCACACCCACTGCGGTGGCTGGATGCCAGGCAGGGGGGGCAGGGGGCTGAAATACCGCGTTTTAGATGATCGGTATTTCGGTGTCTGAGCTATGCTTGTGCCTATGAGGGAGGACACGTGCTAACACCTTGTCTCAGGGGCTTTTGCAGTTCTCTGTGGTCACAACTTCCTCTCAGAGTGACGGCCAGGCATTACAGGAGCATCGCATCTGGCCAAAAGGGGCTGGGGGCAAGAAGAATGCTCCTCCAACGGGGCTCAGACCAGCTTCTGCAAGGGAGGGAGGAAGGGGAGTACTGCCATCGCAGCATGGAAAAGGCAGAGGTGTGCTGAAGAAAACACCTGAGGGAGAGACGGATCCTCCCTGGTTTCAGACACTTCCCTCTGGAACATGGACAGGACCAAGAGGTGCAACTTGGGACCACCTTTGGGAGCTCCCTCCCTGCCTCCCTCCCTCCCCTGTCAGCAGACTCCTCCAGATGGAATGAGTCTTCAGTCTGTAGGGCAGCGTCAGGCCAAATGGTGTTCCCAGAGAAGTTTCCATGTGGTTTCTGAAGTCCAGAAGGATCATCCCCTGCATTATTTTGTGCCTCTTAAAATCTCAGTGTTATGAGAAAAGGGGGGAAAAAGGAGAGGCAAAGAGAGG
Organism: Fratercula arctica; assembly: GCA_947846985.1. Taxonomy (NCBI): domain Eukaryota; kingdom Metazoa; phylum Chordata; class Aves; order Charadriiformes; family Alcidae; genus Fratercula; species Fratercula arctica. Next base: position 90,543,463 of record CANTUZ010000001.1, on the reverse strand, counting down.
GAGAGTGGATGGTGTGGGTGTGAGAACAGCTTCCCGGCGAAATGGGGCTGCGTGTTCACACATGCGCCGCACCTTTGTGGGGAAAACATTTCAGTAGATAATTGCAAATTAAGCATTTAAAAGGCATATCATTTAGCACCTCTGTTTTCAAAGAACCAATTAGAAGCTCATGAGCAGAGAGACAGGTATTTAACTGTAGGTTAAAAGTTATTACAGGCATGATGAGTACCCCCCCCAAAAAAAAAAAAACAGAATGAAAACAAACATTGAATCTGGTAACAGCTGGTTGTTTTCCAGGCATAATTTTTCAATAGCTGCTTGAGAGAACAGGAAAAAAATCCAACCCTAAAACAACAAATCACAACTATTGCATGTAACATCTACGTTCTAGTAGGTAAGGCTGGTAGTTCTTGGTTTTAATTAATATAAATGCCCCTCCTCTGCAACAGGGAATAAATGGTAATGATTTCTATACAAGCTAGCATTAGCTTTATTTGGCACGTGATTGCTACCTTCAAAAAAACACAATAGGAAGTTACTAGAAAGAGGTTTTTTTTTCAAATGAGAAACATTAATTTTCTTTTTGTATATTGTATATTTAAGGAAATTGAGATGTTTAGTCAAAATGAATAAATAAATAAAATCTTGTAAGAAATGTTCTTTAATAGGCTATTACATGTTTTGATAGCATTATCATTTCTTGGCTCTATTTGTATTTTTTTTCTCTCCAGCCGTGCTATTAATTTTCAGTCCCTTCTGCTCTATGTGGGCTGTTGTCCAGTGACCTAAAAACTGATATGTGTTACAGATTTTGGACCGTTAATATTTATACATACTGGGGAGGGGCACAAGGGGTTTATTATTTGAGGAGCTAAGGTAGCGTCATGCTTCATTTTTACTTTATATATCTGTATACCATACATACATGCACTTTATATATACGTGTGTGTAGTTTATCTTCTGCAAGTAATTAGACGTGAAATCTGTATTTAGGAAAAACATAGAGTCTGGCTGAGTGAAAGCAGGATCTGATGAGAACTGGAATTGTAAAAGCTTGATTTTCTTCCTATCTTTCCTGTCTTTGTGAGACGGTGTTGTCCTTTGCTGGCAGCGAGGTCAGGTATCCGTTCCCCCTGAATGTTTGTAGTTGCTTGCACAGAAGAAGACTTGTGGCTTAAGCAGGAGTTCGCTTGGCTGGTGCAGTGTCCTGTGACCATGGTCGGAGTAAATATTTTAAGATACCCGTGATGCTGAGGAGTTTAAGCAGGTTTGGCACCAATAGACAGCTTGTGGCTGAAGAATATAAGCTCATTGGTAGCAGTTAGGGAATTCGCCTTCAATATATGATACAACTAAGTCAGTCACATTTATTATTTAAAAACACTCCCCCCCCCCAACCCCCCCTCCCCCCCAATCAACCATGTAGTCAGTCACTGTCAGTGAGCGTCTGGCCGAGGATGCTGTGTCTGAGCCTGTGTCACTGCCGCGCGTTGTAGGCCTGCCTTCGGAGGACCTGCAGACCACAGAGCCTGCCAGTAGGACTTTTTCTAAGTTGCGGTTATGATAGCGCCAAAGTGCATGGCAGACTATACAGTTTCACTTTGATTGTGTACTAATTGTTAGTATAATTAGAAAAAAAGTAAAATATTTATCAAGTCATGAATTATGTAGATCTTGCAGATATTACTAATCAGCAGGTGCCAGAATAGTTTTTTGTAAAAGAATGGATAAATATTAAAAAGGCTCACTTTGCTTTTATATGTGATTAGAGGAGGCCTCTTGTGATGAAGTATTGTTGTTTAATTGTGTTCAAACTGTATTCTCTCTCCTTTAGCCTAAGCATGCCAAAGATAAGCATTTGACATACCTAATACGTGCTTTCATTAATTTGTGATGATTTGCTTATTCATAATTTGTTGCCTTTTTCTGACTGCATCTGGATGCTTAAATATTAACGAAAATATTTTTTTCCCCCGATTTTTATTTTGTTGCCACATGAGCATCATTGTAAATAATTCATTTTTGATTTCTGTGTGCCAAAGAGGCTTAGAAATAAACCTTTTATGTATTAGTAGCCAAGAACACAAACATCCAACCGCCACTTGTTTAGATGTTCTTTTATCTGAAACCCAACTGTTTGATTAGTCCTATTTAGAAGATGCCGGAGGCTCTGCTACCCTATGAACACCTCTCTGCTCGTTAATGAACACTTCTGCGTCCTCCAGCAACACAGAATCAGAGCCTTATTGTCTAAGCAGTTAACGGGTAGCTCTGTCAAAAGGGTACATGTCACTTGCTATGCTCAAGTTAGCTTTAATTTGTCAGATGCCACCAAGGTCCCCCTCTTCTCAAGGACCTAGATTTGTAGCACAAATTTAGAGCTCTTGGCTAAAATTCCTTTTTGGACTTGTTCACCTGAATCGCAGACAGGAAGGGCACAAGGATAGTTGGTTAAGAGACCGTTTGTTATGAAAGATGTAGCAGCACGTGAAGCCGGTAGCATCAGTGGCACCTGTGCGGTCACACTGCTGGCAGAAAAAGGGGAGGGGGGCAGGAAAAGGTCTGTGATGGAGGGACCGTGCTGTGCTACGACCACGCAGCAGGAGCACCCAAGGTGTGCGTATGGTTGCTGTTTCATCTTGGTGTGGACTTTGCTTCTAAGGTCAATAAACCCAGATGTTATCACCAGTAGCCCATATGTACACAGAAGGCAAAGCCTTGCATTGATGCATCTGACTCAATATTGAGAGCAGTTAATGAACTTTCCTACATAAAGGCAAGGGGCAGATGGACTATTAGGTGTGATGATTAAGTCATTCTGTAACCTTGTTTATCCTTTTAAACAGTGTGAAGGAAAGAGGTTGCACTAAAAAGTAAAATAGAAATTGGTCTGCTGCTTAAAAGAGCTACTTTGAAAGTAGGGAAAAAAATTATGCCCCTCTAGAACCCTGCACGTATTGCGAAAATGGGATCATCAAAGGATTCAGAGAGAGTGACTTAAAGAAGCAACAGTATTTAAAACAATTAATTCACAGGCAGTGGATAGAACATAGACAACTAACATGAATTTACAGAAGTTAGTGAGAAAGATTTGTGCTGCTTTTTCTCTTCCTATATCAAAAATACCTGACTGAATACTAGCATCTGACAGGTCCACATTTTGAGTTCTTTTTTACTACAGAAGGCATTGAAGTAATTAATAAATTGGCTGATATTGTTTTAATGGATAAATAATGATAGGAAAAGACTACATGTGAGTTAATGAATGCAGTATTTATATAAGCTCTGCAGGGCAACATGAAGGAAACATGCAAATTAACAGTTTAATACCCGGGAAGCAAAAAACAGACTGACTCCATAGAAACCCTAGGATGAGTATGGATAAATATAACTTTAATTCCTTATTTGGCTAATTCTACAATGCTTTATGAGATTAACCTATTGCTGTGAGCTTGGGTGATTAACCTGTTACATATTGCGATTAACCTGTTAGTTATCATGTCTGTAAATCATTTTTTACTGCGTGCTTGCTCTAAGCTTGTAGACAGAAAAGCAAACTGTTCCTGCATGCATATCCTGTGACTTGGCTCTCCCTGTAATTCTTCCTCTGTCCTCTGGTTCTGAAGCTGCTCTCAGTTTTGGCTCAGTTTCTGTCCCGGTCTTTTGTGCCTTTGTCATTCTCCCCTGTGACTCATGCAGCTCTTTGCTCAGATGTGCGGATTATCTGAGATATTTTATTCTTCTTTGGATTAATTATTTTTAATAGTGCTTTCATGTTACATTGAGTGAAATTAGATATTAAGTTTCAATCTACTATTAAACTATTTTAATAATATTTTGGATATTAAAGACATTAATTTAAACATTAGTTAATGGTAGACTCTTTCAGTAAGACTTGACTTTTTTATTGCAAAAGCAAGGTTTTCATGTTCCTTATGTTTCCTTTCCTCAGGATATTTCTTTAGAAATTGGACAGTGTTGTATGGTTTCTCTTTTTCATGTAACAGCTGTATCCAGGATACTTAGCAAGATATTATGTGCCACGCACAGCGTTTTGTTATGTACTGAAGTTCTGTTGTAAAGCTGGCAGTTCCATTAGAGTAGATCAGCGTGTTTTAGTCATCAGATGCCTATTACAATTATTTTATCACTTTTTTTTCCCCCGCAGAGTAATCGCTTTCTCATTGATCTGGACATACAACTGATAGATGGATGTAGGGACGGGCTGTAAGCAGCAGGCTCCAACTGCATTAGATTGATGTATCAGGCAGCTTCCAGCTGGGTGTGATAGGAAGATTACAGGGCCCCAACTGTATCTCCATACAACTCAATGTGAGCCCTGTAAAATCCATCTGAAAGATTCAGCACAGTCATTGAATCCTGCAGAATTTCCCATTACAGTGGACGCAGGAAGTACTGAAAGGGGAACCTTAATTTTCAAAGACGCTAAGGTTCAGTGCATCATCAGTGTGCGCACTGCGATTGTCTCTTGTAGGTACAGATCTTTGAAACAAAAATAACAAATTAAATTACCTGGAAAACCTTCCCCGTTCTGCTTGCAGGTGCGTAAGTTATTTTCCCTAATAATAGTAACGACAGGTGATAACAACAAAACTGCCCAAGGAAGCATGGGGTGCCAGCGAGGGTGGCTGGGCAGAGGAGGACAGCCGCGCCAGGGAGGGCAGGGTGCCCCTTCCCACGCTGGAGCTGGGGGGGAGGCAGGAGGGGAGCTGGGGCCTGAGGGCAGGAGGAAAGGCACCGACCGCGGAGGGCGCGTAAGATGGAGGGAGGAGTGTCAGCCCCCTTTTCCATCTTTTGCTCCATAGTGTGATAAAACGTTCTGCAAAGGAATTTACCTGCCCTTCGTGCCCGCTGGTGTCCCCATCGTGCTCTTGCCTCTCTGGGAGTCCTCTCCCGCGTCATGGGTGGGGGCACCGGTGGGGCTTTTTTTGCCACCCGCGATCTCGGTCCAGAAGGAATAGCAATCACACAGGTTTTTCCTTAAAAAAAACCAACAGTGGAAATACAAATGTCATGTTGACTAACCAGAAAGTGATGGCAACAACAAAAACAAATGTTATGCAAGTCTTCTCGCCTCTTTTATATTCTTTATAAAATACTGTTTACAGTAACTATATTTAGTATAAACTGTATCCTCTGCTTGTGTGATACATATAAAAATTACACTGGAAGAGACAATACTAGCACATAAATTGGCTTAATTTTCCTTCTGTACTTCTAGTCAAGTTTTAAAAATCACTTTTATAGCACAATTTAATGTTTGTAGAGACAAGATTTTGTAATTGGATACCATTCGCTGAAGATTGATCAAAGAGAAACCGATAAAAATATCGACTAGTTTGTAAATGTTAGAATGACTTAAAGATTTGGGTTCTCTTCCTGGACAATCTTGTATTTCATCCTGACTTTAGGACCCAGCCTCACTAATGACTTTCACACAGTCTCATATAATTAATTTTATATGTAATCAACTGATCCAGGGCTCAGAATGTCCACATTGCTTATACCAAAATAAGTTTTTTCTTATTTTTGTTTTGTTTCCATCAGATCGGTCTGTTCTTTTGCACTCATCGCTTGAGACTGTGCTGTTTACTGAATGACTAACGCATACAGATTCCTGGTTTATTTGAGGCTCTCAGAAAGACAAGGCAGCATAACATGTACAACAGAAACACTTGGGTAGTGTAGTTAATCTATTTGAAAAAGGTTTATTTTTTTACGATAAACAAAATTTTTGGTAGATCAGTACTGCAGTACTTCAAATTCAAGAATGCTGTAAAATCCAGTAAATAGTTAAAAGATCTAGGAGAGCAGATTTCAGTTTGGCAGGGTCCCATGGGAGGCTGCCCTGGAGGGCAGAGGGGCTCGGAGCACAAGGACGGGCCTTTCCAGCCCGCAGGAAATCGAGCAAGTGTGGCAGGAGCAGCACGGGCAGCGCTCACACAGAAACCCAAGTACAGCGAAGGGGACAGCTGGCATGGGTTACCCAGGAGGGACACAGAGGCATTGTCCAAGCTTGCATGGATGGAGAAGGGGTGCAGGAAAGCCACAATTTACCTGGAGTTGAAATGAGGAAGCATGCGAAGGACAAAATTAGAAGCCACTGTACGTGCCTTTCAGCAAAAGGAAGCTAAGAAAAACATGGGCCCACAGCCCAAAGGACCAGGAGTCGTAGTGACCAGGTTACCTAGGGAGATAACATGGGTTACCTCAGCTTTTTGTCTGTCTTCCTGCTTTTTAATGGTAAATTCTGCCCTTACCTCTCCTCAGCCTCTGAGCCTGGGGCCTGAGTTTGGGGGGGGGGGGGAGTGCAGAGTTTCCCACAGTGGTGGAAGATCAAGTCTGACAGATTTTAAGCCAATTGGACATACACAAGTCCAACAGGCCAGGCAGGCTGCACCAAAGAGTGGGGTGGCTAAGAGAAGTCACTGTGAGGCTGCTCTCCATCATCCTCAAAGAGGTTCACAATGAAAGGAAAGAGGCAAACATCGCTCCCAGCCTCAAAAGGACAAGGAGAAGGATCCAGGGAAGGTTATGGAGCAAATCCTCCTGGAAACCATGTCCAAACACATGTCCAAAGGTTAAGGTGGTGATTGGGAATGGCCAGCATGGAGCTACCATGGGCAAGATGTCTCTGACCTTTCCGGGTCGTCTTTTCTGATGAACTGGTGGCTGTGTGGGTAAGGGGAGAACAGCTGAGGCTGCCTACCTTTGACTTCAGGCAAGCCTCTTATTTTGCCTTCTATAGTATCCTCACAGAGAGATTGGTGAAATCCGAGCTGGATTAGTGGATTAAAAAGTGGATGGGAAATCGCTGAGAGGGCTCAGGGGACATCTCATTGCTGTCTATATCTACTTGATGGGAAGGTGTAGAACAGACAGGTAGACTTTTCTCAGAGGTATATGGTAAAAGGAAGAGAGGCGATGAACATGGGCAGCAATGGAGGAGGTTCACAATAGGCGTAAGGAAGATGCTTTTCACTTTTAGGATGGCCAAACAGTGGAGCAGGGGCCCAGAGCGGTTATGGAATCCCCTTCCTTGGGCCTGAGCAACCTGCTGTAGTTGATGCTGCTTTGAACAAGCTATTGAACAGATGAACAACCTGAATCGCTGTCATTCTTAGTAATTTCAGGGAACATTGAGCCTTTGCTTCCCTTTCATTTTCGTACCATTTCTGCAAATTCACAGTGGTATAAAATTAACGTAACAGACTGGAGTATCATTTTAAGAATCAGTCCTAAAGAACTGGTGAAAATGCTATCTGTGCTTTAAGGCACCAGACCAACCCTGATTCCTAGAAGGAGCCATGTGGCTAGGTATTACTTGACCTGCATATAAATCTGCCTGAGACAACAGTGTCATCCCCCCCTGTGTAAACACATGCAGTTTCGCACTAGATAATTAGGATTTGTGAAGGTGAAGGGAAAGCTGAGAAGGGGAGGATGAAGGCTGCAGCAGCGGTATCACCACCTTTCCTTCCAGTGGCATTCACAGCAGAGGTAGAGAAATTCAGAACAAAGGCAGTTTACTGAGTCTTCTTCTGGGTATTTTGTGAGATTGAAACTTCAGATTTTATTTGTATGAAATCTGAGCTAATTTAGTGTGCTTTGAATAAATATCTGATAAGACTGTTGGTACCATATTACAGGAATTGCAAAGAAAGAAGACTTGTAAATCCAGTAAAAATTCTTCAAAATATGTGCAACTAATTTTCTTATTCCTGGAATACTGCCTCAAGCCTTCCTGGAATACAGCAACCATTATTTCTGAGATTATTGCTAAATTGAAGGAATATTTTATCAAGAGACTATTTTGAAAATTCAGTTCATCCAAATGAAAAAAAAAACAAACTACTAAACAGCAGTTTTTGTAAAGTATCTAAAATTGGTTTTCAGACGTGTATCTAGGGGATAACTAGGAATTTGGGTGTCTGAAACAACTAGTGTATCTCAAAAGTGCAACAGAGGGTTGTTTACTTTTGCATAAATGTGAAAAATTTACTGAGTGATAAAGGACTTGTAACCTGGTTTTGCTGCGTTTTGTGAGTAAGCTTCTCCAAGTTGTTGGAACTGAGACGAGTCTTTAAAAGTGAAAGGAAAAATGTAGAAGCTTTTGACTCTTTTGCTCTGTTAGGGTTTCTTCCAGCCTTCAATCAAGTGCTTTATAAATGTTTTGAGAAAGATGTTATACTGTCTAGGAAGCAAGCAATAAAAAAGCTAACTAAAAGCAAAATGTTTAAAATAAAAGTCGCTTTAGTGCAGATGCTTTAAAAGTGATATTTAAAATGAATGGGCTAACAATAAATATTTGAAAATTATAGCTTGCAACAAAAACCCATCAGTACCCATACTGAGCTCTCTAAGAAGAAATTTAATTACAGAGATTTATTTGTGCATGACTGAATGTTGGATATTCTTTTTATGGTATGTTAAGTTTATATGCTGTGGGTACTGTATTTGTTTTGCTGTAATTTCTGACTAATTCCTAAACATAGGAGAATTCATTTCAGTGGAACAGTAAGAATGAAGTATTAGTTGAAAGTTTAATTGAGTTATCATGGGAGACTTAATTTGGCTCATGTTCCTGTTTAAGGCCCTGGTCCTGGCTTTATTTATCCTTGTAGTTAGTTCCACTAGGAATGAGTAATATATTGCCTTTTCCTGTTACTGATCACTGTGGTGCTGATGTCCGGCACCCTGAGACCGGGTCTCAGGAACATCCCTTCTAGATTGAGTGGAATTTTTCATATATGTAGTTATTTATGTGGGGAAGGATTCAAACTTGAAGCCCAAGTGTCTTCCAGGGAAATAATTTTCTCTATCATCGCTTGTAACTATTTAAGGTCTTCTAATTATACTGAGACAAATTGAGTGAAAAAAAGTAATTTGCTTTCAATCATAAAATCTGGCTGGTCTAGTAAGCGTTAAGTTAGTGAGTTTATTAGGTTGAAGACATAGGTTTTTACTTGTATTTATGGTCCTAAAATGTTCAGATTATGAAGAAGTGCCCTCAGTCTGTCATTCAGTAATTCTGTACTGTCTCTGGCAGAATTCCAGGCAAATTTATAGAGTGCTTTTAGGCAAATAATGAGAGTAAACTGAAGCTGTCATAGTAGTTCATGTTAGTGCTGAGCAAACTAGTTCAGACTCGATAAGGATCTGTATTACATCCATTCTGAATTTGGGCCAATTCCTTATTTTTAGAACTAAAATCGAGTTCAGATCTTGAGGTCTTGAAACATTTTTTGCTTCTGGCAGACGTGGAATTCCAAATGGCCAAGTACCTCATGAGACTACACACATAGTATTTTTAACCATGGAAGTACTAAGGATTTATAAAGGAAAGGTCTTGGTGGTGTGGGGGTTTTTTTGTTTGTTTGTTTGTTTTTTTTTTTTTTTTGAAGGGAGGGGGAGGGGTTCTGTGTGTTTGGGGGTTTTGGGTGGTTTGGGGGGTTTTGCATTTGTTTGCCTTTTTTTTTTTTTTTTTTTTAAAGACTTTTTCATCTTTGTATTGAAAGCTAAAACATTAGGTAGAACTCAGCCAGTGTTCTGGGTAACTGCACACATGGTACTGCCTCTGTGGTTTGTCTGAGATCAGATCATTTTGTATCTGTAAGATTATCTTGTGCAAATGTAAAAAGTTATTATCTTTTCTATTTGGAGTACACAAATGGGTCATTTAAAACTATTTCTGTGCAGAATAGATTCTACAAACCAAGGTAGTTATAGGTCATTGAGACAAATAGTTGTAGCATATGTTTTCCTCTACAAGTTGTACCTGAGATCTTCTCATAAACTTTCAAAACACAGGCTTTGAGGGACTGTTAAAATTGCCTATGACAAGCACACTTAAAATAGCAGATAATTCCATACATTTCAGCTGAAATAGGATTTGAGAGATTAATATATGAGTTTGTGAGTGATTTTTTGGTAGTTCTGTATAGCATGCCTGCCGTATGTGTTTCAGCATAGCAATACAAGGTCTTTTCAGACCTCAGGTGATGGATGTGGTTCTGTTTGCTTTGACATTTTAAATGTGCCTCTTGCTGGTTTGGGCCCCGCAGCCACCCCCTCCCTGGGCTGAGCAAGATGCACCTCCTTGTGGGGCCACTGCTCCTGCTCTGCCCAGCCTGGGGCTCCCTGGCACTTGTTCGTCCATGGCTCTCCTCTTCTGGAGGCCCCAAACACTGGTCTAATGAGTGCTGAGTAAAGGGAGAAGACTGGGGGTGGGGGGGTGTCAGTAGGATGTTTCTTACCATAAAAGTATAGCTCCGGCCACCTTTCTTGAAAGTCACTATGCAATGCCAAAATAGAAACAGAGTTTTACAGCCTCTTCTCATAATAAAATAATTCACTATGTAAAAACACAGGAAGGGGACAAGGCATTTGGTCTCTGTAAACTGAGCCAGCCAGAAGGCATAATGAGGGGATCGACACGCTGCCCTCCTTTGTTGCTTTGCCCTCTGGCCAGGGGGTAGATCAGTGCTGGGCTCTTATACTTGCTGTCCTGGTACAGGTGAGCAAAAGGACAGGATTTTACAGGTAGAGCAGGGCAGTGCAGGGGGAAGGACTTTCCAGGTGTCCCGTGCATCGGGGCTGTCCCATGCGGTACGATATTTTGCAAAAGGAAAAATGTCGTGAGCAGCCTTGTTGTTTTCAGCGGTCATTTTGTGCAATTTCCAAATTTCAGGCAAAGGCAGACTTGTTTTTTATTCCTTCTCGCCTTTTAGAGGGTCAGGATGCACTTTTAAACTGAATCATCAACAACCACTCTGCAGAACATGGTGCAGAGCTGAATGAAGACTTATAGTCTCTAATGTCCGATACAGCTTTGCCTTAACAGAGCCGCTGCTGTCTGGTTTTCCAATTAGAGTGGCCCTGTCTGTTCTGACATCTCGGCAGGGGAAAACAGATTGATTCATCAGTAGTAGTTGATTTCTGAGCCTGTAAATCTAGCAAGTCTGAGGAAACTGCTTTATTAAAAACTAATGGCATATCATACCCGGCCTTCAGAGTGCACAGTTATTTTATGTTCGAGCTTCTCAACAGTTAAAGGAACTTGGTTTCTTTCCGTTTTCATTGGGTAATGAGCGAGAGAGAACCACTTTTGTTGGATTGAAATAATAACTTCATTTACCATTTTCTATTCAGTAATAAATTGATTTGAGGAGGAGAGGCTTCAACATGCAGATTATTCCAATGCAAGTATATGGGTTTGGAAGTCCTATACTTCAGTGATCGGATGATGAAGAAAAAGTGCTCTGGCAGCTCTTGATTTTTAAGGTTCTGTTTCTATTTATAAATGCTGTTAGGATGGCACGGCCTAAGCAGAAAGACAAATTCAAATCACACTTTTTATGTAATAGTGCTCATTTCTCTAAGGATCTGAAATATCCCATTCATCAGTTCTGTTATCTCTTGGCTTGATGAGCACTTAAAGCTGAAACATGTAGCTATCTTAATCTACTCTGAGATATAGAGCGTTTGGATACGTAAATTAGAACCTGCACTAAGACAACCACAAAATTTCTTACTCTGGCACAAGGCATCCCTGACGAGGCTAGACTTTTTTCTGTGTCTTGTTAAGCTAATTAATTTTTGAAAGCACACGTGTTACTGGGTTTTATTGTTTTTTTCCCTCCCTACGAAGTCTGAAGAGAAAAAAACCCACAAACTATCCCAGAAGATTTTTACCTGCTGAATTGGACATTATAATCAATTTTGTGTGCTTAGCAGGTGTTGCAAATGGATGAGAGAGGGCTGTTAATGGTAAGATAGTTGTGGAAATGAACAAATCACAAGTGCAATCAATCCCACTTGTGTCTTCAGGGAGGAGTGTACCGCAGGGTTTAGCATGAACGTGACAGCTTGACAACTCAAGGTTGCTTCACTTTGAGAAGTAAAGCCATGGGCAGCGTGTGGTGGCAAGATCGTAGCACGGAGGGGTAATGGGGGTGGGCTGGGGACCTGAGGGGGGGTCGGTGGCTGTGCAAGGCTGGGTGCCATGGGGGCTCGCAGACGGGGAGCCCGCAGCCTCGCAGGGCAGCCCCCCAGGGGTGCTTCTCCCCAGAACCAGCCTGAGCCTCCCCTGTGTCTGTTTATGCCCCCCTGTCCCTCGCCCTCCCGCCAGGCACCACCAGTTCAAAATACCCCGCTTTCATCTTAAGGATAGGAAGAGTAACATATGGAAATACTTGGGAAGAAAGGTGCAAACACGCTTCTTGCTAATCAGAAGTAAAAAAAACCCCTCAGTTAACATGTCTTTGATAAAAGCTTGCGCTACAGTTGTCTTTGTGGTGGTGGTGGTCGTGCCTATGTTAAGATGTATTTGTTTTCATCAAAGACAGTGAGACCCAACAGATGGAGCAGGAAGATTAAATAACAGCAAAAACCAAGCAAAAGCCTTGTCTTAAAGTATATTTTTACATATGAAACAATAATTTTGTTGGGAGAAAAAAAACTTCAATTCTCTACTGCTACCTGAAAGCATTTATCAGTGCTTTTTGTTTATAAGTGTCATGGGGTTTAAGCATCTGTTAAAGATGATGTAAATAAGATTTTCTGTCAAAGTGAAGCCGGGAGAAAGCTGACACCTCTCCCGGGGTCTCCAGGAGATGTGGCTTGGGGACAGGAGGTCCTGCTCCCCATCCCAGCTGGGAGGACCCAGCTGACCTGCAGCTGTCCCTGGCAGCCAGGGCAAACGTGGTCGGTGGCAGTCAGGGGTGAAGGCAATGTGTCACCGAATGTGATGATTTTTGAGAGGATTGAGGTGTCGGCTTAAAAATGCCGGGCCGTGCAGATGTACGGAATGGCAGCCTGTTGTGAAACCAAATGACTTTGGATGGCCAAGGAGGTCACTGCTGGAAGGGTTTTGCATCTGACAGGTCTGGCGGAAGTTGTTTGGGTCCTGGTTTTGGCTGGGTTTTTTGACCTGGATTAAAGTTTCCTGAAGTTCAGGCCCTGCATAAACCAGAAGGAGAGTTTAGTCTGCTGCTTTTTGTTACTGTTTTACAGATGATAACCTGTAGGTCTAAGCATGACATTCCTACTTGCATGGCTGCACCTTTCTTCTTTTTAAATTCATCTCGGTGGTTTATAAATTTACGTCAAGAAACAATAGCAGCTTCCACTTGCCTTTTATAGGAAAATATGATGAAACCCCGTTTCTTGTCTTTAAACCGACAAAAATTTAAGTCCAGCATGAACATGAGCATAAGTTGAACTCTAAAATTTTAAGAGCACCAGGACAATCGTTTGCAAAGCGTTAGCTGCATCTGCAAGCAATTAATTAATTTAAATTGAACAACGAACCACTTCTTGTAGCTGCACTCCCTGGTTTGTGACAAATTGACTAAGTCAGTCGTATTAATGAGGTGAGCCTGTTGCGGGATATTTCTAATTCTGGAACTAGTGAGGTCTGAAGCTGTTGAATTAGGAGCTGCCATCTTCTGCTCAGAGGCTCAGAAATTGTAAAAGCCTCATGGAGGCACCTGTAATTTGAAGGGCTGTAAGATTTTTAGCACAACACTTTAGCCCTTGACAGCATGGCACAATGGACACCTGTGAAGTGAGTGAAATGCAGTAATAAGAGGACTTCGGTTTCTGGCAACAGTCAGAGGACTGAACTGGTTGCTGTTGTAGAAAGCTGTGGCATTTTGAAGAAATTTTTGTTTTATGAACCTGTTCTTTTCTGGAGCTCCTGGTACTGTAAGCATGTGACCAGCCCACCTGCAAAAGGGAAGGGAGGGGAAAAAAGCTCCATATGTAAGAGGCTGTAAAATAGCACAGACTGATAATACATTGTTTTGTTTACCTTAACATTTAAAGATCTTATTTCCAATGAAGACCGAATCTAAAGGAACTTGGTCATATTATAGAACTATTACTTTTTTCTCCTCCAGAGAGGAAACAAAGCAAGAAACTGTGTTTGCCACTAGTTTGCTCGTGGCTAAGAAGGAAGAGCTATGTTCCTGTATAACCTTCCGAATTTCCTTTTGCTCCTTTCACATGACCCAAGTGAAATTTGAGGCTTACATGTCCCTGAGTTTTAGGACAAGGAATTACTAATTTTAGTAGTCATAAAACCTTTTTGAACTGTGCGTTACATACTCTCTGAGAAGAGGCAAACTATATGGATAGGTCTCCTATGCCTATCTGCCTATTTTAATAAATAACCTATGGATCTATCTACAGCCTCTTCCTAAAAGTTAAGCCTTGAATGGTTAAATTAGTCTGTTGCAAACCTCTGGTACACTTGGGGGCTGTTTATTTTATGGCCAAAAAAAGCCCAATAACAAACACACCACACCCCAAACTTCTGTGTTCATGGTTTTACCTGAAACTCATGTTGAGATAGGCATCTGCCATCCTCTGATTGAAGGGATGCGTACATTCTTGTAATAGGCGTTACAGTTTACATACAGCAATTTTGTGTGGGGAAAAAGGGAAGAAAAGGTTCTTGAATAAAGATGTAGAACTGTATTCTGTGTACGTGGATGTAATTTGTACACATGTAAACACAGGACAATTTCGTTTCACTTTTATTAAAAAATATGTTCTAAGTAACTGGACTGTAAATAAATGCATCTTTAATGCCCGTGCCAGTACTCCTTTGGCTTGAATCAGTTGTCTAACACAGCATCAACCCCCTGATACATATTTAGAGCTCAGGGTTTTTTTAAAAAGACTGAAGTCCTGATCCTTGGCTTTGATCTTTTTTGCGTTATGAATAAAAAGTTGGAAATAATGTGAACATTGCTCTCACATACATAGTCTTCGCCTTAGTGGCTGAACTGAACCATTGTGCTTTAAAACACTGACTCGGAAGCTGCTGTACCAGGGGAAACTTTACAAAGCAGGGACGATGGAGCTGACATTTGAAGAACCGCACCGTTGTGTCATAAGTTAGGCCAATAGATGTCAATCTAAATCCTACGGAGAAAGGCAAACTAATGAGTCAGAGAAACGTACTGCTGCTGTGTGTTTGCCCTCCAGACCCGAACCATTTTTTGGTTTCAGGGAAAGAATAACTTCAAGGAACTCGACTTGGAATTTAATTTTAGCTGTTCTCAAAGATTGTGATGTTTTAAGAGAAGATACTGCTTTTCAGTCATAAAAAAATGTGTTGCAAGTATTGTCGTGCCTGTAAGCAGCTCACTTACTTCTTCCCACCCTCAGAAAAGCCCAAAGAGTGCACAAAAAGAGCTAAATTACAGGGAACTGTTTTGTCCATTCTGGACTAATAAATGACTCCTGTCACATTAGCTGGAGATACCTTTTGAGAGGGCACATTCATACAGTTTCTCTAATGATGCTTTCTGTCTCTTATAGAGAAGAGTGATAAATAAGGGGAAGGATAGGGGACAGATGCACGAGGCAGACAGTCCCCCCCGCCTGTCTGCCTCCGGAGCAGGGAGGTGGCAGTGAGGGAAGGGGCCAGCATTGGCAGCCTGGGAGCCCAAATGTGCACACTGGCTCCTTAGTCGTTGCCTTTCCCTGGCCATTACAGCCCCCAGTTGTCCACGGCCTCAGATTGTCCGCTGGGAGCCCTGGCCACATGTCCTCATCAAATGCATATGGGCTTGCCTGGAAATTGGCCACCCTCCACAGGCAAGATGAAACATACAGGAAAAAATACTGCAAAACCAAAATGAGAGTAGTACTGCTGATGTTCGTCGTTGTATCCGCTGTATGAGCTAGAAAAAGGGTTACATTCAAAATTTACTATTTTAGGTAAAGGTGTGGGTTTTGTTTATTTTATATTCTTTTGTGGTATCCTAGAAGCAATTACCTGCTGAATCACCTGTGACTTTTTCCTTATGGGATGGAATAAATATATTATGATTCTGGAGGCTTTTTTGTTTTCTTTTATAAAGAAAACACTAACTGTAGATACAGTATTTGACCCGTCAGCCTTCTGTCTTGCTACATCTCAGGGTGCCACAAAGCTGGGAATGTATACTTGAGTATTATCACTATGATTTTATTCCATTTCTAAGGCATTCCCCTCTGAGGTGCCCAGAGAAGGGAAGGATGTTGGCAAGACAGACACACAGTTCACTCCAACTTTGTCTGCCCTATGTTCCAAGTTGGTTGCATTGATTTAGGTTGGTGACGAGTGTTTTTTACCAGTATCGAAGAAGACAGCAGACTTCAAGCAATCCCAGTGGGATTCTCGGTTCACTTTGCTTCCATAGCACTAAACAACGATGCAAAATAAATGCCAGCAATTGTGCAGATACCAAAGCGCCAACTTGTTTTCTGACAGTCATCATGGCAAGCCTGGGAATTTTATTATAGTACACCACCAGCATGGCTAAAATGCCATTTTACTTCCTTTCTAGGAGTGGTCAGAAGCAATCAATGGTTTTCAAATCAGAAAATGTTTACTGAGCAGGAGATGTAAATTTATATGATTTACAGAGGTATTGAAAGCCCATGGCGTTTCCAGGTGTTTTTGAATGTGCTTTGAATGTGGACTTGTGCTTTTCTGACGGATTATACTGGATCATTGTAATACATAACAGGTGTTTTCAAAGACCATTTTTAAGAATGGGCTATTTTTTTGGTAAAACCCTAGCAATATGTGAACTTTTCTTAATCAAAGGGTAAGCATAGGTGGCGGCAGGGAAAAAGTAAAGCCGAAAGAGAAATTCCAAGGTGCTCTGGTGAGGTTGTTAGTAGGGCTTTGATGGTACCAGCATTTTCAGAGTGATGTTAGAAATGCTAGCAACCAGAACTGTCTGGAGTCAAGAAAAAAACCCTTATTTTTTTAAAGACAGTGTGAAAATATAAGTACTTTTGAGTAAATGTGTAAGATCTGCTACTGTTGTTGAAAATAGAAATCAGTGTCTACATATGGCTTTGGCTCTGGTGTTCTCAACTTCTGACTTGATTTTCTTTGATGTCTTTTGATCCTGCAGATCTAGTTTTGAGTGCGCCTTGTTCTCAGGTGACTGGTAGAAAACACATGATCTACTTCAGAACTTGAAGACTTTAGTCTGCTTATATCTGTGTAATAAATGACATTGTGTAAAACCTGCTCACAGAACATATAGAATTAGATGACAAGATGACAGTATGTTACTCACAGTTCAGATGACTGCAATAGAAGAATGTAATGAGCCATAATGCTATTAGTTTTCACGTTAGAATTTTAATATTGTGTTTTCTACAGCTCTTAAAATATCATGCATTAAACATGTTTCTGAAACCACAGTGAGTTATGTATTCATAGTGTCATTAGAGGAAAACAGTCTGACAACCGCATGGAATGATGAAAATCCGTCCTACGGCCCCTCTCTGTTCTCTTTCATTGAAGTTGTTAAAAGGAAACATAGCAGCCTGGAAGGACCTCACATTTAAAAGGTATTGTGGTCATACCTCAGAGGTAATAGCTTGATGCCTTGTGCTGCCGGCTGGGTGACAGACATAGCCCATAGTGTCTGGACTTTGGTGTACAAGAAGATAGGTGGCTCTATTCATCCACTGCCCCTGCCTTCGGGCGAAATGATAGCCGGGAGATGCTTTTTTGTGTGTGACTTTGAGTACTTTGTGGAACCACGGGTAGAAAAGGGCAATTATGTTTGCCTTCTGGGAGAAGATTAAAAATAGGATTTTTGGAATCCTGGAACCAATTTTTCTGGGGAAAGGGAGGGTATTTTTGAGACGGTAATGCTCTTGACTGTGTATCTTTATCACAGATACCTCAAAACTGTCATGCTAGAGAGCAGAGTGGGAACAGTGTCAACAAAAAAATAAAATGAGAAATTACTCTTCCATCAACCCATCCCCTGAAGTCATAGATGGTGTTGATTGTGTCTTATCTTAGCAGCATATACTAGGGAGGTAAATTGCAGTAACAATAGGAAACAGCATATCTGATTCAACTGAGAAACACAGTTTAAAAAACTACTGTATCGCATTTATTTGGATTAAATTTTTTTAAAACTCTGAGCAGCGAGGTGACCTTTTAGTTGATTAATCCCAAACTGGAGATTATTTTTTTGTGAAAGAGAAGCATCAGACTCAAAAAAAAAAATTAAAAAAACCCGCCAGTCAGTCAGAACGCAGTGGTTTTCTAGGAGCTGGTCTTATTGGCAGCAGCAGAAGGAAAAATAAACCAAAAGAAATTGCTGAGAGACCCCACTTTATTGCTCTTCACAGAGCCAGGTGCAGCCTTGATGGCCAAAGAAGATGGCTGGGCTGCGTGGTGGGGCTTCACCCACTGTGGTACCCAGCTGCAGCAAGGGAGAAGCTCCCGCTTCCCAGCCATTGCACCTCAGCACAGCATCTCCTCGGGGTCCCCCCTCTGGCGCCGGGGGCTGCTGGGGCCGGGGCACTGCCTGCCCCGGGGATGGAGGGGGAGAACACCTCTAACAGAGGCCAAACGCGTCACTTTGCAGCGACGTGACAGGGCTGCACCTGCTTATTAACGTGGTGCCACGGTAGAACAGTTTGTTCCCTGTGTCTGTTAAGAGGATTTTCCTAGTTTACAGTGTCAAAATCCTGCATAATTTCTGCCTTATTTTCATGGAGGCATAATCAGACTTTTTTACGTGGCTATATCCCCAAAGACAGTTCTCTGCTGGTGTTCTCTTAAAATAAACCAGTTCTTTAATGAAACCTCCTGTAATGAACTGCACTGTCACTGTAATTTTGTTTATGAAAAAATATGAAAGACATCAAGGGAACTACAGTATACGTGTAATGTTATTATAAGAGGGCCTTCTGCCAGCACTGGAAACCACAGTTCAGCTCTTTGAGAAGATGGAATATATTCACATGCAATGGAATTACAGTTCAGTTTACGTTTCTTGGAAACTTAGTACTTACATTTATTTTATGACATCTCAGATCTCCTTAAATGTAAATTGAAATAGATCTGCGAGGCTGAGATAATGAAAGATGCTTTCACTACGGCATGTTATTTTGCTTTGGGTTTCTTTATTGTCTTTTGGCTATTACAATTGTATTAACCATTAGTGCTTGTCTTATTTTACAGGCTGAGCATTAACTTGAATCTAAGTAAGAGGATCTAAATAAGAAATGTTTAGATTAGCAGAATTATATTGTGATCTTACATAGCTCATAAGAGCATCCTGGTGTATATTGATGAAAATAAAGCTGAGCAGTGCTTACACCGTGGAACTAAGAATAACAAAAAATGAGGGATAAAAATTATAAGAATGGCTTGACTGAGGAAAAGCCATGTATAGTTTATAGCCTCACTCTCCTATCTTCTCCAGGGTAAAACTCGTGTTTGATTTCTATAAACTTTTTCCTGAGTAACCATTAGGGGATTAGGCTCTGATTTTAGTGGTCTCTAAAAAGTTTCAGTGGGTTGTAGATGAAAAGATGTCTTGCTGTGATTTTAGCCAAATGTCTGGAATTAGATCTGTATAAATAATTAATTCAAATTTATTTACTGACTGTACCATGCAAGGAAAAAAAAAATGTAAGAAAGGTCATTTTTTTTAGATCTGAGTTTTTTTCTTTTCCTGCAAAAATCAGGAATTGGCATCCTTTGAAAAGCTCCTTATGGAAAATCTTTCCAATAATATAATTCATCTAGCTTTGAACTGTCATTTGGAAATTAGACATGAAGATGCTTTATTTAGAAAACATCAAAACAATCTCTTTTGGGGGAAAAAAAAAAAAAAAAGGCAGCTCCTGTGTTTGGGGGCATGAATCACAAAATTCAATGAAGTCCATGCATATTGACAAACTAGATTAGTATGTGGGCTTTTTTGCTTTGGTTTTTTTTTGTTGTGTCTTTGAAGTTGCCAGCGTGTCCCAGGGTCCCCGTGACTGAGCAGTTTTGATTCAGCTGCCGCTAATGGTACCTAAGCGGGAAGCAGAAGGCACTTTTGTCTGTCTGCCTTTTTTCTCCAGGATGGTGTATGCTGGAGACAGGCCATGTCTGCTGAGGGCTGTGATCAGAGCCTATTAAAATCACTGGAAGTCTTTCCAGCGATTCCGGTGGGTTTTAGCTAGTACGTTAAGGAGGGATTAATATCGCTGCCTCTGCTCCTCCTCTCCTAGCCTTTGAGAACAGGGAGAAAAACAGATAGGCTTTGGGGAAGGAGCTGGGTGAAAAGGCTCTTTGTTTTTCTCAGTGGTTGGGAGGTTGTAGGAAGAAGGGAGAAAAAAAAAAATCAGTGAATTCTGCTGTTTTCTTCCATTTTAGTGCCATACACTTGATGGAATGGCCTTGGACCCAGATGATAACCTTAGCTCTCCCTGCCACTGCTGGGCAGTCATGTGTAACCTGCCTGTAACCCGGAACGGACCGCTCTTCCCAGCATCAAGGTGCACCAGCCCTGAGGGCGAGGCAGTAAAATTGCAAGATGAAGGGCAAAAGGATGTATACAGTGTTTTCAGAACTTCTTGCTAGAAGCAGCATAGCCTGCAAGCAGCTGAAGGGAAGGAAGACTACAAGGCACAGGTCCTCCCAAAAATGTCTAGGGTGAGGACAGGTGGGTCTGCTGTCGGGAAATGCTCTAAATAGGGGGGATGAGACCCTAATTTGGCACAGGGTCAGAGCTGGTGTAACCTCAATGTAAAGCTTGTGCTGGACCCCGTAAGCCCTGGCAGTCACCCTGCTAACACCTCTAAAGTGCGATAGGATGAAACCCTTCCACAATGCATCTTTATACAAGCGGTAGCTGAGAAGTGAGTGAAATTTCTCACTGGAGTACTGATTACTCAGATGAATAAAAGGTTGCTAAATCAAGGCCGTAATTGTCATTCAAGTGGCTTACAATATGCACAATGTTTTCCTCCTGTTTTTGGAGACGTTATTTTTAGTAGTTTTTGGCAGAAACTTCAGTTTAGGATCCAACATGGAGGCTCGCTAAAGAGTTGGATAAGCATTGCCTGTTTATATCTGAAGGCACCTCTACTCATTTCCTCTGTGTGCAGACATGCTTCGTGGTTTCCATATGCATCTCGTATTCGCATCAGTGGGTTTATTTTTCATTGTCAACTATTTACACTTTTTATGGAGGAAAACAAACAGAATTTTTTCAAAGAACCATTAAAAGTGCCAAGTAGAGAAGCGTCCAGAAGGTTGTATGGGATGCTTTGTTCTGGCTGATTAGTATTTAACTGAACTTGTACAGAACTGAATTTGCACAGTTAAATGAGATCCAAAACATGTTTTATTGTGCACATAATCATATGTCAGAGGAAATTTGTTAACTTTTCCTCTGTTAAAACATTTAAAGTGTTTGGAACTGCTAACTTTTTAGCATAGAGAAGTCATAGAGGAGTATGAATGAAGTGATGTATTTTGAGATGTAGAGTCAGATATATATTTGTGTAGATGTATTTACCTGGTATGATACTAAAACAAACAATTTGAAATTGTTAATAAGGAAACTACTGATATTAAAGCTAAAAATCACCAAACATGGCTTTTTAGTAATAAAAACACCAAGGAGAAAATTAAAATAAAATATAAGCACAATAAAGTGGCACATTGTACTGTTAGTTTATTAATTTTGTTCTCTGTAGCATATGGTGGTTTCATGCAGCTAGGGGCTATGGCCACCTGTTAATACCCGTGAGTACAAAAGAAGAAAGGATTTGGTTGTTCACTGATGAAAAACACGGTGACTTCTATATTCTGATGAAAAGCAATTTTCTGTTTTTAATACCTAGTGTGTATTTTTTTCAAGTATAAGTAACTTTCTAAAATGAAAGCAATGCTGCAGATTTTATGGTGGTTTATTTAGAGGAAATCTGAGTTGTTTTTCCCAAAAGCCCCATCAAGGCTTTGGAGAATTTACATTGAAAAACTAGCTAGCAGAAACACTTTCCTATCGAAGGAAAATGTACCAGGATTTTTTTTGCTGTGTTTTAATAAAAAATAATTTAATTAAAAGAAAAATTATTGTTTGCAATAGGTCTCCTAAGATAAAATACCAAGATGTAGCCGTGTGTATAACTATACTGTTACTTTATGAGAAATGGTTCAGAGGTTCCAGGAAACGCTTCTGGTGCTCGTCCAGAGAAGGGCGCCGAGCCATTTCTCCCCAGATGGCTTGTGGGTGGCTGGCGGGGAGGCAGTGCCTGGCCCACAGCAGGTGGGTCCCCGCCAGTGGCACGGGCTGTCTGGCACCACTCAGCAATGGAAACGAAGGGTGGCTTCTCTGTGGCAAGGAGCAAAGCGCTGACTTGCAGCAGCAGCTGCGCCTCCCCACACGCGCACCTTGGCTTCCCTGAAGGAGACAGGCCCGGTGTACATCAGGTGGAGTACGTAGGGTGTGATGGTATAGCAAAGCTGTGGCTGTCACGTATCATCCACAGGATAGGAAGGAACTTCCCACTTACTGTATTTCCTCTCGTTGCGTCTTGGTGAAAATTTGAAAGACAGATAGACCCACCGGAGCCAGTTAGTGTTTATCTGCCAGACATTCACCACTTTGGAAAGAAGCATTTGTTGGAAAATCCATGCATTTGGAACCAGTTGTAGCCTCAGATATGATGTGTTGTTGCAACTTTCATAGAATCATGAAATCACAGAATGGTTAGAGTTGGAAGGGACCTTAAAGATCATCTAGTTCCAACCCCCCTGCCATGGGCAGGGACACCTCCCACTAGACCAGGCTGCTCAAAGCCTCATCCAGCCTGGCCTTGAACACCTCCAGGGAGGGGCATCCACAACTTCCCTGGGCAACCTGTAACTTTGCCCGTAGAAGGCTTAGGAGCTTGGAAGGGTTGATTTTTAGTCTGGTATCCCTAGCTCAGGTGCAGAAGGAGACACAGGAGTGCTGTAGGATGAGGTGCAGGGAGGGTGGGTGAGAGCGGGGCTGCTCTCACTGGCAAGCAGCCGGAGAGGCAACCGAAGTGGGCAGCTTTGCGCACCTCACTTGGTGGAGGTGGCCCAGGGGTGCAGGGGCCTTGGCCGATAGCTCAGCACAGCTGGGTTTATTGGTAACAGGTGGCACTTTAAAGTTTGCTGCCTGTTTTAAGTTAAAACTTTGCCCCCGGAGCTCTTTCAGCCCAGAGCTTTGAGATGTTTATTTGTGGGGACCACAGGGCTGGTACTCAAACTAGACCAAAGTGTGAATCAGAAGTCATCTCCTATCATCATTATACTTCTAACACAGACTAGATAGCTTTATCTTTTATGGTGGCAGATGTGAAACATACTTTAATTTTGCGTGCTGAATTATTCAGATCAGTGTGGACACGTTTGTGTATTATTCATCAACAGCTGACACCCTCCTTTCTCTTCCCAATCCCTCTGTTGTTTTTTTTTTGGGGGGGGGGTTTTTTTGGGTTTGGTGTTTTTTTGTTTTTTTTTTTTTTTTTTTTTAAGTAGGCTTTCCTGTGGGTTATTTCCTGAACCAGGGAGGTTTAGGGCACATTACTTCTCATTCCTGTTCAGCTTCCACTAATAAAAGCAAACAATTAGTATTCCTTACAGTGCGGTCTCTTGTCCACTGTAAATTACATGACATCAGCTCACTTTGCACAGGCAACTGAACATCCGTCCTGCATTATTATTTTAGCGGAAACAGTATTTTTATGATACATTTGAGGATAAATAGTTAGGTATTGCTCAATATGTGCAGCTGGTTGAAAGGAAAAGAGTTTGACTTGTGCTTACAGAAATCTGAACTTTGACCAGTGCTAACTGTGATAACTGAAATCTTACCGAAAATATGCTAAAGCTTCAACCGAGTGTTGAATTTTGGGGTGGACTGATGATAACAGATAACTAAAGCGATGGTAACGTATTGACGGCAAGAGATGCTGCAGAGGTTTTAGAGGCAGATGCCCCCAAGCCCACGGTAGCAGAGCGAGGATGGGCTACCTGTCCGTGTGCCTGTCCCCTCAAACGAAATGGCTTGACCCCTAGACTGAGCCCAGCAGAACTTTTCTTTCTTCTGACTTGCTCTATACTTGATGGGGGAAAAAGGGTGGTTTTCATTTAAAAACAGAAAGGCATTTATGCCTCTCAGTTCTCGTTATATAATCTCATACGTGCTCTGCCTACAGCCTTGATTTTTAAAAGAGAATATGCCCAAGTGTGTTCATGCTTTTGCAAAAAATGTTTCAATTTCCAGCTAGGGGAAATCTTTTCTAAGACATCTTACGCCGTTTCCATTAGTTAGTTCAGAGCTAGAAAAATGCTGCAAATGTCGTATACAATGTGTAAATAGATAGCATAAAACCTGAAATTACCAAAGACTGCAGACACCACTTTCCAAGCCAGACCAGAATTTTTTCGTAGCACAGTGCTGCCTGTTTGACAGTTAGCAGTGGAAAATCTTTCACAAAAGCAAGCCGGGCGCGATGGGCAGTAGGCACCATCATGACATGGGGAGGTCCTTGACATGTGCCCTACCTGCGCCCAAAGGGGGATGTCCTAGAATGTGCTGGTCTTGGGGCTGGGGAGGACTCTCCAGGCTCCTGATTATCAAGGACCCTCTAAGCTAGAGGTACTGTCTTGTGCCTTAAATGACATCTTTGCTTTGCTTTCTCAGGTAAAAGAACCACAAAAAAAACCAAGCAAAAAATTCCTTTTGTTATAGATCTGCTGGTCAGTAATTCCCTATTTCCACAGTTTCAGCTGATAAACCCTGTTCACTTCTCTGTGCTCTTCATTGATTTTTTTCGACATCTATGGCTGAGCTTAAAGCACTTTTGCTATGTAGTGGGTGTTTGTCAGGCCCCACAGTCCTGGTGGCCAAGTGCAGGCTGTGTCAGCACCCTGTGCGTGCAGGTTTTTCCGAGGACGGCTGCTGCAGAAGAGCAGCACAAGCCACCAGCTTCCCCTGGGGCTGGGGGCCAGGGCTGCGGTGTGGCGGGCAGGACATGCCTCCTTCCCCTCTGCTGAGAGAGCTATGCTTAGCGGTTTTCAAACATCTTTTCTTTTTTTCCTCCCAACATAAAGATTCCCAGTCTACTCCCCCCCGCCCCCATTATGCAAATATTTTCATACCTCTGCTCATCATTTCCTCTCATCTCCGTGCTTTTATTACAGGCAGTCACGGAAGCACAGAACGGTTTGTGTTGGAAGGGATCTTTAAAGACCATGGGCAGGGACATCTTCCACTAGATGAGGTTGCTCAAAGCTCCATCCAGCCTGTCCTTGAACACTCGTGGGGCATCCACAAGTTCTCCACTGTTCCAGTGTCTCACCGTTCTCTGTAAAAAATGTCTTCCTCTTTTGCAATCTAAACCTACCCACTTTCAGTTTAAAACCACTGCCCCTTGTCCTGTCACTACAGGCCCTGGTAAAAAGTCTCTTTCTGTCTTTGAGCGAAGGGTTTATTCCATAATTCAAAATGTCCTTTTCATTATCACTCAGCTTTCTTCCCTCACTCGCTGCTGGCCTGAGGAGGGGCAGCAGGCATGGGGGAGAACCACAACTGCTGTTGGTCTTTTCCTGAAATAGATCCTTCAGAGAAAAGAGTTTTATTTATCTTTGTTGTCAGCCCCCAGGCGACTGGCAAGTTGCTGTGGGAAGAGACAAATCTGGCAGGAAAAGGAGACATTTTTTAAGAAGAGAGATCTTGTAAGTGTTTAAGAGCAGCATGAGAAGCAAGGCAGCAAGCTCTTGTTTTAGCTACTTCAGGTACTATGTGTGTGCACATGCAGGAGCTGCACTGAATGGGTTGTGTTTTTATAAGCTGACTCAGATTCATCAGCATCTTTACAAGTACGCTTTTGAGATGAAGCATCTCCTTGCGAGTTCTGTTCCTGTCGACAGGTACGCTACTAACTGGGAGCTTGCTAACCTTCCAAAGCACAGCTTAGACCAAAGCCTTGGTATTTGAACTTGTGAAAAATCCTAGTGTTTTCCACTGATAACTTTTTGCCTGTATTTCCCTTCCCCTTACAAACTCTTGTGTGTGTTACTTTTGCATTAGTTGTTTCTTTTCCAAGAATGCCTGGCAAATAAGTGGACCAATGGCGATCAATTTATCGAACGTTTATTCAGTGATCAGAGTGTAAAGCAGGGAAGCTAATGTAAAACTCAGTGCTGCAGATAATTGCCTGGACACTGAGGTCCCGAGACACCTTGAACCATGTGATCTACTCATATATTCAAAATTAATAAACCCATTTATAACACTTGTGCTCCTGGTGAATGAACTGTAGACTATTATTTTAATAATAGAGTGAATTAAATGTGAATAATTATAAGAATAATTTGTGCTAATCATAGAAGGTTCATGAATAGAAGGAAGCAAAGTTGTCAACTTATTCACTGCAAGTTAGTTGCCTCTCTCTGCTGCTAATTAAGTTCAGGGCTTTGAATAAGTAGTTCTAAGGTGCTTCATTACATGGCGAAGTGCAACTCTGACCCGACAGGGACGCCTGAGCCACAGCACGTGATGGAGGTTCATCATCTGATAGTGTGGGCTCCAGCGTGCTTCCTCTGCTCCAAATAAATCTCTGCCTGATTACTGTAATTCACAGCAGGTACTTTATAACAAACGCAAATAACCTTCCAATTATGTGATTGGAAGAAGACAGAGGACTTTCACAATGTATGGCTCTCAGTGGTTCAGAAAAAGACTCACTTTTTTTATGTCCTAGTTTACACTTGGTTAGGTAATGAAGATGAGATCTTTCTTCATTTTTGCATAATTAGGAGGGATCAGGTGAACATTATTTTTTCAGAGAGTCTTATTTCTTGTTTTCTTTACGATTGCTTTGCGTTTACTTGGTTTTGTTTTAAGGATGATCTTGCGTATTCTTGACCAGAAGTTACTGGTTGTGTATGCACTTGTGTCTCTGGTAAGTGTCTTCCATTCATGGGCAGGGAGCCTAGTAGGTATTAATGCCCTTTTGTCTTTGCCTCCATTTAAATCCCCAGTCCCTGCAGCTTGATCCCATTGTTTTCTAGAGGTAGCTTATTTTGCCCATCCACCATTTTTTCAGAATATCAGTAAAATTGTTGGAGCTCTTTTATAGACAATGAACAAGTCACTGTTTTTCTGTGACTCTGGTCCTGTCAGCATTACTTGTGATAATGCAGATTTATTTGCACAATGTCATCTGTGTGCCTAGGCACACAGTAAAATTCCAGTTCTCATTCCTAAAATGAGCCAGCCCAGTCTTTGTGACAAAATATTCCCTCAAATCAGTCTGACTTTTGGGGCCAGATTTATTTTTTTTTAATGATGCGTTATTCTTAAATAATCTCGTTTCATGTTCTGCAGAGCTTCTGACTGTTTTGGTCTGTTGTAAGTCCATTACAGCGTCATTGCATCCAAGCTGCGGATTGAATCCTTACCAGTTTGATATGCTCAGAATGTTGTTGGGGGTGGAAGCAGCAGAGCTGCTGGGCAAACCTAGGACGCTTTGTTAGTCTAAATAAAATCTTGTCAGTCTAGTCAAAGAATTATTCGTCCAGTTATAATGCCACTAACAGTGACCATATTATATACAGTTAATACGTATACACTGACTTCTTAGTGTCCACCCTTTTCTCTCCTGTTAGCTCACCTTTCTGTTACCCTTCTGCATCTCAAGGTGGAAGGTTTCAGCCCAGGGAGGGGACATTCACGGAATCATTGCGCTGCCCCCCCGCCTCACCCCCCCCAAATCCTTTGCTGCAAGGAGGGTGATGTTGCTGTTAATGTTTTTTTCTCCCTTTCTCCAGGGTGTGCGTGGGGTCAGTTTGGGATGTGTGCTACCCCACTCTACACCTTGCTCTATAATCACATGTTTTTTAAATATGCTGGCTAGTGCCTTCTTATTACCTTAAAACTGGTTTTGCCCAGGCTGCACAGGTCTGATGATGATCGATACCACTGCTGAGGGGTTAATAGCCCAGTGGCTGCGGGTGTCATCCTGCGCCCACGTTCTTGGGCCAAAGCTGCTTAATTTTACACACAGTAACGCCTTGGTTTTACTGTCCGCCAGTTACGGAAGCGCATATAACAAGTGGCTCAGGCCCTGGGGAGCCCCCCAGGGGATGCTCCTCCTGAGATCCAGCCTCCAACACCCACCATGCAGCGTTCAGTCCCCATCCTGCCTTCACAAAGCCTCCCAACTCTTCTAGGAGTCTGTATAACAAAGAGAGAAATCGTAGGAGCTGCCTGTGTAATGAGGCTGGTGGGCAGCTGGGCATGCACACCTCCACCTTCGCTGCGGTCAGTCGCTGCGTGATTAAATCGCCCCGGTCTAAGAAAAGTGTTTCTGACAGCATGTCTGAGCTCAGCGTCTCTTATCATTCTCTCAACCCCTGGGCATGGTTTTTAATGGTTTTGTTTTTCTCTGTTGTCTTTTGTTCATGCTTTTTAAAGTTCTGTTAATGTGGACTCCCCTGGGTCTCTCAGTTGTTTGTAAACTGGTATTCCAGGGCAGTCTGTATGTGTGTGAGTGTGCGTGTGTCCGGGGGGGAAAGCGGGGAGAAGGAGGGTCTCCTTTTTTTCGCTACCTCCACATCCTGTCAAAGAGACAGTTTGCATTTGATAGAAGGCTTGATGGGCTTTTGCATGTTCTGTGTGTTCATATTGTCATCCAGAACACTTTAAATTTTCTTTTAATTTATTTTGGACTTACGTTATTTCTATGATATCTAATAAAGATTCCAAATTTTTTATTTTCTCTGGAGCTTGGAGGAATTTTTAAGCTCTCCGTTAATAAAAAAACCCTGCGCAATTAGAGGGAGCTCCTTTAAAAATTGCCCCAAAAATATTATTCTCAGGGTTCTGGAATCTCTCGTCATGTTTGTCTGAAGGATGCATCTCATTCATGGAAGTTTTTATAATGCATTTGAATTAACTGACTGCTATTTGTTCATAAGAGGATGTATTTTTGGCAATGCTTTATTTTTGAGGGAATTGTTTTTGAAAGATGCCTTTAAGACACTGAAGGTTTACAGCTGTTTTCTAAGAATTTTGTTATGATGTTAGGGTTGGCTTTTTGCAGAATGGATCAGGCAAGCGAAACCAGGCTTAATGCATGACAACCTCAGCCTCTCTTGAACTTGAAACTTAGGATATTTTTGGTGGAGCCTATAAATCTTTACCTTCCAATGGCAGCTTATTTATTTTTAAATAGCGGAGGTGAGGCTGAAGGAGAAAGCAGTTTAAGGACATAGAAAGAGATAATCTACGAGGGCATATCCACAAGCGGAGAAAGGCACACAAAACACTAATGTGTTTTTTACAGTGAGCTAACAGCTTAACCCTCATCCGATACTTTTTATTGAGTCCCCAAGTGCCCCTGTGTAAGATAACACCATTTTCAGAGTTAAGGCAGAAGAGCTTCCTCTCACTGGGGTGTCCACATGAGGAGTCTGTCTGAAGTAATTACTGAGCAGTAAATTCAAGTGCAGCCTTACTTTGCACAAAGTCCCCCATGTAGACCACCGCTAGGGTAACTGGAACAGACCATGGGATTCACTTGGAAGATGAGTACATAGCCGTCGTCTTAGGCTGCCACAAGAATATTCTAATGATATCCATGCATATGAAAATAGCATTGAAGGGATTTAATTTTGAGATAGCTGCCGGCAAGAGCTTAGCACAAGAGCATACATTGCAATTAATATCTTTCAAGCAATTGTGTATGTTTATAACATATCCTGTCATCAAATCACAGTTCGTAATCTGGTAGTAATGCCCTGCAGGGGCCCATTAGTGAAATTTTCTGAACTATATTAAGATCTGAAGCTTAATAGTCTAGGAATGATGTAGGGGACAGGCAAAGCATTCCTATAGTAATCCCATCACGCCTTCTCAATGTTTTCTTCTATAGCAAGAGATTAGCTATTATGCAATAATTGATAAAGTTGATTATGTCAAGAGGTATTTCCTGAGCAAGGATTAGATGCAGACCATTCAAAGACTGATAGATTAGTAGTTTCTCTAGAAAGGAAATGAAGAACTGTCACCACAAGGAGCATATACAGTGGTTCATGACTTGCATTGTCCATCACTGAATTGTGACTGGGCAAATGGCTGCGCATTAAGAAGCTCCAAGCTGGTTTATGCAGTTTGCCAATGAGGAAGGAGATATCCTTATCCCTTAGTGGAACAAGCACTGGAGTATGTTTGTGAACTGTAGCTACGTAGAAGACTTCAGTGGACTTAAGCTTTTCCTGATTTCGAGATAAACTTAAATTAAGGTACCTAGAAGCCCATTCCAGCACCAGGTGCAGCAATTACCCTATTTCTGTCAAACTCCATATTGCAATGAGTCCTGAACACTTGCCATTTCCTCCCACATTCCTTGTCTATATAACTCCACTAAGATGATACTATAGTTGTGTATGTTTGCATGTGTGTATATATTTGTGTATATGTATACCCACATACATATATTGCTTTTACTGTTCACTGTGGGGTTTTTAATCAATCTGTAGGGGTGGTTATTTCTAATGGGTGGTTATTTCCTTCTGCTTTCTCCCTTCCCTCTGCTTCTAATGAAGCTCTTGAGAGAAGGGAAAGGCACACAGTTTTAAGTAAAATAAAATAAAATGTCTTATTATTTCAGTTCCTCTGGTGATGGATGTTGAAAATGCAATTAACCTCTTATTCTCCCATGCCATGAATTGAATTCCACAGAGGTGTGTATGTATTTGATGCATGTTTTGGGACTTCAGACAACTCCACTTCTCTGTATGCTTGCAGGTAGGAAGAAAAGGCAAAAAAATTAAAATGTTATGTTAATATTTTGATATATTTTGATATAATGACTACATAATTATAATTATATAAACAACATATATAAAAGAACATAATTATAATTATATAAATATATAATTATATGTATATATAAAAATATATATTATATATAAAATATATAAAATAAATTAATAAATATATAAAAATAAAAAATAAAAATGACTACATAATTAATAAAAAATTTCTGAAGTAATATCAGTATTAAAAAACAATACAACTTGAAAATTGGGAAGCAAAGGCTGATATCCTCTCTTAATCCATGAATTCTCTGAAGGGAAGAACGTTTTTTTGATTCCTTGCAAGATTTTGAAATGATAAATTAAGGACTCCTACGTCTTACATATCTCACTGGTGTTAGTAACTTATCTTTTCTCCTGAATGTAAAGGTATGAACCCAATATTCAAAATCAATTACAGTTTTGTCAACGCCGCATCATTTAGTGACAACTATTTTGTTATGCTTTACAAAATTGTATCTTTGTGTTTCTTGTAAAACTGTGGAAAAGGTAAACTAATTTTGTAATGTCTTTTTTTTTAATAGGCAGTTAACCTTTTTTTGCTAATGCTGTCTTCAGTGGTTGTCACTTACTAATACATCCAGTTGCTGAACTTGAAACAGGAAAATCTCTCATAGCAGGAAAAAAATACAGAAAGTAAAAACCCCATAGAAGCCTTCTATTGATAGTTATAAAAATGACATACTGTTTTCCCTCTCACAACTGAAATGAAATGCTGCCTCCACACTGAGACTTTGAATGCTGATCTTCAGCTGTGAGCATATTCCCAGCTACATTATAAACCCTTGAAAGCAGGGTATATAGTAAAAACGTGGAAAGCTCTCTAACTTTTTGTCATGCAAACATTGCTGTACTAAACCACACAGCACTATTAGATTCAGAGGTGGCTGTAACTACAAAAGATGAGAATAATACCTGTGATTTAACCTGTGTTGCACTGTTCCCATCAAAGCTTACCGGCAGCATTTTGCCTGAGAGGCGCTGGGGCGGGGGAAGTACAGAAATGACTGCGTCCCTGGCGGGGGGGGAAGAGCTGGTATGACGTTGTCTGCAGAGTGTTGCTCAGTTTGTTGAAGTGGAGCACAGCTAGGTGATGTGTCCAATACCTTTTTCCTTTAAGAAATGATCGAGTGTCTGAGAGGAGTGTCCGAGGAGACCTGCTGTCTGCGCTGAGTTTCTGCAGGTGCCGGGGAGCAGGCTGGGGCGAAGGCTGAGCTCCCAGGGTGGCTGGCCAGCAGCCGGGTGACGCGAACTTTTGGCATCCGCAACATACAGTAGCAGAGTCCCATAATTTAGCTACATGTAGTGTGAAGAGGTACTCCTTTTTGCTTGTTTTGAACCAGCCACCTGCTGATTTTCTTTCATTTTTCGTCTCTTTTGTATCCAGCTCTTGTGCTAAGAGAGACACTGAAAAATTGTTCCCTGTTCATCTTCTCTAAAGACTCATGATTTAGTACACCTCAGTTATGTTCAGCTGCAGTCTCTCCTTTTCCAGGTAACTTAAGTTCATAGAAAATGTCCCGCTGGGTCAGACCAATGGTGCATCCAGCCCAGAATTATTTCTCCAGCAAATGGCAACAGGAGATGTGAGTCAGGGAGAACACGTGAGCCTGGGCGCTTTCTGAGGTCCATTTTCTCATCTTCCCCCAGCATCTGCAATTACTGTATTAAAAATGCTAGAGGCTACATTCTGGCCCTATTCCATTTAGTATCTGTGGTCCAAGAATTTATCTAGACCTATTTTAAACCAGTTGATAGACATCTGCCTCCATAACCTCCTTGGGCAGCAGGAACCAGAAGCTGATAGCCCACTGGCTGAAGAAATACATTCTTATTGTCTTTTAAACCAATCGGGCATTGTATACCCTTAGTTGTTCTGTTGTGAGATTTGGTAAATAACTTCCTTGTGCAGCTTGTTCACCCCCTTCATGCTTTTCAAGCCTCAGTCCTATCTGTCCTATCTCCCCTGAGCCTTCTCCTGTACAAACTGAAGCATCCCAGCTCTTTGCTGCTCATAAGGCAGCAGCTCCAGCCCCTTGATTGTTTCCAGTTGCTTTTCTCTGACTCCACTGCATCCTCCTGGAGACCAGAACTGCACGTGGCCCGTCAGGGAGGGATGCACCGCAGGCTTCTTTAGCAGCAAAGCAAACCCCTCTGATTCAGTCCCAGCACACACGGGGTGCCCAGCATTGGGTTGGCTCTTTTTGCCCACTCCGCACATTGAAACGATGACTGTGGAGAACTGTCAGTGATGATGCCAGGACCTCTTCCTGGACTTGTACCTGCCTATTTGGTCCTCAGACCCTCTCAGGCGTGGTTTAGATGATTAGTCCCTCAATACGTTGGTTTATGCAATACTGTGCTCCTTGCTTGGTTGTGTGCATCCTCTGGGCAATCTATCAGGTTCAGAGGACCTAACTTGCATGCTTATTCACACTCCCCTCACCTTACCTTGAAGACTCTTCTTGAGTCATTCTTTATATGGAAGCCATTTCTCCCTAGCTTTCAATTATTTCTGTTGTCCTTACTTTTCCTGCTGTATCTTTTTAGCTATAGGGGAAGTAGAACAGCCCACAGTATTCAAAGTATGAACATCTGAAGACTTTAAATAATACCATAATGATATTTTGTATGGTGCTCTCGATTTCTGTCATAGTAATGGCCAACATTTGATTTGCTTTTTGACAGCTTCTAAGATGGAGCTGATATTTTCATAGACCTTTTATAACTCCAAGATCTCTTTCCTGAGTGGTAATAACTAGTTCAGATCCCATGCTGAGTACGTAAAGTTGAGATTTCTTTTTCTGCACATATTCTCGATATTGAATTTCATCTGTCTTTTTTATCGCCTAGTTGACACTCTGAGACTCTTCTGCATCTCTCTGCAGCCAGCTTTCATTTTTATTTCCCTGAATACCTTAGAACTATTAGGAAACTTGAAAGTTGCCTCTCTTTTTTAGAGACACGTAATGATATGATGTACTTTATATGTTGACCAGCCCTGGCACTGATCTCTGTGAAACTTGGCTGGTGACATACCCATCTAAGAATGCTGAATGCTTTTGTCATGTTTTCCCTTTTGTCTTTTAATGATTTGGGTTTTTGTTAGAGGAAGTGGATCTCTTATCCCATGACATCTTTGTTTCTTTAAGGTCTTTAATGAGGAACAGTATTGAAAATGTTTTAAATTGTATAAATTAGGTTTCTCTTGACTTCGTGCTCACTGACCCCTTCAAAGAACTCTACCAGATACGTGAAGCATGGTTTCGCTCTGTAAAATCCATTTCCCCACTACTTCATATCTGTGTCTGTTAATTCTATTCTTATTATAATTTCTGAAAATTAGACTGGTACCACGAATCAGACATAATGGGTTTTAGTTCCAGAAGATAATTTTTTTTTTTAAATGGGCTTTGCATTTGGCACCTTTCATCCAGCTGATGTTGAAACAGTTTCACGTAGTAGCTGAAGTACTTTTTGTGGGTTTTGATGTATTTTGTACTTGAAATATGTATCATCATAAAACCATTTCAAGTCTGTTTGTATGTTTTGGATTAAAAGATATTTCTTTCAGTTGTGTTGGTAGCCTTGGTAGACTTTGTTACATCTATATTCTGGTCAAGGATATCCTTGTGAGAAGATCAATATGGGTATATTTATCAAACTGGGAAAAAAATGTCACTGGAAGTGACTGGAAGTTTTCTGCAGAGTGACAGAGTGCTTTAATGTGAAATATTTTTTCTGTTTTTAAAAAGAAAAAAAAACATCATTACTTGCGCTGCACTGATAGGCAATAAATCAGGTGTTAAATGCAGGCCATTTTAAATGTTTGACAGTGGCTGGAACTACTGGCTTGGGTGGGTAGTTCTCTCCCAGGGTCTCTGGAAGACCTGTGCCTTTCAGGAGAAGCAAGTACAGGCCTGGCAAATTACCAGGAAGCACCTAAAATACTATTAGATAAATTAAGTTTCAGCATCTGCAGCTCTCGTAAAAAGTCTACAGAGGTTGTAACCAATAGTTTGCTCTCCAAATCCCTGTGCTTGATTTGCTCTCCAAATCCCTGTGTTGATCTCTATATGGGATATGTTACTCTATCTTCTGTGGATTGATTCATTTTAGAGAATTTTAAATTTAGCCCACTTTCTCTAATATTGATATACCAACTAGTTTTACTTACATAACATGCATAATCCATGATTTACTGCATAAAAATAGTTTGAGGTGCATTTTGCTCATATGGAAGTAGGCACTTGGGCCGTATGTAAGAGGATCTATAGTAGAAAAGACTGCCAAAAAGTTCTGCTTTCCATATTAATAATAAAGCTGCTCCAGTTCCGGTCTAAATTACATTTTTAAACTTACATGAAATGTTTTTAGAGGAAGCAGTTGTTTACACACAGCACACAATACCCTCAGGTCTAATCACATCAGCATTAGTATACGTATTGCATAAGCAACTAACATGCTCAAAAAAACCCCCAACCAACCTGTAATCTAAGGTGCACTGATGAAATTAAATGTATTAAAACAATTAAGATTTGAAATAACTCCTTATAGAATAGATTTTTTTAGGTTTTGGAACTCCCTAGTTGGACCTCCTCCACGTCATTATAATAATTAGGTGCTATTTGATTGATGTTGCTTATCATTAATGATTTTTTTTAAAAAAATCATCAGTCAGTGTGAAGGTGCACTATATGGTTCTTCCCTTATAACTTTTTCTGTGTTTTCTTTCCTTTGTTCAGTTCAGATTCACAGGTAACTTCAGTTGCCATAGGTTCGCTGCAACCAGACAAATTAGTGAGTACTGATTTCCTAGTCTTCTAAAAAGTGCATGCCTTCGACTGGTATGTATATGTTGTCTCCAGAAAAGCTACATGAATATTAATGTAATTTATGCAGTGATAATGGCTCTTACAAATTTCAGTCTGTAAGTGACTTGGGGTCCTGAACCCATCTTTTTGATCTCCTTTCTGTACTCTGACTACTAACTTATTAGCCGTGGAGCTATTTTGAAAATCCTGAAAAATGCACAAGCCACTCCGTACTTTTCTCTGAAATAAGTTACCTTTTTAAGATTTATTTTTTTTTAGTGAGAGTTTGCCATTCTTTTTTTTTTTTTTTTTTTTTTTTTTTGCTGAATAGGATGAGTAACTTGCCCAATAAAACCTAACAAATTTGCAAGAAAAGTTAATTTTTCATTCTCTTCTCTAGTAGATGGGAGAAAATTATGCGTGCTTTCCGCTTAAAGGTCAGGCACTACCTAAACTACTTGACGAAGCCTGTTATTTAACCAAAGCACTTCACCAGCGTAATTCATCAGGAATTAAGTACCACATATTTGGGGTGATAAGAAGATAGAGTGCTTCCCCTAATTTATGGAAAACATTACAGATAGAGAGAGAGAGAGACAGAGGCAGAGAGAGATGCATGCCAGTCTTTTGAAAGGACACAGAATACCTGCTGTTGCCAAACTGGAAATGAAGTGCATCTCTTGTGTTTTGCAGTAAATAGAAAGATAATAAGAAGGAGGAAGGATTTTAAATGCAGAAAAAAAAGAAGACTTTTTTTTCAGGTTTTGAATTAGGGTTTTTTCCTGATACGTTAGAATTACTAATTAAACACTGCACCAAGGAAGTATAGTAGTAGATCTTTAGTGTTACTGTTTTAATCACATGAGAATATTATGAGCAGTCTGTATATTAAATGTGTAATCTCCTTAATCTTATAATGCTGGGGATCCTATGTATTTGAATTTACCTGAGATTGGACTAATTTCTTTTGGGCCGAATGGATAACTTGTTTTTTAGACATGTGCATCTAACACCAGCAGAATACAAATACGAAAAGCATCAATATGATTAAATTTAGGAAGGAATTTCCCGATTGAACCAGATTCTGTCACAGGACAATAATCTTGAGCACTTTTTCAAAAATTATTTTTATTTCTACAGAGTCAATTACCTCTTTTTAGTGGAAAAAATTTCCTAGTGATACTATTAGTAAGAATTTATAGGCAGTTGTTTGTAAAGCAGTCTCATCCTGGCTTTGAGCCCTCCTGATCAGCATTGGCCAGTTTGGCAAGGAATTGGTTTGCAGCACTCGTGGTATCCAGTATGTCTTTTGCTTTAAGTAAAATTTTCTTTGATTTTATTTTCTGTGGATTTATTTTTACATTCCCTCAACGCATTTTTTGTGTTTGGCGTCCTATATTTTAATCGTAGGTCACTTGCGGCAACATCATTTTGCAGTCATCTTGACATTTGTAATGTCAGCTCTGCAGACTTGCATTAACCTCATTTTGCCATCGTCTTGATGTACTAACCTGCGTATAGACCCACACAGAAATAATTTAACATTCATCCTAGTGTGTGCGGTAATGTCTCATTAGACTTGAACTAACAGAATTTTGTCATCATAATTTGCTGTCATAATAACCCAGTCTTCGCAGAATTAATGTGACAGTCTTTTGCCACTGTAACTAAGGCTTTGAGCAATTGTCATCCAGGGGGACTTAAGGTGAAATCAATGTAATTAAAACACAGACCCTTAATAGTCCAATACTTTAAGCAGTTTGTCGCATATCTTAAACAATAATTAATCATGTTAGTGTTTAGCACTTGGTTAGCTTGTAAGTGTTCATTTTCTATGTGGGAAAGAAACAAGCAGAAGTTGAATGATGAGTGAGTGGCAGAACTGATAATAGAATTTAGGTCTCCAGATTGTCAGTGTAGCTCCAGATACTCCTGTATCCATTGAGCTTCTCTCCTCACAACGCAATTAATTTTGTTTATGAGATGAATACAAACTTGAACTGTATGTGACAGATCGTATTAACTAGTCTGTAATTCTTGTTTCAGGGGGTTACAGAAATAGGGAGGTGAGAGGCATTAGACTTCTGCTGCTGCAAGGGTTGAGATAGATCAAATACACTTTGTTACCCTTGAAAGAATTTGTTAAACTTTTCCTTACAAGCTTCCACGTACAAGGGTTTGATGACCTCTGTGTGTAGAAGTTTTCATATAAGTAAGTAACCCAGTACTCTCACAATTTTCTCCTAATACCAAAGCTAAATTAACTTTACTCGAATGATGTCCCTCTTCTCAGCATACATGAAAAATAACAGAGCGTTGTCATGTTTAAATGCTGAAAGGCAGCAGCTATGTACTCATTTGCCTTTCCTTTCCAGACTAAACATTTTGACGTTCCCTCAGTCTTTCTTCCCAAAGAAAACTGGCTGTTTGGATATTTGTGATGCTAAGTGCTCTCCAGTTTGTCTGTGGCTTTCATAAAGTGTGGTGTCAGAACTGGACGCAGCTGAAACGTTGACTAGAGCAGAATAAAGCTAAGGGAGTATGTGATGGGGTGACTGGGATAATGCGTAGGCGACTGGCGCTTGAGTTGTGTTTCCCTAAAGAAATCTGTGTTTATGTTAGCAGCTAACACATTTGCTATGCAAAATGACCTTGCATTGTCTTTGGCAGAGCTGATGCAGCTTGCCTGCAGACCTAGGTGAATTCTCTGTCTCGTATGTATGGATTGTTGACTCTGATTCACAATTACCTCTTAGTTCCTTATTGATATTCTTTGCAATCAGCTTGGCATTTTTCCTCTGCTCCTTACATATTGTATTTGCTTTTGTTTTCTAAATACCTGCTTCTCTTCTAAGCTAAATTTGTTTTTGTTTGCAGTTGTTTGTTTTTAACCAGAGGAACTTCTTTTCTTCGTAATGACATGTAGGCACCTAGACACTGTTTTCAAACATCTTCCAATTATCGTTCCCATTTCTCTGTTTTAACTTCTTTCTCTTTACTGAGGAGGGTATAATTGTTTTCAACTTTGTGAAATTGGGTCCTCTTAAAAGATGTATGTATATATGCACACAGATACGTTACTGTCGCCAGCACTTGCTTGTGCCTGCACTTGGTCTCTCAGTGACATACATGCATGTGAATGTGCATGTCTGCGTCAAATTGGCTTAGTATTTCACTGTTTACATGTGATGCAAGCAATAAGTCATTATTACTTAGATTTAAGCAATCGCTCATGGTGGAGTCTGGGATCGGTTCCTCTGTAATGTTGGGGATGGTGCCGAATAAAGACTTCCCTTGGGTGAGTTGCAATGGCTTTCAGAATTGGGTAAATTTCAGATGCATTTTGCACCCACGCTGATAACATAACTGCACCAAAGGGACTCCTGTTGAACTGGGGGGCCTTACATGATGTGGTGCGTGTCAGTTCTGGTCTGTGTGCCCAGATATTC
The DNA here is from genome assembly GCA_947846985.1 of Fratercula arctica. NCBI lineage: Eukaryota > Metazoa > Chordata > Aves > Charadriiformes > Alcidae > Fratercula > Fratercula arctica. Next base: position 90,504,500 of record CANTUZ010000001.1, on the reverse strand, counting down.
TTCCTGTGGACACTGAGAAGACAGGGAGAAGAGGGAAAGTGTGATCTTGACCTTTCATGGCCTGGACACACAACCAAGGGTAGGCCAAGCAAAGAGAAAGCCAGAGCCAGGCACCCCCTTCCACCCTCAGCTGCTCCCGGCTGCCACCATCACCACCTTGATGGCAGTTTGGGGTAGGAGCCTATTTTAGATACTCAGATACTCTCCAGAGGAGGATCCTCTCTGTAGATTACACGGGATGCTTATGGTGGTTGGACTGAGTTGCACGCCTAAATCTAGAGAAGGGAATATTAGTTAATAAGATGTTCTCCCTTCTGGTCATCTGAGCCTCTCTGGAGAGATTAAGACCAGATATTTTATAGGCATAAATGAGTAATTCTAATTCCTCTTTATTACTTGGACTCCTACCATGTATATATCAGTAATTAAAATCTTCTTCCTCTTCTCTGTACTCTTAATATTAGTTTTTATATAATTTTCTATCCTCTCTTACACTTTCCTTTTGATGGCTCAGTATATCTTCTGAGTAGTCTGGTCCAACTGAGTCCAGTAAAGATTGATTTCATTTCTGCTGAGGTGAAAGTTTCTGAAAGTCGGAGAATTGACAGGGTTTGAGAGTAAAGATCTGCAAAGCACGGACATTATGCATAGGGGAAATGGAGGCTGCAAATACCGCTCTGCTAAATCTGCTTGGGACCTCGCCCCAGAGAGAGTTAAAGGTAAAAAGGACTGGTTGTGCTTTAGCTGAAGCTTTCCAAACCGGATAGTGATTACTTCTTGTTTTCTGAGTGTTACTTGTTAATGTTGAACTAGTAAGAAGTGAGCCCAGCCCCTCTTTGTGCTAGATGCTCTCCAAAAAAGAGTAACCGCTATTCCACAGCAATTACTGCATGAAGGAGATAGCTTGCTTGGGGAGAGCACTCACACAGTAATGAATGAATATGCTGGTTCATATGCTGGAGCATGTTTTCGAACGTGTTTCATGATATAGAAATACATTGAATGGAAAATGGATGGTTTTTTTAACAGCCCCTTGCATATGAGAGGGATGAGAGGCCTTAATCATTATATTGCCTGCTGATTTTCTGACTATAAACTTACATCTGCCACTCTGGAAGCCAAAACCTACTACTTCCTTCAGAATTTAGAGCAAGTGATTCTTTTTTTTTTTTTTGTCTTTTACTTTCTGTTCTGTAGATCAAATAAGCATACAGAGAAAAAAAAAAAACAAAACAAACTTGCAACCTGTATTAAAAACCTCTACGATGTATTCCTTTTTGAAGTAAAAATAGGCTAAGAAACAAAAGAAAGAAGTTCTTCAGGCGTTCACATTGGAAAGATTTTCTTTTTTCTTTTTTTCTTTTTCTTTCTTGCTGATTTCACAGGAAAATCAAAAGCTGTCGGTTTACTTCTGTTGTGATAAAGCTGTCCAAGATTTGTTTTTCCTCTGTTGCTGACATGCAAGTGGTTTGGGTTTGGTTGTGGGTTTTTTTGTTTTTTTTTTTTTTTTTTTCCCCATAACAGGAAGTGAAGAATAAAAAGACTCAGAGCCAATATACCACCAGGGCAAAGTCCCATGCTGCGCATTAGTGCTTAAAAGATTCCCATCCCAGTACTCCCTTCACATCAGTCCCATCGTCCCTAGAGCTCAGCACTTCTTCCCACACAGATAGATGTGATAGATTTGCAAATACTGGCAAGAGCACGGAGGCATCTTGTTATGAGCCTAATGGTTGAACTGACCGACAGGATTGTATTGCCTTTATTATAATTTTTTTTTTAGGTCAGCATTGGCAGGGAGTTAAAAACAGGGTGGAATAAAGGTTGAAATGTTTTAATGTTTTCTGAAATTATAATCAAAATATCATCTGTCTTAAGTTTATGCTATAAGCGCTCTGCCTGATGTTGAGTTGTATTGGCAAACAACATGTGCCACTGGGATGTTTAAAAAGTCATAAGAGGTTTGTAAACCAGTTCTACACGGCATGCTACCTATTTGTTATTTTCTTGTTTTAGCTGTTAACAGGAAAGGAGATGCTGTCTGTGTTAGATGATATAAATGGCTTTCTTTTGTTGGGGTTTTTTTTGGTGCTTGTATCATAGTAAATTACAGTGAGATGGAAGATTTGTTACTCTGTGGAAGTTGTTAACATGATGTTCTCATTTGATTTATTTATGTTGAATCGGGGACCGCTCCTCCTGTATAAATTATTCTGGCTACTGTAATATTATTTTTCTATGTCAAGCTCATAATTTTCCAATTCTGTCTTTCCCCCCCCCGACAAAGAAGTCCTGAATTTCAATGTAGCCCTTTAATATGGTACAGGAGGGCAAGAGTTAGAGACCTGAGAACTTGGTTCCCATGTCCAGTCTAAAGTTTGACCATTATCTTCAAGTCTTAACCTCCCTCTGGCTTAGTTTGCCGAGACAATAAACTTGGCTGCCAAATTTGGATGTTGAAATCCATTTCTGCTCTAAGGGCACGCTGACGTATGCTGAACCCGATCTCCTAAATGGTCCCTGAACAGGCAGTTTATTGTTGGGCCTTGTTTTCAGATTGCTACTGGCCTCTTCGGCATTTTCTGCAGCTCTGCATTACTGTCACGCTCATGCCATTAGAAAGGAGATATTTTCAACTTTATCAATACTTGGGTTTTGAAAGGAATTCTCAAGCAGGAAAATAAACAGCCTCTGTACAAAGTGTTTGTTAATGGGTAGCTGAAAATCACCCTAACCATTACAGTGAAGACAACAATTTTATTTTTCATTTAACCCATTACTGGTTGTGAAAGGGGAAGGCAGCATTAAACTAGAGCTGCCAGCAATCTTTTTTTTTTTTTTTTAAATATAGATTTTTATCGTTGCAAATTTTCTACATTTTCCATCCTCTCTGTGACTGTGAAGCTTGCTCCTTTCCCCTCTTCTAGCACAGGCTCTGTAGTCTCAGAGCACTGAGCAGTGCTGCTGCAAGTCAGAGCCTGCCACTTGCACCATCTAGAAGAAAGGAGGCAGATGGCCTCTGACTACCAGCATTTTTTGAGTGTACATTAATTACTTGACATAGATCTACTAGACACTGTGACTTGCTCTCTGTTGCTGGAGAGAGTCAGAGCTTTGATGCTGGTTCAGACCTGAAAAAAAAACCCTATAAACAAGCAAACCTGGTGTGTCAAAATGATAAACCTGTTCCAGGTTATACATGCAATATTAATGACACCATGCTGTCCGGCAGGGACTGACAGATGCATATAAAACTTCTTTTCAGTAAAGTTGGTGTTTCTCAGTGTTAGCCAATTACAGCATTCATAGCTGCTGAAAATAGTATTCGATTTTTAAGAGCCTCTCAATTTTCTTTACACCCTCCACCCAAACAAAAAACAACAAAAAAACTCCCCTAAAAATCGAAAACCAACTAAAAAACCCAGTAGATTTGAACACTTACTTTTGTCATTTCTTTCTATGGCCCAACATTTCGTGACTCCTTTCCCATTGACTGGAGGAATTTCAATAGGAGGAAGGGAAAATGTTTCTAGGCTGAAGGTTTCTGCGCTCCTGTGAATGGACTGGGGGCTCTCTTGAGACACAGGAGTTTTGAACTCCCCCAGAAAGAAGAGGGGAAGCAAATCTGGATTTCCTGCATCTGGAGGATTGTTTAATTTTTAAGCCGTTACAAATATTACCACCAGACACTTCTTTGAGCCATGTTTTAGAAGAAAGTAATAAGTAGCATTGTATTTCTTGCAGACCCTGATCTGGGTATTCTCAGATGGTTGCAAGGACATTGGCAGAGAGGATGAATAAACCACATGAATTTTGTGGATTATGACTGGAGTTAGGTATAAAACAGACTGCAGAGCTCTTTTGAGATGAAGGCCCTCTGGTCATATTGAGAAACAGAGATTTAGGTACCTTGGAAGTTTTGAAGAAAGAGTTGAAGTCACCTGGAATTGAATGGAAGCCAGGAGGATGGCAGTTCTAGCATTAGGCGCCTACCTTCAAGATAACTTTCCCTTGTAGTCTGTAAGTACATTACTGGGCCTCAGTTATTGACAGCATGTGCTATCAAGGGTGACCTTAAATATTTTAAAACAGAACTTTTGCACAATAAGCAGTTCCTTTCCTGAGTTTGCTCAGTCTCCTTCTCCCTCAAATAATCAAAATGCTGCTGCTGTCACAGCGTGCTCTGCTCTGCTTCAGATTATTTTCTACATCAGTTCATGACTTGCAGTTCCTGTGGGCTGCAAATTAATCCTTAGGAGTCTGTTGGCATGTACTGTACATCCAGGTTCTCCAGGGTATTAATTTGACTATCGATGTAGAAAATGCCAGTTGCTGTAAGGATATATTATGCACTGCATTTTTGTGTTCATTTTTCTGTATAATCCAGGAATTTATTTATAAACTTGTAATCACCATGACTAGATAGTTTAACCTTTAAAACTGAGTAATAACGTTTTTCATTTTTTTAGGGATAGATTTTAAAAAATAAAGTAATGAACAGCATAAGAGCGTTTTTTCAAATGAAGCCACGAGTTAATAGCATGATTCTTTATGGCCTATGTCTAAAGACCAACGTATACTGTACAAAGTACATAGTGTAGAAAGCAGCCTTATAAAAATCTGGGTTTGGGTGGAGGATGCCGCAGTCCTGTTCCCAAGTACTGTGTGGATGCCTCCTTTTCCTTCTCTTATAAACTAAGGAGGCCTGGGACCACATGCAGGGGGAGAGTGGGAGTCCGGGTCCCACCTGTTTGGGACCAGTAGCTTTGGGGATTTGGGAGTGAAGGTATGTTCCCGCCGTTAGGAGGAGGCAGTGACAGGCAGCTTGTGTGCAGTCCTGCCTCTGCTTCTCCTGCAGGCTGTTTCTGGGCTGTGTATAGCAGCAGTACCGCTGGGTTTTGTTGGGAGTGGAAAGGTCAATTGTAAGTCAATAGCTTGCTCTTTTTTTTTTTTTTTTTTTTTTTAAAGCAGCTATTGCTGCTTTATCACAACCTGTGTTAGTATTTACATGCTGAGTTTGGTGACAGCACTATTTTGGGGTTTGTTTATTTTTTCCCCTGCTTGGGAGACAGCGTGCGATCCTAAAAGTCTAGGCTTTTGGGAAAGAACGGCCGAATACAGGAGGGTTTACTGTTCCTCTCCCAAAAAGCGACGATCCTGTCTGGGGACAGGCTGGAGGTCATTTGCTGGGGAGGGAGAAAATCTGTTTCATGGGTCTCTCAGGGGAACTGCACAAAGGGAGAAGGAAATGTCTTCACCCTGCTCTGTAGCGCAAAGTGCTCCTTGGAAAGACGTAACACATAATTTAAATCCATTGCACATGCCACCCTGGCCACAGAGCCTTATATGTCGAGAGTATGGGCTGTCCTATTATGGGAAATCAACTTTGTTTTGAGGGAAGCACAGAGCATTGCTTCTGCGCAGGTCCTGGAATTTGAAACATTTAGGGGCCTCCAAAGAGCACTGGCATTAGTTACCATGCCGGCTGGGTGGAAGTGAGGATCCCTGCCTCTCCCTGCCCGGGACGCAGACCCTGCCGGCAGCCAGCCTGCGGCTGCATCCCAACGGGCTGCTTTCTGCCCTCTCCTCCCCGGAGCTGCTGGGGCTTGTGCGGGGGGACACATCTGTCGCGATGCAGGGACAAGCCTAATTCGGCAAAAGCTACCGGAGCAGCAAAGTTGGAATACACTTTGCCAAGAAATATTTGCTGTTGTTCTCTTTTTCCTCTTTTTTTGGTGGAGAGATTTCATGTCTGCTCACATGCTTTGGTATGAGGAAGTGGAAGATGATTGTAAGTATGAACAGACTGACATAATTTATCACAATATTCACTTTGACAGAGCAGTGTAGTGCTACGCAGCCCACTAACAGCATGCATTTTTAAATGTTTACTTTCCAAGTCTAAAGAAGGAGAGCAGCAGGGGGGAAAAATAAAGAGAATTTTTTTTGCCGCTGTTAGGGGGGTAATATCCTGTACATTATATATAAAAGAAGTGCTCCAGAAACAGTAGTACCCAGCTCTCCTTTGAATAAAAAGAATCCCTTTCTTCCTGAGGTTGGCCACTTATTAAAGCATGGGGTTAAAAAAGAAAGAATTGAGAGGAACAGACCAACACATCTGAAAAAAAGTCGTGTCATTATTCTAATAATTTGGCAACACATCAAAGGATTAATCAGTTGCTTTGAACTTTAATGACACGTGCCGTTTCACTGCCTAATATTAACTTACGGAGTAAGAGAGCTCTTCTCTGGCCACTGAACTGTTTGGTAACAGTCGAGTGAGGGGGTGTCAGTTTTGCTCAAAGTGAGCAGCAGCTGAGCTCTCCCGTGCGCTTCCCAGAAAAGAACAGGCATGTTTTCCAGACTTGAGCTTGTTTGTTAGTTTAAAGCTCTCCTTTCTGTGCAATAAGAAGAAAAACAGAGGATGCCAAGAGTAAGAGAATGAAGAGAGCCAAGAATGAAAGAATGACAGAGAATTTAAAAATCCATCTGCCATGCTCCCAGATGATCGATCTTCTTCCTCCCCCACCCAGGCTCCCAAACCAAATTGTACTGGGCAAAAAAAAGTGTCAGTATTATCCAGACTTAATCTATGGTCCCCGCCCCCTCTTTTATAATCTATTTTGACTCTTCCACTTTCAGCTTAGTCCTGTGTATGTGTAATAATAGGATTCCTGTTTTTCTCTATTTTTCTGATCATGAATGCTGTGGGAACACATACGCACTGTCATTTTCCCCCATAATATATAATGGACTGTATGGTCACTAACTTCTGATGGAGCTTCCTGAAAATAATGGTAGATTTTGTTGCATTTGACAGGAAAGAAGCATAAAACAGAAAATTTCAGAGTGCAGGTGCGGTCCTACACCACAGTTTGCTTTCCCTTTTTTCAAGATGAACTTGAATGGTTTTCTCTTGTGCAGTAAATAAGACTTAACTATTAAATTTCCAGACAGTTTTGTACTGCTAGGAGAGGTCCTGCAGTGATAGGACCCTTTACTTATTGGACACAATCTGACAGTTCAAGAAGGGGTAGAATAATGAGATCATCATCATCATGGATTAAATAATTAGGAGACAGATTGCTTCACTTCTGAAAACATTGGGGGTGGGGCTGGGAAGAAGAAATGTCATCGATTTCTCTTCAGGGGTTTTACTCCTGGTTGGCAAGTCGGAAGATGGCACGCTCTAGAGCAAACCATGTAGTGCCCAACCTTTTTCACCAGTCCTCTTTGGAGAGGAATACGGAGGATTTGTTGTCTTTGTTTTTCTATATACTCAGGGGAGTCACGATATCAGCCCAGACTGCTCGTCCTCAGCCTTGAGGAGGAGACGGTGCTGCAAGGGAAGCCGGGCAGGTGCTTACTAAGTAAGGGGGAAAGATCTTTGCTGCTTAGCTCAAAAGTAATAATTGCAGTCTGAGGATGTAGTAGGTGAAAGAAAGAAAAAAAATAGCTGTTAGAGCTTTTGAAAAATATGAATAGAAAACCAGAGTTGCATCTAGCAGATGAATAGCATTCATGACAAGAGCCATTAAATCACTTGCTAAATTATGTCACGTAACTATGTTCATATCTAAAATGAAAGGGAGCTATCCTCGCGCTTCTTGGGAATTATTTAGCTGAATTGATTTCCTCACCTGTATCCTCACTCTTTTAAAGGGCATGGCATTTTTCTCGATATAATTTTGTATAATATTGTCAGGTTTTTTTATAGTTGTGTTTCAATAAAAAAGGAAAAATCCATATCTGCACTTTGTGACAAAGTGTGTCCAAAATAATGCTCTCAAATTTATCCCCAGCCTTCATTCAGGACATGTCACTTCTCCTACTTGTTGCCTGTGCTTGCTTTGCATTTTTCCCTACATTGGATGAAAACTTTTTGCTCTTAGAGGTGGCAGCAGTTGCTTACCCCTCTGCATTGTTTTTTAAATCCATCCTTTCTCTTTTCTTGAAGTCCCTTCTCCAACCTTCCATCCACCTCTGCATTCAGCTCTTCCCTTTTCTCTTCTGCTCTCTTCCGTGCCACAGCAGTAGAGGCGGGTTTTCTGTTTCCTGCTTTCTCTCACTTCTGCTGAAAATGACCTTTGTGAAAACATAAGGTATTTATTCACCGCCAAGACCTTTACTTTCCTTTCTGAGCTGTTCAGTGCTTATTTCTGCCTGAGTTAGACTGGAAACTCCTTGGGGCAGCGACTGTCTGTTCCTAGATTTCTGCAGAGTCTTTGACAATGACACCTAAATAATAAAGTGGCAGGGAAATGAGATACCATAAATTTCATTTTGTTTTAATTAAGATGAGATTACTGTGAACTTTATCTCAGAAGCCACCCTCCCTAGGGTATTCAATATGATATGCTGTATTTCTTTTTCTAGCAGATATAATCCTCTTTCTGCGTCCTTAGTCTGACATGGAACCAAATTCTGCTTGCAGTTGCACACAGGCATCCTCTTTCTCTGCTTGGATTTGCACAAAGTAGCAACTAAAAATAGAATTAATCATCAAACCAGAGCCAGTGGAGAAAAGAAGCTAATCCTGCCTGAAATTTGGTGGACACAAGGGGTCTCTTACCCATTGTCATGGCTTTCCTGTGATGGGCGTCCATCTAGGTTCATGCTTTAGCTCAGGTCAGAAGTGCATTTCTGGAGCCAGTTCCCAGATGTTCCCGCTTGTTACCGTGTATTGGCACACATCCCAGAGGACACACCCCGCATCCCTTTGGGAGGAAGCTGAACTTGGAGATGCACGGCCGGGTTTGGCTGACGGGCAGAAAATCTCAGTGGGTGTGCGGGGCGCGGGGGTCACACTCAAACTCTTCCGAACCGAGCCTGGTGATGCACACACACCTTGGGGGGAGCGCTGGGTTGGCAGTGCCAACCCCTTCGCATGACAGAGTCCCTCCTGTTGGGCTGCGTGATTTGCTGTGGCCTAAGACAACTCGGTGAGACAGGAGGAGGATGGCAGCAAATTTCTTTAGATCTTGGATGCTCGTAAAGTCCCTCCCCAGCCATTGCAGGAGGGTTCTTCGTCCTGACCGCTCCTATCTAGCATCCGCTCCCTCGCCCCTGGTCTCCAGGCTGCCCATGGGCGTCGCAACTGGATGTGGCTCATTCCAGGAGGGTTATTGAGCAGGGGACCGCATTCAAGGAACAGTAGTCTGGCAGCATGTTATGTACGAAACTAATGATCCCATGAAAATTAACCCACTCACCTTTAAGATTATTTTTTTTTCAAAGGAAAAGATTCAATTATGTTACTAATAGAATACAGTTCCCAATCAGATAGAGTTATTTACAACTGAAAAGGTACAATATTTGTAGAAAAAGGTTAACCCTTGACTAATACTGTGAAATTATTTGATCCTCAGAATTGTCCAAGGGGTTAAGCGTTTTTAAATGATCACCAGAGGGAACAAGATTAAGCTCATATATTTTTGTCATGGATTACTGTTAGACAAAATCACATTGAACGGGACTGTGAACCAAGCAGCCTTGATTTGAAAAGGCTGACTTGTTGATTTTCACAGTACATTTTCAATTAAATGTTACCCCAAAGCTTAATTATCATTTAGGAGGATAACCATTGTACTGTGTTACAGCTAACTGCTGGAAAAAGACTCCTCGATAAATTTAGTGGAACTTCATAGCATCACGTTGCTGTCGAGGAGGATGCACTTGCGATAATACCATATCGCTGTCAGGGGAAGCAGAACAGCACCGGGAATTTTAAATAATTGTGCCTTATCAAAGACAGAGCTTTGTGGAAAGCAGAAATAATGGTTAGCGGAGTGCGTCTTCGCAGAATGGCTTGCCAGCTGGGCTGTGCCAGGGAACACGCTCCTTCATCTTCCCAGAAAAAACACACGTGGAGCAAAGGAGTTGTTTATTTGAGTTCGGAGTACTCGCTGCAGAGACCAGAGACTTCCATCTAGGTTACTTGCCACACATGCAACAAATCGGAACATTTTTAATGATGTGTTTTGAAGGACAGATAGGGTGGATTTTAAAAAAGTCATAATCTTTCTTGGGTCTGGTCGCAAAACCTATTTTAATCTTTGGGTACTATTTAGAGCATGAGACTGATAATACTTAGGAGGTTTCCTCATCCTTTCTCTCCCCAATTCTGTTTTTTCTAAATAATCTGTATCTATATGATTAAATTTTTATCAGCTGCATAGTTTTTTATTCCTAAAGAAGAAATATAGTTTGTAAGTATTGCAAGCATATGTAGAAGAAAGAAATAGTATTATGTAAGCAAAAGCATATATTCTTGTAATTTTGAATATGTTCATAAAAGATAATAATTAAGATGGCACAATTACACATAACTTCTTTCTTAAAACATTTTTAAAGGATTATCATCTTAAACACATAAAAATTAGCATAATTCTAGTCATAAAAAATATACAGTAGTAAAAGTTTCCTCATAGAAAGCATTACAGAAGTATGTTAGTCCTAAGGGTGGTTTTGTTTTCTGCAGTATTTTTCTATGAAGTATTCTAACGGCAATCGAAAGGATTCCTTTTTTTAAAAAAAGCTTAAAACTCTTCAGTGTGTAGAGGTGACCTAAACGGGGACCCAGAATATCACATTTTTCTTACCTTGCTTTTTCTATAAGATTTTGGAAGATCCCTGGAGACCTAGTGGGATTATGAGCACCACAGAACGAGAGAGAGAGAGTTATAGACAGGCTAATCAAACCCTTTGGGCCTGTTTCTTTTAACCGCTTTATTCTTCCGGCTCTCAGTGAACTCTGAGAAACGTGTGGGTCTTGCCCTCCAGAAGTGCCCCAGTAAAAACAGCAAAACCAGTACTTGATAGTCTTAATGTAATCTTAGAAAAATAATAGGCAAAAATTTACTTGTAATGTGTGCTGGACTAGGTACGTGGCATTGTTCCACTAGACGCCTCATAACCTATGCTTCTTATAAAGTGTGGAAGTGGTTATCGCTTGTGAAAAGTCAACTATGCTGACTGCAGGAGCGTGCCCATGAGCTAGGAGAGCCCGTGGGGGAGCTTCCCCGTTGCCCCACCGTGCTTGCCATGTTGTAAAATTGGCGTCCGCCCGCGTGGCTGAGCGTCTGCACGCATGCACGCTGGTTTTTATGGGAAATTGTCCCCGGGTAAGGCTTTTAATTTTGCGTAGCACAGAGAATCGAAGGAATTTAAAGGGTGATTGGAATTTGACATTTCTGCCTTTTTATTCTGAAAGATACTTTGATTAAAGTGTTGGAAGGCTCAGCTAATGGAGGCGTTGCTGCTATTTCAGATATACAGGGTATGAGATTTGAAGGCAAGCCAAATCACAATGAGACAGAATAATGATGTCCTTGGTTTATTTTTCACTTGGTACATTCAGGTTTTGATTGGATTCTGAGCGAGGCAACAGTTTTCTCTCCCAGAAAGCAGTGCCAGTCCTTGGAGGCTTGCAGCCTGTTATCAAAGTAGAAGTGTTTTCTTGTGAAGGTCATAGACTGCAGTGGCAGGAGAGGGGGAGAAAAACCAAAGGGCCGAGGGGGAAGGGAAGGAGGAAAGAAGGAGGGATTTCCGTATTGGTCCTAACCAGGTACAAGCTTCTTATAAGAAACATTTCTGCAGTGAGACCTATTACTACTTTGACCCATCTAGCACTCTGCTGATGCTGTATATATCAAAAGATTTGTGGAGAACTCTGAGTTCTCTGTCCATCTGTCCTCTCTTACAATCCTCTTCCTGCTCGTCACACACAAATACTTCAATAGTTCCCTTCACCTTGCTCTCCCATTCTTTTTTTTTTTTTTTTAATATAAAGTGGGTTTTTTTGGAAAAGACTGTCCATGAATTATTTCTCTCTGAATAAAGCTTAGAGCTTCCCAGCTGTTGCTGAGGTGGTGGAAAAATTAATGCAGGCACTGTATTTTCTAAAAAGTTAATAACATTCTATAGTTAGCATTATTGGAGGTGTTAAAGAGCACCTCGTGAAGTTCCTGGATGATGGATGCTGTAAATAAGCGGACAGAAGCCCGCAACACATTCTGATGTAAATGGCTGATGCTGAAGATGGGAATAACTGAGAAGGTTTGTGCACATTTCTTCAATATGGAGAAACATGCAGTTAGACATAAAGCTATCCTGTGGCATTCTTGGTCTTGGAAACTATGAGACAGCTCCCCAGCCCTTGCTGGCTGGCTAACCCATCCCAGAGCTGATGAACTCATAAGAAAGGAAAGCGTGAGGACATCTGTTTGGAGCTGGGGGGAGCAAGAGGGACAGAGGTGCTCCTTGCTGTGGAGAGACCCAAGTGGGACCACCTTGGAGGCAGTGATCCTGCCCAGCTTAAAAGGGGCTTATTAAAACCGCCCGTCAAAACAAAGGGGCAGAAGAAACTCAGAAGGTACCAACCCATGATGGACTGATGCTGAATTTGTGGACGTGATGCGTACAGCCTTACTAATTCGAACAAACTTGTTTTATTCTTTTTTTTGTTGTTGTTGCTTTCAGTGAAGATTGTTAGCAGCCCAGAAGGAATTAATACTTTGCACTAGATTTCAGCGGGACAAAAATATTTCTTTTATTCACTTGACTTTATTTACTGTCAGCCTTCTCTTATCATGGGATTTAGCACATATTTTATGCTTATACCCTGCCCCACCCTTCTAAGCCCCACAAACGATGCTGAAAATAGAAATCAGTATATTTTTACACTAAACTCTAAGGACACACTTATAAATGTTTGGTCAACTGGTGGTTACTCACACTCTAAAAATGCAGAAGTTCCAGATTAAACTGTTTGCTCTGCTTATATTCTCTGTTTACAGATGAGAAAGTTTCAGTTGCAACGGATGTTGAATGGAAACCAAAGGTGAAGCCAAGTAACTTTTCACAAAAAGGAATTCTTGTTTTCTCGCCAACATGAGAACAATTCCTTTTATAGTAGTCTGTAAAGGACAAGCACGTTATAGGGTTGATTCTGTCTCTTATGTTCTTCCTAATAATTAAATAAAACAGTTCTGAAAGCTCTAACAAGGGCAAGGAGGGAAACTTAAAACTGTGAAATAAATGGTGAATTTCAGGAGCGGTTATCTAACAGTAGAGTGTGTAACATTTAATGGAAGAAAAGCTTTATAAGCATACAAAATCATCACAAATCTGAATTTTAATTTTTTCCTTTCCTTGTTTAAAGTTCCATGGTATCTGCATCCTTGCATACAAGATGGCTCAGTGATACGAGTGTAGATTTAAAAGATGTTGCTTAAATCATTCCCTCTATCTTTCTAGAGAGCATGTAAGTTGAGTTTGTATGTAATTGTAGCAAATTCCTCTGTTAGGATTAAAAGATATCCCCAGTGAAGTGGTGTTTCTGACCTGATTACCTGATTTATGTAAAGCTTTAGAGAATCTAAGTTGGGGTCCATTTTTGCCTTGGGAAAGGAAATCTACTGGATTACGTTCTCCATCTCTATTTCCGGTTCAAAACAAGGCATGTCTGCTCAGAATCAATTCAGAATTACTGCTAATTTTAGCACAGTTACTAATTTAATAGTGTTTTTCAACTGTTACAGCTAAAAACCATAATTGGAAATATTTTATGTTTTGAAACAAACTGAATGATGGTGAATGTTCGCCCTTTCATCTTGTAAGGAAAAGCCCATTTTTCGTAGGGAATAGCAGCTGAACTGTGAAGCCCAAACTCTTTCTACTGATACCGCTGTCAGCTCCCTTATTTTCTCTTTAGTCCTTTTGCCACTTTCCCTTTTCTCCGAGTCATGCACATCCATTGCTGTACTGCTTTAGCTACTTTAAGTAAGCCCTTTCCTCCTCCAAGAAGGCTTGCTAATTTTTGCATATTATCTTAAGCTGACTTAACAGTCGTTTTGCCAAGTCTTCCCAGCTGCTGCTACTGCTGAATTGATTCATTTTGCTCTTGATGTGTTGCAGGCAAATGTGAAGCAAAGTTTACTTGACCAGTAATCCTCCCTTTAACTGAAAGGAGGACGTTCAAACAAGGACTTGTTCCAAATGCAACCGGAGTTTTTTCCCTAAATCTACCTACTGTAGACACAAAGGTTTATTGCTTCTCATCTGGGAAATTCTTATCTAGAAAGTGAAAAATGTCTTAGCCCTAAATAGTAACCAAGGAATCCATTTTTCTCCTGGTGCAGCAAGTCAGTCCGTAGAGGTTTTTTTTGATGGACTATGAGTTCCTAAGAGGTGTTGTGTCTGTCTTGGAGTGCTTCCAGAAACTGTTGCTCAGCCTATAAACTGATGAAATTTCACAGACTCACAGAGCAGCTGAGGTTGGAAGGCGCCTCTGGAGATCGTCTACTCTAATTCCCTGCTCAGAGCACAGTCAGCGAGAGCAGGCTGCTCAGGGCAATGTCGATTTGGATTTTAAATATCCCCAAGGATGGAGACTCCACAACTCTCTGGACAGCCTGTTCCAGCATCTGACCATCCTCAGGCTAATTTTTTTTTTCCTATGTTGCTGTGGAATTTCCTCTATTTCAATTTATGCCCATTGTTTCTCATCCTGTCAGGGGGCACCAAAGAGAAGAGTCTGGCTCCATCTTCTCTGCTCCCTCCCATTGAGTATTTATAGTTATTGATAAGACCCCCCTGAGCCTTCTCAGCTTCCAGCTGAGCCGTCTCAGCTCTCTCAACCTTTCCTCATCTGAGAGTTGGTCCAATCACTTAATAATTTTTGTGACCCTTTGATGGCCTTGCTCCAGTATGTCCATGTTTCTCTCATACCAGGGAGCCCAGCACTGGACTCAGCACTCCAACTTTTTTTGACCAGGGTTGAGCAGAGAGGAAGGATCACCTCCCTTGACCTGTTGGCGACACTCTGCCTAATGCAGCCCAGGATACCATTAGCCTTCCCTGCCGCAAGGGCACACTACTGGCGCATGCCCAACTTGGTGTCCACCAGGACCTTTCCAGATGGTAGATCCCCAGCATATACTGGTTCATGGGGTGGTTCCTCCCCACGCGCAGGACTTTGCACTTAAACTTGTTGACCTGCATGAGGCTCCTGTCAGATCTCCAGCTGGACTTTGTGCAACTACTCCCAACCTTTGAGCCCAGCCGTTCAGCTAGTTTTCAGTGCAACTCACTGCCCGCTTACCTAGTCCATACAGTTTTGTATGAGAACGTTACGGGAGACAGTGTTGAAAGCCTTCCTAAAGTCAGGATAAACAACATCCACCGCTCCCCCCCCAATCGCCTCTTTGTGAAAGGCTGTCACGTTGCTCAGGCATCATTTCCCCTTTGTAAACCTATGCTGACTACTCCCAGGCACCTCTTTGTCCTTTGTATGTTGGGAAGTGGTTTTGAGGATGGTTTACAGGTTTCTAAGAAGATTTGCTCCATCACCTTCCCAGGTTATCCAGATACTCCTCATGCCCTTCTCGAAAATGAGTGCCATTTGCTTTCTTCCCAGTCCTCAGGAACCTCCTACAATCACAAAGACCTTTCTCAAATAATCAGTAGTCACCTCGCAGTGCTTTTGTTTGCCAGCAGTCTTTCTGACTAGTGTGGAGGGTGGCCGGAAAGAGACATTTGATGTCTCTTTCGATGACAGTTTTTTGTGTGGCATGCACACAAACATCAAAACTGTCCATATTTGCCTCTATGCCCATATTATAAACTAGCTGCAAATCAGTTTAGACCTAGTCTGTAAGGATGTATTCACTTGAACTCTCTGGCTTCTCTGAGCATCCTTTTACTGTAACTGTAACCCCATCTAATGAAATTAATATTTAGTGTAGAGTGTCCATTATTTGTTCAAAGCCTGCCCAAGTTCAAAATCCTTTAAATACATAACACCAAACCTGCAGTAGTATCAGTGAATTTTTTGACAGTTGATTAAAAATTAGAAGTTAGCAAAGTGTCTTAGGTGGTATAGTAAATTATTTAATCCACATTCTGTAAAAACATGGTTATTATTTTGAAGACTCATTGCCAATTTACTCTGAGTGCAAAAATGCATAAAAAGCCTGAAAGACCTTTAGTTTAAATAGGTATAAGCATGTTGAGATTTTAGCTCTGATATCTTTAATTAAAAACGGAAATCAAAGTCCTTTAAAATGGTTGTTGCCTTCCAAACGAATGCTGTTATCCAGTGCACAGTCAGTGTATCTCTCTCATAGAAGAAGTGTGGTTAACTTTGCTACTTTAATCCTTTAGATGTAGATAAATTCTGTTTGTTGCATCTTTCTCTTTATCTGTCTTGTCTTTTGGTAGTTTTCGTTGTCAGCTTCTGTTTTGATGATAATTTCAGTATATTTCCTGATTATTTTTGAGTAACAACAACCAAAAAAATTAATAAAAAATGTTAATTATTTTTCCAGAACATATTTTTTTGTGCCACCTAAGTTATAAGCCCTATTTTTAAATGTATATTCACTTGTTAAAGTTCAGCAAAGAAAGAATTTGCTGCTTCTTAAAGTGTTAAATAGCATATCTTGCAATTATATGAATTTGTAGCGCAAATAAATGCTGTCTGCCTGATAACACGATCTTCTCAAAGTCAGTTTATTTGGTGTTATTTTACTTGTAATTTTTTGAAATTTAGCATAAGATGTTTGAAGTGAGATATTTGAAATGTTGGCTTATAATCAGAAGTCATTCAGTCCCATTCTAGTGGGAAGGGCTCCCAGTTGGGAACCTATTGGAAACCTGAGGACTCTTGATTTGGAAACATATAAGATGTACTTCAATGTAACAGCTTTTCATTAAGACAGAGAGTATTTTTGAGCCGGAAGGAAAATGTACCTTTTGTGAC
The DNA here is from genome assembly GCA_947846985.1 of Fratercula arctica. Classification (NCBI taxonomy): domain Eukaryota; kingdom Metazoa; phylum Chordata; class Aves; order Charadriiformes; family Alcidae; genus Fratercula; species Fratercula arctica. The sequence goes on along the minus strand of CANTUZ010000001.1, from coordinate 90,487,738 downwards.
ACAGCTTCCATGATTCCTTAAGGTAATCCCACTTCTTTGAAAGTTATATTCTGTTTCAGTTTTACAGCATATGAATTTGCATCCTCTCTATTTTATTTTATTGTAATCCTTTATATTCTAATTTGCATCCTCTGTAGCCTATTTCTTGGTCTACAGTTAAACCCTGAGGCCTTTTCCTAATAAACACCAGTGATTTTTTTTTTTTTTTTGTCTGTAATGATGTAATTCTGTATTTTCTACATGGTAAAAATCCCTGGCTTTTTTTTAATTTTCAAGTTTTTTAGTGAGAATACGTTCCTGGGGAGTTGTTGTACCTGAGTTCAGAATATGCTAAGAGTTTTCAGTGTACTTGCTCTTCCGTATTGTCTACAGCATGCATTTTGAAATAAAAATGAATGTGTCAACAGTTTGCTTTGTAGATACGCAACACAGTCAATGGGTCTACAAGCATTAATTGGATATTAATCACCAATATGCTGTGCAAAATTCCGAGGCCCAGATGGGATTATGAATTCGTAATCGTTGTAAACACAAGCCTGGTTATTTTTTAGTTGATGAACTTGAATACTGAAATTAGATTGTCAGAAGAGAGCAAGAACATATTTTCTGTATGAAGAGAGAAGTCATTGCTGTGGCCAGGGCCGAACTCATAGCTGGAAACAATCAAAGATGTCAGGAAGAGGAAAGTCCTGAAAGTGAGTTTGGGAAGCTTCAACCACCTTATATGACGGTTGTGACAGTTATTAGCTATGACAGCAGTTGTCAAAAGATCTAGTTATTCTGAAGCATATCACAGGGTCCTTGATAACATGATAGGGAAGGGAATGAAGAGGAATTATTTTAATCATTCCAGCATTAACTCATTAACAAGATGGATATCGGCTCCTGCACCCATGTATCAATTAGAGGCAGCCTTTCTAAAAGGGCGTATATGAGGGAAAAGGGAAATAACCACAAGTTGGTATATGCTACTGTACAGTTGACTCCACTGTAATTCAAAAGCATTTGTAATCTCTCACATAATCTAAGTTGAATGAATGTATAAATCGTTATAATTATTGATATAGTATAACAACAGAAAGTACTATTTGTGGGAAATTGTATGCACACTTCAATTAAGCTATAATATAAATGCAATTTAAAATCTAACCGCAGATTAAGTGTAACACTCAAGCCTGACTTCATGCAGAGAAACCCTCTTATGGGGCCCTAACTATTAACAATATCATTATCATTTTTAACAGACAAAAATGTCAGTGCTGTAAGCTAGTCAGTATCGCACCAGAAAATGAGTGAGTCCCTTGTTTCCCTTGTTTCTGGGACTAAAGCAGTTAGTACCCTAGGTTTCCTTATGCGCAGAACCTTTCTGCCACAGGATTTCTCTGTGGAGGCAGAGTTGCTGACAGGAGAGGATCTAGCTGCCCATGCAGTCTAAACACTAGCGGGGCACCTAGGCCTCCACTTCACTTGATCATTTATTCATGCATTCACATCTTCTGACACTTAGAAGAAAAGAAACGTATTTATATATTTACAAAACAATTACAATAATTTGTTTTGTAAATTGTACAATTACATTTGTTTTGATGATACGAATATGACGGTAAGTGCCTGAAGAGTAGGGGGGTGTTGGAGACAGTGGGAACTGGTGGAAAAGCAGAAATGGGAAGGCTGTATGAAGCCACACAGGGATGTGGAGCAGAGGGAGGGAACCAATCAGCCAGTACACAGCTGGAGAGGATTCAAGGGAGGACCCGAGGTGCGTGTCAGCCACAGAGCTGTGCCACCATAATGCACGCCTGCAAGGAGCATGCATGAGAATGTAAGTTGGAGAAAACCCTAAAGCAATATGAGTAGGAATAGCAGATACGGGGGGTTATTTTAACAGTCTTTACTTCCAATCTGCATCTTTGTGTCACCATGTCTTCTCACACTGGTTGGCAGGTAGGTTTGCAAGACCTTGTTGCTGGAGTTACAGCTTTCACAAAGTGAGTGTGATAACAAGGATGAGCAAACACAAGTTTCTCACTCAGAGCCCTTTCCACTTCTCTTCCCCTTCCCTCCACCACAGGTCTGCTTTGTGTCACTTCAGTATGTCTCCCTATAATCTAAATCATCTTGTTCTGTGTGTAGAGTAAACCGTATGATTGGTTGATGCAGCATGGCATAAATTACAGATTATGCATAAATTGTGATAGGTCCAATTAATCATAGCCTAAGTTAATTTAGACCTCACTTGTAATGTACCTAGTTCCAATTTAGTTTTTATACCTAGTTGGGACACCTATATTACACATCTTTGACTTTAGCTGGGTTTGTGGATGGGCAGGACTTGCTTTGAGCTTGTTTATTCTCACTGAAGCTCAGAGGAGAGGCCTCCATAGACCAGGAGGAGTCTCTGGGAGGCACCTGTGCTCTTCCAGGTGATGCCTTCAGGTCTCTGCCCCAGCCATGGCTGTCTGGGGTGGGACACATCCACCTTCTGCATTGGAGGCTGAAAGCCATGGAGGGAGTGCAGCTGCTCAGATTTGGGCTGAGTCTGCAGCCTGACAGGCCCACGTACTTTTGAAACAGAGGCGTATTCACTGGAGGCTTGAGGAAGGGAAGAGAGGAATGCCACAGTTTTGCAGGGCCGGCGCAGCAGGAGGTCCTCCAGGGCTGCTCCCGTTATCCTTTGTTTGAGTAGCGGTGCCTGTGCCAAACCACTCCCTCAGCTGTGTGGCACTGGCCCTCTTTTGCTAAGGTATTTGTTGTGGTTCTCCCTCTGCCCCCATCCTCCCACCTCACCAGAAAAAAAATAGATTCAATTTTTACATAGTTTGAGTAAAAGATGTTTTGGGGCCTGTTATGGTTTGGCACAAAAAGCTGGGCAAGTTGGACTGGGCTTGTTGCCTTTCACAGCAGGTAAGGCAAATGTCCTGCTCAGTCTCTTTCCTCACTGTCTTTATTGTCAGTAACTTGAAGTTTTTGAAGTAGTAACACGGTTTGCTGTGGCCAATGATATTGAATCCTTCTTTTCCTTTTTTCAGACAGCTTCCTCATTATTGCTAAGAACCATCTCAGCAGTTACACTGCCAGGTTTGACCCCAAATCATCAGCAAGATACACTAATCCCTTATCCCTGTCTGAAAGGATCTTATTCCCTTACTGCTTTAGAAAACTAACACCAGAACAGAACAAAACAAAAGAAAAAAAAATCCTCTCTGGAGCCTTAATCATCAGGCAACAAACAGGAGTTACCGTGGATTTTATTTCCATGGTATCGATAATATTGCCTCTTGATCTGTGAAAATGGCTGTTGTCACCTATAGTACTTTACTGTTTATCTCCAAAGAACAGAAGTCTCACTGTACAGTGAGACTTCTTTGAGCCAAGAAAAATAAGCTAAGTGCTCCCTGTGACAGGGCGGGAAGGTCTGACTGCTCCTCATCTTCTTCCTCAATATTAGGTTGGCAGACTTTCCAGTGTCTTCAACTGTGAGGCAATTTTGTTTTCTAGTAAATCTCTTCTCCCAGAATCATTCCCTCTAACTGACTGTATATATTTAATCCCCTCTTGATCCTTGACAGAAACTCCTGTCGCTTTTCCTTAGGGATCTTCAATTTCTCTTGCTGTATTTTCAGTATTCTTTTTTGCTAGTTACTTGGATACTGAGGAAACAGGTGATAGAGAAAAATACAAATTTCTCCTGGGAACCCAATTCACATTCTCAACTGGGCAAAAGAAGTGTTTCAGTGATATTGGGACAAACAATGCCTGTATTTGTTGAAAACATTGTACAGTGTATTTTCCTAAAGAAAGCGGGAAATTCAGTACTACTTTCATATTTAATGTATACCACATTTAGTGTTACAATACTGTGAAATATTAATAACCTTACAAGTCTTTTCCCTTGGACATTTACCATGAAACTTGACTGTCAGAAGCTTCTCTGGTTTATTAATTCATATGCCTAAGTTGAGTGCAACAATATTGTCCTCAAAGATTTCTTTTGGTATCAACTTTGACTTAAATCATACTGTGAAGATTATCTGTGATGATTTTCTCTCTTCCTTGTCTTCGAGCTTGTAGAGTGGCTGACCTCACTGCCTGTATAAAATTAGTATTATTTGCCTCCCATTAGGTTCTTGCAACTCTGCACTGCATTTCCTTTAAACTCTTGGGAGCCCACAAGTCTGCTGGGGACAAGATGTTGTGGCAATTTGCCAGTCCGCTCTTGGTTAACAGTTTTACCATTCAAAGATTGGTGTGCTTGGTATACATGTATAAGAATAAGTTTGTTTTCTCTATAATTGTACTTAGTTACAATGAGAAAGATACCAAAACACACCCAGTGAGGATTCCTCTTGGCTCTTTCAACATCTCTGACAGAGCATGTGGCTTACTGACCTTTCCAGTCCCCTTCAGGGCTTGCCATGCCTTGAAGAACTATTCATACTCAGGTCTTCAGAGATGGCTTCTGGAGGCATCTCTGGTCAACAAAGAAATTCTTCCTTTTTGCTTCCTCCGTGTTCATTTGGCCCTAAGATGTCAATGGGATATCATTCTTTCTGCCTTTTTTTTCTCTGGCTAATCCACCTGTGTTTCTCTTATGTACTTTGATCATATAGAGCATTCTGGATCTAAGACAGAAGCCCTTTGCCCTTCTTTGTAGCTGCCCTACTCAAAAGGTATTGACACATTAATTGTGCAATTATTAGTTGTACAATTAATAATTTCTCTGATTTAGAACATCAAACTTGCTGGAGATCTGCAGAGAGGTCATGTGGAGCTCAACCAGCAACTGATTCAAAGATGCATTTGCTAAGCATGGATTCACCATTTTCCTGTTAATGAAGACATGCTTTGTTCAAAATTTAGGGAGTAGTTTCAAGGACTACATTAGAAATATGTTATTCTCATTATTGCTTAAACATGCTACATAATTCCGTTTTTGTGGCTAAAGCTTAACTTTGCCACTCATGGTTTCCCTGACCAATGTTTGAGTTTGGTTTAGACATCTTTAGAGAATTTAGGTAATTCTTCACTGGTTTAATAATATACTGTGGGCGTGTATATAATTTGTATGTATAAGAGAGAAATTATGTGAATATAGGATGCTCTCATCCTTTTACTTACAGATAGGTCCATAGTTAATTACAAATTGAGAAAGGCCTAAAATCCTATCATTACAAAAATGTAGGAACTGCACTGAGTGCAAAACTGTATTCTCCCTAGTGATAAAAGTTAAAACTACTGTACTAATTAGCCATGAAAAGGCTAAGAGGGGGATCTAATTGCTGTCTTCAGCTACCTAATAGGTAGTTAAGGAGAAAATTAAGTCAGACTCTTCTCAGGGGTGTACAGGGAAAGGATGAAACAGGTTTCCAAAATGAAAATTTTTACCATGGTTGTCACCAGTTAAGCACCAGAGGAGATTGCCCAGAGGGGTTGTAGATTCCCCTTCCTTGGAGGTGTTCAAAACTCAATTGGACACAGCCTTGAGCTACTTGATCTAACTCAAGGGGGACCTGCTTTGAGCACAGTGTTGGACTAGATGGCCTCCCTTGCAACCTATATTAATCTGTAATTCTGCATTTGCTTTACAAAGAATGTCCTAAGCATATTTCATTTAGTATAGAGATACAGCTCAATGGATTTTTTAAGAAAAAAAAAAAAAAAAAAATTCTTGGAAACTGTTATTTATTTTACGTGATTATTCTGTTTTCCACAACCTGTGGACCTGTGGGGTTTCTTCCTTACTCCCCCAGCCTTCCCTTGGGACTACTCTACCAATCCTATTTGGTGTTGAAATTTATTTCAGTGAGATACCTTGCTAGCTGGGTGTTTCCTCTGTGTAAAAGTTCCAGACTGTTGTCTCCTGTAATCATTAGAACTGCTTCTCAATGATACATAGAAATAACAATACTTTCTATACCCAATTATACAATCAAGAATGAGCCTTGACACGTTTAGGTCTATGTTATCTAATGGTACGTAGGGCAGAAGGCTTTTTTTCTTGTTGTTGCACAGTAATTGTGCTCAAAGCTCTGCATAGCTGTTTGTCTCAATCTGCGGGCCTTGCACGGGCCTCCTCAGTATAGTTTCCACTGAACAGAAGTAAAACAGATTTGACCTGGATTAACTGCAGCATAGTCTCCTAATGAGCCAGATGGATGAACATTCCTGTTTGGCGGAAGTGATAGTTACAGTGTTTGCCACAAAAATGCCAGCAGTTGCCTTGGTTTTCTCCTCAATAAAAGAAATAATTTTAATCTTGGTCTAGAGTAGTTAAGTAATGACTGCTGTGAGGCATTTCCATTGTATAAACCTTATTGTGACATCATTATGAATTTCCCAGGGAGGATCTAAAGCTGTAACGGTGAATGAGGTTTCTCCCTGTGACTCTGACTGGAGACAGTATTTGTCTTCTATCCCTGAGCTGGATAAAGCATCCAAAGAAGAACATTATCGTAACACTTTGGTTTAAGTAGGAAGCATGGAGGCTTTCGTTTCATTCACATCCCTTGTGCGGAAAGCAGGGGAAGGTCAGAGAAACTGCTCTTGGGTGCACATCAGGCAGTAATTTGTAGAATGCAACGTTGAAGATCCCAACAGTTCAGTGTGCAAGTGTAGAAAAACTTTCTCCATTCTCCAGGCTCCTCTGCCTGGGCAGAAAGGGAGTGCAGCGGTCCCTGCCTGGCCAGCACAGTGAAACAGTATCCCGATACTGCGCCTTAGACAAAATGTCGACGTGCTGCCTGCCGCTGAAAGAGATGACGTTCTCAGTGCAGCTCCTTTGTCGCCGCCCCTCCTGCCATCTCATTCAACTTCACAGAGCTTTCCCGTGGACCGACAGGGCTTTTGCAAAAGGTCGTAAGGGATGGGACAGCCACCGCATACTTGTCAGCTGCCCTAACCCAACTCTGCTGCGCGTTTGCACTCGTGCCAGCTTCTGCCTTGCAAGAGGAACGGGGAAGCGCTTATGAAATAGGCTTGTGTTCCTTTTGAATAGGTACAGATACATAGAAAAGCAAGGAAAAAACGCTTGAAAAGACTGTGTGTGTGTGTTAGGGAGGAAGATTATATGCAAAAGGGATTGTGTTCTCCTCTTCTCCTACTTCAGCACTGAAAGGGAACAAGCCCTATCTCTGTTACCCAACATAGAAATTTCTGTAAATTCACTGGCAAACTGTGAACGATACATAAAGACCATGTAACTTAATAGCGCTCTTCCAAATTCTTTTTTGACCTTTCAGCTATAAAAGGCAATTCCTTAGAGTTTCCAAAGGTACAGTTCATTGCTCTTTGGTTTAGTGTTACAGAGCAAGTATAGTAAGTAATAGACCTTATTACTGTTACTTTTTTCTCTTCGCAAAGCCATTATACACCTCTTTGACCTTTACAAGAAAAAGTGCAAATACCATTCAGCAAATGTTTCCAGCATTAATTTCTGTTATTCAGAATTACAAATAAGTGAGTCTTAATCCATATGGACTGTATAAACCCTATTTTATTCCTTTTTGCTTTACTCTTGTTTTGATAGTTTTTCTTAGTTGTCCTTCATACAGTATCCTCCCTTGTTCTTAGTCCTTTTCAGAGTTTTTCCTTGATTTGTGACCGAACAGACCAGAAAAGATTTTTTTGTACACCATGGGATTATTTGACAAAAAAAAAAAACACAAAAAAAACCCAAACTATTAACCTATTGTCCTTTCCTTCCACTTACAAACTTAAAACCTGAAGGTTTTTTTGTTGAGTCTTTTTTCAGCTGTTTGAGCCTGGTTGCTTAAAAAAGGAACGTATTACTGTGCGGCACATGTATATGAAAAACATACCATTACCAAATCAACGATAAAGCAGGAAGAATCATAGAATTTTTTCATTGTTAGGAGAACGAAACAATTTACCCTTCAGGGGTGTGACTTTAGTTAAGGCATTGTTTAGCTGGTTTCCTTTATTTAACTTCAGAAAAAAAACCAAACCCTTTTCCAAGATCATCAAGTATCTTATCACAAAACCCTAGGAATTGCTAAACACAAATGTTGCATATTACTATACTTTCACACACAGGTTTTATTTCTGCTTGTGAGGATATGAGGATATATAGATTGGTTTTAAAGGTGGGAGTAGAGTGTCCGTTGCTGTCATTATCTATTATTTTTTATTTTTCCTGAAGGCAAGAAGAGGGTGTATTTTGTAAAGAACTCAGACAACACATGAAATCAACACCTCCATGGCTTTTTTTTTTTTTATTATTATTTTGTTCAACTGAGTTCTTGAATATTTTGGAGAAGAAGAGTTAGAATTGCAGTCACAGCAGCAGTGGTGGTTTGTCACTTAACTCTTGCTCTGACACAAAGTCTTTTGCACTCTATAAAATATCCTCTGCTGATGTACATGGATATAATTCATTTGACTTCAATTGAGGATCTGGCCCAGGCTTTGATCTCTTTTTAGAACTTATCCAACTTTTCCCTTTATGGCCAACAATGTAGTACCACATTTCTGCTAGCTGAATACATGCACTATATATATAAAAAGTAACTAATGACCTTTAAATAGTTACCAGCGGGCAATTTTTAACTCGTTATAATAGTTTGAAACTATTTGGATGCCCTGTCCTTGCTGCAGTATGCAGCACATTAACATTGCGGAGCCCACAAGGACATTTACTATGAATTGTGACAGTGTTTTCCTCCACGGCGGCTCTCAAGCCTTTCACATAGTAGCTGAGTCCTCGTCTCAATGACTCTACAGTGCAGTGACAGTAAGGAGCACTGGCAAAGTGCTGTTGTGGATAATATACCAGAAAACGTATTTCAGCCAATGCCCCCTGCCAAAAAAAAAAAAAAAAAAAAAAGAAAAACCAAAATAAAAATAGCAGGTACCCTGGAATCTACAGAGTTCCCATTATCATCTGGTGAAATACATTGCAAATGGCAATAGCTGCCTTAAATTTCAACACACACGCCGTCTACATCTAAGTACAAAATAAAGGTTGCAGACTAACATTTGGAAGAATGGGGAAACAGGCCTATTTCTTGACATAATAGTGTTGAAACCAACGTCGCACAGAATGGAACTTCATGCTGGGAAATCATTTTTTCTACAAATACAAAGCTGTTAAACCATCATCATGAATGACGGGCTTGTTAAGTGGGAGGCCGAAAAAAGTGGGTATAGAAATCAAGTGTGGCGGTATATAGGCTCCGTACATACACATTTTGCTGAGCCCATGGAATGGCAGAACAGTGGATATGTTGCTTCCTTCCAGTTTTATTTATATATATTTCTTTTCTGCACACATTGCCTGTATTAAGCATAAATGGAGAGGTATTATGGAATACAACATAAAAGGAGACATTTTCAATAAGGAATATAGGAAAAAAACCCCAGCTACTTCCTTCAAAATGTCAAAAAAACTGACCTAAGCTTTCCATAGGCACAAATATGTTCTAAGAGTTGCTTGAATTTATTGAGGAAAAATATCAATAGGAGGCCATAAATCTGGTTTGGTATAAAAAAAACCCAACTTCTATTTTATTCTTTGTTAGTTTGCTTTCAGCAAGATTCACTAAAGAGCAGAGGATTTTATTTTGTAGAAGGGATTAATTTTGTTTCATTTGTTTCATTGTGCATTTTCAATTTGGATTTCAAATACTCCCCAGCTCTGAAAAGCAGAGCAGGCTTTCACCAGCCAAGTGACTGCATGTTGGAGGACGATAGACAATGTTTACTTGAAGTGATGGCTGGTGTAAGAATAACAGCTGAAATTGTAATGGACATAAATAGATCATATATCAGCTTTGCTAACAGGAATAAGCGTTGAGGTTTTCAGGATTGATATTTGTGGCCGAACAAAAGCTGTGGGTGCTTAGGAGCCTGTATGACACTACCTGGATTGATCAGGGAGGTGATCTTTTCAATGGGAGTTTCTGTAGGTATCAGGGCTAAATTACTCTCTGTTTTGGCTGATATTTCTTTTTGGCTGGTTCTGGTACTTCAGGGATGTTTTTGATGGGAAGTGTGACACTCAGTAAATGTGACAGAACTGAGAAGATTTCAGTATGTCCCTTCAGACTCGAGGCCAGACACTTGGTAACCACTGAAGATTGTGAAATCTGCTTTCCCTTGCCAGGGCCAATCTTTCTCGGGGAGAGGGTGCTGCCTCTGTGACAAAGCGCCACCATCTACCACCTCCTCATGTACTGTGGACCGCTGCGGCGACTGTATTTTTTGGTTGATATTTGTGCTCGCTTACAGAAAACATGTTGTGAAGTGGCTGTAAACTACAGCAGGGCCTTTTAAAAAATAATCTCTAGATCAGAAAGGGGTTTACTGTATTTTTTCCTGTATGCTGACTGTGCAGTATGCAGGTGAAGCCGGTCTTACTACTGCTTAGAGCACATGCGTCGCTCTTGTTCACAAGCAGAGTGAAACCTTTGTGAGCTCCTGGGCTGGAGACGGTTCACATCACGCTTCTCTAACTAACCCCAGAAGACACAGAGCAGCAGTAGCCTCGTAGCTGAAACTGCCAGTAACAGGACCGTGGGCAGGAGAGTATCCTGCTCACAGACACGATCTGAAGAAGTGCACGAGCATTTGGGGCTCAGTTTGAGCTTTAACATGCGGTTAAAGCAGTATTTCTCCGGTAAACCCCAAGTTTAAATTGAAGCTGATGGCTAAGTCTGGTGAATCGTACCAAACTGTTATTGCTGTTTTGTGATGTGTAAAAATAGACACAAAGATCAGAGATAATTTCCTAGTCCCCTGTGATAGACATGAGAGTCTGATTCCCTGTAGATGAAAGATTAGTGCACTAACAGAGTCATTTAGGTTCAAATAATCACAGTATTCCATGTGGCCCCTTTGTGTTGCTTTCGTATTAGAGTGGCTTCTTCCTTAAAAGCTTTCCGTGCAACACTGGAAGGGAACAAAGTCAAGTAATTCTTCTGTGCCCCTTTCTTGTCAAAAAGGGTGAGTGGAGAAGTGACCTTTTAACAGTGCAGCGTTGAAGAACTGTATTCTGTATGAACTTTTTTTTTTGTTGTTAATAAAGCAGCCCTGTCCCATAGAAGACACAATAAAGCAGATGGCTATGAAGAGCAGTGCAACACAGCACAAAATTCCACCAAAACCAGAAATACATTGGTTTTTTTACTATAAAAGGTAGGTTGTTCCTCTTCAGACAATTAGTTAATAGGCATATTACCATGAGCTTGTGCGTTTAACCTGTGGGGGGGTTTATTAAGAGGGTAGAGAACCTCAGGTTTGTGGAAAGATTTGTAATGTATGTTTCAGTGGAAACCATGCAAAACTGATATGAGGAAAAGCTTGGCTGTTTGCATTTAGGTCAGGGGTGCTTTTTCATACTTTACATGAGACCAATCTTGTCGGATCCAAAGCCCATCTGGCCCTGCATCCTGACTCTGATACTGGCTGATCACGGAGGTAGGGAATAACAGTGGACCAAGTTGTAACTCTTAGAGGTATCTCTGAAGTTTACTTTCCCAGTCTCCAAAAATGTAAGGATTCCATCCTTTGGGGTTTTGTTGATTTGTTTTTCTTGGAATAAACCTACAAACCTCAATGAACCTTCTTGTCAAATTGCTTACAGTAGAGCTCAAACTGTAAGTGCAATTATGTTTTGATATTATCTCATATGTCCAGTTTAATATATGCAAAAGTGGTGAAAAAACTATAAGATAATGTAATAATTGTATTATATATGATAGGGGCTTGAGCAATGACACTGCATCAGTGGCAACATGACTGACACTAAAACCTAAGAGTTTGGTTTGTATTACTGTAACTTAAACTTTAGTTTTTTAGGATTGAGATCAATATCTCAACAATTAACTATTTTCATGTAAATAGTCCTTCAAGTTTTTCACAAAGCAGCAATTACCTTGTTACTAATACTGTCACTTAAGTTTCAACCTTTATGCGTTAGCGAAACTATTTTCAGTAGTGTGTAAAAAATCCACCACGTTATTTCTTCTGAAAATGTGTTATGAAGCTCATGTTTGAACTTGAGCAAGAAAAAATAAATTAAAATTCAGGCTGATCAATGTGACACTGGAAATCTGAAATACTCTCAAAGATGACAACAGGTCATAGTAAAGTCTCGATCTTCCTTGTTCTCATCTTTTTTTCATACTCACTGTGGTGGGTTGGCCCTGGCTGGACGCCAGATGCCCACCAAAGCCACTCTATCACTCCCCTCCTCAGCTGGACAGGGGGAGAGAAAATATAGCGAAAGGCTCATGGGTTGAGATAAGGACAGGGAGAGATTTACTGTCACGGGCAAAACAGACAACTTGGTGAAATTAGTTTAATTTATTACCAATCAAATCAGAGTAGGATAATGAGAAATAAAACCAAATCTTAAAAATACCTTCCTCCCACCCCTCCTTTCTTCCTGGGCTGATTTTTACTCCCAGTTTCTCTCTCTCTTCCCCACCCCGAGTGGTGCAGTGGGACAGGGCATGGGGGTTGCGATCAGTTCGTCACACATTGTCTCTGCTGCTCCTTTCTCCTCAGGGGGAGGACTCCTCACTCTTTCCCTGCTCCAGCGTGGGTTCCCTCCCACAGGAAACAGTTCTCCACAAACTTCTTCTTCATGAGTCCTTCCCATGGGCTGCAGTTCTTCACAAACTGCTCCAACCTGGGTCCCTTCCACAGACAGTTCTCCAGGAATGGAGTACTTTAGCGTGGGCTCCTCTCTCCACGGGTCCACAGGTTCTGCCAGGAGCCTTCTCCAGTATGGGCTTCCCATGGTATCACAGCCTCCTTCAGGCATCCACCTGCTCTGGTGTGGGGTCCTCCATGGGGTGCAGGTGGATATCTACTCCACCGTTAACCTCCATGGGCTGCAGGGGCCAGCCTTCCTCACCATGGTCTTCACCATGGGCTGCAGGGGAATCTCTGCTCCAGCACCTGGAGCACCTCCTCCCCCTTCTTCTTCACTGGTCTTGGTGCACCCCCAGCTACCAAAACCTTGCCACGCAAACCGAGTACACTCATAAAATGAACTTTGACCAATTTGAATGTTTCTATTCAGCATTGCTGTATTGCTTATAAACTATTTGAGGAATGAAAAAAAGTCTTATGAAAAATCAGCTTGATAACATTTTTTTAAGGAGTATTATTGTTGCTTTCTGTACCAGAATCAGTAATTACTTAACTCCACAGTAAAAATTTAATCTCTTTTTTTTTTCTAATTTTTCTACATTATTTGCTACATGAAAATAGAATAATAGATAAGAAACTTAAATTAACATGTAATCTTGAGTTAAAGCAATGATTGATAGCAAACTAGAGTTAGGATCTCTGTACCTTTCAGGATAACAGTAGCTGACTTTCTTTTCAATTAGGTCTGTTATGAAGGATTTCTGTTGATGCTGGTCTGAGGCTTGCTGGTGTCTTATATATATACCTAATAGATGATTTCTCTCTATCTAAGAAATAATCTGCACTAGGGATAAAATCCTAAGTAAAGAGAGCCTGAAGATGCATGGCATAATGTTTTCCTGGCGTGGTTTCTGTGCTGTACCGTTCTTCACAGCTGCCATGTGCAGATTACAGTGGAAGGTTCAGGTACAAGCTTTCAGATGTGAGTGAAAAAAAAGTACCATTAGCTAGAAATAAAAAGAAACACTGAAAAATATAGATAGAAAATAACAACAATTAGCTTTAGTTTGACAAGTGCAAAGATGATGCATTTCAGCATGCAAAGGTTGGCTGTTCCAAGCCACAGGTGCTCTGTGAACGGAGAAAATCCATTGCAACTGATAACTTATAAAAAATCTAAAAAAAAAAAAAAAAAAAAAAAAGTACAAACAAACAAAATAACTGAATATATTATTTAAAGCCATGAGGGTTTTTTCCTCAAAATTTAACACAGTAAAATGTCACTGCGGGTGTGTGTGAGGTCTGGTTCATGAATAAACACTTAAGTGTGATTGTAAAAATAGTAGAAGGCATCATTTTTTAAACTGCAGATTTTCTCCTTTTGGTGGGAAAAAAAATCGGTATGACTTGAGGAGTGAAATGTAGGGTATCATACAGTGGAACATGAAGAGTAAAAATTGTCTTCGTTTTATTATGGCTATTAATCCATTTGCTCAGAAAATATTATAAATTCTAAAGTTTAAGATAACATAACTGAAGTTACCTCATCTCAGGTAGACCACATGAAATTTGGTCAAGTGCAATTAAGAGTAATAGAAATTATTAAAAGGTTAATTTCTAGCAAAGGACTAAGACATCTTTCTTGCAATGGTATTCATTTGCGATTAAACTTGCAATGTATTTCTGTGGGGAGGGATACTGAGGGGAGGTGAGAATAACAATGCGCAGAATTAATGTCAAGCTGGAAAAGTGGAAGAGCGAGGTATCCTAAAACTGATGTTATTTAGTTGTAAAAAAATCCTAAAAAGATTAATATGTCCTGGGTGATCTTGAGACTTTAAACTCGGGGAGGGGGGGGGAGAAGCATGTAAAATAGGAAACAGTTGTGTTCTGTTAGGAAGACAAGTGGATTAGCAAATAGGTCTTTCCCATCTGTACGGTCTGTCATTCATTTCTGCCCGTTGCTGATAAGGAGAGCTTGGCCAAATGGTGGTGCCAGTTATACGAGTGTAAATCCATGACTTGAGGGTAAATGAGAGCAGAACCTGGCTGCTCTCCCTATCTCTTTCTCTCTCCCTCACCGTCAGCTTCTCTGACTTGTTTTTATTTATTTACTTTCACCTTTTTTCTTTCTCATCATTTCCTTTGCCTTTATTTTGCTTTGGTTTGCAAGATAACGTATAGATCTCTGCCTCATTACCGACCTCCGCATCACACAGATCTATTGCCTTTTTGCTCTTCTGTCCACTGAATCCTGAAAGTTAAACAAATACACAGGGAAGGCAGAATAATATCTTAATCTGTCAAAATCCTCTCTCCTCTTGGCTTTTGTGATCATCTCTGTGTATACGTACCTTCATTGTTCATAGTAATTTTTGACAGTTGTTCATGGCTGACATGGTTGTTTTTGACAGTTGTTCATGATTGACATAGCAAGGACAATGTGCTGGGACTTTATCATGATAGTCAGTGGAAATCTGTCATGCTGTCTTCGTAGCTTTGACCTGCAGCAAGTGAGAGGGTCTGGGAAATAAAGATTGCTCTCCTTCGCGGAACATCTTATGTTTATTATTTTTTTCACTGTTCTTTTTACTTATTTTTTCATAACATTCCTCAGTTGCTCTTTTCAGTCTTTCCTTTCTTTTCTTAAACTGCTTGTTCTTCCTCCTTTTCCTCTACGTGCACTGCTCCTGGAAAATTTTCCTGCTCTTACCGATCTCATTTACGCTTTCTTTTCTCATTCTTGGATTTCCTTAGGCTATGATTTTCTCTGCCTCCATAGTCACATCAGAGAAAGATGTTTTGGAAGGTCACATACTGTTCCTTCATGACCCCCGTGTAGGAAAGCAGTTGAGAACTTCTGTTCCCTCCTTCTTTCTTCTATTTCTGCAAGCCTGTTTCTGAGTCATCCCCAACAGACACGTGGGCGTACTGCAGGGACCAGGACATGGGCACGTGCTCCTGCCCAAGAACCTCATGGATACATGGGGATCTGAGGTCAGTTCCCAGACTAGCCAAGTGCCAAAGGAAAGCTGGTACCTTGGTGGAGTCAAGATCTCAACTCTAGCGCTTTTTGAAGCGAGTGAAGAAGTGTTTCAGAATACCTCAGGAACTTCATTTGATAGTTTAACCATTCTTTTAGCTTTTTGTAAATAGGGTAAGGAAAGAAAATAAGACATTCAATGCAAGTGACTTGCACACTAATGAGATCTGCAAGGCAACAAGAGATAGTACAATAGTTCCCCAGTCCTTTGTAAAATGCCCAAAGGTTCAACCCAAGCAATAAATTAAATTTATCTGTTAAATCAAAGTCTTTTTAAAAATTAAATGCAAAGGACATTTTTAGTAGCTTTTTTATTATCACAGACATACTTTTATAGTGCTCTGTGAATGATTTTTTTTTTTCTTCAATGTCACTGAAACTTCATTTGATTCAAACCAGATTTGGTAAAAATGAATTCTTTTTCAGGCTGATATACTCTACAGTGAGATCTAGCCTAAATATATTTCAAGGTAGGTATTTTTTTATTAGTACAGTTACATCCATTTCACTTAATTTTGGCTACCTAAAACTTAATCATCTGCATTGCTACTATAGTCAGAGGACAAAGAATGGCAGGTCTGAAGGGTGATCCTTATCACCTATGTCTTAAATACCAAGGGAGAGAGAAATCCTCCTCCAAAGGCACCTTTCCTTCTCGCCTGAATGTAGAGGGGGGGCTACACAACTATTTTAACCTACAGTCATAATTTTGAGCTGGCTAATTTACTCCTAAATTCTCATGCTTGGCATATTCTGTAAGGTGTGAAGAGAAGGGCAAGGTGTGTGATAGGCAGGGGAGCAGTGGAAAGACTCACCGAAGGGGCAGAGTTGTACCGAAGTCCTGGGTCACGGTCGGTAACCTCACGTGTGCTGACATTTCCTGGTCTGTCAGGCTATCCCTCTTGCACCATTTTAAGCGATTGCTAAGAACAATCTGCTCCTAGATGGTACAAATCACAGGTGACTCTTTTTTTTTCCTTTTCCAAAGCTTTTTCTACGTTTTTATCTTGTTTACCTTCCATAATGTGTGTGGGAAAAAAATCTTTTTATTATTAATGCAGAGGGTGTAAGTATTTTTTTGTAAGAGGCGCTTAGTCTCCATTACACGTAATTGACCAATTACTGTGTCAACGTGCAAAGTAAAAACATGACCCATTTTGATATTTCCTATTGGTATTACACACATTTATTACATGTGCTAAATGAATTACTTATTTTCCATCAAGGCAGGGGACTAGAGAAGATGAAACAGTCTCTTTTAGTTTAGCAAATCTTGTGTATATGTTTATTTATAGATGTGAAATACGGACACTTTAGTATATTTTCATTTTTTAGTTTAGCAAATCTTGTGTTTTTTAATAGATGTGAAATAGAGACACTTTAGTATACTTGTCTTACTTATTTTTAGCAAATTTAAAATTTTAATTTCTTAGGGCTGGATTTCTTAATCTCAGACCACTGGGGTTTTGACACTTGTTTTACATTATCCAGGAGCATAAGTAGGAGGGGAGTTTAACATGAAGCGCTTGTTTTTTCCATATTCTCATGAAAAATTTTAGGGAAATGTCACCTCATGCATTTTGCTGGCTGAAATTCCACCTTACCTGAGAACACCAGTGTTCCAGATGATAATTTTGTCTTAATGGACATTTCTAAACTACAAGAGCACCTTAGGGCATTGCTTCTCTGTAATTAGAAACATTTTTCATCTCTTATTTTAAAAATCGGTAGATGAATAGAAACATGAATTTCGTGCATAAGCAAGGCTATGACTTTTTGATTGAAATTGCAAATATGAGTTCTGACATCTTATTATTTGAGAGAGTGTATCTTAATAACTAGACTTGTATGAACATTTCCAGTACTTTGGTTGGATGATCTTAATAGGATAAAATATAAGCAAACAGGCATAAATAAAATCTTGATCTCATAAATTTCAAGATACCATATTTTATGAATAAAATATAATGTGTAAAAAGCGTAAAAAGAAAATATAATTATTTTGCGTAACACTGGATTGTAGGGGATTTTTCTTGTGTTTATAAACGAGAAGAAACTCTAGAAGTAGTATCCAAGATCTGTCATGTTATGTGACAATTCAGGTCCAGTTGTTTGTTATTTTTCTATGGATCCCAAGATGTGAGTTCAAGTTTTGCTCGTGAAAATGACATATCTGGCCAGTGCAGTGACATGTATCTTGTCGTAAGGTTGGGCAGACTTATTCCTCTCTGGTATGTTTGTTGGCTTCAGATAATTTCATTGCATAACAAAGTTTTGCTTGGACCACTGGATTAGAGTTAGTGCTCAGTCAAGGGTGTAGAAGGAATATGAATAAATTTTTTTTAAATCCTCAATATTAGTGGAAATTTTCCACTTTTTCTTTTTTTTTTCTTCTTATAAGTGCTGTTCATGAATTTTCTTATTTGAAGATGAAATTATGGCTTTTCCTGGTCTCCTGTGTGGGGCCTAAGGAACTGGTGACGTATTTTGCATATAGCAAGAGAGACAAAGTGTGCCGACTATATTTGCTCAACATGAACTTTTTATTAAAAAATATTAGTGATGTAAAATGCCTTAGAAAGCTGTAAGACATATGTACAACGGGACCCATTGTATCTGGACTAAAATTAGACACAAGTGAAGAATTTGATTCTTCTTTCACCCCGTTAACTCCAAAAACTAGAGAGAATAAGAAGGTTAGTCCTCAGAGTCCTGCAGAGTCGACTCTGGCATCTGAGAGCATAGACAGCATCCATGGCTGTCACAGTTTCCTTATTCACGTGTCAATGTAGGTAGCAGCATTCAGATCATGTTCTCTAGGAACATCACCAGTGCTCTATGGGTTTCTAAAGAGATCATCCCAGAAATGCACTTTATGCCATTATGGTGAGTAAACAATAAACAGCAGGTTTTGTGATGCCCTGAATGCAGTGGCGGAGCACCACACAGTGCTTTCCATCTTCTTTCCCTAGCCTCTTATCAGCTTTACCTTCACCCACCACAGTAACTGGAACAGGTCACCTGGGTTAAACATGGGCTTGGAAACTTTCTGAAAGAGTTTGTTGTCTCTGTCCTTGGTTTTATGTCTTATTTTCTTTTAAAAATTGTTGATGCTGAGTGCCTGTAGTACTCAGGCAGCTTCCCCTAATAGAAGCACATGCATTTCGGAGGTGTTTTGCATACGTAAACGCAACACAGTACACCTGGCACAGTATGCCCCCATTGCGCTTCTACACGAACCTGTTATTTTTCTTGAATTGAGGTTTACGTGTAGTAAAAATCTCCATTTTGTAGTAAACAAGTGCGGGTAACCAGATCTCTGTGTTTTACTGGTGTTAACTGGGATGCTTTCTGACAGTGAGCAGTGCAGAGAAAATAAGTAGAACGAGGACGGAGCCAGAGCTTTCCTTGCCCTCACAGGTGACATGCTGAAGTCAGGCTTGATACAAATTGGCATAGCAACATAGGGGACTCACACGGCCTCTGTGTCTGTTTGCTGTCATCAGCCTGATATTTCTTAAAAGGACTGAATTTCGCCTAGACAAGACGTTGTCTTCCATTCGGATGATGCTAGGCAGTATTTAGTTATTACGTTTACATGAAGCTGAGTTCACAGCTGTCTTTTCAAATCTGACTCAGGTTGCACATAACTAGTATTTCCTGGATCAGAGAAAGGATGGCAGCGCTGAACCTGTAAAATATCAACACAGAACTAGCAAAAAAAGACCCCCTTGAAGTCAGTGACAAATTTCAAGAATTCACCGGCGAGGTAGTCACTAATTTAAGTGGGGACAAGTTTCCATTAATTTTTAAGTAAAATAAATCAAGCAAACAAAAACCCTCTTGCCCCATTTCTGCACAAGTTCGGTTTTCCAAATCATGGAAGCTGCCATCAAAATGCTCCAAGTCCTTATAACTTTTGCCTCCCTTCAACACTGCCCTGTGTGCCCAAGGCACTTGCTATTTGGAAGGCATCAGGCTCCAGAAAATAAAACACAAAATATGCCAACCTGTTGGACTGGGACCAGTTTTTTTTCAAAATGTCCCACATCAAATTTGGTTTGGTCTGAAGCCAAATGAAGTGTCTGTGAAGTTGTAGCCATGAAAGAAAATACAAGTTCAAATTCCTTATTTTAAACTTGTTAGCAAAATGAATCACGTATTTCCCTGTCTCCAAGTGGGAAAAGAGAGGAAATATATGTACCAGAAGAATCTTTTTTTCCTTTAAAAAAGGCTTCCTAAAGTGTATATTACTTACAGTCAGTTCAGTGGTTTTAATTTCACTTTTCACATTAACAAAAGGTATGCAGGAATAAAGAACTTTATTAAGAAAGTATTTTAGAAATACCTAGTAAATAATTTAAATATAATTTTAAAAGAACACCAGATCTGTCTATAACTTGTAAATGTGGTGCTAAACTCATGCTTTATTGAGACATCGGGAAGCGTCATTTTCCATTGCTAGACAATGTGAGTTGTATAGGTTTTAGCAATTAAAAGAGTGTGGTTATGTCAGTTGACAAAAAAAATTCTAGGATAAATACGTCTTTAATCAGTGATACTATTTTGATATTGCATCTCTTTTTGGATTATTTTTGAGTTTTAATATGCAGTTTAGGTAGCAGGAGGTCATAAGAAGGACAAAGAAACCTTTAAGCATTGTGTTGATCTGAGCTAGCATTGCCTTCTGCTCCCTGCAGTAATCATGGCAAACAGATATTCTTTTTTTTCTAAATAAAACAAATCGTGCCAGTTAATAAATTTTTCATGCACAGACAGCTGGGTCAAATGAGAACTCCCACTTGAGAGAGAATTAGGGGAAAAGAATTGAACTTTCATACAGTGGTGTTTTTTTTTTTTAAAAAAAGAAAAGTGGAAAGAAAAACAATCCCTTTTTGTTAGGACTATTTGGGTGATGATCGGGTAGGATTTTTCTTTTTGCTTTTACAGTTTTATATCATTATTTAATCTGTGATAATTACTGTGAAAATGTTGCTTTCTTATACACAAGTCTTGAAATTGAAATAGAAATTTAAATAAATGGGAAGTGTTTTTTTGTAGTGATCTCTTCTGGTGATGGCTTTTATAATGGTCACTGAGTCTGTATCTGATAACTATGCTTTATGTGAGAAATAGGCTAAAAAGCCTAATAGAAGTTAATCTCAGACTAAGCCTTGTCCTTGCTCACAGTACAAGGTTTTTGAATATGAAACCTTGGGGATTAAAATGTCTGTGCAGGATTCAGCGTGGCATTGTGTGTGGTGTTGGTTGCGATTTTGTATGCAGGTGCTGTGGTCGATGAGGTTGATGAACAATAACTGCATATGCAAGTATTCAGGGAAGCACAAAATTTCTAGGCAATTTACACTCTCATGTGCTCTGTTCGGAAACTCGGCTCTCAAATTACAGTTAATGAGCAACAATGGGTGCATTTGTGGGTATGAATAAAGGGATCAGAGAGGAATTTACATCACCCATCTTCAGACATTATTTGAATCCCTAGATTGGGATACCAGGCTCCCTATGCAGTTAATGGAGGGGAAGACTTTCCAGCCCGAGCCCACATCTAAAAGATGCAACAGGTTTGCAAGATGGCACGACACACTAGGCTGTGGTCCTCTGGCTCCCTGGCCATGCAGACAGGGGATCCAGCTGCCTTGTGTGCACGGTGGTCCCCACACAGCCTGGCGTCTTGGCTCCTTCCTCCTGGAAAGATGGGTGTGTTGCAAGGAAAAGAGAGGTGATACACTCTTGGGGCTCACTCTCAGACAGATTTGAGGTCTGCTTGGGATGCTCAAAGGAACTCCAAGCTTGGGAAATATTTCTTAGGCCCCATAGTTGAGGTATAGTTTGAATTATCCCCTTTACACCCTATTTAATGTGAATGGACAACGTGATTATTCTCAGAAAAGTCATATATGGGAATTGCAAACCAAAATTAAATAAAAAAATATATCATAATAAAGCATGGCATGATATGAGACTTCTTCAGGATGATTTGGAATAATTAATTGTCTAAGCAGACTGTATGACAAAGGCCTGATATCATACAGATTGGCAATAAGACATTATGTCTGTTAATGGCAGTCGGGCTGGGCAACTAGGAGATTATATTAAGAGATATTTAAAACAAATTGTAAGTGCAGATGCAGGATTAGTCATTATTTAGTTATGAACACCAGTTGCAGTATGATTTCATTATACAGCAAATTTTCCTGCAATCAAATTCTGTCCCTCTTCTTCCCTGAGGCAGAAGTTTTTGTAAAATCATGTGAAAAATGTAAGGTAAGAAATGACTTGTAGAAGAGTTGTTGGTTGTGAGGAAGTGAATACTCTCTTAAATGTTCATTTATTCCATTGCATTTTAGAGTGTTTTCATTGTTCAGTTTTCTTTTATGCTTTTAATCACTGGAAAGACCATTTTCAAATATTAGAAACATGCACTTATGGAATGATTTAGGTTGGAAGAGGTCTCTTGAGGTGATCTGGTCTAACACCTGTTCCCAGAATAGTTGCTGAGATGGGGCTCCAGGGTCTTGCCCACTCAACTTCTGTGTATCTTCAGGGATGGAGGTCCCACAACCTCTCTGGGCAGCCTGTGCTAGTGTTTGACTACCCTCATGGTGAAAACTGGGTTATTTTTATAATATCTAACTGGATATTATAAAAACTGGATAACTGTGTTCTAGCTTGTGCCCGCTGGCTCTCAGTTTAAGATTTTTGTGATAGACAAATCCTTGAGGAAAGTATAACTCCTCTTCTTTCTCATTTCTCCTTCTTCTTCCAGCCACAGAAAACCTGTTGATCTAAGCCATACAGGGTAATTTTCAAACAGAACAGTTGCTGTGATCAAAGGCAAAGGGGTTAGCCACGAAAATCAAATTTATAATGTGGAAACCAATGCCTTTTCAGCAACAGATCTCATAACAGACTTCAGCCCCACAGTCTTCATGCTGTCATCTTTCAAGAAACTTCATGACTGTAAATTTTGAATGATGACTTTATTGTAAATCACAGACACACAAGATTAACTTCCGTAACCCAATGGCAATGTGTCTGTAGACCTATGGAGGAGCTAAGACAAAGCGAGTCAGGTCATCCATCTGCGATTTGCCATTCCTTACGGAAGGGTCCATCTGGGAGGGACAGACACCACCCAACCCACGGCTGAAGTGAGAGGGTCTCTCCTTGGCAGCACCGGTCCCCCAGCTGAGGACGTATTACCCACGCTGGCATGTGCGACCATAGTGCAAAATAGAAATGTGGTTTTGGCTTATGCTGAAGTACCCATACCGTCCTCTAGTTGATGCGGGTAGCAATAGGAATTAAGATGTGTCAGTGTATGCTGGGAGCCCGAGTGCAGGCTCTCTGGGCACAGAGCAGATGCAAAAAAATGTCATGGTTTTAATTGCATTGTGGTCCTCTCTGTTGGCTTGGTGCAGAGGTGCTGTTCGTTTCTTCTGAGATCTGAAGAAGAAAGGAAACCAATGGAGGAGCAAAAGGGAAACAGGACTTTGGTTACCGCACAGTGCTGTCTGATCAGACGTTCTTGGTAAAAGGACTAATGAAAATAATTGCTTTTTAATAATTCTGAGCATTCATTACCAACTATAAAAATGTCTTTAGTTGTAAATTTGAAAATACTGCATTGGTTTTAGAGGGCATTTTATAAATCATCTGTTCTTCCAAGATTAAATTGGTAAGAAAATGCTGAAAGGTCACTTGACTTAATATCATTAGTTATATATTATAAGTAATGAACTAAATAAAGTAATTTAATAGTAGCAAAGATTTCTTTTTTTAGTTTTTATATATGTATCTGTATATTAGTCATGGATGTATGTGTGTGTGTGCCTGTAGTAAACCTAATTGCATTGTCCATGTAAGCTTATGTTGAGTGAACAACGCACTTGAATTAGCACTTTTTTCCTGCGCTTTCCTATCTGCCTCTTTACAAAGGAGTTGGATTGCCACATTGTGTGCCTTCAAGTCGCCAGAGGCATCAAGTTTTGAGGGGAATCTCTAGCATGTTCATTTCTTTCAACTGGTCAGCTGTAAAATATCTCCTGTGCAGTGGATGAAATTATGCGGAACAGTTTTAGACAAGAAACAAGTATGTGTGTGTACCCACCCACCCCCCCCCATCCCCACCCCCCCCCCCCCAAAAAAAAAAAAAATCAAAAAAAAGCTCTTTTGGAAATTCATAGTAATAATTACACATTCTCTCCTATCTCCAGACCTAATTTGCAGACAGAATCTGCTGAATTGGTGGTTTTGTTCACTTTAAGGGTTTGACATATGTTGTACTTACGCTAGAATATTTCCAAGTGTAAAAATGTCTCTGAGGAGATCAAAACAAACCCCATTACCTGTGAAGTTTGGCTTTCATACTGGGTGACATGTTCAGGAGCTGGCAAAGCCTGGAGGTATTCTAGAGAGGCAAGTGGGAGGGGAATCATTCAGGGGGAAGCAGACACCCTGACAGATACTGAACACTGGGTTCAATATTTCATGTGTTCGACCCGCCTGTCTTACTGTTCCCTCCAGACTGAAAAGGCAGAGTACAACCTGCAAGGAAATGGTAAAGGTTACCTGTTTTGAGCTTTACATCCACCTGCCAGTTGTGTCACCCTGCAACGTATTTTTGCATGTTAGTATTTCTCATTAACAGAGATCTTGAAATTTATGTAAGCTTTGATTGCATCATTTTACAATAGGAAAACAAATGTATAGTTAAATCTTCACCATAAGGAGCAACAATCAAGTACTGTAACAAAGGCACTTATTTTCCTGATAGAAGAGTTACTACCACACTTGCAACAAATGTGTCACTCAAAGAGCATATCAGAGAGGGGAAGGGGGAGTAAAGGTAGGGAGATATTGGAAAATGAAGGAACAGGAGTGGGTATGGCTTAGATTGCTTTTTATTTCTAACCAGGCAATCACCTTAAGGTCAATTCTGATACGTGCTACAGCCAGGGAGCATTTATTTTCTGTGAATGTTGAAGTTTTTTTAATAGCCAGTCTCCTTCTCTGGGCTTTTCATCCTTCTGATGTTAAAACAGGTGGGTGTCTTCTGGAAGACAGTTCGCAGTGTGTCTTGGTGGGATGGAGATGAGCATGAGCTTCAGCAGATTTACAGTGTGCTCATGTCACTGCACTTGGCAGGAGCACACCTGGATACCTCGTTGGTCCCCGATCATCTCTCTTGCGTGTGCTTCAGGGGCCATGAATTATTCACCTCCTCGTAGAATATTCCTCTGGATTTTCTGTGTAAGGCCCTCAATATTGTTGCTTTTAAAGTTTGAAATGTAATTTTAGGGATTTTATCATGTCACTTCTTCAAATATTTCCCTGTGGTGCAGCTTAACCCTTCACATGCATTAACTGTTTTTTTGTTTTCCCAGGAGCCTCTTCTTGCTTACTGTCATTTCCATTGAATTTATTTGAAGGATGTTGATTGATAGCAGTGGGATCATTTAGAATTTAGTCTCCCTAAAAACACCTGCTTATCATTTGTGTAACATCTGTGCTGTTTGAGTGTAACGGGCTTTGATGATGATTAAGAATTTTTACTTTTTATTTGTACTTTGCCATTTCTCCACTACTCTTACAATTTCCCACTAAGTCCATTTTTAGTTTTCCTGTGCGATAAGATCTCGGTATTATTTAATCCCTCTGAAGGATAGCCCTTAATCCTCCTGCCCCTTTATTCCAAAGCTATATGTATTACTGTAAGTCAGCAGTAAGTACAATTCAGCTCGCCTAGTGTCCAGCAACTGAACTTGGTCTCAGATCCCTTGCTGCATGATTCACATGACACTAAGCTGCCATTTTAATCCCTGTTGTAATGAATCCCACACATACAGAGTGAATTGCATTATATTGTAAAAGTGGTTTAAAATACTCCGGCAGAACAGTTTTCCACTGGAAAAAGTTGGGGTTCTTGAAGCAGGAAAGTTTCACAGGATCTTTTTAGTCTTTAATGAAGGACTTGCTTGCAAGAGTTTATGTAAGGAAGGAGTTTCCCTGGTGTTCTTTGCTGGATATTGCATTAGACTGTAGACCTTCTGTCCATCCAGACAATGCAAAAGGGCTGAATTTCATATGACCACACAAACTGCGGGGGGGGGGGGGAAGCTGAAGCAAATGAACTGTGTACTGAGAAACATTCCTATGAAACAAGAATATAGTCATTGGCCGTCTATACTGCAGGGGTACACACGCGCGCGCGCACACACGCACACACACACACACGAGTATTCTCACCCTGTTGATTGAATTGTGGGGACATGATCAGAATGTGCATTTGATGCAGTGTGGGTAATGGAGGTAATTTTAAAAATTTAGCAGTGGAAATTCTGTCTGGTTTAGGCTGACTTTCACACTATTTATTTCTATCTTTCACATTTCAGTCAATTTTATAAGCTTTCAGGTGCCGCTGCCTTCAGGACATAGTGACTCAATACTACAAATTAGCTGTTTAACAAGAGAACCTAATTTACAGTGTAGAGCAGCATTTAATGGAGAATTCCCAAATTAAATTTTATTATCGTTCTGCGCAGAGCCCTGATGAAGTGTTTCTACCTCTGGGAACGGAAAGCAGCAATGTGTGTGCACACAGAGGATGCTGGGAGAAGTCTTCCCTGCCATCAGCGCACAAGGATTTGTAGAGTCTGCTTTTCCCCATCACGCCAGAATGGTGACACTCTTAAAAGAAATAATTGAGCAACAGGTTGAGAACAGAAGGAGCTGAGTTTTCTTTTTCATCCCTCCTTCCTCCCCCATACACGACTAAGAGGTGGCATTTATCGCCATGGAATGCTTTGGAAGCCAAATTATAGATGAAATTAAAAAGCAACTGGAGAAGTCCCATAGACAACACAAGGGTGGCTGGTACACAGGTGCTGGGGCACGGGAAGTCCTTTTACTGTAGAGCAGTGGAAGATTTTGGATGGCAGGGGAAGGTTATCTAGGCATACCCTGCTCTTAAATCCTTTTGATAATCTCTGCCGCTATCCAATAATGCAGCATGAGATGAGGTGGTCCTTATCTTACTGTAGATGTCTGTAATATACAGTCATACCACCAAGGTAGTCACCTCAGGCTCCCATTTAGTTAGTGGAGAGAAATAAGCTCTTCACAGAGATTTCAAAGAAATGATTCATTTGATGTCAGATGCCCTCTCTAGGCTGAGATTATGAAGGCTTTTTTATGAAGGCAACCCAGATGTAGAGTTAGAAAGTGTGGTTGGTCCTGAGCTAGCTGTGCTTGTTCCTCTCCACCAACTAAAAATGGAGCTTTGAGTGACTAGTCAGAGGTGGATGCTGGTCTTCATTTAGTCATGTCAGTCACAATGTTTGTGTGAGCTCTGTATTTGAAAGAGTTTGAACTGTGATTTATTTCCAACTAGACTTGCTTTCCCGTTAAAAAGAAAAAAAAAAAACAAAACCAACCAACCAAAAAAAAAAACCCAAACCAAAACAACAAAAAAAAACCAAACGAAAACCCACCAAAACCCCACAACAAAGTCTTAAAGTCTTTGTTCAAAAGATGTCAGAGATTGAACAGGGATTAATATAGAGTACAACAAGGTGGGAGGGTGGGGGGTGGAAAGAACCTGCTTAGCATTTGCTCTCATGAATGAGGACTGAAATTTGGAGTTTAAGAGGAAGAGAACGTAAGCATACCAGTCCCAGCATCTAAAGTGAGCACGTTGTAAACTCATTTCTTGTAAGTGAGGTTACTTAACTCCCAAGTTTTTTTCTGGAAAAAGCAGTATGTGAGAGACTCCCTAGGTCCACAGCAGATGAAGTCATACATGACTCTGTACGATTTTATGTTTATTTCAACTCTGTCAAAATTCTAAATGCAAAATCAAAGGACATACACGTTATTTGTAATACTCCTTGGAGGATGTTGTGTTCATAAAGCAATAAATGGTTTGCAGTCAGACTCTCAAAATGTATATAATCCAGGCTTTTTCATCCCTTTCATATGACATATCTAAACATTGCAGAGAGTCTTCTGAACACAAACATTTCTTCTAGTAGAACTGTTATATACAGCACAGTTCACTGCATGCAAAATGGGTTAAGAATCTTAAAAATATTGTCCGTGAGGGAAAGGACTGTAACAAACAGAAGTGATTCAGAGGATTCAGTTCCAGCAACATGTTACGAAGCCTAAAATTCAAATTAGAATAGAACTGCAGATTAATTAAGCAAGCAAGATAGGACAGTAAAAGCAAATACTGTTAGCAGTTTATGTCGCAGTGAAGACATGAAGACAACCTTCATGACCTTCACTGTTAATTTTACCTGGTTTTGATAAGATAGAAAAGAAGTATTTAAGAACTTCATAAAATGTGTTGGAAGAACTGAAGCAATATATTAGTAATTCTTAGAATACTTAGCAATGCTTGACATAAATAGTAGGAAAAAAATCAAAGAATTCATAGAAACAAGGGGCATATACTGAAACATTAAAAATGGAATTCATATTAAAGACAAAAAATAGTGTATTGAATAGCAAGTTAGCGCACTCATTGCCAATTGGGACTGAGGTATATGGCAGACCAGATTTAGAACTCACCTAAACCTGTATGTAGGAGATGACTATCAACCTCAGGCAAGCAAGTTTATTCTTTTTTGAGGTCTCGTGTCATTCCTCCCTACTGTGATCTTAGATAAGGAAAAAATGCATTACCATCCTCACTGAAAACCTAAGTTCTAAAATTTCCAGCATAAATTTGACAAAGCGTAGGAAATGT
The DNA here is from genome assembly GCA_947846985.1 of Fratercula arctica. Classification (NCBI taxonomy): domain Eukaryota; kingdom Metazoa; phylum Chordata; class Aves; order Charadriiformes; family Alcidae; genus Fratercula; species Fratercula arctica. Next base: position 90,459,308 of record CANTUZ010000001.1, on the reverse strand, counting down.
TAAGGCAGTATCATTATTTTCTATTTTCTTTAACCCAAATTCCGAAGTCTGCTGACACTAGCAGTTATGTTTTATATATTTCTGCTGGGTGAGAAAAACACCCCAGTATTTAATGGAAAATGGACTGACGCTGAATAGTAATCTAGCTATTTTCTTAATATAATTAGTCTTGGAAGAAGTAAGTATACAATGAAATAAATCACTGGAGACAGTAAACGCAAGAAAGAGAAACGGGCAAAAGCATACAGCACATTTTGAAATAAATCCAGTTTTATGGTATTTGTTATCTGGGGAAACACTGCACTGTGAGGTACCAAAAAATTAATTAGGAGTAATCCTTTCAGTTGTCTGTAAGATATAACATGACCTTCACCCATGGCTGTAAAACCAAACCCCACTGAAGTTTGTTTAAGCCAAAGCAAAGAGCTTCCCTGACTTGAATCAGCACTTCAGCTTGAATCAGCTTCTTCTGTATGGAGGACATCCATGTGCAAATGGTGGAGGCAAATGTGAAAAGTTTAGCTGTTGATGGGAATTTCTCTAGCTGAAGCCTAGACTTATTCCTGTGTTTAACTTCCATTTACAGATTGTTTTTTTCTGAATCACAGCTCAAGCTGCGTAACTCAGTTTTTCATTCTGCAAATAGGAAACCTTGTTGCCAAAAATTAAATTGATTACAGAGTGCTAGGTTTTACAGCTGGACTCGACGAGTGACGGAGCAGTGAACTGAAGGATCTTCACAATTTATTGGTTATTTAGTTCTTTCCAATGCCAGCATTTTACCAAATTGTATTCCTCCAGATTCGGAGCTTAAGGATGACATCCTAATGTGGGATTTATTCAAACTTCATTTTTATTTTAAAAGAATGTACATTGACTGCCTCAAGGAGGGATGACTTCAGCAGTGTGGAGACACCATACTGATTAGGACACCAACTTATGTCAGTTTTTACTACATTTTATTCTTGTTACCATATGCAATCCCTAACTAATGAAGGTTTTTATTACTCTAACAACTAAAATATTGGTTTATGCTTTGAGTGATATTTAAATTGTTAGAATATCAAAGGCAATTTAAGCCTTGGCATATTTTTAAATACTAATTTAACAAGTGAATTGATAATTTATTTCTTTTTATTTCGTAATTGAAAGAAATTGATATATATTCTTAGCAGTCAGGAGCAAATTCAAAGGAAATACTTAGGTAGAATATCAAGGAAAGGGACAAGATACTGAGGTAAAAAAGGAAAACCCCCTATGATTAATTACTGGCTGTACAAGGAAGAGAAAGCAGAAGTTGTAGCTTTCTAAATAACAGTAGTAAAGAACAAGTTGTAACAGATTTTCTTGTACTGGTACTCTCTCTCTCTCTCTTTTTTTTTCTTGGTAACTCTGAGTCTGCCCTTAAGGCACTCAAATAGTTCGTCATTCCACAGCATATAGCAGAAATTCCATATTCTTTTATTCTTCATATTCTACTACTGAATTTCAGTCCATTTCTATTAACATGGTCCTGAACATTGCCCAGCTCCTTTGTGTCTGATATTTCAATCTCTCTCTGTCTTGACAGTGAGGCTTAATTTTTTTGGCCATCATTTGACTTGTTTTGCATACACTGTTTGTGCAGAGGTCATTAATGCCTTCTATCACAGGACCACTTTTTAAAAACACGACTCAAGTAACTTGACTATCAGCAAGTGATTGCCTTTCATCATACTAATTGGCATTTCCCCTTGTTCTTACTAGCCTTGTGATTCTTTAATGAATTCCTATTTTTCTCAAGCTTGACTTCCATTAAACTTGCCTTTTTTGTAGCTGCCTTCCGCTGGTGAATTCTAGTCAGCCAGGGCTTAGGTACTTGAGGCACTATCAAACGCTGACATTCAGAGAGACTAAATCCATTTCATTTCTTTGTCTAGAAGTTCAGTTATCTTTTCAGGGGAGGATATCAGGTTAATCTAGTGCAATCTTCTTTTCGCAAACTCATGATTCATTTTGTTCCATTTTCCATTTACCTCTATATTTGAAAGCCTAAAACCGAGGTTATATAACAGAACAAATTCAATAAGAAAAATGAAGTGGAGAAATAACTTCAGATAGTGCCATATCTGCAACTGAAATATAAACCCTTAGATATTGTAAATTCAGGCTTCTGCTAAATGTATATCACATCCCATATCCGCTATAACATAACAGTTAAACTAAGGCATAACTTTAATCTCACATTCCCTTGGATTCCTGTGGTATACAGAACAGCCAGAGAAGCCAAGTTAATGCTGTTCTTTTTTCCCCTTTCGGTAAGTAGGATGTGGGAGCATTTTAGATTGTGCAGTTAGTTTGTGTCTCAGCATAGTCGTTTATCTGTCTTTTTTTCTAGCACTCATACAGGACTGATAAGCATTATCGTATTGGTAAGGGTAGCCTTAGAATATTTGCCATATTAGTGCTCAGTAAGTCACTCCTAAATACGGCTCCTATCAAATGGATCTCAAGCAAATATATTTGAATATAAAATATTAAGATGTTTATGAAGACAAAACTCAAGGAATCAAAATACTTCACAAATTTTTAACTGTGTTGCAAGTGTCTGTTTAAAAACATTGATACAGAACTTTGCTGGTATTTTTTTCTGCTTCCTTTGCCTGGTACTATGGTTTGTGCTAATGAGAAAAAAAAAAAAATGACACTATGGCAACATTAGCCCAAGGCTAAGTGGCTTTGTGAAGAAAAAAAAGAAAAGCAAGCTGGTTGGAAAAGAAAATCCTCAATATAAAAAGAGTTCTTTTTTCCCTGGTTGGTAAAGCACAAAAACATTTTGTGGAGGTGCAACTGTTTCAACACGGTTTGAGAGATAGGAGAGCTTCCAAGTTCCAAGGTGCTCCAGTCTCCGTTAGCAAGGAGAAAGTGGACTCTGGTTGAATGAACTGAACCTTTTCATTTTGATAATTCTACATATTGCTATTTCACAAAAGTCAATTAGGAAGATACTGGTTTAATTCCAATAAAAATTTAAATAAATAAATTGGCTGCTACCCATCATTCTGCTCAGCGCTAAGTGGTCAGGCTTTACAGAGAGGAACAGCAGGTTTTTCCCTCTCTTGTTCTTTAAGGCAAGTACTGAAAGTCGGTTGATGCTGACAGCCTGCCAAAAGTGCTTAAAAATCTGTTTAATATATGCCCTAGTTTGAAGAAGAAAGTGAGCTGTCAGTGCCTGCTATTTTCTTTCTTTTTTTTTTTTTTTCTCTCTGCTCCTGGTCAATACTTGATAGCTCTTGGGGAGAGAGAAGCTTTTAGATGGTAATATTCTTTAATGCCTGGTGTATTTACTTCGGTAAATCTTGTCCAGAAGTGGGTGGGATTTTTGACAGCTACAGTACACTAAGCATTGATCTACTTAAAAGGGCATAATTTGGTATTCTCGGAGGTCTTTGAGGAAGTTTGTTTCCAGTTAAAACGCTGTTCTCCTTTCCGTTTGCCATTCGATGTCAGCGTAGCACAGAGCACTGCGTACAGAGTACAAGGACACAGCGGAGTCTGTTGTATGGAGAGTCATAACCTGTGGTTCACATACAAGTTGGAAGGCAAAGGATATACCAAAATGGGGAAAAAGGAGGAAAAAAAAAAAAAAAGAGTATTTCTTTACAGGGGGATCTGTGCAATTATGCAATTCATTAGTCTGCCTGGGCGCTCTGACGCTGTGCTAATTTAGGTAACAAGACAAGCAGCATGCGTATGAGTACATTAATGATCAATTCCTGTTCCCACTGAATTAGAGCGTTTCCCGAAAGTCACCAATCTCTACCCTGCCTGTGCCAACACAGGTAAGAAACAGAGAAACCCAGAGGCGATTGGAGCCGGCAGCATCAGAGCACGGCCTTGCCCCATGCGCCCAGGTCGCTCCCCCTCTCCTCAGCATCTGCCCCCCATGCTCCAGCCCCCTCTGCCACCCCTCTCCAGCAAGGGAAGGAGGAAAAAAATAGCTGCTGAAGGGTGGGATGGAGGAACAGGGAGCAAAAAGAGAGAAGAGAAGAGCACAAACTGTATTTTATTACTCCTCAGTACAGCTTTCAAGCAGAAAGTTAAAACCGAGGAGCTGGTTGGAGCAGTATGTCAGGATTGCAGCTGTTGTGATTGGAAACTTTCTTTACACCTTTTTGACCTACTTAGTAGTGAAGATTTATGTGGCATTTCACAGCTAGAATCTCATCTTTTTTTTAAAGAATAAAATGTAAGATTGCCCTCTTTTAGACATTCTTGTTATTGTAGATCAATGAAAAGGAAAAAAAAAAAAAAAACCAAACCTCTGAAATGTTTGTGTATGATTAACAATTTATCAAGTGGTCTTATAGCTACCTCTGCTTGCTTTCTACTTGTCTAAAGATGGTTTGCAAAACTGCCCACAGAGCTGGAGAGAGAAGTAAACAGTTCATGGAATCACAGAATGGTTTGGGTTGGAAGGGACCTTAAAGACCATCTAGTTCCAACCCCCCTGCCCTGGGCAGGGACACCTCCCACTAGACCAGGCTGCTCAAAGCCCCATCCAGCCTGGCCTTGAACACCTCCAGGGATGGGGCATCCACAGCTTCCCTGGGCAACCTGTTCCAGTGTCTCACCACCCTCACAGTAAAGAATTTCTTCCTGATACCCAATCGAAATCTCCCCTCTTTCAGTTTAAAACTGTTACCCCGTGTCCTATCCTTACACTCCCTCATAAAGAGCCCCTCCCCATCCTTCCTGTAGGTCCCCTTTAAGTACTGTTCATATTCTATAAAGAACAGTTCATTCTTTACCGTTCATGCTTCAAAAAGCCCCAAACAATTGTAGGCACATCTTAAATCCCAATTGTACAATTCTTTGCACGTACATTTATCTTTAAGCTCTAAATCAACATGAAGCTGAAGCTCCTTATGTTAGTTGTTTTATTTGTACTGTATGTGGGGGAGACATCTTAGCACTCACATTTGGTGAGTCATTACCACGTTTCGTAGAGGATTCATAAAGATACATCCAGGAGTAAGCAATGCTTGACAAAGCTGATATCATTAGAAATAATCCATAAAAAAAAATGTCTCACAGTAAAGTTTCATAGTTATGATGTTTGGAGATCTTTCTGGTTTTAAATGTGTTTCTGCCAGTTTACCAACCCCAAAATGCTAGTTCTTAATCTAGATCTGTGAATATGTCTCAAAAAAATGTGAGACTTTTTTAATTAGACTCAAATTCAACCTGAAGAGTAAATGGACCTCTATCAATTTTAGGTTATTTAGGAACTATGTAATTACTGTTCTGTTAATTCACTGTATATACAGAGAAGTAAAGACATGAACGGAAGTCAAATGAAAACTGTAATGGAGCTGATTTCTTAGGGTTCAAAGGGGCCATGAAGATTAGACTTCTTTCTAATGCTTCTTATAGGTTTTGTACCACACCCATAGTTTTAAGCTAGACTGACAGCTTTTTTTTTCAGAAATCTATCAAATCATGACTTAAAGATCTGGAGGGAACACCAAAACCAGAAATATTTGTTTGTCATTGTTCACATGTAAAAAATAGCAGTTGCTATTCTGAACTTGTCCAGCTTCATCTTCCTATCGTTATAAACTTTCTTTTGCTGGATTGAGAGCTGCCCACCATTACTGATTTCTTTCAACATGGATATTTTCAGACAGTAATTTCCTCTTAACCTTCTATTAATGGCGTCGATAAAATAGCGATCAGTCAAAAATTGTCAAAATAAGACAGGTTTCCAACTTTGTCTTTTGCCACAAATGAAGTTCAGCTAGGCCAGGGGTGCCCAGCCTGTAATTTTCAAGATGGCTTTCACTTTTTAGAGTAATGAATCTGTTCCAGTTGCTGCCTTATACTTTTTTCCCATTGTGTGATAAAAATTCAGTCAGTCTTTGTCATGGGACTGTGTTTATCCAGTTGTATGATCAGAGAGCATGTTTGTTCCTGCATGGGGATGATTATATTTTTCCTTACATGATGCCTCCACCATGTGAATGAAGGTGGAATCCCCATGTCACTTCAGATGTGTCTGTTTTAAAAAGCTCTGACCTTTGCAATTCCGCTTAGAAAATGGCATTACTATGTTACTGCTCTATGTGGAAAAAAAGAAAAGGACTTGTGCAGAAAAACAGAAAAAATTGAGTTTTGTGTTAGTCTCATAATCAGTTATTCTGAAAACGTGGAGACAATCTGAAAATACTGCATGAGGCAATGATTGAACATATCTGTATGTTGGTCTGTTTTAGATAAATCTATCTAATCCCTGTATTCCGAACATGTCTCTGAAAGGAGACTGCAAACAGAAGAAAGTTTGACCAAGTTCATATTGATTTTATTAATAAAACTCCTTACTGGCTTCCACAGCACAGGATCAAAGTCTCAATGGTTGTGAAAATCATTGAATTCATTACTATTTGCATCGTTCCTTACATTTCATATCTTTTTAAAGATAACTAGTCTTCAATGAATTGGGAGTAATCATTCTTCTAAGACTCTTTAAGTAGAACCATTGTTTGATATTTTCACAAACCTATTTTCTTGCGGTATGAAAATAACTGTTGCCATCCTCTGGATAGGCAAAAAAAAGACAGGAGGACTAAAAAGAGAAAACACGTTTTTATCACTGTATTATTACTTTTTATTTAAAGATAGAAAACACTGAATAGTGGAGATTAGCTTCTGGTTGTGCTCTTTCATTAACCTTTCTGAGCTTGGATTCAGGTCCAGCGTCTGCATTACTTTTTGTGTAATTGCAACTGAAGTAATGGTTATTTTAGTGTATTTTACAATCCACGTCTTAGCTGTTACGTCAGTTTCTGTTATCATACTCAACATTTGCAACTTGCTTTCTGCATGCAGACTCAGGACTGTTTAATTATTTGGGATCAAACCAGCAAATCTCTGACAAGCATTGTAAAGGAAATTATTGTGTAATCCCTGTGATGTCTTGGAGGTGAGGAGTAAGCGGGGGGAGCAGTGGGACAGGATTCGATTGAGCACCATAACTCATTCTGTTTGGAAACCCTGTATTTATTGGTCTGTCAAGCGATTATCAGGAAGTTTGAGAAAGCAATTCAATTTACGCTAATCTTAATGGTCAGTTTAATTGAATTAAGCCTTATCAGGGAGAGGTATGTCAAGAAGGTTTTGTTTTACTGCAGACTGGGGCGTTGCTGTAAATGTGATCATGTAAGATTTCACAAGCCAGGCACTATGGGGCTTCCTACCTACGTGAGATGACACAGAAAAAGAATGATTAGGAGAAGTTGGGATTCAGTACCAAACTAGTGCTCCAGATGGGTCAGTAATGTTCTGCTGGAGATGTGCAACTTACTTACTACTTTTTGGATGTTTGTAATTTGGGGGTTGGGTTGGTTTATTTTTGCTTTGGTGTTTGGTTTTGGGTTGGGTTTGGTTTTTTTTTTTTCTGTTTTGTTTTGGGTGTTTGGTTTTTTTTTTCGCTTTCTTGGCACAGTGTATAGTTGTGGGATCAGAGTATGGTGCTGGTCAATGAAAACCAGAATATATTCTGAAGCAAACACACATTTCCTGAATGCAAACAGATAGTTTTGCTGTTATAGCAGTATCTTTTTCCTTCTTTAATAAATAATTTTGACTGAATAAGCTTTACTAAAAACAGAATATAAATGTTAGCTCTAATTTTTATTTAGGTATAGAGAGACCATACAATGTGAATATAAAATGAACATGATTTTCAGGCAAATGAATAAAATCAGAAGACAAGGAGGAAAAACAAAGGTCAAAAATCAGGAAAGGAATTAAGGGGTCTGTAATTCCAAAGAAATACAGAAAGAAAAAAAAAAAAAGTTATACACTGAAGGTTAGGGGAAATTTGATGTACTTTCCTCGATTCAGGTGTACTGGACTTACAGCTCGCTTGTCTTTCCTGAGTGGTGCAGGGAGCTCTGGCAATGAGGTCTGGTCTTCAAGGCTTCCCAAGGATGTATACAGCACAAGCCCATCTTCGTGAGGGGTCTGGTTTAAAACTCATCTTGCCAAGGCCATTCAGTTGAAAGCAAAGACTGATGTAGTCTGGGAGTGCCCAAATACCCTGGTCCTTATCTTAGTTGTCATGAGAAACTAGAAAAAGGAAAGCAGTGCATTTGAGGGGCAGCGTGCGAAGGATGGAGCAGCACAGATTTCTTGAGGAGTTAGGAGGCTGAGGTGGTGGTTTCACTTAGAAGCTGCCCCAGATGCCTCTTTGTAGCGCTGAAAGGGAAAAATAAATGTAACTGGATCAAAAGTTTAGGAAGAAAATGCAGTGCAGGAGAAGAGAGCAACAGTAAGGACCGCCCTGCAGAAGTCTGGGGAGCTCTGCTAGAGACCTCTGCCGCTGCTGGTGGAGGCATGTGGCAACAGAAAAGCCTCGCAAAAGAAAGCAGGGGCTGGAATATCTTGTAATAATTCTTACTATATACTTGTCTAATGGCATTATCCAAACTCCATGCAAACATGCAGGATTACAGCAAATTGGGATTATAAAACTCAGTGAAACTGTGGTTTATAAAACTATCGAAAATCATTACATCCAGCAGATAGTATTTGTATCTTACAATTTTCTGACAGTTGTCTGTAGATAAGGTTGGCTTTTTTGGTAGTTCAGTACCCTGAGAATTCCAGCTGGTCTTTGAGAGTGGGTTTGCATGGAGATAAGAATTTAATAATGTTTCTTTTACTTTATCACAACACCAGCTGACAATTGGACAAGCTTGCATACATTCTGCTATGTTGGATAATATCTTTAGTTTGTATGTACGCATTTTAAATTCAATATATATGGTCTTTCAAGGCAGAAACTGCTTTTTATCTCCATTCAACCAAGGAGTCATTGTACTGCTACAGTAATAGCAGTCCTTGAATATTCCTGAGAAACTGAGTCAGAATGTATATAATTATAATGGTGGAGTAATTTTGGAAGGAATTAGGATCTTACGGATCTTTGTTGCACCTTAAATTTTAGGTATAGTACTCCTGAAAACACCCCTGTCTCCAAAGATTTATTTCTCATGTATTTATACATTAGTTTTCAGGCAGATTACAGTGGGCAGTGCAGCAATGGCTCACTAACACATAACACTTGTCATCCTCCAACTTGGGATGGATAAAGACCTTTGCAACAGAAAATTAATTTGGGGTTTTTTATGCTTTATTATAACCGTGTGGCAAAACTTACTCATTTTGATTTCCTGACCTAATGAGGCAATCCTTTACTATCACAAACAAGACATTAGATTGAATAGACATGTTTGCATTAGGCTTGCATACAGTGTCATCAGGTAGTCCAAGCTGTGAATGCATAAAGGAATTGAAAATGCAAAAACTACAGCCACCTGATGTAAGGAGATACATTTTTGGGTTATTTGAAATGTTTTCAGGGACTGTAAGTATGATACAGCAGTAATGAACTATTTTTCTTTCATATTTTCCTTTTTGGAAAAAAAAAAGTCAGAATATTACTACAGCCTGTAACTTTTAAGAAAACACTGTTTTGAAATCTGTGTGCTTCCTTGGCAGGCTGTTATCACTTGGTAACACTGGCAAGAAAAAGGGTAAGACAGAAGTACGAAAACGGGGGAGCAAGTTGATGAAAATAGAATTTTGTGGTTCAAAAATGTATCCACACCCACCCTGAAACCCTGAAATGTAAGGATATATTAAAATGGTGCGTATCTACACATGCCTATATATATAAAGTATGCAAAAGTGTGAGAAAATACATGAAAATACAGATGAGCTTTATTTGTACACATTTATAGGAAGGTATACAGACATGCTCTGGGTGCTCAGCAAGGCCTCTCGAGCGCAGCGCCAACGAACAGCTATCTTCCTCCATAATGCGACACTAAATAGAGCAGATGTTGACTCTAGATCTGGAAGCAAAATCAATTTCAAGTGGAGTTTTGCCTTTGACCTCAGTGGAATTAGGATTTTGCCTGTGATTTTATCAATTTATTCTTTCTAAAAGCCTCTGCTGTTTTTGGCCTGGGTTTTTTTGCCTCTGCTCTAACTATTCTTTTTCTAATCCCAGATTATCAAAAATCACTTCAGCCTGAGGGAAATGTGAATCTCTCTGTATAAAGCTCATTCAGTGGTAACAGCTCTCAATTATAGAAGAATATAACAGATTTCCTTGTAGAAGGCTTCTTCTCACAAGAATTTTGTAAGGACTACTTATACTCTGTATAAACTCTGATTTTTCTTGCAAAAACATGCAAGTTTCTCTCCTGTGTTCCAGATTACTGAGGGACATAAAGATAAATAAGATCTCTGCTTTGATATCGAACCACCTACGTGTTTTTTTATATTTCAATGGCCGAGTTCCCCCAGGAACACAGTTCCTCAGTGTCTATATGGTTATATGGCACAGTTGCTCCATATAACACCACCTTTCCCCAAGTGAGCCCCTGCTGGGTAGTGGGGGGCAGAGAGGCTTCAGCGATGTGGGAGGAAAGAAAAGACTGTGGAAGGCACAGCAAAATGAGAAGCTGGTGAAGGCATTTGGAGAGGGTTGGAGAGATGGTCCCTGAGTGCTCTGGGCAGCTCTTCCAGCCCATGAGGTGGATGGAGGTTGGAGACCAAGAGCTGGTGCCTTATGGTACAGCTCTCCAAAGCCAGGGATCCTGTATCAGGGAATAGTACAAAGCTAAGCTGTGGTCTATGATTTTTAGACTTGCTTTCCTCATCAGATGATTTGTGGCTATATTTCACACATGACATGAAGAGTTGTGTGTGACAGAGGAGTTTCATGGAGGTGACAAAAATAAGTGAACCCTCTTGCCCTTAGTCCAGATTGCTTACAGATACCTTTAAAAAGAAATTCCCTCCTTTAGCAGTAAACACTTTATTTTTGAATAGCAATAACTCTGCCGAGGTGTAAGGGAGCCTAAGCAATGGTGCTTAAACATTTAGGGGTGAAGAATGTATTTCTCTGAACATTCTGTGTTTTGGGGTGGCACAAAAGGAGATGCGTCTAGTGTACTAACATTTTTATCATGTGAAATCAATGCCTTCATGGTTTTGGTTTTTTGGCTTTTTTTTTTTTTTTTTTAATCTAGAGTTCTAGAGTTCTAGAGTTCTACTTCTTTTTTCTATTACTTTTTAACTTTTAGTTTTGTTCTTCAAAAAAGAACGTAACTGATAAATTTGGGGTTTTGCTGCAGGGATAAAACCAGGCTTGCTAGAGATAAGCCTGGGGGCAGCACACCAGTGTTTGAGGGATGGTTTGCTAGTGAGGTCCTTTGGTCTGCTGTCTCAGTGGAGGTAGGGGATGGAGATCCATGTGGCAGCAAAGGTGCAAAGGTTATTGATGTGTTAGAAACCACGGAAGCGCCTGAGAATGGTCACATATGTATTAGGGCTTTTCCCCTGAAAAGGTGGTGGGATCAGTAGCCCAACTGAAGTGCATCTACACCAATGCATGCAGCATGGGCAACAAACAGGAGGAGCTGGACGCCATTGTGCAGCAGGAAAATGATGATATAGTCACCATCACAGAAATATGGTGGGATGACTCGCACAACTGGAGTGTTGCAATGGATGACTATAAACTCTTCAGAAGTTCATCATCCTGGTTTGTATCAGAAATAGAGTGGCCAGCAGGAACAGGGAACTGATCGTCCCCCGTACTTGGCCCTGGTAAGGCCGCACCTCAAATACTGTGTTCAGTTTTAGGCCCCTCACTACAAGAAAGACATTGAGGTGCGGGAGTGTGTCCAAAGAGCAACGTAGCCGGTGAAGGATCTAGAGCACGAGTCTTTTGAGGATTGGGTGAGGGAACTGGGGTTGTTTAGCCTGGAGAAGAGGAGGCTGAAGAGGTAGACCTTATCACTCTCTACAGCTGCCTGAAAGGAGGTTGTAGAGAGGTGAGTGCTGGTCTTTTCTCCCAAGTAACAAGTGATAGGGTAAGAGGAATTGGCCTCAAGTTGCAGCAGGGGAGGTTTAGACTGGATATTAGGAAAAATTTCTTCACCGAAAGGGTTGTCAAACATTGGAACAGGCTGCCTTAAGGAGGTGGTTGAGTCACCATCCCTGGAGGTATTTAAAAGACGTGTAGATGTGGTGCTGAGGGACATGATTTAGTGGTGGACTTGTCAGTACTAGGTTAACGGTTGGACTTGATGACCTTAAAGTTCTTTTCCAACCTAAACGAATCTATGATTTAATGATAACAAGTAATCAACTAGGTAAATAACCTTTGTATTTAACATTTGTATTGTATGTTTTTGGAAAAAAAAGTAAATCTTGAGAAAGAAACAAGTTCCTACTAATGAACTCTATTGAGGTGTTGGCAGGACCATGAAGCTGTAACTTCCCATCAACAGTAATGCTACTCTTAAGTACAGAATGCAAGGGGAGGGAAGAGTTGTGGTTGACCTTGGTAAATGTGGGAGAAGGTACTTTAAGTTTGGAGTATACAGTAATATTTAGGTTGCCTGTTCCTTCAGAAGCATCTCTGCACCAGGCTTCTGTGCTGAAAACAGTTGAGTGGTTATTAGGTTTTGTTAGGAAGCTGCTATATACTTTGTGATTTTCTTTTTTTTCCTTTTTTTTTTTTTCTGGATTTTTTTTCTGGATTGTGTCTGCTGCCAAATGAATGCTGATTATTATCTTTTTTTATGTACACAGATTCCAAGGTTTACAATAATTCCCAGTTTTACACTGACCACAAAAGCCAGTTTAGCTTAGTTAATAAAATCGCCAGATTATAGAGATCTTCATAATGCTTCAATACAGTACCACGCTAACTTGAATGGAGTGGTCCTAAGTATTTACTGTCTCCACATCTCCCGCCTCTTAGCTGTCATGGTTTTATGCTGCACTGTGCCTGACAGACCACGTGCTCTACAGCCCAGTTGAAATACTAGTGTAAATCTTTCCTCGATTGATGTTTTGCCCACTGCTTTCTGTCGACAAATGTTTTTAAAACTAGCCTGTTAGCTAGTAAAGGAACTTTTGAATTTATTCTGATCTAGTCTCTAAATTGGATTAGAAGAGTTTTACGGGAGAATAACAGTTAATGACGTAATAGTCAGGTTAACCGGAATAAGCAGGACAAAAATATACAGAAAAGAGGAAAACTATTTTGTCTGTGTCTCCTTCCTGCCCCCCCCACCCCCAAGTTATTAAAGAAAAAAATATCAAACAAAAAAAGTTATCAAACAAGAACCAAAAACCAAACAACCCTTTCAGGCTTAGAGAAAGTATGTTTGTTGAAAGAGAGCAGGTGGTGTTGGTTACGGTAATATGTGTTGTACTTATCCTTCCCCTCTTCTTTTAGTTTAAAAAAAAAAAAAAAAAAAGGATGGGAAGGGGATCATACCTCTTCTATTTTATTTGCTGACTAGAATTAGGGAAGAATATACTGCAGACAGAAATATACTGTCATATATGAAAGAGACGTAAGCTAATTTTAGGGAAAGGATACACAAAGAAGACCGCATAGACAGGCAGCTACTGTTTCATGAAGCAGGTAGCCTTTTTTTTTCTTAGGGACTTTAAGCCTATTTGAGTAGGATTGTAAAAGCAGGAAGAATAATCTCTCTCACACACAGCTGTGCACTGTACTCCAGCATTCGAACAAAAAGCCGACAGAAACACAAGTGTTTCCAAAATGTTGCCCCCTTGCCCTGCTTCCCTGGAGCACCGCTGCTCTGCTGCTGCAGCCTGCCCTCCAGAAATCCCGGGTGAAAGAGGAGGGCCGCTACTGCTGAGGAAACTAAGATTACTGATTAGGAGAGAACATAATCAGGTAGATTGAGCCTGTGTAGGGAGAAACCATTCCAGGGAGGGAGGGAGGGAGTGCAGCACAAGCCGGCTGCCTACCTTGGGAGAGTACCTCGCTGTTATTTAAGAAAACAAAATTGGCTGTAATTCTCCTGTCGGCTTCTGAGAAGAGGGTGCTCTTTTTGTGCCCGTGAAGCTGGAGGGTGATTGCGTGTGTGCGTTACCTGCACCTGGCAATGAGTCTCCCTCCAGGTTTCTCCTACTTCGGAGAATGTGTTAGAGAGAAGTACCCACAGGGAAATCAGCTAACCGCTTCCTCACGAAGGTAGCAAGACACTGCGGTGCCGGCAATGCCTGGGGATGCCTCGGGTGAGTACCGGCTGTAAATGAATACAAGGAATATTCAAAAGAGTGAAAAGCAGCAGCAACGCAACCCTAAAGACAGCATTTAGGTCAGTTGGCTGCCTCCCGGGATATCCGTGGCTGGCTGGGGCGCTGCCTGCTGCGTAGAGGGGGCTGCGGGAAGTTCCTCTGAAAGGACTCCAAAGTTAAGGGCAAATGGGGCTCCTGGGAGGGGACTGACCCCGTCTCAGCGCCAGCCCCATTCTGCCAGATATCCACGCCTTGCATAACTTTATTTTTAGATCTAGTTCAAAAGTAGTTGAAGAATATCAACAGGGTGTTAATACAGAAGGGAAAACAAACAAACTTTTGCATGCAGTAAGTCTTTGATTAGGTTAAACAGATTTTTAGGTTTTTTTCCCTTGCTGATGGATGGTGCAGTGTGTTAAAATGACAATACTTAGTGTTTGCACAGTTGTAGATAATAGATGCTAGCTGATGAAAGAGGATTTCTTGTTTTACTAAATGAACTCATTATAGAGACAGCAGAAAGATGTAAAGTTTACTGCAAACAAATTTGGACATGGTCAAATGAATTAGTCAACTGATGATATAGAAATAGCTTGGAAACTGGGCCATCAGGCGAAAACAGCCTTGCGTTCAGTCTAGGGTAATTGCATAGACTTGTCTGCAGAGGATTGATTAACTAAAGTAGCTGAAGTAACTTCGTATCTTTCAAGCCATTTGGAAATAAATATACATATTTTACATATTTTACCTCCACTGGGGGTAAAAAAATGAACACTAGCTTCTGTTATAAATAGGTACCTTGATGGATTGTAACAAGTGTTGTTCTATTCTTCCTCCTAAAAATGGAAGGAAAATATGTATTTTCTCTGAAACAAGCAATATTTTTTATGTCTCATGCAGGAAAAAACCAAAGATTTTTGCTGTGGTTCAAAACTGAAGTATCTTCAGGGTATTTCAAAATTAATTTTACTTTCTCTTCGTATTTTTTGCATCCTTTCCTAACTTGGCAATATAAAATAATGGTTGCTCCATCATAAGGATGTGTAGCATTGTCATATTGGCTGGTTTTATAAATCAGTCTTTATTGGAGTGATTAAAATACTATTTCCTGTTATTAAATGGCTTTTGTTAATCTTCTATCTTAAAGAAAAAGATGCTTTGTTTTTATTTCTATTTCAACATTTGTGCTTTATTCATAAGACACATTTCTCTGGAAACAACAGAGGCCAGTTAATGGTTTATGAGTTCAAGCTGAGCTGAATATAGCTAAGCTCTGTCTTGCTTGACATTTCATCAAAAGCTGTGTTGATTTGCAATGTTTACGGACCTATTTATTGAACCTTCACAGCTTGAACTATGCCACCGAGCTTGTTGACATTGCTGAGTTTATCTCTTGGTGCTTGTGCAATCTCAGAAGAAAAGTTTAGAGCAAATGAGTTATAACAAAGTTGTCACAGTTCATAAAATATGCAGTTAGGACAATGGAGTTGATCTTCTTGTTCATTGACCATGATACATTAGAGAAATCTGAGTAGGCTAACGCAATCTCATCTGGGTAGGTGAGCGTTGTGTCCTTCTCTGTGATGCTAACTTTCAGATTTGACTGTAGCATCTTACGGGCTTTAAAAAGCAACTCATAAACAGAACAAATATTTTCAGTTCATGAGACTATTTATATTTGAAAACAAAATCCAACTGTTTTGCAGCACGCAATAACATGATTATCTTACTTCTGTATAGATCTTATTTTGTGAGGAGTGATATGTCAAATGAGCAAAGAGCAAATTGAATCAGAGGCTCATAAATACCATAAAAAAATCATTCAACTTTTAACGGCGAGAGCATCCAATGCTCTGTGCTGCTCTCCAGAACATCCTGCCTGCACAACCCCTATTTTTAGCCAATAAAATAAGATACATCTTGCTATATAATCTACTACTATTACTGGATCAATAGTGCACATTATCATGGTTTCAGACACTTTTCTATGTAACTTGAACAGAAATAGATCAAAGGTAGTGCAACTGCCTGGCATCTCTGCACAAACAACAGAAAACTATGCGCTATTTATTCAACACCAGTCAAATGGATAGTTTAAGAAGTCAGGGATTCTTTTTTTTCTTCTCTTTTTGAGTTGCAGGGGAAGCTGCTTTCCCATGTGAACATTTTCATAGCTGCCATTAACTTGGTTAACATAGTTGTTCATTCTCCTTTTAGAACTGTGGGTACGCAGGCAGTTACAAATATCCAAAAGGGAAACTGGATATTTGAAAGAAAAAAAAGTCGGAGAATTTTTCCATGTAGTTCAATGGTCTTTGATTGGGCTCTTGGTTCCTTGTCAACAATGAATGAATAAAGAGTTTATGCTTTTCAGATAAAAAGTAATTGCTTATTGATTGTTGAATGCAAATTGTGTTCTAAGGGTACAATACGAAAAAAAAATGATAGGAATATGCTGGGGGGGAATATTTGCTTTGCTTAACTATTGCTATGTAACGTAGCCTGATGAATTATCTGGATAGGCTTACTAGGCTCAAATATCTAGACAACAGAGAGCAATAAGCTCTTTCAGCAAGCAAGTCCATGCAAGAAATTAACTTTGGTGTCTTGTTTCCTCAACTGCCTGTGCATTAGCAGATTAGCCTCCTAACTTAAATGCTTGAATTTGGATAGTAAGAAAGCCCCGATATATTCGTTAGAACCTTGCTATGAATAACTTCAAGTTGTTGACATCTGCTTAAAACACATTTATGTAAGGAGATACAGAAAATACCAATCAGCTCTCATAGTTACATGCAACTTCTTAACTCTATGGGAAATGAAACATACTTTGGAGAGAGCATTTAAATTAGCAAGGATTCATTGTCAGAAATTCTGAAGTTAACAGTGTTCTGTGTGCATGGGAGGGTCACCTGAAGTCAGTCTGGGGAATCTACAGAAACCCACAAATGTTTGAAATGTTTGAAAATATTTGAATGTATTTCATAAGATTGTATCTTTCATAAGGATATTTCTTATTTTATTTACTTCCTGTCTCTCCAGCTACTCTCTTCCTGTGCCATTTGTCAGCTTAGCTTGTCAATTTTTTTTCCTCTTACAGTAGCAACATGCTCTGGTCTGTTTTCCTTTTTACGCGGGAATTCACCAATAAGAAAGGAAGACACATGGGCTCTAAGTGTCTTCAGTCTGTGCTGACTCTTGTACAGTGACATTGGTCAGTGTTGTATATGTAAAAAGTTCTTAATTTAGCACTCGTTAGATGTAGGACCAAATTTTTCTGTCTGAAGTTGTTATACTATTGTAGTAAATAAAGGCACAAATTCTGTTTTGTACAGTATTTAAAATATAAATGTTTCAGGCAGAGGCTATTCTTTCTGCTTGGTTTGTGTTGTCTAGATCAATAGACACCAAGTCCCTTAAGTGCTAGTAGGAAGTGAAAACATTATGAATAATGCGACATACAATTTAAAAAAGAATAGCCTATCAAAATCCTGGTTCAGGTAAACTGATAACAATAGGATGGACTATGAAAACTTGTCTATAGTATGTAAAATGAGTATATGGTTTTCCAGGGTTGTAACAAGGCAAGTTCGTTGTGAATCTTCTGCTGTGTAGTGCAAGCATCTAAGATTCATTTCTTCGATGAATTTATTTTTTGAGACTTCTTTTTTCCAATTTACTCACTAATTTTTGCTAGTCTTTGCTGTGTGTGCTCTTAAATATAGACATGCTTCTCCCTTATACATGGTCTGCTTGAAGACTTTACGTAATTGTGCTATAACAATGTCATGGTTTTGAGATGCTTATTTTTTTTCATTGCTAAGAACCATGGTCAGTGGAAAGTCTCTTGCTGAAGTACTTCAAGACAGAGTCTAGTTCAATAAAAAACCCCTTTGCTCTCACTTTTTTCCATTGGTCTGGCAAAACCTGTTGATTTTGAGAACAGAAATGTAAAGCCTCTTTGTTCATTCAGGATTTTGTTCTGAGAAGGTAGTGCTAGGTGACAGGATGCTATGTTTAGAGAGGGGTTCCTGGGTTAATCTCTACATTTATAATATCAGCTAATTTTGTTTATCTGTTTTATACGTGCTTCTCGAATGAAACAAAATAACAAGAAAAGATGTGTACGTCAATGAAGAGATAAAAGCCCATGCCTGTTAGGATTATTGTTTGTTGTTTTTTTTTTAATCTGTGGATGTCCTGAGATATTCAGAAATGATGAGGATTAAGCTAAATGCTTTTTGGTAGAATTAATTGTGGCCTGGAGAAGGCTGAAGGCACACACATACATAGGGAAGATGATATGAACTTTTTTGTTGGTATGATTGAGAAAGTGTCACCTGAAGACAGGAGTATTGGTAATTACTGGAGGCCCTTTAGGTCTGGTCACAGGTGACTTGCAGCTCATCCATGGTTAGAATTACTGTCTTTCTAAATGATCCAGTTAATTCAGATGCTGTGCTTTTACCATTTACCTATGCACTACGTATTGTGTATTCATTGGCTCTTCTAGATTCAAAGTTTTAAGCAAAAATATTAATCTCATGAATTCCTTTTTAAAATAGTCTTTGTCTAGTGCCACTAATCAGACTGTGATCTCCACTGACTTTTTCTTCAGCTCAGGACTCAAACAAGCTCCGGGCAGCTGATCTGCAAAGCTGTACATTGAGTCGCCGTGTCAGTGGCTAGTCCTTCCTCTTTCCTCTCTCCCCGTGTTCTCCTCCCTGCCCTTTCCCCAACAAGGGCTGGCACTGGCTGGGTAGTGGTGTCTGAGGATGCTCCTCAATTGCCAACAAGGTACAGCCACCTGCATCCAAGTCACTCTGGTCCGTGGTTTGAGACAGGCCTTTGCTGCCTGTCACAATTGAGCTGGAGGGGTGAGCGTGGCTGTGGCAGACTGAGAACTGCCCAGAAATCCCCTGAAGTTATTTGAGTCCTCCCAGCTTTTACACTGTTGGCAACAAAACTTACTGCCTCTCCAACGTTGGGACTTCTCCAGCAACAAAATTAAATTTTCTATTAGTGATGAGAAGAAAATAAATTACTTTATCCTTCACCTTTGGAAAGGGGAAACTAAATCTTGGTTGTACTTCTGAGAACCTTTTGAGTCAGTTTGCTCAGCTTTCATAGAGAATGGAAGACTTGAAGACTTTGCAGCCATATCAAGTTACTTTATCTTTTGTGGCTTTTCCTTAGCCTAGAGGGATGATTTTTTCTGAACAGTGAGTTCCCCAAGTTACTAGAGTCGTATTTTCTCATTTTGATGAAATTTCCACAATCTCAGAGAGCTTTACTGCATAACTAATTCAGACCTTGTTAGTGTGCCTCATTGCACTTAGCTGTAGATATGTCAGCAGAGGTCTGTGATGAAAGAAGATCCAAGTCTTCAAAGATGTCATTAAGATCACTATGGGGCATGTTAGCAGAAGTGTGACAGTAAGGTCCTTGGAACATTTACATTTAAATTCTTAACTATTTATGAATGTAGCAGGCAAAATTTTGCAACTGGAGTGATGTAACTTGAAATTTAATCCTGGGAAATTCTGAGCAAGTTCTTTGGGGTCAAACAACTGAGTTTGTCTAGATTTCTAGCTTTTTTATGCTTCAACTGCATTTATACAATTGATTTCCATTTTTTTGCCATATAGCAAAAGGAATCAGGGAGAGAAATACCACTTGAGGTAAACGCCCTGTTGTGATCATTTGAATTATTAAAATACTTGTGAAGGATTGGCATTGACAAGTAGGAAGTTCCATCTCCCCTTAACAACACTGTAGATGTTCTGGGGATTTCTAGTAAGAGTTGTCAAGTTATCTGATGTATTTTATAGAAGCAGTAGGAATAACTTAAAAAATGGTAAAACCTCTTTTGGTTATAAGAGGTTTCTTCCACCATTCTTTGGAAATTAAGAAAAAGAGAACTTATTGACAGATTGAAAAAGAAAAGTGAATACAACTTACAGAGTTTTAGTAGCATGGCAAAATTGTATCATGAACATGGATCAACAGCACACCATCAGAAAGTGATGCCTCCTCTCAAGTCAGCTCTCCTGAGACCTACCTGGAGTGCAGTCTCTGCTTTTGGGATTCTCCATAGACACAGACGTACTGGAGCAAGTCCAGATCAGGGCTGCCAGGATGGTTGAGTGCTGGACACAAGGCATGGAGGAGCTGAGTTTGTTCACCTTTCAGAATAAGGCTGGGTGAGAGGGATGACCATCTACAACTACCTGGCTGGAGATTTGTAGAGAAGAGACAGACACTTCTTAGAGGTGCATGGCAACAGGACAAGAGGCAAGGGATGTGAGTTGGAAGAAAGGAAATTCAGCTTAGGTATAAGGAAAACTTGTTCTCAGTGGTTGATCACTGGAATGGATCATACGGGGACGTTGTGGGATCTCCATTGCTGGAGATGGTCAAAACCCAATTGAACATAGCACTGAACAATCTGTTCTTGCAGCCTTCTCTGGCTATGGAATTTGGACAAGGGGACCTCAGGAGCCTCCTTACAGCCTCAGCTGTTCTGGAGTTCTAGCTATAGGTGTTATATATATAAGGTATTAAAACCTTAACATTGTGCAGTACTTTTTGTTAAAATATCACTTGGGCCTTTTTTGATGAATGCAGATTCTTAGAGCAAGAAATGTCTTTTTAGTAATCGGATCTATTCCTGGACTGAGGGAAGAAAATTGTGATAGGAAAATCAGTCTGAAAATCAAATAGCTCTGGCTAAATCTTCTTATGATGCTTTCATGCTTATTAATATTTTTTTTTTTTTTTTAAGAAGTCAGTGACATTTGAGTCTCAGACAGATTTTGAAGCAAAATTTTCCAGAGTTGGGGAAAAAAGGATAAATAATTATAAATTATTTTTCAAATTCCGTGATTGACTACTATTGACACTTTGCACAGGTAGCAAATTTAAATTTCATCAGAGTGTAAAGAACAGAGGACTGAGTGTGTGTCAGTGTGCAATAAATCTTTATGTGCAAGGGCAGACATCATTGATCTGTATTATGTTGAACCTTTGAAGCTTAACCCAGCTCAGTATCCTGAGCAGAGCAAAATGCAAACATTTTGTAAGAGAAATGCTTTGAAAGAAATCTGTTACCAAAGTCTTCATCTTTTAATTTTTGTTTCTTAGCAGCTGCTCCTAATTGCATTATAATGGCTTTATGCTGCACCAGATGCTAAGGGGATAACATTTTTCTTTCCTAGATAGCAATGCAGTCTCTATGTTTGGAATTATGTTTTGTGGTTGTCCCTGTGTTAAGCTATGCCACAAGCAAACTGCGGGTACTGGATTCTGATTTTATGTTAAATAAAACCAAATCCTTTTGAATCTCCTTGAGAAATAGAAATGAAAGACCTCTCTAATTGACAGAATTTTGTTAGTGACTTAATTTATATGTATTTCAACCTTTGTTCTAAGAGCAAAAGTAATTATTTACGTCCTTTCATTACGAGTGTTTGCTATAATGCACTAACTTGTTTCCTTTCCTATTTATCAGTCTTTATTAAGTTATTCTTTCTATAAGCGTGGCTAGATCCATGCAGTAGTCTAATTTGTTATGTTGTGTGGAATAAGGTTTTATGAGAAGGAAGCAATCTGTCTTTATGGGTAATTGCAGGGGCAATCATAACTCATGGAGGCTATGATCAGATTATGAGTTTCCTCAGCCATCCTTGCCAGGATCTTATTTAAAAGAAAAAAAGGAAAGAGATAAAAAAAAAAAAAAAGAAAAAAAAAAAGAAAAGAAGAAAGAGTTAAAACTGCCGGCCGTTGCACTTTCAGTCAGTGCAGATTTACTGTTACTGAAGAAGGCTTCTTCCTTTCATAATGTGATTGTTCTATACGCCCTCATTTGGAACAAAGTAACTTCATAGCAGCTCACTTTAAAAGCTTGAAAGGAATATTTCAATTTGAAAATGGAAAGCTAATTTTTACTAAATGGAATTCTTAAATTAATAATCACCTGCTATAAAAATAATATCAGTAGATAGCATCTCAGCCATCTTAATTTTTTTATAACTTATTACATAGATCATGCAAAGTGTAATTTATTAATAGTTGTATTGGTTTCTTTTGTGTAGAAGTAGTGCACTAGAATAATTTATTATTACATTTAAGATGTATCTAACCTTATTAAAAGAAAAAAAAAATGTTGCTACTGAAATATTTTTGTCTGTTCACTGATACACTAATTTGGGGCTATCAACCTCAACATTGCATAGAATTTTAGCTCCTTCCTGTAGCCCTAACTTTAAAACTTATCAAAGGACATCACATATTTCTGAAAAAATTGTTTTATATGTTTTCTTTTAAAATAACTGCTTACTAAAGAGAATGTGTTTTGCTTCTGAGGCTAGTGGGCACTAAGAGCATAATGAGCACTTAGAGAATAAATTTCCTGGCAGTGCCTGAACCCCTCAGCAAGCAACATGGGAGTGGAGGGCAAAGGGGGTGGTGTTGAGACTTACGTTAGGGGAATGCAGCTTCAGGTTAAGACACCCAAACATAAGCATTTTCTCTTCCACTATCATCAGTGGAGATCTTGAACCGGATTCTGTTGCGCACAGCTAGGCACTTAGCATTGCTTTAAGTACAGTGAGATGTCCTGCCTGGCCCCAGCTACCATTGCAGAGGGACGAGACTCTTGTGCCCTGTGTCCTATCTGTGAACGCCACATAGGTGTCATTGGTCACCACAGAGCACCAGCTGTCTGCGTGTAGGCAACAGAATATCACTGCAAGGAAGTGCAGTCTCTGACGCCTGCAGAGCAGCCTTAAAACAGGCACTTAGTGGCTGTTTTGGCTCCCTTTGGACTCAGCAGATGCTGCTGCTGGGGTCTTGGTCCAGTTGTCAGCATTGACAGAGTCCTTTCATGCTATTTGAGATGCTGTAGCTTCTCCTTTTTAGCCTGTAAATGCTCATGCAGAAAGGCATGTCATTGCCAGGTCCTCTGTTATGTCTGCCAATGCTGCGAGCCCTTCTGAGACATCTCCCATGTTAGGTGCTTGTGTGGAGACAGCACTCTTTATAGCCTAGTCATCATCATCTCTAATGAGATTTTAGATTCTTATTTCTAGGGTGGACACCTAAATTAAGGTTCTAATTTCAAGCTCAGTCTCACTCCTCAAGTTGTTTTTCTTCAGTTTTGAAAATATTTTTTTTTCACCATGTTTGTTTTTATGTGTGTCGAAACTTGTATTGCATATTCTCAGTCATAATTTAGGGTAGTGTTTTCTATTTCTCAGTTTGCAAGTCAAAAAAAAGAGAAGGGAAAATTACACAAATAATTTCAGTATGCCTTATGTCTTACCTTTTCTTCTGATCAGTAAAACAGTTTAATTATCACTTCTCCCCACAAAGCGACTAGCCTACAGTTAAATGCTATGAATAGCCCTCATCCCTCATGAATGAGAATTCCCTCCTGCTATTAGTAACTGTCAACTTGCATGATTGTTTCTGCACCAGAAGTCTTGGTAGAGTTCCTCATTAATTAGTTTGTGTACAAACATGACTACCTCTGCCAGTGGGAATAATGGGATGCCATTACAGGTAAAGCTGGAGAAAATCTGACTGAAGTAGATGAATCTTCATTACAGCCTCACCATATGACCTTTATCAACATCTCAAGCTTCATTACACACACAAGGTTGTTGCCCCAGATTTATAGTGGTAGCTTCAGATGCTCATTTTTAAGTTTTGTGGGTATGCAGTTCATTTTCTTCCACTTGGATTCTACTTTTCACCAGAATTTATTCGACAAGTTTCAAAAGTTGCTTTGCAAAGCCAAGGATTGAGAAGTCACACTGGTATATAAATGTGTAGGATAGTGTGCAGCTAGTCTTTCTAAACTTCAAGTGGTCAAATAGTGTAACAACCAGTGGATTTTTCATAATTGGATTTTGAATTTGGTAGATCCCATGCCTTTTCTTTATGTTGACTCTGGTAGTCATTCTCCTTGATACAATACAAAAGAGAAAGAAAACTATTTCCTTCAGGAAGAGTAAATAGTTTGACTGGGAGAAGTGTCAATGTAATGTCATGGTTCTTACGTCAGTATTTCTTTCAAGTAATGGGTGTCCACCATCACTATTTAAAAAGTTACCTTGGTAACCCAAAGGAGAAGTTGTCTGGTAGGTTTTGGCTGAGCTGTATTAAGTTGTAAGTGTCACCAATGAACTGGATCGTTCTCAGACCTGAGAGTGCTTGTTCCTATGTGATTTTTCCAAGAGTCACTTTCCACTCAGATTGCAAGACCAGTGACATCCCTGCCTTGTCACCTGAGAAGCTTTTGGTTTCTGGATGTTTTTAGGTTTGCAGAATACCTTGTGCTTTTTTCACTGATGATAGTCCTCAAATAATTATTTTAACTGAGTTTTTCCTGCTTCTGAGATGAAGGAAGACCCAAGTGTCAACCTGACTCCTAATTTGACCTTTCTTTGGAACTTGACCTATGGTGCCTGCTCCTATGATGTGCATTTTTTTTGTCCTGCAGATAAATTGGGAGTAAATTTGTCAGTGCCTTGTTGACCAGAGAGTGACTGGTCAGCATTAGTTACTTCCCCATTTTTCTGTCCTTGTGTGGTAGGTGATTGTAGCACAATACGAGTGGCTTCCAGTGACCTGCTTATGCACAGTGTGCTAATTCTTTTGTTTATCTCCGTTGCAATCCCTGTGTTAGGCAGGGATTCACATAGGTGCTTGTCCTAATTAACTCCAATCTTAAAATAACAAAGTAGCCCAGAACAAATCTCAAACAGCTTGAGGCAGATGAACTATGTATGGGAATCTCCAGATTGCTCCAAATTCCCAAAGTCAGGCATATTTAACATCCTTAGATCCTGCTCGCTGGGGGTGGCAATTCACACCAAAGCAAAGGAATATAATGAGACGTGCTATTAAAAAGAAAAGGTCATGTTGGAGCTGGGAAGAGATTCTCATTTGTTTTGAATGTGCGTGGGTTTTTTGGTGGGTTTTGTTGTGTGGCTGTTTTTGTGCAACTGGAAGGGAAAGGCGAACAGGATGGTGCATCAGTTCTGGTGCAGTATTGGAGGGCTCTGCT
Source organism: Fratercula arctica (assembly GCA_947846985.1). Taxonomy (NCBI): domain Eukaryota; kingdom Metazoa; phylum Chordata; class Aves; order Charadriiformes; family Alcidae; genus Fratercula; species Fratercula arctica. The sequence continues at coordinate 90,434,113 of CANTUZ010000001.1, read as the reverse complement.
CTTTGCTCTTGTGGGAGGGATGAAGGCAAATTGCTGCTTCTGAGCAGCAATGGAATAGCATTGCTGAGCTGACGTCCCTGGTTCCTTGAGGCTGAGCTTCAGGCACCCCTGGACTGGTTAACTACTTCTCCTGAAAAAGCAACCAAAATGTGCTGGAAGTTCTGGAGAAGTAACTGTGACATAGTGAGTCATATTGTCCTTCTCCCTTAGAAGTACAGCAATGCTGTGCATGCTCCAGGATGAGAGCCAGCAGTGTTGCGGTCCAGCTGGTGCTGCTACACCCATAGGGATGCCACACTGTGTACCACGCTGAAGTTGACAGTGCTAATGAAAGTGTCAGGGGATGCAAAGAAGATTAGAGCCCCACAGGACCTTGCCAGGATATTTGTGCTTGTGGTCAGGAAGAGCCCAGAGGTCCTGGACCACAAACACTTTCTTTAATTTTAGACCAAGAGTTTGAAAGCCTTAGAAAAGGCCAAGGGGCAATATTTAGTAGAAGACTCTTCTGTTAAACTGTACAGATGTACACATTTCCTTTTGTGATTCTCCTCCAAGGGTTTTTCTTCATTCCAGCGTTAGCCGAGCTGGTCCAAGCTGGCAAGATTGGTCCTCAGTCAAATCTCCTTGTAAGAATTGTGTATTTCAGAGTATGCACTCCTGTTCAAAAGTGCCATGAGAAACTCAGTAAAAAATATCCTGCTCTTTTCAGTGGAGTTTTTGCATCAGGCCCTCAGCATGCTTTGAGTTCCATATCAGTAACAAGAAAGAACACATTTTTATCCTCTCATTAGCCTGTTTTTTTGATTGTGTGGACACTGTAAAGAGCTATGAAAAATTATGGTCTTTTGCTGGACTGGTTAATTCATTTACTGAAGGTTTAGTTGCAATGTTTAAAAATTTATAATTCCATTAATAACACGCCATTTTATTTTAACATCTCAAATTGTCATGGCTTAGCTATTCAGTTTGATGGATTTACATGCAAATGCATTTTCATTCTAGAGTTGTATTCATCTGCATTATATTAGAAGCTTTAATATGTCAAGTAACCCTTTTAGTGTTTGAAGAAATATCTACTTAAATGGGTTAGCAAATTTTTAGCTACATTTTTTGAGAAATGTGAACCCATTGATTCTTTTGCTGAAATTGTTATTTCCTTATAGAAAATTTTCCATTTCAGAAAAACCCATTAAGCTGTTCCATTTTGTTATTTTTGAAACACCATGGATGTCTGGGTATTTCTGCCTTTGGGCTTTGAAATTGTCTTAGTAAATATTTCCATAAACTCAGAAATCTAATAAAACATTTACAATTTGAAAAAAAAAAAATACAAAATTGCAGCCCACATTTTGCTCTAATTTGGGAAGAAAAAAAAGGCTCTTACAAATCACATAGTATGGGAAACTAGCTTCTCTTTCTCGCCGAAGTGATATTAATTTGTGTGTGTTCCTCTTTTTTCAGTTGCTTATACAAGTTTTCTTCTTTTCTATCACATCTTACTTTTCTGTCAGCAGCTACCCCTAGTGATTTTGTTTGTTTAGGAATGCTCCTACTCTAATAGTGTGATTCCCCAAGAGGTTTTGTGAAATAATTTTAAGAGATACAGTATTGCAACCTTGCGAAAAAGGATTATTTTCTGTTTGTTGATTAGATGCCACAAGTGGTATCTGGGTAATATGAAGAACTTGATGCCTGAGCAGTCGAGCTTCTCGGCTTGACCATAAGGAGTTAAGAACGTGAAACACTTTTATGCAGATTGTAAATTGGCTGTTGCTAATTCTCCTGTCTTCACCAGCTGATGTACTATCAATTAGCAAATATAGGTTTTAATGCTGCCTTTAATATTCATGATTCTTAATTGCCTTTGTTAATTGAGAAGAAACACTCTGGTGCTCGATGCTTGACAGGTAAGAATTATTATCTGCTGCTTGTGTTGGCAGTTGTCCAGGGAAAAGTAGGTTACTGATATGCGAGTATGTGCAAAGATCTTGCCCACAGATCTGTTCTTTTGGCTGTGAGTTTCCCTGCTCTTGATAGACAAGCTGAATAACGGAACAGCTAATGGTTCAAGGAGAACATCCGAATAACCTGTTTTGAGGAATCAGGTGTGGACGTTCATTTACAACAGGGAGCAGGCACAAAGGAGAGTTATTTTTAGAAACTGCAAGCCTACAGTTATTTTAAATAATTAGAAGTTGAAGAAATGACTGAGACTGAAAACAAAGGAGACAGTGTTATTCATGTGAAACTTATCTGGTCAAATTTTATTATTTTTTTTTCCAAATATGTCAAGTATGATTTGCATATATGTTTGTCTTTGGACTGTATGTTTCAATCCCTGAATTATATCCTATGCCCAGGTGTTTCAGTTTTTTATGCTGTCCATATCGCTTGGCTATATTACACTTTCCTTATGATGTTATAAAATTGGCCTCGTTTGAAATATCCTTACAACTACTAAATTATTTTCATTTTAACAACTTCAAATGCCATTTTTTATGTTCAACCAGCTTGAACTACTGCTTTCATATAGCTTTAAATAAGTAAATAGATATGACTTTAAAGACTATTAAAGAAAGATCCTGCCTTAAAAAAAAAAAAAAAAAAGAAGAAGTCAGAAACACCTGAGTGCCAGCTGCAAAAGTGACTTAGGAGGAGGTGCTCACTAAAGCTAATTGGATTTGAGTTTGTGTTTGCTTTTCAGAGAGACTTAAGATCTTGGTTTATTTAAATGCTTTCAACAATTTTGGCTCAGCTCAATAATGTTAACAATGAAGGAAAAGAATCATACAGCAGGTCTACTAAGGCGTGATTAATGCTTTTAATGAGAAATGCTTACAAATAAAGCTTTTGGTCATTATTTATATTCAAAATATAGGTTCTTAACTGGAAAAGGTGGGCATTCTGTGTTCTGTTAGGAACAAAAATGGCTTGATTTTTTTTAATGTTAATTAAAATTAAAATGTTAATTTTTCATGAGAGCTGTAAAATAAATTGAACTGGAAGTGGATTATACCGGAAATGAGACTTATCAGTTAATTTTATGGTCTAAGGTTTGGCATCTTGGCTGATAAAAGCGAGTCTCACTTATAATTTCCCTTTTCCCTCTCCCAGGGTTAGCCTGTAGAAATTACACCAGCATCGTGTAGCGTGAGCCACAAAGGGCTGCTCTGCACCAGATGGACTTCAGGGAGATAATGGAAGCAATATTGTCCCCAGCTTGGCGGCTGTTGCATGGGCTAAGCTGACCAGCTGTATGCTGTGGGCTTCAGTGGAGGATATTGGAGCAGTAATCTCACGCTTTGCAGGGTTCATGGACTCTTATGAGAGATGGAGAAAAACTTCCTTCTCCGCTCTCACACAGCAACTTCCCATAAGGTGTGGATAACCACGGTGCTGGTTAGGACTGTCCCTTTAGCTGCCAGTTTGTTGTTGTAGCACTTCTTACTCTTTTATGGTTGTTTAGCAATTCTGCTGTATTCTCAAATTGGAACACTTTAAAGCATCCAGAACTGGGGATTGTTTGGGAAAAAAAGCAAAGAATAAGAGAGGCTGGTTAATAGAAAGTTGAATAGCAGCAGCAATGGATGCTTTCCCACAGGCTCTCCAAATGTAACTGCATTCGGATTGCTGGTAGCAATAGCCCAATTATGAGAGGGCTACCCATCCGTCCTGCTGAAAGGACGTTTGGAAAGAGCGGAGGTCATGGCTGCTCCTTCTGACATACCAGTGACTGCATTTGCATAATAACTCAGCCAATCTAGAGATCCTGTATTAGGAAAACATCTGGGGGGGAAAAAGTTGGGTTTAGGCATGGCGTTATGTTCCATGACAAAATAGGGGAAGGTTGGAGGGTAGAGCAATAGTTATGAGCCTGAAGCTATATATCAAGCTTAGAGTTTCTTATGGTTAGAATATTTTTATTGGAATTGTTTTGTTTTCTTGATGCACGACTATGTACTCTTCCTTGTCAACGATCACCTGTTGTGTTAGTGATCATCTAGTATGAAGTGACATATCTTCCTAGGGAGATTACGGTTGTACTTCTAGTGGAAGATTGCCCTGTGTAGGCAGAAATACCAGATTGCCAGCTCTACACCGTATGCATTCACAGCTGGCTACAGTGTTTTGGATCATCCGTAATTGGAAAAGTGTGACTGCTGCAGAAATAGGATATCAAGGGCATCATAGTATCAGGCTTACCTGGAAACACTTCAACCTTTGAAAATATGCTTGTTTTCACCACCTTGAGAGTTTCTGTATATCCTAAGTTCTTCCAAAGTCAGTGTTGTTTTTTCCATTTCCAGTGTCGGAATTTAATGAATACATAAAAAAATAACCCCAGCATAACTTACAGAATTATTGTCTGAAATCTGATGAACTTTTCTTCTTTATTTATGGAGGAGAGAAATTTCTATTGGGTTAATGTACTGAGAATTCAGACGTTCTGGTTCATGGATATAATCCGATTGTGTTTGGTGGAGGTTGGTTGGTTTTTTTTTTTTTTTGTTATTGGTAAAGGGCTTTGTATTTATTAATACTGTTTTCTGGCAGATTACAGAACAGAGCAATTGTCTTTCCTTTGCATCATTCAGTCATGCCTCGAATACCAAGCTGAAAACTGTTAAAAACAGATACCTGTGCACTTCAAAATTTCTACCAGTGATTCTGGTAGACCATGACTGCTTTGTGTAAACCTTTCCTTTAGGGTACAGATTTTTAATACTTGGCTGTTGGATGTGTAAGAATACACTGTCTGAGTATTGATACTTTGTACCACTTGGAAGTATCTCATTGAGAGACACTTCTTCACTTGATACTTATTTTAATTGAAAGTCAGCGATACCTGAAGGGACATATTTTTATGCGGTAGTGAGCATATAGTTAAAATTGTAAGACGTAAGTTTTAAAATACCTTTTAAAAATTGTCCTTAGTTTCTGAAGTGTTCTGTGAATCCCCTTAAGACCTTCAATATGTTTGACTTTCTATATTGGTGATCATATGATTAGACTGAAATTATTATGGCTCTTTTAATGCTTGCTGCTTCTGTGAGCTCTGATTTGAAGTGATCACATTACCATTATTTTATCTGTAAAATACACGTGAAGACACAAGTCACCTTAGCAGAAATCAAGAGGTGACATTTCTTCTAAACTCTCAAAGTAAAGTCTTGTTAGTAGTTTGTTATCGCTTTCATCCTTGCAACTTCGTGTCTTGGCAAGATGTTATGACTCATGGTTGTTATAGCTGTCAGTTCAGTATTAGAGCAGAACAGCTTCACAAATGTCCTATTAACCTATCTCATAACCCAGTGCCAAAACATTTTCATCATCTAGTCTATTCTAACATGTTAATATAGCTAAAGATTTATCATTTTATTACTTGGTGCACAAAAGTCAAATGACTTCCTTGGTGTCAAAATTAATTTCCCAGAAATCGTTACCCAGATCACCTCTTCTGATTTCTGTTCCTCCTACTAACAAGAGTTTCTAAACAGCTAAATTGTGGAAGGGCACTTTTCCCTTTTATTGACATATGTACAATGCTATAGCCTTTCTGTGGTCAATAATATATATTTTAATCTAATGACTTATTAAAAGTTTAATGGTTTCCCATGGGTCTCTTTTGGGGAATTATTCTAATGTGATTGTACTATTTCTATAATATCATAATCTTAAAGAAAAGTAGAACTACTCCTTCTTCTTCCCATAGGCAAATACACAGAAAAGTGAAAGAAGTGACTCATTGATTCAGTTTAATGCTCAGTTTTCAACAAAAGATTAAATAAAACATGTGGTGAGGCATAAAAATATTCCTGTTTGTAACTGCTGGTTGCTATTTCACTTGGAATGGCGACAGACCAATTTATACTAGAGCTGCTAATTAAAAAAATAGTCATGAATGTAGAACAGAGATAAGTAATAAGATGTCCTAGAAGCTGATTAGATTTAAAGGTGACCTTAAATGGTCAGGTAGCATGGGCAGGTTGTTTTATTTGCTTTTGTCTTATCCCCCCGCCCCCACACACTGACTAATTAAGAGCATGCATAGAGAAGAAATTTCAATAATTATTTAAATAATTTAGTATTTCTTATAAGCCACTGTGCCTCTAATTTATGAGGCTGAATAGTATTACTAAAATAAAGTAACATGCACTGATGCAAGTACAACATCTATTATTGCTGTTCACATTGCAGTTACAGTCAAAGTAGAAATTACTTTGTATTTTCTAAAAGCTGAAATAGTTAACTGTGTATACTGTATTGTTCACTGTTTTGCAAAAAATATCAGCCGAACACTGATATTTTTCATATTTAAATAGTAATACTGAATACTTGTGTTTCTTTTTTTTTTAATGTAGTTGAATTGCATTAGAATGTATACATTAATATAAATAGAGACTGTTTTCTTTATAGAATAGAGTATAAGGTAGATACAATATGAAAGGGCATGAATTACTAAATTCAGATTGGGAAAATCCCACAAAAGAGAACTCAGGTAAGAATTTGGGTACAGGGATGGTCAGAATGTAATTTATCTTACTATATTTTGTTTATTGCTCATTAGAACAGAGCGAAGGATTTCCAGAACTTTATTTGAAAACTGAGAGGGGCTTCCACTTTGTGCGGACTTTCTGGTAGCCCACCCAGCTTCACTTCTCAGCTTTGCCTCATCTGAACAACAGTCTCATAACTTAGCCAATCTGGCCCATTATTTCATGGGAAAAAACAAATATTTACTTGGCTAAAGTGAGAGATGGATGGGTTCTGTTCCCCGAAGCTTAAGGATTTCCTGAGGGACAGGGATGGCTGAGGTTCCGATGCCTGCTCAGAAGCACTCAAAGTATGGTCTTGAAGGCCCTGTCCTCAAACACAGAATTATCTTCTCTTAATGGAAATGCTGTCAAAACCAGCTAGCCCTAGAGCATTTCCGTGAGTGAATAAATCATCATGTTCTGACATGCAAACATCAAAACTGCGGACATAAGTTTCTAATTGGCTGGAGATGGGGATCGCAGTGAATCAGCAATTAAACACAAGCTGTCAGTGCAATCCTGTTGGTTGAGAGTGTAATCCCCGAGCGTACAGACGGAGAAATTGTCAGAAGAGGCTGGGAGATGTCTGCCGCTGTGAATAACAAGGATGAGGGAAACCACCCATCATCTGGTCTGCCAGCACATCTCGTCCAGGTTGCTGGTGAGACTGGCACGGAGCACACGCTGCCTGTCAGGTTTCCAAGGGATGTTAGAAAAGGCAAGCGACAAAAAAAGAAACTGAAGAAACGACTCAGACGAGGTCCCTGGTTATGTTATTTCAATGTAGGAGGAGGCCTGGGTAGATCATTACAACACTGAGGGAGAAGATTCTCGGACAATAATTGGGTTTTCCCCTTAGAAAAGATATGCAGAAAAGGAAGGATGGAAATGAATTTTAAACACTGGATCTGTAAATAAAGCTTTTTTCAAACTACTATTTAACCATGAAGCAAATGATGAAGAGATGTTTTAAATTTTTCACTTTTCAGTGTTTTCAAATCACTAACAATACCTTTCTGAATGTTATCTTTTAGCCAAGCATAAGTTATTTGTCTCACTTTATGGATAAGTAGGTGAAACTTAATGAACTGTGCGCAGGTTGTATTAAATGATCGAATGGTCCCATCTCGATGTAAGATCTAAATCCACTTAATGAGTGAATAACATTAATATCCACAGACCTTTATCAAGTTGAATGTTGGTTCTCTTAAAAAAACTATGAAAGTTTCTGATGGGGGGAAAAAAAAAATCACCTTCTCATCCCTGTTTCACTGTTCTTCAAGATGACTTCAATTTCTAATATTAACCTTAACACAGCTCCTTGTGCTGTTGGTTGGAGAATATTACCAGATTACTGTCAGGTTCTAATTCCTTTTCTTATGTCGATAATTACACTTTCACCTAGGTTATGTGGTACTTCCCATTTTTAAGATGCTGTTTACAAAACGGTACCAAACAAGCTAACATTTTCTAGACTGTTTGGCTACTTCAGGCTGACTGCTTCTGCGTGCTTATTTTGAAGCTTCATCTGAAATGTCCGAGCCATTTCCCAGAACAAGGTGATGAAGAAAGATTTATTTATTTCTCCCCTCCTTTTCCCCCTGGTGACGAAAAGTCTTCCCAATGAAGTGCCAGCGCTACGTAAGAAAAAGCAGCACTTTGGAGAAAAGGTTTAAAGTTGAAAGTCTGCACCTGCTCAGTTGAGGTTTGTTAGTATTTGTCGATGATTTTCTCTGTGGTTTGCGGCTGGCCCAAGCGTGCTTCAGTCTGGGCCTGCAGGGATCAGGCCATGCTTTCCTTGGCACTTTTCTGTAACGGCAGCCCCTGCTGTGACGTTGCAGCTCGATGGAAAATGAGGGTTTCTCCTCATAACTCGCCCAGCGGGAGTCTTTGCGATGAGTGGAGCGACAGCCGTTTGGGTGAAAAAGAGGCTTTAAGGACGTGAGGTAGGATGCAAGTGGGTGTTGGTGGCTGGTGGGAAAGGAAAAATGGATCGAGCAAAGGAGACGATGAACGCCAAAGCCCTCCCTTTCCAGTATAGCGGGACCCTGCAGAGAAAATACAGGAATTTGAATTGTGCAGTCCACTTCACTTTTGCTGCGCCTTAACTTTTTAATGTGTTCATGCTAAATCCTGCTTCAATGCAACCTTTGCAACTAATATCCAGCAATGGTATCTAAAGTGTGTTCTACGCGTAGCAGGTGGTGGCAGGGGTTGGTAGCTCCGGTGGAGGGAAGAGCGGCAAGTTCTGCCAGTTCACTGAAACAGGAAGGCAGTTGCTACCTCTGACCCTTAGGTAGCAAGGAAAAATCAGATGAAATCATGTGTGACACAAGAGAAGTCATTATACCGCAAGACGTGGAGGAGGCTTGAGCTTGTTTTCCTATTATCTTGTTATTAATTTCTTTATCAGGAAAGCTAGTGGGCAGTCAGAGGCGTGAGGTTTGTGCACTGCCTGCCGGTACGTTCCCTCCTTAGGGAAAATCACTTACGCACCAGAAAATGGACTTTAAATTAAACACAAATCTATTAGCTATGTTTATTTGCTTTTTTTAGAAGAATGATTATATTAGTTCAGCAACATGTACTGAAAAAATGAGTTACTTATGAATAAATATTTCCTTTTATTTTGGGAAATTTAGTTCTTGTAATTGCCTGTAAAGGAGTCAGATAGTGTGACGGGGATTCATCTGTTTTACACCTAGTGCTGGATTTGGCACCTTTTGCTTCCCAGATACTCAGTACTAGCTGCCTCATGGAAATAAAACTCGCCTCCCAGCTTTTCAGTGCCACAGTCACCTCTGCTGTCCTGAGTTAGCTTTAGTAGTTTTTATGTTGTTTTTTTTTTTTTTTAATATACTTGATATACTAAGTTTATATGCTTGTATAGCTCATAGAACTCTGTGTGTAATATCATATCTGTGCCATTTATAATCAAGGATATTGTGTGAATGTTCCAGCTTTACTGAGTTCAGACCAGTGGAGTTGTGTTGTGGGTTTTGTGTGTGTGTTTGTTTTGGTGGCTTTTTTTTTTTTTTTATTTGAACAGACGTAGGAGGATGCTGCTAACTACATATATATGGACTGATGCAGTTTCTGCTCCGTTCACTGTTGCCATATTTTTCTCTGAAAGTAAAAGTTATGCTAAATGGAGCTTTTGCACGACTTATGAGACTGAGGGTGAAACAGATGGAGGAGAAACTAATAATGTGAATATTGCATGGTAACATAGAAACATCATGCTTTAATCCACCTAGCTTGTAAAAAGCGTGGGTCTCTGTGTAACATTTCAGTAGTCTCTTCCTCTTTCCATCCTGATTTGCTACCTTAAATTATAAGGGGAAAACTACTTTCTTCAATACTTTGTACTGCATTTTATATGAATTAGATGTAGGTTAATGATTTGGTTGTAAACATAATCCGTCTACAAAGTTCCTCAGCATTATCTCCTTGCATTTCTGATAAAGCTGTAATTGGGAATAAAATAGATTGTTTTAATGGCTGCTGAGTCATTTACATGAGGCGGTACAACCAAATTCTGTCATTTATATTATTAAAATTATCTGTGCTCTATTATCCTTGGTAACTGTGAACAGATTAAATGGACTTTATGGATTTATTTTTAAAATGGAAGTAGATGTAAAGTCAGTGAATGTGCGTGCACATGCAAATATTACTACTGTATAAAGTCAGCAGTTCATACTTTTCAGTGTTGGATGCATGCTGAATATCCTATGTTAAATTTTATTACATCATTTATAGTATGAAATTGATAGGACATAACTGAGATGACTTCCTACCATTAAACGTGCTATGGCTTTTTGGCAGGAGTTAGGGGTGTTAACCTCAATCGTCTGGCAAAAAGATCCTGCTGTGATAACTGTACTCTCTATTTAAATTGTTCTCATAAGATTTTACCCAAGTTTCTCATCTCTCTGTAAAATTATAATGTTATTGGCCCCGAATGAAGTTCAGTCCCAACGGGGTACGAACTGTAGTGGTGGGCGAGAGATCTCTTTATCAGATTACTTTGAAGAATTTGTGATTGAGAGTGCTGTATAAATATAAGCTGTTGGTACCTAAAATAAATCAGTAGTTAGAACTGATGGGAGTGAGGCAAAGCCACGTGAAATTCAGAATTTAATTTGATACATGAATATTTTAAAGCAAATACGAACATGTGCTTACTTTGGACTGCATTAGCTCTGGGCAGCAATTTGTTGTTGTGGTAGAGGAAATGAAGGGTTTATAAGGAACTGCCAAGACCATTTTTGCTTAAAATATCCCTGCACTTTCTACTGTACATGAGTGAAGAGGTTGTTCATATAGGTTGTTTTATGCAATCCTGTATATTGAAGTCAACCCAATAATTTTCCTGGGACAAGATTAAGGAGAGTTTTATTTTACTCAAGTTTAAAAATGCGCATAACAATTTTATAGGAAAATTTCAGTCCTTTGCACTGGAGATTTCAAGCGGACAGGGATGCAGGGGAAGAACTGAGATAGCCCCACAGTAGCTCCAAAGGAGGCTTTGTGGGCTGCTGTTGGCACGAAGGCTTCTCAGCCCTTCCCCTAAATGCATCGACTACTTCTGTGCCAGCCGGGCAGAATGGTACTTATTCATCTAATTTACTGTGGTGTATTTCACTTACATTATCTGAAAAGGTATTTAGCGTGTGCCAAAACTCTATTGATTACATTATAGTGTGTCTTGGGAGTGGGGGAGTAATTTTAACCACAAATTGATCCTACTTTTCCTTTTCCTTTTCCTTTAAATTCCATTGTCTGGTCAAATTGGATATTTTGGTTTTATTTTTAGCAGGCAGTTGTGAATGGCAGCTGTTTACTGTGAGAAAATCATGGGTTTTCAGGAATCTTTAAAGAAAAATACCAAGCTGTTTAATCATACTTCTTTTTGTTTGCCACCAGTAATTGTTAGCCTGAAACACAGGTTTGTGTGGGGACAGGTAGGGAAGCTAAGCTGTTTTTTGAGTTGAGTAGGTTTTTTTCTGGCGTGAGTTTATAGAAACATAAGTAGGTGCATTCTGTATGTAACTGGCAAGCTGTTCATTGTGGGATTTTAAAATTATATAATTTGCCTTATTTGTGATGGATTTCATTAATGGCATGGATTTGAGTAGGCAAAATTATGCATGTCTAACAGTTGTATTTCTGTTTTGTTATGGGTTACTTGATGAAAACTCAGTTCTCTTTCCAGCAATGACTCCTAGCCATGGTAATGAGCAACACTAGATATCTATTGCAGATTGGTTAACCCGTGTTCTGCTAGTGTCTGTTGCAGTGCGTCCGCAGTACTTAGAGAGGTCTGGATTTGTGACCAAGACTGAGATTCAAGATGAAAACGTTCCTTTCCTGCCTTTTAGAGATGATGTTTCTGAATTTGGGTGAAACAGTTAATGTTTCTGTGCCTCAGATCTGCTAGCCAAATGTACACTTTTTCATTCTGCTTCTCATTTCTGCTAAAACTACAGGAATTGAGTCTCAATGCATGCAATATAAATCTCATCCAACTCTATGTGTGTGCGCGTGTACATACCTACCAAGGTGTGAATTGCAGCTGATCATTTTGATACGCTGTAATACAATGCACATCAAATCTAGAGTTAACAGCTGAGGGATGGATTACAGGTGTAGTAAATACTGCACTTCTTTTAAAACATGCAGATCTAGCAATGCACTCTGTAAGTGAGACAGTCATGCTTAGACTGAGAAGAACAAGGAAAAGATAGCTTTGACTCCTTTGTTATTGAAGTTCTTCGGTATTTTTGAAAAGGAGCAGTGGATCATACCAGTTCTGCCATCAAGTCTGTAGGAAAGGTTATAGAAGGTGTGTTACGATACGAGGTGCAGTATAGGAACTCCTGAAAATATATTTCGGATTCAGGAATTATATAGATTTATATATCACAGACATGTAGAAAAGAGAATTGTGCTGTGGCTGAGGAAAGAACTGGAAATCAAAATATTCTGAAATCAAGATGCGGTTGCTAATAGTTGCTTCAGGCCTGAAGACACCTGACTTAGCCTACATAAAATGCTCCAGTATCTGAAAAGCTGGAGTACGGGAGAGCCCGAACAAATTCATCAGGAGAATGCACATATGTTTAAAAAGCAGGTAAAGTACTCTCTTTGGGCTTCAGGCAGGGCAGACTCCTGTACTGCCCAAATTTTGAAATGGGCGATAGCTTAGCTGGAGGTGATAGCTTCTGCAGTGAGTCGTATTTCTATTGTGGCACTTATGCGGGATTCTTTTTTCTATGCCCGTAAGAGACATCCTCCCGCATGTCCCTGGGAAGTTGCCTAGAATGCCACAGCACAACTCTTGATTTGGCAAGTCGTTCTTGCTCTCAAGCTGATGCAAGCCCATTGCACAGCTGAGTGATGTTGGGGCTCCTCTTGAGGTCTGTAGGAGCAACCACAGGCAAGCTGGGGTGGAGAGCGGGTATCTGCCATGGCGCTGTCTAAAGAGACTTGACACCCACACCAGATCTGCTGGGAAACCGTCCAGACTTGCAGACCATGTAGCGAGGAAATCAAGATGTCATAAGAATAATCCATCTTGGAAGAAGATGTCGCTGCCTCCCATGAAATTGCTGTGTGTGCAGCTGCCCGCGATGTGTTTTGCTGTGCAAGGGCTATCAGAGCGATCGGTCACTTATGTGCTGACATATCCGTATTTGGCAGTCTGCAACATCTCAACTGAGTTGGATTTAAAGCATTGTAGGGTTGTCCAGCTTGAAACGATTTGGGTTTATTGATTTGTCTGTCTCTGCCCTCCCTCTTCTTTCATGTTTTTAGTGGAAATTTTAAGGTCAAGGATATTACACTTGAAAATAAGGCAAATGACCATTTTGAGCATTGGATTGATGGTCCTGGACTACTATTTTATCCAACCTTTTAATTACAGCCAAGGTAGTGTGGAGATCCTTAAAATATTTCTATCACTTACTGCGAGAAGCTTTCTGAGTAATAACTCTGTAAAGTTAGGCTTTTGGAAAAAAAGCTCTAGAATAAATTAAAACTGAAGGAATATAAACATGCAAACATGGAATGGTGGGAAAAAAATCCCAAAGGTTTGAATCCAGCAAAAGAAATGGCAACTTCCCACCATCTGCAATGACCTTTTCTTTTGAAAATATTCTGCTTGTTAGCAGGAGTAATTTGTACTCTCTAAAAAGACAGTTATATCCAAAGTCTGATTCCAAAGAAAGAAAACGCAAGAGTTCAGATACCGCTGCTTACTCTTGAAAACAGGCTTGACTTTGTATGGCTGGCTTTAATGAAACTCACTCAGCAGGCGTCCTACCATCGTAGCTTAAAAGCTGAGCAAATGTGTTACCTTTGCTGCTGCAGTCTTTCATTTGTCATGGAAACCAACAGTTAGTGTAATGCAAGATAAGTAACTATTTCTTACATGTTTAATTTTATATGCCTTGTGCATACTGTTTACGAAATGTGATTTTTCCGAAGGATAACTTTATTATATAGCTGTTCGCACAGCATATAGAATTTGTCCTAGTCCCCTGATACAAGCAAGCACATTTATTAACCTGCACATGGAAAGACAGGTCAAAAAAAGGTGCTTAGTCATCTGGTAAAAGTCAGCATTTTAACTGCTGAAAACCTGTTGGAAAAAACTGGTTTTGTTCACAGTTTGCATTCATATTTAAAGTATAGGATTTGAAGCAATGATGGGAACCAAGGCAGAGCTATCTCCAGAAGCTGTCATAATTTCCAGTTTCTTTTGCAATGGAAATCAAAATGACAATAGCTGTGTAAATCTTGATCGATGATTTTTTTCATATCAAAATGCTTTTTTGATAAGCTGCTTTTCTGCAGTGCTTCTTGTCAGTATCTTTGCAGCTGTCAGTGCTAGTTGTTAGACTTAAAAAAAAATAATACTGACACTACAAGATGATTGGCATTATTAAAGGTAAACATTTAAGGCCCTTTTTAAATCCAAAAGCTGTTGCTGCTGTATGCAGATAGAAGTTTGTCCTACGGAGGATGATGCTGGTGTGAATGTCGGTTCAAGAAGAGAAGGCTACTACACACTGGTAGTGACTTATCAAAAATCCATATACACATAGGAATCAAAAGCTTTGACTTTCTTGACTAGCATGCCAGTAATTTGCTGTCAAACAGATTTACTTGGAGAGAAAAGGTGTGCAAAATCATGGCCAGTGGATTTTTATTTTTTTTTTTCCCGAATGAATAAAACCAGAACATACATTATCTACTAAATTAAGGGCCTCTGAATCTCGACATTGTTCCTTCAAAATCCCCAGATAAATTAACACTAAGCAACGGACACGCCTTCAGGTGAGGCACCAAGACTTCTGCTTATAAATCAAAGACCTTCAGTCCGGAAATTAATGTGCATATTGAAAATCAAAGGAAATTAACTTTCCAAGCTATAATGGATATTGTTGAAAACCCCGCATGGAGCTGATGTCATGATCATATTTCCCACATGTATATCTGGAGCAGCATGAGTAAATTTTTGAGTAAGCATGCTGCTACTGGGTAGTCTAGGAGGCTGTCTTGATCCATTCCTGACCTTATGAAATAAAACTGATTCATCATGTAAAAGCTTTTAAAGCTTGGCCTTTCCAACTAACAAGTCCACAATCCTATCGAGACCTTCAATATGCATAATTACACGATATGACAGTATTGGTACTAGAGACAATCAATTATTTTGGACAGTTTAGTGCTGCTTATGCGTTTAATGAGTTTCCTCAGCTGGACCCCTGCAATCTTAAAAGACTATATTCATTATAAGTGAGGTCTCTGCAATGTGTTTTAAATATATTTCCATGATTGCATTTTCTTGGGGGTTTGGGTTGGATTTTAGCATTCTTTCTTTCCCTTCAGTCAACAAAAATTTTGAAAAATAAAATATATTTTTCTTGGAAGACACTCAGTTAAAAGGTGCAAACCGAGGGTAGTTTGTCACTATGTCCTTTCTCTTTCCAGCCTGCTGGTGGGTTTTCACATTTGAATATTCCAGTGCATCATGCTTATGTAAACAACATAGTTGGTTTGGTAGATAATCTTCAAGTTTTTTAGAGGACTTACTTGAATTCATTGATAGAGTAAAAAAATTGGAATTATATGCCATAGTATCATGGAATAATGTCATATTTCTGCTCGCTGTTGAACTTTTTTCAACTTGTTTTTATAACCATAGTAAGAATAGGCAACCTGGTGGGACTGATAAAATGATGGAGAGGGTATTCAGATGGTAGCTGTGCACTGACCAAGTCTGCTGTTCAGCCTGGCAATGTTTCATCTCATTGCCTTGCTGGTAGCAGCTGCTCCATTTTTTGTGGGTCTTCTCACTTTGCAAATTCTTGTTGCTTATACATAAGGTTTGGGAACTGTGCTTTTTTGTTGTTGTTGTGCTTAAAGGTTTGCCAAATGAGATTCTAAACTGTTGTATTAGATGACTATGTAGTCTCCTTTAAGGTATTTTCATATTCGAGGGAGCGATTTAAACTGAGTTGGAGAAGATGCTGAGCACCAGGATTTATGTGGGAATGTCACAAGTGACAAGCCTTCCCTAATGAATTGCTTCAAAAGAAAAGTACCACCTGTCTGACATTATTCCAGACTTAGTTAATTACCCTGTATCACTCCTGACAACTGCGGGAAAATCAGAGACTGATGTTTCTGACCTCTAATCTGAAGAGATCTTTCTATCTTGATGTTGTTTTAATCAAATAGCAAAAGGTCTCAGTATTACCAAGTCACAGCTGCCAATCAAGAGGATTGCATTCGGTATGACAGCTCCAGATTCTCTTCATCAGTATTGTGTTGCTTTCACTCCCATTAAAAGTGTTGACAACTTTAGTCTTTATTTTTATATTATCTCTTTAAAGAGATATATTCATATTATATTATATAATACTGTATATATAATATATTATATTCATACACATTTTCAGTAAGCATACATACAAAGCATTGCAGGTTTGTTCTTTTTTCTTGTAGGCTTGTAAAATAAATGCAAATCAATCCTTTTTCCTCACAGACCTTTTGCATATATGAGAGTGATAAGGAAATACAGAATTACCTAGAATGCAGGCCTAACTGCTTGAAATTTTACCCAGTTTGTGAACAAAATTATTTCTGATCACAATGTTAACCCTTCTTTTCCTGAAACCATTTACTACTGAAGTTCTTTTTTTACATACTTGAAAAATATCTCTCACCCTGGAATATTTCATATAAAAGTATAAATGGTTCTGTGATGAACTGAATAATTAATTGAGTCTAACTATATCTGAAATGATTGGAAAAGAGTGTATGTGTCTCTATGGCAACTTTCTCGTCTGTAACATTTCTTCTTAATGTGAAAATTCAATAAAGTCTATACTTAACTGGTTGAGGTTAAATTAGGAAGATACCCCAAATGTGAAGTCTATTATGTATTGTGAGGCAGCTGGCATTTCTTGTAGAAATGAATACCAAATTGTCTTGAACTTGAGAACTAGGAAATTCTCCGTTTGATGATACTCATGCCGCTGTTCATTTTCCCCATTGCTGCTGTGCATTTTGATACAGCTTTTAAGTGCACAGTGACACAGTGGTGCTCATTCCCATATAATCTCAACGTTTCACAAACATTGGCCAGTCTGCTTTTCACTCTGCCTACAAGGCGATGTGGCATCTCTGCTTAAAAAATAAGAAGCTACGGCACAGAGCTATCAAAATTAGAAGTACATGTTAAATTTGGGATCCATCTTAGAGGCAGCTGTAATCAGTTTTTCAGAGCAATTATTACTGTGGCTTTGAGTGGTTTTAGGGCATAATTTTGTGGTAGATGTGGTGCTGGTATGTATCCTTGTGTGCTGTTACCAGCTGTGCTTGTAGTATTTGCCACTGGGGTTGAATTCATAGGAATTTGGCACTTTCTCAATAGACTGGAATGGGCCAAAAATATCCCTGAGGGTGATTTTTTTCAGATGTTTGACAACACATGAACAGCACAGTTTGGGGGATAGGGAGATCGAGGCTCTGGGCCTGACTTTGCTTCTCTGATTTTGCTGTGCTCCCCCTTCCACCCGCAAGCCCCTCCTGGTGGTCTGCCTCCACATCCATCACCTCACTTGTCTGGGTTCTGCTCTTCAATTTCTTCCTCTAGGAGATCTAATTTCTCCTCCATGGATTTTCATCAAACATAAATTAAATTAATTTTCATGAAAATTGTGTGGTTTTGTGGTTTGGGTTTTTTTCAGGGATGTGCGTGTGTGTGACCTAGACTATGTGGCAAGACATTTGTTCCTCTGTTCTTTACTCGTTCTCATGGTATTTCTTTTATTTTTAGCTCACCTTTGGGGACCGTTATCACCTTTTGTTCTGCACTATTGTGTGTTTGAAGGAAGTGCTGGAAGAGATATAGCAGGACAGGGTCTTCACTTTCTGTGTTTACTGCAATAGAAGCCAGTAAAAGTTATGAAAAAGTGAAGGTGTTTTCTGATCACTCCCTGGCGTGCTGCCACATGCTTCATACTGAAATACAGTTGCCAGGTTCTTCTGATGACTGCAACTTCTCCCAGTTTAGGTATTTTCTTCCTCTGTCTCCTCTCACAGGGACTAGGAAAGATAAGTCCCAAACAGGCACACTGATTTTCCTTGCAACAAGAAGGACACATTGATACGTCTCAAGAAAATAGCTATAAGATTAATATTTTTAACAGGAGAAAATCTTTTCCCTAGTCTGACTCTCAAAAATGGCTAAACTGTTCTTAACTATAATCTGTAAAAACAGAAGTAACAACACAAGTATAGACATTTCAGCCTGACTAGGCTGCGTTTGATAAACGGGGTAGAATGAAAACCTCGTGATAGTGTCAATGGCTTCTAAATAGGTCTCACACAATCAGCCCTGTTCATATCAGTCATACTTTGGGGGCATTTATAGCTTAACAAAGAAGAATCTTAATCTCCTTCATAATGACTAATAAATCAGGACTAACACCATTGGCTTTGAGTTGGACGCAGCAGATGAAGCATGAAATTTAAATGGCTTAACATGTACTTTGTATTGTAACAGAAAGAATTCAGATGTTATGATTTTGGTTTTGTTTTTTTTTTAACTGAAAAAAAAAATCCATCTCATAATAACGTTATTCTGTTACAATTACTCATAGTTCCACACGAATTGGAAAGTAAATTTTTGTAAGCCATCCTGTGTGCTGCCTCTGGATGCAAGTTATCATTTAATCAATACTTCTGGTCTTTCACATGAATCTTTATAACCTCTATCATCATTTCAAGCATGGAAAGGCCACTGTCACACAGCATCTCGAAGAGGGTGGTGCAAAAGAGAAATTTGGATCAGAGAAGTCTGCTGTATCTCAGGCAGTGTGACAGGTGGCTAATATTTGCTAGCATCTCCTGTAGCCAAACTGGATGATAAATGTAAAAACTTCAGCTGTAAACAGCTGTCTCGTCAGAAATATTGGAAGCACTTTCAACTTTATCTATTTCATGCACTATTTGACAAAAATATTTGTATACGGTTCAGATGGGGGGGAACCTACCTTATTATTTATACAATTAATGCAACTGGAGGCTGTTAGTCATTCATGATGTTTGTCAGCATGTTGGTGGCGTAATCATAGACTTTCCAATATTATGTGACTTGCTGTGGGTCTCTTCTTCACGCTCTTTAGTTTGTGTTTTCAAGAAATCAACTTTGTTCAGTTTGTTAATTTAGCTAGTGTTACTTTATAGTGAGCGAAATTTACTGAAAATATAAGTTTGTTAAATCAATAGCCTGGAAAACTACCCTGTTTAGGTTAGTTTTGTCTTCATGTTTTTCTAAATGTGTTTATTATCATGCAGTGAATGACAATTTTGAGAGAGAGCGTTTAGGATGGAAGTATTCTGGATAAACAGAGGGAAGAGATTCTGGAGCTGCTATTTCTGTTTTCTTGTAAAAACTATGGAAATTTGGATTTCAGTCCTTCCTCAGATGGCAAAGCAGTCATTTATAGTTTCCTGACTTCTGTGGCCAGTCTTGGAGAAGGCATCCTGTGGGTTAGCTGGCTTGGTGAAGTGGTTGCTCAGCTATTACTTATTCTTCAGAAAACATTAAAGTAATTGTTCTTCAAATTAGTTAGTAATGAGGTTCTCCTCCCAACAGCAGGTGTTGAGCTATAATTGGCCATTACGATGTCACATTTTGCTTGAAGACTTTGAGAGGATAACAAAGCTATTTTCTATCAGTACAAGTTGGCTTTTATTATAAGTAAGGGAGAACTCCAAACCAGGTCACAGTGGTCACAGAGGTAGTGGCTTATTTTCCTGGGTGAAACCAATTAGCTTCCTTGACTTCAGAGCTTCTATTTCAGTGTAAAATACTCAATTGGTAAAGGCACTGGAAACTTGATTAACATGTAAATAAGTTAATTTTGCCCTTAAAAAAAAAAAACCAAACCCACAAAAAAACCCAAACCAACCCAAAACCCCCAAACTCTGGAGCTTTATTCTGTGTTTAAGTAATTTGAAAAACAAACAAACCAACCAACTTGTTTTTTCCATTATGAGTAATTTGATCATAAAGTATAATTTTGGGCTACATATAATGTAATGAGTGACGCTGCAACTCTAGTCCTTTATTAGTTTCCAAATACCACTTAGAACATGATTCCTGTAGCCTCAGATACAAGGACAGTGTCATAAGTCTATGGAATGAAAATACTGAATAAGCTGCTCTCCGTAAGGTACAGACAGGATACTGAATTATAAATACTGATGTCTTTGTTTATACAATTCAGGGCAAGAGCGTAGTATTGACTTGTGTTAAAACTGTATTTTCCTTCATCACAGTGATGAGGTTTTTAGTTTGCATGTCTGAGCATTACTTTCAAAATATCATTGTTTGTGTCTAAAGACACACAAGAATCTGCAGCGAGTAGCTATCCCAAAGCGAGTTCTGCAGCTGGTTTGCTTTTAAAAATTATGGCATTTATTGCATTGTTACTACAAGTTCACATGAGAGGCAGGTGGAAATGGGCCGCTCTGGCAGATTCTACCAGTGGTTTTGGTTGAGCCTGTAGATGACTGGGTACGGGTCCACGTGTGCCACAGCTCACTTCAGCAAAGGGGTTCCTTGCGTTCTGAAAGTCAGTGGCTACACTGGTAACGGGATGGGAGCTTACTTTCTCCCTATTCCTGTCATAAAATCCAAAGTAACAATAGCATACTGGACATGTGGGATGAATAACAACTAAATCTGGTAGTAAGGTCGAATGTTTCTTTCCTGGATCCAGGACTTGAAAGGGGGAGGAGGAAGCTGAACTAAAACAAGACAATAACCACAATTTAAGAGCCAGTTGCAGATCCCTGCTGTGCTTCAGGAACCTAAGCTTGCCCGGTCCCTAGGGAGCAGGATCTTCTGCCTGGGTCTTCCTCGGTGTTTCCTATGAGGACTGTTACCCTGGGATAGTCCACGCGGACACAAGTCCTTCATAGTCATGACAGAGGTGTGTGGGAGTGAGGGTACATAATCAATACTGAATGGCAGAAGAAGTTGATGGATATTGTCTCTTGAAGGCCGAGTGAAAAGACAGTAATTACATGTCTTCCTAAAAGAAGAAGGGGAAAAGGGTTTTCAGTCACTGAAACGTTATGGCATGGGCCCTGTTGTATGGTAGAGCATAACAAGAGGTGGTTACTGTTCATCCAACTGTTCTCAAACTTCTTTGGTATGACAATAATGTAGAATGGACCTTGAGAAACTGAGGCTGCATAAATATTACACTGTGAATGACTTTTTTTTTCTTTTTTTGACCCTAGACATTCTGAAAAATGTCTTCAGTGCTCCAATAATCCTTTGATTGTAGTAGTCAGACAGATAATTCAGTAAATAAAACTACTTTCATACATCCTGCTGTGGGATTGTACTAGCAATCACTTGCTTGGAGAATATGCACATCTAATTAAATGTTTTCAGTGGATGAAGCAAAAATTACTAGTCTCATTAATATATGTTAAATTTTCTAAATTTGGAATGCATCTATGTTTTTCAGTGCTTTGTGCCTTCATCCACCTGCATATTTAGATAGCTTTTAGTCAGCCAAACCATGCCTAGAAGAAAATTAATGGACCTTTCTTCACAGCACAAGTAAGATTTGAGTATGATTTTTATAATTTCAGTTCAAATATTCCTTCTTCTTAATGGCAAAAATATATTTTCAAGTCTGCGATAACTTGTTAGAACTGTGGATAGTATAAGAGAAGGGAAAATAGAAGGCTTTGCATGAAAATAAACCTAGATGAAACAGAATACAATGGCTGCAGGAAAACAGAAATTCAATTAAGAATGTTAGGGTGTTTAATTAAAAAATCAAACATACCTACTTATTTTTTACATGTGATGAAGACGTTATTTGTTGATATTTCTGAATTTTGTTAATACGTTACTTCTATTGAAGCTTGCTTCTACTAGACATTTGATTATATGTAGTTCATAGAATATGAATGTATATACCTTGAGGTTCCTGGAAATTATTGTTTACTATCTAGAATAATCATTAGTATAACAAATATAGTGCTATGGAAAAGCCAACACTTTTTTCTTTAATGTGTTGCTTTTACACTATACCAAAAAATCTTTATAGATTATTAGTAATGTTTCTCAAAGTTTATGAAACTGGTATTTCAATAGAAGATGGATTCAAGAGGCATCTCAGTCCAGTCATATTTGTTGAGGAACCCTTAGTTGGAAAACCTATATCTGATTTCTGAATATTTTTTTTACAGGAGTGTTATCCTTGAAATCTGATACGTGCAGCTTTTTATTATTTTAATCTATTTATTTATTTATGAATTAAGAACAAGTGACTTTATATGAACACATTCTTCTATTAGGATCTCATATCTGGTGTTTTACTAATTCCATCTGCAAAGTTGAATCTAACGGGCCTTTATCCCAGCTGACTTTACTGGGGGTTCCTCCCCTTTCCAGTAGAGGAACAGCCTGAATTTTATTCCAACTGATAGTTTCATTCTATTTTATTTTAATGGTGGAGAAATATCTTTGGAAAAGCTGCAAATATATTGTTGATATTTAACCATTGCAGATTTTTTTTTCCCCATGATATAAGCTGATGGGAAGCTGCAGATCAAATTTTTTTCATAGGAAATTTCTAAATTCAACTAATTACATTGAATATCAGCTCTAATTAGGCCTGGAAAAGGAAGCACTTTGGGAACGGCGTAAAAAGAAACCATGATTATTTAGCATATTCTGATACAGCCCTGCACAAGGAAGCTAAGAAGTGGAGAGATGCTGCTATGGTAATGTACATGCTAAACATGCATAATTTTAGCAAGTATGGTCATGAATTGCTGGAAGCAATAGGTTAGAGACAGCGAACGCAATCTGGGTTTCAATGTCTTTTTTTTTTTTTCACTCCTTTTTAATAGTTTAGATTGCTTGACCTGTGAGATATGACCATTCTAAATTTTAGTGTAATGTGCATCATAGGACATCTGTGAAGTCTACCTGCTTGGCTGCTTTTCATTTTTAGAGGTTCATCTTGTGTTTCTCTATAGGAGGATGGCACAAAATGAGCAAGGGTAGCCTGTGGGATTTTGAATTACAGATTTACGAAATGGTGTTAAATTTTGTGTGGAAATCTAGTTCCCCCTAATCTTGATAGTTCCACATGTAATCCAGGTTTTGAAAGCGCAAATTTCCTCATTGGAAAAGACTTTAAGAAAGCATTGATGAGAACTTTAGGAAAATATTCTTGCAGAAATATGGACTTGATATATGGACTTCTGTTTTCCCCGAGCCAAACGCATGTTTTAGGAGAGGGCAGTTGCTTAAAAAATGGACCTTTGCTTTAAACATACAGCTGATCTGGGGGGCTACTTCTGGGCTTGGAGCGAGGTGCATGTGTAGTTTATTCGGGTAGGCAGATCTGTAGGCATTTGGGTTCTAGTTAAGTTCCAGCTTTCTCTTTGACTTTCTCCAGTTTCCTCCTGTATAGGAATGCCGTTGATTTGAATTGAACAGAAAATGATCACAGGCTTCTGTAATGATCATCAGATCTGAGGATCTTAGTTTATTTGTATAGGGGAAGTAACATCAAGAGAATTTCACAATGAATCTGGACCTTTTTTGCTATTGATTGCTTTATTCTGTGTCTGGATTCCTTCAGGCACCCAGATCTTGAGACTAGGTGAGAGCTCTCAGAATTGTGTGTTCTCTAGATATTTGCTAAGAGCTCCTAAAGTCCATTTAAAAATTGGTTTTAGTGTAATTTCAAGCACCGGTAGGAAACTGTATGTCTTCTAGACACTTAACTACATTTTTTTCTCATGTGAATGCCTATTAAATTCTCTGAAATACAATCACTAAGTGGGAAGAACCTTTTTAGGAAGCCAAATCTCGTGAATCCAAGAAGAGTGTGTTTTTCAAAGATATATTTTTCTATTTCATATTTACTTATATTTATATTTCTAATATTTTAAAGGATTCATCCAATTTTAACTGCAAAATTCTATTTGAAAAGTTGCAAATATATCTGTTGGAAATATATGAAGACAGCTTAACCCTAATTCTTACCTTTTTATGCTAATAATAATCTCAGTAAGGACAAGAGACTGAAAATGCACAGAAATTTAAGTTAGCTTCAGTCTCTTGAAGCTGAAAGACACCACTCTGGGAGATGTAATAGATGATGATGGAAAAGATAAATCTGTTTAATAAATAAGACGTTTCCGAAGATGCCAAAACCAAGATTGTATTCTAAGCGTTTTCCTTTCAAGGTTTGTCTTCTACATAAACTCAGATTACTTCTGAAAAATGGCTGGTTTCTTTCTGTATATGTAATTCGGTAGAATAGTTGCGATTGCTACCCACGTTAAAATTTAATGAACTAACATCCTCTAGTCAAAACCACACCACTTTTAATTATATATCAGGAACGTGTATTAGCTAGTCTGTTTTAAATAACGCTGAAAGCCTGCAGTCCTAACAGCACAGATGGCTGAGTAGCTTCCTAATTTTCAATCTTTTTTTTTTATAAAGATGTCATATGTTTATTGATGATACAGTACCTAAGTGATACCGGTGCATCATATCTACATATTTGTTGTTGTAAATCAATGCAGCAAATTAATCACCATAATACTTCTTAATTTTTGAAGTTATTGTATGACAGGTTTTGACATAGGGAGCCAAATTCTGTTGTCTTTCTGTATTGGCATGAACTGCAATTATTCACTTAGTTTCACTAAGATGATTTCAGATGTATTGCAAACAAAGTTAGACAAAATAAGGCCACAATAAATTCTGTATCCACTTCAAAAATGCAGTTTATAATGGCTGAATTAATAGCAATACTTTATATTTAGGAAAAATAGCTATTTAGTAAGTGATTAGTTAAAAGGTTACTAATTTTGGCACTGTTAAATTGTATACATCTGCTTAAAATGCTGTTCTTAGCTTTTGGAGGTCTTTGTTTATGAACAGACTACAAAATTTTCCAACACATTAATCATCCACAATTGCTCAAATTTCAGTGAATAATTGTTAACACATTGAGGATTTGCAAATATTTGTAGTTCTCAATTCATATTTTGAAATTACCAGTACTAATTCCTCATCTCAAAGTCAACTTTGAATTAGCCAGCATAATATGTATTTCCAATTATGTTTTCAGAGCTACATTTTAAGCTGTAGAATTCAGTTGGAGTTTATACACACAGAAAATACAAAATTGAGGGGTTTTTTACCTATCCCGTTAGGAGTATTTGCAACGGTAAAGCCTGAATGCCTAAATACTAGTAGTACAAATATTTCATCAGATCGAAGTGTTGAATTGGAGTGAATATTTACGGTACTTGTTTCAGTATATGTTTCAGTATGATACCTTAGCAATTATCATTTGTCTCTTGATTGATATGCTATCTGGTGGCAACCCAGAGTAATACTCGGACCGCTTGCAGATCTTGGGCAATTTTCTATTTGTTGCTTGATTAAGACCCAATTGCATGAAAGCCTCTGGCTTTTATTTTTTACTGATGAGGCAAGCGAAACAAACTGCTGTGAACCAAAGACAAAGTTACTCCCAGCTGCTGAGGGAACGATGTCTTCCCTTCTGGCCACCTCCAGGAAAAAGGCTTCTAGAGCAAAGCAACAGCTGAGTCGCTGCTCTCATCGCCCCGCTCCCCTCGCTTTCTGCTTTATTGTACTGCAGGCAAATCCTCCTGTGAACAGTGTGTTGTCTCACTAGTGCCCTTCATGCATGCTGTAATAAACTCAGCTCATTTAGTCTAAATCAGTCTAGCATACGTAGCTTAGAGAAGGTTTAGTTGATGATCTGGATAAGGCAAATTGGACCAAATCAAGAGTTCTACATTGTATCTGTCCTGATACATAGATAGGTGTATTTATATGAAAAAAAAAAAAAAAAAAGTTTTCTTTCTTGCACATCTCCCTTATCAGTGAGTAAACCAAAACATTTTAAGTAGGTAGGGTTTTGGCACCATTTCTTAGTATAGGATTTCAGAAATGGGCCTTCGTCAGTACTAATATGTAATTTGTCATTTAGTTATAAGGTAATGCATGTGCAAAAATGTGCACATACGCTTAACATATAGAAGTTATTTTGGTTCTGTTAGGTCGTGACTCTTGTATCTTGTCAGTTTCTTTCCCCTTTTTGCAAAGGAAGCAAGGGCTGTCAGGCCTCATGAAAGCTTGTGCTGTCTTACGTTGTTATGAGTAGAGACTAGTACAGTGATATTGCAAGTACAGTTGTGTTTGGTTTAATGTGAGCAATAAGTGAGACTTGCCTTTGGTAACTATTGTTGTAGGATATTGGAATTACATGTATTGCTTCTCTGCTAGTTAGGAAGCAGAGTATTGCAGAAAATTAAGTATATAAAATAAATGAAAAAAACCCCTTATGATGTCAAGAAATGTCACTACTTTTTAATTTTATTTCAAAGTTCTGTAAGGAGCTTAGAGTACTTATTTAACTCTTCTTTCTAACTGTATTAAACAACTAATAGAATAGACTGGGCAATTTCATTGTATTAATTAAATGCAACAATGGTACTCTTTATTCAAACAAGAGATAACATTTGAATCAATAGATGGTTTTCTTACTTGCTATAAAAGAACAAATTGTATTTCCAGCAATTCGTCTCCTTAATAGCAATTCTATAGATGGATTCACCTTTTGACTAGGGGTGTTTCTATGCATTTAATTAATGAACTAGCAAAGCCTTACACAGTCTTTTTTACAACTCTGTTGATAACTGCTCATGTAAATTAAGAATAAAATGTCTTGTCCTCATCTAATTTTTGAGTAAAAAAATCCAAACCAAACCACCACCACCACCACCAAACCGAATAAAAAAACAACTTAATTTTCGTACATCTCTACCATCAATGCAACAATTTTTTTCACTTCTTTGGATGTGAATAAGTGGCTACAATAGCTATGAGCTCTGGGAGCAATAGCCATGCAGCTTGCTGCTCCAGCACCATGTAATTTTTGGCCTTCGATTGAAAGTCTGATCAACTCACTGAAAATTTTGCTTACCAAAAAAAAAAATAAAATAAAGAACGCCAAGATTATTGCATGTACTTCTTTGGGGCTTATTCTCTTGGTTTGACACATTTCTGTTCATGTTCTCTTCATTTAATGACTTGCTTGTAAATGTCAGTGGCAGAACTGGTGCAATTTTGGAGCACTCTGGATTCTGTTGGCATCTTTTCCAGATAAGTATAGGTTTGGGGAGAAGGGCAGCAGAGGTACAAGCATACCAGCCCACCTTGTAGAGAGTGAAGGTGGGTAGACTTGTACACGGAACCACAGCTAACTTACAGGTACCCAGAACATCTGGAATAGCTTTTGGGTGGTGAGACTTTTTGTAACACAGTGCACGGTGGGTTAGATTTGCAGACCCAGAAGGGGTAGAGCCAGCAGTGCTTATGTAGCTTCTCACCTACAGGAACGGCACCCTTTTCACCCTTTTCAGAAGGGTGCAAAATACAAAGAAAGCTACACTGCTTTGAAGCATTAAAAGTGGTGGAGGGTTGACAGCTAAAGGTATATATAAGGTAAATGGTCAGGCATTTACAAAGAATTTCTGCTGGGATTACATTTGCAAGGTCACCCAAAAGTCCTGATTGGTGTGGCTCATCACTTGAAATATTTGTTGATAGTTGGCGATTTCATTATTGGTCTCCTATACCTTGTATATGCCTCTTGCAGAAAAACGTGGATACGCTAATTAATCTCAGTGGTTGCAGATAGGAGCTTGCCAAAAAATAGTCAGTGATAGGAAAAGTATATGAGATACACAATCTATGGCCTTTGTTACATGTAACAGCTCTCAGAAATATAGTTCATGCATTTTAACCGTCAAGCTTAATTGCAGTTTGTAAAGTGAAGATGAGAGCCAGTAATGACATTGAAAAAGACAGCTGCAATCAAATACACAGTATAAAAGTTAAAAAGAGCTGCTTACACATACATGTAGGTTAAAGTTTATGTTCCTAGATTAAATCATGGATTAAGGAACAAAACCCACATTTAATGCTCACTTTAGTGTCATTGGAATTGAAAACGATCTTCGTGAATACTTAGAAGTGAGGAGAACACTTCTTGCTTGAAGAGTTTAATAAAAGCCATCAAACATCATTGGATGTTATGTGCCATCTTTCGGAAACACGTGGAAAGCTATGTTAGCACATCGGTAATATAGAGACGTGGCTGCTTGAATACTTGCACAAAGGAAGATGATATGCGTGATTATTTTGCTTCTATCACAACTAATCAGTCACAGAGTGCTCTGAAGGTCATCTGAAGGTCAGAACTGACCCCAAAAACTTCACTATTTTAAGCATGTATATCTGTGTGTATGTGTGTGTGTTTGAATTGGTTGCTTGGGTAGTCCCTTAAGACACATTTCACTTGATACAAATACTGCAAAATTTGAATATGGATGCATTTGAAAATCACCTCAGGGTGATTTTTTTAAAAATTGTTTGTAATTTGCTTCTGAATCACTTTGTTGTTGCCTTTGCTTTTATAGTCTTCTGAATGTGCATAGCAAGTCTGTGTTAATTAACAATCAGTTTGTCTAGCTGAATTCCAATTGTGTAGGATTAAAAGTAATTCACTTTCAGTTTTTCATCTTTGCATCATTGTATGGTGTAAGCAAGCACACAAAATGTTAATACCTGGAATGTTTTTGGCAGTAATAATTCATTCTCTAAAGAAGCATCTAATCTCAGTAATAATTCATTCTGTAAAGTAATATCTAATCTCAACTCTTAAACTTGTAGAATGCTTACATTTCTGATAAGACTTGCAGTAAAAATGAAAGCCAACTTTTGAGTGTTTTTCTCTACTACTCTCACTGTAATCCTAGTAATTCTATGTTACTTAGGACAGTATAGAAAGATTTTCAAAGATGTAAAGTTCTATGGAAAAATAACTTGTGAAAGCTATTCAACTTCACAAACCGATAGTGGGCAATAATTCTGTCATTTCCTTATTTCTTAGCATTAGTATTGTACTTGCTGCAGTTACTTAAATTTGTGTTGCTTAGTCAGCCAAGACTGTAATCCTCACTAATGACATGTAGTAATTCAGTAACACGCATCATTTCAAGCAATGACACTGTTTTTTCCCCTCCTTCCAACCAGGAGGGTGACTTGTAATATCCATGAAATAGGATTTTTTTTTCTTTTTTTCTTTTTTTTCCCTCTTTTTCTGTCCATACAGTATAATTTTAATTTTTATTTTTCAATGTTGAAATATATAGCAGGTTCCTGCATATGTGTATGTTCTAGTAGAGCCTTAAACTATGAGAGTGCTGTGGGGAATGTCTTGACAGTGCAGTACATTGAAACATAGGTGTACATCTGTTCCATTTTAAAATACAAAGCAGCCAACCCTTAAATGCTCACCTTAAATCACCTTAAATAAATCAACAGCTAAAAGGAAGATGAATTAAGTTAGCTGTTTCTGTTTCTGAGACTATAAACATTTTCAACTTTTAAAATACTTAAATTCTGATGATAAGCTGTCATACAGGTTGGTTGAAAGTTATGTCATTAAAGTAATTCTCATCTTTTATGTGAGGTTTATGTGGTACAAGCCAATGATGACAGCAAAAAATATATAAAAAAAATAGCAACGAGCATTAAGCTAATAAAAATTAGAACAGCTAGTGCATGTTTCTCTGACTGATTATTCACTATTCATAGTGAAACTGAAAATCTCAAATATTCATCTAATTGTGTGTAAAGTTGTGAATGAAAAGTTGTCCCATACCTTACAGTTTTACCTTGCAGTGTTAATGCACTTCTATAGAGACAAAATTGAAACATTAAGTTGTATTTCCACTTACTGTAATATTTTTTTTTTACTAAGAAAGTCCACACTTTTTTCTTGACAATAATTAAAGCCACATTAAAGTATAATCATACTTTTACAATTTTGTATTCATATTGCGTCCTTAGCCTGCTCCTTCCCCTGCCCCAATGAACAGTTATCATAGAATCATAGAATCATAGAATTGCCTAGCTTGGAAGGGAACTTTAGATCGTTTAGTCCAACCATCAGCCTAACTCTGACAAAGGCCCTCTGTCAATATATTTGCCGTTAGAACTGGAATTTTTTTTCTCATGACCACACCTAGCTTCATGGGGAAATGGGAGATGAAGATTAAAGTTTTCTATGTTTAAGTTAGTAGTCAGGCTCACTTTGTTTAGTCCAAAAGTTCAGTCTGTGTTCTGGATAGTTCCTTAGAATGTATAAACCTAGCAGGAGGCAAATATCTGCTTTTTATCCTTTTACATAACATCTACATGCCCGCTTATATGAACAAACACAATTTAGAAGCTATCTTAAGCTTTCTTCATATCTTTGAGTATTATATTTTATTATGATTTGAACGGAAGTAATTAAAAAAGGATGATTTTTTATGCACAGTGGTCTCCTCAGGTGTTAGACAATTTAATATGGAGAACTGTGTATTCCCAAAGTTCTTTCTCCATTCAAGATTGAACTGTGAATGGTGAAAAGATGTCGAAGACTTGAAATGCACTCCATTTCCTTTTTACTGGGAAAATAAAATAGAAATGAAGAAGAGAATTTTAAGAGTTCCATTTGCATTGATTGAAATGTGACAGTCATGTCAATTTGACCCTTGTGAGTTCTGTTGTATTCATTAGAAATCCTCTTCATGTTACTTGTATTACTTTCATTGCCTGCTGCATGATTTTCTATTTGTTCTTACAAGAATGGCAGTATTTTTGATTTCCCAAACTTGTATTTGGTTACAAACTCTCCAGATTCTGCTGTGAGGTTAGGTGGAGCCTGAATGTCATAGAAGCATTGCTCCTGATGGCTAATTAGATATCCAAGTGATTTAACCTCTGTGTGTCATTGTCATCAAGCTGATGATCCTGATGAAGAATGCCTGACAATCAGTGATGTAGAAATACCAAAATAACATAGACATTATTTATGTGGTTGCTAAATCAGTTGTTAGGCATTGCAAATATTAGAAGAGTAGCCAGCTCATTCCTCACTTCTCAAAATTCTCAAAAACATACTTTCTTTTTCGTACTTGTGTTGGCCAAAGAATTCTTCTTTTGTGAGTTGAGTAAAAGGAGCAAAATACAGAAGTCATTCTCATTTTCTTAATCCTTATCTGCACTGAATTAGCCTAAATGTCCATCTAGCAATAATGTGAAACAAGAATCCTTTACATGGTTGGTGATACCTCACAGCTTCTGGATATCAGTAATTAGTTGGTACTGAAGCAAAGTGCTGCCTCAGGATATTTGTGTCCGGATCCATCTGTGTACCTTTCTACCATTAACTTTTATAAATTCTCTTTCATCCTTTTACATATTTGGCCTGAGAATTTCGTATGTTCAGTGCGTTTGTGTTTTGGAGGTGAAAACATAGAAGAGATTAAACAGTGTGTAAAGGAGGTGTATTATTAATAATTTAAAGGAGAAATTTGAAGAAAATAGGAATTACCTTTGGGTTGGGCAGGGGAAGAGGAAATATATGTTCTCTAATGGTCGACACATTGAACTGTTTCATATAGTGCTGTCTGAAATTCTTGATAAGTAATGGGTAAAGTACTTTCTTTGATCTGTTCTAAACCAACATGTTCTTATTTTGGTGAGTTTTCCCTGGTTCGTGTACAGGGGGAATGAACAGGGGGTTTATTCCACCCCCTTCATGCTTTTCACGTCTCCATCTTATCTCCCCTGAGCCTTCTCCTCTCCAAAGTAAAGCATCCCAGATCTTTGAGTATCTGCTTATAAATCAGCAACTCCATCCCCTTGATTGTCTCAGCTTGCCCAGTTACAACTCCGCTACATCCTCCTGGAGATGTGGAGACCAGAATTTCATGCAGCCTTTCATGTATGGGCATGCCAGACTTTTATAGGAACAAAATGACCGACCCCTTCTGTTTTGTTCACAGCACATGTGGGGATGCCCCGTGTTGGGTGACTTTTTTTATATGCTTTACAGATTGAGATGATGATTTCAGAGAACTGTCAACAATGAATCCAGGACCTCTTTTAGAGTTGCCAGATCTGGGCTCAGTCTCATGTTGTCATTGTTTAGAACAGTTTTCTCTGGAGGCACCACTTCATCTTCAATGTTAATGGCCATCTTTTGTCTTGCTTAGTTTTGTGAGGGCTTCCCAGACTTCTTGACTACTGAATGATGTTCCAGGCCTTTCATGGCCTGAAAGAGCCTTCTGTTTCCTCCCTGCTAGGGTGCCTGGTGGTCCCAGCTGTTGCCTTGTCTTCATCCTGAAACATCTCTTAAGCCTTACCCTTTTCTAGGTATTCTTTAAGCTGCTTTCCATATGTAAAGCAGTTATTCCTCCAGTCGCATAGAAATTTAGCTTCTTTAATAACCTTGGGCATGGAACATTGTCAAAGGCTTTCTGGAACGCAGGTATATGATGTCCCCTGGGTCCCCTTTACACAAACCTCCTGACAGAATCACTGAATTCCAGCACTGGACTTCCATTGACTGTGAAGTTAGCCTGACTCATTCCCAGTTTATTCCCATGTCCAGTGATCTTATTCTTTGTTACAGACACTTCCATCTTAACAGGAATGGAAATAAAATATGCTGGTCTATAGTTCCCAGGATCCTCTCTGGAGCCCTTTTTACAGGTTCTACACTGGCAACCCGCCACCATGCTGGCTGAGCTGCCGTTGGTAATGACAGGGTACATGCCTTGGCCAGCTATTTTTCAATTTCTCATTGGGATTCCTTCCTAAGTCTTGAGCATGCCTACTGGCCCTGGTAACTTATTGCCATATAACTTACTAATATGGCCTAATACTTTCTCTCTGTTTATTTCAAATTGATGCAATTCCTCTGATCTACTCACTACAAAGAACGTCAGGTGTGGGAATCTCCTCAGCATCTTCAGCAGTAAAGACCAGTGCAAAGAGGAGTGTCTGTAATGGCCTGTTAATCCCTCAGTGCTCATCCTCCAGCTTTGCTATCTGGCTTCCTGCTTCTTACATACTTTTTACTACTGGTTTGTGCAACCTATGCAGGGATGCAAGTTCTCCTCAAATTCTTTTTCAGCCCTCTTACTTTCCTGCTTAGATTTTAGCATTGGTGTTGAAGTAGCTGAAAATTTTGCCCTTGCTCCATTGTTCAGTGTTTGTCAAATGTTATTGTAGGTGGCCCAACTTGCTTTTCGTATATTTTGGGTTGTGTAGTTATTCAGAGGCATACTCGATCTTATCTCCGTTTTGGTATGGGGTTTATTTCATTCTGCTTGATACAGCCGTTTGAGATTATGGAATTGAACCGCTAGAGAATTCCCAAGTATTAAAGGTATTATAACAATAAAGTAATTAATTCATATGGAATTCACTTTGTGTACTAAGTTTACTTTTAAACTGTTCTGAAGTTTGACTGCATCTGTTGGATATTCAAATTGGATATTCAAAAAAGAAAATACTTTAAGATTTTCTAGTGCCTGTCAATGCCACAATGTAATAGTCTCAGCTTCTTGGGTGAGATTTTATCAATAGTTTTTTGACCTGAATCCTCATTTCCTCTCTCTGTCCTTTCCCAATAAGCTATCCATGTATTTTTACATTTGTTTAACATATATTTTGGGTTTCTGTTTAAAATATTACTTTTGTCACGTTCCTACCAAGAAGCTGCTGCTTTAAACTGATCATTGGGAAAACTTACTGAATGGGATATAAATGGAATTAGAATTAGTACCCTTCTTACTCACATAATTCTGGTTCCTGCAAAACAAAAACCTTCTCAAACCTTGTCAAACAAAGGCTGTGTAGAAGAACAAGTTGTTTGTTTGCCATAGGCATGCATTGTATGGCATTGCCATTCCGGTCTCATTTTGCCATTGTTCAATGAAATGTTTATTCTGAACTTAACAGAAGTATGAAAATTCACTAATAAAGTACATATGCTTTTTCCTTTTAACTTTTAAAGTATGTCCTCTAATGCATGTTATAAATTGGAGAAATACAGTTGTTTTGGAAAGCATCCATTAAATCCTAATCTATTTCCAAGTTTGATTTCAAATGTTTAGAACACCTAAGGATTCTCATATGACTTCAGTAGCATTTGTGCATGCTCAGATCTTTTAAATTATATGTGTCCTTTTTGTAATGTTTGTATTATTAATTCATTTCTGTTATTACTTTATTCAAAAAATACCTATAGATTTCAATATAGGTATATGCAAACAAAGCAGTAAAATGACAACTACTTCCTAGTGGAAATCAGTAGATATAAGATCTATTTCCAGAACTGAAATGTCCGTGATGCACATTTTGAATATTGTGATATAAACATAATGCATGGGGAGACTCTGGGATGCGTCGTGAAAGAGCAGTTGCCTGGAACATTGCTTTGGGCTGTGTAGGGAGACATTTTACTGGGGTCTGATAGGACTGGTTTGGGCTCCCGAGGGCAGGGGAAGCGGGGGAAAGTGTCTCTCTTGGCGATGTATTCCTCCTCCCTCCCTTCCCTCCCTCTGCCAGCTTGGGTGTTTTCCTGCCTGTACAGCCCTGAATGTTTTCATTTGGTCTTTTGTACAGTCCTCCAGGGTAGAAGCCCAAACTTAAGTTCCAATATCTACTCACTTTTGTTTCTCTGTTAGGATGGATGTGATCAAAATACCTATGTGGTTTGATTGAGGTGTCTCTAGAAGGCATTAGGCTACAAAGAAAACTACTCTGCTTTACTGTTGCAAAAACATTGGAATAGAATAGCAATATGTTTCTTGAATGTAGTTTATGATGCTGTGAAATGTCATACTTGCTTTGAGTTGTCTAGACTGGAAAAGAACAGCTGTAAAAAGAATGACAAATAGATGTTTTTCTTCTTTTTCTGTACTGAATCTATATTAAGGAAATGCAGTTCCTCTCAGTAGAGGCGATGAGTTGGCACTGAATTGAAATAAAAATCAATGTTTATAATAGGTAACTGTCCTAACATCAATACTAATATTTCTTAATCTTCACTTAATGTTATAGATATGAAATCATTCACTGCAAGCAGTTCTGAATGATGTATGAAATGAAAAAACCCCGATCAATGCACAGAATACATACAGGCAGCAAATGTGTTAGTTATCTAAATTGTTCATGTCTAGTGCAGCCAGAAAAACATAGTTTCAGTTGGGAGGGCATGAGAACTGCATGGATTATAAAAATAAATAGATAAATAATCTATCTTGCTATTGCGAATATTTTTGTAACCTCCTCAGCAATACCCACTTAATGAGAAAACGAACAGTACTCATTTTAAATCAAATTTTAACAAGTATTTCACTAGTGCCTCAAATATTCTGAGGTGGGGTAATAATTTCAAGGAGATGTTACAAAATCTAATGATGTTACCTTTCTAAAAATTGCTCCCCCTTTTGCTTTTCCCCCTTCCCTAGCATGGTAAAAAACCTCAATATATTGATACAGAAATTATTTTTCTCTTCTTTCTTCCTTGCTATCTCTATGTCCCTGTTCCTTTTATTTTTACCAATTTTTCTACTCCACCCTTGCAAGATAACTTTTAGATGTTGCACTTTATCATAGAATCATAGAATTGTGTAGGTTGGAAGGGACCTTTGAGATTGTTTAGTCCAACCATCAACGTAACACTGACAAAAACCATCACTGAACCATGTTGCTAAGCACCACATTTATGCTTTTTCTAAATACCTCCAGGGATGAAGATTCTACCACTTCCCTGGGCAGCCTGTTCCAATGCTTGATAACCCTTTCAGTGTAAAATTTTTTTGTAATATCTAATCTAAACCTCCTCTGGCACAACTTGAGGCCATTTCCTCTTGTCCTGTCACTTGGGAGAAGAGACCAACCCCCACCTCGCTACAACCTCCTTTCAGGTAGCTATAGAGAGCGATAAGGTGAACTCTGTGTCTAGCCCCAAACTGAGCATTCAGATGTAACAGCTGCCAATGCAGTAATGCCAGGTAGATGGGTTTCAGATAGGATTCCTTACTACTTTTGGTTAGTTCCTTAGACAAAATTAATTTGAAAAGTATCTGCAGAGTTGTAAATGATACATTTAATAACATGTAGCAACGTCTGTTGTTCCTGTGTTACTATAGACATTAAAATGTTCCTAAGTGGAACCTATGTCTGACCCCTTAAAAAGAAATGGATCCTGTACCTCCCCCATGTGTCGCAGGCTGACTACTTCTGAATGCAGTACTTGACAGACAGAAATTGGCCCAGAAACCAATGCTATCCACTGTATAATTTGATAGACAAGGATGGTACATCACCTAAAGTGCTTCTCTTGTGTACAGTGACATGATTTCTACAGCTTATAGTGCCTGTTCCATCTAATGATAGTTCTTTCCCCACTTGTTTCTGGGGAAAAGAGGGGTTGGAACTATTGGTGGATCTGGACACGTTGCTCAATTCTAGTTGTAACACGTTTTTTTTCAGTCACTTCCCAACTAAAGATATTAAATGAAAAATTAGGAGCTTCAAAAAGAAGCTGAAGGAAGAACTACTTACAGTCTACAGTAAGCATTGTGGCTGTGTGTGAAGTGTTGCTTATGAGCTGTCTAGAAATTTAATGACTTTCTTTTTCCTTTCAAGAGTGCTTTATATTATAGGGGGTAGGGACACACATTTAACAGTAGCAGTATTCCCGAATGTGGGGTAATACTAGACAAGCACTTTCAGAATACTAATTAATTAAACACTCAGACCCTATTGTGTACTTCTGAAAGTTTAAGATTCTTCAGTCACTTGTACAATTGAACCACTACAAACAGTATAAAGTACCTGTGAAATTG
Organism: Fratercula arctica; assembly: GCA_947846985.1. Taxonomy (NCBI): domain Eukaryota; kingdom Metazoa; phylum Chordata; class Aves; order Charadriiformes; family Alcidae; genus Fratercula; species Fratercula arctica. Next base: position 90,397,202 of record CANTUZ010000001.1, on the reverse strand, counting down.
GAACGGGTTTAGAGGAATTAAATTCTATTCTATCTATTCTAGCTCCCCCCCCCACGCACATCTCCAATTGATCAATATCAACAGGTGCTTTATAAATGCTTTATCTTACTCTTTGTCTGTCCTTTCTTCTCTCCCCTAGAGAGAGGGAGGTGCTTGGGGATGGTGAGAGGAAACCAAGAGACCTGACAACATGCAGTCTGTAATTGTTCTTTCTGAACTAAATAAATCACAATTAGACGCATTCATCATTACCTTAGCTACTTCAAATAAGACTAAAACAAGTGTGGAAAACACTGATCACTTACCTTTAATTTATACAGCTGTTCTTAGGGGCATGTTTTCTTTTCTTTCAAAGATTTGCAAATGGTGTAGAATAAGGTGAAGCCTACCTGAGGGCCAGTAGATGTTATCAGCTTTGCTATGACAGTATCATCCCTTTAAGAACAGGGTGCGTGTATTGTAAACAATTGCATATTAGCATCTTGGTCTCATTAATCACAAACTTCTCTAATATGTGTCTCAGTGGCAGCCTCTACTAATTAACTGAGACACTAATTGGGTCAGATGAAATAAAGTAGACAGCAGTCACTCAAGCAGACTAGAACAGCCTGTTCTCTAATTGCGTTTGACAGAGGAACAAAAAAAGCACTTGAAATATTGCAGACTAGCTCTAGCCACAATTATGTACTTAGCATGGTTATTTGTTTTGTGATGAATATTTTACTACAAACTGAAACAAATGTTGGTCTCCACGTATGGTTAACCCATTCTCCTCTGCCTGTGTTTTGCATGTGTGTGACATGAATTTTGGTGGCCTGTGATCATACAGACAATGTAGATCATCATGTCTGCTTTTTTCCTAGAAGCAAATCAGAAAATCTGGGAGAAAATACATAAAAGTCAAAGCACTTCTAAGCTTTGCAACTATGTATCACTAGGTGGCATTTGCTGAAAACAGTACAGCAATTTCATTTTTACATGAGAAGCTTGTGTGAAACGCTAGGTGCTAGTGTCATATTTTAGACTCTGATTACCTGTTTTAAATCCTGATGCTTCTTTCAGCTTCTTTTGTTATTGGTCGACAGTCTATCATTCAGAAAGTTTGTGGGCTCTTATTTTCTCTTTTTGATGTATGCTGCTGTGACTAGCTCATCAGTAAACCTTACTATCCTTAGTGCCTTGTCCTTATTGTTTGCATTTGAACATAAATAGAAACCTAGATGGTAAAAATCTCCAGCTAAGGAAAGGCACGGTCAGTCTAACAGTAAGCATTTATCTACTGTTTCTTGAACAAACCAAAAATAATTGTGTATTTTTCATAAAAGTTGTAAATATGAAAATTGTGGATAATTTTATCTAGTTACATAACCTTGATTTTTTTATTTTACATAGTTATTATCTGTTATAATAGTACTGTCATGCAGTACCTCCATTATAGCTTACTCTAAGGTGGCCTGCTGATCAGCTAAATGCTGATCTGCCCTCTAAAATTTAAAAAACACAAACTAACAAAACAAAACAAAAAAAAAACCAAAACCCCAAAAAACCCCACGGCAAGAAACCTACAGGCTCCATGTCCTGGCAAGCAAAGTTTGCTGTTGGCCATAGCTCCTTTATCACAGTTTTCCTCCTCACAGGGCATGTAAGAACTTTCCTGGTGAAAACCGTAAAGGTTAGGGCCATTTAAAGTTTTTGAAAAACATGTTCCTTATTTTGTGAGGATTTTTTTTTTTTTTGTGACATTGCTGAAATACAGGATCTGCCGGTGCTGCTGTTTTCTGGTATGTAACTTTTCCCGCAACAGTGACAGGAACATTTATAACGCTGGGGTTCACTTCGAGCCAGGGTGGTAACAGCAGCCAAGGTGAGAGCACTCGCTTTCACTTTGAATTAGTTTCAGCAATTCTCGGATCATTGGTAGGGAGGACTAACAACACTTATTACGAGTTGTCGCTAAACGCCCTGTGTACACAAAGCAATTTTATTAGTCTTTAACTGATGAGGATTTTCCTGGTGCTGGCTGTATGTTAGGGCTCGCAGAGGGACCGCTGCTGCCATGCTCCCTGCCTGGGCCTATCAATCTTTCCTGATGCTGCAGTCCTTCCTCCACAAGGAGCAACCTAGGAAAATACATGTGTGCTCTGAAAAGGGGGGGAGGGGGGGGGAAATATATATATATATATCTATATCTCTGATACTGATTCCTTCTTTCTTCTGCTAACAATTCCTGTTTTCTCTGGGAAGGGACAAAAATGGGTTAAAAGTAAGACCATCTGAAACCAGAGTTAATACAGTCAAGGCGTATTTAATCTGTTTATCATGCCTAGTCACTCCTTCAAAGAAGTTAAACCTATTTTTTTTTTTCAAACATCAGCTAGGTTCTACCCTTTTGTCCAAGTCAGACCACCAACCAGAACTGGGCTGAGCAGCAGATGTTGCTTCCTTACTCCGAACAGAGTGTGATCTCTCTGCTAAGGACCTTACAAGTCGTTAGTTGTCCTTGGGAAATGAGAGTTGAAGTATCTTTCTTCAGCTGGGGTGAAAACTGCAGCTTTGGGCTGTGGAGTATATTTTCCCCAAATATACTCATTAGACATGATGAAGTTAGTACCTATGAACTCCTCATACTACTTTTCTTTCTTATTTTGGTAACATCGGTAACCTTCCCCAAATTGTGAATTTTTAATGACTTCAGTATAGTTTATTGCACTAAGCAGACCTACCCTGAAAATGCATTTTGTTACTTTTAACAAAAAAATGCTTTTACATCATCTTTCTTAGCATTTTTAAAGGTAGTTGTATGCACGGGCAACATGATTTCTTTGGTGTCTGACTGCTGAAAAGTTGATAATATGGTTAAATCATATGATATTCTGCAAGTTCCAGCAAAATGCAGTGGTTTCAGCTGGTATAGCACTTCTAACCATCATGGGGGTTTAAGTGAAGGCAAAGATGTTACCTCATTTTAAACTGTAATATATCATCTACAGTGTTCAGAAAATATTATGACGGTGTGATGCTAAAATATGTGATGCTATTAATATGTTATTAAGTCTACTTTTCATATGCAGTGTCATTGCATATGACATTGAGAAACCAACAAAAAGGGGGACACTGCTCATATACAGCTGAATATCTAAATGAATAATTATATATTTCCATGTAAAGATAACTTAAATCATAAGCTGAACTCCTCCCCTTTTGAGCACCAGCTTCTCAGGCAGAGATTGTTCTTTGGTTTTGAGAAATTATTTCTTTTTTGCAGAGAAATCTGATGTATTGAAACACTGGGGCTTTTTAAGTTGCCCTTTTTGTGAGTGATTTCCCTTTTGGAAAAACTTTCTGGATCCAAACTAATTGCTGGTTAGAAAAGAATAAAAGAAAAACAACAATAAAAGTAAAGCTTGTGTTTGCAAAGCTGTCAATAACTAGGAGACCAGGGTATTTTTTGGTAGACCGTGGTTCAAAATTGGTTCAAGTCTGTGTTCTTGAAAGCCTAAGGCAAGTATGGGTCACTAATATTTGAGGCTGGTGTCCTGACAGTCAGTGTAACACCACACTGTAACACCACACGAGATTGGAGAAGAAAGCAGCTGCCGCTCCGTTCACATGCCCTTAACCGCTGATGACAAGAGACATGAAATGAGGGCCCTCTTCCAACTCCTATACAAAATCAGAAGGAAGGAAGTCTTTGGAAGCTTTTCAGGGCAGAGAAAAAAAAAAAAAAGGTTTTGGGTTTTGGTTTTTTTGGGTTTTTTTTGTTTGTTTGTTTGGTTGGTTTTTTTTTTTTTCTGTTTATTGATGCTTTCTCTACTTTTTTTGCAACCTGTGCAGCTAAGTCATTAGCTACTCCACTTTACCACCAGCCAGCAAGAAGACAAAGACCACCCCATGGGGCCCTTCAGGAAGGTTATTGCCTACTAGCAGTTCTGCTTCTTCCTGCTGGGTCAAATCCGTAGACATGGAGAAGTATGATCACCTCCCAAAGTGTGTTTGCATGTGGTAGACCAGAGGAAGACTAGGCCAACTGCTGGGAATTCCATTACAAATGTATGAATTAGAGCTGAATACCCCATGTTGTAAATACTGCTGAATACCCCATTGTTAAAATATTCTGGAAATGTGAACTGAAATTCTGTTTATTTTCTGTATTATTATTATTAAAATTCTGTTGGAATTGTGCTCCTGCTTTTGTCTTGGGAGTTGTACCTGCTACAATTTATTTAGGGGAAAGGGCTGAGAAATGGCAAGGATGTGATGTTTTTAACAAACATGCAGCAAATATGAATTTTTTCAAACCTATATGTACATTTTACAGCTGCCCATTACTGTTTTAGTGAACCTATGTAGCTTGTTTGCATTATCCTGATATTTCTGGATGCTAGGCAAATTTTTTTTTTTTTTTTTTGGAAGTGGTTGATGAGTAGCACATGCTGGGTAGGTTTTCTGTTCAAATCCACTGCTTCCCTGCATGTGATCTTCTGGCTACCAGGTATCACAAACAGCGCCTCATCTCTTTTTCTTTCCAGAAACTGTTTGTCTCTGCCATTTCCTATCCCACTTCTATTTATTCATACATCTTGTTCCCTTTTTTCCCCCAAACCAAGGGAAATGTGTTTCCTTCCCCTTCTGTCTTCCATCCCACTCCTTCCTCATCTTTTTTCATTGTTGTTGTTGTTGTTGTTTTCTTTTCTTCTTTCTCCTTCTCTTCCAGGCTGGCACTCTGTTGTGTTCTCTATCCTTTGTGCCACTCCTGCTCTTTTTCTACCTTGTGACTTCCACACCGGTCCTCAAAAGCACTCGGTAGTTTTTCCCTACATAGCTAATTAGGCAAAGTTACATCAGAAGAATGAGACCTTATATAAACACTTGTAATGCCTTAAAGAATTAAAAAAAGGAGAAAAGTCAGAAAGAAGTTTCCCTTAAACATTTATAATGAGAGAACAATCCCAGCTAACATAATGAAATGAGAAAAATACATGGCTTTCTCAGCTTGAGGCCTATGGTGTCAGTAGAAATCCTGTAGGTTGCGTCTTACAGCCGTTCTCTCTCCTGTCCCCTGAGCAGCAAATGGAATCCCTCTCTCTGAGTTCTTGTATTTGAAGGAAGGGATGGGGGGGGGTGGGAGGGGGTGGGGGTGGAGGGGGAACGGAGTTGAGATTAAGTCTTTTTGGTATAGTAGTACCCCTGTTCCTTTCCTAAATTTGCCTTGAATTTTACCAAATGTCCTCAGAAAATGTTGATATACGATTTCTCAGAGGATTGAGTTGTACTTGTTTTTTGTATTAATGAGGGTTTTCTGGGTGCTGAAGTCTCTCATTTCTGCTAAGCTTTTGAATAGGTTCATCAGTGTTTTGAGAAGCCTGAGACAGTCTGATTATGATGATTTGACAGTAAAGTCTCAAGGGGTAGCACAGGGAACAGGGAGTCTTAACAGTATTCAGATAAAGTCAACACACTGCTCATCAGTATATTTATAGAAGATGGACAAAGAATTGCATGCTACATATTACCTTACATAAGCAATAGATTTAAAATCATTGGCCCTCTGTCAAAGCAATCTATTGTATTTCCTGTCAGCTTGTGAATGTCTTGGATGACCTCAATGACTGAAAATCAAAGCTAGTCCACTCAAATATCATTCAGTCATTGTATTGCATTGATTTCTTCTTCCCCCCTCAGGTAAGCAAGAATGGGAAGGGAACATTTCTCAGCAGTTGTAGTTACTGACAGAGCAGTGTAACAATGTGCTGGAAATCTCTAAGAATAGCGAGCCGATGGAGCCAGAGTATCAATAACGTGACTATCTGTGGCCTCTTTTGTTCCTAGTGCTCCCACCATTGCTGGTACTCACTCCCACTCACTGAAGCAAATGCTGGCCTTAAATCTGCATTGTTTGGCTGCTAGAAAATCAAATAGCAATTTTGAATGGTTTATTCTCTAAAGTGCAGTGTTCCCATGCACCTGCAGTTGCCATGAATGAAGGAATTGACACCTGTCTTAATACCATTGTTTCAAAGTTCCCAGCTAGTATAGGCGATTTTTTTTCTTTTCTTTTTTTGGCTTTTTTCTTCTTCCCCCCCCATTGTTCCTGGTAGATGAAACATAGCTATTCAATTATTGTTTAACCCAGCTCAAGGCAACACTGTGTAACAGAGTAAGACAAGTTTCCTTTATTCGCGTGTTCCAACCTGTGATGGAACTCCTTGCTGAAGACTGCGCAAAATCTTCTATTACACAACCGAGCCTCCTCTCACTGTCTGTCTCTGCAGTAGGTCAAATATTCTACACGTATTATGTAATGTCTTTATTGACACCTTAAAGACAATGATTTGTTTGTTTGTTTCAAATTAAAGCTTGGATATGGCTCATTTCCCATACCCCTAAAGTGCCAGTGTACTTTTGTTGAACGTCTTCTAATTGTCAAAAATGGGCTGTACTTGCTCTTGAGGAGAGTTTCCTAAGCTACTTGCACTGGAAACCACCACCCACATCTGTGGAAGGCAGAATGCAGATGGTAGGAAAGATGCAGTCTTGATGTGGCAGTCTATAGGCGGAGAGGCTGTGGAGTCTCCGTCCTCAGAGATATTCAAAACCAGACTGGACATGGTCTCAGTCAGGCATCTCTAGGTGACTCTGCTTGAGTAGGGGGTTGGACAAGATGACCTCCACAGGTCCTTCCAACGTCAACCATCCTGTGTGAAAGCATTATTTATTCAGGTGTGTCAAGAGTAAGAGAGGCTGAAGATTCTATAGAAAAATAGGGAAGGATGCACCAAAGAGTGGAAGCTTCCTTCCCCCCACTCCATTTTTATTGTGGGAGAGTGGTTTATATCATACAAATGAAATGATGTAGTGACATATATACTGTATGTTTCTGAACCTAAGTTCATTTAAAATCTGCTTGGTATTTGTCCGCTCACATTGATTAAACGTATTGCTTTTTTATGACTTGTTAACACTGCTGTATGCTTTCAGAATATTATTTAGAGTATATTAAATATAAAAGATGCCATTTTTATTTAATACATTTGGTGGTATTTGTGGGGGTGGGGGTGTTGGAAAAATAAGTATAATAATAAGTGTAGTTTACTAAGAGAGGACAAAATAATGCTTCTTTCTGGTGGAAAACAGAAGGGAATTTCATTTGGGCAGTAGGTTGCAAACATGAACTACTTTATTGAGTATCTAGGAAAGTTGTCTGGTAACCACTTGCCATTAATAATAGCATCTTTGTTCTGTTGAATCCTGATTGCAAGTTCCTAAGCATTCTTCAGTGTACCACTTGTCTCTATTAGCCTTGCCACCTGATTAAATCTTAGAACTGTCCTTTATCAGATGATTAGCTCCATTAATACTGCCCTTTCTTTCCTGGCCATAATTTCTTATGAGCTCTAGCCGGGAGTAATACATTTGAAGTCAAATGTGCAGTTAGCAAATTCAAGAGGTTTGCATTCATAGTTGCAAAACTGGATGCTTATCCTACCAGAAATGTATGAAAACTGTAAGAGCCATTTGTGAATGTGTTCTAGTTAAAACAAGGTCCATTCAGTGGTACTAGAGGCTCTAGTGCATGAAAATCAGATAAATCTCACAGGTCAGTATCTTTTTTTTCTGGAAGGCTTTCTATAGACCTCAGCATGGTCATCATCTGAGTTGATAACCTACAGAAAGGATGTTAAACCTGTTCCACTCAACATCCGGCATTTCGAGAAAAGTACATTTTTGCTGTGGGAAGTTGATCACATCAGTACTGTGATAAAGCAATTGAGGATCCGCGCAGTGTTTCATGTTTAGATTTAGCCTGGAGAGAGACAATATGCTATTCTGCAATTCTTCCAGCTTGAAAGAAAAGAAGTAAACATATTATATTACTTTTGAACAGCCAAAAGAATTACCTGCCTGGCCATTTGATTATTCTTATTGCCTCACAGTAAAAACACCTGCAAGGGCATTCATCGGCTTGCTGCTGAAGGATCTGATATAAACGCAGCATTATGAAAGTAGCAGCTGAGCGTTCTTGGCACGTTTCTACAGCAGCCAGACAAATGTCATTCAGCTTTCCACATCTAGCATTCAATCCGTAAATCTGGGTTAGGAGAACATTTTGTTTGTGTTTTTTTTTTTTTTTTTTTTTTAAATCATGCTTACTGGGGGGAAACCATGCCGTGCATTACCAAAAGATTGGTTGTTTTTTAGATTAGGAGGCTGCCACTAACAAATTGCTGTGTTATAAACTTGTCAGAGCAAACATCTAGAGATAAAAGTGCTTGAAATGATCTCTGTATAAAGATAACAGCAGTGGAATAGATCTGTGTTTGCAAAGGTAGCAGAGCATTGCCTGAACTTTGAATAAGTTTCAGACATTTAAATTGTATGTTTAACTCTCATTTTCCTCAGGAGACCCTGGCTTTTTGTTAGCTCAATGGACATGAATTACTTGGTGACTAGCAGTTAAATCTCTGGCATATATCTTTAGGGGGGAAAAAAAATAAATCAAAAACCAGACTGTTACTGAATATTCTATTACAGAAGCCTGGGGTGGAAAACAGAAAGTTTGAACAGTTTGAGAGAAGCACTTTTGCCTCTTTCTTTTTCCCTGCTAAACCCCACATACTCTTCTTCTACTCCATTTTAAGGTTGCATGTGGTTATCAGAGATAATTAAACAGAAATAGCTATTTATATGTAGCATTTTATGTGAAATTGCTGAAGAAGTTTGCAACACAACATCAGATTGAAAATGTATCTTCCACCAACAAAATGCATCTTCCTTCTCCCATCTTCTGTGTATTGCACATGGCTGAGTAAGTCAAAACTCATAAAATAAACAGCTTACTAACAGTCAACAAAGAGGGAAATGATGCTTGTGAGGAAAAATATTTTTTTAACAGATTTAATATCATTTATTACCAAAAGCATGCATCTTCTCCACATGCTGTTGCTTTTTGCTGAATCTCTAACTATTCAAATATGACTTTCAGCCAAGGGATGAAGCAAGCAGCATTATTTGGGATAGACAGCAGGAGAACTCTAGAAAGTTTATTGCAGCAAATACTCATATATTAGTGTCAGAAAGTATATAAGGCTGGACTTCTATGGCATGTTTCAAGTTGCATTGTCAGTCTTTTCAGTCATGATCATCTGAAAGCAATTAGAATACACACCTTCCTCTACGCAGAAGTTTTTTACAAGGAAATGGTAGCTTTACAAACTCTAGTATTACTTTTTCGTGAGTGTATTGTATTGTTGAGAATGGAAAACGTTCCTGTGAAAAGGCACTTTTGAAGTGCTATTAAGATGAGGTTTGAAGAACAAAAGATATATTTGTATCAAAAAGATTTGCCTTGTCTTGTCTCCTTGGAGGGGTGGAGGGAGGGAAAGCAAAGTACATTATTAATGATGTGCATTTCTCATGTAACTCATCTATACCTGCCTTTCAAATTCAGCTGAATCCATTAACATTATTAATTGCTGAACATTTCAGATGGGAATTTAATATTCCTTTTTATTTAAGAAAAGTAGAGAATTTTACTTCAAGCCAAAAGACACCACTGAGTGAGCTTTAATTTAGTATAAGCATTGTGCAGCCTTTTCCACATATGCCCTGTAATTCTAGTTTGGTATGACTTTGTCATACAAAGAGGTCTGCCCTTCTGTATTATTTCAGAGATGATGCCTAATAGATCTTTTTAAGCAAATGCTTATTAGGTTCTAATTTGAAGGCATCTTTCTCTTCCCGCCTACATAAAATACATAAGAATTGTACCTTTATGTGTCCAGTTCCGTTCTGCATCAAGGCTGTACTTATAACTTAGATACAGAAATCAAGGCCTAAGATGATCATCTCCCTCTACAATGTTTTTCACATTAAAGAACTGAGAAGGAATTTCATGTATGGCTGAACAAATCTGTGGGTTTTTTTCTTTTTCCACTGGAGGAAAAATATAAAACAAATCGTGACAGGTAAGTAGCTGTAAGACAGAAAAGGCATAAGGTATGGCAGGGGCTGCCAATGGAGAACTATCACTGTGGTCCACAAGGCTTCACTTCCTTAAGAAATTTGAGGACACGCATATAAACTTGTTATGTCAAGTACTATTCTAAAAGTGCTCTAGAAGAATTTCCTGCTCCCAAAACCATTGGGTAACATGGTTTTTTATACGTATATGAAATTAAAAATTTGAACGGGATATTTCAGTTCCTACTGCGAGATGTTTGCTTCCAGAAGAAAAGACACCACAGCCTGGGTGAGATGAGCTAGGAATATAGGCCATGACTGCGAAGGGTGCCTGTAGGCTTTCAAAAATATATTGATGTAATTGTCAAGGGCAGAATACATCCAAATAGGTTCCCTGAATGTGTTTGAACTATTCGTAGTAGCTTTACTACAAACCAAGATTGAAGCTTTAATCAATAATACTGTATTATTTTGTTGAATAATTCTAATGAAGTACTTTACTTTTCTCTGGCAGATGAACGGGAAGATGTTCAAAAGAAAACATTCACAAAATGGATAAATGCACAGTTTGCTAAGGTAATTAAATATTTTTGTTTATATATAAACCAAAATATGTCTTTTTTTTTCCAAAAAAACACCTGATATTCCTCCACTGAGGCTTAATTTTCAACATAACAGTTACAGGTTTCAGGTATTGCTGAATGCAGTTGACTGATTCGTTAGAAAACATGTCCAAGTTTTATTCCCTTGATTTCAGTAGGGGTTGAAATGTAAGAAGCCATCCTCTTCTTTGATTTACTTTGTCTTTTCTCAAATTAGTGATGCAGATGTATTACTGTGTGTTGGACTCCTTTGTTATGTTCCTAATATACAGCGGGGTTTCTTCAATTGGCCTTGTCTTTTCTTGTTTCTAATTGCAATTACAAATTTAACAAAACCAGATGAATTGGAGAGGAGCAAGGTCAAAGGTAAGAGTTGTGATCCAGTCAGCAAATTATGAAAGTCAATTGTAATAAGTTTTGAAATAGTTATCTTTGTGAACTCTCGGAGAATGATAAAGATCCCAAGTGTGCTGGAAAAAAGAGCAAATACCTAACTTACTTAAAGAAGCCCCCGCCTGGCAGTATATAATAATTTTTTCTTTAATACGTAGGATTTGATTAAACATTTTGAAATTCCTGGAGGATAATTACTGAACTGTATTTGCCAGTAATAAACTAAATCAATCCCATAATCTGTCATTTTATCTGCTAGGGAATAATTGGCAATAGACAGCAATGAAATAGCAGGCGTGATATATCTTCTATTTAGTCTGATTTTTGATTGTGTCCCATCTGATTCTCCTCATTAAAAAAAAGAGGAGTAAGATAATCTGAATATGACCTCCATAATACTGAAAAACATGCTCAGGAATGGTTCAGTCAAACAGGGAGTCCCAGAGGACTTTTCCATGGTCTGGAGCATTTTCTAATAGTGATTCAAATGATTTAGACAGCACATATTTGTGCTCATCGTCTTCACAGCAGAGATATCCAGCAGTCTGGAGAACTGGATCAGGCTGAAATACAATCTTGAACAAATGGTCTCAAATTGATCGATGAATTACAAGACAAGTGTGAAGTGTTATATTTAGAACAGAAGTAAAATGTATGCGTACAGAAGGGGGGATAACTGGGCTGGCAAATAAAGCAAAGAAAAGCTCTGAGAAGCGTGGTGAATCAGAAGCAAAACAAGTCAGCAACATGGTACTATTTAAAAAAAAAAAAAAAGGCAAATTTATTATGTCTCTGATAATGGAAATGCCTGACAGAAGGTGAAAGATATAATTGTTTTATTTTACTTGGCAATAGCGAGATTTTAGCTTTAATAATTTACTGTCTTGGTGTTCCATATATGAAGAAGCAGCCCCATTTCTGTCTCTGGTTTTCAGGACAGAAATGTAGGAGGCTGTGCTTGTATTGAGCTGTAACATGAGCCGTCATAGTTAATAGCTGTGTGCTGTCCTGGAACCGTGTTTCTCACTCTTCTAAAGACCAAGACATTTTGGGAGAGGTGGTCCTCAAAACATGAAAGTGGATGTCCATGTGAAATCTACAGCTTATCCCCTTTCTTCTCGTGACTTGTTTTCAGTGGTTCAAATCCATCTCTGTTTCTAGCTGTGGAATTGATTTTGGTTAACAAGCTACTCCTGTTCAGCGTTTCTCATAATTGTTAGCTTTGTAAAAGTGTTAAATAAATGACTTTCATTGTAGACTTGGTTTGTATGCAGTCCTACGTAGTCCTAGAAGTGCTGTCTCGAGCAAATTAGCCTACAGGGTCAGAATTTCTCATTTCTGTTATTTGTGAGTAGTGGAATCCAGGTCATTAATTAACTGTAAAATACTTAGGGTTGAATAAAATTGTTTTATATAATTCACACTCATCCACCACCCTCCATCGGTAAAAAACCCAAAACCCTACTTACGCAGTCAACGTAAAATCTTAGTTCTAAATGTTTTCTGTCTGTGATGTGCAGAACCTAGAAACCTCTGGAGTGCTACCAAGAAGTCTATGAAAGGGTATCTAGGGAAAGCTACCACAACTGTCAGCAAGATTGCAATTGCTATGGGTAAGGCCATGTCTCTCTCCAAACTTTTTTTGGCAGGTTGAGTGGGGTGCTTTAAATGGAGAAACTGGGGAAAATGTATTTGCAGGTCTCTCTTACAGCGTCTCAAAACAGGTTTCTTTCTAATTCCTACTCCTTTTACTAGCCAGAAAATGGATTATGCAGAAAATTCGTGCTTTAAAGATTACAGTATATGACTCATCTATAAGTAATTCATCATTTTTTTCAGTAAGATAGGCCAAAAGTTGGATTTTAATGTTCGTGAAAGAAAACACAAATTAAAAGTGTAGGAGGAATGTGAAAATGTAATCCAAGAGACCTTTATATTTTCCCCCTTCTAATCATAGACATTATGTATCATTTCCTTTAGTGATACCTTCTTGGTTTACCACCTAAATGGCATGCAGTAAGTTGACACTCTTTAAGCAACTTTAAAAATGTGGAGCATATTACTTTAATATAATTTTTTTCAGGGAGAGCTTTTCTTTGTCCTCAGAAGAAGTTTATTTATAAAATAATGAAGTTCTGCAGGTTGTACGTAATGATAGCAAAGGAACATATTGTAACCTAGTTTTTAATAATTGAACTATAATTAGAGCTCTCACAAGAGATATATCTAGTCCTGGGTATGATAGCTTTTGCTCAGATCTCCACTTTTTAAATTTGAAATAACTGAAATCTTTGTTTATATATGAAACACACAGTCTTAACTATGTATTTTGGGAGAATGCAAATATATCACAAGCCCTCATGTGTAGCAGCTCTCTGCTGGAACATTGAAACAGCCAGAACAATTACGTTAACAAAGCCTGTACCCCATTGTAAATGAGCTTCTGTTGCCTCACCGGTTAAACGTTTGTAGTTGTTCATTGCATAATAGGCTTCAAAATAGAAAACGTTACTGAAGATGGAAATGTTCTTTACTTGCATGTAGGAAAGAGCTTGTAAATGGCAATTAATTTTAAAATGAAAACCTGAAAATTCCAGCACCAAAAAACCCCACCCCATCCTAAAAAGGAAAGAGCGTACTCTATGACTGAAGAAATATTAGCAATTAATTTTGTTCCCTCATTATGGAGAAGGTGTCTCAAAGTACTGACAATTTTAATGTCAGCAATAAAAATATCTGTTGTGAGTACAGAGAAGGCAAGCACCTAATCATTGTAAGTTTTGGCAACTTGAATTTCAGGTTATACCCTTATGTCTAACTTCAGGTCAACAACTTAACCTGTAAGTGGGTTTCATAAAAGAATGGCAATTTGTGAACGAGTTTTCAACATTTTAATCTTCGATATAAAAAAAAAAAAAACAAACAGATGTTAATAAAATTGTTTGTAAATTCAGAGGTTTAAATAGGTCGTCCACATTTCTGCTAGGGTAGAAAATTCCACTACGTAGTCAAAGACATATCTGACAGTACACTTTTTCACGTAAACACTGAAATTATTAATCTTCAACCGGGTAGGAGCAAGAGTCAGAAAATAGAGAATGGTAGATTTTGAGGGGAAAAAAGTGGGATTTTTTTTATGGTTTCTCTACCTTATGCTTTGTTTTTCCTCCTGTTGTTATTGAAGAAGGCAGAATATGAAAATAAATTTAGGGTTGCCCAATATTTCATTACTTAGCTTTATGGAAAACCAAGTAAGCAATCATTTTAATAGAGTATTTAAGTTATGAAAAATGGCATCTTTTTATAGGCAGCTGGAAATATTAGGAGGTAGTTGTTTGTGTGGTGACTGTGGAATTAGATTCCCATTCTTGTTGTGATTGTGTGAAGAAACATAGTAAAGATGCAGCCTGTGCCAAAGAGGGTAAAGTTGACAGCCTAACTTAAGATATAGGTGGCTAGCAGAATAACTATCAGCAAAATTAAATACACTTTTTACTAATGAAGTTGTTTTGAATAGCAGCTAGATCGTTCAGGCAACCGGCATGTGCAGGGAACACAGAAAGGGGCATTGCTTAAAACTTTAGGCAAACTACGTAGCAGTCAAAATAATTTCCTAATCACCCAGTGTTTGTATGTGCCTTCTGTGATAGGAGGTGTAGTGACAGTCTTGGTTCTTTCCCTCTTCTTGAGTTCATGGACAACCTGAAGTGACATTTTCACTTTAGTGGTCTCTTGCAATTGTAGATTAAACGCCTTCTGCATATGAGATAAAAAACCCTACTGATACAAATGAAATGTTTACTGACCTTCTGAGGAAGTATGTCAAATATTTGAGGTACAGACAGACTGTACTACTATAGGTCTGGCATCTGAGAGAAAATGCGGTGCTGATTTTGCTCACACACTTGCTCAGTTTTCTGTCCGATCATTCACAATGACTTCAAATTAAAATAAATTTTAAAACCACTCATGACGAAGTGAATTCAAATTGTTGTAGACTCTGGGAGGGGAGCAGCCTGGTGAAGCTTTGTAGAGAAGACAATAATAGTTTAATTTGTCAAATTTCTTTAAGATTTAGCTTCTATGGAAATGTGTTAACCACTGTGACTTATTACATCAAACTCCATCACGTCTACCATTTCCTTGGCCATATTTCTGAACTACAATTAATAATCAAGAAAGGGAGCTGGAGGGAGGGGGGTTGGCAACAACTCCCAAAACACAGATTGAAATGTTCAGTATTATCCCCGTCCATACTGCTATCTTGACAACTAACCTATAGGTGAAATGAAGACAGCTGCTTAGATGGGTGAGTGGCCAGTAGGAAAATTAGAATTAAATCCTATACTTAGAGGTTCAGATCAGTGGGCTCAAGCTTCACTGCTGTCTGCTGGTGTGTGTTGTATTTTCTAAAAGCAGAAGAGTAGTTGCATATGCTTGCCTACGGCAAGACTAGAAAAGATTCCTAGATGTTTCACATAATAAAAGTAATCAGTAGGGTGTGCTGCTGTTGTAGGATTTCAGTTTTAGAATTGAGTTCTAGAGAGTCCATCAACACTGGCTTTGCAGGACAAACTTTATAATCACTATGGACAAGTTCAGGAAAGTTAATTCAGATAGCTGTGGTGCTTTAGCCATTTGCACAGAATTTAGTGCCTGCACAAAAGCCCGTTGGAGAAAACAGAGTAAATGAAAGATTGCTGAACTCCATGTTGCCACAGACTAGCCTGCAGCAATCGAGCAAAAGCATTTGCATCTAGCCCTATATTTTTATAGTATGTTGAACCAGTACCTGACACTGCACTGTAGGGGTATTCTCAAACAGTGTAATTCATCCAGTCTTTATCACTGTTTTCAGCTGAAAACCAGAAATCAGACTAGAGGTCTTCCTACACTATTTGATAACCAAACTGTTTTCTGTTAAGGTAGAATTTAAAGAGGCAACAGGTAGTTGAATATTTTTATTATTTTTTTTTTTTTTTACCAAATGCAAACTAGACACACTTGCGCACTTGACTGACTTGAGTCATTCTCAATTACACACACAAAAAAAAAAAAAAAAGCAAGCTTATTCTTTTAAATTAAGAGCTAAAAAGAATTACTGATAAATTCACCTAAAAAGAGTAATTGTAGTTAAAGTAGATGACGGTTGAATGGTGACCCTGCTCCAAGCCTTGAGGAATAGTACCACGGAGCAACCAACACTCACTAATAGCCACTGTTGCATCTACCAGGTCATGAAGTAGCATGTCTTGTACTTTTACTGCCAAGGCTGCATATTCACACTATGGCTTGTTTCAAAAGCTTCTGATTTTGTGCTTGTATCTGTTCCCTTATTTGGGTCAGTAGAGTTATGCCGAATTTCACCAAAAAAAAGTTGTGCTCTATTCATCTAAGGAGCACTAATTTGGAGATAAATGTCAAGGAGGATCAGGTATCACATGTAAGAACATTGACTCCAGGACAAAAAAGAAGATGGATTGTGAGTAAAATTTTGAAATTGTGTCTGTGGTAAAACCCTGATCAAATCTTTAGTGGCTGCATATTAAAACTCAATATGGTAGATATCAGATCAATCAATTAACTAAACATAGATAATACCTTTGGGGCAGCATTAGAATTTTTTTTTTCCTTCTGAAAGAAAACTTTCAGAAAATCACACAGATTTAAAATTGTATCATTTGTGATAAATATGAAAAAAAAAATAGCTGGTATTATTTGATGTTGGTAAGGCACCACAATTGATATTCATCCCTCCTAAATACCTAATTAATCTGTTCTGTGTCTCTGTTGCCAGCCTTTTTAAGAGCTACAGTGAAAGTGATGAGAAAGAGCAGTTTACTAATGTGGGAGCCAAATGACTTTTCTCTGCTACAGTGTGGCAAATAACCATAACTCTCATTGAAGATTAATAGTGCTTAACTTTGCTTTCCAGCCCTGTGTGATCAAGACTACCCTTGGGATGCATACTGTTTTAAAATACCAGGCTTTCTTATGCCAATAACTTTTTTATAATACGTCTTGCAAGAGCACACCAAAGGCCCATCATGCCTATTCTGTATTATTAAAGCAAAAGCTTTTCATCTTTTTTTTGAAGACAAATGATGTTTAAACCTGGTATAGAAAACACATTTACATTGTTAAGTGATTTTTCCTTTTTTGGATATCTCCAGAATACATAAGCAGGTGTCAGGCAAAACACATGCTCAGAATTATTTGCATAGATATACAGTAAATTACCTATTAGGTCTCCATATTCTGCATCTTTTTTTTTTATGATGTAGTAAAAAGGGATACATGCTGTGTGAATATTTATTATGTTTCAAATAAATTTCCTTTGGAATGAAAAAGAATTTAAAAATTATTTTTACTGTACTTTTTGAGGTAGTACCAATGGCAATATTGCCATTTATTTTACTCAGAATTTTATTCTAGAACTTCTACTACCTATTAATATATTTTTATAGATTTTTTTTTTTTTTGAACAACCAAGAAAGCTACCATGAACAGAAAGTTACCATAAACAGAAACAGGCACAGTTTAAAGGCACAAATATCTTCATGCTTTGAATTTTGTGCATACCATCAACCCTGTGTGCAAGCTTTAAAATTTATAAACTTGATGACTTTTTATATTTTGCTTCCCAAGTAATTTTTCAGCTTCCTATTGGCAAAATACTTGGGGCATGACTTCCTTATCAATTTACTATTTATCAATATTTATCTCTGCCCGGTATAGAGGCCTGGATCCTGTCAGGGATTAAAATAGAGGATTAATCCCTTTGCACTTATTGTAAAAGCGAGGAACAGCAGAAGCTGAGTGGTGTCTCGATGCAGCGTGACAAAACCAAAGTACTGTTTAAGAGGGCGGTCCTCTCTATTTTCTCTGTTCTTGCTAACATCAGAAGCACAAGCCGCATGACCCACTGTGGCAGTCACGCAGCTGGAGATGCCTTGGAAACTGTCAGTACAGAAAAGAGCCCTTTCACTGAAAACTTAGAAAGGACAAAAACGTATTTGGCTATGCTTCAAAGACAAGAGGATAGACATTTGAGGTTAAGGAAAAGCTGATGGGACTATATCTATATTGTTCTTGGTCACTTTTTTTTAAGTTGGTGTTCAAACAGCGAAGGTTTTATTATGTGTGTGTGAGGGGACAGGATTCTCTACTTTTTTTCCTCCATAACATTCTCGCATTGCCAGGAGACTTTACAACTTTGCCTGTTGTGTGTTGGTTTTTTTTTTTTTTTCCCCAAAATGTCTAAATGACTGCAATTAAACAAGACAGCTCTTGGAGAGCAGATTCATTTTCACTTTGATGAGAAGTGAAACTTCTCCTTCCACTTAATTATCTGCACATCTTTTGGTGGAGCTGTGGTTACTGCCCGTGTCTCTCAGAAGACCTTTTTCTTGCAAGTGAGACTCGCTTCTGTCTGCTTCCTTGACTGCGCAAGCAGAGACATGTTTTCTCTGCATTGCCTTAGCGGGCATAAATTCAGAACTGGCTACATTTCAGGAGCGGCTTTTCCTTGGGGACACACTAGGGTCTGCCTCCACCAGAACTTTATGCCCATCTCCAAGCCTGATCCCCTTCTCGGGCTACGGTGCCTGTGGGAGCTCCAGGCCTGGCACCACGGTCACCCTGCCCATGGGCACGGCAGCCCTCGGGGGTAGGGGGGAAATCCCCACCGGTGAGAAAGCATTAGAGCTGTCGCTGCTGCAGTCTAAGTCACTGAAGATTACGTCATACTCTCAGTATCTTTTGTTTGCACACGCAAAGGTTAGGTTCCTTCTCCAAATCAAATTTTAAGGCATAAAATATTTTCCATTAAAAGTGACTTCCCTTACAAAAAACGTACAAGCATATTATCTTAAACAATGAGCATCTGCATAGCAAAACACTTAAACCATTAGAAACATCTGAGTGAATACAGACTACATTTTAAACACTCCTAAGATAATGTAGTATCCCTGACATAAACACTTTTGAAACTTCAGAGTGGATTAGTAAAATTAGGAAGCGAGGCTAAAATATATTCATTTTTATTATGTTAAAATCATTTGTCTTCATATTCTTGTTTTTATAGCCTCTTTTTGCAAAATAACAAGGGCTTCCCTCAGATGCATTAGACATGCCAAGCAAGCAAAGCAATCACTACTGTTGGCAACAGAGGGCACTGGACTTTCATTTCTAATATGTGTTACTAAGGAAAAAAATAGTCAAGTGAGGTCCATTGATCTCTTTCACCTTTTCCTTCTCATGCTTGGACTCACACCTCCTAGACTTTTATTCAAACTCTCATACTTTTTTGTTGCACTTACTTTAAGTAAAAAAGATTAATCTAAAGAAAATCGAATACATGATGTTCTCTTGAAGATATTATTGTGTATGTATCTTGAGGGGGGAATAGGAACAAGCTAAATATAGCACTACAATATTGGTCTCAGTGGTGCATATGTCTAGCTTGCAAATTTGTAAACATTTACAAATTTGCATGATTGTTGCTGGCAGTAGACATCATCATTTCCGTGCTCAGAATTCATTACCATTACATCTAATCATCTTCAGAATCTCCAAAGCAAAACTCTTCATACAGGCAAATAAGGCTTTAGTGGATTTATGTTATACTTAAATTGAAAGTTCAAAAATAAAAACAGGAGAAAAAAAAAATCGAACTAGTGTCCCCATTTATCTAAATACCCTCTTATCTAAACGTACCAAAGCTCAAGCAAATCATACTGACCAATTCCCCCTATCTGCAAAAGAGGTATCACATGCCTAAGGTTTGATGGAGGGAGGAAAAGCGAAGGTGCAAGCATGTACTCTTAGAAGTGGTGCACCTATCTCTCTTGAGCTTTCTACACCTCTTAAAGAGATCCAGCATATCTCCTTGTGTCGGTGTCACGTCATGGTAGTCGGTGAGGCTGAAAGTCAGGGAGTAACTTGTCTATCACCAGCCCAGCTGCATCCCTGTACCCTCCAAGCAGGACATGGTGAGCCACTGCCCTCCCCTGCTGCTGTGTACCATTCTTGAACCTTGCTCTGCCAGAGGGTAGTGGGCACATCTTGTGCCTCTCAGACGTACAGACTTCTTCACAGGCTGTCTTTCACATCAGGAAGTTTGGCCA
The DNA here is from genome assembly GCA_947846985.1 of Fratercula arctica. Taxonomy (NCBI): domain Eukaryota; kingdom Metazoa; phylum Chordata; class Aves; order Charadriiformes; family Alcidae; genus Fratercula; species Fratercula arctica. Next base: position 90,377,119 of record CANTUZ010000001.1, on the reverse strand, counting down.
TTCCTCCTATGTGTTTAAATGCATAAAATATTTTTTTAAAAAAGCATATCTCGCAGAAAAACAAACAAACAAATAACCTTCCAAACCCCACGGTATTCAGTTTTGGGCCGACTTGCCTCCGTGCTACAGACTGCATTCTTGGATGTTGATGTCTCAGTGTTGGTGATGATGAGATGGCCCTACCACAGTTCTGTAAGCACTTCCGTGTTTGCATATCACTTTATTATGCTTTCAGATATCTGTATTGTGTACAAAGATCTGTTCCTTTGAAGGGTGTGCTGATGGATGTGATTTTACACCCGGCTCAAATGCAACTTTATTGAGGTTAATTTCTTTAAACCATGTGCCTGTATTTTAGGTCCTACCTTGCCATGAAGACAGAAAAAATAACATTATAAAAGATGTTCCTGTGGTAGAAGGGCATTATTAGAAATAATAACCTTATTTGTACAAGGTTGCACAAGACCTTGCATATTTGCCTCTTACATATGAAGGGGCTCGGTTAGATCTCGGGGGTATTTCTGGACCAACACTTCAAGAATTTGTATGATTTTTACAGCTGCTTACCTCTGTTTTTCTCTGATCATATGTTTGGGCTGTTTTGAAGGGGAAAAATTGTCACCTTGTACATGATATCTGCAGTTATTTCTCAAACATCAGTGGCAAAATTGACAGACACCCTATTATGTCTTTGCTTGGAGAATTAGTTATTAAAAAAAAAAAAAAAAAAAATCCCCTTTTTTTCCTGCTCTGGAAAGACTACCTAACTTGTAAATCTTTTTTCCTCTGTTTTAGTATCCCAGTCCAATTAAATATTGATATTCATGTCACTGACTTTGCTAATGCTTTCACTTTTTTCAAAGATCTACATGACAGGTGTTATTACACAGAATAGCCATTTTTCTTTTCTATCTGCTTTTCATAGTGTGTCTGATTGATTTGCCGGTTTAAACCCATCACATTTACTTCCTGGTAATATTAGTGTGAGCATATATATTGCTGACTTAAAAACAGGATGCTTTTAATGTGCTCAAGTAGTTTTATTGGTTCTATTGAAATTAAGATTTCAGGGGAAAAGATATGTAATTTCTTCTGTTCAGTCTGGTGCAGCTTTAAAAACATATATATATTTACTTATGTTTACTGAAAATCCTAAGCTATTGGTAACAATAAAATCCTTTCCATTAAAAACCCAAACCCAACCAAACAAAACCCCCTGACATTATTCCTTGAGAATAATAATAGTCAATTGTAATTCTAGTTGGCTTACTTGAATCAGTTAAAAGTTATAAGAATTCAACAGACACAGGTAAGCACAGTTATCAAAAACATATTAAATGAGACTGTTCTCCATCTTTTCTATTTTTTGCCTAGTCTTAGATCTCAGAAGAAATCAATCTGTAAGGCTTTGTGCGTGCACAAAATAGAGTATGTATGTTTTATATATTCTATAATATTAGAACAGAGTTACTATATGTTGGATTGAAAAAAAACAGTATGATAGTAATTTTCAAATGTGTTGATTTTTTTTCTTTTTTTTTTCTTTTCTCGATAATCCTAAATGATATACAAATTTGTGTTTTAAGTTGAGGGCTAGTTTTCTTTGTGAATAATTGATATAAAAGGCACGTCTGGCATTTTGTAGAAGGAAGTCAGGCATGAGACACATATTGCAATCAGGTATAAGCAGGACAGTATATCACATTGGTAGAAAAAGGATTCTATTATAGGGTCCTATTCAGCTAACGCATCAAACATTAAAAGTCCTTGCTCAAAAAGAGGGAGGATTATCTTGCCACCCTGATAGCAATGACTCTGAAATACTAAGAAAGCTCAGACGATTGCACTGGAAAATCTCAAATCAGCATCTCACAGATTTTGTAACTGCCATGTATGCATAAGCTATAAACCCTAATTTTCCAGGCATTGTGAGGGACCCATTCTTAAAGCAACTAGTCAGAGCTCACAGCGAGAGGAAAAGCAAGTCTTGATTCAGTCCTGGGCAATACACAAGACTGTTGCAGTCAGTAAGGTTTTCTGTGACAAATATGACATTCAAAATATCTGACAAATATGCATTGAAAAGTGATGTCTTCATAGAAGAAAGCAAGACAAATTAAATCCACATGGTAAGATTTAACTTCAAAAACAGGAGCTATGCTGAAAAGAAGATGAAAAAGGAACTCAAAAGAAGAATCAAAGTGTTCTGTACCAACAGACACCTTGGAAGCAACACACTGGAGTCCTGAATTGAATGCACTTATCAAGGTGTACCACCTACCAAAATCAGAAACCTACCTCTGTTTAAGAAAAAAAAGCAGATTAAAGCAAATTTCCTTAACTCGGTTACGCAATGTAAGTAAGTTCAGAAGAAACAATTAAGATACGTGGCAAATTCATGTGCATATATCAAATATATGGAAAGGCTGATTACATAATTGCAAAATTAAAACAGAGAAAGATACAAACACAAAATCAAGAATAAAGACTATCTCAAAAAAACATGAACAGAGAAGTCAACTATGAAGGCAAAAACTTACCTAAAGTCATCTGTCAAGTTTCAAGGAAGAGGTTTCTGAACAGGACTTGCTGAAGTACAGTAGGATACAGTCAGTGCTAGAAACTGCTTTTTTTAAATAATCTTAATAATATAAAATCTCTTTATATAAGGTTATCAGATACAATGCTTTACGATCTCATCTCATATGCTTTTGAATACTGAGGCAGCATTCAAGCAGTTGTTTCTAAAATTTTTGCCTATGGGAAGAAAGGCCAAATACACCTTTCCCTTGACATTTTGTGATCTTTTAACTTTCACTTAGGTCAGTGTAGAACTGAATCGATCTTTGCTGTCTGTACTAATTATTCACACAGGCTAAATTAGTGTTTGTATTCTTACTTGACTCTGTCTTTAAGAAATGTTATATATTATCTTTACATACTATATTACGAACGATAGTTATGTTTATTAAAAGAGTTAGGATTAAGTTATGCATCCCCTGGAGGCACTTAGAAATAAAAATATGATCTTCATAGATTGGGAATTATTTAAAAATAAGGAAAACAGAAAAAAACTGTCTCTGGGAAGTTACAATAATCAGGGAGTCCAAAACACTGGGGCTTGGTTTTGGCTGGTTGTTTTTGTGGAGTGTGGCGAAAAGTGGCGAAAGTTTTTTTGTGGCGAAAGTTTTTATGCTAAGAGCTTAAGAATTAATAAAGCAAGCATTTTCCAATGCCTCACAAAGAGGAAATATGCCAGGGAGCGCATAGCAGCCTGATATCAGGCTGTAAACGGCATGTGTCGCAGGGCCACTAAACCGCTGCACCTTAAACTGATTTGCAGAGAGAGACTGATGGTTGAATTGAATGACAATTAACATAGGCCATAAGGAGTTACGCTATCCTTTGTCACATAAAACAATATTCCAGTTATTTTATATATCTTATCACTGATGTCTCAATCATACAAAATCTCCATCTTACCTAATATGATGACAGCCTTCATATTCATGGAAACATGAATCACACCAGCTCATTTGTGTACTGACCCGTTACCACAGGACCCACCACCTTTTCAGCCACCAGTGACAGCAGGCAATCGTGGTCTCCAAAGCGGCCCAGCAGGTGATGGGGTGAAGGTGCCCATGCAGCTGGTGGTAGTGGTTCTGGGTGAGCGTTGATGATCCCAAAGTACACTCTTACCAAGCTGGACCAGGCTCTACACGTGCAGCTTCTTGCCTCAGTGTCTGGCTCCACCTGTAGTCACCTCTGGGCTCTCCAAATGTTATCTGTCACAGCTAGTTCTTATTTTGGTGATCTTTGGTCTAGGAATCCTGTGGGTGTCTCAGTTGAATATTTCCATATTCATGTTGCCATGATTTTATCAAGGTCTCATTGGTTTCCACCAGACAATGTGTTTCTGAGTTAAACAAATCACCCTAAAGGCCAACAGCTGCTTTGTGGTGGTGGTGGTGTACCACTCACCATCAAGCTCTGGTTTGCGTGATTTTGTGCAGCAAAGTTGAAGTGGTAAGGAAAGGCCATGCATGCTCTCCACAGGAGCGCTCATGGAAGTTTAGGTATATAAACAAATTGTTTCTACTTTTGCTTACTGTGAGGGGGCCTAGGAAGATGTTACCGCTCAGAGCTGTCTATAGTGAGTCACATAGCTTTTTCTATGAAGTTAAAAAGAATGTTTACTTAGTTTTTGATTTTTTCATTGAAAAAGTTCAAATCACCTTAGCATGAAACATAAGTCCATCTTGAATATTCTGAACATTATGGACAGAACCTTGTATTGGGAAATTCCTGACCATAATTTCACATAAATTAGGGCATTATTCTGAAGCACTATGTGATTTTACACTTGTCCTATCCTTATACTCTGTTCTTAAGGATTCTGTGCAGGCCACCATCAGAGTTGGATGAACTTAGAAGAGGCCTTGGTTTGCCCAAAATAGCAATTCTTATTTTACTCTCTTATAATAATATCATGCTAATTATGCATTAGAATATTCAAGATTTTTTTTTTCCAGGAAATGAGATTCACTTCCCATAGTGAGATATTAATGACACTATATTTAGCATAACATAAAAATGGCCCTCACAGGCACAAAGACAGTAATCCAAAAGCTTGGCTATGCTAGGCTCCATCTGTGACAGAGTAACGAATGCACCCCAACACACTTTTGGGCAGGTGAGGGAATTCAGTGTGTTGTGAGGCAGGAATGAATGCAGACCCTGAGGGATTGATGCTTTTTTCTCTACTCAATGTCCAGCTACAATGTGGCTGGCCTAGAAATTGGTCTGTGCTAAATCATCCCCTTCAATTGGCCCAGCCCCAAAGCTGCTTGCGCACCACCTCTTTGGCTCTGCAGTCTACCTACACTTCGATGTCCAAACCAAACATATAGGAAATCCATTGCCTCCTTTGGCATATATTTAAGGAGAGATTCTATAATGCGAGTCTCTTCTTTGATTCAGGCTCAAACTGAAAAGAGCTCTGCAGTCATTAGGACCCAGGATAGAGAGTTCAAGTTGACTGTGCCTGATGAAGCAGTCTCTCCAAATTAAGGTCCAGAGTGGAAAGCCTGGCAGTACCTAGCAAAAGGTAGGATAGCCCTAGGTAGGGTACATTGCAAATAGTAGAAATGATACAGTAGCAAAAGGCTGGTAAATGGAACATAGGAATTGAAACAAACACAGTGACTCTTATAATTCTGATCACGTAAAAATGATAAACAAATCTCACAATGATGGAAATCTGAAAAGTGAGATTGCTGAGATTTGGGTTAGAGAAAACAAAAGATACAACTCCAATGTGTCCTTGAGCCTGCCTTGGGTAAACAATTCAAAGTCAGTTTTCTATTTTTCCTTCTCTAAATACTGTAGAAATTAAAGGTAAAATCCAAAATGATCTCTTCTCGTATATCAGAGAATACTGGAAATGCACTTCATATTCTCACTGAAAAGTCAGTACCAGAATGCTTAATAAATTTGTTTGGAGACCTGTTGTGTAAACTTTGACTAAATATCCCCAAACATTAAATGCTTGCTTAAACTCAGAATAAAAAAGAAAAAGGAGGGGATGGGGGGGGGGGGGGGGGGGGGAAGTTAAACCATCGAAGCAGAAAGTACTTTCCTCATAAAAATACACCAAACTCTCTTCCCTGAGAATCTGGGACGGTGAGGTTGTCTTTTTTGGAATTAATTTTCTCATTTGCACTTCAAAATCCTATGTTGAATGTGATTTTAAAAAAAGGTTGTTTGAATATGAGACATTGTGACTACTGTGTTCTGTTTGGTGTTACAGTAGATGCTTTTTATTAATTTCTCAGGAAATAATGGAAATACACTTGAAAACCTCTACATTTCAGAGCCCTAATCTATATTCAGTGACCTTCTACACCACACTAAGCTATTCAGTTAGATTTCCCCATTAGCCAAAGGGAGGCAACTAGTGTTAAACAAGCTTTATTTTTTCCCTTGTGTTTTTCTAGTTGATTGAAGATGTATTCAGTTTGTGGGCTGACAAGAAATGTATGTGAAGAAGGTCAAATGGGTTACAAACATCTCTTAAATCTTATGTTTCCCAGTTCTATAAGACTATGAGCAAAACACCTTGATATAAAAAATGCACCCTCTTTATATTATTCCTTTACCTCTAAAGAAGAAAAACACATTTAGTAGCTTTCTATCCCCTTTCATTTAGCTGCAATATCCTCTTCAAATTATCTAGGTCACTTAGGCCCCTATACCAGTTAGCTATTTTTAGCTTGCTGGTTGTCTTCTACTTCTGAAGAATTATCCTTTTTGCAATTAAACTTCCTGTCACAATTTTTGTTTTTTTTTTTTTTTCTGTATACACTGTGCATATTTGAGGTGTTCAAGCACAAAGTTTCTTAGGTCATTGAGAGATCCATGTTTACAATAATCTATAATTTTTGTTGTGTTGTGTTTTGTTTTTCTGGAAGGAGAATATTAGAGGACAGCATCTGATTAGGAGAAGTGGGCCTGTCTTGGTATGCAATACAGGTCCCCCTGGGTGTACAGTTAGACAAATTATGATGAATCTGTGTGCAAGTATTCTCCTTTCTAGCAATACGTCTGCTTCCTTCCCTAGTTGCAAAAGCAGCCTGCAGAGACAACTCTGCTGTCTCCAAGTACGGACTTTGATGAATTGATCGGTGGGGGCACAATGCAGGGATCTCTGAGCTGGGGTTAGTCATACTGACTCCCCTACTAGAGGTGGGGATCAAAGCTGCATAGCTACTTCATGTGCAATCAAGGTAGCTGTGAGGCAGTGTATGGCACAACACAGCCGTGCCCACCTGCTCTCCTGGAACGGAGTATGACATTGGCTGGTTGTAATACATGCTGTAGTTGCATAGACAGGCCCAAACACAACAGGCACCTAACTTTGGTTATGATTATTGGATATAGCTTTCATGCAAATATGGAGATATTCATAGCACCTAGCACTGGATGTGTAACGTTGCCTAAGTAGGGCAGAAGTTAGCAAGCTAGTTGTCCTAAGATTCCTGTATAGTGGAATGGAGGAGAGAGGCGAACGTATTACTTTAGAGGGAACTGGTTAGTCTGAAAGCTTATGGTAACTATGGCGATATATGGAAATAGAAGTAGGAATCTGATACTGCCTGCCAGTGAAGAATGCATTGTTTTGTGAGTAATTACTGTTTGTATTACTAATGAACATACTGGTGGCAGAATATGATCTTGTGCATTCATGGATTTGTCTTTCATTATAAACAGAAGGAATGTATAAGCAATATAATAGAAACATAGAATCCCAAGTTGTAAGGGACCTCAAGGATCATCTGGTCCAACCTTTCTTGGCAAAAGCATGGTCTAGCCAAGATGGCCCAGCACCCTGCCCAGCTGAATCGTAGAAGTGTCCAGTGATGGGGAATCCACTGCTTCTCTGGGGCTGATTCTTCTCATTGTGAAAAATTTTCCTCATATGTCCAGTCAGAATCTCCTCAGGAATAACTTGTATCCATTACCTCTCTTCTTTTCCATGTGACTCCTTGTAAAAAGGGAGTCTCCATCTTCTTTGTAGCCACCCTTTAAATACTGGAACATGGTGATATGGTCTTCCCTAAGCCTTCTTTTCTCAAAGCTGAACAAACTCAGTTCTCTCAGCCTTTCCTCATATGGCAGTCTTCCTAGTCCTTTGATAATCTTTGTGGCCCTTCTCTGGACCCTCTCCAGCCTGTCCCCATCTTTTTTTGTATAGCAGGGACCAAAACTGAACACAGTATTCCAGGTGTGGCCTGACCAGTGCTGAGTAGAGTGGGATAATGACTTCTTTACCTCTGCTGGTGATGCCCTTGTTGATGCAACCCACCATCCTGTTGGCTTCCTTTGCTGCAGCAGCACGCTGTTCACTCATATTGAGCTTTTTGTCAACCAGGACCCCTGGGTCACTTTCCAAAGAGCTGCTCCCCAGCTGGGCAGATCCCAGCCTGTGCTGCACTCCTGGATTTTGTTTTCCCAGATGCAAGACCTTACACTTGTCCTTGTTGAACTTCATAAGGTTCTTGTTAGCCCACTCTTCCAGCTTATCCAGGCCATCTTGCAGGGTGGCTCTCCCTTACAAAGTGTCCACTTGCCCACTCAGTTTGGTATCATCAGCAAACTTCATCAGGATACACTTGATCCTATCATCCAGATCACTTACGAAGATATTAAACATCACTTGCCAGCTCCTTTATCTGCCATGGAAGATTCCCACAGAATTCCTCCCAGCTGAGCTCTGAGCAAGCTGAAGTTTGCTATTCTAAAATCTAAACCCTTTGTCTTAGTACTAACCTTTAGCGTGCTCAGCAGGATCCCAAACTCCACAACATTGTGATAACTGCAGCCAAGGCTATCACTAACCAAGATATTACAAAGCAGGCTTTCTTGGTTTGTGAGTAGCAAGTCCAGCAGTGGACTCATTCCTGGTTGGCACATCTAACATTTGTATGAGGAAGCAGTCCTCTACGCATTCCAGGAATATAAGATTACATTATTTGCTCTATACAAATGTTTCATTAAATGTTAATATTTTAATTCAAAATGGTATCACATGCTTTATCTAAACTGAAAACTGCCATTCATTGCTACATAGCTTATCTACTAAATGATAGTGGGCCCATTTATGAAAGTAATTGCAATTCTACCAACGTGTGCATATGCAATTTTATACTATTTTAAAAGCTTATGCCATAATCTGAAACCATACTGTGAAAATATCAGAAGAGAAAGAATGTATTGCACATTTGGTCTGCTCTGCAACTGATGGATTGGGTAGTATATACAAACTATATTTGAAGCTTTCAAGTTAATAAGAAAACTGTGGAAAATAGTCCGTGTAATTACTAGTTTCTCGCATAATAAAGTTAAATATCTTTTTTTTACCTCTGTAAAATCAATAACTTCAGATGATCATAGCACAGTTCACATTTTGGAAAGGGAAAGAGGCATGGTTTAACATTTCATGATGTTATGGTTTGCTTTTAGGCTGACACGTTCTAGTCTGTGTCATAATTTTAAGATGCTTGATATACTTCAGGGTACAAAACATCTTCTCATGAATCTTCCACTATAGTGGGTCACTGTTTCAAATGGTTGTTCCACATGACTTCATAATGTGAGTTATAATATGCTAGAGATAAATTTGGAATCTGTTACCTGATGAAAAGTAAAGTTTTCTTTAAATATGAAATGCACTTCCAACATAAAAAGCATCAGATTTTGTTATCTTAATTTAAATGAAATATTAACAAATCTATTAAATCCCTTCATAGCATTCATATTTGATTTTTCAAGGAATTTCAAAAATTCAGTTATTTCACCTACTGAAAGGAGGAAAACCAAAATGTCATAGGAGAAAAAATGAAAAGCCAATGAGATTATAACTGTATATAACTTGGTAATACTGCAGATTTTGGTCCTGCAAACATACTTGCTCTGTACAGGTTCCTTGCACGTAGTAAAAGGCAGAATATATGTATTTGGTGGATTGGGATTTAAAAGCGTATTACAATATTTTACATAGATTTTTCACTTGGATTCCATTAGTTAGGTCTCTCAGGTTATGTTCTTTCTCACGTGTGCAAGTGTTTCTCAGTTATTTTGATAGTTACTTTTACCTGTGATGAACCCATATTTTGAGACCTGCAGTTCATCATGAAACTTATTTACTAGGTATTTTGAAATTCCCTATGAAATAATAGTAGCTGCTGAACATTGTTTCTCTTCAGGCTATAAGAAGACAGTTTAGATGCTCATCAGAAAGATGTGAGGATTTGTAGTTGAATGTGTTCAGGCATTGACATGAAAGAGAAATGCTTAATGGTCTTGAAAGCCTAGAATAACTATCTACTAAAATAAAAAATGAACGATTACAGAGTGAAAATTGCTTGGTGTAAAAAGGCTACATTTAAAATGAAAACATATGAATATTCCTAAAACCCCAGTTGAAATTCTGGAGAAGATCAGAAGTTTTGGCATTAAACATAATCTAAAAATGTGGTTTAATGTGGTGTGTGCAACTTTGGTAAGCCTGTTTCCATTTTATAATAGATCTCAAATGAACTTAACCCTTGTTTTTCTAGAACAAAACTTTTTTTTCATTTTAAGTTTGCCTGGAGTTTAAAGTGAATCTGAATGAATCTGAAAAGCAAAAGGATAGTTACTTCCACAAGACTGATGAATCAAAATGAATTGATTTATCGTAGAAATCTTTTAAGAAATCATTAATCTGAGATATGTTTGATGACCCCAGTGTTAGTATATTTTTCCTGGAGGTTCAAGTACCTGACAGTGGGCTAGCACTGTATATTGCTCACCAGATAAAAAAGGAATAGGTTCTTGTGGTCACCATTGGCCAATATTGCCGCCCATCTGACGAAGGATGCCTAAATCTATCAAGGCAACCTGTAATAAAGCTTGTCGTATCCAGTTTCAGTTAAGATAGAGATATTCCTTATTAGTCCCCATTGTATCTTTGGTGTTCTCTGAAATTAAATGTCTCTGTTGTGTTTGTTTCATTTTCTCCTGTTATCTACAACTGAGACATAAATTTCTGAGTGTGTGTATAAACACACACAAACTGTATAACATTGCATATATAATGGTTTCAGCATTCCCTTGTTATGCTGCGCGAGCCCAAATGGCACTGGATAACTCAAAACTTGTTTTGAGAAGAGAGACAATATATTCACACACTGTCATTATTGAAGAAATACATCACATCCATAAAGCTATGTGGACTTTCATGCTGCCCAGCCTTCAGTCATAAATAGATTTGAGATGTTCAGAGGGTTGGCAGCTGAGTTGGAGAACCTGGTAATCCTACCATTTGCAATACTAATGTTCTCCTGAATGTGCATACTTGTACAAAGTACGGATGCACTAAAACAAGATCAACTGATAGAAGGTCTTGGGGAAAAACCTTTCAGTCTTTGAATTGTTTATCAGTTTTTTTAAAGCAGTTATCACCAGAGCAATGAGGAAAATTGCCTCATCCAAATTACTAAATAATGGACAATAAAACTCTGCACATAAAGACGTTGACTCTCAACAAATTATTAAATACCAAGCTATAAAACTCTCCACTTGTAAAGAGATTGACTCTCAAATCATGAGTCTCAAATTTGTGGAATACATGAATCAAAGTGTTCAAAAAATTAATTGCAGTTGAGCTAAAATATACATATTTGGGGACCCACATAACACCGTATCACATTTATAGCTGATGACAGGAGCAGCAGTTAATGATTATCAAGGAAAATGGAGTGGTATTGATACTAAGAAAAATCATAGACTGAATTCATACTGAAAAATGTGAACTTTCACCACTGAACACCAGTTGAGTCTGGGACTTCCCCAGTGCCTGCCGGTGATGTGATCCTCATCCTGGCTGCTCGATACCAGGTTTTGTATATATTGTATCTATTTCATTATTTTCTTTTTATTTTATTATTAATATTTCACAGAATCGCAGAATCAATCACAGAATGGTTCAGGTTGGAAGGCACCTTAAAGATCACCTAGTTCCAACCCCCCTGCCCTGGGCAGGGACACCTCCCACTAGACCAAGTTGCTCAAAGCCCCATCCAGCCTGGCCTTCAACAACTCCAGGGATGGAGCATCCACAACTTCCCTGGGCAACCTGTTCCAGTGTCTCACTACCCTTACAGCAAAGAATTTTTTCCTGATATCCAATCTAAATCTCCCCTCTTTCAATTTGAGGCCATTACCCCGTGTCCTATCATTACATTCCCTCATAAAGAGCCCCTCCCCATCTTTCCTTTAGGCCCCCTTTAGGTACCAGAAGGCCGCTATAAGGTCTCCCCGGAGCCTTGTGTTCTCCAGGCCGAACAACCCCAACTCTCTCAGCCTGTCTTCAGAGGAGAGGTGCTCCAGCCCTCTGAGCATCTTCATGGCCATCCTCTGGACTCGTTCCATTAAAATAGTTTAGTTTCTTCTAAACTCATAAGGCGCGCTCTCTCTCTCTCTCTCTGTCTCTCTCCCTTCTCTCCTTGGAGTGAGCTGTGAGGCAGAGCATCTGCTGTTCGCCTCAGTGGCTGGTCAGGCCCAAACCATGCCAGGGGCCGCAGGGCGGCAGACGCAGCCATGGCGGCCGCTCCCCGCCTCTTCCTGAGGCCTCCCCTCTCCCTGGGGGTGGGTGGGAGTGGTGGCCAATACTCAGCCCGGATTGGCTGGCGGGACCGTCCCTGGCACCTCCTGATAGGCTGTGGTGGTCGGGGCTCCCAGCCTGCCCTGGGGGAGGCCGGAAGTCGCTGGGGGAGGGACAGGGTACCTTGGGTTTTTTTACCCCATTTCTGGTGGTGGGGAAGCTGCGGCAGGACGTGCCGCCAGAGGAGGGGCGACGGCAAGGTGGGAACGGGGAGCCGCATTTTGTGTAAGTATTGATGGTATCGGTCTTTAATCCTTAACAGAGAGGGTTATAGTTACCATTTCTCTACATATATTTATAGATACCATTCAGTCACTGTAGATAAAAACCAGGCTGCAAGTACATGGCCTGGCGCTTCCCTCCTATTTTTAATCTGTGGCAATCAATTCCTCCTTGTAATGCCCTTCTCGCATTGCAGGTCGTGTGAAAAATAGTCTGTAAAGCCATGTTTTGTCTCTTTTCCAACGTTCTGCATGCCTTGCCATCCATACTCAGTGAAAAGGAGATTTCTATGCCGTCCTGTACATACTGAGTTATAAGGAGATGAGAAAAGGCCCAAAAAAGATTTTGCTGAACTTTTCTGGGACACACACGCGGACATAATGTGGAAACCATACTTTCTGCAGTGGCCTGGGAGTGATAGCTGAGATGCCATATTTGAGATAAAACACAGGTGTGTTAGGTTGCTTGCGAGGCATAAATAAGATGATTCTATCTGGAGAGCCAGTTGCGGTTGCAGCATGGTTAAAGCAGACCATCTGCCGTAAGCGAAGACCTGAAGTGGTACGCATGTGCTCAAGCACTGGGCTGGGGCGTATTTTTGTGTTTGTGCAGAGGAGTGCGTTGCTGGCAACTATCCCATGAGGCAGGAGCATCTTGTCAACTTGGCATGCATCAGGGTGCCCTGAATACAGAATTAGAGGGTGGTTTCCCCTTGGCCTTCACTGGAGAGTTCTTTGATGCGTGTAAGAAATGATGCGTGTATTTGTTGAGTGCCCTTTTTTTTAAACCCTCAGAAATTTGTTGTTGAGAACTAGATTCTTACACATGTATGTCAGGGAATTGACCTAAACGAGGAGACTGCATGCTAAATAAGACTTCTCAAAACACTGTTTTGGTTAGCTATTCGAAAGGAAAAGGACAGATATATAGAACAGTGGCTTGGAAAACTGTGAAAATAAAAGTTGAATGTGCAAAAAACTTACCAACTTCATCAAAAGACCTTAATCAAAAGACTAAGTAAAAGCACGGTGTGTCAGTGTGTTTTAACTCCCTACAGGAGCACTCCATTAAGAGAGGAACGTTTATGTTTTTAAAGTTCTTTTTGCAGATTGTGAACTATAACATTTTTCAGCAGAGACTGGTTTCATTATTCTACTGCAGAAACTGAAGTCTTTGGTATTTACCATTCAGCTGTTCTGAAGGGAAGAGTCAAAAATAGATATCGATATCTTAAAAATTCTAATTATCTTCTAGACTGTATTTTTCTTGTCAGTGGTGAAAGGTATGGGCTGGCCCTGGGGCTTCTAGTCTTTGAGTCAGACTTTCTGTTTATATATAAAGGAGTAAATTTATAGTTTGTTATTTCTAAAAGTTCCTGGTTCTCTGGAACTATTTATCGAGAGATCAGAAGCATTAATGTTGACTTCATTCTCTTGCTCTTGAACTGCAGTTGTTCAGTGGTTTCTACATTTTCACAGACCTTCATGATGTTTACATTTCAAAAGAAGAAAAATAAAATGGCAGGAGGCTAGAGGGGAATGAGAGGCTTTGCATCCCAAGGTGCTTCCAGCCCCACTTCCCTCCATTTGTCTGTGTCACAAGAATGGAGGCCTGAATGGAAATGTAATGTTGGTTTCTAATAGAGACCAAAGAGACTAGAAAAGAAGCCATGCAGAAGTTGTAGAAGTTGAGCAATTACTTGCAATGAAAATCAGATTCTTCCCAGATGTAAAGGCTTATCTGTGTTGGAGTTTTGACTAAAAATTGTTTATGGTTTTACTCATAAATCTGATGATATCTACTTTGTTATGAATGAATGAAATGTGTGGATAGAAGTCTCGTAATACAGCATTTTACAACTATTTTCCTGTATTGGTTTACAGTGAGAAGTACAACTGTTTTGCCAGTAGCACAGCCATCTGTCTTGTAAGCTAATCCCTCTGAGTTGTAAAAGTCTGTGCCCATGGTTTGTGTATCCTCCAGTAACCTAGGTGGTGGCAAACAGCCATTGGGTTTTCCCTGGGGATAAAACTCGTACTGCGTCATCCAATAGGACTTCTGTGAAAGCTCTTACAGGCACATCTCCCTCTGCTTTAGGCCCATGGGGATGGGCAGCTGGGCACATTGTCCAGATTGGCAGTGACCAGTATTTTTGCTGAGAGATTTTTTTATCAGCAGTTTCGCAGGGTTCCTTTAGAATAGGATCTTGCAAAAGTTCAGTTCTACTGCCATGCTATACTGTGAGATCTCAAGATGACTCCTGGTAGTGGAAGTGGAGGGTATGGTTTGGAGAGGTCTCTATGGAGAGAGTCTGTTTAGGATGAGGTTTTTCTATGCAGAAGACAGTATCCTGTGGCCACACTTTCTGGTTTGTTATAGTGGGTTTACCTTGGCTGGATGCCAGGTGAGCACCAAAGCTGCTCTATCACTCCCCTCCTCAACTGGACAGGGGTAGAGAAAATATAATTAAAGGCTTACGGGTCGAGATAAAGAGAGGGAGATCACTCAGCAATTATCATCATGGGCAAAACAGACTTGACTTGGGGAAATTAATGTATTACCAATTAGAAGTCGGAGTAGGGTAATTAGAAATAAAAACAAATCTTAAAAACACCTTTCCCTATGCCTCCCTTCTTCCTGGGTTCAACTTCACTCCTGACTTTCTCTACCTCCTCTCCCTGAGCGGCGCAGGGGGACAGGGAATCGGGGTTGTGGTCAGTTCATCACATGTTGTTTCTGCCACTCCTTCCTTCTCACACTCTTCCCGTGTTCCAGCATGGGGTCCCTCCCACAGGAGACAGTTCTCCACAAACTTCTCCAATGTGAGTCCTTCCCATGGGCTGCAGTTCTTCATGCACAGGTCCTTCCACAGGGTGCAGTCCTTCAGGAACAGACTGGTCCAGCATGGGTCCCCCATGAGGTCACAAGTCCTGCCAGCAAACCTGCTCCAGCATGGGCTCCCCTTTCCATGGGTCCATAGATCCTGCCATGAGTGTGCTCCAGCATGGACATCCTGCAGGGTCACAGCTTCCTTCAGGCATCCACCTGCTCTGGTGTGGGGTCCTTCATGAGCTGCAGGTGGATATTTGCTCCACCATGGACCTCCATGGGCTGCAAGGGGGACAGCCTGCCTCATCATGGTCTTCACCATGGGCTGGAAGGGAATCTCTGCTCAGATGCCTGGAGCACCTCTTCCCCCTCCTTCTTCACTGGCCTTGGTGTCTGCAGAGTTGTTGCTCTCACATATTCTTACTCCTCTCTCTGACTGCTGCTCAGCAGCAGGTTTTTTTCTCCTTAAGTATGTTAGTGCAGAGGTGCTACCACTGTTGCTGCTGGGGTCAACCTTGGCCGGCAGCAGTTCCATCTTGGAGCCAGCTGGCATTCGCTGTATCAGATATAGGGGAAGCTTCTAGCCGCTTTTCACAGAAGCCACCCCTGCAACCCCCCAGCTACCAAAACCTTGCCATGCAAACCCAATACATTCGTTTAGGTGTCTTCCTCTGGATGCAGAGAGGTTCTGCAAAGCAGGATGCATACAGTTTTGATGCATAAAGCAATTGTGTATTGGCTAGCACACAAGATGGCTAGGATTTATTTAGCGAGAAGCCCCAAAGAGTCTGTCCTGGCCTGGCAGACACCAGTCGGGTGGGGAAGAGTCTGCCCCTGCGACTCCCAGAGGTGGCTCCTCGGTGTGACTGAGTTGCCATCTTCCCCCAGGCCCCTTAGCACGGGTGACAGCTGGAGACCTGATCTGTCCTGACCATCTCTGGCCAGTGACAGTCTGCCTCCAGCATGTTTTCTCCTGTAGGATTTTGTACATTTCTGTGATGGTGTTTTCCCTTTTGACACCTGCAGCTACTGCATTCTCTCTGAGCAGTCCTAACACTGTACTTTTTACCTCTGTTATCTTTTGGCAGATGTTTTTTTTGGTGTGGGTTTTTTTGTTGTTGTTTTTGGGGTTTTTTTTGGTTTTTTGTTTGTTTGTTTGGGTTTTTTGTGTTTTTTTTGTTTTTTTTTGTTTTTTTTTTTTCTCAGTAGTCTTAGTCCGTGTGGCTTAGCTGTGCCACACTGGGGCTGTCTTCTGAGTCCTTGGTGCCCAGTTACCTAAACCCATGGTGGAGGTGGGGAGAGCTTTATGTCAGAGGTTGCACAGAATGGGGGTGTACAAGGGACGACTTCTTCACTGTTCTTCCCAAAATGTTTTGTAACATGTTAAAACATGACTGGATCCTTCTTAAATATGAATATTTAAGTATGTCCAGAGACATTGCTGGATGTTGATAAGAGAATGTAAGGTCTGCTGTGCTATTCTTGACCAGAGGTGCTCTGTCTCCCATTCTTATCCATAAGCTTCTGAGTCTTGAGATAGATTTAAAGAACATGGTGTACGTAAAAGATCTTTTCTCTTGGCTATCCCAATAAAGGTGTCTTCTAAGCTGCATAAAGTGCTGAGGTTGGAGTTTGTTCTTGATTTTGATGAAAGAATACTGACTCGTGCCTCACAACTTGGTCTTGTCTCAGAGACACCTTGAATCCCGTTCTTTTACTTTTTGCTTTGCTATTTTAACTCAGAACTCTATCCGGAGGTTGAAGGGTGTCAATTTCAGCAAAGTTAATGTTTTTGTACAAAGTTCTCTATTATTTTCGCTGTCTTTTTATTATCTATAGCTGTTACTCAGAAAGTTGATACTGTGGTATTTTCATTTTTAATGATTGTTTGGCATATGTTTTGGAAATGCTAGTGTAGTGGCATGGAAGAAATTACAGGGTTTTTTAATGAGATGAGAGTCAAAATCACTGTGAAACATACCCTGCTGCCCTCTCTGTTGTTGTAAAAGATACTGGAAAGGGAACTTAGTGTGGGTCCTTGTGATGGAAATGAGGCAGAAGGTGGGAGGAAAAAAGTGGTTTCTAAAACCAATATTGTTGAGGGTTAATTTCATGTAGCATTGCAACATATAGTTGCATAAAAGGTGCCAGAAAACTTTCCAAAGTGTTGTTTTTTGTCTTATGGTAATGTTCTTTCACATTGCAGAAATTCCAAGGTGAAAATTTATTCTTGCTCTGGCTTTGTAACATCTAGTTTTAGTGAGTGGTGTTTTCATACTGGCTTAGATCATTTTCTCATTGCAATATTTGTATAAAAAATGTTTCCCTTTCATTTTTTTCTTCAACCTTAGTAGCTTTGCTATAACATTTAAACTGTAACTAACACTTCTTGTTAACACTTAATCCTTTAAATGATACTTTGAAATTGTTTAAATCAGTATTTTAAATTGAAGAAGGCCTTAGAGCCACTCTGTAGGACTGTATCATTAACCTATAATTGTATATTGCATGAAGTACTTTGTTTTCATTACTTTGGAAAAAAAAATAATGACCTTGCAATTGACTCCTCTATTTAACATTTTCATCTGAGCTTTAACACCATTAGAAGTAACTGCTTCCCTTGACCACAGAAGGAGCCAAAGCAGCAATGTACTGCAGTCAACCTAATTCAGTTTCAAGCTAACAAAGTTAATATTAATTGGTGATTTACAAAGTCAAAGGCGTCAGTTAAATCAAAGTCGAGACTGTGAAACTCCTTTCTCTTTTCATAGATTGCCAACCCTGGATATTAAAATATACTGTGCTGAATTTTGATTTTCACAACAGGATACCTAACACTTGAATAGCCAGTGGGTCTGTACTGCCTTAAATATTAATCTAAATTGTTTAAAGTGGGTATTGAGTATGGAAGGTTCTTGTTAGTGTGAAAGCCCCATTTGTGCAGAAGGTATTTGGGAAATATTATAAAAAATATTTTTTTTTTCCTGGAGCGTATTTGTCTTCAAAGCCCGTCAGTACTAAATAATCATCAGGCCCCACAGTCTTTACTCATGTTGATAGGCAGCTCGAACAGCCGGGTGTGCCTCCCATTCATCTGTTCCCAGTATCATCAGACACAAGGAAGGCAGAGCAGACTGTCCAAACTGGCTGTCATTTCAAGAAGACTGGGACACATGAAAGCAGTAAGTAATAATGACTTAGCTGGGGGACTGAGCATTCTGTACCACATGGAAAACGTGCTCTGCTTAAAACCATGAAACTTGGCAGATAGGCTTAGGATTTGCTGAGGCACAGAACAAAAGCAAATATGGTGCTTTCTGATTGCCTTCTGTAGAAAACTGAGTTCTTCAACAGAAACTCTTTTGATTCCAGTTTTCCACAGGTTCTTAAACATGGAAGGAAGAAAGTTTTAGCAATGTTATACAGATGGCAAATGTCAGATTTTTTTTTCTTCTACAAAGTAAAGCAGGATCTATTTGTCCTAATCTCAGTTTCCAGGAAAGAAAATGGCTAAGATGATTGTCTTTAAAACTTATGGGCTGAATAAAAAATAAGTAAATAAATTGTGGAGATGAAGGGGCAAAGGGACAGAGCCCATTTTTGAAATACCTTCAAGGTAGATTCAGCTTGGAAAACTTGTCTGCAAATGTATCATCCAGGGAGAACAGCAGCTGAACAATCTACAGATTTTCTACTTTATTTTTATGCAATACCCGTGCTTTTAATCAAAACCATTAGGAGATGGGGTAGGAGTAACTTGCAACGTAATCTCTCTGTGTTGGCACATTTACTGATGCTGAAATAGAAGATCAGTAACCACCGACTCTTGCAGTGAAAACCTTTGTAAAGACTTGGTTGTGTTAGTGAAGTAAAGGATGACTTTGAGATGTTGAGTGGAGAAGTCTAAGCCATGCTGTTTTCCTTTGAGCGGGCTTGTGGCACAGTTTGTTTCCCGAGGCCTGATCTAGCTGTTCTCAGTCATCTCAAGAAACCTCAGAAAGGGCAAGCTGCCAGCTGGGCTCAAGCAGGCTCAGGAGGGTAAGAAGAAGTACCTGTGTCTACTTTCTGAAGTGGTTGGAGAGGGGAAATAAATGAAAATTCCTTTTTAGCCTTTCAGTAATTTGGAATAGGCTTCTGTCTTTTGTGCAGTGAGCTAGAGCAAATTTGGGTCATCAGTATTCCAGGTACAAGGAAAGGATACTTTCATTTTCCACATCTTTAAAAACAGCATGTTGTCTTGCTCCCTGTTGTTCATATTTTTAACTGTTAATTAAATCCACTGACATTGCAGCTGTTTAGATTAATAATAGTATCCCTGATATTTGAAAATAATTAGATTGGTAATATTTTTATGATCTCACTAAATAGTTCTCATATTGGACTAAAACATGCTCTGTTTAAAAGGCAAGTTAGTATATTCAAGTCATGAATGTTTATTGTCATTAAAACGTCTTTCATATTTAAAGCTTAATTTTGAATTTTCATCTAATGTAAGAAACAAAGGATTTCAGAGTCAGGATTTTATTTGTTGTTCCTTCATGTAATTCCATGATGACTCATTGATAGAGATCCACAAATGTCCTTAACAGCCTGAGGGCAGGCTCTTTGGAAGTTTGCTTAGCTCAGTGATTGAATACAAATATATCACCATATAACTGAATAGAGGCTATACTGGAGAAATGTTGACCAGCTTGAACATTAGAAGACAACCATACACTTATGCAATGTTTAGAATTTCTGTCATAATCTGACAGATGATGAAGCTCTTAGTTTGAAAAATCATTTAAAAATACTTGTAATGGTGCTTGCAATTACATATTTTCCTTGAAGGGAAGCTTTGTTTGTTTGTTTGTTTGTTTGTTTGTGTAATGTACTGCTTTTGATAAATCATTTTTTTTTATAAGTAGCTTTCTTCTCCAGCACTGTCATTTCCTAATGAGCTGCTTCTGTGGTGTCACAGCCTAATATTTAGGTTGTTCCATTTCAATAGCAAAGAAATCTGGTATTGTCATAAGCATTATGCATTAAGGAAATGGATGAGACTGACATACATAGCTGCTATTTGTACACAATTTTCTTTCCTGTCTCATCATGTCTTTGCTGATAACAAATGTAGAAAAGCTGTTTGAAAGGACAATTGGTTTGTGGTAAAGCTGTTAGCAGTCTGCTAATGTAACACAGAATGCTTATAAAAAGATTTAAAGAAGAACTTAGTAATTTAATACACTTATCCAAGCTTGTAAAAGGAATTTTGCAGTTGTGAATATATTCTAATATTTGGAAAAGACCAAGTATCAGAATCAGTTAATACGAACGTTATGTGTCTATTTCTGGGAGAGGTAATAGATAATTGTCATGTAATTACGGAGATGAGAGCACTTCACACCCGTTTCACTTCTTAAAGGCTGACTCTTGTGATTCCCACAATACTTGAAAGAAGATTGAATCGGTCTGGCCAGCAGGATACCTTTAAAGCAAGACACTCTCAGGATGCTGAGACTACTTTTAAGGAGCGTGTTCAGTCTTGATCCAGTAAGCTATTGTATTGAGGCAAACGTGTGGAGTTCTCTCTGTTATTATGGTGTTGTGTTTGTTATCTCTGAGTGTTTTATACAGTACTTTGTGAGGAACTGACCCAAGTCCCTGTGCAAACTCTCAGCTCTAAAAAGACTAGAGGAATGGATTGTGGCAACAGCTGAAGATCTGTAGTCTCTGTGCTGGGAAACAAGGCAACAGTACTTTATCATGCTACTATTTTTTTGTTGTTTTGCACAGCACTCCACTTCCACAACCAAATAAACATTCTTAAGATTAAATTGAGAACAGTTAGGCTGGATCTAATAATAGAATAAAATACGCAGCTTGGGAAGAAAAACCTGACAAGTTATTCTAAGGTGCTCATTTCTTTGACTAACTTTATGTGAATACCATTTAGCTTTGGATTAGTATCTATTCAAATACAGATGTTTTAATTGCAAGTACTACTGGAAAAGATCATAAGGGAGCAATCATAATGCAGGAAAAAAAATCAGTTTCAGGAGCTGACCATAATGACTACAGACAACTTAATGTAATGAATCGCATACATTTTCCATATATAAAACCACTAGCATTATACAAATGAGGAGCATTTGGTGCAAAGCCCATAAACTCTACAGAAAAAACTAGAGAGTAAATTCTTAAATAATTCAATGAACCTGTAGTAAACAAGCTGCAGTGAGCAAGGCCCTAATGGCTCTGCAAATATGAGCTTTTCTTTGGATAAAAATCTACTGAACCTGGACGTGGATAAATATGTAGACTTACAGAAATGGCTCTATTTTTAATCTGAAACTTTAGATAATACTTACCTTATACGAAAAGTTACTATGTTTCTATAATAGGCTAAGATGCTGTATAAAAGTAAATAGTTAGAAAAAGTAATCTTAATTAGACTTATGCCATAAAGGAAAAAAAAAAACAAAACAAAACAGTAATTTACAATACCTACTTTTGTGACTAAAAGAACCAATCAATATTAATATACCAGTCTCTGCTTAGCCCATTTATATGAAAATTTTTTGTGTGTCTGTACACTAATTCTGAAAGTCCTGAGAGGGACAGAAATCTTGACTCTGCAAACTCATAGCAATCTTCTCTAAATAATCATACTTTATGATTTTAAACAGACAGTTTTAATAGAGAAATAGAATAGATGTTCCTGTAACTTGATCCTTGCCCCTGTGCATTTTGTTAAATCAAATTGTAGTTCGCTACAGAGAGTAACAGCAGTTTTGGTGCTGAAAATCCATTTTCCTGCTCTTTGCTTAGGAAGGTCAGTCACAACAGCAAAATAAAGGAGGGCATCTTTCCCCATCTCCTGCATTTCAGTGCTGTGATATCGCTTTATCACTTGTTCATAATAAAAAGTGAGAGATTTGGTTTTTTAGATTGAAGCTGTGTCATGGGATTAAAATGTGTTTTTCATTTCTGCCTTTTATTTTTGTCTGCTTTATTCTTGGAGCTGTTATGTGTGTGTTTGTAAATTGCATCTGGAAAGCTTTATTAAGAGTTCTGTTAAAGTAGAGAAATGAAGCGCTTAAAAGTTGTGAAATTCAAGAATTAAAGCCACTTGTATAATCTCAAATTTGGCCTCCCTATGCTTACACACAATGGCACAGTCTTTAATTAGAGAATCACATACTGGTTTTATTCCCCCCTAGGAGTTGCACTTCATTCAGTGCACGGGAGGCATAATGCTTGCTTGATGATTGCTGCCTTCATCGTTTTGTTTCATTATCACTGTTCTGTGTGTGGCCATAGGCTTTATTTACTGCACCCTAATCAAAACATGCTCTGATGACCAAATTAATAATTTCTATTGGGGTTTTCTGTAGTTCTTATCCCTTTAGGTCTGAATAGTTCACAAGCGTTATTAGTCGCCTTTACAGAACTCAGTTTTCAATGTGGAGACAGTATTTCAGGTGAGCAGCTGAAGTACTAAAAAGAAAACATAAAAAGTTTCTGCTGATTTTGGGTGCTACGGTTGTGATGAGTTGTGCCTGATAGTTTAGAAGATTTTTTTATTACACAGCACTTTATCTGTTCCAGGCAGAGACGCTCTTTGATTCTAACAGAAGTGATGCATTTTCAACACTTCTTCAAATTCAGTACCCAAAAGATCAAGAGCACATAATAGTCACCCTTAGGGGGCTCGTTTAAATGATATAGTGTGCAGGAAGAGAAGAGATAGAAGCCAGTCCCTCAGGGCAGCACTATCTGTAGGATTATTGTTTCGTTTCACATTTGCCACATGGCTTCCACTCTCAGCAACAGTTCAGAAAAGGGCACTATAGAAAACAGCTTTACTATGTAACCTGGCATTTGTGTCCAATTGGATGCCAAGAGTAGACCCATTCTGTTCACTGATTGGGGAAACTATGTGAAGTAAAAAATAAATTCAGTTTAGGGTTGTGTCATGATGCATGACTGCCCTGGCAGCATGCAGTAGTAAACATTCTGCTTTGAACGCAGAGTGGGAAAAAATAAGACAGGAAAGAGAAGGGAGATAAAGCAGGACAAGTCTTACTGGAGTTTCCATAGTTGAAAGAGGGAAGAAGAAAATGGGACTCTGTGTATGAAGGAAGGCAGACGTGCAGTACTTAAGCAGAAGAGAGTTATGTGAGATGGTGCAAGTATTTGGGTGGTCTCTGTCTGTACACATCAGACAGTTCGGTGCCATCTTCCAAAGACCTCCTATGTACTTGGTCTACTGGCACCTTTTTGTTCTTTCTTAAATAGCATGCAGCTCTTTCCTCTCTTTCCAAATTTCCTGTCTTACCATATTCCTCAATCACATCTTTTCTCTCTGTCTTTTTCTACTCAGGCAGTTGAAAGAGACTTTCAACCCTTCTCAGTTCAGTATGGGTGTTGGAAGTTAGAAGGGAGGCCTGCTTTCTGCCCACAGGTTCCTGCCTGGTTCTGGTCTGGCTCAGAGCTGCCAGTAGGGACTGAGAAATGCCAGGAAAAGCCTTGCTATGCTCCTGGACTTTTGGGCCAATAAGCATTTAGTTTCTTTGTATTGCTGGTAGGTAGAGTGTTAATAAGTTTTTGAGAAGTTTAGCTGTCTTGACTGTGTGTTTTAAAAATGTGATAAGCCCTTAAAAATTATAATTTTGAACCTCTGTTTGGCAAATGTGGACAAATTTTCACGGCTATGTGAAAAGCCACATTCACTGTACAAAAGTCTGTAACTCCCTCCTGCCTAATCTCCCTGCTCCAGATCAGTGAAATAGCAGAGCTGTTCACCAGCCATTTTTTAACTTGTGCCAGATATTTCTCAAGACCGGCAAAGCTGTTTGGCAGAATAATTCCCCTTTCTTTTTTGCCTTGTTCAAACTTCCTTTACTCTAAACCAAACAAATAAACAAAACAAACCCACAAAACCCAACAATGTCCCCTCAAAGATAAGGAAAAAAATAATTATTAACTGCAGTTATAAGCAGTTAAGAACAGGTTAATAAAACATGAAATATCACATAAACTTAACAATAATCACTCCTCTAAATATTTCTATTGTATTAATGAAGTTTTTATCTGAGGTTATGTTAACCATAAATGGAGTAATAATACATGGGGTATACGTACAAGATATGAAAGTGAAATAAGTCTGTGGGATTTCCCACTATACAAGTTTTCTTAAATAAAACTTTTATTTGTGTTATTTAAAAACTTACTTTTCCCTTTTAAAAAAGAAACTTCCTTTGAGCGTAGTAATGTCTGCACGCAGCTTCATAGCGGTGTTTCTTCTTAATATACTTCATTCTTCAAATAGATGCACCATATCATGGTGCCTGGCATTAGTAAAGGCTGAGGGAGGAAAGGGAAAGTGTGTCTTTAAATGCCAAATTTGAGGAGTGGAGGGAAGCCAAGTAGAAAGTTTACCATTCTGTTATTTCTAATTGGTCTATCGGTGTTCTTTGAATGTTGGATTGAACTTCTGGGGTCGTTGGCATTTTTTTTTGGGTAGTGTTCCAAACAAAGTTGTGCAATACACTTTGGGTCTTCTTGTCTGTTTCATTATACATTGCATTCCCTTCAAGAGAGCTAAGGTGAAACATAGCCAGTATAACACAATAGGAAAGCAGGGCTGGTTGGTTTTTGGTTTTGGTTTTTTTTTTCCTTTTTTAGTTCTGGTTCTGTTTAAGCTTAAGAATTAAGTTATATTGTTTTTTGTAGTTTGTTTGTTTTGTTTTCAGTACCTGTTAAACACATATTGATTTTTTAAAATAAATGTACTTTGAAATGCTTTAGTGTTTAAAAGATTAATTTTACATCAACCAAAGCACATTTGGGTTTAGATTTACCAGGGTGTTGTGGTTTAATCCCAGGCAGCAACAAGGACCAGGCAGCTGCTCGCTCACTTTCCCCAGAGTGGGATGGGGAAGAGAATCAGAAGGGTAAAAGTGAGAAAACTCATGGGTTGAGATAAAGACAGTTTAATAAATAAAGCAAAAGCCGTACACACAGGTGAAGCAAAGCAAGGAATTCATTCACCACTTTCCATCGGCAGGCAGGTGTTCAGCCATGCCCAGGAAAGCAGGGCTCCGTCACATGTAATGGTTACTTGGGAAGACAAACACTATCACTCCAAATGCACACACACACACCCTCCTCCTTTTTTTGCCCAGCTTTATATGCTGAGCATGACATCATACGGTATGGAATATATTTGGGCAGAGAGGAACCTTATGAAATTCAACAAGAGCAAGTGTAGGGTGCTGCACCTGGGGAGGAATAACCCCATGCACCAGTACAGGCTGGGTGCTGACCTGCTGGAGAGCAGCTCTGTGGAAAGAGACCTGGGAGTCCTGGTGGACAATGAGATGACCATGAGCCAGAAATGTGCCCTTGTGGCCAAGAAGGCCAATGGCATCCTGGGGTGCATCAAGAAGAGTGTGGCCAGCAGGTCGAGGGAGGTCATCCTCTCCCTTTACTCTGCCTTGGTGAGGCCGCACCTGGAATACTGTGTCCAATTCTGGGCTCCCTGGTTCAAGAAGGACGGGGAACTGCTGAAGGGGGTACAGCAAAGGGCTATGAAGATGATTAGAGGACTGGAACACCTCTCTTATGAAGAAAGGCTGAGGGATTTGGGTCTCGTCAGTCTGGAAAAAAGACAACTGAGGGAGGATCTTATCAACGCTTATAAATACTTAAAGGGTGGGTGTCAGGAGGATGGGGCCAGGCTCTTTTCAGTGGTGCCCAGCGACAGGACAAGAGGTAACGGGCACAAACTTGTGTGTTTGTTAGGAAGTTCCACCTAAACATGAGGAGGAACTTCTTTACCCTGAGGGTGGCAGAGCACTGGAACAGGCTGCCCAGAGAGGTGGTGGAGTCTCCTTCTCTGGAGACATTCAAAACCCGTCTGGACACGTTCCTGTGCAACCTGCTCTAAGGTGACCCTGCTCTGGCAGGGGGGTTGGACTAGATGATCTCCAGAGGTCCCTTCCAACCCTATGATTCTATGACTTTATGACCCTTCTGGTCAGTTGGAGCCAGCTGTCCAGGCTGTGTTGCCTCCCAAATGTTTGTGCCCCTCCAGCAGGCAAGGTGGTGTGAGGAGTAGAAAAGGCCTTGATTGCCTAGCAACAACCAAAAACATTAGTGAGCTATCAACAGTATTCCCATCCCAAACACAAAACATAGCACTATACCAGCTGCTAGTAAGAAAGTCAACTCCATCCCAGCTGAAACCACACCACAGGAATTCTGTATACTCACATTTTTGCTTTGAATTGATCTCATTTGTAGGTATTGGCTACCTTGGAAAGATGAAAAGCTAGAAACTTGCAGCAGAAACCCTAACAGATCAGCTGACCTGATGTGTGGGTTTCAGTTTTATGAAGTGTTGGTGTTGCAAAATCTGAACTTCAATTGAGCTAGCTCAGCTTTTAACTTTTTAATCCTGTAGCTAAGGGATCCAGGCCCCAATTATTGTAAGTTTTTTCTGTGAAAGTGGTAGTATACTCCCTAGTTAGGAGGGAAAGAAAAAAAGGTGAAAGCAGTTAAGACACCCATAACAGATAGGTTTTCTCTTGCAGCTGGCCAAAACATAATCTAACTAATGATCTGAGAAAAACAGTTTTCCTTTTTTATTTTTTTTTCTTCCCCGTATAGCTCATTGGCAATCTTCCTGCAGTAGTTGCTTTGACAGATCTAAAACTGCCTCTGTCTTTATCGCACGGTCTAGCTGCTGCCAAATTCTCTGGCATTTCTTGTTCCAGTGGACATCATCATGTTTTACTGAAATCCGAGGAAGTAAAATTCTATGAAGTGGACATACCTGAAGTTAGGCATGAATTTTTCCAAGCATTCACTATGCGTTGAGCAATAAAGTTCTCATATTCTTTCCAATTTATTCCTTTTAAATAATTTGTATTTCTGCCTTCTGTTTATTTCTTATGGTTGGCAAGGAGTGATCTGTAGATGTCCTTTGCGGGGCATGCTTTGCCATATGTGAGCACTGAACTTAAAACAGGATGTAGGAAGTTACGAAGCTTTTGCTGTTCCTGATTGAAGTTCAAGTTGTGCTGAGGATCACATGAAAAAGGAGCAGATTACCTACTGAAAACTAGAACTGTTGTGCCTCTGTGGTATAGGTATAAAAGAAAGGCAATATGAGGTCTTGCTCAGGTGTGGTTTGAAAGATGGGAACGTAGCTGGTTTTTGTACGGGGTGCAAAATGAGTTTAGAGGACAGTAAAGAGTTCAGCTAATTAGGTGGCAACTTGGCCCTGCTTACTACCTGTAACCATCATTAAGATGTTTGCATGTACAGTCATCTGGATGGTTTGTCTCATTTAGCTAACCAGTAGCTTGTTTATGAGGCCAGAAAATGATAAGAGCAATGGAAAATTAGCAAAATTAAAGCAGGGCAGTTGCATTTCTGTACTGCAGTGTTAAGAGTCTGGATAAAAAGACTCCATACCCAGAAGAACTACACCACCTATTTTTATGGCATTGATGGTTACGGAAATCTAAGAACAGGATGTTCTTCCAGATAGTACACAGGAGTCCCGTTACTGCTTCAATACCTGAAATAATAGAGAACAGCTTTGCAAAAACTCAGGTGCAAACACAATTTTTTTGCCAGAAACAAAGATCTTGTTGTTTGGGGGGTTTTTGTCTTCTTCCCCTCCCCCCTGATACCTGTTTGCTTGTAGTAACAGCTCTCTGCTTCTTCAGACTGTTTCAGTGTGGGCATATATCTTTACTATACTCATGGTGAATCCAAACATCATCTTAAAAAAACAAAAGAACTGTTTGTTACTGAACGAACAAGAGATGAACTAGGAGATGCAGTAAGAAAGGGAATGTAAGGGATTGGGATGCCAACTGAAATGATGTTGAAGTAGACTAGGACTGGGATTTGGGGAGGAAAAAAATGGAAACTGATTGCCTCAGATGAAGGAAGACTGGGCTGACTGCTCAGAAGATTGAGGCACAAGGAAGATGGAGGTGGCTCTTACTAGCTTAATGAAGAGATTGGGAAGGTGACTAGGGAAAAGGAGTTGAGAGAAGGCATATTGCATGAGAAATTGACATGCAAAGAGGAAATGAACGCTGTCACCCAGTGTCCCAGAGCCTAGAGTGGCACCTACTTATGTCTGATGGGGAGTCTGTGAAAGTGGATTTTACAATGAGAGACTGGGATCTAGAGAATATACTGGAGGGTTGTTTCATGGTCAACAGAGCGAGTGTCTGAAATTCAGATCCTCTGCTTATGCACAGTCTCTTAGAGGAGCCTCCTTTCCTGCCTCCTTCCTCCTCTCTCTTCTTCCAGTGCTAGAGTCAGCTTTTCAGGATATGTTCTTTTGTTGAAAATGGCCTGATGCAGAGCCTGTTCTAACACCAGTTGGAGCATGGATTTTTTCCCAGATAACTTTCCTTTCTCTCAAGTATTGGTTTTCTATATCAATGTTCAAAATTGATGTTAGGTTCAAGTTTTACTGTTTCTTCTTTTCACATTATTTTATTTATGTTTTTCAAGCATTTTTTCATCCATAATTCAACAGGACTATGCTATGGAAAGTATTAGAGATACTAAAAGGTTAACATTAAAAATGAGCAAATACAGGCCTTACAGGCAGTTGAATGGAAAATATTTCAAGATAAAGATTTTGTGTGGGGAAAGTCAGTATTCTTATGGCTTGGAAAATTATTCTGGAATTTTATTGGAAATCACGGTTGGCAGATTAAAAATAATAAAAATAAAGTCATACTTTTTTCTATTACGTTATCACAAGAATTTTAGAATTGCTTGACCTGAAGTTACCTTTTTAATTAAACTGTACATCCTTCATATAAATGTTGGAATGTGAAAATTAAGTGCAATTCCAGTTTTTTCAAAAGTATACTTAGACAATTGAAAGAACAGTCATAGGAAATACAAGATTTTTTTCTATTGACTAATAAGCTAATATCAACTGAGTTATAATAAAGGCAGTGTGCACATTGGTTTTAAGACTTTCCTATGAAAGTGGTTAACATTAAAAATGATGTTAAGATGCAATTTTATAGATACATTCAGACTACAGGGACCTTGAGAGTCTTTGTAGTCTACCCTCCTGCCTGAAGAAGGATCAACACTGAGTTCAGACCAGGTTGCTCAGGGCTTTGCCCACTCAGGTCCTGAGAACACTCAAAGGACAGAGATTCTGCGCCTTCTCTGGCAGCCTGATTGAGTTGATCCTCTTGGTTCAGTGTTTAATTGTGCTCTTAGGGAGGCTTGTTTCCTCTTTCAGTCAGTTGGAATTCATGAGTTCCCTGCTCAGCCAAGCCAGGCTCCTGATGCATTTGCTCATTTTCCAGAGCATAGAAATGATTGCCCTTAAAGACCTGCAGACTTTCTTGCCCTGTTTTGCCCTTCAGAGCTGCCTCCGTACAGGATACCTAAATTAGATGAAGTCTGAACTCCTTAGATTCACTGCTACTTGCCTTCCTCATATCTGTTGAGATCTTGAATTCCACTACTTCATGGTCATTACAGTGAAGGCTACCATCCCCAACCATTTCTTCCTTGTCTGTTAGCATATCCAAGAAAGCATGGTTATCCCATTGAACATCTGTGTTAAGAAGTTGTCCCCGACACCCTCCAGAAGCCTCCTGGATTCCTTCCATCCCTCCATATTGTCCTTCTAGCAGATGTCAGGAGGCTTAACGTCTGCCATAATAATTAAGGTGTGTCACCTGGAGATGTTCTCAAGCTTCTTAAACACTCACCAGGTGGACTGTACCAAACTCCCAACGTAAATTGTCAGACTGCTATAGAAGAACTCCATATATTTGAGCAGCTCCTTCATGTGTAACACAATCCACCTCCCTTCTTCTCTGCCTTTTTTCCTGTAGAGTCTGTACCTGTTCATCACAGCATTGCAATCCTGCAAACTGGTCTGCCATGTCTCAGTTAATGCCAATGATGCTGCAACCCTTTGTCCATTTGTGAAACTCTAGCTCTTCTTGGTTCCCAGTCCGCATACATTTCTGTACAGGCACTCTGAACCAGTTTTGTCCATTCTAAGAGTTCTTTTGCTCCCTTCACCCTGCTCACATGCTTAGCAGACTGATTGCCATGTCCCTTTGAGCAGCAAGCTATTATCATCCCTTGATATACCTTGTGTAAGGCACTTTCAAACAAATTCAGGCGAAATGAAAGTTACCAGCAATGGCAGGCACATTTTGTTGCATTCTCAGCCTGTATTTTGCTGGTGATAAAGTATGAGTAAGTAGGCCAATATAGCAGTCTTGGACTGATTCAATAAGAATTGTAAATGAAAGAGCAAAGCTTCTCATTGTGAGAATTACAGGTGTCCAGTATATTCTATTAGAAACAAAAAGGCTACTCCAACAAAATGTGAAAATGGATTTAGAATACAATTTTTAAAAGTTAAAGCTTTTCAGGACTTGATCACTCTTGAATAGTATCTTTGATTATATCTGAACGAAAATGCTGTAGAATAGTACAATGAAAATTAAATTATCCAGTTGTTAAAACCTCTTTCATTCACAGTGTCATGATGGTTTGAGATGTTGTAATTTGAACATTTTACTCTTAAATTTTCTTAATGAAAAACTGACTCAATTTTAAAGAACTTGACATGAAGAGAAATGCCTGCTTTCTGACTTGTTGACTAATTAACTATATTCAGTTGCTTATAGTCTGCTCTTCTCAGTTACCACACTATTCAAATCTTTGCAGAGATATTATAGCAGAGAATATTTGAATAATTTCTATTTAATAGTGATCAGTAAATATTTCCGGTTTTCACTTATGCGACCTTTTTAAAATCTATACCTTTTCTATTTTTATTTAGTAATTGTGGAGTCCTTAGCAGGACAAATTTTACTGAGTACAGTACTATTTGTGGCCTTTTTCACGTTAGACATGATTAAGTGATTATGACCAGATTTTATTTTTAGGACTGAAAAAGTGACAGAAATACTAACAAGAAGAAAGAAAACTATTCTGCACTTACCAATATGTGTTTAAGATTAGTAATAATGATAAATTTATTTAACATCAACTTATTGGTGAAGTATAAGTATTGCTTCTGTTTAACTTAATTTCAGATTTCGCTAATACAGTAATTATAGCGTTCAAAGTTTCTGTCTGTTTCTAGGAAGTCACTGTAGGTTTTTGTTACTAGGTTATTTAGTGTTTTGTGACTCATGTTATCTGAAAGTTCTTGGCAATAGGATAGATGTTCATAGCATTATTATGAACAGTATAAATATGCCAGTCACTCTTTTTGTACTTTTTTCCAGTGGAAAGATGCTTTTTAATTAAGTATTAATTAATATTTCCTTCCTTTTTTTTAATAAGAGTTTTCAGTATCATTTTTATTGTACATAGGTCAAAAAACTTCGTAACATTGTTTGCTCAGATGGAACAATGAGAAAGTAGAATTCAGTAGTTTTCACGGGTACAGTGTCATTTCCTGCCAATCACAGCATTTTATTCTCTGGAAGTTTATTTTGAACCTTTGGAGTCTTTATCCATGTCAGGCTTGAGTCAAGCTGTACTTGCAAATAGTAATATTTGGTTAATATATCTGTGCCTTCTGTTAATATTTTAGCTTTTATGTTTTATGTATTCACAATGCAAACTGTCATCAATAAAAAGAGCTAAGACTGTCACAGCTATTAGATCATTCCAGAAATTGGAATTCTAAGAAAAATACAATAATTGGCAATACTCACAGTAATTCTGAACTGTGAGAACTTGTAAAAGCAGCAGGGGATCTAAGGCTATAATAAATTTTAAAGAGTGTGCTGTAATCCTGAGATTGCAGAGTTGCTTTCTTGTGCAAATACATTCTGCAACCTTGGCATGCATTGGAAATTTTCTGCATACAACCTATTTAATCTGTTTGCAAGGATCATTATATATCCTTAAACTTGAATGTTATCCTATTGTTTTATTATGTTAGTTCCTGTCTTAAGCAAAAATGAAACAGAAATAAATCAAGGGTGTGTGTCCCTCTTCTTTTAGCAATAGGCTTTTTTCCTAATCTATATTGGACTCTTCTTAAACTGTGGAATTTATAAATTTATCTTTTCTGGAGTTCATAATATTTAACAATGTTTATACTATTAACAAATTTAACCTTTCAGATGCACAAGGTTTTTTTGTGTGTGGAAATTAAAAATTAATGTCAAAGTAAAAAATTTAGACTGATGCATCTGGAAGACTAATTTTTTTAATAGATTTTTGTAACTACTTAATTTTCACACATTTAAAATCATACTTATTAAAACATTTCATATTTAAAACATCTATGGAGTATTTATAAAAAAGTAATATAGTTTCATGGTAACGAGTGTTCATAAATTACATACATGAAATAAGTCACCTGCAAATTGAAAATTTAGGTGAAGGTCCAATGAAGAAGGGGTGGTCAGCTTGTCCAACGAGATGCTAAATGTGTTTTCTGTGCCAGAGCTATGTCTTGTAACAGAGTCTGCAGCTGGTACATAATCTGAATATCAAGTTTAGTAAGACATAAATTAGACTGACGTCACTGAGTGACCTGGTAGCCACCTGGAAACCAGATTATACCTGACCGAACATAGTCATAGGATTTTGAAAACCACCTACCGTGGTTCTGCTTGTGAACTCTTGTGAGAGATCGCTTGTTCTTTTTTTCTTACGGCAAGAAGTATGTTTAATAGCTCTAGGTCATGTGAGTATTTTGATGTGCTGATCAAAGAGCTAGGAAAGTTGATGACAATAATATTTAAGTGATGTATCTCCAAATGTAATACCTTAGATCTGAAAAATCCTTTGGCATCGCACATGTGAAAAAAAGTTTAAAACTGAGACACTGCTATTTTTGATATTTTTCTCAAGAACAGAGAGTAGATATGTTCTCAGGGATGATGCTTCCCCAAAATACTTTTGGTATAATACCATATGAGATGTAAGTGCTCAGAAGGGCACAGCACCACCTTCAGAAAAGCAATAAAATAGCTATACACAACACAAAGCCTCATGTACTGTAGTGAGAGTTCAACCACAGTTTATGAAAGATAAAATCTAAGATTCCTAAATGAAAAGAGGGAAAAATGTCCCTGCTTGCCCAAATTATTGAATTTGATCCAAAACGGGAAATCTGAAAGTGCATCCATGAATTGTTCAGACTCCTATGAAGAAGCAAGGCCCAAAAGTGTAGAGCAATCTATACGTTAACTTTAAGGGGACACTTACCACTGAATTAATCTGGTAGAAAAGATTAAGTTTTGCCAGAGCCTGTCATAGTAAGAGGAGAAATTGAGGTGGTTTAAATAATTTAAATTCAACCCACCTATAATAACTGAGATTATGTCACTGGGGTTTATCAGGATACAAGGAGAACAAGGGAATATGGTAATCACAGTGTAATGAGAGCTAAAACAGTAAAAAGGATACTCTTACCATGTATTATGAACTGGAGTAGGAAGCATTATCTTTGTAGTAATGTGTATTATACTTAGTAGCCTTGTCTATATAAAGGACATCAGTCATAATCATTAAAAATGTTCACTAGCATTTTTGTGAGCAGGAGATAAAATGTTGGGAAACAAACCATTCATATCCCTACTAAGATGTTTATGTGCATATTATGGAATAAGAGCAAAATAATAGGTCTTTCTTGAAGGTAATAACAGCTAAATACAAGTCTTTTAGGAGTCAGTTCAAAATGAATTAAGAATAATTCATCGTTACAGGTCATTTGGACTTCTGTGAAACACAAGAAGTCTTATGTTTTTTCACACAAGTAAGATCCTTAAATAAATTAAATAATTAATGGATGATAAGGAAAGTACTGTTAAAACCACTGCTGATGACCTTTTGCTGTTAGTCCATTAGTATCTGGAAAAAGCAGTAAGTTGTATGATTCTGGAGCAAAATAAACTTTTGTGCCGAACAAGCTGCACATTAAGGACAACACTCTATAGTAAAGTTGTGACAAAACCAATTCATCTTCAATATTTCAGTTTTCAATGAAATTTTACAATGCAAGTGGAGTTGGTGGCATGTTGGCAGGCTTTCTGCAAACCATGCCTGAAGAGAATAAAAATGAAATGAGTCAATATTATGACTCTTCACAACACACATGATTATCTTGAACATCCAGTCTTTATAACGTGTCACTTAATAATTTTCTCTGTAGTTAAAATAACATACCTTCCATTGTAACCATTGTAGACCTTTTTCTTGTTTACTAATGCAATTGCATTCCAAGATTTAATTACTTGATGATAATTTTTTTCCAGTTTAATAATATTAATAATTTATCCAATATATTGGACATTATTGCAGGCCTGAAAATATTTTTTACAGCGTTTGGATGTAGTTTTATTATCTAAATTTGCTGCAAGATGCATAATTTTAAAACATTCTTTTTTTGATCCACATTTCAAGTTTTTAATGATTTTTTTTTTTTTTTGGTGCATTTTTATTGTATCTACAGTACATTCAGTAAACCAATTTAAAGTGGCATTGGCTGGATGTTTGAGCTTTCAGAAGTTTTCTCGGTTTTCATGATGTCAAAGTGATTTCCATTTCACAGGACTTTAGTTCCTGTCTCCATGTGTGAAAAGTTTAAATCAACCATTTTGACAGAAATACTCAAGCTGTAAGTAAAAATAAAAACATGCCCAGCGCAAGGACACATGACCCAGCGATCTTTATTTACCTTGGCTAGCTGATTTTTTGTCAGTCATACATTGCTGAGAAGAGCTTAATAATAGGAAGTGATAAACTTAATGCGAAGAAATTTGTAGTTTATGGAAAATACTATTGAAAATTAATTTCTCATATCAATCTCTTTAATCATACAGATTGTAATCATCTTTCCTATTTCCAGAAATTGCTACAAATTCATGTTATATTCTGGTTGAAAGCTTAAGAAGGATATTACTTTCTCTCCTAATTTAGTTCTGAAATCTTTTTTTCCCTGTGTACTATTTCCCAAGCCTAGAATCAGAATAATTTAGGTTAGAAGGTTCCTCTGGAGGTCATCCTTTCCAACCTCCTGCTCACAGCAGGGCCAGCCTCAAAGTTGGATCTGACTTCAAAGTTAGATCGTGCTGCTCAGGGTCACATCCAGCCAAGTTTTGAATATACAAAGAATTTTTAATAGAATTTTCTTCTTTACTTTCCAAAGATGATTTTTTGCTTTAATGCATACTTTTTATTGGTTTGGGGTTTTTTGGTTTGTTTTTTTTTTTTTTTTTTTTTTTCTGAAAACTCTTTGTGGGTTTTTTGATAGATAATTTCTCAGGACAACCAAGCCTGCAAGGAGGTATATTTTTTTTTTTTTAAATTTTTTTTTATTGTTTACAGTGAAATCTCCTTAGAAGAAGATTTGATTAGATTTCCTTTGGTGACTTCAAGTGAAACAAAAAATGCAGAAGTAATGAGCTCCAGTTACTGCAATTGTGGTCAATTATTATATAAAAGCTAGAAGTGAGAATCTTATCTTTGCTTCACAATGTTGGGCAGTATAATTTTGCAGGCACCTGAAATAGCAGCAAAATGCCTTATCTTGTAGTTAATAATTTCATAGAAAATACACTTACTGATTTGTATTTTGTTTCATTCCATTAACATCTATTAACATATTGAGACCTAACAAAACCAATGAATTTACTGAGTCTCAGTTGTTTTGAAACAGCAGATATTCTAATTTAATATGAAAATCAGTAATGAAAAAAGTTTGATTTTTCCTTTCTATTTTTCTAAACCATATCAATTGAGCAGCAGGTAATTTAATGCCAAATATAGGTCTTAATTTAGCTCAATTACCACCATAAGTTTTTATTTTAGTTATTTATTTAGTGGAGACGGTACTTAAAAGGTTTCAGCATTTTTACTTTGTTTCCCAATAAGTATCACTGACCTCTTAAAATATGATCTATTTTTATCGAATTATCTTTTGAAACTTGTATTTCTAATGACAGGGATACAACTCCTACACTTAGTTTTATCAGTTAAAAAAAACTATTAGAAAAACACTTGTTACCCAGCAAGAAGAACAAAGGAATTAAAACTGCATATTCATGTCTTTGCTTTGTCATGACTGGGTTGCTGTTATTACTTGGGTTTCTGAAACTCTAGCATATTTTTCTGCTAAGATGTCTTTTATTCCAAAACTAGATAGCTCATGGCCTTGCCTTTTCACTGAGGTGTCTGAACTTGTATTTCGATTAAAAACCAAAACTACATGCTCATTTCCTGTATCTTTAGGATCACTTCTAATGGTTTTTTTTTTAGCACCTTTACAGCCTTGAATAAAAGTATTTTAATGTATGTGATACACTTGCTCCTATTGTATTTTTGCTGTTACTCGTTTAAATGTCTGAGCAAAATTATACTGTCCAAAATGTCGGATGCTGTTACAAATTGGTTTTAGGAGTTCTTCTTCCTAGCAAATTTTTCTGATCTTTTCATCTGCCTTTTTTATCTCCACGTTGAAGTCCCGATAAGATTATTAAGTTCTACCTGTTGGCACAGAAATCCATAGAAAGGGACAAAAGTGCGAGTGGTGGACTCATTTCCCTAAAACATATTGTCTGGTATGTGTGCATTGATACATCTTATAAATAATTTTATAAAAACTGTGGTAAGACTGTACACTAAACAGGCAGACTAGGTCTTTCTCTACTGATTTTGTTTTCAAATTAATTTGAGATATGAGCAAATTAGACCAGTTTGAAATTTACTGTTCCTCAGTCAGCAATAAAGAGAACAACAGAAACTAAAATTACCTTGATGATGGGACTGAATCTCGAGCTTAGGCAGTTGCGATCTATATGGGATCTGTGTTTCAGGCAGTTTGGTCTCAGATTATTATATATATCTCTTTTAAATGGTATTTTTCAACAGGAATATCTGAAATGATAAGTAATATGGAGTTCAAAGGAACACGCTTGTCAATTAGCCCTGAGTCTCAGCAAGGGAGACTTTGTTTTCCAACATCACTCTGCATCACCATTATAGGCATGTGTTGTGTGCAATTAATTGGCAAGTTTCCAGTTACTTTGGTTTTGCATGTGGCATGGCAATGTTGCATTTCAGTCAAAAGAAGTTCAGCTTCTCTAAGAAGACAATGATGAATGTGTGAGGATGTTGAAAGAATACTGGTTACTTTGCGAGATTTTGTTAAAGCATGTGTGATAACTTCTACGATTCATAATACTATTTAAATATAAATGACTTGTAGGAAATCCCTGTGATTTTTGTATTTTAATTATCAAAACCACATTTTTTTGCTTTTGTGTACCTCTGCACAGTGAATTGAAACCCTGTGTCTAAAATGATGTGGAATGGGATAGTTTTCAGTGTCAGGATGCGAGCTGTTTGTGGATGAAAAATTCTTTGTATGTAGTTTCTGGGAGTAGTTGCTAGAGTCTTTTTAAGCGGAATGCAGACTGTGCAATGCCAGGGATGTAGGAAATAAACACTTCATAAGAAATTACCATAAGGTAGTCCATGATTATGCTGACAAATACAGGAATAAATAGCACCAGAATTATTTTTAGAGGTTTTGAAATATAGTTTACCTAAGCAGGATTAACAGTTAAGCGTAAGCTTAAAATGCATGATATTTTACTGGTAGATGTGAAGAATGAGACAAACAGTATATGTGTATTACCTTCAAAAAGAAGTCAGATACATATTTGAGTGTTATCTGTGTAATCTTTATTGTTTAACTGAATAAATGTGAAGATTGGTTTCTTTCGTTTTCATACATTTATATAATCTGATTCTCTCAAGGTATGTCATTAGTAACCCTGCCCGATTTGAAAAAAATTAAAATTGCATTTTCTTAACAGAAATTAACACAGTACTAGTACAGCACAGGAAAAAAAAAGAAGCTGTCTTAGAGTACTGAATCTTAAGGAGAATCTCTAGTTTACCGTAGTTTATTAGAATAAAATATTATTTTCTGTGAATTGTTGCAGACAGACTCAATAAAAATAAGATATCTGTTTTAATTTTTTCTCCATTAAGGGAAAATTGGAGTGAGATTTACTTCTTCTATGAACTCTAGACAGGTCCTTCTAGAAGCAGCAGTATTAAGTAATGATAGCAAGCATGAGATTGTGATCTGGAGCAAAGACAGTTTTGTGCTCTGTCTACTATAAATTCTTGTTATTTATCTTATGCGTTAGCTATATCAAAGTAGGAAATAATTGAAAAGAATCTGAATGGAAAATTGCACAGGAACTGTCAGAGCAAACTCCTTGTTTTCCACCTAGCTACTTTTATCACCTTTCGCTATGCTAAACATGGAAATTGTAGCTTGTAGTATTTTAGCCTCAAAATAGCACTTTATAGAAGTGATGGTGTCTTCTGTAACCTACAGGCAGATGTTACGGAGGCAGTGGTTTTTCTGATTCTCTGTTCAGACAGTACACAGCTGATGTACTCTGCTTCACTGCAGAGGGGTGTCATTATTAGAAACAAAACATCAAAGGAGAACTTTTAAGGGTTTTCCACATTTATCTGGAATAGCTTGAAATGGTCAAATTCAACTAATATGACTAATATGACTTTCATACAGTTTTTACTGCTGTGGTTATGAAAAGCCAAAGGTAGCAGCCTTTAAAATAGATTTTCAGGCAGACAATTTTTATTTTTTGTTCTTCTTGGAATGTTGTCATAAAGATGAAACTATGACACCATCGCTGTTTCCATACCAACACTGAATGCGATATTACAACAGAAGTCACTCTGCTAGAGGACTAAGATAGATAGCCACAGAGGCAAAACCACTGTAACACATTAATAACTATAATACTCTAAAGTTATAGCAAGTAAAGTAAACTTTTCAGTGGTTTGACAACTTTTGTTAGCATTTAGTAAACTGGCTTGCCAAATAAGCTCTCAGGATTCATTACTGGCCAGGACCTGTCTCCTTCATGGGATTGCAATAGTCAGTCATCTCTTTTCCTTTATTTTCTAGCAGATATTTATATAGTTCGGATGCCTTTTTCTTTACAGAGATCTTTATGGTCCAGGGCTGTGTACAGATGATTATTTCTTTTCTTCTTGGGTCCTTCACTCTTCACAGCAATTAGGTGTAACCTTGGTGCTTTTGGGGAGGCAAGGAGGGGTTATAAATAAACCATAGGTGTAGACATTAATTCAGATACACGTGATAAAGTACTATAAAGTTTGCAGTAACACTGCATCTGGCAGTGTTGGGTGGCATGTTGAAATACTTCTCTGAAGCAATGGAATCATCTGCTTCCTCCTTAGCACTAATCTCATTACAACATCACACCAATGCACACATGCATATATATATGTATATTCACATATATTTATAGCAATTGCTGTTTTGGATTTTTTTGTTACTTTCATGCTTAATGTATGTATAATCAGCATGGATCTTTTGAGTACTGGTTGAGCTCAGAGAAGTAACCACAGGACTTGACATCAGAGGTGATAAACGAAGAGCTGTCACCTTACTGTTTTAGCATCCAGATGTACTCTGACTTAGTGCTGTGGTACTCATCACCATTCCATGTGGAAAAAAAGCTGGGGCAGAAGACCCCCAGGTGTACAAAGACCCGTGTTTTGAAAGTCTGTTTCACTTTCTGCAGTGATAGAGTAAAATCTAATACTTCAATACGTGATGGCTGAGCGACAGTTGTAAAATATGACTTTTTTTATTGAAGTATTCATTTAACTAGAATTTTGGAAATGTTTCCATTTGCTTTGAGGTCATTATGTCAGTGAGGTTCAGCACAGGAGCAGAGAGCTTCCCATATGCAACAAGTTGCCAGGCTACAGCCTTAGTTATTACTTGAGTATTTGCAACATTTAAATTGTAGTATAGGTACTAAGGCAACTAGCTTATAACAAATTCATGTTTACACTTCTACATGGAAGAAGCTGATAAGTTGTATTTGTTCTTAGCCTCTCAGCACTATTCCAGAACTGTTTAGATTTTATAAAGAGCTTTCTTTAAATGCTAAAATTAGCTGACATCTATAAGAATTTTTCACTATACCTAAGCTGAACCTTTGCTGTTCTGACGTTTGTGAGACTAAAGCAAACCTTGCTTTGCATTCTTTTTTGGCTAAGCAGGAAGAATTCACATATTTTACTTGTATGAAATTGCTGAAAAAGCCTTAAGATGTTTTGTTTGTGTGAAAATATTTTAGTGAGTTATACATTTACTGTCTCTCTCTTGCAGTTCCAAACTTGAGTCATAAGAATGTTTTTGTTATCAACCTTGTGCAGACTGGCCTGTTACAAATTCACTACTGTTATATTTCGGGTGAACAATCTCTGGGCATATAACAACAGTGATTTTGATCGACTGTTTCTTACTGCAGTTTATGATTACTTGCAAAGAGTCACTCTCAATAGGATTAGATACTTCATCTACTCATTCTTCCTTAGTTGTTCCCTGAGTTGCAGTAACACCAGAGCTGACAGCAAAATTAATATCTTTCCTTGTCAACAGAGATGCCTCTTTCCTCGTGCTTTCTCTTCCAGAGTTCGTACAACCTGCTTTCCATTTTATGTTGGGTTTTATTTGTGCAATTTACTTTGTCATCACCCCAGAGTTCTCAAGTTCCTCTTTTCTGACACAAGGAGAACATTTATTACTTTGCCCTTTAAGCATGAATTCACTCCATTTCTTGTCAAACAAGAGTGTGCTGTTGGATTCTGGAAACCATACTGGTAATTAGCTCCACAATTCAGGTAGGATGTTTCCTCTATAAACCAAAAGTACCAATTAACATATCACATGATATACACACAAAAATATTTAAATCACAGGGTTATTGGTATCTGGAACCAGGAAAACCCACCAAGATGAGTCAACAAAAGAAGGTCTCACCAGGTTGGCATGCAAACTGAAGGGGGTCAATGGCTTCAAGGGGTGTAGGGCTTTGGATTGCAGGTGAGAGAGAGGGGAATTTTGGGATTGTGCCAGCTATTCTAAGAGGATATTGGGAATGTGAGAGAATTATTATGGGATGTTTTAGGAACGAACTAAAAGCAGTGAAAGAAAAGGATCAAGGTGGATCAGGGTAGCAGCATGTGAAAAAAAGAGGTAAAAAAGGGGAAAAAGGGGCTGGTTGAGTGTAAAGAAGTTGCTGGTCAGCATGCTTACCTGACTGAGCCCTATGCTTGATCTCAGCTGTCTATCTTCTGTGGGGCTGTCTTCTTTACTCTTAAGTGTGTCTATGTGAAGGGTAGTGAAATTCAAGCCTGACTACCTGGCAAGTAAGATACCAGGCACTGGAATGTGACCACAAACCTCAGGGACTCATAGGTCCAGGGGCCAGCAACTGGAGGAGATTGGGGTCTGAGCACTGGGGTCTGAGCAGCTACCAGGAAGATCCATATTGTGTATATATTCTACTAGTGGCCTTCAATCTCAATCAGACAGAGGGGAAGAACAGGATTGTACCATCTGTGCTTCATGTTTACATGAGTGTTGGTAGTGTGTGTGCTGGAAAAGGCTCTGCTCTCTGTCTGTTTAGATCCGTGTGGCCAACCCTGTGAAAATGCATGTGCATGTGTGTGTGCCCATCCCCATGCCCATCAGGAATGTGTACTGGGGGTCACTACTGTCTATACCTGGCGACGGAAAACCACCACTCCTGGGATTTGGCAACCTCTGACAGCACAGGGTCCTTCTATAGGTAGCCTGCCCAGAAGGAGAGGGAAAAGTGGCTTAGGATGATGTTGATGGTGTAGTGAGATAAAAGAACTGTTTTTCTTCTATGTGCACTTTTCTTGTAATGGATTGTTTCTTAAAGAAAAGCTTATCTGAATTTGGAGCCCATTACCTGGACCCAAAATGCCTGTGTAGTTGCTATGGCCCAATCCTTTGGCTGTGGACAGTGTTTACCCCTTAAATTACTGTAAAAAAATCTTTATTTAATGATGTCCTGTTGTGAAAACCATCAGAGAAGCAAACTATGCTCCAGTAGTTTTCTAGAAATGTAAGAGAGATGATGGGTGTAGGCTAGTAAGAATTGAAATGTTGACCAAGTTAATGATATAAAATCATCAAAACCTTTTCTAAAACCATCTAATTAGTTGTTCCGTATCTCCTGTCCACCCACTCATTCCTTCTTTTAGTAGCAATTATTTGTTTTCACTGTTTCTTAAACTCTGTGATACTGCCAGAAGACTTGGAGAAGTATAATGAGAATATGTTTTACTTTAATTGGCTTTTGGCCATAAAACACAATTTGCCTGTTTTCTTAGAATAAATAATGAATTGTACCCAGGACCTATGTTCATCAAATGATGAATTATTAACTTTTTAGTATAGGAGTATATTTTACTTAAAAATATTACAATTTACCATTTAATCAGTTAGAATGTAACTCTTCCTGATATTTCGTGTGGAAAACTGTACTATTTGGTAAAAGAGGCCATGGAGGCCAGATTTGTCTTTAGATGGTAAACTTCAAATAGTTAGAAGGAGGACAGCTGGCATATATATAAAGATACATATTAAATACTTGTCCATCTCTTTGAACCTTCTTAACATACATCTATATTCCTGAAAATGGATTTCAGCAATTTGGAGTTAAAAAAGTGTCTGAATATTAGCTAGTTTAGTTTACCTTAGTCATTGTAGATAACTTCAACAAAATAAGAACAAAAAAAAAATCATCACTAAAGTACAGGTTGGTTTTTTTGGTTTTTTGTTTTGTTTTGTTTTGTTTTGTTTTTTTTTTAATTTCTGAACACAACAGCTAAGCCCTACAGGTCATAATTGTTAA
Organism: Fratercula arctica; assembly: GCA_947846985.1. Lineage (NCBI taxonomy): Eukaryota > Metazoa > Chordata > Aves > Charadriiformes > Alcidae > Fratercula > Fratercula arctica. The sequence goes on along the minus strand of CANTUZ010000001.1, from coordinate 90,334,072 downwards.
AAAGTTCAGTAGAGGTTTTTCTCAACTATCGTAACTGTGAAGAAATTACCAGATGTTACCTCCTTGTTATGTGAGATTCATATAAGAAGTATCACAGCTGTTAATGAAAAGATACTGATGTAGAAAATGTAAAGGAAGGAAGAAAGTAATAAATAAGTGCAGTTACATGATACTCATTTTCTTTCAAGCTACAAACTGATCACCTACATGAATCAACCTATCAAGTATTTAGGCAGTGGCTTAAGAACATCTTTACATAAATGCATAACAAAGCCAGTTCAGCCTAGAGGAATTTACAAATTGAGTACAAACTTATATTGCAAGTTTTCTATACTAATGGTAAAACTAGACCAGAATATGATTCAGTGAAAGAGGCATAAAGCACTCTGGTTCGCAGCTTACTAATGAATATCCAAAAGAGATAAGAACAAAACAAGACACACAAAAAACCCCCACTCTCACCCCCCACAAAAAAATACCCACCCTGTAAATACACAGTTTTAAGCTTCTGGCAAATGACAGCTAAATAGATTTTATTTTCTGGTTTTAGGCCTCCTAAATGAAAACCACTCGCAGGTAAAATTACCTTTATATTGGTTACATTTTCTTCCATTTTGTCAGAGAACTCTAGAACTGGATTCCTCAATTCCGGGGTGTCACAGAGGGTTAACCCATCCCTGTCAAAAAGTATTTTATGGTGAAGTTATCTTTGTAGGAATATATGTTTCTATACTGGGCAAAAATATAACCGAAATATAAAATTGTTATTCTCAGTACTGAAAAAAAAAAATAAATTACTGGTAGTGGAATACATAACTGGAAGCTGATGGCAAAATTTACAGGAAATCACTTCAGTGAAGGAGGCAATTATTTTTTTCTGTCAGGATAAGAATATCTTTCATTCAGTGTGTCGTACAATGTTCTGTTGATATAACTGGTCATCCTAATATGCATTTTTACATTTTCATTTAGCGATTGACAAGGATCACTATTTTCCATACAAGAGAAGGGTTTTTTTAACATATCTTTACTCAAAAATATGTTATTTCTTTGACTCTTGTCTTTTCATATTGTTGCAAGCAAATTGTGAAAATGTTATGAATCTGGATACACATCAGCAGCAGCATTTTCCCTTGTTGAAGCTCTAGCTAACATGGGAATTCCTCATACCCTGTCTTCTGCCTTGGGTTACTCTTTAGTATATAGCCATCACAGATTGCTCATAGCAAACACATAAACCCAAAAAATTATCAATAACTTACTGTGATTAGCAGCTCTTCTAATGCACTTCCTTAACCTTGTGCTGTATTGGCTTTGCCACTCTGATCACTAAGCTTGACTTGCATTGTGCATATACATTTCAAATTCATAATTCGTGTTGTGGAATCAGCAAGGATTCAACAGGTGTTTGTAAATGTCTTGTTGCTTATGTATACATTAACCTCATAGCACTAAGCAGTTGTTCAAGTTTGCACCATTTCTGTTTCCCTAATAAATACAAAAGACAGCTGGTGGGAATGATTAGGCATGCCTCACGCCCACCATCCAGTGTACTGCCCTAACGAAGGCTAAACTCTAATACCTGGAAGGTGTGATCCTGAGGAGTAAATAATATAATAAAATGACTTTTTCTGCCCCTTTTATTTCCCAAATCCAGAATAGTTAGTTATGTGTGTATGCTGGGGAGGTAGGGATGGAAGGGGAGGGTATAAAAATCCTATTGTATTCAGAGTCCTTCCAACACCCACTGACAGATCTGAATAGGGAGAATTGTTCACTGCGACGAGCGAGGGAAGACAAGCAGCCGACTCAATGTGAGTGATAAAGCAAGCTTCAGTTTATTGCCCGAATACGCTTCATTATATAGCTACTGGTTACATCATCGCTTGAATATTGGCTAATTATAAAAGTCATCTGCTCACTGTGATTGGCTCTCTGTCCACACGACAGAGTTCAGCCTTAGTTCCCTATTCTTATCAGCTCCTTATTCTTGCTTCTACGCTATTCTCATCTCACATAACTCCTCTATTGTCCCATGACCTTGCTCCTCAAGCCATTCTGCAACAGTTCACTCCGTGGCCATTTTGACAACAGAAATGGGAATCCTACCCTTCCATTGTTCTTGAAGAGAACTTTTAAAAAGGATGACTGCAATGCAAGGATAAAAGGACAAACATCCCATTTGTGTCTGACTATGCTTTAGTCTGAGTTTTGTCACAAAAGCTTGTTTAAGGTCTTTGATGGGGTTTTTTGGTTTGTTTGTTTGGGTTTTTTTTTGAATAGTCACTATCATTTTGAAGACTTTGAGTGATGATGATTGCACAGCCTCTTCTGATGAACTGTTTGAATCCTTGTTTAAATATTTAGATTATGAAATAATTTGCATAAATTGTAATAAGTGGAGCTACAAAAACTTGGGTATTCTCTCTTTCTTCAGAAAGAGTAAGTTTTATTCATTCTCCTAAAGAATTTGGTTAATTCTTATGAATAGAGCTCTGTTTTCTTGGAACAGGAGCAAGAAGAGAAGTAAACTCTCCAAAAGGTAAAAGCATAACTCACACTGATATCCCAGTGTTGTTGAGGTTGGAAGGGACCTCTGGAGGTCATCTTGTCCAGCTACTTGCTGCCTGTGCAGTAGTGTTACTTTGGGGATGTGTGTACTTGTGGAGGATGATCACTGACTGTTTGACCTCACCAGTTATCAAACAAGCAACACTCAGTTGAAAACTGTTCTACCTTGACACATATTTTGCTGATTGCAGTAAGTAAAGAGTAATGATGAGAAGTTAAAGAGCTTGAAAGGATCCTTTCTGTATGTTCACTTTTACTTTGAACATTGATCTGAAACATCTTTTAGCAATGGAATTTGATAAGAAGTATAAAGAAATGTGGATGGACACTCTTAGACTCCATGCATGTTTCATTTTTTCTCTCATTAGTTTATCCATTTCTTACTGTCATTGTTATTAAAAAACGTTATTGCTTTCTTACTGGTATATCTCGAAGGCCAACTGCAATTAACTGTAGATGTGAAGTGATTTTTTACTTGCTAAAAATAATTATAATGTAACCTTGAGTTTGACCTTGGAGGCTAATTGCATCATTTTAGAAATAACAAAACCCAGAACTTTAACACATTAGCCATAATTTACTCCCCTAACACTTAAAAATTGAAATCTTTTAAAGTATATTTAAATGGACTTTTAATTTTTTTTAATGCCATCTTATGTGCTTTATTAGGAAGCATTAAGGGATCTCAAGGCCAACGTTACTCTGAAGTATGTCAACAAAAACACAAGGCTAATTTAAAAGGTTTCATTATATTTCCTGTAAGAGGCTGAACTATTTATAGAGCCCTATGATTCACTTGTAATGTAACTCTGTATTATTACTGTGTAACACCTCTTGCACTTCATTACTACACTCCCTTTTTTTTTTCTTTTTTTTCTGTTTTTTTTTTTTTTTTACACTTGCTACCTGCTGATCTGGGGAAGGTTGCTTTTCATTACATGTTTATAGAAGTGAAAGAACTTTCATCCTGACTGGAGGCTTTGAGTATCATTCTACAGTAACTCCCATGAAAGTACTGAGTGCCAAAAGGGGGGCGGATGGAGGCGGGCAGGTGTCAGCAAGCAGAGGTGTAGTGCCACACTAACATGGGTTAAAATAGTAAGAATTAAAATATGGAGAAAATTATAGAATGATCAAATACAGACAGTGTTTGTATGAAGAAGATAAGACATAAATTTTGGTATTTGGTATCTGGAATTGGTATCTGGAATTGGTAGAATATCTTGTTTATTAATGTAACTCACTTGCAATAAAACAGGCAGGGATCTACACTGTGGAAATATTCATAACCAGGTGTCATGGTTTAACCCCAGCTGGCAACTAGAACCACGCAGCCACTTGCTGACACCTCCCCTTCCCCCCGCTCCACCCCAAACAGGGCACATGTCTTCTCATTTTCTGGTAGTTTATTACATGGTGGGATCTGTTCTGCATGCATCACCTCCTCCTCTGGCGATATTCCGAAATGTTTGCCTTCTGGCCAGTACACGATCACTTCCATGATTCCTGGGCAACTGAGGTTTCCTATTTGAGCTTGTTGTATTCAGCGTGACCCACTTGCTCCATGTAGTGTCAATTGCATGATGTGTAGAGGAGACCCTCCCTTTAAACATCCAGGCCAGCATCAACAGTCGAGGTGCTAAGAGGAACTGTGTTTCTGTACCAGCCACTTCCAAAGCAGCTCGGACACCTTCATATGCTGCCAATATCTCTTTTTCAGTTGGACTATAGCAGGCTTCAGATCCTCTGTACCCTCAACTCCAAAACCCTTGGGGCTGACCTCGAGTCTCCTCTAATGCTTTCTGCCAGAGGCTCCAGGTACGTCCATTATCCCCAGCTGCAGTATAGAGCACATCTTTAACATCTTGCCCTGCCTCGACTGGCCCAAGGGCTACTGCACGAACTGTTTCCTGTTTAATTTGTTCAAAAGCTTGTCATTTCTCAGGAACCCACTTAAAATCGTTATTCTTCTGTGTCACTTGATAGAGAGGGCTTACAATCAGACTGTAATTTGAAATTTGCATTCTCTGAAAACCCACAATGCCTAAGAAAGCTTGTGTTTCTTTTTCACTAGTTGATGGAGACATAGCTGCTATTTTGTTGATCACATCCATTGGGATCTGACGGCATCCATCTTGCCATTCTGTTCCTAAGAACTGTATCTCCTGTGCAAGTCCCTTGACCTTACTTCGTTTTATGGCAAAACTGCCTTTCAGAAGGATTTGGATTATCTTCTTCCCTTTCTCAAAAACTTCTGCTGTGTTGCCCCACACAGTGATGTCATCAATGTATTGCAGGTGTTACGGAACTTCACCCTGTTCCAGCTCAGTTTGGATCAGTCCATGGCAAATGGTAGGGTTGTGTTTCCACCCCTGGGGCAGTTGACTCCAAGTGTACTGGATGCCCCTCCAAGTGAAAGCAAACTGTGGCCTCCACTCTGCCACCAAAGAGATTGAGAAAAATGCATTAGGAATATCAGTTATGGCATACCACTTAGCTGTCTTGGACTCCAGTTCGTATTGAGGTTCTAACATGTTCGTCACGGCAGCACTCAGTGGCAGCGTAGCTTCATTCAGGCCATGATAATCTACTGTTAGTGTCCACATTAGTCTTTTGCACTGGCCATATGAAATGAGAATGCCAGGTGAACTGTAGAAGCATGTATTTTACTGTAACTTAGCTGCTTTCATTATCTCATGTAAGATTACAGTTCTTTGGATCAGACTTAGATGAAAAGTTAGTTTGAGATGGGAAAGGCAGAATTCCCATGTCTCCTTCCTTCATTGTGCATGATACATGCTCATCTGTCCCTCGCTGCGGTCTCCTGTGCTCTAGAGCCACTGTCCCTCAGAAGGTGGCAGTACATGGTGTCTCTTCAGGGTTCCTGAGCCTGCCTTGCATGAAGTCCCAGTGTGGAAAAGTGGTGTTAGTGTTAAGCTCCAACAGGGTATATCTCCGTGAGAGGGAGTATAATCAAACCTGAAAGAAGGTACGCACTTTCTGAGTCTGGTCCTGTGACGTCTCTCCATCATATGATTGACACTACCATCGCCTCCAAAAAGCCATGACTCTTACATAATCACTTTGCATAAATAAGGGTACGAGTATTCTTAATAATTAGCTGCCAGATTTTGCATGCCTTTCTCTTCAGTTGGTGACTCACCAACACTCATCAGTGTTGTCACTAACTTGAGTTGGCTCCTTTCTGACACATTGTGAAAGATTCCTGTGTTTTACTTTACTGATGTTGTTAATCATAATACTACTTCTTGACCAAATACTACTTCTTGAATCAACTTCTTGAACACAAAAGTTGATTATTTTGTGGCTTTAATTTCTAAGCAGATTTTTAATTCTCTCAATTCTTCTGTGCAGATATAATCTACTTGCAAATAACAATATATGATCTTTGTTACTAATTGATAAATTAAGACTTCACGTATTGTTAAGGCACCATGTATTAAAGGAAACATGGATTTGTATGCCAGCAATATTTGTACCAGTTGTCTGCCTCTCTGTCATTATATGAGTAGAATCTCTGTGCTTGGCTTGTGCTATCTATAACTTAGCCCAATGAAAAAGTTGTATTTATGGACTTCAGCAATGCTTTAGAAAGCAGGAAAGGAAAGTCTGAGAGGAGAAGCTAGGCATACAGTGCTGGGCTGAGAAAGTGATGGTGTCCATTGCATTTGAATCTTGAAAATTGCTTATGTTTAATGAGCCATTCTGAATTCTCTGCGAAAAGCTTAGGAGCACCTTTCTCTACAGGGTACGAATCTGAGGACTTCTTTAATAGGAAAATGCCAAGACATTTTATAACAGAATTGATAAAATGAATAGTAATAAATCAGCAGTGGAACATCTAGTCTTCCCAGTCTAAATCATTGGTATTCACCCCAAAATTCTAAAGGAACTCAAATATGAAATTACTGACTGCTAGACATACTGTGTAATGTACAATTAAATTGTCCATGGAGTGGTAAATGAGACACTAAGTTGTTTTTTTTTTTTAAATGGCTCCAGGTGTGAATCAAAAAGTCATATAGTACTTTTTTGACTTCTAGAAAACCAAAAGAAATTATAATAAAAACTTGAGTTTGTAAATTAATGGAAATATATTATTATAGAAGAGGCAATACTGCTTTAGCAGAGGGAAGCCATGCCTCATTACTCTGTTCAAATTCTTTGAAGGAATCATTGAACATTTGGATAGCAGAATTCCAACCATGTGTGTCTATGTCTTCATTAGTGTTTTACTTTGGAGCAGCAGTACTGTTTTAAAGAATTCCATGGTGCTTCTCATTTACTGCTTCTTGGTTGAGCTCAAAGAGTGGTTTTGGGGAGTTTAACATAGATTTCATTTTGGAGCATACAGAAGTTCCACTCCAGGTACCATCAAAGACATTGCACCCCAGATAGTGAGGTGACCTCTAAGTCCAGAGCTGTGTTAGGTCTTACAGACGGATTTAAACCACGTTGGAAGGCCTGTTCAATCTGGGGGCATGAGTTTAAATTTTAGCTGAAATGAAACTTCAGAACCACATACAGTGTAAGTGTAGGGACCATAGCTCCAATTGCTTTATTCTGACAAAAAGAGAACAGTAGATTTTTTTTTTTTTTTTTTCTTTTTAATTCGCTTAATGTGGACATAGCTTTGGAATACTTCCAACAAGTTCTGTCACTGAAAATGCTAAGGTGATTTTTCATAAAAAGGAAGGTCTTTTTTGAGATTATTAACTTACAGACCAGACACAGATGACAAAAAAAGGGGTCAATTTTCACAAATGAAGGAGACTACCAGTAGGATTCACCAGATGTCTTCTACAGTACCAGCATTATTTGACATATTAGTAAAAGTTGTGGAAAAGCACTTCAGTGAGAAAGTGTTCTGCTGATGCAGAGTTGTTAAGAGCATTCAAAATAAAAACAAACCACAAAGGATGGTAGAAATGCTTCTTAAAAGAGAAAAGATGGAGGGAAGAGTAGTGTAACATTTTCTACATGAGGGTGACCACAATTATGGAGCAGATTCTATACAAGAGTCTGTGGAAGAAAGGATTGGTTAGTCTAGGAGTCTTTCCATGAAAAAGAAGACTGAAGGGAAATATCATCAAGGTCTATAAAATCACACAAAGTACAGAAAATATGAAGAGAGAAAAATTATTCACCCTTTCCTACAACGTCAGAAGAAGGAAACACTTTAGAAAATAATTGAGGCAGATTTAAATAAAACTATATATTTGTAATCACCATATATTTAAGTCATTGCCGCCATTGTTCCTGAATGCATTTTTCTGTATGAAAAATATTCAAAATATAGGAAACCGTAAAGACTGGAAGCCTGACAAGAACTACTAAACACATTAAGGATGTACAATTCTGTCTCAAGAAGTTTCTTCTCAAGGAATATGCTTGAGTTCCCCTCTCCATCCTTCCGCTTTTATGATCTTCTTCCCAGCTGCGTGGGCAAAGTTGTGAATATATGGTGCTACATACCGATGCCAGCAAATTGGTTACCACTAACTCTTTCAAAAATTTTAATACTCTAACTTGTACCCAGCAAGAGGCATTGAAACAAAAACTGGAAAGCTTTTTTTCCCCACCCCAGTGCTCTTCACGTGCAACTGGATAAGTGGTCTTGCAGGTGTGTCTGCTTATGTTTGACATTATGTGAATTCAGTGAAACCAGCCATTATGAAAATTTGAACTTTAGCTTTCAAAATACAAGCTAGCAAATAGTGTCTGGCAAGCCTGCAGTTATCAGGAGTTAGGCACGTGATAACCACTGTCTCATAAAAGGAAGATAGATACCAAAATAAAAGGATTGAATATAAACTCATCTGAAAACTTTTTAAATTTTGTTTTAGTACTCAGATCACAGAATTTCCATAAATTTTGTATTCGCAGGTGTTCACAACCAAGTAAACAGTCACATTCAAACAAGTGTCATTAATTTATTTATTTATGCTGTGTGGTAGTCTCAGGAACTTTATTTTTATAAATCTGAAAGATACTCTTGTTGTTTTTGAGCTCCTGGTTTTAGTGATTTTGATGTGAAAGTATGTATAGACTAGATCCATAAGGCATTCATTATTTCGTAATTCTAATTTTGTTGACTGACTGCAAGGTTTGTGTCCAGCAAAAACAACTTCAATGAAGTGATTGACTTCAGTTCTGAATATTGGTTGCCAAGATTTAAATGCTTATGCAGGAAAAATGGTATTTCTAAAAAAAAATCCTAGTGTGTGGATACTATAACATTAAAAACAACAACAAAAATCCAACAAGGGCTACCTTACCCTGAGTTTCATGTGTCTTGTTTGTTTGGGTTTTTTTTTGGGGGGGGGGGGTTTGCATGCCTAAACATGTTTAATCTTGCTATGCTAATAATCTGCATTATAAAAGATTAGTTTCTTAAGCTGTCAATATAATCTTATTCAGGAAAATTGTTACTTCCAAACAATTTAGAGCCAGCACTTTCAATCATATTTAAAATACTGTCATGGGATGGAGGGATACAGACTCTGCACTCTCAGTAAATATGCCCACAGTTGCATCATTTTTTCAGAATAAAACATAGGAGTCAGAATTTGAAAAAGTGTAGCCAGAAAGGTAATGTTATTTACATCTTTTTGAAGACCCCACCACTTTCATTGCATAACAGGCTTTGCATTGCATGCTGCTGCATGTTACAGTTTTCCTGTGCGATTCACGTCATTCTCTGTGCTCTGTGTAGCTCTAATGCTTCCATTATACAAGTCACTGTGAAAACGTCGCTATTTATGGTCCCGGAGAATGTGAGGCTCTTCATATAATAAAGGCACTGCATACAGTGTCTCCTGTAAGCATTTCCCATGCTCTTTTTTTGCAGAAAGAAGAAAAGTTGACAGAAATTGGTGCAAGTCACCGAACGCCATTACTGTCCTCTACTGTAGAATGCATGGCTCTTGGTCTTTCTGTGGCCTTTATTCCATTGTCTCAGCTATTAGATTTGTCCTTTTCCTAGAAGAATAAACTAGTTCACGTAAGGGAAAAAAGGCACTAACAGGTTTTCCTAGCTGAATTTCATATAAATTATTTACTTTCTGATCCCTTTCCTCCCTCACAGGAATAATCTGTAGGAAATGCAATGTCACAGCCCCAAAATTGATATATAGCATAATCTAATGAATGTATATTGGATGGATGTCTGCAGTGGCAGAAAGTCTGCCGCTTTCTTTACTCAGCTCTCATGTTCTTGCTGATTCTTACTTCTTTCCACGGTCAACAGGGCTCACTGACGTAACACTGTTAAAAAGTTCCAGACTAGGAAAGAGATTGACACATAGCATGTCAGGTTTTTATCCCTCTGATATATCTATTTTATCTCCTAACTGAGATGAAAAGTGTGAATACAAGTCTCTTCTTCCAAAATGGATACCTAGATTCTAATCCCAAGAGCAGTGCAGATGTAATGTGTATGGTAGGTAAAGAAAGCTAACAAGACAGTGGGAGAGAACAAAACATGCTTTCTGTAACTTAGCATACAGATATCTTGTCCTTGAATTATTGTTCTGAATACAAGCAAAAGAAAATTAAAGAGTGTTTACCATAAATACTTAATTTTCAGAGCAGTGGAGATACTTCAGTCTTGAGAGAAATACAGCTGTGCAAGTACCAATGAAAATGTTCATCCTCTCTCAAAAAGCTTTAAAAAAATCTCTAGTTCTTTATACACTTGAGGACAGTATTCTTTTGCTTTTTTATATTGCAGGCTTTGAATACAGAAAATAATACAAATAGCAGAATCAAGAAATATCTGGGTTATATTGAATAAAATAAATAGATTTATTATCTCCATCTGTCATAGTCAGATGTTTTTTCAAGGTGTATCACTGTCATAGGACTTCCCTGAGTCTTTTCCAATTTGACTATGTAATTTTTCCAAAAAGGATGCTGAATTTGGAGCCTTAAAGATGGATGCATCTGCAATCCAGATGTGGCATTTAAAAAGTCTCTCTCTTCTGCTACACATCCAGGAGTGTACAGCAGAAATGAAGGAGAGAAGACAATAGCTCCCTTAGTGCTTTTGATAAATCTGTCCTTTGTGGTCCCATAATAGTCTTAATAATAACAAATGCAGATGTAATAGCATTTCTTTATTCCTTGATATTGTCCCATGTATACAGTCAGGGGTCATATTCACTGTTTTAGCTGTGGCACAATATAGGAAACACATATATACTGTGAATCCTAAGTACTTTTTTTAATGTCCCTATATTTCTCAATTCCATCTTCCATTTTGTAAATACAAGACAATAATTTATGTTGCCTAGGTATATGACCTTGCTGGCTATATCAAAATGCACATTTGTCAAATGTGTCCATGATGCTGACAAAATGGTTTGGGAGAATACCTGGAGGCTAAAATTAAGACTAAAATTTAATAGATTAATTTTATTGTATGTTGGATTTCAATATTAGATTCAAACTAGATTATTAATGGTTTTCACTACATAAATTATTTGATTGTTTGTGAATTTCATCTGCAATGATTTTATATTCTCATCAAAGACAAAACCAGTTGATATGCTAAACCATAAATAATTCTCCAAAGGATCTTTTCTTTATGAGCTTGGTACCATCAAATAGCCTCATTTTCCTTCCATTCAGAATTTACTATAAGAAAATTCTTGGCAAAATATCAGAGAGATTTCTAGTTTGGCTGTGCTTTACTGAAGGGTCTAAGATGTTGAGTAGAAATTGCTGTACCTGGTTCAGCCAAGATTCTCTTGTTACTGTTGTGGAATTTGGTCCACTAAGACGCCTTTTGCTACCTTGTGTTTGAGTAATACACTGTGCCACTGTGCACAGAGCTGCAAACATTTTTAGAAGTTATCCATTCACAGAGCAATTGATAGAGGCTATTGTGTCTTAGCTTTGCAAGAAAAGACCTCTTGATTCACAGGAATTTGATCAGGCCATGAAAATTATTATTAAGGTTAATATAATTTGTACATTGTATTTGGAGACTTACTCGTAAACATCTCTTTTAATGTGTGAATACATAAAAATGTCGTACTATGTGAGTGCTGTTTGACACTGCATTTTATTTTTTTTTACCTAATTTTGCCCCTATGCAAAATAAAGGAAGGTAATTCACTGCAGATCTGAGAGTCAAACCTACAGGACATGATGATGATTACCTGATGAGACACTGATGATGTTATTTTCACTGTATTTCTTAATGGATGATAGATTAACTATTTGAGCTTACTTACAGTATCTCTTGTACTGAAGTCATCGCAGAAAGCCCTGCGGTTTATGGTTCAGCACTTGCTTATTGGAAAATACACAAATCATGTCTCGTGTCTCTGTTTTTTTTTCATTAGGCTCTGACAGAGGCACAAAGTTCTCTTGTGAAATACTTTCACAATTAATTGCCTTTCCAGAAAATCTAAAATAGAAGCTTATTATTTTATAATTTGACAAGCCTAAATGCTGGCATTTTCTGTAATATGTTGTCATCTCTGCAACACTTTAGACCACTTGTTTGAAGTATTAAATATGAATAGCTTTGATTGTCTTTCAAAGTGTTTTGTGTTTTCCTTCCAGTGTTGTGCATTTTAAATGAAGGATATTAGGTAAGCGTATTATCCTGCATATATTACTGCTTGTCATACTTCAGTTAAATTCACTGTCTCCGTTCCTGAACACAGTCTGATCTGTAGTACTGCACTGAGGAAAAAAAACCTGATAGGCACAGTAGCTGCTAGCTTGAAATAATTAACTTCTTGAAAGTCAGGCCTCTCTCACCTTCAGTGAACTTTGAGATAGAATGTCTGTCTTAAATGTCAAAGAATACGTAAAAAAAGAAGGTTTGGGTTTTTTTGGTTTTTTTGGTTTTTTTGTTTTTTTTTTTTTACCTTGAAATGCAACTCAAATGCTTGAATCCATTCCATTCCATCTGCATGGTCATACGTTCACACAAAGCTTGACCATATTAAATTCAAATGCTTATTGTTTCTAGTTCTATATAACGGCCAAAGAAATTGCTGAGGTCACACTTAGGCTTTCAGATACAGCTACTTCTCTAGCAAAGGTCTGGTTTGTGCTGGTGTAGAAAACTGTTCTTCCTGCGTGATCCCAACAATATCTGTAAAAGGTACAGTTTTGTTGTAACAGCTGCTTCTGTTGCCTGTGCTTCTCTGGGCATACCTATGAAATTTAGGCTCATGCTTCTTTGCACCAGAGAATAATTTGTTATTATAGGAGTAAAGTATTTGTGCTGTAAGCATACTGGGGCTCTTCACTAGTTTCTCATTGATCTAGAGGCTGGGGCCTCTTAACTACTTTCTTGGTGAAGAGTATGTATTTTGTGGTCAGCAGAATCTTCTCTGTTGTCAGCAGCACCAACTATTTGGGCGCATACAGTAAAATAACAAATATATATGTATAATACAATAATATATAACAGTAAGTACTATAGTGATAGATATAATATAAATTTTATATATATAGACACACAGAGTTGTGTGTTTTGTATTATTTATTAGCAAGGTAGCAGTCATCCCTAAGGTGCTTTTGGTAGCTTAGCATTTGAGAAAACTGGCATAATGGCAGCTCTTCTGCTAGATGGTATTCTGTCATTATTATTTTTTTCCAGAGAGCTTTAATTATAATCCAGACATTTCAATTGCTCTGGGTGGAAACTTGGCAGGTAGAATGTTACTGCAGGACCCATTTACTCTTCCAATTTTTGAAAATATTGTTTAGATGCATTTGTTAAATTGTGGAAACATCGGTTTAGTTTGGGGTATTTTAATATCGTGTTATTAAAGACTCTTTAAAATTAAGTGGCAGTACTTAGCATGTCATCTGCATGACTGAAACTGGTGCCAAGTAGTGAAAAAATGGAGAGTATGGATTCTATATGGAGTGGGGGTGTCTACTGAAAACTAACTTTGCTATAAGCCTCCAGAAAAGATAGTAGAGAAATTTGTTTCCATGTGTTGACCAAATAGCCACTTAAGACTAACTTGCAATTCTTATAACTTGGGGCTTTCAGTGCTCTAAGGTAGGGAAGACTGTTACCAGACAAGTGGGTTTTTTTCTAGTTTTCTGGGACAGAAGATGCATTGCTGTAATGAAATAACCACTGGTGAATTGCCCATTGCATATATATATATATATATATATAGAAAGAAAGAGAGGATTCATCTTCTTAGACAATAAGATGTAATTTCCTAAGACCAAATAGCTTGTTCAGTTGATAATTGGAGCGCATGTATAAGGATAAGGAATTCGGTTACTATTATGGCAACATTAAGTTGAGCATTTGGAACTAGCCTTTCTATGGTAAAAAAGAGAGAAAATAATTGTGAAAAAATGTAAACTTTACTAATTGCTAGGTGGATGGTTTAGTTTTCTTCATCCTCAGTAATGCACAGTATTTAAGTATGTGCTCAAATGATTCATATACCAAAAAGAAAAGAAAGAAAATTCTTCTTGGCGAGTATTATATAACAACAGTCATCCCTACTCAGAGCAGCCTGGGGCACTTCTGAGATGCCAGCTAGAGCTCATGACTCCTGTGTCTAACTTCCAGTGCTACAGGAAGCTAAGGGTGATTCCAGTCACATTTGTATTTTCATGAGTTTTTCTGAATGCCCTTAAAAAAAAGATTCTTGTCTGAAGCATACCCATTTTCTTTTCATGGACTTCTCCAAAATGATCAAGTGAAATTGCCTGGGATCTTTTAGGGGAAGGGCATTCGTGTCTGTGTCATGAAGCAGTGCAAGATCTGTCCTTTTGCTGAAGGATCTTCCATGGGTTTCCCAGAAGTCTTCATCTAAATCTTTTTATCCTGAACCCATTTCCAGTATCACAGTGCTTTCAGTAAGGATTTTGCCTGAGGCACCAATGTGTTTCCAGCACGGTTTTTTGAGTTATACCATTACTGCAATCCCTGAAAATAGTATCAGTGGCGTGCTTGGTCACTGATTATCTATGACCTCTACCAAAACCAATGATGTGTCTTATTAGAATAAATCCTGTTGATTCCATTCTTTTGGAAATGTTTCCTTTGAGATTTGTCCATTAAAATATGAAAGAACTCTAACATTTGAATTAATGAAGCTAAGTCCTTGTATCCCGGCTACATAGTTTTGCAAAAGCAGTTTCCGGAGTCTTTGCTTTATTAAGGACCTTTAAAATATTAAGCACTGACACAGTCCAATCTGAATACCTCAGGGGCACATGAATTTGTATTAAGACCTTAAAACCTTCAAACAGCTTTTCCTACTTGCCTATAAAAAGAGATCCAACACAGAAGGCCAGATTTAAACCTAGGAGACATAAGACTTCAAAATAAAGGTTTTCACCATACTTCAGATAAATTTTTTGCACTCTAGATTACATCGTAATTAGGGGACAATTGATCTACAGCTGTATTATACTGACTGACTGAGCCTTTGAATAATGTGAAGTTGGTCTGGTAGTCTCACGGTAGGTTTCAAGTGAGCGGGTTTAATTTTGCATATGGTTAAAAAGCATAGTTAAAAAACTACCTCATGTATATGTGTGTAAACCACACTGTAGTATTTTTAATGAAATATTGAAGGGCTTTAACTGAAAAAAGCCAAAGACTGTGGTTCCTGAAACCTTCTCACATCTTGGGTTTGTTCACTAGGCCATGATGTGCTGAGTAACCAGCCAGAACTGTTTTTCTTTCCATCGTCAAAATTTTTTTTTGTTATTGCAACTTGTCTAGTGAGGAAGGGGATGACAACTGTGCAAGTTAACAAAAAAAAAAAAAAAAAAAAAAAATCCTTTAGGCTGACACAAATACTCTGTACCTACTGCAGACTCTGTACTACTTACCACCACCACAACCATCTTGTACTTAAAAAGAACAGGTCGTTGTGTTCTGTATCATTTCTTGATCAACTGACTTTTATCATTTTACTTTCTCTTCTGAAAAAATAAGACAAGCCTACAAATTGTCTTGGTAGATATTTACTGTTCAGTTACTTTTTTAGATTAAGATGTTTGAAACAGGCCAATATGACAACACCTGCAGTGTATAGGAGGGGGACGAGGGGTAGTCTTAAGTTATTTTAAAAAGAAACTTTAGCTGCATTCATGAGCAGTATCTGATTCAGACAGACAATAGGGAAAATGCTGTCCCCTCACCTAGACAAAAATATTCAGCATTTCAGTTTGCCCAGTATTTTAAGGCCTGAATTTAAAAGTCTGATTGCCTCCAGGTTTTGCACAGAAGGAATTTTAAAGCATTTTGAATTACTGGGAAGCAAAGTATTCATATAATAGATACTTGCTGCAGAAACTGCTGTCATGAATGAGAAGAGAGGAAGAAACACTATTCAGAGCATTAAATATTTTTTTTCCTCAAAAATTTCAACAAATATTGGAAGGAAATTATCTCGAAACACTCTTTTAATTTTAAAAGCCCTTGCAGTACTCAATTTCCAAGGAAGGATTTTAAATTGCTACAGCGTGCAACTGTTTTGTTTATTTACATACATCTCTTTCCCTTCCCACTTTTCATGGTAACCCCAAAATGCTTTTCTTTTATCTGCAGATCCACTGGTATTGTTTTATTTTTGCATTCTGTATTCTGCTGTCTAAAACAGGGCTGCCGGGTTATGAGTTTGAGCTGCCAAAGTGCTTAAGCTCAAGTTTGGCTCAAGGGACATGGCCATGGCAGGTATCTGATGGAAGAGGACATTAGTGTGTCATTTGAATCCCCAGCAGGTGAGGACTCTACAACTCAGCAACATTCCCATTGTATCCTACTAGTCCTCTGCTGGGGAACCACACACACAGCTTTTAGACTCTCAGCTCTGTTAGGTACGTAGACGTGATATTAAGATGCCCAGCCATATAAAGACTTTGGTATATAATTTACAGATTAAGGTTATATGGCCATCATCACCTTGAAGTAAAAATTGTGAGAGCGAATCGAGTGTTATCTTCAGAAGGATGCTGCATAGGGAGAAGGATAGGTTTCACTTTCCATTTATAAAATGAAACTTCCGGAAAAGATAGTACGTTAGTTTCTAGTGATAGGAGAATTGGCTCTAGTTATAGGAGTGTAGTTTTATGTGTCTTTAACCTCCTTTCCCTGTAAGTAGATACATTTTAATGCTATTAGGACCGTCTGGGATGTGTTTTAGTAGTCCTTTAATGCACACTGCAGATGTTGATGACCCAAGAAGGCTTTCAGTGCATCTGAGGTGTAGTCTTACATTCTGCCAAAATACACCCTGGTGGGTCTCAGTGCTGTGGTATAAGACACAAACAGGTATTATCTGCATTCTAATGTCTAACCATAAAAAATGTGAATTTAAGGTAAAGAAACATCTGTGGAATTCTTGGGCATTTTTAATGTCTATTTAATTCATCATTGCTTTTTCAATCTACTGTCAATAAACTGATGAATGGGACAATATTGTCCTCTCTTAGTGGCATTACTAAGAAGCTCCCAAACATTTGGAAAACAAAAAATTCAGACTAAAAATAACATTTCAGTCTGTAACTTGTACCTACAGTAATAATTTGTATCCCATAAAAATAGTATGGACCCACTTTTCGGTCAAAAAAAACCCACCAAGCAAAAGACTCATAAAACAAAATGATGAGACAAAAAAGGAGGAAAGTGAACCACATCTAATACATCTGTGCAGTGAACTCAATTTCTATTACATTGTTAGGGCATGATGAAGTAGCTGTGGGATGCGGAATATATCAGAGAGGACTTTAGACAGAAGCAATGTAGGGGCACAATGGAAGCTTGTGATAAGTCCTTACTAACGAAACTAGTATAAAAACTTGTCATTATTTTGCCTTCCAAGCAGGAAAATAAAATTCATTAGGGTGTCTATTTCTAAAGGCAAGTACAGCTTTTCCCCTATAGGAAATTGCATAGTTAAATAAATATAACGTTTGGAGGGTTGAAACTTTTACATGTTCTGTGAGTTTCTGCAGAAAATATGAGAGGAACATCAGTGAGACTCCGTTGTTTTTTTCAGATCTGAATGAAATACTGTAAAGGTATTGCTACAGATTGACTTAAAAAGTGACTCATGTACAGATATTTTTTACAAGCTTGAGACTTAAAACTGGAGGGAATTCCTATTCAAGAGAAAACATCCTGATTTCCTGCAGTTATTGCGATAGGATCCTTGATGAATCTGGCTTGCAATCATCATCATCATCACACTATGCCTCTTAGTTGCAAACAGAGTTCTCAGTGCTGACAGGAACATAAAGTCAAAACTTGGCCTTCAGGAACGTATGCTTTCATCAAAGAAAGCAAGCCACTGGGAAACTCGCATGTTATGTGATATTAGATTTGGGGCTCTTCCGGACATTATTTCCTGTGCATAAGTTCTGAGCATAGTGAAATATGCTTGTAGTGTTTGACTAAAGTCTTTACATGCCAGAGGAATACTCGCAAATGCTGAAACTAACAAAGGCCAATTAAACACATATAATATTAAGTTGTAGCATCATACCTGTAAGTAAACTCTCCTTACAGAGTTAATGGATTGATCTGTCAGAAAGGTATCACTCTGCCCCCAGGAGATCTTCCTCAATTGTAGTATTTTCCCAAACAATTCAAATTGTCTTTGGTTCCTTCTTTTCTTCCACTTTTTTGTTTGGCTGTTGCACGTTGGTAGGCTCTTTCTTACAGAAATTAAAATGCTGGCAGGGTATAAATTTCTTTGCCACTGACTGATGAGCACTGGGATATGTAGGTGGTTTCTTGAGGATGAGAGTGCTTTTGTGTGGAAGCGGTGAGTTTGCTTTCTTCAGAAACACTTTGATATTGCCAATTAGTAGCTGTGAGGAAGTTTGTTTTCAAGAGGCATTGGCACAAACAGTTGGAATTTATAATTATATTCTTCAAAGCCTCATAATAGGTAATACTAATTTGTTAGAACTCATACAGTGAATGAAACAAACCTCTTTCATAGCCTCCTTCTCTCTGAACGATTACTGAATAGAACAGATATTCAGGTACCATATTTGAGGCAATTTCAGGGTGGGAGAGATTGCATAGGCAACCTAGGATTTTCTCTGTTTATAATTTTCAGCTACTTAATACTTCAAGTTTTAAGATTCTGCTGTCAAGAAGGAGGTTTGGCACAGTAGTTTACTGGACAGTAAAAGATTTTCAAATGATTATGCAAATGTGCATATTTATAATTTCTGAGAGTTTGGCATTACAGATTTGGGAATACTCAGATTCCAAGATGTCATTTTCTTGTTACACAGTTTAGTAAACTAAGCTTTTCATTTATTTATTTTTTTTTAAAGGATTATGTTCTGAAATCACATACATTTAGAAATCTTGGCTCCACTAAGCAAAATAATTGTAGAAAGTAAAAATGAGATAGTATGGTATGTTATTGGAGATTTAGCAGTGAATCTTTAATTTCAATTGGTTGCCTATTTGAAAACTGATGTTTAAAAACCTCAAAATAAGGTGCATGTTTTTAAAACTTATTTTCCTTGGAAAAGCTGTTGCTAAATTAGAAAAAAACTATGATAATGTTAGAAGTTCTGACAGGGTAGATGTTTGTCAAAGTGAATGCAGTATTCAAGATGGATTTTCCTGGAGCCCTGGAATACGCCTGTTGAAAAAACACATATGGTCCCATATGGTGACCCCACATATGGTGAAGTTTTAGAGGGCAATTTGAAAGATGTGGAAGTAAGGTATGTCATGCCAAAACCAGGTCAGGCCCCATAGCTAAAAACTATGGACAGCTGCAGGTTTAATTTACAAATACAGAAAAGTCCTTTACATAGAAAAAGTCCTTACATAGAAAAGCCCTATGGTAAAAACAAAGGTTATTGAGTTGAGTATCCTGTCTCCAGCAGTGTCCAAAACCAGAAGATTAAGGAAAGATGTATCAGCAGAGCAAACATAGCATAATTTTTTTTTTTTTTTTTTCAATAACCTTGCAGTCTCCAGCAGTTGCAACTCAGGGACTTTCCGATCCACCAATGTCTTTTGGGGCTTAATAACCTTTAGTGAATTTCTGTTCTGTGAACTTGCTTATAAGTCCTTAAATTCAGGTCAGCTTTAGCATCTGCAGTCTTCTGTTGGCAAAGGCTTCCACAGCTTTGATAAATACTGGGTGAAGAAACACTTCCTTCTGCTTGTGCTGCAGCTGCCACCTGCTAGCTGCATCCCAGGCCTCCCCAGCTTCTTTTAGTGGATGACGCAGTGTGCAATTAAACACTCTTCACTCGTGACATCGCTTATGACTGCACAGATCTTTAAAAATACTGCAGCCCGGAACTACTTACCTTTTCTCTTGTAGGAGGGTGACTGACCAGCTTCTTCTGCTGGTTCAGTCTTTGTATCTCACTTTGAAGTCCATAAGCTGGCAGAGTGATATATGCATCTGTCCCTGACAGTTGCCTATCTTTGTGTGAGGGATTCTGCTGTCATTAGAGGTAATTTGGTGCAAAGTGTGGTCAGTCCACAAGAAAGTGATTTGATTTATGACAAAATAGAAATCTGTTTCAATTATTCATGAGTTTACTTCGCTGGTTTGTAGCTTGGAGGCAGACGAATGCTTCACATATAGGAGGAATAGTAGTAAAAATGTTCTAAAACTAGTTCTGGTACTACATAGGATTTGTATTTTGAGTTTGTTGGAATAGTTCTTACATAAAATGTGAAACCAGAGGGTTTCATATACATCTCTTTACATTTAGAATTGTCGTAGGAGTTCTCAGGCATGTTTATTCCCCCTTCTTAGGCCCACTTTATTAGTTACTTATTTGAGAACAGCCCTAGAATAATTCTTTTCTTCTGCTAACTTACTTGAGTATGTCCATATCAATTATTTATCCATGTAAAATTATGAAGATTATTTGTAGACTGACATTTAGCATGTAGGAAGACCTTTGGGTTACTTCTGTCATCATAAATCTGAAATATTCCAGCTCCAAGATCCAGGTTTGTAATAATTATTCAGGTGAAACTCGAACTTTAATACAATTTTTATTTAAAAAATCCTGTGCTGTATAATGCATTAGCTGTCGTGCTCCAAGAAATGAGCTCCCACTAAGTGGGAGTTAGGAACCTGATTTATTTTATAGGCAGCATGCAGCAGTTACTTAAAATAATTCTGTCCAAAAAGATCATAGAATCGTGGAATACTTGCAGTTAGAAGGGACCTCTGGAGCTTAATATAGGGTCAAATTAGATCCCGTTGCTTAGTGCCGTGTCCACCCGAGTCTTGAATATCTCTAGGAATCCCTGCACAACACTAAATTTGTGTTCCTCAAGAGCAGCACTGGAGTTCTTTTAATTGTCCTGTTCATTTTTCTCAGGATCTTCTGGTCACTTTTGCAGGAGTACAACTGACCTTCACATTCCTGACACGTCCCTTAGTCCCCAAGACTCTGGTTTAAACACAGTTACTATCTTAACCTATCCCACGAGATTTACATGCTGTGTTACAGAACAGTAATTCTGTTCTTTTAGGGTGCTAAATTATCCACTTTCCACTTTCAGTGAAATGAGCCTTAGCATGCTTTCTACGTGGATGTGAAACCACCCGGACATTAAAGAGGTCTTGAGATTATACTTAACTCTATAGGGAAAGGTAGCCTAAGAGTTCGGAGCACTATATACTCTCATAGCCACCCAGGTAGAAGTATACCCACCATTATTTTTCAGCTGAGGCAGCACGTACAGACCATTCCATCTTGAAAATTGTGAGCTTTGATCATTAATGTTATAGTCCTTCTAAGGAGGACTTAATTAACATAAAGTAGATTATTGCAAAAGGTTTGGTTCCCATGCATTTAAATGTATGTCAGCTCAAAATCAGTTGGTTTTTACTGGAACTCTCAAGACACACAATTTTTCTAAAATATCAGTGATCCAAGAAACATGGGATAGAGAGCAGGGTTTTGAATGAATAGCAAGCTATTAGTCAAAATGTCTCTTAAATTTTAAAATGCACACTTGATTACTGATACCTTTTCAATTTATTGTACATCCATTTGAGCTGATTAAAAGCACCTAGACACAATTTTAAAACAGGAAACAATCATATTTCTGATGAAACATTCTGTATATGATCTAATTTTTCTCTTAGTTATTGTGTTTACGATAATTTTTATGCAGTCTAGAAATTAATTCTGATTTGTTGTTACACAAATTTATATTGTGTAGAGTACAACTGAAAAATACTGAGTATGAAGTCTATTTTAAATATTTCTGTTCAGGTTTTCACAGCAATTATTTAGAACTACAGCACATGAAAGTTCAGTGAAGCGAGGATGTTTGAGACTTAGTGAGCTTTGTCACCATTTCTCCCATTTGCCAATTTAGTAGAATAACAAAAGGATGTTTGTGGGATTTAAAATCATTTTTGGACTGTGTAGCCTCCTGAAGGTTTTATCTTGGACTCTCGTGGCAGAACTTCCCCTGGGATGAGACTTGCATTCAGGTTGTTCCAGTGGTATAGAATCATAGAATAGTTTGGGTTGAAAGGTACCTTTAAAGGTCACCTAATCCAACCCCCTGGAAGTGAGCAGGGACATCTTCAACTAGAGCAGGTTGCTCAGAGCCCCGTCCAACCTGACCTTGAATGTTTCCAGGGATGGGGCATCTACCACCTCTCTGGGCAACTTGTTCTAGTGTTTCACCACCCTCGTTGTAAAAAATCTATTCTTTATATCTTGTCTAAATCTACGCTCTATTTGTTTGAAGCAATTACCCCATGTCCTGTCACTACAGGCCCTATTAAAAAGTCTGTCCCCATATAGAAGAGCATTGAAGTGGAAGTGCCACAACAGCATTATTAAAACTGCTGTAAATACTTCAGAATCCGCACAAAATTCGTTTCCATTCCCGGAAAAATGAAAACCTGAAAGTGATATTTGCCCACAGATCACAATCTCTGTTGTTCTTTGTGGCTTAAATCGTTTAGTAGGAGCAAAGTAGCTAAATTTCCTATAACTTGTATGAAAAGTTTCCTAGCTTTGAGGGTAACAGCAAATTTGGGAAACAGTAATGAACTCTGGCAAAACAGTTGTTTATTTTTTAAGTACCACTGAATACAGGCTTATTATATTCTTCATTGATTTAACACTGTGTGACACTAAACAAAACCGGCATTACTTATATATTTTTTTCATTTTTTTTTGTTTAAATTCCAACATTCAAATAAATGTTAGGCAGTTGCCCGAGCAAGCCTACACTCGACAGTAAGTAACACTTTCTAATTAGTGCTGTTGTGGATGGGAGACTGAATATCTGATTAGCATGCATAGCAGCAGTTGAGGTTAAACTTCATGAACTGTATAAACCCATGCATTGTGTAACCTGCTTTTTCTCAATATTACATACATCATGTCCATACACGGTCCATATATTGTGCTGACATTTGCATAGCTACTTCCCGAAGGCCTAGTAATTCTATGAAGAGTTTTCTAAGTCAGACATAATGTCCATTTTTGCATTAATCCTGGAAGAAATGCTGTGTGACCCTGCAGGCTGTTCATGTCCAGCCATTGGAAACCTCCCCCAGGCAAGCCAAAGCAGGTGTCCGTGCTACAGAGGTGCATCTTTGTGTACCTAGGGCAATTAAGGTTTGGGGACTTCCATGACTGAAAACGTTGGTACCAACGCTGGTGATGCTGGTTTTATAGCCAGATTGCAGTGGCAGGGTAGTGCCACTGGGTGATGTTGCCCAGAGTTCTTCAGTGAAAGATGCAATTTCTGGGTTGTTTTTTTACAAAGATTCCTTCATGTCAAATCACAGACTTCTTTTCTTTCAGCAAATTGTTGGACTGAATTGTGGAAAGGGAAAATAGAATTTTCCCATGTCTTTTCTCTTATACTCCCTTGATTTATGCGTTCAGGGATATCTTTGGGAATACTCTTTTCTCAGTTTCAGAAACTGATGCTAATTTTGGCAGCTGGTAGGACATGCAGTGCATATGTGGAACTCCAATAGACCGTCTTCTTTTACTTTTGCCTTGTGGACTTTCTTTAGCTGTTACTGGTTATTCCTGTTCATTGGGAAATCCCTGACTCTGGACCCCTGTAAGAGGAGAATTCTAGGGGACCAAGACACCAGACAAATACAAAATTTCAGGAAGCATTTATTTGTTCTCAACTAATAGGCTATCAATAGGTTTGTAACTAAGAATCAAGCACTGATCAACTGTGTTAGTCAAGCCTTAGGTATGTGACACTATGAGTTTCCTGCCGCGTTGTTTGTCCTGATGGCTGCAGATTTTAGTCTCTGGGACTGAACTGGCTGGGCTCAACAGCACTTCGCATCAGGAAGCCAAATTCATTTTCCCCAAGATGCATTGCATATCTCTGGTGTTTATATATTGTTTTATATATTGTTTTCCATGGGTCAAATCCCATCTGGTCCAAAGGATTATTTCCTCTTTCCATATGTTTGTTCAGATTGTTGGTACCTCGTGGATGCTGGTTTATTCCGCCGTCTTCAGGCTGGTGTTACGTATTTGTAGACCGGTTGCTGGTCATCTCTTTCCTTTGTATAGTTTCAGGCTATGTGCTACTATTTTTATAAGAGTGCCAAGCAAACAACTGAGATTAGAATTAAACCCTACATTACCAGAACAAAATATATATATTTTAAAGTAGTTAAATGATGGACGCAGTAGGTGGTATAATCCAACAAAAAGATACACAGATTTCAGAAGGCATTCATAAGCTATTACTAACACAAACAATGCAACTAAAATGCAAGCCAAAGTCTCTTACATGTCTTTCTTATTCACTGTACTGCTGTCAATTTTTAAAGATTTGGTTTAGAGAGAGATTCAGCTCCTGTTGTTATTTTTATTAATTATGAAGAGGGATCCAGATTCACAAATGCAAGTAGGTACATAAAATCCTTTGGAATCTGGGTGATTTATTACCAGACATTACAGAAGTAGCATATGGCAATCATTTTCACTAAGTTACCATCATTATTTGTGGTGATTTGCGGTACATATGCATGGTACCTGCTGGTAGCCAAAACACTGCAACTTGTTATATTAAACATAACAAATATGTTAAACATTTTTGCAGACAATAATGTGCAGAACTGTAATACTGATAAAAATATCAATTCAATATCTAGTCAAAATGTTATCTAATATTGTGAGCAATTATCACTTAATCTAATATTGTGAGCAATTATCATTTCATTTATTTGCCATATGAAGAATTATGTGTAGTTTGATGAATTGTGGACCATGAGAAGGAAAAATGGAAAATTCACATTTTTCAATGTAAGAAAGCTATATAGTATATATGTTACCTGCATAAATTACATTATTTACAGTAGGAGCACTCCAAAAGAAAGAAAATGTACATAAACAGAAGCAGCTAATAACACTTTTTTCTTTTTTTATTTCTTCCCCACCTCTTGAACATACCTAATCACAGTATTCATATCAATATGGGGGAATAAAAATGGAGGTTTTAAAGAGTGATAGAGTCATGGGGCACATATCATCAGGTGATGTGAAACCCAACTATAACATGCTTCTGGCCATTTATAAAGTCTGAAAATTGACTGCATCAATGAAGTAGGGTAAAAAGTAGAATGGTTGTGAAGAGAGGAGGAGTAGACTGGTCTGTCCTGTAGTAAGGGAATGGCAGTCACAGAGAGTGGGGGGTACTGCAGCCTCGAGTAGTGGTGGTGCCACACTCACAGCTCATCCTGTGGAGCCTGTTATTGACAGGCTAGCAGACTGCCATACACCTACATTTGAATTTGTCAAAAGAAATAGAAGTTGTCTTTGAAAGTCCTCATATTCTGCTGTTTCACTCTGTCTTTATATGTTGTGCTGTTTCCTTTCAAATACTGTCCTCTTGCTGCTTTTTCTTTCTAGGATTTCCTTCTGAATGTTTTGTGATTTTACATGTAGACGATGGCCTCTGCAGCAGGCTACTAATTTTTAGTGGTAGTTCAATGGGAAATTGTGCTTTCAAGCAACAGTAGTCGTGGGTTTTTTTTTAAATAAAAATTGCTTACATTTAGATAATGAACTATATATCTTGCGTAGAATTTTTAAACCAAACAATGGACTGTATTGGAAAACTCTATCCTTTTAGTTGGCCGTGTAGTTTCTATAGGAGGATTTTCAGTCTCTGTAATATGCTTGACTTCTCCAGATAGGAAAAAAGTGGAAGAACCCATTTTAAACTCCTAACTGAGCTGAAGCACAGCAGGTATACTTGCTCTCTGTAGCATACCCTTTAAATTCATATCCCACTTACTGCAAACAAGCTTGTTGGGAATAAGTACAGTGGGCATGGAGGAACTCCCAGAACAGTTCTTGGTTGTAATACGCATGCAGTAAACCCTCCTGCTCAGCTGGTCTTCAAGAGTGGACAGCAAGAACAAGCATAGTCCCTCAGGCACTTAAGTTAATGGAGTAACCTCCATTCTGAGTAAATAAATACTGGCCTTTCCTTTTCACCAAGTGAAAATGATCACCAGCCGGCTCAGACGTGGTTGCATGGATTTTACCATTCCTACAGCTTGAAATGCAAATATTGAAAGCAAATGTATACTTAATTTAACCATTCTATGTAGGAAGATGACAGGGAGTGACTATGTCAGAAAATGCAATGAGTTTGACTAAGTGTTTTTGACCCTTTAGAAAGGAGGATGAGTCATCCACTTGTATGTCAGTACTGAAGGTTCGGTTGAGTCAATGAAAATATGTTTGAAAAAATATGTTTGAAAGCAGTGCTACTTCAGATGCACTAAGAGTTTGCTTTGGATTCAGCTGCCAAAATATATTTGTTCTTGAGGATGACTTCTCTCTGGCAAAGACTGAATACATTATTTCATTACTTCTTTCTTTTCTGTATGAAACCCCTCTTCCCTTTCAGAATTCCTTTGTCTTTTTTTTGTTAAAATTAAAATAGCAATAAGGTGTTTCCTAATCAAGAAATGTTAATGAAAGTCCCCAGAAAATGAGTTAGTGGGAGAAGAAGCATGACAAGAAATGCCGGAATGTTTAGCTTTCAATCTTCCTCCATAGACAAAGTCAAATTGAGCAAACTGGATGACTTGCTGCAATGACTTAGGTCTATCCTATTGTCCAAGTTAGGATGCAGGAGGGTACTTTCTCTGAGACATGTCAAATTGTTGTGTTGATCCTGATAACTATAGACATTTTCCTTAAATTAGTGTTGTGGTTTAACCCCAGCTGGCAACTAGGACCATGCAGCTGCTTGCTCACTCTCCCCTGGTGCAATGGGAAAGAGAATCAGAAGAGTAAAAGTGAGAAAACTTGTGGGTTGAGATAAAGACAGTTTAATAAGTAAAGCAAAAGCCGTACACACACACAAAGCAAAACGAGGAATTCATTCACCACTTTCCATCGGCAGGAAGGTGTTCAGCCATCTCCAGGAAAGTAGGGCTCCGTCACCCCTAACTGTTACTTGGGAAGACAAATGCCAAAACTCCAAATATCCCCCCCCCCTTCCTTCTTTTCCCCCCAGCTTTATATGCTGAGCATGATGTCACATGGTATGGAATATCTCTTCGGTCAGTTGGGGTCAGCTGTTCAGACTGTGTCCCTTCCCAGCTTCTTGGGTGTCCCCCACCAACTTCTTGGCAGGCCAGTACAAGAAGTTGAAAAGTCCTTGACTACTTAGCAACAACTAAAAAAATAGCGTGTTATCAACATTATTCTCATCCTAAAAAAGTTAGCTTCAACGGTCAAAATTCCCCATGTGGTCAATGCTGATAAAGCCAGTTTTCAGGTTATTCAGCTGGGCATTTCACTGATGGTTTGTGGCCCTAAAGGGAGACCTAACTTCAGTGTGAACTGAGAAAATTCACCTTCCTCGGTGGCTTATCAAAAACTAGCCCATTCTGCAGTGCTTCAGGAAAGCTGACTTCCCAAGGGAAGTCACAATCAGTTCCAGTGTGCAGTGCCACCACTTTGCAAATGCAGAAATGGAGCTGCCACATTATGTGAGCCATTGTGTAGAGTCAAACTGAGCTTCGTTCTAAAGCTTTTGTCCAAATTACATGTCCCATTTGCTTCTTTCATATCTTGGTCAATGAAGAACTGATCAAGTCCCTTTATATGGGATTCATAATACAAGTAAGAGCAATGCTTCATAATTAGGGAGTTTGTCCTTGTTTTCTTATTGATGAGAATTACTGTGGGTTTGTCCTGTTTAATTACAATTGCACCCATTTACAAACTTGACTATTTGTCTGATACAACTAAAGACAGTAGTAGAGGTTTGTCCATTTTATTTATTCTCAAAGATGAGACTATGTACCTGAAGGGCTTCTGAAGTAAAGTATTTGAAATTTTTCTTATTGTTTATACCTCTCAGATTTTCTTGGCAGCCAGGATTTAAGCTCTAAACTGATGAAAAATGTGTTGCTAAAGCCTATCCCTCAATAAAGGGAGAATCCAAATTCACTCAGAAAGGACATCGTCATATGTGAGGAAACACACAGTACATGCAGTGTTCTGTACCTCATTGTGTAACTGTTAAACTGTTCTCTAAGATTCAGAACATCAGTAAGGCAAAAGACAAAAATTTCAGCATCTTTCTCTGCTGTCCAAGATTTTGCTCTAATACTTGTGATTTTAATCAAGACTGAAGATGTTCCTTTTTTTTCTGTTTTCTAATAACCTCATACGGAAAAATAAATTACTTGAATAAAAAATGCTCATGCAAGCAGTCTGCTGTGGAATTAATGCTGCCTTAAATGAAAACTTTAGCCAGAAATGTTGCATTTGGCATCTACTAGATACAGTTTGCACTTCTGCACTGGAAAGTGAGCTGTTCCTTTCAAAACCCTTGCATTTTCATCTTTGCATCTCCCACCGTTTAAAAAAGCTGTTATAGAACTACCCACTATAACCTCAAAAATACCTACACACTATAAATTTAAAAAATACAAGTATTCTGGGACATGTGAATATAATTAACGTGGCATCTTTAATTGAAGGGTACCTCTGAGATAACACTATAAATAAAATTAGTTGTTAGTTTATGGTATTTTTCTTCCTTATATGTTTCTTTGCAGAAGTGGAGAACATAATTATATGCATACTTGCAAAAAAGCAGCTCATTGCCGTCAGTTACTAGATTGCATTTGGCTAGCTGTACTGCCAAAAGAAGCACCCCATCCTTGACTGTGAATTCCTGACTCATTCTTCAAACCTTGTAGGAACTTGCTGAGTGTATGTTCACTTCCAGAAGGTTTCTTTTGATGCCATTGCCAGTCATCCAGTCCTTAATGACCTCGAACAACAATCTACTGCAAAATAAGAAAAGCTTCAGTGACATTAGCTGGCTACATTAAACTGGTGAAAAAAGATAGCTGCCAGATTTATTTTGAGTATCCCTGTAAGCTTTGTTTTGTTTTAGAGGAAAGCAGTAGATGCCAACATTGTACATCCACTGCTTACAAAATAGAAACTTTGTGTAATAATTACTGGGCAAATTAGCATAGAAGTATTTAGTGAGCATCAGCTTAATATTGTTTCAAACCAGTTAGGTTTTGTCTAAGCTCTGACAGTTCTCCCACCACTTTTTTTTTTTTTTTTTTTTTTTTTTTTCATTCTGATGGGAAAATGGGAAGCATAAAAGAGAAGTGATTTTTAATGAACAAGTTGAGCTCTTGAATGGTTGTGTTACCAAGTTGAATTCCTGCTCAGGTTGGTAGTAGAACTGAAAATCTATCACAGAACACTTTGAAATCCTAAGTAACAGGAGTGTGAATTATCTGGGTGGTCAGTGTAACTTTCATGGTTCAAGTGAAGGATGGAATAATCCTCAAATCTGTTCCCATCACCTGTGAGCCACTTTGATAATTTTTTCATCTGGCTTGTTTCCCAAGTAAAGCTGTGTTGGAATTGCAATAGAGGTAACTTTTCGTTAAGAAAATAATTTTTCATTGATTCTGTCAGGGAGGCAATAACCTGACTTGTTTCAGATTTTAAAGGGATCATACATGCTTATATATGAAATATATGCACCATATATGAAATAATAAGCTTTTGTGTATTTCGGTATTAACAGATATCTGACTACATTAAAACCCACCACATTCAGGTGTGGGTATTGAGAGGTGGCTATAGCATCTCTGTCAGCTTAGAACTGGCCCATCAAATTTTGCCTAAAAAATTGTTCATGCTTTGATTTGTGGGTTTATGATCTGCACAGGTTGAGAATTATCAATTGTTTATAAGATATTTTCTTCTATGGGAATAGTTAACCACCTGAAAAATGATATTAAGATTACTGGAATTGTATCTTTTCATTTTAGCCATTGACATTATGAATTATATAACATTTTGAAATATTATTTGTAATGCTATTAAAAGATTACTGTTGATATGATTACATTTTTCCTTCTCTAACTGGAGACTGTATCAGTAGGTTTTATTTTTTTGCTCCAAACATATCTTCAGTTTTTTAATACTGTCATGCTATTACAATTAATATCTGCTCTTAATCTAATTTCATTCTTACGAAAAATATAATACACTGAATCTGGAAAAAGTAATCTGGTTAGTGATGTGATTCCTTTAAAAATCTCATTTTCAAATGGCATTAATAGATAAGATAGAATGTCTAATTAAAGTGAATTCAAGATGTATTGAATAAACCTCATAAGGAAATTTTATATGAAAATAGGATAGATAATAACTATTACGGCTTTGTCTTTTAAGATACCATGTGTCTAATTAGTAAATAATAGATTCCCTATACCTTCAGAGCAGAGAAAATCAACATCATGAATTTCAGCGATCCCAAGGATGGGGAGCATTTCAATATAACTTTAGGAAGTTCTGTTGTGCATGATGAAACTTCCAATATTTTAATTATCACATAGTTAATCTTACAGTAGAATTCAACAAAGGAAAGGTGAATTAGAAGACTCTGCAGAGAAAATATCCTTTTACAAGAACTGAACAGAAGTGCCAGGAGGATCTGGTGTCATTGCATGAATGTCAGGGTCTGGTTAGGAAACCAGTTCCTACTCTGGGAGTGTGTGTTCTGTCCCACAAACGTGAATTGCCTTCAGACAATTGGTAAGACCTGCCCCTAGATCCTGCTTTAAGGATAGAGTTGGATGTTCTGGGCCTGCTGCAAGCATTGTGACAGTTACCTTGTTGAAATGCACAGTAATATTTGGTTCGTTGCCTGTGAGTGTGGCATCTTTAGAGAAGGGTTTTACAACTTCATCTCAGTAGGTCAGTAGTAATAATTTTTAAAATACTGGTATTCAGTTACTCCTCTGTATAATTCCTTGAAACTGAAGTTACACTGCAAAAAAGGTGTTTATCACACAGGCTGAGAAACAGATTGGAGCTCTGACAGTCGAGAGGCAAATAGTATGTGCGGCGTTTGATTTACAACTGGCTAGCACAGTTTCACCTGCAGCAGAATGGAGGCCTCTGTGTTCTAACAGGAGAAAAGGATGACGGGAGAAAGGATGGTGCAGCTTGTGCAGCTCAAGTTACTGCTCAGTGCTTTTCATGAGTCAGTAAACCTGTGCCCTAATTAAACTATGCGTGGTGCATCTTTCTGCCCTCGTGACTGGGACAATATCTTTTGCTGCTGTAATACTAATCCAGCATCAATGAAAGAAAACATCAGTCACTTTCATGAAACTTCGCAGCAGAACTGAACAAACCATAAACGAGGATGTCGGGGAGAGAAATTCAACCTTTAATATATTTAGCAGAGCAAGAGCAAGGATTAGTAATCCCTCTTCTATTAAAACTGATTTAAAAGATCTATTGAGATTAGCTCAATGGCTTTTCTTTATTGCTTCACAGAGTGAAGCATCAAATATTTTGATTGCAAGAAAAGGATCATTCTTGAAAGTCTTACTGAGGGTAACATCTGTAAGCCAACCAGGGTTTTCTTTCTTTCTTACTGATGTCTATTCAGCAAGATTTCCAGATTTACAAACTGAACTTGAGATAATTACTTGAAAAAGTTATGTGAAGATTTACGGCTTATGTCTTTCTGCCTTTGCAGATTGTATCTTGTCTTTTCATTTTTTTAGTAGTCAATCAGCAGCCTGAGGTCCTGGCCAAACTGCAGGGCGCCTCTGGCTCTGTGTTCCACAGCCCTGTGTGCTTGGGGAACAGCTAGACCGCATCACAGCTCCCTTCCAGACTCTGGGTTTCGTGCCCCTCCTGGAGGCACCGGTCTTTTCCCAAGCTAAGGTCTCAGTTATTTACCTGTCCTGGAAATCTGAAGCACTTCTGTGTCCACTAGTTTTGTTGTAAGCTGTTTTTTCCTGTTCACACCTAATATAACCTTAAATTTTCTGTCTAGTGTCATGTCTAACGTTGAATTCTATGACTTTACAGTGCCCTTTCTCTTTTAATTTATTCTGCGTCTCTCTCCATCTGTTGATAGTTTGGGTTGCTGGATTTCCCAGATGAACTGATGATAATAACCCAATAATACTGTAAAATGCATAAGAAATAGCATCCAACTTGTCTTACTGTAATACTCTTCATACAGTGTGGTCTGTCCTCAAATGAAAAGTGTAATATAAATGCATACTTGTCTGAAAATTAAAATGAAAAGTCTGAGATTTCTTCCTCAGCCAAGTTTTTACCCTTTGTATTTTTTTCTGAAAAAAAATGAGAAAAAGTATCTATCATATGGCATTTTTATAAAACAGAAAAAATATACACATGGTAAAGAACCTCAAGTAATAGCTGTATTACCATCTTCTGTTATCATATAATTTGATGGCATTGTTATTATGGATTTATCACTTGAAATTTTGGGTGTTTATGAATTGCAGGAAATAGAAGTACATTTCCACCCTTTGTGCTTGCGGGATAAAATTTAATTTATGACTTGTTCTTAATCCCCTTCCGCTCCCATCCTTTCCCCTCCCTTCCCAAGTTCTTCCCCTTCCAATTTCCTTTCCCTTCTCCCTGTTTTCCCTTAGTCTCGGATTTGCATATGCTAATTGATTCTAAAACATAGTGTCTGCTAACAGTCTTATGCTAATCAGAAATTTTGGAGCTTTAGCTCATAAGTTTTGAGCACTGGTCAACAGGAGGGGCAATGTTCATGAACGGATGGATGTCTTTGTGCCTTCTCTGAACAAGATATTTTTCAATTATTTGATGTTATTCTCTGTATCACTTTCACAAGTACTGGCTTGCATGTAACTCTGAACAGACAGCTTTTCATGGAATGCTGGCTTTCATGTAATACTTACCACAATATTAACTTCTTCCATAATATATCTGATAAATGATCTGATTAAATAATTTACTTGTTTGATAAAATTTATTTGTTAAATTTACATAGAGAGAATTAGGTCTAATATAGAATCTTTGGGAAGAAGAACACATGAATAACAATGAAAGTGGACAGTAGTGAGATGAATAGGATGGAGCTTGGTGTTTTAAAATTTCTAAATAAATTCATACCAAAAAATTGCAACTACATTTATCTATCAACAGTTATTATCAGTCTATTTCCTAATTTTCTCTTCTTTCTTTTCTATCTGCTTTTGTCTTTTAGGTAAGGTTCTTTGACATGATTGGTTCAGTTGCTGTCTTTTGGAAAATAACTAATACACTTTAGACATTATTTCAGCCTAATTAATACTGAGAACATCCTAGAATATGTTCATGCATGTGCATATGTACATGCAGTTAAATTAGTACATGAAATACTCTATGTATGCCTCGGTCCCTTACAACACCTGGGCGAAGACTCTACTGCAAGTGCCCGTGTTTTCCTGAAATGTTACCCTGTAGTTCTAAGACTAAGGCTTGTGTAGTTGACCATGGTAGTGTAGGGCTTTTTTTTCCATACAAATGTATTTTGTGTATTCTAGTCAGAGCTTTCCTCAGTCCTTATTTAAATTGGTGGGTTAATTTCATACATGAAAAAACAAAAATCTTATCTTCCCTCTGTATCACATTTTTGATGGTTTTCTTTTAAAATAAATCCCTTGGATTTCCTTCAGGTCCCCTTATGTTATGTAAAGATCATCCCAGCCAAAAACCATATCAGCTAAACCAAGGAAATCGTCTGTGTTTTGACCTTTATTTAATACAACGACAGTAGGTTAAAATAATACGTAAAACTGTCGTATACTTAAATCCCTAGAGTTTTTCTAGTCATAAAGATTCTAAAAAATTCCTATCTTAGATTTTTCTTTTGTTTAGTCTTACTTCTAGAAAGTATTTTCTGCTTTTTTTTTTTTTAATTATTGTTTCAGTTTTACAGTTAATCCCTCTTTTTCTTTATTGTGTGCATTTTTTCTCATTGTCCTTTTCATCCCTGCCTCCTATCCCCCAGATCCCTCCATTTATTGTTGGTCTCCCTGAAATAAGCAAGTAAGGAAGAGAGATATAATAAATATTTTGCTGATCTATGTGACTAATATTATAGATAGCTTGTATATTGATTAAGATCATACAATTATCTCTAGTTTCATGTTGCTGCTAGTCAAACTACTGGTTGGGGAAGTAGTGCAACTCATGAAAAGTCGCCTTGTGCTTCACAGGCGGTATCTGGAGTCCTTCCTCTGTGCTGTACTTTTCTTTCCCCCATCTCTTCCATCATTGTGGTTTTTAAGAAGAAAAACTAAGTGTGAACCAACAATCCAGCATGCAACTGCTTTGGCTATTTCTTAAAATTAGGTTTTGGTTAAGTTTGTAATATAGGGGGAGTAACAAATCAGCATGCATACAAATGGCACAGAAGATTCTTCTGAGTGTTTTCATTCCTCTGTAGGTAAAGGCTGGTGGCCATAGGTCACAACCTAAAAAAAAGTTTTAAACAAGGTTATTTTCAACAAGAATTTTGTAATAAAGGAGTAGGCTTTTGTTTTGGCAAGCCATTGACTAGCCATGCTTGATTTTTCATTGCTTTTGAAGCTTCATACAACTTCACAGACACTTTTCCATGACACAGTGTATTCATTTGATGCATCTTTGAGCCTTTTGTTTCTGAAGATTTCCTGCAATGTTGATCCAGTGAAGACATTAAATTTATTTGAGAAAGATGACTTAATTACCCTGTTGCCAGAAAAATAGCAACCTTCCTTGGGTTAAGGATGATACCTGTGGCAGCAGTATAGGGTGTCTAAAGGTATTTTTAGTTGCTGATTAATGGAAGGTATACTTCCAAGATCCTAAAAAAATCAGAGTAACTTTTGTTTTAAGGTAATACATTTGTAATTAATATGTCCTTCTGGGGATGCTACCATGCTGTGTCTTCATTTTCATTGTGAAAGCTTTATCAAAAAAAACCCCACCCATACTATTTTGTCAATCAGAATTTTCAGCTGTCCTGAATGGATTTCAAACTAAACTTTATGAATAGCTTAAATGCTGCAAAAAGGAAGAAAGTCAGACACACAGGCAGTTATGAAGGCTAGTTCTATTTTTCCCTTATGATACAAGGCAATATAATTACATTCTATTATCAAAATGTCATTGTGCTCATATTCCCAGAGTGATTCAGTAACATTACAGGCAAAACTCTTTTGTAGTGTTACAGAAGGGCCTATTGATCACTTCAACTTTCTAAAGAATGTTAAAATGTTCCCTTGGAAGTGCATAGGTCTTGTGCTTCCCCTCTGCAAAAATTACTCTTGTTCTGCAAGATTAGGGAACAAAATAAAGTCTCTCTGATTTAGTCATGTGTTTTAATTTTAAATTTGTGCTGTATAGCCTAAGTAATAGACAATTTCAGGAATACCGTGCATGTCTTGGCTTCCATAGTGGCACATGATTGTTCATACCACAAGTTCAAACATCTTCTCAAAACTATTTCTCATACTAAATGCAAGGCAGGAAATAGAGTTGCTGAGTAGTATTAGTTAAACGTATAATTCAAGAGGCTGAGCAGGGTGAATAAATCATATGTGAATCTGTTCAGTACTGGTTTTCAGATATTCTAGGTAGTCAAGTGGCAGCACTTGTTAACTAGAAATTAGCTCTTAGTTGGAATGGGTTGTGCAGAGTATGAAAACTGGCTAGAAAACAAGGATTCCCACTGCTGTAGAAAATTGTTGATGTTTTGATTGTTTGTTCCGTGAAACAGAAACAAGACCTTACCAAAAACTGAAGGGATTGAAAGGAGCTCTTGCCTCAGAAGAGCCGTCAGAGAGAAAGGAAGAGGGAAAGAGTCATGCCAGAGTAGCCAATAGCACTAAAGTTTGTGCTGTACACATAAATATTTATTGATCGAGTTAAAAATGAGTCTAGCACTGGAAACTGTCCTTAATTCAGTTCTCTGTTTAAGAAACCTTCCGAAGGAATTGATACTTTCTGACAAAATACATTTTTCATAAAATTCCCAGCTAGCTCTAATGAATGTTGCAGTGAGTACCAGAACAACACTGCTGAAAGGAAAGCAAATGTTTTCTGTGTGATATGGATTCCCAATTCTACATTGCTCTGTGGTAAAAATGGAAAATGTGCAATGTAGGTCAGCATGGTGTCAATTCTAACAAATTAAAATACAGATGCTTCCTCTCAAATGAATCAAAGCATCTGTGAAACTTCACAGATTAGAAATAATGTGGACATGTGAATCTACTTGACACTGCACAGAATAATCACTGTCTGTTATTGTGGTTCTCAATAGCTCTTATACATAGAAAAATATGTTGAAAATTTATAGATGCACAGTGACTAAACTATAAAAAAAATATATTTGCATGTTAAATTTTAATGCATTAGTCAAAGCATCAGATCAGAAACTTGGCTTGGATTTTGGAAAGTAAATGATCTTTTACCATTGTCACGTGGGGGAAAATCCCAAGTATTTCCTTTCATCTTTTGCTGATGCTATGTACAAAATGTGAATTGTGTTTTAGGCACTTGCGGTAATGAAGCCCTCATTCAGTACAATTCCAAGTATGTCCTATTAACATAGATATATTTCTCAGATCCTCACTAGAAAAAACCTGAAACATATCTCTGTGTAATTCCAAGTTTGTTTCTGCCACAGTAAATAGTGCTTCCTAGGCACTTAAACTTGATTTCTCTTTCTGGGTGTTTGGATATTTTTAGATTATTTTTTTCATTTGGCAAATTATTTTTCCTATTTTTTCATGAATTGCACCTTAATTACCAAGTCCAGTTTGTGTTCTAGCTTCATTAATATTTAGGTCTGGCTTAACTGTCTGAATTAATGGTGTATGCACAAATTATAAATTATTATAAACTGTAGCAGTTTCTCACAAACTATATCAGTAGTATAATTTTAAGAGACAATAAAGGATGTACATTCCTTACTATAAGAAAAGTACTTGAAATAAGGTAGGCACCGATCTCTCTTATACAATAGAAACCTGTTAAAAACAGATGTGTAAGAACCCTATCAGTTTAGTTGTAAGATATTTTCCTCCTTTACTTTTCATCATACTGTTTATATTTATTATTTAATTAGATAGCACAGTGTATTTACACAAGTGGAATAAAACACTTTCTGGTCTTATTTTAGCAATTTGATGCTTCCTTTTTTTTTGGAGTTTGAAGTAAATAAAGCCATTCTTTCATTTCAGTTTGGAAGACGTCACATAGAAGATCTTTTTAATGAATTTCGAGATGGACGAAGACTTCTGGAGCTCCTGGAATGCCTTACAGGCCAAAAACTTGTATGTGTATATCAACACATTTACTGTCTATTGAAATCTTGATGTTGTGATAGTTGTAGTAGGCGTTGTTCATTAATTTCCGCCATTGATGAGGGCCTGTGGAAACACTATTTTTTAGGGATATGAATATTTTTGACTTTCATTTGAAATTGAGGAAACATGGCAACTGAGAACTAGGCATATATTTGAAATGAAAATGTTCTACTTTATTGTATGCCATTCTTAAGGAAGTGTGTCAAAGAGAAACAAGACAGGCAGGGTTCATTTCATTGTGCCAAAAACAAGGGATGGAATTTAATGTGTAGAATTGGAATATTTTGCTAATAAGTGTCATACTTACAGTCGATGTATTGGATGTGTCCATGACTGAAAGAACAGCTTGCTCTTAATAACCTGGAAATTCTAAAGTGACACGTCTTACATATTTTTGAATATCCTCTCTTGTGTTCGTGACTTGGGATCTTTCTTTGAAACTTTCTCATAAAAGAGAAATGAAGCAGGCTGGGAGTTTGAGAATAAAAATCCTGAGGAAATATATTTGTAAATAAATATTAAACTAGTCCTTATCTGTTTGGTTGTCATAGTAATGTCAAGATACAAAATTACCTTCCAACTGTGGATCCTGTTTGTTTCACAGTTGCCTTTATTTCTTATTGGGAAGCTGTGTATGCACAATGGAAATATTCTCACTGTTGTCATAAACTTATGAAATAAATAGAAAACTATGAGTATAATATAACATTTTGGTTATGTATAGTGAATTCTAGCTTCTGATTTTGGGCAGTCAAATTGGTTTTATTTTCTTTGTAGGCAAAAGAAAAGGGCTCCACAAGAGTTCATGCTCTGAACAATGTCAACAAAGCACTGCAGGTTTTGCAGAGAAATAATGTAAGTAACCAGCCATACAGGGTCAGAACATTGTATAGATAGCATTCTTAATGCCTTGTAAGTGTTGGATCAGACTCTGGCCTATAGTATACAATTACTGGAGTGAAGACAG
The DNA here is from genome assembly GCA_947846985.1 of Fratercula arctica. NCBI lineage: Eukaryota > Metazoa > Chordata > Aves > Charadriiformes > Alcidae > Fratercula > Fratercula arctica. The sequence goes on along the minus strand of CANTUZ010000001.1, from coordinate 90,295,834 downwards.
TTCTATTAATGTGACTTGGATACTTTGTCGTTCAGCACCAGGGTGGAATGTGTTTCAAAGACTTTAAAATCTGCTGCCAGGAAATATTTGAATAATGTATCTGTAACGGGTGCTATCTGACGACTGATCAACATGCACAATTTTATGGTAATGCATGGTGTTTAGAAGTCATCTATACCTGGTTAGAAGGTGCTACCTATCAAAATACCTACTCACAAGCTCTGACGATAATGAAGTCTGAAAAAATGAGGTTTTTCCTAAAGAAGTCTTTTTGTTAAATTTTCATTGATGTCTGTTCCTTATGGTTCATAACATTAAGGAAATGAATCATATCAAAACCACTTTCCAATCTGCTTTGTCAAGATTGACTTTTCAAGCCAGTATCCTGTGCATCGTTTTTGAGTAAATATTCTCACATCTTCCTTATGCAAGCATTCTAATGGACCCATAACTTTAGCAGACATTTTCAGTGGCCAACTAATTATATCATATCTCCTCCTCAAAAATAAATTCAGATAAACTAAAACATTCACTTAAATTTAACAGTAAGATGTGACGGAACAGTGATAATGTATGCTGTGCTGCATATTATATTGGATTTCTTGATAGCTGCAGTAGGTCACTAAACATGCTTGAGTTCAGCTGCTGAATAAAGTTATCGATTTTATAAATCTAAGGTAATGCTTATCCATCTGAAGATTTGTGCATAAATGAAAGTGACTTTATAAGACTGGCATAAAGGCCTCCAGCTTGATTTTTATTTTTTTAAATGGAATTTCATGTGAATAAATAGAAGGCAAAGCTTCTAATTCTTCAGAATCTTCAATATTTGACATTGTTGAAAAAAATCAGCAATACATTATTTCACAGAATACAAGAAAGTTTTCACTGCATACCAGGAATATGGTTACCAATTTTCTTAGTAAATGCTTTTGAAAGTATTTATTACTACATATCAGCTAAATCCATTAATATGTTGTTCATTCAGTTTCCAGAGCACAATAGTCCTTTTCAAATATAGAAAGAAAACAGAGAGTATTCCAATTGAAGAATATAGAAGAAAAAATGTTTTTTTAGAATGTGAAGTGATCATCCAGTGGCTATCATATTCATGTAATGAGAACCTTATAAGCTATACACAATATAAAAATTAGTATAGTGTGTAGATATACTATATCAAACTAGCATAAAGCCAAAAGATCTGGCTCTGAAATAGTTTCCTCAACCTTCAAAATCACCTCAGGAGGGATTTCTGTGTGACTTCAGGTGTGCAAAACCAATGGTTCTAAAGCTACTTAAAGCCTGTGACCAATCCAGATTTTTTCTGCTGGTATATGCCATCCTTACTCTGAGGTTCTGCAGTCATCTGGGTGGTAACAGACTGAAAAATGCTGCTGCTTCCAGTGAAACCATTTTACAGATTAATTTTTTGCCCTATGGAAAGGTGGTAGTGGTGGGGCAAAGGGTTGCCCCAGTATAGTCTCAGGCAACACTGAGGTGAACTGGGAAGTGTTCCTCTGTTTCAGTAAAATAGGTGTAGACTCCATATTCAGGATTCCATTTCCAAAAGCAGATGGAGGATTGGCCTGTAGAACACATAGGTGATACCCTAATAAGCTTTGTAGTGAGTCACTTGCTACATGGACTCCCTTTGAAATTTAGGATATAAAGTCCCAAGTTCCGCTTGGGAAATGTTCCAAGACACTGTTGCTTAGAATGAATTGCCAGTCTCATATGTTTTTAGTACAAAAATGATGAATTCTTAAAGAAAATAGTTCTTAGAGAGTTTTAGCATTCTTCACAAAATATCTACTTTGTATGTAATTAGTAAAAATGACCTATACATAGATGCATTGCAACAAAAAAAAAAAAAAAAATGGAGGCGGCTTGTTCTGAGTGTGCAAAACCTTTAGTTGTTCTACAGATGTAACTTCAAATAACTTCAGAAGTGCATTAGAGATATGCAGGAAGTACTTTGTGAAGGAATGGGGTACTTTACCATATAAGTATCAGTTCTTACCATGAAAAACAGCATCTATGAAACAATGAGGATGCAAATTTTAGAGTCATAGTTTCCATGCAGAAATGCAGGTCTTAGCTTGTGTTGTCTTGCACTCACATCCCGAATTGGGCTTTCTTATTTAAATAGCATAAAAAGTGGGGGAGGGTGAAGGATCATTTTGCATGTGCAGGAAAAGAATATTCCAGGGTGATAAATGCAAATGCATAAATCCAAATGCATAGTACAATTATGACAAACAACATTACTGGATAAACTAATGTGGAAAAGACTTACTTAGATCACAGTCACTGATTTCTCGGGACTCTAGAACACATCCTGCCTTGCCTTATATAGTGCAGGATTTAATTAAGGAAAAATAAGTTCTGTTTTAATCTAAATATGTACAATAATATCTTCGGTTTGTAGGTTCTTAGGGTGCCTAGATGTGTGTGTAGCTTTCAGCAAAGTATGTTATGTAAGGTAGTATGGAGCATAATACAGTACTGGAGTTTTTCCGTGTCACCCATCAGTTTTGAGATTTGTAATTGTAGAGGCTTAATATAAAAGATTTTTGAGTTATTATTAACTATTACTTTTAATTGTATATTTTCATAACATGCTATTACTGGAATAATTGGAACTAGATCACTGCTTGGTTTTTGCCAGCTCATTAATTGTGCCATTCATAAAACATGATTTGGATGTTTACTAAACAACAGAAACCAAATGAGAGATTTGCCCTAGGCCATCCCTCCCTCTCCCTCACCACAAAGAAAGTTTAACACCAAATGTATGAAAATATTACCAACATCTTATGCTTGCTATTAATCTTACAAATTTTTTCTGTTGTCGTTTCTTTAATAGGTTGATTTGGTAAATATTGGGAGCTCAGACATTGTGGATGGAAATCATAAGCTGACCCTTGGTTTGATCTGGAATATAATCCTAAACTGGCAGGTGAGTGGCACCACTGCTTACTTTCCATGAAATACCTTTATTCCACTGACCTTTTTTCCATTATTATTCAGCCACAACCTACAAAGTACATATAGACGTTGGAAACAATGTCCTAAATCAGCAAGTTTTGTGGCAGTCTGTTTACATATTAGCTAGGATATTAAGAAACCTAATAATAAAATAGGTTTTAGACTATTAGAAGCAACTCGTTTGACTCTAATTGCACGTCAAATGTTGCAAGAGAATATATAATACAGTTATTGTAAGAAAAATGGATAACATAGCTTTCACAGTCACTTTTCTTTTTAGTGTCTTAGAAAGAGTGACTTTTATATTTTAATGAAATTATCACATTTGTTGCTATTTGCTGCTGACCCATCCTGCCAAGAATTATTTTGTTGCAGATGAACAGTCAAGAATCTTTTTCCAGTTTCACATCCTGCAGCCAGGACTACATTAGGACAGAACTGTACTTATATATTACAACAAGACTGTCTCTTACAAAAATGTCAGTCTTTTTGTGTAAAATGTTAAAAAAAAAAAAAAAAAAAAAAGGATGGTAGAAGAAACGTGCATAAAGGGAATAATGAGGCAGTTCCAGTCCCAGTGGATATCAGCAGTCCCATTGAGGAGAAGCAGTGGTAGAGGCATTGAAGCAGACGAGATTTGACTCATTCTTGCCACTCTCATTTCTGTTCAGTAGAAATCTTGTGGCTTTCCATATCCCCTGTGGTGATTGTGTCCTTTCTTATCTTGCCTGTTTTTCGGATTATTATTAAAAGTTTCACTGAAATTGAACCATTGTTCTGAGTTGAGCACCTGCTGCCAAAGTTCTTTATGGTACTGAATCTATCAGAGTTTCTATTTCCTTGAAGCTGCTGCCCGCTTTCTCAGAGTTCTGTGATCCCAGCCTCACTGCTGCATTGATTTAAGCAAAAACAAAATAAAACAATTAATTTCTGATACGTTACATCTGACAGACTATTCAAGTAGAAAAAACATTCTATGTTGCAGTGTGTAAGTTGTTTTGGTTTTTTTTAAGAGCAAAACTATTTTCATGTCAATAATGAAGAAAAACCATAACAAAAATCTTTGTTAAGAGTCACAGACAAAATCCTGATTTTCTTTCGGGAAAAAAAAAAAAAAAACAAAACCAAAATAATAGGTATATACATAAAGTAAATATTTCAGAGCAAAGTGCATTTCAACAGTCAGTTAACCTCATTGGGAGACCTATTAAAAGCATCAGGCCTGATGTGCACTTGTTGCAGAACTGGTATTTTAATTGGGATTACCATTTTATTTTATTTTGAATTATAATGGTGTAAATGAAATACAAACAGTTCTGTCAATTCACCTTGAATCAATGAGCAAAGAACATCCTTTACTTTGATAGGTGTCTTGAACATCTATGAACATGTTCTTAAAAGAGTTCTTTAAAATGTGCTTTGAAAGAGTTTAGTGGTTTCTATCTATAAAAAAGTAATCTATGCAGTCATAATACATGAAATATAGCTAGTAAAAAATACTAAGTCATTTTGTCAGGGAACTGTAAGGTCCCTGTTTGGATTGAGAAAAATGAAAACACCTTGCTTTGGGAATAACTTTTTTAGATTCCCTCCTTTTCCCCTCCCTCTTTCCTTGGGGCTGGCATCCTGAAGCCAAGGGCCAGTCTTACAAAATGTGATGCGCCTGAGTGTTGGGCTTAGGTGAAACGGATGTGCAAGCCTGAGATGGTGCTCTTTACACACAGTTACTCACACACAGACCCTGGGACGTGGTCCTACAGCAGGGAGATCAGAGGTCCGCTGCTGCCGTGGGCCTGGCCTGGGCACGCTGCTTTTGGATGCTGAGTGTGGTGACAAGAATAGCAGTGCTCCCATTCTGTTCCCAGCTCTCCATTTGAGAGTTTAACATTTCAGAAGTTATCTGTGGTGGTGCCTGTGTTGCCCTTTGCCCCCTTCTATTCAAAATGGAATCTTTTCTTACTACAGTAGTATAGGTCCATCCCCCAGGAAGAGCAAGTATTTCTGTTCTCTGGAAGCTGGAGTTTCCTACACCTTAAAGCTTTGTTTCCTGCCAGAATGTACTGCATTGGAAAGCAGAAGCAACAAAGAAATGAGTATCAGAGGTCACCTCATCATCTGGCGGCAAGAGGCAGAGCCTACTAGACACTTGGAAATGGCTGTAGGTTTTGAATGGATGCTGAGGGAGCTTACCATCCAAAAGCTCTTTAGGCAGATGTGAATACATCTCCATGTACTACTGTTTCTGAAGAGTACATCTTAACTGAGAAGCCTTCAAAAACTTTCTTCTAACCTCAGTGTCAGCCAGCACTTTTCCGCTCAGACCCTGATCTTGCTTCAGGGCTCAGCTGTCTCCTGTGGACGGTGTGGTGCAGCGCCCACAGAGGCATGGGGTGGTGTGGCATGGGGTGGCGTGGTGTGGTACAGTGCTGCGTGGTGCTGCCAAGCTGCTGGCTGGGGTGGGAGGGATGGCAGTTGTAGAAGCGGAGTTTCCTACCGTTTCTCACTGAATAGGAAGCGACCTCAGCCTTCAGGATGAGATCAGACCCTTTTAGTTCATTATTTTAAATGCCTGCCATTCCCTAGGAGACAACAAAAAACCCCATAAATTTAACAGTCTTCACTGCTGCGGAGAAATGCAGGCAAATGAGAGAAAATCTTTGTCCGTTTTCAGTGCATTAAAACCAACAAGATTAGTTTGAAACTATTTTGCATTTGTTTATTCAAAAGTAGAAATAAATGCTAAGTTTTTGGCTTTCGTCTCTTTAAATCAAAATGAAAACTATCACCTGGACTGTTCTGAATACTTGCCTTACTGATGGCCCATTGTTTTGTTGTTTTTGTCTAATTTCCTCTGGTTTTGCCTAAGTTCCTCTGTTCATACTTATTGCTCCTTTCTCTTATGTTAATGTCAACTCAAACACTTGATTTTTTCTGTATGTTATGAACTTTTATATTTCTAAATCTTGCGTTTCTGGATTCCTTCAGCTATCCTTTTATAAGAATGAGTGATGTATTTTTCAAATGTTATACTTTGCTTATAATATTCAGATAAATCTTCATTTGTAAATACAAGCACATGATAAAAGTACAAAATGGCCGTGAAATCCTGGCTTGAACAGTTGTCCATTACCATAATTTCAAGATTTTCTAGTCTTTCATATGCAAGAGATGGTGCAAGAGATGCTAATCTTGAAACTTTTCTTCTTTTTAGCACCTGGATTCATGAAAAACAAAATGTTATATTTTGATAGCAGGGTTTCTGCCTGGAAATACAGGAGGCAAATCTCTTAGCTTCTTGCTGTTAGTAATTCATATCTTCATTTATTCAAATGATTGAATTAATTACTGTGAAACTAGCAAGCAACTTACTTGACTGAACAATGAAATGGTATCTGTTGTTTGTTTTTCTCCAGTATCATAGTAATTAATTGGTTTTTGTTGATTATTCTTTGAGATTACAGCTTCTGCATGTTATCTTATGGTTTTCACAGTTTCAAAGTGGTTCATCCTTTATCATAAAGTAGCTTCTGCGCTGAATGTTGTTCTTCAACTGATGCTGGCTGCAGAGCAATTCAAGTGGAGAATTATAATGAAATTCTATACTTCATAAGCAAATAATCAACAATAAGCAACTTTAGAGTTAAATTATATCTTAGGGAGTATTTTAAAAGGGCTACTAATCTTTACAAGATACATGGAGAAAGCAATGATTTAAAAGGAATTACTTTACAAGAAAATAAATTAAAGACTTCTTAATAGAAGTTTTTGGTGCATTTTCACTAGTAAAGAATTTGTGAATTAAGAAATATATAACTGACTCCATTATGTCAAACTCCAGAGTAATATTTTCAGAAACCCTTAGAATTAATGGCTTTTTGTAAAATAATAACTGTAGGTTGGTGTGGTTTCTCTAACGAAAGAGGCATATTAACTAATAATTAAAAAAAAAATAAAATGAAACCCATACGATACTTTTAATGCACACATTGAAATTTGCTTTTCATCCAAGTGCATGTATGCAAATATAGTTTGCACATTTAAGTCAGACACATTATCAACTGTGCACTGAGCACATTTATTTTGCCTTGGTACTTATTTCAATGCTCTCAATGAGAGAAGAATGCTTTTCATCATTTTATCAACTTTTACCATAAGGTATCATATTGCCTAAGGATATAATTCCAAAGCAAAGAAAACTACAAGGAGAAATTCTTAGTTTTAATGAATTTTGTTCCCATAAGTGGTGCAAATGAATGTGCCATCTTTCTTCATGCATGGAAAGCTTCATGTGGCACAGGGATGAATGTACTGAATGCATCAGCAACGGTGACCAACAAGTCAATATCAGTTGTCTTTAAGCATTCAGAGTTGACTGCTATCATTACCCTGTGACACCAAGTATGTTCTGTAATTACTTAGCAGTTTTTTCTTTAAGGCTTAAATCTAGGCATCAGTAGTTTTTTGGGTCATTAAAAAAAAAAAAAAAAAAACAAACAAAAAAAACAGTAAGTTCAATTGTTGATGAAATTCTGGCTCTTATTGCAGGTCAAAGATGTAATGAAAAACATCATGGCTGGACTGCAGCAGACAAACAGTGAAAAGATTCTGCTGAGCTGGGTCCGCCAATCGACTCGTAATTACCCACAGGTCAATGTTATCAATTTCACCACTAGCTGGTCTGATGGATTGGCTTTCAACGCACTCCTTCACAGTCACAGGTAGGAAAACTAACTTTTCATTATTTTAGTGAGCTTGTAACAGACGGCTGTATCAGGGCTTGAGGATGGTGTACATATTATGTGGAGGTTTTAGCTGCTTCCTGCGTGGGTTTTTCAGCATTCTTTTAATGGCTGCCTGGTCGCTTTGACCTGGGTGCTGTTTAGTGTTGGGCTGAATCCTCTTGTTGAGGGAGAGGGTCTGAGCTTTTCACAGCGCAACTGAATATGCTTACTTCAGGTCCTTTTCTGGAATTTCATTGTATATACCAAGTAGATAGTCTCAGGGAGTACAGACTTGGAAACTTTTGAGAAGAGTAAGGAATAGATCCAAAATTGAGCCTTTGAGGCTGTACTAGAGGGAGAAGGTTTTCCTGTGGGGACTTAGAAGGGGAAAATGTAGTGTTGAAATCCTCTGACAGTTGCTGGATTGAAAGTATGGATTTGCCTTGAAAAGACGCAGCTGGAGAAGGTAGCCTTTGTTTTCAAAACTTTTCATCTTGTTCCCTGAGCTGATTTGAGTTTTCACCCTCTCTCAGAAGTTGTCTTGTTCTAGTCTGTGATGTAGAAAACTCTCGAGATTTGGAGTTCTCTGTTGGTTCTGTGTACTTGGCTTAAGGAAGACATGCAAGCCAATCTGTCCTAAGGACAGTAGTTCTTGCCACTACTAGTTTTAAAGTAGTTCTTATTTTTCCAATGTGTTAAGTCTCATGATCTCTCTTCTTCCACTTCTATACTTCTCTGCTAAAGGGGGCTGTCCTGCAAGGTTGCAGGCTGCTCCAGATTATCAGTGAGAGCTGAGTTTTTAAACAGCTAAATGGGTATGTTGTGTTTAGTAAGAGAAAATGGGGATTTACAAGATACTAGTACAAATCATGCCTTTTTTTTTTTTTTTTAGTTGCATTAAAGGCTTAAAATAAGGCAAAATACTTCTAAAAGCATAGTCTGAGACAATATATGCCTTCCATATTAAGCAGTGAAGAGCTGCAGATATTTCCTTCCAAAATTTTCACTGATTTGTGTAACTGTTTCTGAATGAAACTGTCTGATTAAGTCTACTGCTGTTGTAGTCTGAAGACTAACACTGACAGGCATTTACCGTGGCTATGCCTTTCACCACCATCCCAGGCGCAGAAGGCATCTCTTGCTGTGAGTCCACTATTTCACCCTGCGTATGCATGAGATCCTTGAGTAGATCTGACTGAACTAAGGTCTAGGAACTTTCAATTACAAGTGTTCTTTGCTTGTAATGTTAGGAATAAGGCATTATCTTAAGGAAGAATTTATTATACTCTAAAAGGTCTTCATGTCTGTCTTTCACCTGCATTCAGTGTGTATAATGTTAACAACTGGCTTTCTTACCATCCTGCTGTTACTTTGCCGCTGATACGCTCACACCTTCTTGGTGTTGGTGCAAGTGTTTATGCAGGTATTAGGACAAGTGCGTTGAGGGAGCTAAATAAGAAAAGAGCTAAAATATAGTGACTACGTTAGTAGCTTTTGACAACTACTTTATTCATTGGTGAGTCATTAAAATGTGGTTTGGTGGGGTTTTTTTCAAACACTCCCTAGACACTTTTATTGTTGTTTCTGCTGATGAGAATTTCTCATTTTAATTTGCTCTGTCTCTCATTTCAAAAGTGGTTTCATTCTGATGGACGTGAATATAAGAATGTAATTATCCTGTAGGAATCAATGAATCTCTCTCTTTCTAAGGATGTAGATGATTTAAAAAAAAAAAATAAAACCTTTGTGTGGGGTACTCTTTTGACTGCATCACTTATCTTCATGGAAGCTCTGTTACAGTGTGGGAGCTTACGTATAATTTCTGTGGGCATTAATACCTTTTTCTTTTCCTAAAACATTGCCTGTACACAGCCTTCTTAAGTGGGAAAATGCTTTTTTTAACTCAAACAGCAGGTTACTTAAGTCACACAGAAACTCTGTGATACAAAAAGGACTAAGTGATTCCTACTAATTTTGGTGGTACAGTCTTGCCTCTGTTGTATTGAATACAGGTGGGGAAGAAAAATAGATATATCTCAAAGGGAAAATACTTCATTTCAAAAATGGCAAAAAAAGAGTTATGCTGAAATTATATTGGATAACTAGTCAGTACTATAGACTCAAAGGCTAAAACCAGTAGTGATCTGTGGCATTGTAACTACCTTTATTTCATTTTCAGCAAATCAGTGCAGCAGAAGGCCAAAGTGGTGGCACATCTTGTCACCTAGACACAATATGAGACTGCCTGTTTCCTGATTAGGGTATCTGATCCTCAGATATTCGGACTGTGTGCTGTACAGGACCATTTAATATAATCCAGTGTCTAAAATCAGTAACTAGAAATGCCTTTTTTTCTCTCTCTGTAAGAAGAGCTTCAGAAGTCTGAACAGAGGCTCTTATTCAGGATCAGTCCCTGGTTGGGGAAGGCAGTTGCCTGCCTAAGCCACATTGATATTGTCTAGACAAATCTCTAAGTGTGAGTATGTCATGCTTTATGTACTGCTGTGTTCAGTTCAGTGCAAAGTTCACCAGTTGTGAATATTCATTTCCTGCTCACTACAATTTATGCATTTTGTTCAGGTTTTCTAAAATAGGGCTGGAAAACTTAAGCTTGCTTTTAGTCTTCTTGTGTCTGCTGCCATAAATCTTGCATAGCTTTTTGCACGGTGAACCTATCTTCAATAGAAGTAAAAAATAATTACTCCATGGAGGTCTTGTATTGTGCCCAGTAGGTAGTGTGCTCATCTGGGAAACGACAAGTGTGCATTCACATTCCCTGAGGCAAATCTGCAAGACTCCAAGACACACCAGTTGTCTTCTTCTGGACTTTAATCACTAAGTTATTCTGCAGAAGTCTCAGAGGAAGACCTAATGTTCTCTGAAGCCCTGAATCAGTGATTTTTAAGATGAACCTCAGTGCTTAGTGTGTCCTCTGTATTGATTTTCGATAACTTTGTACTACATGCTCAGTATGTGGGAGCACTGAATTGCCCTTCAAGATTCAAGATGCAATCAATAAAATAGGTACACTAAGACAGTCTGAGTGTTCAGGAGCACCTCATTTTATCCTAAAAGAATAAAAAGCCTTCTATAGAAACATTGAGGCCTAATTTAGTTACTCTAAAATGCAGGTAACTACTTGTTAGATGTCAGAGTGTCTTGGCTTTGTGCCTACAGTAGACAGTTTGAATATACACTTCATAAAAGTTGATCAACGCTGGTTTACATGAAATCTCAGAGAAACCTGGTGTCTCACATATCCTATGTTTTATTAATATTTTTGGTTTACATACATAGAATGGCAGGCCCTCTGAAGACAAACACTTTTGAATTTAGCTCCTCTGTTTTCCGTTTGGTTTTCTTTTTCTCCAGTTCTCCTGTTCTACTTCTTTCTCCTCTATTTCCTTGTTCTCCATAAAGTTTGCTCCAGATGTTCTCTTCTTTTTCCTGTCTTCCTCTGAGTTTATTTCTCTGTATTTCATTAATTCACTTTTTCCATTATCTTTTTTCCTCTTTCATTATCAGCCCTTTCTACAATACCTTTCAGTACCTCTCTTTCTCCTAGCAGTTTTTCTATTGAAATTGGCTCTTGAAGAAAAACATGATTTGTTGCAGTCACACTTGTCTTTATGGTTGCTTAGGAAATAACCTAGTACATATATAACATACATTGGTGGAAAATTTCATTTTTAAAGGTTTAAAACATATGTTAATCATTCTTGAAACTTAAAAGACTTTCATGTTTTAATTGTCAAAAATAGTCTCTACTGCAAATAGTAGCTTCTCCTTTTGGCACTGAAGCCTTTGAGTTTTGCAGTTCCTTTAGGTATATTTCCGAGGTTAATCATAAGCCTTCTGCATTGACCTTCAGGCTGTAATTTGTGTGCACAGTCTTTGTCACATTTAGATGTTCTCAGGAAAGGAAGCAGAATTAGTCAGAAAAAAAGGCTAGCCATAGTTTGAAAATCTGGTATGATAGTGAACTCATATGGTGGACCTGGTGCCTGGTGTGTGTATTTTTTGACAACTTTAGCACTATTTCTAGACTGTCTGCTACCAAAACCACCCCCAATAAAACAAACAAACAAAAAAAATATCTCCAACACTGAAAGAATGATGGTAGCCGAATTTTCCCATACTATTTAGGCTCCCTGAAAGTGAGAGAAGATTTCCTGGGAGCATTTTTGACATCTATGTGAACCAGTCTCTCACAATACGCAAACATTAAATTTTCTTTTCCAAACTCAGTCCTACATCATTTCCTTTTTAAAAGAGTGTTTCATAATACTTTTATGGTATAATGTTAAGAATGTTTTTTGGCATAAAGTAGTCAGCTATTAAGATCAGTTACTACATGCTGTGGTTAGTCCTAAACCACACTAGTACTTTTACAATTGGATTTTCTTTTACAAATACTTCAAGCTTATTTTTATAACTGCATCAAAATTACACTGTAGTCTCTGTATTGCCTTATCTGAAATATTGTCTGAGCCCTGAAATTTTTAACTTACTAGAAATAGATCTAATTAATATTCTACTTTTAGAAATATATACAGTAAATGGGAATTTTTTTACTCTTGCTGTTTTACTGTGATTTCAGGGAAATGAAATTAACTTTTGGTGAACTTAGCTTTTTCTATTTCACAGCAGATAATGGCAAATAATTTTGAAGGAAATACAAACTTTAAAATAAATAACAGTATATACTATCTTGTGTTTACAGGAGAAGAATAGCAGGAGGAAGTCAATTGAGTAGATAAAGATGGGAGATAGACTTACATCTCTTCTTGGTTTTGATATTAACACACTCTGGAGTTGCTACTAACAATATAATCCATGTGTCCATCTGGTCTTTTAAAAGAAAAAAAAACCTGACACCTCAGCCTCTCCGACATCATGTTCGTGTGCTTTTCTAATTATGTAATTCAATATGATTGCTAAATAATATTTACGTGTTTCACCATCAGCTGTCCAGGGTGACTGATTGTGTGAAACATTTAAGAACAAACACTGCATTATAGAAAATATAATTATATTGGTCATAGTTGAGGTCCTCACTGTCAAGGAATAAACACATTGGAAAGTTGTTATACTTTGGTCTTCCTTCTGTTTATACCACTGTTGTATTTTAGGTATCTGTCCTCCAAAAACATCCTAGGTAGTACTAAATCATATTTGCTCATGGTTCAGGTAGAAAAAGCTCAAGAATGGAGGGGAAAAAAAGTTAAGGTGGCCTTGTTGGATTCCGACAAGAAAGTATGTGCATAAGCAAAAGACTCCAACTCAGAAATTCCTTAAACTCCTGAGACAGGGAAAGTTTAAATGTTATTATTAAGGAGAGGATAGTAGCTTTACATGAATCTCCAAAAAGATCTAATATGGTTCCTTTTACTTTGATGGTTGATAATAATGAAATAACTGCATGTCTTAAATAATAAACCACAACCAAACCAATCTCTGTCTTTTAAGTGGTGATGTTCCCATTTCTTTTATAAAATATTTTCAGTGATGGGTAGGTGGCATATTTTTTCTAAAGAGGTTCAGACAGTAGTGTGTAATTTGTATCTGACTGAATATTCTCAGCGCCTCCTTGAAGAGGTTAAAAGAAAGTAAGACCAGCATGAAGTGCTAACTATGTAGATTTAATACACTGTGAGAGCAGTACTCTCAGTGGGAGCTTTATCTCTTAGAGTCTTTTAACCCACCATTCCCTTGCTTATGGCTGTTCTGTTTTGATCAGATATTTCTAATACCCTTCTTCTGTCATCTTACAAAGAGGATACTTTGAGTAGATATTCCCATTTGTATAATCCCCATCTCTCTATGGACACTTAGGTTCTTCAGCAATTGCTTTAAATATTGAGTGCGAGGAGCAGTGGAGCACTTGGCAAAGCACTGCCCTTGTAGCTGAGCTCAAAGTGCAGATCTTCAGAATGTAATGATGAACTTGAGACATGGTTCCTTGAATGGTATGTTCTGCATTGAACTGAATAAACAAGGCAGCAGCTGTGGAGTAGGACCATCACCCTAGGAATATAAGGAAACTAAAATATTTTGCTCAGGAAGAGAGGCCAGTCCTGCTATAGTTGAAACTCTCCCTACTTCAGGCTCCAGATCACAGAGAGCTTTCCCTGTTTACTTCTTGTCATCTTTTTCCTCCAGATGGGTATCAGAGAGAGCTTTGCCTCCTTCCTCTAACTTTGTTGAGGCTTTTTTTTTTTTTTTTTCCTTCCTGGACCTTTAATCAGGATTTTGAAGTGGGAACAAGTGGCATTCAATTCATTAGCTTCCTCCTTGCTTCTTTTAAATGCTTGAACTTAGGCCAGGTGACTGCCTTAGAAATGAGCACTTCACTGCAGCTGTTTCTGCTTCAGGATGGCAGAGTGGGGAGAGGAGAAGGAAAATGGCATTAAAAAGAGGTCCTAGGTAGGGGAAGAAAAAGTTTGTCTTCCGTAAGTTGAAGGAAAAGTAGAAGTAAAAGCTATGGTACAAAGAGGTATGAAAATATTTTTATTGTAACAAGGCACTTACATTCTAGTTACTGGCTCCTGGTTTGTTTTAATTGTGAGAGTACCAAAGACATATACAAGATTTTCTTGCGTAAAGCTAGAACAATAAAACCACAACTTTTCTCTTGAAAAGGAGATGGTAACTTTCATGATCTAAATGTGGCTCCCTTCTACATCCACTGATGGGAAGTTTTTGTGGATTAGGTTTGTAAATTGCTCTTTTGCTAAATTATTTTATCACAGCCCAATTCTAATAGCATTATAACCTTAGCTAATACAGCTTAAGAGAATGGCCTATTAAAATGTGCATCCTATTTCTTCACGATGTTCATAATTACTTTTGTGTAATATTTTTTTTCAAAAGTTACGGAAGTTATAAATGTTGCTATTTTAAAGGCTTGTAATGCTTTAGAAATAAGTTACTTCAGAAATGAAAACAATACATCATGCGATGTTAAAGTATCTTCAAAATGTTTTACTTCCCTCCTATAGAAATCTTCCTCTGGAGAGTATGATTTGTTTCTCTCACTTTTCTTGAAGCTACACCTTTGCAAAATTCATTACATCTTCAAATTTCACATCCTAGGTGAATTAACTGCAGGTTCATATGGAAAAAAAAATTATTTGAATGAATAAACATGTTCTTTAGTAAGTAACGAAACCGACCCTCAGAAATTCTGTTTGTTTATTTTCTTCACTGCTTTTGAAGTCTTGTGGGGGTTATTTAGTCATAATATCTATATCTGCATTCATGAAAATTAGCTTTCCATTTTTGACAAAGGTTCAGCAGGTGGTCTCTCGGGAAAAATACGAGTAAACTTTGAAGATGTATCTTGAAACTGTATTGCTGATAGGGGCTGCATCTAGCAATAGAGCACTGTGGTGAGATGGAGTTACTGGACGTAGTTGTCTGACGCCTCTTTTTGTTTTGTTGCTTGCTTTAACTCAGATGGTAACCTGTTGCTTTTTGTAGTAACTGTGGCTTGTGTTATCCATTACTTTAATTTCTGCATAGAGATATGTCTGGATTTGTTTGGCTTTAGTATACTCCAGATTCAATTTTCTTACCCTGGCTGATCTATTTCCACCGTAAATTATGTAACTGGGGGGAGGGGGAGGAAGTCCTTTTTATACTTTATGACAAAGTATTTTCCGGCAAATACATTTTGAAAACCTTTGGCTTGTTTTCCTCTTTTTTTTTTTTTATTTTATTTTTTTTCTTTCTGCTTGTTACAGGAAAGAACTGCAGCTACAAAAATTACCTTGTGCTTGATATAAATTTTGATTTTACAATACAAAATTTCTCCATTGAATCTTTTTTCTTTAATCTTTTCAATTTTGGCTCCCTATGTTCTTGTCATAAACTAATACAAGATCAGTGCTTTAGCTGATCAGTGAGTGGCTAGATGGAGTTCAACATTTTCTAGTTCATTCTAACTTCTTTGAATATGCATATGCTTGTATGTGTTCAGGGAGAGGAGTGAAGACTGCTAGTTATGTCTGCTTGGCTTTATTCCCTGTCAGACATGAGCGAAGCTGCAGACGTGAGAACAAATTTCCTCTCCCTTTGTACTATTTGAAAAATACAGAGAGAGCAAACGAAGGTGGAGAATCAGTATTCCATTGTATTTCTTTTCTGTACTGTTTCATACCTGCTCAACCCTGCATTTAAAACTCTTTAGAAAGCTAATAATAGTTGTTATTTGAAATTCTCTTTTGGTCTTGTTTCAGGGATTTTTAAAAGCTATTTGACATATAGCACAATTCTTAGTCTTCTAGGCTGTAGTATCTCCTGCATTCATACTTGGCAGTTTTGCTGCGTAAATATACCCAGTGAAACATCGCACTGAGAAGCTGACGCTTCATGCTTACATTATGACACTGGTATTCCAGTGATGGTGCTACTGAAATGTGTGTGTACTCAAGTATCCTTTCAACAAATGGAAAATCTGGAAAGTTAGATTGCTGTTGGAATAGGGAGAGCTTTTTGAATTTTTACTTTTTTTTAATTTAAATTAAGTTGATGCTTGCCAAAGCTGAGTTGCAGAAGGTGGCTTTATATTTTTAAGTTGGATTGGAATCTGTGCTGTCTTCTGTACGTACAATACTAAAAAAATTCATAAGAAACCTGTCAGTGACTTACTGAAGCTTACTTACTCTCTTTTATAGCTCAGAGGGTTCAAATTTTTGCCATCTGTAGTAAGTGTAAGAAGAGAGATGCTGTGTATGCTCTACACAGGCACACACATACGCAGCAGAGCTAGTAAGCATGTAAATTCAACCAAGGTGTTCTACAACATGATGTTGTCTGCAACTTTCGTATTGAAACCCTTGTGTTTGAGTGCTTGGATGTTTTGTTGTTTTTTGGTTTGTTTTGGTTTTGTGTTGTTTTTTTTTTTTTTTTTTTTTAAAAGACCAAACAAACAAAAAACCCACTCGTTCTCTCTGTGTCTTATATTGAGAATCCTACCTATACAGAAGATGGTAATAATCTTGGCCTATCTGGACACGTTAACTGAAAAACATCCTCCTGGGTTATGCAATTGAGAAGTTGGATGAAGTTGAACATCTAAGATATTCTTAATGATGACAGAGGTTTTTCAAGAGGAATAAGAAAATATTGTGTCATTCCTTAATGAATAATTCTAAATGTTATTGTTTTTCCCCAGTGGAGTCCTGAGTGGTTGGAAGAAAGCGTGTTCCTGTGTATAAACTCTTGTATCACCAAATGAGTCATGATTGTGTGAAGATAATGTGTTACTCTGAGCAGCACAAGTGTGATTAGAACTTCAAACCAAATCCCTGCAAAAACGTTTTTGGGGGGGAGGTAGTCCCTTGGATATCGTTCTTTTCTTTCCTTGTCCTAAAAGCTTTTGTCACTGAATAATCTTTTTACACCCTAGTCTCTGTAGTATTTGTGCAACACATCCTTGCAGAGTGTTTTAAGAAAGTCATAACAGATAGCTTTGTGGTTACTACAGTGTTCTCTTTTTGCTAAATTTAATATATAAGCTTATGCATCCTATGCCATATGCCAGCCAAAAAAATGTTAAATTTGTAGAGAATAAAGAATTGAAGAATATCCGTATGCCTGTAGAGTAAGGTGTAGGAGTGTGGTGGGTTGACCCCAGTAAGCGGCTGAGCACCCACACAGCCACTTGCTTGCGTCTGCCCCTGCTTCCCTGGCACGGGGAAGAGAATAGGAAAAGCAAGAGCAAGAAAATGCATGAGTCAAAATAGAAGACGTTTAATAAATGAAGGAAAGCAGGATAGAAAAACAAGTGATGCAGAGGCAGTAACTCAGCAGCTCCAATGAGCAGATCGATGCCCAGCCAGTCTCCAGGCAGCAGCCACCTTGGAAGACGAAATCCCACAGCCCTCTCTTCCTTTACCCCACTATTTGTTGCTGAGCAAGTTATACAGTATGGAGGATTCCTTTGGCCAGTTTGGGTCACCTGTCCTGGCTGTCTCCCCTTCCAGCTTCTTGCCCACTCCCAGCCTACTTGCCTGGGGGAGTCAGAGGTGGGGGAAAAAAGAGAAGGTCTTGATTCCGTGTAAGCACGGCTCAGAAATAGCCAATTGGTTTGTTATTAGCACTGGTTTAACCACAAATCCAAAACACAGCATTGTATGGACTGCTGGGAAGAACATTAACTCCATCCTAGTCATACCCAGTAGAATGAGGATGAAGAAAATTGTGCAGACATAATCTGTATTTTGAAAATGCTTGTGTTTTAGTACACAAATCAGTCTATGAGATCACAGACGTAATGCATCCATGACTAGAAACAGAGATTATCGCCTTTTAAGTTTCCTCTCCCTTCCCCATCCTGGGCCCAGCCAAATTTAATATTTTGAAGTTGTTTTGCATATGGGAAGGAGAAACCTCTCTTTTTAATTAATGTGTAAGAACCTCTGCACAGAGAAGCAAAATACTTTAGAATAACTTAATTGTTACTATGTAAATCACTCCCCTCAAAAAAAATTCGACAGCAAAGGTGCATAACTGGGAAGTTGCTATTACATAAATGGCACTTTTCCTTTGGTCTCTTGAAGTTATTACAGTATGATATAGTGAACATTTTTGCCATCTATTATAACTATGGGAGACTGTTTAAAATGAACTTTTTAAATTAATAAAAAAGTAAGTAAATCTGTCATAACTATTTGCAACATTTTAATTTGTGTAACACACTTGATTAATCTGTAGGTAAAATTATACATTTAACTATTTTCTGATTTAGAACACTGTATCAAAGTCACAAGTAGTGTAGTTTTTCTGCATATTATATGCACATTCATTACAGAATACCTGATTAAACATTTTTTCCAGAGTGCCTGATAGCAAATTCTGATCTCCTAATGGATAACTCTCAGATGAAATGCCAAAGATCAGAGTGTATTAACATTATTTATATTGCAAATAGTGCAACTGATAATACAGGGGCTCATGTTGTGTGTCTGAGCTATAATTCAGTTTCGGTTGTTCTGTCTTTTCCTGCAAGAGCATTTAAATTGTACTCCAGTGCTTTTGCTCCTATCAGCTAAAACCTGTGCTTGGACTATAGTTTTGTACTCATCTGAAAACTGTGTATTTTTCTAAAGGTTTTGGTAAGAGAAGTGGCATGGGCAGCTATGCTGTGTACGTTCCCAGGTCATGAATTTTTGAACCTGTTGACCGATTTCAATCGCATGTAACAGCGAGCTGGGAATCTCAGAAGCAATTACATTCATAGAAACAGGAAGTGAAGTGAAGTGGAAAAACTGGTGGCTGGAGAGGTAGAAGGCCGCAAAATGACCTCAGCATTTATCTGTCCTGCTTGGCCTGCCATGAGCCAGTCCCAGCGTGCACGGCTATGGCACATGATCCTTCTCACCCAGGCACTCTTTGGGACTAGAGGAGGGGAGCGAGCCCCTGCTGGCAAGAGCAGAGTGCTATGGGTAAAAACAGGTGGTTTGGGGGAGTGAAGTTATAGGCTGTTGGGACTTGGTGAAAAATAAGAAATGTGGTTAATGTGATGGTGATGGACATGGATGAGTATAGGATGCAAACCCATCAGAAACCAAGCTTCATTAGTTATAGCGCTGATTGAACAATTTACTTCATTAAGAAAATAAAAAATAGTAGCTGATGCTGATGGATAGCCGTAGAAATATGTCATTAAATCTAATGCTAAAAAGAAGAAACTTACTGCTCCTCTTATTTTTGCTTTAGACCAGACCTATTTGATTGGAATGCTGTTGTTTCTCAGCAGTCACCTGTACAACGATTAGACCACGCATTCAACATAGCCCGGCAACACCTGGGCATAGAGAAACTCCTTGATCCTGAAGGTTAGTAGAAATTACATTCTTTTCTCTAAGCGAGAGAACAATTTTGATTGTAAATTCATTTGACTTTGCACAAGAATGTAACATTTTGCAAGATAAATCATGGACTGAAGCAAAATCCTTTGTTTATGTTTTCATGTTAACTTTGTGCTCTTTTGAAAGAAACTGAAAGAACTGCCTGCATGTACATGCTTTAAAGCATTTTTTTTTTCCAGCTTTGGGGCCAGAGATTTAGTGTGCGTGTTCTGAATTAAAGGTATCTCAATAAGCAGCTGATTTCTGTCTCAAAGATTTAGAGCATCTGCAGCTTTTATATCTTCTGAAAAGATCATGAGTTCAAATTACCTTTTCATACATATCCAAAATGTATATTCAAACTCTAGATTCTCTTATCTTTAAAATATGACTTGTACATCTTCTGTATATTGAAATTTTATCAAGATGACATGACTCGTATCACTAACATTTAGTCTTATATGTAACAGACTTGCCTATCTTACCTTAACTCTATCTTTTCTACTTCCCTATGCAGTCGTGTTTGAAAGGTTCTGTTTTTTTCTCATGATCTTTTTAATGTTCTCCATTTCTGTATGTCCTCTGCCCTACTTTCTGCATTGCTGAGAGCCGAAATAATTTTCCCTCAGAGAACATTTTTAACACATTCTTTACTACAAGATGATGTTGAACAGCTGTTGTATTTCCTGTTTATGTATACCTTTGTATATACATACACACACTGTCTTTTTCCACACCATGATCTGTATGCTATATTTTCATGCATTTTCCTATTAAGCCACTAATAAATGCAATTTTCTATATGTTTTTGCTGTTCTTAGTGGCTCAACTCATGTTGAGTTTCTGATGGGAAGAACCAGAATTTATCAAAATGTAAAACTGAGACTAAAATATAACATCTAAAATACAACATCAATGTTTAAATATAGTCAGGCATGTCTCAAGAATGAACCTTATATTTACCTAAGAGAAATTTATGAAAAAGCTGTCTGCTTGTGCTGTAGTTGAACATCATAAAGCCCTCTGCTCTGTAATCTTACTGCTTTGTAGAGTGAAAAACTGTTAGAGGAGATGATTTAATTCAAGATTGTGATATTTTAGCCTGTGTAGAATTAAACGAGGAGCATCTCAAGCAGTTCTCACATTTGGAGCAACAAATAAGATTTGACAGTCAAAGATGACAGGGACTTGCCACCTCGTAGGTGAAAGCTTTCTGAGTTCCTCCTGAGTGTCCGCCTTGTGCGCAGTCAAATAGTTCCCCTTGTACCAGCAATTCATGGGGTATCTGTAGTTGAACTTGTGGCAGAAATGCACAGTAAAACCAGTACAGCGTTGCTTCCTAGTAGACTATCTTTCATCTCTAGAACTGAATTTGTGTGAACCACTGGAGGAGGAACAGGCTTACTATGCGCTAAAGCATGCGATGCAGCTTGTGAGCTCTGAATGAGATTGGAGTTGAAAAGTGGGTTGCACAACTGAATAGATACAGTCACAATCTTTGCTACAATGGGTTGAACTTTCTTCTTAAAATAAATCAATGAATAATGACGAATTATTTTCTGTATGCAAAAGTCACTTTTGATTAGACATTTTATTCTGCTTTTGACAAAGATACTTGCAGTTGTTCAGCCAACAACTATAAAACTCAAATATTGTTGGGTTTCCAAATGTCTGCTGTAATTATTTGCTATTCGGTGTTGTAAATCGTGGTGCTCGCCACCTTTTTTTTTTTTTTTTCTTCCTCTACGAATAAAAAACTGCCAACTTTTCCAAAGGAAGAGTAAATTCTATACATATTTGAAAATGTATGAATTTGTGAAACTATAACAATTTGGTTCATGATAATAAATCTTTCCCTAGACTGAAAAGTAGAGTTACTATTATGTAAGTAAGTGAGGAATCTTGTTTGAATGTTCCAGCATACTATTTCTGTAATTTTACTTTGTATATTTATCACCTCTCCTAATTAGATACTCAAATATCTCTTAAGAGCATATTGTGTAACAACACCCTATTCTCTGGCTGTTAACTTAAAAACTGAAAAGCGCTACTATATTAGAAAAAGGGAGTACGCATTCGGTGATGAAACATTATTTTAATGTAACAATATTTGTCAAAACAGCACACGTAATTTGTGGACACTTAGAATTTGGTTTTGTTGATTAAATATTTGCTGTCTTGATATTTTGAAAATATTCTATAGAAAGGAAGACACTATTTAATAAGGCCATAGTCTTCTGCAACCTTACACGGTAGTCAAAAAAGAAAGGGTTTGTTTGGGTTTTTTTGTATACTGAAGTTACTGATTGATAAGCTTGAAAGAGATGACTAGGGAATCCATCTTAGCAATTATATTTTGAAAAGTAAATGTTTTTATTCAGGCAAAGATTGGTTTTCAAGGTTATTTATGAAGTTTGTTTGTTTCTGAGGTTGCTGATATTTCAAGCCTGTCCCATGAGAAGTAGTCAGTTTGTTTCTGAGGTTGTTGATACTTTAACTGTTTCCCATGAGCAGCTTTTAAAACAATGTTTCAGAATTTGATCTCCATTTCAATCACCAAAGTGGTTAAGGTATGGACCAGGTTGAAGTGTTTCCTGTAAAAGCTGGGTTGTGTTAGTTAAAATATGATCTATGTTTAAGTATTTCCTGTAAAAGTTGTGTTCTGTAAGTTTAAAACTTCTGTATTTTGATTCATGCAGAGATGCTGGTTCTTGCTATTTTCCTCATTTGTACTGATTAGTAGGAATGCTTTTTTTACATCAGCAGTACATCTTAAAGCAGGTGCTTTGCTTAATTTTTAAGCAAGTCAACGTAAAACCTATCCTAGCCAATTATATTTATACTGATGATGCATGCATCTTAAAACACAGATGAAAACAGCAGGCATCTCCTGTAAAAAGCTGCGTCTGTGTCCTTGCATCTTCTTAAGAAATTCTTATTTTATACACAAGTCCTAAAGTAGTTTGACAAAATTGTCTTGTTCCCATTTTGATAAATTGACTTTGTATCTTGTCTAGGAAGCTTGATAATGTCTTTGCAGATTATGTAACCTTACTAACTTCATCTTAAAAATAGCAAGCTGTATGTCTTCCTGCTTATAGCTTTCCTCCAAACAAAATTAGCTAAGATTGTGATTAATCAGATGTTATCTGAAGATACTGTGTTTTGATATAAATGCCAGCATAGAATAAATTCTGCTGACCTATTCTGAATCAGAATGTTCATAATATTGGGTGAAAAAAAGCAAACAAACTTGTCTGCAAGAATAAGATATGTGGTAGGAGCTTTATTCCAGCTTTTTCCCTTTCTTGTTCAGACAGAAGAGATGAGAAAGCAACGCCATTCCACAGCAAACATTTTCGATATGTTAGCTGTGCATTCTTTGTTTTGTTGTGGTATGTTTGGGTTTTTTTTTCCCCCTGATGTTGAGAAGGTGTGCAGAAAAACATAAGGGATAGGTTTCCTTCCTCTCTTCTGTCATGAAAAAGCAGTGGAAGATTCAGCTCTATTCTGGATGCAGGAGTTGAATGTACATTAATAAGTTTGCTGATGATACTAAACTAAGAGCTGTGGACTCCCTCAAGGGTAAGAGGCCTTAAAAAGATGAAGTGCTGGATTCTGCCTCTGGGACAGCATAATCCTGGTTATACATATAAACTGTGGGACGAGGCTGGAGAACAGACCTGCGGAAAGAGATCTGAGGGTTTGGATTGATGGCAGGTTGAATATGAGTCAACAGTGTGCCCTGACAGCCAAAAGGGCCAACCGGCCAACCACATCCTGGTGTGCAGCAAGCACAGCATAGCTAGCGAGTTGAGGGAGGCAATTGTCCTACTTTGCATTACATTGATGCAGTCCCACCTCAAGCACTGTGTGCGCATTTGGGCACCTCAGTATAAGAAGGACACTAAACTATTAGAGTGTGTCCAGAGGAGGGCAACCAAGATAGTGAAAGGTCTTGAGGGCAAGACTTACAAGGAGTGGCTGAGGTCACTTGGCTTGATCAGCTTGGAGAAGAGAAGGCTGAGGGGTGCCCTTATTGCAGTCTATAACTTCCTCAAGGGGGAAGCAGAGAGGGAGGTCTGATCTCTCTCTGGTGACCAGCGATAGGACATGAGGAAATGGTATGAAGCTGTGTCAGGGGAAGTTCAGATTGGATTTTAGGAAAAGGCTCTTCCTTGAGGAGGGGGTTGGTCACTGGAACAGGCCTCCCAGGGAAGTGGTCATGGCATCAAGCCTGTCAGAGTTCAAGGAGCATCATATGGTTTAGTTTTAAGTAGTCCTACAAGGAGCAGAGAGTTGGGCTTGATGATCCTTATGGGTCCCTTCCAACTCAAGATACTCTATGATCTTTTGATTGAATCTTGCCAGGTAAGGAGGCTTGTATGTCTATCTGGTGCTCACTAGTGTATGACAGATAACAAGGGGAAAAATAAGAAGGTGTGGGGGAAATTGATGGATGGTAGAAAGGGTTATTTAGAAGAAAGTTATTAAAGACCTAGAGATTAGTGGGCAGGATTCAAAAGGAAAAATGTGTTTGCAAATTGAACTTTAGGCCAAAGTATGCCTACATAACTCACAGTAACCTTTTGTTCTCAGACATTTATGATTATGCAGCTAAGATGTTTTAAATCTTGATAATGTTCTCTGTGATCCTTTCAAAGAAAAAAAT
The DNA here is from genome assembly GCA_947846985.1 of Fratercula arctica. Lineage (NCBI taxonomy): Eukaryota > Metazoa > Chordata > Aves > Charadriiformes > Alcidae > Fratercula > Fratercula arctica. Next base: position 90,271,598 of record CANTUZ010000001.1, on the reverse strand, counting down.
AGTTATTTTCCTTTGGTTGTTCAAAATTAATATTTATGAGCTTCCAGTCATGTCACATTCAATTCAAAATGCCAGGCAATGAACACCACCAAGCCTAGGTCATTTTAATGGTGATTTTTGTCAAGATTTGAATGGCAAAGCTATCATGTGGAAAACTTCTGCTACAGTAATGTGTATTTTTTTAATGTTATTTTCTTTTCTTTTTTTTATTTGTTTTTTTTTATAAGACCATTACTCTTGGTACAACTAAGGAAAACGTTTGACTGCTTTTTTACACCTTTGTGATGACTATTGTGGTATTCTGGATGTAAATTTGAGTTCCTGACTTGAAAAGATTTTGGTTGATTGTTTTCAGTGTAAATAACTCAGATTGTTAATCTGCTCTCTTGAATTTATTTTAGACATAAATAATATAACTCAACATTTTTTTAAAAAAACTATAAACTTAAAGTCTTCAGCCCCCTATGTTACTCACTCATTATTCTAAGCTATTGTTACGTATGGAGAATAAGTAGTGATGGAGATATTTGCCATGTTTGTCGGTATAGATTCACTTTATTCACTAATTTCAGCAAAAGATTTAAAATTTCTTAAGCAAATCAACCAAATCATGATGACATTAGTAATCATAACTGGTACATATAAAAGTTCGACTAATTGGTCAAGCTGTTAAGATTGGTCTGTATCTTTTAATGACATTCAGTTACCAGTACCTGCGGTTACATCTTTTAGTAGTTAACTGATTCTTCCTGAACATTTTATCTGTATTGCAATTGTGGAGGAAGATGATTCCAGTCTTCACACACAAACTTCAGAAAATATACTAAAAGCTAGTATGTTGTGTGTCCACTTCTTCATGAGCAATTTTTTAAATATCGCCAAGGAAGAATAGGACAAGGAAACAGCAGCAGATGTGTTACAGTCAGCAATATATAGTAGTTACATGTTATTGGCTGTATACTGATTTTTTTCTTTTTACTTTGGGATAAGGCACACATGCCATATAGGAGCAGAAGGATCATTTGAGGAACAGTAGGGAATGCTATCTCAGAAACTGAATCTGGGAATACAACTGAACTGTGTCTTTTTTCCCTTACAACAACCGAGTGGGAGTGTGGTAGCAGCCGCAGTAGGAGATGAAGTGTCTGTGTGCTCCCTTCTAGCAATAAACATCTGATTCTTGGTTTAATGAACTTGTCCCTGCTATCGTTTTTCTGCGTCTTGGGCTTGTTTGTGCTAGCCCGGTAATAAATAGACTGTGAAGTTATATAATGGTATTTCTGCTGTCCTTTTTAGGTGAAGTAATTATCCAGTTTCTTATACTTACTGTGTAGCCTGATAAAATCCTCGTTTAATCCATCCCAGTCACATTTTCCATATTTTTCCTTAATTTGCACTGGTGACATGAGTTTTTGGCACCATTATTAAGTGATAATGAGACTCAGACAGTTTTCCATTTGATAACTTTTTTGTTTGATCTTGACTTTGCATACTTCTGTACCTCAACAGTGATGGGCTCTACCATACCTGTCGCACAGAGAAGAGGGAAAAAATTTGTAAGCATTGTAGTTTGTGAAGTTGTTAACCCTGTCTGTACCTGGTAGTTGTATCATGTAGACTGTTTTTCAGTTCATTTTAGTGCCCTTGCTGATATGGCTCATGTCAAGGGAGTATGAGAAGATATTTGTTTTCTATCATGCCCTAAAGTTTTGCCTAGTACACTGTCAGTGTGTGGGATTTTTTTTCTTTTTTTTTTTTTTTTTTTTTGGTAAAACCTGGGGGGAGGGAACACAAGTCACAAGAGCTATGTTCAGTATTGTGCTGCTGAGAATAATAAAGGAAAACGTTGGATCAAGCTTAGAAATCATTATTTCAGCTGCGTAAAAACCTTATAATGATTAGACAATAAAAAAAAAAAGGATTGTTTTCTTCAGGCTCCTTTTGGTTCTCAAATCATGGAATGCTTTTGGCTAAATATGCGGAAAGTCTACAGGATTCACAATAATAAAGAAGTTAATTGTTACAGGGTGTTATTACTGGAATTTACCATTAAATGTTTGGTCTGGAGCTGCCTTTTAAACTAATACCACCGGCTTGGTACCAGCAGTAAATTTTCCCCTGTTGGGAAACGCTATAATTTCTGGTGTCTGTTACACAGCTATTTAGGAAAACAAATGCAGATCTGCAGGGTTCTTCAGTCCTACTGCCAATTTAATGATTTATCAAGTTGCAAGATTGCTGGATATGTTCTTTATTTTAGCCGTATCTTTAGTGACAACAGAAGATTGTGTTTGAGAACTGTCTTTGTATATGTGCTGGTCTGAATATTCGCTATTCTGTCAGTATTTGAACGTGTGTATATGAGCTAGGTAATGCAAAACAAAAATTCCTTTTCTGAGTGTCAGAAAAGTTTACATTAATAATAAGTCATCAGTTATATATATTTTAATATCTAATTTCTGGGTTGCTTTTGCTTCTATTTTAAAAGTAACAATAAAAAATTCAGTGTAAATATATACTCACATAAACTACCAAAGCCATTGTATGTAATTTGCATTTTGTGAGCACTATCACCTGTTCTGTTGAAGTATTCTGCAGCTGTACATTTTGAGTGTTTCAGTGGAATGTATGATTACTGGATAGTTTTGGTTCAGATACTGACTTCTAAAATTATGTACTGTTTCAAGCTAGTTAGTAAGCAGTTGTTACCTCAGTACTGTTCAAAACAAGGAAAAGATAAATCCCTTAAAAGGAATTAAGTACTTCTTATCATGCCCCCTCTCCTTGTTGTTACTATTTCAATCTTAAAATTCTCCTTGTTAAAAAAAAAAAAGGTGTGTGTGGGGAATTGAATTAGTCTTTTCAGTCTCTTCAAGTCTTGTTTGTGTTCTGGTATAGGAATTCTGCTTATCTCTAAGCATTCCTTTTACTGGAACCACATATACCAAGGGTGGTCTTGGATTAGCATTATTGCAGCATTGAAGTACAACAGTAAAAGCACAACCTTTTAACTGTTGCTTTACTGTTTGCCAGTACAAATTGCAGCTCTACATGCTGGAGATGTCATCATGCCACGTCATGTACTTTGTCTTTAGTTCATAGCACAGCTCTGAAATGCAGAGCAAATGAAGGACTATGGAAATATGTCCAAAAATAACAGAGAAAGTATACAATTCATTGGCTACGTAATGCAATAGGTAAACTTTTATCTGAATGAATTTGTAATATGAATAGGTTTTTCAAGTGGTTGCTAGTTTGATCTATATTCCTGTTGTAATATTTTACTTTATGGTTCCTTTTGACAAGTATTTGCCCCCAAATTAAACTGCATTTCTTATTTTCCTACTAATAAGATGAAAGTCCTGCTTTTTATTTGCAATCTCAAGCAAATAGAAATAGTCAGCAAAAATAGTAAATTTGATAGTCTCCATCTAAACCCACTTTCTCTTCCATATTTATGAATAGCTTTATTACTACCTCATTGACCTATGAGCAATTTAATTATCAAGAGACTACTCCACAATCAGTAACTTTTATAGGTTTTCATGGAAATAAATTTCTTGAAGGGTGTTGCGTTAAGAGACTCGAGGACAAAACAGGCCCCTCCTCTTATCAGTGGGAAAACTTATAAGTGGGATTTAATTGAGAGCAGGGCACATATGTTACAAAAGAAATTTTAAGATTTTCTATCACAATGAATTTACAGATTGTAATATCATTTGAACGCCAAACTTGAATAACTTTGCGTTGTAGGTAGTTCAGCAACTGTTAGATGTAAGGATCAGTATATGGAAGATCTGAAAGCATTTGGAATGTAGAACAGGTTGTGCAATGTTTCTCAACAGCTTATTCTAGCAAAAAGTTGAATAGGTTTCCTCAGTGTTTATAGACTGTGAATCTGACTCTGAGCCACTCATTCTCTTTTTGAACACGAAAAAGATAAGCATCTCGGTAATATCAGTGTAGGCAAGATGTAAAAATAAACAGTTTCATGTTGTCCAAACTATTCCATCTTTTCTTTCAATAGTGAGGACTATTATGTTACACCACAAGAGGAAAAAATAAGCTATTATATTTCCAATATGTAAGCCAGCATATAAGACCTTTGCAGAGAAAGTTAAAATCAGAGGTTTTCTGGGATGCTACCTGGGGACAAATCGTATATGGTAGCTGGTGACACTGCTGATAGTACAGCCTTCTAAAAATAATATCCATTACTTCTATTATTGAGCAATGGAGCTTTCTGAAGTCTTATATTCTGAAATATTTACATCTGACCATCGTTTTCCTTAAGAAATTAAAAAGTAAGTAAAAAAAAAAAAAGGGGTGGGGAGATTTGGGAAATGTAATTTCCTTGTATTTTTTACAAAGATACATTCTTAAATGCTTGACCTAAAAGCAGTCAAAAGGCCTTGTATGTGAAATAAGTATGAAGACTGTAAAAGAGTACACTTCTGCTTGTATCTGATTTAACTGGGTAGGGAGCTCTGCATATGATCTAAAGGGCCACAGACCTCTGTTGCCCTGTCATCAATACTGTTACCTCCCTGTTTTAATGAAGCGCAGAGCACGTGGTGATGGGAAATGCATTGGAGCTGACAGTACACTACTGAGTAATCTTGGCATTGTGAAATGTACTCAGCTGAGTGTATTTCTCAGCTGAAATGTGTCAAGGGATCTTTAACACTCTGAAAGTGTTTTTTTTTTTTCCTATATGTCCTGTTGTTGCTGTGCTTCAAATGTGTTCTGTTTTTTATATATATCTATAACCTCAGCATATGTGTCACATAAAAACACACATGCCATCTTTTGGATTTCCAATAATGCTTTTCTGTTGAAAGCAAGGAAAATAAGGACTGTTGCAAACAGCCGTGTGGTAGGAAAACACATGTAAACAAAATCAGTTAAGCAGGTTTTTTCTCTTTTACAGATGTATTTTTACAGCATTGGAGTTAACATAAACCAATAGTTATTAACTGGTTTGTCATGCATGAAATAGAAATGGGAAAATAGTCATTTTCGTGAGGACTGTCTGACAAAGGAAGAGGTTTGTTTCTGTGCACATAAATAAAAAGACTTTAAAATTTAGTTGTTCTTCCCTTGATCTAAATTCTGCCTGTTAAGACAGAAACAACCACTGATTTATTTTTTTTGTGGTAGCTAGAAATGATGGAGGGCTAAGACTCAAGGGATACATGGGAGTTTTGGAGATTATGTAGATTGTATGCAGAAGTAATAATATTAGGAGGAAGAGGACTTAAACCTTTCCTTTAGGGCATAATGGTTTTCTGTAGGCTATATCTTAAAATTTTGTCCACCCTTGCACATGTATATATACATATATAAATACTACTACTAAATGCACAATCCAGCAAGATTAAAGATAAACTAAAAAGCTAAGAAGGCAAGCTCATGGTGTAAGAGGAATTTGGATACTAAATGCATGTCTTATTGCCCTGTTAATAGCTGACTAAATACTTCTATAGAATCATAGTAACACAAATAATATAAAATCTAAATAAAGTGTGTATATTTTCCCATTAATGTCTTGATAAGTCTAAATGTAAAGACCAAAGAAATGAGAACTGTGTTAAAATACATCAAGAATCTAACAGTGGTGATACCTATAAAATATTTTGCATTTTATAAATAGAGGTAGGATAGTATTAGTATAATAAACAGAGAATAGGTATCCTGATATTTACAGATGATAATCCTATTCACCTTGGATGATTCACCTTTGGTGGTGCTATAATTCAGGCATACGGCTATACCTTTCTGTAAAACTATGTCATATCTTGTAACAATGTTGTTCTTCAAATTGGTAAACTTCAGTGACCACAGTTACTGTTCTTAGCATGATGCTGAGAACATCATGAATGAGGTACTGTAAAGACTTCCCTCATGTCTTACCTAGATGTTCTGTCCCATTGATTCCAAGGTGAGCAGGAGCAGAGCGAATCTATGCTGTTGAGCTGCAACAAGAACTGGGGTAGGAGGGAGAGATGGGCAGTAACATCAGCCTGCAGACTAGAACCTGGTGGTGAAACTGGGTGCTGCAGATACTCCAAAGAACACGCAGGTGTTTGCACCCTGAGCCTGTTTTTTGTCAAATTTTTCTTTTTCAGTTTTGTGGATTTAGCACACTTTACCACCTCATACCCACTGAGCGCATGCACACGCACTGAAAACAGTGATATTCTAAATATTCCTTTTCTTGACTTCAAAATTCTGTTTTTAAAGGTAGCCTCCTGGTACTGCTTAAGCAGACCATATCCCTCCCTAGTGCCATGGTCCTTCAGCTACCTCTGGATTTACAGTTCTCTACCTTGCTTTTTTGTGTCTTGTTTTGTTTTGTTTTTTTTATTATTGTATTTTATTTTTCTGAGTTCTTTTTAAATGTTTGGGTCTATATTAATATTCTGCAGTCATGGTGTCTCAGAACTGTCTGTCAAATTTTAATTGTTAGTCTCCTCTGCCAAATAATCACATAAGTTTCTTTGTCACTATATCACATTATGTGTAATTTTGTGTTCATCATTATTAATGCCGTGTTTTAGAATTATTCTTCCAAATAAATCATTTCTTTAAGTGTGTTAAAATATGCATTCAGGTTCAGTCTTGTGTTATTTCCTTTCCAGATTTCTCATGTGTTTTAAGTGCTTGTATATTGTGTCTTCCGCTGGCACTTGCTATGCCCCTAATCTGTGCTTTAAGCTAAAATTAATGGTGTTTGTTTATAGCATGCTTTTTTTTAACTTTGTAATTTAATGAATGAAGCCCTTTGGAATTGTGCATGTAGTGCTTGGTTGCTCAAAATATCACTAACAGAAGACAACTGAGAAGAGATCAATTAGAACAGAATTATGTTGTCTGATGCATTCAGACAGAGAATGAAATAAGTATATCCTAGTCTTAAAATCACAAAGGAAGAAGGGGGATTATTTAGATAAATGCTTAATGTATAGTCTGACAAGTTTCTGGTGGTGCATAGCAATGCATATATTTTTATGGGATATTTTGTCACATGATAATTTAAAAAGATATGAAAGTACTGTAGTGGCTTAACCAACAAAAAGTCTCTATTAGATTTTAAATAGATTTCACTTGAAGTAAAGATAGTTATTTGTTAGAACAGGTTTTAATCTTCTTATTGTAACTAAAGAGTAGTTCTTCCAAGTAAGAATAGGTCCAGATCAAAATATTATGCCTTGATCCTAAAGTCCTAGTTCCTACAATAATACTCCATAACCTGTGCCTTCAGCATTGTAATACACGTGCAAATATAATTAAAAAAGGCTTTCTGAAAATAGAGATGGTTCATGTAAAGAGTTGTGGAGTATGGGACATGATACTTAGAGTTTAACACTCTATAAAAAAAAATAGAGAGGAGGACTTTTGCTTAAAATTAATCAAAAAAAACTACTGGGTATTTTAATATCCTTCAGTTTTTTGATAACTAAAAGAATTTGCTCTATTTAGAAAACCTGTAAGCAACTTGGAATATTCCACTGCAAAGATACCACTATCTGCCTGTCCGCTAATATTGATTTGAAAAGCTGCTAAAGAAATTAGCTAATTTAAGAGAAAAAACTCATACAGGTGTCTTGAGACTTCTGGATTTTTCATTTGGTCACAAACAGAAGGATGATTAAGATGTTTACTTCATAGGAATGAATAATGTTAATTGCTGACATGTTTGATTAAAATCTATGGATTTGAAATAGGAGAGAAGAAATGTTAATGACTTAGACTCCTTTTGAGGCACACTATTCCTGCTAACCCTCCAAATACAATAGAGCACGGTTTCAGCCACACAAGGAAATATAAATGAAAGATTAACCACTTCCTAAAACCTGTAGGTCAGAAGGTTGAGCCAAGTTAGCCAGTATGCTGAGCAGGAACAAAATGTTTACTTATGCACAGAGATAGACTACTTTGCTTAAGGGTGAATACCACGTAAAGATAGTTCTTTCCAGAATGTGTTTGGACGTTCTGAGTGTTCTGCTTTTGCTACTCCAATTAAAAAAAATAATTTAAAAAAGTTTATTTAATAAAAAAAAAGGCAAGGCATAATTTTGCTAATGCGCCAACAGCAGCAGCATTTGCTTTTATTTAAACTTGTGGTAATAGGCTGCTATATCCTTTTAGACGTGCATACAAAGATGCGCACGCAAAAACCACTTTTTTGAGATGTTTCGATGAGACTAATGCAAAATCAGTGATTTCTGTCCAGTATGCCAAATTTTTCCTTGGTGCTTCATTTGTATACTTAGCACGTGAAAGTTAACTGCCTGAGTGTGGGGAATGGGTTAGGCCACATAAGGCAAAATCCAAGCTCTACAATTCTGATATTCCAAGTTTGTGCATTGAAGGAAATAATAAATTTTAAGAACCTAGTTAGGATGGTGGACTAATTATTGTTTTAATCCTGCATCTTAAACTTACAATTTTAAGTTGTGTGATTTCTTGTTTCACTGATGAATTCTTGGTAGCTTCTGTTACGCTACTTCTCATGCTAAATAATGTTATAAGGGACAAGAATGGGTTGATGATAGACTGTGGAATATTTTAGTGAGAAATAAGATTTCACAATGGCAGGGAAGGAGAGACAGAGATGCTGACAATCACTGAAAATAACTTTAGGAGCAAGAAGAATCTGGGTAAAATTTATTACCAAGAAAATCTGAATATTAACATCTGATTTTTTAATTATTTTTTTTTTTTACATCAAAACCTCTGGTAGTGAAAATAGACTTCAGCCTGTTTAAAAGTGCTGTCAGTGAATGGTAATGAATTCCTCTAGTTCTAAAAGTTCCCTTCAGCTGAAAAACTTTCAATACTGTGAAAATTTAGTTCTTCTTTTCTAGATTACAGACTGTCTCAACATTCTACAAAAGGAGAGAGATTTTTTTAGTGCAGAATATGAAAGGTTCTATGCAATAAAAGAAACATAAATATTTGCATGCTGCTTTCTTTATTATGTCTCTCTTCTATGGGCCGGATCTGAGAACCTTATTGTTTGAAGAAAGTGAGTTTTCAAACAGTCAAAAATAATTTTCTCCATTTCACTACAGAAGAGATGGCAAAAGTTGTCTTGAATTTAAATTTAAAAATTCTCCAAAGGACTGAGAAAAAAGTGTTTGTTGAATTTACTTAGGGCATGAATACTGTGAGAATTGCAGTAGGAATAATAACCCAGTAGAAGTGGCTTTTCTTATGAAAACTTTTTAAGAGTTAAACATCACATAAAAAGTGTAGTGGCTGCTGGGCTTGAACTTCAATGCAATAGTTTTTGTTAAGCTGTAGAAACTATAGCAGTTTTGTGAAATGGGGGAAATACTGTCTGACTATGCAGGGTTATAATAATAATAAAACCATCACTTAATGTTAGGATATGTACAGAACTTTCTCTTTTGGAAGTAATAAAATAATTCTCTCCAAAGTAATGAAAAAATGTGCTGGACTTGATAATTTCAATTGCTCATTCCCTGTGGAAACTTTTTCTAGTTTTAATAAGGCAGTTACTTTGGAGATTTTGTGTCAGCCAGGAAAATAAGTTGTGTGGGATGCATGAAAAAAGTGATCATTTGTTTCAGCTATTGTTTTTAAGCAGGTCTTGTCCTGTAGGAGAAGTCGCTCCTATCTGCGATAGCCTGCCTACTCTGTGAAATAAAGAAATCCCAAGATGTGCGATAAATTCATAAAACCTGTAAGTCATGGCCTCTGCTGTTAAAAAGACAGAGGCTTTCAGTAGAAAAGACAAATGCTGGTTCTTGCATTTTGTTTGGGAGCGGAGGAAAAGGGAGACTTTGTTACAATTTGCAAGTTATCATTTACTTCCCATGCAGAGAGGGAGATTGCACAGCCTCTGTTTACTGAAGAGAAGCATTCATTGTTTGACTAAGCCACCTTGCAATGAAGGGTATTTCTGGGTACAGCCATGCTAATAATCTGGTTTGTTTGCCATACAAGGTCCATCGGAAAGGAATAAGATTTTGTTCTTTCATTGGCAGATAAATAGAAAGGTCATAATTTCTGCTGAAATGCACTGATTTCTCTTTAGAGTCAAGCTGTCTGTGTGTTTTCTGGTTATGAAAGTGCTAATAATTGTCATAGCCAGAAAAAGTCTCATGTGCATTAGGGGAGTTTTTTAATGAAATCTTAGTAAATCATTGTACCCCAAGTGGAAATGCTGGTCTTTCTTATACTGGTACTTGTTATCAGAAGGTCATCTGAAACGTATTTATCCACCAGGTGCTGGAAGAAACAAACTTGAGTTGAAGCCTCTGGAAAAGAAATGGTAGGAAGAAATTCATATGAATCTTTTGGGTAGAACTAATGTAATTGACCTTTAATCTCTAGACCAGAACTTGGCATCTGAGGTGGTTTTTTAGACTTTGTCAGAGAAGATCCAAATTTTTGAGTCATCTAAGTTGGATGTTTACTTTAGGATGAGATGAATCATGCCTGAAGGTAGAGAAGTATTCTGAATGGGTAAGTTCTGTGTTTTGGTCCTGACTCTGAGCGAATCTAAACTCGTTCATATGCATAAGTGTAACTTGGTGACATGCAACCCAAACTTTAAGTGTCACTGTCTTGAGATAAAAATTTCAAAAAGACCCTAAGATTATAATTCCCTCTGTAGTTATTTCTATCTTCAGTTGATATTCTTCCATAACAAGGCAATGCATCTAAAGCCTTAAGTAATTTCCTTAGCATCTCAGTGTGTCTGTGTTAATCCTGCAGACAAGAGTTTCTGGGCACTGCAATGGCTTTCCTGTACAGAAATCAGATCAGAAAAAGTACCTTGAAAGAGGAATTTCCTTTTTCCATACAATGAGTATTCCTTTCTACTGATTCCAAAGAGAACACGATGGTAGTGGTTGAAATGATTGAATCTAGAAAGAGAAAAAAGAATCGCCTATCCTCAGGCAGTTCCTGTATTCTTAAGATATTAAAATGAAAGTGCATGGACGGCAGGATTACAGGAGAAACTTGCTTAGATTTTCTCAATTCTTTTCCAAATTTTACTAGCTTTGAGGTTCACTTTTAAAAGAGGAAGAAGCCATATTGTCATATCTTCACAGAAGATGGTGGGTTTACTAATTTTCAGGTATTTCTGGGAATTATGTAGTTAGTGAATAAGGCAAAAGCTGTTTCTAAAATTACTGTAAAACTGTAGTCTGTTGTTGTGGATAATTTTCAGTGGCTTCACTTAAACAGTATAGTTTGGAAAACCTTGGTTTAGTCAGAGAAATCTTTCATTTCCATCTATTAGTTTTTAAATTGACGGCTTAATGAACAGTGGCTTTCATGGTAGTTACTTTCTGGAAGCTAGGTGGAAAGAAACAGCCCCAAATGAATGCTTTCACTTGACAGAGAAATTGTGACATGTATTTGCTTTTTGGTAGATACTGAAAGTAACCATTTTATGAATACCATGAATACAGGATAATTTCTGTCACAGCTTTCAGCTGGAAGCCAACCAAGAGAGAGACGTTTGTTGTTGGAGTGGTCATGGGATTACTTCCGAAAAAGTTTTTTCAGAACTTAAGTTTTTCTGGTTTCCTTATAGCTCGCTGCAATTTTTCAGGAGAGTAGTTTTCCTTTGCAAAGCGTCTTGCAGTAAACAGGCTGTAGATTATCTCCTGGTAGTTCTGATTGCTCTGCTTATCATAAAATTTACTGTTACATTATTTAGTGCAACAGCATAGTGAGATAGTCAGAAAGGTTGTGAATTAATGAGGAGGTTTTTATCGTTAATGTGTATTAAACCCTTTGTGGATAATATTTTTGAGCTGCGAACTCTAGGGATTACTCTGCCAAACAGCTGAAGTGGCTACATAAAAAATCAACCTGAAACAGGAAGAAACTACTTCAGCCATAACCAAAGCAATTCTCTGAATGCCACCGGGGGGGCTTAAGGAGTAAACTGAAGTGTTGTTCTTTTTCAGTAGCCCCCATTTTAAAAGGATATGGTGCTATGCAGATACAAAATAATGTGAAACAGTTGTAGTGCTTGAAATACACTGACTCTGGAGCAAATAGACTGATGCTTCTGAAACTACTTCTTAGTCACCGAGCAGCAAGGGAGTAAAGCTTGTGTGCATTGGTAATAGGCAAGGATAACTGCTCTCTGAAATGTTTTTTGACTGTTGTTTCCCCATCGTGAGAACAATACTTGTTTGCATTCTGTAAATGTGCTGTATGAGTGCATAATTTTCCTTAAATAAATAGGAAACTTTCAAGAATTTTCTAAAAAGTTATAAGTATGTAGTATTTTAATACCTTGCCATGATTAAGACTTCAGCATTGGAACCAACGGCATCTCTTGTAACAATGTTACTTAAACATAATGGTTTCTTAAATAAAAATACTTGTATCAATGGGGAAAAAGGAATGCCATCAATCATGGTGAATTTTAATACATTAAGACCATGCAAAGTGGTTCTGGTTTTTGTGTGGGTTTTTTTTTTTGTTTTTTTTCTTTGTTTTGTTTTGTTGGGTTTTTTTTTTTTTTTTGTTTGGTTTGGTTTGACTTTGGGTTTTTTTGTGAAGCCTGCGTGCTGCTCTGACCTTGATGAAAATTTGCTTCTGCTCTTGAGTATTTGCTCTATGGCTTCTTCAGGAATCACTGTCTAATGATGTCTAAAAGAATTCAAGTTTCTACATTAGTCACTGTTATAATACTTATTCAATTTAAATGAGAGGAATTGAAATCCCTCGTTATTAGTGTGTTGTTTTGCTGTGACAGCTTCCGTCACTCCCTCCCAAACGCACAGCTCATGACTGTCTTCAGAGCTGCAATAGCAAAAACAGCAGTCAGTGATCTGCCTTCCTACATTGTTGTATACCGTTGCTCACGCTTAATACAAGATAATTAAAGCTATCGGAAACTGTGATTTACTGTCCTTTTTCCTTAGTTATTCCAGCCAGGAATCCTAATGGGTCCTTTCTGTTCTCCATGGTCAGATTTCATGCGTAAATGCACCCATGTCATCTTGTGACATGTAGTCAGGCTCTGGCCAGAGTATATTCCTGGATCCAGATGCTGAAAAGCAGCCGGGAGATTAAAAATTTTGCAAACAGCAATGACTCAGTTCTGGAAAATATGAGACTGAAAATTACACTAAATGCTGGAGGAAAAAAAAAAAAATCAGGCAAATTAGCTGCCTTTCAGCAACCAATGTGTGTGGGGAGCAAACATAGACAAGAATGTGTCTTAAAATAGTGATGTTTAAAGTTATTACTGTATAGGAAGGTGTCCTAATTAGAAGGAATATCTCTGTATAGGAAAGTGTAGTAAATGACTGAAACAGTTCCTGGTTTGTTTGCATGCAAATTGCATTTTGTTTAAGCAACAAAAGTTACTAAACTTTTGGGAATGACTTAAGTGTGTCAGAACTTAGACTGCCAATTTTAACTACGCAAATGAATGTAGAAGGAATATTTTTCAGGACTAATATGCCTTTTGTAGTAGACTTTCTATATAATAGAGCAAACAAATAGTATTTGCTGCTAACTGAATTCTCATAAAAATCATTGCATTTGTTTGGCAACTTTAGAACTCACAGACAATAAATTTTAAGTTTAAAAAAATAGTTTGAAAAAGAGTAGCTTCTATTTTAAGTTTCTGCTTGTATTTTAATTTACCTCAACTGAAATCTTCGCTATGGTCTCAATTAACTTGAGTCAACCACGAAATCGTTTCTTGTGGTTGAGCTAGACCTGACCCAAATGTATTGAGTGCAGGTGTCAAGGTGTTGGTAGCCAAGGTAGTAGGGGAGACTGCAGGGGTGGCTTCTGTGGGAAGAGACGTGGAGCTGCCATGTGCTGGACAAAGCTGGTTCCAGTTAGCTCTGTAACAGACCCCTCATAGGACACAGCTGAGCCAATCAGACAATTTGGTGGCACCTATGTGAAAACAGTTAAGAAAGGGCAGAAAACACCAAGGCGGAGAGAACAGGGCAGAAGAATAGGAGCTGCTCCATGGCATGGCAGGTACAGCCCTGAAGGCTTAGGAAGGGAGGGAGGCAAGGTGTTTGAAGTGAAGTGAGCCTGAAAGTGAAGTTAGGTCTGGCAAAGGAGAAGGAAAGGTGGTTTTCCCTAAGTATTTAAACGTCACCTTTTGTTTCCCAATACTTGAATCAGTATTTAAATTTAGGTTTTGTTAATTGGCAATAAATGAACTTAAATCTCCTAGGTTGAGTCTGTTTTGCCCACAACAGTAACTGACAAGTGATTTCCCTGTCTCTGTTTTGAACCAAGAGTTTTCTCCTCTTGTTCCTCCTGTTTCCTCTGCTGTCCTGTGGGGAGCGAGTGAGCGAGCTTCTGGACGGGGCTTGATTTCTAGCCAGGGCCAACCCATAACACCCAAACATATTAAATGGAACCAAACACAAATGTAATCCAAATCAAAATAAATGTCAGTTGATGCTCTATCCTTGACTCTTCTTTTTTGAACTGTTTCACTGGGCAGATGGCATTCTGAGATTTCCTTGGCCTCTAGAAGAGACACCAACGTCTTCCCCTATTCCTGAAGGAAGTTGTCTTAGAGGTGTGATGGTTGCCAGTGTCTGGGCTATTTCTAATTGACAAAGGCCTTCTAAGGCCAAGAACAATAGCACTGTTGCACCTGGGACCAGAATCGGAAATACAGTTCTACTTACAATCTTGTATGCCTGTGAAGACGTTTGTTTAGAGCTTGCTTTCCCAATGTATGCACAACCTACAAGGCCAGGATAGAATAAAATCTATTCAATTGAATTAAATGGAATATGATGAGGTAATGGTGCACACACAGCCTTTGTTTATTCTTCTGGTTGAGTTTCTGTAACTTCTGCATTCCTGTGGTTCCTCTCTCTACTACAGACACCAGTAGATTGCTTCCAGGGCAATAATTGTCCTCTAGAAACAGAAAATTCAAGATTCATATCAATGAACTGATGTATTAAAGTTAGATCTTTCTGCTTGTAAAGAGTGAAAGCTGATTGCTGATAGGAGCAAAATTCCAGAAAGATAGCATAGAAGCTAGGGGAATTCCACAAATTGTAGTTTGAGAACAGCTGAAAGACTGTGTGAAGCTCAGATGCATTGCTGCACTGTGGACTCTATAATAATTGCATATTCATTCCCCCAGTGTTGCTAATGATAACGTTCTATTAATCAAGGGGTTTGTGTATGTTTATTAAGAGAAAGGATTCAGCTGTGAAACTAAAACAAGAATTTAAGAGACTTTTCTAAGGAGAAATTGTGTGTGGAAGAAACACATAGCCTTAGAACATTAATATGCATTGAATTCTACTTGGTAATGAATGGTTATCATCATAGAAAACACCCGGGATGGCACAGCAGAACTTCATCATGCCTTTCCCAGCTTACATGTGCTGCTTCTAGCACTGTGTTTTGTCTATAGCTTATTCTATGAATATTTTTCACTGTATGTATAAATGCATAAGTTATACCTTTCCTGTGCTTAATATACAGTATTTTGACTAGTTTTTCTATAACTGAGTACAGCACCTGTTTTAAAACAGTTTCGGGGAATTAAGTGTTAGGAATGGAGAAAACATACGGAATATTCTAAATGTTGCACCTATTGTGTGTTCTTATGTGGCTGGCATTAGTATTCAGTATTACTGCATAAAAATTTAAAAATAAGAGTCTGGCATTTTTGACCTATGAAATTCAGATTGATCTCATCTCTTTTGACCTTCAGTGTTATGTGAACTGTATATTTGTATAGGTGAAGCACTTGTTGAACAATTGCTTTAGTTCAATGAGCTGAGACAAGTATTTCTTCTGCATTAGGAACGCACAATTTACCTTTACCTTTTAACTTCAGGCAACAGGAGCCTTTCAAATTGTGCGAAGAACACTGCCAGAGCTGTTTTCCTGAGTACCCTTTTATATCTCTCTCTTCTGCACATGATGTGGCCAAATGCAAAGAGGTACTGTTCTAGTTTTCAAATCGCCAGCTCGGAAATTCCGACATTGAAAACGGAGCAGTCTTGGACACTAAGTGGGGTACATGTGTGAAAAAAATGGTGACGAAAAGTAAATTGGCAAGTGTGAAGCTTTTACTATCCTTTGGCAGTAGTCTTTTCCATTTAAAGTTGGTAGATGAAACTACTTTTTTTTTTTTTTTTTTTTCAAATACTAGTGTTAGGAGGCAGAAATTTTAGTAAAACTGTAGATGGGTAATAAAAAGTACTCCTATGTGCTCTAAAAAAATATACTGAAATTAGAGCTTCATGGAATTAGCTGCAGAAGTGTTTATTTTCTAGCAACAGGTATTTTCTGAACTGAGTCTATCCATGAAATTTATGCAGCAGAAGAGAATTGTTCTCCAAGGAGAATCCCTTTGGAAGTCCAAATTAACAGTATTGATCACGTTTCCTTTCTCCAGTTTGCTATTACCACTTCAAAGTGTTATAGCAAAAGGAAAGCCAAGAGAACTGTGGCTCCAGAGCTTAGTGAGGCAGGAGACCTCACAGCAAAGGCTAGCTCTTTACGCTATGTCCTATGGCACATAGGAATATGTCTATTTGTGTGCAGGAAAGAATGAGACACAGTGTTGCTTTCACCTCAGGTTTTACTGATGTGGTTTTTCCTCAAGCCTCTCTGACTTCATGGTAGAGTCTGCAGGAGTTAAGCGTTACCTGCAGTAGAATAAGATCAAGTCAGGGACCATATAAACTGATTGAATATGCAAAAGTCCATAGGACCAGGTGAAATACCTCCAAGGCTATTGAGGGCGCTGGTAGATGTCACTGTGAGGCCACTGTTTAACATCTTCAAAAGGTCATGGTATTTGTGTAAAGTTCCTGATGACTGGGAAAAGGCAGATGTCACAGCTGTCTTCAGGAAGGACAAGGAAGAGCATTCAGGGAATTACAGTCTGCTCTGCCTCCACTCTTTCACCAGAAAGATTATGGAGCCAGTTCTTCCAGAAACTCTGTCCAGACGCATGAAGAATAAGAAGGTGATGGCAACCAGGCAGTATGTTTTAGATAGGGCATGCTGTGCCTGGCCATCCTTCTCTAATCAGGTGGCTAGTGATGTGGATAAGAGGAAATCAATGAATATTTTTACCTTGATTCTAGCAAGACCTCCTGTAGGATCCTTATAGTCAAATCAGAGAGATGTGGGTAGAAAACTGGCTAGACTCCTGGTCTCAAAGTGTTGTGATCAGTGGTACAAAATTCAACAGGTGGATAGAGTTCCTCAGGGGTTGTAAGGGGGCCTGGTATTGTTTTAATGTCTTCGGTAATGACCTGGGTGATGGGAGGAAGTACACTGCAGCAAATCTGCAGATAATTCCTGGCTGAACATGCATCAGTGGGTCACCCTTGCAGTGATGAACTCCAGCTGCATACTCGGCTGTATTAATAAGAGTGTAGCTAGCAGGTTGAGGGCAGTAATTCTTCCCCTCTGTTCAGCACTTGTAAGACCAGACCTAGTAACTGTGCTGCCCAGTTTAGGGTTCTCCAGTACAGCAACAACAAAAAGCCATTGATATACTGAAACAAGACCAATCAAGGGCTTTGAAGCTCTTCAGGGGGTTTCAGTGCATAGCATTCAAGAAGAGGCTGAGAGCTGGGTTTGTTTAGCCTTAAGCAGAGGAGGAGGCGGCTCAGGGGAGACCTTCTGAAGATGTTAGAGAGTGGCCCCACAGTGACATCTGCCAGTACCCTCAATGTTGCTGTGTTCAACTAGCTAATGTGGGAGAATGTTGACTCATCTCAGAGTCCCCTCACAGGCTGCAACAAGGGAAATTAAAATTTGATGTAAAGAACACTTATTTTTTTTTCACTTTGAGGGTGGAGCAGGTGCCTAGAGAGGTTTCACTTTGAGGGTGGAGCAAATGCCTAGAGAGGTTGTGGGATCTCCATTCTTGGATATATTCAGAAGTCATTGGACAAGACACTTAGCAACCTGATAGAAATCAGCCCTTTTTTGACTGTAATGAGGTGGTCTAGAGAAGTCTCTAACTAACTAAATTGTTGTGTGATTTTATCATTTGTCAAACAAGACTTCCCTTTACAAAAGCTATGTTGACTAGTCTGTTGTGTATTTTTTATGTCTGCCACTTCTATTATTTATTATCATTACAGTAGTAAATATAGGAGCCTTTCTAGAAGTTATCATTGCATCTGCCACCTTCCAGGCCTCATATTCTGAGGTGATTTTAGAGCAGATACTACATACAGCAGCTTCTGGTTCACTGGTTCACCCTTGAGTTCATTTAGTAATTCCTGGATAAATGATATTTTTTTCTCATGAGCTGTTGTTCCTTTTTCAATTAGTTATGCAATGTTTTCTATGCTACTTCAGTTTGAGACTGTTCCTCTAGCTGGTTGGTTTGCATGCCTTTCCAGACTGTTTCAGCATGGGAAGCTCTGCACTGAATACAAATTCTGATAAGTCATTTGGATTCTCAGCAATTTTCGTGTTGTCTTTGCATGCTCCTGTTGTGGTGATCCTTTCATTCTGCAAACTCTCTAGGAGGGATCCTGCTCTGGATGTATTTGATGGAAGATTTATTACTCATTTTCACGTGTCTTGCTAGTTGTTCCTTCTTGGCCAGTCCTCTTTGCGTTTTTTACATTGAGCCTGTCAGAATTTATTATCCATTCTGTTTTCTCCATTTGGACATGATTTCAGCTGCTTCAATGATGCTTCTTCTAGTAATTGCTCCTCAGCGCTGCTGGCTTGCTTTTACTTAAGTCTTCATTCCTTCCCTTCATCCCTGCTTTCCAAGATGTTCATTAGCTGCCTGCTCCCTTGTGATTAAACCCTTATCTACTTTTGGATTCTTCTCTTGAATCTGTTTTGCAGGTGATAAATGGACAGTGTGCTGCCTGTGTGACAGGAGTTATGATCTGGAAGCAGACATTTAAGTCCCTTTGTTTCTTTAGCAGTTGTCCTTTGTAGTGCTAGGTACTGATTCCTCTACAGTAATTTTCCTTTCTCTCTCAATGAAACTGTTCTTTTGCCTCTCCTCTGCTTGCTATCCCAATGAGTGTCAGTGATTTATTTTTTTTCCTCTCATTTGTTTTTTATTAAACACAAAGAGCACACTTTCATTGAAATGGTAAATTTTAAATGCTATGTGTTCTCTTGCTTGGAATTTAAAAGGTAATCATCCTAAATTAGTGTAATAGAGCTGAAAAGAATATTTCCAGGATTAGAAAGAGCCCAAGTTCCAGTTAATGTGTTGGAAGATCTCCTCCTTATGCTGAGAGTTAAGAAATTCCCATGGATTCATACTTCATTAGTACAAGATCTTGTACTGATGCATGCTAATTAAGAATCAGATAGGGGGGAAATCTTCTGCCTGTCATTCATTACAGTGTTGGAAGACTGAGTGGTTCTTCCACTAGTAATTTCTAACAGCAGTGAAGAATTGAATCCAACTCCAAGTGCCAGGACACAGCATTTCCAGTGCCATTAACCTCATTCTCACCTGGTGTACACCCTGCAGAGAACACAGCCACCAGGCAATATTTATTCAATGTGAAATAGATCAGATAGAGTACTAGGCAGTGGAAGCAGATTGGAAGATCTCATTCCTGGCATGGCAGTCTCATGTCAAGTGTCTTATACCAGCTGGGCAGGTGAAATTTCTCAGCTTGCAAGCATCATTCTTTCTGATCCAGCCTTCTCTCCA
The DNA here is from genome assembly GCA_947846985.1 of Fratercula arctica. Taxonomy (NCBI): domain Eukaryota; kingdom Metazoa; phylum Chordata; class Aves; order Charadriiformes; family Alcidae; genus Fratercula; species Fratercula arctica. Next base: position 90,251,923 of record CANTUZ010000001.1, on the reverse strand, counting down.
GATTAGTCCTGAAAAAACCCTCTGATTTTTACCAACCTCACTGAAGGGAATAAGTAATTTTCTGGTACAGATGGAATTGAGGCATTATTCTTACTTTGAAGTCAAGAATGCGTTCTGTCAAGAAGGATGATTTTTTTTGTTGAGAAGAAAGTTGAGTGAGGATACTCTGCTTTGGAAAATGCCCATGACTAGGCCTGAGTTCCAGGTTATAAATTATGCCTGGAAATTTAAGGAAAGATGCTTTCTTTCCTTAAGGAAAGTTGGTTTAAAACCATCAGAATGAGAAATTTATTAAAAGCTCTGGTTTACTATATAGAACTTAAGTACATAATTTTATAATATTATTCCTACTATGCAATGATATTACAATTATCATTTCTTGGGTTTGTTGTAAAGAATTCTAGTTTTTCTAAAGTAAATGAATAACAGACCATGCTCTTACTGAGTGTTTAATCTTCAAAGCACATTAAAAATATTAATTAATCCTTGCCAAAATCCCTGTGAGGACTGTACATAAGCATTATCCTTTCACCAGATGGTAAGTGCAGTTAAGGTTTTTCTAGTAGTGCTGGAGAAAATAACTTTTGTTTCCAGAAGCCCATCCAGTTATGTCAGTTTGTTTTTACAGCTAAACCCTATCATTACTGAGATAGCTGTGAAGTGGAAAAAACATTCTGGATTTTAATAGGCGGTTGTATCTCCATACCTCCAACTTTGTTTCAGATTTGCTTAATGTGCTGCTCTGAATTCAAGATGATTTATTTTAAACTTCAGAGGAGTTTAGTTTTGGTCATGGATGAGCTAATTGCAATCCAATTGCTTGTTTGCTGAACATGGGCTGTTGTTTAGCTGCACTGATTCACACTCCTTGATACATGGTTTAATAAAACAGTAGAGTGGTGTTTGACCCAGTGAGCTCATCCGTTGAATTAAAGTTGTAGCTTAAAAATGCTTGTAATTAAGTATCAAAGGTTGGAAAATTTTTAGCATTTAAAATTAAAAACTTTCTTCAATATTCATACTTTCTGTGACTCTAAATGATTTGAAAAATAACTTCGAATTATGTAATTCTCATATTTGAAAGTTGCCAGCTAATCTACGATCAAGCTATCTGTTCTTTCATTTTTATATTACTTTGAATTAGGGTCTTCAGAATATTTCTTAAATGTGAACAGAAATTTAATTTGGAGACTCTATGTGCATATTAAGTAGTAAGGTGCTAATAGAGATTCATCTTGTTCCATATGGTAATGACAACCATGATAAAGTGTTGTTGCGTGGAAAGAGGTAAAGCAGTTTTGGCAGAAGATAAAACCCTGTACATTCGAACACTCCTCACCGAGGTGGGAGGCTAGGTGCGGCTGGGTTTAAATTCTGAGTGATGCCCAGTTCAACACTATCAGTCCAATCGCATTTAATATGTATCAAACTATTACAATTGGGATACACTAATAGTGGACTGCACCTTCAGTCTAGTCATGCTCATGAACTAGCACGGCCACTCTCGAGTCTTTGGTCGCGTTCAATGAGGAACCGACATGACTAGCTACTTAAACAGTGCAGTTTATTTAAACAACAGATATATAGGTTCTTAGGATTGCCGGTGATAAATACACTGTCTGAAAAGCACGTGCAAATGAAAGTATTATTACATATATCAAACGCGTGACAAAGTTATAAGTGATACAGCCTGGCTATAAATGTAGGAAAGAGATTCTCTAGAGAAATTTCCCGAGAAAGCACTCGGTATAATCTAAGTCTTACCCAAAGGCGTCCCTATGGGGGGGGAAGAAAGGCTCAGCCCGTCGACTGGTCACAGAAGTCAGTGATGGAGTTTTTCGTGATGGTGTCTTCCCCGGGTATCCCCCCTTTCTTGGGCTATTTTTATACTATTTTTTACCTTCAAGGTGGAGTTTGAGTGACTTTAGTCATAAATACTTTAATTATGATTGGTGTAAAATTATCTCGCTTCACATTTAAAGGTCTAGTTTATGAAAAATTCAGGGCGCAGACTCAAGGAGGAGTGGTCGCACCTTGGAGGCGGGTAGCCTTTGGGATGGAGGTGTGTTTTGATATTATAATGACATTATAATGAGCAAAGTTCACACAAAGGACAGCATTTCATCAAAAGTTGACAAAATGTTGGCTCAGGGTGGTAAATGGGCAGCTTATCGGTTCTATAGTACCATCTCGTTCCCATATCTGTTGGATTATCACAGGGCTTGGCCGTAGAATTTCCATCCCACTCCATTCCCCGTGTTGCTTCGCAAGCAATATTGCACAGGGAATCACAGATGTTGCATTCTTTGCATGCCAGCTGCAGCTGCTCTCTACCTCAGAAGCCTCTTGATTTTATACTTTTCCTTAATGTGTGAACAATGCTGTACTTTTGTATTTTTAACCAATTTAGTAATTATTCCACAAGTGTTTAAGGCAAGAGTTACATGGTCATATAATTCTTGTTCTGAACCTCTTGTTCAGAAACTCTTTAAAACTTTTAAAGACCTAGTCCTTTAATCTACTGAATATCTTCTGTCAGTGTTGAATATGGCTAATAATAACTAGTACCTAAATTAAGTTGCTCTGTACCTATTAGGGGAAGGCCTCTGATAACAAGAGCTTTGCACATTATCTGAGGGTGCTCAGCATCGCTGAGAACCAAGCTGTTGTTTTATGTTCACTCCTACAGTTTGAGTCCTTGAGCTCTATTTGAGTGGTGTGTATTAAGAGCTGCCTTAGGTGTACGCAGCTGGTGTCAGGTCTGCTTATCCCATTCTGTTCCTCTCCTGGTACTCAGCATGAGAAAAAGGGTGGAATCTGTCTCTTTACCTCTACTTAGACGTGCGCTTGTAATGTATTGCTAGATTGTGTGTTTTATTTCTGCTGCAGTGTGGGGCATAAGAAAACGAAATGCTCTGTTAAATGTATCCTGTTCTGAATGGGCAAGTGATCATTCAGTGTTATGAAAAGGTGGCCCTTTTTGGAAGAGACTCTAGGTTGCTTTGAAGTGTCAGATGTAAGTGGAAAATCAATGACTACAGACGGATCCCTGAAGGCCCTCATCTCTCTTGGTTGTACAGACTGGAAACGTGGCATGGAAGAGCATCCATCCTGCTAAATACAGACACTAGTATTAAGGTTACTGAACTTAATTTGCTACTAGATATATCAAAGCTCATATACATTTGTTTTTGCTGTGTTTTCATATTGCAAATATTCTACTGGGACATGTTGGATAAAATCAGTATTGGATAGTTTGCCATGATAAATTAAAACAAGGAACTGCAAAATTACTCTGCCATGAACTATAGTGACTAGTGTGATTTTTAAACATCTCCTCCGCAGAATGTTCATCACCATTCTTCAGTATGTTTTTACTGTATAATCAGTTATTGCTCCACTGACAAGTATTAGTCTGGTAGTAACTTATCCTAGGCTGATAAGTGCCAGAATTCATCATCACATTTGTGTTAGAGAAGCAGATAGTTGGCTTCAATGGCTGAAATACTGTATGACACGTTATTCTGACCCACAGCTTGACACAGAAATTGTTTTTAATCATTCACTTTCAAGTCAACACGTAGTTGTAAATATGATTCTTGGTGAGATTTCCTTGTATTAGCGTTTGTATTTAAAAACAACAAAAGAATAATCAGATCCTGTACGAATCAATCCTAATGTGAAGGGAATATTTTAAGAGTTTATCTGTTTTGTTTCAAGCCAAAAAGCACCCTGGACTAAGTAAACTAAGTTAATTTTATTTTTTTCAATAAAAAGCTTGTGTAAGCGTGATTCAGTGTACAAATGTATGTTAACAGTTGGGGAAAATGCCAGCCATTTACTATATACAGCTTACTAATATAACTTACTGTACGTAAAAGACTTACATATAAGACATACTTACAGAATGCTTCCCCAGCAGACGTACACATTGTCATAACACAAATGGATATTTTCCAAATTCATTCCCTATTATTTGTACCATTCTCGGGGACTCTTCCATAGTTTCTTTTCTGAGCCCTTTAGAGATAACAAAATGAACATGGTAACCTGTTTAGTTATGACTTGACTAAAGTGAAGAAAAAAGTTAGTTGCTCTTCTGCTATTAATTGCTAAAACCTTAGGTTTTGTAGGATGGTTGTCAAACCCTGTTTTATGTGTTTGTACATCCCCGTATTTATGTCCTAAACAGTATTATTTAAAATAAACCAAAGCATTTTATGCTTAAATTGTACCTTGTTTTGTGCCATTGTAATGTAACTTCACAGTTACATTCTTGCTTTTGTTGGAGATTATTGCGACTAATGTAAGTCTACATTTGAAATGGAAGAAAGGATTAACTTATGAATTTTTTATAAGCATCTTACACAGCTCCATGATATGTGACTTGGCTTCTTGGACTAAAATTAGAATATGAAACTAAAAGAGAGATTCATTTTTTTAAGGTCATGGAACAGTATGTACCTAGAGGGCCATAACACATACGTCTATAATGGCTTTTTGAGCAGAGCCTAATAAAGGAAAAAATTGCTGCTGGGCTCTTATGCCAAGAACCTCCAGTTTACTGAATATAAATAGGCATTTTACCTGTTGAACTACAGCAGCAGAAATGCTTAAGTAAAGAGTTTACTTTGTACAAACAAAGGCTTCTAGTCTGATGGAACCCGTTCCCTGTGTGGTGTAATGGCTTTGTGAGTAAGTAGGTTTCCACATCTGAGGGTTCTTTAAAAATGGCAAGATGTATCACCTCTCTGAAAGAGCTGCCATCAACTTTTTTGGGAATATGTTGGACAAAAAATTAGTCAATCAAAGGATAAACAGTGTGATAACATAAGAACACATTTTTAGAGCATCAATTAATTTCTTTCATCTTTGAGATATTTACATGTTAATGGAATCTTCTTCTTTTTTGCTTGTAACCACAATGTACTGGTGTGGATTTGTTTGTGCCCAGTGTGTTTTGTCAGCCAAGTCTTTGACAGACACTTCTTTCTTTTGTGCTGAAGTCTACAAACCAATAATGGAAATAATTTGGTAAGGAAAGGCTACATAAGACCCTGAGTGTCAGGTTTTTGACATGCATCTGCTTGCACCTTTTCCTTGCAGTACCATGCAAAACCAGAAGATGTAACTAGTTAACTTATAAAATAGAAAACGGCAGTATTGCTGAGTGAGAAGGAATAGAAACAGTGGGTCCTTGCATCAGGTTCTTTCCTCATGCTTGCTCTCTGACCATCAATTTGTAGTGCCTTTTGGGATTGCAGTGAACTCTTTTACTGTTCTTCCGTGGTCTTTTGGTAAAATATCTCTTTTCAGGATTTCTGAGGTTTGTGTTGAGATTCCATTTGTTTTCTCTGGAATATCTCTCTTCATTTGTGATACAAGCTCATAGCTTGCTTTCCTGACTCCACTATGTGCTCCAGAAACACCTCCTGATCTTCTCAGTTACTTTTAAAGAAGGAATAAACTTCTCTCTTTAACCTGTTCCACCTCAGCCAGACTTCTTCCACCAGAACAATATGAACAGACATTTTTTCCCTTTGGAGAGTGATCACACCTTTAGATAGACACATAACATACATTCATATAGTAGAATACATGGTATACATTCTATGTATTACGTGCAGCAATACATACTGTGTGGCAATATTATACAGAAGTATGTACTCTAAACTGTTTTTCTAAACAATACATACACTCTCTGCTAAACTCAATGTAAAGAACATGCAAATTTCAGATCAGGAAAACTGTTAGGCATTGATAAACACGTTATGAAAACTCAAGTTTTGGCCACATGTTAAGTTAATACAAACACTTCGTTCATTTTAAGAGGGGAATGGGGGAGAATGAAGGAGATTTCAGTTTAAGTAAAAACCTGTGTTAATTTTTATCTTCTAGCATTCATTTGGCACATTTTCACATGTTCTCTGCTGGCTTCTGGGTTTCAAAATTATATTAAATGTGTTTTATGATATTTTGCGAAGACTGAGGTATATTAGGTAAGGAGACACAGCACTGGCTTCTTTTTTGTGTCAAGAAATACATGCAAAATAAAGACTAGAGCAGCATTTTTGCCATTGATAGCACTAAATTCCATGTTAACCTGGCATTACAGTCCTGTGCTTACTTTTTGGTAAATACAGTATATTTATATATAAATTTAGTAATTTATATATTTACTATAATAAATACAGTAAATTTATTTTGATACTAGTTGCTAAGTAGATGAATACGAAAGTTTTTTCTAAGGCTTTCTTGTTTTACTGGATAGAAGAAAACATTTCTACTGCACAGTGAGGAGTGAGGACTCTAGAAAGCAGAGAATACCAGTGCTTCATGGTGGACCGGAATCATAGCCAAGCATATGCAGCACTACTTCCTTTATTTGTTTACCCAGAAACTTACTTTTTGATTACAAGGAAATAAAAATTAAGCTACTTGCTTCAATAGAGCAGTTAATGCACTGCAGAGTGTAATGTTTTACTTTTCCCCTTTTACAGAAGGCTGTTTGTCTTTCTCTTTCAGATACGTTATTTTAATTTGCTGTATTGCAAAATTAAGAGGGGAGCATTACTTCAACAGTCAGTAGTATTCTTACAGAATGCTTTATAAGTCTGTAGCAGGTTATTAAGCTCAGAGCAGTGCTGATTTTGATGGCTGTTTAACTTGGCAAATTAGCTTTAGCGCATAAATCCTCAGGGTGGGTATACCCCTGATCACAAGCCAGGAGTGGAAGAAACAAGAACTTAGTACATTAATTTATTGAATGCAACCACTTTTCATAGAGCAGGGGAAAATTGTAGTGCTGAAGTCCCTTCAGAACAGTTCTGCTACATTTTTGCTCATTATTAATAATTATGAAACAGGTCCACTAGGTGCCATTTTAAAATATCAGCATCTGCCACCACAGTCTATCTGGACTTTGACACCGTTGCCCACAGCACTCTCCTGGAAAAGCTGGCGCATCATGGCATAGACAAGTGTACTCTTCACTGGGTAAAAAACCTGGCTGGATGGCCATGCCCAGAGAGCTGTGATTAATGGGGTGAAATCTTCTTGGCGGCTGGTCACCAGTGGTGTCCCTCAGGGCTCAGTTTTGGGGCCAGTTGATATCTTTATCAATGATCTGGATGAGGGGACTGAGTGCACCCTCAGTAAGTTTGCAGACGACACCAGACTAGGTGGGAGTGTTGATCTGTTTGAGGGAAGGAAGGCTCTACAGAGGAACCTGGACAGGCTGGATAATTGGGCCAAGGCCAATTGGATGAGGCTTAATAAGGCCAAGTGCCGGTTCCTGCATTTCGGTCACAACAACCCCAAACAACACTACAGGCTTGGGGAAGAGTGGCTAGAAGGCTGCCCAGCAGAAAAGGACCTGGGGGTGCTGGTGCACAGCCAGCTTAACATGAGCCAGAAGTGTGCCCAGGTGGCCAAGAAGGCCAACAGCATTCTGGGTTGTATCGGGAATAGCGTGTCCAGCAGGAGTAGGGAACTGATTGTACCTCTGTACTCGGCACTGGTGAGGCGTCACCTTGAGTGCTGTGTTCAGTTCTGGGCCCCTCTGTACAAGAGGGACATTGAAGTGCTGGAGCGTGTCCAGAGGAGAGCTACCAAGCTGGTGAGGGGTCTGGAGACCAAGCCGTGTGAGGAGAGGCTGAGGGAACTGGGCATGTTTAGTTTGGAGAAGAGGCGGCTGAGGGGAGACCTCATTGCCCTCTACAACTCCCTGAAAGGAGGGTGTAGAGAGGTGGATGTTGGCCTCTTCTCCCAGGTGAATAATGACAGGACCAGAGGAAATGGTCTGAAGTTGCAGCAGGGGAGGTTTAGATTAGATATTAGGAAGAATGACTTTACTGAAAGAGTGGTCAGGCACTGGAACAGGCTGCCCAGGGAGGTGGTTGAGTCACCATCCCTAGAGGTATGTAAGAAACGTCTAGATTTGGCACTTCAGGGCATGCTCTAGTGACAGAGGTTGTAGGGGTTTTTTTTGTGTGTGTATGGTTGGACTCAAAGGTCCTTTCCAACCATGAAGATTCTATGATTCTAAGTGTTTACAGTAATTTTAACACCTTACTGTGTTTAAATAGTTGAATGTGGAAGAGGAAGAATTACGTTCACAATCATTCACACAGAATTGCAATCGAAATAATGCACAATGAAACTGGAAAAATCAGATGAAGAGCTGAAGGCAGGAATAAAATCTTGTCTAAAATCTAAAAAATAACTTCAGCCCATTATGGCACTTCTGTGGTGTGTTTGAGGACAAAATGAGCTGAGAAAACTTTAACTGAATATCAGTAACTTCCAGGTAATGTTATTTTAGAGAAAATACACTTTCTTATTTCTGTTCCATTTGACCAGGAACTTAATCATAGGTGTTTTTAATAAGTATATTTCTTGTAATTCAGTATTACAGAAGTGGAATCATAAGTATAACTTTATGGTTTTAATCCCACTAGCCTTATTTCACTCAGAAACTGGGAACTGGTGGTGCAACTGTAAGGAAGGTTTCACAGCATTTAAGACAGTCAGCTCTGTAATGATCTCATTCCTTCCTCCTACACTGTTCCTCCCTATTATTCCATGGTGACATGGTTCAGGGAGCTAAATTAGTGGATAAATATTTATTCTAGGGTTTGGTGTTTTTGTTTGGTTATGCTTGATGTTTATTGTGGGTTTTTTTCTTAAATTTTTTGTTGGTTTTGTTCTGGTTTAGCTTCTGAATCTGCTCTTTAAGAACTGAGATAAGTGCCTTCTCAAAGAAAAGGGTAAGGATTGTGCAGCACTTAAAAGGTGGGAATTATGAAAACTGTCCTAGCTTCATTCTTTAAGATAAGGTATAGGGCTAAAACTGTTGTGAAACTGCATGTGGAGTTTAAAAATTATCAGCCTGTCAGGTTACTTCTCACAAAGAAACATATATAAGTTTTGTTTTCCAGAACTAATGTTGTAGATCAAGAGAAAAATCTCTTCTTGACTAGCTTTCCAGTTGCAGGAGGTGCTTACTAATATCCACTTTGAAGTTAATGCATGATTTGTTTCCTATTAATTCCTTGTATCATAGGGACAAACTGTCCACATCAAAGCAGAGTGCTTTATCACTTTTTATTTTTCCTCTTAAATGTACTATATCAGAAATATGTTAGAATATAGTCATTATTATTGACTGCTATATCAATATATGCTGCAAAGAATAATAGAAATGCTTTGGCATTTTCATTGTTTTTTGAGTTTTGTATGTGAGTTGGCAATATGCTGGGGTTTTTTTTTTCCTTTATTTTATGTCACTGCAGTTCTTTTGTAGTTTTACAGATTGTGTGCACAAACTGAAATATTATGTTCACGTGGTCTGACCTCATGCATGCTACAGAAGAAATAATTTTATTTGGTAATTTATTAAGCCTAACTTTGGATGGAGCCAAAGGGGGTCTTAGGTGACATTTACCTGTCACCTGCCTTAGGTATAGCTTCCTCTGGAACCTTACTGGAAAGCTTCTCTAGATGGTGAATTTTCCCCATTAAACAACTACGGATTAATCTTTTTTATGGGGGTACTGTGTAATGCTTCATTTTGTCTAATCGTTATTGAAGATTAAAACAGATGCTGTCCAAGTTATGAATGAATTTTAATGTTTGTAAGGAGCATTATCCATTTCTTCTAAAACTCTTGGGTACATGTTATGTCTTCATGAGCTGTTTAATAGCGTTCATCAATATACACTCTGATTATTCATTTAAGGAGGAATTTACCATTCCCTAGTTACTTATTTTTTTTATTACTCTTACATTCTTCAGAAGAAGTCTGGCAACTGCTGTGTCTGTTTTGGCTGCCTCTGTTTATTGCCCTCTTGCCCACTGGTTATATCAATCCTTCCTAAGCAGTTGAACAGCTTGATGCTCCCTGATCAGCAGTTGTAGACAATATGTTTAAGTTTCTTTATAATGTTCCACTCCTGACTTTCTCCTGAATAATATCTGGTGCAATGCCCAGTGCAGCACTAAGAAAAGAAAAAAATAATACTCAGAAAATCAAACTCTGTGTTAAATCAATAACTCTCTGTTGGGTAACTTGCTAAGGCTGGGACATTTTTATGAGAAAATATCACTGTCTGTGGCATATTAACATTTATAAAAGAAAAACAATAAAAATACATTTGTAAAAACAATTTGTTTTATAAGAATGCCCAGAGATACTGATCTGCCTCTTCTATATTTTCTTTAGCTGCAATATCTTCAGAAAGATGTAAAGTTTGGGTACACTTTAATATTTAATGGTAGAACAGAAACATGACAAAAGAGGTCGACCTGTAAGATCTTCGAACATGCTTCAGTAATGATGCACTATCAATTGTCACTATTCATTATTTTTCAGGAACACAATATCCTTATTAGCATTGACATTTCAGTGGAAGTCATAACGATTTGTATAGAGAGCAAGGACCTATGTACACTAAAGTTGCATCCATTTCTTTGAATTGAAAATTATAGTGTTGGTGAAACTTAGTTATGCCGTATTAACAGGGTAATATTCTCAGTCATCTGGAATTTCAGAAATACAGTTAAGTTTTAAAGACATGGATTTTAATACATACTGCTTGTAATGCCACAGCTACGTTGTTTAAGTGTAATTCCACTTACCTGAGCAATATAACTGGAAGGAAGGGTCTAGATATACAGGGATATAGATATATAATCAGGGAGCGTAGTGATAGGACAAGGGGTAATGGTTTTAAACTGAAAGAAGGTAGATTTAAATTTGGATATTTGGAAGAAATTCTTTACTGTGAGGGTGGTGAGACACTGGAACAGGTTGCCCAGAGAAGCTGTGGATTTCCCATCCCTGGAAGTGTTCAAGGCCAGGCTGGATGGGACTTTGAGCAGCCTGGTCTAGTGGGAGGTGTCCCTGCCCATGGCAGGGGGGTTGTAACTACACGATCTTTAAGGTCCCTTCTAACCCAAACCATTCTGTGAGTCTGTGATTCTATGGTTGTAATTATCGTGTTTGTCTGCTCAATTATATGCTCAATTGTCTGCAGTAATTATCATGTGAGTCTGCTTGACTCAGATTTGTAGAAACTGTTTTTGCTGTTCTAACTATATCTGCTGAATAGCTTTGTCAGTTAGATGGCAGAAAGTTTTGATGTTTTCAGGTAATCATTCAAAGGTTTAAAATACAATTCACTCCTTATCTGCATAACTCAGAGTTCTTAAGATCTTACTATACCTTCTGCTCCCATCCTGAGGTCTCTGGTCAATTTGAGCTTAATGTGAGGACTAGTGTGGAGAGGTCACTTGGTCCCCCTTGCTACTGTCGGTCCTTGGAAAAAACTGAACACTTCAGTCTCCAAGTCTGTTGCTCTGACCTTGTAAATGTGCAGTTTCTAAGCCATTAGAACATTTTGTGTTTCATGAAACATGTTTCTTGAGGGCCCAGAATATGTATTACTAAACTATTAATGTTACAAGTTAATGAAAAATGCTACTTCTCAGTGACTGGTGTCCTATCTGAATCCTACAGGCTCATTTTTAATTTGATTACTGCATTTTTGTGGAGATGGTTAAATTCTTAGTGCTGTGCCAGCTTGCCCATCTGCTTGCAGGCATATGGTTGTGTAACCCAAAGATTTTTCAGGAGTTATACTGTTAAATAAGGACCCAAATAATACCTAAGTAGAATTAGGGCCATTGTATTTATATTTTGGGATGTTTACTAGATTATTTGTAAAGAAGAAAGCATTGCATATTGTTAGTTTAAAGTTTGGAGAGCTGCTTGGGTTTTCTTGCAGTTTTTGAGGGGGTTTCAGTTGTGTTTTTTGTTGTTTGTTTGGGTTTTTTTAATCAATAGAAACAAGTCAGTGAGAGAAGACACTGGTAACATTTGTTTTACAACCTGTTTGTAATTTACTACAAGACTGTACACTGCTTAAGGAACAAAAATCTCCCAGTAGGTCTGGATATGTATTTCATGTATTTAGGTATTTATTAGATGTCATAGGCCCTTTTTCAAAGCCTAATCTCAGGTCTTCAGAGCATTCTTAGTTCTTTGCCAAGGCCACCTCTTCTGCATAATTTTTAGATGATGTATGTTTTCTTAGTTAATAACCACTAAATCCTCTCTCTATATTTGGACCAAGATGAGTCTCACTAGTGCTGGGTAATTAAATAAAGTGTTGGCCTGCACTGTTCTTGTTTATAGTGCCAGATTCTGCTCTCATTTACTCTAATCATAAATGTTACTAATTCTCATTCTGACTCTGTTTGAGCCCTGTACCTGTAGCATTGCTTATTTGTTTCATTGTTCAGCCTAGAGAAGTCAATTCTAAAACCAAACATGCAGTAACTTTTTAAGGATATCCTCTAAATCCTCTAAAAAACTTTTTTTTTTTTTTTCCAAAATGCTAGTAAAAGTTTGTATTTCGGTTGTTTTGACTTTAAAAATGTATTTTGTTTTAAAGAGCATAAACTAAACCCTCGCATGACAACCTCTTTAACTATTAATTATTAACTGTCATGAAAAGAAGTAAGACTGCTTCAAAGGAGGCAAAATAACAAGTAAACCTGCAGGGTAGCTTGACTTCAGGATAAAATGTCTGCAATGAGTTCTGTCATGTGCTAGAAACAAAGTCTTGAAGAATTTAGGGATGGGGAAAAAAAAAGTTTGCCATTCCTTCAAAAGTGGATTGGAAAAGCTAAATGCGAGGGTGGAGGGGGGGAGGCAGGGGAAGAGTCAGGAGAAAGGAGGAATATCACTGTGCTCTCATAGATTTCTCTTAATGAGTTGCAAGGTCCTGGTAAAAATAAAATAATGGGGAGTCATAAAGGTGGTTAGGAGAAAGAAAAGTGAGTTCAGTAGACATTCAGGTGAAAATTGGACAAATGTGTGTTTGTTCAGTTGTTGAAGCCAAAGTTTTTGCGCTTTCATACATTTTAAAAAGAGATGGTTCAAGAAATGATAATTAATACTGGTAAGTTAAAGAGCAAGAGATAATATACTACCATCTCTTTCCAGGAGTATATATTTTCTTAAACTTTTACATGTTCAATTTTTGTTGTTCTTAACCTCTATTCCTTATTTCCAAATTCTTCTGCCTGTTAAAATATGCCACAACTAATGTTCAGATTTAACCTGGATATTTTTTACTGTGTTGCTTCATAGTCCTTTCTAAACCCATTTTTAGGGTTGCTTGCATTTTCTTCATTAACATAATACGTGATGAATATGTAATAAAATTTGTTGCTGTTCTAATGTGGTCCTAACTCCTATTTACTTTACATTGACTGCACTAATTAATCTCCAGCTTTCTTCAACATGCTCTGTTGATCTACTATTAGTTGGTAAATATGTATATGTATGCTAGATATTCAAAAGCTCTGTTATGTCTTCAGTGTAATGCTTTGTCAGAGTTTCTAAGAATAGGCAGACATGACACATGATTTTTTATTGTTATTTTTGAGAGGTTATTGCATCCACTTATTTCCCCATAATTGAATAATTAAAAAACATCAAGGGAGTAGAGTGCATAGGAAGGAAAACATGGAACTATAGCAGTAACTTGTGTTAAAAATGTATAGCTGAAAAATAAGTAGCATTAACTATAACGTAAAAGGAGGGGGAGGAACAGAACATGAGGGACCTGATGATGCATTGAATCCTGTTACCCACAATTTCAGGTAAACCTCTCGTTAACATGCTTTTATTGAATTCCTGAAGTTCCGTCATAGTCAGTTGCATACTTTGCTTCTATTTCTTTGCCTCTCTCAGAACCTCACTTTCTGAAGGTGACAAACTTTTCTGCATTTTTAGACTATGTTTCTTTAGGTTTACTTTTTTCTGTTCTGTTCTTGTGCTACTACTGTCCTTGAGCTTGATGCTTTTTGCTCTGATTGTTTTTGCCCAATGGTATATTTATAAAGAACACTTACACCTGCTCTCAGCCTTTGTTTGACTAGACCTTCAATAGGTTTTCATTCTTGTCTACATTGTCTCCTACTTAACACTAACAACTCTTTAGTTGTTAGTGGTTTTTGTTCCACTTCTGGTTTATCATTCTTGAACACGATCAGAACATAGAATTCCAGCTCAGAGCTTCTTAGTGCTTTGTGCAATAAAATCATTATTCTATTTCTTGAAGGTGAATCCCATTTGTCTTTGAAATTGATTCCAGGGGGTGGGCAGGGAGGGAAGAAAAGAAAAAATCCTGCATTTTAAGGCTCCGATCTCTCTGTTGTACAGAATACTATATATATTTGCTATAGTTGCAGCTATTTTACAAAGTTTGACAAGAATATTTTTGCAAGTATCACAGTATGCATGAGATACATGCTTCAGTTCTGCCTACATCTGATCTCATGTGCTATGTCTGCATTCACTGGACATAGCTAGACATTCACCACTTGGGCCTTAAAAGAAGTCACGCTTTATTTAGACTGGCATTCCCATGTAATCTGAAGGGTGGTTACATTCAGTGTATAGCAAAATTTGTATCAATTCTAGAAATTATAACTGTGGATCAAAATTTGCATTCTTCCATGACTATATCACCTTTGTGACTTGAAGTCATTGTCTGATCAAATACAGCTTTCTTCTCCTTTCCTTAATTAAAATATCTATGGACTGGTTTTATCAGCTTTGATCTCAGAAGTCTCTAAATTTACTCTTGAAAAGAATAAATTACCACTTCTTAGCCTTTCATTGTGGAGTCCAGACAGAGCAAGCAGCCTGCCTTTAAAGTCTGCCATGCATCCACTTCTTATGTTCATAAACTACTATGATGCTTATTTTGTTCCTAAATGTACTGTGGTGGCCTAGGGGATTGTGTATTTAAAGCATGAAAAACATTTGGTGGTCTTCTGGGGAAGGCAAAGCTAAATGGAGATTTCACTGTTTGAATCAATTATGCCAGAAGTACTGGATTTATTTACATTGACATTAACTGTGCTATTGGGGTCAAAGTGTATTTCTTCTTCCCATCTTATCTCACAGAATATGTGTTTTCACTTCTCAAAACCTACTTTCCTCCAGTAGTACGAACAGCAAGAGCTTCAAAAGAAGTGATTGAGCCATTGTGGAATGGGAAGACAAGTAGGGATAGGATTAAACTTAAAAAACAAACAAACAAAAAACAAAAAAAAAAAACAAAAAAAAAACCCAAAACAAACAAACAAAAAAAAACAGGTCAGACAGAGTTTGTAGTCAGATGAGTTGAGAATTGTAGGTTCTGTGTTGTGTTCTTCATAGCTCTTGAAGTGCTGTTACTCAATCTTGAGCAGTCATTTATCATTTTTTCCCACTTGTGTACTTCTGTTATTCCTTGAGTGATTATGACAGGTTAGTTTAGTTTGGGTGTGGGGTTTTTTGGTTGGTTCTTTGTTTGTTTGTTTTCTTAATTGGAGAAGGGAGGAGGAACTTGAACTTTCAGGGAGTCCATATTCGTGTCTTTTCAGCTTAAAGATGGAAACAACTGAAGGCTAACAGAACAAGGCTGTCCAGATGGTCTCTCCCATGGTTTCTGCAACATCTGTAGATAATCCGATAGTGTTATTTAATAAAACCATCCACATAAAGGTTGTGATTTTTTCTCAGTTGCTGCTACACTGCTGTTGTCATAAATCATTCCTGGAATTATCTGTCTGAATACTGAAATCGTGTTATCTGTTTGTTTCTGGGAGAGGAGACGGTAGAGAAAAATAATACTTCTGAATTGCGAAAAATGTGAGAAAACCTTTTCACAGTGAAGTCAGAAACAAGTTTAATAAACAATCTAGTACTGCAGAACTGATTTCAGGAATCCCATGTAGGCCCTTCCTTCAGAATTTGCCTTTCCCATCATCCAGGAACACTTGAACTCTAGTCAAGAAATACACTACTAAGAAGAGAAAGCGATACAATACTAAGAAGGATTTCCTTTATCCAGGCGCACAGTAAAGCATTACAAGGCTGCTATTCTGCTGACTAGATAAGAGCAACTAGTCCCTAATTGTCTTAATGTTTTAATAGCTATGGTTTTCTTTTCATATATTGCATTGCACATTTGAAATTTGCTATATATAATGTTTATCTGATACACATGTAATATACCTGTTGGCATCCCAGTCACATCTGGCTGCTGTTGTTGCGTATTTACAACTAGCCCAGCTTCCAGGGAAATTTTGAAGTAGGTGGTGTAGATATGATATCCTCAAACCCAGCTTGGCTGTAGCATTTTCACTTCTTTTTAGGGTCTTGCGTGCTGCTCCGCGCTTGTCAGTGTCACATACACCTATGCTTAATCAGTTAGGCTAAGGCTTGCATTGGCTAAAATATGCTGGACGTTTTCTACTGCCCGTTTAAATTGGGGCCACTAAAATGTTGATTTCTCAGTCGTTAAAGTATGTATTGCTTACAAGTTATCTTGCCTTGTCCTTGATTTATTTCACTACTTCTCCAATATTAGCCACATGTAAAATTGCATTTATTTGGGGTTTCTCATAACAAGTTCTCATATTTATTCACGTTACCACTTCAGTATTCATTCACATCCTGAAATGCTCTTGACACTTCACATATGGTTCATTGGCATACACTCAAGGAGGACTCTCCTTTCTGAACCTTTACAGATTCTGCTGAAGCAATTGTATCTCTATTTTCTCCTTCCTACACCTTCTTTTCCAGAGGACAGATGTTCTGTTTGCTCACAAGTTTGCCAGAGATTGTTTGAAACGATATTTTTTTTTTCTCCTTTTTTCTTTCTTTTTTTAAAATACCTTAAAGATAGAAAGCACATAGTAAGACAGAATACAAAGGAACAAAGGTAGAAATACACTAATTACACCTTTTCACTAAGGAAATAATAAAGTGGAGAGCAAGAGAAGAGATTAGATCTAATAAAATATGTAACGGTTCACCTCAGAACAGATTACTACCTCAAAACGGATTACCATGTCACAGTCGCTGTTGCTAGGAGTTATATGCACCAGTATCTCTCCTGAATGTATTTAACAACTTGATCATGAAGTGAAGGGAGGACAGGAGATTAGAGCTTACTGTGCCCCAAGCAGAATGGCGTCCCAGTGTGTGGTCTAATAGACTCAGCACGGCTGTAATTCAAGATCTGCTGGTGATAAAATTTACATTTGCAAAATGTATTTTTCCAGACTATCTTGGTGACAACACACCAGAAATGCGAACAGAAGCTTACTTTTATGCAAAACCATGAGCAGGTGTTTCCAACTGAAAAAGTGTTAAATGCCTTAGAGTATGGGCTTGAGACCTTCTAACTATCCAGTGTGAACAGTTCTCTTCCCTCGTATAATTTTGTTTGAAGTTTTTCTTCTTAACTTACAAAACAGTTATGTTTAACTTGCTGGAGGAGGGAATGCATACAGTGAATAACCGTTTGATCAAAACTTGCATTTTTAAAAATTATTCCCATGACATATTCTAGACTGGTTTTCCTCATGATCAGCCTAAAGAAAAAGATCAGCACAATAATCTATTTGCTGCGTTCTTAGTGAAATAATCCCTTAAATGTTAGAAATCCTTCCTCTGTTGCATTTACAAGAAATTCTTCTAAGGTATTTTTTTAGCATTTTAAAGTAGGAATAATTGCAGTTATATATAAAATCAAATCACTTGGGTGTCAGCTCTTTCAGCATGTATTTGTATTTTTAAATGAGATAATTTTAAAGTGGAGGTAGCCTTTTTGCATCTGCTATAGCTAACTTTTTTGAAGACCTCATTTATCATTTTGATACAGCGCGAGTCATGCGTATAAAAGCCAATATTGACTAGGTAACTGGTTTTCATTTAGGTACAGAAACAACACATCCACTGAGAAAACCCAAGGTGTGTAGCCAGAGTCAGCAAGAAATCTGCCCTTTGAACTTAAAACTGATGTGTCAAATGGATTTGTAGAGATTAATTTCTGACAGTGAATTTTTTTCATGATAGATATTCTATATGTAACCAAACTGTTATAAAGTTCCCTAGTCTCTCGTAATAATTTTGAAAGTTTCATTGATTTTTTTCATTTTTAATTACTCAGACTTGCATACTCTTTGAATGTATTGTCTACTAAATATAAAAATTATGCATTATATCTGTAAACAATAGTCTGGCCTAAATTAGGGAAAACCAGGAATTTTCATTGAAAGTACTATTGTATACAATAAACGTAGTTTTTGTAAGCAATTTTACACCTGAAGTTCGCCTAAGGTTAGGATTTTATCTGCATAGAAATTAAGCTACGTTCCTTAAACTTTCTCTTACTTTTTTTTAGAAATCAAAACAAAGCCAAGAACGGCTTAGTTTTGAGTTACGTCCAAATAAGTCTGTCATTTTGTTGGGCTTTTTCCCATTTTGCTTTTCCCACATTTCATGGAAACCAGTTGTCCATGAGGTTCTAGAGGGGAAGAGTATGAGCTACTAGCAGTAATGTGCACCATTTTCTTGTGTCATTTTTGGAAGAGATTAACCTCAGGTGATCATTACAGTGCTCCGATGTCAGAAATATCCCATTTCAGTATATACCTTCCTTTTATTCCCATCTGTAGAGGCAGAATTCCCGTACTTCTGCAGATACCAGTGAAAGGTCTAGGGTGCTTCTCTTTGTTAGATACAGTGGAATTTCTTCTATCCTGACAGCATTCATATTTCCCTTTGCATCCCCTGGTCTTTATTTCTGTATGAGCAATGTAGGGTTTAAAGAATGAAATCCTGTCTTTTACTAAATAAATGTATCAGAGCTGGAAAACAATCTTCTCCTTAGATCTCAGACAGAATTAGCAAATCCTTCTTTATTTTATTCATATGCTAATAAAACAAGGAATGAAATATGTTCCGTTACAATTTCTTCCCAAAATACTTTGAAACTAAGTTCTTAGTCTGAATGCCTTTATAACTTCTAGACTGAGATCTCAATTTCACAATTTAATCCCAACTGTAATGTATTGTTTCATTTTGGGAAAACTTACTAGTAAAAGATGAAATGCTTCTAATTCTGTCTCATCTTAACACCTAATACCTCAGAAGAATACTATGTTTCCCAGTGGCTTTTGACTGCACTTGAAGAGCTATTACCTTCTTTTGTTGTGTGGTATCACCCGTCCAGTATGTGTAATACTCTCTCCATTGTCTGTTCAGAGCTGTCTGTTTAGATTTCTATTGCCCTTTTTCATTTATCTTGTTATTTTTATGATAGATTTTACAATGAAATATAAGTAATGAATTTTCATAAGAACTTACAAAATCTTTAGTTACTGGAGTTCAGTCCTACTTTATTTTTTTTTTCATAGTTACCTTTCATAATTATTGACTACAAAACATCTTAATAAATTCTCTTAATCAGTCTGATCAAAATTTATAATAGATGTAATTAACAAGGCTGAATGTTAATTCATACATTTTGAGTTGACCACTTCATTTGCTATTTAATTAATTGGCATTGATGTTGTGGTTTTGCTCACTGATTATGCTGGCTTTTCGAATTTGCTGATACTGACTCATGTTTCACAACTCTTGCAACCACAGAATCAGCAAAGCATATATTGTGCATGTAACTTTGCAGTTAAACAGGTTGTGGTTGGAGCCAAACTTCTTAAGACAATAGTTGTACAACAATTTTTTACTTTGTGTGTGTGTGTCCATCCAGTTCCAGTAGGCAAAATCTTCCTGATACTGCAGTAACTGATAATCTGGACTCATCTGGCATCAATACTGTCCAGCTTTCCAAGAATACCTGCAGAGGGGTTTATGAAATTTTATAGTAGAAATATTTGTTCAGTCGTTCAGTATCGTTGCCATAGTTTCCATACTGAATGAAACGTACCTAAAACGGGGATTGATAGCAGAGAAATGTAGAAGCTAAGAACTTTTCTAGGCTAAATATTTATAAAAGTAAAATGGAAAATGTACAATATTTTGAAACATTGGCCCATCTGCTTTCTCAAATATTGGTCCACTTGCTGATATCTCAAATATTCTTAGCAAAATTACTTTGTTTGAGTGCCTGCTAATGTACCATTTTGTACACTGTTCCTGACTCTAGGTATCAGTCAGCATAATCCTCTTGATCTTGCTTTATTTTCAGGACTCTTCAGTAGGACTTAGGTGATAGGGTATATTTTAGTTTTCTTTCTTTTCTTCTTTCCTCTTGCCCCTAACTGCGTTTGCATTTGCGATTTTTGCATAACTGAACTGCAGCTTTCAGCAATGTATATCAGTGTTGTGAGAAAATTAAATATTGCCTCAGCAAATTTATGAGCCGTGCTTACTCCTACTCATTGACAAAAATATTAGTATACGATACCTATGATAAAAATGTTGACAGATGCACCCCTACTTTTTCAAACGAGCATTTTATTCCACTGCCGTTTTGGGTTAATTTCTTTCTATCTCTATCTTTGCTGCTAAGATGCTTATACTAGATATAGCTTATGGTGCAAAGGTTGCGGTGCTATTGAATAAATGTTTAACATTGTAAGGAAACAGAAAAAAAATAAGGCTCACCTTTCCTGTTCAGCATAGGTGTTAAGTCTGATTTTTCAGATTTCAAAACCAGAGATAGTGTCAAGTTCACTCAACCAGGACAGTGCTTGCGTATCCGTCCAAGACTCCTTCACACTCATGCCGCAAATTAGAAGAGACATTCAGACAGATTTAAGGTATTCTCTGCCACTGACTTTTTTAATACCAGATACACTTGAATCCCACAACACTTTAATCCCACAAATCCTCACCTATCTTTGTAATGCTAAAAGGCAAACACAAATATGTTAACCTTCGGAAGAGATTTTCTTCATGCTGTTGCTGTGACCTCATTCAACACAGCCTACAAAGGACAGCTGTGGTCAGCATTTTTAAGGTATTCTGTAGATCTTAACCATGACATTTAAAACATTTACTTTCTTAAAGAAAAGTCTACTGAAAAATTAATGTCATCTTCTTCTGGGAGTTTCATACTAGTTTTAGCTGAATGGGTTCACATCTACAGAAAGGAAGAAAAAGAACAGTGCTGTGTATAGGTTGCCACTGGGCTGTCCTCTGGGTTTCCACTCTCACTTCAGTTATCTGTATGTATTTTATGCCTTTTGCTATCAGTTCGTTTTGTAAAATGTGAATTTTATGCTGCAAAGCGATAGACTTTGATCACTGAATAGCCTTCCAAAAATTTTGACTTTTGCTCAGTCCTGTTCCAAATAGTATTTTGATTGCTTGTTTATATCACTGGCAAGAAGTGGAGCCGTTCAGTTTTTTTTTCCTTTTTTCTTTTTTTTTTTTTTTTTTTTTTATTAAAAAAAAAACAACTTGTGTAAGATTGCAGGCTGAATGAGTTACTTACCTCTCTACTAGGAGGACTTTAATTCACCCTTAGTACCAGTGGGGAATGGAGTACGCAGAATTGCACGATACAGCCTTCCTATTTAGATTTTAACTGTGTTCTGCCTAAAAGACTGTAGACGCACAGATTTCTGCTTAATTCTTCCTCTCAGTTGGAAAGTGCACTAAGGAATTCATTTTAGAAAAAGGACAGCAGTTGCCTGTTCTTAAACTTTGTGAAAGAATTGTCAGTTTAAATTTCCAGATTTCAGTATTTACAGTTATACAGTATTTCATAAATTATTCCGTTCTTGTCTGTCTGCAAGTCCACCACTATTGCTTGGGATTACTTGTAAAGATTAGTTTCATTTTGAATTCAACATGCAATCTACTAACAGAGTACAAAAATGGGGCAGAAAATAATTACAAGTTTAAAAAGCAAGCAAGAAAAGGTCAATAATTGTGGAGCAGACACTGCAACTACAGTCTGTCTTTGAGACACTGCACAATTTTTATTGCTTCAAGGTCTTACTGGCAGCAGTGAGTTTCAGCAGAGTAAACCATTACCACTTCTTCTTCTCCTTCTATTATCATTACCATTAGTATAGTCTTAATCTAAACATGGATAGCAGAACAATTTGTGACTAGGTGCTAGCTGATGGAAAAGCTTTTATACATTTAGGAAAAAGAGCTTATATTCTTTGCCTGATAATCTTCATACAATCATAGAATACAGACTGCCAAGAGAGGTGGTGGAGTCTCCTTCTCTGGAGACATTCAAAACCCACCTGGACACATTCTTTTGCAACCTGCTCTAGGTGAACCTGCTCTGGCAGACTAGATGATCCAGAGGTCCTTTCCAACCCCTACCATTCTGTGATTCTGTGAATGGTTTGGGTTGGAAGGGACCTTAAAGATCATCTAGTTCCACCCCCACTGCCATGGGCAGGGACACCTTCCTCTAGACCAGGTTGCTCAAAGTCCCATCCAGCCTGGCCTTGGACACTTCCAGGGATGGGGCATCCACAACTTCTCTGGGCAACCTGTTCCAGTGTCTCACCACCCTCACAGTAAAGAATTTCTTCCGAATATCTAATCTAAATCTCCCCTCTTTCAGTTTAAAGCCATTATCCCTCATCCTATCATTACACTCCCTGATAAAGTGTCCCTCCCCATCCTTCCTGTAGGCCCCCTTTAGGTACTGGAAGGCTGCTAGAAGGTCCCCCTGGAGTCTTCCCTTCTCCAGGCTGAACAACCCCAACTCTCTCAGCCTGTCTTCAGAGGAGAGGTGCTCCAGTCCTCTGATTATCTTCATGGCTCTCCCTTGGAGCCGCTCCAACAGTTCCATGTCCTTCTTGTGCTGAGGACTCCAGAGCTGAACACAGTTCTCAAGTGGGGTCTCACCAGAGCAGAGTAGAGGGGCAGAATCACCTGCCTTGACCTGCTGGCCATGCTTCTTTTGTTGTAGCCCAGGATACGGTTAGCTTTATGGGCTGCAAATGCACGTTGCTGGCTCATGTTGAGCTTCTCATCCACCAGGTCCATCCAAGTCCTTCTCCTCAGAGCTGCTCTCAATCCATTCTCCTCCCAGCCTGTATCTGTGCTTGGGATTGCCCTGACCCAGGTGCAGCACCTTGTACTTGGCCGTGTTGAACTTCATGAGGTTTGCATGGGCCCACCTCTCAAGCCTGTGCATGTCCCGCTGGATGGCATCCCTTCCCTCCAGTGTGTCAACCGCGCCACACAGCTTGGTGTCGTCAGCAAACTTGCTGAGGGTGCACTGAATCCCGCTGTCCATGTCTCTAACAAAGATGTTAAACAGCACTGGTCCCAGTGCTGGCCCCAGTGCTGGCCCCTGAGGAACGCCACTCATCACTGGTTTCCACTTAGACATTGAGCCATTGACCGCAACCCTTTGAGTGCAGCCATCTTGCCAGTTCCTTATCCACCGAGTGGTCCATCCACCAAATCCATATTTTTCCAATTTAGAGACCAGGATGTCATACGGGACAACGTCAAATGCTTTGCATAAGTCCAGGTAAATCTTCCTTGTTTCTTTGTGTTCAAATAATAAAAAAATATATCGTCTCATGCTTTTGCAATTAGGAAATTAAGATGTTACCAGCGATAGCAAATCTAAGATACGCCTCATGATTCTGTCATAGCTTAATGTTGCAAAAATAGACTTGTTATAAATGACCGAAAATACGCATTTAGAGTAAAAATTGCCAAGTTTACCATTTCCCCCCCTCTTTCTTCTTTCTTTTCTTAGTTTTGGGAGTAATCTTTTGAAGATCTCTTTCCCCGTGGTGGGCCAACTCTAATGCATCCATCTTGGAATGAAATCTTACTTGTTTTTCTTGCTATTTAAGACCAAGAAGTTACATTCTTACTGCTACAGTCTCATATGCTTTCATACAGTTTTTCATACCATTTCAATTGCAGATCTAGGTTCATCCAAATCAAAATGTTATCAAAGTACGTGACTTAGGTTTTATGGAAACTCATAGTGTTTTGGTGAGCCTTATCAGACAGATCATCACAGGCATTTGAATGTGTTTTGAAAAGTGCACCCTTGTAAAATAAATAAACATGTTAGTTAAACATGTAAGTTGTCTTTGGACATTTTTAAATACTTCTACTTTGCCCTCATCTTTGATATTGTAGTTGACGTTAGTGCCACAGTAGGAGTTGCTGTGGCACTCCTGTAATGTGTTTGCATTGTAGAAACTAATCTTTTACATATCTGTTAGATTCTGTCTTATCTTAACAATCTGAGAGCTTCTGCATCTAGCTTGTCTGTCGTGCATCTCTTACATCCTTTCTAAACAGATGCATTTGGAGATAGCAGTGGGATTGTTTTCAGAAATTCTAATAAATGTTGCTGTTGTGTTAGTATCATTAATAAGCCTTAAAATGAAAAATATCTTTGATAGAAAAAAACCAACAGCCTTCATTTATCAAGGAAAAAAAAAACTACATAATCTCAGAAAATTCAAATCAACTTTGAGAATGTCTTTCAGTGTTATGGAAGAATGGGAAATGATTTTTTTAGTACAGTTTTTAAAATCTCATGTGGGAGAGCAGGAAGTAATATTAAAATATTGGGATTTTTTATTACTACTGTCACCATGGAAGCCAACAATATTAGGTTATGTATAAGATTTTAAAGTTACAGTTTTCTGTATTTTCTGTTTTGTGATCATCTGAAAATCCTACCTACTTCTTTTGAGGACAAAGGATTTCTTGTATTTTTAGGGCTCGAGTCTTTTCTTGCTTCTCACCACTGTATAAGGTAAAGTATGTTTCAGAATTTGTGTCTCAGTGTAAAGAAGCCACATCAGCAAAATATGTACAGTAATATAACCTGTTTGGCAATGTGGCAGGCATTTAAGCTTTCTTCTTTCAGAGTTACTTTGCTACTAGTTTGATAAAAAGAGTGGGTGGAATCAGCACAAATAGTGTCAGAACTGTTATTTGGTCAAAGCTTTGAGAAACCAAAATATTAATAAATAGGAATGGCTGTATTATAAATAGCCATGTATTTGAAATTTGGAAGTAACATTTGCATGAATGCTTGTAATTTGCACTCTGTGTGTGGCTGTATATAGTTAATGTAACACTGAATAACAAAATGCTAGATTTTGTTCTTGTTGGTAGACCTGTACAGTACTTTTTAGTATGGCGCTTGCTTAGGTGTTTTGTGTCATCCTCACTTTCACTCCTCTCTCAAAAATGCTTCTTTCCACCAGAACTGGGAATGTTGGTAGGGAATTGTTTGTTGACAGAAAATATGGATGCAAGAAGAAACCACTTGTGAACTGTAAGGCTTATAAAAATTGGCTGTTGGATCACTTTTGGAATAGTTTGACTTTTTTTTTTTTTTTTTTAATTTATTTACTTTTTTTGGCACTGCAGCCTACAGAAAAGAATTGGTTTCAGAACATTTCAGGTTTATTGTAGTCACCCATCCTCAATAAACAATCAAACTTTTTAGGTTCATCAGAAAATGAAGAATATTCACTAATAAAAATCAAACTGTTGTGAACTTTTATCGGGCAAATTCCTTCCCTCATTAAGCCTGTAATAACCTTTTAAAGGCAGCAACACTTAAACAGGGGTGGACTGAGTTTGTTTCAGGGTTTTAAAGTTCTGTGGTGAAACCAGATTCTTCTTGCTCTTTTGGGACTTGTAGCTGTGTCTCTAGATGAACAGGATGTTATCATACATTAAAATTCATGGTTGAATTCCAGCTCTTACTGTGTCTCCTTAGTATCAGACAGGTTTTTAGCCTGTGTATTAGAAGTGGTGTTTTGGTTTACTTCTTTTTTTGTCTCTCAATTTGACTGGACACCTCATCTGGAGAAACTAATCTCTAAATGGTCAGAGAGCGTGGATATTTTTTCAGAGGA
The DNA here is from genome assembly GCA_947846985.1 of Fratercula arctica. Taxonomy (NCBI): domain Eukaryota; kingdom Metazoa; phylum Chordata; class Aves; order Charadriiformes; family Alcidae; genus Fratercula; species Fratercula arctica. The sequence goes on along the minus strand of CANTUZ010000001.1, from coordinate 90,226,216 downwards.
AGCATGTAAAGTCAGGGCCTTGTTCTGTATCCTACAAAGGAGTTTTGTTTCTTTCACTGTAGAAGATGCTCAAAGAAACCGCATGTCTTAGTAAGCAAGCCTGTGGATCACAAGATGTATCAAGAACTAGTTCTGTGAATTATATGCTTCATGTAACATATTTCAGTTTGAGTACCAGAAAGTCACTGGTTTATGTTGAAAAATATTAATCTGCCAGCATAAAGTTTTCTACAGTACAAGATTCCTCTCACGAGCTGGAAAATTCATGCTGGAAACTTTTCCAATACTTTCTTATAACTATATCACGGTATCTTATTAAAGAGCTGGAATGGTTTTCAGAGCCTTCTCCAAAGTCTTTCAAATTCTTGATTGACGAACATGTTAATAATGTAATTTGTGCTAATGTTGTTGTGCTTCCCATTTTAAACTCTCTTTTGACTTGTAGTCTAATTTGTTTTTATTCTTATTTATTCTTTTCAATCCTATCCTGGAAGGTCATTGTCAAGAAAATGGATGAAAATATTCAGAAAGTATTGCTTGTTTTTGAAAAAAAATCCTCAATAATTCCTTTTCTTTTTTTTTTTTACTTTTTGTCTCAAAACCAGTATCTGAATAATGGCATAGTCTATTTATGTTGACTTAATTTTCATAAATATCTTCCATATTTTCTCAGAGTTGGAGGTTAGTTTTTAGAAGGTTTAGGTTGGCTTAACAGATATTTTGCCCCCAGAAATGAAAGCAGGCATATTTCCAAGGGTTAGGGAACTTCCTTGCAAGCAAGTGCTTAAACTGAAATTTATTCACTGCCTAACTACTAGGACTTCAAACATCCATCAGTCTGAACAGGTGGTAAAGACAATATATTAGACTAGGATTCAAAAAGAAAAAAATATGAAGGCAAAGGCATAGGACAGGATAACAGATGTCATTCCTGCTCTGATAATTCAGGAGCCTGCAAAAAGGAATTTTGAGAGACAGATTTATATTCCAGGCTTTGCAACAATGGTTCTTTAGCTATTTGTTCTGATTAAGTAATTAAATCTTTTCTCATTTGCCAGTGGATTCTGACAGCTGCGTATGTACTTTTTATTTGTCAGATAGAATGGGTAAACAATTTTTGGCATGTACATTGTTTGCAAGATACTTGCTTTATTTATTGTGTGATATTTGTGTAGATAAATGATAAGGTATTTGCCTATTTGATTACCAGAACATTTTGAAAAGAAAAATAATGAACAATAAATGGAAAAATCACAGATGGCACTAATATGTGTTCTTTCAGTGTGTACTCTTGCTTGTGTAAAGGGATGGATATTCTTGTAAACATCAATTACTAGTGGACGCTGACTATAACAACATGGTATTAATATATTAATGAGAAAACAAGAAGATGTTCATAGCAAAATATTTCCTGGACTGAATTCTATCACAGAAATGAAGCCTGTGGAGAATGAGGGCTGTAGTGTGACTTGATTTGGAAAAGTCATGTTGTTTGTTTGGGGTTTTTTGTTTGGTTGGTTTTTTAAATAAGCATATTCTGTATACTGTGGCCACCGAGACAATAAATCTTACAATGGCGAGGATGCTGGAGGGAATGTTCCATTTTTCTAGCCAATTCTAAGTAGAACTTAACCTTCAGCTTTCTTTCATAATGTATCAAGCAAAGGTACGGAGATATGTCAGAAAGCAAAACCAAAAATATTGCTAGGATGTCTTTTCTTGATTTCCAAATACATGTGAAGCTTTTAACATAGGATGCCTTGCTCACGTATTCTGCATTCTAGGAAAAGAAAATGAGATAACTGAGTCTGCCAGAATATATCAATTGATTTCTTTTTCTTTTTCCCCATTTTTTTTTTCCTTTTCCCTGAACTGAAATCTTACCTAAGCCAGGATTGATCTAGGACAGTAAAAACTCAAAGCTCTTGGCTTCCTGCCAGCGGTCATGTTAAAACACTTACCGAATTAATGATAAATTTCTTGTACAAGAGGCTTTTTACATCTTGATGCACTAGTCTGAGGGTGGGAGGTAAACGTCAATGCCAAATAACAAAGTAACTACTTCAAAGAGCTACCACATGCCTTACATTTTTACAAATTGTTATTGACTTGAACTGTTGAGTCAGATAAACCACTTTTCCTGCTGATGTATATCGTGGCTGTTGGCAAAACCTGAAATCATCTTTGTGTTCACACGTTTTCTTGTACTTACTGCTAACATCCACAGAGATTTTACAGGGCTTTTTTTTTTTTTTTTTTTTAAAGAGTTGTTCTATTATATATTTTAATGTCTGTAAATATCATGTTCCTTAGGTGTTGCACACAATTCACGAAAATATAAGACTAAGTAGAATATAAAAGCTATGTAGCTATATTAGAGATTGGCTTCAGTAGTTTCGTATGAACCCATTCACTAGCAAAACCTGTAAATCTTTTTCCTACATCATTGTCGTTTCCAGTGACTAAATTATGTGAAGAGAGTGTACAAGGCACAACTTTTAAAATGAGCATGTCCTTATCTTTTTTAATTGCAGTGTTTATACAGCACAAGAAAATACACCTTTTCCTATGTCTAGTCCTGCTTAATGAGGATCACAGTATCAAATTGTATAGTATGTGCATTTTGACTAAAGAAATATAGATGGAAAGTTCATGTTGAATGAAGTAACAGTTACCTTTATAAACTTTGGCTCCTTCTCATTGATATGCAAGTTTAGTCTGTAATTTTCAAACTGATTGTAAGGCTCTAATTAGTCTCTAGAGAACTCACGTGGACAATAGATTGCTCATTAGTCTATCAACTTTCCATGAAGCTGATTGGCTGTTTCACATGTCTAATGAGGAAACCGAAATGATGAATGTTAATTTGCCTTCCAGACGTTGCAACTGCCTATCCAGATAAGAAGTCCATCTTAATGTATGTGACTTCCCTCTTCCAAGTTTTGCCCCAGCAAGTAACCATGGAAGCCATCAGGGAGGTGGAGATGTTGCCGCGACACTCAAGGGTCACTAGAGAAGAGCACATACAAGTACATCATCAACACCATTATTCACAAGAAGTGAGTTGTTTCACTTTTCTGTTGTCATCTTGCTGCTCTAAAGTGGTTGTTTCCCTTACCTACCCCATAAGTTTGATGTTAGATGGCCAATGGAAGGCAAAAAACCCATGGGCATAATGGACAAAGTCTCTTCACCCACAGGCAAGTCAAATGTACTTGTCTGCATGAACTGTACTTTTGTACTGCTTTTCACGTTGCACTGGGGTGTTTTAAAAGTAACTATTCAGCAAGTAAGTGCTTTGCACTTCTCTTTTACAGCACTGGGTGTTTTGATCGTGGAAGGGTACCACAAGGAAGATCACAGAAACTGGGGGAGGTTTTGCATTTAAACACGGACACGTAGAAACTTTTTTAGAGAATAGCAGTTGACATTTCTCCATATTAATGATTTTTAGCATTTTTAATTTTTTTAGCATTTTATTTACAATGACTTGTATTTTAAGATCATCTGTTCTCAGCTAACAATTGGCCTCTGAAAAAGCTCATGTAATATGTGGAATTAATTTATGCTTGCTATGTCAGTTATGTTTTTGACTGAAATCATCAGTCTCTGCGTAAGCGTTTAGTGGATTTTAGGACTAGTGTACTTGTCTGAATTTAATTTGTGTCTTGCTTTTGGGATGCTCAGTCTCTTTAGAGTACTGAGCAGATGAGTATTGGCTCTGTTTATTCAGGATTTACTACAAGATTACTTGTTTTTTGAGCCTTTGCCTGTAAATTATAAAGAACCTTCAATTTACATTGGTATTCTGCCAGTATTGAGTTCTGACAGTTTGTTGCTTTTGGAAAGGGTGTCAGATTAAATGAGAGCCTTCCTTAATGCCATCCCAATTTCAACTGCTGAATACCAATACCGTCCTTGAAAAATCTAGCTGGCGGTGACCTTCCTACTTCTTTTTCTTCACTCACTCTTTCAATCATTACTTTACTTCTGTAAACCCTGCCCTTATCCATATGTCTGTTCTTTCCACCTCTAATTTCTTCTTTGTAGATCACGGTCACTGTACCCCAGGGACCTTCACCTTCTCCTAAACCACGGTTCAAAAGTTACGCATATAAACAAGCTGTGTATGTCACATCCCCTGACCAAAAACGGAGGCAGGTTCCTCCACAGGTCTGTTAATATTGTCGTTTGTTTTAAAAACTGTTTTATTAAGCTTGTACTTGGAGTGAAAGAGTGTGCGTTTTGCTTGTACCTGATCTTGACGACCTCCTTTTTCCAGGTTTTTCTTAGCATCTGTCTTTTTATTATGTATTTCAGCATGGCTGGCAATAGGTGCTGTGCTGATTTTTAGGGATGAACAGCACCATGATATTTGAAGTCATGGCAGTCAGGTGAAATCCCCAGTGACTGGAAAAAGGGAAACATTGCAAGCATTTTTAAAAAGGATAGAAAGGAGAGGGAACTAATGACCTGTCAGCCTCACCTCTGTGCCTGGGAAGATCATGGAACAGATCCTCCTAGAAGCTATGCTAAGGCACATGGAGGACAGGGAGGTGATTTGAGACAGCCGGCATGGCTTCACCGAGGGCAAGTCCTGCTTGACCAACCTTAGTGTGGTGTCCCTCAGGGGTCTGTACTGGGACCAGTACTGTTTAATATCTTCATCAAAGATACAGACAGTAGGATCGAGTGCACCCTCAGCAAGATAATGTGAAGGTGAGTGGTGCGGTTGACACGCTGGAGGGACAGGATACCATCTAGAGGGATCTGGACAGACTCAAGAAATGGGCCTGTGTGAACCTCAAAAGATTCAACAAGGCAAAGTGCAGGGTCCTGCAGCTGGGCTGTTGCAACCCCCAGTATCAATAGAGGCTGGGGGATGAAGCAATTGAGAGCAGCCCTACCAAGAAGGACTTGGGGGCGCTGGTGGATGAAAATCTGGACAACAGCCAACAATGTGTGCTAACAGCCTGGAAAGCCAACTGTATCCTAGACTGCATCAAATAAGCATGGCCGGCAGGTCTGCCACTTTACTCCACTCTGGTAAGACCCCATATGGAGTACTGCATCCAGCTCTGGAGGCCTCAGCACAGGAAAGACATGGACATGTTGGAGCAGGTCCAGAGGAAGGCCACAAAGACAATCACAGGGCTGGAGCATCTCTCCTATGAGGACAGGCTGAGAGAGCTGGGGTTGTTCAGCCTGGAGAAACGAAAGCTGTGGGGAGACCTTATTGTGGCCTTTCAGTACTTTCCTGGGGCCTACAGGAAATTTGGAGACAAACTTTTAGCCTGTTGCGATAGCAATGTTTTTAAACTGAAAGAGGGAAGATCTAGACTAGAGATAAGGAATTAATTTTTTACAATGAGGGTGGTGAAACACTGGCACAGGTTGTCCAGAGAGGTGGTAGATGCCCCATCCCTGGAAACACCCAAGGTCAGGTTGGACAGGGCTCTGAGCAACCTGATCTAATTGAAGATGTCCCTGCTCATTGCAGGGGAGTTGGATTAGATGACCTTTAAAGATCCCTTTCAACCCAAACTATTCTATGATTCAAACAATCCTGTTTTACAATTATAAACTGCTTGCTTTGTTATGTCATTTTTGAAAACAGTACGTACGTTGCCTTAAAAGATTATTAGAACAAACCAAATATAAGCTGCATTTGGCATCTAATTATTATATTTCTGTCTCAGCTTTGACTATAGAAAAAGAAGAACCATTAGTTTCCTCTTGTTTTTCCTAACCCTCATATCTATTAAAGAAAGTAGTAAGTGAAGATATTTTTCAGGAGGTTACTGTAGTTGGGCACAAGAGAAAGGAAACATTAAATTCAAGAATCTTTACCTGACCTGGATTATTAGATGATAACAGCTGGTCATATTATCACAAATGGCGCCATGCCAACATTCAGGTTAGGGTTTTGTGTTTGGGTTTTTTTGACTTTCAAATAACTGCAGTAGTTTAATAAAACTTTTTTCAAGCAATCCTTATAATGAGCATTTCAGTGGTCAGATTTTTATAATTTTTGACAAGCGTGAGAGCCAAAGCTCATAATTTGTAATGCAACATACTTTCCTGTCATTACTTCGGGGAAAAGAGTTCTGCATGTATTTGGCACTAGAGTATGACTTCTGTTGTGGAGACTTAATTCTGTCTAACCTTTAAAAAATTATTGCAAAATTACACCTTAATTCAACACCATGTTTCTGAATGTACTCTTCAAGTATTTTATTGAATAACGACTTCCTTTAAATACTCCAGGAAATAAATCCTATGCACATAAGCATGAGCTCGCTACATTATACTAACATCAAATGTATTGCAGTGATGATTAATACAGCTTTTAAACAAGGTGTTTAAAACTGGTATAATTGTTTTGTTTTACTCTACTGATATTTGAGAAGAGTAAAGAATCATGAAAGAGTTTTTTTTTTTCCTTGAGCTACTTTTATTGTGATTGATTGTGGGTTTTGTCAACACTCCCACTATCAAGCATAACGTACAAGCTGGTGCAATTGAAGTCAATTGTACAAAACGTAGTTACTAAAATGTAGTAAAAAGATATCATTTTATAATTCATTCCTCACCTTTCATTCCAGTTTTCAGATCTTGTGTTCCTGAATTTGGAAGCTTTGTCTATTATACTTATGCAATAACTACTACTATAACATTATAATTGTGCCAATTTGGCAGAATCTGAAGACCTAACGGGAATTGGCCCCTATTGTGCTAGAGCCACAGCAAATATTAATAAATGAAAAGCATTCACTTAAAAATCCTAAGTGAAAAACACCAGACACAGTCTCATTATAATCAAGATAAACTTGAATTGCAAATAGTACCAATTAATATGCCGGTTCAATATATGCAATCTTAATCAGTGGTAATGATTTTTTTGCCTCTAGCCATGTATTTCTTGAAGAACAGCTGTCATCTAACTATTAAAACAAATTTGTAATCCTGGTAAGATAGTGCTTGATAATTTTTTCTCTAGATATCTGAAGTTGGTATACCTTTATAACCCCATCTATTTTAACTAAATCAAATAAATATTATTTCCTTTTCAATTCTAAATAGCCTTCCAATTTTGTGCCAGCTGTATTGATTTTTGGATACTAGTATTGGTATTGCAACTGCCTGTAGGATTTTCAGTAAAATCTGCTTCTGTAGGGGACTGCATTAAAGAAATCAAGATGAAGTCAACTCCTTTTTTTCTTGGACTTTTGTAAAGTTTAGGAAATTGTCTTCATTTCCATGTAGTTATCAAAGAAAAAAAATCAGTAGATTTAGTTTACTGTGGTCTGCCAGTTTCAATGGTATCTTAGGTACTATCATTGAGAAGCAAGATCTTCACCAAATGTGTTGGTCTTCTGTTGAAATATAGGAGTCATTTTTTGTTTTCAGATCTCTACAAATTTTCATCTTACAGGACTTGAATATTATAACTTCTCCAAGATAATCAAAGAAGATTCATAGCAACTATCAACAATAAGTCTTTCACCTGCTTCTCCCTAGAGGTTCTAGCTGCTAAGATTGGTCTTAAATGTCATAATGTTTGATTTAGTGATATTTTTTAAATTCTGTATTTGGAAGAATGGTCCAATAGATTTTGTAGTCCAAGCATGAGCCAACAGGAACTCAGAAGAAAAATAAATAGATAAGACCTCTTTCCAAAGATTTTCATTGTTATCCTGCAAATTTGGCCATATATGCCGTACTTTTACTGCCTATGTCAGTTGTCAGAAAATTTATAAAATTTTTATAAAATTATAAAAATGAAATGAGCAATGATTCTCTGAGCTCTGTATCAGCAAGAAGGACTAATATTTCCTCTTACACCACCATCTGTCTTCTACCCTTGTCTATTCTTCTCTGTCACATTTCACTTCACTTTCCCCATCTTCACACTTTCTAATACTTTCACAACCTCTGTGTCTTTAAATTCATCCTTCTTTTCTGAATTCTTATTCTGTTTGTCTCTCAGTAGTATACTTACAATGTCGAGTATTTTAGTTGCACAAATTTCAGCCAGACAAGTCTTGCTTTGCTTAACTGTGACCTATCTCAGATTCAAAGAAAATCATTGTTCTGCCAACCAGTTCACTCGCTGCCTTCTTGTTGTTTGGTCTGTGCTTGACCACTTCCAGTTGAAGCAGTTAAGCCTTTTTAAATGCTGTTGCTGACACGAATAGCACTCCTGATAATGCTCAGGAATAGTTTTTCTTCCTCTACCTTGTTTACGTAGAAAGTGCTCATGAATTCATGCAGAATCCACTTCTCAAACTTAAATCCTTAAATTCCCTGTATTAACATTAAGAAGGGCTCAAGAGAAAACATTTATGTTGACAGGTTTCAGACGGCAGTTACTTCTCGGCTATTACAGAAGGCTTGCCTGACTTTGCAGCTCTGTATTTTGTCTTGTATGTAGTCTCTGTAATAACACAGTCTGTCTAGCTTCACTTAGAAAAAAGAGATCCTCTAGTTAATTTTCCGAGACATTTCAAAATCCCGGTTTAAAAATACCCTTTCACTTGTGTTTTATATTTATGAAAGCCTTTTTTTTTTGTTATATTTCTTCATCTCATTGGACACCTGACCAAGAAGAATGATTGTTTTACTTTCTAATTTTTTTTCAAAAATGTTTTATCAGAGCAGTTTCTAATATTGATCCCAGGCAAAATTCCTATCTCACTGCCTTTATTTTTACTTACTACCTGCTACCCCTGAACTCCACAGAACATAAAATATACTGTCTTAAAAAGGATCAAGTAAAAAAATAAATAAAATTGTAAAACACTGCAGTATCTCGAAAAGAAACTTTTTTTATATATTGGAAAAACAGTGCTGAAAATTTAAGCATTGAAAAAACTGGGATGAACAAAATCTATCTATGTTTTGAGACTGGATCTTTTGTAAATAAGCTTTTGGCAAGCCTGTCTAAAAGGCCAAATATGAGTCTGGCTGTCATAAATTATCTGTTACACAAAATGAAGCCTATTGCGTATATATCGTAGATTTCTGTTCTGTTGACAGGAGTTACATTTTCATTATTCTATGTTATGTTATATGAAATACAGAATTTGTGTGCAGGATTACTCGTAGCATTTAAACTGACAAGCTTCAATAGATTTGAATTAAAATAATTTGGGATGCAGTAGTGGCTAATGGGGACAGTATTCCCCAGCACTTCATGATTTGATTTGGGACTTCACCTCAGGCCTCAATCCAGTCATTAGTTCATGGGAAATTCCGAATCCTCTTGTTCGTTACTCCTGTTTTATGGAAATAACACATTTTTGTCATATTCTCTGCTTTCTGATATGGATTCTACCCAGTTACTGTACTAGACTTTCTCCGTCAGTTCATAACTACAGTAATTAACTTGGAAGGTCACTAGAAACTCATTATAAAATGAATCTGAATTTACTCTCACACACCACACAATTCTTCTGGCCACCTTGCCCTTGAGGTTTCTGGTTTTCTAGACCCTTAACTTTCCACACTCTTGGTCTTCTGCCAGCAAGTTAACTTTAAAGTACTGTGAGCCCTCTGTTCTGGGACTCTTCGGGGTTCATCTATGCCACAGCATAACAGAATTGCCATATTGCTTTCCTTTGAAGTAAAACAGACCTTTCTTTTACTTAAGGGCTGTGATCCAAATACTGCCCTGTTTACCTTGTGGTAAAGTGCCCTTTGGAGGGACATCAGAAGAGAACTGTTTTAGATTAAAGTACAACCACATAGAATTTTAGTTTCAACATCCTGGTAATATTTCTAAGGTAAGACACTCGGCACAGAAAATATCCAATTGTCGGCACTGATTGTTCATATTGGGTTTATGGGATAATTTAAAGTAGAAGTCAGGAAATTTCAGACAATACTTGCCAAATTATCTGCACATTTAATCACAAGATCTTGATGGATATAATTTGGGCAGCAAGTACAACTGTAGTCCCAGCTGTTAGCCTAGGTGTTCTCTTTTAAATAGACTTTGTCCATTCAGAAAGCTAGAAACTGTTTCTGTAGAGCTAAGTAAGATCCCTAAGATTCAGAGTAACCATAATAAAATAGCAAAATCCATCACCAGACGTCAGAACAAGGAGATGCAGAACTGAATGCCACGTCTTCAAGGAACAGTTTGCAAAATGATAAAGCAAACAGTTTCAAGCATGTTTATAAATTTTATATTTTCAATAGCAGTCTGGCAAATTGATGGGTTCTTCTCCAAGCCTGAAGGGTTGTCAAGATGACAGTTGAGTTTCCTGTCAGTGCTTCATGTATAGACTCCAGCAGCAGCAGCTCTAACTTATTTTTGTGATTTCTATGGTTTGAATGTTTATTGTAAACTCTTTTCAAGTGTTTTTGCTGTCAAAAATATTGGTACTATCGTGGGTGAGACAGAGCAAGTGATAACCCAGAGTGGGTCTGCATGCCAGTATTTAAGAACCCAGTAAGACTGAGCTTTTACTCGGTTGTCTCACACGCTCACTCACTTGGTTCCCCCCAAAGCTAAATTCAAGAGGTCTCAACTTTCCCTCCCTAACAGAGAAGTTGCTGCTGGTCCAGGAAGACTGGGCAGAAAGTTGTGTCAATTTGTGCTGTGCCACTGCTTGCAATTATGGATGTTGGGCTTCACCAGCCAAGATCCCCAGGCATCCCCCATTACTTCTTTCCACATATTTCTCTTGTGACCAGTGATAGGAAATGAGGAAATGATATGAAGCTGTGTCAGGGGAAGTTCAGATTGGAAATTAGGAAAAGGTTCTTCACTGAGAGGGTGGTTGATCAATGAAATAGTCTCCCGAGGCAAGTGGTGAAAGCACCAATCCTGTCAGAGTTCAAGGAGTGTCTGGATGACACTTAGTCACATGATATAGTTTTAGTTAGTCCTGTGTGGAGCAGGGTGTTGGACTCGATCCTTATGGGTCCCTTCCAATTTGAGATATTTTATGATTCCCTGATCTACAGAATCTTCTCCCACTTCCACAATCTGTCTTCTAATCAGCATCTTCTCCACCTTATTTCCAAACCACATTTTCTTTCCTGACACCGATTCTTCTTTTCAGGATGCTTCTTGTCATCAGCAGGTCTTTTTTCCATAAACTTGAGCCCCCAGTTTTCCCAGTGTAAACAGTCTATGTGCAGAAGCACAGCTCATGATCAGCCTCCTCATTGGTACTTCTGTTTCATGCCTCTTCATTAATGGGAGGATTCAGAACATGCTGCTTTTGTTATCAAAATTTACATCCAGCCCCTTTTATATCCCTAATATGTTAACTAATAGATTTGAATCCCCCTCCTGGCCTCTAGAGTTTAGGCAGTAGTGCAGAATTGCTTGTTATCAGCAGTGGATTTGATGCAAGCGAAGGGCTAGATGAAATGTGGGACACAATGCTAATGAAAATCATTACTGCTAGATAGACCGGTGTTCATTTCTTCCCAATCTCAGCACTGAAATTGAAAGAACTTGAGGATTCATACAACTCCAGAAGTCGTTATGCATCCCCATTTGAAACTCTTTAGAAAGGTCTTTCACTTTATGCAAATATGAAAATAGAATTTAGTCTGAGGCTCAGAAAGAAAGCAATTGATTGTTTTTCTACTATCTTAGGTATTCATGCAATAAGTTGATGGTGTGCTATTGTCTAACTCCTCATGTAGGAAAGTCATGGTGGTATCTAAATCAAGGCTATCTGTCTCTGGTGCATGAACCTTAATCATTGCAATTTGCTTGTTTCTTTTCATTATACAGTCACAGGACTTCTTGAGTGGACTGAGATGCAAGATTCATTTCCTCACTTTGGCCCCTGGGCATTGCAATTTCAAAATTTTATAGCCAATTAAGAGGAAAAAAGAAAAGTAACAATAGTACTTCCTTTCTTGCTTTCTCTGTCTTTTCTAAACAGAATTTTGTCAAAGGTGAGACTACCATTTTGTCTTCCTACTGTATCAATCTTTTGTGGGAATGATGGATTCTATTTAAATATAAATAGTCAAATAACAGGGAGACTGTCAAATATTTTAATACTTAGCTTATGCATTCATTGATTTTGAAAGATGCACTGAGTGTGGATTTCAACTCCATATCTAAAACTACTCCATTTACTTGAGTATTCACCTTTGTTATTTCACCTGATTTAAAAGATGGATTCGCACTTTGCAGTCTTTCGTTACACCTAGTTAAACCTTTGAAATGCAAAAAACTGAAGACGAAACTCATATCTCTCGGAAAACCTCTCAAATCAAAAGGAGACTACCACTCAAAAGCAATTGAAAGTATTTGTCCAGAGATAAAATTATAGCGTCATTCTAAATGGCATTATTATTACATTGTTACTAGCCTCTGTATATCAGGTGAACTTCTCAATAATATGATAAAATTTTGGTTCATAATTTCAGATAGCATTATTTTAAAACTTAGTCCATAAAAAAATGTTTCTTACTGATTAATTTATCTAGATTTAACATTAATAAAATAAGAAAGACAGCAAAGATGAGATTGTCTACTTCGTGTGTTAGTCTAATATTTTGATGCCTCAAGCTGAGAATTATCAATAACAACAGGGGAAAAAAACAAACAAACAAGCAAAACCAAAACAAAACAAAAACAACAAAAAAACCCAAAGAAATACTGCAATGCTGATTTAGCAACAACAGCACATTTTGTTAACATGCTCGGGATTAGGAGAGAAAGCTTGCTCCAGAGTGCCCTCTTTCTCAATGGCTTTTCTGGCCCTCATCACCCAGAGCAGCTTTCTTTACCCTAGTAGCTCCATCTCAGCTTTCTCTGCCTGATTTTCTGCAGAAGTTCAGAGGAGACATTTATTTTAACACATAATAGCTTTCAGAGTATTACCAGAAGTGTTGGTTAAATGTATGTGAATATGATGAAAAGAATAAGGATTGCATTTTCTAATTAGAACTACTTCTGGTGAGCGTTAATTGCACTACTTCTGTATAATTTAACTAAATTTCCTATCCCGTATTACACCATCACGTGAATTTTATTTAACTAAGGTAAAACTGAATAGTGTTTTTAAATGAGATAGCTTCAAAAAATGGGTACAGGATATGCATTGTGCCCTTGAAGTGCCTGTGCCCAAGCATAGCTGTAACTTTGAGGAATTAATTAGCTTTATGTTTTACTCTATTAGAAAATGGTAAGATTTCTGTGGATAAAACCTTTGTGCCCTCAGGTGCATATAATACTTTTTATGGTAAAATCTAAAATAGTTTTTGTGCATGGTAAATGATTCTGTGTTTAAAATGCAAAAGACTGATTTTGAGAAGTGAATGAACAGAGTTAAGTGCCCACTCCGATAGAGAATCAAGGGGCGGTTCTGTTTCCAGATTGCCCTTTTGCCCAAGTCATTACGTTGTGAGAGAGTGGATAATTACTTTCTGCCCCTGTATTTATAACAATAGCATTGGAGTTGTGTGTTTTCAGGGTCTGTAGGAAATGCCATGGATTGTTTGTTAGTTCACATTTGTAGGGTAGGCAGGTCTGCGTGTTTACCTGAAGTAGTGACCTTTGAAAAGGCCAGATTGCTTATCTCTACTGATCATCAAAGTGTTGGTTGGGTTTTTGTGTGTCATCCACCCCCTCCCCGTGATTTTGATGCAATAGAAACTGTGTGTTGTGATGCTTGTGTAGGAGACTCTCCCTCTAAGATACTGCAACATGTACTTCGTGGTTTTGGTGTGCATGTACGGATTTCAGGTACAAGTGTACAAAGGAAGATATCCACAGATTTATCCACATCCATTCCAAACAGCAAAGGCATTTGTCTCTGTATATACAATAGTATTAAGGAACTTTGCTTTACATTTTTCTGAGATTTAAAAGTATTCTAAGCAGTATCGTTATTATGGGTATGTTAGCCTGAGGTGATCAGTGAGCTAAGGGGAGAAGAAGGAAGAGAGAATAATAATTTTAAAAGAACAATGAATGCATTTGGGGCAGGGGGGAACAGACGCTTTTTTAGGTGTTCAAACCAGAAACTCCAGTTCTGAAAGCACAATAAAACATAGCAAAAATGGGAACTTCAAAAATATAAAAATTGTATGGAACCAGGTGGTGTTTGGAATTTATTCATGCTCTTTCTACAGAAAGCACTTGTTTTATTAGAACTTAGTTTAGCTGTAGCAAAGAAATAATACGTATATTTTGATGGAGTAAAACATTCTTTAAAATGCAAAAGGAACTTTTAGTTGCCTGATAGTGATGTCATTAGAACGGAAATGCTGGTTTAAATAAACTGTGGCTGATGTAGTGAGGCATCAAACTTTAAAAAACAAATATACTTTTTTTAAAAGGGTAGAAAATGGCATTTTGGTTATGGTGTTCAAAGATCAAAGTTATTAATACAAAAGAGTAGCACTGTCTTACAGAATGAGTTCTGCAAAGTGTTTTTGCAAGTCACTTGGAAAATATATTAAAATAAAGTATGTTTACCTCCCAAACATGAATATGTCATAAGAATAAAGATCATGTTTTATGTGTCATGGTTCAAGAGAATGTTTTGACTTTAAAACATAGGTCCCATTAATGTAAACGGAATTGGCACATGTGTTTAAAGAAAGTCTAGACCACAAAAGGGTGAAAATATAATGTGCAAGTTTTTTGTTTGACATTTTGTATAGACCACCCTCCAGGCTTATATTTTTCTGCCTTCTGTTTTTCTACTACTTTCACATTTATTTCTCTCTTTGGTATTTAGCAACCTAGCTAACGTAACTATATATACAGCTGCTACCAAAACCTGTATTTTCATCTTCATTTGTACAAAGTGGCAATTTACTTATGTACTGTTGGTCCAGTGCATTGTTTGTGTCAGCTTCTGAGTTGCCATTTCTTACGTATTAGAGTTGATATTTCTTCAATCTGGAAGTCTGAAGGAAGACCTACCTTTCTTTTTGAGAGAAAATATTCTATCAGTTAGTTTGAAATATTTTTCCTGTGCTTTCTTTAGTGGAGAACACATCTCAATTTCAGTTTTATCTTTTTGCACAAATAAAGCAAATCTAATATTGATTTATCTTCATTGTGTATTCTGATCCTTTGCTGCTGGAGTATTAACAAAGGAATTCCAAAAATAATTCCATTTTCTGTCAGAAACAAACAAAAACCCTAAAGAGAAAAGGGAGAAGGGGAAGAGAGAGAACACAGAGATAAGAAGCTATAAAGATATTCCGTCCTTCAAAAAATAAGAAAACCCATCATGCAAATACTGATTATGTCAGGCACATGACATACAGAGGGCAGCAGCTTCAGATGCAAGTCAGACTGTCAGTGAGACAAGAGGAGAATGAGATGGAACTAGAATTGACTGTCTCTTATGGGATTAATAGCTGAGGTGGCATGTTTCCTGTGTGCGTACTATGCTTCTACGTAGTTTGTGCTGAGATGTTACTCTATTCAGTATAGATGTGGGCTGTTTGTTTCATACGCATATTGCACGCGCTTAACAAGTGAACTTCATTGTTGTATACATCTAAGGAGAGAGTAACGTTTTCATTATTAATTTTGACTCTCTACTTTTTACGTCATCTAAGGAAAAGAAATGAGGGGTTTTCCTCTTGTATAATAGCATCTTCATTATAGAGTGAGTGTGTTGAGTCGCCTTGCGTAACACCTGGCTAATTTAAAATATGCGGTTTCTGGGGTTTTGTTCGTTTGTTTTTAGTGTCTACTGTAACTTTTCCCTGGAATAATTGTTCAATAAAGTTAGCAGCATTCTGCTGATGTAGATTATTCTATCTTGATTGATAGTACATGGCCAGAACTCAGAAAGGGACTGCCCGTTGCTTTCTGGTATGTCTTTTGTGCTCTGGGGATCTGAGTTGCTGCTTTTGAGTCAGTAGTAATTGATCGGCCCTCTCCAGAAGCAATTCTTATCATTTGATAGCCATCCAGTAGTCATTATTTAATCAGGTGATGATCTTAGTTTTTCTATAGAGAAAAGTTGCATGTATCACAAAAGCATAAACTTGTCTGCTTCTTGAACGGTTCCTTTAAGTTTTCATTGCTACTGTTTTCATTATGCAACTGCTCTTTTGATTCATGAAGGCTTATACCACTTAAAGTGGATTCTTTGCTATTCTGGATACAAATAGTTCCTGGTTATTCACTTTTTTTAAAAATGCTTTGGTTGTTTAAAGTATACTGGAGTTTATACCTCAAGTTGTTTCAGTGAACCGAATGATGAAATACTTTTTGCAATTTCATAGCAGAAATGCACTAGAGGTAAAGAGACTCTTAAGCAGAAGGGCTACACTTTGAAGTGTTTGCAGGCTTTCTATTTTTGTGGCATTTAATTTGTCCTCTTCATTTCTGTCCTTTGACTCCAATGGTACCGTGTTTGTGACCTAATGCAGTTAACTTTTAAAAGTGAATGAATGTAATGTGTGAGCTTTGTGCTCTTGCATGCAGGATTAGTGGTCCATCTCACTTGTTTAGCTGGATAGAACAGTGCTGCTGACTGAAATATTTGAAGCATTTTTTAGGTGGTTGTGTTGTATGCAACTCAGTTTCCTGGTAAATTGTACAAAGATATTTTGATGATGCCACATCGTATCAACAGGAACTACTTAGTTTCAATTATCTGAAGTAAGAGGCACACATCTTTTAGTTCAACTTAAAATATTTTCTCATTTCACTGCTATAAAAGTTTGAAAGCAGAAGTAGAACATAACTTTTTAATAGAAAAGAACCTTGTCTCTTAAAGCAAAAGTGATTTTAGAGACAAGCTGGACTACGTATCAATAGGCAGAAGTATATGTGATAATTCCATAAATCAGTTTTTTTCAGTTGATAGGGCAATTTGCAAATGTTGAATTGATTTTTTTGTCTTAGTCTTAGGGTGGAGGCTTTAAGCTAAGAATATCCAATCCAATATAAAACAGTAATTACAAACAGTTTGGTTTTAAAAAAAAAAAAAAAATTAATTTTTCAACTTCATGTATTTTTCACTACCAGCATTTAATAAAAAAGAGGCTGATATTAATTATATGCACAGAAAATAAGCTAGTGGAAATGTGTTCTATTTGTAGAAAGCATTAGGGGAAATTCAATATTCCTGTACTCAGTTTACTAAGAGTAAATTGTTGAGTTTGAATTTGACAGTAGGATCAAGAAATAGACATTCTACAACATTGTGCCCATTCTAAAAGGTATTGAGGTGTGATAACAATAAATGACTACATGGTTGCATAGGTTTTTCCACCTGAATTAAGTTTGCAAATATTGTGAGGAATAATTAATTCCACTGCACATTATATATTATAAGTTACTCCAGCCCCTTTATGTCATTATGGACATAATATCTACTTATAATTATCCATTCCTTTTCAGAACGCATTCAGTTTCCTTTGCAATATCTGTCATCTTAAAAATTAACTTCATTATTTCTCTGATCTCATTTATTCCTACTCACGTTCTTAATCGCAATGCTCTTGTATCTTCTCTGTGTCAACAAGTAAATGCTTTCTATGCTATGCCTTGCCATGTTTTGCTACTTCTAGTCTTTTACTGGCTCTCCCGTCTTTTAAATTCAGTCACAAAATCCTTCTCTGCTGCATCGATGGCTTGTAAACTAAGTTTTAACATTTCATTCATGTTCAGCCTCCTAATTTTCCCAATTTTAACTTCTCTTTTCACTGTTCATCTTTGTTTCTGGCTTTGTTCCCATTTTGTAAGCATGTACAAGGGCTACTCCAATGTATATGTGATTTAACACCTACAGTTTATAGTCATGCATAACGACATTTTATTAAATATGAGTACATTTCTGTATGATATGGGGAAGTATAATATTGCTTGGCAAAATTTCACCAGTAACACACCTGTAATTCTTTTCTGTCACATGAGGAATGTTAGGCAAAAGTATCTGATAAAGTATGTATGGATTCTGTTTCAACATTCTGATACTCATTTGAAGAATAAAAATAGTTAATTTTGTTCTAGGAGAATGTAACTATTAAAAAAAAAAAAAAAAAAATCTCAACAGGTCTGGAATTCCAGAACTAAGAAGTTGCTTTTTGTTAGATCTCAACTGGAAAGGGGAGAAGTGCAAGACTAAAATGAAATGTTGGGGAAGAAGGAGCAAATGTAGAGAACAATATGGCTACAAAACAGTACATTTATAATGTGTTTTTAAAACTGTCGGTTTTTTAATTATTAGTGTCTGTTAAAGAATTTAGCAGCTACACAAGCTACTCATCAGTTGCACGTTGGCTCTATGAGAATTTAGAACCCCGTTGGTAATTATATCTGAATAGTGATTTTAATTAAGCAAATTCCCCTCTTAACAGTACCTGAAGGTAAATTCGGGTCACGTCACCACAAATGACCTCACTGCAGTTACAGTTCTGTTTAATAAACATGATATATATTCTAGCCAGTCAACTGAGGTATAATTTAATATGAACTGCAAACATACACGTATGAGAGAATAACAGTCTTCAGAATATATTTTTGTATGTAGCTATTTTAGGGTACCTTTGTTTTGTCAACTCAAAATAACAATGGGATATAGTTGGTATCTGCAAGAGAATAAATAATAGGATTCTATTAATTCCTTATACATGCTACATACCTATATATAAACTAGAAACATGTTATCCCTGAAATAACAATCATGGGTTAATATTTCTCTTGTAGGTCAGAAGCATTTTTCATGCCCAAAATTTCAAAATAGCATGTGCAAACATATATAGCTGCAAAAAAAATTGACCTACAAAACAGATTACTTGAATGCTTCCTAAGGTGCTTCTGTCACCCTAAAATGTTAGGTTTTGCATGTGAATTCTCAATGCAGTGTTTTACTCCATAGTTCCTAACTGAAGTGACAGTGACAATATTCTGCTTCAATTACAAAAAGATGCAGTTATTTTTGTTGAAGATAAGGTCTTTTATTTATTTTTTAATTTCCTACCTCACATTTTTCTTTATTCTGAGATGGGGGAAAAAAAAAAAAAAAAGACAGATTGACAGTATAATTGTAAAATGTGGGAGGGAAAGGCAGTTAATAAATAGCTTAAGCAAGAATAACTGATAGTAATCTAGATATCTTTAGTTCTTCTGTTTCCCACATCATGGAATTTTGCAGGATCTCTTACAAATAGCTAAGTTAATGTTAAGGTATGGAGCATGAAAATACACTCACTTTGGCTTTTGTACACCTCCAGATAAATTTCAGAGCCTCTGTAGTAGGTCTATGTGACAACAGAATAGTTTAAATTAGAGCAAAGGATTTTTCTTCCAGCATTGTATCCTGGTCCCAGCAGTGACCAATAATGAATGCATAGGAATGGGAAAAAAGGTATGACTGATTAAAAGTATTGAAACATCTATGTATTCTCACTTACCCTCCACTGATTTGTGGCTCAGAAATTTCCTGAGCTGGTGATGGTGTCTTTTACGTTTAACAGTTCTCACTGGATTACTATTCTGTTCTTCCATCCAGTTGCTTGTCTTTGTAAACATTTAGCAAAGTTTTTTATACAGTTTATAGGATGTCCAGAAATAGTTCTTGGTAGTTCCTGCTCTTATTATCTATTGAAAATATTTTTAATATTTTCTGTATTATTACCCAATTTATAAACCTGAGGCATATTCAGAAGAGGAAAAAAATCCTATTGTGAGATGATTACTTATCATTTCGTCTCATTTCCAGCTTTGATTTATTATTCAGAGCATGTAGCTACAAGCAAGGTAGTCATGCTACAGACTTGGAAAAAAAAAAAAAAAAAAAAACACGTTAAATCACTTGAACCTCTTCTGCAACAGCTTTTTTGTTAGGTTTTAGTTTTAAATTGAAAATATATTCTTTGAAGTGGCTTCTGTTGAAGGAGAGCCTCTTTAATAGAAGCTAAAATATATTTAGGAAAAGTTTAAGCATAATAAGGATACACCACATAACAGCAATGAATGGGGTATTCAGACTATTCAAGAAAATTTGACTACTTAAGATTTTAGATTACTTTGCAAAACCACCTTTTTTAATAATGCTTTCCAACTATACTAGCATGAAATACTGAGCACTCTGAAATCTCCAGGGCCTTAACCTCAACTTCACAGAAACTAATTAGTATGTCCACTAATTGGCTCTTGTCCCGGAGTCTTTATTTCTCAAAAGAGAGAGACTCATATTTTAGATGTATCTCTTTATAGTTAATTGCTCTTGCTATTGATGCTTTTGAAGGCATTTTGATATTGTACTGTGTGAATATATAAAAAGAGTTTTGGAGTTAAATATTCTTATTGTGAAGACTAGATTGTCTTTAATGAAGATCCTGACGAGAACGATCATGGCTTAGTAATCCAAAATAGTAGCAGGTTTGGTGACTGACTGTAGTAATTAAAATAAGCTGACTTCATTTTTTTTACATTAGAAAACAGTATAGATTATGTCTGTGATATATTTGCGGTTACAGCTTGGATTAAATTTTACAAAATATACTTCTTAATTAGTTGTCTTTGCTGGTTAAAACTCATAGAAAATAAAGCTAAATGCAATGCAGAATACAGGACAAGGTTTATATGGTTGCAGTTCTGTGAAGAAAGTGTGTTAAAATTTTGTGGTTGCAGGCTGTTTTCTCTTGTGGTCTTTATAGTGTGGGACATTTTGCTCTGCATGTACTTCTGTGACAGTGTGTTTGGTAACTGGATTTTGATCTGAGGGAGCAGACTTTAATGGAAAGTAGTACTCAGGCATGAAAATCTATGCATTTTCAAAGGTGTATAGGTTCATTGCATATGTGTCCCAAAGAAATAAATTTATTTATTTTAATGTGACTTCTATGCTGAAATTCAGCAATAACTTTCATTTCATTCATCTTCTGAGATGGAAAAAACAGTATTGTCACTATTTTTTTAATTTAATGGATTTTAGTTTTGGAGTGTGAGCTGTATCAATTAATATAAATAGATTTGACTTCTAGCTATTTTTCTATACATTCATTAGTGATATTTTCTTTTTTCACGAGCAGCTCTCTTACAGCACAGGTATCTTTTGTGAGATATACTGAGAGATGATCTATTCGGTGAACAACTTCAGCAAGAGAAGTCCAGTTGATCAGAGTTGTTAATTAAAATTGCCCAAAGTGTCCCCACCTTTTTAAGAACCAATTGCATGATTTATGTGAATTCATAATGAAGTGCATATGAAAATAAAAAAGCTTGATTTTTGTTCTTATTTAACTTTTTACTCTTGAAATCTCAAATTGTATTTTAGCAAAATAGATTTTGATGTCTGTGTTTCTCCCATTTGTCTGTCTGTTGCCAGAGAGAAAAGGAATAAAGTCTGCATTTCTTTCTCAATCCCCTATATGACATGCTAAAGAAATAATTTAATATTTTTTTGGATAATCCACTTGTATTTCTTTTGGCTAAGATCTGTCTCCATCGCATTTTTCTGTTTATACATTTAATGGCTTTTCTGTTCATGGAGATTTTTAGAATACAATTTAATTAAGAACATTGAGTGTTTAAAAGGTCCTTGTCAGAACAGTGTACTTTAAAGTGGCTGTTACTTAAGTCCTAATTACATTTAGAATTTACGTTTTAAAAACTAAAATTAAATATATTATCTATTCCATCTTGAAT
Organism: Fratercula arctica; assembly: GCA_947846985.1. Classification (NCBI taxonomy): domain Eukaryota; kingdom Metazoa; phylum Chordata; class Aves; order Charadriiformes; family Alcidae; genus Fratercula; species Fratercula arctica. The sequence continues at coordinate 90,204,603 of CANTUZ010000001.1, read as the reverse complement.
ATTTTTCATGCTACTGCATGATACTGTGATCACAATTCGAATTTTAAGGTGGACTGATCATCATCAATGGATAGAATTACCTTTTCCTTTCTTTTTATATACATGACAGTATAAAGTACAATAGACGTTGGTCAAGGGAGCTGAATCTGCTGATCTGGAGTTACCTTGTTGGTAGCGCTACTGGGAACAGACTTTAGGTTTCTTGACCCGTGATATACTTTCAGGATCCACTTGCCATTTACTGCTGGAGAGTTCTGTGAAGAGTCATTTGTTAATACTGAAAATTTAACCTAGGGTGAAAATTACATCTTTCTTTATGTGAAGAGTACTCTTATTTATGTGTTACGTAGAGACCAATTGGCCTCACAGACTACTCCATGACACGACAGCACCTGAAATATACGTTCCCTTAGAATGTGCCTTGTTCTTGGATCAGAAAAGGGAAAGGTTGAAGAACGGTGGGTAGACTAGGCACTTCAACAGGAAGAAATCATGTTGTAGGTGTGTGGTGAAAGTAATTCTATTCAGTCAGCTGATTTAACACATTCGCATCAAGTCCTGTTGCTGTTCGGAGCCATGATTCTTAATTGCTTGAATAGGAAGTGCCTTCCTTAGAGGCAAGTACTTTGTGTCTTGTCGTCAGTAATACATGAAAGAGCAATACATTTTATAGTCAGAACAGAAGAACTCAATATAACTAAAACTCTTAAATAAACATAGACTGAAAAATTTCCCTAGAGAGTTAATAAAACCAGTATGTTTTCATAAACTTTGTGGAAAAAAGGGTCAAGCAGCTACTAAGAAAAATCTGCTTTTATATTTTTTCCAAGTACAAGTCTGTTGAAGAAAGCAAGCTAAGTAGAAAATCTTTTCGTGAACCACTGATGTACTTGACCACATATGTAACATGAAAAATTGTTAGAAAATTCAATCATTCCAGGTAGCTGGCAGCCTTGGTTCCAGTCTCTTAACTCTTAGTACTATCTTACCTGTCCTCGCAGTTCTTTTTTTCCCAATCCAATTGGTTCCAGTTTTTTCATTTGCTTTCAGTTGACTTCAGCCACATCCTACACTCCAAATCCCAAGGTGCAAAAATTTTCCTTTAATGCTGGTAAAGTCTTTATTTGTCTCCTTCAGTCTTTATTTGTACCAACTGCACCTAACAGAATAGTTAAAGAGATACATTTTCCTTTACCCTTTCCTGCTAATAGTTCCAGCATTTTCTGTCCTTTGCAATGTACTTTCGTTCATACTGCCTGGTTCTGGCTTGTGCACGTTGCCTAAGCTCGATTGACTTTGAATGAACTAATGATCTACTGCATCTCAAAACTGCAGTTGCAAGGACAGGCCAGTTCATCCAGGTGGAAACATTTGCAGTACAAGTGGAACCACTGAGAAAATCAGGTACTAAAAATCTAGGTAGTCTCAACTGAGCAAGCAAAACTTGCAATTTTTTAGATTTATGAGAAGGCGTTGGGTGCATTTTCATATGAAGGGGGCAGGGGAAGCATCTTCATGACACAAGATTTTTTCATTCACAAAGGCCGTTTTGAAATCCTCAATAAAATGTAAATGCCAGACTCATTTAAAACAAATAAATAGTTAACATTATAATAATAGTGTGACCAATGTATCGTCTTAGTTTTATTACCAGAAATGACTGAACTATTCTGTTTGACATTATCAGTTAAGAAAGCAGTCTGGATTATTGCAAAGAACATTTTAGCATGTAACATTTTAACATTTATTTGGCAATTTTAAAGACACATACAGTACAATTTCCTGAGAAACTTGGAGGAACTGAAAAAATAAGCAGTGATATTGGTCTTACCTGATAGGAGGCATGGTTAGAGGGTGAATAATGTGTGCTACTTTCCAATGCTGTAATCCTGCAAAGGGAGTTTTCAAAATGAGAAAACTACTCTGAACTTAAATTTGCCTTTACTAAAAAAATGTTTCTTTAAAATTTTATGTCTCTGAGTTCTAAAGCTCTATATGTCTGGAGCCAGATTCTGCATCTTTTACAGTGAGACAGGCAGTTTCTGAAGGAAGAAAATATATAATATAAATAAGAGTGCTGGAATGAACCCTAAGTCTTTACTGCAAAACTACTTTCTAAAACTGCCCCGCTAATTTCTAAAACTCAGAAGCAGTCTTTATGAACTAATAGAAACATTTTTTGGAGGATTTGCTAACACATGTCCAATCCTTTTCCCTTTAGTAACATAATGAAATAGTAGGTGAGGAACACTTTCTCCCCTCACTTTCTTACTCTGAAGCAGCTGCAAGCTGGTGGTTTAGACTCTGTAAATTAATTTGTACAGCTGGCAGGCGTATTCTAGAGGATAACATATGGCTCCAGAGGATTTTTTTCTCTGCTAGGTCAGTCCCTAATAACACCCAGGACTATTTTCCATGCAAAATGGCTGGCCTTTTTTCAAAATAGTCTGTGAGCTGACTACCTGACTCATCCCTAGCTAGATGTAATGCAGTCTTCACCAAACTTCTGATTTTTTCACGTCATCTTGCCCCTTAACATTTGTGTCCTCATGCACGCAGTGTTACTCAGTAGATTACTCTGTAAATGTTTTGTTTTGACTGCACCCAATCACCTTTGTTTTGCTTAATCATTAAATGCTTTATTAAGAATAGATTTTGATTCAAGAATGAAACTGGATGCATATTATAGCAGCTTTTTTCCTAAGCATAGCCTTCATAGTAATATATGGCTATAACAATTTAAATTCAGCATGTCCTAGTTCTTTTTCATTCTCTTTAAAATTGTGGTTAGAAACAGCCATCACAACTTATATTAGATGTCTCTATTAATAACTCTGTCTCTGTTCTCAATGTAGTATGTGAAATACATTAAAATTCTTTTTATTTTCAGTATATTAGGAATTCTGAAAAGATTTCATATAAATTGAGAAATAAGGACACTCACAGAAGGTGTTGGTATTTTGTTATTTGGGGTTGTTTTTTTGGTTTTTGGATTTTTTTAGATGGATTTGCCTATCATTACAACTTGTAAAATTCAGGGTTTTCACTGTTGATTGTGTTCTGTGGGTTATTTCAGTATGGATTATTCTTTGTGCTGTAGAATCTGTATACTTAGATTTGGTTTGTATTATGGGATGAATAATCTTTATGTAGATGAATATTACTTTGAGACACATTTTTGTTTGGTTTTGTGTTTTAATACAAAGTGTGTGGCATAGGCATTAGGTCAGTAGTTGTCTACTTCCAATGTGAATATTTAACTTAGTGTTTAATGTTCCGTTTACAGCTGAGCCAACAATCTGAATTTCTGCTGATTTGGGTAGTTGGTTTTCATTCCATATGCAGGATGAGCAAGGATGTCCAGTTATCCTTTAGAAAGCTAATAGCACTGATGGAAGTAGTGAAGCTACGGTTTAGCAGTGGAGTTTAAAATATATGTATTTTGTGAAGTAAAAACCAACTATTGACTCTGAGACATGTTTTTTATGCTTGCAGGCTTTTTACAATGTGAATTCTGCTTATGTAGATTCAGACCAAGGTGGTCATTGCTCTATTCTGGCTAGTTAACAGTGAATGTGCTTAAAGAGGCAGAAAGAAATTTAGCACAGCTTTGGAAGTGTGTAACTCTGTCTTGATTTTATCAATGAAATCAGTGAGGATGATTTGGTTTAATTCATTTGATGATCCCAGGGGGTCCCTGCATATGTCACTGTCAAATCTGAACACAAACACTCTGCATGCTTAATGTGTTCTAGAATAACAAGATGGTGATACTATTTCAGCTTCTGCTGATCATTCGCTTTGGTTTAATTTTTATTTTCCCTAAAGTGCATGGGGAAAGAGAAGGCATAATGATCTAGTGAGTTCATTAGCTGCTGAGAACTATTCAATTGTGCTATCCATAAATTAACATTTTGGGGTTTTGTTCTAGCCTTCTACTATTTGTTATAGATTTCTCTTGACTTTAAGCAGTAGAGCATAAGTGTGAATTCTGTGCTTGTAAGAATCACCTGGCTTCTAAAGTATAAGTATAAAGGTGGCCTTTGTAGGAAAGAGAAATCAATAGTAATGCACTTTTGTTTGTTTTTAAAAAGGTACAATTTGGCATGAGATTTCTGAGTTTTTTAACTTTCTAGAATGTTTTTAACAAACGGGTGCCTGTGGAGTGCTCAAGCCTAGTATTGCATGTAGTGTAAAAGGTTGTTTTTATATTGTTTCGCATTGATTCTCTGCAATGTCAGCATGCAACTTACTGCTTTTTTGATGATATTATTTTACTAGCTGCTGTGGGAAATAAATTTCTCTCTTATCTCCAAGAGAAAATACTTAAATTGGAAACAGTAAACTAGAAATAAAAATTGGACTTTTTATTGAAAACCAATTATAACAGCAGTGTGCAGGTAGAATTTAAATATTGTCACTATTCAGGATAGTTGCTAGGAATTTTGAATTCTAGTGTAAAATATGTAATTTAATCTGAGATATTTTTATTTCCCTCAGTCTTATCTGGGCTTGTTCAATTAGCTGAATTTTTACTAATAAGTCCTTCCACGCATTAGCCATCTGATTTTTTTTTTTTTCTAAAAAACTGTTTTTTTATACAAGCCAGTGGCATTCTATTTATTCCTTTGTAGAATTCTCTGAGCAGATGCTATTTGCATTACTTTAAAATTTTGGTTTTGATCAGTTTGTAGAAACTGTTGAAGAAAAGACATTTAGCACCATGCGGATGGGGTCTGAAATGGATCTTGAAAACTACCAAACTGCTTTAGAAGAAGTACTCACATGGCTTCTCTCTGCTGAAGATTCATTACAAGCACAAGGAGATATATCTAACGATGTAGAAGTTGTTAAAGAACAATTTCACACCCACGAGGTATAAGTTTATACTAACCTTTCAGTAGTCATTTATCTGGTTGTAACCCATAATAAGGTCAAAAATACAAAACAAAGATATTTCTGGTTTATTTTATTCCTTTTCCCTGTTTTGTTTTTAATTTTGATTTGGAGAATTCAAAGGTAATACTGGAGACTGTGCCTTATGCAAAAAGTGAAAGTGTTTATATCTGGTTTGTGTTACAAGGTTTGGGGAAGGGTTGAAAAAATAAAAAGCAAATTTGAAGATCAGATTTGGAAAGTGGTGGCTCCAAAGTCTGCTCTTTCTATGCAATGAATCAAACTTAAAGATGGATTTTATTTTTATTTTCAGGGTTTTATGATGGAATTAACAGCTCACCAAGGACGTGTTGGCAATGTTTTACAAGTTGGAAGTCAACTTCTAACAATTGGAAAACTTTCAGATGATGAAGAGAATGAAATCCAAGAGCAAATGAATCTACTTAATTCACGATGGGAAAGTCTCAGGGTTGCAAGTATGGAAAAACAAAGCAAGTAAGTAATGTGTCAGGTAAAACAAAATATATGGAGTTTGACTGAAACAATTGTGGACTTGACTAACAGTTGGGATTTTGTTTCACTTCCCTGTGAACAAAACTCCATCTCAGATCTTTTTTAAGCTGAAACATAATGTGTAGTGACTTCTAAGCTTGCGTGTTGTTTTGAGACTGGAAGCCACTCAAATCAGCAGCTATCAACAACTTGAACACTAATAACTTTTTAACCAAAATTTATATAAGATACCTCTCTTTTTCTGATTGTTTTAGCAACTATCACACAGTATTTAGCTACGAAGGAGACTTACCGAGATACAAAACGAAAAGGGAAACAAACCTTTAAGACCTGTAAAATTTGATCCCATAGAAATAGTAAGTGGGAGATTTGCAGGAAATATTGTCGTGTTTTTATCTAAGGACAAATAAGTTATTCAAAAAAAGGTATAGCTTAAGCTCCTATAGCTTAAAGTAGAAGTACAATTAAAAGTATAAAAATATTCTTATTAATTAGTCACATTAGTCTTTGAAGCATTTTTAAGATTTCTATGTCTTATTTTGAAATTTTGATTTATGTAGTGCTATCTAGTTTCAGAAACCCCGTAAAGGTGAGAGCTTGTGATTGTGCCACAGTGGAGCAATTTTTTTTATTTTTGTACAATACAGGGTGGTTAAACCAAGAAAGTTATTGAAAGGGGGTTTTGTGTGAGTTGCCTTCCGTACTTTAAACTGTCTGTTACTTACCTGATCTTTCACTTTTTTTTTTTCTCAGCCTCATTTCTTTTTTCGTTTTATGTGGATACTTTTAATCCCTGTCTGATATAATAACTGTGTTTCAAACTCATGTGACTTTGTCACGAGAAGTTTTGTACACGTACTGGCCTTTCTGTAAAGATATCTTAATTTTTCTCTCAGAAAATCCCAATGAACTTGTACTAAGTGAGAAAAACTACTGTCTGTTCCTCCAGGTACAGTTGAAGAGTTACTCCTTTTGTGAATGTGATTTTAATTAAAGCTGAGTATCTAGTAGTCAGGCTAGTCCAGTAGGTCAGTCAGTAGCCCAGCATCCTGACTGCAACAGAACAAGAAAAGATGAGCTTTAGGGGAGATACACGATCTCTTGAAGCAGCATCTTCTCATTGCCTTTTTGCCATTGGTGGAGATCAAATATTAGGCTGCAGGGGGGCCTATTGCTCTGGAGAACCAAATATTGGGCTATATGGATCATTGCTCTGAACTACTACTGCATGTCTTATGTTATGAACTTTCCCAACCTCAAGTTGTTTTCAGCTGAAGTGACTTCCTGAGATGGAAGCAGTTTTGTGTATTTGGTGACCTGCTATTGTTTTGGTTTTTTTTTTTCCTTCGATCTATTTATTCAATATCCCCTTGGACTCGTTAGCTTCCCTGGCATCCTTTGGCAGTGAATTCCACATGCCTCTTACCCCAATATGAGTGCCACTTTTTTGAGGCATGACTTCTTTTTCTGTCTTTGCCACTGGTAGCTTAAGTGATTCATTCTAGTTACTGTGTTACAAGTGAGGGTCAACAGTGTATATCTTTCCTTGCTTTGTCCATAAATATATATATTTGGTTATTCATCTTGCTCTTCTTGGAGCTTTTTCCAGTTCTACCTTATCTTTTTGGAGTTGAGGGGGCCAGAATTGCTCACAATATTAAAGGGCAAGTCATGATTTTCAACAATTGCATAACATTGCTCTTTTTGGTTTTGGTTGTTTTGTTTTTTGGGTTTTTTTTTTTTTTTTTGCAATATGTTCTTAGTAATTCCAAACATTTGTTTTCTTTTCAGTTTACTACTGAGTAATGACAGTCTGTAAGATTGTTGATGGGTTTCAGATGTTTCAACCTAACTTCCTCCAGCTTTATTATTTTCTTGGAGAGAAGACTCTACGATACTTTAGACAGTTTTTATTTGCCATATTTATTTTCATTTAAATCAACACATACAAGTAGCAACCTAACCTCTATGAGTGGTACTGTGTCTACTGAAATGTCCTTTAACACCATTTGTTAACCTTATCTCCCAGATGCAGCTATAGATCATTGCTCAGGGAATTGAACGGTCTAGTATCTTCTGAAGCTACTATAGAGAATCCTATTTGGGGAAGGGCAAAAGGAAGAAATGAAAAAAGCAGGCTGTTTTTCTTCAGCATGCTAATGTATTGCTTGCTAGAAGAGTGAAATATTTCCAATACATATTGGAATACATATTCAAGTAATTCAATATGTATTCGGGTAATATGAAATCAGTGGAAGACACAAAGTGGTAAGGGCTTCACAGGGGGTGTTCTGCTACTATTCAATTTCTTATACAAAAAAGCTTTGATAAATTCAATGAAATTTGGGTTAGGGCAAGAGAAAATTTCTCAGGAGTGATCCTTAGATATGGCTAATTTTGACCTATTGAGTCAAACCCCTGTGTTTCAAGCACCAGCTAGAGGGTTATGAACAGCTTTCACATCACAATGTAATATATTTCTGGGTTATTATACACAATTTCAAATCTCAGGATCTATCTTCTACTTCACTTTAAAGCATAATCATCTGAGCACATTGCTGTAATCTAGTCTTTAAGGCAACAGTGACAAGTTTATCCAAACAGAGAAGGTTTTTGTGAAGATGAGAACAGCAAGGCTGTCTATCATCTGTTATAATGGTAATAGCAAGTGTAAAAAGAGGTGGCACACTTTACAGCACAGGGGAAACAAAAGTAAGCAATCAACAAAGGAAGGAGAAAGATGTACTGATAAAGGATATTATAAAAGTGAAAGGGTCTTATGAAAAGTGATTTAGGATGTCAGAACATCAGAGGAAGTTTGGAACACAGCAACGCCATTGTGTAAAACAAGTCAAATTGGATTTCCCATGTATTCACTGTATATTGAAAGTATTTTACTCTTCTGGCAAGCAATAAATTAGCATGCTGAAGAAAAGCAGCCTGTATTTTCATTTCTTCCTCCTGCCCTTCCAAATACAATTCTCTATAGAAAAGCATCTCAGAGTGATAAATAAACCACTACAGAGGAAAACTTAATGCAATTTACCATTTTATGGAGAATTCCACAAATATTAAAACACATTCAAGTCAATGGAAAAGTATGTTGTGTTTGAAACTTACAAGGGCCATACCGTAAATAAAGATTATTATAATCTCCTGAGATATTTATAAATAAGTACTCTCTATCAGATGTTTATAGAAGTAATATGAAAACCAGAAAGTACCTGGAGAATGGGAAGAAACAAGAAATGTTCTTTTGCTTAAGAATCAACTGTAATTAGATTATTCTTTGTCTTTATTTCATTTTCAAGTTTATGTTCCTTGCTTCAGAATAATGTCAATAATATGTATAATAAGTATTTTTTTCATCATATCTTAGTTTTCTTAAATCAAATTATCTTTACTTCAGCAGGTTTTCTATACTATTGTCAGTATTAGGCTGATGTTTGGACTCGATCACCTGAAAGGTCCCTACCAACCTAGACAATACTATGATTCTATTATTTGTTTCATATATTGCTAACAAAATTATCTCTAGGATGAAGTGTTGTATTTAATATTTATAATACCTTGGTTGAGAACTTCAAGTATGGCAATAAAATACACACTGGCAAAAAATATGGCAAAAAAATACACACAAAGCGAAGGACTGAGTTAGATGTGAGATAGTTAATCGCTTGCGAATAATGAGGTAAAATAAAGCAGGGTATCAGCTTCCTGTACTCATCTGTTAAGAAAGAGAGAGATTTGTGTGGAAAAGAAACTACATGTGTCTTCTGGTCATTTTGATCAACAATTAACACATGATTTCCAGTTAAAAAAAAAAAAAAAAAAAAGAAATCATAGTACATCATGAAGATCCATAACACTGTTTTTAGGAAAAAAAATCTTGAGAGAGATAATACAGAAAAACATTACTGTTTCATATCTACTGTTTAGAGATTTGGATTAATGGATATCTTCTCATTTCTTGCATCCATTATTTTTCTTCAGTGTCTCAAGTTCTGTTGAAATTTCAGTTCGTGCTTATAGTTGTTCCTGTGATTCGTTTTCTTTGATCCTTTCCTTCCAAGGGCTACAAACTGGAGTCTTTCAAAATTGCTACTGATTCTAGAAAGTAGCATAGCTTCACAGACCTCCACATGTAACGCCCGATACGATCTGAGTGTCATCTGGGACCAGTAGGGTACCATTCAAGAAACAGGTGTCACTAAAACCTTATTTCAGAGCAAACTTTTCATTTTTAAAAATTTGTTTGCAAGCCTTTCTTTCCATAAAGTTAGCTCATCTTGGTGTTTGCCTGCAGCTTCTCCCCTTTTCTGTATCTGATGTTCTGCACTAGAAGATATGGTTCATGTCCATGTGTTCCTCAGGATTCTTTGAATCACCGCTTGCCCTCTTTCTTTGTTTCCCAGGCTGCTTTCCACATATTCTCTCCATTACCCAAGAAACTCTGTTTTGGCTTGTCTTCCTGTGGTTACTAATACCACTTGATTATTTCTGTTTCAGAAGCTCTCAGCCAGTTTTGTTTTGTTTTGTTTTGTTTTTTTTGTTTTTTTTTTTTTTTTTTTATCTACGCAGATGCAGGTGATAAACCTGAGATAAATGATTAGTGTTGTTGGCTGCCCTAAGAAATAAAAAGTACAAACAGCTTTTTTTTTTTTTTTTTTTGTAAAAACTGCGTTTTTATGATGAAGATGCCCAAGTCTTAGGAATTTTTGAATAATTCCTTTTGCACCCCTGTTTAAAAATATCTCATTCATTACTTTTACCTGTTACTTTTGGGGTATTTGAAGATTAAATGTAATGTAAAAACACTCATTTTGAGAAGATTCAAAACTGGAAGGAATTTTTTTTTTTTTTAAAAGTAGGAAATAAAATAAAAACAACCAACAACGGATGTGCTGAAGTTTCAGGCATATGCTTAAAAATATGAACAGGCTACAAATGAGATGTGGGATTTCACATATTGCATCTGCATGGCAATGACAGATATTAAATACTGGTAGTTCGGAAGAATTTAAATTTGTACCAAAAAGCAATTATCTACATGTTCAATGCAATCTTCTGTGATGATTCGTTTGAAAGCGTGTTTGGGAAGAAATACAGCATGATGCTTACTTTGGACATATTTAGACATGGATTTTCAAAATTAGTCACTTCTGGGTTTGTTCAAACTGTCTTGGGAAAACCCAGAATTGTTTGGACATTCTCAGAAGTACGTACTTTACTTGAGCATATCTTGAAATTGTGACAGAAAGCTGCATGTTTGGATTTGTGGGAGCATCTCTTAAGTTGCCTACCTGTTCATGGACAAGACCTCTAGCACTTCTCTGGAGCAGCGTGCTCACATCAGGCTTCTGCCAGTCTGCAGTTCTGCAGGTGCTGTGGGAGAAAACGTACTTATGTGTTGTTCACTAAAAATATCCTTATGGAGGGAGATGTCAGTGTGAAGTTGGGCAATTCTAGGTGCTGTTGGTCACAGAGAGACAAAACTTAGAAAACTTTCTAATTTGGACTACGTTTTCAAGAAGTTGACAAGAAGCCGACTTGCGGAGTAGGACTGTGCCGTCTTTCTTACGCGGCAGTTTTCTCCGGTCTGAAAGTTCAACGCAGATTTTCAAATCTCCAAGTTGAGTTCTGAAAGTAGTTAACTAACTTCTTGCTGTAAGAGTTGTGCTTGAGATGTAAGTAACACACTGTAACATACAATGGTTTCACCAAGCTCAGTGTGACTGAGGACAGCGACTGGTCTGGCAAATCTAAGTTAAAAATTGTATGACGTGTGAAAGATGGGTAATGCAAATAACTACTTGTAATTCCATTGCTCAGTTTACATATTATTTTTTAAATACTTTTGGTAAGATGAAGATTTTGTTTTGGAAAGGTCAGTGAATTTCTAAAGATGGCAAGTGAAAGATTTCTAATGGGTTTCTGGGCAGCTAGTTTTGGAGCTATCAAAATACTTTGTGTAGGCAAAACTGAAGTATTTCCTGTTTAATTCTCCAGAGTATTCTCCATTGAATAACTGAAAATTTAATAATCTCTTCTGTTTAATATCCTAGATTTGAGGGAGCCTGGTAAGTACAGCTGGCTCAGCACTTTTTAAAGTACTTGTAGTAGACAATACAAGCTTTAAGAAACCAGACAGTAGAAATTTTGAACTTCCAAACAGCTCTAATAGAAATGCAACTGGAGGCCAAAAATTTAGCAGACAGTATATTATTTGCAGTACTCAGGTTCTAAAAAAAAAAAGTTTCAAAGCAGTTTGTGTAATTCAAAAGTGTTTCAACAAATTTTCAGTTACCTGTTTGAAATAGTTTTTTTTTTTTTTTTTTTATTGTTATTATGGGTTGAGATATAGTTTCATGAAAATCAGTTAAGAGTATACGGGGCAGATATTTCTGCCTGATTTTTTCTTTCATGTATAAATTAAAATTGTTATTTCTTTGTTTTGCAGTTTACATAAAATCCTAATGGATCTGCAGAATCAGCAGCTAGCCCAGTTAGCTGACTGGCTGACGAAAACAGAGGAAAGGACAAAGAAAATTGATTCAGAGCCTTTAGGTCCTGATCTAGAGGACCTAAAGCGTCAAGTAGAAGAGCATAAGGTATGCTATAGTATGCTTCCAAAGGCATAAAAGACAACTTGAGTTTTTGACATTTTAAAAACTCTACTCATGCCATTAGAACGTAGCAAAGGAATACAGAATCTTGGTTTAATATTGATTATTGTGTACATTAACAAGCTTTTGTAGATTTATTTTATCACAACTCTGACTTTTATCCTGATTAAAAAAAAAAAAAAAATTACTTCCTTTCTAAATATAAACAACATACTTGAATATGTGAGGCAACTAACATCCTTTCATTACACAGTACAATAAGAATATATCAGATTTTTTTTAATACCTGCGTTTTCTTCTTTGCATATTGCTTTTTTTTTTTTGTTTTTCCTTGCATGCTGTGGTAGCAATGATGCAGTAGTCATAATTAGGCTGCATAATCTTGTTAGGACTCCTGGGACTCTGAACGTTTAACTGTACAGCACTATAAATCAGACTCTAAGTGTAGAAAATACTTTTTAGTAATGTATTTAATTAATGAAAATAACAAAATAATAAATGGAGCATAAGAGAGAATTTGGCCAATTTTTTTTTTTCATATTCCACAAGGATGATTTTTTATTTGGAAGAATTAAGAATTAAAAAGAGAGAGACTGTAATTTGTGTAATAGCTTTGTTTCATTTACTGGTTTCAATTGTCTGAATTCATATTAATTTAGATTTTGAAATATATTTATATATGTATCCGTTACACGTGGTGATGATGATAGGGAGACACAGGAAAGTACAGAGAAGAGACATGATTTCTAAGGTCATGAAGATTTACTGTGATAACCTGTTAAAGTTTCTACATGAGTGGTTCAAAGCCGTTCAGTTTCATAGTATCTTGAGAGGTTTTAACATTCGATGCTTGATGGCCTGCGTCAGTGCTAGTCCAGCTTCTAGAGGGCAGATCATCCTGAAAAAAACAATTCAAACTGAAACCAGCTTTTACAGCTCTTTTTGAAGAAGAGGTCAAAAGCTGCAAAAGACGGCATAATCCACTTCTGTGTTAAAGGTGATTTTTCTGCATTTTGATTAAGGAGTGCTACTGAAGAAGAATACAAATTCTATGCCTACTGCTGCTATTTGTGCTGTTTCTGCTTGCCCTGTGAGGAGACAATGCGTTTCAGTATGTGGGTTTGCTAGCTAAGCATATATTCTGACATTAAATTTTCTTTTTTAAAAAAGACAGCAGGTAATTATGAAATGGGAATTAGAGGAAGAAACCTGAAAGATTTTGAATACATGATTAGTATGACTTGAATAACTTTGTTCCTATTTCTGTGCATTTTGTATTTGAATACTAATGTAAAATGTAATCATTTTATTTATGCAATTTCTTTATGCTGTTTCTTTCTAATACTGAGAAAAAATGGGCATTTAGCTTGTATTTGAATATTCTGAGTGAAGACATGCAGAAATATATGTCTCCCACATACTAGTTCTTCATTTTTGGTGTCATGAGTTAGTCAACAGTATTTATTTATCTGTATTACTTTTCAGATCTATTTTCTGTACAAGAGAAAATTTACTTAATAAGGTGGAAAGAAAATGTTTTGATTTTAACTTCAATTAAAATTCTATTCCTGTATAGTTTGTTTTATAAGTAAGTCAAAGAACAGTATGTTTTCCTTTCTTTCATGTATGGTGTTTCAGATAATTTTATTATATATCGCATGCAGCAAAGCTACCTTTTATAACAAGGGTTAAAACAATGGGATTTTAGTAGCACAGTTATTCCTTCATTATTAAATAAGCAAACAAAAAAGCAAAACCCAACGCTTCCCCATGATTTTTATTAGTTTCACATGACTCTGGACATCTCAGAAACCGTGTTGTAGAAATTGACAGAAGGAACCAGAAATTAGAAGATATAAAAGGCAAAGATCATTTCAAATTAAACAGACTTCAGCAAAGATGATAGGTTTGGTTTGCGGTCATCCTGTCTCCCTCTCCTCTTTGCCTTTATCATTTTGACTTTCTCTCTTTATCTGTTCATTAGGAACTACTTTTCACTCTATTTATTTAATGTTATTTATCTCCCTTTGACTTATAACTTCCATACATCTTATTTCATTTATTCTACATTTTTCTCAATGATGTCTGAAAATATTGATCTTGAGTTCTTGTGACTAACAACTTGGTTTCCCTGCTGGGTCCTATAGCAAAAAAAATAATAATTCAGCAATGTATATTGGGAATGGCACCCATCACTGAGACCAGAGAAAGCACACAACATTCTTTCCAGAGTGCTACTTAGCTCAGTAGTGTATGAGGTTAATATCTTGATAGTTCAGAAAATTTTCTGAGTGGACTGAAATAGAGGTGAATTCTAGAAGATTTTATATCGTTAGCAAGGTGCACAGTGCTGGTAAGAAATCTGGCACAGTCAATTTATTTTGGAGTAATAGTCAGACATTTCACCAAAGAACTATTGGTCTTTGCAGAAGTATTTTATGTGTTTTGTCTGCTGTTGCAAGTATCCCTTCTTTATAATTTTATAAAGGGAGAAAGCTGCTTTTCAATAAAAATCTGAGGACTGCTGAGCTGTCTGAGCAGAATAATATATTGGAAATTTTATAATTAAGCAAAAATGTGGTTTTAATTGAACTTATTCCACATTATTATTATTATACAATTTATAGTTAGTAGATTTTATAGTTTCATTAACTTTCTAAAAAAATCTAAACTGAGTAGGTATTTGTACTTTTTCTGGAAGGCTGAGCCTTTTATTTTTTTATGAAAATGTCAGAAACAATGTAAAATTTTTAGTGTTAGGATTTTTCAGTACTTCAAATTAATTGTAAAGGTAAAATAAGACACTTCCTTACTGTTCAAATATCAAGGGTGGATTTCTCTTTGGGTACTTGAATACCCTAAGTAGGTATTTTTATTCACTGTGAAGTAGATTATGTCAGAGTCGCATAAGTTGTTATCTGATAGATCGAAATTAAAGAAACTGTGGAGTTTTATGAGTTTCTGTTGTTGCTATCCCCACGCATCAACATCTATATCCGTCTTACATTTTGAGTGCCCAAAAGTTTACTATCTCTACAAGCTCAGGAGAACTTGTTAGAAACTTCAATTTAAATGATTTGAACAGAGCGTGCTCTAGTCTTGAGACTGCTGTCAGTAAATTCCTGTTTCAACAATTTCCTGTATACAAACAGTTATCGAGAATGAATTTAATGGTAAAAATAGATACTAGGATTATAAAGAACAGCCCTTTAGCTCAGGGCAAATCAAATCTGTCTGGGGATTAGCAAATGACTCAACTTTCTAGTTTCATCAGTTCCCTGCCTTCTCAAGTCTTTCACACTGTGTGCAAGACTCCTACTTCCAAAGTGCCCTCCACTCCTGCACTTGCAGAGCATTGCTAACTCTGGTTTTGTTCTGGGATGCTGTCTCTCAGATACGTGCCAATCAGGAAATGAAAGTCACCTTCTCCCTGGCTGTCAGCTTACAGGGCAATGTGTTTATTGTCGTACGGCTGAAAGAGGGGATTGAACCTGGGAGAAGCAAGCTGTGTTATATGGTCTGATCCATGAGTGCTCTGCCTCCTCTTCCTTGATCAAGTGCTGGGTCATAAAATGTTGAGAAGTCTGAATTCCAGGGACGGCTCTCGCAATTTAGCATGCTTCACGGTCCTTGAGAATTGCTCAATAGTCTACCTCTCTGAAGCAAATGGTAATCACAGGCATGAAAGTCAGAAAAAGGAGGATTCTTATGAATATATTGGCTCAAAGGCTATGCCCATGAAGGAGTTAAAACTCTGAAATGTGTTGGTGTAAGGAATTTATGTCTTAAAAACAAAGTAGTTGTGAATTCCTTTCCTCTTGCCTATAGCCATGTTATATTTTATTTTTTAATTTTCAAATAAAACTAAGATGTTTTACCAAACAACAGTTTTAAAATGCATGACCTAATCTTCAGTGAGGGCTTGTTCTTTATACCTAAGTGAATTACTCTACTTGAAAAAGCAGCAGAAAAATTGATCTGGTGAAATTCAATATAGTTTGTAATACAGCCAAGGTTTCAGTTGTGACAAGGCATATGTGGTTAGCCATGCTATTTTTCAGACTGTGACTATCATACTGTATATGTACTAATCACCAGAAAACGCTCTGCTGAAGTATTGAGCACACAATCCAGAACTTTGATTTTGCACATTATTCTGTTGAAGCTATTCATAGATACCTAAAAAGTGTGCCAGGCAGGATGTAGTCCTGGATATCTTGGTTTTTTTTCAGGGGAGTGGGATGAAGGTTCTTTCAAGTTTTATTTAAAAAACACAACACAGAACCCAGTAATGTAAAGCAGTGGTTAACTATTGGGAGTTAAAAATGTACATTTGGTTATTAATACACTTACATAAAGTTGGAGATAGGTAATAAAAACTATGAAAAGAAACTGACTATTGCCTTCTCTGTGGCTTGAAGTTTCAGTACCAACACTTCTTTAGCACCTTCTCTTTCCAGCTTTGTCACTTGTCCTCTTGCTGCATCTCAGCAAAGGAAGGAGCAAATAGGTCTGGCAGCTCAGTTCCCTGGTGTCTGGCAGGAGCTGGGCTGGTTTCGGTTTTAAGTGAGAAGAAAAAAAGAAAAAAAAAGTAAGAGGAGGCACTGAAAGGCACCAAGGGGGTGTTACTAAGGTGTTACAGTACTTTACAGTAAAATTTGATTAGATTTATTATGTGCAGCCTGGGAAATTGTGGGAGGGTCAGAGAGATGTGAAGAGCTGTAGAAATTTGGCAAGGTTAGGAATTATTCAAATATCAATTTGTGCAGATTTGAGAGAAATTTGTTCACTTTTAGCAGTTTGCTATTTCTCCACAAAAGATTGTCCTCAGTTTTACTGCAGCTTGCAGCTGGAACTCGGTACCAAAGCTAAAAGGACAAGAAAGCTTTTCCTCAGACATTCAGAATCATAAAGTGCCTCTCTCACTTTGTTTCCTGATTTCTGCAATAAGTGAAACAAGGGTGCTGCATGTGTTCCCTAATCTTAAATCATCTCCTGAGCAATTTCATCCTATGTTACTAATGTTGTAGAAGTGCCAAGCTGAAGATAGTATGCGATTGTTTACTGAAGAACTGTTTCATTTTTAGGATTTTTATAGCTTTAACATATTAAAATATTTTAATTTTGCAAATATGAAGTACAAAATCTAATCCAGTGCCTATTTAGAATTTGCAGGCTATTGGTATGTAGACATGCTATACTGACATCTCTAAGTCAACTACATCAACTCAACAAATGCTTTCTCAAGCCAAATTGTCACTCTGAAATATTGTATCGAGTTAGGACTTGTGAGTGAGTAACAGTAAGATATTTTTGTGAAAGGAATGGAAGTCTGCCCAATATGCTTGTTACTATATGTATGCTAAGGTAACAAAATATGTTTAAATTAGTACTGACAGCAATTAGAGTATAAGGTTCTCATAGTTGTTTAGTTATGCACATTAATCAGTCAATGGGACTCCAAACAAATAGCTTTTTCTTACTTTGGAACGCATTTTCTAACACATATACTTTAATTATAGGCATTTCAAGAAGATTTGGAACAGGAACAAGTCAAGGTGAATTCTCTAACCCATATGGTAGTGGTGGTGGATGAAAACAGCGGAGACAGAGCTACTGCTGCACTGGAAGAGCAGCTTCGGGTAACAACTAATCTTCTGTCTATCAGAGAAAAAGCTGCTGGTGGCACTAAGTATTAATAAGGTTAAGGTTAACAACGTTCAAGAAGAACTACATTGGATGTATCTCTGGAGATATTTCTGAGGATGATCTTAAATATTTCTGTAGGACATGACTTCTGCATGGATAAATGCATGTATTTTGGAGAAAAACAAATATCTGAGAGCAGCTTTCTTTTTGATTTGTGATTCCTTCAGTATCAACCTGTTTTATCTATCCAAGGACAAGTGTTTGTCTTTCATCTCTTAACAGTATATCATTACTCCTGGCAGAAGTAACATGATTCTCTGTTGTAGTTAAGGAGAAGGATCTTGCATTTAAGAATCTAGACAATTCGGCAGAGTGTGAGTTATTGAGAATGGAGGGGTTTTCTTCTGATGAGAAACTTTTGGTATATGTGGTATATTTGGGTGTTACAGTAACATAAAGTATCATTATCCACTGGCAATGCTTAAAGGCACACTCATTTTAAATAATGCACAATATGTGTGTCTTTCAATGGCAATGCTGGTCCCACAAAATTGAAATCGGACTTTTTGAAAATAAGGAAAAAAACAAATAGTGAATGTGTACAGGAACGTATTTTTCCAGACAAATAATGGTTATCAAGAAATATTAAGAACATGCTGGTTTTTTCTAAAATACTTTTTTGGGTAAAGTCGTAATTTCATTCCTGTTAGTTTCTTGTGGACATATTTCCTAGGAAATGAAGGGAATCATTGTAGCCTGTTCTTAGTTTCATTTCTCTGTTTCAGTGTGTATTCTCTTCAGTATACATGTTTTTTACAATGGTTTATCATTTGGGATTCTTAAGACAAGGCTTCCTAGAGTACTAGAATTAGGGGAAGTTAGCAGCAACATCCTTGCAATCCAAACCTGTTTTAAATAGAATTTTGACCCAAAATCTAAACAATCAACAGACAAAAACCTCCATATCTTCTATTTTCTAAATACAATTACTTGAGTATCCTTAAAAGACTGACACATTGGAGATACATTTGTGAAAAATCTAGCAGCCAAGATGTTCTAAAAATTTGTCTAATATTAGCTTTTATTCTAAGAAAGTTTAGTATTTCACTTGCATCTTTAAAAAATTGCTCTTACTGTATTATTTATATTGCAATGCTCTTGTAACTTCTGGATGAACTTAAATGGATAATTAGTGTTGAGATATATTGATTGAAATCAAGAAGAAGGATTCTCCTGTGTTGGTGGTAAGATATCCAGGGTCACTGCTCAAGAGGTACCACAGTACTACAACCAAGATTCCTTCTACTTTTTTCTTTCAGAAAGAAGAAAGTACTTCCATTTTGCTTCATTGCCCAAGAAAATAAAAAACTTTCTGTTTTTTGAATCATTAAAGCCCAAGGTTTCTCTAGAGAAACTATCAATACATTGAGCTGGAGGGTATCGCTGTAGCACAGACAGATATCTGTGTGCTGTCTGGAATCTAAACAATTTGGGCACCAATACCAGTACATCAGTAAATAGTCTGGAATTTCGAGTATGTAGTACATGTTTGGCTAAGATGCTGAGCACTGCCTCTTCAAAAATAAGTCTCAGTTTTCTTTATTGCAACTTCTTCATCACTCAGGGCGTGCAATCCAGCCGAGGAAACAATCAGCCTCTACCAATCTGTCAATTATTACTTCCTTTTAAATTAATCTGAAGTGTCAGAACTGTATGTACCTGCTCAAAGCATTGTTAACTTTCCAGAATTTCCTGACAGCTCATTGTATTCTGTTCAGTGGAATAAAGCAGATCCTTGCAAGCACATGGTTCTAGAAGCTAAGCTAAACTAGGAAAATATCTTGAATGTAAGAGGAAGATGAAATGAAATACAAAAATTAATGAGAAAAGGTTCAACCAGGATATTATTTTAGGCTGGCAAACAGTAGGTTCTTGCAAAGAAAAAGGCCTATGGCAAAGTAGGACAAAAAAAGAGAAAATTATTAAAGGTACTTGATATTTATTGCACTTCATGAATTAGAAGATGTACAACTGAGATTTTTTTTAATAGTGTGAAAAACAAAGGTTGGTGGATTACTGGATGTTGAATCTAATTTCACATCTTCAGAAAGATATCTGAACACTTAAGAGCATATCAGCAGATACAGCTGCATCTTCCTATTACTACACTGGTTGCAAAGGTACCTTTTGTATCCCATGCAACTTCTGTGGCTGACCCATATTGGAATCCGACCTGAAATAGAACTCAGACGTTACCGTAATCTGAGTATAAATGGAACACAATGGAAATACACCATTTATAACTGTACTAGTGGAGAACGTGCCTGTTATTGGAATGAAGAGTGCCCAATTAATACCGTCATTGAGAAAGTATATTCCTTGAAAGATACCGGCAAGGCAGTTCCTGAGGTCCCGTACCCTGCAGCACAGGCACGCTCTGAGCAGAGCGCGGGGTGGCGTGCAGCAGTCCAGCTGCTGTTCAGTTCCCTCCTTGAATCACCCTGTCGTAGAGAAGAATCTGAAAGAAAGATTCAATAATCCCGTTGCTCTGGAAGTCACAGAATATGTAGCAGTATTACAGGTGTTAATAAAAACAAAATACAGATACAAAGCTATGGGGTTTAGTGTGTCTGGGAGGTGTGCAGAGTTTCATGAGTTGAGTTACCACAGTCCACCGACTGCCCTAGCAAGATGTTACCTCTCCTTTTTTGAGTGTACAGAAAGATTGTTTGAATTTTTATTTTATTTTATTTTTTTCATGTCACTTGCAAAGTGAATATATGCACGGGAGTTATGATATGTTGGCAGGCCACAACCATTAGAGCATATGACAGTGCTCAATGGAGCACAATGGAGCAAACTTCAAAGCTTGATTATGTATCTGCCAGTCTGACTTTTAAAAGTAGAATGAATCAAGAGCATGCACTCACTGTCAGACAAAAGATCTTAATAAGGCTGCCTGAGTGAGATCCTGGTCAGGATCAGATTTGAAGAAAGTGAACAGTTATTGCTATGTAATAGTCAAGGCTGCATTTTCCAAGCAGCTGCAATTCAGTTAAGCTTTTCATTTTTAAGAGGATTGAGATGGTGATTCCTGAAATATTTTCATCTATGTAAACATACATGTATATAATGCATATATTTATGTATGCATCTGTATAAAAAAAATGTTAAAAGCCATAAAAAGGTAATTTACAGATTTTTAAACTCTTAGCAGGATGACAAGATTCTGTACTGGCTTCAAATGAACATTGTAGAAGTTCTTAAGATTTATTACATATGAAAAAAAAAAATCTTTTTAAGAGACAGCTAGTGGCATAGAAGCTGAAAGTGTCCCCTGAAACAAATTATCCATAGAAAAGTTAACATTGCTTGGAAAAATAAAAGTAAACGCAATTACTGTGCTTCTCTTCCAAATAGCTGTTGGCCTAAGGGGTAGTCTGAGTGATTACAGCTAGCCTAGGTGAGTGTGACTGTTAAAACTACTTTTATATAACATTGGTTACTCGACGCAACAGTGTGTGACATGTTGTGACACTCTATCTATTTATGCTGCTGCTGAGAACTGACTCTTTAGACTTGTAACTTCTATACCCCATTAGGCTCAATCCAGAGCCTTCACAAAAAGGCAGCGGGTGAGTAAGGCTCAAATCTGTATTTAGTGCTGCAAAATCGGAGGATTGTACTAGCAAATCTGTTGCAGTAGTCTGACTCGTTTCTCAAGAAAGTGTGGTCAGTTATGTTCAGCCCAGAGAAATGGCTGGATAACGTACAGAAGCCATGAAGGCAGGGAGTTTTTCTCTAATTATAGGTCCCTTAAGGACTCTTGTGAGACAACTCAAATTAGAGACCTCCCCAGGCTTCAGGGGTCCGGGTCTGTGCTGGAAAGAGATCTGCATTAAATGTATCAAATGCTTCTTGATGACCTTTTCCCCTGCTGAGGGAAAGGAGCTCAGAGTGTAATTTACACTGTCTATTATATATTCATATTATTCAGGGTACTATCCTTTGATTGAAGATGACGTATGGGTAGTTCTTGTAAAAATATGTCAAAATAAGTGAGGAATGTTAAAGAACTACACACAGTGCTTATTGCTACGTGGGAGAAATTCTGTGAATGTGCTAGACATTTCTTTTTTAAGAAATGAATTTTGCATATAGACAAAGCCATATTTCCACTATTTTGTGTCACTTTAAGGAGTGGATAGCCGTACTTTATTAAAAAAGCATCTTTCAAAAAACCTCTTCTATTAGTTGCAGACTTGAGGCATATTATTTCACTTTTTATACATTCACTGCAGTGTTCCCAAGGGTTGTGTTGGTTTTACTCATTTTCTCCTGTTCTCGTATTTCCTTACTTTGACCTTTTTGCAGACTAGGAATATTTTATCTTCTGCTTTTTGTAGTCATAAAGAATATTCTTTCTGAGTCCTCTCAATACAAAAAAAAAGTTCCTTTTGCATGTAGATTTCTCTGAAAATTCCAGCTATGGCATTTCAGGGGAGCAGGAAGGCGTTTTACTTTTTGTTATGGATTCAGTCAGATTCTCTGGAGACCTGTTTTCTTAGGTGTTGGGAACAAAACCCTTGGTGCCGTCCAAGTTTCTGGGCATCACACAGACTTACTTACAGCAGCGACTACTATTTGGTGTTAATAAGGAAGTAAAGATGTCAAATGAGTCAAATAAAGTTGTCATTTAGTAGTCAATATCTACTTTATAAATAGACAGTCCTGGCATGATATTTCTGACTTGAAACTTTGTGTCTTAAACCTATTCAACCAAACAGTATGTCTTGGTGTCATGGTTGTTATAATTTCTCATGAGAAATAACAGGTTTTAGGCAGGTCACAGTATCAAGCCTTTTATCAGTGCAGTTACTTACTCATTTACTTATTTTATTAAAATAACGTCTTGTCAAACTACTGAGACAAAAAAAAAAAAGAAGTAGGTTTTGCAGCTCTTTGGAATCATATGTTGAAAACTGTATTTTGTATTGATGTAGAAAAACTTTTGTAGTATACAAATCACTGTATTTCTTAGAGTAAATGTCAAGCCAGATATTTGATCTTGTACTTTTGAGTTTTTGGTATTTTCTAGATGAGCAAACAAAAAGTATTTTTCCAGGTATATCACAGTGATAAAGGCAAGTTGATGAAGGTGTTACTGCTGGTGTTGAGAGCAAACTATTTCTTTGGGAGGACTGTTAAGAAAAGTGAGCTGCTTGAACATGAGATACTAAAAAATTACTCAGGTATAAGGGTTTTTATAGAAAACTATCAATAAAAGATTTACTGCCTTATTTATAAAACATCAAAAGAATGCAATATAATAGAAGTCTGATATAAAAAGTAGCATAGACATAAAGATAAGGAATTAGTTTGACGCTTAGTCTATGATTAGCGTAACTTAAATTTAAGCAATTGTCATGGTTTACGCCACATCGGCCAATGACAAGATGACAGATGCTCTCCCCTCACCTTTCACTCCAAGGAGAGGAGGTATAAAGAGATTTATGAGTTTAGAAGGAACTAAACTAATGAAATATTAATAATAAAATAAAAAGGAAATAATGAAACAGATACAATATATACAAAACCGTATCAAGCTCCCATGATGATGTCACCGTCAGGCACTGGGGAAGTCTCAGACTGGACTCACCGATGGGTAGGAACTGGATTCCCGATCTGGAGTCAGGACCCATGGATCAGGATCAAAGGCAGATGAACAGTCAGGGTCTTCCTTGGATGTTGGCAATTAAAGAAAGAGAGCTGACCCTTTGATCCCTCAGCTTTTATACTGAGCATGATGCAGATAGGGTGGAATACCCTGTTGGTCAGTTTTTGGGTCACCTGTCCTGTCCCGTCCTCCCTGCAGGTGGGACCCCTCTACGCTTTTCTGCTTCTGACCCTCCAACGGGGCAAATAATGAAATTAGCTGACCTTGGTTGTTACAGCAATAAGTATAAGCAAGAGCCTCTCTGCATTCCATTCCTTGGCATAAATTATAAACATCAGGACTTACCACTCTGAGAATGAACAGGTTTTGGCACAATATGCTGTTAATTTCAGAAAGTTAGAAAAGGCTTAGCTAAGAAGTAAAATCAATGAACAGGAAGTTGGTCCTATTTTACCTCAAACCAGGACAGCAATCAAATACAATACGCTGACATATACGGAGAAATTAAATAACTGAGAACATACGTGACACACCTATGTGTGCGTGCCTGTTGCTATTGCTGTCATAGACATCAAGGAAACTGATGGTTCTATACCAATGACCAGAACATTCAGTATGTGTGATTACTTGATTTATGGGTCTTCATGTATAGTATGTATTCACATGGAACTGTGCACACTTTACAATTTAATTTTCTTCAGAGAAATGTAAAGTCTATGAAAGTCCATTCATTCTTTTTTAGAGGTTTCTTTTTTAGAGGTTTTTCTTGTCAAAAACCTTGTATTTTTTCTTGTATGATAATTCAAAATTTCAACAGCTGCAAACTATTGGCTAAATTTGTGCAGTGTAATTTATTCTGGTCTACACTGGTCTGCATTCTGGTCTGCATTACCAATGGAAAGATGTCTGGTCATGAAAAGATTTTTTAAAAAAATATTAATCTAAATCGGAGGTGCCAAAACCTTTGCTGCTTAACTTTGGGATAGTTTATGAATCCCTCAGTAAAAACTGCAATTGTACTTTTAAAATGCATTACATAATGAGTGTCCATAAACTTCATTGTAAATCAGGCATGAAATCAATCAAAAGTGATTCACCTCACCATTTGTATGTAGAGAACATATGTATTTTAGAAATTAAGAGATTTTTCTCCTGTGATACTGGTAAGAAAGGGCATATAGGGAAAATGAAGTACTTAACTTGGACCTTGTTAAAGAATAGCAAGAAGCCACTTCATTGAATCATATACAGTGTTTTTGAGAAGTTAAATCATAGAATCATAGAATTGTTAGGGTTGGAAGGGACCTTAAAGATCAAGTAGTTCCAACCCCCCTGCTACATGGGCAGGGACACCTCCCACTAGATCAGGTTGCTCAGAGCCCCGTCCAGCCTGGCCTTAAAAACTTCCAGGGATGGGTCTTCCACCACCTCTCTGGGCAACCTGGTCCAGTGTCTCACCACCCTCATGGTGAAGAACTTCTTCCTAACGTCCAGTCTGAATGGACCCACCTCTAGTTTTAATCCGTTCCCTCTAGTCCTACCATTACCCGACATCCTAAAAAGTCCCTCACCAGCTTTCTTGTAGGCCCTCTTAAGATACTGGTAGGCCATAATAATTATAATTATTATAATAATTATCGTCAATTATGGGAATTACTAGGAAAGACAGAGTCTTAGATCTGGATTCAGATTTCAAGCATTTGAGCTATGAGGAATGATATGACTTTTGTACTAGTAATTAGCTAGCAAAGCAGTCAAGGTAAAAAAAAAATGTTCAATTAAACATAAAAAAGCTGAACGACTGCTAGAGATTGCAGATCTGCTAGGTTGTCTTCTGGGGTTGGAGGATGGAGAGGTTGAGACTGTCTTGAGCTAAACTGGAAATGTAATCAGATTCAGGTCAAATGAAACTACATATAATTCATCACTTTTTATATTAAGATTTGTAGTTTTTAAAATCAATGAAATTAGTCAAAATATAAATTTTGCACAAAAGGCATTATTGAGTGCACATTGTGGTATACGTACTATTTAATGAATACTATTTATGAAATAATGAATTTTTTATAAAAGGAAAAAAGTAATAGGAAAAAAAGAAAATTTGAATTAGCTGGCTAAGAATAATTTTGTTCATTGTTCTGTGTAATGCAATTTTATTTAATGATGAATGGATAAAATATGTTGTACTCTGTTTCGTGATAAGTTGAGGGCACAGATGTTTCACCATCAGGTATTTGTTTCTGATAATATTGAAATTAGCCATCTGAAATACATTCAAAACCTGAACTTTTTTGTGTTTGTTTGAATTGTAATCTTTGATCACATTATGTTTTATGGCAAGCAAACACTAACACATGTGAAAAGAAATCCCATTCTTAGATTTGCAAAATTGCTTGGTTTTTGTCTAGATCTAATTAGACAAGAAGCCAAATACCCCTTACATAATTCCAAATGCATACCAAAACCATGATCCTAATATGAAGTCTAAAAAAAAGCAAACAAACCAACTTCCTCAAAACCTACTTCATATTCATGCAGTAAGTGACTGAAAATAAATACTTCTCTGTGTTACTGTGTAACATATTTGAGCTGTTTAAGAATTGGCATGTTTTAAAAGTAGCATTGTGCTAGTTGATTAGAGATAGTTTTCATTTTTCAAAATTGAGCCAATATCTAATAAGATATAACTCAATGGCATGACAACGGCCTGTTTAGCCTGTAAGATTTATTCTGGTTTTGGAGTTCACTAAATGAAAAACATGCTATCTGCTGACTTTTTACTTTACAATAAAATTGGTAAAGCCACAAATTCAAATGGTATCCTGAAATTTTACCTTTTATTTCCTAGCCAGTGCAAAATAAAATTATTTAATTCCTGATACAAAATAGAATTTTAATCCCTTGGTTTTAAAAATCTACCATTTGGATGCTACATTTTGCTAAAATTAAATGAGAATCCCTGTGAAAAATATGCAAATATGAAAAATATAGAATTATAGAATATGTCAAGTTGGAAGGGACACATAAGGATCATCAAGTGAATAAATACATTTGAAAAAAGTAAGAAACTATTTTTCCTTTTGTCAAGGTGTGCTTTTGAAGGGCATGAAAAAATAAGAAAGCAGTAGTAAATAGTATTTTGAAGATTTTCAAGGTTTTTTATTTGGGAGGAGTTGAATAATTTGCATATGATGCTCAGGAATAATTAAATCATTGCAAATTGTTGCAATAAAGGTTTTATAGTATATTGCACCATCACAGCAATATTAAGACTCATTCTCTGTCTTAGGCATTTTTCAATAAAGGCTAGTAGGAAACTGAAGTGATAACGCTTGATTTCAATTAAAATAAGGGAAAAAAACAAAGCAATGTTGTGTATAATTTAAAAACATATATAGTAACATATGCTGCAAATATCTGTGAAACCTTAGTGGGATTTGTGCTGGTGTGTTAGCTTATAAGGTATGGGGGAGGGTTTCCCACTGCAATATTTTAAAATAGGTAAAAACTTAGATCAACTGCACTGATGGTGCAACTTAAGATACTTTTTTGCTTTGGTCACATCTTTGGACCGCCATAATTACATTTTAAGTAGTTATGGTTTGGGCGTTGTAAAATTTTGAAACTGAGGTTTTTTGAGAGCATAGTGCCAGAGAGTTAATAGAAAAATGTGTCTGTAGATTAGTATTAAAATTCTTACTTTTTGGCTCTATTACTTTTCCTGTTCTCTCCATTTTGGTTTTATTTCAAATGGTGATAAGATCCATTTCAGTGTGACATGTAATATATTTGAAGGGTTTAGGATTGTAAAAAGTGAATTATGAAAGTGTTTTCACAAAAATTTGTAATGCCATAGGAAAATTGGATTGCCTTGTTTAAAAAAAAAAAAAAAACAAAGTAAACACATGCAAACCTCTATTGTGTTTCTTTCCAGCACTTTGGAAACCGGTGGGCAGTCATCTGCAGATGGACAGAAGACCGATGGGTCCTTCTGCAAGATATTCTTCGTAAATGGCAGCACTTTGCAGAAGAGCAGGTGAGTAGTTTTAGCAGTTATAAATAGGAATGTTCTTCAAAAATTTGCACTAGAAAAGGCCTGACTGAAGCCTCCCTGTTCTCTTCTCTCCAATTTTCTTTCAGTGCCTTTTTGATGCATGGCTTACTGAGAAAGAGGATGCTGTGAGAAAAATTCGTACAACTGACTTTAAAGATCAAAATGAAATGCTGACTAATCTGCAACAATTAGCTGTATGTATTTTTCATTCCCTTATTTTATGTTCAATGTTTATGTAGGCTTTATCCTACTCTCAGACTATTATCTGACTATTGTATGGTTTAACAGAAGAGCTGTTTCACATTTTGGGAATGGATGTTGTCTCACATGGATGGAGTAGGTTGGTCCCTGGCCTTGCTGATAAAGGAACCAATAAGTACAGATTGTCTCTTCAGTCAAAAGTTTCTGAACTGAAATAGCATTTGGGTGTCTTAAAAATATGTCTACTTTTATATTGAAAGTTTCTTTGTTGATACTATTGATGTATATATTAGAATCATAACAGTTTGGATTGGAAAGGACTTTCAAAGGTCATCCAGTCCAACTCCCCTGCAATGAGCAGGAACATCTTCAACTAGATGAGGTTGCTCAGAGCCCTGTCCAACCTGACCTTGAATGTTTCCAGGGATGGGGCATCTACCATCTCTCTGGACAACCTGTGCCAGTGTTTCACCACCTTCATTGTAAAATGTTCTTCCTTATATCTAGTCTAAGTCTAGACTAGATATGGTTTTAGTTTAAAACCATTACCCCTTGTTCTGTTGCAAGCAGCAAGAAAAAGTTTGTCTCCATCTTTCCTGTAGGCCCTAGGAAAGTACTGGAAGGTTGCAATAAGGTCTCCCCACAGCTTTTCCTTCTCCAGGCTGAAGAGCCTCAACTCTCTCAGCCTGTCCTCATAGGAGAGGTGTTCCAGCCCTCTGATCATCTTTGTGGCCCTCCCCTGGACCTGCTCCAACAGGTCCATGCCTTTCCTGTGCTGAGGGCTCCAGAGCTGGACACAGAACTCCATGTGGGGTCTCACCAGAAGGAGTAAAAAGGCAAAATTGGCTCGCTTAACCTGCTGGACACGCTTCTTTTGATGTAGCCCAGGATACAGTTGGTTTTCTGGGTTGTGAGCACACATTGCAAGCTCATGTCCAGCTTTGCATCCACCAGTACCCCCAAGTCCTTCTTGGCAAGGCTGCTCACAATCCCTTCATCCCCCAGCCTGTATTGCCCCAACCCAGGTGCAGGACCCTGCACTTGGCCTTGTTGAACTTCATGAGGTTTGCATGGGCCCACTTGTCAAGCCCATCCAGGTCCCTCTGGATGGCATCCCGTCCCTCCAGCATGTCAGCCGCACCACTCAGCTTTGTGTTGTCTGCAAAATTCCTTGATCCCACTGTCTATGTCATTGATGAGGATATTAAACAGTACTGGTCCCTGTATGGACGCCTGAGGGACACCACTTGTCTCCAGTCTCCATCTGGATGTAGAGCCATTGACCACTATCCTCTGGATGTGACCATCCAACCAATTCCTCATCCACCGAACAGTCTACCCATCAAATCCATACCTCTCCAATTTAGAGGAAAGGATGTTGTGTGGAACTGTGTCAAAGGCTTTACAGAAGTCCAGATAGATGATATCAATAGCTCTTCCCTTGTCCACTGATGTAGTCACCCCATCATGGAAGGCCATGAGGTTGGTCAGGCAGGACTTGCCCTTGGTGAAGCCATGCTGGTTGTCTCAAATCACTTCCCTGTCCTTCATGTGCTGCCTTAACATAGCTTTTAGGAGGATCTGTTCCATGATCTTCCCAGGCACAGAGGTGAGGCTGACAGGTCGATAGTTCCCAGGGTCCTCCTTTCTACCCTTTTTAAAAATGGGTGTAGTGCTTCCTTTTTTCCAGTCACTGGGGACTTCACCTGACTGCCGTGACTTTTCAAACGTCATGGAGAGTGGCTTGGCAACTATATCAGCCAATTCCCTCAGGACTTATGGTGTAAGGGAGAACTTTGTAGAGTGGAGTTGATGGTTGGACTTGATGGTCCCAAGGGTCTCTTCCAACCTAAATGGTTCTATGACTCTGGGGTGCATCTCGTTAGGTCCCATAGATTTCTGTATGTTCAGGTTCCTCGGGTGGTCACAAGCCTGATCTTCTCTTACAGTGGGAGGGACTTTGCTCCCCCAATCACTGCCTTGTGGTCAATCCATTCAAGAGGTGTGGGAAGACAGGTTGCCAGTGAAGCCTGAGGCAAAAAAGTTGCTGGGTACCTCAGCCTTCTTGTCTGTTGTTACCAGTTTGCCAGTCTTGGTTGGGCGGGTACACTTTCTTTGACCTTCCTTTTCTGATTGACATATCTACAGAAGCCCTTCTTATTTTTTGCGTCCCTTGCCAGTTCAGCTCCAGCTGCGCCTTGGCTTTCCTGACTCCATCCTTACAAAACCGGGGAGTGTCCCTATACTCTTCCCAGGATACCTGTCCCTGCTTCCACTGCCTGTGCCTCTCTTATTTGCCCTTTAGTTTGACCAGCAGGTCTTGATTCAGACATGCTGGTCTCTTGCCTTCCTTTTCTAATTTCTTACACCTGGGGATCAAGACCTCATGTGGTCTATGCAAAGCATCCTTAAAGATCTGCCAGCTCTGTTCTGCTCCCTTGTCCCTGAGGGTAGTTTCCCAGGGGGTCCTATTGAGTTACTCCCTAAACAGCTGGAATTTTGCTTTCCTAAAATTCAAGGTCCTGACCTTACTCTTTGCCTGACCCATATCCCTTAGGGCTGCGAACTCCACCAGTGCACAGTCACTACAGCGTTCCATATCCAGAGCCTCACACCCGTTGTACAGAGGCACCTGGGAAGGAGAGGGGGGTGAGGAGGGAGTTCACCTGCTACACAAAGCGAAGACCTGCCTCCATTCACTCCTTTCCTTTAGGGTACTGCCTTCAGCCTGTTGCGGGGAGGATACAGGATCCCCTTGATCTTGGGTTTTTCCTGGTGGTTGTTCCTGTTTTTGTCTCAGAGAAGGTAGAATATGGTTCCACGGGTCTATCTCTTTCTCAGACTCCCTGATGCTCCTTAACCTTTCTAATCCCTCTTGTAGCTCTATGTGTGAGACTGTATATATATGTATATGTACAAAGACAGATGCATATGAGCAAGTACTTATCATACAGCAAAACCTGTTATAGATTTCTTGAACTTGAAAAAGCTAAAAACTCAAAACGTGTGAAGTGCTGACGTTAGTATTACTTTGCAACTACATTTCAACAGTATTTCAGGAAATCTAATTACATACATAAAATACACCCTTTTCAACATGTCCTCCAGCTCACTCTTCAGAAAGTACTCTACTATGCATCGTTTTTATGGAGGGAATATAGGTTTGACTGGCCTAGAAAGATGCTGTGCCTATAGAGATAGAAAACTTGTCACAGCCTACACTTGCAAATGGGTTTATGACATTAGGATCTTTGTAAAGAAAATAGTATGGTATGTGCTATTTTTGTACATAATAATGACTGCGCATTTAGAGAAAAGGAAACATTCATGTCCATGCTTTTGTTAAAATAGGTAAATTATTATTGCTATGAATAGGAACTTCATTGGTAATCTTCTGTTTAAACAGAACTATTATTACTTGTTTAGTCAAATAGGTGTGAAAAAGTGTGCTAGGCATTATTTCAAGACTTGGTTTTACAGTTTATGTACTAGAATTTTCAGGCATGAAAGATTCTCAAGTCATTATTAACTATTTGCTTATACAGTAGGCTCAACCGTAGATTTTTAAAAATTATTTTAGAATTGATGTCCTACTTGTCCTTCTATATTAAAAGTAGAAACATTTGGGCTTTTGGTCAATAAAAATACCATGATGTTTCTGAAGCTTAAGGAACTGTGGTGTTCTTAAATTTACCGTATTTTATCCTCACATATAGAAATGTATAGGGTTTTTCTTTAAAAAAAAATAAAATCCGTGTAGCTTAATTGTTTAATTCATAACTACCTTGCAGCTGGTCCAGAATTAGTGGTAAATATCCCTGTTGATTCATAGAATGACTAGGAAGTTAATAATTGTTGATTTTTCTTTCCCAAAATTCAAGACTCCTAAGTATGATTGTCAGTATAATCTTAAAAACTGTGATTATTTTTTTTTCCTTTTTCCTTCTGTAACTCTTTAGGGACTAATAAAAGCATGTATTTAGAAGTGCAGGCTTGGATTTTGATTAAAGATTACTTAAAATTAAGTCAATTTCTTTGTCAAGGAAAGGAACACTTCATGTAGTCAGTTGTCTCATGCTTCTTGGAAATTCTTGTAAGCTAACGTGCAAGCAATCTTGAAGTTGACTTCAAGCCAGACTTTTATTAATGCATAATGAATTAGAGGCAACTCAGGATGCTTTACAGTACCTTCATGAAGAAAAATTTATGGCAAGAAAATTATATTTATTCAATAAATTAATACTTGTGGATTTCAGTGAGTTGCTGGAGGAAATAGGAACTGGGAGTTGAAATGTTTATTGCAAATTGTGAAATAGCAATCTATTAATGGTTTGAAAGTATTACAGGCAAGACCAGTTTGGGTACCTTCCAGAATCGCTTGGAAATATGATTTTAAGAGGGAAATATTTTCCTTTAGTAGTATTTTCATCAATTTGGTTAATGAAATAAATACATGCTCTTATGAAGTTAATTATGTTGCCAGCTTAAATTGTTAAGCATTACTCTGATGAAAGCATTGACAGTCTTTCATGAAACTGAATGTCTGAACACCAAAGTAAAGTGATTCTTCCATTCCCCTGAATCTCAACAAGAATTATGTCATCCTTGACAGAACAGGCGGGGTTTATTAATAGCAACTTAATCTTTTTTGCACATGAATAACTTTGTTGTTTTCAGAAACAGTTGATCCATAATGCAATACAATACTTCAGATGTTTAAATGTTGATGGTATGCTGCAGAAACACTGCCTGTTTAGTCTCTTTGATTTGTAGCATAAAAATATTTTCTGCTTTTGGAATTTCTCTATTAGGTTTTAGACCTAGTAGCAGTCATCTCCAAATTCCAGTGAGTATGGGTTTTTACCTTCACACAGTGTCAAATTGTCAGGAGTTTTGTGGATAAAGATTTACTATTTTATTCTCTGACTCAAAGAGAATTTGTATTAATGCGTTACCCACATGAAAATTCTTATCAGGGAATATATTCTTCTACTCTTGGACTGGCTTTTAGAAATAGGGCAAAATGGGATCATGGTGTCCTGACCCTGACATGCAAATCATGCATGGCTTTTGGCATATGTTATTTTGGCCACAGAGATGTGCTTGGATGTAGTAAAGGAGAAGCTGTCACAAAAAATTGCTTTTATAATTAGGCCAGCTTGTTCCAGAATTGTAAAGGTGAGTCTGTTAAGGCGATAAACCTACATTCTTTTAATAATATAAAAATGTTTATATTCTTAACAAATGGTGTCTCAGTCCCTCAGTTGTTTGATCGTATTCAGCAGGAATTTACAGTATTAGTTTGTCCTGTTAGATCTTAGGAAATTTAGGTTTGATATCATGATACAGCATAAGAGCTTCCAGCCTATTTTTCCTGTCTCTCTCATATGCACAACTTGGCAAGATTAAGGTCATGTTCTTTAGCCAGATTTCCATCTCTTAAGCCTGAAGGAAATTTCTGAAGGTATTTTATTAAACCATTTATCATTATGACTGTTCATTTGAAATTCTACAACCCTTACAAGGTCCTAAGACTTCTAAAGTGCCTGAAGTGAAATAAGTCTGTTGAGGTGCTGTTCTCAGCATGAAAAAAATGTTGACTCTTACATCACATTAATCATTACATCACACAGTAACAAACAGAAGGTAAAATAAGAAAGAGCAGCTAATAGTTTTCATGCGTATTTGCAGTTCAGGAGACTTCTGAAAGAATCAGGATTTAACTACTGCTTGCTGATGCAGAAATACCTCAGTGTCTTCTCCACAGTAATTTTATCTCATGTTCCTCAAGTGGGAGGAAATACACTGTTAATTTTATTTAAGACAGGACTCCTGGTAGTAAGCACTATTACTGCTGAAAAGTAAGGTTTCCTTTATGAACATTTGTTAAACTGGTAGTCGGTATGCATATATTTTCAGACAGCAATAAAGGTTTTGAGTAAGAAGAAAGACTGAGATTGTTCCTGAACCAAAATCTCTGTACATGGATTCCTGTTCTAGGGTTGCTCAGAGAGTCATACTGTTTCCCCTGTTTCAGCGTGGGGTCCCACCCATGGGAGACAGGCCTTCATGAACTGCTGCAACATCCATCCTTCACACAGGCTGCAGTTCTTCATGAACTGCTCCAGCGTGGTTCCTTTACATAGGGTGCAGTCCTTCAGGAACAGACTGCTCCAGTCTGGGTCCCCTGCAAGGCTACAGGTCCTGCCAGCAAACCTACTCCAGCATGGGCTCCTCTCCAGGGGTTCACAGGTCCTGCCAGGAGCCTGCCCCAGCCCAGGCTCTCCACAGAGTCACAGCTTCCTTAAGGCACATCCACCTGCTTCGGCATGGGGTTCTCCATGGGCCTGCATGGGGACAACCTGCATCACCATGGTCTTCACCATGGGCTGCAGGAGAATCTCTGCTCTGGCACCTGGAGCACCTCCTCCCCCTCCTTCTTCTCTGACCTCAGTGTCTGCAAGGCTGTTTCTGTCACGTTTTTCTCACTCCTTTCTCTTACACCTGCTGCGCAGCATTTTTTACCCTTTCTTAATGATATTTTCACAGAGGCACCACCAAAGTCACTCATGGCCTCAGCTTTGGGCAGCAGTGGGTCTGTTTTGGAGCCGTCTGGAACTGGTTCTGTCTGATATGGGGGCAGCCCCTGCTGTCTTCTCACAGAAGCCACCCTTGCAGCACCCCTGCTGCCAAAATCTTGCAATGTAAACCCAGTACAGATGCTGTCTATCTTTTTCCTTCAGCTTTAAGGGTCACATTTTCACTGTTACTGAAAGGAATGGGTAAAACATATTTTTGGCTAGTGAAGCAGTTCACCTGGTTCCAACATTGTGTTAAAATTGATATTGTCAATTAATTTATATACTGGACTCAAAAGTTTTTCAGATAAAATTTGTTTTTCAAGAAATTTTTGTGGTTTAATAATCTCAAATGGCTTGTTTGAGAAGATTAATTCAGTATTTGTATGTGAAAATGTATCTTCTTTTTCATTAACTCTTCTGGGATCTGCTTAGTCTAAAGGTCAGAAAAACTGTTTAGGCTTTACTACGTTGTGCATGTATTAATACTGAGTTTTCATATTTTTTTTTTTTTCTGATGTTGATGGGTAGTTGCTCTGGTTCTAAAAATCTTTCCTTAAAATAACTTTTTTTTTTTTTTTTTTAATTTTCCACCTACTATTTATTCACTGTAACTATAATTGCCTCTGAATTCTTACACAAGGCGAAGGCTGACACAGAGCATGGACTAAGCTGGAGGGATGTGATGCACTGGGAATGTAGAACATAAGTGGAAAGACTGAGGTGAAATTTTACTGTTGTTTATGGCATGGGCTGGATAGGTTGTTTTCATGTCCTGTGCCTAAGTTTTGCAGCCTGTAAAATGAAGGTGATGGTGTTCCTCTTTTTCGTAAAACATGTTGAGGTCTGCTGCAAAGGCATACAAGATCTAGGTCTGTATATTTATAGTAAATATTCCATTAATATAGAGTTAAATCTTCTCTTGCTTCACTTAATGCAAATTTCTATACTTATTAGAAGGGATAAATTAGATATTAACATTTTTACTGGAATAAATCTCTTAGCGACTGAACAATTAGTTTACAGCAGATGTTGCTGATTGGACTATTACAATGAGCACAGAAAGTTTTTGGTGATGTTTAAGAAAAAGAAAACCAGCAATAATTAAAAGCTTGAAAAAAATCCCCAAACTAGTAGAAGCAAATTACCAACAAATAAGGAAACCACTTTATAATGTCCGAATATTGGAGTTTATAGTATGCCCTTGACAGAAGTTATGTCTGAGTTATTTGATAATCCATTTCATAAAGCAAACAATACCCTTTATTCTCTTACAGATTGGTAAATTGCATATTTTGTTTCTAGCTCATTAGTATTTCAGGTCTATTCTTGTACCAGAAAAAAGCAAACCTAGAGCATATTACTTGTTACTATAGCACATTGACACATTTTCAGTAAGGAAATGTGAAAATGAAATCCCCCAGTATATATTTACAGGTTAACTGCAGCTATGACAAAAGCATATTGAGGTAGTAGTGAGCGGTACCTTTGACAGAAAGTTTTAGCATCCTTCTCTTTCTAGTGTTTCACTTGCTGATTGTTCTCCATGTATCTGGGATTGATGCTGAACTTATTTGCGTATTATACAGCTGTTGTCAGCTGTGGAGGTTGGAAATAAAACGCTGCTGATCAGAATTCACGAATCATGTTTCATAGGGTACCATTTCTTATTATTTCAGTCAGTGTATGTGGTGGCTTTCATGTGAGCTTTTATTAACGCTGTAAGCAAAATAAAAAAAAAAAAGTCAAATATAGCAATCCTTGAAATTTTAAGATGATAAATTGTTTTACCTCTAGTCTGCTCCCTCCATTAGATCTGCTACTATGCAAACAGTTTCTTAAATATAAAGTGTGTTAGCTGCTATTTCCTTAGGGACATGTCAATTTAAATTTTGACATAAACTGTATCTAAAATTAGTAATTATCATGTTTCAAACCACATCTGAATGGGAAAAGTACTGATTACAAAGACTATAAATCTTTCTTTTCTTGAGCTGCGTTTTAGATTACAATTTTGGATGATGTGGCTACAGGAAAGTATACGTAGACTAAATTCTGTTGTCTAAACATTTGTTCAATTATCCCTTTCTTGCCTTGGGGATTAGATTGCAGTCCTCAGTTGCAGAGTTCAAAATTTGGCCATGGTTAGCACAGATTAGGGTGTAGAGTACGAATGCTTAAGGTATGAAAATCAATGGAGTAAACCAGTAGAGTCATTAAAAAAATAAACCCGGGTGAGAATTGGAGCGATGGATGACCCTTGGAGCTGTGAAGAGAGTTTCACGATCCCTTGGCAGTTTACTGCAGCAGAGATGTGAAGACTGATGATTTCTCCTTTTCTGTTAGCATCCATGGGTTCAAGCTGTAGGGAAGCTTGCAGAGTGCAATGGTTGTATACAGGAGTTTCCAGGCTTCCAGCTGCAGGGCCCTTTCCTTGGCACACTCAGAAGGGCTCCTGGGGTTTCACAAGGCTTCCCTGCTTCCTGGGAGGCTACTGCCATGTAAGCAGAGCCTGCTGAGATCCGAGGCAGATGAGAAATACATGTTTCTTCAATGCTGCTAAAACCAAACTTATTTTCTTTGAGCTTTCTTTTTTTTTTTTTTCATCCTGGTTTGGGATCAAATATTATTTTTCTAGAAAACAGTTTTTTCCCAGTGAGTTTTAATACGCAATATATGACAAAGTACAAAAAAACTTTAAAGAAACATTGTTTGAAATGTTGATATAGTTGTTAACATTGGTGCAGTTTTAAGGTTATTAACGTCACACTGCTGTTAGCTTTTTGATTTATGTCGCCACCTGAGGCATGCTGTGATATCTGGAGTTGCTCTACCTGTCATGTTATATTACTTTGTGAAGTGCAATGTGTCCATTCCACTATGTCAGCTCTGCCAGCAGTTTTTACAGTAACAACAGCATGGAAGTATAGGAGTTTGTATGAAATACCCTTACCCGTTTTCAATTCTTTGTGGTGCTCTGTTTAGGATTTATCTTCTAAGTTTGTTGGGTTTGGGTTTTGGTTTTGGTTTTGTTTTTTTTCCCTGTATGAAGTACTGTTCTTCCTGCTGTTACTTTGTTTAACAGATCCTAAAAGGAGATCTAGAAATGAAAAGACAAATGATGGGCAAGCTGAAGTCGCTCAGCCAAGACCTCTTTGTAGCTGTGAAAAATAAAGCAGTGGCTCAAAAGTTGGAAAGTCGTCTTGAAAGTTTTGCCCAGCGTTGGGATAGCCTTGTGCAGAAGGTGGAGAGCAATTCTAAACAGGTTTGTTAAAACCATCATTTTGTCAGTTGGAAACAGTGAAATTGCTGGTCAAAGCCTTGAAGTAGTTTTGGTGCTGTTTGTTAGATTGTTTTAAATTTTTTCTCTGCATGATTGCTTAAGACATATTTTATTTTTAGGCCAGCATAATACAACTGTAATATAACTTTCTAGAATTTTATTTATCTCTTTAGGTTTTGCTCTTGCTTTATAATTTCTTGGGTTGTTAACTATGTTTTCAGGGATGATACAAAACATAATGAAAACACTCTTTCCAGTTAATTTATTTTTAACCTGTAATAGTTGGTCACTTCAAATGCACAGTTTTTATGGCTGTCTCTGTGGAATAGCACTTAGTCTGAAATTAGTAAGAACTGTTTGCTAGTTAAAGAGAAATTATTTTTATTTCCTTTCAACAGTGAAGGTTTATAATAGATTAGTTTTTTACTTCTGCTTATGTTATGCTGATTTACAGATTAAAAAGAGATGCCATAAAAAGAGGAGTTTCTTAGGAAAAGCAATCAATCCATACCTGTAGCCAAAATGCCAATGAAAAAATAATATAATCTGCTATTATTTTGCCCAGCTCCTTTATGTGAACTGTAATATATTAAAAAAGAAATTCAGGTTTTAAAGTTCCACATTTTTCAAACTAGATAACAAAAATCAGTGCTCTGGTGTAGTACTGAAAAGATGTCCATTTATTTTTCCTAGCCATCTGTCAGCATCTCCTTCTTATTGGATTTAAACCCAAATCAGCTCACTTTTTTCAATTCCATTATCACATTAATTTTGAGTTATTTTTGTGCTATCAATGTATGACTGGTGAAATGGAAATGGACATTAACACTTTTAAATGATGGCACAGAGCAGAAAGTTATACTGCATTGACCTCCGTCCTGTCCCTGGAAGGTCTCTCAGTTCTGGTCAGCTTGATTCAGTTCCCTTGAGCGTGTTGCACTTTTTTGTTGCTAAATATTAATGTTTCTATCAGTTTATGTTTGGGTATTTAAATGAAAGCTGCTATACTTCTGTAGTGATCTGAATACCTCTCAGTAACCTTGCTTGCAACTCGTACCTTAATCTTTTAGTTTGCTCTGTGATACAGTTTCTTGTGTAGCTGAAGTTGGAAAAATCAGTTTGGGAGAACAGAGGAGAAGAAAATGGGGAAAGGGTACAATTTCACCTATTAACAGAAGGCAAACCCAGTTTGTGCTATGCAGCATTTATAACAGTTGAAAATTCGATTTAATTCTTATATTATTTACTGTAGGAAACCTGTTGTTTCAATGTAGAGGAAAATCCAGAGGTGCTTGGGATGGCTAGGGTCACACGATTTGAAGAAGTTAGTAACTCACTTCAAAGTGCTCAAGAATTATTTAGATTGTTGATTGGTCCTAAAACCAGATACTAGTTTTGAAAATGGAACTTAGCGTACAGAAATGAGAGCCTTCTCGTGAAGTGAGCAATCCCGAGGCTGTGCATCCATACATCCTAGAGCAGCACCAATGGGAGATACTTCGGACTCCCAAAACAGTGTAACTGTCTTATCATAGCAGCACACTTCAGTTGATAAGCTCTTCCTCCGAGGAGAAGAGAAGCTACTTTGCTTGGCATAGAGTTGGTATGCTGTTGCAGGAATATTGCTTCAAATTCCAGAGACGTTGCACTCTCAGTGCTAACTGAAAGGCTGTTTCCTAAGGCACTGTTACACAGTTTAAATATGTCCCCTATGAAATACTGCTGGTGTACGTTTTACCATGTGTTTCTATTTAGGCAGGGCCGATAATGTTAGTGAGGTTTATATGTTTATTCATTACAGAGCTCATTGACACATTTAGACTGCAAGAAGAAAATGCCTCTAAAAGATCTAATTATTCTCTCTAATCATGAACTGGGGAGGAGGGGAGTTGGAAGAGGGTGACAAATACAACAGTTTTCAATATTAGAGAATGCACATTTTATTCATTAAATTTAGATATTGACTTCAAAATTAACTTTATTCCATTCATTAATAATTCTCATAGTACCTTCATAATTACATTTTTGTCATTAGTTAGTTCCCCTCCCTCTCTTACTAAAGTGTCACTAAATGATTAATTTGTAACAAAATATGAAATTAAATGAAAGAAACAACCTCAGGCTCAGTTCAAAGCTGATGCTCCAACTAGTCATAGGAAGCAGTTATGCATCCCAAAGGAAAACTGCAGAAAGTAGAATGTGAGTCTTCCCACATTTAGCCGAACTCATTGCTGCTGAATTTAAGCATCTAATCTGGACTCATGGCTGAAGTTTCTGCTACAGTGAGTGGATGGCAAGGGTGAGAGAGCAGAGACATACCTCTGAAAAGCAGTTTGTCCTCATCATGAAAACGTCAACTTTCCTTCATTGACCACACAGTGGAAGCAAGGACAAGGACAACTTGCTTAGACTAGATGCATAGCTTTTTGAAAGTCTATACCCACCTTTGGTGAGTTTGTTATGCTTCACTAAATTCTACTGAAAACCTTCTCAAACTAAAGAAAACACCATTCCTCATCTGAACTTCCCATCTCACATACGTACATTTCATCAAAGAACAAATGACAGCTCCGAAAGTGAGTGTTAGGGAAAATTATGAGTTTATCAGGTGGAGGGCACTTCCAAAGGCAGTAATAAATGATGGCATTAAAGGTAGGTTGCCGTATAAAAGAGAAATAAAAAGACATAAAACTACTGAAGTGCTGTACACACCTTGTACATACGTTTGCCTGTAGAGGATGAAAAGAAAGGTTTAAATTTGTCCACTCTGAAAAGAGATGAGTTTTAACATGTTTCTAAGATGAGCTTGATGATGTGAAACTGCAGGCAAGCACTGTATTTTGAAAGACTTTTAATGTGCAGCCTTGTAAGTCACCTTAGTACTTTCCATATGATTTTTTAGAGCGTTAAAGGCCTAGTCTGTATTACCCCTTCTCAGATTCGTATTTGTTTGTCAGAAACTGAGAGGGATGAAGAAACTATACTGTCATTATTTGGACCATCTTTGAATAATACAAATGAAACAAACCACTTCAATTATTAGATTTAAAAGGTGTGGTTTTTTGTCAGGGAAGTGAATAAACGCTACTTCCTTTTTTGTATATCCTTATATTTTTAAGGATCTTCCTTTACCCCACTACACTGTGTGCAGTCTTTAAATGTGAACCACCTTCATAGAATCATAGAATGTGTTGGGTTGGAAGGGACCTTTAAAGGTCATCTAGTCCAACCCCCCTGCAGTAAGCAGGGACATCTTCAACTAGATGAGGTTGCTCAGAGCCCCAGCCAGCCTGGCCTTGAATGTCTCCAGGGATGGGTCCTCCACCACCTCTCTGGGCAACCTGTTCCAGTGTCTCACCACCCTCATTGTAAAGAGCTTCTTCCTAATGTCTAATCTAAACCTACCCTGCTCTAGTTTAAAACCGTTACCCCTCGTTCTATCGCTACATGCCCTTGCAAACAGCCCCTCCCCAGCTTTCTTATAGGCCCCCTTTAGGCACTGGATGGCTGCTATAAGGTCTCCCCAGAGCCTTCTCTTCTCCAGGCTGAACAACCCCAGCTCTCTCAGCCTGTCCTCATAGGAGAGGTGCTCCAGCCCTCAGATCATCTTCATGGCCATCCTCTGGACCCGCTCCAACAGGTCCATGTTCTTCTTGTGCTTAGGGCTCCAGAGCTGGATGCAGTACTCCAGGTGGGGTCTCATGAGAGCAGAGCAGAGGGGGAGAATCACCTCTCTGGATCTGCTGGCCATCATCTTGCAGAGTTATGTTGCGGTGTAATGGTCAGTACCTTTTAGTTTTACCCAATCTCTAATTAGAAAGGTTATCAACTTCAAATTCACATCTCCTTTCTCCATTTGCACTGTATAGTATTTAACCTCCACTCCTATTCATTAAGCTTGAAAAATACTTGTTTACTGTTTTGACATGTAAATCATTACCCCCCACAGCATTGTGACTTGACTGCCCTGTGCATATGGTAATTGCCTGCTTTTGAAGCTCAGTTCCCAATCACCAGTTGCAACTGCTACTCCTGTGTAATTGGCAGTGTGCTGC
Source organism: Fratercula arctica (assembly GCA_947846985.1). NCBI lineage: Eukaryota > Metazoa > Chordata > Aves > Charadriiformes > Alcidae > Fratercula > Fratercula arctica. The sequence continues at coordinate 90,163,071 of CANTUZ010000001.1, read as the reverse complement.
AGAGGATTCCTACAGTGCCCTAGCTGTGGTTTGTTCTGTTTTACACCTTCTTCACCGTAAACTGTACCATGGTATTGATTGGCAAATGGAAACATGACAGGATATGACCTCGGGTGTCAGCAACATCATCCTACCATTCATTTTTGGATAAAACTGAATGTGATAAGAGTTTTGTGAGAAGAGGAAAGGGAGATTGTACCCAAAACTCCATATAAGGAGCAAGCAATTATTTGGAGTGTTCTTAGCTACAGAATAAACCCAGGGAAAGATGACATTAGGCGTTATACTCAAATTTCATAGAGCCCTGTACTTCAGAAGCTTTAATTTGCTTTTCCTTTCTGACTCAAAATAAAATTAATTAAAAATTAAATTGAAAAGAATGCTGTATAAAGTTTTAATAAAACCATATGGAAATGTTTACTTATTATTCTCATGATTTCTGTAGTTGAAAATATCGAAGTCAATACATCTTGTTAAGAGAACTAAAACAAGAGTATTAATACATAATATTGCAGTGATTAAAAAGTCAACTGTGTGTTTTTCTCTTCCAAAATTTTATGTAGTTCTTACATTAGCTAAGTCCCTGCAGTTCACAAGCATCTTACTCCAACTGACATAATTAATCCAGAGATTAAAAAAAAAAATCTGCTTTGAATCTTAATTTTGTAGTCTTCTGAGTAGTCCAGATTCTGCTCCAAAGCCTAGACAGCTGGTCATTTCTAGAGGGGGAAGCATAGCATTGAGCTGACTGCTTTAAGAAATATTGCCAAAATTACAGTTGTAATGGACTTCCCTACTCATCACTTTAACCGGCAGACTGGACAAAGAACAGAAAGACGTTTTGCTTTTGAAGAACATGTGAAAGATTTCAGCAGTGTTGGGAGGAACTTGGTTTTTTCCAAGGCTTTTTTTCGCTTTGCTGGTGTTGGCTGCTGAGAAGAGTCTGGTTGCTAGCCATATCCCCCTTTCTGTGTCACTTTATTTTTTCAATATAAGGAAGTATTGTGGGAAAGGAGTTATAGTTAATTACCTGGCATGCCTCTTCTCCATTGTTTATAGAAACACTGGTGTCTCAATAACTAAGGTAACTCAATACTCTTACTGAGTTACTGATGCAAGAACTAATAGATTATATATGTATGTGCATATATTTTCATGGAATTTTAGATACTGGTATTCCTGTTGCTGAATCAGAAGGCCTTTCTGTTTCTTGCACATTGGCAATAAGCAAAGAAGCAGGGCTCTTCTGGTGCACAGCTTTTCCTGCTTCTGGTATAACTTCTTTTTATTTTCCATTTCACTGCCCCTAAACTGTGAGGTGATCATTGGAGCTGTAACTAGAGCATTTTGACAAATGACCCGTGATCTGACAGAACCAAAAAAAGAAGTGACCCATTTCTCATGACTTAAGGGACTTAAGAACAGCTTTGCAAGCTTAAGTGGGAAATTTGTAGTTTTGTGTTATATGGAAACAGATACAGACAAGCAGTACATGTACAGCCAGTATCTGCCAAACATATATGATCAGAAAATATTTCTCATTGTTCCTTTTTTTTTAGTGCAGCTGAACTATACTAAGGTTTTGTTTTCATGTTACAAGGCAAAGTTAAATGCATTAGATTGGTAGTGTTTACAGTGTTACGTATTATGTGTATTTATATCTGTTATGACCCCTTAACATTAGTTTTTAATTATGGAATAAAAATGATGCGAATTAGTGTGCCTTCTAGTGTGTGTTTTCTGATTTAAGATTTCCTGACCGAAAGCTAACTGCCCTTTTGTGCGAGTAGATTGTGATGAATTACATTCTAGTTTGAAAATTCTTATAAATGGTAAAAATAAAAATAGGTAATTTAGTGCGCTTACCATGCCTTTATCACTTCTCGAGGAATAAATCTTCAGAATGGAGGCAGAGTAACATACAGCAATAGTAACATTTTATATATTTGCTATCATTCAATTCCCCCATAAAATTGTCCATTCGTTTCTTTCCTTCATTCAGCATGATTTAGAGGGAGCCATAAGTTCATTCTGTTTAGGATCTTTTCTGATCTTGATATTGACTTCTGCAGATATCTTATTCACACAGCATGAGTCAGATAAAACAAATTTGGTTTGACTTGCAGATAGTGTGTTTTTTTTTTTTCCTGAAGGTCAGCCTATGATCAGATGGGAGCAGTTTCTCATTATTTTCTATTGCTACTCCAAACAGTCTTTACTGAAGTCTTTCAAACAATGTGTGACCTCTGTTTTCATACTTCTCACAGATTTCGCAGGCTGTCGCTACCACTCAGGCGTCACTAACGCAGACAACTGTAATGGAAACCGTAACTGTGGTGACCACAAGAGAACAAATCCTTGTTAAGCATGCTAAAGAGGAACTCCCACCACCTCCACCCCACAAAAAGAGGCAACTCCTTGTGGATTCAGAAATTAGGAAGAGGTGAGAATCATTAAGAGACAGAGAGAGAATGCTGATAGAGTTTGGATGAGAATGCAAAAATAGTCATTTCACTGCAATAGCTTGCTGTATAATTTTTTGAGATTAAAATTATATTTCTATTCTCTAGTAACGTACAAATTCCTTATTATCTTTCTTTACTCAGGATGAGTTTTGGATTTTTTTGTGCTTCTAGTCCAACTGTTTTGCAGTACAGAATGTTAATCATTACGTCAACGCCATTATGATAGTAATTGTAGTCAGAAGTCCTTATGTATGGCATTGTGGGGCTGCCATGAAACATGAAGGACAAGAAGCATTCCATTAGTTCTCAGCCTTTTACATTCTTTAAGAAGAATTTTTTAATAGTTAGAATACTAGTAGTGCAGATACTGCCTCATTTCTATAGTTCAAGTTGTATGCTTTCTGGCTTGTGAGTCAGCAGTAGAACTAACAGTTCTGCCGAAGCAGATTTAATATTTGGTGAAACGTGCAGTTTCATTATTTCCATATTTTTTTTCCTGTGTAACTCCAAGTACAAATGTCAAGGGATTTTAGACTAATACTGAGCGCTTATTAAAGTCACAAGAAAAATTTCTGATAAGTTTAAGTAGAATTGGCTCAAGCATTATATTTCTGAATAAGATACTAAGAAGATAGACTTCAAACACTCATTATAATGTTCATTTTGGAAATGATTTTTAGATATTCAGATAAACATATGAATCCCAAGGTAACAGATTCAAGACTAAAAGAAATGGGAAACTGCATTCAGTGTCTCATTTCTATAGAAAATATCTTAGTTTAATTCAAAGTGTTTTCAAGGATAAATTATTTTCTTGTAAAATAGTCTTTAACTTATTAAGATTGAGATACACCAGGAACAGGAGAAATCTGACTTTTTTTTTTTAGTTGAAGGAGTATGTCATTGAAAAAATAGATACTTAGAGGTACCTTTTTTATATATACACATTTGAAGTGGGATTTATCTTATCCCTCTTCAACCATTCTAAAAGTAAGGTTTCTAGTTTAACCTCATTATTTAAGAACACTGTACTTGACTATCGCCAGACTCACAACTCTTGAATTTGTTCAAGGAATTGCTAGATGGCAAGCTTTTTACTTAACAGACATTATAAGCATTAGTATTGTTGTTAATGTTTCAGTAGTAATGTGCAAAATCTCAAGCAGGATTGAGGCCCTTTTGTCTTATATGCAAGAGTAAACCTATGTTAAGGCATGGTCCGTGCCTTGAAAATATTGGCATTCTTAATTTTGAAATTGAAAGATTAAGACTGGAAATTCCCCATAAATTTTCAAGTGTTCCAATAATTGGTATTTTTAAACTTTTCACTTTTTTTTTTTTCCAAACTAAGTATTTTAGAAATGATCTTACTTCATAGAATCATAGAATGGTTTGGGCTGGAAGGGACCTTAAAGATCATCTAGTTACAGCCCCCCCCTGCCATGGGCAGGGACACCTCCCACTAGACCAGGCTGCTCAAAGCCCCATCCAGCCTGGCCTTGAACACTTCCAGGGATGGGGCATCCACAACTTCCCTGGGCAACCTGTTCCAGTGTCTCACCACCCTCACAGTAAAGAATTTCTTCCGAATATCTAACCAAAATCTATCCTCTTTCAGTTTAGATCCATTACCCTGTGTCCTACCATTACACTCCCTGATCAAGAGTCCCTCCCCATCTTTCCTGTAGACCCCCTTTAGGTACTGGAAAGCTGCTAGAAGGTCTCCCTGGAGCCTTCTGTTCTCCAGGCCGAACAACCCCAACTCTCTCAGCCTGTTGGAGAGGTGCTCCAGCCCCCTGATCATCTTTGTGGCCCTCCTCTGGACTAGCTTGAACAGTCCATGTCCTTTTTATGTTGGGGGCTCCAGAGCTGGATGCAGTACTCCAGGTGGGGTCTCACGAGAGCAGAGTAGAGGGGCAGAATCACCTCCCTCGACCTGCTGGCCACGCTTCTTCTGATGCAGCCCAGGATGCAGTTGGCTTTCTGGGCTGCAAGCACACATTGCCTGCTCATGTTGAGCTTCTCATCAACCAGCCCCCCAAGTCCTTTTCCTCAGGGCTGCTCTCAATCCAATCTCATTTGACATAAATATAAGGAAGTGAAATGTGAATCTGCTGTTATAAAGGAAAGCATTATCTTAGTTAAAACTAAATGAAGTAGGGTGATTTCTTAAACCTATATTTTACAATCCTTCAAAAAAGTTGTTACTCTAAATAGCTATGCATTATTATATAATTGGAGACCAATTGGCAGAAGTTCCTCTCTCATCTAAGTGGATAATTGTTGTTTAACCCTGGGGGCACGGGAGAGAGAGTCAGAAGAGTAGAAGTGAGAAAACTCGTGGGTTCAGATAAAGACAGTGTAACAGGTAAAGCAAAAGCTGCGCACATAAGCAAAGCAAAACAAAGAATTCATTCACTATTTCCCCTAGGCAGGCAGGTGTTCAGCCATCTCCATCATGTATAACAGTTGCTTGGAAAGTCAAATTGCCATAACTCTGAATGTCCCCCTCTTCCTTCTTCTTCCCCCAGCTTTATACGTTGAGGATGATGTCATATGGTATGGAATATTCCTTTGGCCAGTTGGGGCCAGCTATCACCTCCCACTTCTTGTGCACCCCCAGCCTACTCACTGATGGAGTGGTGTGAGAAGCAGAAAAGGCCTTGACTCTGTGTGAGCACTGCTCAACAGTAATGAAAACATCTCTGTGTTATCATCCCTGTTTTGAGCACAAATCCAAAACATAGCCTCCTACTACATACTGTGAAGAAGATTAACCCTATCCCAACCAAAACCAGCACAGTAGTATTAGTCTATATCTTCCTTCTTGCTCATCCATGTACAGAAAATAAATAGGATATTTTATCAAATTGGAGACTGTGGTTGCTTGCAGCTGTATTATTGGCAAATCTGGTACAACACACTGCATGCTCTTGCCTGGTATTTTTGGGGCTGTGGGGAAAGACATATTGGGGCTTGGGGCTTTTTTGAGGTGGTGAATAATGCTTCCGGGTTTTGTCATCTCCTTTCAGCTCTTCTCCAGCTTTAATTAGTGTTGCTATTGTAGAAAAGTATGTCTGACATAAATGCATCAGGCTCCATTGCCATGTTTGGAAAGATTCATGCTCCAGATTTGCTTTCCTGTGAGCTAAATAATTTAGAAAGACTAGAGGATGTCTTAAAGATGCACTGCACCTGCATTATGAGTGGCTAGGTGCTTAGTTTCAAGGAGGAAGAAAGAGTAGTTTGGCTACTCTGTGAATGTTGCGTTAGTGAACTGCGTAAGAATCCTAGAATGGTTTGGGTTGGAAGGGACCTTAAAGACCATCTAGTTCCAACCCCCCTGCAGGAGTATGGTCTCCAGCTACTTAGCTGAGGAGGAACAACTGATGGCTAAGATTGAAGCTTCAGGCTTCCTGAATGCTTTTTATTTTTACGTTTCCAAGTGCTTTGGAAGGATTAGAAGTATGAGAGTCTCCATTTATACTGAAGAAATTGAGAGAAGCAATTTGACTTGTAGACCAATAGCATAACACATTTCCATTGCCCAAATTCACTGTGGCATAAATGCATGGGAAAGAAGCTGTTGCTTTTTCTTGCCTTCTAAAGCAACTTTTTACTAGAAGTGGTGGAAAGCAGAGACAAGAAGCCCGTGACTTTTTTTTTTTTTTTTTAATTTCCTCCTCTTCCACCCCCAAAAAATATGACACTACCTCAAAAGTAATGCTTAAAAATCTCAGAATAATTCAGGCATGAGATAAATTCTGTCACTGGTCATAGGAAAGCTCCTTTTCGACTAAAGGAATTGATTTGAAACTGAGAAGGGAAAAAAACTTGGAGCTGTGTAATAAAGGTCTTGAAATTATGTATTAGGCATTAGGACTAGAGAGAAATGTAGCACAGATGAAGTTTTAGAACAAAAAAAAACACTGTAGATGGGAGAAAGTGGGGTTGTAAGATAACATTTTCATTTTCATGGTATTTACGTATTATGAAAAAAAAAGGTCAGTTGTGTAGCATAGAAAAATCTGAAAATTACTCTATTCATTGTAGGTTTTTAAAATAGCAAACAGGTTAGAGCTGCTTAACATTTAATTTAAACATATTTGTAATATTAATATTCTTGAATAATGTCCAAAGATACCTTTCTTTGCCATTTAGTAAATAACTTTGTACATGCTTCCTAATGTTTCCAAGGGAAGTCTATTTGTCATAACGTTATTATGGATATAACGTTAATCTTCAGATTTGATAAGAGACTTTATGCCCTTTGAGGAGAAAGACATATTAAAATAGGACAGTTGCTCCATCTAGTGTTTTTGTTTTTTTTTTTTTTTCATTTAACAAGTGTTAACATTATTTGGAAAGAGGGTAGCCTTCATTTCTTTGAAAATTACTGTATTTGGGATTCTAATACCACATTACTTAGAAAACTTTGGATTTTTGTAGAAAAATATATCAAAGAAAAATTATGATGACTTACTCAAAGTGAATTGTTGACATCTGTTGTTTCAAATAGCCCGTTGCTATCCAATGAATTATTTAGTCAGAACAAAATGCTGATTGTTTAGCACTTTTACAGCAACTTCCTTGGGCTGTCACCCTTATCCTCTTATTGAAAGGCAACTTTTGCTCCTGTGTTGTTATCTCACACTATTTAGCAAATCTAAGAAGAGGAAAGCCATGTCTTCAATTTTCCTGGTGATTCTTGGTGTCAGTGTTGTAACTGTGTAGCCAGCGCCAGAGGAAGGGAAAAGGTGACTGAGACACACAACAGGATAGTTTACTGTTGTTTATAGGAGGAATCATTTATAAACATTTTCACTTAGAGTATAAGAAGAGGTACAGGTACGTTGAGGTCTGTAAACGTGGACACTTTAGAACTTCTTAGTGCTCACTGGTTTTTAACTCTTAATCCTATTTGTGAGGTGAGAAATGGCATAGTGACGAATATACTGAGAACATGTATTATTCTTCACATTTAGTATCTGAAATTACCTCTATATCATAGGAGTGATAGCAATTGACACTCAGTGGAAGGCATGATGACTGGATTTAAAACAGCTTTGCATCTCTAGCCACTGGCTGTTTGCTGAAGGCAAATGCTGTTAACAAACGTACTCTACAACAACCTCTAGATTGCAATTTGCCTTAGCCATAAGTGATTTGCTTTCATATGAGAAATGTAGTGGATCTATCAGAATGTCTGCAAAGCATTCCATGTTACAGTTCAGGAATTACTGCTCAGGCTGGGGAAGGGTAAGATGTGTAAGCGGCTAAAGGAGGAGAACTATGAGGGTAATAAGATGATACTAGTGAAGTTTCTGAAAATTTACACTTGGGATCAACAGTATTTTCTTTGATGCCTTGGTGTGCATTACAGAAATGTCCTCATCTTAATGTTGATGAGGCTAAACTAAATGTATCGCAAGTGTAGAGGGAGTTCCAGAATATCATTCAGAAAGGAAATAAAATTATTTGAGGACTGAACTAAAAAAAAATAGGAAGGGAAAAATATTTATTAGGATAAATAATCTGTTGACTTAGAAGATAAGAGCAATACTATTTATCAACTAATGGTGCATCAGAAACAAATATAGAGGAGGAATGTAGACAGCAGGGAATTGGTTCACCACAGAATAATTCTGCCTGTGGACATTGTATACTGCAAAGCTATTCTTTGACATGTTCTAGGCAACAAAGAGCTACAAGCTGAGGAACACCAATGGTGAGCTGGGCATTTCAGTCCAGTCATGCAGTAATTCAGTAATGTAGTTCTTGGATCTGAGTTGTATCATTCCCTGCCAGCTCAATATGTGGGCAAATGGTCTTAGTCTGCCCAAGATACACAGTGGTGACATGCCCGGTGTGGTTTTGTTTGGGGAGGGAAGGAAAAAACAAATGAGCAAAGGATTATACTCCGTGATAGCCACATGACAACAGGGTACTTCATGACTTGTGTCCGTGTGTGAACTTGTACAGCATCCAAGTTGTTGTATAAATATGTGGAAGGTCGGTTCATGGACATTACTTCACTGTCATCGTCTTGCTGTGGCAGTGTGTAAAAAAGGGCAAAATTATGAGTTTAAAATATACCATTGTCTTTTGCTAGATGGTGTTGGCTATAAGGACCACAAAAGACCTTTATAAGGTAAATTGCACAGATGGAAGGTTTATAGTCAGTCAGCCCTTTGATTATTAATAAAAATTGTATTTGTTTTTATTGTGAAATATAAACAAATTAACGCTTGCTGTTACTTAGTGGTTTGCAGAAGGTATTTGATTAATAGGGAACTTGTAGTAGGACTTTAGTATCATACTCTGCTGCGTATTTGGGTTAGAAATTCCATGCATAGAAAAACAAAACGCAGGTAAGTTGTGAAATGCCTTAAATGTGAGGTTTACTGTGTATTTAAAACAGAAAAGGAAGGGAAAGCTAGAACAAAGAATCATTTTTGAACAAGTAAATGTGGTGATCTCTGCAAGGGAGTTTTGAGTGGGAATCTGAGGTGGGTGTATGGTTTGGTATGATCCAGAAAAACAATTTGTGGGGGACTTCCATGAAAATTTGAATGCCATGGATTAAAAATGTGAAGATGCTTTTTCAGACATGCTCTGGAGTAAAAAGAGACTGTAAATGAACTCAGCTGACATGTGCTGGTCTGCCAAGAGAGGGCAGTGAGAGCAGTAAAAGATAGTATCTCTCTTGTGGAATAGCAGAAGGAAAGAGTAATTGAAAAACTAAACCAGGAGTGCTGCATAAAGAATAAATCCTCTGCTGCAGATGGACTTTTTAGGTGGGGAGCAACCTAACGTGCACATTAAAGTAAGGTAATTATTTAGAGTAGTCATCTCAAGTGATTTGGTTTTAGTGTCTTCCATGGATTTATTTTAACAAATTCTACATGCACTCAACTTTGTTGGGTCAGAAAGGTAATATTGCATTACTTTTTTTATGTCAAAAGCATTGTTGTACTTAGGAGATTTAAAGACTATATTGATCCTTTGATATCAATCTAGAGTTAATATAGTTTGTAACTGCAACTGTGCTCAGAAAGGAAATGTCCAATCATCACAGTGGAATGATTAAATGCCATATTCTGCCTGTATTTCCTGATTTTATACAAGCTGAACATAAGAGAGAACATTTTTTTTCCAAGGTAATTGAAAAATGTCTATATGTTAAGGATATTTATGTGCTGCAAAAAGCTACTTAGAATTAACTTCCATGCCTTTTAATCCTTTTCTGCCCCCTCTTTGCAGCCCTTTTGAGGGCAGGAGCCTTTTTTTGTGGAGATATATTTATCTCTGGAAGAAACTGCAAGTGACAGAGCAATCTGTTATCTGAGATCAGCTCTGTCAAGACACTGTCTGCTCTGGCTAATACTTACCACCATCTGATGAATCTTTGGGCTGTGGGATGTGTTCCTGATTATTTTGTTGTACTATCAAAACTGTCCCAAATTCTCCCATTCCTCTTTGAGGGGGGATGTTGCAGAGGCAGGGACTTACTCCTTTTTTTTTTTTAAGAAATGAAGAAATGATCACTGGTAAACATTTTGCTCTGTCAACTTCCATTCTATGCCAGGCTAATATCAGGCTATTCTTCAGAAAGCTGGTCTCTGGGGTCCTACTTACCTGCAGTTTGAGAATGGAGCAAGCACCAGAAATAATGCAGTTTTGCCTACAGTCAAGGGAGTTTGGTACTGAGGGACTGGTAAACTTGTCTTCGTTGTTATCAGATGTTTGACGTTCTGTGGTCTTCTCCAGTCTACTGCTGCTTTGTGCCAAACATCCTAGTTGCCACAACAGCTGACAGCAGCAAGAGAGACAGGTTTAGCTATAGATTTAAGTAAGGTGAAAGAAGCGGTCATTACTTTATTATGTACTTTGCCTATATGGTTGCTGACCACGAGAAGAATGGGGAATAGAGAGCATGTTGGAAGCAGGGAGGGGCAACACTTTCCTTAACCTGATTTTGGGGGACTGGTTTGTACAATGCTTACTGAGTTTGAAGAACCAAAGGTGGAGAGGGTGGCAGTCTCATATAGCTGAGAAACCTCTAGGCTGACCAAATTCTGTCTTGACCGTTAAAACAGATTCCCTTGTTTCTCATTTTGCCTGTGTTGCTGGCAAGGCCCGAACCAGATGCTTGTGTGAAACAGAGGGCAGTACAGCATTACTACTCAGTCTTTTTGACTAAAGTATACACTGGATTTGGGGGCTTCACTGTAGCTCAGCAATTCTTGAGTGAAATAACAGTCCTTAGGCAGCTGCTCTAATTTAACTAACTTAATGTATTCCTTACTGTGGACTTCAAGAACACTACTTTGTCCTAAAGACTACTTTGGTAGAACTTCACATCACTGATCCTTCTTCTGTTTGGCAGAGGTGTGGCAATCATAATTACGTCTTGAATATAGATAATTTGTATATAGATTTATATGTTTTTGTGTTGTAATCCTGACGATTAGCTTTAAAATTGGGTGTTCTCTACTTTAAGATGTGTTGAACAGTCCTAAATCATAGTTGCAAAAATACGCTTTCATCATTCTGCTGAAATCAGATAGATTTCAGATTATCAGGTAGTTATGGAGTTAGTGCTTGCATCTTGTTGAATACACAGTATTCCAGTTTTATGGTGTCTCCTAGTCTTAAAATTTCATGAGAACATTTATTAAATATGCAGTTATTATATGCAGAACAGTGGATAACATTATATTTCAAGAATTACAATTGATTTAATGTCATGTAGGATCAGAAATAAAGCTGAGGTAGGAAGCTCTTAACTGGCAGTGCAGTTCAATTTCAGGGATTAGAATCTGGTACCGGCACAGAGATTCCCTGAACCATGCGGGAATTTTCTTTTCCTTCCACCTCTGAACTTACAGTTCTTTATGAAATGAAGGTTTCTTCACGTTTCATTACTTCACAGTCATATTTCTTCTCCTTTAATAAGTGTTCAAATAGTATTATGAGGAATTGCTTCATCAACAGTATTCCTAAGAGTTTGTAGTTTGAATATAGAATATTGGGCTGGGATTAAGACAGTGTGTGATTCTTTTTTCTTCTGCTTTCATTATTTATTGCTCAGTCTTTCACACCATGTTGTTAAATGGAGTCACAAAGGTCACAGTGGAGAAGGAAAAAAAGAGAGCCATAAATACTTGATCAAACATGGAACTCTTACTTGTATTCCGTTTTCATTTCTGTGTGTGTAGATTTCTGTAGCACCTGATTTTACGTTACATCCTTGTATTTTAGTTCTTATACATATTGAGTATATTGTTATAAAGAATTAATTCCTCCAAAGGTGTAATTGGAATTCAAGTTGTTTTTTTTTTTTTAGTAGATTTTCAATTGCATGTAGATGATACAACCTATATTTATAGAAGAAACTGAAAGATGCAGCTGATTCTTTTTTTCTCGGTCTTTATGTTCTATTGTTTTCATTGTATTGCTGCAAAAGGAAAATCAGTTATAAATGAGATATAAGAACATACGATGCAATAAAGAAATGCAATCAAGAATGCAGTTTAGCACAACTGAGGAAAAAATTGTCTCAGGCCTCTTGTTTTAAAAACTTCGTTAGGTACTGAATCACAGTTTGATTTTTCTATGCATCAGCAATTTAAATCTCTGCGTATGGTAACCTTCATTTTGAACTGCTACCTTCTGAATAGATAACAAAAATTAAGATCAGTTTTAAAGGAGTTGATGAGAGAATCCAGACTGTAAGAGAAATGATTGTACAGTAAAAGCTAGTTAAAAAGTGTAGGCAGAGTTGGAAATCTTAATTTGCAGTTTTTAAAGTTTTAGCTGTACGAAAATTATAATCTGCTGTTGATTAATAATTACATTCTACAACAAATTTGAGTCACTTTGAAAACACTATCATCTAATGGTCATATTTTTTGCTTGAATATCCTTCATAATGTCATCAGCACAAGCTGGGACAGAAATCTTACCAGTATGAAAGCTGCATTTGGTGAGACAGATAGGCCTTACATCCTCAGCTGAGCCAACAGAACTTGTGATACACTTTCTTCAGTGACAGAGCCACTTGTTTCACGTCTTCCAAAAACATCAGCTTGTAAAATCAGCATCTTCATTGTGAAAATTGTTGCATCTGTTCAGCTGTCAAATCACGGTCTTAAAAATGAAACATTATTTCTGTGTTTCCAGCTTTTAGAGTGAATAGTTTTATGAGCTATCTAATGAAATATGGGGGGTTTAAAACTGTCATTTGCTGAGAGAAATTGCTGCTTGTTCACTTGTTTAAACAACCAGTTAAACGTGTTTACTGTCAATGCTATTTGTACAAACTTTGTGTAAACAAAATGTCTTATTGAACTTCTCTGTCTCTTAGGTTTGATTCGGATACAACAGAGCTCCATAGCTGGATGACCCGCTCAGAAGCAGTGCTTCAGAGTCCTGAGTTTGCGATATTTCGAAAGGAAGGCAATCTCTCAGATCTCAGAGAAAGAGTCAATGTAGGAGAAAGTACTCGTATATATGTCTTTCAGTTTGTCTTATAGTATCGTAGGATATTGTGAAACTTCATTAAAATATATGGTGGTACATACTCCTAGAACACAAACAGAAGGAACAAAGTTACTTTGTTGAAGTTAGTTTTCCTGCTGCTTTTTTCTCACTGTCTGCTTGTCCATCATAAATTAGCTGTGATGAGATCGAGGAACACTGGATTTTGTGACTGTAAATATACATTTTAAAATTTCATGTTAAATCATATTTTTCTTGCAATAATTTTAATGTGATTGTTAATGTTATCATAATATTACTGATAGTAAGTATCCATTACAATGTAGTCTCCTGAATTTAGTTCATGGCACCACTTCATGTTACATGAAATATACATAAATATATATATATATATAAACAATATACAAAACAGATCAAATATACAGAGAAGATTTGATTGGTTCAAATGCTTTGATACTGGGGTAATGGGATTCATGTAATACATAAATAGATTTACAGTTAATTTTCTGAGTGCTTCAATCTTCATTGTAGGTAAAATTAAAAAAGAAACAAGAATAACAATAAAAAGAAAATGCTACTGTCTCCCCTTCATATATTCCCATTTTGAGGAACATAACAATTTCAAGGAGGGCAGATTAGCTAGTCTTGACCTAGATATTACGCTGGGTACCTGCACTGCCAGGTTTCCCTAACCGATAAGATGTTCCGCCTCATATTGTCAGTTTCTAAGACTTTACAAAAGCATTAAAGGGTCCAGGAGCCATGGTTCACCTTCCTCCTCCTTTCTTTTCTTTGCTTCTGAGGAGGTGGTGATGGCTGCAAGTAAAGGGGTGGAGATAGGTGAACCACAGCCAGCTGTGGTTCACCTATCTCCACCAACTCTGGTGCCAGCCGGAGTTCCCAGCAGCTCTTGCCTTGCCTGTGTTGGTGCTGAGGGAGAACATTGGGGCTGGGAGGCCACTACCTACCACATTTGTTCAGATCTCATTTAGGTTGGTAAAAATATACATAATACTGGAGGAAGAGGGAGAGAGGAAAAAGAGGTGTGGAATTTGGCCAGTGCCTGGGCGTTGTAAGTTTGAATTCAAGACACTGCAGATAGCAGGAGATATTGCGTATCTTTCTTTGACCTTCTTGGAAATTGAATAACTGGATGGTTAAGAAACCAATTTCCAGCTTCTTTACTGAAAAGTAGTGCAGGAAAAGGATCTGCTTTGTATTGAGGGGTCTGAGACAAACCAGCAACTCTAAATAGAAATAAGACAAATGAACATGCATCCTTCATTAACATTGAAAATATTTTTAAAGACCAAGACTGGTTTTGATTTCATAGAGTATCACTGCTTTTAAAATTAACATTTTATTGAGAAAATTAAGTTACATGTAGAAGTTTCCAGGTGTTTTAAGGGAGAAAACATTCTGCTTATGTATATTAATTTGATAGAGAGAACTCTGAAAGATGGCACTTGACAAGTACTGGATGGATTCTGTGTTGAATGTTTTTCAGTTAATGGAAGTCTTTGTACATGCTTTTCAAAAAAGACAGAAAAAAAAAAAAAACCAAAACAAACCAAACAAACAAACAAAAAAAAACCCACCAGGTTTTAAAATGGCACGATTTAAAGCTTGTCCTGACCTGATTTTTCCTGCTCTGGTCTCTGTCTCCATCCATAAAACTAGTACCCAGGAAGTACTGTTCAGTTCATTGATTTGAGCGGTTTCATTGTTGCTTGTTAACACTTTTTGTTTCTAATTCCCTCAAAATGAGCCTCAAATCAATGGAAAATAAGATAGTGTGGGTTTTAATATATTATAATCTCTAGTAAAGCTGTAGAAGGTGTATAAAATAAGATGAAACGCCAAAAAGAAAAACATATGTCAGTAATAATTGAAAAATATTGTGTTGTACTGATGTATTGTACTGACTTAGTCATACACCAGTGACCACGTCCACATGCATATGGAAGTCCCATCTTGCCCTTACTGGCTGTCATTTAGTTTTTTTCCCTATATGACAATATATATCTATTGGTGTAGCACAGAACACCTGTGCTTGCCTGACCTACCGTTTATTGCGCACCACTCAGTAGGTGCTGAGTCCTAGAGCCTTTTCTTAATGACTGTTCTTTTGAGGACAGGTTACTAGTTGGATGATTTTTTTTCTTGTTGTGGCAGCTTGCTCCTACTCTTCATTTTTCTTGGATGAGGGGTCACTTCCATATGATATAGTGCATCTGTTGTATAATGGAGGGACGCCGACTTCAGAAATGACAGCCTCAAGGAAAGCTCTTTTGCCATCATTGATGATTCATCAAGTTCAAAAGCCTGCTCCCATCCCAGCTCAGAGGAGACGGAGCCAAGAGCGCAGGCTGTATGAAATGCACTGACCGTGTTTGCAGAGCCAGCTGCTCTTCAGAAACTGGCAGGAAATTAGCCTTTGGCAGATGTATTATGTAGATCGAATATATTAGACGTGCACAAAAAGTCCATTCCTATATCTGGGGAGAAGCAAAAATATTTATAGCCCTTCCCTGCTACAGAAGAAAGATATTTGCCTTACCTGGCCAGAGAGACTGGGTGCCATAAGCATAGAAGGTTCACTGTGGAACGACCATGCTGCTCCTAAGTACTGAAGACACCCAAACGCTAATGCCACAAACATCGTTACACTGCATCACACTGTTATTGTGTTCCAATTATTATATATATTTCACTAAAACCAGACCTAACAGTGACCCAGGCCTTTTGTGTTTTTTCTTAAGCCATAATGAGCTTTCAATATTGCAAGTTCAAATATATGAAGGTTCAGGTGCAAAAAATTAGAACTTGCTAGGTAGAAAATCCTGCTTAATAATAAATAAGTCAAGTTTGAGACTATATATCAATAAACTGGGAATAAAACTCCTTGAAAGGAGTTTTGGTTAGCCAAGAAAAGAAGCACCTAGAAATTCACAATCAAAGGTAAACATATAAGGAACAGATGTAAGGGAAAATGTCAGATATCCTAGATAATTAAATTTGTTTTCTTGGCATTCCTCAAAGCCCCATTCTTGTTTGTTCGTTTTGTTTTAGTGACCTTTTTCAGATGTGCTTTGTTGGGCCTGGGTATTTGAAAGCTGAATCGCTGTCAGAGCCGGTGATGATAATGTTGCCATCTCCTGCCCCTGGGGGTAATTGGTCAGAGTCGCAGGAGGTCAGGGAATACTGCTACCGCGCATCTTTTACAGAGCTCTCGGAGTAGGATGTTGATTAGATATGAATAGCATACGAATTCCTTGGCCCGGCAGTGTTTTCTAGGTTATAAAGTCATTAACTGCCAACTAAAAACTCAGGGTCAAATGAAACTCTCAGCGTTGTGAAAATAGCCTCTTCACCTTCAGCTGGCATTTAGCTAAGGATGAACTTTTAGTCTTATTAAATCTGTTAAGACTAGGCTACTATACATTTGCATTGCCAGCTACAAAGTAGTCCACAAGAGAATTAATCCCCAATTGGATGAAAGCCTGTAAAGGTAACTTTTTTCCTCATATCGATGTATTATTTCTGAAAAATCTTCTATAGACAAAAAGAGTAGAAAAGGGGAAAGTTTTATATTGAGAAATATTTTGAAGTGACTTTGCAGCTACCACAGCTTTTCATCAAAAAAAAGTGTTGATTGCAATGTACAGAATCTAAGAGTTTCAACACTTTACAAACCTTTTCAAACTTATGCCAGCCCACTTGTGTCACGAGTCTAGAGTCTTATCCCCTTTAATAAAGGACAAAAATAACAAAACATAGCCAAAGAGATAAATAAGAGGTGTTACAGGACTCCTGTTCCATTTGTTTCTAGACACTTTACATGTGTTTATGGAAATCCTGAATGGCTTAAAAATCCAAGACACAGTTTGCAGGTTCGGCAAACAATGGCAGCATGTACAGAGCAATGGCAGGACTGTAATTAGCACTATGAAGTAACTAGGGTGAATTTCCTCCTTTCTCCCCAGATGAGGTAATTTATCTTTGTATGAGGACCAAGAGGACAGTCTTTTCTCCTCTGGCTAGCATTGTGCTTTCTGTGTGTAAGTGTATGTCTTCATGTAAGCAGTGTTAGACCATCATCTTTATAATATATGCTAGTTACACAAAAACGAACCGAGAAAAGTAATTGACAGAAAGTTTGATAAGTATCAAATTTTCATGTTTATTTTTAAGGGTTTTACATATAGTGCTTATATTTTCTATCAAGACCTGGAAACTTTAATCTTTCAAGAGAGACATCAACATTAATCCAAATTTTTCGGACACAGTGTATTACTGGACACCAAAGTGTTCAGTGCCACAGGCTTCAATGTCATATCATTTTTATATTTCAAAAAGCTAATTTTTAGTATATTTTAGGGTTTTTTTAAGATTCATTTGTGCTCACTACAGTTGCACTCATGATAATTACACATCTGGCATCACAGACGGAGTAAAATTATTTTCAGTATATTTTAGTGTTTTTATGATTCCTTTGAGTTCTCTGTAGTTAGTCTCATGCTAATCATACCTGGCATTATAGACAGAGTAGTATTAGTCAAGATTCTATAAGAAATTTTAGAACTCTGCAGATAATTAATAGACTTTTTCTTTTAAATTTAGAAAATAATTAAATTGTGCAGTGGAATGGTAGAAGATTTTATTAACTTACAAAAACTATAAATAATTAATACAGTCATCTTTAACTCATTGGGATTAAACTTCATAATCTTTTAGTGATAATTTAGTAGTATATCAAAAATATGTTTAAAAAAATCAAAATATTTCCATCCTTAATTCTTCTCTAAATATCATGTCTTTATATATTTTATTTCTACAAAGTTGTATTATTAAAAGTTTTTGATAGAAACTTTGGCATCTTGTTAGAAAGGCTGCTGTTTAATCATTTTTGTATACACAAACGAATGTCAGTTTTAAGAAGGCTGTGAAAATGCATGAATTTAACTGAAAATCTCTCTGTAGAGTTTCAAGTGTTTCCTCACCTAGGAAAGTCTTCCAGGGAGCTGCTGCTTATTAAACTGAAGATGTTTTAAGTATCACACTTTAGAAGTTTTTTTAAGAGAATTTATTCAAACCTGTTTGTATCACTTCCTCCTAAACATAGCAATCTATTTGAAAAATAACATTTTCAAATGTAAGTGTATAAGATTATTCTACTAAATGCATTCTTAGACACCTAAGAACCCTACTGGAGGTTTCTTTCCAGTTGTGAGGAACCTTTTCGCCCAAAGAGTCAAGTCACGCAGAATACACCTTTGCTGTGGAAATAAACAAGGCGATGAGGAAGCCTAGTGGGGTGAGCCAGGCTGAGAAGCTGTAGCCAGAGTTGTGTGCTGTCTTCCCATACACGTCTTGGAGGACTGGCAGGGGCATACCCTTTTGTATGTGTGCATCTGCTGTGCTAAAGTGAGGAACTCTGATTTATGGGAGACTCTGTTCATCAGGATCTTTGGGACGTATATAGTCTGTTTTATTTTTGGCATCAAAAATGGCTGTGGCTCTATGCTGCTTCTTTGGGCTTCTGATTTAGAGCTTCTAAATTACACCTAAATTGTACACCTAAATTAGTTTAAAATCGATGAAATTATTTCCTGATGTTAATTTGAGGGGCTGTCAGATCTGAAATGGTTTTACTTTCCCTCTGTATTGCTGTATGGATTTCTGCTGTATGTGTTCATATATAGTTAGATATCTACTTTAATATGCGTTTTACAGGGGGTTTTTTTTGCCATCAAAAGAGTAAAGTAAGCAATCAAACGGTATATGGCTTCAATACTGTAGCGTGTTATGAAACCCTGTGATTTGGTTAGCGTGCTTAGTTCTTGCTGTTACCAATAGGAGCTGCATGAGAAATGAGCAAATAAATTAACCCACAGGGCATTTCTGTTGAACACATATTTGTATTCTGAAATATTGGGCTTTGAATAGCTCTTAATGTGTATGTCTTTTGTTTGTCTGTAAAATACTGACGTGTATTATTTGTCAACTCTGTTATGTTCTGATTCTCAGTTTATGTGTTTGACGTTATGACTGACTCCCTTCCTGATGGTATCTGGTAGTTACTGCTTTCACTGCAAATGGGGGGGCTGGCAGGGCAATATGACAGGTTAAATGGTCTCGAGAAATCAGAAGACATCCCTGAGATTAATTACTTTCTTCTTCAAAGTCCCTCTGTTGAAATACTCACCTTTCCTGTCATGCTGCAGGCCATCCAGCGAGAAAAGCCTGAGAAGTACAGAAAACTGCAAGATGCCAGCAGATCAGCTGAGGCCCTGGTGGAACAGATGGTGAATGGTAATTACATGGGAGTTGATTTAGATAATCTTCTTAGGGATTTGATAAACGCACAGGTTCATATTTATCACGAGAATTATGTTAGCAAATACTGTCTAAATGGAACAGTAAAGTAATATTACCTTATATTCCTTTTATTATTTCTGAATGTTAAATCTGTTAATTAGAGAAGAGAAAAAAATTTTACCGCTTTAGTACCATGAAAAGAAATGTGTGTAAAACGTGCTCACAGTAATGAACTGTATATTAACAATCTGTTCTGCGCAGAGACTTAAATTGTAATCTTATTTTCTGAGTACGCTAAGCTTTTGAAGGTACGTTAAGTGATCTGAGTTAGAAAGCTCTGAAGGCATTACTCTGAACAGTTTGAAAACAGTGCTTTCTGACTTATACAATGTATGTTTTGTAATATATGTTTTGCTGTAACGTTCTGTATCGTAGAAAATACAGGATTTTATTGGGTTTTGGAAGAGATTTTTGGCATTCGGCTTTTCAAAGATAATAAATGTCAAAGCTTATACAACTCTTAAAAAGAAAATTAGTTGTAAGTTTTATATTTTTGTTATTGATTTTTCAAAAAAAATATTCTGTTATGTCATTCTTTTGAACTTTTTGATTTTTTAAGGGAAAAAGAAAATACAAAGAAAGGTAGATGGAAGTAAAATTGTAAGTCGTGCTATTGTCCTTGATATTAAAGAATCTCTAACTTTGCAATAAAATATTAAACACAGGCCAACATCTGTCATACTGATATGATTACCAGAAATATAGATGTTGAATGCACTGAGCTTCAGAACATATATTTTACATTAAATTGTTATAATGAAGAACCAAGAATTTAATTGCTAAAAATGAAATGCTTTGAGTTTGAGGTACTAACTGGCCGAGCTGAACAAATTGGATGGGATCCTAAGATTATCTTGCTTAAATATGAAGGTGTAATATTTTTCAAGTGACCATATTTAATGTGTGGGGCATATTTAATTATCATTACTGTAACAACTGTGGCAAGGGTTCCCTTCCTAGGCTCAGTGAGTAGGTTGAAGGGAGTTTGGTAGCATTTTCACCCTCTGAAATCATTTGGGCCGTTTTCCTTGGCTGATCACATAAAAAAAATACGTCAGGTTTTTTTGGACGTGTTTTCTCCGTGGGAGAACTGGTTGTATGGGACTTTTAAGTCAGCATTTTAAATTTGTGTGCTGACACATCAAGGTTGTTATTTTGGGTGGAATCTGTCTTAGGACACATTTAGCGGCGCCTCACTCTTCTTTTTCCAAATGCAGACTTGCACCTCAAGAATTCCAGCTTCAATTTCTTTGGGTTATATAGTACTTTCTGGTGACTAATTTTGGTTTTAGTTGCAGAACTCACTAGCACATTATATATTACTATTCTGGTACTGTATTACCTACCATGTCTAGTATCAGGTAGATGAACATTCTATCTTAAATATTCTCATGTGTTTTTAACTGAAGGTTCTCTTTTTTTCTCCTTCGGTCCATGGGTCCATGCTTATTCATGGCTTATAGATGTGATCTCAGCTGTGGCAAGATGTGCATATAAATATTTCCAATATCTCCCAAATCATACCTCTTTTAGGAAACGTCTTCCAGTTGGGGTGCAAGCACAGGGTAGTCTGGCTAAGCCAGCATGACTTTATCTGTTTCCTGTCAACTCCTCTGAGCTCAGTATCACGCCATGTATCGTGGTAGCCTTGGTAGCAAGAATATTCTAGCAAGGATGACAGGTTAGTTGCCTGTGAGAACGAAGGTGCTTTTTTGTCATGGTTTTAGGGAAGAACCAGTTCCTTTGAAAAGAGAAACAATTCCTCTGGACTTGAAGCCTAAAATGTTTATTGGACTTTCAGCTACTCCACTGCTGCAAAGGCAATTTGAAGAATAGTATATGAAAGCAGTAATTAATTCAGTAATCACCACCAGGTGGGAGTGGTAGAGAGTAAAATTAAATAATTAACATTAGTTGAGGAAAACTATAAGATGATTTTAACAAAGACTTTGCAAACAGAATACTTTGCTAGGTGTTCAAAATTACGCTTTGAGTGTAGAGGAAGTTAACTGCCATGTTCAGCCCTTGTACTTTGGAATACAACAAATTTTCTATTTGTCTTTTCTTCCAAATCATTATGATCTAATGCAATTGCAATTAATGGGATTATCTCTAAATTGATGCTGAACTAAAGGTTATGTAAAAAAAGTAACTCAACTTTATACCTACATCTCAAACTGTAATAAACTTATGCAGCTTTATATTTTCCACAGTAATTCAACTAAATTTTCTTAGTCTTTGTCTGGTTTGTGGAAATGAATTTGGGACATATAATCTTCATCTCTGTTTTGTTGGTTTGGGTTTCTTTTTTGATTTCTGGATTCACTAAGAACAAGAGGAAAGCATATAGCATAGGAAAGTTTTGCTGAATCTCCAAAATAAGGTTCAGCAGAGCAGACTAACTATGCCTACGTACCTTCCTCTTCTAATGCTGGAACTCTTTTCCATAACATGGAAAGGAACCGGAATTCATGTGGGAGACACGGTTTAACATCTAGCAGAGGAAAGATGTATTATGGTATATTGCATGAAAAATCTTTCTAACTACCACAATTTACAAATCCCACATGATGGTGCTTCCATCTATATTCTGTGTGGCACTTTCTTTAGGGAAACCAGTCAGTGCTACAATTGATGATTGTCATGCATTTGCAGAGTAATCTGTAATTAAAACACTACCGAAGGCAAACAGATTTAAGGCATAGATCAGCTGTGAAGTCAAGTGATGACAATTTTAACTTCATTGTTATTTTTTACTTAATGTGTATCAATTAGAGCTGGACTAGTAATAATTAGACTCTTAAGATTCCAATTATGCTATCACTAAATGCTTGGCTTTACTTCTATGTAAGATGTGCTTCCTCTTTGCTCTTAAACAAGATTCTGAACGTAACAGATGAAGAACATAAAAAGGTGAAGACCCTTGGTGCATTATAAGAGAGAGTTCAGAATGGTGGTGAATTTAATTGTTGCATCATTTATATTTATTTTCTTGCACTTATTTTTACTATGATAGGAGGGGGGAATAAATAAAAAATAGGCTTAAAATTCTGGAGGTAATTGGATTAGTTGGTTTAGGGTTTCATTTGTTTGTTCCTTAGCACAGAGGAAAATATTCTGAGGAGGTGTATTTATACAGGGCACTATTCTTGCCTTACATAAATGCTTTCAACCATTGTCAGCAAAAGTATTTTGCACTAGAAAGAACTGTCATCTCACACAGTACAGCTTTTCTTGTGTTTGTAAGCAGTGTGTCTGGATATTGCCATTGGAAGGACTTTTCCCATCACAGGAGAAATCATTGATGCTTTTGGTGGATGATTCTTTACCCAGCCACCCATCTTCTACAAGGACCATGCTCTGCCTCTCCTTGCCCGTCCTTTAAAGTCTGATGACTACAATCAATGAAAACTAACATCTTCTGTTTATCGGTGTTTCTAGGAAAAAAACTCTATTCTTCTTTTCTTTTCTAAATTCTGTTCTAAAATAGAATAACAAATGTGTTGATGCATGAGTGAAGCAGTTTAGCAGTTTGAGTGGACACTTGACTATTACAGTAGTTTAGCATAAAATAAATAGGGCATCAAAATGAATACTTGGAATTTTGATAGGCAGCACTAAAGTGAATACAAATGAATTTCTTGTGATAAATCACATAATTGTTAAGTGCCACTGTTCTGTGGAAGAAATACATTATCTTGTGAGTTACCATCTCACATATGCTTCTGAGTCAAAAGCTATAAAAACACAGATAATATTACATTATTGTATCGCAGAACCATAGCAAAATGATAAATGCACTTAATAAGATATACTTCATATTAAGTGGCAATTCCAAAGTACTTGCATGTAAGGTGCTGCACAATTAAAAATATTCAGACACAATTTGTTATGCACGGTACACAAGGCAATAAAATTAATGGATGCACGTCAGATAATGATCTGTTTCCTCTGAGTACAGTATATTTATTCACTGATTATATCAGAAGCTTTTAGAATATGAAACATGAAAAGATTATGAACCACTATTCCTAAAATAATATTGTTCTACTAGAGAATGGGGTTTATATTGTTTCTTCGCCTGCTTGTCAACTGTTGGTATGTCTTGGTGTCGTGAATGAAGCAGAGTAAGGGGACTGATGTTAACACCATGAATGAAAGACGATGGTTGCTAAAGATAAGGAAGAAATCAGTACTTATAAGGGAAGTAAGTTTCAAATTCTTGATTTTTTCACCAATTTAATGAGCAAATAAAACCATTAAAATTATGCCTACATTGCATCAACTACTCAAATAGTTATTAATTTTTCATTTTCAATGCGATGTCAGACTAGCTTTTTTCAAAATAAGAAAAATTTTGACAAATTTGTCCAAATGATTTCAAGTGCAAGCAATGGCCCTTTTCTTGCATCCTTCTGGAAATGGCATACCAACATCTGATAGGTAACTTTGAGTTACCTGAGCAGACTGTGAATTAAGAGAGTTTTAAAAATGCATCCTATGGAGACTTTCAGATGGGTCTTCCTTTCACTAGGATATTGTGTTGCCTAATGGAGGTGCACCTCTGCAGTCTTTTACCAAACATGGCTCTGCACACTCCAATCTTGTACTCTCCACTTCAGTTACACGAAGAGCAAAAGCATTTCTTTGTTCATCTGTGCATTTGTGGAGTCACATTTGGACTCGGAGTTTAGATAATGAAGAAAAGAATTAAAGAAAATTGAATAATATTAGTTATTTTCACATATTTAAGTGTTATGTTAAAAGGGACATATGAGTGAAAAAAAGAAAAGGTGATCTGATGAATCTAGATTTTCATCTGAAATACAGTCCTCTCTAAACCCTTGAAGGAAATATTACAGTGAAAAGTATTATTATGTCAGGAGAATCCATGACTGTACTTCCCCTGGAAATCATAATCTTGCCTAAGGGTACTTTGGAGATTGTGGCAGCTGAAAAGATAGGAAAAGAGGAATAAATAAAAGTGTTCTTTTTATGTCTACTCTGCCAAACTCATAGGCAGTGTCTTCCAGGTTTCAGAGGTTCAGAGAACACAGCAGCAAAGATATCTGCTGTCTGTTAGGAGTATACGGCATTTTTATAACCACAGTCACAACAGGACAAAAGCAACTCTTGAAATATAACATAGTTAAAGGCTCACCTTCTGTATATGTGTTTGCTCTTGCTGTTGGTAAGATTCAGTATCTATGTGCCTGGTCATCTTTGATTATTGTTATTCAGATGTGCCATGCCATTCAGGTTTATGCTGCCTCTTCACATATTACTATATGTTCATGAGACGTTACACTTGAAGAAAATGTAGTTATGCATACCACATCTCCAGATGCAAACACACACACACACACACACAAATAGATCACTATTGGATTTTATTAAGATGTGTCAAAATACTATTTACGTCTTTATGCTTTGAAGTTCATTTTATACCCTTGCTCAGCCTTTGAAGTCTGCCATGCAGTTTCTGGAGTATAATGTGTATGTATAGCTGCTCCAACCACCCCAGTTGCCATTATATCCCAGTAGTACTGGGCTTCCTATCTTCCTACATTTTTGCTAGTACTTTTTGAAATCCTGTACAATTTGCTTGGCGAGGACAACATCCTATAAACAGAGCATGTCCAGGGAACCGCTATCAGGTACTGCACAGTCTGTTTCCAAGTGGACTGTTTCCAAGTGAGTCTGAATGGAATAGCCCTGAGCTGAATCCAGAATAGGATTTGCTGGAGAACTATGCTGCTCCTCCACAGATATGATCCCGGATTATCATTTAGTGCAGTTTACCATATAGCATGCATTATATTCATTCCTTAGAAAATTTTATTATAATAAATTTCCAGTACTTTTTTTTAAGGCATTTAGGTGTATTTAGGACTCTATTTCCTACATCCTGCCTTCAAAAATTGCACAGGAACTTTACTGGTTTTTATTGCAGACTAAGAAATTTTCCTGCAGATTGGGAGTACAGGTTGCAAACAAGCGAAACCATATTGACAGTGTATCAAAAATCATGGAAGTATAGCACTGAAGACTTTCATCTCATTTGCTTTTAGACTCGTTTTTAAGAAATAGAAAAACACCCTAAATTTCATTATTTTGCTAAAAACATAGCTTCTGTTTTACTGGTTAACTAGTGTATGACTAAATGATTATGTTCTTAAAGATGTTCTTAAGCATATAGCATTACTCAATGGATTGAGAAGTTTATTAATTTTGAAATCAGTATCGGTCCTATTGCTATGTGTATCATTACATGTCATGCCAGGAGAAAAGCTTAGGGATTACATTTAAACTTCTTCTGAAAAATGAATGAGATGCCTAAGTTAATATTATTTGGAACCTGAGTTCAAGTTTCAGAATAATTATAAACGATGTTATTTTAAGACAGCTTTGCTTATCTTTGATGTGTATTGCTTTACTTTCTTTACAGAGTATATAGAGCTCTTTTACCTTTAAATACTTCTAAATAATTGCCTTGTCTCTAATGACTAAATTCAGTTTTCTTTTCTGAACTTTAAGTGTGATTATTGAACAATAGACAGAAATAGGCAAACTGTATGAGAGAAATCAGACTCTGTCTGAAAATAATTATAGAGAAGTGTCTCTTATGGTTTCCTGGCTCTCAGTCTTTACTTACTGTCTACAGAGGGTCACTGTTGGACACATGGGACTGACCTAGATGGAGGTTTGATCTGATCATATATTTATTCCTCAGTGCTTATGATATTTCTAAAATAACATGTAATGCAAAATTTATAGGTTGGATTATCAGAAACATCAAAATAACTGCAGAATATAGTTTCCATTCATTTAAATAGGTCTTTTTATAAAAAATAAAAGTCTTGTACATTAAAATCTAATTACAGTCCAGACAGTTTTCAAAATCCAGCTGTCAGGTATTTTCTTATTTCTACAGCAGTTTTAATTAGCTTTATGTATTGTATCTCTACTTTCTGCTTTATGCTCATTCTTGTACTTTAATGCACTTTATAATTCATTCCCATAGCAACAAAAGTACCCTGGCAGCAACTTAATATTTTTTAAATGCTTTCTCCACTAATGTGTAACATCTGTATGTTCAGGACTGTTATTTGATGATAAATCATTAACTGGATTTATGAGCTCTCAAGTACAGAAATTGAATTGTTAAATTATTTTACTTTTTTTTTTTTCCCCCTCTTTGTGACTTACTTATCTTTAAGCATCGAACTTCTCTTGTTTTCTTTCTAGAGGGTCTGAATGCTGACAATATTAAACAAGCCTCCGAACAGCTGAAGAGCCGCTGGATTGAGTTCTGTCAGTTGCTGAGTGAAAGACTGGCATGGCTGGAGTACCAAAATAACATCATTGACTTCTACTCCCAGCTGCAGCAACTGGAGCAGACAGCAATTACTGCAGAAAACTGGCTGAAAACACAACCCACACCAGCAACAGATCCTGCTACAGTAAAAACTCAGTTGGAAAAATGCAAGGTTAGAGATTCTTCTCAAGATTTTTTTTTTTTTATGATATTGTACTTCGTAGGGGTTCCAACAACGGGCCGGATTATGACTTACGCTTAATAGTGTAAGTAAAAATAGACTCCCTATCTTTCCAGGGTAATTATTGAAAATATTTATTCAAGGAAAGGAAAGACTGGTAAAGAAATAAAGACACAATAGGACCTAGCATGTAGGTATTTAAAACTCTGCCCCAAATATGAAGATATTAAGATACTTAGAGACCTTCAGCTAGGGAACTATGCCCCTAAGCTCTTTTTCCTTTTTTTTTTTTTTTTTTCCCTGTAAGAATCTGTCTTTGATTCTTCATTAAGAAACTGTTGCTCATCACCTCTGTCATAAGGATCTGGGCCAGAAAACTGTCTTCATGGTCAAGTCCAAAACTCTGGCATTGCAGACCACTTTACTTGTTACATACCCTGCATTTTGATGCAGGATGCATTGTGTAGTCGAACACAGGAATATTCTTCTGTCATCATATGACAGAATTACAATAGTTGTACAAAAACAGTCACACCAATTCACTACTTATTCTCCCTAAATGTTTTCGTTTGTGTGCTGCACCACCATAGAAATTTCCTTATCTCTTTTACGTAGACAACTCTGTAGTTGGAGATTAGTTAGAAGCTAATATTGTTTGACAGGAATATATTGATATGTAGTAATGAGGTATAACTTGCATGACATACTTGTAGAAGTTGGACTTTATGAAATCTCTGGCTCCAGAAGCTCTCAAACTGAAAACAATATTTGAAATCCAAATTTAGAAAACAATATTTGAAATCCAAATTTAGATCTATCTTATCACTTCTATTTTCAGGCATTTTCAAGCAGGCTTTGTGCTTCCAGGGGTTCTCTGGTTTCTTGCAGAAAACTTCTCTTACAGTAGCTCTACTATGAAGTGTACATTTGGATTACTTTCCTCATTTCTCTTTACTCAGTAGTTGCAAGTGTCACACAGTGTACAAGGTCTCCTGAAGGTATAATAGCACAATCCCAACCTGTAATGTGTTACTGTGGGGATGCTAGAAATCACTGTGCATCTTCACCTCTCCTTTTTTACTTCCTGCTGTTAAGCCTGTATATAATCTAACAGAGGTGAGTGCAGGACTGTGGGATATGTGGAGTTTTTATCTTTCCAGCTCCACATGAAAAGGATGCTCCTTGGGCATGGAATTTTAATGTACAATCTATCTCATTTTCTTTGAGCGTTACGCTACTAACATGATATTGTCATGTGAAATTGACTTTAAAGAATGGTAAGAACATCGTATTGGGAGCAGAGGAATGATCTGGTGTAGTTGGAAGCAAAACAGTCATGTTATGTGCATTGAAACAGTGGTGATTTCATGGCACGAGTGATTTCATTTGTTGGACAGCTTTATCTTGATGGTTTTTTGTTCAAAAATGCAGGATGAAATAATCCGAATGTCAACTCTTCAGCCTCAAATTGAACGGCTAAAGGCTCAAAGCCAAGCACTCAAAGAGAAAGAACAAGCGCCACTGTTTCTGGAAGCTGACCTTGCCGCTTTTACCAGCCATTTCAAACAAATACTTGCTGACATGCGGACCAGAGAAAAGCAGCTACAGACCAGTAAGTGTTCATGACAAGAAGTCAATTTGCCTGACTAGCGTGCAAAGAATAGGTGTATATATTTTACTTTCCTACTTTTGTATTTGCTGTTGTCACGCTAAACTCAATAGTACAAAAGTAGAAAGTTAGTCTTTCAGAAATTATCAGTGTGTTATATATTTCATAGTAATAGGAAAACAAGGGAATGTACATTATTAAGAAGCAAATGTTGTTCTACCATCGGATCTCTTCTTGTTAGAGCGTTTATGGACAGATTCAGTGATATTTTTTGGCAGCATAAAACTCTCACTTTTTAGTCAGGTTATGAGACAGGGCCGTCTACCTCTGTCAGTAGACAAGAGAGAGATTTTAATTGCAGGAATGAATCTGCTCTAGATTTTCATAGAATAGAAATTAAACTCTGTAAAGCTTATCAAAGAGAGCAGCTACTTTAGACTATCTGATTTTTCATCATCTGGTGAACTGTTCCTTTTTTTGCAACACAGAATATATGACTGTTAGCTATAACATTATTTACAATATCTGTAATAAAATGCATTTTTCAAAAGGGGAAAATGCTGTACCAAAACAGAAGGTTGAGTTGGGTTCTTGTTAAAGGTACATAGCATGTCAGTGACTACTCTACACTTTCTGTGTTTGATTATGAAATTAAAAATGAAGTATCAGATAAAAATATAAATTAATTTTTTCTCAACAGCAAAGAGATTATTTGCCCCTTAAACCAATGATATCTGTAAATGACCACACTGTTTTGAAATTAGGTATACTGCTAGCTCCTTCTAGTGGATCTTTATAGTATTCCTCCTAAATTCTTTCATGGAGAAGTTTGTCATGATTCCATTTTTAAAGATGGATTTTTTTTTTTTTTTTTTTCCAACAGCACTGCATTATTGTGGTGCTGTGGTTATTTCACACGTGCACACACAAGCAAACTGAAGAGGTGATGGTGCATAGGAGAACTGAGGACATAAAATGCAAAGTGCCATAGCATGTGAGGAAAGAATGAGCTATAGAAATTTACTATCAAGAAGTGTAAAGTTTATTCATGACTGTGAAGTCAGGCCATACAAAGGATAAGATTTTAAAACTTTTAATGCCACACCGATTTATATGCTGAAATCGGTTACCACTCTGCCACCAGGAAAATATGGTAAATGCTAGCTTCTTTATGATTTCTTCTATATCCAGTCTTGTGTAATTGCTGGTTTTGCCTCACCTAATTTTACTATAATGAGACCTTGTGAACTGATTGGTTGGTTAGTGCTGTAAGATGAGTAGTGTTCATTGTCTGAACTGTAATGCCAGCAAGCAGGGACTTTGGTAAAGTTCTTCCTGGTTGTAGCTGCTCATTCCCACTCCCCTGCTGCAGTGTCCTCCTCCAGTGTCCTGGCCAGACTCAGAAGCAGCCCTCCTGTGGTGCCAGCGTTGATCAGGCTGGGGAGAGTCTCCTAAACTGCTAGGGAACAGGAGGTCCTGAGTCAATATTTTATGGAGCCCTGGTCTGTTGTTATTATTTTATGTGGCTGCTCTGCATCACAGGTGCTTCAAACAGTTCAGCTGTCAAGATAAGACTGTTTTCTCCCGTACAGTACACACATGTAGTGATATTTTAGGTGGGATTATTATGTCAGTCATATTTTATCTTCAGAAATATTGTACATAGTTTTGTCCAAACTGCTGTAGTATATGGATGATCATGCTTGGGATACTGCGTTAGGTCTATCCTGTTTCAGGAAAGTCTTACGAATCAGAAAAATGTGAAAAAGAAAAAAGACCCTGAAGCTGAAGCACAGAAAATTTGACTCTCTGAGTTTCTTCTGCTTTCTTCAATGACTATTTTTGTTCTGTTGAACAGATGGAGAAAAGGCCTTATCTCGTGTCTTTATTCTAGCCCTAGTTTAATAGAAAACGCTGACATTTTCCTGAGCGTTTTAGATATTTCAATCTTTTATTTGCATAAATTATTTGCAATTATTTATTTTCTATAAATGGAAGAATTTCTTAAAGACTGACGTTTTGCAGAGCAGTGGTAGTATTTGCTCCTTTTTTCTTCCCTGTACATATAACTTACACATGCTAGAAAGATTTTTTTTTTTTTTTTTTTTTTAATTCATCCTTAGGGTGGTTTTTTATGTTAAAAGGATTTTTGATTCTTCATGAGGGGTTTGGGGGTTTTGTGTTGGTGTTCGGTTTTTTTTAATGTTCCATTACTCCATTGTCTTTTCTGATGGATAAGGGTATCTAACTTTTCTGTTCTGCTTTCCAAAGGAATATTCCACCCCCCCCCCCCCCAAAAAAAAAAAAAAAAGCTTTTTCTTGTTCTAGGAGATTGTATTCCTCACATATTTTTTTTGTGTGTTTTTTTGAGGAGTGTGTGTGGTTTTGTTTTGGGTGTTTTTGTAGGTTCAAGAGTGCTTACTGTGCAGCACAGAGAAACTACTAGATTTCTTAATAAAATATTATTGAAGATTAACTCAGATTTTCTCAATTTTTTCTCCATGATTTGATTAGCATTTCCAGTTATAAAACATAATTTAAAGCCAATTCTCCAAAATCCATTTGGTTGTTTTTTCACTATTTTGCAATGTTTTTTATGAAAGAAATACAAACTCATAAAATATGAGGAAATATGACCTCATTTTTCTTACTTTATAGAATGTCCGGATATCCATAGGTAATTGATCCTTTTGAAGATTGTGTATCCATCATTCCCTTTCTCCCTTCTCCCTAAACACATTTAGAGTCATTCCTCAAATATTGATATATGGAAAAAATAGAGGTCGGACAGTGCTTCAGAGTATTCAGTAATGTACACAAGGGAGTGAAATGGACAATCATGGCAATAATTCAAATATGAATAATGTGATTTCTCAAGGAAATTCTTAATTTTATAATTGCCCTGGTGAAGAATGATAGGTTGAACTTTATATTTACTTATCTTGAAATTAACTGCTTCCGTGTCAGAGAGATTTCTAGGGAGCAGCCTGGTCAGCCTCCCATTCCCTCTCAGCGCAGGGAGAGCTGTCAGTCAGTGTCAGGTGAGTATTCCCTGGCTCAAACTACTTCCCAGGTGGTGGCTGATTCATTCCAGCACTTGTCTTGCTCTGTGACTGGACCAAACTCCATTAAGGTGCTTCTGTTTTTCAGTCTTGCTGCGGTGAACTCTTACCCAGCTGTGGTCTTCAGTGAGAAGCGTTCTGTTACACGTTCTCAATTTGACAAGACTGTTCCTCAGAGGGGGTTTGAGGAGTGTCATTAGATTTTTAGAAAGTAACTAAAAAAAAAAAGCTTTTGTGGCAGGTGAAATTAAGAATATCAAGACGGAGATGGCAAAGGAAAAGTCATACTTATTTCCATTTTTCTCTGCTTCATAAATTCATGCACTGGGCTTCCTTTCAAATTCTGATCCTTTGTAGGATCAGTAATTCTCACAGGTGAAGTGATCATCATGTCATTGTTGTTGTTGCTGTTGTTGTTATTATTATTATTATTATTATTAATATTAATGCTGAAACATTCATCTGTGTTGAATTGATGTTTCTGCTATTTTTTTCAAGAAGGAGTCTGGAAAGTTTTTGCCTTGTATATCATGTCAAGATTCTTTAGACTGACTTTTATTTACCCACCCCATGCTTATAGTTATTTTGCGTGTACACCACTTTTCTGCCTAATCCGCTAGTACAGCATCTTAAAGAAGGTTCCATTACATAGAGTTCATGCAACTCAGTCTTGGCGTAATTATAAGACAACAAACCACAGTAACATTGTATTATACAAGTTTCCTTATGATTCCACTTTGAGAGTTTCTGGTAGAAGATGTGGGAGAAGAGAATCACAGCTTTTATGATGTCACCAATGTAAAGACTTTGATGAATAGCTTCAAGTACTTGTATTACAAAATGAGCGAAACAAAGTTGTGAGAAAATCAGCATGATTTTAAACAGTGCGGTTACTGCTGAGGAAATTTTTATGAGAAATACATGCTATTCAATCTAGTTCGTTCATTTCAGGAATTAAGTCTTTACTGAAAAGATCCCATAGATTATATTTATTGCCTTTCTTCTTCTTTCACAATGATATGGTGAACAGTGATAGTTGTCCTGACTGTAGGAGATACACCTTGCAACATATGAGTGTGATTTGATAGTTGTCAAGATAATTGTATTCTCATTTCATTTCTGAATTGCAAAATGATTTTTGACTGGAAAATCTGGTGACAAAAAAGGAAGCTAGGAGGGAAAACAACAACAACAAAAAATATTTTACTAATTTGGAAAGCTATTTTCACATGTTTAAATATTTCTACTTGCTAAAAACATAACCTAACCAAGTGTCTGTTTGCACATTGTGGTTCCAAATTTAAACACTTTCTCTAAAATAAATATGCAAGTGTAAATGTATTTGCCTGTCAGTTCTGAAGGGTCACAATATTAGTCACACCAAAATGCATTCCCTACAAGTGTAATGGATTAATGCAGCAACATTTTCCTATTATGGGATGGGAGCTGTAGTCTGATATTTCACAGCAACATATTTGTATTTTCCCTCTGTGGTATTTTGTTACAGTTCTCTCATGGGCTTAGCTCAACTATAGCTTGTGTTGAAGACATGCTATATCTTTCTGATTACTAATTCAATTTTGCACAGAATATAGCAGAGTCCACGTTAAGCACTGTGCTTATCATGTGGACTTTAATCCACAAACATTAGTATCACAAAGCGATTTTTAGAATAAAAAAATAAAAAAAAGGTCTGGATGTGTGTTATGAGCATGGGGAATGCAGAGATTCATATTGCCCACAGAGAGACCGTAAATGTGATAGATTATTTAGACAGCTAAAATTAGGTAACGTGAATCCCACTGTAGGAGTTTGACTGGATTTGGATTCTCACCACTGGCATCATGAGCTGCAAAACCAACATAGGCTCTTCTTAAGTGTCAGCCAAAAAGATGTTAATATGCTTCCTTTTGGATGAAAAGGCTGAAACAATGTCCATCTACAAACAAACAAACAAGTCCCAAAAACTCCATCTAGGCAAAAGGCATTGAAGAGTAGTATTTCACTACTAGTAATCTGGAAAAGTGAAATAGGAAAACTTAAAAGTGTTTTTTAAATGGAATATTTAAGAACCAAATTGGAAAGCCGCTAGCTTGATTAAATCAACATCTGTGATCCCACTTGAACTCTTATTTAATCCTTCGAATAGTAGAGAACATAATTCATTAAAATTGGACAAAACATTTTAAAATTATTATAATCTGTGTTGGCAAACTTTCAGGATAAGAGTTTCATGTAGTTTGGTGGAGTTTGCTGTAACGGCGAATCTTGTAGTTTTACCTGTTCTGAGGTACTCTTCACTACTGCCGAAAATAGCTAGTATTTGTTAGAGCTGCTTGAAGTCAGACATTAATCCTAAGATTTGTTTTTCATTTAAAGGAGAACATAATTTATCGAAGTCAAACATTACATCACAATACTGAACGCCATTTCATATTTCTAAATAAAACTGCAGATTAGTAGTTGTATACTCCTTTAACGTATCTGAGCAGTTAAAATTATGTCTCCGTTCAGTTGGAGTGATGCGTTTAAATGCATATTCTATTCTAAAGTAGGAATTGTTTGGATTAAATTATCAAAGACAATACAAATCTCACTAAGGAAATAGAAAGTTTTAAAATACTGTTTTACAAGATGGAAAATGTTCTTCTTCTCTATTTCCAAGAATGTATTATTATTGCTTTCTGTGTAAAGAAAATATATCAGAAGGGAAGAAATTCTTGTTTTTTCTAGTACCAAGTCCTATATTTTGTAAATCCCCAGATGTGTGTGATACATCAGATCCAGCAGGATCTTTATGAGGAAAGTATGCTATACAATGTGCACACTCCACAGGAGAGAGCTTAAATTGCCCTGATTTTAGCATGTTATTATGCCTAACTGAAAATGAAAGTTTTTTTCAAGTAGCATTCTTACTGATCAACTAAAAAATTAGGTTAAGTTCTGAAGTGCATTCTTGCAAGCATTGATGTATGAGAATGTAGCAAGCTTGCACTTAAAAACTTTTACCTGTGGTGTTTGTCAAAATTGCTTTTTGGACAACTATATCATTTCTTAGTACAATTATTTCTGAAAGACCAGAAACGTACAGGAGATACAAATAGGTGTAACATTTTTTTGAGCCTTTATATACTTCATCATTATGTGGTACAAGTTGGAAATGTTTCATTTCCAACCAGCCATGCATTTATCTGTACTTTTCTCAATTGTTGTTGAGGGCAGAGGGAGTATCTCTGCTAATGAGTTGCTCATGTGTGTGCCAGATGCTGTCTATTTACAGCAGCTGTAATTTTGGCACAATAAGGACAGTTCAATAAAATTCAGCTTTAATGCAGAAGAAAGATTAATTTTCTAAGCTTTTAACAGATGTCTTAAACAGAAATTTTACTTGAACGGAAACATTAAACACACAAATGTGGGCCATAAAAGGGAATGCTATTTCTTACTGCATTTCTGAAATTAGATTTTGGGTTAAGTACAATGGGTTATCTGTTGATCTCTAAACACACATATTTAAACTAGTTGTCTTGGCCATATAAGTTGTTGTGTGCCCTATAGCAAGAGAGTCAAATGACACACAACTGATAAAATGACAGAGATACCATAAACATTAGAATGAGCGTATTCAGTCTTCAAAAGTTTTCTGCTTCCACAATTCTTGAATAAATCTGATCCTGACACACTGGGCCTGTTGCAATCTGTTGTAAAATAGCCATTGACTTCAATAAGGCTGGGTCTTTTAACAAACATCTTCTGTCAGCAAACCAAATAATGAAACCCAAAATTATTTTATTTCTTTCCTTTTTCTTCCCCATTGAATGTAGTTTTTGACAGTTTGCCTCCTGCGCAGTACAAAGAGACAATGAGCACTATACTTCTGTGGATCCAGCAGTCAGAAGCTAAACTCTCCATGCCTCAGGTTGTGGTTGCTGAATATGAAATCATGGAGCAAAGACTCAGGGAGCTCAAGGTGAGTGGTCAGGCTTTGGGAACAAATTTCTCAAATGAATAGTTTAGAGGAACAGAATGCAAAGTTGTCTGAGTCTGCTGAAGCCTGCACTACAGATCTTGAGTGAATGATACCCATCTGAGTTTTAGTGAAGGGCTTCAGGAGACGGTGGATACTTATTATATTGATTCCTAGAGTTAAAGGATTGAAAGTGTTCTTCACCATTTAAACCAATTTTATAAGATATTGAACATGTTAAGGAAAAGCCCTCGTTTGTCCCCATGATATATAAAATATTCCTTTGAGACTAGCTCTGGTAGTTAAGTATAGATTTAGCTCATTTAATTTTCCAGTACTGGCATGGAAACGACTGTGATTTGCAAAATGCAGCACAGGCTTTGTCAGATTTCCTGTTGGATTTACAAGCAGACACAAATGTGGAACACGTTTTGCCAGTGGGTACAAACCTTCCCTGCATTTCAATGTTTGATATTGTTCTACTATTGGGTGGCTATGAGCATGTTGTTTGATGCAACTTGTAATGAATATGTAGAAATAAAAAGTAGAATATAGAAATGTTGTGGTTTAAGCCCAGCCAGCAACCAAGCACCACGCAGCCAGTCGCACACTCTCCCCAGATGGGGGAGAGAATCAGAAGAGTGAAAGTGAGAAAACTCATGGGTTGAGATAAAGACAGTTTAACAGGTAAAGCAAAAGCCACACATGCAAGCAAAGCAAAACAAGAAATTCATTCACTGCTTCCATCAGCATGCAGGTGTTCAGCTGTCTCCAGAAAAGCAGGGCTCCATCACAGGTAATGGTTACTTAGGAAGACAAATGCCATAACTCTGAACATCCCTGCCCTCCTTCTTCTTCCCACAGCTTTATATACTGAGCATGATGTCATACAGTGTGGGATACCCCTTTGGTGAGCCGAGATCAGCTGTCCTGGCTGTGTCCCCTCCTAACTTTTTGTGCACTCCCAGCCCACTTGCTGGCGGGGCAGTGCAAGGAGCAGGAAGGGCCTTGACTGTTTAGCAACAACCAAAAACATTATTGCGCTACCAACACTATTCTCATCCCAAATCCAAACCGTAGCACTACATCAGCTGCTAGTAAGAAAGTCAATCCCATCCCAGCTGAAACCATGATAAGAAAAAAAAGTTAGGTGCAGCATATTTGGGCTGAGAATTGCAGAAATTTTGAGAAGAAACTTCTTTTTCTCCATGTATAGTCTGATTCTTTTGAAAGTGTAATCATTAGGGCCGTAGTAAATTCCTATCTCAAATTAATGAAGTGTATGTAGATCACCTCTATTAACAAGTATAAACACCTCTGGTTATATTCTCAGTTCAACTAAAAAAAAAATCTCCTTTCTAGTTTGTGTGAGAAAAGCAATTCCAAATTGCTTAGTAGAATATGTCATTGGATGTTTTAGTAAAGGGGACCTACTTTTTGATTGCTGCTTATTCATAGGCTCTACAAAGCTCTCTGCAAGAGCAGCAAAAAGGCCTGAACTATCTCAGCACAACCATGGAAGACATGTCCAGGAAAGCCCCTGCAGAAGTCAGCCAAAGATATCGAACGGAAATTGAGGTGATCCTTGGCCGCTGGAAGAAATTATCAGCGCAGCTGGTGGAACATTGCCAGAAACTTGAGGAGCTTATGACCAAACTCCAGCGATTCCAGGTTAACCAAACTTTTTCAGCCTCAACTACTATGTGGTGGCTTGTGGCTGTGTGACTAGAACAGAACACATTTATACACCTCAAGAAAGTAACACCAAAGTGAAATATCAAAACAGTACATAAAATGTACTAAAATGTTGGCTTGATTTTGGTGGGTCCAAGATTTTGCTTTGAATTCTGATTTTGTGGCTGTTTCTGCCTGTGTTGTTTCTATAGCAAAACTTAACTTTGATTTCAGTGAAATTACAGCTAATATTCCTCTACCTACTTTTTCCATGTAGCTGAAGTATTTTTTCATGCAGCTGAAGTAGCTGTAACCATATTGACTTTAATGAATTCACTTACATAATTAAAGTAATTCGTAATATGGTAGTGTCTTGGCAGCAGCTGCCAGAAAGCAGAAGTGCATATGACT
The DNA here is from genome assembly GCA_947846985.1 of Fratercula arctica. Taxonomy (NCBI): domain Eukaryota; kingdom Metazoa; phylum Chordata; class Aves; order Charadriiformes; family Alcidae; genus Fratercula; species Fratercula arctica. The sequence goes on along the minus strand of CANTUZ010000001.1, from coordinate 90,125,500 downwards.
TACACAGTTGTGTGAATTTCAGGTATTTAGAATGTCAGCATTGGGACCTTACATTGTTTCTCTCATTATGATTATCTCCTATTTATACTTCTTTGTATATCACATGTATCAGCATTACAGGGTATGTCTATGACTTAGATGTTATAAGATTTCAAATAAGTCCATTTTGAACATACTCCTTTCAAGGGACAGATTTCAGAGGCATTCAGATTAACCAGTCACAAAAATGGAGAAAATGTTTTTAATTATTTTTTTTTATGTTTTTCTCTTCTCACCCCATGCAAATGAACACTTGCATACTCATGGGAAATATCACAAAGGAAATTCTGAAGGTTGAGGTCCTGGAGCCATACTCAAAGCTGTGTCCTCACAGTGTGTTTCTTCTCAGTGTTGTCTCTCTGTATTTATTCTATTTGCAACACAAATATTTCTGTCCTTGGCTTTGGCTTGCTGGTAGTAGAACATGGTCTATGATTAGCTCCACGTTGTGAATTACAATACAATAGCATGTGAACTGTAGTTGCTATTTTCAGCTTAATTCAATAGAGTTGTCTGGTCAGGAAAACATTTTCTGTCAAAGTGTTCTTACACTTCTGCTTTTGTAGAGGAAAAAAACTTTTTAGAGAAGAAAAAAAAATACTCATTATTTTGTTGCTCTTCGTCAGTTTTTACATAAGCAAAGTGGACCAAAAAAAGGAGGAAACATCTTATCAGTACCATTAATAATTTAGCTACTGAAATGCCACATTACTCTAAATTGTAACTTTGGCTCCATAGCTACATCTCTGATGTTTGAAGCTGGCCATGAAATGAAGCTTAATGGTACAGTGGGGTAACCTTGGCCATCAGCCAGATGCCCCAGCTGCTCTTTCACTTCCTGTCCTCAGCAGAACAGGGGGAGAAAACAGGATGGAAAAGCTCTTGGACTATAATCAAGACAGGGAGATCACTTACCAGTTACCATCATGGGAAAAACTGACTGAACTTGGGGAAAATTGAAATAGCTTTGTGTAGCGAGAAACAAAGACAAAAATTAAATTAAAACAACACCTCTGCCCCTCCCTCTTTTTCCTAGACTGCACTCCATTGCTTTACTCCTGTAACCTCTCCTGCCAAGGGGTGCAGGGGGGTGGGGAATGGGAGCTGTGAAGCAGTCTGTACCAGCTCCTCTCTGCTGCTCCTTCCTCCTCACTCTTTTCCCCTGCTCCAGTGTCCGTTGTCCTGCGGGCTGCAGTCCTTCAGGAAATATCTGCTCCTGTGTGGGACTCTGCATGGGCTGCAGCTTCCTTTAGGACACATCAACTGCTCCAGTGTGGGGTCCTCACGGGCTGCAGGGTGGATATGTGGTCTTCACCACTGGCTGCAGGGGAATCTCTGCTCCAGCAGCTGGAGCACCTTCTCTCCCTCCTTCTTCACTCACCTTGGTGTCTGCAGGGCTGTTTCTCACTTCTTTTCTCTCCTCCTCTGCCTGTCGGGCATTTTTCACCTTTCTTAACTGTATTATAACTAGGCATCACTAGCTGACCACGGGGTCAGCTGTATCCAGTGGTGGGTCTGTTGGAGGGACCTGGAACTGTCTGTGTCCAGCACAGGGCAGCACCTGGCCTCTCCTCACAGAGACCACCCCTGCTACCAAAACCTTGCCACATAAACCCAATATAAACCGGAAAACTGGAAAGTGGTTTTGTCAATAGTATAATGAAATATTTGCAATTGCACAAAACAGAGCAACACAGTTTGCTTGACAAACTTAAACTTTTGTCTTCCCCCTACACCCCCCCAGTTTTGTGAATAGAGGTTTAGAGTTTCCCCCACCGCTCTTAAAAGAAGGTCCTGAACATCATGACCATGCTCTGTAGAGCACGTATTTTTAAAGCTATATGTGACCTATTGTTGCATACAAATCTTAAACTTTATATTTATTGCTGAAGTCTCTGTAGTACACAGTTAATATAAAAGTCATTGTCTTGTCAACTCCTTGAATGACTTATCTTCCAGACGATTGTTTTAGCTGTTGCAATTTATGGAATGTGTCAGCGTGGGATACGATGAAATCAGTGTCAATAAATAAAACGCATTTACAGTCTGATTCAAAATGCAAGTCATACATTTGATCTTCATTGGTAGCTGGAGACTGATCTCTTTTTAAGTAAATCCCATCAGATCTATATTTTGCAGCATTAATGAACTATACTTAAAGTATTCCTGTAAAGGTATTAAAGTTTCATCATGAAATATGATTCTGAACTGTTTTTACTGATTGATAATGGAATGCACAGTGGACACTTAAACAGTGTTTTGGTAATTGCCATTCTAAAATATACTGATAATTTCTGTATGATTGTTTTTATTAATTCAGTTCCTTTTCCATAGTAGCTTGTTGTTATATCAATATGTCAAGCACATTAGGAAAATGTTCCCTTTGGTTATCTATCTCATAATAGTTGCTAAGGCATTTTTGTACACATTTTAGGGCACCGTCTGTATTCTAATGAAATGTTCCTTCTTTGTGCTTTAATCCAACTTTGCATTCAGCATATCATATCAATATGTACTTCACAGTTGATTAAAACAGTTTGATAAACAAATGCTTTGTAATTTGTTTTTTGAATTTTTGCCATTTATAATTTTTATTTAAACATATGCATCTATACCTAAGTGGCATTTTAAGGTAATTTTAAGTGACTTTTTTAAAATCTCAATCCACCTTTCAAGGTATTAAATTATCTATGTAATGTTGCCTGGGACTGGTAGCATTCCCTCTTTTCAAGCATTTGTTGTTCAGCTTTTTTTATTAATTGCAAGGGTTAATAAAGACTGTGGAAAGCAAATTGCTGATTACAAATATTCTAGCGCTAGAAACAGTAACTGAGAATCAGTCTCTGAAATAACTCATTGAACCATTGTATGATTTGAGTGTCTGAAGTGACTCTGTTTCAGATACTGTTTATTGTTATGATTTTTTTTTTTTTTTTCTTTTTGAGTAGTAAGGGAGTTTTTCTGTGTTGTGTCCTGGTAGAGAAACAGGCAATAGAGCATGCAACTTCCAAAAGGAGCCTGGAATTTAAGTTGAAACACAGGAGGATTTGATAGGTGAGCCTGAATTAATTGCCAAGTACGAGTGGTCTGAAGCCATACAAGGAACCCATGAACAGGCATGCAGCATCTAAGCGCAAATGATGTCTTTAAGGCATAAACTTGAGAGCCAGAAAGCTGCCTGCTTGTAGACACATTAAACTTGGGCAGAAATGGTCAGAGTGCAAACTAAAGAGTCAATGACAGTCCCAGATAAAGTTGGTTTTGCTTGTTTGCTGTGTTTTTATTTTTCAGACAGTTCAATAATCTTGAAATTACATTGCGATGAGTTTTAGTCATAGTGCCAGGATGAATTACACTATTGCCAGTCAGGTTCTGTGTGATGCAATAAAATATCTTTTTAATAAACAGAATGACACTAAAACGCTGAAGAAGTGGATGGCTGAAGTGGATGTTTTTCTGAAGGAAGAGTGGCCTGCCCTTGGTGATTCAGAAGCACTGGAAAAGCAGCTCGAGCAGTGTACAGTGAGTATTACCTGCCTGCTTGGCAATTATTCATTTCTTCTCTATGAGCCTAGCTTATACAGAAGTTACACAAATTATTACTGTTCCTAAAATAAATTAATGTTGTAAAGGGAGTTGTCTTCTGCAATGTGTTTGAATTTCCTGCCCTTCCTGGGTTTGAAGGAAAACTGTTAAAAAGCAGGAAATTTTAATACAGAGAGGAGGCATACAGTGACCGTATCTTTATGTATTTATAGCAGGAGCAAAACATAAAGAGCAAATGATAAGTTAGTAGCTTTTTAAGGTAACTGTTTATTTCTTTGTTGAGTTTACAAACTTTGCATGTGTATTTGTTATAAACTGTATAATCTGTGCCGGAAGATCTTTTTCTGTATCTATTATTCACACATGATTTACAAGCTTTTCTGACTGTACCAAAAGAACTTGCAGGTATTGTGAGTTATATCCTTTTTTTTTTGTATTCACTAAACTTACAAGTTCCAGTATTTTGTCCCAGCAGAGTTTTAAAGCATCATGAAGTATTGATACTTCCATCACAGGGTTTACAAATTCTTCTGCCTATCCCAACAGAGTGTGTAAGTGCAGTCAATCTTGTAACCCATCCTAGTCCCTGTCTGTATGTTCAGTGGAATTTACAAGTTCTGTCAGTGTTCTGGCAGGATATGTAAATATTTTGAAACATACATATTGATCTCTCAGAACTATGAGCTCCTCAGACTTTCTCTCTTACCCCTTATGTAAGTAAAAATGATTATAAATTGTGTAGGACAACTCTTATCTCCACAGAGTAGTAAGTTACATGTAACTCCTTTAAAATCTGTCACCTGAATTTGTGACGAGTTTGCACAAATATTAGCCATTACTGTCAAATATATAATAAAGCCACCAAAATCTTCATCATCTTTTATGTGTTTACACTTTCATCCTTTTCTACTGCGTAGGAAGCCCAAGTAACACCTGCACCACCGAAGAAGGCCTTAGGAAGTAAAATTGGAGGTGGCAATTTAGAACTACCTCAGGGCTTAAATAATATTCAGCCACAAATGTCATTCTAATAACTGGACATAACCAGAGAATATCACCATTCAGATAATTTTAAGGAAGTTATCAGGTGAATTACCAACCCAAGGGTAATGCTGGCATAATTAATAAGATGAATTCACAAACAATTTTCCACAGTTATGATGGGATGTTTTTGCACAAATGTCAATAAAAGTTCTAGTCATTGTAATAGATATAATACATATAACGCAACACCATACATGTGTATATATAAGGTACATACATAACATCTAAAACTTTATATTATATATTTTGCAAATGAACTTTACCTGATATAGAATAGCTTACCACATTACAGCTGTTCATTCCTTTTTTTATTTATTTTCATAGTTAAGCCTGTAAATTGTGCTCATTTGACTTGAGATCTGGACCAAAGGTCTCATGTAGACACATTTTGGTAGGGATAGTATATCTGAATACTTGTGTGAATGCTGCTTGCCTAATCTTCTGCTGTTCCTTTAGGCTTTAGTAAATGATATCCAGACAATCCAGCCCAGTTTGAACAGCGTTAATGAGGTTGGGAAGAAAATGAAGAGTGAAGCAGAGCCAGAATTTGCTTCCAGAATAGAGGCAGAACTAAAGGAGCTCAATGTTCAATGGGAACACATTTGCCAACAGGTATCAAGTCTCCTGCTGTGACTGGTTCATTTTAAAGTAATAATCACATTTCTCATTGGCAGAATTTGTCCTTCTGTGCATATCCAGTAGAAATTAAACTACATTTAGACATGTTTGGCTCACATTAATTAAACTTCTGTACCTGAAATTTGATTTAGTATGTAGCAATATATGTAAAGTATGTATCTTTATATTATAATAGAATACCTTCCTATTTTTCTAACAAGGCTGTATGGGAATATCTTAGATCTTAACAGAAATGTAACTTACGGCTCCTGCAAAACTAGCTTTCTGAAAGTGGTATATAGGCATTTGCCAAAAAATCAAGTTCTGTATTTAGTCTGTTACATTTTATTTTGTGTCATCACACTTGCGTATCATTACTGTAGGTGAAATAAGTTGCTAAAGCAGTGAAGAATTCAAAATTCAATAAGTTGGAAGTAAGAGTATGTGCACATATGCGTGTGTGTAAATTACAGTCTCCAGTGATCACATGAATTTGAGAGAATGGGGCATAAGAGGAAAGGACAGTTCTTTTATTTTAGTTAAAGACATTTTAATAAATGATTTTACAGATTAAGGAAGCTAAAAATTACTATTATTTCATTGATGGTATTTGGACTCTCATCCCTTATGACAGTTCAAAGGAAATGTGTTTCATATTGTATTATTTTTACTTTTTTTCTACTAGCTCACTCTGTTGTCTACTCTTTTTAACGTATATTTGTGTAATAGTAAAACCATTACCTTTCAAAGTGGTCTAATGTTTTCTAAAATTATTATTTTCACTTTACATGTGGAAAATAGCCTCCATATATTTTTCTGATAAACATAGTTATCAAAAAAGTTGATCTTTGAAATCTCTAAGACATTTTATTGATCCAGACCTGTAGTCTTTCCCTTTCGACTAACGTGGAGTTTTTAATTGCTTATTTTTGTAATATTAGTAAATCGGATATCCTTGCACTTCTGTTGATATACATGCAGTTAACAGATCGGCGAGAGCTAACAATTGGCATTCAGATAATCTTTCCAGGTGATGGGAGATTACCCTCTCTCCTGGTGCTGTGACTGAGGAAGAAGCAATTTTGCAGGGCCACACGTGGTTCTGCTGTTATACTTGTTGAACACCACCGTTTTATTGTTACTCTGTTTTGTTCTGTAAAACCCCATATGTGTAGAGCAACATTTCTGTTTAACAGCCAGTCCTCAAGGGGTAACGAAACCAGTAACAGTCAGTAAAAACAAATACTAAGAAATAATTCCTCCTGGTGATACCGAAAATAACATTTACTTATGTAGCATCACAGTGCAGGATATCTGAGTGATCCGCTCTGCATACCCAACTTTGAAAAATGGCAGCTGTGTGACTAGCTGGTTTTGTTGCAAACTTCTTTATGCCATTGGAAGATGGCTCAGCCAATGGCTCCATCAGTTATTGGCCAGTTTTGATAAGCTGATGCACAATCCATAGAATCATAGAAAGGCTTGGATTGGAAGGGACCATAAATCATAGAATCATAGAGTCGTAGAATCATTTAGGTTGGAAGAGACCCTTGGGATCATTGAGTCCAACCATCAACTCCACTCTACAAAGTTCTCCCTTACACCATATCCCTTAACACCACATCTAAGATCATAAAGATCACTTAGTTCTAGTTCTATACATGAGATATATAACATAAGTTATATGACCCCTGTATAATGAGTGGCAAAGGATTTAATAAAGGTATTTTTCCTTTTAAGATAAGTGGCTTCTTCCAGTATGAGATTTCTTTTTTACTTACCTCTCTCTTTAGAATATACACCTTTCTTAGAAATTCAATAATGACTTCATCCATAAAAGAAAGATACGCATATTGCTTTATTCTCTAGCAAGTTGCATTCAAACTGCTTAGAAGGTTATCTGACTTTACAACTCAAAAGCCTCTGTTTTTATCCTTGGGTCCACTTTCAAGATCTCCTGTGGTTGTTCTTTTTACATCTTTTAGGTCCCTGAGTGATGTTTTTTCAGATTTGTTTTCTGATGACCTCAGCATATGGTGTAGAGTCTTCTTGTAGGATCATTGAAAACTCATTCTGCACAGCAATGACTCACTAAAAAAAGGATGTATACACACGTGTAATACTTTCTCGATTACCTGTTATTAATATCTATTGAATTGCTTGTTAAAATCTGCCTCATTACAGCAATGTTATTAGTATAGCATTTAATTTGGGTTCTTTTCAGGCTAAAATTTTGTCAAGTTTGTACAATATCCTTGCTTCAAGTACCGTGTAACGTTTTCTTTCTTAAAGGCCTATGCTAAGAAGGCAGCATTAAAAGGTGGTTTGGATAAGACTGTGAGTCTCAGAAAAGATTTGTCAGAGATGCATGAATGGATAACGCAAGCTGAGGAAGAATACCTGGAAAGAGATTTTGAGTATAAAACACCGGATGAGTTACAGAAAGCTGTTGAGGAGCTGAAGGTAAAAGATTAACTAATTTTGTGAGCTGCGTTTAAAGTTCTTTTTGAAGTTTTCATTATAAAGAAAGTCTACTCTTTCATTTAGAAAGGTGCTTTTTGAGATCTACTTGTTATCCTTGAAGAAGTAGGCAGCTTGAAGTAATTTCTATTTGGAATATGTTGGAAGATATTTAATCTTTCACAATACTGCGCAGCTTTTTTTTTCCTCTTTGATTTATTGGATACTTGATTTTGATACAACTTCAACATTCTTTTACTTAAGGAATAATTCTTAAGAATCAGGTGTTAGCAGCAGTTTACTGATAGAGTGAAATCAGTTCTATGTCTTTTTATATTAGAGGAAAAAAAGATTTAGCACTTCAGGATGCATGTTAGTATGTACTAAGTATGCATGATTTATTGTTTTACTTCTTTAATATAGCAGTATAGGAACAGTATATTTTTGTCTCAAGTAAATAATGTTTCTTTCATGTGGGATGAATATGGCCTTCGGACAAAAAAGGACTAATTTGTGATACGTGATCGAATACACTGTTGCTCAGCCACTGGATGTAGGCTTGATTTTTATTTCACAGGTGAATTGTTTGGCCTGTGCTATTCAGGAAGTCAGATTATATGGCCTTAACAATCTATCCAACACTTTGTTTGCAAACTCTTCATTGTCCTTAGGGTTTTGCCAGTGTTTGAGATTATCTGACCATGCAATTGATGATCTCTTTATGTACTGACAGAAATGACTTGATGCTAGTTGGAATATACAGAATCTATGGAAATATACAGAACAAGTTCTATTCATTGTAAATGAGACAAATATATCAAAAGTACACATCTGCTGCAGAGATACAGTTCTTTTTTAATAATTAAATAACAAAACTCAAATTTATACATTGCACTGCATAATAAAATTAGGTTAAATAAATAGTTTTAGACAATCCCTGTGGATTTCCTAGTGAATATTCTGTACTTCCAGCTGAAGTATGGGGATGTTCAAACTGTGACACCTCGACCTATGCAGATAACCAGATCATTTGTCATGCATCCCTTCACCTGCTTCTGATGATCCTTTCCCAGAAGGCTTGCAGCCACCTCTTCTGTCACACAACAGGCAAAATCTGGACCAGAGCTCTTTGTTCATCCTGCAGCCCATTTCTTCCCACAGCTAGGAAAGAGGAAAGCCAAGAGCAACCTAGTAAGCTTTCCCTGGCAACGACAGCCTGATACCAGTTATTCTGGCTCATGGACTTGCTCAGACTCAGAGAGAAAGAAGGTTGTTGGGAACAAGGTTTCATTTTAATCTCTTCAGGCCAGGAAGTTCTCATCTTAAATTCCTGTGAAGACCAGTACACACTGATGACATTACATATACCATCACTCTGTTTTCCATAGTAATATGACTCCAGTCATAGACACCATCCCATTGTCAGAGGAAACAATTCTAAGTATGACAATCAGACATCTTATTAATGAGACGACATAACAAGGGGAAGAGTAGCAAAAGGTGGAGGAAGAAGGTTGGGAATTGGATTGATCAGTTGTTGTGGTTACATAGGCTAAAATGGGGAAAAGGTGGCAGGTTGGTGGTTCCAGATCAGTTATGCATGATTTGTTAATTACTGGTGTTAATTCACCATCCGTTTGTGGTTCTGTGTCCCTCAGATCTTTGGTTCCTGTGTCTGTCCTCTGTTAAGACCTTTGGCAGAGAAGTTTAACACAGAAAGTGCTGTTTGGGAAAATGTTCCATGTTCACTTTGTCCTCTCTTCATGTTAGGTTATTGTTCGCTGGTGGTGAATACTGACATTGCTTTTTCTATCTCTGTAAAGTGTAAGAATGAAATTAACATTAATGCTCTGATGAAAGTGTAAAATATGCACTGGAGAAAAATTATTTTCTCAATTTCTCTTTAAATGCAAGTTAATAATGATGTCAAGGAGAGGAAAAGCAGTCAGAAGTATTTTCCTTTTTTTTCTATGTTGCTGCTCATCATTATACCTTTAAACCAGTGTACATGGATTTGTAACACCACAGATTTTGGGGTTTTTTTTTGTCATTTGTAGTTCATAAGGTATTATGGCAAAGATATTTGGAGCATTTCTTGGAAAAAAAAATAAATATTGAAATGTTCTACTATTCTGAGAGCTTCAGAAAACTAAATAGCTGTGAGAAGATGTTAAATCGTATTGAGTATCATGTATTGGCAACAAAATGAAAAAAAAGTTTTTTGGATGCATTCAAGATTATGTCAGAAAGTCTGGGAATTAAATGGCTCTTGGCTTTTTTTGATTTTTTGTGTTTTTGTTGTTGCTGTGGGATCATTTTTCTTTTTCCCTCTGACAGAATTCTGTCAGAGAGAATTCTAAGAGTTATTAGAAATCAGTTTCCTTCTTAAATCAGGACTACAACTATTTTTTCTTTTCTTTTTTTTTTTTTTTTTTTTTTTTTGCAGAGAGCAAAGGAGGAAGCCATGCAGAAAGAAGTGAAGGTGAAGCTTATTACTGATTCTGTGAATAGCTTTATAGCAAAGGCTCCACCTGCAGCTCATGAGGCTTTGAAAAAGGAACTTGATGTTCTGATTACCAGCTACCAGCGACTCTGCAGCAGACTGAATGGAAAGTGCAAAACTTTGGAGGTTGGGTATCTTGTCAGTTGTTGTATTTATAGCCCTTCTAAGTGCAGAAGTAAGGTAGACAGGAAAGATGTAATATCATATGGGATCATGAGTAGCCCAAGGCTGTCTTCACTTTATGAGCCATATACCTAAATCTTGTTGAGATTTATATATGTTGGAGAGTTAAATTAAAAGAGAAACCTCAGACGTGCTCTTAGGTGGGAGACAGCAATGCCTGCTCAGGATTCTTATCCCTCTTGAGATTAAGCCAAGCATCTGGCTTCTATAGCAAGCCTGTGATGTTGTCTTCACCAGCTCCTCTAGGCTTCTTTCTTCCATGGCGAAGGATTTTGATTAAATGACCCTGAAGCTGGACAGGTGGTGTTATCTGAGCATGGGAACAGAATTTGGTCTGCTGGCAAACTGACTGTGTCTCACGCATTTTGAATTGACCCTGCCATTTTGACAAACTCCATTACAGATTCTTGTCATAGGACTATTTGCATATTATACAGTGGTCACAGTGAATTAGGTCTGATTTTTTGTTGTGAACTAATTTGCAATAGTTAACTTCATACAGGACAATTATATACCTGGGTAAAATTTATCTCCTCTAAATTTCACTGTGGAAAATTAGGTGCGTAATCTGGATTCCTCCTGATCATTGATGTTGGTTTTGTGTGGTAATATCCCTCTGTAACCTCCTCCTAGACCAGGCACATTTGATATGACCAAAGTTAGGTGAGAAGAATGACACTCTGGGAAACTTGATCTACAAACAGCCTAATGCATCTCAATAAAATTATTTTTTAACATCTACTAACAAAAAAGGAACAATGAAAAGATGATTTAAGGACGTTTAAATGTTCTGCTTGTGTATAAAGTGCCATTTTTATCTGCTTACTTAAGTATCTTCAGGCACTGTAAAAATAAAATGTTAGACAATAATTTAATTCCAGCAGATTAAGAACATAATTTCATTTTACAACATTATGTTTAGTACTCTAGCACTTGAGTGTTCTGTAAATTGCACTAAATGTTGTTTAGAATTAATTTCCGTAGAGGCTTCAGTCAGAATTCTAGAAAGGAGTGTTTTTAGACATTATTAATCTGTGCTTTAAATGATTAATGTACAGAATATATAAGCAACCTAACTACATCTTGTAAGAAAGACTTATAAGTTTAAGTCTTTTATATGTTTATATATTACAAGAAAATTTTACAGAAAAGCATATCAAGTGGATAATTCATGAGACAGAAGTTTCAAGTTGTGTTTTGCAAAAGTGTTCGCTTTTTCATGTTATCTTCTGTGGTTTTACTCTGTTTAATCAAAAAGTTTTGGTTGTGCATTATATTTATTTGGGACACACAAATACTGGGGGAAAAAGATCAACTATATGGCACCATAACCATCAGATATCAACCATGTTGTTTTGGGGATGAAGCATGCAATATTTTCAATGTTTTAATAAGTGAAAGTTAGCTGTGAGATTTCCAATTTCACTAAACTCTTTTCTTTATCAGGAGGTGTGGGCATGTTGGCGTGAATTATTGTCATATTTGGATGCAGAAAATAAATGGTTGAATGAGATTGAACTGAAACTGAAGGCAACTGAAAATATCCAGGGAGGCGCAGAAGAGATTTCTGAGTCTCTCGATGTAAGTGCTGACTTAAATAATATCGAATCACCTGTATTAATACATTGTAAATCACATGACATTCAAAACAAACTACGAATCAACATTACACATGAGCAAGATGCAGAATATTTGGGAAGTCCTATGTTGTCATTTGATTGAACAAATTTGAATCCATCTAAGTGAAACAGAGTAAATAAATGTGTTATGCTTGATGTCATAGACAATTTTCTGTGACAATGAAATACATGTTCTTAAAAATCATGACCTCACTTAAGCCAGTCAAAAAAAAGTTGAAGACTTCAGAGAGAGCAAGCTTTCATCCTAGCACCACAACTCTGTTTATTATTACTTTATTTTTATTCATGGAACCTTTCAAATCTGTAGAAATTAAGTTAATACTCTTAGTGGATCAAAACATTGCATTGATAATGCATTTTTACTGTTGAACTTCATCTATTCAAACACTCGAGCAAATTTTTTATTTTTAAGTATGCAAATACTCCCACTGAACTCATTGGGCATAGTCCATGTTTTTAAAATCAAGCACACAATTTATTACTTTGTGAAAAATCTTTCTTTGTTTTTGGTAATAAGTAGTACAGAACATTTGTTGTCAAGGCATGGAACATAGATATTTTTATCTTTTCTCTCTTACTTTTATTGTTTATGAAATGTGAAGTTTCTTACTTATATTTTTAAGGGGAATTGTGATTGCTCTGTAGAGTCTTATTTACAGAAAGGAAAACAAACTTCTTTTTTGACCTTTTTTCAGTCTTTGGAGCAGTTAATGAGACATCCAGAAGATAATCGCAATCAGATTCGGGAATTGGCTCAGACTTTAACTGATGGTGGAATCTTGGATGAATTGATCAATGAGAAACTTGAGAAATTCAATACTCGATGGGAAGAACTTCAGCAGCAGGTATATTTTATAATTGACCTGTCCTCCCATTAAACAGCTGACAGTCTAGCACTATTATTAAAAAAAAACAACTTATTTTGTTGGTACAGTTCATAAACAGTACACAAACAAAGACTTATTTTAGAAGTAGATGTTTTGCATAGGTGTGGTGGATAAACTCCAGTAGGTAGCAAAGCAACTTATAGCTACTTGCTCACTCGCTACATGTCCTGTGATGGGGGAGAGAACCGGAAAGGCAAAAGCAAGAAAACTCATCGATTGAAATAAAGACAATTTAATAAGTGAAAGAAAAAAAAAAAAAAAAAAGGAAAAAGCAAGTCATGCAAAACCAGTCGCTTGCCCCCAGGAGACTAATGCCCAGCCAGTTCTCGAGCAATGGCAATTTTGGAAAAACTCCCCCCCAACCCTCTTTTATTACCACACTCTGTGTGGTACAGGATATCTCTTTGATCAAATCGGGTCAGCTGTCCTGGCTGTGTTCCTTCCCAGCCTCTTGCCCACCCCCAGCCTACTCGCTGGGAGGAGCAGAGCGAGAGAGAGAAGGCCTTCCTCGGCACTGCGTAAGCACTGCTCAGCAATAGCTAAAACATCCCTGTGTTTATCAACACTGTTTTGGTCACCAGTCTAAAACACAGCACCATATGGGCTGCTGTGAAGAAAATTGACTCCATCCCGGGCAAAACAAGTACAATAGGTAACCCTAAAATTTCAAAATTGAAGTGACCATCTAGTGGATTTAATCTTCTGTTTCCAAAATTAAATATGGGTAATGTTCTCTTGCAGATATATTCTTTACTAAACAATAAATTACTCTTTGTATCAATGAAAGATTTTATAAAGATACTTCAATATATAAACATATTTGGCACAAGGAGATTCAAATCTAGCAATAGGCTAGATTAGCAATCTTTGTCACAAACTCCATGAAGAAAATTTTACTAATTCTTTGGCAGATCTCACTAGTGGGACAGTATACTTTTTTGCTGGTAAATCAGTTCAAGACTATGATACTTGAGCATGCATATTTGCTTTTAATACTAGGAGTTTATTTAACATATGTTTGTGTGTGTACTAATACTAGTTGTGTGTATACATTTATAATGGCAGGACCAAACAGAATTCACCAGAATTTTTAGATAACCAAAGATACATAAGGAAATAGCCCAACTACTAGTAGTTTACTAGTAGCAAAGATGAGGACAAACTCTAAATAAACACAGAATAACCTTACAGGACAGAGTAACAAGGCAGTGTCAGAAGAGAAAATTAAACATAGCCTGCTTTTTTTTTTTTTTTTTTTTTTTTGAAGGCAGATGCATTCCGTGGAATTCTGCTTCTTTGTATCTGTTGTTGTTTTATTCCTGACTTGCAGGAGAAGACTGGGAATATACAGAGGGCTTCCACTGTCTGAAGAAAAATGGACTTTCAAATAGTCTTGCTGAGTGACGGATGAATACTATTCATTCTTCACAATAACAGGCATTGAATCAAAATTCGTGCCAGCTGCAGGGGTTAAATGTGGAAGGTGCAACACGAAGATATAGTGTGTAATTCTGGAGACAATTTGGATGACTATATAAGCAAAATATATTAGAAATGTATTCACAGCAATCCGATGTAATGTAAATACAGACAAAAAGCAGGGAGTGAGGGGGGAGCCCCCCCCCCCATCCTTCTTTGAAAGCTTGATCTGATATTTAGTAGTCAAATACTAATGGTGAGTGAGATCTGTATATGAATAAAAGAGCTGTAAAGAAACTATTTCAAATGCAAGTGACTCAGTCACACCACTTATTTACTCCATGTTTTCTACAACAAAATGTTTTATTAATTTTTCCACTGAAGTCTCACACATTCTTCTTCATAGCTTCCGGACACTGAATTTTCTGTGCTGTTTGTGTAGCCCTGTTGAAATCCAAACAGCATGCACTCTCCTTGCATAAAAATACATTGCAGACACATAACACTATTCAGCTTGTGTTCAAGGTCACTTCTACTTCAGACAGACTAATAGGATATCCTAATGTGGTTAAGTTATTTATTTTTATTTGAATAATTGTGCAGGTAATTACCAAGGCAATAAGCTCATGTTGGCAGAAACTGATATGTGAAATATTTATTCATTACTAATAGAGCAACCAAACCAAACTACTTCCATATGAATGATGCTGCAAGACAATTCAGCATTGCTACTGAGGTAGAGATTCATTTTTAAAGGCAGATAATGGCTTTATGTTTATATGCCTTATCTTCTTTAGTTAACAGAGACTGGGTGCGTTTAGTTTGCTTTTGAACATCTGGAGCTGATCGATAAGCGACACATATCCTATCTTTACTTTTCAAGGACTGATTCACTTACGACTCTCTATATTGGATCTAAAGAACACTGTTGCCTGAAGAACTTCAAGCTAATGTTGCAAGTGGCTATCATCCCCTGGTGAAAGTGATTTACATCAAGTCCAGCAAGCTTCAAAAATGTCAGCCGCATATTCTTGAGACTATGCTTGCAAAAAACTGTGTAAAACATTGTTGTTCAGATGGGCTTTACACTAGATTCAATTTTTATTCTTGGGGGACTGTCTCTTAATTTCTTTTAGGACTCCCCTCAAGATTACCCTTTGTTTCTTTCAAAGAGCACACATGCATCATTTGACACAGTTTTTCTGTTTTGGTCTCTTCTCAAGAGGAGAAAGAATTCTTCATGCCCCATCTCCACGTGATTGCTTTGGAGGCCGCTAAGAGGGCTGCTTTTACAAGTTCTGAGGCACTATCTGTCTGCAGTGATAACCTAAAGAGATAAAGATGACCTCTTTGGTATAGTTTGCAGGTTTGGAATACAGTTGATCAAAGATTAATATCCCTTTGTGGCTAAACGGTCAAATATTTTTAGCCACTTACTTTAAAAACGCACTGTGAAATATTACTAGAATTTGCGGAAGAATTAGTTCTAGCTTGGAGGGTATTAAAAATTCCTCAGCCCGAAATGAATGCATTGATCTTTGTTAAATTGTAAACAGATTTATGCAATAAAAAGCATATGCAAAAAAGCAATAAAAAATAAATGCTGTGCTTAATCATAAAAAATAACTAAAAATCTATAAAAACCTGTGGAGATTTAAAAAAAAAAAAAAAATCAGTCTATAAATATTTTTTTCTTTTCTCTTTCATTCTTTTAGTGCCTAACAGCAGATTTTGTTGTTTGTTTTTATTTTCCTTGGCAGCTGTCAACATTTCACTGGCTCAGAAATAATTAAACAGTTGGTTATTTTCCTGAGATTTCCTATTTAGCAATTAACTGTCAGACACTTCCCTTGATAGACAAAAGCCTTCAGCTTTGTTGACTGTGATCTGATAGCAGAGCTAGAGCTTTCTGTTATGTCCTCAGACCCATTTATACACTGTGATGTTAAACCATCTATTTCTTCCACAGAGGAATAGAAAACTCATACTCTTTCAGAAAAAAAAAAAAAAAACAAATAAAAACCAAAAACCAAAACACCACACACACACCCCAAAACCAGAACAACATACGTTAAGATATTTTTATATTATAGATATATAAAATTTTAACTGTCACATGTCTTTTAAAAATATGCATGTATAGATATTCACACGCACAGGTATATAAGTTTTAAGGACAAATTTGAAGCTCAGGTTCACAGATGTAAGTGTGTGGTATGTCTGCCCCTTTTTGTAAAGCCCTCTAATGCTTACCTCCATCAGTAACTCTCCTTCCTACTGCAAGAGAGGAAGAAGCCTCCTCCATATTGTGGCATTCCCCTTGACTGAATTGATAAGTATTCTGCAATGCCAGTGATAGTGCCAGGGACTGACTTAGTGAACTGGATTAAGTTTTTGAGTCAGCTGTTGTGTACTGGAGAAATATCTTACATTAAGTGACTGTATTGTACCTTTAATAAGATTATTGTGAAGGCTTTTTGTTACGTTTGCTGTGTGAATTGAACAGGGTCTCAGGGTAGAGGCTTGACTTTAGGTGAGCCTGCAGGATGGGGTCTGTTCTCTGTAATCAATACAAGCAAAAAAGTTAAAGCAGCACCCATTTATACCTGAGAAAATCATCACAACTGTGAAGGTGCCATTTCTCCCAGCATTGGGCTGTGTGGTTCTGCTCCCACTGCCAAAATATTTCCTCTCTCGTACTGCTGCATTCCCGTCTTGATCTGATACCATCCATTCATTCAACTAAACTGTTCAGGGTTTTTGGAAAAGATGTATTTTCACCTCAATTGGAAGATACAAAATGTCACGCAGGTTTCTCAGGCTGTAATCAATTTATCTCTGAAGACAATGAAAGGGGAATGTTTTGTCTTTGAGTGTGTGTGTACATACTTACTTTGTGTGCACATAAATATCACAAGCATAGGTATATATGTTTATCTGACTTCATATTTGTTTCAAATCCAGCCATAAAAACTGAGAAACTCAGGCAAGGATTTGGTGTCATTATTTCTTAACTTTATCTGCTTTAATATTTGATCAATGAGTTTGGGAATGTTTTCATTTTTCCAGTTGTATTCTAAAACAGGACTTTGATATACATAGTTTCTGCTGATACGAGCACAAAGGTGACAGTTTTTCAATTACCACATCTGTCGTACAATTTTAAGACTTTTTGCGCATTTCTGTGCAGCGATAACTACTTCATTACACATATCCAAGCTTCTCCTGAGTCTGACAGCAAATTTATCTATACTTAAGCCAAGTGCCTAGCTGCAAGTATTAGTTAGCATGGGTCAGCATTTAACAAAAGTTCAAAGCTTCAGGTATTGCTATAAAAGTTTTTCAGAAGGATGTGGCACCAAATTTGCATCCAGTATATTGAATTTTCCAGAAAGTGCAGGCACTTATTTTAATGACTGATCAGAATGGAACTTTCTCAGTGTCTTACTTTAAATAGTGAGCTTTTCTGAACATCAGGACACTGCAGCCCTCAGTACGAATGGACTATATATGTAGGTTAGTCCTACCAGTTATCCAAAGAGATCGATAAAAGCGAAGAGGTTTTCTTCCATGCATCCAGGAGGATGCCTTTACCCATGTGCTGTAGAAAGCTACTTACCCTGTTTCTGATCTAATGTGTCTTTCAATCTACTGTATAGTGATGCCAACGGGAAGGTAGAGAGTGAGTGTACCTTAGCCAGGCTTACAAATTAGTAGTAAGAAATGCCAAGGTAAATGGAAGCTGTGGTTTTTAACCCCACTGCTTTGAACAGGCTGAGAACATAAAATCTCAAATCAGGTGAATCATTTAAATGGCAAGTCTTGGTACCGTACCGTGAAGTTACCGTTTTAATGGTTCATTTGGTAGGGTAATAGCACCTTAGTGGCTCAGGTGCTTCCATTAACACTGACAGCGTGGGTCTCATATATAAAGCCGCTCAGTTCCACAGAAGGTTCCTGGAACTGGCAGCGATACAAGGTTATCTGATCAGCTGTTTTGAAATAGCACAAAGCAGCTTACAAATACAAATATAGTAAATACTGGTTGGATCCCTGTCCTTTAGCTAACTCAAACAGCTAGCAAGAATGCTCACAAGAAATGATCTTTTTCATTTCTTAAATGTGAAGCTCTATAAGAATCTGAGCTCCTTGAAGAAGGTACAGATATATCAAATATTCTCACTGAATTGCTGAGAGATGGTTTTATTCAAGGCAGGAGTTTTGTAATAGGTATGAAATCAAATTAAAGTATAGCTGGCTCACCAAAGAGAGAGTGTGATTGGACTTGAAAAATGGCAGGACACCTAGCAATGTTATTTAAAGAGTGCTTGCTTGCTTCCTCTCCTCCTTTGATTCATGTCGAAGAAAGTTAGTCACTTTATTCTGTGGTCAGCAGTATGGCTAGGCTTATACAGAGAAAAACTGTATTGCATTTGAGATTGTTGGTAATTATTATGTGCTTTGTATAAAGCAGAAACTCTGCTAGGCAGAAGCTGTAGTCTTAGTAAAATATGAGTTTGCAGGTGGACACAATGGCAGATGGAAGAAGGTACCAGCTTATTTACTACCTGCTAAATACCATATTAAACTGTTACAAGTAATAGTTAAAGCTAACCCGCTTATGTCAAGTGTTTAAATATGTGTGTGTTTTAAGGACAACTTGGAAGGAGAATTTATTGTTCTGATTTGGTAAACCATAAAGTGAGCTCCTTTGAAAGGAAAGCATCCTTCTCAAAAAGAGGATTTGGTAGGCAGTCCACTGGTGGCACTGGGGGTGGAGTAGAAGCAAAAGTCAACTTCCTAGGTTAAAAGAGACTATGGTTAGGGTGATAACAGGTTGGGCAAGTCCACAGACAACACAAGACAAGGATTCGTCTCTTTTTTTTTTCCCAAGTAGGCATCGCCTGTGTTCCAGACAGCTATTTATACTTCATATAAGAGAGTTCCTTCTCAAGAGAGTCTTTATCCCTCTCACTTACTGAAGTGGATTGTCCTAGATGGGATTGTGATGACAGTAACCCTATTCTCAGTAAACGAAATCCCTTGAACTGTATAATAAGATCAGGAGGACTGTTATGCCTCAGAATGAAAGACTGCACTATCAAGATGGGTTTATTATGCAGCTTTGCCAACTTTCACTCTGTATAGAAATCCTCAATGCATGCATTGGTTTTTCAGGGTCCTACATTTTTTAGAACTTGTCTGTGCAATCTGGGGTTTTGTTTGTGTCTTACTAAAAAGAACTGAATGGGTGGCAAAAAGATGCGCAACTTATCATACAAAAAGGTGGATGAGCACAAGTCAGGAGTACTATTTTTGATTCTTAGCCTGCATTTTCTGAAAAAAATCATGAGGAAAAAGATGTATTATATGCATTATTACTGTGAATATTGATAACGTTGTCATTGTTTTTAGGCTGTGAGAAGACAAAAGAGTCTTGAACAGAGTATTCAGTCTGCCCAGGAGACTGACAAAACCCTCCGCTTAATCCAAGAGTCTCTTGCTGTTATTGACAAACAGCTAACGGCCTACACTGCAGACAGAGTTGATGCAGCACAGGTCCCTCAGGAAGCACAGGTAAGATATATACCGCTTGAACTGACGTGCTTACTGGTGTTCTCAGTCAGCCAAAGAGTGTTTGGCTGTTCCTCAGCCTCACGTTAATAACGAGGATTTGCAACACGATCAGTATGAAAGTGCAAGTAAATTTTAGGTGGAATTACTTCAAGAAGTTCAAGCTAATCTTCTAATAAAGTCATATTTTCCTTCTGACTTATATTATATGCCTTTCCAGAAAATGTAAAGAACTAGAAATGTCATGGAAGACTATGCAGTAATTTTAAAATGACAAACAGTGTGACCCTTTAAAATGCAGTTCACATCTTAGAAAGAAGAAACTCATTATCTTCCCTACTCTTAGATGGCTCTTTTGCAAAGTTGATTACGTGGCCCAGGGATTGTTGCTAAATTATTGAAGCATAGACAACATTATTAATTATTTTATGATGTGCACATAAATGTACTTATATTTCCATTTTTACAGCTCATGTAAGTTTAACAGAAACAGCTTTTTCCATTCCTTAGAAATTATCGAGTCTTTGAAATAAAAGTGTACATGTAATTCTTATTTTTAGTCTTTCGTTCTTTCTTCTGTAACATCTGTTTTACTGCAACATTAACGTGGTAACAATACCAATTGAATAAAACAAAATAGCTCTGGTATAAAATCATTAATAGTTTACAATATTATGTACAGCAACTTTTCTGTATATTCCATCTAAATTTAGGAAGTCAGATTACAAAAGTAAACAAACAAACAAAAAAGGCTACAGGGAAATTGAAAATGAATGCTTTATAATGATTTTAGAAGATGCATTCAATTGTGTTTTTTCTATCATGCCTGTAGAGTTTTAAATAATTCTAAAAAATGAGTGTCTTACATGCAGTAGCTTAGATGATCTTAAATACATTCAGAGCTGAATATACGTGGCCCTGAAAATCATGTTTTCTTTCCTTTAACAGTAAAGGTTTCCATGTGTTTTGAATTTCAATGTAGATAGAAGTACCTTTCAGTTGCTTTGGTGTGTGTGTGTATGTGTGTGTGTTTGCAAGTACATGCAGATATTTTTAGTGTGTGTATGAATTAAAAAAGTTACATTTAGAAAACAGGATCATATTTCCATTCAGTCTTACTTCGAAACTGATTCTAATTTATTTGCTTCTAACTTACGTCAGTATAAGAGTAGGATCAGATTCAGACAAATTATTGTTTCAGTTTGAATCCTAAGCTTAGTTATCAGTTTTCTCCTTCCTTTAAATATGAATAATGTAAATGATTATTTTATGAAATAGGATACAAATCAATATTTGTTAAAGACGTATCAGTTTAATTTCTTATCTTATAATTATATAACTGTAATACATAAGAAACATTTGATATGAAAGTGTGCTTTTTTCTAATGTATTTGGACCCTTACATTGTAGTAATTTTCGTTTGAGCTTCATATATCCCATGGACGCATCTGGTTTATGTGCGTCCTCAGGTACAGTATTGGCAATGATTACAGGCTGTGTAAAAAGAAGTAATTCAGAACGTCCAACAACTGAAGCAGCACAAAACTCAACCAACCTTAATTAGCACACTTTCATGTGAAAATTTCAGCTCAGTGCTTTTGCAGAACTTGTTTTTGTTCTTGAGATTTTATTGTCTGATGTCAGGTTCACCTGATTATACTATATCCACTGTGGGAAAACCAGCACAGAAGCTGCTGAGTTTGCCCTTTCATGTTTTTACTTTAAGATGCCAGTGGGACCTAATGAAAAAACTTAATTAAGAACTGAACAGATTTAATGCAAATATTGAAGTTCTCTGAAGTTCAGTCGTGAAGCTATTTAAAATCCTTATAGGGAAAGGGAATAAACAACAAGTTTCATGTGGGTAAATATACCGAGTCTCCTTTAGTCAATGGCCATGCCAACCAGTGGCAGAATAGGCACATACTGAATGGCCACATCTCCTGTGGAGCTGCTGCTGGCACAGCTCTTTTGTAGAGCTGAAAACAGTTAATTCATGTAAGACACCCTATAATAGTGTCTGCATGGCTGGAACGGAAATCTTTCAGTCAATGATGTTGCTTTCTGGGCAGGGGTCAGTTTATCCATGCTGAGGGATTTAGCACACTGTTTAGCAATATGTGTTGCATTTCTAAAAGAACATATGGGAGAATTTATGATCAGAAAGCTGTTGATGGTTTGGGAGCTCTGTGTGCGTGCTTCAAAAATTCAAATCTGTTTAGAGCATTGATAGGAGGAATAATCTTTGGTTCAGCTGATTGGAAATGAATGTGAGAAAAGGAAATTATATTTAGCTCCTCTTTTTAAGTGAAATGATCAGTTCAGTTTATTCAGAAAGTAGACAGAAAGAAAGGGGAGTTAAGTACGTGCTGTTCAGCTTCTCCTTTGGATCATTTTTTGAATGTAAATTCTGTGTGCTTCTTACTCCACCGTGTGGCACTGGGAATTTAATGCTAGAGAGCCACCGCCACCCAACTCATTTTGAGTACAACTAAAGATGCTGTATTCAGCCAAAACAGTCTAACAGCAACCACACAGATAAATCGGGTCAGATTCCTCAAGGTGTAATGATGAAAAAAGCTGGAATGAGGTAAATCTAAAACAATATTCCAGAAGGAAAGATTACTTGTTTTTGTGTTTGATCTCATGATCCCAACTGAAGACTTTAATTTCTCTACATTTACCAAGAAAATACAAGGAATTAAGTTGTCGTCACAGGAGTTTTCCAGTTGCTGACTTTGTTTCAAGTACTCTCTAACTGACAGGAAGAAAATAAATCTGTACTGAAAATATTACATTTATATGGCAAAATATTTTTCAGATAATTATTTTTAGCTTTGGATTTAATAAGTTCTGATGGAAAAGAGAATCTCCACTTTGTACTTCTGTTTAGTCTGAGTGATTACATGGGGGGTTTTATATTATGGTACAGAAAATACACTTACTTCACTTCTCACCTGCATGTGAAAAATCACTTGTCTGTTATTCTCCATGTAGACTTACGTAAAATGCAATGTGGAGAATAAATTAACAATATTGTGTTTCTGAGAAAAGCAAAAGTAATATACTTTGCCTTTTCAACAAACTCATTGAAGAATTTCTGTTCTGTAGTAATAAGCACTACATGCCTGACTATTTTCTAAGTGAAGACGGTTATTAATCTGTTTTTAAAATGTCATTGTGCTATGTTCAAACCCAAAGTTAATGTGATGTTATAATGGAAGAGTTGTTCAGTTGTGCAATGTGTTGCTTGACAAGAATAATGCCATGCTTCATTGCCTTCCAACTAATATTTTGGGACAAAGAATTCACACTTGTCTACTTAGTAAAATGTCTAATGTTAAAGGTATTTACATTTACTTTTCCTCTGATGGAAATTGTGAGAATTATTTCCTTCAGCCATGTGTAGGTCAGTGGTTAAAGAGGGAATAGCTGATAAGCGTTTTTCAGAAGGGTAAGCTTATATTTTGTTACGGATTAAGTTAGATTATCTCTGAAGATTTCTATACTATACAGATTCTCACGCTCTACACATCTCCATAGCATCTAAACACTGCATTAATTGTGTTTTAACTGCACAAACTGCATTTGTCATGTCCAACTTCCTCAGCCTTGTTTGTCAATCATGTTTCTATTCTCTAATGATTTGCTTTTCTCATTTGGACTCTTCAGTGAATCTTCCCTGAACAGTAATGTCCAAAACTAAGTATGCTGTTCTTGTTGAGACTTTCATGCATGTCATTTGTGCTGTAACATTATCTTCTATATGTATTATATGCTTTTCTTCTTTTTTTGCAAAGGTATGACATCATCAGCACATATTCTTTTTGTGCTTTTAAAGATGGGTACTTCAATTTCATTTTTCTAATCTTCTGGTACTTTGTTTATCCTTTCAGAGTTTTCAAAGGTAATCGCTAGCAGTTCTGAAATTGTTTCAGATATTTTCTTTTATGTCTGCTGGAGTCATGATATTTCCATTTGTAAAAAGTAACTTAACAGAATGTTTTATTTTCTCTGTACATTAGGCTGAGATCTGACTCCTTAGACATTGATAGGAATCACAAAAATAAGCAAAAATGAGGTTAAACTGAGCACCATTCTTGAGATCTGTGAGGCTAGCTGAGTAGTATTTCAAGAAATACAAATCAGAAAACCTAATACACCAAGAAGAGCTGGCAAGCTGTTCTCTCCAATTCAGGAGAGACAAATCTGCAAATTCGTATCCAATAAATTTTGATGTAAGAGTTATATGAAGGACTCATTAATTACAAAGGTAATCTAGTATGATTTGAGTTCATAATGAATTAGTTTACAAAAAAGCAGAGAACAATTAGGAGTTCACTGTTTTGCCTGAGTCATGTCATACTGTCATTACCTTCTTGTGCCACTGCAGAACTCATAGCATTGCTGTCGAGTCCAGGCCTCCTTATGTAGTAGATCTTAATGAAATCTGTAGTAAAAAAATGGTGTTCTAGACTAAATTTAGAACTTGTTTTCCTAGAACAAACAGTGGAAAAAACTTAAGGTAATCTAAGTGCCCTTGTCTTCAGGTCCACCACTCACTGCTGAAAGATTTACTACTGTGGCTGTGTAATTTTCAGTTCTTGAGAACTAAACATTATTCAGTTACCCAATACTAGTATTGCCTGATATATTTTGCTGGAGAACGTGAGGTATGGACAGATGAACATGGATGTAGTAGAGGATAGTATAACTTCTTAGTTTATTTTGTGTAGTGTGTTTTGCGTAGCATTTTCTGCTTCAAAATGTCTATAAGAAGAGATCAGCATACTTATTTTATGGCATCCTCCAAACTAGGGGGAAAACCTTCTATCACAGCAAACAAATATGCTGAGCCACTTCTGAGAGCCCAGGGGGACAGAAAAGGATGTTACCCCTGCACTGAGACGTGCAGTCTCCCACTGCAGGAACACATGTGAGAGCAGGGGACAGTGCCACAGCCAGCCCTCAGGGGTTACCTGCATCTACCTACCATAGATTCTGCCTACATCTCAGGATGCTGCTGAAAGTTTCTAGGCAGGAAAGAAATCTTGTGAGGAAAGGACCAACCCTTGCAAGGTCACAGAGAGGTATAAAAACGTCTTTCTGTTTACTATATAGAGCCCAAGAGATCCAAGTGTCCTCTGCTTAAGGAGCTACCCCTCTCTAGTGTATCGCCCAGTCTTTCCACAAATCTTTGCTTTAGAATGGAAAGCCTTTCGATGTTTTTCATTAAGCTTCCCATGGAGAAAATAGGACAAGTTTCTCCTTGAGTATTTGACCACTTTTTTGTCACAGGATGAAAATAGCCTTTTTGTACAGATTTTATAAACAGGTTTTTAATTAGTAAACAGAAATTTAGTGAATCATTTTTCTGCAATGCACTTTAAAGAGAAATCAGAAGGAAAAAAAGGAAGTATGGTTAATTCTAGCAGCTTTATTTTAACCTAATCCCTTTACGGCCACAATGTTTAATGAGCTATAATTTATTACGTTTAGTGTATTTTTTGTGGAAGTTTATAAATCAAATTGAGACTAGTAAATTGGCCACTATCATTACAGTGCATGCCCATAGGAAATATTTCACCTATTTTTTGCTCATTCTTAGTTCAAATGACATCAGGGTTCCCTGTCCCATCTTGGAACGTGTTAATATATGTATCACTTGTATCTTTCTTCTTCTGGATTTATCCAGCTTTTGAGAAGTTATCCATTTGCTGATCTTGGTGATGTAGTCAATGTTGACTGCAAAGTAATTCTTCCCTGTGTTATGAATTTCTGCCAACTAATACAATACAATACAATGAGGTCTGGCAACATGAAATTAAGATGTCTTGGAGAATAATGTGCTTTATAATATACATCTCCTGTGACCTTGCCCCATTCCTTGAATAACAGAACAAACAGAGTCTTCTTCCTTCTTAAGGAGCAAACAAAAGAGACGAGAAGTTGCTCTCAGTTCTGGGGTGGAAAATGATTCCCTGATCTGCCATGAGAAAGCGTTTTCACCATTATGTTTTCCAGAGTGTCTTTTAAGCTTTTTTTTCAACTTCCTGGTACTAAATCAACTGGAACCGTCAGCTGTTTTTGTAGTCTAGTCCTTTCAATGTTACTCATATTAAAATCTGTGTTTGCATATTAGATGTGCGCTCCATCTAATCTTGTCTTTTCAGCCATTATTCCACAATAGTAGTTCTATGTATATTATGAGCATTATTGTATTTTTAACCTTTGATTATAAATAAATCACTTCCTTTTAATTAAATACACAAGGTTGCAGATTTTGGTTTTGTTTTGTTGGTTGTTTTTTTTTTTCCTTCCAAAAATACTCTCTATTGTTATGATTTTGCTGGATATTGCATTTCTTTGTTTTGTAAATATGATGACAGATTTTCTAGTTATGGGAGCAGGTATTGATGGGAAGTGACATATAATCAAACCTTCTAGTTCGATTTTCTGTTGCAAATAATGTTACAGAGTTAATGAGACAAGTAGTCATGTTCGTTCTTTTGGCTTTCCTTTCTCTGATTCACAATAGGAAAGATTTTTCCAAGAACTGGCTACACTGCCAATTCTCTGCATTTTGCTGTTAATATAGCAAGACTCTCTGCTTTTCACTTTTTGTCTTTTTAAAATTAAGACCAGTAATTAAGAGAAATAATGTATTGTGTGCCCTTGGGACTGAAATCTTTTTGTTCTAGAAGTGGTCCTCGTGAGAATAGGTCTTGTGAATATAATTAGTCTTTATATATATTTATAATTATATATATATATATAAAAAGAAAAGTTTTGCAAATTAATAAAAAATGCCAGTGATGGCAAATGAGAATCCTTAAACTCTATGACACAATAATTTATGCACAGTAGTATTTATTAGTTACATACGCTACATTTTATTGTGATGTTCTAGAAATGAAATGAAGATAATTTTTACTCTTTATTAAGAGAGAAAATAGAAGGAACCACTGAGAAAAGCAAAGGTGGGAATAATCTAAATGGAAAAATAAAATTAGTGGGTTTTTGTGGATGTTTAGAAGACAAGGTAATAAATTAATGAGTCAAAACAGATAAAAAAGTCAAAATAATCATGTCAAAATTGAACCCAAAGGGGCATCATAGGCAGGTGTTAACTCTCTTATATCTGTTCAGGACTGGTTTCATCTTTCTGCCTGTGAACAGCAGTGGCAAATATAAAAAAATCTTTTCTTGCTATAATCCTTACTAACTTTTCTTTTAAGCTTTACTGTAATGTGTTTGTTCTCTCTAATTCTGCATTTTAATGTCAGAATAGGTGATGCTTCATCTCTTTCCTGCAGAGCCATTTAAAAAAGTAAGAAAGGACAATCTCCATGCAATGTCCCATAATACCTAATTGCTTAAACACTACTCTTATCTGTACTGTGCTGTTCTGACCTATTCAGATAAGAACTGTTCAATTATATGCTTTCCAGAGTGACTCTGAGGTTGAACAAAGTAAACTGGAAAACGCAACCAAAAGTCAGTTAATTGATGAGGTGCAGAAGCAAGCACTTGAAATACTGAATGTGATGTAGCATATTTTTCTAACATTCAGACTTGCTTCTTCCTTGTATATACAGTTCTGACTTACAAGACATCAAGAAATTATTTGGCTTCAGGAGCTAACTAATGCTGTGTCACCACCAACAATTCGGTCCGTGTGCTGCACAAATACAGAAGATAATACTGTTACAATTGTAGTGCATTTCAAGGGGGAAATTTTAAACTTAGACAAGGAGAAAATAAACTATTAAATAAACCTTCTCTCCTTGATTGCATTATCCTTTTAATTGACTGTCTTTGCTTTCTCAAAACTAAAATATCATATTTCTAAAAATTCTATTACTTGCTTCAAGTACTGCTGACCTTGACAAGGAGAACTCAAAATATGAAAGATAGATAATGTACAATTATGATAATTTTAAATGAAAAATTTCATCTCAATCGATGACTTTGTCAGTCATTTTACTTTTACAAATGCTTTACTTCAGAAAAATATTTTTTTTTTCTAAATAGTACTGGATAGTTTAGACTCATAAATATATTTTTGCAATTAAATTTAGTAATGACTTAATAGTTGTCTGTATATGAAAAACTGCTTTTGACACAATGTTGTAATATACAAGACATTATAATGTTATACAAGTAGTAACTATGTAATACCCCTGTAAAGTAGGCAGCATACAGTCTATGCAGCTTTGTACTTAATAAGCTATGAAAATGTGATTAAAAATACCTATATATTCACTTTTACTTATAAACAAACTTTAAAGGATCAAATTGTAATTTTAAAACTGCTTTCCTTCATTTGCATAATTCTTTGTGGTCTTTTTGAACTACATAGTTTTCATATTTTACAAGTTACTGCAGTGTAAGATAAATGCATGTGCATGTATTTAAACTTAAGGCTAGTCTTTAGAGTACCTGAGAAAGGCTTGTATACCATAGAAAAACAAGATTAAATCTAAAATCACTTTTTCATGCAGAAGTAATGGCCTCAAATACCTTTCCTGGTGGGAACATGCCTTGTCTTTATTTTATAGGGTCATTGTTCTCAGTAGTCTTGTGTAGCGATTCTTCTAATAACAGTTTCTCATTTTCTACCAATTCAAACATAAGCATATGTGAATCGTTCTAAATTATGTTGTATCAATATACTTTATGGGAGTTCTTTTTCATTACATTGCACTAGCCAACACTGCTTAAGGTAATTGTTTCTTCTAAGGTTGATTTATGGTGAACCAACAATGCTGATGTTTTTTCTTGTGATGATTTGATTGCACACTCATTTTGCAGAAAGAGATAAACAGAAATGTGTGTTAGAAAATAGATTAAGTTAGTGTATTAATGACCTACATGTCATTATGCATTTAGCATATCTGCAGATACCGAACGTAGATTCAGGTCAGTAATATGCCACAACTTGTATACTGTTTTAGATATAACACAACTCTATGACATGGAGATGTTGTTATACTGCTGATGCTTGGATCAGTTTTCTCTGAACTTGCCAATGATACTGTGAAAATGATAAGAATAGTGAAGCAAATCACTTTTCTATTGGTATTTTTCTTTTCTATTATTAATTTTTGATTTTCTTCCCAATGAAAATAATTGTTTTCCTTCAGAAGAAAGAAATCTATATTTTTTTGCCTACAATTTAATCACAATTTCCTTAACAAGATTATGTCATTAGTGTCACGATGTCAGAGTTATGTATGTTTGAGCAGGAGAAGAAGGTTTTATTAGGATTGAGAGAAACTAAACTGAATAATTTACAGGGTGGTGAACAAGAAATTTTTTGGATAATTTCCTGTAATGATTCAGTACGTAGTGTAGTACTTCTGTGTAATATCTTTCAAAATCAACTGTTCCAAATAACATTAACGACATAAACATTTTCTTCAAACCCTGATGATTACTGTCTTTGTTTTTCAATAGAAAATACAATCTGAATTAACAAGCCACGAGATTAGTTTGGAAGAAATGAAGAAACGAAACCGGGGTAAAGATGCTGCCAAAAGAGTGCTTTCCCAAATTGATGCGGCACAGGTATGCAAATTTTATTTCCTCCATTTTTCCTTCACTCATGCAAACAAACAGCACGAGGAGTAGTATTACTGTGATGTGAAGCGTTCTTAAGATATCTCTTCTGTTTTACCTGCTCCTTTCTAGCCAGGAAATTAGAGTGGATAAAGCACACCATCCATATCTTCTTACTGCTCATTTTTTTATTACAGCCGTCCTATCAAGCTGACAACGGTTCTAGGGTACACAGAGCTGATGTAACCAACTGGTAGGGACACTGTATAAGGGGCGTTTTGAATGCGCTGTGGTTGCAAGAAATAAAACTACAGTGAGGCTCTTTGGTATACCTTTTGAGCTGTTTGAAAATATTTACAGTTAAAAGCATGTGGAAATATTTGGTAGAACTGTATTTGAAAGGCAAATCTATGCTGAGCAGTGCGTTGCAGTCATTGATTTAAAATGCTAGCTAATGCATTATTTCATCTAGCTTAATAGACATAGAGAGACCTGTGTGAAATTGAAGACGACTTAATTAACAGGAGCAATACACATTTTTACCCATTAGTCTGTGATGGATTCTTGCCTGTTTTGCTGCTTTTGTTTTTGGCACTAGTGACAAAGTTCTCCAGGCTGCAAAACAAATAGTTATAATTTGTTAAGAAAGACAAAGAATTTTGTTATGGTATTAACAGTAAACAAGGACATCTTTTTATTTATCTCTGACAAATATTTCTAGGTATCTTAGCTTCAGTTTTATATTTTATTATGGGTAGCATTAATGGCTGTTTGAACAGTTAGTTAATTTGAAATGAACAAGTTGAATTTTTTTTTAAATGTTTCCTCTTATCTACAGGACTAGCTTGTCTTTGTTGAGAATATTTATTTTTCCTTGTTTTTCTGTCTTCCCTCACATTAACTCACCTTCTGATGGTCTCCATGGCAGCTGTGATGTTGCCTGTATTTCATCAGTGAAATGCAGGCATCAGATGACTTTGTATCTAAACGTTTATGAATTCAACAGCATGCAAGGGAGCACTGCCCTTTCTGTGCCCCTTTTTTTTTTTCTTAACCCATCTATGTGCAGGTATTTTTTTTTTCAAAAGGCTTCTCTAGATGACTGTATGCATCAGTTTGAGTTTTGACAAATTGGTGGGGTCATTTTGAGAATCTGTTTTGCTTACATTAGAAAAAATATGACCAAAAATAGCAAATTAACATGCATAATGTAAATATCAGCTACCAAAAAAGGTAAAAGCTGAACCCTTTATTGCAAATATTTATGTCTATGTTTGAATTTAGGCCAGTGAACCCTCTTGAATTCTTTTCCATCACTGTGCAGTACCTTTAGTGGTAAATCACATTTCACAAGGTTTGTCTTCACTTACTTTTTTCCTGATGGGATTCTCACTTATAAATAAATACTGCATGCATATTTTTTTTTTTTTGGCGCTAAGTAGTATTTCTAATTTGACATATATTTATTCTAATATTAGTTCAATTACCTGGACAGAAAGTAAACAATTATGAAAATAAGTAATTGCAATGAGATTGTGAAACAGCTGTTAAGTGACAACATTTATCCTGGCTTTTTGAATTACTGTAGGTTGAGAGCTAAGTTCTGATTTTTAAATTTAAGGGAAAAAGGACAATTAGCAAAATAAAAATCTATTTCTGCCATAGTGGTTTAAGACCTACTTCATTCTACTAGACTAAGAATTGTTACATGAAAATGAAATCTTGTCTGAGAAAGGGCTATTTTTGGAAATTCAATAGTAAATTCTTTGCGGGAAGAAATTATACAGCAAACTAATGACATTCTTGTTTCTGTATTGCTTTCATCTGTCTTTTAAGGTAAACACACTTGTCAGAGTAAAAAGATACTCGTTTGACTCCCCTCCCTTACCGCATTGCTAATTCCAAGTGACATTTTAACATTTTTTTAATGTAATAAAATATAAAATAATTTTAAATATCTAAAAATATTTAATTACCTGCAGTTTTGCTTTTGAATAACTTTGGATCCTTTGCTTCTAAAGGCAACATTTTTCTCAAATCAAAAATGAATGATACTGACTTAGTTGTGGACTTTCTTCTCCCATCAGTTGTTGCAGTGCTCTTTATCTAGGCCAGCCAGGTTTGCCTTCTGTCCATGAAGTCTGAGTATTGGCATCAATTAAACTGTTGATGTGAAGTACATTCAGCTGACTAGACATTTTAAGTATTTAAGAATCCTGATGTTACTTCTCACCAAAGGTCCATTTAGTCTAAAACCGTATCTTCAGTAGTAGCCAGAAGACAGTGGTGAAGTGCAGTAAGGTGAATATTTTGTGCTTCCCAGTGATTTGCAGATAAGTAACTTCTGAGTCAGAGAGATTTAAAAGCTCCTGTCTAAATGCTTTCTGAAGTCTTGTAAATTGCCAGAATCCTCAACTTCATTTAACAGCTAGTTACACAATTTAACTGAATGCTATGTGAAGTTGTCTTTGCTTTTGTTCATTTTGGTTTCCCTATCTAAGAGTTGAACTTGGTGTCACCTTCTTAATGAATTTTGAGAAATAGTTAACAATCATTTGCTAGTCAACTTTTTGCGTACCACTAATTTTACTCCTCCTCAGTTGTCTCTTTTCCAGACTGATTAATATATTAAATCGTACTGAGACCGTTAGATATATAGCTTTGATTGTCCTGTCATTCTTCTTTATACATTTTATATTTTACAATGTTTTTTGAAATGAGGTAATCAAAACTGCACACATTATTCAGGCACAATATGGCTTTATACAATTACTTTTGTACTGTGACAGGTATTTTCTTTTTTGTTCTTTATGTTCCAAATCATTCCAAATACCCACTTGACTTGTT
Organism: Fratercula arctica; assembly: GCA_947846985.1. Classification (NCBI taxonomy): domain Eukaryota; kingdom Metazoa; phylum Chordata; class Aves; order Charadriiformes; family Alcidae; genus Fratercula; species Fratercula arctica. The sequence goes on along the minus strand of CANTUZ010000001.1, from coordinate 90,093,179 downwards.
TGGCTGCTTTTTAGTATTGAGCTGATATTTTTTTAAAACTGCCAGAGTGAAATATGAGTATATAATATAACTTATCATTACTTATTATAACTCAAGTGAGAGTACTAATAGATAATTTAGATCTCACTTGTATATCAAGCTTAGTGTTTCTTTTGTGATGTGAATTATTTAATTTTTAGATTAATTAAATATAATTTGCTTGTTTTTTTCCTACAGATCCTAAGTGCACAGCAGTCCTTCAGTGACTCTTCACAAATGGCTTTAATTTTTTTCCTACCATTAATACTGTCATTCTCTTTTCTAGATAATTTTTTGATGTATTGACAAACAAACTGTAACAGACACTGTTGTAGCATTACAAGCTTCCCACAGGACTTGATCTTCAACAAGTTGGAAGTGTAACAAGAGGCTGAAAAACTAATTAAGTATGAATTTAGTGTATGCAGACATACTGAAGAAAAATAAGACCACTTATTTCCTACCCTTTGTTTCCTATTTTTATTCAATTGTTCACTTATTTATCGAAGGAAAGACTTCCTTTCTTACCCCACTGTATCTCAATTTCATTAAGAGTATTTAATGAAGAAAGTTGTTAGAAGGAGTTGCTGGATATCTACAGTTTTCTGTGTTACTCAGAATTGTCTTCTGCTCATGATTCCTGCCTCCTTCACAGAAATGTGATAGATGTGGGAAGCATTTTGGTTAATGCCTATGTATAGGCTAATTCTTTTCCTTATTACACTTCTTCTCAAGTTCGTATAGTACAGACAACACTGTATTGTATAAAGAGTCCAGGATTTGAAGATAAAAAAATAAAAAGTGTGGCTGCAGATGCTGAGTTCCTGTTTAATTACTTATCCATTTCTTAGTGACATACGTTCTTTTCTTTTCTTTCAGACAGTAGGAAAACTTATTCTACTAATACTTTGCTCTGTACTTCTACAGAGAAATTGGTTCTTATTCAAGTAGATAATTAAAATGCCTTTCTTCTCTTCATTTTTAATTATTTCCCCTCCCCCTGAGGTAGAGATCATGTGAGCAAGCAATATAATTAATACACAAAGATAACAAATTGTGAAAATTGTGAAATTAGAAGCCATGCTTGTCATAGGTTTTTCTGCCTTCACATTACTTTCTTTTTACTCTAGGTTATGCTTTTTAAAATTGAAATAGAAATCAATTTTATACTCTAAATCTCAGGTTTTTTGCTAGACCTACTTACTGCCCAGCCACTTAATTTGGGTTTCTTTGAGGAACTAAAAGATTCCCTCCTCATAACAAGAAACAGCAACACAGTAGACTTGAGCATCCACTCTGGATGTGTTATGCTCCAGCCATTAAACCTGTGCTCTCACCCCACCCCCCAACATTTTCCATACTGGAAAATACAAAAACTCTCCCTTTCTTCAGTTGAGTATATGGACTCTTCTGTCACTGGCTCTGCTGCATCCAATGAGCTGGATGATACGGGATTTTTTTTTCCTCCTGTGAAGACCAAGATTCTCTGCTGCTGGTATTTTCTCCAAAAGTTTTACATTCTTTAAAAAAGAAACTGCTGATTGATAATCGATTCTAAATATTCTGAAAAAGGTCTAAGTCTTGTCTTCAGTGTTGATTTGATTTTACATTTACTACTCACCCATGCTTACTTTTCAGAAAAAGCTGCAGGATGTCTCCATGAAGTTTCGCTTATTTCAGAAGCCAGCAAACTTTGAACAGCGTCTACAAGAATGTAAAAGAATTTTGGATGAAGTGAAATTGCAGGTGCCCAAGATGGAGACAAAGAGTGTTGAGCAGGAAGTAGTACAATCACAGTTGGATCATTGCATGGTGAATATTTAAAGATGCTGTCTTTCTGTTTGTTTCCTGCCTGTTCTTTCTTTCAAATTTAAAGTATTTTCAATGGCAATATAAATATTTTGGGGGGAGATATTAGAAAAGATTCTGAGAAAGATTTAAGAGGAAAGTTACGCAATGAAAGTTATAGGAACCTTTTTAGTTAAAGTTCAGTTTTTTTCAAGGACAGGAAGATAAAGGGGGGGGTTGATCCTTGTCCTACTTCTCTTGTTTGCCTATGAGGTTAGAAGGACATCGTACACTTCAAGTTGTAGTAAATTTCACAATTTCCCAGGATATAACAACACGGTGAAATAGTTTTAACAGTCTTACAGTAACTTTTTCCTTTCTATATGTTGTTGTCTTCTTCTATCATGGTAAAGACCTCTCGGAAGCATGAGATGCTAATTAAATGAGTGAAAAAATTTGAAAATATGAATTTATGTGGAGAAAGCTAAAAATCACAGAATGTTGTCCTGAATTCAGAATGAGAAACAAAGTATCATTTACTCTCAAAATTGAAAAAAAAAATTAAAATATCAAAATATTCTGATTTCGTTAAACTTTCTAACAATGGTGATGCACTTTCACCATGTAAGAAGGACAGTCAGAATCCTGTGCTGATTCCCCTTTCCCATCTTGCGTATGAGTTTGTCTCCCTGTATTAGCTCTATTTTCCACAATATGCTATGGTCATGGAACTCTGTGATATAACCAAAAGAGATGTTGCAGTGCACAAGTCTATTCTAGCCAGGAAGCACAAAACATAAAGGAAAACCATAGATTACAGCTTCCATGAGATGGCATGCTGTGACTTTCTTACAGTTCAAGATCAAAAGATCACTTGAATATGTCCTAAAGAATATGAGCAAAATCTTTGATATCCCTGTAATCCTGAGTCCCTTTACTGCTGAAGGGAAATAAAGATAAAGATGAACATCATGTGCTTGATGATAATAAAAGGGAGATTAATTGAGATTTTAAAAGCAAAAATCAGGACAATCTGATCCTTTTCTTCAGCTGTTGTTTGTTTTGTTTTTTTTTTTTTCTGGAGCAATGGCTTGCCTGAAGGTGTTGGGTTTTTTTTCCCTCAACCTCTTTCAGATCTAAATGGAAGAATTTAAATTAAAAAATAAGCATGGAACAAGTCAATGTTACTTCTTTACATCTTGGGTTTTTCTTAAATGCAATTACCCTTAAATTCACATTCTTATCAGAATGACACGGTAACTAGAAGCCCTGTACTGAATTAAAGTATCGTCACTCAACAGCTAGTTTTTGCAGCTACGTCATATTCTGTGGAAGTCTTACGGTGTTTTTAGAGTATCTTTATCTGCAAAGAATCTCATAATGTTTCTATTTAAAAAATCTAGTCATAGTATCCCATCAGATGTTAGCCAATGTATATCATGCAACAGCTTCCTAATTTGTTGACAGGCTTTCATTGATGAGGAATGTATTTATCACATTAAGCACCGAGAAAGGAGTTGTACTATATACATACTACCCTTAAAATATAAAGTAATAACCATGTTAAGAATTGGCTTGGTAATTAACTTCAGAGTTAAATGGAGAAAATGTGCTTGGGTTTTTTTTGTTAGATCCGCTGGAAAAAAAAGTCTTGTCTTTACTGTCCAGATGTACTAGACACAGATTTTACATTGAAGGAGATACTACTGCTAAAAGAAAGGCTTTAAGGAGATACTGCTGCTAAAAGAAAGGCTTTTAAAAATACAGATTAAAACAGTACAGTGTAATTTATTTTGCAGTTCTGTCTAAGTATACAGGACAGTAAGTTTATTTTCCAATGCATGATGGCAAAATGCTGGAATTCAGAATTAAGGTAGATGTCTCAACAGTACAGCTTCTCAACAGTTTCATGTTTGCCATTCTTCACACACCTGTGTGGTAATGGACGCTCTGTATCTCTGTGGAATCTTTTTCCATTGTGGAGTTTAGTGGAATTTCCAAGCCATGGAAGAACTTATTCTTAGATTAAAAAGAAAAATAAATTCAACTTCTGCTCTACTTACATGAATTTTAATTGGGCATTTATGTGGCTGTTAAATGGTTTGAGTTACTAGGTCATATGTTTAGATGATGATACCAACTTTCTGCATATGGAAAGAAAGAATAGTTTTGTTTTTCTTAGTATCACTCATTTGAAATATTAGGGAAATGTATTGTGTTTACAGACTGCTTGCATGCTGTCACTTATGAACAGCTGTTTATCCCTTATTTTTTGCTTAGTCATTGAAATAGTACAGGAAAATGCAGTGAATTATATTATATATTTTGGCTTAACATCATTATGCTACTTTTTTGTGTACCTTTAAAAATTATTTAATTTTTTTAACAGTATTACACTTAGTAAATGTAGGGAAATCCTCTATCCTACCAGTCTCTTGATTTAGTAGTATGAAAAACTTGATAGATTTTTAAATTAGTTTGGTGGCTATTTGTAGTTTAAACACATCCAACAAGCTGCATGAGTTGACAGAGGACATCTGTTGTTGCTAAAATACTGTGTTATCTCAATCAGTTTGAAAACAACCATTATCGTATCTTAAAACAATTAATGATAGCGTGTGCTTTCTCATCTATAACATTTCTACCATTGTTTTTGGTGACAAGTCTTTGAAGCCAATATTAGTAAATACAGGCTCTGCTGAATCTGTTAATTTGAATTCTGATTTAGAAACCGATGATTTTTTCTTATAAACTTTTCTTTTTAATACACACACACACTCAGGGTGAGTTTTCTCTATCCTTAGGTCACATACCATGATACCTCTCAAAGCCTTCAGTTTTCAAATGAGAGTGGAAGTTGCACAGACTCACGCATGATGGTGTTTTTATACAGCAAACAATGCAATGACTTCTAGCCTGTCTTTATAATACCTTCAATAGACTTTTCTGTTTTACTAATTTTAATGATGGTGTTTCACTTTCATATTTCTATTTGATTAGAAATTATACAAAAGCCTGAGTGAGGTGAAGTCGGAAGTGGAAACAGTGATAAAAACTGGGAGGCAGATTGTTCAAAAGCAGCAGACAGAGAACCCGAAAGAACTGGATGAAAGGCTTACAGCTTTGAAGTTGCAGTATAATGAATTGGGTGCAAAGGTAAGCTCTGTGTTTTTAATACAAAGCTCTACCCTCTTTTAACTGGCAAAGTGAAGAATAATCTTGGTATGGTAAGTAAACGGGGGTTTTTGTTGGTTCCTTTCAAGGCCATCACATTTTCTAAACAGTGGGATAGAAAGAATGGAGGCAAAGGCAATCGTCAGGATGTCTATTCAGTTGCTCTGAGGAAAAAATAACCTTCTAGCAAAATATAAAATTCCTTTCTTACAATTTAAAATTATACTTTCTTAATGTTTTAATTTATGTTTTTATATCAGTTCATTCTTTTTCTAGGGGCCAGAGGGGGGTGTTGTTTCATTTTAATGCCTCAAACAGTCACTTGTTTCAAAACACTTAGGTCAGGAAAATACTTGGATTTTTATTGTGACTTTTTCACATTTTACTTAAAGAGCTACTTCATAAAAGAGAGAATTCTATGTTTTCATTTCCTTCTGCCTCTGAGTGTACAGATCTTTAAGTATATCATGTCCATTTATTGCTGTCTAAAAATCTGTTGACCAAAAATTCTTGCTGCTGCAGATTTCTTCAGGAGGCATTTGTGTACCACTGCGTTGCTGCTTCTGCACTCTTGACTACACGTCTTCAGTTATTGTCGTAACTGTGCCCTGTATATATGTATTAACATATAGCCCATATAGTTCCCTGTATATATCTTAATATAGAGCCCTCATAGAATATCATTTAGCTATCGGAATGTGGAATGTCTGTCCCATTGTTATACATCTCAAATACCAGCGAACCCTTGTTTAGAATTCAGTCGTTTGTCATCCTCCATTCCATAGGGACTGTCAAATTTCTTCATGTTGGACAAAAGTAAATCATCATCCTCTGAGCTCTGTAATGACGAATGTATTTCGTTAGAATACAACTTTTACTTGTTTTGTTTTAAATCTAATATTTATACAGTATTCAGTTTGACCACGTAGTGAATGTCAGCGTATGATTAGGAGGATTACATGAATATTTTCCCAGTCTTCTTGTACATCTTCATCTTCAGAAAAAGACAAATAGTTCTTGAAATGTGGCAGACTTTTGCCTTACGATGCCAATGAAAAGCTATTTATACATAACTAACCTTGTGGACTCGATCCCTATTAACTTCCCTAGCACTGTCATTCCTTGTGTAAAATTTCCGTCTATACATCATTTATTTCTTTATCGATTCATATACATTTAAATGCTGTTACATTTCCCAACGGGAAAATGTTTTGTTTACGCAATTTTTCGTAAAAGTCAACTAAACAGACAGTAGGAAAGACAGACTACTAACCAATATTAACATGACTGTGATTGGAAAAAAAATCAGATGTGAGTCCCTAAAAGCTTTTTATGCTGGGTCTGCATTATCTATGGAGTGTGTTGCCTGCTCCTGAAGTACAATGCCCTACATGGACCTTCAAGCTCTGAAGAGGAGTTGTGGCATTGTCCTAAAGAAGACCAAGCAAATAATTCCATTAACAACTGTCCTTCATTATTCTCTTTTCCTCCTCTTGCCCTTGTTAGAACTATCCACAGAACTTCTAAAAACTGTAGGATTAGAATAAATTTGATGCTGTAACTGCCTGGATGAAGATTGTGAATAACAGATATAGATGTCTGTTTATTTCTAAAATTTATATACTTCAAATATACAAAACAGGACAGAATGCAAATTCTTTATTTTGTCAGATTATCAATTATTAAAACCATAAATTATTACTAGGTAGGGAAATGAGCCCATAGTAATACTGAGAGTCAGTACGTGGTTTAAACACCTAAGGATAATCAAGCCCCACTGACTACGACAAAACAATAAGAGTTATGCTACTTTTGACAGTGATAATACTCATTTGGGAACCTGCATTAAAACAGCACTCTCTCTTGCTGGAAAACAAAGGTATTAAGAGACATCAATCCTTTGAGTGTCAAGAAAACTGACGAGTCTGCATCGTTAAGGTGTGGATAGCTATCATGTGAGATTAGATAATATATTCGGTTTGTCCGTTAATTTAGCAAGGACTGGAGTGTTTATTCCTACATTATGTTCAACATAACAGCAGACAGGTGCCAGTGTTATAAGAAACCTCTCTTAACTAATGAAGGGCTAAAACTGTGCCATTAGGAAGCCATTAGTGATCTGAAGTGAGCCATATTGCAAATTAATGTGTCTCAAAAATCTGCAGTGCTGTGTTTAGCTTTGTTGTCCTAGATGTAATTTCTCACATTTACTTTTACATAACACGGTAGCTAACAGTTTTAGAGAGAGTCACAAAAGCGCAGAGTTATAGAGCTAAAAGAATCAGTTAGCAATTATCAGCCCTGATTGATTGCATTGAGTCGAAGTCTTTTTAAGAGAAAACTGATAATAGTTATAACTGATAGTAAGTCTCAGGACTGATGTGTATAATCTGAGGGAAAAGCGCATCCCCAGGCAGAGATTCGCTTGTGTGATTTCAGATGTACTGCTTCAGGAGGTCCCCTCATATTTAAAACAATCCTCAAGCACATTTTTAAGCGTATGGAATGGTTTAATTTAAACATGTTGAACAATGCTGAAGTGTTTTGCTCTCAAATGAACAGGAAAATTATTATAATTTCTGATGATTTCTGTACATACTCTGTTTTTTTCTATATATTTTAGGTATCATAACTTGAGACACTTCAAGCCTAGAAAATCTTCCCCTTAAGAAGAAGGGGAAGGTGTGAGGGTGTGGGTTTTTTTATTTGTTGCTTCTTTTTTTTTTTAGTATATACACCTACAGATATAAATACCTGGGAATAGTCCTAATTGCTTAGGTAGTATCAGACCTTAAACATCGCTTTGGTCTAGGAATGAGTTTTGTCTGTTTAGACCATCAAATTTTTCCCTTCACTTTTAGCCAAATATGCTTTAAAAGCATGACCAATAATTTTGAAACTTTAGCATTGGCCTCGGTGTAAATAGGTTTGAGATGAAATTGCAAGAAAACACACTGTCATTTGAATATCATGGTGTAGTGGTTGCATTTTTATGATAACTATCCCATGCTTGTGCTTGCTTATGCATTCTCTTGCTCGTATTGTCTCCCTCTCTGACACAAGCACATGTGCATATATACACGCAAACAACTATATTACAACGCAGGTAGTTCGTTAGTTGTGAGCGGCTGAGAGGTAGGATCCTTAGCATACTCGTGGCACATCTCTCTCTGGTAATTCATCAGAACAGGGAGCTGGGTTCTAAAAGAAAGTGGCAGTAATAGTGTTCTTGCTGCTCTCTTAAGGGCATTGCATGCAGTAGGGGCTATTACAAGGTCAGGTCTTTCCTCACAAGCCCACTGCTGCACAGACGTTTTTGGCTGTAAAAGGCTGTAAAATACCTTTATTTTCCTTTAGATACCTGCTTTTCTCATTTTACTTTTATTTATTATATCCAAGAATTCTCGCGAGTAAACTATTTAACATAGCTAAAATAGCTTTAAAATACAGAGAAAAATTACAGAGATAGTGTTTGCTATCACTTTATGATACAGAAGGCCTTTAGAGGGCACTGTTTCCTATTTTTCTTCAGAAATACATCTTTACATTTGAAGTACAAACAGAAACTGATTAATCAATAACCTCTGGATATATAGAATGTATATGGAAATACTGTAGTATTATTAATATTACATACATAATTTAGAGATGTATATAGCAACACAAATATTCTTTCTGTATTTGGGTGTGTATCAGTAACTTCATTTTATAGTATACCAGGTGTTTAGAATTCTTACACAGGCAATCAAGCTTAGGGTAGTGCACTTCACATTCTATTGCTGCTAAGTACCTACAAATAGTTCTTTATAATGACTATTAATACTCAACAGAGGAAGACATGAAAAGCATGTGTGAATTCATGGCTCTATGTATGGAGGGAACTCTAAAAAGCTGAGTTTTATGGTCCTTCCCAGGAATTTACCTCTTGGCCTGGCTGTAAGTTCTGAGGTCTCATCTAATAAATTTGGCATACAAGAAAGAGCACATAAAGCATATTCAGTGAAGAAGAAATGTTCTGAGATTTTAGTAGTAAGCCTCTACAGAGTGATAATATACCATCAGGGACACTTTATTGCTTATTTCCTGGGCAAATCTGATCTGTTTACTCAGGGATACCAAAAGCCAGGTACCTAACCTCATAACATCATATTACATTTTAAAACCTCAGTCTCTCCTTGGCAGTAGAGCTAGGAATCAATCTGATCATTGCACCACTACTTGTACTTCAACAGCGTCAAAGCCCAAAATAGTTTTAGTAGATACTGATACCAGTTTTAGATACCAGGCACTAATGTAGACAATTTTTTTTCTATTTAAAAATGCTTAAATAACAATTGGTGGCTACAATCTCATTTGATTACTAATTGATATGCAAGGCAATTAGTAATTTCTTTTAAGTATTAGTGACCTATGAAACACTTTTAATCCACCTTCTTTGATAGGGCTTTTTTAAACTTCAGCACAATATAATTTATTAATTTGTATTTTCTAACTACTAGTTGCCTAATATCTATTGCGGTGTAGGTTCCCAACTGAGATCTCTTCATTTACTCTTCTGCCTTCTCTACTAAGTATATGGAACCTTCTCTCTCTCCCCCTGGATATGGTCAGGGGCTTCGAGGGAAGATTGTATTTCCCTTATTCCTCCAGGTTACACCAAAATTCAGTAGGACAGTCAAGCCAGCATAAATACTCAGCCTTCTTTCCAGGTACCATGTAATGTAAGTACATTACAAGGCACCGTGTACGTTCTTAGAAGAACTTAACAAATAAACCAGAGATTGTCCATAGTACTTCACATCCAAAACATTCAGCAAATTAAAAGCTTAAAGTCAACTGTACTGCCTTAGTTTGACATCGTTCAGTGACTTTTGTGTTACAAGATTTTGCAGTTTCTTTATCAGAGAATTTGTTTTTCTTCTACGTAGTGTAGCTATATGGAAAAAACCTTGCGGATTCGATATCCCTGTATGGCCATCTGTATGAAAATATACTCTCCAAAGAGTTTTGACATCTATTTTGTGTCTCAAGGAAAGCCTGTTAATTCAGTTGTTCCAAATTAATTTGCTATGCATGACTTCAAAATGGAGGAGGAGGAGGTTTGCAGAGGTCTGCTGCTAGTTCAAACTCAATATGTCTTTATGCACATATTTTTCTTGTATATGTTTGCATTCTAGCAGCCAAATTACAGCTATTGAGACAACCAAGGCAAGACGTAACTATATTAAAAGTGCAGCTTGGCTTGTGAAATTGCAAGTTAAGCTTTTCTAGAAAATGGTATATAAAATCATTAAACCTGTTTGACTGAAGAGTTAAGAAACACATGTTTTCTTTCTGCAGGTGACAGAAAAAAAGCAAGAGTTAGAGAAATGCTTGAAATTGTCCCGGAAGCTACGAAAAGAAATTAATGCTATGACAGAATGGCTTGCAGCGACAGACGCGGAATTGACAAAGAGATCGGCTGTGCAGGGGATGCCTAGCAATTTGGATGCTGAAATTTCCTGGGGCAAGGTAACAATGTAACACACAGCATACCTTTCTATATCTCAGTTTATGCATATTACAGAAAGATAGATTTATTTCTTGATAAAGAAAGTGAATAAAAATTCTGGCGTTTTAATAAGTGGAACTTCATAACTGTTACGGCATTATCTCACCCTAACATTAATGCTCAGAAAACTTTAAACCATCTTGTCAATAGCACAGTTCAGCTTCGTACTGCAGTAATCTTCACTGAGATTAATTTAAAGTTAGAATTTCATTTTTTAGAGTACTATAAATTATCCAGCCACTATCCATGTAAATAAAGATCCATGTAAATAGAGATCCCTTTCTCTCTCATCCCATTCTACTCATGATTAGAAAAGTATTAAACAGTAAAGAAGCTCCTGTAGATGAAAGATTTAGGATATCATAACTCTATATATTCCACATGTTCAGAGAGCAGCCAGGGGCTGGGATATTTGTTTTCTCACCCTTTTTGGTTTGTAGCTCATTCATTTTCATTCTGGAGGCTCCTTACTTCCATGAGACGTCACCTTAAACTATTATTTTAGGTTAAAACTCAAAGCCTAAAATGAAACTTTCCTCAAAATTACTGTGTGCGCCACAGTTAAGATAAACGTCTCACAGAATCACTGAGGAATGCAGGAGTTTGATATTAAAATGTGTATCTCTGTGTGATGTTAAGACTTAGGACAGTATCATTCAACACTAGTTAATCTAGTTTGTATTCTGCATATGTAATAAAAATTCAATATAACTCTGAACATAAGCAAACTAAGTCATCACTGTACACACATACCAAAATGTGTGCTTTAGTGGAAACTATGATCAACGTTATCCAAAGCTTCAAAATTTCAAATAATTATGTGCAGCCAGAAGCCCTTTGGATAAATGTTCCTATATAGTTTCAAAACAAAATAACAAAAAAAACCCCCTTAAACCCTATTGGGGTTTTGTCCAAAAATTTACCACTTCTGCTTTGTTTAATAGGAAGAATCCTTTAAACTTTTTACCAGTTTCACCATGCATTATAGAAATAGTCATGAATAATTAAAGGCTGTGCAGATTAAAGGCACTGGAGTAAAATTTGGTTTGTGGTTTGGATTTTTTGTTTTAGTTTGGGTTTTTTGTCTTCAACTGCCCCTTTCAGGCTTCTGAGCTTGATAAAATGTATTTAGCCGTGAAATGCAGTGATGATTTACAAACGAATAACAACAAAAAGAAAGTCTACAAGTCTTTTGTGAGGTTTGGAATTGGGGGTTGTCTGGTCATCAGTCTCTAAGAAGGACAGTATTTTCAAAGCAGTATCGAAATATAAAGATAAACTTTTGCTGTTACTATCTTACAATTACTGTTTTGACTATTGCTGCTTTGACTTTCAAATCAAAACCTGGATCCCTAAAAACCCCATCACTGTTTGATGTTTTCTCATTTTCAGTCATTGCTTTTCCTACAGTAAATTCTGTGCAGTTCCTCTCATTACTTTGGATTGATATTGGGATCTTAACACCCATAATAAAGGACAAGTGTCAGATTTTTAAGAGATGGGTTAGACAATCGTAGGGTTGTAATGTCCTCAAACTAACCTACCAGTTACTCAGTCCATTTACCCAGTCATGAAAGGAAGAGTCATCTTTGGTGGTGTTAAACTACACAGTACAGTTCTACTGAAACAGAAACGTGCATTGTATGTTCCTGCATGCATATTCAGGAAAATTATTCCCGGTGAATATAGCATCACAGCAGTTTAAATAGAAAAATTTGTCCTTAATATCATTTCATTGTTAGATATGAACCTTAATGCCTCAGAAGTTGCATAATTAGAACCTAAAGCCTGATGATCAGTGCAGTTACACAGTGGGATGTCCTTGTTATGTCTTACACTTGCTACAACATGTACAACATATTTTTGTCTTATGACAATCCAAAAAGGTAACAAGAACTAATTAAAATAAGAAATATTAACATGAAAAAAATATAAAATGGGAGCGACTCCACCTACTAATCTTAAAGAACGTCACTGAGTATTGTGAATTCTCACAAGGAATTGATACATTAAGTATTGCAGGGAAAACTGGTAAAAAGCATATTTTGGCTTCAAATCTTGCTCAAAGCCTGCACTGCAGTCTAACCTCATATAGTAGTACCTCAGCTCTTCTCCTTCAGTCAGTTCATCACTAATGTAAGAATAAACAAACGACTTTGGTTGAGAGCAGCTGCCTCTTGTTGAGGTATGTATGTACTGAGTGAGTGGCTTTCAAAATTCCTTTATTAAGATTGTCTTTAGGAAATATAAACCAATATTCACATAAGCAGATTTTTAATTATGAGCAATCCAACAGATAGTATAGGTGGCAGACCCTAGCCTTCCAAATGTAAGTATTTGCAGAAAGTATGTGAAGTGGGTATACTTTTTCCTGAAGAACCTGCTCCCACTAAGAGGCAGGAATTACTGCATGTTATCCTGGACAATTTAAAATTCTTGTGAGGACTTCATAAATAAGTATGATACTGATACTCCGATGTGGATTGCAATGAGGCATCATACAAAATCTTATATCAATAATTCAGTCCCCAGAACCAGAGGCTCACAGTATCTGATTAATGTCGCAGCTTTGGGCTTTGGACTTCCCAGGTAAGTGGGCTGACAAAGACAGTAACCGATAAAATGAAATGCACTGGGAGATGAATTAAGCCCAGCAGATTCCCATTGTGAGGAAAGTCTGCAGAAAAACTAAGATGGAAAATGGAGGGGGAGAGAGGAGAACTTGATAGTGTGAATGAACGGAAAATTGGATGTGCACTGCTATCGATGTAACTAAGCAGAGAACTTATGATTATTTTTTTTAATAATGCGCAAGGAAGCAGTTATATTTATTACTGCACTTATTTCTAATTCATTTTCAATACCCAAGACTTCTCAAAAGTGAAAAGAACTCAGAATGTTTCAAAGATAATGATTAAATTTAGAATAAAAGAATAATACATGCGAACATTGTCTTCAAGGTATAAACACCTAGAAATAAAGAGGAATGTCCGTCTTGAGTAGGAAATTATGTTAATGAACATCAATCTAGACATGAAGGGAAGTGTGTTACTTATTTGTTCATGCCTAGAATTTTTCTAAGGATGGAACAAAAACTTGGCGCACTTCTGTGAAATGAGATGGGCAGTATGCTGAAGACTGTAAATCCTGCCTTTTTACTCACTAGAGACAAGTTAAATCTTTCCATTTGAATTCAGTTCTGTTATAATAGATAAGAAAAATTACATACGAGTGGAAAGATAGTCATTAAACATTGTATATTAGAAATCCGTTTATAATTAGAAGTCTGATTTAGTGAACATATTTATCACTGAAGACATTAACCATTGCAGGGTTTATTTGTCTTTTAATCAGGAACAGGCCTGATAAGAATTAGATTGCCAGGAAATTCATGTTCTCAAAAAGGAAATGGCAGATGGTGTTACTAGGAAAAGTTCTGTATCACTCCCTGCTATCGGCAATATGAGTCTGCCAGTGCTTTAACATAATATTTTAGCACAGCGTATAATACCAGTGAGTATAAAGTTGACTTGAAGTACTTAGAATTACATTAGCTAACACATTTAGCAACATATTTCCTGTCAGTAAAATCAATAAAAGAAAATTATCTGAAAACTGTGTCAACTGATTCATAGTCAGTGGCCAGAACACAATAAAAATAAAAGATGTGCTGTGAATAAACAAATAAATATGTATAATCAGCCACTGCAAAGGCCATAATGTCAGATTCTGATTAATTCTGTTATCCCACCCATGAGAGCTGAGCCACCTAACTAATTTCTTTTAGAGATGTTCAAATTGCAAAGATTACTTCTGAGTAATCCACAGCATACAAGCAGTGTGGAGGCGCACAGAACTTTTCTTCAGTCACTTGTTGGTATCTGTTGGCAGAGTGAAATCCCAAGTGAATGGAATGAAAAGATGCATTTCTACAGTTATGAAACAAGAAAGCTAACAGGAAAGAAGAACAGGGTTTCTGCTGAAAAAGATTGCATTAAAAATATTAAAGGAATATTAAAATATTTCATATTTCTTTTCAGTGGTGTTCTCTAAGTCTTAAGATGTCATTATGATGCTTTATTATTGTGCCATTTATTATGTAAGCTTTATGTGCTGTTTGATAACTGTGCCATTTTCTTATATGCAAAGTAACTTTAAACATCTCAACATAAATATTGTAAAATTTGGATTCTTGTTTAATAATTAAGTATTAAAACTGTATTTTGAATACTGGAATGGGATATAATTCACATTTTTTAAAAGGAAACTATTTCCAAAAGCAATTGTGAGAATATGAAGAGCATTTACAATTTTATCAGAGCTAAAGAGGAACAATTTGACAATTTACTTTTTACTTACTGCTCTTCACAAAATGCTTTCCCTTCCTGTAGGAAGCAAGACTGTGTCTTCTAGTATGAACTTAACTAGCTGTTTTAATATTTGATGTTCTTAGTGTGGAGAATTTTTAATTTATTTCCTGAACTTTTATTTTTTATCCTGCTCATGTAGGCAACACGAAAGGAGATTGAGAAACGCCAGGTCCATCTTAAGAGCATCAGTGATTTAGGAGAGAATTTGAAGACAGTCCTGAAAGGAAAAGAAAGTCTAGTGGATGATAAACTCAGCCTCCTGAACAGTAATTGGATAGCAGTAACTTCACGCGCTGAGGAATGGTTCAATCTGTTACTGGTAAGGAAAATGCATCTGTACACATAGAGGAAATGTTGGTGCCCACTCCTAGGTGCTCAGCCTTATAGGAGTGCTCCTTCTGGTGGCCTGGACTACGCTTATTGAATACAAAAGTACAGAGACAATCAGATCATTTTTCGTTTAGTACGTCATGTATATTTTAAGAATCTGCTTACAGAGTGATGGTTCTGTAGAGTCTTGATTATTAATGCTTCCCATCCTTGTCTGCCTCAGTAGTTCCTGCACTGGTTTTTGGGTTTTTTTTTTTCTAATGAATGAAATGCAGTTTCTCCCCATGGACCTAGACTTATTGAATATGAATCAAGTGACAGAAATAGTCAACTAAGTGGAGTAAGTTTTATATTAATAACAACCACCTCGGCTGCTTTGGCTACATTGGCTCTTCTGTTTGGAATACTGCAGTTGGGAAGTAAGTCTCTACTTGCATGTTGGTTTGGTCCATGGGGTAGTTTTGGTGTGTATGAGCTAGATTCGTTTTGGAGACAACTAAATCAGCTCTGCTCCAGGTGCCCACCTAATGTGCTCATGGACTATGGTCTTTCAGAACTGCATGACCCTCCTTTGGATAGTTTTATAGTGCAGGTTTTGGTGGGGACAATTACTTAAGGGGACCACATTAAGCCTAGTCAAAAGTAAAATCCCTAATACATATTTAGTACAGATTCAGGAGCCTCAGCCCCAGCTGCTTCAAACTGCTGATAGTCACATAACTACACTCTCCCTTAAAATTCATTCTGCCATGAAGAGATGACAGTTTGAACCCTTAAACATAGAATAATCTTAACCATTGGCCTGCCAGAACGCTTTGGGAAATCTTGTGTGCTGTTTCTGTTGCTGAGAGCATGGGAATGCAGTTTCAGCCTAGAAAAACTGAAGTGATTCTCAAGGTTGTGTTAGCCTTTATCATGACTTGTTAGAGCTCCACTGGAGTCTGTGTGGCTGCAATACAAGTACTTCTGTGACAGATATACAGCATCAATACGGGGCTTCTTCAGCTGTATGTAGTATACGAGTGAAAGCATAGTTGTGTCTATTCTGTCTGGAAAACTTAAGCATTTCATTCAGTGTCATGTAGGTGCTCAGCTTCATTGTGGAACTGACTATAATGGAGTTTGTAGACTGGTATAGTTATATATTCCTCTACTTTCTTTCTTGGCTTTGGATTCTTTTGTTAATATTTACTAGAACCCATGATTAAAAGGTATAAGAGAGGGAGCTGGTCTTTTACTGATTTTAGAACAGTGTAAAATAAAGGCACGTACATGTGGGGGCCAAAAGGACTAGTAAAATCTTTGATCTCTGGTGTGTGATACGGATATGTATTGTGTGGATATGCATAGGCCTCGTTCTAGTGAGCTCACCAAAAAAGACAAAATGTTTTTAAATTAAGGAGAGAAAAAAAGATTCATCAGAATATCAACTGGAATAGCTTTTTAAAAAGCAGAGTCTCAAAACAGAGACATTAGGTGAGGTGTAAATAAGAGTTTGATATACAAAGCTCCCATTCTTGGTTGTGCATCCTTCTTACTGTCTGAGTTTCAATCAACTTAGTGGCTTTCTAAAAGGAGTTATGTACCTGGTTCTTGGGAAACTCTTCTTTCCACCTCCAGTAGGTCTGTCTGTCAGCTTCCTGTTCCTCTCAGCAGTCTGGCCGAGCTGCAGACACCCGCGTCTTGCTGTGACTTCATCACCCTCCTGCCTGTCACTTTGGAAGCTTCTCTCTCTCTCCTAGAATGTCTTTTTAAAGAAACTTAACATATAAAGCGAGAGCAAACAAACAACAGATTCTGTTCTTCACAAAACAAGCAGTTAGCGTGTAAATAAAACAAGTTTAGCTTCATACTGTATGCATGTTTGCCACAGTTGGCATAATTATGGCTATTATTTCAGTTCTCATTACTTTTTTTGTATGCAGTATTTACCTTTTCCACATACAGGAATATCAAAAGCAAATGGATGCTTTTGATCAGAATGTAGCTAATGTCACAACTTGGATGTATCGTGCTGAAATACTGTTGGATGAATCTGATAAACAAAAGCCCCAGCAAAAAGAGGAAATTCTTAAGGTAAAAAAATGCAATTTTCTGGAAAGCATTAATTTTATTCTAAAAAGGACTGTGTCAAAACTAGCATATTTGGAAAGGTATCACAAATTGATTAACGTCCTTTTTTTCTGTGATAAAGCTGCCCTCTGGCAGCTTTTAGATTACTTAATAAATTTGTACTGCATTACAAAAGTTACACCCTTGCAGAAATAAAACCAGATGTGTTACTATAAGGCTTTGGGAATTCCTGCTGAGCAGAACAACAGCTTATTAAGCCTGTGTTTGCTGGAAAATACTCTTTAAACACATCTGATTGAATAAAATCCTTTTTTTCTGTGTTCTTCATTTTTAATTGCTTTTCTGATTTTCTGTGATACTTTTCTGATATCTATGGTATCTGCGTTTGATATCTCTGTCATATGATTGTTTTATTTCTATGAACACTGTTTGCGTTGACGCCAGATGAAGACCACGGACAAGAATATTATATGGTGAACTAGCTGTATAGTAACGGATTAGTGTATTGATCAGAAAGTTTTATTGCATCATTTGACCAACTGATGAAAAATTAACTTGTGGGATAGATATGGATTTTGAATTTTTGAAGCATCTCATTTAAAATACCTTCTTTGTTAAGATTTAACAGCTTCAAATTATTATCTATACGGATTATTTTTTTTCTTCTGAAATCGGTGTGAAGTTTTACTTCGTACTGAACTTTATGGTCAGAACATACTATCTGAAGAACAGTTAGCAAATCAAAATCAGAATTGTATTGCTGACGCTAACATGATGATACCATATACTAAAGAAAAACTTGACAAATTCCAAGGCAGAGCATACATCAATGCCTCATTGGTCTCAGCAGGATTGCAGGACAGACTTTTGTAGTTGAATGAGCAATCTTGCCATCATCAGGTACAAAGTACAATTTTCTTTGCCATCAATACGGGTATATATATTTGTATTGCACAAAGGCATTTCATACAGACAGTGAAATGTAATTCTGAATGCCCAACTGTGTTTATGATTCCTGAATGCCTGGCTATCTTTTTCGGCCTCTACCCATACTGGGATCTACTGTTAAGATTACTGTTGCAGAGGAAGAAGGTATTTGCCCTCAGCTTTTTGTAACTTGTGGTAGTTTTATAGAAAAAATTCCCAGTGGTTTTCATCTGGTCATTTTTCTCTGCATCAACTACAGGCATGAACAGTAATGAAAGCAACAACTATATATCCAGTTCCATAACACATGAATTAGCAGCTCTTCTTTGCTTTAGAAACATAAAATAATTTAGTGTATCCTGAAATATGCTGAAGGTTGTATTATTGCAGATAAGAACCTGTCTAGAAATAATGTTCACCATTAATTTCCTCTAGGAGATATTAAAACAGACGCGTAGATACATTCCTACTATAACTTTGAGGGATATGATGGAGTGTTATCTAATGTATTTCTACTGGATTTACACACTCATGCATAATTATCTGAATTTGCTTTGTGGTTTTGCTCCCTATTCCTTTGCACACTCTCTCTCTCTCTCTCTCTTTCTCTCTCTTTGCATTTATTACTAACTTCAAGCCCTGTCTCTTGCTCACGGACTGTAGCGCTTAAAGGCTGAGCTGAATGATATGCATCCAAAGGTGGACTCTGTGCGTGACCAGGCGGTAGACTTGATGGCAAACCGCGGAGATCACTGCAGGAAAGTAGTAGAGCCTAAACTGTCAGAGCTCAACCAGCGATTTGCAGCTATATCGCAAAGAATTAAGAGTGGAAAGGTAGGAGGACTTGCTTCCGTGTGGAGATGCATACAAAATGGTATTTATATAAGGTGCACGATTACAGCTACATAACAGGCTACAGTTTCCCCAAAAACTAAGCTTTTAAAGGAAAAAAATGTAGGTCCTAAGAATATATATTTTTTTTTTTAAAGTGTGGATTTTGGCATTACGGTCATTTTTCAGTGTTTCACAATTGGAAGTATTGTCTGACTTTATGCGAACCTAACAATGATTACTTCATTAACTTATAAAGAATGAGCAACATCTAGGAATCAGTAAGCCTGAAGTATGAGTAGCCTTTATATATATATATATATATATTTATATATATATATATATATATATAGGCTTTGGGGGGCTAATTTTTCATTCAGTGCACTCAGTCTTTTCCTATGAGGCTGTGACTCACCAAGGTGAGATATATAGATATAGATATATGTATATACATACAACACAGAGATTGTATCAATTATATTTCATCTACTCATCCGTACAACTAGTTTGACTACTGAGTCTGAATTCAATATGGATTAGGAAAGTTTTAGTTGTGACTTCTGAATTGAAATGAGGGAGGACATAAGCCACTTCCTTTCTCCATTGTATTTGCTTCCTTTATTGCGGAGAGCTATTCGGCAGATTAAAGCAGGCAGCCAAGCAGGTTGGTATATAGGACAATGGGAATGCATGGATCTTGATCTTAACCTTTTTGCTGGCTAGTGAAATAGCACTGGAAATGAAGGCACGAAGGATCAGTAGCAGAGCAGGAAATAAGCTTTGCAAAAAGCATAAGCAAAGAGACATGGTTTTCCTCAGTTGTTTGGGGTTTACGCAGGGCTCAATACCCTGTGTAATCAGCACATTCTTTGTGGATATTTGAGTTTATTCAGGTTTAATTTCTAGAACAGGAAAGAATATGTCCTATGCATAAAGGTTATCTTTTTTTTTTTCCTCTTGGCCATCAGTAGTACTCCAGCCATTCCAGTGTGGCGCTCCTCACTTACTTCTTACAGAAGTACAAACTGCAGATGGAGAACATCTTGGCACAAAGCCCAAACAACTGTGCTGGGTGACATTCTTATTCTGAACATCTGCTATGTGCAGTCTGGATTTCCTTCTCAGTTTTACCTTGCACTTCCACAACACTGTAAGCATACAGGGCTGATAGGGTTGTATGAAATAATTTCTTGTCTTAGGGAATAATGGGACTGCCTGTAGATGGCTTATCAGGGCTTAACTATTTGCATTGCATGTTGTGGGCTCACTCAAAGAAGGGGTAAATGGCGTTTAACAAGATGAAGTGTCTTCAGGACAGAGCGTGCAATGTCTTTCACCTGGCACCATTCTCTCTCGGGTGTTCTCCCATTTATGATTGTATAGGCAAGGTGAGCTGGAACGGCAGCACCACACTGAGCTTTATACGCTGTGTACCTAGCAAGATGAGAGGAATTACTACAACACACAATTTTAATGGTAAATTAGAATTTAGGGGACATTTACCAGGACCTTGTGGATTGGACAGCTAGGGTATGATTCACAAAAGATATCTATGGTAATAGGTATTGCATAAGATAGAGAGGCAGAAGATTTTCTGAATTCTTGTCGGTTCTGCTCACTTGCTGCATGCATTTGGATAAAGGACTAAATTGCTGGGTCCCTCGTTTTGTCCACCTGCATAATGCAGGTGACTGCACTTCCCTTAGTCATGATTTCAGCTTCATGAGCTGAAAAAATATCATTCTTATGGGGTGATATCATGCTTCCTAAGTGGTTTGGGTTTTTTTCATACTTCGGTAAAATGATTCACTCAGTGAATAATAGATTTAAAAAACAATTCAAGAGGATAGTAAACTCCCATAATCTATTTTCAATCAATTCTCATCTGTTTTCAAATTAGCTATGTTTTTTTTCAAATACTAACAATCGTCAGTCCAACAGTAAATAAGAAATGACCTGTGAAGTCAGTAAATGGTAGTACGTAATTGTGCCCTGAGTTACCAAAATGATTGTAGTGTGCTAAAATGAGATTTGATGCTTTCAATTGGTCTTTGAACCTCATTCAATTATTGGAATTTCGTTTAGTATTTTTCATTCCATTTTTCTTTTTGTTTTTAGCATTTGTCGGAGATTAGTAAACTTATATTCCAGTTTTATTAATCGATTTGTCTTTTAGTGAGATTTAAGTACTTTTGAAGACATCCTTCAGAGCATTTAAGAAGAAATTACTGTGTAGTTTGCTATTATTTCCACCTCAGTTTGAGTGCTCACTGAGCTTCTTGATGAAAATTTGAGAGCACAGTGTTATTCTCTACAAATATCATACGTTATTATATTTCTACTAATGTTCATGACTGCGCAACGTCTTTTTCATTAAAATAATCAACCAGATGCAATTAAGGCATTTTTATCCTAACTCTCCCAGGTCATCTGAATAACAGCTGAGAACAGATTACAGTTGGTGTCCAGTCTCTCTTGTTTTAACTGATTAACTTTGATTGTTACCATCTTCACTACAAACTTTTGCTTCTTAATAAATACCAGTTGGATTGATTAGAATATAATGTGCTTATGTCTTTAGCAAGAAGACAGTTGCATGTCCAAGAGTTCCAAGAACATCAAAAAGCATTAATTACCTTTAAATCTAAGTTTTGTGCAAGAATCATCAAGAATTTGTTGTTTGTTCTTGCATTTAAAGCTTTGAAGGAAGAAAGCTTTTTCTGTTGGTCCTTTGCAATGCACTTAATAAATACACTGCATATGGTACATTAAACTATCCACAGACGCTCGGGTATCAGGTAGATAAAGGGCGGTGTATTGTTGTTAATAAGTGGCACTTCTTTTAGAGATTAAAACTGAACGCTAAGCTAAAGCACCATAATTATACTGTGATTCATTTTGGAGGAATTGTGTCTATTTTGTTTGGCTGAGGGATTTTTGGTCCTGCATTTTTTGTTGAGGCATTTTTGAAACACAGGCTCTTTTAGCCAGGCGTTGTTGATTTTTTTAATATGTTACAAAACAGTGTCAGAGGAATATTTTACATAAAGATCTGTCTTTTGTTTTGTGTAATTGACCTGGCAGTGTTGCTGTTCTTTGTGAGAGACAAATGATTTCAAAATACTGAAACAAATTATCATGAAATTTTTCTCAATTGGAAGTGGCAGGTGGTTCTTCATCTGAATGGATTGCTTGTTCCTGTGTAGTTTCTGACAAACCAGATTTAACCAAGTAGTGTCAACATTTAATTTTTTAGACAAATCATTATGTTACACTGTTTAGCTGAGCCTGTTCTTACACACAAATGTAAGAGTATCATATTTTTAAAAAAAAAAAAATTCACTCACCATAGAATCCTTATGTTTTCTTATATGGAAATTTTATAGTATTGTTAAATACCTATCTTTACTTGTATCTTTGGGTACTTTGAGTTGTATGGTGTAGATATTTCTCCAGGTGATGGAAAGTCTACCATTGTTTTAGCAATAGGGGGTAGAACAGATGTCTCTTTTCATTTATGTTTCTGATAAAACTATTAAGTGTGTGATTTAAATAAATAATCTTTGTATTTCTCCCATTTCAGCCCTTCATTCCTTTGAAGGAATTGGAGCAATTTGACTTTGATATACAAAAAATGCTTGAACCACTGGAGGTTGAAATTCAGCAGGGGGTGAATCTGAAAGAGGAGGACTTCAATAAAGATATGGTATGTATGAAATGGAAGTCTGAGTGAAGTAGGCAGGGAGATAAAAAAACCTGGGTGAAAATTAGAAACTTTAATATTTGAGTTAGGATCTTTAGATATGAATTGGACAAAATTTTACTGTGCTAATATAATATAAAATCAAAAGTCCCAAGTTAGCATTAACTGAAACTTTTAGTGATAAGTTAATTGTTAGTTTATAAGAGAAACGTTTTTTGACCCTTGTGAAAACACTAAGCAAAACGGGAGTATTATTTACAGGTTCTATATGAATATCAGCAATATTACAGAAGTGGGAATTAATATTAAAATCTCTGTAGCTTTATGAAGACCAAGAAGACACAGAATGATGTATCTAAATGGGCAATACAGTAAAAGATGACATTCACTAAAAACAAATGCTAGGCAATCATCACTGAAAGAAGCGCCACTTGCCAGTTAGTTCTTAATTGTTCTGATTATACCATTTATTGTAAGTAGTTTTGTGGCTGTGGTAAGCTTTATTACTCACGTTTGCTCTTCACAAGTAGTAAAACCATTTATGCTTACTAGGGGGGAAAAAAAAAAAAGAAAAAAAAAGAGAGGATTAAAATACTGCTGTGCTTTGCTACTGTTGCCACTATGGTGTGTTTTCTTCAGAGTGATTTTCAGAGGGGTAGCATTTCTTGGCTGGGAAGTAAGAAAGATTCATCTTTAGGACCCGCTCTTCGTGAGTCCTCAGCAAGATAAAACATATATTTCTTTACAAGCAACATAAAGACTCAATACTCTTCTCCTGTTAAGGAATTCTTCAAAGATGACTATTTTATACAAATGCTGAAAGGAATTTTTACAGGACTTTTTTTCTTTTTTCTTTTTTCTTTCTTTTTTTTTTTTAATGCAGGAAAAGTAAGATTTAAGGCAGTAGGTACTGCAGTGGTAAATTCTGAGTGAATCAAGTTTGACGGGGAAGTTTTAACTACTTCAGAATATTTTTTTCCCTTTCTTTACATAAAATGTTTAGTGTGGTTCAAGAGATACGCTCACAGAAGCTGTGGCATGGATTTAACTACTATGTTAAAAGTATTTTGTGGTATCGTTTTTCCCTGCCAGAATAGCTGTTTTGCATTGTGATGATACATGAAATGGTCAGGAATTACATGTCCTCCTGTCAATTTAAGCGACTACTGACAATGATTTAGAATATTTTAGGTATATCTATTCTTTTTGTTTTCAAGTGAAATATATATATTTTACCTTAATATTTTCATCCTGTTATCTTGGATGCTTCGTAAAATCTAATACCAAACATCTGTAGGTTTTCAAGTGCTTTTTTACTTTTACCCATCAAGTGTCTACATGTATTGTAGAAAGCAAGTAAAAATTATTTGGTCTTCAGTATAGAACTGCAAGGAGCTGTTAGGTGATTACCTTGGCAGAGGAAGTGTAGTTTTACATGCCAGTATCTCATAGCACTTAAGTAATAATTAGATTAAAATGCCCATTATACTTGTTGTTGGTTTTTTTTTTTAAATCAGAGTGAAGATGACGAGAGCACGGTGGAAGAATTGCTGCAAAGGGGTGACACGCTTCAAAAGAGAATCACAGATGAGAGAAAACGGGAGGAAATAAAGATAAAACAACAGCTGTTGCAGACTAAACATAATGCTCTCAAGGTATAGGAGCTACAATTATAAGCACATGCTACTAAAACCATTTTTTTCTTCATTTCAGGGCATTGTTCTGTTAAATGAATCTTCATTACTATTTAGAGATGAGTAATTTAAAACTATTTGGCTATAAACATGTATTTTATTTTTTACTTCTCTTAATGCCTTGGAAAAGACGTTTCAAATCTCCAGCTTAAAAAGTGCTGTTTTGTCTTCAGTGTTACAATCATGTGATTGCCAGTTGGACAACAATGATTTCTTTGATAATAATTCCTTTTTTAACGCATTATAAACATTTTATGTTTCTCCAACAGCAGTCGAGACCTTGGTTAGAATCAGTTCTCACAAACCTACATTTTCAGCTGTATAACATACTTCTGGCAATGAATAAGTTGTTTTATCCTATAGTAAAAGATTTAGATGCTGTGTTCTTTAGTGGGAAAAGCGACTCCAGCATCTTTAGAATAGGGTAGGTGGTAATACCAATAGACCTAGCAGCTAAGAGGCTAAAAACCAAAATCACATATCAAAATTCTGTGTTACCACCCTCCTGGAGGTATTACTGTATGATACTGTTCCGAGACACATCCACAGTGAGACCTATTTGGACAAGCTAAGAGTTGTAATTGAGAGTGTCGTCTTTCCAGGGAAAAATAAAAGAGGAATAATTTTTCATCTTATTGGCAAGCAGAATCTTTCTTTCTTTTGAAAATTTTGATTAAGTTGTTCATGGCTTGGGAAACATGGCATGTTTACATTTTATTATTACTTATTTTTAAGCTGCATCTTTCCTTTCCTGTGGATTTCATTCTTACTTTTACAGTTTTGCAGATCTGTTTGAATTCAGTAAAAGGCTAGCTGGAATATACTGTTATTTTGTCCCCATTTAAAAGAAACTTGAAATCTATTAGGTTTGTCTTTGACTGTTCCAAGTTAAATGGAAGAAATTCATAATTTTTATGGAGGAGAAACAAGAACAGTATTTCTAGAACTATGGTATTGACCAGATCCTTACTGGCTGTTTTTATGGAATAGAGTGATTGATTTTCCTTTGGGTGACTCAGTTAAGGTGATCAAGTTAAATTCAAGAGTGGTTGAGGCAAATTCATCTGAGTATTTTTGTATAAAATGTACCAGTAATTTTTTAATTTACTTCTTAATAAGAAGTTATAGTAATGAAAATATTTTATGAATTCTGTATGAGCAAAGTTAAGTAAAGCAAATGCAAATGGAGTATATTTAATAATATTTCCATGAAAAAGAAACATTTTTTTACCTTGCTGTTAAAGAGAAGTTTTAATGCTTTTATAAAGTTGACTCATAAACACAGACATTTGTTATGTAAATGGTATTTCATTTAGAAAAAGGAAACCTGTCTTTGCATACATTACTGCATTGAAATGATTTTCTCTTGAATAGCTACAGAGTTTGTACGCAGGCTAGAATTTCACAGGAGATCACAAAACACAGGAAGCCCACTTATGGCTAGATTCTAAGTGGGCTGTGTTTCCATCTGTCCAGTAAGTATTCTGAGCAGAAGCATTTTATATAAAATACTGGCGTTTATGTAAGAGTCTTAACTTCTCTGAGTATTGGTGACTGTCTCAGTGGTTTACTCGACATGTGAACAACCCTGGATTAGGCAACCTCCTTTAAAAGAAAAAATAATCTGTTAAACTGATGAAAATATGTTGTGTTCAGTTGCTTATATGTTGTTAAACTGAAGAAAATGTGCTGTGTAGAGATATTTATATACTTGATTTAAATATCAACATTTAATTAAAAAAATAGTGGCCTTGTGCACTCTTTTCCCCCTTCAGTGTGCACACGTGCCAATTCATATTTTATAAGCCTTTAATTCATATTCTAATGATGTCTGCACTGTGAACAGGACTTGAGATCTCAAAGAAGAAAAAAGGCTTTAGAGATTTCTCATCAATGGTATCAGTACAAGAGGCAGGCTGATGACCTAATGACATGGCTGGATGACATTGAGAAAAAGTTAGCCAGTCTACCAGACCAGAAAGATGAGCAGAAGCTAAAGGTAATGTTGTTTTGGGATGGTAGATCGTTTTGAGTGATAGTTTATCAATTTAACAGAGCGCAAATGCAACAAATATTCCAATAGATACAGAAAATTATCAGTTCAGTTCCTTATTTCTATTTATAGTAAAACAAAATCTAATCATCTGTGTTCAAACTGACATTTCTTTGTTGTACTATATCTTGTATTTGTTTGTTATACAGAATGTTATATAATTTTGAAACACACTAAATAATTTTTTATTGTTGATAATATGGAGAGTGTGCAATGTATTAAGAAGCATCAAATGTTTTCTAGTAAAAATAGTAATTGATTTTGTGTATCTTTGTTCCAGATGAACAAATGACTTACCGATATATGGATGACCTCTATCTCATGTTAGCACATTCATTTTCATCAGAACATATTCATATGTCACTGTCAAACTCTATAGATTTATTTACATACTGTCAAAGGTTTTCCTAGTTTGTTTTGCATCGCCTTTCTTTGCTTCATTCTCTGTTGAGTTTCCCACAGAGTAAAACAGGAGTTAAGTAATATATTAAAGAGTCAAATAATATATTTGTAAGCTGTCCGATCACTGTTTTTCCTGAATATACTGACCCTTATTGAGAAAAGAATTTCTCCAATTGCCCATCACAGTGTACTAGCAAGGATCTGGAAATGGAAACTGTTGGCCTTTGCTAAGTGTGTGCTGGCTCTTAGTATAAGTACAGCCAACCTCCAAGAAGGTTCTTCAATTTCAGTTATTTTTGTACTGCTTAAACGTGAAATAAGACGTGAAAACCTGTAAATTTTAATTGTAACAATAAAATGGAAATGAAATTTCTGACAGAAGTATTTTGCTAATTTTAAGTTGGTTGATCTAGTTAGCTAACTGTCCTGGGCCCTGTATTGGTTTTGCTCACTAGGAGATTGATGGAGAATTGGAGAAGAAGAAGGAAGATCTGAATGCGGTGCACAGGCAGGCTGAACGCCTGTCTAAGGATGGGGCTGCAAAAGCAGTGGAGCCAACCCTGATACAGCTCAGCAAGCGCTGGCGAGATTTTGAGAGCAAATTTGCTCAGTTTCGAAGACTCAACTATGCACAAATTGTGAGTTGTTACTGGCAAACCCATATGTTTGCAACTGCTACTACTAACAGCATCCTACTAACAATGAGAGCTGCAGGGTCAGTGTCAACTCTTCAGGTATTAATAAGAAAAAACCCTATTGTCTGCAAGTGGGGGAATCTATATGTTTTAATACAGTAGTTCTCTGCTTTGGTCTTAAAATTGCCCTTGAGTTTAATCAGCCAGTTACAAAAAACTCAGCAATGAAAAATTCATGTTTATTTCTGTTGCCTCATTATTTTTCCATAACGTCTTCCAGTTTAAAAACATCAGTTTGCCATGCCTCTATTTTGTTCAGTGAATGTGTACACCAGAAAAATTGTCTTTCTCAAACTACCCATCCCATGCCAATTTTAATTGTTTTTTTATTTGTCCATAACATCTTATGCCCACCTTAGGAAGAGATTTAAAAAATTCTTATGACGCTGTATGTACATGCCCTCTTCTTCAAATGCTTGAATTCTCAAAGGAGTTTTTGCAAGAAAGTGTACTTATAAATTTGACAGGATGAAAACATAATTTTATGAACCAACTTTGTGTCTTCTGAGTTGTTTAGTTGTATATAAAATATAATTTTTCTTACTGGTTTATACATGCTGCAATAACTGGATAAATAAAAGGGAAATAAACTGTCGGTATTCCAGGTTTATGATCAAAATACTTATTGGGTGTTTTTGCACTTGCACTTACATGGCATTTTTTCCTTGCCATTGCTACTACTCTGCTCATTGTCTTCTAGGCTTTTGATTTTATATGAAGAAAGAAAGGTTTGCTCTCAAGGAGATTGTTGCACTATGTGCTCTTCTGTAATCTTAAAAGTGCTAGTGGTAAAGGGGTGTGTAAACAAAATATGATTTTATTCGTTTACTTTTAAATGCACCTAGATTGCAGAGGGGACATACTGAGAGGGTAATGAAAGTTTAAATACATGAATTGATATTTCTAATTGATATATGGTTGACTATGTTTTAATGAAGAAAAAAAAAGTCCCAAAAATCAGCAATAGTGTATAACCTTTTGGTCAATACAGTCCTCTGTTTAATGTATTGAGTGCATTGTGTATTTTTAATTTTTCTACTATTAAGTTACCTAATGTATATATAAAATAATAATTGGGATAGCTATGCAGTTAATGGAAACAATCAGAGAAACATTAACTTTGGTTTGTATGTTATTAAACCTTGTTCCAGCTGATTACTCTTTTCAGATTACTCTGGTTTATATTAAACTTGATGGATGTAATCAGTTGCAAATCGTTTATATTGGCAAGGAGCTAGAGCAGGCTTCACTTTGTCTTGTAAATGAGTCTTTTTTTTATAATTCATATATTTGTTCCTTTGATAAGCAAGTAAGAAATAAGAATGTGCATGCAACTGATATAAAAATTCTGCTGTCGATGTGTTTTTTTTATTTCACCCACCACCTACCATGACAGAGGATGAGTAGATCTGTTATAAAATTTTACTAGCAAATCAATAAAGCTATATATTAATAGATTTTTCTTTAAAATATGTAAAGTAGATACGTCAGAACGTGTGCTTTTGAATTGGTCAAAGGGATACATTCATCAACTTTTTAAAGCCATGTAACCATTACATGCCTTTTTATTGTTGAAATATATTATTTATATAACATATTTCTACCCTTGTAATGGTTAATTTTTTAAATATTCTCCAATATTTCATGCAAGAAGGCTACCTGTTAGTATTTATCTGAGGTACGAGATCATTATCCAATGAAATTTACATGTGTACAGGATAATTACTGTATCTTTCTCATTTCTTATGAAAACTATCTTGCCCTGTTGACAGTGACCAACGTGATAGTCATATGAACTATTTTAGAATTTTTACAGAAGCTACTGAAACTGGTGAGAGGCGGTATATTTCATGGCTCAAATCAGAGTGAGAGGTACAGCTGCCTTGTTACTGTTTTGATTTTGCTGAATCAGTGAAAGAAAGTGAATTTCTCATGAGTACTTTGTTTTTTTAATACAGCCTAAGTACCTACCTCACAGGGATGTTGTGAGGATTAATTAATTGTTTATGCAAGACTTGAAAATACAAAAGAAAAATGAGAATTCAAGCTATTCACTTGAAAACACGCATATACCAGCAAAAATAACATCCACAGAGATTTTCTGTGTTAACCATCAACTGAATAAAAACATATAATAAAAATACAAAAATGAATTTATTTTTAAAGCAAAAGAAATAGAAAGCTACTGCATTTTTTTATTTATAATTGATGATGTATTCAATAACAGAGTTATTTAACAATTGAAAGTTGGTATTATAAAACAATAAGGATTTAGTTGTACTGTATATCTTGCAATTCATTACGATTCATTGAATAAACATAGCAAGACTGCATTGAAGACGACCTTCAGTTATGTGACTTAATGACAGATTTGCATTTCTTACCTTTGTTGGAGCTAATATATTTTTGATATCAAAGTGTGAATTTAGAATGATCACGCTCCCTTGGATTTTACTTTTCCCCAATGTTTGTGGGAAAGACCCATCAGAAGGATATAGGAACCATAACCATATAAGAATGGATTCTCTCTGGCATGGTAGCCCCCTCAGAATTGGGCTTGTTCAGCCTGGAGAAGAGAAGGTTCCAGGGAGACCTTATTACGGCCTTTCAGTACTTAAAGGGGGCTTATAAGGAAGACGGAGACAAACATTTTTGCAGGGCCTATTGCGATAGGACAAGGGGTAATGGTTTTAAACTAAAAGAGGGTAGATTCAGACTAGATATAAGGAAGAAATTTTTTACAGTGAGGGTGGTGAAACACTAGAACAAGTTGCCCAGAGAGATGGTGGTGCCCCATCCCTGGAAACATTCAAGGCCAGGTTGGACGGGGCTCTGAGCAGCCTGATCTAGTTGAAGATGTCCCTGCTCATAGCAGTGGAGGTTGGACTAGATGACTTTTGAAGGTCAAACTATTCTATGATTCTGTGGTAGATTCTCATAAAATTCTGATTGTTTCACAAATACATCACAGTAAATATCCAGCAACTAATTGACAAATATATACGGGTGTGTATAGATACATAAAAAGGATTTTTCTGTCACCAATTTTGATAATAAGCTATGACGTAGTTATATTACCTCAAACACTGTATGTTCTGTTTAGTGCCAATTTTGAGACATTATTCAATTTGGTATAGTGGTCACTTCTTTATGCGAAAATCGTCGGAGAGTAATGCGTGACATTCTATAGGGGAAAAGGTGGGGTTTTTGCAATATCAGATTAAACATGGTACACAAATACATAAATACAACTCCACAAAACCTAAAATGACACTGAGTGGGAAAAAGGTTTTTGAGTTCACGTATCTTACAAATTTCTTCTCCCACCTGGTGTCTTTATTCATATGTGGCAAAATAAAAAGTGGGCAGAAAAGTCAGTTTTTCAGTTGGGCACACCTCTGATTCCTGGGTTAAGAAAAGTTTAGCATTCTCCTTCATTCCTGCTAAAAATTGCCATTTGAAATATGTCAGTAGTAACTTCAGTTGTGAAATCTGAATAACTTATTAAAGAGTGGAATATTTTACCATCATGTTTTAAAATTATGATTAACCACTAAATCCCACTGAAATTCTTGGAAACTTAAGATACTCTTCAAAAAACAAGCCATTAATGTTTAATCCTAGAGCAGTATGCAGTTTTTGCATATTAAAAGTACATGTTTGTTTTTTTAAAAAAATGAGTAAAAATTATAACATTTGAGAGGTCAAGGATCATTTATTTCTTGATTATCTCTGCAGAATCTAAAATCCTTAAGCCTCGTCAGTTGCACAGTATTTTCTGAAAATCCCCTTTGCTACAGTCTGAAGGTAAATCTTCCAGTTACTATTTATCTGCAACAGTCCATGACAATGTTCCAGGATGATCAAAATTGTTATATGTTGCAGAGAAAAAGCTAGATTCAGATAGTTTAATTCAAATCAGGATCAAAATCAGTTATGGACATATTGATTACATTTAATTAAATTAGCTTTAGTTAATGTTTGTTTTGTAGGAGGTTTTTTGTCCATACTTTCATTTCAGCAATCTATGAGCATGTTTATGTCATGGCTCAATTTAGATTTTATTGAACTGACTGAAATTACTTAGTACTGAAGGCCTTTATCATGAGAAAACATATTCTAGATGAACACAGGTGTAGAGCCTACACTATAAATTCTTATTTCGTATGTCCTATTACTATATTTTATCAAGCTATCCAACATTCTTTCTGCTGTCACATATGGTGCTTTTTTTCTTTCCCTCCCTCGGATGAACTGTGCATGCTGTAAATAGTAAGCCAGTATTTTTAGGACAAGAGGAATATTGTTCTTGCAACCTATTAACACCTGCGAAATTATGTACCTATTCATGTATATACAAGCAAAAAAATAGGCTTACCTAAGTCATTTCAGTAATTTCATTAGTAACACACAAAAACACTCTATTGAAATTTATGGTTAGTTTACTACTGCAATATTTGGGCCTGGATTTTGGCCATACTGGGAAAAGTAATAAAATTGATCAAATGATAAACATCAGGAGAGACTGTCTTTTTCATACCAACTAGACTATGGAATGAATAAGAATAAATAAGGAAAATAGCTATACAAAACATGTATTTATTTCTATAAGGTAAGTGATTTAGTCTGAGCAGATCAATAGTTATCTGCAACATGAATAAAATACCAGTACTCTTAGTACTTACTATGACCTAAATATAATAAGCTTCATTTTTCCAAATAAAATACATTATTCCGTTTAAGATTCTGTGAAGCATTCAGAAATTCAAAATACCTGTCTCCTAACTGGATGTTTACTTCAGGTGAGAGAGTCTGTGATCAACTTCTGGAACCAGATTAAGGACTGATCAAATTTACATCTGAAATTCAAGAGTTTGCTTGAGTTCATTCTTTTAGGGCATCTTGCAGTTTTCAATTAATATTTCCCTGTGGAGCTCTATTTAGTTCATTTAATGAAATGTAAACTTTTTTTTTTTTAACTGTTAAAATATGTTTACATATGAAGATATTTTCTAATATATAAATCAAACACTGATAGAAATAAATCGTCACAGTTAGGTAAACACAGGACTTGGTGTCCTAATTAACTGTCTGCATCTAAGTAACATGAGTACTTCGGTGGTAACGTGCTACTGTTGGTTTTGTTCATTGTTTTCCACAGTTTCACAACCAGCAGCATTGGAATTAAGTGGTTTTCTTTTCTCATCCTTGCTTAAATATTTCTTGGGGTAAATAAAGAAGTAATGGTTGCCAAGAAGAAGGGGCAAGTTAATTCTTCATAATTCCTACAATGAGTGGGAGAGATGACGAATAAAAGAGAGAAAATACCTACTGGACAAAAGAAAACTATACAGTGATGGATTAGTATCTGTTTTAAGGACAGGACAGAGGTGATCCTGTGACACCATTTAACTTTTCTGACATTTACAGTGGCAGCTTTTTAAACAACTTTACACAGCACAGACTGGGTTTTTTTCAACTGTGGTCTGCAAAGGGATGAGGTTGAATGAGAATCTTCGGGAAGAGAATCACAGTTGAATGTTTACACCTATTTTCTAGCATCCATCAACCTGGAAATTGCAATTAGAAAAATCTATTCAAAATAATTTAATTGTATTTCAAGTACTTTAGTTTTATGTCTAATTTAAGATACGAAAGCTATGGGAAGTACGCTGGAGATGGATATTGTCTTTGGTATAACTGAAGAAGAGCTAGTTTTATAAGTGCGATTTAAAATGCACTTTACCTTCTCTGTGTCTAAAATGAATGCGTACAGCATTGTGGTAATTTAAGTGAAGACCATCTATAGCCTCCTTTTGTAAAAGTGGACCAGTTTACTACAGTATTTTGAGTTTTTCTAAAGCATATTAGTCTTCTCTCATATTTCCTTATTAATTCTGTGCAGTATTCGCTATCATCACTGCAAAGCTATAGTATTTTAATAGAGTGAAGTTAAAAAAATCCTGTCTTACAGATGACAGAACTTTACAGAAAAGGTTTTTCTCTGCCATTTTTCATCATCTATTATAAACGTTAGTGAAGTAATCTAAACTGCATTAGTTTCGAAGTGAAACTTGACATTTTCACCTCATAACATAGGAATGAAAACTTCTGCAACTTGGACTAAGGCTGGTTTAGGACGCTGCCTTTATATGAAGTGGTTATAAGAATGTAGTCTTAGCCACACCACCAGCTTTTCTTACCGTTCTTTGTACGGTTGCGATGGAAGCAAGACCAACAGCCTTTGGTTAAAGAATCATGTGTGACATAGCATCCGGTTGTTTCTTTTTTCAGTTTTCTTTGGACAAAACTGAGCATTATACTAGTATAGTATTTTCTTCCTTATAATTACCTAGCTACTTGGGAAAAAAGACAGCTAATTACCATCTTATTTTATCTGATACAGCATATCATAATTTATTAACATAATAAATTACATGGTGAGGAATTTGGTGTCAAAATTCTTGGCTATAATATTGAATTAAATAATATGGGAGAAGACCTGCTGCAGAGTAATCTGGCCCTAAATGGCAGTAACTTTTGAAGAGATGATGTTTTATCTCCTGTCTGCAATTCAGGATGTCAGTGTCACTCGTGGTTTGGGTTTTTTTGGTTTGGTTTCTTTTTTGCATGGATGCCTCTGAGTATACTCATAAAGCTGCAGAAGGAAGTAAGTTTGTATATGTACAGTGCAAGTGCTGAATAACTATGTATGTATGTTTAATTAGTTTTCAAAACTGCTGGATTGGTAGCAGTTTCATTCACGTTATTTAAAAAAAAAATAATCTGTGTCTTGGAATGTCAATCAGCCTAAGTGACAAACCCTATTATTATTCTGTTTGATTGCATCTCTATAAATGTAGATTAAGGTTATTTTAAGAGGTAAAGATGGAAAATAATTAGGTAATACCTTTTATCATTTCTGGAAGGTGTCAATGTTTAAGGTTTAGGACCTTGCTCTTTGAAGCAGTCAGCATTCAACAGTAATGTGGTACTTTAATGGTACTTTTAGATTATGTAGTTTGCATAAATATCTGGAAAGTTAGCATCACAAATCAACAGTCAATTTCAAAATGGGTTAGTCAATTTAGACATCAATAGACTGTATTCTAACATAGCTATGCTTTGTTTAATATTAATTGGTTCCTTGGTGATCAGTCAGTAGAGTTACACATCTTATTATTCAAGACAGCCCTAAAGCTTCATGAATAAATGCTGCCTAAGATTAGGGCTTTTCTGTAGTCTTAATAAATCAGCCATTAAATAAGTTGGCATTGACCAAAGTTTGTTCCTAGGAAGGCTGCCTTCCAGCATATCATGCAGAAGCTCTTTCTTCTCTATAGCTGTTGCACTGTTCTATAGCCCTATACACTCTGGCTCTATACACTATTTTTTCTCTATAGCTTACCACTGTCTGAGAAACACAATTTTTAAATTCTATTTTGGGTAAAAAATCATTTGAAATTCCTTCCATTCTTTTGAGTATTTCCTGTTGTGCAGGCAACTTTGAGTACATAATGCTGGTTTAACAGAATCAATAGAGACTGACATGATTGGACCTCATGATTACAAGGACAGGGGACTGTGCAAAAGAGTTTAATCTAGTGTCAACTAGATACTTCCTTAAGTATGACATTTCCTTTATAATGTCTATGTATTTTTTCAGCTGTGAAAAATATTACAAGATGAATACAAGAAATGGTTAACAACTCTATGGATTTATGTATTCTGTAATTAGTATATAAAAACTTTCAAATACATTTTGTCTACCAGAAGATAACACAGATAAATCAATTACAAAAGTGTTTTCCAGTTAAGCCCTTACAAAATTCTAAATAAATATTTAAATATCTGTTGAAAACCAGCCTAGGATGTAGATTTTGCAACGTGTTCTGATTTTTTTCGTTCCAAAATGTAACATGAGTACCTAAGTATTTGCTTATTTACTGATTTCTAACACTGAGAAGGTTATCTCTTTTGACTCACTGGTAGGTAAAGGCTTACCTTCCCTCCAAAAATGCTAATGACTGTATGTGGCCTGAGCAGTGTTTTTTTAAATGGTTATGAGGTATAGTCTTTAAATATTTTAATAATTCCTTTTTTGAAGTTACAAATATCTGTTTAAAGCCACATGACAGAGACATACAAATTTCCTTTTGCTTGCCAATTTTGAATTACTTCAATAATTAAGATTGAGATATGCCATCAGAAGTAATTAACATACATGCATAATTTATTTAAAACAAGAGACACTTTCTAAATCCCAGTAGTTCCAATTATGCCATAATGCTAACAGATTTTGGTTTTCTTCAGGACATGGTAACATTGCAGCTGTGGCATGATACATGGTGCTCTATTTTTTTTTTTTTTTAATTTATTTTCTGAAAGAGATGGCTTATATCACACACAGTACCACATATGAGAGTCTTATGTCCCAGTCTCACCATAGTTTAAACGACTTTTTTTCCTCTTTGCTTAACAAATACATACCAATGGAAGTTGTCAGGGTTAAAAGCAGAACTGCCGGAATTTCCAATTTGTGGAGTTGTGTTTATATCTTATTTGCATGAATGCTAGTAGTTCTTTAGTAATGAGCAATGGGTAAGTTTTCAAATAAGATGCAGCTAAATTCAATATGCAGCAGTGCCTCGGCCTGAGGAGTCCGTATCCGGAGGCAATTACCTAAGCCAGAATAAACCAAAAGCACTGTTAAGCAACTGAAAAAGGGGTTGCCAAAGCTCTTCATTTTACCTCTTGTCACTGAGTGTATTTGACATCTTGGAAGGCTCTAAAGGCACAAGAGTGTGCAGAACACAGAGGACTGGCTGCAGCACCAAAATGCTTTGTCATAGTTTTTAAACTATGTATTTACCTCCTGGGGGAAAAAAAAAAATATAAAAAGAAACCAAAGTTATCATTATGCATACAACCAATATAATGATGAATTACTCTGAGTTTAGTGTTTAAAACCAACTATTATAGCTTTGTCTGTGTCTTTTTTTTTTTTCTCATCTAAATGTAAAAATAACACACTAAAAAAAAAAAAAAGAAAGAACAATTGGGAGTGGAATAAATAGACATCCAAGTCTTTGAGCCCAGTAACCACAGGTATCTATCCAGTCCACCATACAGAGCTCATCAGAGTGTAGCATGACTATCTGAGGTTTTGGGAGATGTCTCATAACTGAAGCCTAAAAGTACAGGGAACAGACCTTTTCTTATGGAGAAAAGCTTTGCATCTCAATCAAGTTATGAAGGTCAAAAATAAGCCAGTGGAAGTAAGTTCACACTGGTTAATGCCTGTTGATTGATGGTTTTCAAAATCAAAGCCTGCAGTTTTCTGTTGCTATTCCTAACATGTAAAATTTTACTGAAATGTTTTCTAATTAATGCTATTATTAAGAATAGTTTCATTTTAGCTGGCTTTATTTCATTTTATATATAGATCAGATAGATTCGTTTTGTCATAGAATAAAAACTGTTAATGCAGCATTTCTCAACCAATAAGATGTGCCTTAACAGTGAAGTGTTGTGAAGGCATAAAGCACTCTTTGTCCAAGAACAGTGCTGAAAATGATAATGTGTATTTTTAAAGTTTCAATTTATATGTGTCACTGAAGTCAGATACAAGCATTAAAATACATGTTTTAAGTAGTGCAGCATACAGGCTTTTGTGGACTGCTATCATACGTGAATAGAAGTCACATACATGAGAAAATATTTACATTCTTACTTGAAAATAGGATTTAAAAAAAAATTATTTTAAATATATTTTAATGCTGCCAAGAGCCTTTTAAGGCCTTGCCTATATGGAATTACGTAAGCATTTTATAAGTTTTTAATCCTGTAGTGAGGATTTGGGTCACTCTGTACTTGAGAGATGCTGCTTTTTGTACTGATAGTTAACTTTTTTGTGATTTACTAAGGCCATCCAATCTCATAATGAAAATTCCATGTTATTGGTGTAAATTTGATCTACCTTTTACATATATACATACTTACAGGTAAGACATGGTAGCAATAATGAAGACACAGAATTTATTTTTCTGAATGTCAGCTGATGTCGCCAGTCGCAGTTGGTATAGGAAGGGGTGAATAAAAGCTTCTTTATAGAGGCATAGAATCATAGAGTGGTTTTATTGAGCTCTGACGACATTCAATCATACTTAAGTGGTTTTTTTATTCGGTATATTGATGATAACCATGGGCTAGCAAATAATACGTAGTTTAGAGTTTGGTCTAGAAAGCAATAAACTCTTATAAAGTTTATTGGACTTTTTGAGGCATGACTGCCTTTGTCCAGAAGGTGTCTGCTATCTGCTTCTTCTATTTGTATGTGTCCACACCTTATGTTTATACCTCAGAGATGACTGACTTTTTACACTCTCATATATCTTACAGCTGCTTTTAAAAAATACTTTCTTAAGCATTAGTTCACTTCAAGAGGAGGCGCATGTTTGTTTGTTTTTCCTGAACTTTTCATCAGGATGCTGCTAGGAGCAGTGTCATGGCGCAGTAGTGCTGATGATAGGTGTGTTTTGCCACCTTATTCCTCCCACATTTTCTGTTTGTGTGAAGTTATTAACTCACAAGCCCAGCGCACTAAGGTCAGTAGGAGTTTGGAAGCCTATAGTCAGAAGGGACTAAAAATGGAAAAGTTGTCAAGGCCTAATACAAAAAGGTCGGAATCTCTCTGGGTGTAAACTGTTGAACAGCAAAAGTGATGTTGAGATCGTTCCCTCTGCAGAAAGAGGAAAGGAAATGGATATACTGAGATGGGTGAAATGTGCTTTAACTAAACTGAGTTTTTCCAATGCTAAAATGAAATGAACAGCATTCTCCAGGGATGTTTAGCTCTGGTGCCACCAGGTAATACTGTTCTAGATGTAGGCAATAATTATTACAGATACTTCCTTGGGGAGGATATTTGATTTTGTGGGAAAAACCTGCATAATTCATGTAGTTCTTTTTTTGTTGGGGGTTTTTGTTAGGTTGGTTTTGTTTGTTTGTTTTTTGCTTATTGGCCTTCTCTGTAAGGGGAGTTCATGGATATATTTCTTGTCTTTGTGTTTCACCTGGTAGGATGTGGTAGCTAACAATAAAATCAGTTTCTCACATGTAGGTAGAGTTATGTTTATGGAAAGATCTTATCCCTTACTTAAAAATATGTAATGATGGGGAAGAAAATGCAATTTACTATTATAGTGATGATGATAATGCTTGGTGAAAAGCAATGCATGAAATGTTAAGCATTAGCCAAAAAAAAGTTGTTTTTTCAGAGACTAGAAATAATTTGCACATCAGTATATCACTGACAATCAATTAAAAATATCACTAAAAATTTATTTTGCAGAAATAACAATACAGGAAATGGACATTCACACCAGCATTTCCCCATAATTCTTAACAATTTATTTGTATTATGTATTATTTTTAAATATTATTTGGTTTTGAGTATTTTCAAGTAACAGTCTAATGTATTTTGCCACTTGTCAGATTCAACTTATTCAAAACCATTCTTAAATGATTTGTCTAAAACTTCAATTTCCATTTTCTTATTTATTTTTAATCCCTATAAAATGTTAACCTGCCTTGCCTCTGAGGAACCATTTTGGCATTAGCAATGACATATATCATTGCTAAATGCATATTATTTTTAATAGTAGTGGTTCACAACTGCTACAATCGCCGCCTTTTTTTTTTTTTTTTTAAGTTTCTACGCGTTATAATTTTAGTATATGATTCAGTTTCAGCTGTGCATTTCTGGTAAAGATGCTTCTCCAGAATATAGGGGAGGACTGCCAGCAAACATAGGGACAAGCCAAAAAATTTTCCCTTTCTTTGCTGATTAAAATTGTTGGTTCTGCATATGCCTACCCTCTATTCCTTAGTGCAAGACGCTAACTTCTGCCTTGGGTTCTGTTATGCTACCATCAATGAGGGACAGATAGAAGGAAAGACCTGTGACCTATCGAAAAACCCACTAAAGTCAAAGAAATTTAATCCTGGATTTCTAAAGTTGTATCAAATTTCCAACTCTTTTATTTAAATAGTATTTAGAAACTAATTAATTTGGATTGTTACTCTTTTTTTTTTTTTTTTTCAGAATAAGGTATTAAATAATTTTGCCAAATATGAGGGCAGGTTCTAGTAAGCCTCTACTTTCAAATATCAGTCCATTTATTTATTTATCAGGTTGTAGTACAGTTTACAGTTTAACTAACAGTATAAATATTAATGGTTTGCTTGAACTAGAAATCTCCTGAGTCATGTTTCCTGAAGAACTATATGAGTAATCATCCAGCTGTAAGGCATATGAATGTTTTCTGTGAAGGGCAGTATGAATATATGGTTGGGTACGTCTCATTAACATTGATGGGAGTTAAGTATTACACATATTTTGAGGGATTACTAAACCATATATGTCATGCAAGGTTCAGTCCTGTCTTCAGATTTTAATTAATTTTGCCTCGAAGAGTGCTTTTGTGTGAGTTCTTTGTAGCAGTGATTGAAAGATACCCAATTGTGGTGCTACTATAAATAATTGAGCATGAAATCCATGAAGTTCTCAGGCACCAGATTTCTGCTTGGCTTTTTTGTGGTTTCAGGAATTATTTAGAGCAAGAAGGCACAGATTTTATTTTGCATACGCAGGTATACATGTATGTGTGTGTATGTATGTGTACATGTGTACATAGTTATTAGCCTAAATTTGGGTTGAAAAATAATAGATTAAACTAATACAACTATAGAAACTATTTATATTTTGTGTGTCACTTTACATATTCACGTGACCACATTTTGAGTGAATAACCTGGCATACCTAGCATGCTCTTTTCTTTACTGTGAATATAAGTATTCTGTCTTCTCGGTCAAAAAGAAAAATACAATTATAGTTAAAATGTTCCACATGTGGGTCTAAAGTTCTTTGCTACATGTAGAAGTGTCACAGTGTAGTATTGAGGAATGAAAATACATTGTTACATGCCTCAGTGGCCTGTTGAGAATCTCTTGTTTTCTAATCAACTGGGACAGCTTTTTCTTTGGTTTTAGTGGGGTAAACTGTTATTTTTGCAGAGTGTGTGATTCGTGAAACATATGGGGGGCAAACACAATATTTTTTTAAGCAATTCATTTTAAAAAATAAAAATGATAGCAGCGATACAGTAATTAGAGAGGTTTCAGTGTTAGCAGATGTACTGAGAAAGTCATTTAGTGAGACAAGCGTAAGCAAAGCAGCTAAATTTGCATAAGAAATGCAACAGAGTAACACAGATCTACAGATAACTTCATGGGCTTTATATGTGATACGCATACATCTTCTAGAGTGTGTATGTGCGTATTTTAAGACTCTAAAGAAAATTGAAGAAGCAGACGACTCAGCCTGGTAACTGAGGAGAGAAACATCTTATGAAAGAATGGTCAGGGCAAATAGATAAATTAAAATGAGACACCTTGCTGAGGCAGTATGTGTAAGAGAGGGTTTATATTTGTTTCCTTTTACATACAGTGTAGCTAATTAATGATATTTTTTTATGCAGGACCATTGATCCATTGTCTTTCACATATACGGCTCCAAAATCACTGATTATCTGTGTTAGGACTGAAGCATCTAAATAATATGATTTTTTAAAGAACATTTACCAGCAATTGCTTATGTAAGTTCTTTGTGGGCCTCAATACGAAAGGTTTATATTTTTGAGAAGACAGACATCAAGCACAATGGATCTTGGTCCCACACTAGGAATCCTATGCGATGTGACAAAACAAATAAATAACAACTTACGCTTACAAAATCACAAATAATTTTTATCTTTTAAATTTTGCCTTTTCTAATGGA
Source organism: Fratercula arctica (assembly GCA_947846985.1). NCBI lineage: Eukaryota > Metazoa > Chordata > Aves > Charadriiformes > Alcidae > Fratercula > Fratercula arctica. The sequence goes on along the minus strand of CANTUZ010000001.1, from coordinate 90,051,730 downwards.
GATACAGATGATGATGTATTTGGAGTTTAGTTAAAAGAAGCAATCACAGTTCTCCCTGCTCCAAAGCACACTTCTGGTGTTATTTTTTATCTATGATCCATAAACACATCTAATCAGTCATTGTTTTGTCACCTTATATGCCAGTATCTTTCTAAATGCCATAGATCAAGTAGCTATTTTCTTGGAACCAAAACATTTTGGGATTTCTTTACATTTGGTGTATGCATCTGCTTTCAGAATAGGGTGTCTATTTCATATTTGTCCAGATTTAAAAAAAAAAAAAAAAAAAAATCCTGAAGAGGTATGTTGCTGAGATTTCTTTTAGAAATATGAATGCATTAAAGACCTTTCAAACCACAACATTTCAAATTGTACTTTCTAGTTTAGAGAGAAAGGTTTTAGTATAGTGTTGAAAATGCTGAGCTGACTTAGTTGTTTTGTGTTGCATGCTATTTAAGAAATTGTGTCTATCACACAAGTCATTATTTTACTTGACACCTTGAAATGATTTAGTATTTTAGGCCTGGAATGCATGGAATTTCTATAATGAAGAACAGATTCCTGAAGAGGTGTGATGACTTAAAATGAAAGAGCTAGTACTAAAATCTCAGTAACGCTGTAATCTTAGAGTACTCTTGCATTTCCTATCTTCATTTCTTCGGCAAGTAGGAGAAGAAAAGTTTGTACACATTTGCATGGATTAATTTTAGTCCCTGCCATTTCAGACAGACTAGTGGAGTGTGAGTGATCTATGTCAGAAACCTCAAATATTTCCTGCATTTGTCCTTAGAAATTATTCTTAATTGTTTCTAGGTTGTGAACTGGAAATTGCATTAAGTTATAAGTTTGTGTAGTGTTGAGAAACTAAAGGAAGCATTCTGTTGTATATCTATACTAGCAAACAGTTCGTGAAGATACAACTTTTGTGGTGACTGAGACTATGACTGTGGAAACCACTCATGTGCCTTCTACATACCTGGCAGAGATCCTTCACCTTCTGCAAGCCTTGTCTGAAGTAGAAGAGCGCCTTAATTCTCCTGTTCTGCAGGCTAAGGATTGTGAGGATCTCTTCAAACAAGAAGAGTGTCTCAAGGTGAGTTAGAAAAATCTTCTTAGAATGATTGGTTTCTGTTATTTTTGGGCTTCTGTATATTGGCAGCCTGCACTTGCTCTCAGAGACATCTGTTTTATAAGTGCTCAGCCCTTCTCTGTGATGTGTGCGTATATGGATGTCTATATTTGAAGGCACATTGGGGCAAAGTACAAGAACACCAAAGAGTTCGTTCATTTTTACCTGTTTCACCTGCGTTTGCAAGACAAGAGCATTAAGTTGGCTGCAGAATACATCCTTGAAGGGGAGAGAAAGAATGGAGAGGGGCAGTTATATATTTAAAGTTGTGAATTTGTGGTTAAAGTTTTGTTTGTGTGTTTGTAATTTTAAGTAATTAGTAAGTAACCTATCCACATCCAGTCTTGGCAGCTTTATTTTGGTGTTTGATTGAAAGATTTTTTTTTATTAAAACAGCAACAAAACCAAGTAAAATTTAGCTGTTCCATTCCATGCTAGACCAAAAAAGCTTGAATTCTGATTTGGGCTGTACTCTGTGCAATTACAGTTTAATGAGCTAAACAGAAAATATTGTCCAGTAGGTAGATAATGTAGTTAAGAAAAAGCTAATTCGGTATTGTTGATATGACTTTAAATGTTACTGTCTGGTTTCTTCATCGCTTGCAACAGTGAAATCCTTTGAAATGGGTGGAATTTTTCCAACACAGAATTGGCGTAAAAAGAGAATAAGATTAAAGTTGTAAGCCTAAGTAGATGAATTATCAGTTTTTGCAGAACAATATTTCTGTGAGGAAAGCCTTGTAAAAAATCATACTTAAGTGCTCTACATAATTACAGCAATTTCAAAATGTCATCCAGCATGAAGAGAAGACCACCCTTCTGTTTTTCTGCGATTATTCCGTGGAAGGAAAGGTTTTAACAAAAGGAGACATCAGCCTAAAGAGGCTGGAATTTGCCTACGTTCAGCTGTAAGAAAGAAGCTTAGAGGGAGAATCAGGGCAGGGACTCTGACTAGGTGCTCTGAATTGTCCTCTGTAGGAGCCCATTTATCTTTTTTGCACAGCAGAGGACATGTAGAAAACCACATCCATATGCTGGTATTAGCTTCTATAAAATCACATCTGTTTATGATTCTTATACATGCATAGATCGTATACATTTTACGCAACCGTATATACACACACACATCTGGATATTCTTATTAGCTCTTGGAAGTTAAGGTGTTTTCAGTTTCCTAGCAAGGCAGTGCAGTATGTGTAGTGAAGCATAACAGTGAAGTATTGGAGCCAAGGAAGCATATAACTGATAATACGACAGTGTGAAATAACAGTAGACCATTCTTTTTACCACTTCTGATTAAGTACCAGTAGATTAAAGTGGTTCTGAGTATTGAAGCACACAACATGCCAATGTTGTTGTCATTTTAAACAATCCTTTTTGATAGAATGACTCTTCTGCTCAAAAAAACCTTGTAGACTGTGTAAATCATGGCATAATGGGCTACCACTTGATCCTTGTCTGTGAACTTATGTTCACTACTAGATTGGATAGAAAAACAGTGACCTACATCAAGCAGTTTACTGGCAGTTAACTTCCTTTTAGTTCTCCTTAATGCTTTACCTTTGGGCTTATCTGATTTATATCCATAACTAATCTGTTGTTCACCCACATATATGTGGTATTATCAGAGTTGACACCAACTTTAATAATATTGATACTGAGGTTACAAGTAAGTATTGCCATAGGTTTAATTTAACAGAACTATTAAATTGTTCTGAGATGCATTTGTGGGCACAGTTCCATCTTCCTCCTAAATAAATATCTTAGAAGAGGCAAATGGATCTTGCACATTCGTGGGCTTTTGGAAGGGTATAGTTTTGATCTGAGCCTGCTTAATGAATATTTATTTCTAAGGAAAAGCATTCGTCATTGTCATTATCCTGCAGTAAAAATAGAAAAGTAGTGCATAAATTGTTCAGCAGCTGCTGGTTGGGAAAGATTTGAAATTAGATTGTGGTTGATTTTTATCCCTGACAGATTTGCATGAATCAAATTACAGAACTGTCATGAATAGCTCTGTGTTTTAAAACCGTTTGTGATTTTTTTTTCACTGCCATTCAGAAAGAATCAATTTTAATTGATCCTTAAAAGGAAAAATAAGTTTATTTACAAGAACCTTTCAGTGGTAACTTCTTTGAATATTTTTCTCCAAAGTAAATATGTATAGTAAAACTTAAACCTGATTGCTCATTATCCAATAGGATAAATGCCAAATACAAATTAAAAATTGCTTTTGTTAATTGTCATAGATGATTCTAGCACTGTCTTTTTATATCAAAGGGATGTAAAATAGCAAAATATGAGTTTTTGCAGCAAAAATCTGTTAACTTCTAACATTTAGTAAATTATAGTGGCTTTATAGGCCCGTTCAGTAAATCTGATGAAACCAGCTCATATGAATGTTGTTCTCTTCATTTTAAGCTTTAGAGAGTGTAAAACTCACATAGGGAAACCAAGTCTTGTCCCTTTATCTCATAAAGTCAGCAATTGCAATAGTTCCATCATCTTATTACAAGCTCTTTTAAGTATTAGGACATATAGTACCTCAGTTTTAATTCATCACTGTACTTATTCACAGTATTTAACAATTTAAATATTACAGTACTGTCAAAGACGAAATTACAACTGATTGTATGGAAAATCACAGCTCATAGATCGAAGGATTAGTAAATTTGGCTTAATGATATACTCCCAAAATAGGACAAATTTTGTTATAAGCACAAACATTATGGTACTTCTGTCTGCTACCGATGATGTTCATATTGACGGAGTTCATAATCTTTGATTTCCCCATATAGAATTGGTTGTAATTACAATGGATTTCATTACATGATCAAGTGTAGGCATAGAATGCCTTCAAAATTTAGTTAATTATCCTTACTTGCCATGGATGTTCCAAATGCTTCCTGAAAGTTAAATGAATGTACAAATTTGCATACATGCAACTTAATCTGGTTTTAGAAAATGAAGTTATATGGCTTATACTGAGCCAAAGTTTGCCTGTGTGGCGATTATCTCACGCAAGCTACTTGTCTTGTTCAAGCTTCAGATTATTTAGTGGAAGATGTCTATTCCTGGAATAAATACATTTATTAACCAGAGAATTAAAACTAACATGTGTTTCTGTTTGCTAACACACAGCAAAAATGTGCTAAAATGAAACAGTCTACCTGGAATTTAAGAAGTCTAATTTGTGTTTACAGCCGTATGTGAGAAACCATTTAGTAGAATTTCATGGTAAGAATCATGTTAGGTCATGACATAGATGTGCCTCTTCATTACTTAATTATATTAACTGTGAATTCAAACTTATTTTTTGAGGCTACTGGCTTTATATAATTAATGCTGCAAACCTGCAGTAGGGCCTATACGTATTAGGCATTTCTTTTTATATTTTTTTTTAATATTCTTAATTTTAGCAGGAACATTGCATCGTTGAATATGATTATACATTTAGCTATAATATTTTTCAACGATGTAACATTCTGAATATGGAAAACCATCTGGCTCTTTGAGAAAGAGGTTTCTTACATATGTAACTTCTTGCATAATTGCTCTAAGAGTTCTTTTTCTTGTTCATCTTCTTGTGTATTTCCAGTAGGGTCTTTATTTAGGTCGTTAAAAATTGGGTTGTTTACTGTTGTTGTTTTTAAATATAGATATTTTCATGCTCTGATATTTTTTTCCTCTTCTTTTTTCCCTTTGTTTGATAATTCATCATCTACTGACAGAGTACATTTTTTGCACCGTTTTCTGTTGTGTCTTGTTTCAGGATATGGGAAATTTACTGTAGGCATTACACATCCGTGATTCTGGCAGCCAGAATGCACTTTCAAAATGGTTTATTAAACCAATAATACCCATACCAGATATTGTAACTCATAGTTCTATACAGGTTTTAAGATTGTAAGTAGTTTGTGGAATTTTTAAAGCCATTCATGATTACTAACAATTGTGCTGTTGCTGGTTTTCATGTTAGTACAAAAAGCATGAAATATTTTAACAAATCTGCTATACATGTATTTATAAAGCACAATTCTACAACTGTTTGGATTGCCAAAAGTATATTTTTAATTTTGCACATTGCAATACATATTTGTATTGTATTAAGTGGTTCTTATCACCTAACATGATATTCAGAGTGGTTTTCTGATGCAGCTCAGTAAAACACAACCGTAACTTAGAACTGAGTGTAATCAAATGCACTCTCCAAATAGATCTGTCAGTAACACAGTGCTTGGTGGCTGATTTGTACACAAATAGCCAAGGAACTGAATCTTTACAGTTCTTTATCTTTCTCTGGCAGATAAAGACAAATTCCAGGTAGTGAAAATGAACTGGTGTTAAAGTCTCTAGCACTCGGATTTCTCTTTTCAAGAGCAATGAGATGGATCATTCCCCAAAGGCTACTGTCACTTCAGCTGCTAATGATTTTCTGTTATCCTTTTTTCTTAAAAATTAAAGCTTTGTGCACTTCTGTTAACCGTGTTACAAAATCTCCCAAGGCATTGTTGATAACTAACTGCTTGAAGCTATTCTCTTCAACATGAAAGATAGATGGGGGGTGTGTGTGAGATACATGGGTTTGTGCGTACACATATATAGACATGATCTGTTTTTTTTCTCGGACACTTATGCCATCCAGTTGTGGATTTCATTGATAGAAGGTCAGCTGTATTATCTTTCTTTGTCTGTAGCAGCCGTGCTCTAAACAAAAGCAAAAATCTGACATATAAACCAGAAATTATATGCCTGTTCATAGACGACTAATTCTAAACATTTGGGGATATGCCACTTACCAATTTTGAAGTGCATAGATGTATTTTGTCTATTTCTAATATTTAGAAAATTGTTTGACTTGGTGGAAAAAGCATACAGTTTCAGTATGTGTAGGCGCATACACTACTCTTCATTTGATTACTTAAACATGTCAAACACATGTGTGCCTTCTTGGGTGGATGAGACGAGCTGGTATTCAGAGCGACTGAAAAGAAGGCAACTTGAGTGCTTAAGTGTGTCCTGGCAGCTTGTAACATTTCAGTTACATTTTCTCCTTTTGATACGCAAAATTTTGGTCACGGAAGAAGCTGCCTCCCTTATGTTAAAGGGATATAATCTTGGAAGATTTGGAGGCATTTTGTGTTTTTATCCTCTGATATTTCTTATATTCAGATTAATAACATTTAATGCCTTAATTATCCATGCCTTGAGCATATAAAACCACGATTCCAATAGACTTGAGTGTGAGACATTATGCTGGGAAATTCAAATGAGGTTTGTTGAGGAATGACACAGACCCAGCCAGCTTTCATGCTAGATGATAGACTGCTGACAAGGGAGGAAACATGTTCCTTATTGTGAATCATCCCAGAAACAAAACGGCTGCCATTCTCTTTTTATTTATAAGTATTTCCTTTAGCCTGCTCAATGGTAGTGACATTTCTCAGGACCTATGGATTCAAATTACTAGTCATGAGGGGCTTTATGGAACGTTCCTTTATCTTTTTTTTTTTTTTTTTTTTTTTTTTTTTGGCAAAGAATAACATAATATAGTGTTTGCAGCCCTAGAGCTTTAGGAACACAGAGTATTTTTTTCTCTTTTGTCTTGTGTGGGCTTTTTGTATGCAATTATTTCAGTGCATTGCTGTTACATTTTCATAAGGATTTTGATTCTTATATTTTACAAAATAGGAAATACAGTGTAATAATTTTAATTGGTAATAAAATGACAACTAGGTTTTGTCACTTAAAAGAGGCATTCAGATTTTGTCTTAAGTGCTTGTTGTTTTTAAAATATTTCACAAGTAATTTAGATGAGAAAATTGTTAGGATAATTATCATCATCTCCTTGTCACTTCATATTAGTACTACTAGTAATATACCAGTACAGTCTGTTATTCCCATGGTTCTAAAATACTGATTTTAAATCAAATTCATTACAAAAGAATTGTAGAACATATTATTTAGATATGAGGTGGTGTGAATGATGTGTTTAAAAAAAATAATAAAATCAAAATCCATTAGTAGAATCAGAAGAATTCATAAATACCAAATAAAGAGGAATTAGTAAGTATAGTTTACATGGATATTTTAAAAGGTTTTTAATAAGAAAAATGAGGAGTTGCAGAGTTAGAAGTCAAGTCAACATATGCAGAAGACACGTATTAGGATAGAGAACTTAAAGAAAGGGAGGAGAGAGAGAAGGCCTCCCTACTCATGGACTGGGAAGAGCTTCAATTCAGTTCACATTGTCCATGAAGTCTGTCCAATTTGTGATAGCTTTCTAGGACTAAAAGCTTCTGCCTAGTAGCTGCCCACATCTTTACTGTATACCAAATTTTATACATGGAAGAAAGTTCTAGTAGGGTAATACTTAAAACCTGCAAAAAACCTAAAATTGTTTGATGCAGTTATTAAATGTTTGGGTAGAGCGTGCAGTAAATTGGAACAAATTGAAAATGACAATTTAGTTTGATGAAAACCAGGAAAAAGGAATGAACATCCCAAAAAATTTCAGCAGTGCTAAGCAATGGCACAGAGCAATGATAAGAAAATGGTGGCAGACAAGTAAAATATAAGGCATAGTGAAAGGAGCAAATTCAATTACACTTGACACTTAAGAGTCTTGGATAATTCAGTTCATTGTGGACTGAATTATACCTTCAAAATATCTTCTCAGTGTTCATTTTGATCCAGAAAGCAGCTGTTGCTCTGTAGTAAGAGTTAAAATACGATATTCAGAATAGAAAACTTTCTCAGTAAGTAGTGCAGCTTTGCTATGTATATTAGGATTAATTTTAAAAGAATACTAAATATTTTTAAAGTATATGAAATAATTAGAAGACATTCAGAGAAGGGCAAAATAAAGGTGAGAGCCAAGTAAACAAGACCTACGTGAGAATAGAGTGATGAGATTTTTGGAGAGGTAAGAATAATTGGTGTCATGACAAAGGAGGTCATTCATCAATTTTTTTTTAATAACACTGACACAAGTGGGTATTTGTTTAAATTAAGAGTGACTCGTTGTTTATGTCAGGAGATAGATTTTGGATTACTTGGTATCTATTTTTCATTCTGAATTGTTACTGAAGCTGTGTGATATTCCATATATGAAAACCCAAACGTTTAGAACTATGGTATATTTGAATCAACAGGGTTGAAATTTCCTTTGCTGAACGTCTGTCTTACGTTTCTTCTGTTTCATTTGTATAAATTTCAAGGAACTTGTTTATTCCATTCTAGGAAACATGGATAATGAAAAAAACCCAAAACATCGTTTTACAAGTTTAAGCAAAAATCATCAAGAGATACACTTTTTTTTTTTTTAAACTGTCATTTCCCAGTGATGTGAAATTTGACAGAGTGTAATTTTTGTACCAGAGTAATGCTTTTTGCCACCCTAGTGAAATTAATAGCCAATTTGGACACCCCTTCTGCCGGATCATTGTTTTCATATTGTCTGTTAAAAATTTTCTCCCTGCAGCTTGCGCAGTTCTCCTGCAGCTCCTAGCAGTGACCAAATTATACGTATGCAAGAGAGTCTCAGAACCTCAGCATGCTCCACCTGGGATTATAGGGCTCAGGCTTTTTTTCCCCTGTGATTGCCCCAGCTTCTGAGTTGGGAAGTAAATGGAAATGACACAAAAAACTTTTGAGTTTGTATCTTTTCCACATTTTGAATATAAACTTTTGGGTTTTTTTTTCAAATATATGTTTAGAACATCATTTTTTAGTTAGCTGGGTAACATTCATAAACATTAAGGTGTATAACATGAAATAGGTTTCTTGGTCCATGACTTAAATTCCTGTGCCAGAGAAATAATATTTCTAGATAGTATGACAGAGAAATAATATTTCTAGATACTTAATAGTAAATCATAAATATATTACTGTCTCAATATCATGTCATATTTAGAACATCCTCTATCAGAACATATGACAGAAGACAATGAATCCAAACAAAAAGAAAATAATTCACATTTCTAGAATTTCATTGCTTTGGTAATAGCAATAATGTGGAAAAATCTGCTGTCCCTATAAACGTTTAACTTTTGATTTATTGGTAATTTATGTCTTTTCATGGTATTTTAAAAAATTGATGGCTTATTTCCTACTTCTCTTCAGTAGTACACGTTGAAGTTGTTTCCATATACTCCTTAGCATATTAAGGTTAAAGTCAAATTTTTCTAGCCTTTCTGACCATGTCAGAATAATTTCCAGATTTAAAATATCTTTTTCTTACATAATTCTGCAATGTGTTTTACTGAATAATACAGTTATGCAAATTCAAAGTCCATTTCTGTTTCTTACCTTGTTTACTTTGTGCAAAAAGCATGTAAATTAACAGATTTAGAGTTGGAAAATTTTCCTGAAGATCATGTGTTGGAACAATGAGCAGAAATGAGAGGTAGCAGATGACTCAAACCACTTTCTCTTCTTTACGATTTGATTGTCTTTGTGCATTTGGCTTAAATCTTGTTTGACTCATGCTACTTGCTAAATTCTAGGCCTAGCACTATTCATTTTATGATTGACTTAGCTCAAGAATTTTAGAATATGTAGAATTAAAATAATTAATGCATATATTAATTAAAATGTGTAGAATATTTAAAAAAATAATTCCATCAAAAAATTGAGCACACCCCCACCCACCCCCCCCAAATTTGACAAAGTACACTGCAGCTGTGCTTTTTAGGATTTTACTAAGTGAATATTATATTCAGGATATAAACTTCAGGTGTCATTATTACTTAAAAAGGCCTATTAGAAAGGAATATACCCCCCGATCTTCTATTCAGTAATACTAGTATATTTTAAAGATAAAAAGTAAAATCTTAGTGTGAACTTTTCATGAATAAAACTACCCCTTAAGCTACATTTAAATTGTTATAATTTGTGATTATGAGACTCTTCAAATAGTTTCATTTTTATGATATAAGATCATAAATGTCTTTTAAAAATGTATTATTTGAAATTTCGTTGCCTTTAAAATATTGCAAAGAAAAGTAACCGTTACAAAAAGGAACCTATTTTTCCAGCTATAAAAGACACTATCACAAGTATGTTATCTGGACTTCACCTTGCGTAGTTGAGATTATTCCAATGAGCAGAAGTTTGCAGGATTGGACCTCTATTTCATCCTTTTTTTAATGTTTTGACACATAAATGATATGCTTGTTCTAAAAATCAGGTGAGCAGAAGGACACTGAACAAGCAAAGTTCCCTTTTTTATCGAGTTGTAGTTAAAATAGATGAAAACATTTTTTATCATACTTTTTTTTTTTTTTCCCCCCCTAAATTGAATTGGCTAGCTGTGTTTCTGTCTCTGGCTGAAACTAATACAAGACAATCCTACTTTTCATTTGTATTACCAAACACAAGCTATATATCTGAAACATAATTTTTAGTGGAGATGCAGGGAAGGCAAAACAATGTGATGGAATATTGTGCTTGTCAATGCGTAGTACAGCTTTTATTTTCTTTAATAAGTCTACTGCATAGCGTACATGTAGACTGGAATTCTGTTGCACCTAAATAACTACAGCACTCTTATTCCTAACCACCCATGGGGAAATAAAACACAGATGTTCAGTGCTGACTTCTCATGTCTATCTGAATCCATGGGAGAGGATGGCTGAGGGACTCTGGGTAGGTTCATTTGTCATGGAAAGATCATTTGTCATGATCAAGGAAGAGTCCACTCATGACAATGGTCTTTTTTCTTCTATTTCTGGTACATTATAACCTCCAAAAGCTCTCCTGTATTACTTCAAATCTGATGCTTCCTCTTCACAAATGAAAGAAAGGCAAATCTGACTTTTTAAGCATGGTGAAATAGAACCGTCAGCTTCTAGCTACAGGGTTTAACCAGGCTGTGACAGAGGGTTAGAGGGCAATTTCAATTTTCATTTTTTGTTTGGCTTTCTATCACTCATTATTTTCTGCTTACTGGAAAATAACACAACACCCTTTGATCCCTTCCTCCTTTCAAAAGTGCTGGTAGTGTGAAAGAACTTCTCACACACAAACTAGCAATTTCTACTTCTCATAACTTGTCAAATCAGCATTTCCCTTACCTCTGAAACAAAGTTGCTGCAGAGTTGTGTGCAGCAACTGAAGAATGTTTTTGGTGTTAAGCAAGACTAAGAGTCTTTGCTCAGTTGATCTGATAAGTTCTCAGCTACAATTCTTGGTATTCATTTTGAGGCTTATGTATTTCAGAAGAAATAAGGGACAGAAACACAATAGAAGAGTTATAGGTAGTGGTACTGGAAATTTAAGGAGTTTGAAGAAACGGTTGGAGAAAGGTTGCCCAGAGAATTTATGGATGCCACATCATTAGAAGTCTTAAAGGTCAGTCTGGATGGGACTTTGAGCAATCTGATCTAGTGATGTCTCTGCCCATGGCACAGGGTTGGACTAGATGGTCTTTGAAGTTCTCTTCCAACCCATCCCTGGAAAAATTCAAGGTCAGGTTGGACAGGGCTCTGAGCAACCTGATCTAGTTGAAAATGTCCCCGCTCATTCCAGGGGGGCTGGAGTAGATGACCTTTAAAGGTCCCTTCCAACCCAAACTATTCTATAATTCTGTGGTAAAAGATGAATATGGCTGTAGATTTTTATCCCGAGAGTATTCCTTTCTCTGTGCAGCAGTGAGACACATGCATGCCTGTGTTAAGATTTCATTAAAAAGCTGGAATGGTAAGAAATGGCTAAATATTATGACACTGAATGAAGTAGGGACACATTTATTTTTACACTGCTATTTGAATAAACCTATCTCAAGGATTATCTGAGGCTTTTAGTGGCTCAGTGGTACAATGCATCCTTTGGTATAAAATTTTGTGAGCTTTGCATCATCCAAATTATTGTTTCAAATGCACAAAATCTCATAGTTGTTAACCTTTCATTAGAGAAAAGGAGAAAACCTTAACTTTGAAATCATTAGGGAAAGGAAGTCTACCTTCAGGGGTCCCGTCCTCTTCAATATATTCATCAATGACCTGGGTGAGGGGACAGAGTGTACCCTCAGCAAGTTTGCCGATGACACAAAACTGGGAGGAGTGGCTGACACACCAGAAGGCTGTGCTGCCATACAGAGAGACCTGGACAGGTTGGAGATTTGAGCAGAGAGGAACCTTATGAAATTCAACAAGGGCAAGGGTAGGTCTTGCACGTAGGGAGGAATAACCCCATGCACCAGTACAGGTTGGGGGCTGACCTGCTGGAGAGCAGCTCTGTGGAAAGAGACCTGGGAGTCCTGGTGGACAATGAGATGACCATGAGCCAGAAATGTGCCCTTGTGGCCAAGAAGGCCAATGACATCCTGGGGTACATCAAGAAGAGTGTGGGCAGCAGGTCGAGGGAGGTCATCCTCTCCCTTTACTCTGCCTTGGTGAGGCCGCACCTGGAGTACTGTGTCCAATTCTGGACTCCCCAGTTCAAGAAGGACAGGGAACTGCTGGAGAGAGTCCAGTGGAGGGCTACAAAGATGATTAGGGGACTGGAACATCTCTCTTATGAGGAAAGGCTGAGGGATTTGGGTCTCTTCAGTCCGGAAAAAAGATAGCTGAGGGGGGGGACCTTATCAACACTTATAAATACTTAAAGGGTGGGTGTCAGGAGGATGGGGCCAGGCTCTTTTCAATGGTGCCCAGCGACAGGACAAGAGGTAACAGGCACAAACTCGAGCATAGGAAGTTCCACCTAAACATGAGGAGGAACTTCTTTACCCTGAGGGTGGCAGAGCACTGGCACAGGCTGCCCAGAGAGGTGGTGGAGTCTCCTTCTCTGGAGACATTCAGAACCTGCCTGGACGCGTTCCTGTGCAACCTGCTCTGGGTGACCCTGCTCTGGCAGGGGGGTTGGACTAGATGATCTCCAGAGGTCCCTTCCAACCCTATGGTTCTATGATTCTATGATTCAGACTAAAACCACATTCATGCAGTCCAAAACATTTTAATTCTTTCATGCCTGGCTGCATTTTATTCAGGCAGCAGAAGGACGAACTTCACCATTGTAAGGAACCATGACCGTAGCTTTTCAAAGGAATGGACTTCATTTCAGTAAGGAAAGGATTTTTGTTTGGCTGAAGGAAATCAGCAATTCTGAAATGTTCTTGCTTTACCTTGATGTCTTGACTAGTCTGGAAGAGAAAGCATTTTCCTTCCAAACACAAATACCACAGAGAGAAAAATAAAATCCCCACAACAGCACAAGTATTGTATGAATTGTCATACTGAGGCTGGAAGAGGCCACCTACGAGAAATTAAAATGAAAATGTAAAGAATTAGTGATTAACTGCATTTCAGAAACATTGATTTTGTGTTTTCTCTGTGATAATGCTACATATGATATATTTTACCAGGACTGTAAAGAAATGACAGATGTATAAATTGGTTGTATAAAAAGCATGTTTTTCCTTCAAAACCCTCATTTATTTCTCTGGTTTTGATACTCATAATGTGGAGCTGAAAGGTAAGCTTATGTAATTCATAGGTTTTGGCTGATTCAAAAAAATATTTACGTTCTCTTTCTGGTAAAGAACGTGAAAATCACAGCAGTACCAAATTATGCGTGTTTGGATAGTAGACTGAAATGTGACAAGAAGTGCTCTGCTTGAGGATTTCATTTATCGGTCTTGATTCACAAGGAGAAAGTCTCTACTAATTACTTTTTGTTGCATTTAATGCTTTTATCCTTAAATCATCACACAGGTTATGACAATATCTTTCCTCAGCAGTGGGTTTTCTAACAAATCCAGTCATTGAAATGTTTCTAAAAGATTCAGTAGAAAGAGAGACGTTGAACACTACCTAGTTCACAGAATAGAAATAAACAGAATATTCTTCCAACCCATGGCATTGTGCAGCTAGTTAGGTGGACTGTGAAGTATTTTGTCTTTCTCTGAAACAACAATGAACTGACTCCTTGAAGAATGGTAAATGTTGGGTTGTGACTATCCAGCAAAAGGCAAAACCAGTGATACCTGATGAACTTTTTCATGCTGTTTCTTTGATATTTGTTTAATATGTGCTGAATCAAGTATAAAAGAGAAGCATAAACAGAGAAATAATGAAAGAAGACTTAAACGTAAGTCTGTAAAATGGAACTTGTTTCTGCTTTCTTAAGAAGAAAGGGGGCTGAAACAGATGTAACCTTGGCATAGAGGAATTAATGAATGACTGAATTCAATAGCTCTTTGCTTCCCCTCCAGCCATCACCTTTCTCAGAAATAGTTTACTAAGTCTCCAAAGAAAAGATGGACATTCAGTCATTATTACCTGGTTATTGTCAAGCTTTTATTATTGTCAAAGCTATTGTTGACTCTCTTGAGGGACAAGAGGCCTTGCAGAGGGATCTGGATAGACTGGAGCATTGGGCTATGATTAATTGAATGAAATTTAAGAAGTTGAAATGCCAGATTCTGCACCTAGGATGGAGTAGAGCCAGGCACAAGTATAAACTGGGAGAGGAGCGGCTGGAGAGCAGCCCTGCAGAAAGGCATCTGGGGGTGCTGGTGGTCAGCAGGCTCCACAGGAGCCAGCAGTGTGCCCTGGCCACCACAAGGGCAAACCACACCCTGGGATGCATCAAACCCAGCATAACCAGCCAGTCAAAAGAGGGGATTATCCAGCTGTGTTTGGCATTGGTGTGTCCTCACCTTGAGTACCGTGTGCTGTTCTGGAGCCCACCATTTAAGAAGGATGTGAAGGTCCTTGAATGTGTCCAGAGGACAACGAAGGTGGTGAAAGGGCTGGAAGGCATGTCCTATGAGGAGTGGCTGAGGACTTTGGGTTTGTCTAGTTTGGAGAAAAAGAGGCTGAGGGGGGCCTCATTGCTCTCTGTGGCTTCCTGAGGAGGGGAAGTGGAGAGGGAGGTGCTGAGCTCGTCTCCCTGGGATCCAGTGACTGGATGTGGGGGAATCATTCAAAGCTGCATCAGTCAGGGGAGGTTTAGACTGGACATTAGGAAGCATTTCTTTACAGAGAGGGTGTTCAAACACTGGAACAGGCTTCCTAGAAAGGTAGTCTATGCCCCAACCCTGTCAGTGTTTAACAGACATTTGGACAATGGCCTTAATAACATGCTTTAATTTGGTCAGCCCTGAATTGGTCACACAATTGGAACAGATGATCGTTGTAGGTCCCTTCTAACTGAAATAGTCTATCCTATCCTGTTCTGTTTAACTATTCTTTTCCTCCTCTTTCCTTTGCTTATGAACATTTTTTTATTTACTTATAAATAATATTTTGTTTTTCTTTTCTAAAATCTTGATACTACAGAGCATTAAAGATAGCCTGGGGAGACTGAAGGGTCATGTAGACATTATTCACAGCAAGAAGATACCAGCTTTGCAAAGTGCTACACCAAGGGAAGCAGCAAATATACAAGACAAGCTGACTCAGCTTAATTTCCAATGGGAGAAAGTGAACAAGATGTACAGGGACCGACAGGCGTAAGTAACTTTCAAAAATTCTAATTTCTGATGGCATCCATTAGTATTTGGCTTACTGTTGGTCATTATTTCCTAGTGGGTTTTTTGTGGAAATACCTCTTAAAGTCACAAACAATACTTTCTTTTAACTAAGTGCAGAATGTTTATAGGAAATCGTAATTTAATTTATGAGCATTTTTTTAAAATTGAAAATATTTTGACCAATTATCACTTGCATTACTGGCATGCTATTGCATACGTATTCCTTATAAATGACACACCTTTACTGTGCGATGGTATTAGGCATTTACTCTTTTGTACCTGTACTATTGATTTAAAAATCTGAATCTGTGATGGCTGGATCAGAGTAAATTCCCTTTTAATTGAGGAGGATTTACTAGTTTGAGGAGCAGTTCTCATTTTATGTCTAAGGAGCACAGCTAGAATTGTTAGCAGCTCTAAATCCAGTGTCATCCAGTGTCTGTATATTAGACATTATACATCAAGGCAGGATAATCAAGAGAAGTGTAGAAAGGCATTAAAATGATGATAAATAAAGTGACAATATCCTACAATATTATATAATACTTATTATCATTTTTCTCCCTGTATATTATTTGTGGTGTTTGTAATCTGGGAATTGTATTATGATGCAAAATGTAGCCAAACCTATTTTATTAATATGTTTGTCCTACAGTCCAAGCCTTGATAACTTTTGTGTTTTGTTTGTTTAGAATTATTGGTCAACAGCTGTAACTTTGGAGATTTTTTACCAACGTATTATTTCCACTGTCAGACAGTCACTAGCTTTGATTTTATGTTGCTGGACAGAGAGAGAGAGAGAGAGAGAGAAAGTTTTAAAAAAAAAATAATCAGGGAGAGACATAGTAAAAAATATAATTCAGTAATCTTCACGTCATCTTTGTTTTGTCTCAACATTTAAAGTGTAAGAAACTGAGACAGATTTATAATCTGGTAAGGTTTCCAGATTCGCCCACGCACAGTACTTTTCTTTAAAAATAGTAAGCCTGGCCCTGGTGTGGTAAGAAAGATTCTTCTGTTTCTCATGATGCCATGTATAAAAATGAAGGCTAACTTAGAAGCAGATACTGGAGCCAAGCTGCTCACACAGATAATAAAAACTGGGGATATTTGGTGCTGTGCTTTTCCCATAGTCTGGCTTTGTCCAAGCTCTTACTTATATAGTAGACCAAGCTCTGAGAAACCTTTAGAATCTCCCCATATGCATTTTCTACCACTGGCGCATAGCAAGGAGTGTGATTTACCATTAGCTGAAAGCTTGGGCCACCAGCACTGCCACTCAGTTATCCCTTATTGAGACTATAGTGATATTTAGCCAGCAGCAGAAAGTATTCTGAGGTGAAATGAATTTATGTTTGTCAAGTATTTTGTAGTAATCAGATAAAGGCACTAGAGAAGTGTAAAGTATGATTATGCTCCAGCTGGTGTTTGCCTGGGGGAGTCATCCTCTTTTAGTATGATGGACAGCAACTCAAGGTGATGATAAGCTTGACTGCTGTCCGGAATCGCACGCCTTTCTTTTAAATCCTCTGTGTGTGGTGTCAGTCTTACCATGTCACTGTTTCAGTGTTTCTGTTTGAACTCTGAGATGATCTCTATCGCTTCTGCAGTTTTGTGAGGTGCATTAGGACTGCACACAAACGCTAGGGAGGAGATGAAGGAAGACAATATGGCCTTTAGCATTTTGCTTCTAGCAGTTTGTGTCTGTAAGAAGTGAAAGTATCTGTGTAAGTTTGCCCTTGAGACGTGGATGAAGCTGTGTTTATGAGATATGCTATTGATGATGATGTTTTAGGACAGTTTTGGAATTATTATTGGAGCTCTGTCTTGCTTTCAAGGAAGTGTAACTAAGTGAATGTGAGTATTCCATGTTTGAAAGGTTACAGAAACAACTATACTGTGTTCATTTCTGAATATTGGTTTTAGGAAATTAAAGGGTTGTAACAACATGGAAATTATGCATGGAAATGCAAAGTCAACTGTCACTGTGACAGACGGAAGAACAAAACAACTTTCCTTACCCCTATACTTAGTAGCAGAGAATTTACTCTATATCTCATAGAAGTTAATAGAAACATTGATGTTGAATTCTTTCCTGTGAAATAGACTTCCTGGAAGTCCTAATTCATATCTAGATACTTTATAAGTAACTTTTTAGTTAATTCCTTTTGATTAGAAATCAAAATATATTTTCAGTTTGTTTTACAGCAAAGCATGTGCCAGTTTGACAGAAGTTCATTGTGATGATAAATACTCAAATAGCTTTATGAGTCCATTTCTTCTACAGTATTTGAAAACCTTATTGTTTCACATTGTCACTTTAGCATTTTTCCTGGATTTGAATTAGTGTTCATACTGTACTTACTGTAAAATAACAGGCAATATTTGACCAAAAAAGTGTAAGCAAAAATGCTGTGATCATCCGAGTGTACTCTTTCAGATGGATTAGAAACCTAGAATGAAATTTTACTCATTTCACAAACTCATTGAAACACTAGTCTTCAACTGACTATTTTTTTAAGTAAAGCCTAGGTCTAGCATGGTTCTTAATAGGAGTGAGTTGATTTTCTGTACAAATTAATTTTAAAACATGCTAGTGCGTTGTGTTTCCAACAAATATAGGGGGGTCACACCATCTTATACTAGTGAAGTTTATTTCTTTGGTATTAGTTTTCTGAGTGCACAGCGAACTCCAGGAAACAGCAGCAGTGGCATGATTTGTCTTTTGTGAGCTAAGGAGTAGTTTATGATTTCATTTAAAGCTTCAACCTTTGCTCTCATGCTACTAAATTTCTATGTTATCTACTCCAATAGTCACATTCAGATAATACAATCTGAATTTTGTAAGGTAGAGTTATGTTACTGTGTCAGTAAGAATAACCATTCAGATGCCATAGTTTTTCCTGTCCTTGTGCCAGAATTTAACTATAGTCTCCCTTCTTTGTGGCAGCCTTAGGTACCGGGGTTTTTTATATTAAACATGACTATTTAGGAAGTGACACTAACACCAGGTGCCTATATATCTTCAATGAGAACACATGTAATAATTGGGGAAAAAAAAAAAAAAATATTCGATAGATGATAGAAAATAGATTTTTAAATTATTGTCTGATATAATTATCTATCTTATCAACTTACCATTTGTAGAAATCCTTGTTTCTCTTGTCAGGATATTATCTTCTCAGGATATTTATGCCTCATTCTTGTTTCTGTGAATAACACATGCTCCCTAAAAGTATTCCTTTCTAACAGTGCCAGAAGTCATTGGATCAATCAAGTAGAACAAACTTTTCCAGAACAGACCAACAATACATTCATTTTAAATATTTTTATAACAATTGCAAATCACTAACAGAAACATAGAAAAATACTCAAAAAAAAATCTAATTTGAAAGAAAAATACTTAAATTTTACAGATATTGTAGACTTTGAACATTTTTGAAACTGTTTCTTCACCACGAGTTAAAATTCTAATGGATCCCTCATATTAATTTCAGATAACTAATTTTTGTCTTTTTCATGTCGTATTAAAAAATTATCTTCCAGGACATACATTATATACTAGATTAATGCTCTTCTAATTAATCTGAAATCTACTAAAGATTAAACATAGTGAGAGAATGTGGGAAAGTTGATACTAGCTGTCTTTAGAAAGTGTTTCTTGCTAATTCTGAAAAGAGGAAAAAAGTGATATTCCAGTCTGATATCAGAAAAGATCCCAAATCCATAATAATGATGCCAAAACAGATTGATGACTTTATAAAGGTCACAAACAACTAACAATTTTTATAGTAACAAGAGCAAACCATAAAGAAATAGTTAACAGGCTTATACTAAGAATGATTTTCATTTTTGTACAGCAGTACAACTGCCAACTATTTCTGAGTAGCCTTAAATTAACCGTTGATTAGCTTGATAGGGCCTAATGAAACACATGTATTATACATAAAGAATCTATTAATTGTTAGAGAAATAACTATTTTGTGGTCGTATTTCTAACACCACATAGTAGCAGATGTAATTCCTTACTGATGTATTCTGTCGAGTTGAGAGCTAATCTGATGCATTGATCAAGATATTAGGAAAAAGAAACGGAAGACATTATTTTTTCAAGTTTAAGTAACTTGTGTAGATCCTGCATAGCTGCAGAACCAGACACCAGTAAGTCTTGATGACTTGCCTGTCTATGTATGGTATCTGAATCATAGAATCATAGAATGGTTTGGGTTAGAAGGGACCTTAAAGATCATCTAGTTCCAACCCCCCTGCCCTGGGCAGGGACACCTCCCACTAGACCAGGCTGCTCAAAGCCCCATCCAACCTGGTCTTGAGCACCTCCAGGGATGGGGCATCCACAACTTCCCTGGGCAACCTGTTCCAGTAAAGAATTTCTTCCGAATATCTAATCTAAATCTCCCCTCTTTCAGTTTAAAACTGTTACCCCTTGTCCTATCACTACACTCCCCTCCCCATCTTTCCTTAGGCCCCCTTTAGGTACTGGAAGGCTGCAATAAGCTCTCCCTGGAGCCTTCTCTTCTCCAGGCTGAACAACCCCAACTCTCTCAGCCTGTCCTCATAGGAGAGGTGCTCCAGCCCTCTGAGCATCTTCATGGCCCTCCTCTGGACCCATTCCAACAGGTCCATGTCCTTCTTGTGCTGAGGACTCCAAAGCTGGACATACTACAGGGTTGGGTCTCACCAGAGCAAAGTAGAGGGGTAGAATCACCTCCCTCAATCTGCTTGCCATACTTCGTTTGATGCAGCCCAAGATGCGGTTGGCTTTCTGGGCTGGAAGCACACACTGACGGCTCATGTCGAGTTTCTCATCCACCAGCACCCCTAAGTCCTTCTCCTCAAGGCTGCTCACAAGCCGTTCTCCTTCCAGCTTGTATTTGTGCTTGGGATTGCCCTGACCCAGGTGCAGGACCTTGCACTTGGCATGGTTGAACTTCATGAGGTTCGCATGGGCCCACCTCTCAAGCCTGTCCAGGTCCCTCTGGATGGCATCCCTTCCCTCCAGCATGTCAACTGCGCCACACAGCTTGGTGTCATTAGCAAACTTGCTGAGGGTGCCCTCAATCCCACTGTCCATGACACCAATAAAGACGTTAAATAGCACCAGTATGAGATCCAGCTTCTGTGCTCTGCTCACTTAGATAAAAACATAGATATAATACTAAGATATATGGATTCAGCCCAGGCGATGCATTCACAGTATAATTCTCTTTTCAGAATATGAGATATATTACTTTAGAGTAATATCTATAAGCAATTGATGAATGCAAAGCCAGGTAGTATTAAAATACCGAGGAAAACCACTTGCTTGAATATAGATTTCTAGAAACATTTAGATGCCTGAGGACATCCTGCATGGCCTCAACCTCTTACTTCAGAGGGGTACAACTCTCTTATTCATCCCATTCCAGTCTTGCACGGATTTCTCATTAACATTCCACTATAAAACTATGTTTAGGACTGAATCTCCATGTGACTGTCCATTTTACAACTATTTAACCTTGCAACACATCCAACCATCCAAACTGAAAATAAAAGATAAAACAGTCACATTTAGAACCTTTGAGAAAATGATTTTGTAGCCTTGACTGTCAGATCTATCTTAAGGAACATAAAAATAGAATTACTGACTCTTACATTATTTGTTAGATATCCTAGGGGACTGTTTAGTATTTTCCTTCTCCAAGTTTCTCAGTTGTGGATTCACAGTTTCCATCTGTGGCACCAACAATGTTCTGCAAATGTGCAGTCTTTGAAGACACAAGTCATCTGACCTATCTTTAGCTATCCAAGTTTTAGTTATCTAATTTACAGTACTTGTGTAGATTCTTTCTCAATTAAACACTCCCAGGAAATTCTTTCACAGGTAACTGTCTGTTGCACTATATAGTCGGTTCACATTACTTTTAGATAGATAAAATAAGGGGAGATTACTCTTAACCTAGAAAGTATAATGAAATAATATAATTTAATGTATATGTACACATGTTGTTATATATCTGTTCTTCCCTAAGCCCTGTCAGAATTTCTTTGCTCCTTGCCTTAACTCTGACAAAGTGAATGACAAGAATGAATGCTAACTGGCTTTGTTTCAGTACAGGGAGAAAAGCAACTTGTGGAAGGCCTTGGTATTTTGAGAGAAAGGCAGAAATAGTGGCTGCTCCCTCATCTGAGACTATCCACTCACATATTTCTGTTGAGGCTGTAAGTCTTGTTATTAGACTTACCCTTGGCTCAGGATTCAGGATGAGAGTGAAAACCAGAACAGATTAGTTCCTCCTCAAGGAGAGAAGGAAATTGTTTCCTTTCTAATGTTAATCTCAAAATAGCTACCATGCCTTAGTTACATGCAGGGTACGCTTATTACTTTTTTTTGCTTTCTTTCACAGTACCTCAAATTGTTCATCTAGATTTTGAAAAGGGCAGAACGGAGACAGCTTATAATACTTGACCAACAGCCAACATGAGTTATTAATTTATTTCCATACCATACTTGCATAGAAATGCTCTCTGCAGCAGTTGTCTTATAATCTAATTCTTGCAACAGAGTTGCCACTTCATTTTCCACTATAATATCACACCATCAAGTTAACATATTGGTAGGTTTCATTGGTTCCTTAATTGCTTGCAAACAGATATAAAATAATTTATAAAAAACGGGTATAATATAATGTATAAATGTTTTTATTATGGGCAATCTATATAAGGCTTTCTGTCAGTATTTATAATCTAAAGAAACCCAAAATGTATGGGAACATTTTAGTTCCCTAGTTTATAACTAGAAAGATTTAATTTACAGCATAAGCTGGAAAATATTTTTGCCTTATATATGGCCATTAAAATGGCTCCTTTCATTGGGGAATGTGTATTAGAACATCTTCTAAATGGAATAGCTACAAGTGAAATTTAAAATTATTTGTTAAAGCTTAAATAGCAAATTTGAGGCAGTATGAGAAATAATTATGTAGCTTTTGGGAAGGTAGTCATGTTTATTAAATCTCTGTCATACAGCTGGTTTTAGAGCTTAACCCAGACACTTCTTGATATGGGAATTGAAGGTGTCTGTGTAGTAAAATGGGGTGAAAAAAACTAATTCAGAATTTCTTTTAATAAGTAGATCTGATTATATCATCTGAAATAGCATGTGTTTGTGCTATGAAAGTGTTTCAGCTGAAAAAGAATCTTGAATGTTTTAAAATCACCAAGCCCCAAGCCTGACAATTAGCATAACTTAGCATAACTTTACTGTAAAATGCTCAGTGACAAAAATGCATTACATTTATACAAGAATTATCGTAGTGACTTCTTCTGCTGTACAAACTAAAAGAATTTCACTGAAATGTCTGGGAAATGTTACAGCTTAGTCATGAATATGTGGGCTGTAGAACTATGGGAATGCGAATTTGTATGCAGACAAGTACGGGCAGAAGCAAACAGGCTCTGAGCTGTCTGGATTTGAACTGTCTCGGACCTTCATGTCAGATACAAAAAATAATATGACATTGTGGTCAGTGTCATAAGCTATGAAACCCAGCTGAAATGCAGGGTGTACTTGCTTTAGGGATGTGTTATGCTTTAGGGACATGCCTATGTTAGTGCAGCTATGTAATTTCACAGGTAGTCCTGATTTATATCCAGCCATCTCAAAACACTGGCAGAGCTCATTCATGCTTAGCTACATCCATCTGTGTAGGCATAGCCTACGAGTCTTGCGGTATATCCTCAGGTCTGAAACATTATTTGTGATGACTTCTATTACTTTCTGTAAGTGTTGACAATTAAGGTATGCTTTCACGGCTGGTATTGAACCGTTATGTCGTGCTGTGCAAGAATTTTTTTAGCTGGGTGAATATTTAGCTGGGTCAGCTGTGCACTGATTGAAGGATGATGTTACAGGAACGGACATTAGGTCCAATGCAATGGATATGTGAGCTCCTTTGCAGAATTCCCCTGTTGCTTTTTAAGGAATTGCTGCTCTCTAGTTGCCATGGTGCAGTGTACACCTACCTTTAAATACCTCTTGGGAGAGCATTTTTTGACAGTAGAGGGAGCCTAGTCTTTAAACATCTGTAGCTGAAGTCAGAAATTATAATTTTCTGTTTTATACAGTTTTCATCATTGTTGTTTCTCAGCTGTGTTCACCTTGTAGCCATCACCTAATATGATTTTCTCTTTCTTCCTCTAAGGCAGTTTGAATGCAATTTTTTTCTTTTATTAAATGTTTTTTATATATCCATATATGCCAAAGAGACAAAAAAGACACACATTATGTTTAGAGTAGAGAGCAGCAAGTTTTGTGGTAGTTGTAGACCTTGGTAGTAATAGTTTTGATACTTAGAATGTTCGATCTTCTGTCCTGGTCACCTTCAGTAATTCAGCAGTTAGTTGGTCAGCTTTCAAATTTCCTTTTCTTGAAGGGCAAGTCAGTGTTTGAGGCGATTTGGGCAAAATCCATTCAATACTTCTGGTTTAATCCAGAATATTACGGGAATCGACCTGAAAAAAAATGTTTGCATTGGCTTATTCTTACAGCACTAGATACATTGCACAATGCTAAAGTAGTCTCTATTCCAGAAAATTTTGTAATCTATACCCTTGAGATTAATTTAGCCTTGTATTTATTTATCTGAGGAACTACAAATATTGTTTTATTTAACACAGAAAAGAAATTCCCTTCTTAAATTGAAGCAGAGCATTCCAGGTATTTTCTGTAAAAGTAAGCAAAATTCCTGTTTTCTGTTTATTGTTATTTTGGGGGACTATACCATTGATCCATTGCAAGTAGTTCTTTCTAATGTGATATTCTTTGTTGCTTCCTGGTATAAGTAATTTCCTTTTAGATTAGATTTTCATTTTAAGATATTTCATCTGATCAGTAATTATCTTAAGCATCCAGTTGCTTTTCCAGTAAAAGAGGGATTAATTCATAGGATGAGGTTCAAAATGTTCTTTCAAAAATTACACTAAAATAAAATAAGAGTGACAATTATTTTGCTGTTCTCCTATATCATTATGCCTGATATCACTCATGAAAATTGGGTTTAGTAATAACTTCATTAAGACCTTGAGGCAGTTCGCTGTTAGAGCAACATGAGGATAATACTGTAAGATTGTATAGCTTCAGTTCTGGGCAGATGATCTGATTTATTCTTCCTGTCCACAAGTCCTGTATGACAACAACAAAATTAAAAAGAAGTGGGGTGTTAAGGTTTGAAAATGATAGCAAGAATTCACATATACTTCCCACAGCATGCAGAACATACCTATATTGTGGATCTAGGCATGTATGAACTGGCTGGCTGGAATACAGCTGCCAAAAAAATGGACCACAGCGACCCTCTGCTTGACTTTCTGGAGTGGCAAAACAAATAGGATGTTCTCTCTTCTCTCCAGCAACCAATTTTCCAAAATTCTATGACAACACAATTACCTTTGAGACTAATACTTCCCTGTCAGTTTTAGTTGATGCTGGCTAAAGAAGCTAGAAAATTTGTTGTTGGAAATGAGTGATGGACAGCACAATCACTGATGTCTCATTTCCTTAAGTTAAAAATAGAAAGAAAATATATCTTTTATTTGCTTAGCCAGTTAGTCATAATGCCTGTTGTCTTTCATCCTCCCACCATGCACCCCTGGGAAGAGCCCGTCTGCGTCTTCTCAGTGACGCCCTCATAGGTGTTGGAAGGACTGTTGGGTTCACTGAAGTCATCTCTTTGCCCGGTTCCCTCAGCCTCTCCTTGCAGAACAAGTGTTCCAGACCCCTGACTTGCTTGGTGGTGCCCTGTTAAACTCAGTCCAGTTTGTTAAGGTATTGTATTGGCAGGCACAAAATCAGACACAGTATTCTAGATGTGGGCTAATGAATGCTGAGTGAAAAGGGGTAATACTTTCCCTCAATCTGCTGGCTGTGCTGCTGCTAATTCAGCCCAGGCTATACTTGGTCGTCTTTGCTGCCAGGGCACACTGCTGGCTCATGTCCTGTTTGCTGCCCACAGGACCGCAGGTCCTTTTTTTCAGAGACGCTTCTTGACCAGCTGGTTCCCAAACTGTATTGTTGTAAGGGGTCCTTCCTTCCCAGGTACTGGACTTTGCATTTGTCCTTGACAAATTTCACAGGGCTCTTGTTGGCCCGCCCCTCCAGCCTATTTAGCTCCTTCTGAATGGCAGCTCTATACTTAAGCATGTTGGCTTTTTCATCTCTGATTTCACCCCGATGGGTGATGAATGGAGTGAGAGCAGCCCTATGGAGAAGGACTTGGGGATATCAGTAGATGAAAAGTTAGATATGAGCAGGCAATGTGTGTTTGCGACCCAGAAAGCCAATAGTATCCTGGGCTGCATAAAAAGAAGCGTGGCCAGTGGGTCAAGGGAGGCAATTCAGCCCCTCTACTCCACTCTCATGAGACCCCACCTGGATTACTGCACCCAGTTCTGGGGTACCCAGTGCTTAGGGGTTGGACTAGGTGATCTTTAAAGGTCCCTTCCAACCCAAACCATTCTATGATTCTATGATACAGATATTATCTGCATCTGATAAAGATGCACTCTGTTGCCTGCTTGAGGTTATTGATGGTGGACACCTCTGATGCTCCACTTTTTTCTAACCACCATGTAGAGTACAACCACTAACAACTACCCTCTGATCCTGAGAGTCCAACCAGCTCTCTACCTATTTGGGTGTCCACCCATCCAAACTGTAACATTCCAAACGGTATACGAAATTCCTGTGCATAGTTCTGTTGAAAGCCTTGCTACAGTCAAAGTAAGTTATATCCGCTGTTCTCCATCATCCACAAACCTCAACATTTTATCAGATAGGTCAGGCATGCTTCACCCTTGGTAAATCCCTGCTGACTGCTCACAGTCGTCTTATTCTTTGTGTGCCCAAGAGATCTTGTTCCATGATTTTCCGAGGACCTGAAATGAGGCTAACTGGCCTGTAGTATCCTGCATAGTCCTTTTGGCCTTTTTTAAAGACAGATGCAACATTTGCCTTTCTCAAGTTGTCAAGGACCTCTCCCTGATCTCCGTAATCTGTCAGAGATGATAGCAAGTAGTGTTGCCAAACATCAGCCTGCTCTCTCAGCGTCCTGAAGTGCAATGTGTCTCGTCACAGGGACTTGTATGGATTGAGTTCACTGACATAATTCTCAATTTACCCATCATCTGCTTCTAGTAGTTCCCCTTCTCCTTCAACCATGCCTATAAGCACAAAGGGCTGGGAGACCCTGCCAGTGCTTCTCCTTTCTTTATAGGCTCATTATCTTTTTCAGACTTTTGGAAGTTTTATTTTTACGGAACTCTGATGTCATACTCAGGAAAAAATACATCATGCGTATTTGACATGGTAGGAGATACTACATCTGGCGGAAAACTCTGCAAAGAAATCAGGACCTTCTGATACAAGTAAACCTCTCTTAAGATGTCTGAATTCTCATTCATTCATCAGTAATCCTGAAGTCTCTGTCTACGACCTGCTTGATATAGACCTCTATAATATGTTAATAATCAGAGGTTATTGTTCTGTGGTCCTGAGGTATCTGCCCATCTTATTTCACAAAGATTGGATTCCTTGAACTTTTAAAGATTTAAAAAGTGCTTCAGAAGAATGAGTGCCTGCTTGTCAACCAACCAAAAAAATATGAATGTAATTTCTAACTATGCAGATTTTCAAAATTTCTTCTAAGTCTTCTTATCCTTCATCACTTAACTCAAACATGCAAATTCTTTACTGTAAGGTCTAGTTAGTAAAATTCTAAAAGCATTATTTTGCTTCATCACTGTTCAACAAAGGGTCCCCTCCTACGCTCTTTATTAGCTATTATTGAAAGATGTTATGTCTGGCTGCAGAACTGCTTTTCTTAGCCATAAATTTGCCTTCCTAAGTATAACGTGTATTGCTGTCAATTGAATCCTCTGTAAACATATCAGTGTGTGTGTAGATGTATGTGTGTATCAAACTGCTTCTAATTACTCCATTTTAGAAATTTTGCCATCTCAGAATGAGAGACATGGAGTCATATTTGGAATCATTTTGAGAAAAGAAGGGTAAGGAAACTGTTCATCTTTATAAAGCTTGTGATCCAGATTTTATTGGCAGATGCAGCACTTTATTCTGCAGTACTGGAAGTATAGCAGTTTCAGGTTAAAACACATATATGCATAGCAGTTGGGTGTCATAAAGCTTGGTTATATGAGTGGTTTTGTGAGCTTAGTCTTGAGGTATAGGGCTTAAGAGCACTTACTGATAGGAAGGTCTTCCTGGGCAAAAGGAGGCCTTCAGGTATCTGACACGATAGTCCTTTAGTTCAGACCAGAAGAGAACTTTTGAAACTTATCTTCTGATTGTCCCAACCATGATTTGATTCATGCTGAGAAGGGCTCTTGGAGCAGCTGAACTGGATTCCTGTTGGATTAAACAAATTTGGAAGATATGCTCCAGGAACGCACCTAACATGCTTCAGCTGCAACTGAGTATTTAGTCTACTGGCCCACACTAGAGAGAGCTTGAAGTGAAACCTCCAAACATATCGCATGTGTAAGCTGACCTCACTGGCTTAAAATTAAGCATGTGTTTAGGCAGTTGTTTAATGCCAGCCTAAGAAAGGAGTGGCTTGTGCTGCTTCCTGGCCAAAAAGGGGAGATTTTTCTTTTTCCCTATTTCCTCTTTGTCTTTTGCAGTGATCCTGAATTTCTGCCTTGTGTTCTGATATTATTTTCAGTGGGATTTCCACCCATCACCCCCCGCCGCAGAAATACAATTATGAGGAGCTGTCAGGTCCTGTGAGTCCAGTCGATACCTCACAATAATCCCTTATTTTTTGAGAACAAATTCATGTGGACTATAGAGTGATTTGATAATATGAAACTGAATTTTCTACAATCAAAATGGGAGAATACACTAAAGAACAAAATAGGCTATCAATAGTTGTATGCTTTGTCTGGTAGTATAGTTACTGAAAAGCAAAATAGAAGGAAAATGCAGCTGAAGAATATTCTAAATATTCTTCGAACAGCCATTAAATCAACAATTTGTGGCATATATTCCCCAAAGTAGAAGGAAATGCTTATTTTTCTGTTCTCAAAGAAAAACCCCATATGCTCATACTTTCAATAGTTGTTTAGAATAAACCAGCACATTTTAAAGAACTCAGATGACTGGGATTTTTGTATACAGTATTTATTCAGTAGCTGTCACATATTTCATCCATTATCTCAGAATTGTATGCCAAAATCTAGGTGCTTTTAAAGCTTTCGATATGATAAAATCGTCACCTTGATTTTTAAAAAGCGTGTCTGAAAATAGGACACTGACAAAAACAGTAAATCTCAACTTCCAGAATCGTCATTGCTTTCTGAAACAGTAAAAAGTCTGAACTCATTAACTCAGGAGACTAATAGTTTAGGGATGCAGGCTAGAAAAAAGGCTTAGTTGTTTAATTATGAATCCTTTTTGCTGAAATATCAATTAACACGCTTCAGTGCTTAATATAGGCTTTATATATATTATTATAACATGTAAACACAGTAATTGCAGTTTCTTTCTGTGTAGTACTAAGAAATAATCAAAATCAAAATGGTTTGCTGGTTTTTTCCAAATAACAGAGTTTTCTAACAGTCATCAAGATGATTTTTGAATATTTTGGTATTTCAAGGTCAAACTCTGCCCTTTTGTAAGGTTATGCACTATTATGTCTTTCTAAGTGGTACACATTCTGCAATTCAAGTTTAAAATTGTGGTATTGTAGGGCCACTCAAGACACATTGCGCTCTCGTGACCCATAAGACTCACTCCTGGCTACTGCTGTCTGACAAAACCTTCAGTAATGTTTTCTGGGTCTGTAACACAAGGCATTTCTACTCAGGTGTCATACGGTTAATGATATCATGTGAAGATACCATAAACAATAGTGGAAGGTGTCTTACATATTAAATAGTTCTTAAATTAATTCCATATATAGTCCTATTAGACTCTTGTGTAGCTTCCCTCACAAGTCTGGCTAAATTAACTCACAAGGTGATATATTTTATAAGAAAGACAGGAAAAACTGTAATATTCAAACACTTTTTTTAAGATATTCTGATTTGCCAAGAAGAGAGCATTAAATTCCCTCCCAGCCTTGTACCCACAAGAGCGCCGCTTCTCTCAAGTACCGTCCTTAGGAGCATACAGAGGGGCTGAGGTACTGTGACAATGGGGGTTAGAAATAGCAAAGTGCTTGGAAATTATTTTCATTTTAATGAGTAGGGAAAGTGTTGTCAGGTTATACCATGTGCTGTGCATTGTTTCCTGCTTTAGAGAAGACCGCAGTCTTCACTTAGGAGGTTCCAGCCCGCTGCCCGTGTGAAACGCTGAAGGACCATTCCGGGACGGCCACTAGGGGGCAGTTTTGCAGTGAAACTGCTCTCACTGGCGTGCAAAACAAACGAACACGAAAACTGCTTTTTTCATCTTTCCAGTGTATTTTCTCTTTCTGTCAGAATACAAGATACCCTCTGACTGGCTGGAAACTGAGATAAAACGTAAATCTGGGGAATCACTGAGTTGTTCTTTTCCTCTCAGATTCACGGTCCTTCATGTATAACAAAAATGTAGCACGGACACCTACTGTTCCAGGAATCTTTTTCTCTGGACTTTTTCAGGCACTTCCATCCTTCCTGACTTATTTCTGTTTTCCCTCTGATTTCAGTGTAGACATGGTGGGATCAAGAATTTACATTAAGGTTTTTATATCATGGAACAAAGTATTCCTGGTTTTCCTAACAGTTGAAAAACTGACTAGTATCTTACAATGAATATTATTTTTAGGAGCTGTTATTCTAATACAATCAAGAAAGAAAATGAAATTAGAAAATGTAGATCTCCAACACAGATACCCCAGGCTCAAACATATTTTAATTTTGATTCCTTTAAGCGTTTTTTCTTCTTTGCTTTTTCACTGCACGCAACTGTGTCTGTGTTTATAGCATTTGACAGCATGGTAGATCAGTGAAAAAACAGAAGGCATAGAAATACTTAACAGAAAAATGTTGCATTTTCATATTGTCAGGGTGATTAATGCCAAGCACAGTAGTTTGACAGTAACAGAAAGGAGCAAATGTTTGCTGCATTTCGGAATTGATACTCTTTAGTAGACACTGTGGGGTGTGCAAGTCTAGAAATAAATTCCTCTAATAACCATGAGAGTGTCTTTGCCTGTGCAGTGCACTAAACAGACCAACAATTCTCTTTACTATCTTTAAATCCCCTGGCACAATTGCAATGACAGTTAAACTGCATTTCCTCTTTCCAATTTTGATGCACAATCATTTGGTCGGTTCCCTGAGTCTTTATGCATCCTATGAACTGATGTCATCTTCCACGTCCCATAGCAGGGAAGATCTTATTTCCAAGATGCCTGTCTGGGAAGTACCCTAGAAGCACAGTGATCCTAAATCATAGAATCACAGAATGGTAGGGGTTGGAAGGGACCTTCGGAGATCATCTAGTCAACCCCCCTGCCAGAGCAGGGTCACCCAGAGCACGTTGCACAGGAACACATCCAGGCAGCTTTTCAATATCTCCAGAGAAGGAGACTCCCCCACCTCTCTGGGCAGCCTGTTGCAGTGCTCTGTCACCCTCAAAGTAAATAGCCTTACCATACAGACCGGAGGAATCTGACAAGCTGGAATTCTCTCAAGTCTCCGATCACAAGGACCACTCAGCTCCTTTGATATATCTTGAAGCAGAACTTTACAGAGTTGAATTCTCTCTCCTAGGAATGTGTAAATATAGGAGATTGTCTTTTCTTCCAGACAATAACTTTTCAAATGTCAGAATATCTTGTGAAATGTGAAATTTACTGTTCAGGAATACAATAATTTTGCTGTCATTTCTTCCCAGATTTTCCTGCCTAAAAACCTTTTCTATTAAGACACTGGGAAACAAAACCCTCCGCTTTCCTCAACTGAAAGTGAGGAAAATCCTGATGGCAGAGGATGAAATTGTAAAAAGAGGAGTGTAGAGTGGGAATGGAGAAATTTTTTATTTCCTTTTCTGGAAGCCTTTTGTCTCACAAGTGAGTTGCTAAAAAGCTAAGCAAGAACATGAATTGCAAGTGGTCAAGCAAGATCCCTTGATTGCAAAGGAATTTTCAAATTCTGCCAGGTATAGGAGGGACTTCCAGAAAGATAAGGTTAGAAGGAGCTAGGATAGAAAAATGTGAAAGTACTTTGAGCAAAAGTGTTTAGATACCACTAAAACGGGAACATAGGTAGACATGAAGTTATTAGCAAATTTGTTTCTATTATCCATCCCATAAATCCACTAATGATGTGTATAAAGCACTACTATAGTCACCATTTCTGGCCTCTGATGCTGTCTTGTTCCTTACTCGACTGTTTCATTCAAAATAAAAAAAAAAAGTCAGTATTTTTGAGTGACAAGAAGAATAAGTAACAGACATGCAAAGCATGGCATGTGGCATTTCCCCTTTCTCCTTTTTTTCTCCTTATTTAACATTGAAACAAAAAAATGAGGGAGAAGAAAATTGATGCAATTCTCAAGCATCTCATTTTCAAAACTATAAAACTTTCAGGAAATGCATATCCATTCTGTATGCTTCTGCCCTAGAGTAATCACATACTGTAATAACATTAGTATGGAGCCTCAACAGCACATACCAAGCTGTTCGTAATGCTGTTTTGGCGTCAGTTCTCCAATTGGTTTTGGAAATGCAGTTAGATTTGTAAACAATACCTGGGTGGTTGGGTGGTTTGTCTGTTTCCTTTGTAAAAATGGGAAGGCAGTTGTCTATACTAGACTAAAAGGAAGAGATCTGTAGTTCCAGAGCAAGAAAATACAAAGGCTCTGTAGCCACTTGCCTTCTGTGCTTCTAATGCTCATTCTCCTCTTTCGTGTGGCACTGTAAGTCAGAATACTATAAAACCAGTAGGAAAAGAGAACTAGAACTCATGACTCCTGAAAGAGATAGAAATCATTTTGCAACAAGCTTTTATTTCAGTTCATGGTCTGTGGAGCAATAGCGTACAATCATATATGAAAACACTTATACAAAAAGACTTAACAGTCAGCTTGAGTCTCCAAGTCAGTTCCCACCTGGATTTACCCTTTTTATTAGTCCTCTTATTCAGAGTTGTCATCTACTACTGTAGTAGAAATCAGCAGAGGTTACAGATGCTCAGTCCATGATATTCACTGCAGACAAGAATCTGACAAAGACATAGTGTCTTGTCTGGTGAAAGACAGGGAGGAAGTAATCACAGTCACCATATCCTTTTTCTTCACCAACTCAGGTTATTTCAGTAACTGGTTACTGTTAACTCTCTCGTCTAGTCATCCTCCCAAAGTGGCTAAAGCAAGGAAGAGACGGGCATAATAACATAGAAAGGTGGAAGATAACATTGAGAATAGCTGCTACAAATGTTGAAACAGTAATGCAGAGCATTCTTGCTATCATCTGAGCATTGTATCACATGCTAAGCCAGAGCAGAAATGATATATCAAGATTTATAGTCATTTGGGACACCTCGGTGAGCTGCCTTTGTTCTCTCCCTGTGCTTAAATGCAAGAGAGACAGGTGAGACTGAAGGTGAGAATGGGATTCTTGATTCAGCTTGCCCTTTGTGCTAGCATAACTGGTGGCTCTGGGAGCTCACTGTGTTTAGCCCCTCCACTCTCTCCAAGGTTTTGCGGGAGACAGAGAAGGTGCACATTTTCTGTGAAGATTACCACCCAGTGGACTTCTGAGGTGTGCATGCTTCTGCAGTCATGAATATGTTTTGTCCATGAACAGAGTAGGAGACAGTCATATTGGGAAAAAAAATAAAAAGATCTATGAACTCCTGGTAGCTTTCTAGGACTTATTGTTATCCAAGATTTTTATATTGCATAAACTTGCAACTTTGATCAAAGTGCATGCAATGATTATTCTTTACCCTAACTTTGAATTGTCTGGTCATTAACAGTAGATTATATAGCAGAATTTTTTTTTAAAAAAAAACAGTTTTAAATCTAAAATTTTCTCTCTCTTTTATTTGTAACAATGCTACTGTCTTGCACAAGACAGCCAGGCAGCTAAACTTATTCTGTTCCTCCTTTTTTTTTTTTTTTTTTTTTTGATACTATTCTTTTGTTATTATCACCTATGTAAGTCCTGGGATGCAAAGGGGGGTCCTCAGCAGTTAGGCTAAATGACAGCAGGTTGTTTGCTTAGCAGTCTTGTAGAGTGCCAAGCTGATAAGATACTCGAGATTCCTTACCTGTTTACAGAGAAGGAAGAGCAATAGCTAACAGGATAGCTTTGTTATACTCTGCTTTGATCTTAAGTAATGAGAAAGGTGATTAAACAATGCACCACTGTCATTAATGTGTAGTTATTTTGGACATTTGGAATTTCTAAACCTGCCCAACAGTATTCTTTCTGCTGCTGTCAGCAATATTTGTAAAGGAAACTAGGTATACGAATTCGACTAATCATCTACTGAGCTAAATGTGACCTCAAGGCTGATGATTGCTTAGCGTATTCCTACATTTGCTAAAGGAGAGAAGGACAAAGGGCAGCTTCGTATTCCCATAACAGGAAGATGAGAACAAGGATCTACTGACAGTTTTCAGACTCCTGAAATCAGAAGCCAAGATAAGGAGCAGAGTGGTCTATCTCAACTTACCTTTGATACTGAGGACCTTTTAATCCTCTATCGGCCTCTTGTTTCTTATTTGTGAAATCATCAGTGCCACAGGTTGTTAACAACTTTCTTTTAGGTTTAAAGACTTGCAACAATGGGGTTGACTAATATCATATTTTCCTGTGGACCACATCATGATCTGTGGAGTTTACAGCTACAGTAGTAGGTGGTCATAGCAAACCTGTTCTTACTGTTGTGAGATTGAATTAGCTTCATAGATGTAGATTTATGGTACATTTGCACACATAGCATACCATATTTATTTTATTAACAGAAAATCCTGATTGCAACAGCCGTGCTAAACCAGAGTATAAGCATAAAACTTTTTGCATTGCATGGTCAGTATTTACACAATACTAGTGCAGGTTAGGAGCTCCGTGTCAGGTAGCAGGAGGAGCAGGACTCTTTCATAGGAGAGGACAAGCCAGGAACCAAGGGTGACCCCAGTACCTGCAGCACCCTTACTGGGGCCCAGTCCCACAGCATCTACCCGAATGGGCAGAGGTGGGTGCAGGTAAGAGGGCCCATGGATAGTCCCAGCCAAGGCAAAAAGTGATGAACCAGGGCCAAGGGCCACCCAGGGGGCCTAGCTGGGAGCCAAAGGAGATGAGCCAGAGACAGGA
Organism: Fratercula arctica; assembly: GCA_947846985.1. Taxonomy (NCBI): domain Eukaryota; kingdom Metazoa; phylum Chordata; class Aves; order Charadriiformes; family Alcidae; genus Fratercula; species Fratercula arctica. The sequence continues at coordinate 90,016,797 of CANTUZ010000001.1, read as the reverse complement.
CTGGAAACAAGGCTACAAGATGGGCCCAAAGTCCATCCAGGAGATGAGGCCAACAACAGGAGTAGAGATAAGAGGTCCTTCCAGGAGACAAGCTAACCTACAGCGTAGGTCCAATGTCCGTATGCCATAGCTCAGGCCCAGGCCTGAGCTGGAGTGGGGCTCCTGGGCCCATGAGCAGGGATGTGCGTCCCAGGTTGGTCAGGGCCAGTAAGGCCGTGATACCAGCGGTGCCCTGGCACTCTGCTGGTTTCAGTGGTTCCACCTCAGATGTTGGCTTGGGAACTTTGTTTTACTATTTTTTTTTTTTTGTGTGTGAGTGTTTGAAAGAAGAGGCCTGTGAGTGTTGGTGCTGCTTCTTTCTAACCCTGGTGGTTAACGGAGAAGGACAAAGCCTGACTGCAGCCTAAAGCATTAAAGCCATGAAGACCATCACTAGCCAAGTGGATCTGGAAAGCTCTACTAAGTTTGGTGTAATTTTTACAGCTTTCCCAAATCTTCATACATTACCCAGTTACATATCCCCTGGTCTAGCCAGCCGCCTGACAAATAGCGGAGCTACTGCAGACGGGCTGTTTCTGTGTGACTAGCCCAGGTGGAAGACTGCGCAGCATATGTCCACCCTGGACAGGACCCAGCACCCAGCCACACCTCAGCCTTGACAGTGGTAAACAGATTTAATCTTGCACTCCATCTGCACAAATCTTTTGCAGTTAGGTTTTATTTTAGTAACATGTCAGTCAAAAAAAAAAAAAAAGGTAGATTACTAACCCAGAGTGATACACAGATTCTGACTGGCAAGTCTGAATTTTAATCCTGGGCTCTTACTGCATCATTGGTTTTGCCACTAAGTGGTAAAAAGCACAAGAAATCTTGGCCACACACAGTGGTGTGATAATCCTTGAATTTAAACGTTTTCTCTAGTCAGCATTTTTGTACTTGAAGTATGTTTTGAAATGTAAATCATGGACTGAAGTCATCAGTATATACCAGGCAAGGAGTGAAAAATTAAAATAAAGCCTTTATATATATACAGACAAGTGCACACGTGTATTGCACATATACAGCTAAACTATTCTATGGAGATGGCTGTTGAATTAAATTGGTATTAGAAAAAAAAAACACAAAAAATTATTTGACGTTACATAGAAGATGTCAAGAAGATTTTACTTTTGACAATGAAGTATCTGACAATTAGGATTAAATATAATTTTAGGGATTCTCATTTTAATACTCTTGATATTGTAAGTAATATAAATGGTGTGTTGTGTGTGATTTCTACTAATATGCAGCTCCTTCTGTCATCCAGTTTTCTACTGAGACATATTTATAGTAAGTAGAATAAATTAATTACAGAACCTTGTAATACAAGGATGTAATTCCACCTAGTAAAACCCCCTGAAGTGGAGCCTTGAGATGTTTGCCATGTAAGGGAAGCAAAGCATAGGTAAGTAGACTTTGCTGCTATGTCAAAGCTTTTCCCTGGGGGTAATGTCCAAAAATAAGAAAGATTGTTTTATTCTTCTACAGCTTGTTTTATTGAGCCTTTTCCTGGCTAGCACAGAAAGCAGTAGGAATCCTTCTACCTTTCATCTCCCTCCCTTTCTTTTTAAGTATGTGTCTATAAATGAGCAGCACCTTTTCTTCCTGCATAATTTCAAGCGAGCTAAACACCTCTACTTTTTTAAGCAGGTATAGCCATAAATATTAAATTTTAAACACCATTTTCTTTAAAATCTCAATCTACTTTTTTGACCTTCTATTGTTAAAGGAATAATGAAAGTAAGATGTCTCTAAGAGATATAAGGCAGATCTTGGGGTGACTGCAGTATTTTTATCTATGTTTACGTAGCATGGTGTGCATAGTCAGCTAGTTCTTTCTTCTGTGATTATGCACCACTTTCATAATAATTTCAGTCCATTCTGTACAGATGCTTTACTGCAGAAGCCCCATTAGGATCAGTATGGTTCTTTGCTGATTCTGGAATGTGCCTGTGACAATCACTAGATTTACCTGGGACTGAACCAGAAATAATCAGGGCCCAGAGAACTAAAAATACAGCTTACCAAAAGCTCGATCGAAAAGAATTGTTCTTCCCTAGTTAAACAACTTAGCCTGTCTTTTCCAATAGTGATTTGGGTGAGACTAGTTGAATGGGAGAATGTGGTATTGATCCCCAGGAACTGGCAGGAGACTGGGAGACTTTTTAAAACTACGTTAAATTTTTTCTTTTTGGAAAAATCAAGCTGACTGACATCTTGTAAATAGAACTGCACAGCCCTCCCTCCTCCCTGAAAGGGGAAGTTGCTGTAGCTTAAAGAGCTATTTTGCTGTCACTACTGTATCTCGGGGGACTATAGCTTTATGTTTCCTAGTTACAGAAGGAAGGGGAATAAAGTGTCTGTGGACAACCAATTGCAGGAGCTTCCACTGTAGTTAGCTGGTTACTCTGGTGAGTAAGAAGGGATTTTCAACACTTTCTTTAGTGCTGCAGATGAAGCAGGGGGAATCTCAAGATCTTTTTGTGAAAATCTATTTCAGTGCTGTTTTCTACTGATAAGTAAGTTTGTACCATAGAACTGCAGTTCTGCAAACTCTAAGCAAAATGCAACGATATTTTGAAATTATTGGTTATTTGTTCAAGCAGTGTTAGAAACACTAATGATTCTCTTGCAGCCACTGGTAGGTCACGTACCATGAATGGAATTGGGATGTCGGGTTGTCTTTTAGGGGAGACACTGCCATTTCTTTCTCGCTGCTGCCTAGACTGCCATTTCTCTCTAACTCATGTATCTGACAAGCAGATCTGAAAAGCTGGAGAAAAATTGTGTTGCTAGGCTGGAAACCCCTGAGATGCCAGCTGCAAGGTAATGTGCGAAATATGATTAATAAGGGCAGGGGAATTAAAGCCTCTTTAGTCCCTGTTGTAAACCCACACTTTTTAGTTCTACCTTATTGCTCTTAAGAGCATCTCACTTCTTCCTGTGAAAGCTGAGTTGTTCACTTTACTAAATATTAATAATCATAGAAAGCAAACTTCCTTGTAACAAAGAGGATTGGTATTGAAATAGAGAAATTTATATTATTCCAGCAAAAATATTACCACTTCTTCCACTATGTGTTGCTCACAGCCTTCCTCAGTATTCTTTCCCACTTAGATTTTCTTTTCTGTAAATTTAATGAAATGGTGAATGTTGCCACAGTCCAAGCTATCTAATTATTGTGTTTTGAGGAGAAGTGAAGATTTTCTTGGAAGATTTATTTCCAAATTCCAAACACCTTGATTAAAAGATTTACATTAAATCCAACATAAGCCTGTATTCCATAGCATTTCAAATTCTTGTTGTGGATCCTGGACAATTTTCCTGGAAAGAGTTCTCAGGATTTTTTTATGACCCAAAAAAGCTATAGCCCCCAGGGGCTGCAGCTGCACAAAGAAATAGGCCAAATGTACATCATTCCCAAAATGTTCCTGGGCTTAATCTCTCATAGAGACTGATTAATGGTTTTGTATGCCACAGAGGGGCGATAAAGACTCTAATACTCCTACTGCTGTAGACACACCTCCAAACTCAGTATGTGCCACCTAACATGACCGTGTTTGCGTGTTTAAAACATGGGCAGCTCTATCATGCTGCCCAACTCTTTATGCTAATAAAAGACCCGAAGCTTTCTGCTATAATACAGAAAAGATTTATAGCTGTGAATTTTCATACCAAAGTGGGTCTCTCTAAAACATCAAAATATGAGTTATGAAAACTTCACTTAGTGAAATATGCCCAACAAATAATCTGTATAGCTTCATGCACCACTTTTCTTTGGTTAGTTTATCTACAAAGAGGTAAAATAAGCTTTATTAAATAGTTAGGTCACAGTAGCAGTGGCAAAGTGTGGGCATTTTTATCAAATCTGTTTTAATATACCTGACAGTTCAATTAAAAAGTATTAACTAAAAATATCTCTAGCTGGGACACTTAATAACTAGAAATTAATTGTAACTGCTTAGAAATCTCATCTTTTCCTCTTCATAATTTCTTATGCCTGGAATCTTGCTATAGTTCTTTAGGATCATAATTTCATGTTGTTGTACAAGAACGTAAAAGTTATTGTACTCAAAGCAGAGGAAAACTGAACATATTCATTATAGTATTAAATAGAGCTCTAATATCTCAGTGCAAACTTTAAATGAACCAGTAAACAAACCTATAATATTGTTATGACTAATTTAAACACTGCTAATCTAAATACACATATATTCTACTAATTACTTTCTTTATTGTGAATGAATAAACTGAACCAGTCTGTTTTAAATGAAGCTTATTTTTAAGTTCCATTTCAAATCTTTTCTTTTGTGAATAATTCTCACTGTCCAGTGGGACTGACATATGGACTATATGAAAGATCAGTGCCTCATAATATGTGAGCTTCTCTTCTCAGATAAATGGGCTATATCTGTTAAGCTTCTATTGATTTTTGCTGTACTGCTGTGTTCCCAAAAGCCTAGATTTCTATTTAGCTTCTATGTTCTAAAAAAAATTAAAATGTGGTTCCAGGTAGGAAATAACTGAAGACAGAAGCTGCACTGAACTTACCTGTTACAGTCTTAATCTGCATAACCTTATAGTCTTTTTCAATGATGTTCTGCTTTTTTTCCCCTGGTGATTGAAGAATAGGATGTACAATGCAGACTCTCCACTGCCCAGAAAGATTTATGAAGGCTTTGCAGCAGTAGCTGACCATCTTACATTGTACAGAGATGGCTTCTAGCATCACCTCAGCAACATTTTTTTTAATGAATAACTTGCTTGCATAATTTGAGCTAGCTTCGGACTCATTTTATTCCTTGAGATCAATGATGAACAGATAAAAGGATGATGTGAATGGGATTATTAGACCTGTACTGGGAAGCCACAGTTCATGCTTTTGAGCGCTACCTCCAGAACCGATAGTGGTTTTCCGCAAGCTATTCCATCCAGTCATTGTCAGCTTTCCTAACTGAGATGGATCAAGCAGTACGTATACTTGTGTTGCTGACTCCGCCCTTATTGGTACCCTGCCATGGCTTCAGACAGTCCAGGCATGGTCTAAGTGTATAAAACCCAATTCCACCATCCATCGTTATTTCTATTCATAGAATCATAGAATGGTTAGAGTTGGAAGGGACCTTAAAGATCATCTAGTTCCAACCTTCCCCATCCCACCACGGGCAGGGACACCTTCCACTAGACCAGGTAGCTTAAAGCCCCATCCAGCCTAGCCTTGAACACCTCCAGGGATGGGGCATCCACAGCTTCTCTGGGCAACCTGTTCCAGTGTCTCACCACCCTCACAGTAAAGAATTTCTTCCTAATGTCTAATCTAAATCTCCCCTCTTTCCATTTAAAACTGTTACCCCTCATCCTATTGCTCCACTCCCTGATAAAGAGTCCCTCCCCATCTTTTCTGTAGGATCCCATACTGGAAGGCTGCTGTAAGGTCTCCCTGGAGCCTTCTCCGTGCTGAACAGCCCCAACTCTCTCAGCCTGTCTTCATAGGAGAGGTGCTCCAGCCCTCTGATCATCTTTGTGGCCCTCCTCTAGACTGGCTCCAACAGGTCCATGTCCTCCTTATGTTGGGAGTCCAGAGCTGGGTACAGTACTCCAGGTGGGGTCTCACCAGCGCAGAGTAGACTGGGGATAATATGCAGTAAATTTGGTCCATGTAGACACTGTAGCCATTCATCAGGGATTCCTGGATATCCAGGCTAGCCCAGTTGCCAGAGTGTGAAAACCTGGTAAATTGCTACTCAAAAGAGCTGGCAGGCTGCTCTGAAAATACATTTGAGACTCTTTATTGTGTTGCACGTACCACACACATTCAGACTCCTCTTTCCAAACAAATGCGTACAGTCAATTCTGCAAAAAACTGAAGGGAAGAAGTTTTGCTTTTAAATCAGTATAGAAATAAAAATCTTTTACTGCTTTGTTAGAGGTACACAATTATGTAATCCAGCAAATGTATTCGTGTGAACATGCCCCAGATGATTAACAACATAAAGAGGAAATGAGATTATCATAGGCAAATGTATTTCCAGGTCACCAAAGAATACATAAGTTTTGTCATTAGAAGGTCTTTTTTGTTTTTTTCTAGCAATATATTGCATTAACTTGAAGATAAATAAAAAGACAAATATTTGTTAGGCTTGTAATAACATGCACACACTTTGCTTGGGTCTTTAGTTGCTAGCTTTGCAATTTTAGAGGGGTAGTGAAGGCAATTATTCTTCTATTTTTCTCTGGATTATCAAGTTGCTGAGTAGCCTGTTCTCTAATTCATATTATTTAGAATAACTTCCTGACATTGACCCTTTTAGGCAGCTGCACATGTTCAAGTTCTCCATATTACCAGTACTACAATCGTATGTGTTAGCCAAAATGGCTTTTGTTTATTCACGAAGTATGAACTTCTAGCTTGATAAGGTGCAATTGACATTGTCTAAGGTGTTTCATTAGTCACAAGACTAATGTGCATAATAGTCTGAACATTTTTTTAAATTAATACATAGAACTAGGATATATATATTTCTATAGAATATATATTTGTATATATATACACATATATAAAAAATCCATTAATTTTTTTAAACTTTTAGAAGGTAATAGTTGCCAACGTTACAGTAACCTTTACTGTTGAGCTACTTTTCCACAAAATGTGTTGTATTTTCTTCTTTATCCCAAATATTGCAAATACTTTATTTTACAGTAGGTGGTCATTCACAGTAGTCAAAGGTAAAAAGCAAGTTTTCAAATACCACCACTTTAAAAGTACTTATCAAGGTTTAATGGTACTGAAAAATATGTTTTCTGTGTGTAGCAGGAGGGTTTGTTTGGTTTTTCTATTGTACTAACTGGTATCAGAATTATTTAAGGTATTTTTGTTAAACATGGAAAAACACATTGTAAATTATTGTATCCAAGTGTTTCTGACTCAGAAATATTTTCTCCTGGTTAGAATATGATGCATGCTCTCTTGTATTAATACAATTTCCTCTGCTTTTCCTATTCCTGTTATTTCTGTAAGATTGATCACTATTTTAGTTTCAGAAAAATAGTACTGTTTACTATACACTACTCTTACAATAAGACCTAGTAACAGTCACTTGGACTTCAGTTTCTCAGCTCAAATGAATTCTCCAAATGAAAGGGAAAAGCTGTTTTAAGTGAAATTTTATTATAATCTTTTTTTTTTTTTTTTAAAAAAAAGCAATCATTTACCAAAAAGGCTTTTAACTGACTGAAAAACTCTAAAAGGTAAAAAATACCTAGCACAAATATAGGCATCAGTATTTTAAGAAGGTCATGCTAAGTACTCTGTTATTACTATGATTTTCAGTGAAATAAGGAAGTCTAATTTTCTTATGCCAGTATACATATTTCTGTACAAATCTGCCACACCTTAAATGGGATAAATAACATCTTTCAGGCTCAGGGAGTCAACAGCCAGCATTAACTGGTATCATCCATTTTCTGTTATTCCTCCTACTCTAAAACCACCGTTGTAGGGGGATTTTGAGGTAGGCAGTGGATATAGAGAATTGAACAGGACAATTTTGGAGGATAACTCATGTGTTGTTACAGGTTGGACTAAGAATTCTGTCATTGGAAATCATAGGATTTAAGTAGTAATTACAGGGGAGTACTGAGGGGACGTCCTGTAATATATACTTCCAATATTGCATTACACAATATGCTCTGGGCCACGAATTCACTAACATTATTTTTTTATCTATGAATTATGATGGTAATTTGGGGAATTTGTGAGAGCTGGTTTCCCCCAATGGGATACGACTTGTCAGTTCTTTGTAATTCTGGGTCTTGTACCTGTTTTGGTGTCCAGGCTGTAGAAACTATAGTTTCTTTTTATTAATTTGGTCTTAAAATTTAGAATACATTCCATTTTTATGAAATTCCTCTAAGTTAAAAATTATATATGTATCTCATCACACCCGCCCCCAAACTAGAAAGAAAGCACCTGGAAGTGCAGTAGAGCAGGCACTACACTTGTGACCTGCCAGGCAGAGGCACTGTATTGGAATACACCGCGTGTCCAGCAGCAAAACTTGGGAGCCAGAAGGTACTGCTGGGTTTCACGGTGTTGACTTAGAACATGCCCACAAGTATTTTAGTCCGGGTCAGGATCTTCTGCTTGCTGTGGTCTGTCTTACGCTGAACAGTGCACAAACTGGTTTTGATTCAGATGAAGCCAGGCTGGAAGAGGGTCTCTCCAGCAGCCTGTCAAACGCATTCCAGCAGTTAATGGGCACTTGGTCTGTGGGACGTGGCTGCAACTGGGCAGGCTAGGGTGGCTAACGCCCCTTGCCAGAACATGGAATGTTTGAGAATAGGGGACTGCAGACAGGGACCTTTCCCAGTGGTCCCACCTTGCCTGGAGGTGGGGAGCAGAGCCAGGCCGGGTGCAGTGAGCAGGTGTGCTGTGGGCATACCTACAGAGTAGCCCGGGTCATGGCCTGAGCTTAAATATGGCTCTGAAGCCCTGGGCAGAAACCCCAGATGAGGTTTCTCACCATGTAGCTGGGCTCACCGCAGCTCGATGACAGATCACACTGCTGTGCCACATCAGAGCTGGCCTTAAGCAAGCCAGCCCCCCTGCTGTGGGGGAAGGAGTCTGGAGAGCCTGGAGGGGGGCCCACAGCACCCTGACAGTTAGTCAGAAGTGAATGAGATTTTTCACCCGTGTTTCATTTTATTGGACGGAAGCTACCGTAGGGCGGACAACGATAACATCCTTGGAGCATCCTGGCTAGAAGTGCAGTGTACGCTGTCACCCATGCTGAGGATGAACTGTGCGCATACCCTTTATGCGCAGGCAGAAATACTGGATTGGATTGCTGTAAAATTGAGCCACTGTTCGTTTCATGTAAAATGTTTGATTTGGGGATTTCTTATCATGGCAATTTTTGATAGTTTCGCTTTGACAAGCTATGAAATTTGTAGTTTTGTTACCAATTGCATTAATAATTTATTTTGTTCAAGGGAGTTGCAATATGCTACTCTCTCACCTAGGTCACAATTAATCAAGTACTTCTTTATTTTCTCTAGGGAAAAGTTGTTACCTGCTCTTAATCCGGGTGTCTAGGCAAAGTTCTCTAAAATACATCATTTTGTCTCTGTTCTGATGAAGGAAAACTTTTTAGAGGGAAAAAAAAAAGTTCAAATTCATATGCATAGTAAATAACCTTGTTTAGCATGGAAGAAGAATGTATGTCTTATAAATTATATGGAGTATTTCTTTTTACACTATTGACATATGGCATCCATAGAACCTGGTGGAGTTTTTGTAGAATTATTAATTTTAAATGGTTATTAAGTTTATTGGTCTCTCATGCATCACAAAATTGAATTTGTATGTCTAAAACCCAGCAGTGACTGACATGATCTTGCTTTTTCATAGCCAATTTAATTGTCATTGTCTTTGGTACAGTGATTGACACTGAATGGTGTGATATCAGTAACTGTATGATGGGAAATTGAGTTGCAGGCTACTGGGGCAAGAACAATACAGTCAATACAATTCAAGATATAAAAATGTTTATGATGTAATTTAAAATGTTTTTAATTTATATGTAATGCTGCAGAACCTACTTTCTGGGAAGAGGAGAGAAATTACATTTTACAATAACGGATGGCATTATTATGGTTATTTTGGTTGCAGTTTATTTTTTATTTCTCATGATTCGCAAATTTGTGGGTGAAAGGCAGGGTGCAGGGGTATGAATAGAATATGTACAGCTGAGTCTTGTCCCAGAATGGAGCTACAGCAAAACCTGGGAGCAAGATCTAGATGTAGCAATGTCTAAAATGAGCTCATCACTTGTAGTCCAAATGCAGGGAGGATATGTAAATTAAATGTAAATTAAGCACTCAAAAGACATGAATTCTGTGAAATAAAATGAAAACATCAAAACCTCTGAAAATGGGTTAGCTGTTTCTTTAAGCAATTTAATTGTAGAAGTTGCTTGACAAAAACAAGTTTTCTTGTTTTATTATTGTAAGAATGGCCTTAAGTATTAAAGTTAATGCTCTCACATACTAATACATAATTATTTATACTACTTTGATGTTTTGTGTATTTTTACAAGGTGCTAATTGTGCTGAATCAAGTTGACAAAATCGCATAATTTGTAGGTTAATATTAGCATAATCCCACAGTACATTGTTTAGCAACAGTATAGAAGTGGTTTACTTAATTTTTTTTTTTCCAAGATGATGAATAAGAGTGTATGTCTCTAACAATAATAATTTCTATTACATTAATCATGATTTTTAGGATAGTTTATAACTAATAGTGTTCTTTTTCATGTGGACCAACTGGCTGTGAAGATTTGCTAAAGTGGAATCTATCACTGAAGCAGGTTTCACAGTTTATCAAATGTTATCATGTTATCAAATGTTATCAAAATATAAAGGAGTTAATTGAAACACAGATGCAAAATTAAGATCTGGTTTACAACAACAAACCAATAGCCTTTTGTTCCGCATCTCATGTTTGTGCCTTTCCTGTATTCAAAGGTCTTTCCTTACACCTTTGCGTGGCTTCTTAAAAATGGTAGCCTTGGGACATGGAGCACCAAGTTCAATCCCATTGTATAGAGTTCCACTGACAGCATATCCAAAATGGCATCTGTCAATCTTTTTGCAACATCATGTACAATACTACTAAGGAATTTTAAATTTTGCTTATAGCAAGTCAAGTCCGAAAGTTTAGTAGAGTGATAATCTTTGAAGGAAGGAAAGCACCAATATTTTAATGGTGTAATGTAAATTGTGCTGCATTATTACCTCAGCAGTTGTCTTTGGTTGCTTTTTTGCTTTCTTGCTTTCCAGAGGTAAAATAAATCTATTATGTGTGAATTAGAAAAAAGGAAATCGCTCCCTCAACCCATTGCTTAACATGTTCCCTGCTGGAGTGTCAGTGCATATAGAAAGAAATTAGGCTGGTGTACCAGTCGTTTTTCACTTGTCAACTTCAGCATATTCAAGTTAGAGGAATAAGACTACCTTACTAACTGTCAGAGCTCATGGACGATGCTTTTGCCCTTTGCGATGTATACAAGTCATACATTCTAGTCTGGAGTCTGTGCAGAATCCAATGCTCAGCTTCAAGGTGCCTGCTTGTATCTTCCATCGATCATACACTAAGAAAAACAGGAGAGGAGGACATATCAAAGAGGAAATACTGCTCAAGTATCAGTCAGTCACCTACTATCCATGCTATCCACACATGCCCGCCAAAGGGAAAGGGATTAAGTAGGTGAAGGCACAGATGAATGGAAACGCTGGGGTTTTTTAGCTCAATGACTTGTCTCTGACAGCAAACAGGGTGGATCCCTAGGTGAGAGTATATGAATCACAAGGCCTGTAATGACACCTTCCTAACCTCCAAATAGTGTGCTTGGGGATTCCTGAGGCAGCCACAGTCTTTTGGAGTTTTCACAGTCCTCAGAGCATTGCTCTTTTATGAATTCATTTACGAGTTTTTACCATCTACATTCTGCTGTGCCAAGACTTCAGCAACTTAGCTGCTCAACATTTGTAGTTAATTAGCCTTCTCCTTTTGTGGGTTTTGAACTTGCCACCTGGTAACAGGATTACAAATAGTAAAAAAACAAACAAACAAATAAAAGCCTATTTGTTTTTACTTTTTAAAAAGCTGTTTAAAGTAGTACTATGTGTCAAATGATGTAATACACAGATTTAGCGGGGGAAGCTCTCACTTAGCTATAGGTGGGAGGGATGTCCCACAACACACAGCGTGAGCATGAAGCTGCATGGCGATGTCCCCTTTCACCCCCCATTTCGAATGGACCTGCACCTGCCACTGCAGCAACAACTGCATTTTCTCTTATCCTTGTAACAGTATATAAGTACAGTTAATCACTGGAAGAGCACTGAATTTTAGTGGAGTTGCCAGTCCATAAATTTCCTGGGTTTTACTGATGCTTAATATTGGTTTATACTTATTATACTGAGAGTAACAAGCTTTTTTAAGACATGAGCAATAAGCACTAGTATTTAAACTTGGAAGTTTTAAATACACATATCTTCTCACTGCAACTTCTCTCTTTTCTTCTCTTTGCAACTCTTCTTATTAGCCAAAGCAAAGGGAGGAAGAATGGAGAGTGACGGGAGATCCAATTTGCAAGTGCTGGAATGCAAATTCAGTGATACTAATATCAACCCCTACTGAATTTTTGCATTTAAGCTGCTGATAAACTTCCTCATGCTGAGAACTATTTTTTGATCTTTAAGTCTTTTTTTTTTCTTAAATATTTTTTTAGTTTTAGCTAGTAAGCTTCTGTATTCTGAATATTATGAAGTATTATTTTGTCCCAGGCTGCATCTTTCTCCATCTTGATCTGTCATCACTATTAATGGCATGACTGATATTCGGTCAATCAATGCTGAGCTCTGACACTTTCTTTGCTGTGGCTTTATCAGACGTGCAGCCATATTAAAATCGACATAGTAAAAATTACCTATTCTGATAGTTTGTCTGTGTCCATTTCCAATGAAATTTACTGAACATGTTGTCATTTATTAGAGTGGTTTGGAATGCATGTTTGGACTGCATAGGACTAAGCAGTAACTATTCTCTTTTAAATCAAATAAAAGTTCTGGTGTTTAGCAGCTATTAAGCTTAGGGCCCATGAATCAAGTACTGCTTGAGGAACAAAACCAGTTGATTCACAGATAGTTAAAGGACTACTCTCCTATGCAGAATTTAGACTCTGAAAAGCCTTCTTCATTCTTTTAAAATGTGTTTTTAAAAGTTTTAATTAAATAATTATTATTTTTCCTTCAGCACCTTATGACAAACTAGTAGAACAGTACAAGGAATACTTTTATTTAACTACTTTCTGTGATCAAAAAAATATCGTTCGCGTAGATTGCTAAATGTGAGCTTTTTCTATGCCTTATATTTTCCCTATCTTATAGTTAAATTAACAGAATAAGTACGAAGTCTCTCAAGTTTCACTGCTTGCTGGTCCAACTCTATTTTGTTTATTATTTATCAAAAGTGATTACCATATGCAGCATGTTAGTAGCAAGAAAACTGCATATTTGTATGGGTGTGTTCAGCAAAATAAATATTCTTTGTCTACCAGAAAAAAAGGTCTAGGGAAAAGTATATATCCTTCTGTAGATGGTTATGAATGGATATAGTGTTATTCATACTGTATGGTACTAAAAGATTTTAAAATGTGAAAATTAAAGTGGGAATACATAACCAATAGAAGAGAAGAAAAACTTATATTTTCTTCTAAAAAATAAAAAATCATCAGTCCAATGGAAGAGATGGTCTGTATTCCCTGATAGTAACGCGATTTTATTTGGAGAATTAAATTCTTTAACATTCAAGCAATTGTATAGTTTGTCTGTACAGAACCAGATTACTTCCTAGAAAAATAATTGAGCATCTTTGTTTTTATCCTTTAAGTACACCCTAAAGCCTATTATAATCCCATAAAGGAGGATTATTAAACTAAACAACAGTAGCATGTTTAATGATGATCTGCTAACAAAACTTTCTAGCTAATCTCTGATTAGTGATCACATTTCAACACCAATCCAAAACATAGGATAACTGAATTCGTTAAGCCATAGGCCATTTGCAAAAATAAAAAAAAAAATTGTGTCTTCGTTTCATTTCCTTAGTACTTGGTGGTGGCTAAGTCAAACAGATCTTGAACCAGAAGATCAATCAGTCAGTCTGGACAAAACCAGATTAGACCTTCCCAAAGTGCCAGAAGTACTTACATGGTCTTTAATGTAGCGGACTGTAGACTTGCAGACACGGTAGTAATAATTTCAACCTTGCTTATTGTACAAAACCGTATTTTTTAATATTTTAATTTTGTTTCAATCATCCTCGAATTTCAGGCATTTTTATTTTTGCATAACTGTCTTTATCAAATACTCGAATTGAAACATATGTAGAAAAAAGGGCTTAATAAAAGGTACCTTTACACAACACAAGTAGAAATTCCTTTGAAGAAACTTACATTTTCTTTGCAATAATAATAAATGGGCATTTATATCCATTGTAGAGGCAGACAAAATGAGTTTCTCTCAGTAAAAATGGAGCGGAATTGTACTATATGTCTGGAATCCTTTGGGGTAGTCTCTCACCACAGCAATTTCCATTAAAAAAATAGTCTTTTGCATCAATATCACATATTGCAATCACATATCCCATATTGCAATTCATATTTCTAAAAAAAAATAATAATAATCCTATAATACTAGTAGGATCATGGAACTAAAGTTGGGAAGTAAGGATTTAAGAATCTGTCTATGGATTTTTTCATCTTTTGTCTTATGATGTAGTAGGTCCAACGCGCCACAGATATTTTAAGCTATTTTCCCTTAGAAAAGGGATCTAAAAATCATTATATAGTCACAACACACAGCCAGTATTTTAGCCAGCAGTGACTGTTTGCAGCGTTGGTAGCTACAGCAAATTACTAAGGTGTGTTAGCCTTTTACCAGCACAGATGTTTTCTTCATGCTAGAATCATTGACAGAGGAATATACCCAGTTACCCTGGGGCCTGTGGGTTTTGTACCTACGATGTGAGTTAGTGTGGGTTAATAAAGCTGTAAATTGAAAACGTTTTGACCATGGAATTCATTTGAAACATTGAAAAGGATTAAAAAATCAACAAAACACTGATTTGTGACACATACGCGTAATGATAATTTCACTGTTTAGAAGTACTACCATGTTTCCGTTTGATATGTGTTAGAAATGCTAATGCATGATGCCATCAACATCACACCAAATTTAACCTGAGACATCTATTCTTTTCTTCTTTTTTTTTTTTTTTTTTTCTGTAGTCAATAAATAAAGTATCAATAGATAGTTATTTCATCTCCTTTTATACTTGCAGACGGTTTGACAAATCTTTGGAAAAGTGGAGGGTTTTTCATTGTGACATGAAGAGCTTTAATAATTGGCTAACTGAAACTGAAGAGAAGCTGTCAAGAGCACAGATAGAGGCTGGAGACGTGGGTTATGCAAAAACCAAGCAATTTCTCCAGGTATGATTTGATTAACCCATTTCCTGTTTTTCTGCAGTGATTAGAAATTTGCAGGTCTTGGTACTCTGTATAGTTCTGCAGTTCATTTAAGGAGAATTTCTAGTGTTAAGTGGCTGGTGGCAATTGTGGTTAGATATTTCTGTTGTCCCTGTTAACTAAGAATTTTCACTAGTTTGTTTAAAAATGTATTTTTAAAGAAGTAAAATATAGGATAACATTCTATATTGTGGTACTTTCATAGTTACATATTTATTTGGTCTTATTTAAAGTGCTCATTAATTTCCATTTGATACTTATGACTAGCAGAAGTACCAGACTTAATTTTAAAATCTTGTGGAAGAACTGTGATTAACTATTGAGCTGTACAAGAGATATTCCATGAACTGTGTTTTGCAGGTATTGCTTATTTTGCCTGTTTCATATTTTAATGAAAGAACCTTGAGGATGCTTTTTGTGAAATGCAGTGTGACAGAATAGCCACTTAGTTCCGATGTGTCCAGTTCCAATTTGTATGCTTTTCATCTTGCAAGCTCTTTGAGCATCATAAGGAAAATAATAATCCTAGTTTCTTGTTAGTTTATTTCATTTCCCTCTTGTATGATTGAAATGGTAATGGATATGAAGAATTAATTCTAAACTGATGTTTTGCAAGTCAAGAGGTTCAGCTGAATAACATTGCTTGACTAAACTCTGGATTCATGTTATGAATTACTACCTGTGCCTAGGAAAAAAAATCTGTTAAACTAATCAGCATTGGTACAATTGAATTGATGGACTGAATTACTGGATTTCGGGTTGAAAGAAGTTAGTTCTATCTGACATTAAAAGTACAGGTTTGTTTTGAATGCAACACTAATCTAGTTCTTGGCCTACAGTTAAAAGAATAAATCATGTCTTTTGAATTTTAATATATAGAGTCACCTCTTTAAGATTTAGACTGCTCTATCTTGACTGTAAAACTGCTGAACTGGAAAGGAAACCAAATCATGCAGTGCAAGTGTAAAAAAAAAAGATGTAACTGTTAAGTAATACATTAAGCTGAAGTAGTTAAAATAGCAGGTAAATAGTTTTCTACAAATGACTATCAACACTTTGAACACTGAAGATGTCTAAGATCTGGCTGACAGAATGTCATCAAGGAGTTAAAGATGTTCTTTATTGTGTAGGTAAAAGGTAACAGAGCTTATGTGTATTTCCACTGAAATTTTGTCGCCTTTTCTATGTCCCACAGTTTTAAGCATTTCTTTTAAAAACATATAAAATACTAAAGTAAGACATGAGTATCTATGTGATGAATAGTAATACAGTGTCACAAAGCCTTACCCTTTCTTCTTTGCTTTGCCTCTGCTCCATCACCCTTCTCAGCACTTTTCTGGTATCCTTGAGCAGCTTCAAAAGAGCACTTAAGAAAAAAAACCCCAAAACTGGATCCATCGAAAAACTGTTTGTTCCCTTCTTTCTAACCTTTTTCTAAACCAACATTTTCTCTCTGAGAAGAGGTTGATTTTTGAGAGTGCCTAGACCAAGGTATCATAGATGTTATAAATGCATTGGGTGTGTAGCACATTTCACAGTCCCAACAGATTATGAACATTATTTTCTAGTCATCATTGAGAAAGAAGTTCATACTGAATTGAACATCACACTAAAAGACTCTGAGATAATGCCTTGTTATGCAGAAGCTTAGACTTCAGTGTAGAACAAGAGTGCTTTAGTTCTCCATTTCCCTTTGACCTAGCCTCCTTCTCATCTGCTATCCATTTTTTATTTTCTTATGCAATATATGAGAACATTTTGAACATATGTTTGCAGAATGGATTTCTACCAAGATTTTCTTTTTGCAGTCCATCAAGCTTTTCCTTTCTTCTTTTTTCCCTTGTGTTGGAAATCCCCGGAACTTACAAATTTGTCTCTTAAACATTTCCTTTTGTTCAGTACCACAGACAAAACTACCTTTCTAATGAAAATTCACATAATGTGAAAATATTCCAACCTCAAGAATGCAGACCCAATGTTAGTTAACATTTATTTGTGAAAGAGTGTTTAGTCTGAAGCTATATTGTTCTCATTCTCTTCATTGGTTCTTTCTTTATTTTGCTGGGTCTTGTTTGAAAAGTATTAGGCTTCTGGGAGGCTGACAGAAGAGATCATTAGAATTTCTATTAGGTAAACAGTTAAAACAGCTGAGGGTTTTGATTTACTAGATTAGCAACTTGTTTTATTAATGAGATCATGCTGCTTAGTGAACCATATTCAGAATTAACAGGATTTGTTTGAAAATGCTTTCAGAAGCAAGTGAATAGTCTTGTATTCAACAAGGAACTGTTTTAGAAAAAAATTATACAAAACATTGAGATGCGTAATACTATTTCTAGGTAGGACTACTTTGGAAAAGTAAAGATTAATGTGTTCATTAACATTCAATAAAACATAGTCAAATGTTAATGTAAAAATGAAACAGTCAACAGTATGATTAGGTGATTATGTTAATATAGGTTAAGAGGTAATTACATTCTTTTAGGTGTATTTGGGAAGGGGAGGTGTGTTCCTTTTTGCTGCACAATGGCATGATATTAAGCAACATTTATGCATTATATATAATGTGAATGAAACCTAATAATAGATTTGTTTCATTTCAGGTCATGAATACTTAAATACTCTTATTGTGATTTTTTCACTAAGGCATTTTGAGAGCAGAACTTCTGGTGTTGAAAAGAAATACCACATTTTGTTTTTTAAGAAATTGTAATTGACTTCTTTTATGATTAGGAGACACAGGATTTAAAAGGATGGTTTACAGATAGCGCATCATATAATCCCTTTGAAACATATCGAACTCTGTCTCTGTCTTGAAAGTAGTTAAAGATTGTTTTCGCTCTCATTATTCTGACTGAAAGGTTTTTCTGTCTCTTCACTCCCTAATGCTTGGTGACTTTAACTTCTTCAATTTCCTGCATTTGCATTTAGTTTATTTACTTTTGTGCCAAGACTGAGTTGTAGTTCAGTTTTATCTACTCCCTGATGTTTATCCCCTTCTGTTCTTATAGGCTGCAGTCATTTTCCCTATTGGATCTCATTTGGTAAACTAAAGCTGCGGTTTTCTAATCTGTTTTCATATGTTAGCTAGACGACTTGACTCTTATTTCCTGTGCCTATTCCTCTTTCTGGAACATGAGTTCTCAAAATAGCACGCTATTATCCAAACTGAAATACCGTCCATACCGTCACCAAGCTAGCTCAGGTGCTGTATTTTATGGTTGGATCTTACCATGGCTGAATGTTAGAATATTGTTTGCAATCATCTATCTAAAATTTGTTATTTCATTTTTTTGCTTGTGGTCTGCCTTGTAGTCCCAATCTATATTCCATTTCATATGCAAAAGAAAAAAAAGTACATGTTGTACTGGAAATTAATGCCAGGTTAATATACAGCAAAGAAGCAAACAAGAATGGGGGGTGGGGTGCAGGGGGGATGATGTTGGTGTGCCACAGGTATATGCTAAAAAGACAGCTACAAAAAGATGAATTCTTCAACAGTTTCAGAACTAGACTGTCAAGTTACATTCCTGAATCATTAGCTGAGAATTTAAAAATAGTATTCTTATTTTAAAAATATAGAACATCCAGAATATTTGTTCTTTACACTGGTATTAAGAATTGCTCAGCAGTCTATATTTAGTATCCACTTTTGGGTTGGAAGTTTAACTTTATTTCATTATTTCAGGTGGTGCAGTTTTTTTAATAGTAAAATAATTAGGTTTTGGGTCTGAATTTTGAAACAATTTCTTTGTGTTCGTGATATTCACCTATCGTGACTGGTCAGTGATATGTACTTCCCACAAAACAGGCAAGGGCTGAACTTTATTTTCTATAATTTCATTGCTTCAAAAATATTTCTGTTATATAATTATTAATTTCTCAAGTATTTACTTTCATTTACAGGCATAATTATCAAGGATATTATGTTTATTTTTTAAGGTCACAGAGGACCTTAAATAATCAGTAAGATTTTGCAATTATTGGGTGGTGGCCTTATTAATTATACTCAGCCTTCTGAGGATACCGTGGATACAGAAATTTCTTGTAAGTTACAGATCTCTCTTAAATTGTTCATACATTGAATTGTCCAGCATTTACATTGTAGAGTACTTATCCAAGCCTACGAAGGCTTTGACTCATGCCTTCTCTAGACCTTCCTTCCACTGCACTATAATGTCAAGGACGTCACATTTTTGTCTTGTAGATGTTTAAAGTAAAAAGATAGAGAGAATTGAGGCTTCAGTGCCGAAAGTCATGGTCATGCAAATAATTTCTCTTTTATATCTAAATTGGATTATATGGATATTGATGGTTTAATAACCACTAAATTTAAACAGTTCGTTCTGGAATACAGCAGAAATGGAATCAGAGGATATGAGAGAGAAAAAAAGTATTTCAGTGCTTGAGGCCACATATTCTCCTACTACAAAAACACAGTGGTAAGTGGGGGGATAGTTTATTCTGTTTTCCCCTAAATATAAAACTTGTAAAAATACTTTTTTTTATATAATAAATGTGGGTTTCATATTTTAGATTTTGTATTTTAGGTTTATTTCCTGCTTTACTGAATGATAAAGATTATGCCAATAATCTCTGATTCTTATTGTTCCAGTTTGGATTCCATTTGAGTTCAAATGGTTCAATTTTGTTCCATTTGGATCAATTTTGTTCCACCTAGTTCAATTTTGAGTAGTGTTTTTTGGTGATATGAAATATTTTCAGGGAAATGTAGAAACATAGCAAAATATTCTTTCTGGTCAAAGAGATGTCTATGATTGTTTAATGATTCACAAAAGACAGAAAATTTAGAATATGGAATCAATGAGGAAAACCTATTTAGCATTGTTTTTGAGGAATCTTTCATTAGAATGATCATGGTACATACTACAATGTCCTTCATATTGCAAGGGAATATCTGGAAAGCTATATATCTGGCAGGAATGTATTATTGGCTAATATTTTATTAATACCAAAATCACAATTTCCTTTGCAATTATGTAGAAAAAAGATTCTGCAGTCTTTTTTTTTTTTTTTTAATTAAGGTTCTCCTCACAATTTTTCATACCCTTAGTACTTTGACTAATGTTCTGAACTAAACACTAAAATGTTCTAAATATGATAGCCCGCCTACATGAATGCCATCAGTTCTTACTTACATATTGACTGGATCATATATTCAGAGAAGCTTACTGGTTTTCTTTTTACTGATTATCACCCTCTTATCAAACGTGTCTGAGTGCAGCATGCTGATGCCCCTAAGAAAGAAACCCTAGATTCAGTGATATCCTGTGGTTTTCAGGTTCCTGTCCATAGTTTCTAAGGTCTCAGTAGAAATGTTTCAAACAATATATGTGAGCTCTGCACCAGACACCTGGGCCCTAACTGAGGAAAACACTTATTTTTCTGGTTTAAGGTCATCTTAAAAACAAATTAATGGGCCTTTCTCAACTGAAGTACTATAGCAGTGGAAAGATTTCATTTTCAGTTAATAAGGGGAGGACACCACAATTCCTAGTAAAATAGTTCCTGCTTCTTTCTTATGCCAAGCAAAATATTAAATAATATTGTAATGTTTATAAGCAATATGTTTCTGGGTATATAAAACTCCTACAAACCTTCCTTTACTGTTAAAAGTTTCCTCACTGTTGTTGCTACTACTAATGGAAATTATGAAATGTCAAAATAGTTTATCCTGAATTTGCAGTAAAAACATTTTCTTGTCATGTAAAGCTATAAGAAGTATTGTTTCATAATTGTATCAGTTATTTCATTCTTCTCTGCTGCACACAG
This sequence comes from Fratercula arctica, assembly GCA_947846985.1. Lineage (NCBI taxonomy): Eukaryota > Metazoa > Chordata > Aves > Charadriiformes > Alcidae > Fratercula > Fratercula arctica. The sequence goes on along the minus strand of CANTUZ010000001.1, from coordinate 89,995,870 downwards.
TTCTACATTATTCTTCATTCCTAATTTACTGTATCCTGTTAAAAGTTTTTAATTAATTTGTTGCTACTAGTAGTGGGACATTAAAATGTCTGAAGGCTGTAAGAAATAATACATTTCAAGTTGCTTATGTGGTTCTGCATACTCTTGCACCATTAGATGACAATGCATACCTATATTTAGGTTTTATTGTAAATCCTGGCATTGTTTATTCAGATAGCTGAATTAAATCTCGTAAGTAATTAGTTAGGATGCATTTTTCAATCATTTCATTATGAAACTTTTTGAAATAACTACTAGCACACATAGATGCATAGTGACGTAATTTTCATACATTACAAGAATGAATAAACATGTTTTTCTTTCTCTGTCTTGGAGAAAACAATGCCCCTGGACTGGATCAGTCAAACTTTCTGGTACCTGACTGTAATTGCCTCACTGTTTGGGGGATTCATCCTCACCAGTTCAAGTGATACTAGCACATGGAGATCTGGGAAAGAGACTGAGGTTTATACCCATTTCACAAGCGTTTTTTTGTACATCTATAAAAGATAAAGGAAATGGAGGATGGAATTTTTTCATACTAATGAATTAGTCTTACTTTCAGGGCTAATCTGGATATTTGTACTCAGTGGCATGTACAGATAATACACAGATAATACAGATACAGCAAATTTATTAATGCTTTTGCCATGGTATAAATAGAGTAGTTAGTCTGACCATGTCTTGGAAGATTTGGGAAATGAGCGACTAAATGAATGACTTCTTTGAAGGAGGATGACATTGGTTCTTTTGCCTATCAAAACATTTATCTGGTTTGCTTCCATAAGTCTTTCAAAAGTACATCTCGTGTTGCATCAGAGGTCACTATGGTATATGATTAAATCTGTAGGTGTTGATGTGTTGATGCATAGATGTGAAGATAAGACAAATTTAGGAGATTTGAACTGCGTCACTTAATGACTAGTAAGCCTGGGAGTCTTTCTAGGTCTTCTGATGTGAATAATTAGCCCTTAAAAATGCTTACATAAAACAATCAGGGAAAGCTAAGACTCTTGGGGAATAACTTCCTATACATATTAATTATATAAATTAGTACAAATAGGTCTTGTTGTGGCCCTTTTCATGGACAGCTTTATTAATGTTATTTAGAACATTTCATCCCAACAGATTTTACAAACTCTATCCATCACATACAGCTCTTCATTACCATCTTATTTTAGATGAAAGCCATAAAGTAAAGCCATATAGTAAGCACACTGGACAAGACAGCAAGTTAATGTTACGTTGCTTTAAAAAAGTGAACTGTTTAAAGAAAAAAAAAAGCATGCATTATGAAAACCTTAATGTTTATGCAGAGCAGACAGCAAAGCATCAGCATTTGCCCTTAAACTGTCTAAAAAATACTTCAGCTAAATTTACTTATCCTAATTTTGGAAGTCAGTTTTTGTCAGGTTGTGATGAACTGTCTTTTGTCTTTTGCACTTAGGTGTTTTTACAGTGAGTTCCTTTTTACTAACAACCTTTATAGGCCCTTTTGTGAAGGTGTTGGTTTGTTAATATAAGTAGAGGAGTCAAGGGAGATGGGTATGAGTTTGACCAGTGATAGGTGGATATTGAAGAATGGAGTTTTTGGCTAGACTATTCTACTATTTATTGTTCATTTCAGATAAACTTGCCAGATCATTTATTTGTCCAAGGTGTTATGTTATGTTATGGAGAGAAACAGAATGTAGCAGGCGTGGAAACAGTGGTAACATGCTTCAGTTGTTTATATAAAACACCTACTTCTGCCCTACAGCAAACTTCCAACGTACTTCTTTCCTACTTAATATTTGGCTGTGCAATCCATCTCACCAAAACAGGTCCAGAGTGGGCGTCTGTATTTGAGCTTGTAATCCTGATCTTCCTTTGTAGACAAAGAGGAAAAATAGGCACTTCTAGGGTGAAGGTCACTTGACCTTTCTGAGATATCCAGAATATTGAAAGTGAACTGTGATGTGTTAACTTCTCCAGAAAAAAAAAAAAAAAAAAAAAAAAAAAATTGGAAAATTTTATTTAGTTTTTGGTTGTTGGTTTGTTTGTTTGTTTGTTTGTTTGTTTTTTTTAAATGAAAATATGAGCAATCATGAAAACATAAGAACCTGAAAATATTTAAGAATGAATTTACTGCAGGTTGGCTCCTTCCTCCCTTTCATCAGGTTTCGAATATTTAGGGATTACTAGTACTAGCAAACCAGCACTGATGCAAACTAGAATGTATTACAAAGTAATGTATTCATGATGAAATAAATATATTTTCATAATTGGATTAGACATTTTGCCACAATACAAAGATAAAATTCACTGAATGATTCACTGCTTGTAGCAGAAGAGAATAAAAAATATTTCAATTAATTGTATTTCCAGTGTGTTCTGTGAACACCAGAAGTATTGAAAATAGAATTCCTAGGGTTTTGTGTTTTGTAGTTATCTCTAAGTTCCAATTGAAATGTTTTCCACTGTGGGGGGCTTTATAAGGTGTTTATTTTTTGTGTGAATTCTCAGCTGTTTACTAAGGTCACACTACACCTATTCCTCTGTTAGTGACCAATAGTATCTGGTTTTCTTTATCTGGTTGCCTTTTAAAAAAAAAAAAAAACTATAAAATGTCATTATTTTTTATAATTCTAATTTTCTGTCAAATTTGTTTAAAATTAGTAAAAATATTTAAAACTATGGGGGAAGGTTAGGGTGGAAGACAGACCAACAGATAATCAGAGAGGTCAATCATATAAACTTAAAAAAAAACAGATTGAAAACTGGATTAATTATTTTCCAAAAAGTAATTTCTTTAAAACAGTTTAACTTGTTCTGTTAAAGAGTTATCAAATACTTCATTACCAACAATTACTTGTCAGAAAACATTTTAGATGGAGGCTACTTCTTTTAGAGCTGTGAAGAAGCTCTAAGAAATTTGTTCTCACCTTTGTTGCTGGCATCATGCTGGCTTGCAGTGGTGTATGCAATTAATTTTCCTCCTTAAACTAAAAACTAAAAAAGAAGAGAAGTCATATAATTTCGGTAAAGCTTATGGCAGATTTTCAGGACAACATTAGATATTTATAGTAGACACTGTTTGGTCTCAATCTTTTTTTTCTGTTATACTTCTACAGGTAGAAAATATTATATTACCTAGTTAATCTTCTAAAAAATGAATACAATACAGATATGCTGTAGCTTCTCACTCAAAATCTAAGCTTGCAATGGATTAAAAAAACTCTATAAAAACTACAAAATTTTTTTAGTCTGTTTGACTTTTCGCCATGCAAGTGAGACCACTATAGAAAAAAATCTTTTATTTAATAGGTCTAAATATTTCACATTTGCTGAATAGCTTCTAAATTCAAAGAATAATTCTGCCTTGATTCTGAATAAAAGGGAGAGATAAACATGCTCTTTTGCCACACATATTCAGATTGTTTAAAAGCTTCACTTTTTACTGAATGGTTTAATGATGTGTAATGAATTGTGGAGTGTGGTAAATTCCAGTTTATGCATCAATTGGAACAAGAATGTAATAGACTGCTGTGCTTATCGTCTGACTATATTAAATTTGAGATGTACGTATCTCAGAATTTTGCTGATTTCAGAATGGTTTCTGGAGTTTTATTTTGTTTTGGTTTTTAAAGAAGGCAGCAAACCCTTACAGTACGTTAATCTATACAGGACACTCCAGTCCAAAAATGCTAGGAGAAGGGAAAGAAGAAATGAAAGAGAAAATATTTTGAGCAGCTTTTCAAATGTACAGTTACTATATTAGGATGGCAAATATCTGCCAGTTTCACAGTATTATGAGGTATTTCACCATATCCTCTATACACTGTGTGTAAATCATTGGGTTTAATGAGTGGATTTGCTAATAAGGTTTACGTGATGTTTTTAGTACTGGTGTTTTAGTCAACTGATGCCTTTAAGGAAAAATACAACTAGGGGCATTTTGATTTAGTAGACCTAACTTTCCAGAGAGAAAGATTCTTTCTAAATGAAGCTGAACCGTTCAAGGGCTCTTTGTCTTTAAGTAATTTACCAGAATCCTTAGAATACATTAAAATCTGTTCTGAATGAATATTTGGTAGCTCTTCTCTAGGAGTAGAGTAGATCTCAGGAACTGCTCTGGTAACACAAAGTACTGTTGTGTTTTCTATTAGTTATAAAGGCTTCATGACAAGGAGTGTTTGTCTGTAATTGCACGTTGTCTGCTGTGGTGGGGCCTCAGTTTTAGCTGGGCTTTCTCTCAAGAGCTCAGAGCTAGAATCATACTGGTTGCAAACATTACATTTGTGATCAATACAGAACAAAGAGTTTAGGAGTAGAATGAAAATAGTGATTGTGATTGGGTTTAATGATTTTGTGATTTATCTTGATGATTTTCGAATAGTGTCAAAATTATGTACTCTAAAAGACAAAAGTGGGTACTCTAGCATACTGGACCCATAGGGTGTATTATTTATGTATTTATGTTTTGATTTTTGGAAGACACACCAGTCTCACTTATGATGACTGACAGCATCTTTTCTTTTGAGTCTTTTGTTAGCCCTTACAATCCTACTGAGTGTTACGGGATTTAGTGACACAGAGCAACACATGCACCTAGGAAGGTACCTTGTGATATTGCTGCAACCCTTAGCTGCCTCAAATGAAGCCTGCTCTGGTACTTTCTAAATTTGCTATCACTACCCTATTTCATTACCTCTTTTGTAACTGTAATGCCTTCAGCAATGGCTCCAGTTACACAAGACTGGTGATTCTCAAAATCTTTCTCCAACCCTGCTGTAAGCAAGGGAAGCTATGTGAGAGTGCTTTAGTGTCTGAATGCTCTGCAAGATAACAATAGGAGTGATTTCATAAGTTTGAATAATACAAAGACTTTGCCAAAATATCAATCCAATGAAATTAGGTTGATATACTGATCATCTTTGTATTCTTCAGTTTGTTTTAAAAAGTACACATTTTGTTTTAAAAATAATAATAGAAAAGCAATCCAACAGTTAATTCTAGTGACTTGATGTTTTTGCTAGGGGAACTCATGCTTTTGGAGCATAGCAACTTTGACAGCTTGAAAATCCTAAATCATTAATCACCAAATATCAAATAGACGTAGTGTTTAGTGTATAGCCAAGAGCTTGTTGTGTTATTGAGGTTTTTTATGTCAAAACTCTATGGATCTGTTAAAATTACTACTGTAGTTTCTTTTATGATGGAGGAGACTAATAAAAAAGGGACTTTATGGTGGTCTACTGTAAACTTTAAAAAAGTTAGAAGAATAAATGTATCATCCTGATAATCATTTTAGTATAAAAGTGAATCATATAAAAAGGAGTACATTTATTTTATCTTTTTTTTTTTGTTTCTACAGAATCCCCAAAACCTATGAAAGAGGCAGTTCTATAGAATATGTTGAATATTTAATATTAATCAAGAAATATTTGTTACTAAACTGAAAGTTAATGCTTTTAATAGATATTTGTACTTCATTTATATTTGAAATGCTGCTGACACTATGTCTAGGTTACCTTGGAGAACCTCTCCTGTGAAGACAGTCTGAGAGAGCTGGGGTTGTTCAGCCTGGAAAAGAGAAGGCTCCAGGGAGGCCTTATTGCAGCCTGCCAGTACTTAAAGAGGGGAGGGACTCTTTATTAGGGAGTGTAGCAATAGGATGAGGGGTAACAGTTTTAAACTGGAAGAGGGGAGATTTAGATTAGATATTAGGAAGAAATTCTTTACTGTGAGGATGGTGAGACACTGGAACAGGTTGCCCAGAGAAGCTGTGGATGCCCCATCCCTGGAAGTGGTCAAGACCAGGTTGAACAGCCTGATCTAGTGGGAGGTGTCGCTGCCCATGGCAGGGGCAGTTGGAACTAGAAGATCTTTAAGGTTCCTTCCAACTCAAACCATTCTGATCCTATGTTTTCCCGTGATAGAATTCCAGTTTATTTTTAAAAGCTACAGGAAACACTAGAATTAAAGTTTTCTGTGTTTTTTTCCCCACATATTCATAGTCACTGTTTAATTAAATTCATAAAGAAATGAACAGTTTTTTCAATATTGTTTAGTGTATGAAAATGCAGATGATTTGGCATTCCTGACTTTGTCCACCTTTTACAACATTTTTCCTGTACTGTAGGTGCAGAATTTCAGTGACAACTATACTTGAGCAAAACACAGAGGAAGCATAACCTCTCCATTTCTTTATATGCCTTCAAAGGATTTTGTTAACTCCTTTGTCTGTGTCACAATGAAAACTCCAGGCATAACTGATTCTTTACCACTTTCCTCTGTCCACTATTTTCATGCTTTCAGATCTTCTTCAGAATTGTTGTTTTCCATTATAAGAGTCCTCAAGGCTGTGAACAAGGCTTGCATTCTTTATTCCTAGAGGTAGACTGTACTTTCAATTGTACTGATGCATGTGCTGCTTCATTTTCTCTCTTCTATAATAATAGAAGACTAAAAAATAATAATAGAAGAACAAGTGGGATAAACTTTAACATCAGGAAAGGAGGGAAGGCAACTCTGACAACAATGGATATTGCTTGGTGGAAATCATAGTCCTGTTTGTCTTGGGAAGCTAGAGAACTAACCTAGTGATAATATTGAATGCTTTTACCAGGTTTCTGTTTGTTTCTTTTCAGTTGATTGATTTCTAGTCAGCTCTCAACAGACTTTATGCATTATTAAGACATGATGTTTTCATACATGACCCTTAGGGTAACCTTCTCAGTGCATTTTTAGAGCACAGTCTTTAAACAAAATTTTGTTCTTAATCAATCTCTCTAATTAAAAAAAATGCCTACATCTTAGATTTTGACAAATAGACATTATGACTTATGATATATTTTGTCCTGCCTATATGGTTGGATCATGTGTAATGATACTGTTAGTGATTTGGGGAAAGAATAACACACTTAGGAATAAAAATCACTTTAATGAAATGTAATTATCTCATGGCTGTTTGGCTTATTTGCAAATTTTTAAAATCATCCTAATCTACTTGACTCTCATATTTGTATCTCTGAAAAAAGCGTGTGCTTTCTGGCAGCGGGACTGATTTTATTAAGCGCATGGCAGCAGAAGAAAAGCCAAAGGTAACCTTAGTGCAGTTACTGTGAATATATAGACTGAGGTTAAATTTGCAATTATGGAAAGACAGCAAGTGAAGTTATGTTCAATATGATCCCATTAAAAATTGTTTTTGAACTATGTTATGATATGATGGCATGTGCCCCATTCTCTGAAGTTCATTTATGACCATAATATTTGTAAAAGGCATGTATGCATATACTATCCCATATTTCTTACATCTGTTCTGAAATTGTTCACACTTCTCCAAAAACAGAACAACAGCATAGAAATATGAACTAATATTATAGAGAGAAGCTTAGAATATATGCTTAAATTCTCTTCCTAAAAGCTCAGAATATAGTACAATTTATTGCTGTGTCTTTGAAGTGTCCTTATGAGTAATATCTCATGCAGAAAATAAAGCATCAGTTAAAATGTAACAAGTCTAGAAATTTTAGTTTCTACTTCAGCATGAAAGTTTTTCTAAGTTGCATTTTAAAATCAAAATGAGCACAATACAAGAACTTACTGTACCCTGTTTTATTATGCATTGTAGACCTGTTGAGTTGTTCTCAATATATGGACTTTTTTACCATTTTGTTTTGGCAGTAGTTTGTGTGACACAGAGCGAGATAGGTATTCAAATTTGTTTAGAATTTTAGAATCCTAATTAAGGTGGTTTATTTCATTTTATGTCCGTACGTTACCTTTGTATTATAATGCTATCAGGAGTACTTCAAGTAATACATAATTATTTTTTAAGTTAATATCAGCAGCTATTATATAACGGTGATTTAAAAATCTTCAGTTGAAGACCCTTGACCTCAGAGACAGTTTATCATGATGGCAGAAATTAATCACGTTAGCTACGCTTGATCTCAGGAAGACAGGACAAATTTAGAAACTGTATAAACAAGGGTAGGTAGAGATTTTGAATATTAAGAGACTGTCATATCATAATAGCTTTATAATAATTAGGCACATTAAGAAAGTGATGAAGTAATATAACAGTAGATTAAGTAATTTTTTTTTAAAAATTCTGACACACAATTGCTAAAAAAAATTCTAAAAATAAAAAAACACCCTGACTTTAAAGCATTAAAATATGTTTAAATGTAAGTATGAAACTTCAGATTTTGCCTGTTCTCACTTTTGACTGTTCTTACTTTACTACAGTTAACTCAGTCCCTCTTGAATCTATCACTGTGCCATTATTAGATGAATTGTTGGATTTCATTTGTACAATACTATATAGTTCTTAAGATCTTGGTTTTTAAGTAGCTGTAGTTTTTAAGATCTTTTTAATCTCTAAGATTTTGATGCTCTTTTATCCTCTGACTTAGGTAAGTTTTCTCAGAAAATAGGTTGACAAAAATGATTCTTAAGTATTTTATAAATGATAAAGAATCTAAAGAGAGTCTAAGAAGTAGCAAAACAAAAAATCACAATATTAGAAATTGACATTGAAGTCCTTTGCTTGCCATTGGCTTGTATAATACAAGTTTTAAGTTTCTGACATCAAAGAAAATCGAGGGCAAGTAATGCCCTGTGCATTCAAGCAATTTCAGTCCTGCACAGCTGTGATTACAGCAGTGAAAACTTCAGATCTTAATTGTCTGACATGAGAGCATGGACTGGTGATTTCCACACATATATCTGAATATATACATCAAACATATCAGTTTTTGAACAATGACAGATCAGGACAAGTACCAATTAGAGTTTAGCAAATAATGACTAACGTGCATATTTCAGCATAAAATATGGTATGAGGATGAGTATGTGGTCGTAACACAGATTGGGAACATTTCCTTTCTGCACGGAATTATTTCCGAAGCACCTCTTCATCTATAAGCATGATTTAAAAATAAAATAATTCCTATTACATTATCATGGCCATTTAAGTCATTCAGAACAATGACCAATATCTGTCTTAGATACAAACTCTTCCCCTCCATTGCATATTTCCAATCCACTATGGTTGTCACTCCAACATATGCAATCCTAGTATGAGTCAGAAATAATTTGCCATACTCTATCAAGTATATAAAAATTGTCCAATTGTCATAATCAAAAAAATGTTTGGGGATAATCTAGAAACCTATAACATTGCCTCCTAGCTGATTATCCTGTCATCTATAGTCAACAAAAATCCTAATGTAGCTATAATCTAGCTCCAGAACTTTTTTATTCAAGTCTTACAAAAAAGTCAAAAAAACATACAGAGAGGTTAGAGGTTCTTTACTGTGTTTTACGCCATCTCTTTTTTTTTTTTTTCCATTGCAAAAATCTCAGCAGCCTCTCTTCGTTAAATGGAGTGACATTGTAAATGGTAATTTGTCAGATTTTTTTGGATGGCATTCCATTTAAATAAAATCAGTGCTGAAGAATTAAGTTTCTAGTGGCTTCACTGCTTTTCTTTCTCAATTAAGTGAACTTACCAGTGCAGATCTGAGGCTAAAGCCATTGACGGAAAAGTAAGACCACGTGAGAATTTAATTTACACTTTTCTCTGTGTCCGAAGAAGACTGTGCAGAATAAAATTATTCAGTAAGGGTAACTCTGCAAGGTAAATTCTGTAAGGGTATTCCCTAACAATCTCGGAACACAGAAAGAAATGATTAATAGTAACTATGGTTTTGAACAATTGATTTGAAAATGCAGCACAACAACGCACGTTGGCTTTTGTTTGGAATAAGACCAAGTTTGATTGAAAGCTGGGCAACACCTTCAGTGTGTTTTTTTCTGTTAAAAGTTTTAAATTAACTTCTGTAAACAAGCAGGTTTTTGTTAGTCCAGTGGGACATGATACAAAATGGATCTTCAATTCGGAGCTGGCATATTGTGATTAAAAGTCCCAGTGAGGTTCATATTTCTTTTTCCATAGCACAAACTGGACTCTGATCTGTTTATGGCTCCTGGGAGAACAATATTGTAGTATAATTTTCACATGTGAATATAGCACTTTTTATACCTTGCATAAATCATTCTTTGAAGAAAGTTTACAAGGCTATATTGGAAGGAAAATCTGTGCAAGATACATGCAAGATACACACGATACATATATGAGACATGCTCAGAAATTACTCAAAATCACGCAACACCAAATGATGCAGAAAATATGATTGAGAAAGCCATAAATAAAAGCTAAGACAACTATTAGTTTAGAAAGATGATGACGATATGGAACTAGTTTCTTAAAGTATAACAATATGCTACGTTCAAGTGTTTGATTTTTCCCTAGAATTTTTGTGTGTTTCCACGTGCATATGAATGTCTAATTGATGTCTGAAAATTAGGTCCACACACCTTTGAGGGAGGGCCTAAATATGAACATTTTTTTCTTGTAGCAAAATAGTAACATCCCTGGAACTTTTAGTACAGATCAAGAAAGAGACAAGTAAAATCTCCCACAACTGGGAAATTCTAGGAAAGGCAATTTTTTATTTTAAATTAAATATATTCCGTAGCAGAACCCAAAGCAGTTGAAGTTGTCATGAATGTTAATTTAACTGAGATATTACAGGCAGAAAAATCTCCTGCCAAATGCAAAAGCTGCAAAAACTATTAGGCTGTCATTTCCAGCTGCTGCAATGTGTCAGCATGCCTAATTATTGTTTCCAGCTTTGGTTTGCTGGTTGCCTTGCATTGCTACCACTTCTACTTCATTCTTCCAGAAGATGGTTATAGTAGAGTTCTGAGTGAATGTGGTTGTATGTACAGGCAGTATATAAGGGCTCTTAGCACTCTTTTTTTTTTACTTTTTTCCTTCTACCTAGGCCTTCTTTTATAAGGTTTCTGGACATCCACTCATAAATGAGTGGTCAAAACATGCCATTTCTATTTGGCAGAAATTTGTCTAAGAATCTGGTCTCCACAATCTATCTTTCACAGGATGACCAGAGTTTTGAGAGACTTGGTCCTGTGTCCTACCTCTGGGCACGAAAGTATTTAAATGGTGTCAAGCAAGGCACCAAAAATAAAATATGAACTCTCATCTCTTCCTGCAACTCATCCATGTACTTCCATAAATTAGTATTATGGTCAGCAGTGCACATGTAGTGTCTTTCAATTTAAGAAACACATGGCCTATGGAGAAAATCTCATAAGATAAAATCTAGGAGTCAGATTTTTTTCAAACAAAACTAGAGGGCTTTACCTATGGAGGTTAGATTAATTGTTTATCTTTTTGAAAATGGTTTGCTAGTTAAACAGGAATGCTGAGACTATGCTGAGGCATAATCAAAGTAATTTTTAACCGTAGCACTTCATAGAAGTGAGACTCAATGGAAAGGCAAACACATGATTTTGCAATGTGCTAGTGACATGGTAAGAAAAGAACCTCTTTGGAAGTGAACATTAGAGTAAGTCCATTGTCAGACTTGCCTTTTTGTCTTATCTATATTCTACTAGAAAAAAAATCTATTTCTACCATGACTGCAAAATTGCAGAACAAGGGAGTTACCCAAAGCTTTGAAGACAGTAAGTCATGGATTTTTCAGAGGGATACTGTTAGGGTTCTTTGCAAAAGTTTCAGGAACTCTTTTGCAATAATCATAGCCACCACCTTTGAGGGAATATTAATCATTAATTTGGGGTCAGTCTATATCTCTTGTATTTTAGTTTCAAATAATCAGGGCTAAGCAAAGCAGGACTTCGCCAGAAATACTTATAGTAGAAACTTGTCTTCAGTTATTTCCATTCTATCATACTCAGTCAGTTCTAAAGCTTGTCAGATGAATGATTATGTTTTTTTCTTTTTTCCTTTTTTTCTTTTTCCCAGCCTTGATTATTATCATTTGATTTTACAGAGTCCTAGGGTAGGTCTGCAGTGATGGAAGTAATAAACTATTGACCTTAAGAAAAAACAAGAAAATTCCCTCATCCCCTGTGGACAATGTTTATCATTAGATATCTATTTAGAGTGCCAAAAAAAATGGCGAGATTAATACATTTCCTGAAGCATCTTGGACTTCATGCAAACACAGATACCTATTGCCAGGAAAGTTGATAGTGATAATGATGACTACCACTTAGAAGATCTCATTTTGAAGAGTATTTACAGAAGATGATTGTGACCATGATACAGTGAATTTAAGTGTTAACTTCCTATTCTCCAACAAATTTTATGGTTGTGAAAAGCAACATAGTCTAAGACTTTTTCAACAATCATGTGTGCATTTAAAACCTCAGCAATAAATTTGGATTTTAGTTTTACTTCTCAGCCTAACCTACTCAGACAGAATGACAAAGCTTCCTTTGTACGCTTTCCTGCTTTTCTAATGAAAATAGCATCTTTTTCAGAGTTTGTTCAGGGAATTGGTACCATAGAGACAATTATTGCATTTTTTTCAGCATCACTCCTCTACAAGAGTAATTTTATCATATAAAAGGTTTTGGTTTGAGGTTTTTTGTTTTTGTTTTTGTTTTTTAATTGTTGCATAGGTCATGGTCAACCTAATCCCAGAGAAGGAGAGATTTTCCTGTTACATGCAAAACTGCATCCCTCAGTTAGCACTACCTACAGAGGAGGTGTGGAATATAAGGACTTGAATGACAAGGCAGAAATTGGATTACAAGTGGGTTTGTGTCCAGGAATTAATCTTTCTTAGATTAACCCTTTCAGTTGGAAATTGTTCTTTTCCTATCTGAGGATCAGAAAGATCCTTCCATAGTTTTCCTACATAACAGTCCTATGACATTAAATGGCAAATGCTTTGTGAAATGGAAAAGTACATACAGTTTAATTGTTAAGTGCAACTAATTGAGCCTTGGCTCTTCAGATATCCCTTGTTCATGTAGATCTATGCTTGTTAAATCCAGCTTCAGCTTGAATGGCTCATAGACCTTAGCTAGGAAGTCAGCAAATACGTTTTATTTCTGGTAGGTGGGAGCTATCCATTTTAAATAAGTGATTAATAAGTTTTCTGCAGGAGGTCTTTACTGTAGGTGGAATAGATGATCAAAGCACAGTATTCAAGACTATGCTATAAAGGCATTAATGTGCTCAAGCAAGGGGTATGCAAGAAGCAAAGCAGTATGCAAGTATTTCAAATTTTCTTTTTTTTTTTTTTTAAATTCCAATACTAAATGCTTTCTTAAAGCGTTTATTTTCCTAGTCTGCAGCATCAACAGACACTGAAACCTGATTTATTTCATACATTATTATCCTTTTTATAATCTTAGTTTTGAGAAGAATAGGTCTCTCGGTAATCAGGTCTGGGTCAGTCCTAGTGCATGTTTCATCCAAATCAAACTTGAGGACAGAAACAGACTCTTTCTTATGTTGTTTTTCTGGAAGAAACACTCTAGTTTTACAAACCTAGTTATATTTCTCTAATCTGAGGTATCCTGATGAGAAAGGAAAAAAAAAAAAAAAAAAAAAAGAGAAAAAAATCCATTTAAGAGATGCAGTCTTTAACACATAATAAAGTTTAAACTGTTATTTCACTCCAGATTAGAGATCTGTAATATTTACTGGTTGAAACCTGTATGATTCAAATGTCAAATAGATCTGCTAACTGGATGGACTAAGGTCAGAGAGCTTTATGCTTATGCTTTATGCTCAGGAAATGAGACTTTTATATTTTCACTAAAGAAAGAAGCTTGACTATATATGATACATACTTGACATGGACTTTAGATTCCTCACAGTTTTCCTTCTAAAAATATATTAAATGACAGAGCTAAGTGCTAGCTACTGTGTAGTGCATTAATCATAAAAATAGCAGACAGATTTTGAAAATATTAATCTACTAAGGTTTAAAGTCTGTTGTGATTATAAAAAATAAGTAGTAAATAAGGGTAATGTGGTCAAAATGACTGCTTGGTAGTTTTTGGCTTGGTAGTTTTGGTAGTGTGGAGCTAGTTCTGATCTAACCGGGGCAGAGTTAATAAGTTGTGATTACATTGCATAAAAGGCACACCTGTATCAGCTTTTCCCAATAAATGCTATTGGGTAAGGTGTAAAAGTTCTTTAGTTTTCCCAAATGAATCCAATTTTGTCTTTTCCACCAACTTTTTACTTTGTGAAAAACTTTTTTTCTGTATTCTATAGTTTCAAACAGTTAGTAGATGACTACTGACTTCTGACTTTGTAGGGTCTTTCTTGTACTGAAAGGATTCAGTATTAAAATTGTTGCTTTGGTGGATGCCATCAAATGACATTTCCTGATATATATCTAACATTTGATATAGGCCAGATTTCCTTCATTTACTATTTGAATTGCTGTTTGTTATTTCAATATTAAATTTTATTTATTTACTTTCAATTTATTTTTCTACATAATTTTATTACATCATACATTATAAAAGATATATCCTTTGTTCACTGTATATGCACAGATCCACAGAGTTATTCTGTAAGTAAAAGAACAAAAAACTTCGTGGCACCTGTTGTAATTATTCTAGGTTTGATGTCAGAATCCATTGAAGACAACCATTTTTCTTTGAATCAGACTTTTGAGGTGTACTGCAAAGCAGATATGAAAGTGACTTTCTAAATTAATGTGGCATTCAGTAATTTCTTTAAGGTCATGAACTCCACTAACTTTTACTTATGGCAAATTTTCTGGGAAAGTCTAAGAGACCATACTGATGTGCAACCTGTCTAGCAGCTAAAACTCTCATGTGGTTATGTGCTCGAAATTCAGGAAACACAATTATTAGAGTAAAACATAAAAACCCTGTCCCTAAAACACTCTGAACCAAAATTGCATTAATTTAAAAGTTTATATGTGGAAATGTTTAAAAGAATTATAAAAAGGAAAGCCATTCCAGTGTATGGAAGGCAAAGAAGTATTTTCATTCTTTTTAATATAGATACATAAGGTGAGATTCATCTCACTTAACTTTACACGTCTAGGGTGTAGAGAGGGGATCATTCTGAACTCCACTGATATCTAACGGAAAGTAACAGGTGCATCTGAGACAAAATTCATTTTATGTATTTTAAATATCCACATAAACGTGAGATGCATTGTGCCCTAAAAGTATTTATTTACTTCTATCGGCTGTAGAGTTTAGATAACTATCTCAGATACAGAGATCTGTGCTGTAGATCTAAGACGTTAGATATGAGGTAAATCCCATTGCTACATTTTCCATAAACTTTGGATTTTCAACTTTTGAACTATCTTAAAAATTTATCTTGAAATAAACTGTGCTAGGGCAACAAAGGTGTAATTGTTTTTAAGGTATGCAATTGCTGTCCTGGGCAAAGATGTATTGGAGGTGGATGGTGGAAAACAAGGACTTGTCAGTACTACAGTGTTAGATATCAAAAGGCAGTGTAAAGCAAAATCCTAGGGCAGGATAACTAAGGCATTTGTGTGTTTGTGTTAATTTTACCTAAGACATCAGGAGAATGGGAGGAACCCATTTCTAGGACAATGGAAAAGTTAAAGTAAAATAGATCTGGAATACCATATGAGTAGCCCTCCCCTACTGCTGAAACTAAGGCAGCAATTATAAAAGAGCTGTGTCTCTTAAATTAGGGGTAGGAAGATACTACTTCTAGTATATCTTCTGGAATGTCTCATGACCTTTATTGGATGAACTTCTTAACTAGCTCTCATTAAAAAAATATGTCTGCCCAAGACATCAGAAAAAAAAAACCCCAAACTACTCAGGAAGAGGAAGTCAATGAAGCCTTCTGCAGACAGCTGGAAATAGCCTCACAATCACTGACCCTGGTTCTTGTGGGGGACTTCAACCACTCTGGTATTTGCTGGAAAAGCAACATAGCCAGGCATGACCAGTCCAGGAGGTTTCTGCAGAGCATTGATGATAAGTTTTTGACACAGGTGGTGGAGGAGCCAATGAGGAGAGATACGCTGCTGGACCTTGTGCTAACAAACAAAGGAGTAGTTGGGGGTGTGAAGGTTAGGGGTAGCCTTGGCGGCAGTGACCATGAGATGGTGGAGCTCAGGATCGAATGTGGAAACATGGCATTAAGTAGAACTACAACCCTGGACTTCAGGAGAGCTGACTTTGGCTTCTTCAAAGACCTACTTGGAGGAATCCCATGGGTTAAGGCTCTAGAAGGTAAGGGGGTCCAAGAGAGCTGGTTAATATTCAAGCACCACTTCCTCCAAGCTCAAGATCAGTGCATTCCTATGAGTAGGAAATCAAGTAAAGGAGGTGGGAGACCTGCATGGATGAGCAAGGAGCTTCTGGAAAAACTCAAATGGAAGAAGGAATTTTGCAGAATGTGAAAAAAGGAACTGGCCACTTGGGAGAAGTATAGGAGTGTTGTCAGAGTATGCAGGGATGCAATGAGGAAAGCTAAGGCCAGCTTGGAATTAAACCTGGCAAGGGATGTCAAGGGCAACATGGGCTTCTTCAAGTACTGCAGTAGTAAAAAGAAGAATAGGTAAAATGTGGGCCTGCTGCTGAATGAGGTGGGTGCCCTGGTGATGGAGGATGCAGAGAAGGCGAAGTTACTGAATGCCTTCTTTTCTTCAGTCTTTACTGCTAAGGCCAGCCCACAGGAATCCGAGACCCTGGAGGTAAGAAAGAGAGCCTGGAGAAAGGAAGACTTTCCCTTGGTTGAAGCTGATTGGGCTAGAGATTATTTAGGCAAACGCAACACCCACAAATCCACAGGCCCTGATGGGATGCACTCACAAGTGCTGAGAAAGCTGGCAGATGTTATTGTGAAGCCAGTCTCCATCATCTTTGAAAGGTCACAGAGAACAGGAGAGGTGCCTGAGGACTGGAGAAAATGCCATGCCATTCTTCAAAGGAAGGACCTGGGAAACTACAGGCCAGTCAGTTTTACCTCCATCCCTGAAAATGTAATTGAACAACTCATTCTGGATGTCATCTCTAAACATGTAGAGGAAGAGAAGGTTATAGGGAGTGGTCAACATGGATTCACCAAGGGGAAATCATGCTTGACCAATCTGATAGCCTTCTGTGATGACATGACTGGCTGGGTAGATGAGGGGAGAGCAGTGGATGTTTTCTACCAGGACTTCATCAAGGCTTTTGACACTGTCTCCCGTAACATCCTCATAGGTAAGCTTAGGAAGTGTGGGTTAGATGTGAGTGGACAGTGAGGTGGATTGAGAACTGACTGAATGGCAGAGCTCAGAGGGTTGTGATCAGTGGAGTCCAGTTCGAGGCCTGTTACTAGTAGTGTTCCCCAGGGGTCAGTACTGGGTCCAACCTTATTCAACATATTCATCAACGACCTGGGTGAGGGGACAGAGTGTACCCTCAGCAAGTTTGCTGATGACACAAAACTGGGAGGAGTGGCTGACACACCAGAAGGCTGTGCCACCATTCAGCGAGACCTGGACAGATTAGAGAGCTGGGGGGAGAGGAACCTGATGAAATTCAACAAAGGCAAGTGTAGGTCTTGCACGTAGGGAGGAATAACCTCATGCACCAGTACAGGTTAGGGTTTGACCTGCTAGAACGTAGCTCTGCAGAGAGAGACCTGGGAGTCATGGTGGACTGGTGGTCAACAAGTTGAGCATGAGCCAGCAATGTGCCCTTGTGGCCAAGAAGGCCAATGGTATCCTGGGATGCATTAAAAAGAGCATGGCCAGCAGGTTGAGGGGGATCATCCTCCCCCTCTACTCTGCCCTGGTGAGGCCGCATCTGGAGTACTGTGTCCAGTTCTGGGCTCCCCAGTTCAAGAAGGACAGGGAACTGCTGGAGAGAGTCCAGTGGAGGGCTACAAAGATGATCAAGGGACTGGAGTACCTCTCTTGTGAGGAAAGGCTGAGAGACCTGGGTCTGTTTAGCCTGGAGAAGAGAAGACTGAGAGGTGATTTCATCAATGCTTATAAATATCTAAAGGGTGGGTGTCAAGAGGATGGGGCCACTCTTCAGTGGTGCCCAGCGACAGGACAAGGGGCAATGGGCACAAACTGGAATACAGGAACTTCCATCTCAACATGAGGAAAACCTTTTTTACTTTGAGGGTGGCAGAGCACTGGAACAGGCTGCCCAGAGAGGTGGGGGAGTCTCCTTCTCTGGAGATATTCAAAACCCACCTGGATGTATTCCTGTCCAACGTGCTTTAGGTGAACCTGCTCTGGCAGGGGGATTGGACTAGATGATCTCCAGAGGTCCCTTCCAGCCCCTACCATTCTGTGATTCTATGAAAGGTAGGAAATGGCAATGTCACAGTCTAACAAAACAGACATCTTCAGCTGAATCATCAGTCAATTTTAAATTTAATTTTATGGTCTTAATTGGTGTCTTTACTTTTACATGTAAAAGACTGTGAAGTTGTTTTCAGTAGTAGCAGATCCCAAGGCATTTGGAATTTATATAGCCACCCAGTTTCTTCTTTTGCTGTTTTGATCTAACGGAAATTTTTAAGTGCGTCCTTGTAGACTGCATATACGTCAGAAACATAGAAAATATTTAATCTAATTCAGTTTTTATATAGGCTTTTTTTCTGTAACTGTGAATTTCATTTTCTCCTCTTTTTAATTTCCGTGATCTGTTCTACTATATTGTACTTAATAATCTTCCTAGGGTATTTTGAGGGTTAAGGAGTTAATGTTTCCATATTGCTTTCAAAATGCAAATACCATATAAGGTTGTATTCACACTAATAAATTTATAGCTGTGATGTATCATTTTCTGACATCGCAGTATAAACGATATGATGTCAAGTTTACATTTGACCTTGAAGATGCTCAATGACTCTTCTGCAGCTTTTCTAAGGTAGATAAAACTGTCTATTATCTGCAACTGTATTATCTAGCCAAACTGTGGCAGTGTTCTATCCCTATTATGATTTCTGTTCAAGCCTGTAACAATGAATTTGTTCAATTGAGATGCTATCTATTTTTATTCACCTTCATAATACTAACACAATACACAATCATTTTAT
Organism: Fratercula arctica; assembly: GCA_947846985.1. Taxonomy (NCBI): domain Eukaryota; kingdom Metazoa; phylum Chordata; class Aves; order Charadriiformes; family Alcidae; genus Fratercula; species Fratercula arctica. The sequence goes on along the minus strand of CANTUZ010000001.1, from coordinate 89,976,912 downwards.
TTATTTCATATATATATATATCTTCTCAAGCCCAGTTCCAAGTTTGTACAAGTAGTAAAGGCATACAGTAATAAAACAATTAGATTACTTTGTTAATAAATTGCTAGAATATTCTGTTTATTTTATTTTTTGGAAAAAAAAAGGAGCTGATGTTTATTTCATTAGAAGGAGGCAGCAAAGATTTCAAATACAGAAAGTGAAAAAATAGTCATGGCACTGTAAGAAATCTATATTGAATAATTGTAGACACTTTAGCAGAAGTGTTGGGATTTTTTTTTAATTGATAGATTAAACTGTTGTCAATCATAGATACTTCCAAGTAATTAAAAAGTAGTTTGCACTAGCCATGCCTGGAATTCTCTGTCATCGATATGTAAGTTAATTAGACTGAGAACAGAAATGGGAGTTACTAAGTATGAGCTGTCTTTTGAGTAACAATTTTTTTCTTTGTGATATGAAAAATTAGTTTTCACTGATGACCTATCCTTTTAATATTCCAACTTGTGACACTGGCCACAGCTATGACACAAATAGAACATGATAGTACTTTCTGCTCCTGAAAATGTGGAGTTTCTGTAGCTTGTTTTACTGTCTTGTTGCTGCTGTTGGTGACTGAATCAGAAAAGAACCAGAAGGAAGAAAGCAGAAACAAAAACCCGAAAACCAAAACCAGGAAGAATTTGTATTCAGTGACTTAACAGGCTGTAATTTGAATGGTATTGTATTTACTGTAAGATAAAGCCTTATAGTCTGCTCCATTTTTGCTAGTGAAAAAAGCAGGTTATTTTTTAAACAATCATCTCACATTCTGCCAGGAGGCAGTTGAATTATCACTGCCTTATTCCTGAGCCTAACCCCATGTTTGCCTATGATCATATTCACATCACCATCATCTTTCAGCAATGCGCACACATTTTTCATATTGGATACTTCAGATAAGTACATTTTATGTTCTCTTCAATAGATGGGATAATCAGGGGAAGGACATAGGATTTTCAAAGTCATCTAAGAAAGCAAGGGGCTAAAAGATCATCAGTTCCTCTGAAATATGATAACTTAAATCCTTTAGTTTCTTTGAAAATCATGAATAAACAGACTAACTGATTCTGCCTTCAGTCTCATCAAAAAAATCTTGTGGGGAAAGAGAAAAAATTTGGAGGTCTCGAGTCCTTTTGTACTACGCTGCCTTTGTAACTGAGACACCAAGATGAACACAAACAATAAACAGACTTTACAAAAAATTAAGTAGCAAAACCGATATATCTCATTTTATCTTCTTATCAACACTCATTAGGGTATTATATTTCTCTCAGATGATATGACCAGTGAGCTCTCTAGACACACTCATGCTTCACTTTTGATGTATTAAATCAAACATGAATACTGTGTCGACTTTTCATTTGCTATGCTCATTTCTAATATTATCCACATGTCTTCATATAATTCATGGATTCATTTTCATAATTAAGTTGTATTTTTTTCAAGGAAAAAATTATGCTTTAGTGTGAGATTAAGAGAAATTTGATTTTCTTTCTTAATTAACTATTTTGATGGAGGAATTTGGTGCAGCACAAAGAGATAAGATGTATGTAACAGCTTAAATATATCCATTGAAGTTGATCACATTACTATAGGAGTGAATTAATGAGGGAATAAATCAGCGAAATAATACATAATCAAAATGAATATTTAAGATACAAGCCCAGTGTGATAAAATACAAGTCTAAATAGAACATGCATTTCTTTGAAGTAGGATAATTTCATCTTTCTAACTGGTGTGCACACTTTGAGTGATGCTCTATTTCATCACAGAGCAATTTCTCATGCTAAATTTCATCCTGGCTGGAACCACAAGATGTGCAGAAGGAGCAAAATCAAATATTAGTTTTAAAATGCACTTTTCAGTGGTAAGACTATATATGTAAATTTATATATTAGAGGTACTGGAACTATTCAGGGTGTTTAATGTAGCTGACAGCCTTCCTAGAATGCACTTTGTAGCTTTCTTCAACACATATGGCAATTGGTCTAAAAATACTAAACAGCAAAACAATTATTGACATTTTTTCTCTCAACTGTAAAAATGAAAATTATGTTTGTTGGATGGTAAGAATAAAGCAGTAATTGCAATGGTAAATTACCATCTTTTAATAAATCTTTCTCTAAAAATATATTCACATACAAAATCTTGTATCTGACGTCCTTGTGTGGCCGAGCCCAATCTAATTGACTGAGATGTGATGATGTGAACTAGAGGATGAGAATTCAGTGTTAACTCCTCCTCCCTAATAACTGTCAGGTGAACAGTCACTTGATCAGGGAATAAGTCAGGTGACCAACAGTGGTGATATCAATAGAGAGAACATGGCCAGGCCACTGTGCCCTTTATCCATACACAGGCTTTTGGCAAATTTATTACTTTGCCTGGAAAGAAGAAACACTGTAAAACAGGACTAGCTTATTTTTCAGATGTGTTGGTTCAAAGCAAAATTTTGAGATAAATAAACTCTTTATTTAAGAGACGTAAACTTTTATGTCTAGAAGTAATCTGTGCACGTGCCAAGAGCTGAAGATGGAATGGCAGACATATCAGAAGAAACAGCCAATATATTGGCAGAAAGATCTACAGTGCTGATAGCACAGCAGGTGCTGTAGCAGTTACAGGCAGTGTTTCTTGTTATAGGTGAAAGAGCAGTTTCCACTCCTTTCTGTGTTCAACTTTGATGTTGTCAGTGTATCAAGGAATTCCTTACATATCTATCCCTTTAGAAACTTTGCTAATAACTTACTATTGTTAGGTTATACTAATATACCTTAATATACTCTTTTTAATATAACTTCTAAGAAAAATAGGAATCTGTAATCTAAGCCATTTTCCCAGACAGTTACAGAACTCAGCTTACTTCAAACCTTTGCTATTTAGAAGGAAAAATGAAAGGTGAAACCAACAAAACAAAATACACTTTTCAGTGAATGACTTAACAAGAGAGTTCACCCATGAGAGTTTTTTAGTCTTTGGCTTTATTTCAACTTCACGCACACCTGCAGAATATCTCACCTATTATGAAAGAATTTCAAACCTAGGGACATACAGCATAGCAAAACCATAGAATGGTGCTTGACAAATGATACAAAGCAACAGTCCATGTAATTTAAGCACTTTTTTTTTTTTTTTTTGGTATCTAGTAAGTGTCTAAGCTCCTCTGGATGATCTGATACAGCTGATAGAAATGAGTGTAGCTCTGAAGGGGTGAGGTACAAAACCCTAAGGTTGAGTCTGTTGACTTTCCTCCACACAAAAGTCACTTAGAATGAACAAGAAGAAAACACGAGGTGGAGACAAGTAAATCAGGACTTCATAATAAGTCCTGCTCCTCCATAGCACCTCCTGCTCAAGATTCAGAAAACCTGTGCTGTCAGGAAAGCCTATAACGTATTATAACTAGACCTGTTCCTGCCTGATAGCTGGAAGATGGAAATATCTACTTCCCAGAAGATAACCAGTCTGTAAAATAGCAAATAAATGGGAGCTTACTTCCTTAGTTTGCTTGGCACACATGGGAGGGAGGATGACTACCTCCTGTGCATGTATGTTTTATACAATGCCAAACAGGGACCACTGCTGTGTAGTGGTGTTCACTTTTTCAGGGCTAACTAAAAGTTACACTTATTATTCTTCTGCTCTTAATTTAATTTTTCATTCCTACTTGTGTCCTTGTAATTTGCTTGCGTCCTGCAGTAGCAAGGCCTTTGTCCCTAACTATGCTAACACCTGAACTTCTGTCACAATCATGGGAAGTAGGCAACATGGATTTAAGTTCTAAAAGGACAAAGAATACCATGGACCTACAATTCTCAATGGTAATATTGCAATTCCATCCTACGTGCCACAGTAGCCTATAAACTATGCCAACTTCAGGTGTGACTGCATCCTTTTTATAATTACTGTTTTCAAGAACCTTTGGCCAAATAAAGTAACGACAAGAGCACTTTAAAGCCAAAATGGTAGTATTTTTAGCAGTAAGAATAGAGGATTAGTAATAGAAAGGAGCCTTTTGTAGATCATCTACCCATCTATGTCTCCTTTACCTGTGAAGTCTTAATACCTCCTGCAAATAACCTAGATGAATATAATACCTATAAAGTGCCTCTTCTGTCTACCTTATACTTCTGTGCTGTTTTTGCAAAGAATGAATGCTGTCTTTGAGACAGAGTCCTTTTAATGCTGCTGAAATTATTTTTTCTTCTGCATTCCTATTATGATACCTATCTGACCAAAACCTGTCAGGCTCAGCAGGACAGTGAATCAAAATTTTTGAAGCTGATAGATCTGGCAGTCTCATTTAGTAACATTCACCACCTCTAATTTAAGTCACTCTTTTCCCTAGAGTTTTTCTGAATTCTCCTGCCTTTGGCTACCCATCACACTACAGGCTTGGGTTGGCCTGCAAAATATAATCTCCAATATGATCACAAACAGAAATGTCAGGAATCTGGGCAAGATCAGTTGTACATTCATGACAGATTTATTCTAAATGATGATCCGAGAGTCATGAGGAAACTCTTAAGGGGTTTGGCTGGACACAAAGCTCTCTGATAGGTACTTTCTACACCGATGTATGGTTTTTTTCACATTCAAATGAGATATTGTCTACATTATGTAGGATTTGCTGTGGATTGTTTACATCTGTTTAAACGTGCAGCCGCCTGACTGTTGTAGGAGAGCTCATGGCAAACATAGGTATGTCCCTCTGTTGAATTCCTATTAATTTGCTAAGTCAAAGTATTTGTTCCCCATACAGCTTAAGTTTAGATAACTTAGAAACCATTTTATGTCCCTGATAGCTGCAATCAACATGGTCATTTTAGTGATTTTTTTTTCCCCCCAAGGTCTAGTTCTGTGGCTTTCTTAAAGAACTTTGTTTGATTGGGGGATTGGGGATGTGTTAGCTTTTATCCTCTGCTGAAAGGCTGCAAGATGTCAGGGATGAAAATAAAACTATTTTAGGATATGGCATAAACCAGAATTGGGATAAGTGTGTGAATTTTTTTGCAAGGAAGTTGCTTTACATTCGTCCTTGTATACTACAGTCAAAAGGAACTACGAATTCATATTTATTATGTGTATGCAATATTTCGGCATAGGACACAAAATGGACTGCTAAGTGCACATGACTAGTCAAAAAATGTATGTGCAATACGATTCCTGAAGTAGTGCTGTCGTGTTGGAACAGCTACATAATGAATTCTTTACCAAGATGTTATCCGGATTCCTGCTTACTTAAAGCGTCATCAAACATAAACAAACAAACCATTTAAAGTGTTGGGCTGTTTTGCTTTCAGTGAGTTTTGTGCACAGGAAAGATGATGGACTAACAGCCCTTAAATGCTAAATACGTTAATCACTGAGCTTGCAGCTGAGAGTTATCTTCGGTTCACAACCTTTTCAATGAGTCTGTATTCTAACCTTTAGTTAATAAGTTTAAGTATTTAATACAGTAATTTTTTTTTTTTTTGTATTTTGGTAAGCTTAACTAACATTAACGAGTACTGACAAAAATCTGCTTCTTTAAGAAAAAATATTCTATTATTATTATAAGCTTTAAAGATATTTACTTGCGATGGTTGTATAGCAAATTTTTTTTTTTTTTTCATGCAATTGATAGCTACATTGTGCATTTCAGCTATTTCTGAGATGTTTGTTTCATTAGGTGCACAGATTTTACCTGGTTTGAAAATTTGCAGTATAGTTTTCAGTATATTACAGATGTTTGCATTATAAGACAATAAAATGAGACAAAATTGAAAGAGAGCTAAAGTATTTGAGCATTCTAGCTAGTTTTCCAGAGCTGCTCACAGGAGTGTGTTTGAGTGCTGATAAGACACTAACTATATTAAAAAGACAGAGGCAGAGCAGAAGTATTGTTTTTCCTTTTCAGTCACCAGAGGATGATTCCTCCATGCATTAGCAAAAAATGCAAACCCAAATAACATTTTGTACCTATTAAACTTAAAATTTTCAAGATGTACATCTTAAGAGAGTTCATTTTTTTAAAAAGATAAATGAAATACATCTGGCATTTTAACTTCTGTTTATTGTTCCTAAACTCATTAGAGACTGATTGCTTAGAAATCACAGCTGTTTGATGAGGTCAATAGGAGCCAAAAAACCTATACAGGCCAATTTAACGCCTCATAATTGGCAATGAAATTTGGAATGTGAACTCCTTATCATTTAGACAGATATAATGTTTAGGAAGGAGAAAAAAATACACTGAATAGACAGATAGTTGTGAAAGTTGCCATTCCTTTTACCTTGGTGGTCCTTTTTCCTGCTTGTCCTTTATTATGTGTCTTGTTTTACTGGAGCCTAAGACCTTGGAGGTGACAGAGGCTTCCTCCTCTACCAACCTCACTAAAAATAGGTACTGCTTGAAATAAACTGTGCTATGTAAACTATATATCCAAAGCGCATTTCTTGCCAAATGAGGTCATCACCTCTATGGTACATCTGGCCTCTTAGCTTCCTGGCACTTTTACTTCTGCTTCTAACCTCAAATTGCTGTGCTGATGCCAAACAGTAGAGCCACTAGAAAATGGTATTTTCATTGTCAGCAAGCGGAAATAAATTTGTACACTACTATGATTCGAGAAAGTATATATGATAAAGCATGAATTCTTCAACATGGAGAATGGCGGAATAAAAGCTGATGAAAATGGCAGAAGAAAATGGCAGAAGAAAAGCTGATCTTACTAGACACATGAATTAAACTTTATATTGTATCATACATCATGTGTGCAACATTAGCTATAACAGACGAAAATGTTCCATTTCAGGCAGATTCATCAGAATAGTGTAAGCAATGTTCTACTGAACAATATTTGAAGCCTTATCATGGTACAATGTGGCCAATAGTGTCTCAACAAACTCTCTGATTCCTTCTGGACTGAATATAGGATGAAATGTGTAAAGCCAGGACTTGATGTGATAGGTAGATTTTCTACAAGAACTCCACAAGTAATACAGGTGAAACAGTCTACACTGTTATATGGGAACATCAATATCTGTATGTAACAGGGAAGAAAGGAAACATTTTTTTTTTTTTAATGGTTAATTGAATCTAAGGCAGTACTAAAACAATCCACAGAAAATTAGTAAAATTCAAGTCTAACTGGATCTAAAATGTTTTTTATTCACATATTGCACTTTTAAATATGATTATAATGGGAAGGCTGAAATGCTTATATTATTCCATAATGCATTAGTCATGCAAATAGTTAACATATTCCATATTGCAATATTAGCTGTTAAACCGATGGCCTCCTATGGTATATGGTGCAATCAAGGTATTACAGAAGAGTAGTTTTGCATTCGAGATTAAAATATATTAGTATTATTTATAGTAGTGTTTTATAGTAGTATTTTACAGTGGTATTTATTGGACTCAGACCAGCTTAAATTTCACAGGCAAGGCCTATCCTCCCATACGGGCAAGATTTTTCTTGCCTTTTCGCTTTTAAATCCTTGCTCTCTCACACTGTTAACTGTGGGCTGTTGAATCCAATCCGCAAGCGAGGCGAATTTCAGTCCGGCTTTTTCAGGGAGCCTCGGATACACACAAAGTTGGCTGATGTGCCATTCAGCATCCCGGCAGCTCTTTCTCTTCACACTCGCTATGGCAAAGCTTTGTGCGGATGCACTGCTGGATGCGCTGAACTGAAACCGTCTTGGGGGGGGGGGGACTTGGCAGGTTTTGGGCAGCCTTTTAAAGGTAAGGAAGCGAAAAATAGGCGTGCTGGAGAAGGAATCTGCTGGGGGAGAGCGTGGTGTGTTAGTGCTGTGCAAGGCAGCATCTTAAGTCTCCTGTTCTGATGCAGGAGCCTGTGAGCAATAGGTGGGAGGGGATGCTTTTGCATTTGAAATCAGAAGCCCCAGATTAAGTGTTATCGTAATGACTACTTTGGAGCTGGTGACAAACGGTGTGGTGATCAAAGCTTTCAGGAAATACCTCTGTCAATTATTTATCCGCTCCCAACTTAAACCTAACTGTATTAAAAACAGCAGTAGAGGCCAGCAGCCCAAAGCTGCAAGGTGCTTTGCACATCTCTTGTCTTGCTGCTTTTTGAAGTCCCCTTATTGCAGGCAGTTTGCTTGAATACTCTGGAGAGAGCATTTCACGCCCGCTTATCTCTATTGGAGTCTTTTCTTTTTCTATAATCCACCAAGGAACAGTATGCTTTAACAATACAAGGCCATTTTTAATGCTCAAATCTCGTACTGTGCTTAAGTATCTTTTAAAAGACTACTTTTAGAGCCACATAGATATCTGTGCATTTAGGTTATAATTGCCTTTCCATTCAAATGTTGTAATAGCTAAGTGCTTCACTGAAATGTATTTTAAAATTTAATTTCACTTGTAAAGCAGTTGAGGCTTTTTGCTTAAAATAACCTGTATCAGTGATGCTGTTTTTACTTTTGGGTGGTCTGCTTCATCCATTTATGTATCTGTCTGCTTCAGGTTAGTGGTATATCAAACGTCAGAATAACACAAAAAATTTCTATTATTGATGCTCATAGGCTATTTGAAATTCTACTACTTTGATGATGAAGTGGGTTTTATGTTTTGCAATATTTTCCAAGTATTTTTTTCAATATTTTTTAATCTCAAAATCCAATATGAAGTGCATAGTGTTTTTCAAGTTAATCTAGGTAGTGTTTTAACAAATAAACAGCCCCCCTTCCCCCTCCATAGGTTTCTAGTAGTATGCATATTAGACAAATGTTTGTGGTAGCATGCATACTTCTTTAAAAGTTTCCACCCCACAATACCTCTGAAACCCGTTTTAAAGGAAAAATGTACAGAATGTTTTTTTTTTTTTTCCCGACTCTCTAAATGTTTATTTTCCAGTAAACTTTTCTTGTGGAATTTATGTTTTCTTAGAACTGCATGTGTTACCCCAGGTTGTTATTTCTTTCTGCTGTTACTTAAGGAAGTATTTGTCAGTCATTCCCATGCATTTTCTAATTTGAGTCTAGACTAAGTGAAAGCCTGAATTTTTATCAGATGAGTTTTACATTTTAAATGAGGCATGCCAGGTAATAACATGAAGCAGAAAATATGTATGTATGATTTTTTGCATACCACTGTTAGTATAGTTCATAGAAAGTATGAAAAGGGATTATACATTTGAATATTTCAATGACTTGTGGAATTGCAGATTGATATTTTCAATGTTTTTTATTACATTTTCTGCCATTGAGGCAATGTGAGGGCTTTGGGAAAGATGGAGTGCTGTAATTACCAGGTGCACATGTTCATTAATCCTTCCTGGCTAGAAAAAGCTTCAAGTTCTTCTCCAGTGGCCTATTCGTAAAGCTATAAATATCTAAATTGTGTCAGCCAAGAAGTCACACAGAATGGAGGCTCTTTTTGAGTTCAATTTCATGCACTGTTGCTTTGGTCTTGTGAGGGAGTGCTTTGCATTCGTCATGATGGATATTTGTCAGCTTTCCTATAAAAGTTAAGAAAACAAACTATTAGGTCGTAGATTATTTACTTTACAGTATATGTGGATAGATTATAACAAGTATTCCTTGGGATGAAAAAAATATGTTAAAATAACCTTCATAAGTGAAGACACAAAACAGAAGAGTTGCCAAGATAATTTTAAATCTTAGACATAACATTTTAGTAAACAAATTAGGAAAGCTACAGCCTAGGCTTAAGAAAAAGGATTTTAGAGGAACGTCTATAGAAGTCTGCTTGCACTGTTTTTCCTTTAGCTATATACTGGTAAGTTAAATAGCAGGGTGCTGGAATACTGCATTTTTATACTCTGACTTTCTTTTAACTATTCCGATATAATTGTCAGTCTCTAACTTTATAAGGACAGAAAGACTAGTATATAAATTTGTATCTCTATCTATTTCTATGTGGATATCTATACATAAGCATATAGGTATTGTATTTAATTCCAGAGTATGTAATGGTAATATTGATCAGATGCTAGGTTTTTAATAGATATTTGAAATACACAATGGCATCTTTAAATTACCTAGATATGATTTCTCTATGAATGTATATGTATTTATATGCACCTTTCTGAAAATATTCTTGTTAGCATTTACAGGAACTGCACTGAAAGGTTGATTTTACAGTCAATTCCATGTCTTCAATCTGTCATTTGACTTACAGGACTGTTTCAGGACTACACATCAATTTAAGTTTGAAAAGTACTAAAATATATATTTCATTCAGTCACAACTGTTGGTAATTTTAGACTCTCTTGCAAGTTCAGAATTAAGATCTTTGCTGTTTGAGAGATTGTGTAGCAAATTTTTAGTTGCTTGCGGTGAGTTCAGAAAACTATCAAATAACAGAGATAGAGAAGAGATCATACCTTGCTTGTCGATGAAAATAGTAATTTTTACCAAAAATGAGCGTGAAAGGAGATACAGGTGTTGCCTGTAGATGGTCCACTTCATTCACGTTACGAGTCTTTATGAACTGAGATTCAGTGCTTCCTCCGTGTCCTACAGAAGCGGATAAAGATCAAGTGATTTTATTTTTTATTTTTTTTTAATAAGGAAATAATGGAACTGTATTTACGCATTGTTTCGGGGAGAACGCATCCAAAAGGTGCAATGGCAAAAAGGCTGGGTGCCGCTGCCGGCCCCGCGAGTCCTCCGACATCCCACCTCTCCTCCCGACGGCGCCGTGCCCGGCGGCGCTGGGGAACTGTCCAGCACCGCAGCCGCTCGCCGGGAGCGCCCGGACCCCCTTGGCCGGGCGTCTGGAAGGCCTGGGCAACCACGAAATAATGGGCGTCTCAGGACGTTGCCTTCTGGGGGAGCTAAGAGTTAGATGGGAAACGTATTACCCGGTGTGGATCAGAGGCAACTCCTTAATGGTACGTGGGATTTGGGGAATGGATTAAGATCACTCTGTCTAGCAGTGTCACAGTGCAGCTCCCAGGCAGGTAGCATTTGGGCACAGTACATGGGTTTAGCCTAACATCCGTATGTTAAATGGCAAAAATTTTAATACATATATGTAGTTATCAGTATCGCTTTGTTTCTTGCGTAATAACATTTTTTACATTGTTATATTGATTATTCAAAGAATATTTCTTTTTTTCATACCAACAGTCTCCTTGTCTATCTGCTTTTCATTTAGGGTTTTTTATTATTATTATTATTATTATTATTATTATTATTATTATTATTATTATTATTATTATTATCTTAGTAACTATTTGCTTATTTCTCTCTGTCAATAACAGGTTGTGGTAAGACTAGAGCCACTTTCTGGCACAACGTTTTTCAGGTTCATCAGTTCTAATGATTTTCAGGGAAAAAAGAAACCTACAACCCAAACCTTAAGTCACTGAAATCTTCCTTCCTTCCCTCTGAGACATTTAGCTAAAACCTTGCTTAAGAAAGACTGAAAAAACAGGTATCATTAATGAATCCATATTAAGTGTCTCTTATAAACATGTTGTTCTAGTCCTGCTATTTAGAGTCACAAAACCTCAACTTGTAGGCCATAATCTGACTTGACTTATATCTCTGCTTAAATTTTCAATTGTTGCTATATGTCATTCATATCTGAAAAAAAAAAAAAAAGTTTTTAATACCAATTGAGTATCTTTTCACACATACATACTATCACTCACATTTCTCACATAAAACCCGTGTGCTATTGAGTTTCACTAGGGGGAAAAGTTCATTGTCTGTCAGTAGAAAACTGTACAACTTCTCTTTGACAAAACCAATCAATATATATGTCTTCCCTTAACTAAATTAACTAAACTATTATGAAAGAACACAAAACAAATTCTGTATTAGATCAAACAAAAGGTCTGTCTAGCCTAACATTCTGTACCTGATGTAAATAGTAGTAGTTTTCTAACAAGAAGAGGAAGAAGAAATGAGCCCAATACAGAGTGGTACTTCCCAGGTATATCTCCTCATCATCCAGCAATCAATATTTTAGTGACTTTGTGAAGCACTGCTTTTTGTCACAGATTTTAGTGGAGTTTAAAATCATATTGTGTAACAATTCTTTGTTTTGTTAGCAAAAGGTCAAAAATCTGTCTTAAGGCCACTTCAGCCCATTGTTTTCCTGCTTAATGTTATCTCTTTATTTTCTTCCCTGCTTTTTTTTCTGGCCACTGGCAATGACTGGCTCGATATCTTCTTAGTCTTGGTTCATCAGAAAACAGCTAAGACATTTCTGCTAGCTCCAGCATACATTTAATGAAGATTAATGATGTCTTACTGAAAATATACTGAGCCTTGGACACCCTTCCTTGGTTTATTTTCTTTCTTTCTTTTTTTTTTCTTCTTACTCAATTCTTTTTTTTTAAGTTTGCTAAAACATATGAGTGCACATTTTTGCATTTCTATACTTACTTATGGACAGCATAATGGCTGTAAAATTAGCTGAAATTATTTATGGGTAAATAGAGTTTTCCTGATGTGTTTTTCCATAGATTCTTATTTTTCAGCCTAGTCTTCCAAAATGCTGACTATTTACTCAAAGCTCTGTGTGAGGACAGAATGAGAAATTATATTGTGCAGAAGCAGTAAAACATATTCACATTATGTTAAGTACACTGGTAAGGATGCCGTTGCAATTTCATTGATGGACATTGAGTATGTGATGAATTTGATCAAGTTAGTGTGGTTTAATAAATGACCATCCCTTTTGCAAAGTAATGTTTTTTAGTCTAACTTCTCTGTAGTCAGTGATGTAGATTTGCATTGCCTCTGGCAAAAGAGGGAGTTCAAGCTCAGTCTTTCACTTCTTGGATGAATGTAACTTAATCTCTAGGCTATAATATAATAAGGGAGGCCCCTGTTTTTTAAGAGAAAATGGAAGCCATAATTGCTTTTTTGCAAGAAACCCAATTCTATCAGTTTGTGTTAAGCATACTCTGAAAAAACTTATGGGTTAAGCCACCATTTTTGGCACTGTTTAGTGCAGGATACATTTTACGTGGCAGTAGCAGTATGCATGTGCAGGATTAGCCTATCTGTACATCCAAATGGTGGTTATGTGTATCTCTTGGTAAAATTGGAGATCTGGACTTTAATTGTACAGAGGCATATGGTAGTCATCAGACTTTTCAACTGTTGATATGGTAGTATACGTCGTTGTGAATATATAATTCTTTTCAAAAGTCTTTTTCCCATGTAAAGGGAGAACAGAGCATAGCTGGCACAATTTTGTATGCCAGAAGGGCATTGTAGTTAGTAATATCACATAGGTCGTGCTACCTCCAATTCTTTGCCTCACAGATTTTGCTGATGTTTTGAATAACTTACTAAAACTCTGACATTGTTGTATATCTATGCCTTTTTTTCTTTTCAGCTTTTGGTTTGATTTCATTTCCTTTGTGTTACTCCTTTCTCATTTGACCAACCTTCAAAGTTTTCCATACAACAGAAACCACAAGAATTGTCTTCTGTCTTGACAAAATCATTCAGCCAAGAGACCAAGGCCTTTTGCTACCTGTGTTGGTGTAAAAGTTGTGGTTGTAGTGCAGTATAGGCGTACCTTAATCTGGTTAATAGTAGCAATGTAACCACCATAATAGACATCCCAGTGTGGACTGTAAAGCAAGCAATAAAGCTTTTACCAGTGGTTCTTACCAACTGCATTGTAGACTGCCTTGAAGATAGCTGGTAATGTTATCTGGGCTTTGATTGGCTTTATGGATGTCCATGACCAGCCTGATGCAGTTTGGGATTACCCAACTTCTGCACCTATCTTGATTTCACAAAAGCAGTTTCTGTTGCTTGCTCTCTGACAATCAATGTTATTGCAAGGAGCCGCAGAGGAAACCTCTGCTAAGTTTCTATGCCCAAATCAGAATGAAACCAAAAAGCTCTTTTTGTGCTCTCCTTTCTTCATTTTAGAAACTGATGTTTAGAAAACATTGTGCTCCTTTCCTCATCTTGCCTTGTCCTTTCTTATCACGTGTCTTAGATATAACATGCGGATAAGTGGGAGGAACTACCATCTTGGAGTCTGAAGCCTTTCTGTCCATCATAAGTTGTTTTTTGCATTGCTTCTGGAGATGAAGATGCACACACACACAAAATCCTGTAGAGGCTGAAGCACTCATAAATCTCATTAGAAATCCTTAAACAACTAAATCTGAGCTTTTAGTGTCTTTGACAGTGCCTGCAGAAGTATAGATGTTCTGTTTGGAGACCATATACTCTTGACTTTTTTTCCAGTGGAATGGAAGAAGATAAAAACTGTGCCAGAAATTCCATATGCAAAGTAATTTTACCTTATTTCTTCCTTTTTAGACTTTGTATCACATGGTAACTTTTTTTTGACAGAAAGAAACTATTCTCCAAACCTCAGCAGTAAGAGGAACAGACTATATTTTTTAAAATTTCTCTGGAATATTAGTGAAGTGGCCAAGATGAGTGATGCGTTAATACCTATTTTTTATAATACCTTTATTACATTTCTGGTCACAATCAGCCTGCCAGATACAATCATAGAATAATAGTTTGGGTTGGAAGGGACCTTTAAAGGTCATCCCTTCCAACTCCCCTGCAATAAGCAGAGACATCTTCAACTAGATCAGGTTGCTCAGAGCCCTGTCCAACCTGACCTTGAATGTTTCCAGGGATGGGGCATCTACCACCTCTCTGGGCAACCTGTGCCAGTGTTTCACTACGATGTTGTTGATTATTTAAATTATGTGGGAATTCTAGTTCACAGACACAAATTGCATTGGATATTAGCAATGTGATGAAAGAAATATGGTGAGAAGAAACAGGAAGCAGACCTGAGATCCATCGAGGTATTTCTTTTGACCTGGTGCATCATTCTTGGCAGAGTTACAGGACAGATACAAAGCTGAAGTAGCAGAGCAGATACATGCTTTCCCTTGCATTGTCTCCTTTTAAAATATGTTATTTTGTTAACTGCAGTCTGCCCTTTGTTGTGTTTACTTTATGGAGATTAAAAGATCTTGGAGATTTTGTGAAGGGGCAAAAGAAATGTAGAGGACTGGAAATTTAACATGAATTAAAGAAATGTAAAGTAAAGCAGATTTACCAGACATCCTTATGCCAAGTGATATTTATAGATAGAACTTCTAAATGTACATTTTACTTACAGCTTTACCATGACTGAAGTCATAAATTCCTCCCTCCTTCACTTTTCAAGCTGTATGTTTGTAACACACATAATCCTCATAGACAACTAATCACTATTTTTTTTTTAATCTATGAATATTTTTTTCATGAAAGTAATTATAAGTTTGAATACTTGATTCCACTGATGTTGTTCTTAGATATGTATATATTAAATGCTCAAACTGTGAAACGATGGAGGAATTCACCTAATGGTCACACGGACTCTTCACCATACTTTGAGATTATTTGTTCACCCTAGAACCTTACAGGGAATCAGCAGAGCCACTGAATCTTAGCAGTAACATGTTCTGTTGAATTTAAAACACCTCTGCTTTCTAGTTTCATGAGAACCAACGGGTTTGATGCCAAGGAAGTTTAACTGATACTAAATATAGCATCAGTTAGAGGTCATATCTAGTAACATTACAGTGAGCTTTGCATGTTACCATCATTCATAAGATTTTCTATGTGCCTAGTCTATTATGACTTGCACATTCTGGCAGTGTTGCTCTTATTATTCATGGCAACAAATCCTAACATCAGCAATTTTTTGACAATGACCCAGTTTTAATAAAGAGAGCATACTAGAATTGGTCTTAATGTATACACTGACTAACCCCTTTATTATTACATTTCATGCAGTGCTGCCTTAGCAAGTTTTCCCTTGCCTCCTGCTCCTCATGTGTACTGTATTATATATGTCATTATACTTTAATAGTGAGCGAATGTTGTTGGTCCATCCAAACATGTATTTTGTCTTTATGGTTTGACCAGTACAGAAAAGCAGTTAAATGTGCCTCCGTAGTATGCAGTGGGTAGCCTACTCGCCGTTTCAATTTTTCCTTTTGAGAAGATGGTGTTCAGTTTACTCTCCTGCTTCCTTGCTGAAGTGTAGAAATAAGCTGTCACAGATGGTATATGTGATGCTGTAAGTAATCTTTCTATAAACACAAAATTATATCTTTTCTTTAAGAGGAATTCATTTCTAGATGATAGTTTCTGATCTATCAGGAGCAGATTTCTTTAAGATTTTAATGAGGCTTTTAATTCAAGACTTCAAGTGAAACATATCTACCAGTCTTGTTCATATGCTTTATGAATGTATAATTTGTCAAAAAAAAAAAAAAAGGTATACTTCAAAATTTTCTAGGCATCTAATTGATTTTATTTTGTCAGGGAAAAGGCCTAAAATACTAATCTCATGCCTTGATTGATTAAATAGTTACTTTGATTTTTATTTCTTATGCATCTTCAAAGTTAGGAAATTGTAATTAAGTGTTATGTGCTTTGCTTTACTGTCTTATTCCATTTGATGTTGCAAAAGGGGAAAAAAATGCCCTGATCAGCAAAATGAAGTCTAGAGTTTCTTCACGTATTTAGACCATAGGAGGAAATGACATCCCGTGTTTCTTGATCTTGTGTTCAGTGTATCTTTTTTCCACTGAATATCACACAGTTACTTAAAGCCATTGATCTTGTCAGAGTGTACTCAACCACTGTTTGCAGAGATCATTCTTTTCAACTGCATACAAAGGTTTAGCTTCCTGATTTATTTTCTTACACATACGATGAAAATTAATAGTTAAGGAAGCTTAGATGCAGTTGTTGTTATTTGATCAGGTTTTATAATGCTACCTTAGTATATAATGATTAGACATTTAAATGAAATGTGAATCATTCCATACCCCACACCCCAAGCATGCTAAACATTCTCCTGACTATTTTAAATCACTTCAACTGAAGTTAAATATGTTTATGATCAGGAATGAATAAGTGCTGTGACTCAAGAAGAAGCAAAGGATACTGCTTCTTAAAAACATATATATTTGAAGAAACAGACCACAGCAAAGTCAGTTTTAAGGAAGCCTGTGGATGGCAGAGTGGGACTAGAAGGAAATGAAAGCCTATAAGGAAAATCTGTGACAAGAAATAGGATTAAAAGAGCTGCCTGAAAGTCCAGGAGGCTGAGGTCAGAGTGGCATCACATTTGAGGGAAAGATCTGGAGGGCTGTATAATGTTCTGCCTTCTAGGTAGTTTGTCAGCAGTGAATCAAGGATTGGTCTTCTGAGGGTGCTGTCCTCGAGGATTACTTAGATGGAAGGGATCCCATATTTCATCTTGGAAAGATAGAGTCTTATCACTGTGGAGCTAAATAGATACTTAACAGATCACCAGGGCAATATGCCCCTTTTCTGAGCTGACTTGTGCCATCTCAGTCCTTCCAAGAGAGGAGGCGCTCTTCTCTAAGGGAGCCTTATAGCTGCTGATCACGTAGTGTGGAAAATACCATGCAGACAGGAACGGCTTCCTTAGCCCCTTACCTTCCTGAGACCATTTTATTGTTGTTTAATATATATATGTAAATAGATGCTAAATAAAGCATGGTTAGTTTCATATTGACTCAGAGCACACTGATCTGCGAAACGGAACATTTGTGTTTCATTTAAAATTGTTTACTATTTCTACACAAGAGAGCTATGTAGGCTGTGAAGGGAATGTTGATGAGGACATAGTGAGGCCTATGTTACGTTTTGAGAATATTGCTGAACTTTTTGAGTGTAAACTCTACCCATCAAGAATATAAACAGGATTGTGCTGCAGCTGCAGATTGCATCTGGCCTGCATAAGCATCTTTAGACAAATTGTGCATGATTTGCATGTTTTTATTTGAAACCTCTATCACCCATTATACAGCATTCTCCTGTAATACTGGGCTGTAGCCAGGCAAAGAGAATGAGGAAGCTGTGGAGAGGCAATCAGATATTTAAAGGGCTGGGGCACAGGGATCCCCATCTAGAAGATTTCGATAAGCTGGATACAATTTTGTACAATTGGAAAATCTAGAAAGGGATTGGTAAGAGATACATGTTTTTTGTGCAGAGTGTAGCATGAAGACTGTAAGTCAATGTAAGTGTGCACTGGTCACCCCTCAGAAGTGCTTACATGCCTGCTTTTTGCTTCCATTCTCAGGGAAGATGCATCTGCAAAAGATAACTGAGGCAGAAAAACAAGAGAAAGGAAGAACAGGTGAAATAACGTGCGTGGTGCAGTAAGAAGTAGCATAGAGTCCTGAATTGTTAGTGGGGTAAAAGGAGGAAGGATGGAAAATAGACATCAGTGAAATAACGATTATAGATTGTATTTAGTGGCGTAGAATGGAGGCAGAAGGGGAAGAAAAACAGACATAGTCCAAAAAGGAAGGTGAAAACGCTTTGTTTCTTCATGTCCACTGTCTCAGAGGGTAAAAGGAAGGAAGCAATACAGTAAACCAAGGAGGGGTAGATCTCTACCTCTGAAGGCAGGGTAAAGTTAGCTTTATGTATGGGGAAGCTATTCCTGGAAAGAGGTAGTATGAAAGTGTATCGTGAGTTAAGAAGAGAAAGGAGAGCTACATGGATGCTTTGGTAAAATGCTAGAGACAAGCAGTTGTTAATTCACAGGACTATTAGGGGATTGAGAAGATGGGATTTCTCAAGTCCCACTGCATCCATCCACCTAGAGAAAGTCAACTGTGTGCAACTTACATCTGTATTGCATAACTACATCAAGACAAATCTTGCAATATTTTGCTTATGCATTTCTCACTTAGAAGTTATTTTTCACTATTATTTGAATGAGTCTGCCTAAGTTGCTGCTTATGGCACCCATCTAAAAAGTTACGAGTAAATGACTGAATGGAAAAGAAATCCTCCCTTTAATAGCTTGAATAAAGCTGTTGTACCATTACTGTTACTCGGTCTCTCAAGTCCTTTTTATTCAAGTTACTGCAGTACTTATGCTCCAATTTACAAGGAATGGGATTAGCTTTTCTTTTTACTTATTTTTTCCGCCTTTCCCCAGCTGGAGGACTGAACCTATTAGCTCTGGTGCATCAAAAATGCATCCAGTATTAACATCTGCCTAGCTGCTGCTTTTCCCCCCTGTGATAGGACCTTGAGCTGCCCAGAGCCTTAAAGTGGAACTACCCCCACCTTTTCCTTTGAAGTAAGCATAACAAAAGACATCAAACGGCTGCCAGTCTTTAAAGCTAAGTGTATTAGAGCACAAACTAATAAGCCAGAATAAGGTGGCTGTTAAGAGATAGAAAATTCAGATCTGCTGAGACAGATGAAACAAGAGTACCTAAACCAAAAATTACTCTTTGGTTACTATGTGATTGTCTGGTGGTCCTTTTCTGCATCCTTCCCTATGAGTCCCACGACTTTCAGTGTCTTCTCAGTTGAATTAACTCTAAAACATCCCCCTGGGTTCTTAGGAAGCTTTCTTTCCCTCCGTCATCTTCGGGCTGAAAAGAAACCTGCTCACTGCTGATAGCACATCCCTACTCCACTCAGAGGCGTGCAGTTTGCTCTCTTCTGGCTGGCTTCAGTGTTGGTTGTCTCTACCTGCCCTGTGTCCTGAAGCTTTGCCCCGCAGAGTATGCTGAGATCCTCTGGGGAATGGTGCATTCTGCTTTTTTTGCCAGGGAGCGTATATGCAGTGCTGTAGCCAACACCACGCAGGAAGACTTCTTCCCTGCTGCCCAGCTTGTCTTGCATTTTAAAGAAGTGTAGTACATAGTACATGCACAGTAAGCTTTACACTAGGAAACAAACACTGCTACCATCTGTTATATATACCCTCATACAAGATAATACTGCTTTTTAATAATTTCATCTCATATAATGATGCAATATAGAGGCTGGTGAAGTAAAGGTTTTGGATTGTATTTAGTGGTAAGTTGGCCATTTTACACAAGGTTGGAACAGATCAGCAGGGTGCTTAAAGGCACAGGGAAGGATAAAGGTTAAAATGTCTAAAATGCTGGCATGTGTCAGAATGTGTGTCCATAACATGGACAGAGTACAACCCATGGAAGATGCTGATCTATTGAAAAAGGAGGAATGGCAGTAGCTAAAACAGAGTTCATCAATGTGTGAATGAAATTTTGGAAAAACAGACTAGGAGGAGGAATAAGTGGAATAAAGGCCACAGAGTACAAGGAAGTATCTCACAAGATTGGAGAGGAGGATTATTCTAGCTACAGATTTTTCCTAAGGTTATGTAAAAAATGACATAGAGAGCAGAGAAGATTCCTTTCTGACTGGTGAGATTAAGAGAAATAATTTCGGTAAGGATTTGGCATTTTCTAGTTTGAAGAAAAGATGACAGCCTGATAAAAACATCAAAAGAAACATGCAGTTGTGTCTCTTCAAAGTAGAAGTAAGGTTTGAAGGAAGACATAGTCTGAGAAGATAACTGTAGAAAGGAGTAAAGGGATTTAAGATGCCACCTCTAACTACTTTAAAAGATCATATGGATATTGAAGGTTGCTAGCATCTCAGTAGAGCCATGTGTAAGATTATGTGAACTTTTAACTGCAATTTGAACAACCAGCAGATAAATTACACTACACATTTTTGTGAGAACTTATTTATAGCACATAGAGTTTTTGAGGCTTAGTGACACTGGCAACTTTCCAGCTCAGCTCACCCTCAAAAGGAGATTTTTAACTGTGCTGATACTACTTTTCCAAATGTGAAACAAACAAAAAACCCTACGTCTTTCCTGAAGGTAGCCTGTACTCTGCCTGCAGGAACAAAAGCCTGAGAGAATACCTTTTCCTAGCTTTCCCCCTGGTGGGACTCTATACCACTTACCTTCCTAATAACTTATGACAGATACAAATGTGTATCACTTTAATTCTGTATTGATGCTACGCCCTCTCAGGCAGTTAACTACAGTTTAAAAATACCTGCCTGAATCTCACTGCAGGCTCTGCTGGTTCCTTACTTTCTGGTTGGAAAAATTTCACACCTTACTCCACATGGTAGAAATGCACTCCATAGGAAGCAGCAACCACAGAATATACCTTAACACTCGTGTTTGGAACGGTGTAAGTCTGTACCCCTTAGGTTCTTCCAGATTACTCCTAAATCTCAACTAGTAATATAAATTAACAGTCACAACTGTATTATTTTATTAATATTATGATTTTCTCAAATTCATCACAGCAGCAGGAGGGAAAACCACCTTTGGCAGTGGGAATTTAACCTCTGCAGTATCTCTATGTGGAACAGCAACAGCCTATCTCCTTTTCAGAAATCTGTTCCTTATGCTATGGTTGAGAGAAGAGAAAAGCCCCCCAAAAGCTGTTCATGTGCTTTCCTTCTCACAGGCCCCAGCCAGAGGCCATGCCTTGGCGAGCTTCCTCTTAATGTCCCCAGGCCAGGCGTCTGGCCTGGGAAGGTGGCAAGCATTGAACTTTTTGCTTGGCGCAGCCTGTCAGCTGAGATCAGCTCCAGCCATAGCACTCCTCTCCTTTTCCGGCGTGAAATCAGTCAGATTAGTGTAAACCTTCAAAACTACCTATTTGCTTTGCAACGGGTGGCAGAGAAGAGGAATGCTCATTTAGTCAGGCACTGATCTCAGTGGGGAAACAGCGGTTTGTTATTTCCCTTGAATGCAAAAGTGCATTTAATCTACCTTGAGAGCTGTGGAGTGCTGCAGCGCCACAGTCACTTTAGACAGCCAGAAATGTGGGCTGCTATTGAAAGCCGCTGTTCCACCCCTCCCTTTGTGCTGGAAGTACTCTTCTCATCGCTGTATGCTGAGTAGGGTTAGCAAACTGGAATTAATTTCCCAGCTGAAAATTAGGCTTTTATTAAATCTGTCTGAAAACTAACCAGGAGAGAGAAGTTTCTTGAGCCACAGCTCCACGTGGGCGTAGGAGTGCTAGTGGTGGCACAAGGGACGTGGGTGAAGGGTGCCTTGCAGTAGCTTGTGCTCGCTTTCTTGGGACAGGGTATTCCCTGAGAGGTGTGGGCGTTTTCAAAAGTCTGCAGGAGGAGCAGCCTCAAATACCACATGTACTAGTCTTCTCAGTTCGGTTTAAGTAGCTGGTGTCTCCAGTAGGTTATTCTGTAAAAGGGCAATACCCTTGTGAGACTTGCTGAGCATGAGTGTGTGTATGAAAGGAGCAATTTACTAGTTTATGATATCATCATTCTGAAGTGGTTCTCCCTCTCTTCTGTTGTTTTATTAGCAACATTTATCACTATATTCTCTGCATAAATAAAGTAATTTAGTAATGTCCATTGAAAAGGGATATTATTCTAATAAACAAACAAAAAAATCTCATGATTTTTAAACTAAGAATGCTCTGTTTTCTTGAGCTAATACTCTACAGTAGAATAGGTAATAATAATATACATGCTTAATAATATAATTCTTCATGCAGCAGGTTAAAGTACACAAACATCCTGTTGTTATTTCTCCGAATTCTCTAATTTCCCTTCTGGACTGTGTAGCAAAAAAATCACCAGAGATGCTGAAGGTAGAAAAAATAACACACATAATCGGTATTTTAATTTCAGGGCCCAAGAGTATATTTCCAGTGCAATGCTAAAACATTGTATACCCTTTTTGTACTTTTAAAAACAAAATACCAAGATGTGCATATAGGAGTGAAACAACTGGTTGTGTTAATATTAATTAGCAGGCACAGGAAAGGAGCATTAATAATAAATAGATAACAAACATATTTGAACTTAAGGCATTTGATAGCTAAAATTTGTTCTTGCTGTTTTCTACTGGTGGTTTTCTTTTTCTGATATGTCCAATCTCAGGAATGAAGTTCTGGTATTTATAAGGTAGACCAGTGGAAATCACAATGAACCTAGACATATGAAATTGTTTGCTATGAGACCAAGGATAAGTTTTGAACTCTGTAGGGATCTACACAAAAAGAACCAAGCACCTTGTCTAATCCCTAGGTCCAGCTGATGAAGTTTATTCTCTTGTGAAGCAGTGAAGCAGAAATGAACCTCAGTTTTCAGAGCTATGTTTTCAGACTTGAATTTCTAACAGATTTAGTAGCCTGAGAAAGAGAATAGCTTGTACTGTTCATAAAAATGAAGATTAGATGTTTGGGACCAGTCATCCTACCATATATCTGTCACTCTGGGATTGGTTGTTAGAAAGCTCTTCTATGTCAGGTTTTACCAAATCAGTTGTCCCAGTCCACGTCTATAACCTATCTTGTTAATATCATTTATTCCTAGCTTCGTGATGTTTGTCAGATGCTATTCAGTAAGGAAAAAATGAAAACTGTGCAGAGGTACTAGCTGAGAAGGCAACATAAAGCAAGGATTTGTCCATCGATATCTGCAGATTGGTGGAAATTTAAAACAATGTATACAGTTTTCCTTCTAGTAATTGTATTCCATGCTGAAAAATACCCTCTGTCAGTCATATTTGTGTGCTTGTCAGTAAATCTTGAATCAAACTAGGTGTAGAAACATAAAATAGAATTGATTTGTGATTTCACTTGGGATGTAACAGGAAAAAGAAGCTTTGCCTATAACCTGTAGTAGTACTCATGTAAATAAATATGAATCATTGTGTAACTTCTGAAATAATAAGACCTGCTATAAACAAAGTTAAAAAAATCATCCTGAAATCTGGCTTTAGTAAAATGGTAGTAACATGTATTTTGCATTGAAAAGGATTCATTTTATGCTAACCAGTTAATATGGTATTGTTAAAAGTTTTTACGAAGATCAAAGACTTAGCCTGTGGCATTACAAGAATATGTCAAAAGATTTCAAGAAAAATTAGAAAAGCACAGCAAACATTTTTATGGCACTGGCAACAGTGGTGGCATTACTCTGTGTGGTACTGTGAAATGCATTTTATGTTTTGTAATTTTTTTAGTATGATATGCATCTTTTTTGATTCTTTTTTGCTTCAAGTTTGTTATATGTCTTCCAAGTTTAAAAAAAATACTTTGTGACAAATTATAACTTAAAACTGTGAGAAGGCTGCCTATATCTTGTGAAGCTGTTTGGTTCTGATTATCATCTCACATACTTAAAATATATATTCTTTCAAGTTAGTACAGCCTTTTTCTTTCCTCAGTTAGTATGTCTGCTCTGAATAGAGCATGAAATATTCGACTATTTTGGATAACACGTTGGTAATTGTTTTCCACTCACCTACACAGTAGAGCAGAGGCTAGTGTTATGTAAACCAGGTGCAGTTCATATTTTTAAGTTCTTTTGTTTACTATAGCTAAAGGCTCATGTCTTGTTAAACTTCTGAATCTGGAAAGCTACAATCATCTGAGTACAGGCACCTATATAGCTTATTTCCAAATGCTGGCAAAATTTAGTATGCTGTTGGTCACCTTACTGTACCCGAGTCTTCTCTCTGTCAGCTTTCTTTCCTTCTGACTTGATGCATTGTGCCAGGAAAAGGAAAATTTGTTTGGTCTGTTTCCTGATGTTCTTTCAAGAAATTTGGCTTAACAGGGAATGATTGATAATGTTTTTAATTTGCTTGTTTACTTTGAAGGGGCACTTTCAATTCTTCCTCAAGGCATTTGCCTTTGCAGGGTTGTCAAGAGTCCAATACTCTCTGACTGGGTTCCTTTAGATATTCCACACAAAGGGTTTAATGTTTTAATACCAAATGTACTTGAAGATACTTGATGTTACACAGGATTTTGATTTAGCAGAGTGATACAGCAATGTACTGAAATCACAACACAAGATAATATAGCAATTGCAATACAGCTGAATGGCAATACAAATGTGGTTCCCGTTGGAACTGGTCTCTATATGCTTGCCGTCATGATGCTGGATGTCCCCAGATGCTTGGAAGGCACACATGGCTTGAAGCCAGCTCAAGCCCGTTGCCGTCTTCAAAGTTCATTTTGTCATTTGTTCCATTTTTATACTCTGTGTTGAGCTGAGTTGCATATACATTTCCCTTGTGCTGATCTGTCTGTTTCAGGAAGATAATACTTTCTACTGATTATTTTAGGGAAGGCCATTTGCACAACCCGTTGATCCACTCAACCAACCAATACAGCTCTTGATCTACAGCAAGGGACACCCTCCCACCCCCTTGCCATTGAGATGAGTTCAGCTTCCTTTACAGCAGCTGTAGTCACTCCCTAGAATCTCTTCAGATCTTCACGAGCATGTCACCTACGCCCACCTCCTCTGAGCTTTCTTCCACTGCAGGGGTTTGTTGATCAGTTTGTTGATTCAGGTAGAGATCTATTATGTGAGGTTCTGCTTTTTTTCCTATTGGTTATGCTTTCAGCTTAGAAAAGGACTAAACAGTGAACACTAAAATACACATTCTGCTATAAAACTGTTGTACTAATTGATCTCCTGTGCCTAGTGTAGGAAATATAGATCCAAATTTGCAATGTGTTAATTCTGATAACGTGTATTAAGGAAGGGCACATTAGGAATGAGGAATACTCTTTTAAAAAGAATTATTTCCCTGTTTTTTCTGCCATACCTGTTCAGAAAGTTCAACCTTGAAGGTATGTTGCTAAATATGCATTTTTTTAATATATGTTTCAGTGGTACTGAGCAAATCTGAATTTGTTACCATTTTCCATGACTTTCTATACACAACCCTAGTTTTTGAAAAGATGCCTTGTCCTAATGGTACCTTGCCACCCATAAGAAAAAAAAAATTAGAACTGGAGGTTCTAGCATTTTAAATTGGGAAGAAATGTTAAAACATGAACTCTCACTTTAATTAATATACTGAAAAAAAAGTAAAAAAAATTGGATTGAGACATAGGGAATCATTTTGATTTAGAAAATGGTAAAACATAATAAAATATTAAGCATATTATAACATTCAATATTTTATATATTTTGGTATTGCAATTAATACTGTATGTCAAAACTAAGTGTATAACCATATTTTATTTATCAAAATGAATATTCTTGCTATAAACAAATTAATTATTTTTTTTAAAGAGTGATATTCCTGAAAACTGACATGTTTGAGGCATACTTCTGAAAAATACTTTCTAATTTTCCAAAAGGTCATTATTCTATCATCCTCTCATCACAGTATCTGTGAAAAAAACAAAGTTTTATATATCCTAGATGCATAGTGGTGTTTATGTTCATCACATACGGTAAAAAGAGAAGTGTCATTAAATTGAAGTTTCACCGGTACAAGTTACGGTGCAGACTAAACAAAAGCTTATTTGATCAGTTATTACTCTGAATTCATCATTTCAGATCCTGATCAGATTAACAGTATATCTTTATCTAAATGCCATTGAATTCATTCAACTGGGCATTGACCAGGTATGTTTTTTTTAAAACTAGCTGTTGTGTAATTTTAAAATAGATTAGATTTTGCTCTTTTGTTTTTAGGCTATTTATTATATCTCTTTCCAAGTAGAAAAAGAAGTTGTAGACCAACAATTTACAACATGCAGGAAGGAAAAGAACATTCCTTTCCAGGTATTCAAGACTCTATTTAGCATAAAAAAAAATAAATTAAGTGCTGATCAAATTGAAGTCAGTGTGAACTCATGTATTTAAATAATAGTTATAAATTCCTTTCTCTCAGCAGTATGTCTCTGATAAAAATGAGATCAGCTCCTTTGAAATGTCATGATTATTGCCATAAAAAAATTTGTTACTGAAAGTTTTGTTTTCAAGACACCTTTATGATCAGTGAAGCTAGAGACTTTGAAAACCTATTTTTACTTTAATTAAAAGGGGAATTGCAGGAACCCCAAAGTGAGGATATTTTATTTTCTCATAATCTCATAGGGTGTTCAACCATGAGCAGAACTGAGATGAACAAAAGAGTAGCTGTGCTTGTTCTTGTCTACAGGCTGAAATTAGTGTAAACAGTTAGATGAAAAATCATCATAGTAGGTAGCTTTGAGTTCTTTTATTTTCCTTTCATCTGTCTTTGTAATGGAAGTCTCTTACCTTTCAAACATGGTTACAAGGTATAGCATACAGACTAAACAAATTACAAAGTGTTAACAGTGCCTTTAATTTGTACAGTGCATTTTTATAACTTGGTCTATTAAATTACATGTTTAAAAAAAACAACAAACCAAAACAAAAGCAAAATAAAACAACAACAAAAAAAAAAACCAAAACCAAACCCCAAACTAATCAGCCAACTGATTGACATCAGCCAGTGGTCCAGAGAAAGTAGTGATAGCCTTTTAGGCACTTTTTTGCAAACACTCAAAGCTCTACAAAAATGCAAATTTGTTATGATTGAAGGCAATCAGTTCTTTCTCCATACCTCTGCTTCATACCCTTTAGTGATGGGTGATGGCTATCAAGATATCCAGGAGAAAATGTAAGGGAAATATATTAATTTCTACACTATGGAACAGTACGTTAAAACTGATGATTCTGCCTTTGCCAATATCATTACTGAATCCTTTAATGGCACCATTACTGATTATATAATAACTTAATCATTCTCTTCACCCCACCCGCGTACACCTTGAGGAATTAGGTCCCAGTTCTGAATGATGCTGAAAGCAAGAATCTGCAAAAAAACATGGAAGAAGATTAGGAGAAAGTGAAGTGTTGAAACAAAAATACTTATATAAAAAAAAAGATTGTTGTTTTTCATTAGTTTCCTAACCTTAATCATATGGATTATTTTAATTTTCAGAAGTTGAAAGCATCTTTGTTCACTTTAGTTAGATTTACAAGCAGCAAAAGAAAAAAATGAATGCTAGAAATCTAAGATGTACTGTTTCGTTTTGTTGTTGTTAACTGGTTGTTAACATGGCAGCAATGTGACCAGACAACAATGAAGGCTAGCAGCATCCTGGGCTGTACCAACAGAAGCAGACACAGTAGATCGTGGAATTGATTATTCACCTTTACTTGTCACTGATTGGACCATATCTCAAATAAGATATCCAGTTCTGGGACGCACAATGCAGGAATGATTTTGATAAACAAGTGTATTCCAGGGCCACCGAGGTGGTCACAGGGCTGGAGACCTTACGCTGTGAGGAGAGGCTGGGGTTTGTTCAGCCTGGAGAAGGGACAGCTGTGGGGAACCCTAACAGCCGCCTGTCCTTACTTACGGGAAGGTCACCAAGAAGACAGAGGCAGGCAGGAGAACAGAGGACCATGATCATGAACTGAAAAGAATTGGTCTGACTGGATACAAGGGAAAAAAACAGCCCCGTGAGAATAATTACGCACTGGATCAGAATGCCCAGAGAAGTTGTGGTATCTTCGTTATCAGAGGTTTTCAAAACCCAGCTGGATGAAGCCCTGAGCAACTTGGTCTGCATTCAGTGTTGACTCTGCTTGGAGCAGAAGGTTGGACTGGATGACCTCTTGAGTGATTCTAAAATTTTAGGGCTATACTTTGCATTAATGTGTTTACTGATAGTATTGAATTTAGCCCTTCAGGAGAAGGTTACAATTGGCCTTAAACTTTCTTCAGTTTGCACACCATTTTGTGTACATAGCAGGCAACTATTTTGTGTACAGGTGACCAGCATTCATTGACGTGGTAAGTAAAAAAACCCACCTCCCCTGAAAAATATGAAGCATGACTTTGAATTGGAATAGATAACTTCTGGCTTCCTAGAAAGAAGGGAAACTAACTTAATTGTTTTCAGCCCTTCCCCATCTTGAGCCCAAAAGACCTGGGAGATCAGACTCATGCAGAGGTTGTTGGCCAACTCATGAAAAAAAAAAGAGATGCATGATTCTTCCGTGGACTGCTCAGTGCTGTGCATGAAACAATTATTGTCCTGAAACAGGCTGGATTGTGTTTCTGATGTCTAATTGTTCAATCCAACAGCCAGTTTGGAGATGCAAAGGAAAATTTGTTTTCTATCAAAGACTGACAAATTGCCTAGTGTGGCTTTTAGGGTAGGTAGTTTGCTTTTGGAAGGGAGAATGGCGTTTTTTTCTCCTGTAGCATTACAGAGAGCTAGTTTAGGTTAATTTAAAAGCTTGATGTTATAAACGGGAGTTTGTAATTTTGTTAATGTGCAGTCTAATTAGATAAGTAGCTCACATGTCTATCTGTTTAAGGTGACATATGAATATTGAGGAGAGAACTTATGTGTTGCCGTTGCCTGGAGGCAGAAATGGGAACCCAAGACTTTGCGGACTAGGTTGCTGTCTATGTAGACTCTCATTTTCTTTAATAAGTGGAAGGAGGGAGGATGTGCTGAAAGGATACTCTTGAGTTCTGACAACTGACTAAGTAAATTATAGTGAAGCTGAAACCATGGTATCTATGTATTTTAATACGAACTTCATAATCCTGTTCTGTAATGACTCCATATTTTGCAGGGAGATACTATGATTATTATTAATCTCAATGTCTGAAGTCATTTGGAGTTACTCAGTTATGTTCTATATTTCTAAATTCCAAGCGACATTTCAAGGTGAGTAGGGAAGATATAATTGATTTTTTTTTTCCTCCCAAGAACATTTCTGATGAAAAATGACTGACTGGCATGATATACAGTGTAGGAAATTTCCTTTTTCCTGCTAAAGTGGCAAAAATAGCAAAACCCACCTATGACCACATGTTAACACTGTACATTCTGCTCAGATTTCAGCTAATTCCTGGGAAGCTTAGCTTCAGGTCCAGTGGGTGGACCAGGAACTAGTTCTCCTTTATAAAGTATGTTTCTTTCCACTAGCAAAGAGCGAAATTTCCATACTGTCATTCGTCAAGGGACAAAAGGGGACCGTAGGCATTTTTACTTCATTTCTGATATTCTTAGCATACATACCTGAGCCAGAGTTTCAATGAAGTAAACTAGATTTCATAGAAGAAAAGTAAATCAAATTTGAAACTGTAATACTATTGTCTTGTGCAGTCTTTATTGCAATACCTTACATTTCACGGAAGAACCACAATAACCTTCAATTCAAACTAAAAAAAAAAAAATCAACTTTGTCAACAAAGTGTCACACCACATACAACCCTAAATGTGTTCTTTCTTCAGTATTGTTTTTCTTGTAAGATTCATTTTTGTTTCCTATTTATTTTAGTTTTGGGTCAGTTCTCATTCAACTTTGGAACCTGGACCAACTATAAACAATTTTTTTTGTAATAACAGAATTCTGAAGTACTCTAAATTCAAGAAAGGAAAAAAAAAAACAAAACCCCCAAACCCCAGATCCTCTGTTGTGTATTTTAGAAATATAATTGAGAATAAGTGAATTTTCAGAATTTGCCAGTCATCTTAAATTCTGACAAAGATAACTTCGCTTAGTTTATCTTTGGTGGTTATCTGAAGAAAGGATTTCTATCTTACCCTTTTTTCTTTTCTAATTTTTTTATTTATCGTGAAGAACTGGCTTTTTTGCAATACTTGCATTTTAGTCAATTCAGACAAGCCTATCCATGTCTATTTTTATAAAACTGCTTACTTTGCTCCATATTAGTAGCTGATTAGAAACTGGTCCAACATGTCTAATAACTAAGTTAATAGTGAGAGACAATCACTAGCGTATCTCTTTTGTTGTACATCAACATTGTTATTAGCAAGAGCAACACTATGAATATCATTTTACCTTTTTGCCAATGACATGATCAAAGGCATTAAATAGAGAATCAGACTCAATTATTTTATTGTAAATCTAGGGCTTCAGATTCTACACAGTCTTAAGTTTCAGAATATCTTGTTAGGGAGGACATTCTTTGAAACGATTTTTTTCAGAACTGTTCAGGCAAAAATTTGGAACAACATATATACTCTTGTTTGTTATTTAGATATAATTGCAAAGAATGGTAGCATAGTACATTTGCATATATTGATTAGAATTGAAATGTATTCAATAGTTCAGAATGTGCCAAAATGGTATATAATTTGGGTTAAGTTCCAAATTATCAAAATGCTGATATACTTCTGAAATTATTCACCCTGTAGCACTCAAATACTTTTTACCTTCCTTCTGTTGTGAGTGTATGTGCAGGAATAATACATCTTTCTTGAATGACATGTATATCCCATAGGTAAGAATTTACATTGACTTTCAACTGACCTTGTAAGTTAGTTTTGTTCTTGTATAAAGGTTTGACTTTGAAAAGTGGATCGTAACTATGATGTTTTACATCCACTAGAGGGACCTTTAAAAAAATGTTGACTGACAGTTTAATTAAATACTCTGGGTGGTATTCTCATTCTCTCCTAATTACTCCTGGAAAAAGATGTCACATACTCAGATGGCTTTAAAAGTTTGTTTTACAAGTAGAAGATATGCACAACAGGAGCTATGAAGACATATTTAAAAATGTAAAATACTCGGATCTTACATGGAATAAAAATATAAAAATGAGCCTCCCTGAACTTCAAGAGTAGACTTGTTCACTTGGATAAGTTCTTGTTTCTGAATACTAGGGCTTTTCCTACATACTTAAAATTAATCCACTATTATGAACAAAACCTTTAAAAATCTGAGACCCATCTTGTGGGAAGTTACATACCTTTCAGGAACATACACATGCATACAAATCCGTTCTATTTTAGGGAAACTTTGACCACAGTCTAAAAGTACTAAATAATCAAAGACAATAAAATGGAATGTGCGTACTGCTAACTAGAAGGTATGCTAGAAACTCAAGTGCTTCATGTGAATTTTGAAATACTAGAAATGATGTAGAGGATCCACAGTTGCAATTTGCTCTTGATGTGCTGTTGATGCACTCAGTTACAGTATTCGTCTCATTTTATATGCATGAAAACATTTTATATGCATGAAAAGCTCACTCACATAGTCATGACTTTAAACATCCATGTCTCTTTTTTGTGTTTTTTGGGCATGAAGTTTTCCCCCTGAGTTGACTGTGCTAAAGGCTAAGCTTTCGTGGTTTTTTTTTTGTTCCCCCCCCCCCGCCCCAAAGTAGCTGGTTGTTTACTGTTAAAAAGCAAATGATTAAAAATAGTCTTTGTGGTTTATTTTTTTTTTTTGCTTTGTACAGTAGTGACTGCATTACAGTGCTCATGGATTTTTATATCCTATCAAGCATCTTTATGCCAGGAGAAGGTTCTTGCAAGTTTTACACTTATTTTTGATGTGCAAACCATACTTATTTACTGAGGTATCCTTATTCCAGTCCTGATACAGAAAACACTTAGAGCAACTTTAAGCAACTCTCCTTAACAGTATTGTTTATATCCTGTTTATCTTTGCAGTGTTTGTT
Source organism: Fratercula arctica (assembly GCA_947846985.1). NCBI lineage: Eukaryota > Metazoa > Chordata > Aves > Charadriiformes > Alcidae > Fratercula > Fratercula arctica. The sequence goes on along the minus strand of CANTUZ010000001.1, from coordinate 89,944,771 downwards.
CTGAGTTGATCCAGGACTTCTCTTTTAGGACTTAACCATTCTGACTGTGAGCAACTTCACTTACTTGATGTCACTTACATTGGTGATCTCAACTTCAAATCCTTAGCAGAATGACTGCCAGTGACTTACATTATTAGTTTTGACTGAGGAAGCATGTGGCTACCAAATCAATAATTAGTCTGCAACCATTACCTCCTATAATTTGTTTTCAAAGTTCCTTCTTAGCTGAAAGGGGCTACAATAAAGCAGTTCAAACGCAGCTATATGCAGCTATACTTGTCGTTATCTTCGTACAGTTAAAGTCCAATTTTCCTATACAATTGAAGCACTAGAACATGTGAAGTACTGATAAGGGAAAATAAGTCATTTTTCATGACTGAAATGTTTGGTGCACTTGACTTCTTATGCTTAACCTACGCGTTTGTGTGACAGAACAGTAATACGCAAACTGTATTGCAAAAACTCTTGTACTTTTTTGTTCCGAAGAGTATAGCAAGGTTTTCCAAACCAGTTAGTTTTATAAGAGATTACGCATCTTTTTATAAACCTTGTCTAACAATATCCTTAGACCATCATGGCAACAAGCCCATGAAATGTGGCACGTATACATACAACCAAATAATCTGACCGCTTCAAAAAGCAACTTCAATTGAAAGTCTTGCTTGTTCCTTTTTTTTAATCAAAAAATGTGGATTCATGTTTAGGTGTCTAAAAGAATGTAGCCCTAATGTCACATCAGCTGCCCACTACAAACATTCCATAAATAATTTTCTTTTTCTGTGAGAGTTTGAGACTTAAAGTTTTTGCTTTTACTGAGTTAAGATTTGAAAAAAAAAAAAAAAAAAAAAGACCAAAACCAAAAATACCCCAAACCAAACCAACAAAAAACCCCCCAAAACTTCCAAAAGACTTAGAAAAGTTTAGTCATTATATTTCACTTCAGATCTTTGAACATTTCTAGTTATTGAAATAACTTACATTTTAACCTATTTGAAAAAGCATACTTTAAATGAACAAACGCATGATTATCAATTAAAAAGAAAATGAACTAGAACATCATTTCAATATAACAAAGAAATTTTTTACAGTAAGAACAATGATTCACTGGAATAACCTCCCAGGGACATGGTAGAGTCCCTATTGCTGGAGGTTTTCAAGATGGGATTGGATGGGATGCTAGATAATCTCATCTAGGCTCCCTTTCCCACAAAATGTTGGACCAGATGATTTTTCGAGGTCCTTTTCAATCTGGGCTGTTCTATGATTCTATGGCAAAGCTAATTTTAGAAGAAAAATGACAGGCTATTCCAGCAGGAAACCCATGGAAAATATTCATTTTTGTTAAGTTTACAGTTCTGTTGGTTTATTTTTGCCAATAAATCTAGCCAGCTGGTTTGAGTTTTAACCCTAGCTCTACAATTTGCTGTGAAGTCTAAAGCAAGTCAGTTTACTTCCTTATGCCCACTTTTCTTTATGATTAAAAAAAATAGTATTTAATCCCTTTTCTGGAATGCTACGAAATCTCGAAAGTATTCAACAAATACTGGCACTTGATAGAAAGCATGGATGATAACACATGGAGATGGTGGTATTATATTTTTCACCTTAAAAAGAGACATTTTTCTTTTCTTTAATGCCTTCATGTCTTTTATTGTAAGTGTGCCTTGTACTTGAAAGGCAAGGTTAATTATTATTCAGACTTTGTACAGTAAAGTGAAAATTTTTTGAGACTGTGTTTTGTAATGCTTTTTTAAAAGATAGAAGCAACAACAACAAAACAGGCCTACAAGAGAGGAGAGTGTTCAGCTTTTTTTGCATAAGTACTTAGCAACAACAACAAAAAAAGAGGATATTATTGTGATTTAGGTCAGTGATTTTTGCAAAGAGCCTTATCCTGCCAAGGGACAAGTGAGTGTATAAGGAATTTCTGTACAGATCCCTATGGAGAAATGGACTAGAATAAGGATTTAGTAGTTTGCAACGTGAAGGAAGGGTTTATATATGAAAAAAAATCCACATTTTTTTTAATTAAGAAAAGGATATTGTGATTGATAGCTGGAAATAATAATAGAACCATACAATGGTTTGGGTTAGAAAGGACCTTTAAAGGTCACCTAGTCCAACCCCCATGCAATGAGCAGGGACATCTTTAACTAGATCAGGTTGTTCAGAGCCCTGTCCAACCTGAATTTGAGTGTTTCCAGGGATGGGACATTTACCACCTCACCTCCAGTGTTTCCCCACCCTCATCATAAAACATTTCTTCCTTGTATCTAGTCTAAGTCTACCCTCTTCTCTTTTAGTTTCAAATCATTACCCCTTGTCCTATTGCAACAGGCCCTTCTAAAAAGTTTGTCCCCATCTTTCCTGTAGGCCCCCTTTAAATACTGAAAGACTGCCATAAGGTTTCCCAGGAGCCTTCTCTTCTCCAGGCTGAACAACCCCAATTCTCTCAGCCTGTCTTCAGAGGAGAGGTGCTCTGGCCCTCTGATCGTCTTTGTGGCCCTCCTCTGGATGCACTCCAACAGGTCCATGTCTATACTGTGCTGAGGTCTCCAGAGATGGATGCATTACTGCAGGTGGCGTCTCACCAGAACGGAGCAGAAGGGCAGAATCACCTCCCTCAACCTGCTGGCCATGCTTATTTTGATGTAACCCAGGGTACGGTTGGCTTTCAAATGAACAAAATGTGGAGCTGGGTGAGATCTTGAAAGTTAATCCAGTTCCTTTGCTCCTTACAGCAACATCACAGAACCTGTCTCTTTCCTCAGAGATTTTTATCTTTTTCTTTGAGAAGATCACAGCCTTTTCAGTCTCTTCTACAGCTTTGCTACCTCAGTTGTTGAAAGTTTTTCCTAATGCCTAACATGAATCTTTCTTGCTATATTTAAATGTCGGTAACTTACTGTTTTATGCAGATTATTCCTATCCTTTTTGCAATGTCCCCTTATGTACTGGAACCTAGTTCTTGCTCTTTTCTTTTGTAGGTCATATTTTAACTAGATCTCTCATCTTTCTCTTCTTTTCTGCATCCTCTTCACTTGGGTTACAGCACTTCATCTTTCTTGAGGCACAGTATTCGAAACTGGGTACAGTACTTCAGATGAGTAAAGTGCAAAGATTCATTTATCTTTCAAACCTCTATACACTCCAGTGGGGCATTCGGTTTCTTTTTGTTGCAGCATGAGAACATTGTTCATACTTATTCCTCTTTTGTCCACTGTAATATGAGGTGCTCTGCTGATGTAGTGTGATGAATCCAGCTGTACCCCAGTTCACAGTTGTGCAATTTATTTTTCCTACATGTTATACTATTCATTTATATGAATTCAGTTTCCTGGTATCCTTTCAATTCACTTCTCTAATTGGCCAAGATCACTTTGAATTCTTATTTTGTCCTTCAGCATATTCCTGGCTTTGTGTCATATGCAGATTTACTGAAATGATCATTACTGTAAAAATTGAACTGTAGTAGAACCAGGACAGACTGCAGAACCATATTCAATACATTCTTCCATTTTGCTATTTGACTGCAGATAAGTATTCTCTGGATACAGTTATCTAATGATTTTTGCTATAAACCAATAAACAATTTTATTGGTGCCATGCTTCCTCAGTTGCCTGTGAGACTGTCATCTGAGAAAAAGTTACAAACCTTACTAAAGTAAAAAATGTATGACATCTACACTGTGAAGATTCTTGAGGTCTAGTGAAGAGTAAAGTGCTCCTGTGTACAGGTTAATCAAGATGTAAAGATAAACTGAACCTTCATTTCATCTTTCTCCTTCCTGTCATTTTCTCCTCTCTGCTTTGTCCCTGTCTTTCTGTCTTTTGGACAGAATGCAGAAGAGTATAGACCTGTGTTTTGACTATTACCTGATGCAGAGCTATTTTAAGATTTTAAAAAATAGTGGAATTGCTATATCGTATTCAGCTTGAACAGCATTTTTCCTAAGTGCTTGCCAAGAAATAATGAAGAGAAAAAGTTTTAGTCAAGGCATTATTATTTTCCTCCATTAGCTATTTTTAAGCAATATAATGGACTGAGAATCCTCAAAAGTCATTGCTGGTCTAGTCTTATTTTTTTCAAACATTTCCTGCTGCAATTTGACTTAAAATATCCACTTTATGCAAAATTCCTGTGGTGAGACAACCACCACCCCCTCATCCAAACATGCACTTTTGTCATCCTCTCTATTCTGACAGTAAGATTTTCATCTTCCTTTCAGTGTATGCTTTGCCTCATTAATTCTGTTGTCAGCCTACGGAAATGTTGACATTGGTCAGAAATCAATAATTTGGACAATATAAAGTAGTAACAGTCTGTGGCTGTATTTTTATTTTGCTGCCATGAGGTTACTACTCTGAAAGATTTGTTGAATAATCCCACTAATTTATTATCCCTATGAGCTGTGCTATTCTAAAGCATTACTAACCATTGCCAAGGATTTCCCCATCAATATTACACAGTTACATATGTTCAAATTGAAAGGTACATGCTAAAAAGCCAACATGCTCTGTTGTGTCATGATTTCAGAAGACTGCATACACACATTGAAGGCAGGGGAGGTATGAACCCCACGTGTGTCTCTTCTAGGGTTGGGTTGTGGCATCTTTATAGATGGTGAGTTGCTGGAGTCTCCAAGAAAATATGTGCATACATCCCCTGTCCTTAATGTGTGCTTCCTCATATTTCTGTCCACACACATTTTTTGTGTCATAGCTTTCACTGAGCTTTAAGGAAACTGAGGTTTTGTATTGATGGCTTTTACTATATTGCCACCAGAATAACTTCCTTGGGTACAAATATGGTGGTTTGGGTTTTTTTTTTTTAAGCCTGTTTATATTGCTTTTCTCTAAAATAAAACAAAAAAGAATAAAATCTGTTATTTCTGAGGGATACAGATAGCTTTTAAATGTAGCCAGTGCTGAGAGTTTTTATATGGATAGATGTTTCTCAGCTATATTTTTAAAAACACTAGCAAATTTAATATTCTACTGGCACCTTTTGCAAAGAACACCAGAGAAATGGATGCCTTGATGCTCACAAGGAAAAAAAAAAAAAACAAAACACACACACATTCACAAAAAGTTGGTGATAAATCATATATTATTAAAAATGAGAGTACAACCCAGTTTTCCATGACATTTGTTTAAGCTATACTTAAATCTTTGAGCAAGGCAGGAGAGCAGTGGCTTTTCATAAAACTGATTGCATCTGTTTATTCATTTAGAATAAGCTATTGCTTTAGTCTAAAACATACAAGCAGTAGCAATATAAGTTGCATCCAATTTTGTCTCAATGAATATATTATCAGCACTATTATTAACTTTTCCCCCCTCAGAGCAAGGAATTTTTTTGTTAAATTCTTTTCCAGTATACTCAGGGCTGAAAGTGGTTCATTTTCTATATGCAGATATGCTTTTTTCTGCTTATTTTTTATGTAGTTTTGTAAGTATGGCAGACATTGCAGTGCAGTCACGCTTTACTATGAGTCCTCTTTTTGTTACTCTGGAGATCTAGGTTGCCCAGTTCTTTCAAGACAGACATCCCAACTCTCCTTTCTGTTTCTAACAACTTAGTGTCAAATACATTTCATCAGTGTGCTCTTATTAATTCGGTGGTCATTAAGGAAAATATCTAATCAGATCAATTCCAATTTTGACCTTGAAAGAAATTAGGGATAAGGCTGCTACATTTTTCAATATTTTGTCAGTTTGCTGCACTAATCCAAATTTCTCCAACATACATACCATTTGTTTCTGGTGGCACAGTATCATATTGTTTCTTGAACTCCAGGTAAATGAAATGTACTACCTTTCTTTTCTCTAGAAGAGACTTATCTGATTACATAAGAAGTATTATGTCGTATAATTGCTATAAACTGCCTTTAGTAGCCCCGTGTTGATTCTTGCTCCATTTTCTACTTACCTTCATATCCTTAGTATCAAGATTTTTCTGAAGCCTTATATATTATTAGCATTGGAAGAAAAGCAGCCAGAACACTTTTTTTTTCCTTTATGAAAACGTGTACTACATGCAATGGAAATAGATGGTTTTCTTTATACCTAGAATTATACACAATGGCTTATCCTATATAACACTGGTGTTTTGTATGACTATTATTAAAGAACGCCCAACAATATAAATATAGTCTTTCTGGGAAGAGCCAGTGTTATCTTTGTTACACTTGTACCCCAAAACTAAATAAAAAAAAAAAAAAAAAAAGAGGAGGTGATAGCATTGGTGCAAACCTGACCTTTATCCATTGTTTGCAATCTGCAAATTATATTTTTGCCTACAGTACAAAAATACAGAAAGAATTCTAATGAGAATCATGAATTATTTACTAATAGGGGCTTTGTAAATCCCCAAGCTACAAAACATGAATAAATAAGTGTTATTGAAAATAATTTCACTGTTATCTCGTTATTGGTTTCTGTTCATCCTAAATCCTATGCTGAATGCTGTCTATTTCACGGAAGTGTTTTTTATTTTGTTTTATTTTACAAGAGTGCAATTTTATTGCAACTGTAAATTGCTAGGTAGATCTGGATGTAAAATGGATGCATATATAAAGATATACACGCACACAAAAAAAAGCTAGGAAAGATAATCCAGTTAATCCAATGAAAGATGGCATTTAAAACAGACTTGTTTTGTTGTTTGGTGTTTTGTGGTGTTTTTTGTTTTTTTTTTTTTTTTCTTTTCAGCTGAATAAGTAGAATTTCATTATCAGGGATTTCCTCTCAATAAGGCTGTTACATTTTAAGGAACGCATGTTTAATAAGGTGTCATTCACTTCTGAAGGGGAGGGGGAAAAAAAAACCTTCTTGCCTTCTATAAACAGTCTGGGTGACACAGAAGTTCTATTTCTTTTCTATATTCAAGCATCTCTGGGGAGACAGAAAGTCTGTAGACTGAGAGCCAAAAGGCATTTAGAGGAACCACCGTTACATAAAGAAATGCAAAGTGTTACAAAAAGAAGTCAACCTTTGACACCAGAATTCTGCCTGAAATGGTGTCAAGTAGAATACATTTAATCACGGTTGACTTGCTGGCTGGCTTGTCAAAGTTTGTTCTTATAGATTTATCAGTAAACCTCCTGAGACCTAGGCATAAATCATCAGTCGGAACTTATATCATTAGCTATTCTGTTAAAATAATTTTTTTCCTTGCAGTAACTTCTGACCTTGTAGTCAACTCAAACTAGAAATTCAGAATGACACCCCAAACTGCCAGGTTTTTGAGTAGTTGTGTAGCTTCCATGATGATATCTGTCTCAAGGGCACACAAATTGAAGACTGTTCAGAGTATAAATCCTTGATTTCTGCAATTTCAGACAAAAATGAGTTAGGCACATGCTTCAATTTTAGCATTTTAATATATCACATATGTGTATCATTAAAAATCTGACATTTAGCAGCACATAGTTCATTGGTGCCACAGAAATTTCCAAACAAATGTGTCAGAAAATATATCACACAATTGATACTTATATGATAACTTTGCAAATGTGAACTTTTTGTTAACAGACTGGCAAGATCTCCACTGTATTGTCTTAAAAAGAACAGAGCTGTAAGCAATAAAATATATTGAACGATTGACTAACTTCAGGTTTTTTCACTAGCAATAAAAATGTACATGCATGATATGGTATGCATATGTGCAAGGTTATTTTAACACACACATATCGGGGTTTTGCATAGTGGATTTTCTTTTAATCCACAATCATTAAAAAATAATGTATTTGCGAACAGAGATTTGCTAAATCAAGATGACCTCCTTGGGATTTTTAAGGTACATTAAATGTACAGTACACTACATCATAGTATAAATATATTTTTCTCTGTACATTTTTAAATTACTGTTAGGAATGCTTCTTTTTCTGTGGATTTTTATTTTTTTCCTTAATGATATTAATATTAATTAACCTTTCTCCATGATATTAATCTAAGTCTCATATATATGAGAATGGACATAATTGACATAATTTTTTTATAATACCTCCTTGACTATGGACTTCATTTATATAGCACAGTAGTATACATGGGGAGGTTTTTTCTCCATATTTATTTATTTAATTAAGACAGCTAAAATTTTCCTAAGCTTAAGCACTGTGAGAAACAGATCTTTACATTTTTTTCTTCATCGTCACTTAGTTTGTATTTTGATCCTGCTTCCAATTATCAGTGATTTTATATTAAGAAAATCAACTGACTCAGATTTTTGCAACAGACTTTTATTCCTCTTAAACTCTGATGTGTGATTATTGGGTTTTTTTCAGAATATGGCTCAACTAAAAGGAAATAGGATTTCTTGAACTTTTGTTAAGTTCAAGACTTAACTTTTGTTAAGATATTTGTAACAATATCTGTGGTTGAAATAGTCCTGTGTTCCTCGTTAAAGATGACTGCTGTTAACTTAAAAATATTTACAAACAACCTTTGGCATAGGTGCCAGGGTGTTTATCAAAATAATTCTGTCTGAATTCATAAAGATAATGAGTCTTTGCTAGTAGGGCTAATTTTCTTTGTCATGTTGTGGAGTAGAAAAGAAACAGTACCCAGGTAGCATGAGGTATCATTCCAGTACAACTAACGGACACAAATGTGGTACTGATAACAACGTTTATGGGAACATCTTCAAGAACTTTGTTACATGCCCTCAACAGATACGCTTCGGTGTTGTTTGCACTAATTTAAGGCTGCTTTCTCTTTTGCTCACTCTGTCTAAGTATGTCACTGGGTCTTCCAGCATGAAGAAGCACAAAGGAGCAGAGGAGTCAGGCCTCAGCAGAGAAACTCTGACCCAATAACTGACAATACACCCCCAGTTATTCCTTTCCTTACTGGAAGTGGTTGAATCACCATCCCTGGAAGTATTTAAGACGTGTAGCTGTGGTACTTAGGGACAGGGATTAGTGGTGGACTTGGCAGTGTTAGGTTTACAGTTGGACTTGATGATCTCAAGGTTCTTTTCCAACCTAAATGATTCTATGATTAATGAGGAAGCATGTTTTTAAAGTAAAGATTCAAACATTACCTCTCTCCTTAGGAGAGACCTAGTTTTTTTATACATTGTAATAGTTACAGGAGGATGATATTAGTCTTTTAGTTCAAAACTTTCACTATTTGACACATCATTTGGGTGACATCAAAATAATGAGTGTTTAACTGGCGTGTTACTTAATTTCATTATCTCCAAATTGAGCTGCTTTAAGTGTTAATCATAGTAGGTGAGATTTTACCTCATATGCTCTAATTCAGTAATATTTAGGGGAAGAATCATACTTATGTTAATCTCAAGAGATTACAGGTAACGTTAAAATGTTCATCCTTTCTTTTTGATTTCTAGGTTATAACTTGTCATTTTCATCTATGATGTAGCTTGCTGTCACTAGGTCCCTCGCATTTTTCTTAGATAAATTTAGGTCAGTAGGCCAACCCAGGACAATAATTCTTCCCATACTTTTTCTCTTTCAGAGGCATTATGGAAGAAACTTGATTTCTGACACATACAATGAAATTTGCATTGACTTTGGTGAAAGAGATGAAGCTGGTTACTTAAATATTTTGTCAAGCTTCTTTTTCCAGATTTTTGTCCAGATAATTGTATTCTATAGCAGCTTTGATTGTTTATAATTTAACTGTAGAGTTATTTGTTTGGAAATGTGACTTTAGAATGGGAGATTTCTCTATCAATATTTATATGTAGATATAACAATGCAAGAACACAGTTACATATATTTTACAGATGATCGAATGATTTTATTAAAGGATTTTTTAACCTAGCTTTCATTTGTGGCTGGTAAAGACATACTACAGTTATAAAACAATGAAATGGAGTAATTGTGGTATACTGTCTTTCATGTTATTCCATCAATACAAACTCTTGACTTATTTCAAGTTTAAGAATTGCACAATATAGATAATCTAAAAATAACAGTTCTGAAGTCCATCTTCCCAAAGAAGAAACCTCACTTAAGATACCAAAGAACACAAACAGTCATATATTGGAATGAATTATATTCAAATTTACTGACTTAACCCCTCAAAATATTCAGAGTATGATTTTTATAGCAGAAAATGCAGAACTTGGGTCAAATGCGTAAGATTCTAAAGCAATAACTGAAAGAACGGGATAAAAGCTAGATATTGGTAGTTCAAAGATAATGTTTCACTTGAAAAACTATGTAGCATTGTATGATGGCAGTAATTAATAACACCATAGTCATAAATTCTGTTATGATTTTTTTTGGTATTTTTGTTTTCTACTGAGAGAGGTGATACTATGATAAATTTCTGTCATAGAGTCATTTTCTGGGGAAAAAAATCCAGTTAAAATAAAAGCTGCAATTGTGAAAATTTAAACGTAATTTACTTATATTTCAGTTATTTTCCTAAAACAACAATATGATATTTTGTTTGAGAATTAGGAACCTAATTCATGATTAAAAAAGTACCATATGTGGATAGTGAGGAGTATGTTTTAAAAGGCAAATTCAGAACAGGCTTAGAAATGTTCAGATAGCTTCTCAACTTGTATATAAAATCTCGGTTACCTATGCACTGATTCTACTGCATTACCAGAGGATCTAGTCAATTATCCTTTGTCTAAGATCATTAGATTTTCATAATGTTGGGCTTTTTGTAATAAATATTTAGACTGTGATATTTCAGTAAATGTCTAATGGTAAATTTCAGCAGGGAGTCTTACTGCCTTGGAAGTTTCGTTGTTGATACTGTTGCTGCCCAAACCCTTCAAGGGACAAATAATTATTCATTGGTCTGGACAACACACCCCATTCATATAAATCACTTAGTGTCTTAACATTACTTGGGATGCCAAACATCTTCCCTAAAGCCTGTGGCTAGCTGGGATACCTTGGAGACAGCATCTGAAAACTGGAACTCAGTACCTGCGTTCAGGCAAGTGATTGTCATGCTTTGTGACCGAAATTAAAAGCAGAGGAAAAAAAAAAAACAACCTACTCGCAAAAACTCCTGAACAATTTACATTCCTAGTCCAAAATGTTAGACTACTGGTAATTTATTCAGATATTTAAACTTCCTTTAAGATCTTTAAGTAATGTATAGAGGCCTGCTTTCCTTGTATTCCCGTAAAAGGAAGAATTAGATAAATATGTTGGTAGAAATGCATGCCAGGTACAGCTAGTGTTTAGGAAAAATACAGTGTGGACAGCCTGGGAAAGCGTGTGTACAGAATATATGTAAAATGTGTATCATGAGATTCTTTGTATAAATTTATACTTTTATACTGCAGGTTTTGTAGTTCTTGCTGACAATGTGAAACTGATTTGAATGATTTGTAGAGATGATGAAACAAATGAAGCTGAAGGACTGTAGGTTTGGGGAAAGAAGTTGGGGAGTAATAGAGAAGGTTTCAGCTTGCAGTAAATGACACAAATGACCTTTAAAGTAGTCTCTGTTACGTGGGGCTAAGGAATGCCTTTTACAGGCCACCAAGCAGACCCAGGTCATGAAAATGCTATAGTAAGTGCATTATCTCTTTCAGCCCTGTGGTGATTCTCCTTTAACTTCAGAAGTCAGTGTTGCAGGCATTTTGTAAACTCATTGCTGGACTAAAGTTATAAGACACTTCTATTAAAAGAATATCACCTGCAAAGGGTCCACTTAACATCCCTTGACTAGTTGCCTAATGCAGGTTTCGTATGGAAGTATATGTATGCATGCCTGCATTATGCATATGATGTGTAGTAATATAGTAAGAGATTCTGTTCAAAAAAATCCTAAGTTACTTGAAAGTTCACAAGAAGTGACTCATTCCTAACACATTGTGCTAGCTTTTCTTTTTCATTTGGGAAACTGGGAGAGACTTTCTGCTATCATGTCTTTAGCTGAAGGTGGAATCCACAATGTGCTAAATGTTATCCAAGTTTCCAGGAACCTCAAAATGCTCCCTGCCCACAGGCAGGCTAGGGAAAGTGTCAAAAACAAAACGTGTTTTAAGGAAGTATGGATGGGGAGGGCTTTTGGAAGGCTTTAAATGATAACAGAAAGGGACCTTTGTGGATGAATTTGTGAATCATAGAATCACTTATGTTGGAAAAGACCTTTAAGTTCATCTAGTCCAACCGTTAACCTAGCACTGACAAGTCCACCACTAAACCACATCCCTAAGTGCCACGTCTACCTATCTTTTAAACACCTCCAGGGATGGGGATTCAACCACTTCCCTGGGCAGGCTGTTGCAGCGCTTGACAACTCTTTCGGTGAAGAAATGTTTCCTAATATCCAATCTAAACCTCCCCTGATGCAACTTGAGGCCATTTCCTCTTGTCCTATCACTTGCTACGTGGGAAAAGAGACCGACCCCCACCTCGCTACAGCCTCCTTTCAGGTAGTTGTGGAGAGCGAAACAACTGAAAGTGGTATGAGGTAGAAATCTCTTTTCAAACACTTTTCAACAGTTTTGCAAGAAGCAGACAATGTCAAACCAGATATAGGAATATTGACAGAGGCTGTATAGCAAAAGATTTAACATAGACAAGTGGTGACGCATAGAGATTTTCTCAAACTTTGGAAGTGATAGTGACAACCTGAACTTGATGGTTGGTAGGCTGCTAAGAAAAATCACAGTGGGGGCTGTCATATCGAGTGAATGGCCATATGTACTAGAGAGCAAGAGAAATAAATGCAGGAGGAGGAGAAGACAAACATCAATTCATTTCAGATTATGGCACAATGCAAAGAAAAGTACTCACAGCATCCAAATAGAAAATAGCTGCAAATGTGTATAAAAGACAAATAAAAGAGAGAAACAGAGAGAGAAAAAAACCCCATATTTGTTCTGCTAACATTAAAGGTGAGGTTTTGCAGTACATTCAGTCTGCTGTAACACAGGATGCTGGCAAAAGGAACAGTCCTTCTCTGCCTTCCTCCTCTCCAGCAGCATGTTCCCAAGCTCTCCCACATACTGCTTCTGGTTCTTATACTTGCCTGTTTTAAGTAATTAGAACCCTTTTTTTTACCTGTCTGGTTTCAGTCAGTTGAATCAGCAGTTGCAGCATTGCTAGATTCAACTTGAGGCAGGGGGACTATAATGCTAGGATGCTGGGGAAGAGTGGGACCATCCTCTTTAGTGGCAGCCTGCAATTTGGTTCGCTTAAATCTGTACTGTGCAATCACACTCCAAAGTAATCAGAAAGCTCTTTCTCCCCTTCTCTTAAACGTACTTGCTTTTTAGACACGGATCATATGTTGCTGCATACCTTATACTTCAGGTTGTATCCATTACAGAGAAAGTGGGGTTCTCTAGCATGCTAAAGGATTTTGTAGCCTGCTGTTTGGATTTTAAGTCCTCCAGTGATCTAGCCAGGTTAAATATTTCCTCCAAACTTTTCTTTTGCAATGGGAGTTGCAAGACTAAAAAAACCCACACCTGTAAACAGTAAAATTTGTTTGCTTTCATGACTCTTGATTTGGACCATATATAATGATAATCAATGATTTTGGGCTAGCAATTGACTGGGAACAGTTGATTCTAAAATGTATTTTTTTTAAGCATAGCATATCATGTCAAAATCACCTCCATTTTTTTAAAATGTAAATTCATCTCATAGTGACGTACTATCTGCTGGGGATAGCTGTGATGATTGTGAGCACTGATTGTGGAACAAAACGTTTCATTTGGAAGTGTTGCTGATTGCATAACAGGATTAGTTCTGTGGAGAAGAAATAAAGGGTGCAAACAATGTTTATTAATTAAAAAAATAAATATATTAAAGGATTTGTTAGTTCTCATAGTCTTGCCTACTCAAATGGCCAGCCTCACCTCCTGAAACTATTCTTAAGTAGTCTGATCTCATTGGAATACTTAGATGCACTATATCCATGGATTTAATGTAACAGCACTGCATAAATTCCTTCAGAGAGATTACTGCAGTGACTATTTAAATTAGTGGACTCCAAATCTAATTACTGAATAGAGTGGCCAAATTGTATCCGTTAAAGTCTTATGACAGTTACAGTGTTTCTACACTATGTAATTTAACCTTTATATCTGTGAAATAAATCTAAATAAAAGCAAAGCAAAAAAAAAAACCAAACAACAAACAAACCAAAAAAAACCCCCCAAGCCTCAAATACGTTTTTTTTACTTCCAAAGAGAAGAAACCTTTCTCTCTCTTCATTTCAGCTAGGCTGTAACTTCAGTTTACAAGTCTGTTACATAGATGGAGTCTGAAAAATATGGAAACTACAACAGGAAAACAACAAGAAAACATAACTTATTTCCTGCTCTCAAGAAATGAAGAAGTGTTGGAAAGTAACATTTTTTTTGTCACTTAAAAATATAGTGACAATGGAATTAGTTGCACTCACTCCTTTTGCTACTTACAGGATGAGAAAGAAAGGCTTTTAATAAAAACATTGAAGGCACAAATGAGAATTGTCCATAAAACGTGGTGAAAAAGAAAGATCTCAGGGCAAATAATTTACTGTTCATGCTCCCACATCCCTGCCTTTACCCTCAAAGAAGTGAAAAAAGGTGGCAATCTAAAAATATTTTTTTTTAAAAGAGTAAATCTCCGTCATGTATGCATAATCATAAACAAAGTAATGTCTTCTCATACAATTAAAAATTAGATAAATAGGCCAATTTTATTTCAGATGAAACCCGAATCAACTTCATCTTTAATAAGAGGGAATTCTAGCTCCCCAATAATGAAGCTATACATCAAATAAATATCTTAATCAATCAGACATTCTCATATTAAAAAAAAAGACGTATTTTTAAAAATAAACATCTGAGGAGCTTAGTGTGGAGCAGCTTCCAAGCTTCCTAAAATTTAGTTTGCATGTATTTATACATGATGTTGTGTTTTATCTCAGAGCTAACTCTTAAGTTTGGACAGGCTCAGGTCTGAATTTAAAAATTTCAAACCACAGGTTCAAATGCAATCTGTTTCATAGTTTAACTTATGTGAAATACTTGCACCTTTGCCAAAGTTACGTCACCCTTCTTCCTCTGTCTTGGATGTCTTGTATTGCATTTACAAATAGAAAGTTAAGCTCTTTACTTCATGCCTGAGCCTATTCTCTCCATTTCTCTCTCTTTATCCTTCTTCCTTTGTTGGTTTGCATTGCATTGCCACTTACCCATCACCAACATTCCAGCCATGCTTCTTACTCCTCCTCCAGCTATCTCATATAAACATTTTCCTTTTAGTTTCCAGTGGAAACTAATGCTTGTAAAGTGATCTACCAAATGTCCAGCCATATGAACTTGAAGGAACCAAGCAGACTTTCATCAGAAGCATTTGCAATTGTCAAGGCTATGTCAAATACAAACAGTCTTTCTGGAACGTTCCTATTACAAAGCATTACAAATTCCAGCGAAAAAAATATTTCATTGCATTTTTGTCTGCAGATGCCTAAACATAAGTAGACATGCGGGATCTATGATGACATTTTGCAATAGAGGATAAAATAGAAGATGATAGAAAATATATTTGGTAAGCGGGACAAAGGAAATGAAAACAGAAAATCATTCCATATAGATATATGAATTCTGCTAAGTGAGGATAAAAAAGTAGAGTAGAGCTTCCATCACTGCACACTAAAGTAGTCTGAAACAAACAAAACTATTCCTTTGCAGTAAAAGGAAAAGAATCTACACAGAATGGTCTATAAAACAGATTTCTTACTTCTCCTATGTGTGTATATAAGCACATAATTTATGCGGCACTTTTAACAATTCAAAAAATCATAACTGTTTTCTTGAATGAAACATTGAAGTTAATTTCTGAATTGGGATGTGATGAAGTATCGCTATTTGTAGTTAAGACTTAAGTGTATGATCTTAACAATCACTGGGCTTGTACGTTCTTTTCATGTGCATGCCAGGGAAGGCCTCTAGTCTGAAAAGGCCAGGAAGAAGATGGTATTGGACGTATCTCTCTGTCAGGCATTGAGTTATAGATCCCTGTCTCTCTTCCTAACGTATGGGTATCAAATATTAATAAACTGTGGTTCAAAACTATATGCACAAGGAAGTAAAATGCTTTTAAAATTCAGTTATTTATCATTTTAGGGATTTAGAATTTGTGTTCTTTTTATTTTCCCCATATATATATATATATACACACTGATCCTCAGAATATTGCTGTATTTAATACAGCAAACAGGTCCAGACTTGAGCCACCCTGGTAATTCAACTGTACCATTATTAATACTATTTGGTGTAGGAATTTGTTTCTTACAGTTTACTCTTTCCCATTCACATCACCAATATTTACATTTCCAAAGGTATATATTTTATTCTTGCCACCTCAACTCTCACAATATATCTCTCCATTTCTATGTTAATAATAATAATAAATATTATATCATAATGTTTCACTGGAAAATTCCCTTATTTTTGTTATACTTACAAGTTATTTTTCATATCAGCCAGCTTCTTCAGAACCTACAGTCTTACTTGTATCTTCTCATTGCACGTGACTATGCAAAACATTATGCAGATAAATTAGTAAAATTGAAACAGTAAAGAAATGTGTTCTACTGTCTGAGAACACCTGCACCAGCTGCTTATATCTATCATTATATAAAATATGCTGAAGTCACCAAATTCATTTGTTAGAACAGCAGTAATTATTTTCACTCATGTAGTGCAATTCATCTGCAGTCATGAGACCCTTCTTTCATTGGCAAATTTACATTACAAAGCATAACAGCTTCAGAAAATGAGAACTCTCACTTCATAACATGGTATTAAGCATCCTTAGTGGACAACAAACTGATATTTCCCTGTTCTCAGTGAATAACTTGTCTATTTGCATGTGAAGAATTAGAGTATGTTTAGTAAAATACATAACATATTGCCTGTATTGGGTTCTGTTTGTTTTAGAGTGATGGAGGTAACACATGGGAATATTTTTTAAAAATTCTATGGTTTGTGTTTGCTGGATTTTTAGCACTTATCCCAATTAATGCAAAAATTTTTGGTAATTAAAAATAAAAGTGAATAATTTAAAATATGCAAAGCTAAACCTAAATATGGGATGCTGAAAGGATTGGCCTGATTTTTTTATAGTGCTGAATACACAGTTCCTGTTAAATTGTGTATTTCAGACTGTGTCTTTATTTAAATACAAGACAGTATTTTTAGAGGGGGAAATATAGTACATTTATCACTTTTCCTTTCTATATATATATTACTGTTAAAAATCTCCAGCACAGAAGGAGAAAGTTAATTGTGCCAGTAAATTAGGCATCTGCTCATATCATGCAGATGTGAGAAGGGTGGGAAAGGAGACCATTTTAGCAGCTCTGTTTAAACAATCCTTAACAATTCAAGCTCATTATGTCACCTTTATCCTGATAATCAATTATTGGAAAATAAATATTTAAGATGAAGGTCAAAAATATTATTCCTAAGGTATGTATCCCTTTTAAAATCACAAATTGGGGAATGTTAACAAAGATTGAGTGAGACAGAGAGTATTTATGTCAAAAGTATAGATCACCTTGAGTTGGTTCACGGGAGTTTTTAATTTCACAAAAAATAAGGTAACATTTCTACCTCTCTTTTGGCCCTACTCAGTCTAGTAGACATTTACATTATTGTAAATAAGATCAGAATTTGACCCTTAGTTTTTATAGGCACTTATTTTTCTCCAGCACTCCTGTATGCTCTTGAATAATGTCATCTATGGGGAGATGCAAGCCAGGCCATTGTGAAAGAGTTGTTGCAGCACCAGGTGCTTCTGATTCGGGGTCCTTATTGTTGCTTTTTTGGGGTTGGATTCTTTCTGCCATCATCTGCAGTAATCATCTAAAGGCAGGTTGAGTGCTCAATCAACTACATAATGCCAAAACTGTGTGATGGGAGCTTGCCTCTTGGTATAGGAATATGAAGTGAAAGATGAGAACAGGTTTTTTTCCAATTTAGGCTGATTTAGGTCAACTTTTCTTAGATGTGGGGATTCTGATAAGTCATTGTTAAGCCTCCAGAAATGATTTTGAGCTATTCTCTAAGGACAGGTAAAGACTTCTTGTTGTTTCTTACTTTACACTTCCTACTAGTAAACCATAGCTTGGTTTTATTTATTTGTTTCTCTAATAATAAGAGTTGTGTTAATGTTATGGCTTAGGAAAAGAAAATAATGCTATCATATGAAAGAGTTGGCTATAAAAGGCAGATTTAACATAAATGAGTAGTTTGCCTTCATAAAGAAAAAGAAGCATTTATAGGGAGCCTGTTAGGGTTTTGGGCTTATACCTATGTTAGTGTAGTAGTGACAGTGTTGAGTATAAAATGCCAGTCTTTGTCACCTTTTGTCATTTTGATTCTGTAGTCTAAATGACAGGGTATGGCTTTCAAAGAGTCCTAAGATTAGTCCATAAGAAGAAATAAACACGTTCAGTAGTATTCAGTGCTGGTCTTGAATTACTGGAAAAGTGGACTTGGAGTGGGGAATGCCTTTGGTGTGTGTCTCACTACTATAGTGAGAATGTCTTGTGGTACTTAACTACTGACTGAAATTAGAACAGGCTGATGAACTTTAGTTTCACGTTTGAGTGTTTGCCTCTGAGACTGTTAGCCATAGTTTTGACTTTCACTATGATGATGCTAATCAAACTGTGGGATTTATTTAAGGCCACGTGTCTTCATTTCCTATTAGTGTTGTGGGGTAGAGTAGTCTGTGGTGTGTCCTAGACTAATAGGAGCTGTAAAGAAATTCAGCTTTGCGGGCTTTGTATTTGATGTAAGACTTTCTGTAATAGTTGATCTTGCTGTTGTAACTCACAATTTGTACTTCGCTATGGGAATATTTGCCTTGAAAGTATGCTTATTTTTGTTTTATATACATTCTTTGCTGGGCAGAAAAGAATGCATAACTCCTCATTGCCTCAATATGCTTACAAATGAGAATATTTGCATGTCTAGATATATTTGCCATAAAACTTGTAAAGGCTGTTACAAATATTGATGGTGCTTTTATAGGTATGCTTTGTCTTGATTCTTTGGGAAGCATAAATATTTTAAACAAGCCACTATTTTTCCTAATGAAAACATTAGCCCTCTGAATCTGCAGATATCTGTGTGATCTCTTTAGCATGTGATACCCCATGTTACAGTGATTTGGTTTCCTTGTGCTTGAACCTAATGAAGACAGTATTTGTCAATTCTTGCCCGTTGTGCTTAACATATTTTGTAATAGCATCTGCCACCTATAAAAAATAAGCAAAAAGTTTGATTAGTGCACACATTTAAAGAGAGATCGGGGCAAAGGATAAGAGACTAGGATCAGTCCTGCAGGGAGAATGAAGGTGAGTCTCATAATGGACCTGAAATACAGAAAAAAGAACTGAGGTATCTTTGATGAAAGGAAGGTAGGACAGAGGAAAAAGAATTACATTAGATGCTGACAGACAGGCTTGGGAATTCAGAAGTCCATTAGTGACAAGATGTGAAAGGAACAGGCTGGAGAAGGGACATAGGAAACTTAGAGCAAGAGTAGTTCATGACGGAAAACAGAGTGATAGCTGGGCAGAGAAAAAGTGTTAGCAATCTTGGCTGGTGAGAGTAGAATGAGGTAAGTAAGAGGGTGGCTGAAGAAATAGCCTTAGTGGCCTTTAGCTCAGTCCTTGAACCCTTTAAGTCTGACTAAATTTATTAATGAGAACTCATGGAATATGAAGTGGTATACAGTAGTAAATAATCACATTCCATCCAGTTCAAATTAGGTATGCAAAATTAACCTGTGCTTTGACCTTATACTCCATTCGTCTTAAGTCCTTTTCTGCATAATGGGAATAATAATAGATCCTTGTCTCAATGAAGGCCTGTGGAAAATAATTAGAATTGGGAAACACTCTGATACTAGTGTGATGTGTGCCATCAAACAGCTCACTAAGGGAATTGGTAATTCTTTCCCAATTCACAGTTCAGTAGTACACAGCAAACAAGGCATGAGGTCACCCATTGAACAATATGGGTAAAAATTAAATACTGAATAGTTTCATGTTAAATGATGTGACTATGTATTTAAAATATGCATCAAAATTGTATCTGCTCAAGAGGTGTTATTAAATTTGCAGAAGCAATTAATTAGGTCAGTTCTTAATTCTTACCTTTTGGGTGTCTTAGTTTACAATTGAAATACTGTTTTCACTTGTACTCTGGGGAGATGTGGAGTGTGCATCCGAGAATGTGTTTTGTGACAGGTAACCTGAGAGGTGACTTGGTAAATCTGACAGGTGTCTTTCCTATGTTTGATATAATTTTGGGATTATGTAACCTCGTACTTGAATAGAACGTGTCTTTCTCAGGCTGCAGTAGTTGTATGTAAAACCTGCTTTACAGGATTTCCTATGTGTCCACAATGCCTTCTGAATTCTTAAGTATACACACATAAATGTATGGCTGGATTTTAAAAGTAAAACAAGCTGTGTCGTGGTTAGTGTCCCACCTTGTATGTTCATGTAATAGCAGTTGTACCACTTCCTGGTAGCACCACCAGCATAGTGTTACTGGGAGACACAAGGGTAGAAGTTTTGCTAGCCCCAGAAGTATGTGTAATGCCTGGTTGCAGGTATGGAACTTCTGGCTCTGCTTCAAACAAAATACAGTATCTGGTATGTAAGATGTAGCAAGGAAAAGAGATTTATGTAAGGCTATTTTTAATTGCCCGTATGACTTCAACAGCTAGTAGGCATTCAAAAGATGTATGCCTTGAAAAACATTATGCATTCTTTGGTTGTGTGGGTTTGTGGTGCTTTGGGTTTTTTTTTTTTTTTTCCCCCCTTGCTTTTGGGAAATATGAGGTTTCTGAGTTGGAGGATCATGTATATTCTGAATAGTCTTAAAACAGAAACTGGTAAGAAGAAAAATGAGTAGTTTGAGCTGCAGAGGGGAATACTGCGTCCTCCATCTGTGTGTCTGTACTGAAACAATTAAGGTTGCAAGTCTCTTGAGAAATGCACTTACTTCTTGGTGGTGAGTTTTTTTAATGACAAATTTCTCAAACTTTTAACGACCTGTTGTGATTTTTTCCTCTGGAAATGTGGCTTCTAGAAAATCAATCATTTCTTTTAGAAAACTTTAGTTTTCCTGAAATTCTAGTTTAGGTTGCCATCTGCAAGTTGGATGTGTAGGTGGGCTTCTTATTCTTTGCTGGGAATGATGTCTTTGGTGTGAGGGGTCATTAACTTTTACTTTATCCTTGTTACATTAACTTTTTCCCTGTTAGCAAGAGGGAACACTATATGAAATGTAATTTGTTCACAGGAGAATAAAATTAAGAATCTGATATACAGCTCTCATGAGGAGTCATGGCACTCTAAGGAAATACAATTTATTCCTCATGTGTTTCGATTTTTATTTTTCTTTTCCAAAACAAAAAAAATCACCACCACCACATTAGTTTGAATTACCAACCAAACAAAAATCTTCTTACTACTTGTTAATGTAAAAAAAAATTACTTAGTTTAATTAAACTATGACAGTTTACTCACTGTTTCTGAATTTCAGCATTTTGTCCTAGGTAAGATAAAAGCAAATGTTTAAACACCATGAATAGCCATTCCTACTTCTGCATAATTTATCCACATTACTTTTGTTAAGTGGCCAAAATTGGACACTTTTTTTTTTTCCTACGGTTATTAATGCAAGTCCTTGTTATATTTCTTCCTGTTGTGCCCTTTTCCAGACCTTACTTCCCCCAGAAGCAGGATTTTGAGGGAGTGGGCTCTGAGGCTGGATCTGCTTACCTGCTGGGACTCCTGCTAGCTGGTGGCTCAGTGGAGATGGGGGTGTGGGAGGGGATCCCTTGCTCACAGCCTGGAGGTCTGATTCCCATGAGCCTGGATTCGGTGCCATGGGAGCTCTGCCGGAAGGAGTGATTAACAGATACAATCTTGCTTGTACCTGTGAAAAACAATAGCCAATATTAATTTCACCCAAGCTGTAATTGTTATGACTGGATAATTGAATATTTTCTGTAATGGCCTCAGGACCCGTTTTATACTTTCTGCTGACTGTTCTGTTTACATCTATTCAACTAGTATGCAAGTACAATGACTGGCTGAGTTCAGAAAGAAACTGTACTAATACTGATTTAAAAAAAAAAAATTTTTTTTAAAATATTATAAACTGTTGTAGTCGCAGATTTGCTTTACTTTCTTTGAACTATACTATCTGTTTCAGTGACCAAAGAAAGAAGAAAAACCTCTGTGTACATTAATGACGTACAACAGTGGCACTATAAATTTCTTTTAAGGCTTAATATAATTACTAACAACAGGCACATATAGATTGTACTGAGAAAGATTAAGGTTGTTTGTAGTATCTTTGGCTCACAGGAATCCACTACAAGCAAACACTGAATAAGCAGTACATTGAGTAGCGTAGGGGACAATAGAAGAGGACTGCATGCAATGGAGAGCCAAGGGTTCATTTATATTCCAGCTGGATGTTGAATGCTTATCTGTTTCATAAGCTTTTATTTTCCTTGTATTCCCAGTAACAGGCTTACAAATAGTTTCTTTCTTCTCTTCTAATCTCTGTTTGTTCTTCCTTTCACAGTCTACCTGCTTAATTTTAAATGGATTTCTTGGTCAGATCTAAACTTCTAAAATCTCTAGAAATAATACTGAATACCCCAAAACTAAAAGGTATATTATCATTATTTAACTAACTAGACATGTCTCTGCTCTTACTGAAACCATAAAGCATATTTTCAGCTATGGGGTTTTACAATTGTTAAGATGTTTCTCTGTACTCTTCTACGTTTAATAGAATACGTGTAGTATTAATACAAGGAGCTCTGCTTGTGAGACAGGTCACCGCTGGTCTGAGTGTTGTACAAATACCAAAGACAGGGGTTTCAGACTAAATGTAGTACAGGAAGCAACAGGGTTATACAGCCAAACTCAACCATAAAAACGCCACCTTGAGACATTGGCTACACAGCAGATCATGGTCTCGTCCTGCAGCCATCGGAGCCATGGCAAGCAGAGACATGACACTCAAATCTGGACTGCTACTCTTTTAAGTCTTTGAGACTCCTAGGTGTATGGCACCAAGTTAAAGAGTCAGCCTACCCCTTTGGTATAACGCATGTTTCATTTTTCATAATCATTAAGCTAGTTTAATAGGTGAGTTTGAAGGACAGACATTACAGCTCAGGTGGAAGAACCCTCATGTAAGATCAAAAAAATAGGAGAAAGGGGATTTAAATGATAGTCTTCCCCTGTAGTAGTCATTAGACCAAATGATTAAGTCTCTCTTAGGGAAGTGAGTGGGAGGATGTATAGGTACACACTTTTATGTTTTTAATATATATATATATATATAAAACATAAAACATCCACATGCATGTCTGTCTTCACACCTCCTCCCTCTCCCCCCACCCTCCTTACTGGATTAATTTGGAAGGATTTCTTTGTGAAATATTTGCATATTCTATAAAAAATAGTTTTCTGGTTATTTTAGCCCTACACTCGGACTTCAAACTCAATTGTAAATATGATTGCAACCTCCTTCTCAGAAATCCATAATGTTTTAAGTAAGTTCTTTCACGTTCTTAAAGGACCTTTAATTTCAACTGTTTCTGTAGGAGTCACAAATTAATTTGTAATTTAAAAAAAAACAGGATCAACTCTGTAACTCATGTTGTTATTGGAAATTTGAAAATCATAGGCAGTTAAATTTAGGTTCAGATGGCATTAAACTTAAAAATGGCTTTATCCTCTAATGGTATAATTTAAAATCTTATGTTAAATTCAATGCAATTATAGGCAAGAAGCTCATCATTACTCTCATTAAGATGAAGAGTTGCTCTTCCTGCAGAAGAAAGGGGGAAAAGGCCAAGCTTGATAACTGGCCTGGGGGAAGCGGAGGGACACATCACAGAAATAATTTTTTTTTTTTTTTCATTGATTCCACTTGCAGATCTGTCCAGAAGCCTGACAAGGCATAAAAGTTCACAAGTGTTGCTTTGTACTTTTCTTCCAAGAGGATTGTCACAAAAAGAGCATTTTTATTAATATATATGTTTTATCTGCTCAGAGTAGGGATAAATTCATGTCTAGGGCTGTTTGTCTATGTTTGTCCTCCTGCTTAGAAATTAAAGTTGAAGTGATCACCAGTCAGTTATGAACTTGTGTTTCATGAGAAGTTACTGACTTGTCCTGGTTTCAGCTGTGACAGAGTTAATTTTATTTCTAGTGGTTGCTGTATTTCAGATTTGGTATGTCAATAATACATATTGGTTTAGTTTTAGTTGTTGCCAGGTGATGTTTATAGTTTTCAAGGATTTTTTTTCAGCTTCCCATAGAAGCTGAGAACAGGCATAGACAGAATGGCCAATGGAATATTCCGTACCGTAGATGTCATGCTCAGTATATACATGGGGTTAGCCAGGGTGTGGGTGCTCGTGATCACTGCTCAGGAAGGCATCAATTCACCGAGTGGTGAGAGTGATTGGATCCTTATTATTATTATTGTTTTCTTTTTCTGTTATTATTCTATTAAACTGTCTTTATCTCAACCCATGAGGTTCTTTTCCTTTCCCCTCCTTTTCTCCCTCTTCTCCCTGCCCTTCTGGGAAAAGTGGGAGCACTGCACAAGCGGCTGCAATGGTCCTGGATGCTGGCTGGGGTTAAACCACGACATGATGTTGTTTTTTTATAAAACCTGATGCCCTTTAAAAAGTTCCAGGCTGTGGTGTGTTGTAAGAAGTATTATTAACTATGAAGTGAAAATATGTCTGATCACTTTTTTAGTCTTCTAAAATACCTTGGGGATTTTTTAGGTAGATGTAATTAATTAAGAAAAAGGGTATGAATGTCTCTTAAGTTTTAAATAAGAATGTGATGCCTTAATAACTAGGGAATGGTGGTGTTGGGATTTACTAAGATTAAAAAAAAAAAATTCTGTGGGTAGTGTGTTATATACACTGCATTTTCTATGGTAGGAAAACTTGTTCATGAAAATAGTATTTAATATATGATTTGTCATACATATCACTGTGCCATCAAGTGCTTTATGGAAAAAGAAGACTGAGAGGCTACTTCCTCTGTTTCTCTTCTTCATTACCACTTCCAATATTCACGTTACATGGAGGTAGGTACCTGTTTGTTTAAAGCAGTTTTAGCTAACTAGAAAAAGAATAGTTTGAAGAAAAACCTCAGCTGGATGTGAGAATATAAAGAATGCCAAATTAAATGTTTTATGAAGGCCATTAAGTAGTAGAGATGTCAGGTCTGTAAAGAGTACAGCAACGTAAAAAATAAAATGCATCTCCAAATACAAATTTTAAGACAATCAACAGGTATTTATTGATTTATTTTTTTAACGTAGAAATAAGGGTAACTTTGGAACATAGTCAAAACGGTACATTTTAAATAAGTAAATGGCCCCAGAATTACAAGACTGATTAAAAACATTTGGAATTGTTTAAAAAAAAAAAAAAAAAGTAAGCTCTGATGTAACCTGTGTCCTTTCAGATTTTACTATGTATTTTTTAAATGAGATAAAAGTGAAATGTTGTTATTTCATGAGCTTTGAAGTAGGAAAAAAATAAATGCCATAGAGGACAAAGAATGTGATGTAAATTTCAAAGGCACCATACTGCTTTTTAAAAAAAATATTATGTGGTAGCTTGCGCTTTTAAAGAGACTTCTTGAATAATATGCATACTTAATATTTTAATCCTGAGTATTTACACCAGAAGTCTGCATGTTACTTTGGTGGTATTATATATTGCCTTACTGAAAAAAGAAGTCAGGCAATTTCTGTAGCAATTTCTATGAATTTGTATGTAGTTGTGCTCTATAATAATTATGCAGACTCCTTAGTGGCCGTGGTGGGTGGAGATAGTCACCAAGCACCTTGCACGCAGGTTTTGTCATGTTTAGATTGCTCCACTGGCAGGTGCTGGCAGTGGCAGTTGTGGTGTTTCACATTCTCTTAATCTGCTCCTTCTCTGGGACTTTTGTGGGCAATTTTAGTTTCTTCCAACTTCAAAACCGGGCAAATAGAAATGTTCAGGGGAGTCCCAAACCAACATGGGGCTGAGCAGCTCTGGGATGAGTAATGGTGTGCAGAGCTTTCCCTGCCTACAAGGCTGACTGCAGTATCCTTGTTAAAAGAGGAAACGCAGACTGAGAAATGTGAGTGTTTGACATCTTAATGGAGGAAACGTGGATTATGTACCCTAGTCTCAGGAATGTAGTCTATTAGAGTAGTTGAAAAATACAGGTATGGTCAAGGATATTGTGAATCACCTACCCCCTTACACGTATTCAATGTAAACTTGAGGCTTTTCACCGGAGAAAACTTGAGAATATTGAAACCTTTGCACGGTGCATTGTACGCTGTCCTGGCTGGAATATTATGTCCCTCTCTTTCATTATCTTCCTGAACATTATGATTACATCGGTACAACTTTTTTTTTTTATTATTTTTTCCCCAGCTCTAAGTGTACCCATAGAGGCTAAAAACACCAGTATAGGCTGCCTTAAAATTTGAAGGGAAAAAAACTTCAGAAATAGTTTTAAAGGTCAGCATAGTCTACAGAAATAGTTATCAGCTTTTTACATTTTGTTTTTTAGATTTACTAAGTGCACAATATATGTGTGCTAAGTACATGTCAATAATGAAACACAACCAGTAGTTCATATTTTCACTATGAAAGGATTGAAATTGGTGTAGTTGTGTCCGTCTACACTCAATAAGATTCTTTCCTTAATGCTTACATATGAATTACTTAAAAGCTCAAAAGACTCAATAATGAGCTTTTGTTGATTTCACTGAGGTCTGGGTAAAACTCAGTATGACCCAATAAGGTGCCGTGCCTTGAGATAGGTCATGTGGCCTGTGTGTGGCGGAGGGGGTGTGAACCCCTGTTGAAGGAGGTTTCTTTCCTACCAGTGCAGGAGTGAAGCTTTCCTGGCAGGAAGGCTGGTATGAGGGGGCTTCCTGAATTGCAATTTTCCAGTTGGGCAAAATGGCTCCAAACCCTATGGCATCTGTTCAATGGTCAATTTTTGTAGCAGAGGTACTCCTCACCTTCTGTCTTCTCCAAAGAACCAATAATTATTGTTTGCCAGTCAATTTCTGCTTTCTCATATATCATCAAGCAGCTGTCAGCTCTCATTTCTCTATCCTGGCATGGCTGATCTGCTGTCTGCAAGTCTTGAGACTTCAGCACAAAATACTTTCATCCACTCACTGGTGGGCTTATGACACTGGAAGAACCCCATGAGAATATATGTGGTTTCCCGCACACCTCAAAATCTCAATAAAAAAAATTAAATTATAAGAAATGTCAATACTATATACACAGTATTAAGAAGAGATTTTTTTTTTAAATGTGTAGAGTCAGGTCCTCTGCAGATGCAGGTCTTGTAAATGTGTTCGTGATAAATGAACTGTATCAACTTTCATAAACAGAAAATCTGCACCATGATACGTGCAAAACCAAACAAACTCCTAACTAACATTCTTATAAAAGGACTTTTATTATACTTGAGAGGTTCTTTCACTTGTTAGACTCTCAATCGCACATGGAAAACAACTAAAGGAGTCACATAGTAGTTCCTAAATTAAATGTTTGCCATGCTTTCAAGTTAGCATCAGTTCTTTAATAATTTTGCTCATGTTTCTCTAGAGTTATTACCCTTTCTATCAAAAGCAGCAAACTCTAATTTTATTTAGAAAACAAAGCTACTTATAAAAGTAATTCTGAAGGAAGCTTTGGTAAAATTCTTATTAGAGAAAGCTATAAAATCTGTGAGGCATAAATGGCAATGTTTTTGTTATTTTCATTGTAATGACATTATAATCAGAAACTCAGTAGTTAGGGAAATTTAGATTTAACACCTCATGATTGTGAGGCACTAAGAAATGTCTCTTACTTGTTTAAGAAATGACATTGATCTCTGTCTCATTCATATATGCTTTTATTTTAACTATTCTGTATCTGCTGCAAAGTCTTATGAAGTACTTGCATGAAAGATGCTGTATAAAATAAAGGAGACTGATCCTTGAGACATTTGCTTCTGGGCTTCAAGCCAGTTTCCTCAGTTTTCATAAAGCCTGAGCCAGAGCTCCAGAATAACCCTCAAATTTGAAAGTGCCATGCTACTGTCAATAGAATATACCTCTTGCAGCATAATTCACACAGCCATGTGTATGTATATGCAGATATGAAAACACTTGCCTTATCTTTCAATTATATGTGTATATATATACACACATACATTTCAAGTTTCTCTTTCTTATTAGAATTCTTAAGAAAGTAAACCATATGCTAAAAAAATAAATGGCCTATGCAGCTAGGCTTCACCATTGAAATAGAATATTTGAAAATCTTTCTTGGTAACATGTCCCTTTTGGGTTAAAATGGAACCTGGTTAGCCAAGTGTAAAATAAGGTTCCAAGGTTATTTCTGTTAAAAATTTCAGGTGCTTATAGGTAAAGTCACTGCTGCAACTCACTGGATATAGTGGACAAACCATTCTATCTTATACTCTCGGAATGCTTCTGTTTCGGTAAAATGTTAAAATGTAACAAATCACATCATTTATTTTATCCTACTTAGAGTTAGGAGGAGCATAGTGATGCTTTTACGTATATACCAATGGCAAGAAAATCAATGTGGAGGTCTGTTAATGATGTAGACAATCCAGTCTTTGAATCTCCAATAACTTACTTTCTTTTCTGTTTTGATTTCATCTTTGTTTTACATTTTACTAACTTTTTAAACAGGCCATAGACAGGGTCTGATGAAGGTCCTATTTGTTGTGTTGTCCAATGAATACTAATGGATATTAATTGTCAAAGCAGCAGGCCTTCAACCCTAACACAAAATCTAGGGGATCTCAATAAATGAGGAATGGAAAAAACAAGGACTAGTCTTGTGACCTTACCTTTTAATTTTTTTAGCATGCACTTGCAGTAATCATTGCTTATTCATTAATCCAAATGCACATTGACTCAGCGCTTAAGCTAAAGCTGATCTTGTGGACCAAAGTAATTTCCGTAGGTTGTTCTGTAAAGTTCCATGACCAGTCAACATTTGCAGAGGCTACAAAACAATGACTGATTTAGAAAAATAGGGAAGAATTGCACAAGGGCAGAATGTTTCTAGGGGGTTGCGGTGGATTGACCCCAGCCAGCAGCCAAGCATCTCACAGCCGCTCACACATTTGACTCTCCTGCCCTGCGGGACAAAGGGGAGTACAGGAAGAGCAAAAGCCAGAAAACTTGTGGGTCAAGATAAAGACAGACTAAATAAAGGAATTAAATAGATAAAGACGGACTAAATAAAGGTGGAGAGGGGAACACAAGTGATGTGTAGGCAGTCACTCACTACCTCCCACAAGCCAGCGTCTGAGCAATGGATACCTCCCAGGCCAACATCCCTGCCCAGTTCTTCATATTATGTGGTATGGAATATCCCTTTGGTCAGTTGGAGTCAGCTGTCCCAGCTTCTTGCTCACCCACAGCCTACTTGCTGAGGGGATGAAGGGACGGGGGGGGGGAAGAGTTGATTCAGTGCTTGCACTGCTCAGCAGTAGCCAAAACACCGGTGTGTTATTACTGCTGGTTTAGTCACAAATCCAAATGAAGATGATTAACTCCATCCTACCCAGACTCAGTGCAGGGATACTCATAAGTAGTCTTCTTGGGGAGTAAGATAGATAGAAAAAAAAAATGTGTTACCATCAGTCTTACAGACACGGTGCATGCGAAATAAGGCTGTTTAAAAAGGTCTTTAGAATGAAGGGGATGCGTGTGTAATTTGTGTGTGTTTAAGTGTAATTGAAGACTAGTGTAACTTCTACCAGGCAGGCATTTGATGCCAGAAAGTCATTTTGCTGAAGATATGCATATATTTTAAAATTACCCAGTAGCTTTGTAACCAAAAATTTTGTAGCTTGCTTTTTCTTGCTGTGCTTAAAAAGTCAGCTTCCTACTTTCGGAACACTCAGTACGCTTCCTCCTTAGTCTTTTTCTGTGCAGAGTGTTTGTAATTGGGTGTTTAACCTATCTAATTCCAGGAGATTATGGTATGGTAATCTACTTGTGGTGCTCATCCTCTTGCACTATAAGGTCAGGAAATTAAAAAGCAATTTGCATTCTCAATGAGTGAGAATTTTGTGAATTTAATGCCTTGTGGGTTTTGTTGTTGTGGCTATAATATCTGGTTCAATTACTGTATAGATAGTAGCAAATTTAAACAAGCTTGTTTCTTTACTGGTGGTGACTTTCCTTTTCAGTCTTAAGAAAACTATCAAGTGTTTGGATGTATCTGCAAAGATGCTAACCATCTGTACTACAACTAGGTCTGTTCAGAGCACATGTAAAAATTAGGCTTTTCTTCAATCTATGCGTTATTCCTTCATGCTTTAAATGTGGGAATAACACATTTAAGGATGTGACAGGACTTCATCTTTGTAGAAGTAAATTTGTTGTGAGACCGTGAGTTCTAAAAGCATCTTATTACTATTATAAACATTATTTTTAATTCTTATATAAGCACTGATGGGGATAATTGATACCACATGGGCAAAAGTAAGAAAATCTGGTCCTAAATGAGTTAAGTAGCTTTATACTCTTACTGTAGTTTTGCTGTTCTGTTATCTAGCTCATTATATTTCTTGCTCAGATGGCTGGATAGGATGAACAGGGTATTCGTTTTCTTATTGCCTTTTTAAAACTGAAGTATGTACTCTCCAGGCTGAAGCTAGTGTTTTTAAAGACCAGGTTTGAGTCAGAAGCCACAGAATCCTAGGATTCTTTCAGATGTTGTGAGAAATGACAAAATCTGTGAAGTGATAAGGACGGATTTAAAAATAGACACTAATTAAAGTGATACATACTGCAGAAGGGAGATAAAATAATTCTGTCAATTTTTATATTTTATATCAAAGGATCTCCAATATGATTTTCAGGAAGTAATTAATTTTCCAGATAATTGGCTGGATGATAAACTGCCAAACAGAGTAGTTTTAATCAAAGTTAATAGCTAGATTCTAAGTTATTGTTTGCTTGCCTGTTTGCATTTATATTCATTCCCATGGAATTTTGTTAATTTGTACCAGATGAGAACCTGCTACTTAATTATTTGCCTTTAATTCTACCAAGAATAAATGGAAATCCAGGGATAACAGCTGCTTTTAAATCTACAGATATGAAATGATTGTTTTAGAAGTGTCATTTAATCACAGTCAGAACTTACCTGACAAGCTACTAATTGCAACTTGCAATACCAAGTAGTAAGCTTAAATTTTATTTGGACTGCAGTGATGCGTTTAGAAGAAAGTTATGGTATTTTGAATTGACTGTAAAGGGTTTTGTTTATAAGTTTGATAGGAAAACAGTACAAAGTCCTAAAATATATTTGAGAACAAAATAGCTAATTATGGAGTGACTGAATGGTCAGTAAAGTAGCTTAACTTGTATAAATGTAAAGCATAGTTGCTGTGATCTCATATCTTAGCAATAATAAAGACGTTAAATTTAAACGCTGCTTATGAATGTGACAAATTGTATCCCTGTAATTTGCTTATTTGTACTTTATTCTCTATGGCAAAATTTTTTCCCCGTTAAAGCTGCTGTTTGTCTTGCCTGTCTTCTAAGTTCTTGGCCAAAGCCCAGTCTTTGAGAAAGTGGGACATAGTTGGTAACTCAGCATGTTTATGGGAGAGAAAACCTCTGAAGTGCAGGATGAAAAAGTAGAGGAGAATAAGAGTCTTTGCAGGGGAAGCATTTATTAATTTTTAATACTAAAGCATAAATATAAATCAACCAACATAGGTTTTTTGCCGAAAATGAAGTAGCTTCTCCCCCTGCCCCCATTTGCTAATAAATCATAAAGCTGCTTATTTTCTGGTTCACAAAGTAAAAATATACTGTGAACTGTAAAGAAACTTGGAATGTCTATAGATTATGCCATTATTTATTACAATGTTCTATTCATCTTACAGTTTGGCAGGCTTGCCGTTGCAAAAAAAAAAAAATACTTTGAAGTAATGGGGGAGATGAATAATAGAAATAACTTAAGGCATTGTGCAACCACAAAATAAAAAACATTGTTTGAGCTGCTACACAACTAGAAAAGGTAACTGAGCAACTTTGCTGAAGTTTTAATTTGCCAGTGCAAGAAATTAAAGGCAATTATGACTCTAAAATTGTCTGTGGAGATGAAGGATTTGGAAAGAGCAGTGCATGGGAACCTTAAATACCAGTTCACACGACTTATGATTGTACAGGAAGAGCAGTAAGATGTCTCCCCAGTCTGTAGCTTTGGAAAGCTAATTGAAAGAAGCAAATTAAGTTAATAAGGTTGTGTGCAATAAGATACTACCATATAATCGTAGCAAAAATGTTTAGTCAAAATTTTAGATTTTCAATTCTAGTTTGTATTAAGTCTTTGAGGGAAAATGACTGTTGCTTAAGTTTAAGCAAAGTCTTACTATAACAGATATATTTCAGAAAAACAAGTAATACTTTTAGATAACATTTAAAGTGACACTGCCTGGATTCAACAATGGATGTTGAAAACTATACTGTATTCTAACAAATGTAGTTGATATTACTGACTTGGGGGAGGCAGTATAATTTTTCCATAACGCTTTTAATATTTTCGTTGTATTGTTATTCATGGAGAAATAAAAAAAAATTAGGGAATACAACTCTATTATTAATTTCATTGGATTGTATAAACTGTTTATTTTGTGAAAGTTAGTGTGGGTTTCCTTCTATGAAGAGAAGCAGACTGAGCAGTTCAGAAAGGTCTGTTGGCCTTTTTCACAGACAAGAAGAGAAGTAAGAAGTGGCACTTGCTGAGGCACTCAGTTATTCTTTGCCACATTTGCATTTGAGCGCTAAAGAGCAGGCAATAAAAATATACAATGAGGAGCAGGAAAAGTTATTTGAGGCTGACTTTTAAAATTGCGTGCTTTCTGCATGACAAGTGCTGAGCCTGAATCATGCCTTATAAAAGAAGAATGGAAATTGAATTTCGGGGGGCTACCTTGTCCCAAACATATCACCCCTGCCTCCCCCCCCCCCCCCCCCCCCCCAAAAAAAAAAAAAACAACCCTGTGTTTTTTCTTGGTTTTCTAAGAACCTGTATCTTTTTCTGTGGTTTCTAAGAAAAAGCGTATGCACGTGTTTGTGTACGTTTCAAAAGTTCCCTGGCAAATATTGTGTTGCTGCCTGTCAGTCTCCAACCATTTAAACTATAGACCAAAATTATGATAGCAATTCTAAATGTTGAACACTAGGGCAGATCAGATGCTTCTGTGAATGTGAAGTATTAAGGGAGGGCCCGGTCAAGGTCCTGGGGCAAGAGTGATGTGTCTGTGGAGTCGTGTGTCATGCAGTGATTCAGTGTCAGGCTGGGAGTCTGCATTGCTGGAATATGCCTGATAGACCAGAGTATGAGACTGTCTCGTGCCATTAGCGATGCTGAAGATATTCATCACAGGTAATACACAGATGTGATTTGACCCAGTTTTGGTTTCTGTGTTTTTATCCACTCAAAAATGAAGTCAAATCATGCAGACTGCTGAAATCAGTAAAAGCAGATGAAACCAGGTCTGTAACGCGTTATCCATACCAAGTATTCTGCTGGCGATTGACCCCTAACTTGCCCTTTATAAGAAGATTAATATCACTATTTCAGTGGTAATTGGATGAATGGTCATGCTGCAGATTACTGTGCCACAAACCGTTTAAGCTGTGGCCTGATGGCTGCAATAGGAATGCTCATATATAACATTGGTTTCCTTTGGGAGGATAGTTTGGTAACATCATCTGCCCTGATTAGCTGGTACAACTCTTGGTAGTATCATTAGGAAGAGACTGTTAAGTAAGAGATTTAAACACAAAGTTTGCTCTGTATTAAGGTACTATACATGTCGATATTTTTATATATCTACAGGTAATAATTTGTGTTGGTATTGATAATTTATTTTCTATGCTAAATGATTGAAATAGGAGTTGCATTTATGCAATAGAAATTTCTGTCAAGTGCTAGGATAGAAATTACTACATTTTTGGAATAAAAAAACAAATGCCATTTGTTTTATTTTAAGGACAAATGAACTCTCGCAAGGTTAGTGAGGTAGCGTTGAAAAGAAAGATTGAAATACAGCATATGGTGTTCATAGGAAAGGAGAGATGCTCCCACTCAATATTGCAAAGTGTTCTTAATAAGTTTTGGAGAGTATTTGCAGAACTGGAAGGTAGAGTATTGGATTTACAATTTAGATCACACTTCATATTATGATTGGAAAGTAATGCTTGTTAGTGCGTGACTTCTGACCTGATTTTTTGTGTAGTTCCCATAT
The DNA here is from genome assembly GCA_947846985.1 of Fratercula arctica. Taxonomy (NCBI): domain Eukaryota; kingdom Metazoa; phylum Chordata; class Aves; order Charadriiformes; family Alcidae; genus Fratercula; species Fratercula arctica. Next base: position 89,910,412 of record CANTUZ010000001.1, on the reverse strand, counting down.
GATCAGTTAGGAAATAGGACAAGGAAATATTTCCCTTGCTCCTTCTAGGAATGGTCATAACGGCAGTCCCTATGAACGCAGGGACCAGTGGTTGGTTTTGTGCTTTCCAGCTGTCTGTGCTATTCTGACTTCTCATTCTTCCCCTTGCATGTATGAGAAATAACCATAGGACAAAACATATTTTATGAAGGGTGGTTGTTACTAGGCTCATGCAGTTTGACCTCTCTTCCCATTTAGAAATGCGTATAAAAAGTAAACCAAAAGCATCTTCCTTATCTTTTAGAGCTTGGACTCTGTTTGTCCTGTTATCAGGCTTTGTGGATGTGGGATCACACGCTGCCTGGAACGCTGTCATAGCAACTGAGGATATTATCCACATTCTACTATTTCTCAAATTAGATGAGTCAGACTATTGGTCCTTGTATCCCGCAATAGCAGAAAAGAGTTACAGGTCATGTCGCTATAGCTGGATGACTGAAAATAAGTCTAATGACCAGTGACATTCATAGTCATCGGTTTGACAGCTGGTGCAGATGTCAGCAGTGATATGTCTGGCTGTTGACAGGCTTAAGCAGCTCTCAGTCTTCTGAGCATATGGTTTCATACAACCGCACCACTGAGTCACAGTAGCAGTCTTCTCGGGTAAAACTGAGAAGGAGCAAGTTTGAGTAATGGAAAAAGCAAATAGCTTGAAACTGATTTATCTACATAGCAGAGAGCAATCACTTTCTAGATTTCATAGTTTGAGGTTTTTACAGTAGATAATTCTCTTATCTGATTAATCTATTAATTTGAATTCCTCAGTATTTATGAAAATAATTTTATCTGAAGACAGAGACAAACAGGGGAAGTTACAGTCTGGTTGCTTAGTGTCTAGTTCCAGGACTGATGGAAGGCTGTGATAAAATATATTAATACCGTGTGTGGCTTCAGCTCTCTCTACAGTACGTGTCTCTTATAGGGTGTTGTGTTTTGGTTTGTTTTTTTTTTTTTCCCTTACAGAGAGTACTCTCTACTACAGAGAGTAACGTGTCTTCTACATCTGGTATTTTGTTCAGGAAAATGAAAATTCCCAAATGTTTCTGTCCATTACGCTTCTACTTCTTTTCCAATTGCCCTTCTCATTTATCACAAGCAACAAACCCTTTGTGTCCTTTCTCTGTTGGTGGCTTTGCATATGTCACACCATGATACTGTTTTGTTTAATATTTTGGCATAGTTTATATGATTAATCCTGTTACTTGCTGTTATAACCTCAAAACATATTGCTGCATATCTGAAAGAGTGATAGAATCCAGGAATCCAGAAGTCCACTTTACTTTTTGTCTCCTGTTCTAAGGTAATAGATCTAAATTTAAGCTACTGTTGTAGAATTCACATAACATTTAAACATAGGGCAACTCTCCTAAGTAAGCCAGGGCTGATTTCAATGAGGTCTCAGACAATTACTTTCTGACTCTTCCCCCCGCCCCCCCCCCCCAGTCATAGTGAAGTATTCTGGTAACAGTGGATCTTTAATTATTGGTGCTGTTGGGGAAATGTATAAATTGATCAAACGGATATCAGTGAATGTACGTAGTTCATTCAGCTCTCTGTGGTTTCTGTCTGTAGTATGATTTATTACACAGAATCACTTGATTGTCTCAGGTTTTGTATCATTACGAACGTTTAATGAATTTTCACTGGAATTTCAATTTCAAATCTAGGCAAAGAAGAATTAATTCTAATGGCTTCTGAGAATTGGGATAGGGAAGAATTCATCTGTTGTCCTTTTGTATGTTTTCTTGTTTACCATTCGTTGCCTTGTTAGGTACTTGAGGGTCCTCTGGTTATCAGCATGGGTTGATACCATTGTACTCCAGGAATTTTAAACAGTGGGTCAAGTATTTTAAGAGTCAGAGGGGCATTGATAGCATAGTAGCATGAATAATAATTTAAAAAAAAAAAAAAAAACAACCAAAAAAAACCAACAACAACCTATCTACAAAGAGCAAATGAAAAAATCAGAGGCATTCTTCTCTTGTTCTTAAAAGAAAAACTCACGCTGAGGCGCATAATGTGTTCAGCATGTTGGTAGATAGCAAGAGACGTGTAAGCATCTTCACTTTTATTTGGCTCATTAGGTGGTAGTATGTATAAACTGTAACGCTACCCATAATAAAGGAGCTAAAGGTTCTTTGAAAATATTTGAATTCAGTGTATGGGCTATTATTCTTCCAAGACTTGCCTTTGCCAGAAGGGGTAGTTTAATTTATAACCTCGCCTGTGACACTATTGTACGTTCTGGTTAGGTGTGTGTGCAAGAGAAGCGGAAAAAGTAATAGACTTAGGGGAAAAAAGAGGGACCTTTTTTGAACTGGTCAGATAAATAAATTTCAACGTCAGTTCTCTGTAAATCAGGATATGATAATGGAATAAATGTGTCTAACGTGAGGCACAGTACAGAAATCTTTAAAATTAAGTAGAATGTAGAAAAGGGGCTGAAGCAGAGTCACTGTTTTCATAATCAAATGATAAGACTATCTTTATGCTAAAGTAACCCACATGTTCTACTATATTGTACTATAATAGTAAGTGGTTTATCAGTATGTTTCCTCATAATTTCTGTGTACAATGCCTTCTTTACAAACCTGAGTTTAGATGTAGATTAACTTTTGGACTGACCTTTTCTACATCAAAGGTCTAACTGAGCCTGAATAATTTAGAGATTTTTTTTTTTTTTAAATTTACTTGCTTCAGCACATCCTCAGGGTGAGAAAAGATGTTTGTTTTTCCCCATTGTGGGGATGGAGAGAGGAAACAAAACAAAAGTTGATGACTTTTTCTTTGGAAAATACTATCGTCATCGAGGAGAGCACAAGGCATGTGTCTGTTTAAAAGCATGACCTCTATACCTGTATTTTCCCAGGATTCTGTGAAACACCCCGGTTTGACCAAGCTACGAGCTTTTGAAAACCACATTTCACATGGTCTTAGTAAATGCCTGGTTTAATTTTGCTGTGCCAGGTCCAGTTCTGTGCTTCTGCCATGTCTCGCATGCAGTATGCTACATGGGAGAGGAAGATGATGGTAGCAAGCTAAAAGAAAAATTAAAATTGCCCCATCAGTTGTAGAGGGTGAATTGGACCTAATATGAGTAGAAAAATGGGCTTAGAACTTGATGGGGAGAGGCAGTGAAACTCTGACCAGCAAGGGGATTAAGACTTAATGCTGTATAGTGCCTGGACAGTGATAGGGTGTTGGGACATGGAAGTTAGGCAAGAATAGGAAGTGATGGCTTGGAGACAGCTGGGAATACTAGAGCTAGTTGATAACTGCGACTTTGGAAAGAGGAAAGTTAAGCCTGAGATTTGATGGGATAGCTCAGGTAATGTGAGAAAGCTTGTGCTACTAGATGGCGAAGGGACAGGAATCTGAGATTACAAAATTTCATGCCTTTAAAATGAAAGAGAATCAATTAGAAGTGTGGGCTGTAAAGGAAAAAACAGAACCTTGATTTGAAAGAAAAGGTGAAAGAAATCAGAAAGGGATCCAGGATGTGTCAAGAGAACTGTAATGGTGCCTCCTGAGGAGTGAGAGGAGGCCACACTGCACAATGGAGTGGGATGGAAATGAGACAGTGGCTCCAGCCCATGAAGAGACTGGGGCTGGGATGGGGAATTAGGTAGAACTAGGAAAGGATCAGGATCAGAATAAGTGCTGCAGGAATAAACGTTGGAAAGAACAAGTAGAAAAGTCTTTCTCCTCTCAAATCCCTTGCCTTCTGTAATCTGAATTAGAACAGAAACTTCCTTGGTCTCATTGTTATTTTTTGGCATCGGCCCGTATTGGACAATGTATGCCTTGTCTCGCCGTACTGCTCAGAGAAGCCCAGTGGGATTATCTGTCAGGCAAGTCCACATCTAGAACAATGTTTCTGCAATATCTGGGGTGAAACACACCTAGGAGGTGTGCTTTATGGAGAGATTAAGGATAGCTATAAAGTCTGCTGGTCATCCAGTAGAGTATTCATCCCATCTTTAATAGCAATCACTCAGAATTTGTTTCTAAGAGTTTTGCAGGAAAATAAGTCAGAGTGAGGGAAACTTTTCATGTTTAAATAAGGGATTTCAGAAGGAGAAAGGACATGACAAAAATATTTGAGTGCTGTTCTGTAGAAACATTTATGCCAAAGAAATCCTATGTGATACTGTGCAAATGCTTCCTTGGTGCCTGACTTGATTCTTCAGAATCTGACTGGTAGGAGTCTCAAACTCTACAGCTGTATTGGCACTCAGTGGATTTTGACCTTACCGACTTTTCTTTCATTACTGGGTGCTCTGACAGGTATTTCAAACCGATACAACAAAGGAGATGTTTTTGACCTGAATTTCACTGTCTCTCAATTCTGTGTTTTGTATGAGTACATTACGGTCTCCTTTGTACGTAAAGGGTGGCTTGGGATGTACAAGGTGTGGAAGGAATGTGTTGCTGAAAAAGCCATCCTCTGAAATGTGGAGGTGAAATAAAATATTACGTGGATTCTGTCAATGGGAAGACCTTCCATCGTTTTTGCCCATTGAAGCAAAGATCTTGTATGAGGGTAGGCTTATAGGGGTACATGATAAAAGATTTTGTCACAATCTGTATGCAGAAGATGACTGAAATAAGTCCTGGAAGAGTGAATTCTGTCATTTCCCAATCTTGGGGTACTCAATTTTGCCATTTTAGATATGTTGGTTTTTTTTTTTTTTCAACGTATATTTATGTGTATATAATAACGTCAGCTTAATCTGCAACCATGTTACTCTTGCAATGAACTACTATAAATTTGCCAGTATGTTAAGTTACACCACGTGAATGCGTAAAGTACTATAGCAGTGAACCGGGTGTTCATTAGGGATATTTATGTGTTTGGAGTCTCTGAAGAGTGTACATGGAAAGTCAAGGGCTGTATCTTTCCTTTGTCATACAAGTATTTCCCTTGTGATAAATTGCTCCAGTCTCTAGTCCCAGGCTTGAAATGCAAACATTTTTTTTTTTATTTTTTTTTTCCCTTATGGATATCACATCTATTTTCAAGTTTTACAGTTCAGGGGAGTGCTCTTTAACTTTTTTCTGTGGATCTTCATTAAAAAAAAAAAAAGAAATTAAAAGACATAAATAAATAATATAGAATGAAGCAGAACAGTTTTCCCTTTCTAAGACAATGGAAAATATCTCTTGTGGGCCTTTTTAAAAGTTTCTTAAATCCACAGTCATAAATGCTGGTGGTGAAGTAGGGTGATCAAAGTTATGCAACTGGCATAATTATTTTGTTATTTTCACAGTTTGAGGGGAGAGGCCTGGGGGTGAAATGTAGGCAAAATCTAGGACTCCTGCCAGCTTTACAGACTGTGCTTATACCCAAAACCTCCTCTTTAAAAAAAAAAAAATAAATAAATAGAGTGAACATGATTAATATACTTCCTGCTTCATATTTACTCTGTTGAAGAAGCTCTTAATTTTACCTGGCTCCCCTGAGAGAAAAGCGTTAGAGAATCTAATAGGCTTGGGGGGGGGGGCGAGGGGGATTATTTGGTTTTGGTATTATTTTTTTTTTTGCTTAAACATGTTAATGTGAAGTTTTTTACGATTGTTTCACATCTATGTGTTTTAGTCTTAGAGATGAAGTAGCACAGAGAATAGACTCAGGAATGGTTAAGAACTTTTTTTTTTTTTTTTTTACTAGCTGGTGGATGGATAGGTGTCAAAACCATGGAATGTGTAACAGTTGGGCGAAAAGATAAGTTGTTAAGTTTCAAGTTTCATTTAAGGGGAAAAAAAATGCCATCTATTTCCTATTGACAATTTCTCACTCAGACTGAGAGGGCAGCTCCTATACTTTTATATAGCTTATAATATGCAGCCTGAGTCTAGAATGTGCAGCATCCCTCATGTATTTGTCTTACAAATCACACCTTCTTCCATTGCTCTTGGCTTTGATTGCTTTATCTAATGTAAGATCTTATCTATACAGACCCACATGATATTACATTATGTAGGTATAAACAAGTTAAGCCGATTATATCCTTGATGCAAAACATAGAGAAGATTTAAGTCAGGCCATAGTCCTACTCCTTTGCTCATAGTCTCAGCAACCTTGCCACAGGTGATCTCAGGAACTGATGTCTTTTATGCTTTGAATCTTAATTGCCTGTTGTAAGACCTCCTACCTGTGTAAGACCATTTCTTAGCATGAGTTCTTGACTTTGTAGCATATGCGTGTGTCTATGATTCTAATATGTATGTATACATATTGGTGCAGTAACTGAACAATATTTCTAAAGAACTGCATACAACAAGCATCACCTAATATTTCACAAACATTTCAATGTGTCTCCAACAAGGTTTCTGTGTCATTGGCGAGATAACAGGAGAAGATAGGGCCAAAGAATATTCTGCCCTTATCTAGATATGCATGGTCTCATAAAGTTTTCTTCCAGTGCTCTGGTAAGCAAAAAACAGTTGGTTTTTTTTTTTTTCTGATTACGCCTTCGGACATAACTGACTGTGACACTGTTGGCAGGTACTTTCTTCTAATCTTCTCATGCTTGTGAATTAGTTCAAATGCTTTTTCAGCAAACGGACCTGGACAATCAGTCTTCATTACCATAGTATTCCTGAAAGAGAGAAGCTGGTGAATCCTCATTCTGCAAGAAATGAAAAATAAACTATTTTGTGTACTTGCTTTTGTGTTACTTCCATGCTTTAAGTTGTTTTCCGCAAGAAGACTAGAGTATATATGCATTTATGACAAATAAAGGCAGATTAGTGCTTAGGTTTTTGTTTCTACGTGAAGCCCTTACTTCTCCAAGGGGGGAAATAAACTGTAACTTTATGGATATGTTAAACTTTTTCTGAAAAAGAAAAAGAGATTCTTATGAGTCGGAGCCATAAATTATATGGCTTATATTGGCTGAAGTTGGAAGCTGCTTTGCTTCTAAAAGTATTGTGAAACTGTTTCAGAAGGCTATATATTTTATTAATAGTTACCATGGTATTGAAGAACTGACAGAGAGAACCCATAAAGTAGTCCTTGTTAATAAGTAAAAACAGGTATTACAGGTGTGATGGTTTAAGTTCTGTTTAACATACCCAGCCTACTTCTATAACTTGGAAGTTTAAAAAAAAAACCAAACAAAACAACCAAAAAACCTCAACCCAAACAAAAAACACCCCCACCACCCCCAAGTTTCTGAAAGCCTTTTATTAATTGTGTCTCACGAGCTGAGCGGGTGTTTACTGTGCTCTATGGCTTATTTTGCTCATTTTTCTGAAGTATTTCATATTTTTACCATTTAGGAAATATTAGCTTAATATGATGATGCAAATAGTAACTGGGAAACAATATAATTCTGAAAGTACACTCATGTCTGTTAGAGGGACCAAACAAAAGACAGTGAACAGACAAACTTGAGCTGTACTGAAGGTTCTTGAAAGTATAATTCCTCCTGAAACAATTGGAAGTGCATTTGATTACTTTGACATAGGCTAATACAAGTGGAAGCTGAGTAATCAAAGCTGTGCTGTATCAGGAAGATCTGGTGTGGCTTCTTTTAACTAATTCTCCTTATTCTCATTTTAAGTTTGTGTTTGAATATGAAATTATCTTGGAAAAAATAATGAATAGTTAAGTGTTTATTAGACAGAGACATAATGATTAGAAACATCTAGGATATTTTCATTAGAAAAAAATTCAGTTTTTGAAGGAAAAAAATAAAATAATTCTGTTTCTTTTGGAAAACAGTGTTTGTGATCCTTTCATACCTAGCCACAGCCATGATTTTGTTCTGAAATTTAAATCTCTTAAAATATTTGAGTAAATGCAGCTTTACCATTACTGTCTGTACTTTCTTTTCCCAGTTACATGTATTTTATCTTTTTTTTTTTTAAGATAACTTCAAGTAGCATCTGGACAACACTCTTAGTCATATGATTTAGTTTTACGTAGTCTTGTGAGGAGCAGGGAGTTGGACTCAGTGATCCTTATGAGTTCCTTCCAACTTCACATATTCTATGAACTTATACTATCAAAATTCTGTTATCTTGTAAATAACATCTCATTTTATTGCAAATAAATTCACATCAAAGATGCAAGATACCTTTGTGAAGATACTGGTTTTTGTGAGGTGATGCAGGTTATGAACAGCAATAAGCACATGTCTAAAATACGGTCCACAAATTATACAGTGCAATTGGTTTGTCCACATTTTTTTCCGATAATTTTTTTCCTTAGTAGTCAAAGCATTTGTTCGACCTTAAAAGGAGTTATAAGATGTCTTTAAAGGTGGTTTAAAATTTCTTTCCCTCTGGATATTCATTTGTCAGTGCAATAGGAGTTACACATAAGTGCTATTGATTAGTTATTTTGTCTGCTAGTTGCATTTACATGTGAATTGCAATAGGAAGGTAATATGGTGGATAAAACCAGGAGGAGATGATGAAGCATAGAAGTGGTGAGGAAAAAACAAAGGAATACTAACTTCACTATTCTGTGCAAGCAATGTTGTCAGGAAATGTTGAGTCGACAAATGGCAACAGCTTTCTTAACTTTTGGTGTTAAATTCATAATAAAATATGACAAACACACAAAAAAAATACAGTGGGAACAAAAGAAGGAAGTGAGTTGCTTTACAACAACTTTTTACGTGATAACATATTTCAGATATAATAGCACCATTTTGCATGTTACTTTAGGTAGAGTTTTTGCTGTCAGCTACTCTAGTAAGAAATGTGCTTAAATCGGACAGCTATAAAAAGGGAGAACATCAGGTGTGATAGACTGTAATTTTATAGCTGTTATCACTAATACTGATAGGACTTGATTTGCTCATTTACTTTAAGATCACGTAGACTATAAAACAGCTTTTGATGGACTAGCCTTCCTTGTTAATTATTCCTCTCTCTGTTCCCCCCGCCCCCAACCCCTGATTTTTTTTTTTTTTTTTTTTTTTTTTTACTTACTATTGCTTGCTAATTTGCACTGATATATTCTGTATCTCCTTAGAATCATCTGGGAAGCCACACAAATGATGACTTAATTTAGCTGTGTATATAGTGGGGGTGGCGTATACATTTGTGCTTTCTACGTAAGAAGAATGTGTGTCTAGGCTAGGGAGAAAAATCTGAAGAAGGAAATAGCCAAAAAACCAAAGTTTATTTTGTTTACAAATGTGATGTAAATTTTTTTTAAAGCTTCAAGAGAAAAGAAAGTTCCTCGGTTGCTTAATTGAATGTATTTCTTAAATTGGAAGAATAATTTGTGATATTGCAAATACAAGTTCTGTTTCCCACTTTCTCATATCTTGCCTACTTGTGGTGAAAAGTTTCTCCTCCGTTCTTCCATTTTATTCTTGGTGTTTCCCTTGGTGAAATGCGTTTAACGTGGACACAGTTAACAGAATTGATATGTTACGTGAAAGTCTACTTCAACACTCAACACTCCCCCCACCCCCCTCCAAAAAAGGCACTTCAAGGCATTAGTCATTTAAGTTAGATGATGTGACTGTATATAGTGTAGGTGGAAATCTAGTTAGGATTTCTAGATTTAGTCCTCTAGTGTAGCCTGAACAAAAATATTTGTCTGAGTCCTGCTGGCATTCAGTATTGTACATAGACTGGCACTGTCTCTGCTATGTTTTGAATGGATAAAAGAATGCTGTTGAAATTGCCTGCTAAAGAATATGGAACGCTTTTCATTTTATGTAAACTAAGACACTTGATGACTTTGTTAATAACCCCATTTCCAGAATTTGGGGGTGGGTTGGTGGTTTCTACTCAGATTTAGCACATTAATCTGAAACCCTGAAATGTGCAAGAGTCTTGCTCTAATTCCTATCCCAATCAAGGCTCTGGTAACATTAACTCTTGCATATCCATTTAAGTTGGCAGCAATTTGTCCACTGTTTTCTTCAGTCCGACTGCTGTTTCCAATCTCAGTGGAGGCCAGTCCATTGCTGAATTATAGATGAGACATATTTCACTAATTCAGGAGATGTCTTTTGGATCTTAGTCTCTGAAATAAAGAAATTAAGATGACAAGATAAACCCTGAGTTAGCATTTTACTGCCTTTGGAAATAATAATGAATGCAGGGCAAATAAATTATGAGAACTCTTGTCCTTCAACTTTGAATACTTGTGCTCTCTAATTGTAAAAGCTTGCAACCCCTTCTAGTTCTTTATTTAAACAGATGTCCTGCTTGTGTAAGGAATTTCTTTGTTTTATTTTATTACTTCCAAAGGGAGTGAATAACACATTGCGGGTGCTTCTGTAACGGCCACTGCAGATGCAAGTTTCCATCGGTTAAATGGGAGACTGGACAAACACTTGGAGGAGAAGTACATCTAGCACCACTAAGTATGAAAAAGAAATAGGGCATGGGAAATCTAGCTCGATATTATGAAGATGTTAATTAGGAACTATTATCTATTCTTGTCCTAATTTTCTTCTTAATAGACATCGGCTTGTAGCCACATCTAGAGTCTGAACAGTGGGCTGTGGAAATCCTTGAATGGTATGAACCAGTATGACCATCCATATGATCATACATTGTTATTTTAAGAGCACTTCTCTATAAATTCCAGTGAGTGCAAAGGATTTTAACATTTAACATTCAGAGATAAATGCAGAATTAGCTGATTTAAATTGCAGATGATTCTGAAACTACTTAGTATATAGTGTGCTTGAATTAAATATATTAAAAGTAGTACTTCCTAGTATTTTAAGACTCTGCTACAAAATTAGTCATACCAAATCTTCTTTGTATGCATTCCCTCTTAAATTTTGTGTGAGGCTAGTTAAAAAGTTCTCAGAAAATGTATTCAGTTTACTTATGTTGACCAAATCATGTTAATAGTATTTTCTACCTCAGTATAATAAACAGCCTTCACAGAAACTTGTATTTTCATTTTTTAGTGCTGGAATGGAGATTGGAACAGGGCATATGAGCCTTTTAAAGTTTGCAGACTACAGCTGTCCCTGCACGTTAAACTTGATGTAGATGATGGTGCTTATAGGAGAGCTTGATTCCTAGCCCATAAAATCAAGAACTTTCCAGTGGAACAACTGAGAGTTTAGTCAAGGAGTTGCTCTTCAGTCCTGGCCCCTAGAAATATTCATGATCTAAAGGGTTCAGTTTGAAGCAATTATAGTCTTGTTTATGTTGATCCAATGAAGCTGCCCCTCTCTCCATGGGCAAAAAATAAGTCTTTTTGTTGTAGTTGGATTGCCACGGCAGGAAGAGCGAGCCTACAGAACCTGGGATAAAAATTGCAGGCTCCTTAGAAAAACAAGTTTGAGCTGTACCCTTGTAGTAAAGAAATAAATATATCAATGTGACTATTAATGTCCTCTAAGAAAAAAAAATAAGCAAGTTAAACTTGCATTTTTGGAAAGAGGTTTAATCAAAAGGAAATGTTGAGATACTGGATTTACAAATGTTGATTCTGTGAACAGGGAATTAAACTGCAGTTGGCTTGACTTAAAACATTAACCAATATTTACATTGTTAAAGTAAATATTTATCTCCACATCCTTTTTCCTGAAGTATTTAGATCCAATGATTCATGTAATTTTGTTTTCCAGCGCATTATATTGTTGGAAAGCTTAGCAGGTTGGGGGTGTGATGAAACTATAGGGCGAAGATGTGAATTTGGATGCACAGAATTTTATTTTTCTTCAGTTAGTAGATGAGTAAGTAGAAGAGAGCAGACCACACATATCTATATAAATCCTGGCAGAATGCCAGGAATAGGCAATTGCCCTGTACACCAGCAGAGTGTGAATATTATACGTAACATATGGAGACAACTCTCACGTCTTAAAGTAGTTTAGTGCAGCAGATTTTTCTGGAGTTTTTGAGGTTATATCTTCTTATTTTTAAAGCAATGAATGTGAAAATTATTTGCCTGAAATTTCTGAAGGCCAGTATTGGTGGATAAGGTATTGGCCAAGAACTAGAGAATATATTGAGTAGAGTGGTAGGGCACGGGCTGAGAACAGGTAGAGAAAAGTAAAGAAGATAAAGGGGGGGAGGTGGTGAGACTGACTTCTTATTTTAATCTCTGAAGTCTGTAGTAATGTTATCTTTCATAAAGTTTTACAGATCATTAGTCTCTGATATTCATGCCTTTGAGTAGGTGTGGACATATTCTTACCTATTCTTTCATTTAACAATGCAGATATGATTCATGTGGGATATTTTTTTTTTTTTTAAGTAAGGATTTCTGATAAACAAGCTTGAGGGTGTATTATCCTCTCACTATGTATGCATAGTTTTCATTAATGCTAATTATCCAATAATGATGAAGGGGATTGTCTGGAGATTAAAGAGCAGCTGGAAGAAGCTGATAACCTGTGGTACTGCTGTAGGCCATTAGCCCTAGCAAGTCATTAATCTCTAGAAGTACCTGGTACTGCTGTCATAAAATGACAAAAGGATTTGGAGATGGGGTGGAGCAGGAATGGGCAGGCAGAGTATAGATGAATGCGGGGTTACCGGAGGACTCAGTCTCATATTGTGTACACGTGGCCCGTGCTAGATCCTTGAGCAAAGGGAAAGCTTCTGAATTCTGTGGAGATCCTAGGTATGCCATTTCAGAGTTGAGTCTGTAGAAAGAAGGAAGGAGTGGGAACATCATTTGCTGTACAGTTTCAGTACTAGTTTGTATATTTTAAGGAACTAAGTCCTATTAATATAAATAATTTTGATTAATGTTTGGTCAATATGGACTAAGTAGTTAATTCCAAGATCTGAATTGAACACTTCATCACTGCCTTTTATGTATGATTCAAAACCTTATATGATTGCATCATACTTGCTGTCACTGTGAGGTTTTATAAGGAGGTGCCAAGGAATGGATTTTGGATGCAATATTAGCTAGGCTTTGATTCTCTTGGCTTTTGTCAGTTTGTGTCTCAGTTCTCTGTTTCTCGCTCTGTTAGAAGATTTTGCTAGCTACATTAAATTAAAATCTTCAGGTATGCTAAATTCAACAAAAGCAAAATGACTACCTTTCCAAAGATGTGTTAGAACAATTAAGGAAAAGCAGTGGGGCCCTGGGATGAGGTCTTAATTCTTCATTGATAACATGCTTTTGTAACAGTGACTGGAGTATAAAATCTTGTCGTCTTTACTAACGGCAAAGACCCTTGCTCATTAAAGTTTTGCATTACGCTTTAGACAAAGAAAAAGTTGGCAAATTACAAATGTGGTTTTGTCACTTAAATCTGCAACTTGTTAGGTACATAACTGATTTCAGTAATATATTAGACAGTATTTTAGGAAATCGTAAGGCAAACAAAGAAGTAATCAGTTCATCCCAGCTCCAGAAGAAATTTACATTTTATGCCAATTCTTAAAAGATGAAAGTGTCCAAAAGTGTTAAATCACCAGCTGCACCTGCAGAGCTGTTCTGAAAAGGCTATCAGTTATAAGTCCCTAATTAAGTAGGCAACTTTATAGAAATGCTATTTTGAAAAAATACTGAAGGTTAGTTTTTATTACCTATTAGGAAACCTGAAATTCCTTTGTGACAACTAATCAGGAAGTCTCAAAGCCTTTTAGAGTTAACCTGTCTTTTAGACTTTCAGACTTTCTCTTTGACTTTCTTCTTAGTGGACTCCCTTCTGAATAATCTTGTCTTTCGTGTTGAGATGTCTTAGCACCTATACTTGTACATACTCTCAAGTAAAGGATTTTCTTTTTACTTTCAGTGGACTGAAATGCCAAAGGGTGATATATCCAAGTATGTCTGTGACAGACCTAATTTCTTCTTAATGCCTTGTCTTTTTCAGCCAGACTTTAGAATTAGACATCTGTAATTAATGCAGTGATATTGTTTTAACTTGCAGCATTATTTGTGATACTCCTATTTGACTGGCACAGATTGTTGTTTTGGGATTATTTGTTTGATTTAGAGAAGCTGCATGTATTTTGAGATTGATTTCACTTCTTCTTTTTCCTTTCTATTTTTAAAAGCTTGTCATTTGTTTTTTTTTTCTTTTGTTTTTTTTAAAATTATTTCTACTTTTTGAATTGGAGTGTAGAAGCTCTATCATAAAACTTCCGTGACCATGAATGTCAAAGGGTTTTCAAGTATGCGAATGGCGGAAATGTGGTCCTTTTTGCTTTTTTACACAGCAGGCTGGAATTATATTTAAAAAAAAACCCATAAAAATAGAGTTTTATACAGATAATTCATAAGCAGCAAAAAAAGGCATTGTTTAGGTCTTCAGTTTTTGTTTCAATAATCCTGTCCTAAAAGTTTGGGTTATGGGACCGAGGATGAAAACCTCAGTCCAGGTAAAGATCCAAAACCAGTGAAAGGGTTCTTTGAATTTACAGGGTGCATCATTCTCCTACAAAACACAGTATTTCCATATTTTCATGGCTATCTGAAAAGGGATTCAAGTAACTTTTTTCTAGAAGAATAACTGTTGTGTCTTATAAATGAAAGATATGTTGAACATAAACAGTTTATTTGGAGTGGTACACCATGCAGTCTCATTTACTTATTGTTTAGGAGTTCATCTTCCTAGGAATGGAGAAGCTCTTAATGAACTCTGTGCCCAAGACCTCCAAAATTTTTAAGACAGTTCTGACATCAAGTTGTCATGAAAGCATGAGTTAACTTGACCATTAGTGTACAGATTCTTTTCCCGTTTAGATTTTTAGTAGCAGTTCCAATGCAGCTATGTGAATGTTGTTATTGTTAAAGCGGTATTATTTTCTACATTGACTGAGTGCTCCTTCACACTCCTTGTGCCACCAGGTGTTCATAAAACAACAGCCTGTGTATGACTGTATTCAGACTAAAGACCATGTGTTACAGGCCATCAATTTACTTCCACATTGTGGCTTTTGTGCCAAAATATAGGTTTATTTGAATTTTTTTTTTTTTCCTCTCCTGTTTTCATCTGCTGTATGAAAAACCTGAAAAACTTCAGTGGTCCTCTATTTTATTCATAAAATAACTTGTCTCGCTCAAATGATCATTTTTCCCTGTTTGAATGAAGGGGATTTTGTTTGACTCAAGTGACTTTCTTGAATAAAAGGCCAACAAAACTTCCAGGGGAACCAAACTGGGAAATGCTGTATCTGCTAGAGTGAAGATATGGTTTACAATAAAATATATTTAATTTCCATTTGAAGAAATCTTTGATAACCTTTTCATGGAAAACGTTTCATTTGGTCAACTGCCATTCCCACTAAGATATTTTTCTCAAGGATGGAAAGTGCTGTTGGCTAGTTAAAGACTTAACTACAGAGCAATGTGCTTATGGAATTACTGTTACTAGTCTCATTTGATGGATGGCTCTAGATAGACATAGTGTAATCTAAGAAGTGCGAAGTGCAGGGAACTCTTTGTTTATTTAATCCTTTCATGTTGGACTGACTTGTATTACAAACTTTCTTGAAACAGTAAAAATCCAGAAGGTACTTTAGAAAATTAATATGAAATTTATAGTGTGAATCTATCAGTATTTCCAATTAAATTTCTTGGTATTTGTCCACTAAGGAAAGGAGAAATATTGAATTGCTTAATATAGAGCTTTAAGACCAACTTGTATTGGTGTTATGCCAGCAGCTTTTTTTCTTTGTGTTTTTTTTTTTTTTTTAACCTTGAAAAATGCAGATTGAATGCAAATCTGCCTTTTTTTTTTTTTTTTTCTTAATGTTTTCTGGCTCTTTGCCCAAATACAGCATTGGGGAGGTTTTTTGTTGCTTTTTCTTCGGAAAAGAGCACTTAAGTGTATTTGTTTTCCATCCTAACTGATCATTACTAATTAATTTAAGCATTTGTTCCACCAATTAACACAACCAATAAATTGAGTATGTTGCAGTGGTGTGTTTGAAGACTGGTCAAGAGAGTGGCATATTAAATTTAAATTAGTTGTTTTCTTTAAATAGTTAAAGGGCTCAGAAACACATTTACTTAAGAAGGATCTGTGTCAATTAAAGGTGTTGGTGTGCACACACCAGTGATGTTGAATTAGGATTGGGGAACGTGCCTCAAGCGCTTCAGTGTAAAGTTCACAATTCAAACTGCCCCTCTAGGTGGTTTGGGCTAAGCAGCCAGACCTTGCCCTGAAATGGCTAATGAGTGCTCACAAATTCATCCTGATAACAGGGCCAGCGAAATGGTTATCTGAGGCAGGGGGCAGAGTAGCAAACAATGGGGCTATGGTTATGGCTTAGACTGATACCGCTTCTTCATGAGTGAAAATGTTTCGAAGCCTTCAATTTCCTTCGAGTGTATTTTGCTGTACTTTCTGGTGGAACTCTGACAATCTTCCCTCTTGATGTTTGATGTGTGGACTTTTTTTTTTTTTTCTCCTCTTAAACTTTAAGAAATGTTGATCATCTGTAGGCAGTTTTTGTTGAGGCTGGAGGGAGGAATTTCACACTCTTCACTCAGCAGTGCCTTTAAAATATAGGTCTATAAGTTTATAATAGATGTGCTATAGAATCTGTTTGTAGAGTCTGGGTTTTCTGTTTCTCAAAGGTAGATTTTACACTAAAGTAAAAGCTGATACGTCATTTAGGTACACCAATGTGAAGGGAGGACACCTTTTAAAAAGATAAGAGCCTTCCAACTTTCACTGCTATAATATACAATAGGTCACAAAAAAAGTTAAAGTACAGTAATACAGGAATCGATTCAGGAAGAAAAAGTATACTGGTATGTTATGGACATACTTAAAAATGACTGCTTGGTTTTGAGATGAAGAAAGTAGAAATGAATATAAATTTTTCTTAGAACACTTTCGACTCAGTCATGTTTTATATGGTCTGCTGAAGGGTATGATATGCTTTTTCAATTCACTGTATTACTGCCTTGCTCAGGAGATTCACAAAGCAATGTTACAGAGTTGTAAAAAAACTGAGGAAGGGACAGGTTCAGCATGTTTAACAGGGACTGAAAAGAAAAAGGAGAGGTGGAAAAAGCCACCCCTACCCCATGTAAAAAACAAACCCAACCAAACAAAAAGAACCAACAAACCAAAAACCAGCTGCATCATATAAACAGAGGGGAAGATCTTATGTGCCTTTCTCTAAGACAGGTATGTGTGACTTCACGTTTATTGCAACACAGTTGTAGATTTAGAATATTTCAAATTATTATTTAATAGAAAAAAAGTAATTTTCTTCCCTTTTTCTACTAATTAGTAACTGCAATGTGGTTGTACATTTCATATGATTCTGAATGCTCTTATGCTTTGTAGATGATGGTCTTTTAAAGAGCAACAAAAATCATTAGTTGCTCAGTGTTTCACCCTTATAGAGGCATTTCAGCCTCTATAAATAATGTCTAAAAGACTAGATAGCATTAGTATTAACAAGGCATGATAAAAAAATAATAAAAGAAGAATTGCAAGAGGTTATGTAAGGCTTGGGAGCAGAGTATGGGCTACCTTATTAAAGCAATAAAAAAATAATAGGGGCAGAGTTGAGGAAATAGGTGAGTAGCTCAAAGAGAAAGTGTGCATGTGTGTGACTATAGTTTGAGTACTGGAATATATAGACAGTATTTATGATAGAGCAGTGAAACAATGGATTACACTGTCTTGGAAAAACCTAGTTACTGGGAGATTGCGGCAGGCTGGCAAAGTGGACGAAGTTTTTATTAAAGAATAATTCTGAGATAAATCAGAAGCTTTGGGAATTTAAAATTACTTATTATATTCTACATGAAAAATTAACCACTGTAACGCTTTTCCATCGCTAGAAAAAGATGATGCCCTTCCTGCTCTCCCGCTCCAAATGTAGTTCAGTATTTAAAAATTAGGGGATTCTTTTTTTTTTTTTTTTTTTTTTTTTTTTTTTTTTTTTTTTTAAAAGCATAAAGTTTCTGATTCATTTGCCACAATTGCAGTCCAGGAAACAAAAGAGGACAATTATAATCAAGGGTCCTTGTATTGCTTAGTCACAGAATCTGCTGCACAACTGTTCTCCAAAGTCTGACCCTCCTTACTTGGGAGAATAAATGCTTTTTATTCTTTGTTAGCAGAATTAAGCATTACCAACGCAAATCAAATGTAGACTTTTGCATTATTACCTGCCAAGTCTTATCTGCAAATGTAAAACTAAAGAACATGTATGTCTCCTTCAGGGAGATCCTCCATGAGGAGAATACTTTTCTTAATCTGGTACAGAAGTTGACATTTTTCCCAAATGTCATGTGAATCCTTATTTTGTGGGAGCCAAACACCTAACATTTGGTGTTGTGGTGCCTATTTTACTGCAGATCATCCCATTTTGGAGGTTTAGAGTAAGAGCTAGCTGCTGTTTCTGTGATGATGGTAGCTCGAGATGTTGACCAAATAAGATTGTCTAAATGGGTTGCCCAGAAGGATCATGAGTCCACACCTTGTGCTCATTCTGTAACTGTTACCAAAAAAGATCTTGAGCCCTTTAATTCACTAGTATATCTCGTGAGAGCTGCTGTTATTTCACTGTGTTCAAAGATGTGTTTAAAGCTGAATCTCATTTTTATGTTCAGCCCATCTTTAAACCCTTGAAGACATAGACTGTAATGCCTTTGAAGCCAGGTATATATTAGAAATCTTAGTGTGCAAAAATATAAGATTATTACCAGACACCATTTAATTATCTGTTTATTACTGGTTTTTATTCCATGGTGACAAGATTTTATCCTGTTTTAAGACACTGAAACTACCAGTGTTCTAGCTGTTCTAGCTTCATGTTATCTGGATTTCCAAAGCAAACCTTACTCTGTTAGTTTGGGTTTATTTTACTTGTGGAAATTTTAAGAATGGTGATTTCATCTGTTTTGAGACAGATTATTTGGAGAGGAATAGATTTTTGCATGATCCATTCTCTGTCTTATGAATTAACTCATTGCTTCAGTAAGATTTAACCTGGTTAGTCTTTCAAATTCAAACTAGTTTAGCTGAAATTAGTGAGGATGAGGACAGATGACTGCATTCAATAGAGTTGAACGATGTTAGATGTAGCAACGGAGCAAGAAGAAACACAAGTGTCTGATCTTTTTAAAATCCATTTTGCATATAACTCCTTTAATTGGGAGGCAATATTTTTGCTTCCATTTTTCTTCTTTTTTTGCTTCTTAATAAAATTGTACATCAACTTTCCTGACTTAGTTGTTCTGGTTTCGAGCTGTGTCCAATGATTGTAATGTCATATGTGGAAGACTCTCTTCCATCGTTGCTCATTCTTGAGTGTTTATGTGCATTAAAATGTGCAAATGCTCAAGTCCAAGACCCTGTAAATGTTACAATGCATTTGGCTTACTGTCAGAGTCACCGTAGCATCAGCTATTTTGGAAGCTGTTGAGTTATCTAAATGCTAACTAACATGCAACTGTGTACATACAGAACTCACTTTTTCTGTACGAGCTATCCTAGTGTTTTTTGTTCTTCAAATGTAAATTGATATTAGAATAATGGAAAATTCAGGTTGGAGAAGGCCTTAGGGAGGAGTGTAGTCCAACTTCTTCGAAGCAGGGTCTGCTATGGGGTCAGATCAGGTTGCTCAGGTGTTGTTCTAGCCTGATTTGAAAATAGTACTACAGGAATTCACAGTACGCAATAGGTGTGAATTTTGCATTATGAAGCAACATAAGTAACAGAAGCACTGAACTTAAGACCTGTTACAATATACTGTATGACAGGTCTTGGGCAAGACGTCCTGAAGTGCATCCTTTGTGGTGTTTATAAATGCACACATTCAGGCAGTTGCATTGGGTATCAAGGAGGATTTTCCCCCTCCTTTCTCTCCTTCATTGCTGTTATCTAATCCCTAATAATAGACAGGAAACTGGTATTCCCACACTTTTAAACAAAACAAACAAAAAACCCCTTTAATGTTGTGTCCAATAGCAAACAAAACTAGGAATGTTCAAAGGTGCTGGTAAGTAGATAAAAATCATTCACCTCCTGATTAAATTCCATCCCCAAAAGGCAGAGTAGAATTAATTACTGGATGGTGGTGTGGGAACAGGTGCAGTGTGTGTGCTGATGCTTTCAGGCTGTCTTGAAATGGCAGGTGTAAGGAGTTAGGAATTTAGCCACCCAGGTGTTACCAGCAGTTTGCAGGAAGCAGGCTAGTGTACTGTGAGGGAGGAATTGCTGGTTTGTAGTCTAGCTCTTGTTATTTTCAGTGACATGCTGTGCAGCTTCAGCAAAATGTCTGGTCTTTCTCCTTACCTTTATGCTTAACTGCTGGAGGCATGTCTTCATAGTAGTACTGGGTTTTGTACGATATTACCATTACTATTAATTGCCAATGCCACTGGTAGGATCAATGGAAAAGTAAAAGACTGACTTGGTATCAATACTTATCAGTTGCCTCATCTTTGTTTTGTTTTTTTGTTGTTGTTTGATCAGTTGAAGTAATGGGTGTTGAATAACAGGAACATACCAAGTTTTGGATACCATTTCCTTGTGTACTACAGTGACTTCAGGAAAACTAAGTCAAAAAGCAGAACAGGAGCTATATGTGGCTGTAAGGAAGTTAAAAGTATGAATATCAGTACAATATAGGATAATGAAACAAAAAAGTGTGTTTAGAGATAGACCTGAGATAGCTGAGGCTCTAAATATAAATGCCAAAAGATAGTAGTGAAATAGCAAAATTTTAAATAGCCTTTTATCAGTAATAGTCATTTTTCTTTAAGTTTTTAAAACTATCAGTTGGACTAGATGATCATTGTAGGTCCCTTCTAACTGAACTATTCAGTTCTATTTTATTCTAAAAGTTTAAATATTTACTGAACAACCAGGCCTCTATTTCCTTCCAATTTCTCAGGCCCAAATAAGAACAGGGCATTAAAAATGAAAACACAGCATTTTAAGGGACTCAAGATGAATAACTGTATGTTTATAGTTTAATTATGTAACTATTAGCTTGCCCAGTGTACTCAGTGTTATAATATTTGAATTAATCTTACTATAATTTTCAGTGAAATAGATATTAGAATCTTGCACTGGGGCTACTGTATTTTTCTGAAACAAAAAAAAAGTGGACACGAACAGGGGATAATTTGTACTACTATCCTCCTCCTTCCCATCCCCTTACTTTCTCTCTAAATCCTCAAATGGTCCTGACAGAAAAAATTATACTATATGGTGTACAACTGTGTCTTTTCCCCAGGCAGCCTCTCACTGCTGCTAGTTATTCTTTGGCAGTTTGAATCTTTCATCTTGGCATTATGATGGCAGCCAGAATGGGAAAATTAACATTAATAGCATGAGCAAGTGTGAGAAGAGCTTGTTTATGCTGCTAAATTTAATTCCCATCTAGTACTCTTGAGGGGAGTAAGACCACTGAGACTTGATGTGCATGGAAAAAGAACTGAGGCAGTGTGTTTGGACTTTATTTCCCCTTGTTTTTAGAAAAACAGTCGTCTTTATTTCTGCATCTTTCCATGCTTTTCTATGTTCTCTTTTTAAAACATCCTCATGTGAATGAACTTATTCACAGAATAAATTCACCTGTGAGCAAACCTATTTGGATGGGTGAATAAGAATTCCAGATTTTTCTTTTATTTCTTTTTTTTTAGGTTTTTCTCTCCCATGTGTGTCTACAAACAGTAGTAAATGTTCAGTTTGTTAGCTCAAAATTGAGGAAGAAGAGAAGAAAATAGATGTTTTAAGTTAGAAACTCCCAGTTTTTAAGGCAACTGTTCTTATGGTGTTTGGGGGTTGGGGTGGGTTGGTTTGGGGTGTTTTTTTGCCTTGCTCAGAATTTTGAATGGCATTATTAGAAATTATATCCAGGGAAGCTTTTGGCATAATGCCAAATGGTGTTGCCAATATCGGGAAGAGAAATGATAATTCTTATCAGTATCTATTTCAGGCAAACAGGAGTGAAATTTCATGGGACAAAGTAAAGGCACTTTATGAGCTCTTGGGCACTTTCTCTGAATTTTTCAGAGGCTTTCTGTGAATGATGAGACACAAGAATATAGTGTTAGGGTATGCATACAGATGATTAGGTTCTGGCCTGAGGTTTAGCTCCCTGAACAAACAGTGAGAAACTATGAGCAACCTGATCTAGTGGGAGGTGTCCCTGCCCAGGGCAGGGGAGTTGGAACTAGATGGTCTTTAAGTTCCCTTCCAACTCTAACCTTTCTATGACATGAGAAATCACTGGACCTATGGTGCAAAAGGGTGAGAAGATGACAGGATTTACAGATAACACCATGAGGAGTGGCTGAGTTTCACAGGTTGTTAGGGATTATGAGAAAGGTGGCCAAACCTCACCAGTAACTGGAGGAAGTATTGGAAACCTTCTGGGAAGTGAGACCTTGTAGGGCAAGTGGTGGCTTGGTAGTTGTATCAGTGATACCATGTGAAGCTGAGATGACCTGAGTAACAATATCAGAAATCCTGAATTTGGGAACATTGTAGCAAATCTGGGATTAATGAGAGAAATGTAATTAGGTGCAAGTGGTTGATTTGTGAGGAGGCAAGGGTAGAGACAAGGATGAGGAAGAACAAGCATGTGAAAATGGAGAGAAGGGGGAATAAAAAGGGCAGGCCATATTTAAGTGAGCTGGTGGTTGGTATGCTTATCTCATTGGACCTTGCACCTTATCACTGCAGTTTTAGACTTGGCGCATGATTTATTTTCTGTGTGAGTGTGCTCATGTGTGTGACCACCAGTGACCTCAGAGCAGGACTGTGCATCAAGTAGGATGAGAGTTCGGGATCCAGCTATTGGAGAAAGGGCCATGGGTGACAGGAGGCCATAGGTCTGGGGACAGTAACTGTAGGGATAGCTGATGAGGGGGATCAGCTACCGCAAAGACTAGGAGTCCAGGACTAGCTGTGTGTGTGACTGCAAAAGATCCCCAAATGAGATCAGGCTGGCTGTGCTGTTTGTGTTTATGCAAGTGCTGCTTGTATTTATGTGCATGCCAGTAAAGGCACTTTTTTCCAATTGCATTAGCCTGTGTGGCCAGACGTGTTAGCACCAGGTGCATCCCTGACCCTTTGGCATACGTGCGGACCCATGCTGGGAGGGGGGGAACTGCAGCATCCAGCCTCCCTCAGTCTGGATGTGGAGCTGCAGAGCGCACCAAAGTCTCCTTCTGGTAATTTATCACAGATTGGGAGGCACACAGCACCTGCAGGGGCATGGCAAACCACGTAGCGAGTGGGGAGCCCCCAGCTGTGTTTGGGCTCAGGGCAGACTGGCATGGGTCAGGTTGGGGCAGGAACCTCCCCCAGCGACCTTGTCCCACCATGCCCAGAGGTGGGCCAACAGAGCCAAGACAGCGACTGGGGTCGTGGCCCCAGGACTCCCAGACATGTCCATAGGGATGGAGGCCTCAATGCACACCAGGGATAGGTGCGCCCAGGTATACTCCCAGCTGTAGCATGGGGGCACACCTCATACTGTGTCTGCCCCAGTTGGGCCACCGCATGGCTGTCACATGGGAAGCAAGTCATGGGGTATTTATTAGATCTTAGAGCCACCTGCAGTAAGCAGATTCATCAAGATGTGGGCATTACACCTGAGATTTGTCACCTTGTCCCACCCAGAGGAGCTGCTGAGCCCCTGTGCTTGTGGAGAGACTGCTTTCCTGCTCTGTCATCCCATGTTCTGGATGGGGCATGCTTGAGCTTCCCTTGCAAGTATTTTCCAGTCAGTCAAAAGTAAATTTGTACTTTTCAAGTGTATGTACAGATGTCTACTCAAACTCTGTCTATACTGACATACTTGTTTCCAAGAATCTTACAGGGGGAATATCTCTGAAGCAAGTCATATAGCCTACTTTGTCCAGAGTTTGAGTTAAGTACTTTGATCCCTTTCTCATTAACAGTTTCTTACTGTGTTGAATAAGGATTTATAGCTTATTTTCCAGCCCACCTGAGGTGGCTTCCGCTTCACACAACGGATTTAAAAACAGTTCATTGTGATTAGTTAACATTTGAACACCTTTGTCTCATTATTTACAGAAATCTGTTCTCAGCTCACTATTTGAAGTGCTTGTACAGCAGTGCTAACTTTCATTCCTCCAGAATTGTCTGTGATTACTATAATCTTTCTAAGGTGTGTAACCAGCCCGGCACTTTCTGGGAAAGGCCTAACATAATGGCCCTATGATGAAGAAAACCACAATGTAAACTGACTATGCATGTGGAGATGAATTTGTCTACTAGGCATTTGGAGCTTGCATAATTCCCTTGCCATACGGCCTCTTTATCAGCAGTTCATTTTCTCATCTAGCAGGTCTTGTAGAGCTTCAAACGTGCTGTGAGAGGTGGGTCTCTGGCCATTGCGACAAATTACTTCAGTTGTCCGTCTCATTCCTTTGCTTATCGCAGTGTGACAGAAGATGCTTATGACTTAATTATTAAAAATGGTTAATTCAAGTGATTTGTTCAAATAAGCAAAACTGTTAACTTAAGTGTCAGCGTTGCGGGCACAATTTTGCTGCTGCCAACTCTGTTGCACAGGATTAAAAGGGTAGAGTGGATAACTCGGGGAAAAAAATCATGGCAGTATCTTATACTGTAGCTGCTTTTAGCATCAGTCTACGTCCGGTGCAATCACGTATGAGGGCATCCACTACTGTCAAAATTTTGTAGCTAATAGCATGAGATGGAATCAAAGCCTTAAAATTGTTATTTTCAACATCTTTTGCTAAAACATTAAATCATAACACTGCAAAATATTTCTAGAGTAATCACAGCAGGCTGGCTGTTCTCAAAACAGTCATTTAGAAAAATATAGATAAATATTGCTTGTGTTCCCAAACTTTGGGAGCAAAACCAATTTTATCCTTAAAAATGCAGGTTAGAGTTTGCCCTAATGTTCCATTCATAACCAATTAATAAACTGGCACAGAGTAATCGATGATTAATATTTTACCATTTTAGCATTACTTTCTACTGCTGTACTACTATATTTGTATCTCTTGCTCTCGCTGTTCTGAAAAAGTATCGTGTTTAAAACATTAGTGCATTAGTTCTAAACTTTTTATAAACAGAAACAGTAATGCAATATAAACAGGAAAAGTAAAGTATTACAAGGACGCATTATTTAAAAAAAATAAATAATTGGAATGGGATTATTTGAAGTGTTTAGAATATTATAGACTTGATATCGTTGCCACCCAATTTTAATAATTCTTCTGGGGTCCTTGGTAGTTTAACTGGAAATATTGAATGAAGACTTACCCTCTTGTGAGTGCATGAGAAATTCCTCCCAAACTGGAGTTGCTTAAAAATGGTCAAAGGGAAAGAACTGGCATATTAACAGGCTAGGTTTCAGGGATGTGTGTGGTATTTCATTTCGTATATGTTTTCATTAAAGAGGAAGTGTCATTTTATTCTGTTTGCTGTGATTAACTTATCTAAAGTAGAGATAATTTTTTTTTACATTGAACAAAATGCTTTTGATAGAAGAATAATGAATGCATTAATATTAAGTCAATCTTCTGATTTCATTAAAATTGTTAAAAGGAACTTTTAAGAAAGTATCAATTATGTGAAAAACAAACTGAGTAGTTGAATTTTTTTTGTTTTTCCTGTCTTCTGGCGTTTACATATTGAAAATGTCACATTTAATTTGAAACTTACATTGACGGCTCCCTGTTGTGGATGCACATTTGAAAGAATGGCATTATTAAAAGTGTGTGTTGTGTTCTCTCTTCATTTGCTATACTTGTGAGAAAAGTAAAACCTGACCTTTGGCAGTTCCTTCAGTCTCATGGTTTGGGAATCTCTTTCAGTATCTTTTAATGCTTGTAAAATAAAAACTAAAGATGTGATGAAAATTACAGTAGACAGACTCAAGGGAATAACTCCAAAGAATGTGTAAATTTAATACGAAAACAAAGCATCTGTTAGAAGATGTTTCTTAGGGCTAATGCAGCATAAAATGCTGGATAGTGAGTGGATGTGGGAGGGAATGGGAGTGGAGGCTATCTATACCTCAGAAGAAACGCTGCTTCTTTTCATCAACTAAATAATCCTTAAAAAGTTAAGAGGAAGGAGAGTTATACTTTATCAAAAACTTACTTTTTGCCTTTCTACCAATTTAATAATCTTCCTTTTAAAATATACTGCCAGAAATCTCTCTTATCTTGACCCATTGGCCATGTGTGGGTGAGTGGGAGGAAAAAAAAAGAGAAAGAATGCATGTTTATGAAGAAAGGGAGAGAGGTGCTTACAGTTTGGGACCATACACAGCAAGGTATGGAATTACATTAACATAAATGCTTAGGACAGGCAAAAGTTTGGAGAAAGCTTGGTTTTCTATTATCCTCTGATACTGCAAGGAAGTACTCAGTATCACAGTATTTAAGTATAAGAAAGATCATTTCTACTTTCCACTTCCAAGTTATTTCCACTTCTAGACCACAATAATTGAGCTTATTTCTGGTATTAAAAGCTCAGGAAACAGGGCTAAACTAAGGAATTTCTGTAGTGCAAAGCTGGCAAATGTTCTTTTAGGTATAAGGTCAATGTCAGGGACCTTTAAGTAGGCATGGAATAGGAATGTAAGTATGTCTAAGCGAGGTGTCTGCTCTATAGATTGTGAAGTAGTCTACAGGCAAGCATGGTGTCCCCCGGCATCTCCTCTGGTTTTGACAGGGGCTGGTGCTCAGCATGTCTCTGTAATGGCACATAGCCATGACATCACTCTTCTCTCCTGGGCCTTCTCTCCTTCATCCTGTTTCCTGAAAAGCAGAGTATTTTGACCATGAGACTCTTTTTTAGTCATTTTGCTCATGGAACTATTGCTAGAACAAAGCCTGCAAGAGCATGGAGCTTGGATAGATTATAAATAAGTGACACTTTATTTGTTGTATTTCTAATTTTTGTGTCTACCACTGCCTTAATCTCCACTGTCTTGAAAGCAAACTTAGTCTGGTTAACTACAGTGTAGTCTACAGTGCTTGGAGATCCCACTGAGTTTCATCAAATCATATACTTACTCTGTTATAGGTTTTCTTGTATATATTTGTTGTGGTTATTGACAATTCCTTATTTTTACAACCCGTAGAAAATGAAGGTAGTAGGACTTTTTCAATTTCTCATCACATGATGAGAACTTGACTTGTGTCTTAAAAACAAGGCTAGTGGAAACATACTTGAAGAAAGGGTCATGCAATGGGGGATATCACGCACACATATTCTAAATACTAGTCTTTGGAGTACAGTACTACAGAATTGTCTCTGAAGTATCATCTTTGTGTGAACTGTTTGAAAAAGGAGGTGAGGGGGAAGTGGTGTATTGGGAATCTTGCAATGAAGACACATCCCTAGAGCCAGAGAAAGCAGTTTTCATTTAAAACAGCAGTCATGATCCTTCAGAATTCCTGTATGGAAGTAGGCTGAAAATAGATGCATTTTTTTTTTTTTCTGCAAATTTGCAGCTAAAGCTAATCTCATCACTTGATTTTTTTTTGAATGGCTAAAACTCAATTAATACCTGGAAGTGACTGGTGCTTATGGGTAGTGAGGTATTCTGCAATTCTTTTTGTCAATCCAGCACAAATTTCAATGGCTGAAGACAACATCACACTGGCTTTTCACGTAGTTTAAATATACTTAGTGTTCAGGTGGAATAATTACACTAAGCATATCAATATTTTTAATCAAATAGGAAGAAATTAAATTCTTTCCATTAACCACAAAACTGTCTTTCAATTTCTAATAATTTTACTTACAGTTATAACGCTCCTTTAAAAAGTGATATTTTCAAGACAAAATATTCTCCAAAGCAAAAGGCTAAATAAATATTTCTGTGAAACAAATGATTAATATTATTTTATTCATTTTGAACACAGGTAAAAGACTGTAGATTTTAACATAAGTATTATAATATAAAAGAGTATTAAATAAGCATACTGTTGATTCATTATAACTCCTACCCAATAAAACATCTAGTAGTTATGACTTAAAAGACATTGAATTTGTTGTGTGAGGGGTAAAGTCTTAAATATACAAATCCTTGTTTTGTCTTTACTGGAGTCACAAGAGTTTTGACTCAAGATTTGGAAACACTATGAATGTTGTGGTCTTTACTGGGATAAAGTCTGACTGTTTCTTTCAGAGAAGTGTTTAGGGATTTAATTATTTTTTCCCAAAAAAGTTATTCAATGGTCATGCATAATCAAAATGCTTTGATATTGCATGCACTGAAAAAATTTGACAGAAAAATATTTAGAAATTATTTTTTCCATCTTACAAAAAAAGGATTTTTATTCACGCAGACCTATTAAGTAGTTCAAATACAAACTTAATAAATATTTAAGCATTGAAACTTATTACTTTGTTCAGGAGAAACTATACTGATGTTATAGTTCCATTATGAAGTGTTGTGGTGTTGAGCTCTGGTGGTATACAGAATTTATTAACTCAAATGAGGCCCTTAGATGCAGCTGTATACCTTTGGGAACTGGGCAACTATAATGACATGGTCCTTCTTTGTCTCCTACAGGTGTTTAGGCTTATGCTAGTAACAGCTCAAGTGATCTTCTAGAACTTAGTCTTGCAACTTTTACATTCATAATAAACCAGATTTTTGTTCATCCTTATTCTCTACTCAAGTCATTCTATGGACACATGAGAATAATTAAGATGTCCAGAAAAATCTACTGTAGTGCTGATCATGTGGCATTCCTATGTTGAAGCCTAAAACGACTTCAATTATTATAGTTATCAAGTGGACAAAGATTTGCATTAAGAGAATGAAGTAAACATAAAATACTAAAATAAAGCACTGACAATCTGTAAGAAATCAAAAATCTTCCAGTGGACTTCAGGCAGCTTGCTTTATTTTGTGTATCTGTAAGGATAATGGGTTTTCTACAAGTAGTGACAAATTTAGCATTACCTCTTCAGCATGTTTTGTTTTCTGGATGATAACATAATGATTAATTTATAAATATAGAAAGGATTTTTCATGAACCTGAATCTCCATTTCATGGAGGCCTTATTCTCTATAAGTCAGTAATAATAAGTGCTGTTTGTCTGTTTCTGGTCTAGTAGTTTAGGCTTCCTGCTGCTCAGTCATCAATGATTTACTTGTCACAGTGATGCTACTGGGATGACAAATGAATATTAGAAGTCCACAGAAAACGTCTGAGACTGAGACAGTGATTTTACTGTCATTCCGCATCTCGCTTAGAAAGTTCATATATGAATCACTTATTTGGCTATAATCCTGACTCTAAGAGAAGGGCTGCTTCTGTATTTAAAAGTCTTAAAACAGTAATCTATATTGTATTTGGCAGATCAGTTTTGCAATGGCATTTAATAAGATAAGGTTTTAACTTATTGATACAATTTTTTTGTTTTTACTAATTGTTTAGTCTACAGTTTCCACAATAGGGAGGTTTAACATTTATGAAGTACTGAAGTGAGTTATAGTTGCTACAGTTAGTAGTGTTCTTTCCAATGGCATAATTTCTTATAAAATACTTTATTTCAGTATGATTTCAGCAAGTATTTAAAAAAGCAATTAGTCAAAATACTTCAATATCCTTCAGCAATATTTACATAGGCTATGTACGTATGTATTTACATTTATAAATACATACATGTGCCTTACATTCATGTATAGGTGTATCAACAAATATAACAGAAAACATGTTTTAGTAGGAATTTGGAAACTTTGTGTAGTATTTAAACCTGTTTTTTATTACGTTAGTAGATCTCACCTTCAAAAAATTGAAAAGCCCTGATTCTCTTTTCTAGAACTATTTAAACTATTACTTGTTTCTTCTGACTTTAAAAGACATTTTTCTATTCTTTGTCTGATTATTGTACAGTAAAGTGTGTGTATTTAAAGGGTCAATAGGCATCTTTTTAAAATTGTTTTAATTTATTTTTTTCTTGAGCATCTGGAATCCACTGTTAGCAGAAGTCACTGTCTACTGAGCTGTATCAAAAAGCTGACAACTGGCTCTATAGCTTGCAAAATAAGCACATGAATAAATGTACTAGGAAATATATTAACCTGTCATTTTTATCGCTGATGTCTTTCCTACAAAGAAGAAAAGCATGTTAAACTTACCTTTTTGGCTTTCTCCTATGTGAAATTACTTTTTTCCCTTTAGAATGCAGTCTGCCACAAAAAAGTAATAATGTAGTTGATTGTACTGTCTCCCACCTTACCTTTTAAAGGATATTGCTGCATTCTTTTATTTATGTACAGAGCCAGAGGCTGCGTTTAAAATATTTAAGCTGCTTAAATGAAAATGTGATTTAAAAATAAAAGGTATTAATGAATCTATGGAGGTTTACGTTTAATTCCAGAAGCTTATTTAAAACAAAGCAAACAAGTTTTAGCAGGTGCATAGGTATAGACACTTATCTCTCCCATTCAGTTGTTTGAATTTTTTAGTACTTGGGGAGGATGTAATTATTGAGAAATGCTATTGCCTAGGAATTGCGTCAATCATTTGCTTGTGAACAAATAGGAGGAAAGTGGTTTTTTGCAAGTATTATCTGACTAAAATAGAATAGTTATTTCCGCTAAATATATTTAAATCACACTTAATGAAAGTGCTTAAGTAGCTATGCTTTGCTCCACAGATGGCAAAACATGTATTGCTTTTATTCTGTGTGTCAGGGTTGGGTAAAAATTCTGATGATTCAGTGTTCAGCTTTCTACCATTGAACAAACACTGTAGTGTTTGTTGACTTAGGGGGTAGGGGATGGGGGAAGAGAGTCAAATCAAAATACACCTCTGCAGATGTTTGCATCTTGTCTGTTAGAAAGGGGGTGGGTTTTTACAAATTTTTCACAAGTGAACCAGTAGCCTGTGTTAGTAGCTAAAAAATAACTTAGTAGAATAATTAATGGAGGGGAAAAAAAACCCACCAAACCTAGTTGTTTTGTTCTTGTGAAAGCTGTTTAATAAGATTTCTTTTGCCAGAGAAAATGGTGTGGGCACGCTGGGCTAGACCGTGGTTAAGGTGGGGAGCACCATGTACCCTGTGCCGCTTGGTGCTGCCCAGCAGCAGCACGAAGCCATTCACAGTTGTGGTTTGGGCTCCTGCTCCTCTTTCCACCTGCTGCTCCCTGGCCTGCAGCACAACAGAAAACTCAAGGTACTTCTGCTGTCCCCGTTCGTGCTGCCTAACTCTGTGTTACTTGGGTGCTGTGTTAAGAATAGGGCTTCTCTCAAACAAACCCCCGGTCCCAGCTGCTGGCTTGGGCTTGCCATCCTCTCTGCTGAAGAGTCAAGTGTAATTGTGTGCTACAGAGCAGAGTTGCAGGAGGAGGAGGACAGAAGCACTTATTCCTCATCAGATGCATGGTAGGACTTCAGTATTTTGAAGGACAGACCAGGCTTTCACCCTTTGCGTTAAGGAAAGCAATATGTGTGCCTTGTCATTTCCACATTGAAACACCACAGATTTAGCTAATCTGTGATAAAATCTCCTTGACTTCTGGAAGCAAAACTATGTTGCTGTGTATTAGCGATGTTATTAAAAAAAAAAAAAAAAAAAAAAAAAATTCAGTGGTGAAAAGCTTCAGTGCCACACTTAATCTCACTGATGGAAAAGTTTAATTTGGAGTGCAACACTAGTTCTTATGTTTTTACAATCAAAACTGTGGTTAGACCAAAGCTCGTTTCCAGTTAGATTCTCATGGAGATCTCTTTCCTGTGAAGTATACAGGAAATTGGCCAATAGATGATTTGCTTCAAGAAATTTCATCCTCCAGAAAAACTGCAGAACTGTTCTTCTGACTCCTTCAAGCTATTCTTCAAGCTATTCTTTATCCTGTATTATCCCATTAGTGACAGTTTATAAACTTGTTTTCAAAAAGAATTATTTTCTAATAAGAAATGGTTAAACAGCTTTTGCAAAAACAGCAGGACTAAAAAGGTCATGATTGTGATCAGACTAAATTGTACATAGGGATGCGTTATATATACTTATATACTATAGGGAGTATATTATATATACTTTTAATAGTGAAGTCTTTGAAAAGTTTTAACCTTAAAGTCATTATGCTATACTCCAAAATACTTTTTGTCCTATGTTCCCTATGTTTTATTAATTTCTAGCGTAAACAGAGGCTTTTTATTTTTTAACTATGTTTACGCGTTCACACTAGAACTGCAACCTGTGCAATTTTAAAGTGCTTTTTAGAGGTTAGCTCTTGTGTTCAAAGAATTGCATGTTAATTATAGGTCTCATCCACGGTTACTGGAAAGAGACCTACTGAATTTCCTTAATCACTTTTCCAGGACTCAAAAGTAAATTTATTTTTCTTATACTGAGATTTTTCTTGTACTGGGATTTACTCCTCTTAGCTATTTCCTAGAGGAAAGACTTGGGAAAATGTAAATCTAATATTACCATAACCACCAACTTAAGCTTAAACCACCAATTTTCAGCTGCTTCTTTTAGCGCCTTTTTTTTTTTTTTTTTTTTTTTTTTTTTTTTGAGGGGCTGATATATTTGCGGATAGGAGGATGAAGACATCTAACAGAATATGTTGTTAGGCTGTTACTTTGCCATAATAGAATAATTTTTGCTGAAGGAACTTCAAATAGTCTTCTCTGGACAAAAGAATGTATTTAGAATAATGGCAGATGAATTTTTTTGTCCTTTCTTTAGATCCTTTTGGGAATTCGGTTTGGTTAGTTGGTTTGTCTAGACTAAATAGGCACAGTTTAAAATCTCTTAGCTGTATATTAAACATACATAGTTTTAAACGGAACATTATACCTGGCTTACAGAATAAATTGTGTATAATGATGTATTATCTTGTTATAGTGTAAGCCATTAGAACAATGTCGTCCTAATTAGCTGTTCATAACAATCCCATGAGAACTGGAGAATGAAACTCTTCATTGCTTGCTTGTTTACTTGGACCAGTGTTTTTCTCATTTGATTGTAACCGTACAGTTGCTGACAAAGATTCTCTTTCTTGTTGTTTCATTCTGAATAATACACATGAAGCCCTTTATTTGTATTTTGTCATATATTTAAAAAAAAAAAAAAAAACAAACAAATCCAAAAACACATTAACTATGGAACGATAAGAGTGCAAAACAGTAGTATGCTAGGTCCAAATCTGGATGAGTTCATTTCCATTCTTGGAAATACAGCATGTAATTCCTATACGCAGGGATATCCATACTATATCCCTGGTATGCTTGCTGTGTGGCTGGACTGAGTCCATCCTGTTTTGCCATCCATTTTCTTGCCTTTGAACTCCAGTACTTGTGTTTGGGGAGGCAAGATCATCTGCTCTATCTGAGTACCTACACACTTGATGTAGACACATCATTACTGTCTGATTGTTGCTTTAATTAAACCAAGTGTTTTCCGTGATAACTCCTGTAACTTGATCACTGATTTTATTGGGATGCTGTTCATACAAAGAAAGGGATTGATTCATATTTGTATAGGACTCGGCAGGCATATTTTGACGTTGCTACTATTATAACAAGTTTAGAGACAAATGAGGTTTGGTCATTTTATATTCATATTTTATTTCCTTTGACATAGAATATTACTTTTCAACTGACTACATAAGTAAAATGGCTTGATTTAAGTTTCTATCAGGAGAAATGCTTTAAATCTTAGAAGCTGAAGGGTGCTTATGATTAAGCCTATTATCTCATGGAGACTGCTGGAAGTTTATCCTCTCTGATGCTCAAAAATTGAATTTTGGCTAAGCTATTAAAGATTACTGGTGTCTAAAAGCATCTTGTGTTTACAAGGAAGCTTGTTTGGAAAATTTGAGCAAAGTAATGAGTGTCTAGAGTCATCATACCTGTATTGTCCAGCACCTGTGGAACAACCACCAGAGGTTCCCATTTCTAGGATGGTAGACTTCATGCTGAGTAACGCTGTCAGCGTTACCTAGTGCTGTCACATTTCTAATGTCTTACTGTTGTTCCATTCATCTGTTGCAAAGGCTGGTCCTGATAGCTCATAAATATAAAATAAGCCTTTAGCAATCTAAGCTCTTGCATTTAGCACTTTTGTAGTGTGAAATAAATGTAAATAAGATTACAATTTGGCCTAGTAAAGTTTTCATAAAAAAAATATAATTTCCTAGTAAGGTTTTATTTTAGTGTAGGTGGTATAGATAATTAATACTAAGACCTCACCAAGTATACAGATATTTTTTTTTCCATTCAGCCTGTCATTCTGCAGAATGTTTCCCAAGAATTTAAAAATAGAACAATCCTAAACTCAAATACCTTTCCCTAGGATAAGATCAATAGCTTGATTAGCATATATTTGTAGCAATGAAAGTAGTGTTGACATGCCAAGCTAAATAGACTTTGAGAAACAGCTGAACAGAGAGCTTTCCATTTCGTTCAAAACACTGATTCCTTTGGTCATTGTTCTCTTTGGGAAGTGACTTTCAAGGTGTATGCCTATCACCTGTTTAAATTTCAATCTCATTAGCCTCCTTTGGTATATGGACTGTAGTAACTCTAAGAACACTATGTGTGTGAGCACGGTGGAAGCAAATGAATGAAGCTGAGAGACTTGCTCATCTATGTAGTCAAGAGAGGTTTAGGAAGAATATTGTCCATGATTACCTCATGTTTGCATAGACTGCAAAACAAATGGAGTGGAAATCCATCTGTCCCTTCCTTGTTACATCTCCTCAAGCTATAAAGAAATTTTGTGGAACACAAAACAAGAAGTTTTTTTTTTCCTGGGAATTTGTGGTCACCGAGACCATCTCAGTAATTATCATCCATTATTCATTTAAAAGAAGGTTGAAACTTTCTGTCCTTGTATCAATTTTTTGAGAAACCAGGGGCTGAAATTCCTTTGACTCTTTTTACCGTTGTATTCAAGATAGCATGAAGGAGCAATTAAAGGATGGTAGTGACTGTATAAAGAGTAATACTGATTGTCTTAGAGAGGTGGAAGTAGATTCCATATGTTAATCCTGCAATAACATTTATTAGAAAATCAAAATGCAAAACAATGACAGTTAGGTGAATAACTAGCTATAGAGTATTACTTTAGTAACTGATGAGAGAAATAAATTTTCAGAATTCTGCATGGGCAGGAGGAAGAAAATGGAAGAATATACCAGTGTTAATTCCCCTTCCTTGATCCCACATGTTCCGATGAAATTTGCAAGTTAGATGTCTGAGTCTTCAAAAGGAGACTGTAGCTTACTGAAGATTGCATTAGATGTAATATTGATTGTAAAGAGTAAAAATACATTCTTTGATCTCTTTTCCCTATCAGTAGTTTGAAATCATTGCGGTCCACAAATGGAAAACTACCCAAACAACAAGTAGCAGTGCGCTGTGGCTTGCTTGTGGTTGGGGTGTTTTGTTGGTTTGGGTTTTGTTTGATTGTTCTTTGTGGGTGTTTTGTTAGTCCTCACTAGGACTGACTGATGATATTTATCACTCTGCTGATGATATTTATCTTCTTCCTTGGCTGTCCAAGGCTGGTAATGCTTATATCAGTTGGAGGACTGCAACAAAAAAGGGAATTTTAGATATGCTATGGCAACTACTTCAATAATTTTGCTTTTCCCTAAGCTGGCACCAAAGGTTCCTAAAATACTGTTTACTGCATCAGCTAGAGATAAGTTTACTCTGATTTTTCCACTTGCTGCTGTTACTTGTAGGGTTAAAATAATGTTGTCAATGACTACATCTATTGACAATGTAAAAGATAGCGTAGCGGGTATAGTGATGTGTTAGTGCACCAAAAGGAAGTGAATCGATGCAGTTTACTGCTGAAAACACTAACAGACACCTGCCTGTCAGTACTAATGGATGGTGTTCTGTAGAACATGGCGTAGCTGCAAGCCTTGTTGGGCAAATGGATTCAGAGAAACATTACAGTATATGATACAACAGGGAGGTTAGGTGTTCCCGTGACATGCTCATAGAATCTTGTTTGTGGTGAAGTGCATGTTCACATTGAATGCAGCTCAGTCTTATGTCTCTCAAATCTCTAACGTTTCTGATTTGAACACTAGAATGACCATAGGGACAAGATCACAGGTCAGTCTAGTCGAACATCCAACAGTGGCCAATGATGGATGCTAAAAGAGAAGTATAATAACAAAGTAAGCATAAAATAATAATTCCTCAGAATTCTTTCACGCCTCAAGGAATTTATGGTACATGGATCTCTGGGACAGAGGTGGTGCTTCTCTTCAGTATTGGTGTATACAAACAAATTACTGAAAACCCACAGATAGAAGTATATTTTGTATACTTTTTCCATTGTATATTTTTTCCATTGTTCCAAATGGTCAGTCTGGTATCATTTGGGTGTATGAACAATTGCACGTATATTATTACTGAAAAGTCAGTGTTTCTTTTACAGTTACAGGCTGATGAATTGTTCCAAGCTGCCAGAATTTTTTTTTAGATGGATCCATTGTTCCTTGCGAAAGTAGTTGCAAATGTCCAATTTATCCTTAAGAAGGAAAGTACATGTGGAAATCCGTATTCGTTTACATCTCATTAGATGTTTTTAAGTGTTATGAAAAAGCATAGGTTTTCTTTTTAAATAAAACTTGACTTACTGATTAGACACTACTATAAAGACATAGAAGGAACGCAATCCAAAATACACCTTTATTGCGTTCTGACACATGCGTGTTTGTGAGGAAACTACAGAAATTAGGAAGAACTACAGAGTCAAATTTAATTAAAACAAACCCCCCCTCATCCATCCTCTCCTGCACCCATCCTTTTCACAGCAGTCACAAATGGTACTCGTGCCACTCGCTTGGCTGTTTGTACAGGCATAAACTCTCATTTCTCATGCTGGTTGCCAAGCAACTATTTTTGTATTTCATGCCTTGCACTGCAGGCATTAATTTCTGTCATGTTCCTTTGTTTGTTTATTATATACTAAAGAAATGTGTATAGAGGAAAATGAGGACACTTTTTGTAAGGAAAACAAAAAACATAGTTGGGAATAATCCAGTGCGCTCACTGCATACCACAGGAGAAAGAACTCGTACAGTAATTTCACAGAGGACCAAAAGGGTATCTTCCAGCATGTGCAAAATCAAACTGGGACTCGCTCAGAGTGAATCTTTATGGAATATGTCAACTATCTGCCCTCCAAAAGGTAAGCTAGGGGAGAGCTGGCATTAGACAAGAGTTAAGGACATGCTTCCCTAGTCCCTTCTTCCTTCCTCTTCTCTAGCTGTGTATTAGATGTTCCGTACTGTTACATAGCTGTGGAGCTCTTCATACTCTCCAGTATAGGTATGCCCTCATTGCCCCTAAAACTGCCCTGCATAGTTCCCAACTTCAGTTTAAATAGAAAGAATTCTTTCAAGCAGATCAGTAATTAAGTAAAAGTAATTCTTTTGATATCCACTGCTTAACCTGAATAATATTTCTTTCTGACAGTGAATTGGTTGCCTTCCCTGCAGAAGAAAGAGAAGAAAAAGACTGAATAGAAAGATTATTTCTTTGTTCAAGCTATTATTTATTAATACTACTTTTTCGATGTGGTTATTATAGTAGCTATGATCAATTTGATTGATGATCAAATCCCCAAATCATTTAAGTGTTTTTGCAATTGTGTAACAGCAAGGATCCAGCAAACTGGATCAGCTGTAGTTAGCTAAAATTATTTTGATCATATTCAGCAACTGATTTTATCCTTTGCTCACAAGCAGTGTTGACTAGAGAATATACTTGCCGAGCTGTTCTCTCATCTTCGCAATTTGTAGGAAGAAGGACTGGTAAATTGAGGAATATGTATAGATAGAGGTTGCACTTGACAATGGTGAAATTATTTTTAATATACTCTACTGGACTGGGAAGTAAAGCATCAATAAAAATGCTTACATCTTCTCATTTTCAAAGACCTTTATGACAATACATTTATCCTTACAATGCCACTGGGGAAAGTAGGCAAGTATTAGCATTTCTGCTTTACAAAGAAACTGAAACCATGTTTGTTTGATACAACGGAACTGTTAAATGTCAGAGGCAGGATTAGTAACCTAGTCCTTTGAGTTTATCTTTCACGGAGATAATCTTTACTGGTGAAATAGTAAGCTTTAGTTTTGCTGTTGCACTGTAGTATACTATGGCTGAGGAAAAGTAACTTCCAAGGTCATTCTTTTTTCTGATTCTTAGTGTTTGCAGCTAACTTTCAGGTTGTAAGGGATGACTTCTTCACTCACGATTGCCATTCATCTAATCTAACGTAGTTCCCAGTGATAAAATAAAGACATGGTTGTGTGCTAGTTAAGTTCAATTTACACTGCTAATATAACAGACAGCAAATAGTCTGGTGATTCTGCCTGAAGAACATACTTCTGTATCACTCTCTTTAAATGAGAAGCCTTTGCATCTCTCTACAGGTGATGTACTAGTTGAGTATAAAGGAGTAATTCATGCAAAAATGAGGTGTAAGTATAGGAACTGCTTCCAGTGGTGACAGTGGCAGAATTGAACCAACACTGTACCTAAGTTTACTGTACTGGAATTTCTGCTCACAGCAGCCTAATTTCAGGCAGCCCTCTACCAAGGTAGCTGTCTCGGAACATAAAAGAGTGGGGAGGCTGCGGAAGTATTCTGCCAGCCCTCCTTCTCTGCTGCATGAACCTCCAGAGGTGGCGGTGGGCAACCGAAGTGTGTTATCAACAAAAGGTATAACATCATTTTGTCCTTCCATGGCCTTTCTATTTTATCTTTTAAAGGGCGGAAGCCAGCAAATTGATTGAGCATGGAAGGATCTGTGTACAAAGGGAAGTGTGCTAGCAGTGCTTTGTGTAAGGGGAGAAAAACCAAAACCATAAGCCCAGGCAAGGTAGTTAAACATCCAAATGATCTATTTCTGGAATATTTTTAATTTTTACATCCCACTTTGATAGCCATGAGCTGCATCTTTCTGAAATAAATATTAACAACAAAACTTCAGAAACTCTATATGAAGGATATGCTTCCCAGCAGTTGTTGAAAGATTTTTCTTTTAAAAAAGATGAAATATGCATACTGCAACAAAGAGGAAAAATGTGCAGTAGATGTCAGAAAACATGCCACTTCAAAAGGGAATAATGTTTCAAAAAAATGCTGTCTTGGAAGTCTGCAAGAAAGTGCATTTTAGGTTTTTAATAAGTACCTACCAGGATCTGTCCTGCTCCTGCGTTTGTGCATAAACCAGTGCATAAAGACATAACTGCCAAGGCAGATGATTGAATACTGTGTCTCTATTGGGGGCGTATTCGAGCAGCTTTTGTTCCAGTTCTCAGAGGTAACATGCAAACATGTAAGTACAACCTAATTGAAAGAAAGCTTCAGGTTCTGCCTCACCTCCATTTAACTGTAATACAAAGGTTTCGTCTTTCCAGATACTGTTTACTCTATGGACTGATTTCTGTGAGAGTTATAGACTGTACCAACAAATACCCATTAGCTAACTAGCTGGGAAGAAATTCTTGCTTTTTGTTTTCTTTGGGAAAAGACCCAGGAACATTCAGAGGAAAGGTTAGGTGTTTTCCCAGCATCCTTTTGGTTTTAATGCTTCTGTCTGACCTGCCTTTCACTTACTTTCTCAGCACCTGCTGCTTTCTGCAGCTCAATAATAGCAGTGAGTGGACCACGGATTGAGTTAAAGCAAACTTGGAGTAGATTGGCTATTGTGATGTGGCCCGTGCTCTGTTTTTAGGCTGACATCCTTTTATGTAACCGGCTTCCACTTCCAATTCTGCAGGATACTGACAAAGCCACAAAAAAAACCCAACCTCAAACCAAAACCCCCTCTACTAAAAACCCAACCTCAAACCAAAACCCCCTCTACTAAAAGTAGAATAACTTGTTAAATACCTAGTTTGAAAGTAAACACTTCACTCTCTTTAGAGATTAAATGACATTCTTCTAGTGGATTTCCTCTCACATCCAGTAACCACGCGGAGAATAATGTGATTTAGGAAACATTAGAAGCTGAAAACTACTACTGTACTGATTTACCTGTAATGAATATTGCAGAAAATAAGATCCTGGTAAAAATGGGTAATTGAAAAAGCCTTAGC
Organism: Fratercula arctica; assembly: GCA_947846985.1. Lineage (NCBI taxonomy): Eukaryota > Metazoa > Chordata > Aves > Charadriiformes > Alcidae > Fratercula > Fratercula arctica. Next base: position 89,870,413 of record CANTUZ010000001.1, on the reverse strand, counting down.
ATGTAATTTGTTTACACTATTTTAGACAATAGTTGAATAGAAGAGAAGCACAAAAGGGATTAAAGAGAAGATTAGCCCAATTGTCTGGAATTAATTGATCGTACATGTGTTCAGATATTAACATATCCTTGATTTAATAAAGAAAACTAAGACCTAAGAAATAAAACTTAACTACAGATGACTTATTCCACCATTATAGCTGTTCTGGTTGCCAGCAGATTATCAGGCTGTTGCTAACAAATGCCATTTATTTGGTGATTGCAGTTTCAATTCTATCTGCAAATACAACATTGAGTCTTGTGTTGACTATAACTTTACCTTCTTGGTGACTACTGTGCCTAAAAGAAGCTCTGTTAAGGTCTCCTTCTTCCTGAACCTTTATTTTCTGCATTTTATACTCCTAAGTACACGCAGCAAAGAACAAGTGTCAAGCCCTGCCAAGGCAGCAGTAGTCTTACTGTTCCCATGAATCCCTCCCCTGACAATTGCCACCATTCAGTTTACTTCCCGGCGCTGGGGCATTCACCTCCCCAGGATATCCTACTTGCATTTGCACGGCCCTCGCATTTAGGAGCATTTTAACTTGACTTTAAACAGGTCTGTAGTTGCCTGGATATGAAAACCTGTTTATAACCATCAAGGAGAATGATATTATGCCATTTAATTGATGGGATGACTGGTTTGTAGAGCACATACTTCTTCTTTATTGTTGCTGTTGCCTCATTACGTTGCCATTGACAATGGAGTCCATTAAACCTGTGTATGCAAGAAAATTGAACGAACTTAGATAAATTAGATCAGCCCTCTTGTGTAGGCAGTCTTAGTTTGGAGAAGAGTGTCTTATAACAATTTAGATAAAGTAAACATAAGCCATCATTATCCACAAAGGAGCTTGCATTGATTTAGCTAAATAACTTTCTAAAGCAATTTTTTTTTTCTACTATGGCATAATTCCCTTGTGTAGAGAAGAAGGTTATACATCTTATTTAAATATTTATATCTCTCTCAGGTTACTAGTTGTCCTTTTGGCTTCATATTCTGGCCAAGAATGCAATTTTACACGGCCTAAAATTCTGCCATTATATAAAAATAAGACCTGATGTAATATCTGGATGAAGTTCATGTAAATTTCTTCCTAACAACAGATGGATCTGTCTAAAAATCATAAGAAAAGGATACTTGTCTATTTAAATTGCAGTTATCAAGTCCACAGTTGCTAACTCACAGGTTAATGGCCTAGTGTTATTTGTTTAATACATTTGACAAGCAAACATTTTACTCTCTAAACATGTTTAATGCACCATTAAGGTCAGAATAGAAGAAGCATGACTGATATTGTCATCAAAAAAGGCAAGAAGGAGGAGCCGGGGAACTACTGGCCAGTCAGCCTCACCTCCATCCCTGGGAAGATGATGGAACAGCTTGTTCTGGGCGTCATCTCAAGGCACGTGGAGGAAAAGAAAGCTATCAGAAGTACTCAGCATGGATTCACCAAGGGGAAATCATGTCTGACTAATCTGATAGCCTTCTACGATGGCATGACTGGATGGATAGATGAGGGGAGGGCGGTAGATGTGGTCTATCTTGACTTAAGCAAAGCGTTTGACACGGTCTCCCACAGCATCCTCATAGGGAAGCTTAGGAAGTGTGGGTTAGATGAATGGACAGTAAGGTGGATAGAAAACTGGCTGAAAGATAGAGCTCAGAGGGTTGTGATTAGGGGCACAGAATCTAGTTGGAGACCAGTGACGAGTGGTGTTCCCCAGGGGTCAGTACTGGGTCCAGTCCTCTTCAATATATTCATCAATGACCTGGATGAGGGGATAGAGTGCACCCTCAGCAAGTTTGCTGATGACACAAAGCTGGGGGGGGCGGCTGACACACCGGAGGGCTGTGCTGCCATACAGAGAGACCTGGACAGGTTGGAGATCTGGGCAGAGAGAAACCTTATGAAATTCAACAAGGGCAAGTGTAGGGTGCTGCACCTGGGGAGGAACAACCCCATGCACCAGTACAGGTTGGGGGCTGACCTGCTGGAGAGCAGCTCTGTGGAAAGAGATCTGGGAGTCCTGGTGGACAACAGGATGACTATGAGCCAGCAATGTGCCCTTGTGGCCAAGAAGGCCAATGGCATCCTGGGGTGCATCAAAAAGAGTGTGGCCAGCAGGTCAAGGGAGGTCATCCTCCCCCTCTACTCTGCCTTGGTGAGGCCACACCTGGAGTGCTGTGTCCAGTTCTGGGCTCCCCGGTTCCAGAAGGACAGGGAACTGCTGGAAAGGGTGCAGCAGAGGGCTACCAAGATGATTAGGGGACTGGAACACCTCTCTTATGAGGAAAGGCTGAGGGATTTGGGTCTCTTCAGTCTGGAAAAAAGACGGCTGAGGGGGGATCTTATCAACACTTATAAATACTTAAAGGGTGGGTGTCAGGAGGATGGGACCAGGCTCTTTTCAGTAGTGCCCGGGGACAGGACAAGAGGCAATGGGCACAAACTGGAGCACAAGAAGTTCCACCTAAACATGAGGAGGAACTTCTTTACCCTGAGGGTGGCAGAGCACTGGAACAGGCTGCCCAGAGAGGTGGTGGAGTCTCCATCTCTGGAGACATTCAAAACCCGCCTGGACGTGTTCCTGTGTAACCTGCTCTAGGTGACCCTGCTCTGGCAGGGGGGTTGGACTAGATGATCTCCTGAGGTCCCTTCCAACCCTATGGTTCTATGATTCTATGATTCTATGATTCTATAGTTAGTGGAAAATACATTGTTACAGGAAGGAGTTGCTCTCGGCTGAAGAAAGCTAGAGGCAAGCTATTTAAACTTTTGCTTCCAGGTGTTTTAACGTGTTTTAAGTGGGCAGATATGTCAACAAAACTGCAAATTAGCTACAATTGTGTTGTTGTGTTTTCAAAACAATTTCTGAAACGTTTTCAAATCGTTTTAAAAGGCTCTAAGTGTATGTATTTGAAGTGAGGTGGATTACCGATTTGACAGTTACCAACGAGGTTACTTACGGAGGGAAGGAGAACAATTAGGCACAAGGTACGGTGCTAAAGGTTCAGGATCACTGCTGATGGGCAATGTCTTCTTCTGTTCTAACCAACCCAGTTTTTCAAATGCTGTTTGGCACAGCTGTTTGCTGTATGTTGACAATTCATGTACTGTTTTTCTTTACTTTCATACTTGCATTTTGTGCTTCATTGTGAAAAGCTTCCTCGTCCCAGCCCTGTCCTTGGGTCTTCCTTCTGTCAGTAGAGCAGATGTGCTAGAGGCTGAGAAGTGGCAAAGCTAAATGCAATTATTTAGCAAGCTGAGTAGCACAGCTGCTTGTGAAAATATTTTCATCTTTGGATAACAGGATTTCATTAGAAGTAAAAGATAAAAGCACATTAATTTTTACACCCTTTTGTTTCAGAGGGGAGGAAAAGCCTGGAGGGTCTTTTTTCCAAATGTCACGTCTAAGTTTGCAGACCAACGTTTGTGTTACTTTTAAATCTTCTGATGGATTAAAATTCAAAACTAAATGTGTCATAATCATAATAAAATACTTATATTCACTATCCTCCCTCCCCATCCCCCGACAGACTATGCTTAAGTATCTGTTCTAGTTTGGCAAATGTTATATACATACAGAGCATTTTTGTCTTATGGAGGGATAAAAATATCACTCCCTTATGGAAGGATAAAGGTAGCTTAGCCTGGTGGTTATCCCTGTTCTTTTTATAGTAAGATTAACCTAAGAGGTTAGAGGACAACTTCTTGTATGTTGTGGGTTTGGGGTTTTTTTTGGTGTGGTTTTTTTTTTGTTTTGTTTTGTTTTGTTTTTTTTTTTGTAAAAAGTCATTAATAAATTGGCATTTAAGTAACTGAATTGCCCTTCCCAGGTCTGATTTAGTTCACCATAAGAATTGAGAGTCAACAGGATAGTTTAGTTCTTCACGATACTGGCAATTTTACAGCCTTTCCATAAATGGAGATTTTTGCCATGACTGCTTGTTCAGCAACTGCTTGTTCTCCAGGCTCCAATTAAGTTGTTAATTTCTCACAAGATTTTTTATTTATTTCTTTTTTCCCCCCTCGGTTGTTAAAAATTGTCTCCAGCTACTGCTTTTGAAGTATACTTAGATTTAGAGTAATGGAGGGTTTGGTTTGGTTTTTTTTTTTCAGCACTGTAATTAGCTAAGTACAAACGTAGATTAACTTTGAACTGTTCTGCTGAAATGTGCAGATGCTGCTGCTTGGCCTTACTTGTGTGATTCAGGTATGTTTGTTCCCCATCTTCTTGTCATTCTCCGGTCAGTGGTGTTTATTATGCAGAGTTGTAGCAGCTGTAACTCTCAACCTGTGATCACTGTAAACCCTTAAAAACCAAACAATTTTGCATTCTGTTCCAAGTCTGATTAAGAAATTCAGTACCATCTATGTCCTTTATTAGCAAAACCCCATGATGCCACCTTTCTTGGACACCGTAAAGGATGCATCCACAGTACTTTAGACCAGTTTGTGGGAATTAAAATTAATTTCAGTATTCACTAGCTAATAATTTAAGTACGTTTTAACGAATTCCATGACATTCTGTTTTTGTGTAACCAAATCTGCACTATTTTGACAGTTTGTGATAATTAAATTATGTGCTAATATAAATCATTGTTAGAAAGAGCTAAAGGTATCGTACTATCCTTGTAAACTATTGTTTGTCAGGACATGAGAAGAAGCAACTGAATCTGAGTCATACTTCTTCAAAGGATTTGTGAGTTTGTATCTCTAGGAGAATCATCAAGTGGTTTCTAGTGGCATAAAAAAATAAATCTTTTACAACACCAAAATTGAGGACAGATAGCTTGTCAAAGGTTAACTCTTTGGTTTTGTGGCAGAAGAACAGATATGTGTTAAATTGATTCCGTTTCAGATTCTACTGATTCATCCTGATCAACAGCTGGGTGTAGATAGTGCTATGGTTACACCTTATTAGACTGCCACAATGTTTTTCTGGGTGATACGTGTGGGGTTTCACCAATGATAGCTGTGTCAGGCTGTTGCAGTCAGCTATTTGTCTAAGACTACTGAAATAATCATTAGTATTTAATTCAGAATTCCCTCAATGGCCAGTTGGTCCCATAGCTTCTTGCTATGAGGTGGATTAAAGATCTTTCTCCTGGAAAAGCACGAAAACAGAGGACTGCTGCTGTCAGCCTGGCAGAAAGCAGTTAAACTTGCTTCTCTGTGGAGGGTGAAACTTATGGCTTGTCTGAGCTAAAGTTAAGACACCAAAGCGGGGGTAGGGTTTGGGATCGGTTGGTTTGTTTGCCTTCTGTGGTGGGAAGGAATTGTGACTGTTCGGTGTCCGATGGCCCATGGGGAATCGTTTGCTTCCCCCTGCAGAGAAACGGCAGTGTCTATTTGGCCTCCGCAAGGTGTAACCCTGCTTTGTTTATTCTTGTCTGCTGAGAAGGGAGGAAGGCAGGGAACTGAATGGTTTGTGTGACCTTAGCCGAAGAACAAAAGTTTCTCGTATTTTGCTGTTGCTGAAAACATTGCTGGAAAATTGTCCTGTCAGTTCTTCACGTCAGCAAGGAAGGGAGTGAACTGTTATCTCCTTCTGCCAGGGAAGGAACAGAACTGGATGTCCTCTAGCTCTGAATCCAGGAACCCACACTTTCATTTCTGTAGACTTGTTTTCTGAAAGTTTATCTACTGGATGTCCTGATTCAAGGATTCAGGGCAACAAATGAAATGGAGCCATCTATTTCTGAAGTCAGATCACCAACGTACACTTACTTTCAGTAACTGTCCAAAATCATGTTTAGTGAAAGTGATATGTCTGAACATGTTAGGTTGTCTTGCTGGTTTGCTTTGTTCTTTTTTTTAATGATCTTGAACAATGTGGGCTACCTGCATTCGGTAATAGACCTTGTTACGAGTTCTTGTCTGCAATAACTGTTTAGGATATGAACTTCCCTATAGTTTTATCACGTTCTGTTTTGTAAAAAGGTAAATATGTTTAAATATTGGTAATTTTACTGAGTTTACGTCTTTGACTCGAGATACATTTGGAGAAGAAAAGAAAATCCTGGTAAGGTCACTGATGGCCTCACAACACATGATAAAGAAAGGAGCATTCTTTTGGGCCATGGGAAACTAAACGGTCTCTTCTCACCTAGTAAAAATAAATTCATTAATAAAAAATTACACAGTGTTATCATTAGTAACAATATTAAGAGGGTGCCAAATAGAGGGGAAAGAACTACAGAAGGCTTAAGGCAAAGACCCAGCATCCCAACTGTGTCTCACCAGGGCTGAGCAGAGGAGACGGATCACCTCCCTCCACCCGCTGGCAGCTCAGGGTGCAGGCATTAAAGTGTTGCTTTTAGTTCTTGATACAGACGCTGTCTGGTGTAGTGTCACCTGCATGTGCCTCTATTCACTCCGTAAGCATTCAGGAGGAGTCTCGCTGATAAAGTTGCGCTGGCTTTTAAAAAAATAGACCAAAATATGTACGGTACCTTAGGAATACAATTGAGACGAGGACTTAAGGTATTAAGCAACCGGATATCCACAAACAAGATCATATACAAAATAAAAAGGGGATAAACTATTAAAATTGACACATGCATAGATAGGTATTGTTGTGTGGCATGGTTATTTTGGAAAGATACATTTTACGCACACTACTGTGTTTGTGGAAACAGCGATAAGAAAAGCAGGGATGGGGTTTGATTTTAAGGAGAGACATTAGCTCTGGTGTTCAGGTGAGAGAACCATTAGCTTTATTGTAATTCCATTCACGAAGATCTAGAATCACTGCATTTTTTGAAAATGTCTCTCTATTGTCTGTTAACGCAGACATTAAAGCAGCTGAATGAGGCTCACTTTCTCCTTTCTCCTTCCCTGAGGGCTGGTTTATTCTTCCCCCCCATTTCTTCCAAAAAGCACCAAAACATTTGCCTCTTAAATGAGTTCTAACGGGACTAAAAATGAGAAAACTAAAGAAAACGAACTCACACAATAATGAATAACAAAGAAAGACTTTCTTCAATATTTGACAGTACTTTAATCATCCAACTACTCTCAGCTCTCCCAAATCTTTAACATGGTCTCTAGCTTGACCAAACTCTACTCTTTAGTAATAAAGTGTATCACCCAAATTTTGAAATTAGGGTAACATTAGGGGGTAACATTAGGTGACATTATTTCTTTCTTTTTTTTTCTTTTTTTTCTTTTTTTTTTTTTTTTGCATGTGTCAAAATGCTAACAGTTCAATTTCACACTTTTCAAAAAGGTGGTGTGGTGGTTTATTGTATTTTTTATTTTGGGAGTTGTTAGCCTTTTATTTAGAAGAAATATCTTATGCTATCTTACGGATGGGATTTCTGTAAGAATTCAGATGGAGGGATTGTACTCTTCATGCCTTTCAGTGACTTTGAAAGTCTCAGTTTACCAAGCAAAAGTTTTCCTTCATCTCTTACTTTCAATGAAGTGTAGGGAAAACATTTCTAGAGCTCATCTACAAAAATATGTATTATAGAAGTGGCATAAAAATTAAAGAAAAAACTAAGGAAAAATGCAGTTGAATCATTTCATTCTATTTTTGAACACATTATAGTTATTTTGGACTTTCAATGTAGTCATTCTGGCATTAGGATTAAATTTAATCAATTTCACAACCTACACCCAAGTAAATTTTCTGTGATAGCCTCAAAGTGCCAAGTTATATAATTGGTATTGCATGTTCAGTTTTGCTAGATTTCCATCTTAGAAGTACTATGGATACGTATTTGGGAATGAAGTTCAAATATGATGTTTAAAGTGACTTAACTTCAGGCATGTTCATTTTCTGCTTGAACCAGGATAATAGCAGATCTGGACACAAAGCATTGGCAATCATTAGGTGAACCTAATCCACGTGTGTGCATCATGCAAAAGCTCATGCAGAATGCATACCTGAACCTTTTGAAAGCTTTCATATAAATTAAACCGTAAGCATTTCTGTATCTGATTGTTACAGTGGAAGGGAAAAGACCGTCTTCTGACTAATAGATGTTAATTGTGTTATTGTGAAATTAATGAAGGGGACGGCAAAGCTGCCACTGCCCCACGGTTTTGCTTGTCTGCAGTATCAAATCCTTTTGATTGAGGTGCTTCAGCTGAGCTGATGAGTGATTAACACAGGGTCTTTGCTTGTCTGGCAGCCCTCTCAAACTCGGCTTCCTCTTGCCAAGTATCAGGGAAGAGCTAGAGAGGAAGAAAAGTTCTGCAAAGACTTCCTTGTGGACTCTGCATCCCTTCTAACGCTGGATAGATCTCGGATGTGCTAAGTAGGGCATGTCACCTTGGGTAGCTGGCCGGGGCAGCTGCTGCCCAGCAGCTGCCTCTTGCCAGCAAGAGACATCACTGACGGACTCCCTGTGATGCTGTCCAGGGAAGAAGCAGCGGGGATCTGAAGGAAACTTGTGATGTGTTGCAGCACTGCTGCTAGTTTGTGTTCCTGATGTTGTTTCAGAAAACATCGTTCTCCTGGTTTTCCCCACTGTGTGTGACAAGTTTGCTTCGTACAGTTAGATGGTGAAGCAACCCTCCTCCAGGATGAAGGGATGTCAAGACAAGAGGGTATTTGCGTGGAGACCTATAGGACTTTGACTTGCAACATGGGTGTTTTGCTAAGGAGTTAGTACAAAAATCCTGCATATAATGATGGCAAAATAGATGAGAAACTGCAGCCTAAACTAACTCTCAGGTATTCCTCACCAGTAGTATAAAACAGGCTTCATCCATCCCCAGCTGCCTCCAGATTTCTGGTGCCCCTTTAGCTGTGCTGATGTGAAAGGTGGTGCTGCCACATGGTGAACCAGATAGGAAATTTTTTCAGGATTAAAAATAACTAAGAAAACCTGTGCATATAAAAGGCAGCACAGGGTAGGAATGAACGGTTAATGTTCAATTAAGCTACTATTTCAAATGGAGAAAGCAATGTTGATCTCATTCCATTTTGATAAATCAGTGAAGTTACCTAGCAAAGATGCTGCAATATTTCTAGGGAGTGGGAGAGTGAGATTCTTGGTGTGGCAAAATGGATAGACTATTGCTATTGGTTATTGTATATATTCATTGATAGTTACTACACTGAACCGAATTTTTCTCTTTCCCCAAAAGATCCACCATACTAGACTGAAGCAAGACAGAAATCAGAAGTAAAAAGTTAATGGGTATAGCACAATTTTTTGTATTTCAGGTTGCAAAAAGTTAACTGAGTCAAGAAACATCAGAGATAAAGATCCCTGGATTTATTTATTTGTTTGCTTGTTTACAATTAAGGGAGAAAAATGAACTGGTCAGACCCTACCTAGAGCTTGTTCTAATGTGGATCAGAAGAGACAGAGCACCACAGAATAATACATTTATGTATCTAATTTAAAATACTTCCAGTGAATCTGTGGTATTCCTTAATGCAGTACAACTACATTCAATCATAGGTGTAGCTGTTAAATGGGTTGGATAATCGTATTCTATTAACCACTCTTGAAATTACATTGAATCTTATGCTTCAGCATATAAACTACTTTCCTCTGATAGCTGGAGGGACATACTTTCAATTACTTTAGAGTGTTTGTTTTCATTGAATAATACCATCCACTTCTCTTCAGATTTAGAGAATGGAGTTCAAGAAGAAAGATAGCAGGCTAACTAAATCAAGGGAGTCATGAAGAAAGACTTCAGGAAAACATTCCTAATTCTTCTTTTTCTGATTCTCTGTCCATATTTAAAACAAGTACATAGAAATCCTATCAGGATTGGATACATATAAATTTTATAATTTTTCTACAGTTGTGAGCATTCATGCTTTTAAAATAATCCATTATTTTTTAAGTAACAGCACACTGTATATCCAAGTATTCTATAATATAAAATGCAATATAAAATCAAATACTGTGATAACAGATGTATCTTTTAATGCATAAAGATTGCTTGCTGTAAAATTGATAAACTCAAATACTGCTTAAGTTTTTTAAAAATTTGTTTTCATTCCTGATATATCACAACATCTATTCAAAATAGCAATTTTTTTTCTCTTTCAGAAGTGAAATTGCATGGAATATATTTTAGAAGAGGGGGAAAAACTTTGTCTTATCTTGAACAAATTCCATGACATCCAATCAACCAAAATAAAATTAAAGCTTAAAAAAAAAAAAAAAATATAAAAAAAATCCCTATTCGAATCAGCTTATAGCTTCAGATTTCTATTTCTGTTTTTACTGAGTGAAGTTGACTATCAATGTGGATCCCACATATTTATCCAGAGGAAGACCTGGTATTTGGGTATGGTTAAGTGGGTGTTAGGAAATACTCCTAATCCAGGGGAAAAAGCACCCTGGGACAAATTTACTCTGTTTCACCTTTGTTCTGCCTTCTGCATGCAAGTTAAAAGAACTGAAACATATTGCGAGACCTCCCAAAGTCCTGTACTAACTGTTCCATGTAAGATCTCACTTAAAGGGTCCTCCAATCCTAGCAGCACTGAAGTGGAAGAAAAGCTCAGAGCGTACTTTAGGTCCCACAGCTTCCTCTTGCTTTTATGGTGAACTTCTTTGCTATGCTTTTTTCTGCTTGCAACCACGTATGAAAAAAGAAGAGCAAAATTTATACCTTAATTATTTTTTCTTATCAAGGAACTGCTTATGTAAATCTAATCCTTTTCCAGATATTTTCAAACACTATTATTAATTTTCCAAGCAATTATTTTTGTATGGAAGCAATGCATTCTAACAAAATCTTGCATATAAAGAAAAACGCAAATATCACTGGGGGGAAAAAAAAAAGTATGTAAAGTATGAGTAAGCAAGTCATTAATACTACAAGTAACATAGTGGGGTTTTCTGGAGCTCTGCTCAGCACAGACCCCATCTATGAGCTAAAGTTCCCTGGAATTTCTTTCCTGCAAGGTCTCTGCTCCCCTCAGAAATAATCCCCACATTTTGCCCTTATCCCCTAATTATGGAACGGCCAAGAGGAAGCACATGCTGTCATGGCTTGCAATGGGGGTAACGTTTGACTGACTAGCTGCTGGTATCATAAAGCATAAAATTATTGCTCTCATGCTACAGTTTCTGTTTCTGGTGGGAGGGCATTGATTTGGGCTGTCCTCTAGTAGCATACCATCATTTATAATGTACTATGTGGGAATTAAATTATCTTTTGGACCTCTTTTTTTCTGATTTGGTTGAAATGGGCCAGTGCACCCAAAAATTACTGGTGCCGAAGGGATGACTGGTAGGTGGATGAAAGATAAAAATTGCATATGTCTCGTTTCTTTTGGAGACTCACAACTGTGACTGTGATTATTTAGAATAGGTTCATATAGGCAACACATATTTGTTAACAACTGGCATTCTTTTGAACAACCTCTTCAGTGTTAAATTTCTGTGTTGAGAAGCTGTATGTGTTGCATTATTGTACTTAAGTGAATATAATATCTCTAGAATAAATATATTGTGGAAAAAAAGCATTAGATTACCTATCAATGCAGGCAGGATAAACTAGTAAAATGGAAGATATCTTTTTAAATAATTTTATTAAAAAGCAGCATGTAGGCACATAGACACTCTTCTTATTCTGGAATAAGAATACTGATCAACTGGAAAAAATAAAAATAATTAGAAAAAACAGTACATATTTTGTATTTGTTTAACCAGCCTGGCTTGTAAGCTAACTGAAATTAAAGAGCACAGAAAGAAAGGAGAAAAAGAGGAAAAAAAAGACCTGTTTCTTCTGGGCCTAATTATAGAACACAGTCACGTCCTAACAGGTATTTTGTAAACTATTCTTGATTTGTCACTAAAGGGTCTTAAAAATGCTTTAACATTAACAGAGATAGGGACAGGAATGGAAGATTAGTTACTTAAAGTGAATTTCAGCATCAGCTCACATAATACTTCATAAAGGTTTGAAAATTCGAGATGACTACTTAATTTCTTTTGAATTAATTAACATCTAGATTTCAGCAGGGATTAGAAGTGCCATGTAGAATTGTTAAAATTATGCCAATCATATTAACTCTGAGTAATAACTGGAAGGTAATAGCAATATCATGATGGGTCTATGGATGCAAAAGAGCATAAAGTCTCCAATCTAACAAATGTGTAAATCTGTGCAAACTACAAAACTTTGCCTACTGAGGTTCCGGCCAAATTCAGCCACTTCAGTCCCTGATTCAAGGGTCCTGCTGTCACGTGCTGCTTTAAATATGTAAAGTTTGTTACAGAGAATATAAGTTGTGCTATTTCAAAATATACTTCTCTCTAACAATGATAGTATTTTGGTGTTCATGTGGTATTTTTAAACTACGTGCCATGAAAAACATGCTTGGTGCTCAGCAGATATTGAAAGAGACAACTCGAGTCCCAAGTAATTAATAAAATAAGCTACACACATATTCCAAATAAAAGGCACACAGTGAAATAGAACCAATTATTGATAATAGTGGATATACTCTGGATGAATTTAGAGGTTTTATTTGATTTTCTTTCTTTAAGTATTAAAATGCCGTTTTATTTAGACTCATTGATGCTACTGGTTGCTTCAGCCTCAGTATTGTAAGGATTTAAGTTTTCTTAGCAACATTGATTAAAGTTCATTCTCTTTCCTCTTACTCTTGTACTATTTTGAGCCTATGGATGAGTACATTATTCTCTTGCTCTCATAGAATTTCCAAGGTATTGAATTGGATGTTTATAATAATTCTGAAAAAGATGAAGGGATATAGTAATTTGTCAATAATGTGTATTGCCCTCCTAACAATGTGTGTTTCATTTGTGTTACTTGATCTTCCAGCTATGGGATTCAGATGTAGGATTGCACCTAAACAAGGTATACTGAAATATATCATAAATCATATGAAATTATTTTGGGACAGGAGGTTACCTTTTTATGCAGGGAAACCTGGGTATAATTATGCTGACTAAAACTAGTAATGTATAATCCTATAATATCAGAATAAAACAAATTACAAATAGTATAGTTTCTGAATGTTATTCAAAGATAGTTTGTCTCTTTATGCTGTCTTTGGTTACCTAACAATATATGTGTGTCCACTGAATTTCTGCAACCGATTATTTATTTCTAGGCTTTTTAAAGAACAACTTTTCTTTTTCCTTGGAGAACATAGCATCCTTCTCCTAAACAGAAAAAGCAGGGGGTGGGGGTGAAATTATAATAATGGGGTAAGTCTCTCAACATAAAAATCAAGATGCCTTTCATCCTTCACAATGATGCCTTTTGAAATTAGCTCCAGGGAAAAGTTTGAAATTTGCAAGACTACTTTGTTCTTGATTGCAGAATGAAACCATGTATATATGCTGTTCTGTATTTCATCTAGTAAATTTGTTGATGTCTATGTGCAACCTATATGCAAAAATTTAAAGCCAGTGATTATCCTGTTGTCATATGGAATCTGTCTGGCTCATATGTGCTTCATACAGCGTATGTATTGTGGAGCCAGTAAAGAAATATATACTTAGTGAAAAGTACTTAGGGAAACCTGCTAAAATTGGTGAGAGCACCTTATGTGACATGTTGCCTACAGAAGAAAGCCATGCTCTGGACACAGCCCTAGTTAAATTGGGACTCATTCTGCCTAGATTCTGTCAATGCTATGTTTCAATCATTAGAGGACTTAATTTTTTTCCCTACGTGCTTCAGAAAGTTAACGTGTTGTCTTGACATCACTGAAGACTTTAAGCTCAATGACCTTTCTTCTCTTTAAAAGTGCTGTTAGCTTGCTCAGTGGGAAAAGATCATGTACTCTGTGATCTGCCTATTTTTATGCCAGTCAATGAAAGCTTGGTTTGTGATTGACCATTTATTCAACAGAAAGAACACTTATAATGCTGCCTTGCAGATGTTCAACATGGTTAGTTATAGTCCATTGTGAAATGTCTTAATTGTGAGACAAGTTAACGTAAGCCTGCTGTAAAGATTGTCTAGCCACTACCAATATACTTTATCTAGATTCAGGACAGACACTGACTATAACCAGTATTAGCTGTATTTTGATGTTAGTAGATGAAGGATAGGCATCAAGTCTCCTGTCCATCTGTCTTTTTGAGGACATATCAGAGCTGATCATGAGGTATTGCTTCCTCTGCTAAGTGCTGTTGCAGGAATTTCTGAAGGGTGACAAAAAAAAAAAAAAAAAAACAAAAAAAACCACCAGAAAAAAAGAAGAAAAGAATATACTTCCTCTGCTGAACTCTTTAATGGAATAATGAATAGATTACTCAGTCCTCAGTCAATGTACACATTCATACACTGGAAGAAACAGGTACCTCGCTGGCATTACTTTGTAATGTACTGGCATACAGCAATAAGAATGTTGATGTGTTTGTGCCATATGGGGGCAAAAGCCTGTAAGTACAAAAAGGGTAAAAGCTGTTTGTGTTGCACACCAGAAAGGTTCAGGTGATGGTGGCCATTGGACAGAAAGTGGAAAAGGCTGCAGCAACAAACAAACAGGTCACTTAAAGCGAATGACCAAATCAGATCAGTTCAGCCACCAATTGAGTCTTAGATTTCTCACAGGTGCTGAGCTATTTTGTAGCAGTAGCTGCTAGTGGAAAATCTTCTCAGGTGCAGGTTGCTGCAGGACTGTCTGATCCTGATGTGACTGCTGTTAGATGTTCTGTATTCTTCTCTTGTTCTGCCTACAGAGCCACAGAGGTGTTAGCCAACAGGTCAATTCAACTAATACTACATAAAGCACTGCAGCCCATCTCAACGATATCTGAAACCAAATCAGCCTTCTCTCCAATTCTGTACAGAAGTACACACAGGATATCCACTGCATGTAATGTAAAATTAAATTATTGTTCTCTGACTTCAAGGAGTGTAATGGTTTGGGCTGGCGATACAAAAAAGGTCATCATGCTGTAGAATGAGGAGTGAAGATGAGAGTTATGACAGCTGAGATGCAGCAAAATAGCATGGCAAGACTGAAGTTCATCTGCAGTATTACAGAATGTGTGTTTATAGAAGCATATAAATTATAGAATGGTATATAATTTTGTGCACTCTTAAATCTGTATACAAACACATCTATACGCATACATGCGTGAGTTCTTGCGAAGTAGAAAAGATAAACTGGAATGAGCACAGCTAACTTAAAACACTTTGAAAAGGTGTCCATGTACTTTGTGTATGAGGACTGCTTAAGAATCAGCCTGAAGAAGAGGGACTTAGAAACCTGAAGGTTAAGCATATAGACAAATGTAAATACCCTCAGGTACTTGTAATGTGCTAATTTAAAATAATAATGCTTCAACCAGCAAATATTCAATAGCTAATGAGACAGATCACTTCATTGTGAAGTGAACTTCATAAAAGTGTTCTTTCAGAAGCTAATTGCCTACTGGTAAATTGCTGTTTAAGTAAGACTTGCTGTTGCAAGAGAATTAATAACAACACACTACACCAGACCCAGTGTTTTTAAGATTCCCAGTGTACCGTATGTGATAATGTATAATGCAGGTAGAATTCTTCTCCATACTGGATGGTGATGTGTGTAACTATATTGTCCTTAGAGACTAGTTCGCATGCAGTTGCTGGTATCGCACTGTTCGACAGCCGGCTGCAGATAAGGATGAATGATGATGCCCTAGATTTTAATGGAAATTTTAGAGCGCATGCAGCGGTAGGGTGCAGTCTTCAGCAGAGAAAAACGAGCTGACTTGCAGGCATGAGGGGTCATCAAGAAAGATAAAGAAATAGGACGTATACTCCAGGCTAAGCAAGGCTTTTTAAAGGATATTACGGAAATGAGGAAGAACTAATTTAATTTTTATAATGTCACTCCATTTAACTTTAAAACACAAGGTCAAGGTACTGTGGTTTTTGTAATGATTAAAGATTGGGGATGTTCTTTTTGTTGGAACCGTTGAACGTTTATGTGGCAAAGACTGAATGTGACAATAAATTGAATTTGGAAGCCTCCGAATTATGTAGCAGTTCCTCCCAAAACCACATTAGAGACAAAGAGAAATTTAATAATCACTTTCATCTTCATTCTTCAATCAAATTTCCTTAAGAAGCCTCTCCTTAAAGTTAGCTTGATCCCCAAACAGTAATGTATCTTGTTTTTATGTAAAGTCTATAAAAATTACATTAATCATGTAGCCGATTTGAAAACAGCTCCCTTTACAATAAAATCTCAATGCTTCCATTCTTAGTGAAATCTGATTTACCCTTTAGATGTGAGACTTTACAATGTGTCAGGTTTGCGATACTGTCAGGATTTCTTGAAATTATGATGAATTGGTTGAATTTTTACTCCAAATCCTCATGCAAACACTTTATTTTTAATGAGACAAGGTGATGCTGTACCTTTCCTGCACAAGCACATAAAAACTGGGCTGAAAATTTTTCAGTTGACCTCATGTTAGAAGGCAGGGACAGCATGGATATGGGAAAACATTTCAACTTTTTTTACTTTTTTCCTCCTCTCTAGAGACAGACCTAATTCTTAATGAGTCTTAGTGTAAAAATAAATAATAAAAAAAAGTGCTAGTTATGAATGGTGAGTTCCCTTTCTAAAGAAGTATATTCACTCCCTGTTGAGTCTCTCATAGAACCACCTACACAACAAGGACAGGGTGATGGAGTGTGTTTTGGGCAGCTCTGAGTAGTCTACAGTTTGTACCTGAGCCAGTCAGTTTGCAGTTAGGTTGTCTGTGTCTGCACCGTACTACAACTGTTGCCGCAGCTGCCTAGAGGGTTGATCTGGAGAGGCTTTAACCATGTTTCAGTTTAATGTGGATTGCAGTTACTTAATGCAGCCGAGTCCTCCTGACGAGGTCTAGTGAGTGAAGGGGTGTATTAGCTTTTTTTTTTTTTCTTCCTCTTTAATCAGCCTTTCTTTTGAAGCAGTCGTGCTCCAAACCCTAATAATAATAGCGCCTTCCTCACCCCCTGCTACTCTCTATTGTATGCTAATTTTAACTATGACTGTCACCAGGCTTGTCACCCAGATTTTATGAAAATCCTCTCTAGCTCCTAGGAGCTCCCAAGTCATAGCTGCCACATTATTTCATTTGTACCTTTATGTAGAATGTAATAGTTCAGCAAAGTGGTGCAAAGTAGTGTGTGATACTGGCTGTTCAGTCCATTACAAGTTCTCTCGAGTAGCCCTAGTTTGTGAAGGGATGCTATTTTCATACACATCTCATTTCTGCCAAAAATAGGGAGTGCAAAGACAAGCAAGATAACTCTAAAGTTGATCAAACATCCAGAAAGTTTTGAAATTCGACAGCAGCTTATTTATTTTTATTTGATTAATCCTTTCTTAATCTTCAACCTCAGTATCAAGGTTGTGATATAGATTTCTTGTATAGTTAAAGTTGGGGGAGGGGGCCAAAAATTGTGTGGACAGGAGAGGGAAATAGAAGACAGGTAGAACAGGTCTGCTAGTCAGTCAGCATCCCTGTGGGACTGCATATTGGGGTGACACGACGGGTACCAAAGCTTAGTCAGTGTTGGAATGAACTTTGGAAAATAAGTCAGAGGAAATAAAATAAACAAAGGAAAAAAGTCCTAAATTTGCTATTCCGTTTTCTTAAATATACATAAATAAGAATTTATAAACCTTTTTCTAGGTCTTCAGTGAAGAAATAAGCATATCAGTGACTCGAACCAGGCAATTCTGTTGCCTGTTTTGTTTGGTTTTTTGGTTTTGTTTTGAAGGGAGTCCATGTGTTTCTAGATTATCAATGGTAAATTTCTGCAAAATGCAGTTTAAACTTCAAGAACTATATACTATTCTATACAACATATTAACACATTTGGTACAAACTAGTAATGCAAATGAGAAAGCAGCACAAATATACTTACTCTAACCACCTTTCCCAGAGAAGAAAACAGGCATGTGTATGTGTTAACATTATGAGTCATGAGTGTGAAAGACATTTGCTTTTCATCTGTGCCCAAATTTTTCGTTCCCTGCTATATCTAGAATATTCTCGGAGATCAATGGAAAGAGTGGTTTGTCTTTAAAGTCTGATTCATTTACGTACTATTTTTAGCTCAGCTGAAGTCCCGTCAAAAAGAAGGGACTTGGCAAGGGTAAGGAACAAGAAAAGTCAGTGAACAGAGAATGACTGTACCATAGTGCTTTTATACTTTGTGAGTATATTGTTCTTGCTTTCCCTGGCAAGATCATTCCATGCTGCCTAACAGATAAAATAAAAGTATACCAATGGAAATGAGATGTAAGAGAGGCTAATATTTAATGACAGAAGGGATAGGGGTATGGTTTTATAATTCTATCTATGTATTCCAGTTTCAGCTAAAGCGAAGATAACTTGTCTTCTTCCACTACCAAGTAAGCTCTCACTGATTCAGAATTATTCAAATGATTCAAAACTCACCAGTTATTTAAACAGGAAAAAACAGCTCATCTGTCTTTGTTAGACTTAAAACTCTGAATTGCACTACCTTTATGGTGATTCAGGGAGTTGGTTGAGCAGAATTTTCTTTTTCATCCCCTGCCTCTCTGGGCCCTCTAAGTGGAGGACTAACAGCAATGCATATTCCTGTGAGTAAAAGTTCCCTTTTTCTCTTACAAATTGTAAGACTGATTTATAATAAGCAATTTCAAACAAGAAAATGGCAATAACACTGTCCTTGGTCTAGGATAGCTTTGTGAAATACTGTTTTATATTTATAGATCTGTTTCTTATCATGCTTTCCTTTTAGGGTTCAAAACACTTCACTTGAAACGCTTTCTTTTTGTCAGACTTATGTTTCTAATGGAGATCATGTACACAGAGAAAAACAGTATTTTAAGCACGGTCTCTGTCTAAAGGAATTGTGTTGTCTCGTGTCTCTAGAGTATCTTGAAGAGTGTACATTATTTACAAAAGCTATGTTCTCATTTAAAATCCCATTGTGTTATGCGTCTTATCACTGACAACCCTTCTGGGAAGTATCCTCCTGCCATCATTCCTGTGTGGTTATTTACCCCGACAAATAGATATCTTCTTGATTCACCACTAGAAGAATTAATTATGTAACTTCAGTCTTTGCAGATTTTCTATGGACTAAGACATTACTTTTAATACTATTAGGAACTGTGAAGGTTTGTTTTTTTTTTTTTTTAAAAAAAAAAAAAAAGCACAACCAAAACCAAAAGAAAAACCCCCACAAAAATTGCTTTCTGTCATCATTTGTACTTCATGTAATCCTCTTTAGTTCTATACTTTAGAGCAAACAGGGAGTCTAGAATAAGGAAAAGTGAGGGTCTCATTCATCTGAAAGTTAAATCATATCTTACCTTTTATTCTGTCTTGTGAGCATCCAGTTTCACATAAAAGAAACTGTGCAGGACCTCAGTGAAGTCAGACTCATCTCACCTCCATTTGCAGGTAACTGTTTCTTTTCTTAATGTGGCTTTCTTCCTATCTGAGAGTTGGCACTATGTTCAAAAGACATTTTCATGATAAGGAGAGTGGAGTTTGACAATCAGCAGTGTCCTTAATTGCGAAGTAATCAAGACTTAGAGCATATCTATCATGCAAAGTGAAATACCCGAGATTCTTCAAGACTACCTCTCATAGAAACAAGCTTAGGATGTTCCCATGTGTTATGGCACGTAACACAACAACAAAGAAAATCGTGGTGTAGGGTTTTGGCAATAATAATAGATTTAGTTTTACTTCTAATTGTACCCTTTGTTTCCTTTTCTGTCTGGTTGCTGGGACGATGCATTTCAGTTGATGTCTTAATTTGTAAAAACTCAAGAAATGTTTTGATGCGTTGATATTTATCCTGGTTTCCTATTTGTCTTTCTGCAAAGAGATACTACTTAGATCTCTTTCATGTTATTTGCTGTTTTCTGATACAGTGATTAATTAAAAGAAAACACTTTAATTTCACTCAAGGATATGTATATGAGAAGCACAGATTTAATAATTATGATGGTTTAAGTATTTTCAGATGGCAACTTCATAACAAGGTTTTATTTTGAGACTATAACTCCTGGCAAACACAAAGTAGATTTCTGTACCAAAAAAACCACCCCTTCCTCAGGTCTCCTGGTAAGTGGAGTAGCAGGTAAGTCACAAAGAGGTGGTGTGAGAACCTTAGGTGAGATGTTTTGCCCACATGCCTCCCAAAAGTACAAGCCTCGTGCATAGATGAGTGCCTTCAGCCTCCCTGAGCACAGAATGAGACTCGGAATTCTGTTGTAAGTGCTCCCTTCCCTTTCTGGTTTTTCTGGCACTGCTGAACTGGGAGGACTTGGAGGGATTTTTCAGCCTATTTTCCTGCATAAATGGAGCTTATGAGATTTCATTGTCTGTCTTCAGTCTATCTATCTTTCATAGCATGGTCTGTAAGGATTTTTTTTCATTCACTGTTCAGTTTTAATGAAATTCACTGTTCAGTTCTAATGAAATTGGATGCAGAGGTAGAGATTCCCAAATAATTAAGCTCCTACAAGCCTTAGAATATCAATAGCTGGGTAGGACATGACTCAGTGCTGGCATTGAGAGAGAGAGAGAGATGAGCAGAGGTCAAATGTTAAATGTTTCCTTGAGTAGCAATCCACAAGCAAAGAAGTGAATGAATCTCGGTCTGCAGACTATCATGTACTTATTCTGCCTTGCCTAGCGAGAGGTGGAAGAGCTGGAGCTGTTGCAGTGGGAGGGATGGGAGATGCAGAGGACAAGGAAAACAAAAAAACTGTGAGGTCCATTCTTAGAGAATTATTTCGGTCTTTATTTCCTCCCCCCCTCACCTTCCCCATGGTAGTTTAGTGTAGATGAGATAGTCTGCAGGGCAGGAGGGCTGTTGCATAGGTAGTGCGTTTTATCGAGTGGTTTGGGTTGGAAGGGACCTTAAAGATCATCTAGTTCCAACCCCCCTGCCATGGGCAGGGACACCTCCCACTAGACCAGGCTGCTCAAAGCCCCATCCAGCCTGGCCTTGAACACTTCCAGGGATGATGTGAGGTGACTGCTGCAGACGCTCGTTCTGTGCGTAGGTCAGTTTCTGGTAGGTCATAGTGTAGATCTTCCCTGAGGAGCTGAAGAGTGGAGGGGGGAGTCCTTAATTTGGTATAGCAATAAGATCTATTCTGTACCCTTCAGATCTTGCATGAGAGTGAAGCGCTAACATTTTGAATATGGGCTGAAGGAGAAATGTGTGGCTGTTGGCCCACATGCACTGTGGTTTTTTAAAAGGAAATATTATGAATTATTGCCAAGTATATGTCTGTGAACTCTTGTAAGAACTCTCAAACTGAACCCCATATTTGATTTTCTTTTCTATACCCAGAAAAATTGTTCATCATGGTGGATTCTCTAAGGCATGCATACTCAAACCTGTATCTGTTAGTGATTCTGCAGAAAAACAGAAATAGAGAAGTGGATTTTGTATCTGAACAAATATTTTGCTATTTTATGTTAAGGTTAGAATTTCATGGACAACCTTCTGCAGAAGCTATATAACGTATACTGTGTATTAGGCATGAAGTGTTAACAATGGATTGAAGAAAAATGTATTTTTAATGATAAAAATGACCGTGAGTCAGAATTACATGCAGTTAGAGGAAAGGCTTGATCAGAACTATTCAGGAACCTGTAAATACTTCATTGTGCCCAAAATATTTCTGGAATATGCTAAGTACAATTTTATCTATTCTCATTTTTTAAGGGACAAAATAAGTTTTGAAGGCTGCAAAGTACATCTGATTTTGTTTTTCCTGTTTCCTAGTGATTTATTAAATTATTAGCAATATTTAGTTTTATCTAACTTCTTACATGGGATTTTAATGATGTATTGACTGACTTTGAGAGATTATGTAGATCTTTTGCCCTTCAGCTAGAAATCGATATATTAATTTTGAACCAGAAGAAATTCTTCTGCCATTTTCTCCCGCTGTGAGAGGTGCTCCAATATAGAAAATAACTTTATTGGTTCTATTAAAATTTTGAGTAGATCACTAGAATAGCATTACTTCTGGCGACATTATTGTGTGTTTATTCTTATTATATTATTTTTAGTATGGATACAAAATAAGCAGACAAAATAATTTGTATGTGTGGACTCATTTTTAAACTCATTTTGGGAGAGACTGTTATGTACTAGAAGACAGAACTCCTCTTTTTTAGTAAAGCTTAATTTTCACTTGGATTGTTTTTGATGGGTTGAACTGAAGGTTTCTACATGTCCTAGTTCCTTGATGGGATATAATGTGCTTTGTCATATGATTATAAAACATAATACTTTAAACCGTCTAAGATCATATTGTCACTAAAACCAGTGAATTATTTATTTGAAACGGAAGTATTTATTTAAAGAAAAATGAAATATGCTGATTGAAAATATGGCCCAGCATAGAAATTCAGTGTGAAATTTCAGTGTAGAAATTT
Organism: Fratercula arctica; assembly: GCA_947846985.1. Classification (NCBI taxonomy): domain Eukaryota; kingdom Metazoa; phylum Chordata; class Aves; order Charadriiformes; family Alcidae; genus Fratercula; species Fratercula arctica. Next base: position 89,848,006 of record CANTUZ010000001.1, on the reverse strand, counting down.
TTGAATAAAAAAAGGAAAATCCACAAAATTCCCTGAATAGAAAGAAAGTCTTGTAAAATATGATAGTTTTCCTGTGTGTAGCACCCTGCATATAAAATTAGAAGGTAGTGATCAATATTATCACTGTTACAAACTGTATTCACACTTTACTAAAATAATCTAGTATTAATATAGTGTTGGCTTATTGCTTTCATTCTCAGATGACACTACAGACAGTGATTGGATGTCATAAAAATGAGCTATGAATGGCAACTGGTTTAATTCTGACTCATCTTTTCTGAACGTGGAAAACTACTCATGACTATGCTTAAATATTGTAGTTTTAGAAACTTGGAAGTTAGCAGACATTATACCTTATCCTTAGAAAGTGAAAGGAGTCTGATTTTTACTTAATTTGGTGTGTGCCTTCCCTATGCAATGTTATGTGACAAAAATGCACTTTTTTCTTTTCCCCCCAAAGCCACTTAGTGGGAACCTCGTTCAGAGTGTCACTGAGTGCCTTCAGCATCCCGAGCTGGGGAAAACTGACATATTTAAGTAACAGTTTCATGCTTCTACTTTGTATGTTTGTATGGGTCAAATCTCCAGTAAACCACCATAACCTTATGAAATATTTCAGTAGAGGAAAGAAATGTAAACAAGATCTTTTTTTTTTTTTTTTTCCCCATTTGTGTTTGTAACAAGTCTATGAAGTAGTGACGCGTCTTCAGAAAGAGAAGTAGTGTTTCCTGAATTACTATTCAGGTCAAATTTTTTTGCTTCCTGTCTCCCCTTCTTTAGTCTGGCATTCTTCTGCTCTCAAGAGATATTTATTTCAGATTTGATACAACTATTTTGACATTACCTCCGGTTGAAGAGGCGAGAAGAGTCAAACTGAAGTTAATCATTGTCCAACAGGAATACCAAGTGCCCATAAAATTTATCACAGTTGATTTGATTTTAATGTATTAATGTCTTGTTGATAAAGTGCTTAATGCATCGCTTTGTTGCACACCCTCCCCCACAAAAAAAATTTTTTTTTTTTTTTTTTATATTTCTAAGCCTTCGTATTTAAGGCTCAACCTGCTTCTCTTGACCTAAAAAAACAGGATGTCAATAAGCATGTTTTCCACTGAAAGCGAGTTTTCCAATAAACAATATTGATTTGTATGTTGAAAGTGCAGTGCTGTGCTGAGAAAAATGCTAGCATTAAATATGCAATGAACATCAGTTCCTGAAAGTCTTATTATGTTTATAATATCAACTACTTTGAAGCACGCTGATGAATTTAGCAATCAGAAATGAAATTATGGGAATATGTAAATCGGATATCCCTTGAGTAGCAACGCTGGCATGCTTAGGAAAGCATTTGAATTAATAAAAGATCAGACCCCAAATGCTATAATTATGCTCTGAAGAAGGAACAAGATAGGTACACAGGCTAAGTCTATTAGATATCGAATAACATAGAGTGTAGCAGGGGTAGAGGAAACGCCCTAGTGGTGGCGGTAGGGAGTAAAGCCAGTGTCCTTCAATTAATATGACTCAATTGGGACAGAAAGCTTCTCCTCAGCACTAAAAGGCCTAAAGCAGCAGCTCTGAGGAATCCAGAGGTGGTGGAGATACGAAAGGCAAAGGGAGGACCAGTAAAATCAAACCAGAGGACGAACAAAGATGATGAGATAGCTGCTTAGAAACCGGTTGGTTTGTCGGTTTTGTCATCTGTCCCTCGCCACTGACATTGTCCCACTGGCTCATATTGTTCAGAGGCTTGGGAGGATAAGGAGAAGCGCAAGGTGGACAATCAATTCTGGCTGCCAAAATTATCTGGTAAATGATTTGGTAGGGATTTTTGGGCATGTCTTAAGGTCAAGACAGCTGACCTTGCACAGGGAAATAACTTTGTTGCTATAATCAGACCTTTTCCTCCTCTTTTTGAAAAAGTGAGCATTTCTGCTGGCTTGGCTTATTTTTTCTGTTTTTAATCTAATTGAAATTTCAGGCAATATTTGAGTTTTGCTTACGTTATCTCATTGGACCCCAGGACCTTTGGTTTGTTCAGATATTTTTGTATGCAAGGCTGTGATGCAGAGATGTATAACAGGTAAACTATTAAGCGAGGCTGTACGTGGTACCCGATACCGTTTTACTGCCTTTGCACTTGAAGCTGCCTATGTGTAAACAGTTGCAAGTGTACACAACTCATATTCTTGCCTGTTACAGTAATCGCCCACAACTGGGAAGCCACTTCTGCAAGCTGGATATTGCCAGGGATACATTTATTCCTTTATGACCTGCTACAGTTGCAGTCAAGTCAGGGTATGCTGGCCACCTGTCCAAATCTTTTTGCCGTTAATTTTTCTTATAAGCAGGCACAACAGGATTGCCTTAGTTTAGTGTTGGGTTTTTCTGTCTTATCTGGTACGTGACTGATTTTGCATGGTTTCCATAGAATAAAAAAGTATCCAGAAACATTTCTTATGACTGTCAAACACATCCCCCCCCCCCCCCCCCCCCCCGCCCCGCTCCGTTTTTGTTTGTTTGTTTGTTTTTTGTTTTTTTTTCCACATTAGTGATGTAGAACGAGTATGCTTGGATTTTCTGATTGAAAAGAACATATATACTATTTTAACTTGCTTTAAAATGAAGTGTGAAAGATGTGGATGAAAACTCAGAAAGTGAGGGCGATATAAATAGTCTTCCAAATGCTTGAAAGGAGCGATATCTGCAGTAGTTTGTGGTAAAGGGAGGCTATAAATGACCAGCACCAGAGAGTCAATATATATAGCTTATTCAATGTTTCCAGTCTGCTACTTTTATGTAATGGGTATTTTTTTTCATAGCCAGAGGCACTGACAAATGACAATCTAGTAATTTCAAAAGAAAGGGGTAATATGTAACAGCTTAAAATGTCACGATTGAAAGGAAAGCAGGATGCTGAAGCACATGTATTTATTCTAGTGCTGCTGAGTTAAGACTAGGGGTGGTAATTTCAAGGTATAGATTCCATAGGAAAGCAAATTGAAGTTTTCTAGTTACTGAAGTACAAGGAGGTATAGAGGAAATAACTTGGCTTATGCAACAGTATGGATATTTCTGTGAGAATGAGGAAAAGCTGACAAACTGTAAAAGTGGAATAACTATCTGCTTTTAATTTAAGAAAAATCAATTGTTTTAAATATGGCAGAAAAATGAAGAACTATGTTCACATTGACTTGGAATAAGATCATTTATTTAGCTAAAAAACCTGGTCTGATATTAAGATAATTTCATCAGTATTACTGATGTCCTTGAAAACTTAAGAATAGGCTATGTGTGAAGAAAATAGGCCACGTTGTTATTTTTAATATACTGGGACCTATTATGTGAGTAGTCTGATTTGTGGTAGCTGGAAAGAGATTGAAGATGGAGGACACAGTTTTTCTTATTGTTGACATTGTTTGCTCAGTTATAGCTTTGCAGTGCAGGTAAAATATCAAAATGTTGTAAATATCAGAAATTGCAAATTAAAACATTGTATCAAATCAGGCCATAGTCTCAACTTAGTACTGTTATGTGTAGAGGTAAATGGAAGAGTTCTTTGATAGAAGCTTGCTTGGTTTTACATTTTGGTGCTGCATCAATATGGAAATTAATACATTTGAGTGGCATATGCCTGTACTACAAAATCAGTGAGTAGGTTTTTGGATGTACAGTGCAATTTTATGTATTTAACCTCAAGCATTATAGTTAGTATGCAGTAGCAATGGAGTCTTTTGCAGAAAAAAGAAGTCTCTCCTTTCTCCCTGCAGTATTTCTAAATCAGTTCTAAAATTAAATTGAATTACTATACCAATAAGAAGCAACTGTGTAATTTGAGTTAGAGACACAAAATAGACCTCTGGTTGTGCACTTTACAGTTTAGTACTGAAATGACTTTCATCACAATTCCGTATCACATTAGAAAGCGATGTGAAATGCAAATTTAAAGGAATATGGCCCATTTTAACAATTAGATCTCACTGAAAATAATGGGAAAGGGATGAGCTGCTTTTTTTACTAATCCTGTGTTGAATATTTTTATAAAACCAGAAGGAGTTAGTTTGATTGCACAGTGTCAGCCTTTGAAGACAATATTGTTTATTTAAAGAATTTTTAATAAAATGACTAAATTGCCAAGGTTAAGTCTCATCTGGAACAATAATATACCTTTTTTCAATTATTTTAGGGCCCAGAGAATACTTTGTAACTTTTTGTCCAGGCGGGGTTAAAGGAAAGCAAAGAGAAAACTATATGTCTTTTGGCCATGGGTAGGAAGCAGCTTTTGGAACAGGAGTTACTCAAATGCTGCTTTCAGAAAGTTTTCAAGAGCCAATATCATGTAATTCTAAACTCTTAAACTGGATTATTCTGAGGAACAAGGAAATTGAGATAAAGTTGATTAACGTCTTCAAAATAGGTTCATTGTAGTAGGTATACGGGAGGGAAAATTTCGGTCTGCAAGCCTTGACTTCCTCTTTTCCTTTCTTACCTCTGTGGATTTAAAGGTATGAGAAATTTCCATTAGAGGAAGAGACAAATTGAGGTTAACTTATTTTTATTACAGAGAACAGGGAACCAGACAAAACTTTTGCTTGATCTTCTCGTAAATCAGACTGTCACCTTGGTGAAATTCATAGTTACGAGTCCTTCTGGGTGATACCTGCTCTCAGGAGCTAATTATGGAGGGAAGTTCAGTAAGTGTTATTAAGAAGAACTTGGAGAGGCATTTGGAGTTATAGTTGATAGAAGCACAGGCAGCAGCAACAAGAACCTGCAATTACTGTAGCAAGCTGAAGTGTGAAGTTACTAGGCTATTAAAGTATAGTAGACTACTGCTTTTTGAAGGACAGGAGGCTAGACTGAAGAATTTGTATAGGTAAAATACAGGAATTTCAGCCTTTATGCCTTGTTTTGTGAGGAAAGAATTTGTCATCGTTTCTGGAAGGAAAAGGTGCAGTCAAGGAATAAAGTCTGGAAGATATTAAAACTTTTAAACAAATCTGGAACTCTTTCTGATTAGAAGCTTTTAGCAGAATATGAGAAGTTGTATATCTCCATTTAATTTTTAAAAATGTACAATTGTGGAGTTGCATTGTACTCACATTTCTTTGTGTGCAGTAGCAGTCATGGACAGTCAGCAATGCATCTGGGCAACACTGAACCTTCTGTTTTTCTAATTAAGCAGCATCAAAACAGAAAAAAAAATAATATACAAATCAGGATGGAATAGTATTTTCCTTGGTCTCCATGGTTTGCATACCAAATAAAGAAAATGTCGATATTCTTTATAAACTATTTGTATAAACTGTTGCTTACACCACAAATAATTCTATTAACAATTTTAGCCAAATAAAGTGAGGATGAAATCTCCTTGTTATTTTACAGTATTTATTGTTCAATCAGAAAACAGGTCTGCAGCAGTTCTCTTTTCCTTTGGTTTCTCATGTACAGTTGACGTACAAACCCAGTACAACTGACAAAACGTGCCCAGTTCTGCTTTATAGGTACAATCTGCCCAGAGCCTACTGTCAGCTCTTTCAAATGCTGCTCTTTTCACAGACTTGATAATAATATTCAAACCATAATACTCCCTATAATTTATGTGAAGAAGAAAACACTTTGCTTTAAATTATTGTCAGCTCCTTAGCAAATGTTGCCTTCATTTTTTTTACGATTTTTCCGCCTCTTTCATCTCCAGTAGCTGCCCTGATATTCTATGATTCATAATAATAACACAGTAACAAATATAACGCATACATAATAATGAAAATTGCATAGCTGCTTATAACAAAACAGCTAGGAAACAATGTATACTTGTTGTTGATTGTTTTAATCCTAACAAAGTGCCAGTAACATGTCTCCAGATTAAATCAATGTGATTTAACTGCCTGGAAAATTAATTTCTTCCTTATTTCTAATAGAATCTTGAACAGTGGTACATACTCTTAATGGATAAATTCATTCTGGTAACCAAATGCGAGCAAGTTGTTTTGGGGATAGTGTTCCACCAAATGTTTTCACAGTTCTCTGATTTATATTGGTGCATCTGGGTAGACGCTCTTATGTCAGCCTTATGCTTTTATACAATTTAAGGCAGAAGAGAGATTTATGCAAATGACTGAAGAATAGCACATTAATGTCAAATTCAAGACTACAGATTTCTGGGAGTGGTGCATAGTACCTTTACATGCTTTTAGGATTTGTAGCTTGCCCTAAATTAACGGAAGGCAGCACAGTATTTTTTTTTCTTAATACCTTTTGTGCCAGCTAGTGCCTCTGACAGAAATTAGAAGCTTGTTTGTGTTATTTCTTCATGTTGCTACAGGGCTTTTCCATAACAATAAATTATTGTTGAGCACGTTTGTCTTCTACAATGAAAAGAAGAAAGTGCTGGTAAAACTGCTCATAGAATAGTTTCTGATTAAGTTTAACAGTACAATGCTATTTCATTCAACGACAAAAGGAAATGAGATTGCAGAAAGAGTTGCATGATATATGTACAAGTTAACTAAGAAATAACAAATAAAGTCAAAGAAATGATGCCATTCTGGTATCCACTTAGGTAAGTGGGTAAGGACTCTGACAAATGTTTAATTTACATAATACAGGAAAAGCAATCAAGCTGCTTTACTTCAAATCGTTGTCCACTCAAATATTTTTCTTTTTTACTGTTTTAATTAGTATCAGGAATCTTTCTGAACCAATAATTTATCTTTTAGTCACATTGCTTGGTCAGTTGTCATGAGCATTGTGAAAGGCATGAGGGGGGAAAAAGGGGCAACTAGGGATGTGACGGTGTATTGTATTTTGTTTGAAAGTGGGTGATAAATTATTAAATGAATTATATAAGTTACTTCTCTCTTCTACAAACAGTTTAATTGTTGTGTCTCAAGAAAAAATAATGCAAAGTGTAACCAATTTATTGTGATCTTGATGATGGTAGACTAAGCAAATGTGTAGTATTACCACAACAGAGATATTGAGCTGATAATAACTGTCCATTAAAAAAAACCCAACTAACAAACCAAACCAAACAAACAAAAAAATCACCATAAAAAACCTCCTGATGATTGAGATTAAAAAAAATCTATAAAACTGAAACACCATAACAACTAATATTGATGCAGAAACCTCTGAATGGTTGGAGATACAACTGAAGTAATGTTCTACATACACTTGGGAAGGGGTCTGAAGTAATGCTGGAAGCATCGTGTCAAGACATTCTTTTGGGAGTTTCTCTTTCCACTTTTTCTTCTTTTACTTATTTCCTTTTTTATGTTTGATTCAAAAAAATATCATAAAGCAGCTGCTCTTGTGTTGTCATTAAGCAGTTTCTTCTAGGACCAGAAAATACAAGTGGGAACAAAAATGAAAACTAATAGCGATTATGAGCAGAATCCCCTGCAACTGCAGAAAGAGCCCTATTGACTTTTGTGAGGGTTTTCCCCTGTGTTTACCCCATATTTCTTTTTATACTTCTATTCCACTTTTCTGAAAGTGTGCATAATTTTTCATTTTAGGTTAATCTTGGAAAATAAAAAAAAAATTAATTAAAGCAAATAAGCGTCATATGAATGTCTGGGCAGTTTTAAGTTATCACACTAAATTAGTTGAGGTCATTACCAAAGTGTAAAATATCTGTATTAGAGGTAGAAGTCCTTTAATATACTGTTTTTGCAATTTTTAGTCTGAGAGAGTATTTAAACCTTATTTTAATGATATGTCATTCCCTGCTTACTTATGCTTGGTAATCACAAGAAAGAAAAATTAAAGTGATGGGTATTTTATATTTTCATTGCTTTTTGTAGTAGCTAAAAAGGCAACACATTGAAAACACAAAGTACATAGGAGTATCTGCAGTCCACTCCAAAATGTGATTAGCTCTGTGTGTATGAATATGATGAGATCTTCTCTTTGCTGAGTTGTTTTATTTTTAATATTATATAAACACCTCATTTTTAATTAAGATTGTTTGCTCACACTGTTCATAAAGTGATTAGAAACTGTGTAATTGCAAGTATAAGTACCTCAGATGGCCGCCTGAGTAAGCTGGGAATCCGAAGGGCAACCTGCCCTTTTGCTTTGCCATTTCTGTACGAAGGGGTGAAATGTCAAGTGAAACAAGAAGAAGCAGATTCAATGTCAATATTCCTTCTGGACCACCATAAACTGGTTGGCCAAGGGAGGCAACCTCTTGCAGCCTCCCAGCACCGTGTCCTCATGCAGGTGTGTGGCAAGGAGAGAGAGAATAGGGAACTATAGCTGTTGACAAGTTTTAAATACCAAATGTAAGTTGGGAAAAGCATCTTTGTGGTTCATAGTTCTGGAATGAGCGTGTGAAAACATGACTTTCAGCAAAATAGTTAAAACCACTTTTGCCCATTTTATACAAAAATACTTTTTTACAAAACTAAATGTCTTCATGGGTTGCTGTGATTTGTGCAATACCCATTATCAAGAAGAATCTGCTTTTTCTTAGGCCGTGGAATCTAGACAAACTTCATCAGCACACGTGTTTCAGTTCAGTCGTGTGAAGAGTGTCAAATGCATAGAGCGCTTGTAAAAAAGCAAACAAACAAACAAACCTCAAATTGGGTTCTTTGTGGTGATCTGAAATCCAGATGTCAGAAGCCTTCTGTCATGTTTTGGTGGAAGTTCACACTTCTCCTTCCTACGCATCCTGCACAAGGTTCCCATTTCGGCATTAGGGATCATAAGTTCAAAGACTGTCTCCGCCACTGAGCTACCTATTTTCTTTTTATGTGTTGTAAGTAAAGCCTATTGCATAATATGCCACCGAATAAATGAGAAAATTCCCTTGGTTAATTTTGTGCCAGTTTAAATAAGTGTGGAAGTCATGTAATAGTTGCTATATTACTTTTTTGTGTGTCTGCTGGGGGAGGGAGAAAAAACTAATTTAAGATGCTGTGAAAGCAGGAAAAGGGCTCAGTAAGAGTATTTAAAGAGGCTTTTAATTCACATTTTACTTTATAATAGTATATTGACTGGTGATTATTTCTGTCATTTAGAAAAGCTGGTGCCAAATAAGCTCCAATTTCTACAGATTTTAATTCTAGAAACTTTGGAGTTCAGGAAGTAGAATTTCTCTTTGTTCTCCTTGCTTTCATCTCCTATTCCAGATGAACAGTCCTGCTGCATATAAATAGAAATTTTCTGAGTTTTTTTTTTTTTCTGTTAGTTGTATGGATCTTAAGTTCATACAGGTGCATGCAATAGCACAATTGTTTCAGGCACTTCGCTGGAAATAAGCCACTTATTGTGATATATTTTTCCTCAGACTATACATCTTGTTGTTATGATTTATCTGTGTAATGCTCTCTGCTGCATAATGCAAAGGCTCTAGCACTAAAATCAATGTGAAATGCAGTGAATGTGTACAAAAACTAGATATTCATTTTAAGCTGGGCATTACCAAAACTGAGGTGTGTACTGGAAAGTCCAATGACTTTTCAGCTTCACAATAATAGAGACTATTTACATTTAGGCAAGCTACCTGACCATAACTGCTATTTATTCTTAATAGTGAATCACATACCTGAAAATAACAGCCAAAAGTTGGACCAGGTATTATTGTATTAATGTGCATCACGGAAAGACAAGAAAACCTGATACCTCAAAGTAAGAGGCTTTTATGGGTCTTTTCTGGGCGTTGGCAGATCTTGTGGTTTCTGCTACAGTGCTTAAAATCTTACATGTTCCATGGGCAAAGCAAAGTGTGCTGGGACGCTTTGGGCCAGCGGGGTGCTTGATGCGACGTGACTGGACTATTGTAGCTTGCTGGGATCCAGCAGGAAAAGTTTTCTTATCCTATTGAAACATAATAAAAGAGTGCGCAGATTACTACAACATTATGCTCATCACAGCTACTCTTGTATTCTGAAACTATGGGACATGAAAATAATTTGGGAAAAAAACAAAACCAAATCAAACCAGAATAATAGTTTTTACGGAGAGGTACCAAAGACAGGAGTAATCTTTTATAACAACAAAAGAAACTGCAAGAAAACCAAACAGAAACTATAGTAAGAATATGCTCAGTCTCGACAGTGCTAACTTCTGCCTCAGCTACAACTCTTGCCCAGGGCTGTGGGTAAATGCCTCAGCGGCTAGCTGAATTTGACCCCTGTACCTCCGGTTGTCCTGGTGTTGGCGTTCAAGCTGTCTGTGTAAAATATGTGCAAAAGCTGGGTTAGGGAATGCAAGAGGCTTTCTGCAGTTCAATGAATTTAGTAACTGGCAACTGAGGTGCACGCGTGTTAAAACAGGTTAACTTGAAGCGTGCTTCAGCTTGCGAACTTTCAATCATAATCTCATGCCTGAAGATCTAATGGACAAGATATATGAAAAAATGCTTGAGTAATATTTATGTTCATCTCTTGCGTTCCTGAAAGCTGTATCCTACCCATTTTAACCAGTCCATGGACAAATTTAATTTCATGATTATATACAGTTTTACTAATGTGCTCTGTAATTTACAATAGGTTTAGAAAGACAAAAGAAGCGTATAATGTTGTTCCAGAGTACGATATGCTAAAATATTTGATTTCTTATGGAAAAGGTAGATTCAGCATTATACTTGAAAGCTCTTATATATAGATAAGATTCAGACACACTCCCTGAGACTGTGAAACCTGTGATAAGTTTGAATTGTGGAAGTTATTTTGGTTTCTGCTCATTTTAGCAGTAAACTGTTGAAAATTATTTTACACTTCCCTGCTTGTACATTTTGAGCAATTCAAGGGAAAAATTACTCATGGTCTACTGATGATTAAAAATATGAAAAGATTTATTTCTGTATTTATAAATATGAACTTTCTTAAACAGGCATACAGTGTTAAAATCTATAAGCTACAGATTCAGAACTGTGTTGTTTTTAAACTTGAGGTAAGGTAGCATAGGTATGATAGTTTTTTAATGACATAAGGTGTAGAAAATGTATCCTAATGCATTTAATAAAACTTGGAAAATGGTCCATCTTGATTATCTTTTGGTAATTTTGCATTTTGCTGTTTAAGTAAAAACAATGTAGGTGATACTTTTCCGTAGAAGTGTAGCTTGGCACAAGGGAATAGATTATCAGGCTTCTCGCAACTGGAGGCAAATGGGTTCTTTAATGGAACCAAGAGAAGTACTTCAAAGAGTCTTTGCTTTCTTGCTTACTGGTATTGATAGCTAATAGGAACTCCAAACACTGCGTACTTTAAATTTTGCAACGCTTCATCGGCTCTTAAACATGGTGTATACCTTTGGGGGTATAGAAGTAAATTTGGTCACAAGTTTTTCTTGTTAATTGATCTGCAGAATATTACTGTAATGTTCTCTAGCAGACAAGAATACGGGGGGGGAGGGGGGAAGCTGTAGAGATGCACTGAAAGGTACTTGTTACAAAAACATGAGATATGTCTTTCTGTCTACTCATCTTTGGATTTTTCATTTGGAATTCAGAGGAGAGCAAAAACTTTCACCTCTTTCCATCTGGCCAGTATGTGATGAAGCATTTTGTTTCATGCTTGACATTTTTATGAATACATGTGTGTGGTGGGTATTTTGCAGGAGCTTCAGGATGGCATTGGGCAACAGCAAACTGTTGTCAAAGCATTGAACGTAACTGGGGAAGAGATTATTGAGCAATCGTCAACAGCAGATGCTAAGGTGCTGAAGGAACAACTGGAAAGTTTGAATACTCGGTGGCAGGAGATCTGCAGACAGCTGGTAGAGAAAAAAAAGAGGTAGGTTAAAAGTGATGAAAAACATTGTGAAATTATTTTTGGTTATTTTAGATTTGCTTCTGTCTTAAACGTTCAAAGGAGCTCTCAGCTTCTGGAGTTTTTGTATTCGTAATTAATTACCAGAGATTAAATTTCACATCTATTACCATTTGCTTAATACTTCTTTTCTACCTATTCCTGTCAGTGACCACCACTCCCTTCCATACTCCATATTTTTATAATTTCCACTCCTTTTTCTTTCTATTTGATAGCTTGTCATTAAGATACATCTCTGTTGTACTAATAATGCCCTAGCTAATTGATACAGTTAATCCTAATCTAATTCACTTCTCATCACTAATGCCCTTAACATCTGCATTTCACAGGCTGGATAAAAAGAATGGATTGGTTAATATAATGTTATTTATAATCACTTTCTGATCAGTTTTTCCCATGCAATCACAGGAAGCTAGAGCATTTGAGTTACAGATAATACAAAAATGATTTGAATCCTTTAAAATGAGAATTTCTAGTTGAAAAAAAAAAAAAAAAATTGTCGCATAACTTCTTAACCTAGATGCTAGGCCTAAACTGATATGACATTCTGCTTTAACATATAGTCACTGGCAAAGCTTTCTTCATGTATGTTTTTAAAAAACCCAGAATATTTCTTATAGAGGTACATTAATGAGCGCTAGAGACTTGCTAGGAGAACTAGTAGTGTGCCAAAGTTTTGTTACTTCTCACGTCACGTGCCATTTTTTGTGGTTTAGAGCCACGGTGGGGTAAAAGCTGTGAAAGTGTTTGATGGAGTGGTAAGGAAGTGTCCTGAAAGGTTTTTGTTGTGTTCAATCACGGTTAAGGTTTCCCATGGAACATGTTAAAAGAAGGAGAGGCAAGAAGTAAGCTACAGCTGTCAGAAGCTACAGCGGTGCTCTAAATGTTTCTTTCTGCCATATTTCCAGGTGTTGATGGTAACGCTACTTGTTACACAAGGGAGTCCTTGGCCTTTATTTATCACGCTAAAAGCTGTTCTTTTGTACAACGGAAACCCATCTGTGTTTCCAAGCCACAGCTTGTTATGTAAGTGCTAACACTTACAAAACAATAACACATCATTTTAATAGCCCTGTGAGCTGCTGCGGCAACACAGAAGAGATTGGTGGTTATGCTTTGTCTGAGAATACTAAGTATGTTCCAGTTCTGGTAAAGATTGGTATTGTACTTTCCTTCATTTATCAGTAGAAACTTGTATCTGAATGCTGTTTTGGCTCAAGGCAGCGTTAGCAGTATATGGAATTTCTTGGCACGTTCTGTATTTTTAAGGAAGCCTAGGATCTGCTAAATGGGAATAACACAGTAACGTTCCCTAGATGAAGGATCTTAAATAAACGCTTGCACGTGCATTCCTCCTTTTGGTCTGTTTGGTTTGTTGATCATTTAGTTTGTCTTTCTCTGGAACGACAGCTTGTGTAATTTTGAGGGCAATGATTGCAGAGACCTCAGTTAGTAAACTCTGTGTGAATAAATGCATTGTTCTAGAAGGAATACAGATAGTGTTGTGTTAAACTGATATAAATGCTTGTGATGTGCTGTAGTGAGACCCATGTGGATCGGGACGGAGGAGTTTGCACTGGTCTTCCTGGCTGCATCAGAGCTAAGGAATGCTTTTTGCTCCCAGAACTTGGAAACAGATCCTACCCTTAGTCTAGCCGCTGCCTTCCAGTACATGTTTTTTCATCTTTCCTCCATCTTCTCACTCTCACAGACTGCATTTTCAAAGGAAAGAAACCTAGAAGATAAGAATATGTGACGTGTTCTAGCTAGGTCTCAATTGTTGATGACCCTAGGCATGAAAAGACCATAGATTTATCTGCTGCACAGTCTTCACGTAGCCTTGGTGTCATGGGATTTTAATCTGTTTTATGCTTTGGCATCTCTTAATTTTTTATTAGTTGTCCTAATTTGGTTTGGGGTACAGTCAGGTTCTCTCTTTTTAGGACTTGAAACCCATGTCACACAAAGTGCGTTAATTTTTCATTAAAAGCAAAGCACGGGGCAGACAAGAAAAGTTGAAGGAAGTGAACTCTAATTGCAGTCCAAAAGAGCTAATATAGTCATGATTGTTCCATTGCATGTACTATGACAAATTTACTTAAGTGTCTCAGTTAAAATAAATTATAATCGATCTGGTGAATTAAAAGATTTTGACCAGTCTTTTTTCAGAGTAGCTTTAATAGACAGTTTTACAAACAAACTCCTAAGCCAGTATGCTTATATTTTGGATCACTGAAGTTGTGATACTCCTTTAATATTTCTCTATCTTTCCTAAACATCAAAATGTTCACAGTTAAAGGAATTTTATGATTATGAAGGGTATTCTAAGATATTTGTTTAAGTCAATTTTGAGTATGAGAAAATGGAACCACATTTTAAAACCATAATGGAGGAAGGTGATGCTGAAGGGAGAGCAGGCTGGGTAGAATACATTTTCATTTAATAATTAAAGAAAAAAAATAAAATAGATATTAACATTTAGAATCTTCTAAAAATCAGAAAAGAAAACTGATTCTAAATTTTTTTAACAAACTTATTTATTCTTTGTAGTCAATACATTGTGCTCTGCTTTGAGTAGAGATCAACCGAAATTTTGTTTTCTATTAAATTTTTTGGCTTAGCAGATTTCAAGATAAAGGAAGTGGGAAGAGAAATTAGCAATTGAATGGATTCCATAAATGAAATCTGACAGTGATTTCAAACTCAAATGTCATGTTGCTAAGCATTATTTAAATGGGAAGGAAATTTTATATACTGTAAATTCTATTTTGCTATTGCTTACCAAGATGGAAGAAATTGATTTTGATAATCCTGCACAGTTTACGGATGGGACATCGACACTCCATTTTGGACGTATTTCTAAAGCCAAATTCAAACATACTCATCAGTTAGCGGGGGTGGGGAGGAAAGATTACGGAAGTAACAGAAACCAACATAGATATTTTTGTAAGGTGCGTGAATGTGAAAATTTAGTTGGAGGCAGGAGGTGTATGGTGACATTTACAAGGATGCCCATGACATTGAGCTCTTTTAGGTAGTCAAATGCTGAGCTGATAGAGGGGAAACTCCAAAACTGAGTGGATGGGCAACAAGTGGCAGATGATCTTCATCACAGACAAATGTGAGGTAATGAATATTTCAGAGAAACAGTCTATACCATGCTTTCATGATGCTGAGCTTGCAAATGGCAGTTAGAACTCAAGAAAGCGATCCTGACATTATGACTGACAGTGTTTGCAGGGCTCAGTGTGGAGAGGCAGCCAAAAAAGCCATAACATTTTAGGCAGCGTCAGTAAGGGTATTGAGAACAAAACAAAAAAACGTTGTTTTCCTGCCACTGAACGTTGTGGCATGCTCATGCTGAGTACTCTGTGCAGGTCTGCTCTCTGCCTGTCAAAGAGTATGATGGATTTACAGAAAGCATAGATGGAGGAAGGCAACTAAAATGAGCCAGAACTTGGAGCAGCTACGCTGTGAGGAGAGATAGGAAGCTGGGGGATCTTCCATCTGGAGAGAGGTCTCAGGAGGGGTATGACTGAGGTTTACAAAATCAAAGTGGTGGGCAAACTGACTGTGGAATGTCGTGTTAGTCACCTAATTCCTCAATATCAGAAGTAAGGGGTACTTGATGAAACTGTAAGAGATAGTAAAATAATTAAAAAATTACTTTTTTTACATTATGGTTTCAGAATTCCGGGTTCCTCTGCTGAGAGAGGTGGTGGAGTCTCCGTCTCTGGAGACATTCCAAGCCCGCCTGGACGCTTTGCTGTGCAACCTGCTCTGGGTGACCCTGCTCTGGCAGGGGGGTGGGACTAGGTGATCTCCAGGGGTCCCTTCCAACCCCACCATTCTGTGATTCTGTGAATGCCTGAGGTTTGCTGGTCACAGGAGGTTGTGGAGGAAAATATTATGACTGAGCCCTGTAAAATCCTTAATGTAATGACAGTGGATTCTGGGGGAGTATCAGGTGAATAGACTAAAGAAAGTGGCCAGTCTACTGTGCTACCCTTAATGACTATTTCCTGTTAGCAATTTAGGTGGGAATCTGTTGGGCTAACTTTTCTGACACACTCGGGCATATTTCATGTTCTGATACACTGATTATATTTCCAGGGCGGGGGAGGAGATTCTACAGAATTACTTCGGCAGTTTTCCTGAGCATGCACTGTTAAATGGTCTACTATTTAGTCTGTATGAGAACATAATTTTAACACTACATTGATAAAGAACACTGTAAATTCAAAATATTTCCTGTAGCCATCATGAACCCTGCGGTTGTTTGACTTGTATCATGTATCAATCTTCCATTTTCAATTGTCAGAGTTTCAGCACATTCATCCAGTTTTCATAAGTAATTTGGAATAAATATTAAACTACCTGCATAATAAGAACTATAAACCAGATCAAATCCATAATATTCTATAAATAACTGAAAGTGATCATAGGTTGACTAGACAGTAATATTAATCTTAGTGGTAGCCTGGCAGATTTAATGAATGAGAATTATTTGGGCCATAAAAGGACAACTTAATTAAAAACAGACAACAAAACAAACTAAATCTAAAAAAATTTGAGGAGTCTGTACTGTTCTTCAGTAAAAAGAAACTGGTTTTTTTTTTAAGTTTTAAAAGGTCAAATGCTGATCCCAGGCAAAGCACAGACTTAAAATTGGCTTTGAATCTCCTTTCCTCAGTACTGAAGATCAAGAGGTTATGCTTGAGTTATGTTTGTGTAGGATATAATCTTTCATTTGCCTTTATCTAAGAGTTTCAAAGCTGTAGAACTTTGAATTCAGCGTTTAAGGTTTCTGTATCTTGCAGTCTAATCCGTCCAGCGAAGAATTAGGTGGGCATGTAATTTTAGCACATCTAGTCATTTTATCTTACTGCAAACTTTGGAGTAGACTAGGCAGTTGAATAAAGTGAAACTTGATTGAAAGTCTGATACGCTGATAGTTAGCAAATTGGGAATTTTGAGGATTCGTTAGTACTTTGCTGCAAGCAGCATGTTTTGGAGAAGTTTGAGTTTGTACTCTGGAACAGTGTTACTCTCACTGAAAGGGAGATTTGGGAGACTAGGGGAAGTTACAGTGGTCCCTTGGACAGATGCTACTAACCCCAGACAAAAGAGAGGGGAAAAAACCTGTCTGTTCCTTCCTTGTCATACTCCAGCAACCATTTTGAATACAAAATCTTCTGAACTGCACCATCAGAAGATCTCTCTGCCTTTTTGTCCCCTGAGATGCATCAGGCCACATTGAGCTGTGCACATCTGTGCTGAGTCATGCCACTGGGACACTGGAGTTTTGGATGACTTGCGGAGGCAGTGACTTGCCTTCGGGGCACTTGTGTGCACTCAAGTGCTTGGTTGGTGGCAAGCCCCAGGGCTGCGGTTGCAGCGCGGTGCTGCACCTTCGCTCCTGCTGCGGGAACGCATGAGGCAGGCAGAGCTGGTCAAGGGGATATACATGAGAAGGAGAAGAAATATCTCCTATAGGAGCTTGATAAGGTGAAGGCTCATAAATGAGGTTGTCTACAGACTTGTAACAGTGGTGCTGGCTGGTCTTTGTATTTTCCATCTTTGTTAAAAATTTCTTGTGTAATTTTTGAAAACAGATGCCCAGGAATTAGATTCCTTTGCTGTTTCAGAAGTGATCAGTTTGGAGCTTTTTATTCATCACAATCTGATGTTTGTTGAAATTGGGTTCTGTTGAATGGAAGAGAATTTTTTCATCATTTTAGCTGCAAATACATTTGCACTTTTAATGAGGTTGAACCTGCAGACTGTCTGTTCAGATCTCTACTCAAGCGAGTTTGAAGTAATTATGGAAAGAATGACAGAACAAAGGCTGTTTACCAGAATACTTTCAAATATTTTTCTGAATATAAAAACACAAGCTTTCTGTTCTAAATAAAAAATAATCATTATGAAGTGAATACACTTTTCAATACTTTTCATACCTTGCCTTCGTTAAAGTATTCCTTTTTTTATCATAGCACGCTAGCTACCAGTGATTGGTTTCCTTCACCTGAACACTCAGTATATTGAAGGCTGTGATTAGCTTCTCATTGCAATTTAAAAGCTGGCTTAGGATGAAGAGATTTCATGATAGTGAAGTCAATAAATATATTTTTTCTTTCCAACACAAAATTTAGTTACATATTGAATTTTCTGAATTTTCTTTTTCTGAGTGTTCAGATTTCTTACAGTAAATCACCAGAAAAGAATCACGCTTGTATAAATTTGCATTGTGTTTACAAGTATTGTAGCTAAATTTCTTACTGTTTAGTATTTACATCTGACTTTTCTAAAGTTTCTGTGATATTTTTCATTTCAATTACTTTATTTAAAGTTCCTTACCCAAATGAAGCACATTTGCATGTTCTTTAGAGAAAGTAAGTTCATTCTCTCTGAGTAAATATTTTCTTTGGATTGTAAAGTTACTATTTTGGTGGCTTCTTAAATTCTCAGTAACAGCTGCT
Source organism: Fratercula arctica (assembly GCA_947846985.1). Lineage (NCBI taxonomy): Eukaryota > Metazoa > Chordata > Aves > Charadriiformes > Alcidae > Fratercula > Fratercula arctica. The sequence continues at coordinate 89,829,738 of CANTUZ010000001.1, read as the reverse complement.
AAATGCACTAATTCCTGATCTTAGAAATACAAAATCAACAGCTGAATGTCAAAAAAAAAAAAAAAAAAAAAAAAAGGCACTAAAACATTATTGGAAGTGCAAGTGGGAATGTGAGTCACAAGTGCAGATCTGTCCTACTGCTGTGACTGCGTATTTTCTATCTCTAGCTGACGCCTCCCAAATAAGCCCAACATTACTTGTGTGCAGTTACAAACTGTAAACATCTGATGTGTTTCACAAACTATTTACGGGTTGCTATGGTATTGGTATCACATTGTTGACTATGGAGAAAATACATGAGCTGCAATATGCATTTCATATGGTTTCTAGAAACTGCAAATGAAAATATAAGTTTACTTGAAATGAGCCATGAATGTTCATGTAATAGATAACCATTATAACTAAGAATTAATGAAAGTAAAAAAAAATCGATCCACGGTGTTTTGTGGACTACAGTAAGAACTTGTTATTAATTCAGTTTAATACTGTTAGGAAAACTAATCTCTAATCTATGAAATACCAGATATACAAAATGCTATTAGGAAAAATAATTCCTTTAATTAATTTAATTTACTACTTGATATTAAATACTGAATATTAATACATTTGCTTCCAGAAGTATAATGTATATAAAAATTGTATAAACAGCTGTGCAGTCAGAATAGTTGACCAAGGGGCCATATGAATTTAGAAATACAAACAGAATGCTGCCGTGTTTTAATATGAAAACACAAAGTAATATGCGTGAGAATAGCAGTCACGTAGAAGACCAAAAGTTACATATTCTGTACTTCTCTGCTATAGTTTGAGAATTTTCCATCAAACAAGACGGGTTAATGAAATAAACATTTCAGGGTTAATGAAATAAACCATTTGCTGACAGAGAAGCAGTTTAAAAGCTCTTTGGGAACTTAGGCTGATTTAAAAGGATAAGGCAGTAGTCTATAACAGCATGTAAACTTGCGCTGGAGATGGAGCTGCTTGGCTCCATAGCACAAGCTGGAAAAAGGACATCTTATTCCTCAGTTACCTGCTTGTCCATCAAGATGTCCCAACTGTTTTCTCAAGAGCTGCTCTGTCCATGTCAGTGTCAACTGGTGGTTTATGCTCCCTATTCCAGTTCGTTTAGGCTCAGATTTGGAACCCCATACTCCCTTAATAACAATTTACTGTTAATTTGTCATTGCTACCATGAATTTAAACACCTAGAAATTACATGTATCTGTTGTTCCAAATGTAATTACGGTGATAGAAATCAGCTTGTTCAAAGGGTGCAATCAGTCATCAAGTTAAAACTTTCTATATTAGCTGAATCAGTTAATCAAATAGAGTGCTTTATTTTTGTGGCTTGCATAATATGATACTTGTCATGCAGGATGTTATTTATAATAGAAGTAATGTTCTAGCAGGCCAAGAACAAATTGTAAAGTAAATTATGAAGTGCACCTGCAGCTTCTGTTAATTGCAACGAACCTTTTAATTACTATACTACATACTGTTTCTGACCAGGACAGGGAAGTAGATATTTATGGAACATTATATTTTTGGTCTGAATTCTGAAACCCTAAACATCTCTAAAAAAATTCCTGGAAAGTCTTATGTTGAAAACATCCCACGTTGCTCAGATAATAAAACTTAATCCTACTGATGAACATTTGAATTAGTCATCAAAGTAAAAATCTTTCCTTCATGACTAGGAAAAGTTTTAAATGTTTTAAGGGTTGCAGATGAATTCATAAGGGTGATAAAACTGACAGTGTACTTAAGATGAAAAAGGAATCTTGCCAATTGTTGTCCCTGCTAGGAGACAAGAAATCTTTTTGCTTTCTCATTCAAAACACTATACAGCTCAATAATTTTGCTCTCAGGTGCATTGAGTTGAATGCTATGCCTTTTCTGTGCCAGAATTAACATATTTAAAGTTTTTCTTTCTCAGATTTATCCTTAGGGTACCATCACATAATGCCTCCACTGAGCTATGCGCTTTACAAAGGAGGAGAAGTGATAGGAAATGAAAAACATAAAGCTGTTGCAGAGAGCTTAGGTCCTGGGGAATCTGGTCAGGTTGAGGAAAGGGATTTTATTGTGTGGCTCACAGCATAGCACTGGATGACTGATTCCCAGACTTCCATGTAATCGAGGCAGAGGGGGATAATGCCTCGAAAGATTTAAGTTGTGCTTTTAAGATTACCGGGAGCTAATTTTTCTTCATTTTAATAGTTGCAGTCCTACAGATCTCAGCATAGATTAGCATCTGCCTCAGTTTCACAAAAATAAATGTTTTGATTAGCTGGTTTTAGAGAACCTATTTTGGCTTGAGAAGAGCATTTGACCTCTCAAGTACACGTACACTTCTCAGTGAAGAACCCCATAATAAAGGTAATGGTGTAAATTTGGTCCTTCTCTGCATGTCCTATACAACCCAAATGAGTAATTCTGTATGCATCAGGAGTGTCCGTAATTTCTGGCAGCATAACTGTATGTCCTGGTTTGGGGCGAAGCAGAGCCAACTTTCTTTTTCAGTGAGAGAGGCTTGCATTTCCAGAAATCTTAGGCAAACAACAGTTCCTGAAAACAGTCATGCAGCTTTCCATAAGAAAATTTATGACAAAATCAGGAAAATTAGCTTCTTTTGTTATTCATGGTATTCACTTTTTAGGTATTTGTATAAATGTAATTATATGTGCGTATATATATGTATACCTGCATTTATGTTTCTCTATATATGCATGTGTGCATGTATATACATATAGAAATGCATAAATAGTTTTGGAGGATTTTGTTGGTTTTACAGTAAATATATTCTCTTTTTTTTTTTTTTTTTCTCTAAAGAACAATTTGGCACCAGTGGATTGTGTTTGTTTAATCTCTAGGCAGTTATTGCAGAGTAGTTTATGAGCTTAAAAAGGAGCAGTAGTGGGCTCATATGTCTAGTAAATATTAGAATATATTGTGTTAGGAACGAAAGCAAATAAATCTGTTTGCTGATTTAGAATTCCATTCTGTATCTAAAGCAGTACCTTGCTCTAGAACTTTTATTCAGAGCCTGTTCAGAGCAGCAGAAATTTGCCAAGACAATAATTTGCCAATAATTAATATATTAATTTATTTTTAAAAACAGTTCTTTCATGCTCTAGGTGTAGTTATGAATATTGACTTTTGTGTATTGAAGATATACTTTCTTTTTGCTAAAAGGGTGAGTCATTTTTAGAGTGAAAGTTGTTATTGGACATCCAGTAGAGCAGTTGTCAGGTGTTTTTTTTACTGATGCCTATTTAACTGTACAAAACATGTTGGGAGTCACTGTCAAGTTCCTACTGCCTCTACCATCTACAGAAATCATCAAATTTTTAATTAGGAACCATTTTGATAGAGGCCCCTGCAATATTTTCCAGCTTTGAAGCACTTCTGAAACATAAAAATTACATTATGTAACAATGATTGCATCAGCTTTGCTTATGGCTTTACAGTATCAACAATTCCCATTTTGCAGTAGATTTCTTGACTAAACAGTTTATGCTATTTAATAGCATTGGGTTTCTATTTCCAGAAGAATCACAATTGCTACCTCTCCTATAGGAGAGCTGTTAATGTGTTAGAAACCGTGGAAGCACCTGGGAATAGCTGTGTAGGAATTAGGGCTTCTCCCCCCAAAAAGGTGGTGGGATCAGTAGTCTAACTGAAGTGCATCTATGCCAAATATACATTCAGCATGGGCCACGAACAGGAGAAGCTGGAAGTCATTGTGAAGCAGGAAACTATGATGTAATTGCAATCACAGAAACGTGGTGGGATGACTCTCACAATTGGAGTGCTGCAATGGATGGCTATAACCTGTTCAGAAGGGATAGGCAAGGAAGGAGAGGCGGTGGGGTAGACCTGTATGTTAGGGAATGTCTTGACTGTCTTAGAGCTTGATGATGGTGATGAAAGGGGTCAAGTGGGTACAAATGAGGGGAAAATCCAACAAGGGAGATATCATGGTGGGAGTCTGTTATAGACCACCCAGCCAGGATCAAGAAGCAGATGAAATATTCTAAAAGCAGCTGGAAGAAGTCTCACAATCACTAGCTCTTGTTCTCATGGGGGACTTCAACTTACCAGATGCCCACTGGTGGCTGCTCACGGCTTGGATGGGCATACTTTTTGCTGGGTAAAAAACTGGCTGGAGGGCCAGACCCAAAGAGTGGTGGTGAATGGAATTAAATCCAGTTGGCGGCCAGTCACGAGTGGTGTTCCCTAGGGCTCAGTATTGCACCAGTTCTCTTTAGTATCTTTATCAATGATCTGGACAAGGGAATCGAGCGCACCCTCAGTAAGTTTGCGGATGACACGAAGGTGGTGGGAGTGTTGATCTGCTTGAGGGCAGGAAGGCTGTACAGGGGGATCTGGACAGGCTGGATCGATGGGCTGAGGCTAATAGTATAAGGTTGAACAAGGGCAAGTGCTGGGTCCTGCACTTGGGTCACAGCAACCTCGTGCAGCCCTACAGGCTTGGGGAAGAGTGGCTGGAGAGCTGCCTGGCAGAAAAGGACCTGGGGGTGTTGGTTGACTGCTGGCTGAATATGAGCCAGCAGCATGCCCAGGTAGCCAAGAAAGCTGGTAGCATCCTGGCTTCTATCAGGAATAGCGTGGTCAGCAGGACTAGGGCAGTGATTGTCCCTCTGTGCTCAGCCCTGGTGACGCCCCACCTTGAATACTGTGTCCAGTTTTGGGCCCCTCACTACAAGAAAGACATTGAGGTGCTGGAGCGAGTCCAGAGAAGGGCAATGAAGCTGGTGAAGGGTCTAGAGGACGCGTCTTATGAGGAGTGGCTGAGGTAGCTGGGGTTGTTTAGTCTGGAGAAAAGGAGGCTGAGGGGAGACCTTATTGCTCTCTGCAACTACCTGGATGTTGTAAGCGAGGTGGGTGCTGGTCTCTTCTCCCAAGTAAAAAAGTGATAGGACAGAAGGAAATGGCCTCAAGTTGTCCTAGGAGTGGTTTAGATTGGATATTAGGAAGAATTTCTTCACTGAAAGGGTTATCGAGCATTGGAACAGGCTGCCTGGGGAGGTGGTTGGGTCACCATCCCTGGATGTATTTAAAAGTTGTGTAGATGTGGTGCTGAGGGACATGGTTTAGTGGTGGTTTTGGCAGTGTTAGGTTAATCATTGGACTTGATGATCTTATAGATCTTTTCCAACCTAAATGATTCTATGATCCTGTGACCCTTACCTGATAGAGTAGGGTTTGCTCTTTTTTCTTTTTTTTTTTTTTGCTATCAATGCATACTTCCCAATAAGCAATTAAGTATCCTCCGAGTTTCTGTAGTGTCTTTCAGTTTCTCTAAAGAAATTACTAAACTGTATTTACCTTTACTGTTGTAACCTTAGAGCATGCGACTCCTCACAATCTGTTTCTTGAACACTAGCTGACAAAAAATTGTCCTCTGCGACACTATTTAAATTTATTGCTTACCTAAAATTACAGTTACAATCTATCTGAAATGCTTGTGATAATAGCAATCTATGGATATATCAGCTGAGCTAGGAAAAAAGCATCCTTCATTTAAACCTGTACTGCCTTTTACTAATCTCCTTTACACTAATTTTGTGTATTTATGATGACTGAATGCATGATTTATTATTGGACTTCATAATGCTTAATAATACATTCTGCACTTGCTTTTCCATACATATAATTTTTTCAGCCATAATCACTGCAAATTCATTTCCTTAAAACATATTAAGAATATTTATAATTCACAACCAATATTTCAAGAAGAACTTGGTGCTTTTTTCTTATCTAAATGCATTGAATTGGCTCAGGAAATAAAATATCTACCACTTAATTGTAGGTATAGAGTTTTAAATATCCCATTCATTATTATCTCTACTACATGCTTAAATAAATTCTACAAAAACATTAAACTTGAAGGTAAACAAAGAAATAATGCTTCATATTTTAGAAATGAGCAGTGAACATCTTTAAACTGTGCTATAAAGAAAAAATCTTGAAAGTGTGAGCTATTTATTCATAATTATTTGGAAACATCAATACATAGTACTGTTTTTCTTATCCAAGATATTCACTGCATATTTTGTTAAGTTGCTACTTTCTTAATGTTTTAAACTACAGAAGAAAGGATGGATTTAGGACAATAGTTGGAGACACTTTCAAAAAGTGTTTGTTTCTTGCAAATTGAATGGAAACGCTTCTCTCCCTCCCACGCCCCCTTACCCCCAACCCCCCTGGCCAAGAACACCTTTGTAGTGATGTTTTCCTGCCTGGCTTTTGCCATCCAGAAAAGACTGTGTCACATCTATGGCAGCTATCATATTTTTGAGGTCTCCATAAGATGTGGCATGTTTAGTGCAGCCAGACTGAAATGTAGCAGCTCAATAGTGAAGTCTGGTCAAGTGTGTTGTCTGTAGTACTTTACCCTGGTTTTTAATCTGCTATTTCGGAGAGGGGTCTGTAGAGCATTCATTCATGTAGTATAGCAATTCTCATCTTGCAAGGATGCTTTGTTAAGGAAATGCGATAAACAACAATAAGATGGAAGGCAGTTAAAGCACTGGTAGAAGTTTTGCTAGTTTTCAAGTTGTGTAAAATAATAGTTGAATTTTATGCTCCTGGGTTTATTTTATAATAGTCAGCATTCCAACAGCATGACTCTTTCCCTTCTCAGAAAATCTTAATCTATAAAAATTTCTTGCCTATACCGTGAAGTCAGGTGATTCTTTCACTATGAAATGAAATTTAGTTCAGCTCATATGGCCCTCTTCTCTACTAGAATTTTCACTGCTGACCAAACCAGACTTCTCCTGTAGGTAGGATGTACACTGTAACCAGGATGATGTTGTTTAAAAGGAATTTGACAAACCTTACAGTTTTTCTTTTGCTATTTTCCCTCTAACCAAATGCTTTTACATAAAACATTAAGGAATCGCCTTTATTTCCTGGTAAATGAATGTTTCAAATGCAGAAAGCTTGAAGTCACTTGAATACTTTTATTCTCTGGAAATTACAGTGAGGGAAAAAAGTCATATAAGATTTTAATGACTTAAAGTTAGATTTCTTAATATAGGGTGAAATGTTTGGGGGATTTGGATGTAGAAACTTTTGTGAGAGAGATACTAACTTTGGAAATTTCTAGATTCTGTTCTGCTTGATTAAAAGCTTTTAATCTGTGGTTTCTAAGATTTGTCAGATTGCGTGTGTGTGCGTGTGCGCAGGCGAGTCAAGCAACAATTGGTTTTGGTATTTTTTTTGTTAGATGATGTGAAGCTGATACTTTTTATTGATTCTTTTTTGCCTGGAGCTTATTCATATAGCTTTGATGAAGAGACATCTTTGCTTAAGTCAGCCATCGTAAAACATAGTTTCCAAAAAAAAAGAAAAAATATTTTGTAAATAAATGACGGCATAGTTTAAAATAGATGTCACTCCATTTGACTTCTCAGTGTTGTATAGGCACCGACCGTCATGGCAAGTATGGGAGACCAGGGAAAGTTAAAACGCTTTTCATTCTGCTTTAATACATTTTCGCACTCAAAAATAATATATTAATAATACTGACATTGATTCTCCACTGTAATATTGAGTTACATTCTTAAAATACTAATGCAGCCTCTTATTATGTGCAATAAATGACCTAACCTCTCAAAGTCAGTTGGGTCTTGGAAATAACAATAATAATTTTAAAAAAAGCATTGGTTTTACATCTCTTGCTTTAATTTCAAGTAAACTTAATAAAATAATAGCATCAACAAAAAACTACTATTATCTAATATATTATTAATTATTGTTTACTTTTATTAATAATTATTTAATCTCTCCATCCAGGTAGGACTCAGTGTAACCTCAATTTTGTGAATAAGTTTGAAGGATAAATTACAAGGGATTTATATAAAACATAATTTTTCTCCTTCAGAAGAGATCCACCCATAATGTTAATCCCAAAGGGCTCGCACCCTTATCTGACTTCAGATGCCTGCAATGTTTATGTCTTAGTTGTTGATCTGGATTTCCTTCAATTAATAAAGAAAAAAGTTTGTATGGCAGAATGAATCTCTTCCTGTTATAAACATCTAAGATGAATACATGTATCACACCCTAGAAATGCCAACTGGCGTTCAATGAAGAGTGTCTGTGTAAGAAAATCAACAGCTGAGTTGTAGTTTTAGACGAAGTAGGCATCCAAAGTTAGGTGAGAAAAATCCTATCCTGTTCCTTCTTATGGACTACAAACCTTACCTACTTTTTGTGGACCTTGACTGGAATGTTTTACACAACATATGTGGCATGGTCACCAAAACATTTGTTCGTGCAATATGTCCAAATGGGTTTAAGTGTCACTTTTTACAGATTCAGTTGTGTAAGATTTGCTGCTAGAATTCTTAGTTTCTGACACTGGTCTTTCCTGCTATTAGTTCACACAAAAATCTGGTCTGAATTATTAACAGTTCTAGTTCTGGTGTCCTCGTTTGCTCCCTGCCATATGTAATCCAGAAGCTGAATTTAGTGATGTTGCAAATTATGACTTGAGTTTTTCTTGTAAAATACATTTAAAGCCGTGTTAAAAGGGTGCTGGTCTGATAATTTTAATATGAAAAAAATCTATGACACACTTGTAAAAATAATTAATATAAATGATAAGACTTCATTTTCCCTAGTCTTTCTTTTAGTATGGATAAGCATTTCAACATAAATATACAGAAATATTAATTTCATGTTTTTATTACAAGCACTTCAACATAAATATATAGAAATATTAATTTCATGTTTTTATTACAGGCTAGAGGAAGAAAAGAATATTTTATCAGAATTTCAAGAGGACTTGAACAAGCTGATTTTATGGTTAGAGGAAGCAGACGACATTACTAGTATTCCCCTTGAACCAGGGAATGAAGACCAGTTAAGAGACTGCCTTAGCAAAGTAAAGGTATCATGAGTTTTATTCTTAATGCTTTCTTACTTTATCAGTTCTACGTTGAAGAAAAGTAAATGGTATTCTCAGAGAAGGCTTCTGCTATCAAAACCAGGATTCATTTAACTTTTTTAGATAAATCAAGGCAGTGGAATTTCTAAACCCAAGTACAAATATATACTAATCATACTAAAATCAGAAAAGTAATGGAAATATACTGAAATGAAAATACCAATCTGTCACTAGATAATTAATCATTACCTTTTTTGGTCCTCGTTTCTTAATTCGGAACTTAACTGTTTTATCTGTAAAACATTTCTCTATAGGTGTCTTGTTAAGCTTTTGTAACTTCTCATTTATGAAATTATACTCAAAATTTCACAAGAGTAGAATTGCATGCATAATTGTAAATGTCAACTGATTAAAGTATCACTGCAACATTTTCTAGACTAAACATCTAGGTGAATTTTTGAAAATGCTTTTAAAGAAACACAACAGAATATTAAATGTTTGTTTTTTAAAGGCTGGAATATTTTCATGAAAATTTTAGGGCTTTTAGACTGTGATACTGCTAATAAATATATCTAATAGAAGTTGCAGTGTTTAGTTTCTGAAATGTGTCTAATAGAATGATTGTGTTTAATAACTTGCACAATAATAAATTAAACTGTAGTGGGAAAATGCATATTACTTATAGAATATCTAAAGGTTTCCTGTCCTCTCTTGAGGTTAAAGACTACTTATCCTTTATGCTAATCCAAGTTGAACAAATTCAGCAAGTGACAGAATAGAGCATTAAAGAATCTGAAGGAAACTCGTCAGAGTTTCTTCTATCCTTCTTTCAACAAAATCTGGAAAAAAAATCTAAAACATTCTTTAGTAAAAATCTATCTTCAAGTTTCTTTTTAAATAAACAAAAATAGGATTAATAATACTGCATAGCATTTGAGGAAATGAAGACTTAACTATGTGCTGAGCTTGTCCCTCTGACAAGCATACGATGTCAGTGAGTTGGGCAGAGAATGTGTGAGGCTTTGCCTCCATTGTTGAGGATATCAGAACAGAGGCAAAGAAATATTTATAAGGGGTGTTAGATGCATCTTATAATTTGCAGACATGATTACAGGTTTAGAGTCTAAATTGATTGTTTAGAACCATGAAGGCTCACACTCTGCATTTATACACAAATATTTCCCAATTGTAGTATTCCCAAAAGATACATAATCCAAAATTAAAGGTTCTTTTATTTATATCTCGTTTTTACAGTCTACCTTGTTCTTTTAGAGTTACACAAGAGAATACATTCTAATGCAGCAAATAATAATGCATTGGCTTGCAGTGTGGCTCATTTCATACTTACCTGTTTATGTTATTTAAAAAAGAACTAAAAAAAAAAAAAAAAAACAACCCAAAAAAAACCCCACAAATTGAAGAACTTCTTTTTTTGTTTGAGTTACATGATCCTTACCTTGATATGTCAAGTTACTTTGACAGTATAGGTTTGCAGTAACCAAATACATGATGGAGAAGTGGTGCATTCAGATGATACCTCGCTTCCTTTGGCCTTACTGGTGGTGGTGGGTTTTTTTTATGAACATTCTTAATTATGAGGTTAGACTGGAGGGCTTTTCACCACATACCATCTGGGTGACTGTGTTCACAGCATGAAACATGTTAAAACCCTTCTCCAAAGTGCTTGGTCTTTATCACATTAAAAGATTATTAAAATGAGCTATTGAGTGTCCAGAAGAAGAACTTATCATTCTATGATCATGTAATAGTGATTAATATCCCAAGAAACCCTGTATTTTGGGGCTTAGGACACTCTTTAGGCTTGATACACTAATTCAGTTCCTTTGGGGGGGGTTTAGCCTTCTACATTCAGAAAGCAATGGTTATTTTGTTTTGAATTGAGTTTATTCCTTCAGCTGATTCACAGATCGATAAGAGTGAAGATAAGAGAGCTGGAAATTCTACCACAGTTCATCTTAACTGCTGTATTTGTCTGTTCCAGGCGAGAGTTGAAGAGCTGCCGGCACACAAGGGAATACTGAAACGATTAAATGAAACCGGAGGAATAGCACTTGGAAGTGCATCACTGAACCCAGACAAAAAACATAAGCTTGAGAGTACACTGAAGGAGGCTAACCATCGCTTGTTAAAGGTTAGACATATTAGTAAGATTAGTAAGTATTAGACATATAACTGTGATATAAAATTTTAATCTACAGCAAATATTTGCATTATATATCTTCTGGTATGTATTGTTTTTCTCTGTATGAAGAGACATTTGTGTGCATAATGAACATGAGGAAGAAAAATGGGTACAATACACTGCTGTGAGAAACGACGACAGCAAACCAGGACTATTAATGCCTAAAGTGATGATGTTGCACCCAAATATACTCCCTAAATTACAGGTCTGCTGCTTAAGAGTGGAATGCAGAGCATCGTTTTTGTAGCCTGGTTGTTTTGAGGGTACAGCAAATGTTCCAGCTTTTGTGACTCAAGTGTGTGAAAGGCAGTAGCAAATACCTGATTGCCTTTATGGAAACAGTTCCCAATTCTCTCCTCTCCCCAACACCAAGGTGGAAGCTGCAACCATGGTTTCATGTTCCCCCATGCTTCTTCCAACCTTGAGCTTTGTGTTCTGGTTTCTGTGTAACAAAGTACTACTTATTTTGCTTTCTGTGGTCTCCATACTCATGAAGTAAGGGAGGGTTTTGTTGTATTTTATTGCTGAGGTAGCATCTTTTTGTGCTGGAAACTGGTGACAATGAATAGCAAATCTGGTAAAGATAGATAGTTTGAGTGCTCTTGTGTAGCTTCTGCTTCACATGAAGCAGAAATGGTAGAAAGCACTGTCCACAGGACCACCACCCAAGGCATGGATTAGTCTGGTCGATGTAGAATCAGCTGGAGTATTTCTGTTGAGACTGATGGCAAAATCAGAATCTGGCAAATTCATCTGTGGTATCTGTTAAAGTTACCAGGATGCTGGGGTGGGGGGGTGGGGAAAGAGGGATTTGTTGTTTTTAGCTCTAGGGGAAGAAAGGGTGACAAAACTTTCTTCTGAGTACCTTAGTGAAAAGACAAACTAGAGTTTCTGGTCAAGAATGCTACATCCTGCGGGGGTTTTTTTTACCATTTCTGTGAACACAGTTGAATTTCAAGCACGGACCTGGGAAATAAACAGGAACTTATTTGATGTACTCTCATTAGTTTCTTCCTGACAGAAACAGTATGGCAAGGTTCAGGGTATTAGTTAAAGGCTCAGGCAAAAGTGGATAATGTCAGAACAGCTACGAATGCTGATGAAAGTAGGTAGGTCTGGGTGAAATATGGGGGACAAAGCTACTGTTAAATGAATAATTCTCTTTACAAATTTATGTCTCCTAGAACTAAGTAATATTTCTGGCAAGATATTAGGCTTGGAAATTGTCACTTGAAAACTTCTATGTACTCCTAAAAGAGACTGAAACCAGAAAATTGAACTTTTTTTGAGGCAATTACTTAACCACATTATTTTGATTTCAGTTGTCTACCTGTGCAGATGTGTAGAACTGAAAAGTTCTCACTGGCCCTTGGTAGCAGAATCTAAAGAATCTGAAAAAAGCAGGATTTTGTTTGATTTTTTTTTTTTTTTTTTTTTTTAATGAAGAGAAACTGAGTTTCAAAATTACAACTCAAATCCATACATGTTCTCTGAAGGTTTTCTAAGCTCATTTTGACTTTCTGTCTTTGTTTTTTTCAATGAAATTGAAGGGAAGGGAAAAATATTTATTTTTTCGATTGCATATTTTTATTTTTTTTACTCACAATTTGTGTATGAAGCCTTGATTAATTTTTTTCACTTTCTCCTCTGATACTCTAGGGCCTGTAATAAAATTAGAAATCATGGAAAGAAAGTCTGCAGGCCTGACAGTGGGCTGTATGTTGTCTTCCTTCAGTATATATCTGTAAGCACCCCCAATTTTTACTGTGAGCCAAAGCTCACGGCTCTGGAACTTTTATATCAGGTGAACTTCTGTAGGTCACCTGAGGATGGTTCTGTAGTCAGTTGTTTTGATGAGGATATATTTTTTGTGTTCCTCAAAGCACAGTGGACAAACATCATCACGCAGAGATTTCTCTGGGGCTTTTCTGTCTCTCCGTTCGCTCCTAAGAGTGTATCTTATACTTTAATCCTTTGTTTCTAGCTGTTTGTTTTGTTTTCTGGCATCTCTGCTAAAAATGAACATGTAACAATCTACCACTTCGGATTATCTTGTACTGCAGGATGATATTACTTTCAAAATACGAAACATATATGACAGTTACATAAATAATGTAAGGTGGGTCCTTATCTGGTGTACACTAGAGTAATTCTGTTTACTTTAGAGAAGCTGTGACAATTTACACCGGCTGAGAATGTAGCTATATATCTCCTAAGGTTATAACAAATTTTTGTTCTGCCTTTGTCACGGTTTAACCCCAGCCAGCAACTAGGACCATGCAGCTGCTCTCTCACTCCACTCAGCTGGAACAGGGGAGAGAATCGGGGAAGAGTAAAAATGAGGAAAAAAAACCCCTTGTGTTGAGATAAAGACAGTTTAATAGGTAAAGCAAAAGCCGTGAACACAAGGAAAGCAAAACAAGGAATTAATTCACTGCTTCCTATCGGCAGGCAGGTGTTCAGTCACCTCCAGGAAGGCAGGGCACCATCACAAGTAATGGTTACTTGGGAAGACACCTCCGAACGTCCATCCATCCCCATCCATCCGCCCCCCCCCCCCCCCCACCCCCGCTTCATTCTTATTCCCCCAGCTTTACATACCGAGCATGACATCACATGGCATGGAATATCCCTCTGGTCAGTCAGGGTCAGCTGTTCTGGCCATGTCTTCTCCCAACTTTTTGTGTACTCCCAACCTACTTGCTGGCAGGGTGGTGTGAGGACCAGAAAAGACCTTGACTGGTTAGCAACAACCCAAACATTAGTGTGCTACCAACACTATTCTCATCTCAAATGCAAAACATGGCACTACATCAGCTGCTAGCAAGTCAACCCCATCCCAGCCAAGACCATGACAACCTTGATCTGCCAAACAGTGGAACAGGCGACAACACCTGAGTCTTAACCTTCAAGGTGAGGCATTTGAAATAAGTCATGTTCAAACCTTCTTTACAGTCACAGAAACTGACGCCGAACAGCAACGGAAATAAGCTGAGGAAAGAAATTGAGTACGAAAGGAATTTCAGTCACATAAAAGATGCTTTTTGGCTTTTGTTTCAGTGTTGTCTTTGCTTTTAGGTGTTTGTACCACATGCTGATGACCTTGAGAACAGATATATGAAGAGTTTTTCTTCTTTTGGATAGTAATAATTTTAAAATTACATTTCTTTAGACAATTTTATTGAACAGTGATCCTAATAGGCTGCTACCTCAGACATAGTTTAAGCAGAGAATGAAGATTAAAGCTCACATTTGGAAGCATGACTTTTAAATTCTAGCCTAGTTGTACTTATTACACCCTCTCCAAAGGCAGTATTTCTTGTAAAAATGAAAATAACACTACCTTTGTGAAGTCTTAATAGTATGAAAAATGAAGTGTTTTGTAACCATTTTTATGCCTTCACATCAAGAATTTTTCATTTATTTTCAAAGCTCAAAGTATCTTCTACTATGATAGCCAAGTAAGCTAACCACCTAGTGCTTCAAAGCATACAAAAGGGGTACTAGGCACTGGAGTTTGTGATGAATTCAGTTCTTGTCATATACCACCTGCCAGGGCATATAACAGATCTGTAATAGGTTTCTTACCTTTTACTGTGCAGTAAATGGATTGATAGATTAGGTCTGAGATCAGTGAACCATGGAACCAGAGGTTTGCTGGAAGGAGTTTATTACTCTTTAATGTTATTCTTGGTCTGGTGTCAGCCAAGAGGGATGAGCTTGATTATCTGAAAGTAAGCTGGATGCCAAAATCAGCATTCTCCTCATTTATCCACCTTAGTCTTCACAACGTCTACTGTATGTATTATGAAGGTTATTATAAGTGCCTGATGGAGACATTTTGTTTTGCTGCCTTTTAATTTGTCTGCTAGTATTAGAACTAATTACTAGACACTGAAGAGACTATTTCAGTGTTTACTGCCACAGCAAGTGAATTTGTTGTGCTATATGGACAAAAAAAATTTGGAGTGACATGCCTGTAATTTGCGAACATTTTCCATACCACCAGGAAAAGTATAGGTCGTCGCAGCTTGGTTGATCAAGTCTAGAGAAAAACAGATGGGCCCAGAAAGTGCAGAAAGACAAAGTCATAACAAGGTTATAGTTCATGTGCTGTAACTTGCCTTGAGTAGTAATTATTCATAGATTCATAGATGATATTACATTTCTGGCATATCAATGCAACTTAGTTTGAGTTCACAGTTGAAACTACTACAATTGCTATTACTGGTATTTGTGGGGTGGAAGGGAGATCTGGAATGGAAAATGAATGGTGCAGGTTTTTTTGTGTGCCTTCAATTTGAAATTAGAATAGTATACCTAGCATTTTGGCGATCAGAAAATTTATCTTATCCTGAATTTGCTTTTAGTTAATAAGTCACCTCATTCTCTTAAATGTAATAGTGTTATGCTACGCTAAATTACCTATGACAGTTTGTCATAGACTGCTGGTTAGGTGTAGTCCACATTCATGTTATCAGCTGTACTGACAAATGGCCCCACATGTAGTAAAATCAAGTTTGATGTATATGTTTGAAGCATATCTTGATCAGACAAACATGAGGATATCACAGGCTCTAAGAAACAAGTATATATATAGGTTTAATTCCTTCTCAGTTGAGTGCTGCTCATAGGTACCACTAATTAAGATTTAAAAAGGCAAATTTACTAGCATTGTAAAGATAAATTGCTGTTTCCCAGATGCGCCAAGCATACAGGAATGAAGATGTCATAACAACACACAAGTAAAACAATGCCGATGACCCTCCTTTCAAAAATTCATTTTAGGTCAAATTATATTAAAATTTATATGCCTTTAGCTTTTGAGTGCTGTTGACTAATGTTTGAAACAAATTATTTTTCTGGAGATTTTGTAAGTCTAAAGCTTAATTTGATGCTCAGCTGTTTGGTGTTGACCATTATTTTCAGTCTTACTGGAAAATAATGTGGATATATAGACTATAAACAAGGATGTACAGAAATATTCCTACTGGTAATGGGATAATATATATGTGTGATACATCCATATTTCTATACCTTCTCTTGGGTCTTTTTTGTCACTAGTTGTTAACTATATAATGGGGAGGGTTGTTCTTACTAAATAACAAAACTGTGAAATTTCCATCAGTAACTCATGCAGGACTGACCTGAATGGGGTTACACTCAGTCTTCCCACTTGGTATTTGTGTCTTATTTTCTACTCCTTGTGGTTGGGCGTCCTGGGGTGTCCACCTCACTGCAAAGACAACTAAAGACTCCTGCTGCCCAAGTGCACTCAAGGATATGCTTCCTTTCCAGTCTACTGGGGAACAGAAACTTAGTCTCAACAGTTGCCTGCCTTAATAATGTTTCTGTCTGGGAGAACATAAATTTTATTTGCCACTTGAATTTCTGAGAGGACAATGAAAACATCTTTGGGTTCCAAGTCAGTAATGTTGTCCACATTATGGTAGAAGAACTTCAGCTCCTAAACACAGGATGGGGTAAGGTTTTAAAAGTCTACCTCTTCTGCGCATAAGGATATGTAAAGTTTTGATGTGTTCTCTTTTCCAGATTGTTATTCAAACAGGGAAAACGCTCAAGTCCTTACACCTATATAGAAGTTGAATATTGACAGGGAGTGAATAGGGGAGAATTAAGGAAGCCATCCTGAAGGGGACTAAATATTTTTCTTTTACTTGCTGGTCTATAGAAACTCTCCCTTTTTCTGAAGCTGAAGAAGTAGGAAATACCATTATATTCAAAAGCACAATTTGTTTCATATATGGTGTGGAACATTAAATAGAAAATCTGGTTTGTTATTTACTTAATCAACTAAAACCTGGATTCTGTTACGTTAGAACTAAGTTGGTTATCTACTCTTTTCCAGGAATAAAAATGGTGGAGGGAATTAATATGATATGTAGTTTAATTTAGCCACTTGCTGTAAGTTGTATCATGTGATACATAATTTGGTTTCCTTTTTAAAATTTTCATCTTTGTTCTTAAAGACAATGATGATGAGTCTAAACAACCTTATATATAAACAGTCTTTTAGCCTAGATCTATGTTGTACACATATATACATATATATTTTAAATACAACCAGAAATCTTCAGTTGGATTGCATTTTGTGTCATTTAAGAAAATTGCCGTGCACTGTTGTTTTCAAAAGAAACATATAGAGCAAGGATGAAAAAACCTTGCATTCAATTAGTAAGAAAAATAAGTACATTCACTTATTCACATTTTTTGCAGGTTGTGAAAAGAGAAACTGACTGTGCATTTCAGCTAATAATTCCATAGATAAGGACAAGTGGCTTTATAAATTTGGGTAGGGGCTTTTTTATTTTTTTCCAAGACCATAAGAATTGTCCTTATGAACGCAGGGAATATTGATAATACTGTGCTTTTTATTTTTTATTATTTCCTCTTTTCTTATAATAAAGTTGTCTTACAAACTTTGAAAATAAAGTAGACAAGAAAGTATGGACTAGAGCATTTGTAGCCTTATATGAATGTCTGAGTTATTTTCACCTTCCAAGCAAGTAGAATAACCCTTTTGGGGGTTTTGGTATTTTTTTAGGCTACACATACTGAAGGTTTTCTGGCTGTATTTATTTAAAGCTATTGAGATACTTAGATATTTTGAAAACGATGGATTGCGTGTGTTAGAAGACAGACCACAATGGGAATTGGGCCCTACAGCCTACTCAGTGATCAGATGCAATTTTTAGTCATTTTAGCAGCTTCAGACATTAGGTTTTTTTAGACTTTATATACTATACTGTAAGTCATCCTAATGATTTTAATCAGAAAGAACTGGAGACTATTGTAAAACATAAGGAGACATCTGGGTTATTCTTTTTTCCTATTATTTTTTTTGTTAGTTGATGTAATTTGAAAGGTGGATTATAATAGCTCCATGAATATCTACAATCAAGGCTAAGTATAGGTTTTCACAGTAGATGGAAGAAAATGAATTGGTTTAACTTACACTGACAGATTTGGTTATTTCCTGTCTATAAAATAAGAGATGGTAAAAGATCAGGCTTATGCTGACAGATCACTTCTAGTCTGATTTAAGATTAAGATTTGGATGCAATAGTTTTGAAATCTGGAAAAATAGCGCTAAGAGGCTTTAAAATCTTGTGCCATTTTTGAAAAGGACCTGAAAAACAGACCTGTGCTGGTTTTGGTTTTGACCCCCACCAAAAACATAAATGAGATTCAAATGAGGTGAATATTGCTATGGTATGATACTCACTGACTTTTTTTTTTAACTGTGCTTTACAAGAACTGCGTTTTACAACCTTAAAAAAATAATCCAGACATTTGATATAATTGCTGGTTTTTTCAGTTTAAAGCCTACTTTTAAAAAAGTGCCTATTCGTTGGGATTTATCAGACCAAAATTAAAATCAGATTGCTACAGTTCTTAGGAGCAGTAGGAACTGAAAAATATGTAATTTATGCTGCATCTGGAGTATCACCAAAGGAAACCTATAGCCGATCAGTTGGTTTTAATCTTAAAGAAAAAATAATTTTACATAGCATACCTTTTTCTTGTTTTTTTTTTTTTTTTTTGTTGGTGGACAAAAATGGTTCAAGTCCTTTAGATCGCTTTTGTCATTCAAGTTATTTAGTGAAAGAAACACAGTCGCTGCATCTACTAAAAATTTGAAGCAAAGGTAATGTACAAAATAATTTTTCTGAAATAGAAGTGAAGAACATCGCATTGAAAGAAACACTAAATAGACCCCCAACCTCACCTGCTTTCCTTTCCAGGACTTAGTACATCACCCAGTTCATAAATGATAAAACAAACAAACAAGCAAACCATCAAAAAAACCCCCAAACAACAAACAATGGATGAGCAATTCAGAATGAACCAAATAGCAGTGCAAATTCTTCCGTATATAAGCATCAGTCATAACAGAATGCAGTTTTTGGTTCAGAAAACTATGATATTAGGTATGACTCCTTTGGGGAGCCTAATTATTATACAAAATTTTAATGTAAAAGCCAGATTAAATAGAAAGCCAGGTAGTGAAAACTACCAAGCAGAAAATCCATTAAAATATAATCATAATTTTCTTTGCTATTGGTCCAAACGATATAGATAATAATAGCGTTCTTACGTCAAGGATTCCTTCATATGTAGAATATGTTGATAGCAAATCATATTTTATTTTAGATTGAAACAGGTTAGGAAGAGCATGTTTGATCTCACTTGCAAAATGCAGATTCGCATCTGTTGCTAGAGCAGTTCTATGTGGATTTCCGGAGCTTTCTATACAAGTCAGTTTGCAGAATATTGAGGTCAAAGAGATAAGCTATATTCATACTACACCCAAAAGATGAAAAATTTAAAGGGCATACCCTCTTTATTTAATTTTGCATGAGAACATACCAGTGGATGACTGGGGACAAACAAAAGGTCCAGAAACCCTCTGACCACGTCCATTTAGCCATCTGATGATGCCTACAGTCAGATGCCTAGAGAAGGTCATATAAATGAAGAAAAGGTAGCAAGCTAAAAATACAGGTGATCTCAAATGGTATCTGGAAAAATTAATAGAAGAAGAATCTAGAAATTACTATTAGATATAAAAATTGTGCCAGAAATCATTGAAGTTGATGTAAACTTTAAGCACACAACAACAACTCCTGTGTCAAGGAGCTGAATGGGGAAATTCTGCTGTATTCAAGTACAGTTTCAAGCACTGAAAACTGAAGGGTCATTCACTTAAAAAGCGCAAAAGAAATTCCCAGGCTTTAGTGAAAGTTAGTGTTGTCCTGCAATATAAAGGGGTAGAAAGGAAATGCAGAGAGTTTTCAAATCCTTCAAATGAGAGAATTTTGATAAAGACACAACTTAAAGTTTTATTTCTGAGAATAAAGAAAAAAAAAACAAACAACCCTGCAACATTCTGGCTGAATAAAATTATATTATGATATTTTAACCACAGAGATGATGCTGGTTATCCCTATTGTGTAGGTAACATAGCCTACCAGACCAGTTCATCTGGCCTGCATTAGAACTAGGGAGTCTCATGGACAATAAAGTGAATTGTGAAGGCTCGTCATTGTTTAGTTCCACTTCCTTTTTTGCATAGCAGAAATAAAGAGCTGATTGAGGAAAGAATTTTGCTTATGGAGTGATTCCATCTGTAAAAATGGATGCAAATTGATTTAGCTTTAGTTAGACTGGGTACGTGTCCTTCTTTAGTTGCATACTATAGATTTTTTTGTTTCTCTTATGGAGAGTGGCATGTTTGTGCTGCAGCATACCAGGGGTCCTGGTTCCCTCATTTTCAGGGGCCTGACAAGAGCACACTACAGCTTCAGTCTGGCCCCAAGCCTGTGCTTCCTTCCCGTGGAAATGAAGGGGACAGCTTGTGCACATTTACGTCTTTATCAGAGTGTGGGGCCAGGATGTGGTCAGGACATGAACTCGCCTCTGGGAATTCAGAACCACCTCTGCATCCAGCAGGTTGGATGTGGCCTGAAACTTTTTCTGGAGAAGCCTTTTCCCCTGAAACCCAAAAAGCCATCCTTTCAACTTTGGCAGCCAAGCTTGCATAATGTGAAGATAACCAGCCCTCTTCTCTGCTCTCCCACAGGCAGGTGCTTTGCACAGATTAGTGCACTGGTCTATTTTTAATTTCCTAACATATAAACTCCAATATATTTTTTCCTCATTTATGAGCACAAAAGTAAAAATTAAACAAAAGCTTACATGTCCCCCCAGTAAAGCACTATGAATAAATAGACTCAGTAGCACATCATCAGAAAAAGGAAGTTTTTAGTGCTGTAAATCCCTGATAGATGGTACATTTGGGTATGATACTTTACAGAGACCACTTTGATCTTGTCACTTCCCACGGACTGGAAATGCCAAGGAAGTTGCTTAATTTTCCAGCTGCTCTATTTTCCTATGCACAACTCCCCATCCCATAGAGATATTGTAAAATTAAATTACTTGGTGATATTAAAAAATTATGAAGGCTTAAAGCACTGTAAAAGTGGTTAGTAATGCTGTTTTGCATTATTTCAGGACTCCTGCAGAGAAATATATGATTGCTCTCGTTTTATTAATGATACCACCAATTTTCTGTGTCTGGTTAAGTATTAATGAACATTCTTCTACTACAGTATATTGTTTACTCTCATTTGAAAGGATTAGTCATTCTGAAGCTCCTTCAAGGAAAAAGTTGTGATATTCAAAATGTTTTTGCAGCAGTCAGGCAATAATTGCACAATATCAAGGGCTCTTGTGGCATACTACTGCATATTTGTTCTTCTTTTCCTTTGAGACAAGTTTTTGAGTGTATTTGCAACAGTTAGGATTCCTTCTTCTTTATACATTTTAGATTCTAGCTTTATTTGTTTTACCCTTAGGTTTGGTTTTCCAGGTGTGTTTTAGGCTTAACAATAAATGACAGGAAACGTAATAAATTTAATTAAAGTTAAATATAGATAAGCTGGAAATTTGTCACAGTATTATTTGTGGATTTCAGGGCATGTTGTTCATCAACATAGAAAAACTTGCAGGAAAGGAACTGCTTACAAGAAAATTGTGCAGATTTCCTAATGAGTTTCTTCCAGCATATATCAAAATAATATATTTTTATTGTCTGTTGACCATCTGTCCTCCTCTTCTGTTCCTCATAGTCACCCCCACAGCAAACCCTGTGACCCCAGTCATTCCTTTCTTACTGTGTTAGTTCTTACTGTGACTTTCTTGGAAGGTAAGAGGACGAGTTGTATGACTACTCTGTCTTTGTAATCTCCCCCACTTTCCCGTGAAAGAAGAGCAACACATTCTGGAAGGGTTTTGCAAAAAGAGGGGGAACATGAGAGACTTACAACTTTTGACAAGACTGAATTTTTATTCGTTGAGATGAAGTGGAAAGGAATTGTTCTCTTATCTTTTGAATTTTCCGCAATGTGTGTTACTAATAAGATCTTCCTGAATGATGCTCTATGTGCTACAGCATTTATCAAGTTAAATCCCAGTGTGCTTAAATAGCAGCTTTCCATCTAAAACAATAATCAGGAGCACACAGTTTCATTTTCTTAAAAGTAAACCTACAAAGCATCTATGAATATCAGCTGGGATGCTCGTGGTGGTGTCATATTTCTAATTAGAGGTAGTAAAAACTAACCATGTTGTACAAATCTTATGCTTCTAGATAGGACCATTACAAATTTTCCTATTTACCATACTCTTTTTTTTCTTCGATACAAACTCTGAGTGGATATCTATTTCTGCTTTCATAACAACATCTCACTACAAATGTCAAAATTATCTTGGGTAATCAACATTAAACAGATTTCTACTTCTGAAAAATAAATAATTTGATTATTTCATAGAAGACTCCCCTGAATGTTATTAGTTTAAATATGAAATTTAAATATCCATTTCTAAATTTGTCTTTCAAATCAGAAATTCTTATGCATTTTACTCATCTCATCAAAAGAGAAAAAGCTGGCTTAGCTTCCTCAGAAGAGGCAACAACTTCTATAGAGTTATGAATAAATATCATGGTAGCAGTCATGCTAATTCCTGATGCGTTATTATTTTTTTAAAGGCTATTAAAAGTTAAAGGAGTTAATGAACAGTTTTATTTCTATCCATACATTGACATTAGTCACAGACATGTAGAAAGAGTGAGATAAATGTGTGCATTTTCCCACTTTATAAAGTTTTCTTTTCTCTGATTGTTTTCTAGCATTGAAGTCACACAGCATTTAAGTTGGAGGTTGGATAAGATATTGGAAAATCCATTTTCTACTATGGTATCAAATGAATTGGAATTTCTTTTCAGGCAATTGCATGTTGGGATTTAGCCCTGAAAGGTCCAACACGCTATTGCTCTTAGTCTTGCTCTTCTTTTCCATTGCAACACTTTCTAAACAAAAACTGTCAAATATGTCAAACAAATAAGGTGACTGCCTCTTTCAAAAGTTTTGTTTAAAGGGAGCATCTTAAATATTACGGTTGAAATAAGCTCATGGCTACTGGACCTGAAAACCTAACTAAGATGCTAGATAGATATCTCTTTTTGTCTCCCAAGAAGTTAGTTTGACTGTTGCTATATCAGTCGCCACTGCTGTAGTGTCTAACTCAATTTTCCTTCATTAATTACCACCTCAGAACACCAGAAAATTGCATGGTGGTTATTTTTGTAAGTATGCATCAATGGGATCTGTAATGGGTTCTCAAACACGTTCGTTTTTTATTACCTCTGACCTCAGTGGAGATTGAGGTCAGGTCACTTAGGTCAGTGCTGATTCACCTCACTCCTTAAGACCCATCAGTATGATGGTAGACGCCATCCCCCTGTGACAGGTATATCCTGTTGAGCCAGGAGACTGTTGGAGTTGAGCAGATCTTCACAGCTATTTCCCTCAGGACCCCTTAGCATTTGCTGTAGCCCATAATCTTTTTCTGGTGTTCTTTTTGAATTAATATATCTATTCATAATCTAAATGGCAAGACTCTTCTATGGCCTCTCCCAACTAATATCTACAGTAAAGGTAATGTAGTTAATTTATAGCACATTCAAAGGTATTTTGTACCTGCTTAAAAAGTGAGGATGAACTAGATTGAATTGATGACGTCAAAAAATCAATAATAATCCACAGGATACACAGGAAGAAAACATTTATTTTTATATTAATCATAAAGACTTTAGATGTGTGTTCATAAGGCCACATTGCTGCTCTGTTCACTACACATTAAACTTTAAGCAAAGAATTAAAAATATTTATGAAATACAATCATGCAGAGGTAAAAAGTCTGTAGTAGCCAATGAGACCATAAAATCATGATTAAATGTATGTATGTATATATACAATATATATCATACAATCTTACCAACCATCTTAAAATTCCTTTTTATTCTTGGTTGCCATATGAATCTGGAATATGTTCATCATATATTTAAGAAGTTATGCCAAGTACTTTGAGTATAAAAAGTACTAATTGTCAAGATGTTTGTGCTGGTAGAAACAATGAGGTAATATTGATCTCGCTGAATTACAAGATTTCAAATAAGGCACTTTAGGCAAATCCTTACACATTTTTCTACACTGCAACACCTACATACCTGAGAGAAATTTCACATACAATGAACAATGGTTCACACAATGTCACACACCAACAAATGACAATGGTTTGGGCTTTTTTTACACTTCAGTGCGAAGACAGACACTGCCATTGTATGCCAGGTGTTTCATGCATTTCCAATAAGGCAGACTGTAGGGACCTAAAAATCAGTGTTTTACTATTTGGTGTTTACAAGATAAAGATTATACTTTAATTATGTAGGCCTGTCTGTATTGCAACATGCCTATGTAATTAAAATTCCCACGAACAGAATAGTCTGAACTAATCTTAAAGTTAAACCTCCCCTTCCCTTTTCCCTTCCTCTTGCCTTGCCTTTTTTTGGCCACTTTTCTCAGAGTTTTAAAAACACCTTTTCAAAAATTCATCATCATCGTTACCCAGAGAACAGCCTGTTATTATTATACTGAACTTAAGTGTACATTGAGCACTGTTAACTAAGGTAACTCCTACTCTCAACTTCTCTAATAGAGAGATGTTTCTGACAAATTAAAAGTTGTCACCTCCCTCAAAGTGCTAAACCAGGTAATTCTTGAAGAACAACCAAAAAGAAAAGCAAGTTCCTTGTTAGTCGTTTTCTGTCAGACATGTCAGCTCAGTACTTGGCAGGCAAGTTCACTCACTAGAACTGGAATATCAACGTTATTTTCTTTTCTATAATTTTTAACAGACTAAATTTTTTGTTGCTAGGAAATGCTATAAATATTCAACTGTAGATAAAATTCCAACCCGTTGTAATTTTATCTATACTGTCCAAAAATAATGCAAAAAAAAAAATCTCTGTTTATTTACTGTGGAAATAATACAGTTTATCTATACATTCATTGTCTGACTTACTGCTCTATGTAGCTTATAGCCAGAAATTGCTGTTTGATTCTGATTTTATTGCTGTGTTAAAATCTTGGATCCAATTATGTCCTTTTCCTCTACCAAACAAAATGTTAAGTGTGGACTGTTGTTTTGTTTTGGTTTGGTTTTTGGGTTTTTTTGGTGTTCTTTTGTTTTGTTTTTTTTTTATTCCTGTAGAGAACTCTACGAGCAAAGCCAGTAATAATTCTAAGCTTATAGCTTGCATTTTAAGGTACTACATGTTGTATAAATATTTGTTATTTGTTTCATTGCAATGCCTTTTGGCTTCGTTTTTCTTGTCAGCCATTGTGGCAGATGACAGTTTTTAGAAGCTCCGCAGCAGTTCCGTGAATGCTTCTGAGAAGCTTCTCAGGTGCAGGCAACAGCATGGAAGAAAGTATTGATGTGTTTAGTTTAGCTATTGACTGATTGCCACTGTGAGCTGATTACGCATGGAAATTGAGCTTTCAGTACTGGGCATGGTTTTGAAAGTGAAGCAATCAGATAATGTGTGATCTTAGGAAAAGGAAAAAGAGGGCTGCAGAAAAGGATGGTGAGACAAAGCAACAGGCAGGAAGAACTCTGTCACATGGCAAGATCAAAAGTGCAGATAAAACTACTATGGTTTGACAAACCGTGAGAAGAGTTTGCTTATAACTACGTCAGATGGGGTTTATCATACCCTGTAAAATAACATTGTGTTTCCCTGGGACACCGCAACAGTATGTCCAGCTCTGGGCGGAATGGGCACTATGGCCTGCCATTTTCTCTTCTCTTCCCAATAGATATGTCAGGCTCTGCTTTCCATGGGGAAAAAAACTTTGACTGACGGGCTCAAGGTAACTTTTCAGACAGGCTACCAGTACTGTGAGGTGCATGCTGGAGTTTGCTCACCTCATGGGCTGTAGGTAGCCTGCTTAAAACCAGGAAAAGAACAATTAGGGCATTGTACTTCTGTTTAGAAATCATTTTCCTGTCAGAATATCCTTCATGGATAGTCACTGAAGGAATCCTACTGTAAACCCTTTGTGGCTGCTTTTGGATTTCTGGAACTGAGTAAGAAACAAAGACAAAGAAAAGAAAATCATGGACTAGATTCTTTAGCAGAGATTTAAGGTGGAGGGTCTTGTGCTCAAAAAGTGCCCTTGACGAAGGAGAATCGCTGAGATAGTAGAGAGCAGAATGAATGACAATTAGTTATAAATATTAAATATAAAAAGCATACAGATATTCAGAATACTGTGATATACACAATCATATTACCATGCAGGAAAAACAAAACAAATCATTGGGGTGGGGGATATGATAATTTGCTTTTTAAAAAGCTAGACAGCCAGATGAAGCAGAAAATTGTTTGGTGCATTGGATTTGTGGACTGCTTTAGTCTTCTGCATCAATGGAGGAAAAAAAAAAAAGCTTTTTTTAATAAATATGAAACTTGAGAATATTACAAATACACTGTTAAGAAGTGGGTTTGGTTTTTTGTTTTTGTTTTTTTTTTTTAAAAAGAGGCTAAAAAACACGTGCCAAGGACAGGTCCTGAGAGGCTTGTCAGGAAACATGAAACACTAGCCACATAGCAAAGAAAAATGTTCTATACGTATTTTTAGTAGCGTGCTTTCATCTTCCTCTAATAATACAGTCTTTACTCCAACTTTGTCAGAGACACTATGGCTTATAAATATTCATTGTTTTAAAGAAACTGTGTAGATTTTGTTTTAAAGTCAATATTGAGTTTGTTAATGAAAATGACTCAGTTAATTAACTAAATGGCATCCTAAACCGAACTTACATGAAACTCTTTCTTACGCTGATTGTTTTTCATGAAGAAATGATGCATAAAAATTAACTTCTCCCCCTTCCATTTTAAATCATTTTTTTGTACATGCTCTAGGGATGGTGATTTTAAGCAGATAAAACTTTCTGAACAGTGGCTGTAAGAACTGCTGTTTTATGTAATCATCTTACTAGCGTGATTTATCAATAAGTCTGGATTGAAGCTTGCATTCTTTATGACTGCAGTTACTTCTTTATTACCCAGGTCCTGTCTTGGACAACTTAACAACATGCTTTCAGCACAGTTATGCTGTGGGCTGATTGCAGTGTAGTCACCTGTCTCCTTTTTTCCTAGTTATTTGTATTTTTGCAGAAAATGAATAGTAAAGTAAAAGCTACTGCTTGTTTTACTAAATAGTGAGGAAAGCAAATCATACAGGAAGCTACACATTCTTCATTTTTCTGTATGCAAACAATTGTGAATTTTTTTCAAACCTGACATTACCAGTTATCCTATATTAGAAGCCCACTTTCATAAAGGTCTTTTGTATGTCAGAGGGACCCCCCCCAAGCCAGGAATACAAGAAAAACATTGTTAACAGTCTTCAGATACCCCACAACATACTTTTGCCTCCTATTCATTGCAGTTTATTATAATTTATCATATTATGCATATCAAGAAAGATAAATTTTAATTGACTGTCAGATTCATCAAAACAAGATCCTTTATAAGTGCTGCTCTGTTATTGAGAGGTTTGTGAGGCAGCTAGCAAGGGAAAGGAGTACCTCATCTAATATTGGGGAAAACCCCTCATATTTCCATGGCTGTTAAAATGTGGGAACTTGGGATTTCTTTTCTCTCCACTCACCATTAGCAAAATTGTCCGTATTCTTTTTTGACAAATGACGTGTTGGGGAGATGCATCTCCTCATCTATATTCCTAAGCGGCTGAGTAATAACTGTGTTATCTTCTCTTTCATCATTTCAGGTAAATAGGAACTGACCTTGACATTGACTTGTGAGAGAGAAGGGAAATATTGAAAATCAGGCATTGGTCGCTTGAGATATAATGTATGCAAGTGATTTCAGTGGCTTTCCTTACTTTTATCAGGTGGCAGCTGCTGATAATGATAGTGATGCTTTACTAGTAATATAATTTATCAAGTTCATTCATTTGCAATAACATTTCTCACCTCTGCAAAACTATTCCCCATTGTTCGTTCTCTCTTACTTACTGTCTCTACCTAATTAGTTTCAACTTTTTCATTTTGAGCATTGTTCCTGAGTTAAAGAATTGAACTGTAACTCTGCAACTATTATTTTAATTGATACTGCTTTAATTGAATCTGCTTTCTGGATATTCATAAGGAATTAAACAGAACAGGGACACAGAATATGATTTTACATCAGGTGACATACTTTATACAACTTCTTCCTTCCTTTATACTTATTATTATCATATGAATTGGTATTTCTTTCCATCTGCTCAGCTCTAATTCATCCCATAGTGCATATACACAACTATGCGTATAGACTGAAAAATAACTATCTAAAGCTAAAGTAGGAAATAGCAGTGGAGAACTGGAGCATGTGAAATAATCAAGGAGATCTATACTGCCAAGCTGAGTGTATGTGCTGTTTTGCACCAAAGTAATCAAATTTGGGGTGGGAGGGTGGAAAGAACATAGCAGCGTATTGTTTAGGCTTCTTGTGAAGGAAGATCATCCAAGACATGAGGTTCAGATGAAACAGAAACAAACAATGCAAGCAATTTAAGAATTCATAAGAAGAAGAAATGAAAATATTTAGATAAAGATCTAGACTTTGAAAATATGCAATTATTCAGTTTTCACAGAGTATTCTCATGTTTTGAGAGATGTTGTTATAATTTCTATGCTGGTAATGTATTTGTAGGTTTTTTAGTATTTTAATGAAAAGAGCAAAAATGGGAATATGTGAAATTAAATAAGTGGGAAATTGTATGATAGTTTAAGATTAGAACCAAAATTAAGTATTATGAAGATGAGTGTCAGTTTGTAAAATTAGTCTCCTCTACTGTTTCCCAATTTTGAACTTAAATCCTTTCTATTATTATGTTACTAAGCTTCCAATTACTCTAACTTAATTAACACTTGAACTAAAGTACAAAATTTTAGATGCACCACATGCTTTGAGATTGATGTTTTGACACATATCTTTGAAATTAAATAGTCCTTTGATGTTGACATCAGAATTTTTTCTTTGAAGGAATAATCCATACTTTTGTTGTCCTTTGCACTTGCAAATTTCGTTTTTTCCTTTGGTTGCAAACCGAAGTGTTTTCCATGTTGATCTGCTGCCAAATAAGGCAAAGTTGAAAATATTTAATTTGTATGCAGAGGGCTAAGTTAGATTTTTAGAAAGATGTTCCAATTGAAGTTGTCCTTTCTTCAAGGTGTTTTTTTTTTGTTTTTTTTTTGTTGTTGTTGTTGTTGTTTTTTTTTTTTGCACCCTATCTTCCTTGCCAGCCTATAACACTCTTTAATCAGACCTGTGTTCAGTTTTAGGCAGATTTGGGGAAAAACATCTCACGCATTTGCCCTGTTTTTACTCTTCTGCAGTGTTGCCTTATGGCCACTGTTCCTATTGGTCTTCCCCCTTAGAAAACATCATCAGCCCTCCTCTGATAAAACCTAACAGTCTTTCTTGAATAGGAGGGAAAGAGGTAAAATACTAAAGGGGATGAAACTGGATGGACACCAGATGGTTACCCTGGGACAACAAATGAATAAAAGCAGGATGGGGAAGGAAGGAGTCCAAAAGCAAAAATGTAGAAAACAGAATTGGAGTAGGACACTAGTCATTGCTCATGCATCCCTGGACACATCCAAGAACTTATAGAGGGAACCGAGAGACAGCAGGGCAGTGAGATGGCTGTAGGTCTCACCAGCATCAGGATCTCACCTCAAGGGTGGAACTCCCGGAGCTGTGAATAACAAGCTTGAAAGACTTGTAGGGAAGATTCTGGAGGGCCGCATATCCATGTGTCCTCCTCTGCCACAGAAAGGGCATAAATCTGGACACCCAGTCATCATGTCCATGTCCATTACTCCATAGAGATCTTCCCAAATTATGCTTCTGGTGAGCTGCAGAATTAGCTCCGGAAACAAGGCATCCCCCAAGAGACAGTTTGCAGCAGTACCTTGGCTTGATAGGTGGACTTGTAATTACCTTAAGCTGATCAGGGTCTAATTTGATTAGCCGGCTTGACAGTTTGATGCCAGAGCTTAAAGAAAAAAAAAAAAAAAAAAAAGGCAAACAAATGAAATCCCTGAGATTCAGAAACTAAGAATCTGATTCCCACACAGTGGCATGTAACAGGTTACCTGGATCTTACAAGGTATTGCCTTGTTAAAAGCTCATCAGTGCTTATCTGTAAACCTAACCTGAGTTTCCTCAAACACCTTTATTTATTTACTGTTGCTGATTTGATCTCTGTGGTAAAAGTAGATGACATTAAATTTTTGTATATAATGAAATGATTCTTATTGACCTGTGTTTCTTTTTTATTTCAATATTACTAATATTATAATCCTATGTTTGTGCTATAATTTTAGCACAGGAGCCAACTTGTAAGAAGAGGCTGCATTTACTTATGTCACAGTTTACCTCTGACTATAGGAGGGATTTATTTTGCTTTCTTTGCTTGTCTGATTGTTTTTGAAAACAGTAGGTTGAAGCACAGTCTGTCACCAAAACCTAATCTTACATCTGCTGCTTTTCTGGATTGAATATACCTTAGTAAATAGTTGGTTACTTCCCCCCACCTCCCTGAAAACTCTACAAATTTTTCTTTCTCTGTCTTGAGAGAGACCCAATGTGCTTGATTAATGTTGACTGGAAGCAGATTAATTTAGATTTCAGATCTTCAGAAATCAGCTTGGATTTTTATCTGCCTGTGACTACCTATTTACTTTCAGTGGTGTTTCTGTGGAACTTGTTTACATTAATATTAAAGCTACTAAACATTGGAGATTAACATTCAAAGTTATACGAAAGATGAAACTAATCTTGTGTGAAATTAGGCCAAGGTCTGCACAGATATTGAGTTAACACATAAGGGAAATGAATGCATTTTTAATTGTTTTCTTTCATATCTGGGGCCATTCTGGAAAAGCTGAGTTTTTATTATATTTAACAAGATTAGGAAGATAGAAAAAGTAATTTGACTCATGGGTCAGTTTTTATTAAATAGGATATTATGGGGTGGCTATAGCGAGCAATGGAGATAATTTAATATATGGCAAATCAACCTCTTGAATTACAAATATCACTTAAGTATGGTCTAATAAATCATATGCAGAGTATATGTAGAGGGGTTATTTTAGCACCAACGAATCAGTATTTTCAAACCAAATTTGCAAAGAAATGTACATGTCATGAAGCAGTTTTGTTCTTCCCATTCTCTAAACTGGTGATTGTTTGGTTTTGTTTGTTTGGGGTTTTCTAGTGGTGGTTTGGGTTTTTTTGTTTGGTTGGGTTTTTTTTAACCTTCATTGCTTTGTCATCTCTGATGGGTTTAGATTTATTCTGTAAAATACCATCATTAGAGATTAGAAGTTAGTAATACTCCTGTAGCCAGGCATTATGATAGTAATGCTTCCAGCAGTGCTGTTTAGCTTTACAGGGAAATTGTATTTTATTGTTTGTATCAGAAACTTCATGTTTTGCTATTTTTAAGAGGGTTGCTTTAGTAAAAACATAGGTTTAAAAGCAATGGACACTGGTAAACCTCATTTTTGTTGAGATGGAAAAATAACCATACTTCTTGGCCAATTTTAATAATTAACTGCCATTGTTTCTTATCTCTGCCCAGGCCCTGTATTTCCTGTTGTGAACTCTTTTTTTAAAAGTACAGATGGTTTCTCCCCTAGTATATGTTTGCAATGTTGCCCATTATGAAGTATAGTGACACCTCACCTCTCTAGCTATAGAAAACAATCTGTGAAGGACAGCATGGAGCTTTGTGTTGGCTTATTTATTTCCAACCTGTTCCTATATTTACTCCAAGTGCTTGAGTGCTGTTGGATTTGAACTATGCCATTCGCTGATTCTTAATTTCTAATATTGTTGGCACAGAAGAATATGCTTAGTTAAAAATCGGATGGTTTTGCATGCAAATCGGAGAACCAAGTGGCCTGATCAGTATTTCTGATATATTTCTTTATTCCGTTTCTTCACTGTGTGCATCTGCTCGTGCATATTTGGACTCAATTCGCAACTCTGAACACCTTGTAAGAAAACATATGCTTATAAATATCTAAATTCAAGAGGTCAAGAAATGTTAGATATAATTTGAATGATCAATTCCATATTTTCACTGTTGCTTTTCCTCATTAAAAATTGATCTCAGTGCCATATACTGAGATAACACATTTTTTTATGTACTATGAGTAGAATAGTGGAATAACCCCCAAAATGGGTAGCCTGACGCTGGGGTCAGGTCTGGGGTTTTTTTTGTTGTTTGTTTTTTTTTTTTTTTGCTTGTTTGTTTTTTTGCTTTTTTTTTTTCTTTTTTTTGTGGGGAGGTGGGGGTTGAGGGGTTAGGGTGAGGGGTTCGGGGTTTTTTGTTTGTCTTCCATTGTTTTGGGTTTGGGTTTTGTTTCTTTTTTTTTCCTTAGGAAAGAGTGTATATTGAGTGACTTGCAAGATGCCTACCATAATAATTTGAGTAGTGGGTCTACTCTTTCCTTCCCTTCTTCCTACCAATATATAAAACTTGTATTTTAACATTTTATGTGTGCAGTGTTAAATTGCTTTATGTTACTCTTTTTCCACCCAAAAAAATAGCTTGTGGTATTTTTTTCAGGTTTCGAAAGATCTCCCAGAGAAACAAAAAGAAATTGAGATTCTGCTAAAGGATTTCATCGAACTTGATCAACAATTAAATCAGGTGATATTGTGGGTAACACCTGTCAAGAAACAGCTGGAACTTTATAACAAAGTGGGTCAGCCAGGAGCTTTTGATATTAAGGTAAGTTTTCTTCCTTCTTAAAAAAGAATCAGGACATTTAGTAGTCAAAAAGTGAGTTGAAGCATTAGCTGTATAGTTTGTATTAACAATGTAGCTTTGAGAAAGAAGTCAGCAATAGTCCCCAGAAGTTCAAAGTTCTATGAATTAAGGAAAACTCTTATTCTTTTCCATTAAATTGTTTCTATTGATAGGGCAGTTTAGAACCAATGGTTCCAAGGTGAAATATAAATTTAGTCATTTTTTTTTGCCTTATCATATACATGAAACAAGAGCCCCAGAAGTTGATACATCAAACTTTAATGCAAAGAGAATTAAAATTCAGAACATCAGTGTTGGACCATTTAAGCTATTTGAGTTTATATGACTACATGAAAATCAGAAAAGTTAGGGCCATGTCGTGATTCTCCTATTGCAAGGAAAGGTATCTAATTGCACAGGTAACATTCCAGTAATCTGATTGTCTAGTAGTTGTGAGCAAAATATTTGTAATCTGATCCTTGGTATGTATTTAGGTATTTAAAAAAAAAAAAAAAAAAAAAAAAAAAAAAAAAAAAAAAGCCTGATTATGTGAGGCCTGAGAAATTAAGGATGAAAAATACAGGTTAGAATCAACTAGCCTGACGGTGTATACTTGGACCTTTTGGCCTTGCATTCTGTCTATGCGTATATGAGCTTATCTTCACATAAACTGTGGGAATATTTAAAATAAAATAGCTTATTGAAATCCAGGAAATCTCTTTGTTTTTTAGTAGCTGTACATCTTGTTCACCTAGATAAAGATTAAACAGATGACATTGAGTTTTGTATTGATTTTGATGATGCAATTTTCAGCGAAAAAGAAAACTGTAAATATTTAAAACTTTTCTTGTCTTGCATGAAGTGGGATAATAACTGCTTCTGAAGATGTGTGGTTTTGCTGAGCATGTTTATTAAATTTGTTTTAACTTAGTTTCTTTTCAGGAACTGTTTTAATGCCAAAACACTTTTTATGTCATACAATCATATTATATAAAAATCTCAAGTGCTGTCACAGTTCTGTAATTGACAGAATGAGTTCAGCCATTATATTCATTCTCTTTTTAAAAGATAAAATTAGTAAAGCTCTTTGCAAATATCTGTATATATAATCAATGAGTGATGGAATTTTGCTTTCAAGAAAATTATCTATCCGTATGTCCTGTATTCTTACAAAAATTCATCCATTTTTTTCTTTTATTTTTCCATTCTGTTTGCTTTATTTCGAGAATGTTTCTGTCATCAAAATTTATATAAAAAAAAGCCGGGCTAAATTGCTGGAAATTATGAGTATTGCTTTTCATACTGCTTGTGAAAGCAATGTTCTGCTTGGTTCTTTCAGCACTCTTAAGGTGATGTGACAGGAATATTTCTGAAAAACTATTGAAAGAATAGAAAAAATCCTGTAGTCCTTGAGGTGGCGGGATGAAATCATGTTTGCCTAGCGAGGTGGGGGAACAGTGAAGAACTCCAAAGAAAGGCAAATAAGCTTTCGTTCTGTGAAGGACCCTACTGCATTTCTTTTATGGATAAATGTCGATCACTCACATTTAAAGCTTGACCAGTTTTGTTTTGTAGATGAAACAGCTAGTTGTTTATACTGTTGTAAGGGCTGTAAGCATATGAAGCGTGATAGATAACATGGAGATGAAAGCTATCTGGATTGCCTTTAAAAGATGTATTTTTAACATCTTAAAATGTTGCTGACTGATGGTTTACCTGGACTGTAATTTTCTTCAAGGAGATAATCTCTTACATTAAAGACTCTATATTAAATACCTCTGAATTCAAATATGATTCTTGTAACTTTTTTAGAGGTTAAAAATAAGCATAGTAAAAGTTTTGAGACTGTTAATCATGACAAGACATACAGCAAAAAAAGAGCAGATATAATTCAAGCATGTGCCTGCACATGCTCTCGATTCATTGTTAGTGTGATTATATTTATGTGTATTTTTAAATTGCTATCTTGTATAGTTAATACTACCTTCAAAAAAGTAAGGACAGTTGCATGATTACCTATGGAAAGGATGTATTCAACAAAATCTTTTGCTCTGGTATTCCCAAATGCTGTATAAATATTCAGCATTTGTTCTACCACCATTTTAATTCCCTCATCAGTATACAGAGAACTGTGAAGTATCTTCTACAGGATTTAATAACTCCTTTTTTCAGAAAATAGAATAGTTGTATCCAAACTGCCTGTTGCTGCATCTGTGGCTCATGCTAAGCCCTGACCATGCCTGGGCACTGTCTCAGACAGCGCGGTCTGGCCCATTGCCAGAAGCAACCCTCCCAATTTCATGGTGTAGGAAGTCATGCTGCAGAGCTTGAGCGTGTGCCCTCTCCATGAATGTTTAGCTCATTACTCCTGGCATCACGTAAAAATTCAGGGAAGGAGGCAAACTAGTTATATGAAATGGAGAGGTTCAGTGCCCCTGGCATTGTTAATTTTCTGTGCCATTTGACTTAGTCACTGACTGTGACTGTGCTGACTGTGTGCTTCCACGTAACATGAGATTATGGACATGATAGCACTCACTCTTGGGGGCAGTAGGACCACTAATAATGTTAAAATCTTTCATTTAGCAGTTTTTGGTTCCGTAAGAGTGGTCCCTTATGCCTGTGCCCTTGCACGTATCCTTGCAGTGATGAATCCAGACTGGTACCAACATTGACTGTGATTGTGTCCAACCAATGCTTTGCAGCCTACCTACAGCCTGGATTTCAAAATCCCAAGTGGTGTGTTGCCTTTGCATTAGCACAGGATGACATAGTGCGTGTTCTTGCCAAACGTGATATAATCACTTATTTAAGAAAAGGCTCTCTGTCCATTCCCTCACAACTACTAACCTTTTATTAGAGAGGCATTTGCAGGTGAGTAATTACATAGCATCACATCAGTCTCCTCCACTCCAGCCCTACAAAATGTTTCCAGATCTTAATACCAGTTGTTTCCTAGACTTGTAACCAGAATTTAGTAGAAAAGTAGATAGTGGAACAGGCTCCTTTCATTTAGGAAATAGGAGATGAGAAGATGCAGATACAAAGAGATGTGATAAGTCCAGCATGTTCCTTCGTCACCCTCCTGGAATAGGATGTTGTGGTGACCCAGGAAC
This sequence comes from Fratercula arctica, assembly GCA_947846985.1. Taxonomy (NCBI): domain Eukaryota; kingdom Metazoa; phylum Chordata; class Aves; order Charadriiformes; family Alcidae; genus Fratercula; species Fratercula arctica. Next base: position 89,793,726 of record CANTUZ010000001.1, on the reverse strand, counting down.
ATGCTGGGGCATCTAGTAGTCCTACAATCTCTGGAATGCTTTGTGTCAATTGAGGCTTTGTGCAACATCTCAGCTTCTAGTTTATATACATATTTCAGTTTAAAAAGCAGTGAAAATGTTAAGAAAAATGTAAACACTATGAAATTGTTGAAGCAAAATGTTTTAAAGTTATTCAGTACAAATAAATACATTGTAATTTACAACAGCATTTACCATAAAATATATTCCCTGCTGAATCAAAAATTTTATTTTCTTTCACCATATTCTGCTATCATAGCTCTATGCTTGCTTTAAAGAATTACAGCATGGCTCAGGAAACCGTAATATCTGTGTAGATGCTGATCCAAACAGCACTAGTTCCACTTCTGCCTTGCTTGTTGGTCCCTCTGAGGGTAGCCTTGCTTCTTTCAAGTCTGTGGCAGTTTCATAGTATTTTGAGATATGTTTCCCATGGTATTTTAGCAGTTCTTTGGGCTAGAAATGTATGAGGAGGGAGATATCCATCTAACAGCAGCAGATAGAAGACTAAAAGCAAAGCAAGCTGAGGTGCGGACATGCACAAACTTCTAATAGGATGGTCTCCACTTTCCTCTTTAACCTGGACGTCATTGACAAACATTCTGCCAGGTATTCTTTTTGTCATAAATATTAATTTAACATAAGCCCCTAAAACAAGCCCTCATATACTGTTGGAATATTAAAATTTTATATGAAAGACCTATTATACAGAAACAGTTCTAGCTATCCCATGATATATGGCAACCCTGCAGATGACTTTGAGCATGCAACTGTTTGTTGCCTATCAGAAATGTGCATAGAATTAGTATAGTTGGGTCGATAGAAGGTCAGAAGATACTGCTCTGATCATCCAGTCAGACCTACTCTATAAAGTAATCCTTTCAGTTTTCTGAATTTTTTCCTGCTTGAACTGCAGCACATCTTTCTCAAAAACAAACAAACCAAAACAGGACTGGTTTCTAATTTCCAGGTATGGACAGTCATCCACATCTTGTGGTAAATTACTTAAACAGTTGAGTTAAAAACCTGCACATTTTTTCTCAGCTGAGTTTGTTTAGCTTCATCTTTCTGTCACTGAGAGCTTCAATACTGCATTAATAGACAGTAATCGAGTTTTCTCTTAAACTCTGTTAACCATCACTCCTGTTGTTCTAATTCGGACAAGAAAGCAAACATAGAGTATCTAATTAGTATTAGTTCAAAAAGCAATTATTGTTGTGGTCGAAGCAATTATTTTTGTGGTCCTGATAATAGTGTGCTTATCTTTAATCACAAGCTTATGTTGGCTAAGTCAGCTAATCAGAGTCTAAGTAGGTGGCAAATGTTGCTATAATGGAAGGTGTAGAAGCTTCTGCATTGTCCCCTTAATGGAATATTTAAGGGGATACATGAGCACTATGAAATGTATTTATTCTGATCCAGCCATCCAAATTTAATATACTTAAAACTTTTAGGGATACTTTATTCTAAACATGTGGATATAGACCTATACTTTACACTTTGAAACAGCTTTGCCTACGGCACCAAAAATCTGTGGAGCTCCAGAATTATGGCTAAAGGAAGTTGTGCAAGCACTGACCTTTATTTCCTCCTCCTGACTGTTCTGCTGAGATTTACTTCACCTGCAAGAAAAAGAATAAGAGTAATCCTGGAAAGGAGGGTAATGAGTAATGCTTCACTAGGTGTTTGTCAGCTTAAGAAAATACCTTCAGAAAGTCTAACCAACCTCTTCTCTTGATTTCTCTCATTTTTCTTTTCCTCTAAATATGTATTTCCTCTAAATACTCCTGCTTAATCCCAATTCTATGTATGATAGGACACTCAAGTCATCGAGAATTTTGATTAGGTATTCCCAGAGCTTTTGCTTACAGAAAAAAACCCAGAAGGCTTTAAAGAACTGTTAGATTCAAAAGTCAGAACTAGAATTATAGGGTTTTCTTAAATATATAAAAATCAAAATGACTGGATAAGACAAAGCTTTCCCATCACAACCTACCACAACTGTGACTAAAATAAAATTAACATTCTGCAATCTGTTACAGTCAGATTGCACTTTTTAAATGTAGTCGATGTAACATTTGTGAATTGCTAAGGCTGAAGAAAAATACTTCAGGCTGGAGTTAAAGGGTTTTTCCAGTCAAAAAAAGAACCACTTATATCCAATATGTACATGTGTGCATACACACACAGTAAGTAAGTTTTATTGTGTTGTGACATAGTCAACAAGAAATCATTACCTAAAATAATTTTTAGAAATCTAAATATGTAAAGAATGGAAAGTATATTGTCTAGTAAGGGAGAGATAAGAAAAGCTTACAAATAGGCTAGTGCTAATATGGTTTTAGCTGCTATTATTAGGGATTATTTGTTTGGTATGTAGTGTTTGAACTCTATGGGTCAGTAGTTATATAAAAGTCAATTTAACTTTACATTTTTAAGCATTACTGAAAAATTTAAGTTTACAGATTTCTTCAGTCCTGCTCAATTAGCATAATAAAGCATGCTGATTCTTTTGTTTTTCTTTTCTGTCCAGAAGTGCAGTCCAGAGAAAACCCCCTTAGTTAACCAAGAAAACAAGTAGCCAGTACTTTTGATAGCTTATATTACTAATAGCAATATTCAGTTAATGACATTTTCAAGTAAGTAATCATCTGTAGAAAACATTCTAAATTTCTGAGACACAGTGGAATTTTATTTAGTGAATCCCTACTTCAAAGAGAAAATTTTGAAAACGGAGAAATGCTGTAGAATTAATTGAACAGGAACATTTTAGTGGATAAAACAATCCCTGGAAAATATTCAAATCTTGCCAGCAACTTATGTCCTTTAATTCCAAGATTTGACTAGTGATCCAGAAAACAGAATATGAGAAAAAAAATAGAGTCAGCTTTCTGAACGTAATAAATATGGTGGTACTTTTAGGGTTTTTCAATCAGGTATCATTGCTAAAATTAAGTTTAGTTAATATGCAATTTTTACAGAATTTAAATAAATAAAAAAAACATAACCAATTTTACAAAGAAACAGTGAAATCTATATTTGGCATAGAATCAATGATCATTTTAATTATGGGTTTTCTAGTTGTCTTTAGAGAAAACAAGTAGTACCAAAATAGTTTTACATTGTTTATGCTTCATATATGATGAGCTACCCTTACTCGTAACAGACTCCATGTAAATAAGTAAATAGCACTGTGTATAATAAATATCGGTCTACTCAAATACTTTTCAAAGATTATTTAACTCAGTAGCCTTGTTCATTATTGAAAATACCACTAACTCATTATATATTACCACTAACTCACTGTAGGTTATAATATACAAAATTGTGCCAGTTTTCACACAGCCTGTGTAGTGCCAAACATGTTAGAAAGAAAGATGCAGAAAAGAAAAAGTAAAAAGCAAATATTTATGGGTTTGTAGATTTTTTTTTTTTTTTTACTGCTTATATATTTCATTACAAGAATTTTTCTCTTTTAATCCTTGTTTCTTTTTCTTATGCATAAATTCCACATAAGCAGTCTCTTCCCTAAGCATTCGCTTGCAGGTAGTCCTTGAAATAGGAAAAAATTGGTGAATAACAAAATATAATCAGTATTCATAGGAACATTTTGAATCTATGGTCAAAAGCAGTTGTGTAGTATGTTGTGACGACTGGGCTCTGCTTGTTTAACTACCATTAAGGTATCTGTAGGTATGTAATTGGAGTGTGGTTTTGCAGTATGTGACCACAGAGTGAAATCTCTAGCTGTGGTGTGCCAGATCATTACCACCAGTACATACGGCTTTGAGCAATGGTTCAGAAACCCATATAGATGTAAAAGCAAATTGCGTAAAGGAGAAATGGGCTGGAAAGGTTGCTTATGAATGGAAGCTAAAAATGAAAAGATGTTTACAGCCTAGTAACCTGAAAATATAAATTAGTACTTTTAAAGAAAATTTTAAGTCAATGCACACATGTAACTTCTGTATTTAAACACCCAACAAAGTAATCCTGAAAACAGTTTAGTAAGGTGCATGTTAGCTCTGATTCCCATACAGTAACGTTAGTGTAACAAAAAGCACTTTGATGAGAGAATACTAAAAGATACCAGCTCATATTGCACAAAAATAATGAGGGAAAACACCATGTAGCCAGACTTTCTTTTCTCAGTCTCCTATGAAAACTGCTTGAATAGTGGATGTTTTAAAAAAATTCCCAGTCTATGTCCTCCCAAGTGAATTTTAGGTTAAAAATATTTCTCCTGAGTTTCATTATGTGAACTGTATTTAGGTAAATTCTTAAAGGAAGTGCTAAAATGCATAACTTGCAGTATTTTTGAAAAACAAACTCAAAAAAACCCAACGTATTTTAACCTTTTATTTAAATGTTTTTTCCAAAGAGCAAATATAGGTAATTTCAAAATAGAGTTATCTGGTGTTATCTGTTTATCCAAGGAATTAATAAGGAGTTACAACCAGCATTTGTATAACTTGAACTCAATGTTGGACAGAAAGCTGACATTTCATTTCCAATCATTGTCTTTTTGAATTTGCCTAATTTTCCATTCAGTGCATGTATGTATTATTTTGAGATTTTTTATCTTTTCTGCATGATCCTATGAAAACAAAGTCTCCTTACCAGAGGTGAGGAGCTAAAGATAGTAGAGAGCTTCAGGCTAAATGCCTTTGGTCTGCTCTGGATCTCTGGAAAGTTACAGACTAACTGGCTATATGTGCAAGACCTTGATAGCAGTTCGCCAGACAGACAGTGAGTGTCTGGTAAAAACCCTTTTTGATGGCATCTCTTTGTCTGAATTTCAATCCTTGAATTTTTCAACACAGAGAGGTGTTCTGTGCTGTGGCTGACACTATCTGTTACGCATACAGGTCTTGTTCCATGGCTAAAGTTTTGTTAAATTCTGCATTTTAAGTGCTGTTTCACTTTCTGACAATCTATTATATTCTCAAAATCTGCACTTAGTTTTTTATTGTAGAATTAATCTTCTTAAATTAGTCAAAGAATCCATTAACTAGTTTGATTCAAAGTGTATGTAAATTGGCATCCTCTGCCTTTTTTCTTTTTTATCTTTTTTTTTTTTAAACAATGACAATAACTTTAAAAAGTGCATAGAAAAATACTTATTAGTAAGTGAAAGTACAGATTTTCACCCAACCCCATTCCATAGTCCTCTGTATTGTTCTGGTTCAACATGCTGCACAGTGTAAAGAATGGACACATTGAGCTAACATTGCTTTGTTTTTTTCTTTTGCATGTCTGGAATTTATTTAAAGAATATGCATATTACCACTGTATAAATTTATGTGGGGTTTATTTGAATTTAATAGTTTACTTCCACAAATTCTTTGCCATTGCAGTGATTTACTCTTAGGGATAAAATGGCCTGGGATGCCGACTTGGACTCCAGTTTCCCTGCTGTTAAAGGAGGAACTGGACATGCTCTGTTCCAACCTGAACAGACAACCCTATCCTACATGTTCTGTAACTGTCTGCTCATGGTGCTCCTTACCTTTTCAGGAGAGCTCAGGATGTGCAGGATGGAAGGAAAGATATTAGGAGAGGGCACAGGGAAGAGGAGAGAGGTAGCAGGGTCTGCTTCTCCACCTCTTACCTCCTAAAAGCCTTAGGGGTCGGCACAACTCCTCCAGCCACAGGAGGAGGTTAAAGCGGCACTTCCTGGGAATTCCTCCAGATCTTTGACCTAGTATTTCCATTTCCCGTGGAAAACAGTATTCCAGGGAGATCATGACAGATGTAGGTGACTACAGATGATGAGGACAGAGACAGGATGAACAGAAATGTGAGTCTCTGCATTTTACAGAATCGATGGAGAAATGACGCTCTGGATAGGGAATGAGTTGACAAAATGCAGAAATTCCTGTTCCTGCTTCTAGCTCACTGAAATCCTGATGACCCTTGCAAATCTTTTCCACACAGTATTAAAAACCACTTTATGCTTTCCAGCCACCTTGCCTGACAGTCCTCTTGCAATCGCACTGCTCCTTTCTCCCTGCTTGCTCAGTTTCCCTTTACTCCCTCCTTAACTTCTGGGTCATCACTGACCACTCCTGTACACCTCTATACTTGAGTCCTCTTTTCCAAGGCTTACACAACCTTGATTTTTGCCTATACTGCTAAAGAAGCTTCAAACTGTCTCTGGGTGTAGTATTTATACCTGTTTAGCACCATAGTGCTCACTTGCCATATATTTAAAATAACCTATTTATTTTGTTCAGTTTTGGCAGATAAAAATGGGCCATCCTTAAAAAATTAAATAGTTTTATTCTTAAAAATAACTCGCATTTGGATTTTGTCCTTGATAAGCTTTGAATGACAATAGCAAAGCTGTTGACTCTTGTCAATCGCTTCATTATATACTCGATAACCTCCAGTTAGAACATAAGAGAAGAGCATGACTGCGGAGTAGCAAACCTAATTGTAGACAAATAAAAGAAAATTCACCCACAGAAGAGAATGAAAGGGCTGACTGGACATGGCAGTAATTTTCCTTCCGTCAGTCTTCATTTGTCAGTGTCTGCTTGATAAGCTAGGCCAGATAAGTCAGGTTTTAACTCTTTATTGATTGTTTTACCTTTTCATTTTACTAATATCCTTTTATTAAATGAGTAGTTTTTATGTGCAATAAGAGATAGTATGGTTCATCCACATGAGCACATAAGGAATATGTACCCCAGAGATTTAAGTCACTGTATCAGACACATCTGTGTCTGATTTGGCAAAAGGTTGAACTGTGAAAACTTCTGATGATGAAATATTGTTTGATTATTTAAACTACATCTATTTTCAATGCATTATTAAGATCTGCAGTAAATGTCAATTTAATCAACTCATGGAACGTAGAGCTTGATATTCTGTGCATAAATCAATTACTGCTCTTTCAAGAAATCTTTTTATGGGACTTTGAGGAGCAACCTGCTCAATGTTTTCTTTGTGAGCTTTGAGCACTTAGATTTTAAACAGTCTGTATCCAAATCTCTCCTAAAAAAAAAATCTATTCCAAGTGCAAGAATATTACACAATATTAGCTGCAAATGCATTGTGAAAGTGTGGCAAAACTTTCTCAATGAGTAATCCTTGTAAAATGTTTAATTTGTAATAGACTTTGCAGCCTTAAGAATGGATTGCAGACCATCTCTGTGTCTCAGGAAAGGAAAGATGTTTGAAAGGTGATCAAGTATTTGATGTGTGGCAGTATTTTTCTAGGAAATAACGGAGGATGACTAGTAAATCAAGATGTGATTTTATTCTTGAAAGGACAAGCTTTTAAGAAGTGTGGGTGAGTTGCTTGGAAGTTCGTGAGCTTGTACCTCAGCTTTATCTTTTGGCTTCCTCCTTGTACTATTAATAACAGCTCAGAGTTCAGAGTCTGAGAGAAAAGTGTGCATAATATAGATGAGCAAATAAATATAGGAGGAAAATTACAGAAAGGACAGAGCAGTTTACCAAGGCTCTAGTGAAGTCAATAACAAAACTATAGCTTGCTTCAGTGCAGTTAGGTTTTCGGACATAGCATTATTTCCTCTCCTATTAAGAAAATAGCTTTCTAACATTCTCACCATTCGAGTGCTACCACCCAGAGTGTGGATATAACTTAGCCATTCACAGTTGCAAACCTGTAAATGAGCAAACTGTGTATTTTCCAAACTATAAGAATGTAAATTCCATTTATTGAAATCTACCTTGGCTTCTGCTGCTGAAACAACATACCGGAGCAGTCTTTTTCCAGTAATATATGCACCACTGTAACTATTGGAAGACAAACTGCAGAAATATATCCTCATGAATATTCCTTTTAAATGATGTATTAAAGGCTAATACTGGAAGATGGGCATATCTAAGAACATGTTACAAGCAACAAAACAATGTTAGAGCAGTAACAGATTTTGATTTTTTTCTAATTTCCTTTTGTAGCCAGAAACTCCTCTGAAAATAATTCTTTATTTACTAAAATTGAAAGGAGAAGGAAAATTTGCATATAAGCCCAGACATAAGGGAGAGAGAGGAATAAGCAATCAAGAATTAGATGGCAAAAAAAAAAAAAAGCTTCCCTCCCACGTTAAATGATTTTTAATTTGGTTTATTAACTGTCATTATTTGTGTAATGAGAGAAAATAAATTCTGATTTCTTTCCTTTCTGTTTACAATTAAAATAAACATTTTTTTATGACTTGATACTTTTATAATTATCACCAAATTTCAATTGCTAGCCAAGATTTTCATTGTGGTAATCCATATTTGCTCCTGTGTCAACCTAAGTAACTTTTCTTCCTCTTAAGCTGCCATCCTTCAGCACATAGAAGAGCACATAACTAAGAGATCTTTTAAAATCATTGGGACTTCCCTTACTTTTTCACAAGAATTTCTCATTATGTTTTTGCGCCAGATTTCCTCCTCCTGTGTCAGTTCTCCTCAGTTTGTTATTATCTCTTCTATATTATGCACTGGAACTAAGACAGGATCTGCAGTCTAGGTGGAACAGGAGCAGCTGTTTCATCCAGTGTCCTGTCCAGCCTCAAAATAAAATATTCTGAATCATATCCAGTCTTAAAGTATTCTTCTTACTGGGCCTTTTCACAGTCCAACTCGGTGATTAACTGTGCTTTATTGGTATATGACCACCATAGCCAAATTCTTTTCATATGCCATATCTGCAGGTCATGTCTTTACAGCTAATAATTTCATCTATCTTCAGTACCTCCAGGAAATTTCCTTTTCAGGACAGACAGCTGCAATGGATAGATACTGATTTCTCTGTGTGGGGAAAAGATTACTGTATTTCATCTCCTCTAGATGTAAAAAGGAACCTCACAAATTTCTGATAGCCAACAGGAAAGTGTGCTTTGGAAAAAACATCCTTTCACTCTGCAAAGTGGTGACGATTGCTATTTCAGGCACTCTGTTTGCATGGATCAAGTTTTTGCAACCTTCTTGGTTCTACTTCATTACGGAGGATTTCTTTTTTTCTTTTTCTTTTTTTTTTTTTTCCTTCCCTCTTCCAGTACAAGGAATAAGAGATATTGCAGACAGCGGAACGATGAAAAACACCACCAAGTCTTAATAGACACAGTGTCTGTATATTTTACGAACTGCACAAAGGTTGCACTCGTAAGTTTAGAAAGTAGTTATAAACTCTAAAATTGAATTGCTGCACTTCTAGAAGGAAGAGGTCCTTCCTGTAGTGCTCTTTTCCCTGAAATAATTGTTTCTCCTCTAAAGTATCTTGAAAATTGTTCACATAGGTCAAGAACTATAGTTATATCAATTTTCCAGTCTCTCATTAAAATCAGATGACTGTCTTATGCACAGTTTACTTTAAAAAGCTGGATGAATCTCACAAAATTCTTTTCCCCATTAAGATAGCTTCTAACACTGCCTTGAGATTGTACTTTGGGTCTCACACATTTAAAAGAAGAGTGATTTAAGGTAATGGAGGAAACAATGGTCATTTTATTTACTCATTTAAGTGGCATTTTTAGAGGCAGGTGCATAAAATTGTTTGTCCACTAGTTACAGAATATTTTCAGCGATGAAACAGTTTTACACTAAGCTTCTACTTAGGCACTAATGGAATGCTCTTTAGATTGAGTTACTTGTAATTTTTAATTTTTTTTTCATAAAACCCTGAGACAGGAAGGAGAAGCTAAAATCTATAATTTAGATTCACAGAACATTTTCTTTCTATATAGAGATAAGTAAAATAGGAAGTTATCAAACCCTTTTATCTGTTATGTAGAAAAAACCAGAGGTACAAACTTGTCTCTCCTTGAATTTTATCAAGATTGATTAAAGTCTTTATTCAGGAAGCTTAAATACTGACAACTGCATTTGTCCCCTCCTTCCCACCCCCCCCCCCCACCCCAGTGGATTAGGCGCCACCTCACCATGGCCACAGAACTGTTAATAGCATGTCTTGGATGTATTCTAATAATATTGTATATATATATCTAAAGTGAATACCAAGAATACCATTGACTGCTCTGTCTGACCTATCATCATGATCTGATACTCGCTGTGTTGTAGCTGAACTTTGATGTGCTTTAATTAAATCTCCTCTGACCATTCTTTGTCGTGGTTCAGCTTGTTAGTCTGCTCCATGAATGGGAACGTGCAAAGCTGAATCAAAAGGAAAAATGAGGTCACTTATTTAGAAAAAGAATTCTTGAAGATGGGAATATATTCGTGTTTTCTATCCACTTCCCTTTCTTTATTTGTGAGGAAAAAATGAGGCACTCTAAACCTCAACATTTATTTATAGCTTTTTTTTTTTTTCCACCTAAAATACCTGGGAATAGTAACCTGAAAGATAGGTGTGAATATTTCAGTGAGCCTTGCTGGAGCTTCTCATATGCGTGAATGAGAAAATCCACCTCAGAAAATTCTGGTTACAAGTTACACTCTTCATCTAAATGACAAGAAAAACAATAATTAAATGTAATTTTATGTTATCAAGTCAAATATATATGGGGATTTATGTCTGATTATTTAAAAAAAAAGTCTTTTTGAAATTAAAAGCCTCCAAATTATTTTAGATTTCAGATTTAGTATATGTGCTTGTTAAATATCACTGCCTTGTTGCGATCAGTAAAGTGAAGGGAAATTGCTTACTGCTTCTGTTTTCTCTTTAATCTTCATTTAATGTATCATCTTGACAAGAAGAGGTCATGACTTTTAAAACAACTCACTACATTAATTTCAAAGTTATATTTTTTTATTTGAAGGTTGTAATTAAGTTTCCATTTTTGCATTGCACTTCACCGTGAAGACACAGGTTTAATCATCCTGACCTTCCCCTACTGTCCCTGCAGAAAATGTCCCATGGAGATAATCTCATTGGAAAATTGATCCCAAAAGTTTTGCCAGCGTTACCAGAGAAGGTTAATCAGTGCTTGGAATTCTAAATATAGACAAATACACAGTCTGAAATGTTGCAGATACTTTTATAGATAGTTCTCTGGGCCTCCTAGTATATGTGCAGCATATGTCAAACAGCCTATCTGTGTCTGCTAAGATAGTTACCATCCCTTGAAATAACATATGCCAAGCCATCAAACTTTCTCTTCCATTGGCATACACACCAGAGGTTTAGTCAATATATTGGTTTCATCTAGGGAGTATGAATTTTCTAAGTTCTAAGCAATATCGACAGACTTTCCTAGTCCAGATGGGGGGCTGTACACAAGTCCCTGCCACTTTTTCAGCCTGTAAATTTGCTCAGCAGGTTGAACTGACATGTTGTTGGAAATGCAGAAGCCAACGTGGCTTATTCAACACTAGGGTTTCATCAGTTCGGATGCGGTATTTTAACACCACTGAAAATTCATAGATGACACGTCATGGAAAAAAGGTGGCCTGCTTGATTCTTGCTGTTTATACATGTTTGAGAAACAGCAGCTTCCAATGATGATGTATTTTAATTTGCCATATGTGTGAAAAGTTTAATTAGCATATTCATCACCCAGCCCAGAAGTAGCGTTATGGTTCCTTTCACAGGCAGTTCATAAATTGTGCAATTGCAGTAGTCAGCTCTGTCTCCCAGAGACAGTGCTACATCCGCCCTACAGGCGTCCTCCCACAACAAGCAAAGCAAGTGTAGCAGAGTCATCAATGATCTTCAGTCAGGACTTCTCAAAAGTTACGGCTTTGGTATTCTCTAAAAACAGATGGACATGTGCATGGACAACTTCTATTAGCTTTAGCAGCAGCCTGGCCTGTGTGATCAAGAGCAGACGTCAGGCCCTGCTCTGGAAGTATGCTGTTCTCCTGGATGCTGCACAGGCTAGATGATAACTGCGGTCTCTTGGTTGCAAGTGAACCATTGGAGGCCATGTTACGGTCATTACCTTTTTGTTCTCTTGGGGAACTGAATGATGGAGCAGCATCCTGAAACTACTCTCTTGCCTGTCGACCCATATTAATAGGGTGTCACCTAGCAAATGGATTTGAAATTGCCAGAAACTTGCTCACTGGGCAGAATTTGTCAAGGGGCTATCCCATCAGGCAGAGAACTGGGCAAAGAGCTCCCTCAAAGTTACTGCAGCGATTTAATTAAAGTCAGGTGTGCACTTATTTAAAATAATTTTGTGATGTTTTTAGATGATGTTGGAATTAATGTGCAGCAATCTAAAAGGAGTTGCTGGTCTAACAAACAAGGTATCTGTTAGTTTCAGCAGTGCCCAAATGAATGACAAGATATTGAGAACCTCTGTTTCCTCTGGACTCTTATCTCTATTCTTATTTCCACATAAATCTCAAATGAAGCATCATGCTGTATTGGATAGACTTGCACAATGCATTTCAGTTTAGGTCAAGGCCATTGATTTTGAAAGATCACAAGATTAGTTCATGTAACTCCAGAAAACTGTAGGGCAGAAAGAATTGGTGATTTAACAGCAGAATACATTATGCTTCTGTTACCTGGCTATGGAAAATTATACCTGTATTGTATCCATAAGGAACAAATACCTTTTGAATCCATAAAGAATACCTTTGAAAATATTTATATGGTATGTAGAAATGGGATATCTTAGGTTTTTTGTGTGTTGTGTATACTAGCATTAGCATAAAATAATGACGATGAAAAGGATTGTTAAATGTTTTCATCTTTTCTGAGTTGCATGGTACTATCAGTCATTCATTTTGCTTTTTTTTTTCTTTTTGTCTGAATTTTAAAAGGGAAATTAGCCTATTTATATTTGTGTGTATATGGTAAATCATGATTCAAGTGTCAATGTAGAAGGTAGAGTACAAATAAATACTGAGCAGCCAAACTCTGTTATAGCTACAGGAGTAGTAGTAGCAGCTCCTGTTATGAATACTCCTTTTAATTAGTCTGGAGTGCCTTCCCTAGCCAGGTTCTTCTGGGTGTGAATTTTCAGCTCCTGGCGGTGGAACTTGACTGTTACTCTTAGTGGCTGTTAGTATAAACCTAGTTAGAAACATGGCAAAGCTTAAGACAGCCTACTGAAAGAGCCTCTGCTTTTCCTCAAGTCTAGAAAATGTGAAGGGGAAGCAGCGAAGATTACTTGGGAGGGACCACTAAGTGCTCAAGTTCACTTCATCCTTGTTACAGCTGCCAGGGCCCTGCAGGGCCAGCGGCTCCCTGTGGGCCGGGGCCATTAGAGGCCTCCCGTTGAGGGGCCTTCGGGGCAGAGCCTGGCACTCTGGGCCCCTCCTACTGCCCAGACAGGAACAAGCAGCCGGGGGACAGCGGGGCAGCCCCGGGCATTGGGCACCTCCCTGGGGATGGAACATGGGCCCGCGGGTGGGCCCAGCTCAGCGGGGCCGATGGCTGGGCAGGGCTGTGGGAAGCTGGAGACCTGCCCTGCTGTGGATTTGCTGGGGCAGGGGCTGATGGCTCCTGGGGGCTGACATGGGTTACTGGGGCCTGGGCAGGTGAGGGGAGCCCTGAGGGGCTGGGCAGGGGCAGGCAGGGCTGGGGGTATCCTCAGGGCCTGGGACTGTGTTAGGTGCTCTCCCAGAATGCACCTTCCACGCTGGTTACAGCCCAAAAAAAAACCAGTTTGTGTACTCCCAGTCCAGTCCACGGTGGAAACCGAAGCCCAGTGAGTGGGGAAGATTGAGAGATCCACTTCAAAAGCAGATCCACGCTGCAGGTTACCAATTTTGCTGTGTGTTGCTTTTCAGTGCACATTCTCTATGAATCCTTACAGTTATATCTCGGTAATATTGAAATGCGCAGTAAAAAGCAATTAAATGCAAACATGTTTCAAATATCATTGCAAGAAATCAGAGAAGCTTTGATTCACTTCATTTGATATTGATAAACAATATTTGAAAAGGGAAATGGGAGATTATAGTGAGTTTATCAACACTTTTTGTTTTTACTGGTTGTCCATAAAGTTTTGCCAGTAAAATTTCAGGCGGCAGTGTAGGCATGTTTTTGTCTGTTGAGCTGAAACAGAGGAGCAAAATGTCCCCTTTCTGAGACTTAGAATGACATAGATTTCAACAAGTTTATTGCAGAGCAAAGAATAGCAGATTTCTGCCAATGAAATGGTGTGTCGGATTAGATAGTGACAAGCCTGGCACGCAATCTTGTCTGCTGTCACTCTAATGATAACTGGGATCGTGGACAGAAAATCAAGTTGGAGAGTCAGTGGATAGTCTGCAATATTGGCTAGGACAAGGTAATCAAGCCGTAAAATAGGTGGGAGAACAGTGGAGAGAGGAAAACAAAACCAATGCAACCAGTTAATTTTAATAGCTCAGATAACTCTGGGATTTTTGCTTTTGTTTTTTTGGTTTGTGTTTTTTTTTTGGTTTTTGTTTTTGTTTTTTTTTTGCTTATATTACTTGAGAAATTAAAACAATGTGAATCTTGGAACTCCACGTGTAGTTTATCGTTTCTTTTACAGTTTTCAGTGTTTTGGTTTTGTTTTGTTTTGTTTTTTTTTAATTATCTACATGTAGTGCTTCACCCATTATTTATTTGGTCAGTGCCTGACAAAATGAAGCTACTGTATTTGGGGAGGGTTTCTTGGAGTTGCCTTATGCTAGCACATGAATGATACCTTTCCAGATTAAAAAAGAAAATTGCTAGAGAATATGCTCTTGCTAATTCAGTATGGTGTCACTGCTAATGGTAGGTGCCTCCCCATACCTTTAGGAACTGTCTTTACCAGATAAGTACTAGTTTACCACTAGTAATAGTAGTTTTCTATTAATATTTTTAATCTTCCTAAATTCAGTATCATTGTTGCATCTCATGATATGGTTTTAATGCCATGTACTGTATGAACAAAATGTTTACCAGTGCACTTCTAATCTGCTGGTAATGTAAACGAGATAAAAGGCAGAGCTGCTTAAATGAGACTTCTTAGGCCTGTCTTTCATAGTATGAATTTGTGTTACCTTTGTAATTGTTTTATTGAAACTTTCAGGATGAAGGGACCTATTGCTACTTATTTTCCTAGCACTACTCTTTTCTATCCCTCTGCTTTTGTTTTCTCTGGTGACCCTCTTTGTCCTTAGCTGCCACTGTTTTCCCAGAAACCCAGTCCTGAGTAGAAACTAATCTACTGCTGGTTTACAGCCTCCAGTGGAGCTTTAGGACTTCTCAGTCTTATTGCTTATGCTACAGTTAATCTACACTGCATGTTTTTTTATTTTTCAGGAAACTGAAGCAGCAGTGCAGGCTAAACAGCCGAATGTGGAAGAGGTTTTGTCTAAAGGGTATCATTTATATAAGGAAAAACCAGCCACTCATCCGGTAAAGGTAATGAAGCAACCTTTAGCAATATCCATTACAGTGTAATGGGTTATGCTTCCCCTGTTGTACACTTGTCCTTGATGTGCTCTGTTTAAAATCAATGAAAGAACTTGGCAAATGACATTTGTTCTGTTCTGTGACGGCATAGCCAGGAAAAATGTAATGTTCCCAGCTAGAAAATTTTTTGCATGTTGTGGTGGGAATATTTTTTTTGACAATTAAGGTTGTTCTACCTATTCAAGAGTAATCCACGCTGAAAGCAAATGTAATTCCTGCTGCCTAATTAATGGCATCACATAACATGTTTTTGAACTCCCTTATTTTGAATTTCGCTTTCAGAAATTTTGTCAATTAAAAAAAATGAACATATTTTCTAGAAAAGGTAAGAGTCAGACTGCAAAGAGTCTCCTTTCCTTTAAAGTTTTTCCATTGTGAAGGAAAGAAGACATGGCAATATAGAACTTTCGCACTCACTTGCTGTGACAAAATTAACGTAGAATCACAAGAATGACTGGTTTGATTCTGTTTTGGAGCAGGGAATATATGGTTAAGGCGGCTAATGCCTCCCAACAGTTCTCTTCTAGAAAAATCTACTATAGAATCCTTTTCCCCAGCATAGAAATCAGTTTGAAAGGGATATTTTACACTCAGTTTTTTCCTAAAGACTATGTAGACCTTCATTGAGACTAGAGTTATCATTTACTACCCTGTAGAATCCTGAAGCAGAAAACCACCAGCAAGCAGCCTCCCATGTGTGGTTCAGCTACTTTTGGAGGGGGAGACCAAGTTAGTACAGTCACTACCATATCAACCAGAACTTGACCTGGTTTCTGGTTTTATGACTACTAATAAAGTGTCTGTGAACGTGATGATTAAGAGCTCCCAGAAAATGTAATAGTGGCTTATTGATTACACTAAGTATTTATTGCAATTGCTTCTGACTGGGCAGAGATAGTAAACTTTGTATTTAGAGCTTTTCCAAACCTACAGCACTCAATACCCTCATTTTACAGAAAAAGGTTTCCTCACAAAGCTAGGATGTCTGTAGGTGACCTCTGTAGTGAATTTCTTGTTTTTCCATCTCTATTTAGTCACTGTACTTGGAGTATTATTTTTCCTCCAAAATTTCCTCTGAATTGCTTATAAATCCCACAGCAGATCTCCATTCACAGAAGCACGTGAATGCACTTATCTCCACTTTAGAAATTAATATATAATTAAGAACGGTGTGGTTTCTTCTTTCCTGAACAGAAGTTATTTTCCCCTTTGTTATCTATGCTTTTTTTTTTAATGATCAGTTCTCCTGAACAGTGACAAAACCCTAGAAGAGGTGACTTAAAAGCAGCGTGCTAATGAGAATAGGCAGAAACAAAGCTTTTGACTCTGTGTTGGGCATTTTCCTTGGCTAACACAGCACTGTTCTTCTTGGGAATTGAAACATGTCATCTGCACTCTGAATGGATGATGGAACAAAAAACCACTCTGCAATAACTGCATTTACTCATTTCGTATGACTTCAGCTGTATTCTTAAGGGTTCTTACTCCATATTTTAACAAGCAGAGCACTTGAAACAACAAAAAACTAGAGGTTTGGACTTCCTCAATTTCTGTAATTGCATATAAAGAATTGCAGACTGAATGCTGGCATTTTCAAGGAGAAGAAGTAGTACTTGTTTTACAAACCACTGATAGAAGTATAAACGGTATGAAATGATTCTGTTTAGGCCAAACTTCTGACATAGAAATGTACTCTGTGTCTATTTCTTTTAAGTGTTCACATCAAAGACACTGAAAACTGCCAATTTCTACCAGATTTACTGGAACAAGATAACACTTTAAATAAAGATTATGATGTTCCTTGAGTTGTAGCTTTGACAATGATATTATAAAATGTGTCTGTGAGGAAATTAGTAGCTACTTGTAGAGTAGTAGCATTTAATTTCTAGTCCCTCTTTAATTGCATTTTACTTTTTTTTGATTACATTCTGTAGTTCAGTTAATTGAAAGACCTGTGAAGTTAACTTCTGGTTCACTGTCTGTCTTCTACAATAAGTCATAAAACAGTGAATATATACTGTCAGGACTGTTGAATTGCTTTCTTGATAATGTAGGTTTTCTTAAGTTTCCACCCATTTATACAGAGTTGGTCTCCTGTCATTGTTCTTCATGAGTAGCTTCCATCACTGTCTGCTATTTATATGTTCCAATATAGACTTTTCAGCAAATGTCATGATCATTTACCACACAAAAGGTATTTTGTGGAAACAAAATAAATTGTACTCAGATTAAGGTGTTTTTGAAAAGACAGTATCAAGGTTACAAAGTTAAGTACTCAAAATTTTAGAAAATTCTTGAATTAAAGCTGCTGTGGTGGCTTTTATTTAGGTTGAACTCTGCCTAATTCAGTACAGGATCTGGATAGCACACACAATGCAAGCAGCAATTCAATACCTCAACTCATACTCCTTGTTTAGTTTATGGCACAGAAAAAAAGATAAAATTACATGGCCTCTTTAAAAACATTAATTACTTGTATAGCCTTGCTTGACAACTTTGTAGATGGTTTAGTTCTCTGGGGCACCCTTGGTTTAGCTTTCTTGTTTTTCTCTCAGATTTCCTAATTCACCACAAATCTTCTCATTCTTTTCAATAAATGAAGTAGAAGTCCTATACACTCATTTACACGGCAAGCCTCTCCTGTGCTGGAAAGCAATATGTGTCAGAATTAAAGATATTGGTGCAATTATGTTTATTGTATCTGGATTAATGTTCATAGTTAACGTTACTCTGGCATTTCCTAATGTTTAGCTGTTTATCTTTGCAACCTTTATGATATACTCTCATTACAGTGTTTGGAATGTAAATTAAATCACATGGATTTATATTGACACATACTGAATCTTATCTCATAGTTATGTCACTGAAATAAGTATATTTTCACACCTTCACTAAGCATACTAAAAGTGCTTATACTGGAGTTTTGCAATGCAGGACTGTAAAAATATTTTTGTTGGCAAATGAAATCCTAGTATATGCTGATTCAAGAGTCAAGAATGGGATGAGACATGTGATCCTTTAAGAGCTAGCACTTTAATAATCAGACCTATTCACTTTTATAAAATGGATTTCATGCTTTTGAAATGCATTTCTGTAAAGCTTTTGCAGGTGGGGGAGGGAGAGGTTGCTGCTGGCGATAGTAGCAATAGAAGGAATGTAAGCCCCAATCTCATGATTAACAGCACTTAAACAGAACGGTTTATTCAGGAAAGGATTTCTGTGGCAGTGGAAGAGCTGTAGTTCCCTTGTCATAGGACTCAATTTCTCCTTTCCCACGTCAGGTGGGAGAGTAAGTAGTGAGGAACTCATTTTCATTGCCCTCAGTCTTGCATTTAAATGACTACATCATTTATCTCTAAATACTCTGATCTAGTTTTAGTGCTGTCAGTGAGATTAGTTCATGTATAAATGTTAACCTGACTTAAATTGTACCGATGGTGACATTTAAAGGGAATCCATAAATCAATAAAAGCCTTCCTCAATGCAACATATTCTGATGTTCCTACTTGTCACCAAAGCTCTGGAGTTGCAATTACAGCAGAATTGTTGTGCTCTAAGAAGTTAACATTTTAATGCACACATGCTAATTTGTTGCAGATGCAAGATTGGATCAAACTGTAATTCTGACAGAGGAGTTTGGTACTAGCTACCCTCTTATTAGCGACGTAGATGTTGCCTCAGACAACCCTCTCTAATGTCTGTGGTGGGCATGTTTTATATGTTGTTGTTGCTGGAAAGAAGTCCCTGGCTCACAACCACATGAATGATTAAGCAACTACTCATAGTGAGGACCAATATTATATTTATAACATCCCTATCTCCTTCCTGAGTTACTGTGACTATATGTAAAATGAAGCCAGACTTTGATAGTGTAATCTCTCCAGCTTTCGTTTTTAAGGGCTCTCTGCACTCTCTGCTACTATTGAATTAATAGATATTGGAATGGTCCTTTGCCTTTTTAGCTCTGGAAGTAGATTTTGCCATAAAATGTTTCCAAAGTGTGTGTTTCTGTGTGTCCGTAATCCATACAAAAATAAAACAAATGTATGATTGTGAATTATCATATGACAAGTTGCATTTATCATGCATACCTGATTGTTGTTTTTGCCTAGTCCTCATAGTCTATTATCAAGGAGAGTCTCTCATGTTCCTGACTTTTGATTTTATTTTTAATGCCATTTTTAACATGCTCTTAAAGATAAAAAGTTATTTTACTCCCTGATGCAGAATTTTATCCTCTCTCTCCTGCCCTATCAAAAAGCATTTACACAAAAAGCTGTCCAGAGTTTATATCAGGTAATATTCTGGCCTCCTTTGGTGACAGATACAAAAGAACTTTGCAAGTTTAGAGTACTTATAGCAGAGCTTAAGGCAAATTCTAGAAATGCTCCCCTGACACATCAGAATATAAAATTGTGCTACCTCAGTGTCTGTGGGTGTACGCAAGTGTGTGTGTGTGTGCACACACTGCAATTTAATGAGTATTGTTCCCTATCTCTCTCCTATTGACCCCTGTCCTCTTAGACTCTAGGTAATTAAAGTACCTTTCTTAGTAGGCATCCCATTTCCATCACAGCCGGATTGTGATTCAGACAATATTTCTAATCATGAATTGGACACAAGAATACTAAAAGCATTCCTGAGTGGCATTGGTACGCTGTGCTGTTTTTTGTAGCAGGCAATCAGGGAGCAGTTTAAAAAAAGAAATATAGTTTTCATTTTAAGAATTTAGAGATGCCAGCATAGAATTAGCAATGCTTCATCCTTCTTTACAGTCCTTAAAGCAAGGAAGAAAGAGGGGTAGAAACAACATTTTCAAGTTTAAATGCCTCTCAGGGTTATGCAAGGACTCATGTAATTCACGCTCCAGACGTTCACTTAAGTTTTGTTTAAAAGTAACAGTTTAGCCATTACCAGTCAGGACCACATGCACACACACTGAAGTTTGTGAGTCCCTGAAGACTATGGAGACTTTCTTTTTCCTTTTTTTTTTTTTTTTTTTTTTTCCAGCTAGGCGGAAGAATGTGTTCTGCATTTGATATTACAAATTGCAGAGGTTTTATTGACAAGTGTTTTTTAATATATAATTCACTGCTCTATTTTAATTTAAAAAATGAGCATCTCAGGTTCGTGGTGATAACCACACACACACACACACCCCACACACACCCCCACCTCTCTACAGTAAAAGAAATATTAAAGAAAAAGCCATCTTATGTTCCCTAAAAAGGTGTACAGGCCTGTTGACCAGGGAGCAGGGCAGACCAATACTCCCTGGCAGCTGGCAGTGGTGGGGACTCCCCACTGGGCTGCAGGACAGGATCTCACCAGCCAAAGTTCCTCCTGCTACCTTCAGCCAAGAAGCAGGGCAGGCCAGGGGGCTGCCCCTTGGTGGGGGTCAGGATAACGCCTGGTGAGGGGAACGAGAGTCAATCACAGCCCCAGCTGTCTGGTCGTGGTCATGGGCATGGGAACGGGCTAAGGTTGGTCCAGGAAGTCAATCTGTGGTCAGGGTCAGGCAACTGCGCTGGCTCTAAGTTAGCTCTGAGCTTCAGCAGCCAAACTCTGAGGAGGAAAGATGCTTTCAGGACCCTGACACTATGAAGCTCTTTTGCAACCCAACTGGGAAGGATTTTACTTGTTCCTCTCTCCCATCTGTGAAAATTAGTTGCTGTTTCTGCCTTACATTTATTTACATTAATTTATGTATTATAAATTTAATATATTTTTATTTTCTATTCTAGAAAAAATTAGAAGACTTGAATGCTGACTGGAAGGCAATAAACCACTTAATTCAGCAACTAAAGGAAAAGCCAGCATTAGGAGCATTTGGCATTTTATCTTCAGGTGTCTGTAAGTCCTTCAGTATATCCATCTTTTGAAATTAATTACAAATCACACAGTTAAAATTAAAATGGCTGGAGGCTGTCTAAATTCATTCTGCATCCTTACAAATTTCAGCTTTAACTTGTAAACAGGAGGTGTGATAATGTGGCATTCAACTTGTTTTTTTTTATCGTTTCCTTTCTATTTTGTGTAATGCATCCCAGAAGACAAATTAGATTATGCATTTGATGAAAAGACTGCAGCATGCTTTTCAAATTATTACTTTTTCAAAGTCTTGTTTCTTTATTCTATGAAGAGATGAGATGAGATTTTTACTTTCTACGTATATTCATGGAGGAAATACTATGAAGGGAGAAGAATTACTTAAATTAAAAGGTGATAATGTTACAGGTAAAGTGGATGTAAATTGGTCACAGAATGAAATTCTGAAACTACTTTTTATGATAGGGCAATGAACTGAAACTGTTTCAAGACAAAGCTTATGTATTGATAGAAAAAGTTGTATGACAACATGGTAAGAGTAATTCTGCAGTTAAACGTTGTCTGTGATATACATCTCTGGGGGTCTTAGTTTGTGAATCCACAACCAGAGACTTGATCTCCATTTAATTTAAATTATTTGGACAATATTTATATTAGATTCTTCTTGTATCTCTTTGCACCTGCTGCTTTCCTTCAAGGATTACAAACTCATTTTTATCTCCTTGATAAATGGATTTTATTTCCCACTGCTTTCCTTTGAAATGTACTGATCAATTAAGCATGGGTGGAAAAGAAATACATAATGGAAGCACTGGGTTAAATCTGAGTTTCTAAAGTCTCTAAGATTCTTTACTTGATATTGAACTATCTCAGTTGCTTGGATGAAGAATGTTACTCACCTGTAGAATTTGGAAAGCTGCTCAACAGATGTGGGAGCAGAAAGAAATTGACCCCTCACACCCTCCCCATCACATTGCCTGTAACTCTGGCTATGATAAAGGTACAGTAGTCACCTGGGATTTGATTACTTGCAGGATATTGATCCCTCTTGCTTTTAACATGTTTTAATCGGTAGCACACTAGAAAAGCTGAAATTGGAGAATTCTCTACCTTCTACTCTCTAGGACAGCAAAGCAGAAAAGTCTTTTTACAGACAAGTAAATAA
Organism: Fratercula arctica; assembly: GCA_947846985.1. Taxonomy (NCBI): domain Eukaryota; kingdom Metazoa; phylum Chordata; class Aves; order Charadriiformes; family Alcidae; genus Fratercula; species Fratercula arctica. Next base: position 89,771,407 of record CANTUZ010000001.1, on the reverse strand, counting down.
TTACACCATATAGACAGAATCCAGAACATTCAACACCAGACAACAGCCCAACTTCTGTCAGAATAGCATATATCAATTCAAGCAAAGCAGATGTCTTGCTTACGACATGTTGAATCTTACTAAATAGGGACTATCATTTAATTTTAGTCATTTAGAACTGCTGTGGTTCCAGTGGAAAACATTTCCATTTTCTAAAAAGGGGTAAATACCACTAGTATTTTTTAAAACTTGTACTACAGCAATATCTTTGCTTTACAGGATTTTGTTCTAAGGCATGCTATAGAAATTCATGTAATGACATGAGGGAACTGAAGGAGATGCATAATCATTTTTTGCTGTGCTGGGTCACTAAATGTGACCATGTCAGTTTTGTACATCAGCAGGTTATGTCAGATTCCAGGAGGAGGGAGTGTTGGCGAGTTGTATATTTGCTGTTACAAAGGAAATGGTAATAATGGAACAAGAAAGAGAAGACGAGAGAAGACAGAATAGTAGTGCAATAGTTTACTATACTAACTCATCTTTAGCTGAAGAATTGCAAAATTACTCATTTACCTTAATTCAAGATGTAGGCTCTGACTATTAACATTTCTGAGACTCAGCAGATGGAGTTATATATACATGCAGAAATGAAAGCGCTGGTGTTCTATAAAGAATTAAACAGGAAGTAAGATTGATTTCCTTTCTTTTGCCAAGAGTACTTAAAATTTGAACCTGTACTTGTAGCACTAATTCATAATTTTTCTTTATTTGAGTCAGTTTGCTGCAATCACATCATTATAGATGTATCACCACAGAACTGTAGAGTTCAGAAGGGACCTGGGGAGACATCTATTGCTCTTGCTCAAAGCACAGTCAATTAACACAGGTTGCTCAGGGTCATGTCCAGTCAGGTTTTGAATATCTCCAAGGATGAAGACTCCATAACCTCTCCAGGCAACCTGTTCCAGTGTTTAACTACTCTCATAGTAAAAAAAAAAAAAAAAAGTTTCTTCCTCTATTTAAATAGAATTTCTAGTATTTCAGTTTTTGCATAGTGCCTCTGATCCCATCACTGAGCATCACTGAAGAGAGTCTGTCTCTATCTTCTTTACTCCGCCAATCAGATATCTATACACATGAATGTGATCTCCCTGAGCCTTCTCTTTTCCAGACTGAGACAGCAGATTTCTGCAAAGACAGAAAGTGGTATGTGTTACTAAAGTATTTTTGTGTTTAGTTAAAAAAAAAATAATATTTTGGAAGGACTCTGTGAAGCAATGGCATTATGTCCTGTTGATAATTATTCACCTTCCGATTCTATAGGGACTTTTGTGGGCATCAGAATTTAATAATGTTGATGTCTGTGTTTGAGACCAGGGAATGAAGATGTAATTGGCTAACCTCTAGTGCCCTGTCAGGTACCACTTGGTCTAGTCAGGCTACAAGATCTCAGCCAGAGGGTCTTACTAAATATACCATCTGGTGGCTGTGACAGAGGTAGAGGACCCTGTTTATAATTATTCCTAGGTCTGTGTCTTATAGTTTCTTCAGCAGTAGAAGCACTAAAAAAAAAAAAAAGTCCTTAATATCCCACCAGTCCAGTGTGCCCTCAGGCATAATGAAGAAGAACTGCTTTTCCAGCTTGGAAAATGTACTTAGCTGAGGGGTATGTGTAAAACCTTAGCAAAGATTGACTTCCAAGACAAGATGATTCAGGAAGAAAATCACACTTGCTATCTGTACTTGACATGATAACATGAAATTCTATGAATGTCTCCATCCAAATACCTTGACGTATTGCTTAGCCAGCAGTTCAAAAACATTTTAAGCAGAGAGAAATGCATTTTTGGAATGTGCTTTCACAGGAGGGATGGATTTGAATAGTGTTGTTAGCATTCATATGACTTCTTTTGTACTGAAGTGTTACCACCGTATTTGCTTAATAAGTTAGGTAAAGTTATACAGTGCTTTGTATGTGAATACATTGTGAGATAGGAGGCATTCCTGACTTTGGTCCTAAGGAAGATGTTTTCCATTATTTGCCTTCATTCAAGTAAGACATTAAGGGAAGACTTTGGACCCTTTCATTTAGAGTTGTACTGGAAAATACAATTTCTTAAAAAGGATATGTGTTTATTTTCAGTCATGCTATACTTGAAGTTAGTGAAACTTTAAAAGTAACTGTGAATGAATATAGTTGAAAATACTTTGTCAACTAATTTTACATTTTGCATGTACAGCTAATAAAACTGCGATCAGTACATTATGTTGGTACTCTTACAGTTTGTTTCACTTAGTGAATAGTAGTTTGTGTACAATCAATTTCATTCTTTCCCTGAATTTTTATGCAAGTTTTGGTCTTTTTGTATGAAATGCCTACTCAAGTGAAACAGAAAAATGTGTGACTGTGAAATGAAGAAGAAGTAGAATGAGAATTAGTGTCAATTACAATGGTGAAATTACTTTTGAAATTAAGTAGAATTTGTCCCTTTAAACTTTACAAGTTATCAGTCTTATTTTGCAGCATTGTTTGTAGCAAGTCTAAAAAAAAAGATGAAGAAAAAAATGAACTGTTTTTGTTTTACAAATTGGAGTAGAGTTAGAGATGCATTTGGCAGAAAGGCTTTATGTGTACTATTCGTTGCCGTATATTTAACACAAAGAATTTGAAGAAGGCTAATACTGTGTCACCAGAACTCATAACACTACCCATCAGCTTTAACTATCTTTCGTTGGCTGCATACAGTCAAAGCTGTTCTGTGGTTTCAGTATAATTTTCTTCAGGAGCAGGAGTCGGAGACTGCAAGCATGGAGCCACAGACTGGGCTTCCATGTACAGGGGAAGAAGATTTTTCAGGATTTAGAACGTGCAAGGGAGAACGGGAGAGGAGTGATGTATCAAGCTGTGTCCATTAGAAGCAAGTTGCAACATGAGAATTGTGAGCTGCAGTAACTCACCAGCTGATTTAACCAAAACAGAACTCATCACTTATTAGCCCATATATTCAGTTGGGGCATAGAAAAACATTCACAGTAGTCACCTCCAGAGTTTATAATAGCTTGAGTTTTGGGGTTTGAATTGAAAGAATGGCATTTGGGAATCTGGGGAAACTAGTGACCACAGGATTTCATTTGCTTTGCCTTTGATATTTTAGTTGAAGGAGTGCATCCTAAGGTGTGTCTCCTTCTGTTTGGGAAAGTTTAGTTTGCCTCTTATTTCTCCATGAAATAAGTCCCCACCTGGACTAGGCGTGCTGCTTTGTTCTAGGCTTATGAGATCTTACAAAATAGTTCATTAAAAAAATCACTAACGTGACTGAGTATATGAACTGCTGTGGCTTAATACAGCTGAAATTCATACGCACTGTTTGCAATATAATATAACATAAGAAACACATACTGGTGCTACTAAAAATATTCAGTTCCTGAGACTGTAGGTTTTTGAGGAAAATTAGCAGCAAACAAAAGCATGTGTGTGAAAATACATACCTTGATGAAATGAAATGAAGTTTTAAGTTAAAATCCAGTGACATCAGAAGCTGAAAGTGCTTCTGTAGTGCTAGTGTCTGTATTTTATGCATCTGGAATTTTATTTTCATATTAAATGCATAGTTGAGTGATCTATTATTCTATACCGATTAGTTCTAAAATAGAGATGTACAGATTGGGCATAGCATTATCCTACATTATGAAGACTGCCCTGTTAAATCTCTGATAGAATATTTGTTTTAACATTTTCAGTGGGAATGAAGGATTCTTTATTTTTGCAACTACAACTGTTGAAATGTATTCATTCCATGGATTTCAGAACTGGATCATGTAATGTCCAGCTGTCTCTTTAAAAACAAACAAACCATTTGTTTTTAACAGATATTGAAGAGACAATGACAAAAATGTAAGAAACAAAATGACAACAACTAGCTTTGGGCAAAAATGCACAATAGGTAGTTTTTTCTTTTTTGTAGTATTTCATAGCTAATGTGCTCTGAAGCAGTTGTTTATATATTATGCACAGTGCTTGAGTGAACACATATGCTGTAGTTCAGAACTGTTTCTTAGAATTTCCAAATGCTAGTCTTAAAAATCTTTGTGCATTTCATTATGTGCACCTGAAAAGATAACAATAGGTGTATTCAGAGGGTAAATTAAAAACAAATATACAAACCAGATATTACAGTGTCTGTATTGTTTATAGCAGCTGGCGTAGTATAATTGAGACCAAGAATATTCAAATTAATTCCTTGGGGAAGACTGAACAATCTAGGAACGTGTGTATCTACAGTATTTTCAATACAAATGCAAACATGTTGGTATTTAAAAATATATTGTGCATAACATTTGGCATTTAAAAGAACTGTGCTATCAGCTATTAAAATGTTTGTGTGGGGGACATGGTAGGTATTTAATTTTGCAGAACTATTCTCCACAGAGTCGAACAGCTAAAAATCCATAGTGTGCATCTGTTATGACAAGTAGTTCTACAATTAGAAGGCAATGCTACTGCCAGTAGTCCGTTTTAGTTAATGTTAGTTTTAGGACACCAGTAAAGACGACTGCTCACGTGAGAGTTGTAATAGAGATAAATATTATTTCCAATAATGCCCATGTCCAGAACTGTATAGTTTCTGATACTTGTGCATGTAGAATCTAAAGGAAATGTCCATTTAAATATTATTTATAATTCAGTTTAATTCTTTGAAAAGTTTTACTGAAACAAAATGCAAGAGAGAAAATGAACAGGGAACAATGCAGTAGGGAAGTATCATAAAGAATATCTTGAATTCTTGAATCAGTGGAGAGCAATAAAAGTAGGCTCTTCCTTAAGTCAACTGGGCTAACAAAGGCTGCTCGCTCTTGTATAAAGTGGAATAGTAAAGGAATAGATTGTTGTCTTTACCTTTTCTTTTGGTTGCTTTTGGATGAAGGAATAAATAATGGTTTATATAAATAATTTTAATTTTCTTGGGTTTGAGTCATTGTACTTTACAGGCTTCTGTGGTAAAGAGGTTCACAGATGCCAACCTGAGTTGGCCCTATTACATGTACGTTGCCATCTAGCTAGCTTCCCCGTTGTGTTCAGGAAAGGAGTTGCCTGATTATTCCATCTGATTTTCATTAAGAAGCTTTTTCTCTTCTAACACATGTGCCACATCTAACAAATAGCAATATGGCACAAAACTGAATCTGTTACCATTTGATTGGAGGTTTTTCAAGGTCAGGACCCAGTTTCACAAGCAGTTCTATTTTTCAATACAGCTGACATCAGACACAAGCTGAAGACAAACTTGTCTAATAAAGCTTTCAGATTCAATTTTCCCCATGCATATAGCTTCAGGAATCTCTGGAGGTCATTCACAGCATGAGCTGCAACACCAACAGGGAGAAGTAATGAAAAGAGTCTAGATAAAAAGCTGACATTATGCCTTCAGAGCTGCGTGAATAAAAACATAATAAGCAAGTTTATAAACGCAAATCTCTATGATTCTCAGAATTTCTATCTTGATCTTTATAGCATATCTTGATGTGAGGATTTATTTCTGGATTATCTGACAAGGTGAAAAATACATGCAAAATATACCTAAGCCACAAAAGCCTGCTTTAAATCAAAAGAAAGGTGGTTACAACTTTACATTTCACATCCTATTTCAGGGGTCTTGCAGTAGGTTACTCTTTGCAAGTATGTGTAATAAACAGGTCTGACAGTGCAGTTTACAAAGGAAGTGTAGAGTTTTACTTTGATTTTTCAGAGCTCAGTTGATTAAATAAAACTCACTATGGGTTACTGCTCAGAATTTTTATTATATCTATGATGAAATGTAAATCAGAAAGTGAAAATAGGAGTTGGCTGCTTTGCTGTTATTAAAGACAATACGGAATCTAGGTCTACTTTTTCTATGCTATAACAAGTTGTTGAAAGTGCAGCTGTCAGGATTTATGATGTAAATAAGATTAATCAGTCTTTCAAAGGACTTCATTCACCTATTCCATTTTTAAAATACAATCTGGTTATTTTCTTCCAAGGAGCAGGCTTTGCAGCTTGTTTTCTTTCATTTAATTTCTTGATCGATAGTTAGTAACAGCAGGTTATACAGGGTTGATTTTGATTAAATCTCATGAAATGTAAATGATAGCATACAGTAGAAGTCATCAGACTATTATTGATAACCTATACCAGGTGAGAGCACAGAACTAAGTTATAGTTATAGTTGGTCTTTTTTACATGGCTCATGTAACATGGCTCAGGCAGGAATTAAATTAATGTTTATTTTTCTCTAGAACTATATTCAGCACACACTGCAGAATCCAATGTTAGTAATTTTCAAGAAACATGGCAAACCCACAATTTAATCATTTTTAAAACACAGACAGAATGAAGATTGAATTAGTTCATTCTGGAATATATGGAAAAAGGGATTCTCATTATAGTTCTTAGCAAAAAAGCATCCGTAATAAATGGTAGTTTATGCTCTTTTTCAGTTTTTCTACCTCAGTTTCTAGCTTTACATCACACATTTTTTTCCCATGCTTTAAACCCACTCTGTCTCTCTCCCTTTTTTTGGTTACAGTAACCTGAATTACTATAATATCTGACTATCCAGATAGTATGGGCTTGCAAATAGCAGTAATCTCCCTTTTCAGTTTCCTTTTATATAGTAATTAGGTCTATTGGCAACTACATTATGTGAAAATCTTCTTAATTTACTAGAATAATAGAAAGTGATAGGTCTTTCTGCACATAGTCCTCTTGACCTGTGTGCTGTTCTTTGTTGGCTTGTCTTTTAAAAAGAGCAGAGCAAGCTGGCTTTTCCTTTTAAAGGAGCAGTGCTCGGTGCCATCCCGGTCATACCCTACCGAGAAATGCAATGGCTCTTTGACATCCTTCCTAATGTTTCTGTGGTGACTGGAGCTGCCACAGAGTTAGGTCTGCTCTACAGAGAAACAGCCAACCAAAGAGCGTGAGCAAGTGCGATCACAAATCGTGAGCAGAGTGGAGGCCACAGAGGTTGAAGAACGAAGCTCATAATTGTTTCTAATGTTTCTGTTCTAGTCAGAGGACACGAGATAAAAGACAGACAGACTCGTTGCTTAAACTATAGAAGGCTAAAATGAGGAAAAGATGGTGAATGAAAACCTTCTCTTCTACTCCAGCTAGAAAATTCTTTAGTCTTGCTGTTTATATGAAGCTTGTGACTAAATATCAGACTGCTGTCTTTGCTTGTATCAGTGTGGAGTAGCAGGGAACATAGTGATGGAGATACGCAGGTAGAGATTTGCATTACTGATATTTCCTTCAACAATAGATCAGTGGTCAGATGACAAGTTCCCAAAGGCAATTTTTCCGAAGGCCAAATTAAAATAGCTGGAAGAGCAATAGAAGTTAGTTTGACCTGAAAAATAGAACATTATGTGTTTTCATGAGAAATCTTGACAAGTGTTTCACAAAGGAGTATGAGGCAAGATATTTTAACATTTCTGATGAAAAAACAGAAGCTTCTTGCAATGATTTGAGGAAATACTTCATCAAAAACAAAGTGGCAGTGATGATGCTGCCTTCTCTAGCTTTGAACAGCTGTTTTTAATTCTGCAGAACTTTTCTCTCTAAGAATAAGGGTGCACTTGGAAATCTTTACATGAATACTATAATGCTGTTAAATTAGCTAATAACTGAACTCTGATTATTTCAAAGCTTCTTCAAACCTGTTCTGGGTTTTGTTTTGGTTGTTTGTTGGTTTTTTGTTTGTTTAGTTTTTTTTTTAACTACACGGTACCTAAAATTCCACTGGCTCTTTGATATTCTTAAGTGATGACTCTGTATCTGTGTACAATTTTTTACACCTTTTTCTTCAGAGTTTCCCTTGGCTAGGGTAGCTGTTTGTGCCTGTTAAATCCGTTTGTAGATCTTACAAAATTAGAAGAGGTGATTTTCATGAGACTGTAAAAGTTGGAGCTGCTGGCAATATGTGTTTTTTCTTATATCAAAGAGCTAACTGCCAAAATTCTGCTACATGCCAATAGCGGTACACTGGAAATGTAAATTGTTGTCATATAGATTGACGTCCAATTGAAAGCTGCATACTAAATCAAGGAACTTGTTACTTTTACTAACAAAAGAAATACTGAGAGGTGCTTGCATCATTTGTGACAGATGTTGTCACAACGTTTTTTATAAGGCAAGTATGTGACAGAATTTGATGGAACACCATGACGGCTGTATAACAAAACATTCATTTTCATGAAACCCTTTTGTAACAACTGCAACAACTGCTTACTCAAAAAGACTCCTGTCCTTTGGGGAGAAAAAACATGCTTTACGTAGGAATAAAATAATACTGCATTTAAAAAACAACAACAGGAAAAAAGTCTGTTTTTAAAAAAATAATGTTTGACTCCTTGAACTGAAACTCTCAGTCTGCCCAGAAATGATTTTGTGTGTTTCTAGATATTGGAAAACTTAATTAGGGATCTGCATTTCTGTTCCCCAAAAGACTGACTCTCTTGATGTAATGCCTTCTTAAGTTTTCCTTTCAAAGTTCTCATGGAAAAGGTTAAAATGCTTATGTCTATAAAAAAAGGTAAATCTTTATTTCATGATTGATTAAGAAAAGAGCCCATGCATCATCCTGAAACATGAAAACTAATATGCATTGAATGCTCTGAACTGTTTTCTTCATTGTCAAACGTAAAAGTCTTTGTCAGAGATTAAAGTCTTTGTATCAGGCCACTATGAATGAATGTTTATAGCAATTTAGTCAAAAGTTTATGTTTACTTTCTGAAGAAAATAAGGCTTTTGTCCAAAATTTCTATGTGATCATCCATACAGTAAATATACAAATAATTTAATACACAGTATGTCTTCAGCTTATTTTATGCAAACTAGTGTATGCGGTCTGAGGTTCTGTAACCTCTCTGGCCAGACGTGAAATATTCCACATGGAAGATTACACCAATTGAGAAACTAGAACTAGCAGAAGGGTATTTGAGTCACATCCATAATAAGAAAAAATAATTTTTAGATATTTTAATTGAAACAGCCTGAATTCCCTACTTAAAGAAGTTTTTTCTTCTTTGCCTTTTAAAACTTATGTCATGAGACCCTAAGGGAAGACTCAAATGACAATAGAAGATACAGAGCACAGCCAAGCCAGAAAAAAATTGTTTCTCTATTGTGGGTTTTCTGGCACTTCATATCATAATTAAGAAATTAGACAGTATTGTTTGGGGAGGGGGGGAAACAAACGCAGTCATTTCTGATTATTTTTCCTTTTGTTAAAGTAAGAAAGAGATATTAGCCTTAACATACTTTCAGTTTATATTGTACCAGTATCTCATCACTTGAATCAACTTCTACATTTATAAAACCAACACTAGTGGTATCAAAAAATGATTATTTTTGCTGCAGCAGAAATATTGGTGTCAATATTGCAGATATTTGTTCAGCTAATCTTTAAACTACTGAACAGAAAAGAGTAACAAACACAATCATATTTTTCTATGAACAAGAAAGTTTATTTCTAGAAGAGGGAGATTTTTAAATATTAACCATTAAATTTAAAGTACTGGGTCCTGGGTTTTGTTTGGTTTGTGGATTGTTTTGGGTTGGTTTTTTTCCCCTCCATCTGGACTATTTTTAAAGCATTATCTCAATATTGCAATGAGTATCCAGTGTGACACCATAATTTCAGAATATTGTTTTCACCTAACTTTTTAAGTATGTATTGATAGTTAAATTAGCCTTGGTATTGTAATCATTGATACTGCTATAAAGTGAACCTAGAACTACCATGTAGCTAGTATATGAAAGGTTCTTGTGATACCTTTTTTTAGTTTCATTGTCTGCTTAATTCTTATACTCACTAAAAGTGATCCATTTATATACCCTAGCTGTTTACTTTTCAGTTTTTAGTGGGCCTATCAATCATCTTGAACTTTGCCTAAGAAAGGTTCACAGGGAGTACCATGACGTACTATATTACTAAAAGGAGACTGAACTTTGAAGCAGTTTATCTTTCAAAAAGGTTTGAATAGAACAATAGGTCCAAGAAGAGCAAGAGTTATTAATGTGACATCAGTTTACAGATAGATTACAGTCTTCAATTGGATTTATAATACTTGTGCCTGCTCAAGTCCCAGTCTAACGAAGATAGGATACTGCAGATTTAAAGCTTTTTCCACCACATGCACAGCAGTCAGTTGAATGTTTACATACACTGTGCCAGGATTAGTTCTGTGTATTATCTTCAGTCTTAGATGCTTCGTTCCCAAAGCGTTCCCAGTCCTCATGTTATTTCCAGTTTGGCTTTTAGTGATTGTTTGGAAGTGAGACTGTAGCTTTAAAGGACTGCAGAGTGGTCGAGGTTGGAAGGCACCTCTGGAGGTCGTGTGGCCAAACCCCCCTGCTCAGGCAGGGTGACCTAGAGGAGGCTGCCACGGATGATGTCCAGGTGGCTTTTGAGTGTCTCTAAGGAGGGATACTCCACAACCTCTTTGGGCAACCTGTGCCAGGGCTCAGCCACTCTCACGGTCAAAAAGCGTTTCCTGATATTCAGAGGGAACCTCCTGCGTTTCAGTTTGTGCACAATGCCTCTTGTCTTGTCACAGAGAACCAATGGAAAGAGCCTGGCTCCATCTTCTTTGTACCCTCCCTTCAGATATTTATAGACATTGATGAGAACTCCCCTGAGTCTTCTCTTTTCTAGGCTAAACAGTCCCTGCCCTCTCAGGCTTTCCTCAGGTGAGAGCTGCTTCAGTTCCTTAGTGATCTTTGTGGCCCTTCAGTGGACTCTCTGCAGTAGCTCTATAGCTGTCTTGTACTGGGGAGCCCAGAACTGAACACAGTATTCCAGGTGGGGGAATCCTTCCAGAGGGGAAGGATCACCTCCCTCCACCTGCTGGCAACATTTCTCCTAATGCAGCCACTCCTCCCAGCTTTGTGTCATCTGCAATCTTGCTGAGGGTACACTCCTTAGGGAAGATGTTAAATAGGATGGGACACAGTATTGGCCCCTGGGGAACACCTCTAGTTACCGACCTCCAACTAGACTTCATGCCCCTAATCACTGCCCTGTGGGCCTAGTGATTCAGACAGTTTGCAATCCAGCTCGCTGTGTGCTCATCCAACCCATACTTCAGCTTTTCGACTAGAATCTTGTGAGACGATGTTGAAAGCCGTACTGAAATCAAGGCAGACGATATCCACTGTTCTCCCCGCATCTGCCAAGACATCTGTTTCATTGTAGAAGGCGATGAGTTTGGTCAAGCATAACTTCCCCTTGGTGAATCCATGCTCATTATTCCTGATCACTTTTTTGTGTTTCATGAACCTGTAAATGGTTCCCAGGATTAGTTACTCCATCACTTTCCCAGGGTTCGAGGTGAGGCTGACTGGCTTGTGGTTCCCTGGGTCCTCCATGTTGTCCTTCGAGAAGATATTTGCTTTCCTCCAGTCTTCGGGCACTTCTCTCAGTCACCATGATCCATCGAAATTTATAGAAAGTGGCCTTGCAATGACATTTGCCAGCTCCCCCAGCGCTCATAGATGCATCCCATCAGGGCCCATGGACTTATGAATGCCCATTTTGCTGAAGTATTCTCCAATCTGATTCTTTTCCACAAAGGGTAAGTTTTTAAAACTCTTAACTTCTGTACATGGAAATTACCTTCAAGTACCTCCTATGATGGCAGTATTCTCATCAAATAAATTGTTAACATTCCACTTTTAAGTATCTTGCACATAGAGAAAGTATTTGCAGAAGCTCTTCTCAACAAAAGGCCATAATTTTAACTTTTTGCTATGCAGTGCTAAGTTAACTTCACCGTAATGTTATTTACGTTATGATGCACACAAGCCTACTTATATGATTTATACAACTGAAATTCTTAAGTGTTTGTTAGAGTCTACCTATTTTTTCTGACAGACAGTGACATATGTTCTTATTCCCATTGCAATCCAGTGTTTGTGAAAGCAAGAGCTTTTCTTTACACTGAGTGAAAGACGTATCTAAACATCTTTCTGTTGTATTTGGAGAAATTTGGAAAAATGCATTGTACCATAAACAGCTTAGTCACGCTTCTACATATGAAAAGGAGGACAGCAAGAAAATTCTACCAGATCTCTCCTATGACAGAGAAAGATAAACCTGAGAAAGCTGGCACTTAAGTTCCTACTGCAAATTTAAAGTTATGGTGCTATTTATTAATCTAATAATAGTAACATATTAGACACCATAACTTTTACTGTTATTTTTCAAATATAGCAGAACACATTCACTTGTAAATCTTTTTCTTTTCTCCTAAGTTTTTAACCTTGACTTTCCATTTTATTTTGAATCCTAAGAACTATGGGGTCTTTAGTTTTGGTCCATCTCTTGATCCCACTTCACAGACTGTTTTAGATCTAAATTGTAACTTATAATCCTGCAAACTATCATCATCTTTTTTTTTTTTTTTTTTTTTTAAGATGCATGAATCTAAATTATATATAATCCATAATGACTCATTAGGAATCATTAAGAGCTTCTTGAATATAAAGGAAGTTCAGGCACTTAACTTGTTTTTTAAATTGATGACAATAGGACATAATGTGAATGTTCCCTAAGTGTTCACGAAATCAAGTACTAACTGTTACCCATTTATACTCTATAAAAATTACTTTCTATGAAATATCCATGATGCAGTTACTAAGTCATTTTTTCCAGGAATTGTTTTTCCTAAATATTCAAGGCTAAGACAATCAGACACTGGTAAATCTGACATTGGTGTTTTATTCAAACAGAAAAAGACTCACTTTGAAACATATTTTTTTGTCTTTAAATCTTAAGAAAATGTTAGCTTAGAGATACAATGCTCTAAGGATGCATATTTTCCATATTTAGAGCCGTGGGTGGAATTTTGTTGGCAATAATTTTTTCATCAACATAAAGACTTTATTCTAAGTTCAGATCACCACAAAACCCCCATCCTTACTTTCACGTTTCATAGTTGGGTTTTGGGTTCTCTGTAATGAATTGCTATTATTTATTTTAGTTAATATCAGAGCCGTGTTGCCCACTTTTATTCTATTACTTTTCTTTCAGAACTCCTTTGTGACCCAGAACACTTGACAGGTAGCTGTAGTCCCCTGTGCAAAAACTCTTATTGGCAGTGAAGCACCTTGCGTGGCAGGATTGTACTGCATGGGAGAACTTAATGTACTCTTAACTTTATTTCCTTAACTTTCAAGGGTAGAGAGAGATGAGACTATTCATTTATCATTGGGACAAGTCTAAGGAATAAATCAGTCTCAGAACTGTCTTCCCAGATGTCTCTCAGGGAAGCCTGCTTGGAGTTTAAGAATATGAGCATGGATGCTTGAACGCTGCAGTAATCAGTTGCAATGGCACAGCATAAGAAAAAAATCAAAGGAAAATATATGTTTTGGTCGGTTATAGATCTTCATCTGTGTGCTGTTGTGGAGTCTAGTTGTTCCCAATCAAGTTCACAAGGCTAAAGTGTTGTTAAGATGAAACTGAGGCTTCCCCTGAAATAAGCAAAGCCTGCCTGGTGTGCCAGGCAAATCAGTGAACCCATGGAGGGAATGCTCATTTGGTTTATCACTAGAGAAGGCAATGTTGCTTGTGTTAAAATAACAAATTCATTGAGTGATGTTGTCTGTGCAGATGCCACAGAGTACATATGTGTACAGAGAAAGGTAATCTTTCTCTGTTTTCCTTAGAGTGAGTAAAACTCAGCTGGGTTTCCTTGACTAAAACAGAAATGAAGTTTAGTGAGCGTATGTTACTGTTATTCATTGTATAAAGGATTTAAGGCTGGCGTGAGCCTTAATTGGTACTGCTAACTATGGAACTAAATCCCCAGGCTAGACATGCAAATTGAATTAAAATCTGCATCCAGTTACTATGTTATTTCTTCTTTGTCAAAAAGCTTTGACCTGGTAGATACAGTTACCTGACATAATTAAAACTCCAACACTACTTAAAACATTCAGAAGGATGGTTAGAAACGTTCATGTGAACTGAGTCCATTCTACTTAAGGACGTTGTCTTGAAAGGAGGTGTTGGAAGGAGTTTGAAGCTTTTGTAAGTGTTGTTATTCTTCCTGTCTATTCTGTTCCTGTTCAGTACCTAAGTAAGGAGTTTAATTTGTTCTGAGTTGTCAGATTGACCACCTCTTGAAACACAGCACTGAAATAGGCAGAATAAAAGAAGGGGGGGGTAGGGGATGAGGGGGAGGGGGGGTGAGGGAAGTGCTTTCCTGCAGTTGGCTTCATTCTGCTTTTCCTATTTCTGCATTTAATATTTGACTTTCAATTTCATGATGTGTTCCTATTATTCTCAGACACCCTGAGTCTACTTATGGAAGCTCTGTAGAATGCAGGTTTAGAAAGTTTTTTTTCAATTTACCTGAAGTACTGCTGAGAATAGAAATTACCTCTGAGATAAGACAACATCTGTTAACCTATGTGAATGCCAAACTAAGCAACTGTTTTCCTGTTGTCTAAGAATCTCCGAAGTCACAGAGGAAATACAAGGCCTTTACATGAACTTTAGGCCAGATGGATGTGGACCTAAGTATCCATCCCTTGGTAAAGACTGGAAGTCAACACTTACGCATACTTTTCATGCTTAACTGCCTTGGTAAAGTTCGGGAATGAAACACTTGTCTATGTTTTTCAGTGATTGCATGTGTTTTGACCGTGATACGGAATACCTCACTGCAAATAGTGAGCCTGGCTCTGAATCACTTTGACTTACATTATTAGGGAGTTCATGTGAAGAGAGGGTGAATTGAGATGGCATTTTGGAATTGTTACAGGAAACCGTGACTGATCTGTGGAGTTGAATTCTCATCCAGGGATGAGACAATATAGACAATTCTGTGAATTTATGTCTTTGGTATATAATTTTCTCTAGATGTCAGACAGATTTCTAATGTCCAGCTTGGAGACAGGAAGACATAAAACCACATCAAGCACAGAAAGCTTTTAAGGACAACGTTAAAACAAGATGTTTTGAAATCTATAGAAAACTATGGTATATTCTGTTTTCATTATTTATTTCTAGTTGGTGCTGATTCTTGCTCATTAGTTTGTTCTTCGGGAAATTAAATGACATTCATCAGGGACCGACATGCTCAAAGACTTCTCTGTCATTTTTTCCTGCTGCTGAACAAAGATGAAAAATAAAATAACCTTCTGATTGTAAACATTAAAAGAGTATAGCCAAGGCATTCCCATTAAACTCCAATTACTATATTGACAGAAAAACACTGTGTATAATTCAGAGGATATTAATGATTATTCTGTGACTCCTTCTGAATTCACCATACTTTCTGAAGAGAGCAATGAAGACAGAGAAAGTGATGACTAATATTTTCTCAGAGATTTTTCTGGGAGTTATTTCAGAACACTGAAGTTTGTAGGCTCTAAGTGCCAACTCAGTTAAACTAAGTAACTACACATTTTTTTATTGTTGACATTCTTTTCTGGCTTCAATATACATCAGCAAGTGAACAAAATAGCAAATGAATCTACGAATAAAATAGTTCTTGTTTGTACATATATGAAAAGTAACTCTATTATAAGTCCCTTTTGCCTTAAAGGAACATTATGTAGTTTCCTTCCTTATTGCCTTGCAAATCTTAATACAGTATTCCCCCTTCATCGCTATTCCTGCTTGATGTGGCTTTGTTTTAAAAGTTACCTTTATTTGATGGCCCAGACTAGTCAACTGTGTGGGCCCCATCCATTTTTTTGAGCTATTCGTGATCTGCCACTCTGTGGAAGAAGTTGATCTTTCTTCCCCTTTTCTCCTCCCTGCAGCAGTAGTTGTCAAACTCACTCCACCTGCTGACAGCCAAAGGAAACCTACTATGTATTGCTACTTTGAGGAGAGGGATGGGAGAGATGATGGCTGCTACTGCTAAACTGCGAAGGCGCAGCACCTAATAGCGTTGTGCTACTCTCTAGACAGCACAGGAGGAAACTTTGGGGTGCTAAGCACAATTCACTATTTGAACCCCTGTTTCACATCTCCTTCAAAACAGGGAGTGAGGACTGGGTGGAGGGGGCATGAATCCAAGTATTCAGACTTTGAACTGTGAGTTAGAACTTGTTGCTTTAGATATTACCTAGAGAGCTGAGTCATCTCCTAAATGCCATAAACTCAGCCAATTTTGTCCATTAGTGAATGACAGGTTCAGTACATTGCTTTCTGATCACTGAATACCCTCCGTGTTATCTTGGGCTAACAGCTTATGAGCAAAGTGGAATATAAGAATTGAAAAATACCAGTAAAAACTCTCCTACATCAGGAGTCATGTGGGATGACTAATCACAGCATCGCATAGTGGTTGAGGTTGGAAGAGACCTCTGGAGGTCATGTGGCCCAGCCCCATGGCAGGGAGGACCTAAGGAGGCTGCCCAGGATCATCGTGTCCTGGCAGCTTTTGAGTATCTCTAAGGAGGGATACTCCACAACCTCTTTGGGCAACCTGTGCCAGGGCTCAGCCACTCTCACGGTCAAAAAGCGTTTCCTGATATTCAGAGGGAACCTCCTGCGTTTCAGTTTGTGCACAATGCCTCTTGTCTTGTCACAGAGAACCAATGGAAAGAGCCTGGCTCCATCTTCTTTGTACCCTCCCTTCAGATATTTATAGACATTGATGAGAACTCCCCTGAGTCTTCTCTTTTCTAGGCTAAACAGTCCCTGCCCTCTCAGGCTTTCCTCAGGTGAGAGCTGCTTCAGTTCCTTAGTGATCTTTGTGGCCCTTCAGTGGACTCTCTGCAGTAGCTCTATAGCTGTCTTGTACTGGGGAACCCAGAACTGAACACAGTATTCCAGGCGTGGCCTCCTCACCAGTACTGAGGTAGAGCTGATCTCTGTTTCATTTGCATAATTTAGATAAAAAGAAATAGGAAAGGGCAGAAAATACCTGGAGTAATTTCAAAGAGATGAAAGAAAACTCAATGAGTACAGATTAGTATTATTATTATTAATTACTCACATCTGTGTGTAAAGATATGAAAAATGAAATAAAAGGGTGAAAGAGAACCTTTAGAGTTATCTGTTTTGCTTTTGATATTAAAACCTGCTCATCTTTAACTGTACAAGATACTCTGTTATAGCAATGTGATGTTACAAAAAAACCCTTACAAACCTCTTTCCATGTTAGAAAAAGATATATCCATTTTCTCATCTGTTTGTGTGATTTTAATTAAAAACTTGCTGTGTTAGAGCAGCCTTTTACAATAATTAATTTACTTCATAGTTATCCACAGGTATGTGATAGTAGAGTAAGGAAAAGTACGAGGATTGCACTTCAGAAATGCAATAATGATATGGATGGGTGGATAAATATGTTTAATTGCAGCATATGTCATTAAAAATCATCACTTGCAGGAGTCACTTTTGGTGTAATAGTCCATTTATTCAGGCTAGATAAATAATGTATATGTTAGTTGATTTGGTAAATGCTTTGCAATCATACAGGTTTTTTTTAATGCTGACAGCATCTTACGGTGCTTTTACAGTGAAAAGCATTTAGATGCTTGTGCACAGCTTTTTCTCTTTCTGCAGTGCTGAAGAGGGTCACTGATTCCCCAGTGAAGTAACTTAAAACCTTTCTCATTAGTGACAAATAGCTGCTAAATTCCTTGGCAAGATCAGTTAATGTTACTGATTGGCTTAGTGTTTCAAGTGGTTTTATGGCCAAACTGTTGAACCCTCACCTGCTACTTTAGTTTTCAGAATTCAAACAGAGTTTGCTGAAACAGCATGAATGCCAATGGGGAAAGCCATCGAACTCTCAGAAGTACTAGAAAGCAAAAAACCCCTTACTGTGCATGGAGTAACCCTGTTTTTTTTGGTTTTTTATTTCTTTTTTTCCTGTTAAAAGACAAGCTACCCCACAGGAAGAGTGCAAGAAACAGGTTTTCTCTACTTTGTAAAAAGACTAGGAAAAATGCAAACAAATATCTTGATCCTTTAGAAATTTATCTTTGGTTTTCAATAACTGTATTTTGCAGTTCAATGTTAGAAAATGCAGGGCACACTCCATACAGCTTTCAGCTTTCCTGGTTTAGCTATTGCATTTTTTAGGCAGTTGATTCACATAGAGATTCTATAGCAACTCTAAGGGGCAGGTGTTTAGACTCTTTTCTTGTGTTTTAGCACCTCAGTGAAGCAATGCTATGTGTTCTTGTGTTTTCCCTATTTTAGTGTATTTCTTGTTTGGCTGGACTTTTTAAAAAATGAGAAAAAAAATGACCAAATACAAGTCAACGTAGCCTCATCTGCCATAATATTGTGCATAATGAATTGCTTTTGCATGATGAAATGGAGGGCAAAAGTAGCCCAACAGTTTATAGCCATCTATTTGTAAATAACAAAAACCAAGAAGTAAAAATCAGTCTTGAAATTCTGAATTATTGCATGTTATGTGTCTCTCTGTCCAATGATAGCTGTCTGTGGCACCTCACATCATTTTTGGCTGCAGAGAAAGATGCTATGCTTCAGTATTGGGTACTCCCTCAATCCAAGCAATGAATAATGAACAGATTCTTTAAACACAGATAGCAGAGCAAAGAAAGGACAGAAAGGAGAAGATCTGTCCATTTTCTCCAAATCGAAGGAAAAAATTCCACAAATACCCAAATAACAGCATATAGTATTTTCAAGTTATGAGGAGGAAAAATCAAGAATCAGCCAAGGCTGAATTTCTTCTTGTGTGAATTCCCACATTGGTCACAGAGTCTATGGGAAATACCTGGTGGTAACAGTGAGAAGATTGTTGGTGAGACAAATTCACAGCTGCAGAGTGACTGGAGACCATGGAAGAAACTTGTTTCTAGATACATGGTCATGCTGTGATACACTGGATATTGCAACCAACTTTTTTTTCAATCTGCCTCTAGCCTCAACAGAGCTGATCACACTGCTAGATTTTGGAAGTTGACTCGTGTATAGCACTACTTTAGTGACCTTGAATGAGAGGTTCTTATTACACTGAGATCTTTGCTAGTGTCACTAGGTTGCACTGGTATTTTTAGGGTTAAATTTGAATATGCTGAAAATGCTGAATGTTAAGCATACGCTATAATAGAAACACTGTGGAAAAAATGAATTAATATATTCTTTTCGTTTTAATTTTCATATTTCCAGTAGACATGACATCAAGAAATGAGCTTATTATGTGTTACCCTTTCTACTGCATAAATTCTGTTACTGAACTAAACATTTATCATAGTTCATTTATTCAGTAATTTTAGCATTTTTTTCTTTCAGTAACTTCTGGTGAAACTGTTGCTGTGGATACACAAACCAGGGTAACCAAGGAAACCACCACCTTCAAACCAGAAATGCCATCTTCTGTGCTTTTGGAGGTTCCAGCCTTGGCTGACTTCAATAAGGCATGGGCAGAACTCACTGACTGGCTTTCTCGACTGGATCGAGAGATAAAATCTCAGAGAGTGATAGTAGGTGACCTTGATGATATCAACGACATGATCATCAAACAAAAGGTATGAGAAACACTGTTTTTTCGAGTTGAAAGCCTCATCATCTTTATTCTGTATTAAATCATTTTAACGAGGAACACAGGAGAGATGATAGGCTGCAATACATGCAGTTGTTACTTAAGCTACTTTATTCCATAAACAAAATTATTGGATTAGATGTTAAGATAATTAAGGAAAATAAAAAAGTAATTAATAATGTCTCTGTTATTTAAGGCAGACCTCTTTATCTTTCTGTTGCTTCTGCTGATTGCGTTGGAAGAGTATGCAAGCCAATGGTTGAAATATAAACCTCATGAGAAAGAAGGAATTGCATAGTAAGCTCCAGGTTGACATGAGGAAAGATACTCTGTTTCATACCTTTTCTTATGTTGCTTATGTAATAACTTTGAGAGGCTTATATTCTGCTGCTGTTGGGTTATGAAAATCTCCTCAGTTGTCTTAAAGAAAAGAACAGCTCATTAATGTAAGTGTTGTGTCAAGAAAACTGCATCAATGTTGCTTATCTTCGAAAACACAGAAGAAAATGGAAATATATGGGGGGGGGGGGGGGGGAAGGGAAGGATAAACTTGAGCTACTCAGAAGCAATAAAAGTAATTTGGTATTACACAGCTTGAAAGTAATTACCTGCCTTCTAGATCTGACATTGGTCAATAGAAAAGATTTGGCTTGCCTGTGCAAAACTTTTCAGTGTTAAATTTCCATTCAGTTCAGTTCTAAACTGAGTTTAGGACTCTATTACAACATTCTCTTCTTCCTCCTCCTCCTAATAAAAAACATTGATTTATTGTAGGGAAGATATTGACATTCTTTCTCTTTGCTTAAATTAAAAAGAGAGGGAGAAACAATGGACACATTTTGCCTAGTATCTGTACTAAGCAGTTTTATAAGAACATCTATATTAAAATATGCAGATGTCTCATAGGATTCATTCTGCTTGTTTTCTTACATTTCCTTTTTTTTTTTTTTTTCTTTTCCCCCCAATGGTTTAAACTTTCAGTTTTTGAGACTTTTGGTTTGCTTTACCTTCTAGATGACTAAAATATTTGTTTCATCTTGATTAATGATGACAATATTTACTGTGTAGAATTAAATAATGTTTTTTTAATTAAAATATCTTTGAAGTGGTGTGGGTATATTTTAATAATAAATGATAGCTGCAGTATCACCTAGACAGGACACAAGATTAAAATAGTTATTATGTCATTTGAAGAGGTTGAGAGCCAAAGAAGACTTGTTTGTACATTATCTTTTCATCTTTTTCAGAATTGTTTTGTTTCAAAAATTTTATGTTGTCAAACCCTTGGTTCAGAATTATGTTGTTTTTTTTTTTTACTTATGCCTCATTTTAGCATATTATTGTGGCAGGCAAAGTTCATGGCTTGCTTCCTTCTGTAGGTCTCTGTTACTTAAATATGAGATCAAATTATCAACTCTTGAGAATTTCAGTTGATATTACACATTTTAAAATGAACTGGTTTATATCTGCATTTCATCTTAAGGTTGAAATATTTCACTGGTTAAGCCACAGCTATTACAGTCTTCCTCTCACTTATGTTCCTGGCTGGGTTGCCTTGTCTCTTTTTTTGATCCCATGCTGTGCTGGTAACAAAACCAGCAGGAAAACTCTTTTTTTGTTGTGCTTACCTCTCTAATTGGCTGTGACATTTAATATATTCTCTGATGAAATGGAAGAATCAATGTCTAAACATAGACTGCAGTTCTGTTAACTGGCTCCCTCTTCTCTAATGATAATCTTAATATCACTTAATACATGGCAGTGAATGTCATGAAATTTTGATTCTGCTCCTAAATCTGTCACTGGATTATTAGGTGAGTTTAGCAGACAGAATTTTCAAAACTGAATAAGAATTTTAGGTTTCTCAATAAAAACCCCTGCTTTCTAATGTGTAGAGTGTCTGCAGCAGTATGTGAGCTGATGAAATTGGAGACGTGGGTACTTGAATATTCTGAAAAGTCAGGCCAGATATGATCTCAGTTGGAAATCCAAAAGTAGTGCTTACCTCCTCAGATCTGTATATTCTGTAAAAGATCATAGTCATACCTCTCCTGTGGTTGTGATTTAAAAGTCACTGAAAGTCACAGTATTACATTGTGCTCTATTTGGAGACTGTTGCATCTCTACAGGGATCTCAGTAAGCTTTAGTATGAGTTAGATTGACTTTTTTTTTTTAATCAGTTTTTTGACTTGTAAAATACAATCTTAACGCAGCTGTCTGCTTCCCTTATAAAAATTCATCATTCTAAAGATACATGCTCTGTGAAAGATGGTTTATTATAATGCATCTCTAGTTGCTCACCCAGAATTTAGGACACTTCAAACTGCTAGTCCCATTGACGTGCTACTAAGCTCTTACTATTTTGGGGTTTTGTTTCCATTTCATATTTATTTCAAAACAAAGAGCAACGTTTCTAATAAGAAATTGAAATGTCAAAGCAAACATTTTAAAAGCAGAAAAAATCCCATATCCTAGCAACGTATGTAACAGGGCATTTTCCAAATCCCCCAGGTAAGAATAAATGACCTTGAGTTGTTCTTTCTTTCACTGCAGCATGTGATGTTAAAGCCAAGTCTTTGAGGGCATTTTGGTTAAGTTTGTTTCAATCTGACTGTGTCACAAGATCACAGCTACTAACTCTCCCATGTTTTTTCTCCATCAAACTTTAAGACATCATTAGCGCCCACTCGAACTTTGCTTGGAGGTGATCACAGTGAATTGGTACTCTTGTGTGAATAGCATGTACAAAGGTTAATTATGGAACAAAACAAAACAAAAAAGACAACTGTTCTAAAAAAGGCTTGTTTTAGTGTCAGCTTCCCTTTAGTGAAAGAAATAATGCAATTTAAATTCTCCTCAGTGGTCCACATACTATGTAGTAAAAGGAGCACACTAAAAGAGTAGCATAATGGCTATTCATTTCAAACATCTATAGTTGATCTTTCTGTCAAATGAGTGGTATACAGGCATCTGTGATTGTATATATCCTGTTAAATTCTATATAATTAAACTAAAAGACACTAAAAAGTGTGTAGTAAAGAAATTTAATATTAGTGTTAGTGTCATACATGTTTTTATTAGAGGAAAATTATTATATTTTATTCATCTGCTTGAAGACTAATGTTTTGCAGGATTTGATCATCAGCAATTCTACTTTGGCATCATTGTATTTTGAGGAAGGTTTTCAGCAGGAATAGATTTCTACTAAAAGCAGTGAACCATGGGGGCTGTGCAAAGCTTGAAGACAGTTAACAATGCCATTCAAAGGGATCGAATACTATAATCTCCTTAAATTTTGAATTCTGCCCATGGATTTTGCCAAGTTGTGCTGTCCATCCAAAATTTTTGTAGCATATGTTATTGAAACCATGACTTTCAGTTGTACTGGATGAAAATAGATTTTATTCAGTAAAGAGTATTATAATAATAAATAATATTACTAAAGAATTTGAGTACAAACAATTTTCAGTGTCTACTTTTACCCATTGGTTCTAGCAGCATAGGTTGAGTCTGCGCTGCTAGGTGCAGTGAAGGAGATAATTCTGAAAAAAAAACCTTTTATATAAAATAAGAGATACAGCCAAGTTAGTTACTGAGACTTTTAAGCAAAGAAGAAGAAAAGATACTTTCGGGCAATCATTTGTGTCATCCTGAAGTAGTCGTCCAAAAAGATGCAGATAATTTATTTCTACTCAATTAATTTGTCACTGTTCAAAAAGTAGATTTGATCCTCTGTCAGTTAGTGAAGTAAACAAAATTACAATGAAGAGATTGTTTTCACTATTAATTACTTAATTGATTTTTTAATAGCTGAGGATCTTGTGTAGCTGATGATAGTAAAATAGCTATTAAGGAAAAATATTGGTTTACAAACTGTGCAATTAGCAGACTTCAGATGAAAGAGTGGGATTAACTGACATTCCCCTTGTTTGAGGATTTTTTTACCTATCTTTTCCCATGGTTACATACCATGCAATTTAGTATACAACTTTAAAATCATAAATGCATTTTTGTGTGCAGCCTTACAACTAATATTGTGATAGATCAGAAGAATGGCAAGTTTTCTGTCCAAACTGTGTTCCAACATAAATTTTTGTGGAAATAAAAATATAGTTTTCCAAATTTATATCCTGTTCTTACAGAAGCCACTGTAATTGCCAAATTAAAATTTGTAGTTCTGTATTAAGCGGTATGAATCAGTGTACTCTAAATATGCCCATGTTGAATGAAAACTTGTAGTTACAGCCACAGACATTTGTGTCTGTCCATATAGTTTATATCAGAAGTGTAAGCTATAGGTAAGGTGAAGTCCACAACCTTTTGGACAGTGTACTTCAAGTTCTACAGAGATGTGAAGAAGTTTCATATTAGTGACATACAGATGAAAAGACCCACGTAGCACATCTTCAGATAATGTACTGGTGAAGAACATCATAGATTTTGCACGTGGAGGTAAATGTTTTCCATTTTAATATTCTGTGTGCTTAAAGGGAGGAGTTTGCTAGTCTAGAATGCAAGTATGGTGCCAGTAAGTTGGAAGCTGGCGTTCACACTTTCAGAATCAATCTTCAGGAGCATATTTGCCCCATCCCCATCTCTGTGCTGTCCTGCTGCTTTGAGGGTTGTTTTCAGAGTTTCTCATTCTCTAGGATCTTCTGTTTCCATACGAACACACAGCTGCAGACATTCCCTGGGGCACTGTTGGACCAGGATCAGCTCGCTCCCAAAACAGGGCTGGAGCTGCAACTGATTCTGCAGCATTTTGGAGGGTTCATTGGCATTTTTGTGCACCTCCTCTGGTAGCAGAACCCTACGCATGACTTTATGGCGTAAATGGTGTGCAAAACCTCCTTTACCTCTATGAATTTCACCATAGGATATATTCACTCAGGAGACTACTTTTTTTATTTTATGTATATTTCAGAGTGTTGTTGTTGTTTTACTTAACGTGGGATATCTATCAGAATTCTAATTTTAAAAAAACTTTTAAAATTAATTCTAATTTGTGAGAAGTACTGGAAGGCTGGTTTCAGTTTTTGAAGTGAATAAAAAAAAACTAATAAATGAACAGATTTCTAAATGTATTAGAAAAAGTTAGAACTACAAGGTTTGTATGCTGAAAGGTTTTCGCTTTTTTATGGAATAGAGGAAAATACAAAAATGCCTGTGAGCCTTTAAGCTTATTCTTAAAGGGTAGAGAACGCAGCAGAATACTCTAGAGGGCCTGGAAATCTGAGTCTTTAAAGGAAAAGGGGAGGAAAAAAATAAAATAAAAAAAAAATCTAATAATCTGAAAATTAGACCTCAAGGGATATAGAATATGTGTCAGGAGACTCCTTTTTTAATACTTTATTGCACATAAAGACAGCTGATATTTTAAAATAGCTTGGCCAGCTCATTACAGTATGTTAGAGTGTATATTTGTTTTCTGCAACAATAAAAAAGCTGTCTAAACACTGTCTTTTGGAGAGTGATTAACAGCCTTTTCCTTATTTCTCTATAATGTTAATCACTAGGAGTGCATAAAAATTTTACCTCTAAGGATCTGATTCTAAACTCATTGAATTTTATAATTTTTCAATTAATTTTCAGTCAGGCTGTAAATCATCATCCAAATAAAAAAATACTTAATACTACAGGTGGGGCGAAAGATAACTTGCTTCTGTTTGCTTTTATTTGCCTGTTGTGAAATAACTTGATTATTTTTTTTTCCAATCCCTGCCAAATAAACTTCCAGGAAAAAAATAATCATGATTAGTGCAACTGGCACCCTGTTAGGTTCAGCAGAGAAAGGACAAGAGTGTAGGAACTAATTTTCATTTGCATTTATATGTTAAGTATGAGAAATATGCACTTTTCACTCAATAGCAGATATATTTTTCTATATTTCTAAGTCTGACCTATCCTATATATAAGTATAAATGACCTATTCCATCAACACTGGACCTTACCTGACCTAATCTTTTATCCACATCAACCTTTCATTGTGTGTGTTTGCATGCCACTAGTATGTGCAACTGGAAGACCTGCTGCACTGTGTCCTCTACAAACATACCATGGGTATGAATGGACTGTTTAAAGTTATGTGCTGTCAACAATGTGGACTGTGGGGAAACCCTGATGCGCTAGAAAGTGTAGAAATTGCTTAAACCTTCATGAGTTCTGTGTGTGCCCAAGCAGCAAAAAAAAAGTCTAACTAGATGCTGGGCTGCATTTAATAAGACCCAAGGGAGCATGATGAAGGATGTGATCATTCCCTTCTAATCAGCATCTCTGAGACCACATCTGGAGTTCTGTGTTTGGTTTTGAGCTTTCCAGTGTGCAGGAAAGGCATGGAGGGAGTCCAGGGCAGGGTCACCAAGGTGGTCAGGGGCTGGAGCACTTGATAATATGAGAAGAGTCTGAGCACTGGGCTTGCTTAGCCAGGGAGAGAGCTCAGGAAGGACCTTATTGCTGCCTACAGCCACTTGATGGGAGACTGTACGGAAAATAGAGACAGACTCTTCTCAAAGGTGCCCAGCAAAAGGATGAGAGGCAACAGACACATGCTGCAGCAAAGGGAATTCTGGTGAGATATTAGGAGAAAAAATGTTCATGATGAGCATAATGAAACATTGGAAAAGGCTGTCCAGAGCCTTTGTGGATTCTCCATCCCTGGAGATATTCAACACAAAATTGCACAGGACTGTGTGTGATCTGATGTGACTCTGAATTTGGACCCATTTGAGAAGTAGGTTGGGCAAGATGGTCTCCAAAGATCCCTTCCAACCTAAATTATTCTGTGATTATATATGAACGCTATTCTCAAATAACAAGATTCTGTGTTGTATACCTTGTCAAGGAAACACACCTCAGGTATGATTTGCTTTAAGAGCTGGAGCAATCCTGATAAAATTTCAACAAATTATTTAGTTCTAAGTAGCAGTGAGGATCTGTTAGGACAGTTACACAAGTTTTAGGGGTCTGTATTTTTGTATCCATATTAATCTACGTTGTTAGCAGTAGTCACAAGAAAAGCTAAGAGTGGCTTTGTTTTTATTCAGAAATTGTGGGAAATATAAAAGCAGCTTGTTTCTAAATAATGATGCAATGTATGAAATTCTAATCTAGTTGTAATCATAAAATGCAAATTAAAACTAGGGGGAACAATTGTATATTTGCACATTTTATGTGTGAGGAGATGGAGGTCTTCTTAGAGAAATAAGTTTTCCTCTGTAAGAAAATAAAAACATCAAATCCCAGCAGAGCTTCCTAATGAAGCTGATCTTGAAACACAGTTCTTTTATGTGGAAAAGAAAATGATCACAGAATTTTAACTAAAAAATCTACCATCTTGAAATGTGCCCTATTGCCAAGGGTACTCGGATACTTCTTTAAACACTGCTTAATAATAATATAGATCCAGGGATTTGCTAGCAGGTGGACAATTCCCTCTTGAGGCAGAGCAGACAGCAGTGTCATTATCATCCTTTTTCATGTAGGGATTGTTTAAAAAATATCACTAGCTTTTTTTAAGCTGTGTCAAATAACAAGTTTCTAGTGACTTAGCTCTATTGCTGAAAGCCGAATTCCTGGAATTCCTTTTTACCTTTTCCCAGTAGAATACTATAATAATTTTTTGCACTTAGAGAAGCTCTTGTGGAGAGTTCTCTGTTGATTTACATGGATATATTGTGTTATAACACTCATGTGAAGTAATCAAAACTACTTAAATAAGTAGTTGACTCAAATGTAAGCAGGAGGCAGACATCTAACTCACTAAAGCTCCTGCAAAATATTTCAATTTTATGTTATGTAGAGCTGCTTAAAAGTGAAAGGTAAAATTTATTAAAACACCATTAGAGGCATAAAAATGTATTTATTTTCAAGGGAGCAGGGGTCTTGAACATTTTTCTCCATTCCCTAACCATTATACACATTTATTTCTTCATGTGACCCACCACTAGGCATGTGTTGTCACTAGATTTAAGATGAATAAACAGTAAGTTCCTGTGGTTCCGGGGAGGGAGAGAAGTAATGGGAGAAAGAATTGCATGTCTTGGGAAGCTGGTATTATGGGGGATTGAGGAGAGAGGGACACCGGGCTCTGAATTTGCCTGATCTTCACTTGCTTGACCAACCTTCTTCACCATTGTGGAACATGGCCGGTTTGTTTTCTGCTGCCTGGAGTCCCCATGGCCCATCTCTTCTTCAATTATATTCTCCTTTTGTTTCTACTGAACTGAATTTTGCATGTAGAAGATGAGGACAAAATGTTTGATTTTACCTAACACCTCTAACAGCTGATGTCCTTTGTTAATGATGAACAACATGTTGACGAAACATTAGATTCTAGCATTTCTAGATTCTCTTTTTTGTTCACTAGTCAGGGAGGGTGGTGGGAGGGACCTGTATGTTTATTTTTTGTTTTCTTTCATATAAAACCAATCCTTCCTTCATTACTGCAAAAATAAAATCTCAAACACTCATATTAGCAGACAACAAATTTACACTGTAAATAGAATATTAATTTTTCAGGTTACTATGCATGCACTGCAATGAAATCCTAGAAAATCGCTGAGTACACATTGAGCTTGATATATGTAAATAATCCCATTAAAAGCAATAAGACTATATGTTTTCCTCACGAAAGACATTAAAGTATTTTTCTGAATCAGACCAGAGGATTCAGCTCTTCACACAATCAAGTGCTGAAGCAGCACTTAATTAAAAGAAAACTATTTTTGTAGTAAATGTGGGCCATTTCACATTACTCAAACCTCTCATCTGTCTCTGTTGCTAGCTGATACAATAAGCAAGGTAACAAATCAATTCCCAGAACTGTATTCTGCTGCTCTTGTGGACCATTGCTCTTATTGGGCTAAAAGATGAATTTAACCTATCACCATGGGACTCCTAATGTTCATGTGCTTTCTGCTTGTGTGAAGGATTTTGTGCAGCCAAAAGTGAGTTTCATATCTAGAGGTTTAGTCACCTCAGCCAGCTCCCAACTTTTTTTCATGCTTCTGGACTTGTCAAATCCTCCAGCTGAATTGTTAAACATGGAATTCACACTGGAGTTCATTCATGCAGTTCAAATATTGCAACTCTCTATCTGCTCAAGAAAAAATTTCCTGTTAGCCACTAATATGCAAGTAACTCAGTTGCTGCAGTTAGATGCTGCTCACAGAAGTACAGCTTAGGAAAAGATAATGCTTACCCATCTTTTTCTCAAGGGATTATTGTAAAACCTCCAATCAGAAATAGTTGATAAAAGGTAGGAAAACCATTCAGGGTGACAAAATATGAGCTAAACTGATCCACTGAACAAGAAAAATATATGATGTTTGCGGTTCATTTTTGTGTGCTTGAATAACTAGGCAAGAGCATGGTGTAACTATTCCAAACGTGTAGTACTAATTTGTTAATAACTACTGATATTAAGCTTTTTGCTGATGACAAATCTTAAAAACAGATCATAAATTTGTAATAAATGCTCTTTCATCCAGACTGTTACAGTGTAATTATAATCATCGGTAGATTTCCCTTAAAAAAACAGTCTACTGAAGTGGAAGTTAGGTAATAGAATCAACACTGGAAACAGTCTGGAAAACAAGAGAATTGAGAGTTACAATTTTTCAGCATATGCAGATCTGGCTTTGTTGGTAACAGGAATGTGGAAATCGCTTAAGGAAGAGAAAATAAGGAATAATTGAAAAAATAAGTCTAGACGTAACAAGATCAATCAAAACATTTAAATAATTGTAACTGATTTCTAGACAAGAAATTTTTTTCTATATAAGCATAAAGAGTTAAAAAAATATAGATCACGTTTGAGTTTTTTACAGCTTTATGTAGATACACTCTGATTTATTGTTGATGAGATCATAATTGCCTAAAATTCAAGTATTCTAACTTGGTTAACAGCTTGATCAAGACTCATCTAACTTATCTCTGAATTTGGTAGAAAAAACCTGGAACATCTGTGGTTTAGTCTGCCTGGTTCTGAAGTGGATATCTGCAATAGGTGAGGCGAGTTTGCTTCCTGAAATGGCTTGTTTCTCTCTATATATACTCGGTGACAAGCCCAGGTATAGGTACCTACCTACACTTAGTCTGACTCATCCCCACCTTTCTGGTGGGGCAGTTTTGTACTGGAAAATATGTGTATGACAGAGCCAGCATGTTCTGTGGGGAATGCGGTGACTCTGTGATTGCCCCCAGTCAGATTCCTGACATAACCCTGCGAACCAAGCAGGTTTCCTATAATGTGCAACAGCCGATTCCCACCATTCATTAGCACAAATAAACCCCTGGATAGCAAGAGCAAAGGCAGGGATGTTACTCTTTTGGGACAGTGTAGAGCTGCCTGATTTCTTTCTCTTCTACCTGTCTCCTTTGTCACCCCTGAATACCATAGCTTCAAGTTTTAGTTTAATTTGATTTAGTATTAAAAAAAACCCCAAACCCCCAAAACAAAACCACAGAAAAATCATGTTCTGATGTTAGTAGTAGGGAAGTGAAAATCTGTATTTTCATGTTTAAAGTGGCTCCTTTTTAATGTTTTAACAGAACAGTTTGACACTTTGTTTCTCTGGAAAAAAATAAGATCAACACTTATTTCTAATTAGAGTAGAAGCTGTTTTTAATATTTTGGAAAAAAATGGTTCTGAGGTAACATAAAGATCCTGTTTTATTTCACTTTCCTGTTCAGAGAAATCTCTCTTATATTTTTTTGACCAAGAAGCAAGGAAGGTAAAAGAAATAATAAACAGAAGGTGAATTTAAGCATTTTTCTGTTTGTGGGGAAGAATGATGTCTTTTGGACTACTGTGAGTTACCAGAGATGTCTTGCTGCGTATGTCACAGAATCATTTATTCAAACAGACAGTTTTGAAGGTGGCATGGTGTGGGACTAGATCTCAGGGTAAATGTCCAACCTTTTGACATATGTTTGACCATATGAATGGGACTGTTTTTCTTTGTGGTACGTTATCAGTGTGTCTTAAATTCCTACTGTGCATCGTGATCAGCACTGATAGCATTTTTAACTGTTCTTATAAATCCTTCTACCTCTTCATATGTGGCCCATATGGCATAATATTTCTGTGATGGAAGCTGGTATATTTGGCACGTTCCTATAATGACATTCAGATGTGGGATTCAGCTCTGACAAAGTGATTGTGTTTTGCACAAAAATAACAATGCCTCAGAACCTGTAAAAATTATTATCTCTTTTGCTGGTAGTGTCGTTTCGGGTGGCGCTTTTCCAGCCCCCTGCCCTCAGACCTGTTATTAAAGCATGTGATAAAGAAGAAAAATATAGATGCTAGGGAATCAAATTATGTCTGTGGGTACTAGATGATAACGCTAAGAGCTTAGCATTGATGTGCTGCGCGTCAGTTAATAAAATCAAGTGGCTCAGCCATTTATATTTTGTAAATATTCCCTGACTAATTTAGAGGAAATAAAATTAGTAAATTTAGAACGAATTTACTAAAGAGGGTCTCTCATGCAGATTGGTACAAGTCAGGGGGAAGTGCTTTGGAGGCAGTGGAAGCTCAAATGGGGATAAGCGCAGCCAACCGGCCCTTCTGAGCAATGACTATAAGGCGTATCATACTGTGTTGCACTGTTATGAACTCAAAAATAGCAATTCTGCTTACCTATATTAAACTACTTGTTCCAGAGCTATACACACCTGCAACAATCATCCACAACAGATATTGATGATAGGATCGATTTAGAGATGGAAGGGTTTACAGGAAAAGAATTAGTGGGGTTTTGTGTATTTAAATTGTAATGCTGATAAAGGTGTATGTGAGTGGAAGAAGTTGCGTAAGTGGTTTCAATCAGGACTTGGATCATTGTTCTGGGTTGGGGAGAAAGTAGGTGAAATTGTTTCACAGGTCTTATGGCTAAGGTTAAGAGAAGACAGTAAAGATGGATGAAATGTAGGTGGAGAGTAAAGGGTAGGAACAGTGTAATTGTTGAATTGGAAAAGTTTGCAAGACCGTTAGTTTGTCTCCTTTAAGAAATAGTTGTATAAAGGTCTGTATTGATGAAGCACAAGAATTCGGTGAAGGAGAAAGATTTGTAATACAGAAAAGATTTTGTGTTAATCTAGATTAGTTTATGCAAATTTAATGTCAGTAAATTTCCCTCCCCCCTTCCCTCTCTTCATGCTAGATTGCAGAAGTTTTTAGGACAAACATCACTCGCCTTCTGAGAATGATGTCTAATAAGTGTCTTTCTCTTAAATTTTCTAGCTTAATATGCTGAGATTAAGGAAAATTTTGCATGTTGAAACTTCTATTGAGTCATGTTGGTTCATTTTGTATGTTAATTCCTATTTTTCCTTAAATTACCAATATTTCTTGTCAAGGTGAGAATTTGTGTATTTTGTTTAATTATTAGTATTTTTGTATGAATTTAGTAATTTTGTGTGTCTCTAATAATTAGAATCATTTATACATAAGCCAGAATTGTCAGTGGAATCTAAGGAATTTGTGCACCTGACTTTTAATTTCCTTGGGTGCTCATTACCCAATTCCTTTGAAATTCTTTCATTAGACAATCTTAAAATCACAAATCTTAATTAAAAGAACAGGACAGCCTTTGGAGACCTCCTGGTGTAGCAGTGTAGAATACAAAGCATATTTTTTTTCTTATGAGAAAATGAGGGGGTTTTCACTGTAGGATTCACAGAAAATGTGTTCCCTTGACTTCATGTTTCACTGTATGCCTATTTCTGAAGTGCATGGTCTATGTGATCATTGTTAGGCTTTGCTGTAGGACTGATGTTCAGGGGTGCTATTTAACAATATATAGGATAAACGGTTCTTCAGCCTGTTTTGAATGATGGGTAAATAGCCATTTAGGTTATCATTTTCAACTTTCTCTCCTTCTACTGCCATTGCATAATGAGACTTTTTCACCGTAATTATCATTTCCAGTACAAAAAAACGTATAAGTAGCAGATTATTTTTTTAGTACTATCTCAGAAAGAAAAAGAATGAACAGCAGGACTCATTTTCAGTTCCCTGTACATCAAAAGAATTGTAATGGATTGTTAAAAATAATGTGAAAACAAGTACTTTTTCACAATATTCAACAGAAAATTATGATTTTTTCCTTTTAATGTTTTGCTACTGATTCTTCTCCTTGGAGACATTCTGAATTCATTTCAATCTGTTTCTGTATTTTTTTCCTTTCTTTTCCAAACTTACTTGATTTTTCCCTGTGAGGGATGCACTGTGAGGAAGGTGACACAGCATAGAGGATTCCAGTTCCTGTAAGAGCTGTCCGTGGCAGACTGTTGCTGGGCAGCACCCTGCTGTCTGTCTGCTAAGAAAGAAAGAGAAGAAAGGGGAAAGAAAAAGGAAAGAGCTAATTGTGAACAGATTTATTGCAATAATTCAGAAATAACTGCTAAGCAGCATAAAGGCTAAATGTTAGGAACTGGCTTTTAGTTCTAATTTTATGGTTTACACTGAAGTAAAGCAAGCTCAGATAGTAAAAGATGGGAAAAACTACACAGCATTTTCTCAGAGCAATTTCTTTCTATATTTGATAAGAATTTTTTTTATTTTAAAGGAAAACCTTTTAGACAAAGCCAAGTGTCCACATCAAAGTGGAAAGCTACTTTTAATGAGAATTTCAGTGATAAATGTAAGATTTAATGGAATCAGTCACAATTCTGTCCCTTCTAATACCAGACTCTCAGGAAAGTACCCTCTTACAAGTAGTTTCTGAAATACTACAGTGTACTTTTAGATATTTGTTAATATTCAGTTCTCTCTCTTAGTTAAATTATTTCATTGGTCTTAAATATCTTTTAAAACGCAGGCATTTGTGTATGTCTCTCCATCTGTGTTTCGATGAGGAAATTTCTCAATACAGTAATTCTTAACGTTTAAACTTCTCTTTCTTAATTTGGTACGGTTTAATGCAAGCAACTCTGTCACTCAAAAATAACGATACAAAAAAACCCCAAAACTTTATTTAAAATGAAACTCTCCGTGATAGAAGTCTGGTTAAATTTACACTCCCATCCTGGCAGGTATGGGAGAGAAGGGAGTAGCATTTTGAAGCATATTAACTGAATTTCCTTTTACAGTTCAGAGAAAACTCAGTACTTTAGAACTGTTTGTGGAAACATAGAATTTTTAAAAAATATATTTTAATAAGGGAATGGAAGAGGTAAGACCAAAAGAGAAATAAATATGGTATATATCAAAACTGTGTGTGTACAGCATTTTACAGGACAAGGGGAAAAAAAAAAAGTTTTCCCCAGTTACTTTTGGACTGCTTTTACAGATCGTATGCTGCCTGACCATAATATGTACAAAAAGAAAACAAAATGTATTCATTCAGAACATACTTGCTGGTTTGCATACCCGCTTTCTCTGAAAAAGTAGGATTATAAATATATGATAACAAATCATACATTTAATTTTATCACCCAAATGCAGAGATTTTTACTATCCTCTTCATCCTTTCTGCAGTATTCTCATTTACCTTTGATACCTGTCAGTTTTGGTCAGCCGTATACTATGGAGATTTGCTACATGAGTTCTTAGACACTGTTGATTTGATCGAAAACAAAAGAAAAAAAAAGCAACAAGAACATGCTTTACTTGTTTTGATCATATTTCAGCTGCAAAACAAATTCCTGGCATATCTCACTGAGCAATGACAAAATCATTTGTAATTCTTATTCTTAGACACAAAATTGGGGCAGATTGTAACAAAAATGATTGTATGTTTCTTGCTACTGAAATGTTAGACGTTATCTCAGATTTCCAAACCATTTGGCCATCAAAGAGCAGGCTGTTATCTGTTTTGGCATTAATCTACTTGAAACGGCTACTTTGGAGCACAGTTTCAAAATGGTAACAAACACGCACAATGCAGTATAATTATGTCCCTTTCAGGAATAAGAACTGCAGAAAGATTTCTTGAACTTAAGTCTTGTGTCTTTGCATTTGTGGGAACTAAAAATGTCCTTTTTAAAATTCAGTTATAAGGTGTGTTTCCCAAAGTATTGCATGGGGTTCGCAAGTTTTTTTTTTACGTGGCAATAAAATGCAAAATCATACATATGCATAATATGAGGGGAACACTCAGTGTAAATTCAATCAAGAATGAAATGCTATTACATGCACGCACCTCCTTGGCTTTTGCAGAGGTAATGGACCATAGGAAATAGATAAGTGACAGTCAAGAAGAAGATAGGTGACTTTCCTTACAACTTTGTTTAATAGAATTCTCAACATACATTGTGCATATCATGTGTTGTTTTGTCTCAATGCAAATCATCTTAGTTTTTATTCTATGTATTTTGTACACTGTAATTTGGTGATAATGGCTTCTTTGCACAGTTCAGGAGTGATGAACAGGAATAACAAGTCAGTTAATAAGAGGATGTGCATGTCTTTTCCAGTACAGAGCTCTTTATTTGAGTGGGTCGGGAAGAAAGTCGCATTTTGCTTCTAAGAAATGTCACTAAGGATGTAGCATTGAATATTTAGGGAGAATAAATATGAGAAGGCGGATTTTAAAGCAGGCTGTGTAAGAGTCGGGTGAAAAGACTTACCTATTTTTTCAGCCTTTCCTTAATTGCCATAAGCTTATTACTACTTTGAAACATGCTTATGAAATCTGTAATTCTTGAAGTTTGTCTTGTGCATTATCATTAGGTTCAGTCATTTTGATCTGTGTTGTAATCTCCCAAACCGTACTGCCTGAGTGAGGAGCAGATTTGTATTGTGCTGCCTGAGAAGGGCTGCAGCTGCAACACAATTCAAGGAGTTAGGACATGGTCTCTGTTTCCCCCTTGCTCCAGTTGGGAACAATCTGTTCAGGCACAGAGAAGTTATGCTCTTTTATTCCCTAGAGGGAGATGCAGTTGGATTCTCAGATGAACTGTTTGTGTTGCCCCAACCTTGTCAACTTTTTCAGACTTTCTCATTTCAATATAAAATTGTGATGACTAAATAATTGGAATATGATGCAGGCACAGAAAGCATTTTAATATGTATCATGTTTACTATTTTTTTTTTTTTATTCCTTGATTTAGATGAAAAGTCAAGTGTTTGGAGACTCTTCTTAGCAGCAGCTAGAAAAGATATTATGTATTGGTAACATAAATAATATATTATGCCAACATAGTAACAAATCAAACCCTTTTCCTGTTTACTACTGAAAGAGGATCTATTTATAACACTACGGATTTCCCTATAATTTATAAAAATAATGAAACATCTTGCATAGGATTTGGCATGAATTGGGATGAGGACAACATTGCTCTTAACAAATATTTTTGATCTCACATAACTCTGTATTTGCCAGAGATATCTCAGTGCTTTAGGATGCAGAATTGATATTTTATAGACCTACAATAAATAAAAGAATAACTAGGTTTATAAAAGTGACTAAAATTTGGTCTTGCCATGCTCGAGAACATAAGAAATGCCTTACTGGGTTAAACCAGTGTTCTGTCTAGCCCAGCAAAGTGCCTCTGGTAGTGACATTAGGACAGGTTGGGCAGGGAGAATGTACCAACCTGGCTGCTTTCTGCAGACTGTTCCCCTCATAGTGTCCCTCACCCCTAGCATCCATAGCTGTTGGATTTGGGATATCAGGACACATTACTGCTTATTCCTCGTAGCATCTATTTTTCAGCCTGTTGTCTATGAAGTTGTCTAATCCCTCTCTGAAACTGTTGATTCTGTTGGCCCTCACAACCTCCTGTGGCAGCAAGCTCTAGATACTCATTACCTGCTATGAAAAGAATTTCTTTTATCTGTTCTAAAACAATTTCCACTACAAGAATGCAGAATGCTCCTACCCAGTCTTTTCTGTCTTTCAACCAAGTACGCATTCAGGAGAGAACCTTTCTTTTTATGTAATGTTGCCAAGTTTCTTAAAACTCTTCTCTGAGGGACTTCATAAAAAATATTTTATATATTTATAAATATATTTCTATTTTTATATATATACGTATCCTACCTAAACCAAGTCATCCTTCTCTGCATGTTGATTTTAAAGAAGCGCAGGAGTCCCTTTAACAAAAGCTATGGCAGCTCTTTCCAAGCAAATGACACGTTAATTTTATTCCTCAGAGCGGTTTTAGCAACCTCTACTATGTGGGGAAGTCAGGCATATAGACCAGCAGTTGCTAGGATCTGGGAGCCCAGTTTCAGGATGACAATGCAAGAGCATTGATTGAAGCCCTGCATTATGGTCACATCCCCTACCATCACAACCTCTGTGATCTCCCGCTTTGTAGGCAGTTCATGTTACTCCTGGTTACAGATTCATCCAGTTCTTCAGACCTGGAATATAAATTCTGGGTTAATTATTGAGATTAGGTAATTAATCCAGTTTTGGTTTTAAGTACTTTTTGATAAGTAATAGTCTCCCAACACCCACATAGCTTTTCTTTCCCGTATACTTTGCATCCATATATTACAGTGCACACCTAACTGTCATTCCATAAAAAATATCATACTACGAGAAACTACAATGACAAAGAGAATGATTTCAATAGCAGTAAGCTAACTCAGGAGAAGAAATCATTTAGTAAGTATTGTTGTTATCAGTCAGTCTTCAGGTACTGTTTCTCATTTTCCCTTTTTTGTTTTTCTCCATTGTTATCAAGTAATAAAAATAAAAGTTGAAAATGCATTAGCTATAGGGAATGCACATGATCTTGTTTTCATGCAAACCAACATTTAAAGTTCTGTGAAAAATGGCGCTATAAATTCACATAGGGCTCTATCTTATTCTCTATACTGCTTTTTGTAGTTATTTTTTTTACAAAGGAATGATAGGTATAATAAACAGGGCTTGAAGAAGATTTTGGAAGACTGTGCAGTCCAGATTTTTGCCTCAAGCAGGAACTAGACTTAAATAATTTCTGACTAACCC
Organism: Fratercula arctica; assembly: GCA_947846985.1. Lineage (NCBI taxonomy): Eukaryota > Metazoa > Chordata > Aves > Charadriiformes > Alcidae > Fratercula > Fratercula arctica. Next base: position 89,733,980 of record CANTUZ010000001.1, on the reverse strand, counting down.
GCTCTTTAACTAAAATATTTTTTTTTGTAGTTGCAGAATTTTTTTCTCACTGCTTTGCAGTCGTTGCAGTTCAAAAGATGTTTGTCTCCAACCTTAATACCCCCTGCTGCAATTTAAGCTAACTATGCCACCACAGTGGAAATTGAGAACAGTTTCTCTTAGCAGTAACTTCATACATTTGAGGGTTGATACTTACTTCAGTTCAATGTTCTCTAGACTAAATGAATCCTGCTTTTTAAAATTTCTGTCCTTGTTTGTAGACTTCTGACCATCTGTCCAGTCATTTACAACCCATTCCAACATTCATCCAGTTTATTCCGCTAGTTATTTTAGTGCGTTGCACTTACTGAATTGAATTCTCAGGTTTTTTGAGACCACTTTGAATTGTGTTCCTCTTCTCAAGTGCTTGCTGCTGGCTCAGTTATGCATCGTTGTGAATGAATGTACCCTCTATTCATGGAATCATGTAATTTCAGAGTTGGAAGGGACCTCTAGAGATCATCTAGTCCAACAACAAACAATTAATGAAAATTAGTATTAGACATAGCACAAATCTGTCTGTAGCTTCACTTGATATTGCCTTCCCATATAGTACTTTCAAGTTATGTTTTCCCACCAGTTTAATTTCCATTTAAATCAAAATTTCCCATCTTGTTTTTTGGTAATGCCACATGGGCAGTATCAGAAGCCTTGCTAAGGGCATCAGACACAACTTCTATCTGTTGTCCACTATTGGTAAATCTTACAGCTCCACATGAAAGGAAATTCAGTTGACTGGTTATTATTTACTCTTGGTAAATGGTTGGCTAGTAGTTGTTATTTTTTTCCCCTGCTCACAGATTGCTTAATCATATGTTCTAGAACTGAGCTCAGAATAATCCACCTACAATTTCCTGAGCAGTTTTCTGTCCCTCTTTCAAAAGTGAATTATATTCATCCATTGCAGGTTCTCAAATATAACTACTAAAGCCTATGAGATTGGTGAGCAAGTTCCCAAGTATTGTATCTGAAATTCATGAGTTGTCACGTAACAATTCATATTGAGCTAGATAAGCACAGTGTCATACCAATAACAAAATTAGCGTTTTTTTATTGTCTTTCACATCTGCCTTGAAGCTGTTATCTTAAGGATTAGCGGTATAACAAACTTTTTTCAGACTATCACTCAAAAGTTTCAGTGACTGTTTTATTCTATTTGGGAAAAATGTTGTGACAGTATAAGATTACAAACTTTAGAGCATCTGCAAAAATAGTCTCCATCTTGTATAATGTTGCAGAAGAGAAATGAGCAATAGGTTTGAAACTCTTGTTGCCAAGAGGGGAATAACAAACACAATGGATAATAGTACAAAAAAAGCTATTTAGGGTCTCTGTGATGGGTCATATTCCATATTTGAATATTGTCTACTGTTTCATATTACCTGTATATATATATAAAACTGTGGGTAAGCATGTGTGTATACATATATATATACACATTTCTGATACCTATTATATACTACTTTTTTTTTTTTTTTTTCCCTGGTAGAAAATGTAGCGAACAACAACAACAACAAAATCATCAGGTAGCTAGAAGGATTGGTGACAGCAAGTTATAAGCAATAGCCTCACTAAGCGGTGACTTGGAGGTTGAAACAGTGAACAAATATTTGAAAATATGCTTCCAATAGGAATAGTAGGAAATATATGCAAGATGAAATTATAGACGGTACGGGCATCCTCAGGCTGCTCCATGAAGTTGATGCACAATTGCTGTGCTTTTTTAAAAAATTGTATGGAATATACAACAATGAAGACTTGACTCTGACCTCTTTCTCTCTTGTCCGCACACGTACATACACACATGCTAGTAGTACTGCAATATTGTGGAGGTGCCTTGATTACAGATTGGAGGTGCCTTGATTACAGATAGGCTCATTGCAGCTGTTTTAAATGAGATAAAGCTGGGGAGCAGATGCAGGAACAGGTAAGCGGTTCTGCATTCAGTCAGTTGAGACTCATCAGATCTCATTAACTCAGGCTGTTCCTGAAAGGCACCGTACTGCTGAGCTGGCCCCAGAAATTACACAACTGTGTTCACACAGTGCTTTGCGTGCATTAGTTAAGTCTACCTGACTTAAGCTAGCTCTTTACTGAATCAGCTGTAGTGCCTCTGCCCCAGGTTGTATTTAATCCAGAACTGAGGTTAAATCATCCGTAGGTAATTGAGGATTGACTGCCTTTTTGAAGTGCACAGCTCAAATATCAGTTAGCTGCTCTCTTGCGTATCACTGCTTTTCCTATACCTCCATGCCCTCCCTCTCATGCCCCTATCCTGCTGTTCACTCTCATTCTTGTTTTCCCATCCTTCATACACTTGCCTTCATGCACTTGTGCTTGTACTTAGCTTGAAGCATTTGCCTTTCTCAAACAGGTGAGCTGGTGGATACGGTACAGCTGCAGCTGAGCAGTTGTGTAGGAAGGACGCAGTGTGGGTGCAGCTGGACGGGAACTACTGTTCCTCTTCTAGGGAATGTATGTCCAGATTGCAGTGGTATGCTGGGGTCTGGGCACCTTAGAGTAGGCCCTTGGGTCAACGCTGTTGTGGCAATTGCCGATTTTAATTTTTTTTTTTTTTTTTTTTTGTTCAGTATGAGTAATGAATATGATCATACTTTGTGGCTATTTAGGATTTGAGTGATTGTTAATCTGTGGATAAAGCTTCAATTTGGAGATAATTCAATAAGCATGCCCTCAGCCAGAAATTCTGTGCAATTGTGTGCATGTATAGAAATCTCCCTTAATGTATCTCTTACGTGACTTGTATATGGTAGGGAGCAGTCCACCAAAAGAGTAACTCTCATAATCCGATTTCCATATGCAATGTCTCTCATGCTGTGGAAGACAGTTTGATCTACAGTGACATTAGAAAACAATGAACCATCAAGCCTCAAGAGAACTACCTTGGCATACATGCTGAATTAGTTATAATAATTTTTTACCTCTTAATGCCTGCACATCTGCATCAGTGAGTAATTAAAGTTTGAAAGGAAGCTAAAATTTTACAGACTGATTAAGGTCTTTGCAGTTTTTTCAGAACTATGTTTGGTTTGGGGTTTTTCTTTTGATTTGAAGAAATACAGGGGTCGTACTCAAAGAAGTTAAAACAACCTCATTTACACAGTAATCTACACCTGAAATACAGACTAAGAAAAAATGAAATCACAGCACTTATTCCTCTGTCAGGAATCTGTTTGACAAAATAAAAAAAAATCTGATTGCACGTCTTCTCTATTTCCACAGTCTTAATAACGTCCTACACTGTGTTGCACACCTTTGGTGTTTTCTCTCAGCCTCACCCAAGTCAAAATGACCAATGTGTAACTTTAGGTACCTGTGCAGCAACAACTGTCGTCCTCCGTTCCTCATGTGCACATCTTCGGTAAAGCCGCCCAGCCATTTTGCATTTCCTTTGCCAGCTCGCTCCTGTTGCTTTTTGTTAGAGCCGTGTCCCTGTTGCTTTTGTCCTCTGAACTTTCTGGCATAAGGCACAAACTCAGAGCAAAAGGAGGGTCATGGGAGTAAGCTGGCATAGTGGCATAAGTGCCACCACTACACCAGCTAGAAATGATCAGCCAGTGGTGCTTCCATAGCCCTTACGAACCTTTCTGAGGCAGCAGCTGACACAGAGTATTAGGACATGCTGAGGCATAGCTCCTAAACTTGTCAGTGCTTCAGAGTTTTGTTTTGTTTTTAAACAGAATATATTATGCTGTCATGGATAAATAAACTGATGTTGCTTTTAGCTGGTTCATCAGGACTAAAAGATAATGGCATCTGTTCTGTTTTATGTGTAATATTTCTCTTTTATTTCTTAGCGCAGTTGTTTATCCCTGTTTTTATGATCCTCAGCCCGTGTTTCTAGAGAGTTCTTCAAATCCCTTGGACAATGGCTACAATTTACATTTTTGCATTTTCTAATGTTTGGAGTGAAGGTATTTAGAAGGGTACTCTGGAGGGATATAGTGGAAGCAACAGAAATAGTAGCTTCCTAAACTCATTTTTCTTTTGTTAATAATTAATAGCTGACAAAAAAAAATGGTTTGCCTTCAAATGTAGCTCTCAAGAAAAAAAAAATCTTATATTTCTTTGTCTGCTGGAAAAAGCCACTGGAAAGAAGTGTATCTGCATATGTGTATGTGATAATTTTCAAGAGAAGAGAAGGATTAAGGTCAGAAAGTCAAATAAGAGAAAATTGCCAAGATAGATATATTTTTCAGCAGCATAGACTGTGAAATACCTCCCAGTTTTGCAGGCTGGTATTTGCAAAAAGTGGGTGACCTCAGTCTGGAGTCCTTCCAGGATTTAGCGCTTGAAGAACTGCTTGTCACAATCTAGCAATACTCTCATTTCCATAGGGAGATACAAATCATTAATCTTTAAAAATGTAACACATTTGGAAGCTCTTGTTTCCACCTCTCAATATGGCCTTTCAGTTGAACCAACTTTGTTTTGGTAAGAGGGAGGGGGAGAGTGGGAGACAGGGTCCAGATGCATTTTAACAGTCTCCTAGTTAATTTGGATTCTCCAGCCCTGGAGAACTGACTGCATCAATCCTTAGATTATCCTCTATATGGTGTGACATTTTCTTGCACATTACTAGTTTAGTGAGTAAAAAGTGAAAATATCACAAATCAGATAAGGCCAAATAATTGTTCCCGAATTTTATATATATCTCTATTGTGCTTCGTGTCAAATTGTGTCAATGCTAGTAAGATGTCAAAGTACCTTATTGGCATGGAAAAAGTTAATGATCAGTGAAAATCTGAAAATCAAGTTGGATTAACCGATAAAGATGAAAATTTTTTCTAGTGAGTTGTTAGTAGCCAGTGCCATTAGCCCATAGGTTTAGGAACTGAGGTCTGTGAATAAAAAAAAAAAAAAAAAATTTCTCATGTTGAAAAACAACACTATAAAAATGAATGATATGTGTTCATCCAATCTTCAGAGTTATTTTTCAGCCATAACTGACACTGTTATGCAGCTGCATGTAGTGAATTTCTGAATATGGTCAGAATTTTTAATGCAGAGCAGCATATGACACGGTTTGTAATATAGTTAAGGTTTATCTTTTGTAGTGCAAGGGAGAGCAAGCGTATGAGAACAATCTAGCTAAAACCTAGAGACAAGCTTACTTCTTTTAGGAATTGTGGAAGTATTTGTCTATAAAATGTTCATATTTGACAAAACATAACAGGAACTAAGTATAAATAAAAATATACTGGAAGAGACAGTTTTACATTCATTTTCATTCTTTGTCCTAGGAAAAACTTGACTGGCTAAAACCCAAGTTCTGTTTCTCTAAGTCAAGGGAATTACAGTAACAAAACAATATTGTGCAATGCACAAAATATCTTGTATGTGGAAAAATGTCAGTATTTCAAAACTACTTTACAAAGATAATGTAGAGAATGGTATTTTCATTTTGAATTGTGATGGTGAAGTTTATTTTGCGATTATTTTCATTTTGCCAGGAACATTTATTATATCCATAAGTGTGTTGTAATAATATCACAAGAAATCCTCCTTCTCTGCTTCAACCAGACTCTGATGCTCAAGCTCATTGCCCCTCAGGCCTCAGTTAGTCTTCAGTCACAGAACAGAAATCAGAGGAAGGCTATTAATTTTGAAATTTGTTTTCCATGCATTCCATCTTTGTTATTGCAAAGGCCCACTGCAAAATCAGTATCTATATATGCTTATATATAGCCGTGTGTGTGTATACATAAATACACATTCAAAGCAAATTATTAGCTCCTGCTTTTATTACAGTAGCGTCATTTGACTTTAACAGTGATTCTTTCTTTTCTGTTTATATCAGTTATATTTATGAAACTGTCATTCAGATAATAAAACTGTATTTTCTGAAGAAGAAAAATGCTAATTTTCCTTCCACTAAAGTAGAATTGTGTGGCTCCTCTGCAAGCTACTAATCAATGTCTGCACCTTCTGCCTCAAGCAATGGTTACAGATGAAATACGTTAACTGTTCGTAGTAAGAGTTCCCCTTGTCTGAACAAGAAATAGCTCCAGTTTTATGCTTAACTTTATGCTTAAACACTGCTCTCAGTCAGAAATTGATTATGTATATTTAAATTACATTATATCTGTGTGAGGGAAGGGGAACGAAGTAGGACTGATACTGATTTGAGGAAACAGGTGTTGAAAATTTGTCTCAGATAATTTGGCATTACAAATGAGTTGAAATTCCATTCAAAATGTATTTTTAATTTCTCATAGATTCATAGATTTCAAGGTCAGAAAGGACTCGTATGACTCTATAGTATTTATGAAACCATAATGCATGGGATTTTACATAAGGATTCCTCTTCCTGCTCTTCAAAATTGTGTCTGACTATCTATTAAAAAAAATAAATCATGTGATCTTGATTTACACAATTCTATTAATTAAGTCTCTCTCACTTTCTTTAGTCATCTGCTTTGATTTTTAAATGGACTCACTACTAAGAATGTACCTCTTTTCTGTTTGAACTTTGCTGTCTTCGATTTCCAGCCAGTATATCTTTTTAACACTATTGTTTCCATAATTAATAATTACCATATTATCAGAAAACTGTCTTTGGTGGCCCTTAGTAAGAGCAAATTTACCCTCTGCAGCAAGCTGTATTGACCAAGGGGTGGCACAATAAAATGACAGAAAAGTCTAAAATGAAGCATAATTGCGTATCGTAGGTATCTATCTCCCAGCCTTGACACCCCTGCCCAGCTCTGCTGGTGCTCAGCTCTACAACAGTGCCATTTGCTGTGCTCCTTTGGTTTGGCTTTTGCCTGCGAATAGAAGCTCTTCCAATCTGCTCTGCAAATATGTAAGATCCTGTACCCATCCTCAGAGCAAGCTCTCCTTCACCTGTCTCCCAATATGTGCTTTAATCTGTCAGCTGTTCTCCATCAGCATATCTAAAGGGTATTCACTGGAAATGCAGGAGGAAGAGCCACTGCCTTTTTCTTTTCCTTTGTACATTTTCTAGTGGATAAGGCATGCATCCAGGCAGTGAGTCACCTGCTTTCAGTGCCTTTCTTATCTCCCGCTTTTCAGAAATGTCCCTTACAACGGGCTGTTAGATTGGTGTTAGTCTGTGCCTTTTCTGTTGAATTGTCTCCATTGCTCAGAAAAGAGTTGAGGAGTCCCAGGATAGGAAATAAAAAGCAAGGACCTGGCCCTTGTCACGAGGGCTCCCATCACCTGCAACAAGACAAGGAGTGCTTGTGTATTTTTGCTAGTCACGCAGTGGCTAGGCATCTTTCCACACAGCCTACGCATGGCTGAGCTCCCTTCTGAGGCATTTACTCTCCACCTGCTTTTCACACTGCAAAATAACTGGGGGACCTAACACAGCTACTTTAGCTACATGTAGTGGTACTCAAGTGCGCAGCACTCACATCTGTTTCTCAGCCTACCTCATAGCTTCTTACATTGTGAAGGGCAAATTATACATTCTGAGTGTTAAATATGGTATTTTCAAAAGACTGGTGTCTCTGTGACACTACTGAGACAAGATGGTATTTTTAATTTACTAACTCCTGCTGGCAATTGAGAACTTGAGATTTTCCCTTTGAAATTAGTCATAAAGGTAAGTCTAGCCTAGTCTAAACTTTTAATAATCCATTTTTACAATATGACACTGTTTTATCTTCATAATCTCCACAGTCTTTTAAATGAAATATTTTTCCTGGACTTGCAATATCCACATTATATACATTTCCTTCCTTCACTGTTAATGAAATATGAACAACATCAGATCTTTTCAAGTTTCTACCTTGTGTGTTATTGTTGGCCTTAAGTAAATAGCTACTGAAATATGGAGGAATGAAAGCTAGAAGTAAAACAAAGAAACCAGCACAACAAAAATGAAAGGCAGAAGTACAGTTGTAGGAGTAAAACCCTTCTGAATACGCTGGAAAGGTTTAGGTACCAAAACCAGGCTTCTTACTTTGTATGGTTCTCATCTTTCAGAATGACAAAGAATCCAAGTTACTAGATTTGGGCTAAAGATATTCCAGAGTTATTCCAACATATCTTATCAGACAGGGTAAACATGAAGTGCCTTCCCCCACCCCTGATCTAAGTAATATTAAATTCACTGTAAGAAACAATTGATATAGCAGCTTTTGTTTTCTGTTTCAAAAGTAAGTTGAAACAAACCAGGCGAAATCCTCTTTCTTCATTTTACCTTATTCTTGAGAAAAATATCTAGTGTTATAAGTTACTAAAGAAAAACTTATCTGGCAAGTGATGCTGTGCCAATCTGTTTTATTCTTCTAAATTGTTATTCACTTGCTATTACTGGAGAAAGCTTCCAGTAAAAGTAATCAAAGATTTCCAGAGGCTCTGGCAGAAACTGAGGAAGTCATTCTGTGTTTTTTTCAGAGCATAAAATTGATTCAGGCTAATCTTTTCCCTATAAAATTGGATAATTCGGGGAGCATCTTTAGTCAAGCTGTTAGCGTTCGTTCTCCATGAAAATGTTAGTTATTTTCTTAAATTTGAAATAAGGAAAGCTAAAAATACCTGCTTATTTTGCTTATATTCATAATATAATGTTATGTCTATTCAATACTGTTTTATGCAAGGTAAACATATCTTCTGTATAAAATGTGGCAAGGTAAAGAACCTATAACTTTGCTTTTGAAGTGCATTGAGAGTGCATTTTTCACTGGATCAGTCTCAGATAAAAGCTCACTACTACCATCATCTGAAAAAACAGTAAAGAAAAAGCTAAAGCTGGAGCTTTGAGAAACAGAACAGCTGTCCTCAGGTTTTTTTGGTAATACACTTTTGTAAGTGCAGTGGAAAAATCCTTAATCTGAAAACATTAGTTATATAGGAGAAATAAAATAGTAAATTTTGCAAATTCACATTCCACAAATGGTAACTATGTGCTGAGAGGCTTTGGTTCTGCTGACTAATATAGAAACTGGAGAAGCTCTGTAGCTCCTAACGCTAGTTCCCATCCATTAAGTTATGTAGTGTGATTGCCTGAAAGGACATAAGATACCTTGGAATAGTTCTGCTTGATTGTTTAGATGCTCATACTTTATTGCAAACAAAGTAGTATTGAACAGCCACATTGTATGGGGCAAAAGGCTGTAATTTCATATGCAGTTCATGTATACCCAGATTTAGAGTGGTAATCCTCTTTCAGTTGAGTTCTTACAGGTGATTTATCACCATCTTCTAGTTGAATGGATCTCATTTTAGCCAAGCACCCAAGTCTTTAAATGTTATTGCAGTTGCTACAGATACATCTTTAGCTTTATTCCTTTTTTTCTGGCAATGTCTATAATAGAGTGAATTCCTTTTATCTGGGCATGATTCATTCCCAAACCATGTTAAGCTGTAATTTTTTCCTGGTCTCCTCTCCATCTTCTTTCCAGCCTGTCCACTGGACGGACTTCAGTGCAGTCAATCAGGACATCTCAGTTAGAATGAGCAAGCTGCTGATGGTTTGAACCTCTGCCTAGATATGCTCCATATGTGCAAAACAACACAGACAGTATGCTTCCTATGTAGTGTCCCTCTGTTCGGTGCTTGTTTTCCCATAGATGGTGTCTGACATAGTTGCCAGTGTTCATCAGTTTTGAACATGTTACTATGCATTATTGTAAAAATTAGACAGTCTGTCAAAAAAATAATCTTATCTGGGGATCTTGTTTAGCACACAGTAGCTAAGCTCCCCAAACTACTTAGCATTCCTGAAGGCTCTGCATTTTTGTTTACCAATTATCCATGAAAAGTTGGTAATTCAACCACTTTTGCCACAGTCCTTCCTCACTACATGTATTGCAGTGTAAGGTGCCATAGTAGCTGTTAAGAACAAGTCAAAATCGTTTTTCAGATGCTTATTTTTAGTATAGCGTTCTTGCAACTCCTTGTGATATTGCAGTTTCCTTGGACTATGTGGACAACTTGCATCCTTTCTGTATCTTAAACATGTCTTTTCTGGGATAACAGCACAAAGGGGAGGTACTGAGTTACAGGTTAGCTCAGCGCTAAACCCACAGACGAACTTTTCAAAGATTTTGGAAATCTTTGGCCTTCTTTATATATTATTTTTCTCCTGAAAAGGAGTGGGTTCAGAATGTCCAAGTTTAGTTCTCTTGTCTCATCAAGCTCCTTTGGTTACTTCCTTCATCTTGAGTTGGTATAATCTGATCCCCTTGTGACAGATTTTTTTTTTTCTCTTTCTTTTTTGTCATTGACAACAAGTAATGGATGGTATGAAAGTTTTAAATGCATGTGAAATGTCTACAGCATTATTAGTTCATATCAAGTATCCAAATTTAGTCTTATTTAATGTCACGTCTGGGTAGCTGCCTCTAACATGCATTAATTGGAGATTCCTGCTTCCACCTTTTTAAGCGTAGGGCACATCCCACCTTGCTGGACCTGCTTCAAATCATATTACCTTTGTCTTGCAGCCTATACCTATGCTACCTTTTTCCTAGTGTTGGTACACAATTTGGTGGTCTATGAGGATGGTAAAAAACATCTCAGTGGGCCATGGCTGACTTTAAGCCTCTCAAGAAGTCTCATTCTTGTACCTTACTTGTGACTCTGACTCATGCTGCATGTACTGTTCCTTGCTGACTAACCCATTTGTGGATTAATAGAAGGGTATCTGCCTCCTGCAGTTCTGGAGCAGTATAGTTGATTTCTTTGTGAACTCAGATTTTAAAGCTTTTTTTCTCTTCTACAGTTCAGTCACCTTTCCTTAAAGATCTTGCAATACCTGTTCCCAAAGTCCTTTTCTATAGGCAAATGGGGAGCGGGGGAGGAAGAGAAAGGGTGAGAGTTATCCCAACTCCAGCCATCACCATCACCTTACATTGTTGGGCAAAGCATGGAGATTCAAATTAAGTACGCCCCATTTTGCTTGGTTTCATTAGTGTACATCAACAGCATGTTGCAGTTTTCACTGTCATAACTTCCTAGTATGAACCAGAATTCATAAGTTGTAAAGGAAGAGTCCTCAGACATTTACAATGCCACCAACATTATTTCTTGAGTGTCAGTCACAAAAAGCATACAAAAAGTTGTATGATGCTTTTTCATGCATCTAGTGAGACACCCGATAAGCTGTCACTCGTGGCTTTCCCACAGCGTCACTGATGGAGTTAATATATTCATTAAGACAGTGGTGAGAGCTACTTAGGCAGTTCTGGAGTGGACCCTAAGGCATAAAAATACATGCTTAGGAAAACTTAAGCTACATAAATCACTCAGGCAAAATCAAATCATAGTGTTCAGTTTGTTAATATTCTGATTTCACTGGCACGTACTAATCAGCTAGCAACACTGCTAAATAGTAACTCTAAATTTATTATTTTCCAAAAATTAGACATACTTTGGAGAGAAAACACAAAACAGCTAAGAGTCAAAACAAAAGTTGCTTAAAAAAAACGCACTCCACTGCATTGTATTACTTTCATTATTTCATAATTTTATGTTTAAATGTAGAGAGTATGTAAATGTTCATTTTCTCTTATATTCCCTTCCTGCTTAGTGACAAGAAAACAAATTCAAATTGTGCTTGGGAGGAATAACTTAACAAAGCCAATTTTATTATGCAGATGAATTGTAGGTGTTGCATATCTGCAATCTGAAATTGTTAGCAAGCTTTCTCCTAAAGCGTTTTCTCTTTCTAGGTGTGTATGTAACACATTATATTTAGAGAACCAACCAGCTTTAAGAAACTCAGTTGTTTTACTTAAAAGTTGTCATGGCTATTCAATTTGCTCAGGAAGTAATTGCTTAATTTTTTGTTTAAATTTAAGGTTTAGAGTCTACAGTTTTTCAAAAGATGAGTAAATCATTTCCTCAAGAACTGTTTAATGGAATTATGCTTTTCTAAGAATATCATGGTGAGTTTGGAAGAGCGAATAGGTTCATAAGAAGAAAATTGTATCTTCCTTCTCTCTTACATTCCCACATTAATCGTTCAGTTGTGGTCCACTGTGGTCCGTTTCATTAACCAAGGTTGCGGGTGGGCCAAACTATCCCAAAGAACTGGGAAGTTTTAGTCTTCAGCCATGGGTTGTTTATGACAAAATGGCGCTTCCAGTTTGCTCTTAACATGGAATATCTGCACTAAATCTCCTTTTTGGCCAAACATCATGTTTTGGATCACTCACTGTTAGCTTTCTTACCTAGTTAAAAAAAAAAAAAAAAAAAAAAAAAAAAGGGAAGTATAAAATAGATAGCAAACTATATTCGACTGGTAGCATGTAAATACATGGAAAAAATGTGAAGACATGGTAGTCATTACCACTACAGAGGATTTTCATTACACACTAAAAAGGAATTGTGGGACCTACTTTATCCAATAATCTTTCTTTTATTTTTTTTTTTATGGCATTTTAACTTTGTTGTTTTCAGAGACATCTTTCAACTTAAGAGTGTAAAATGGTTACAAAGTAAACACAGAGCTTTTTTGAAGAGGCATGCAGACTGAGGCACAATTATATATAAAGCTGCAGAACAGCAACCTTAACTCTCATTTATTTGTTTGAAGTTCAGCAATGGGAGATGAAAAGTCCCAGATTTGGTGTGAGAAAAGTTGCTTCTGATATCAAAGAGCAAAGACCCATAATCAGCACTAGTAAATAATTAGTTGAATGTTTAAGACTTGACACTATCCTAGAATTCAGATATTCCAGTTTAATAACGCTTGCCATAAAGTCAGGAAAAAATTTTAAAGATCCTATCTTTTATACAAACTACTACACACATGGCTATGCAGGCTGTGGCATGCTGTGCATTATAAAGCTGGAGAATATTTTAATTCTCAGTCTCGAACCTTGCAGTTCCACCAAGAATTTGTCACACTTCACCTGTTTCAGTTTTTCAGTTTATTTTTTAGCAAATTTTATACAAGTTATTTCAGTTGCTGACTTAAACAATTTGTTCCATATCTCAACCCTCATTTTGTGTAAAGAAATCATAAAAGTTAGGAACCTGAAAATTGGATTTTTCTTTTGAGCAGCTGCTGTCCACAAATGTGGAAAGATTGTTAAAAGTGAATAGCATCACTTTCTAGCAAAATGTAGGCAGGTTTGATGACTGAATCTCATATTTCCATTACTGTGCTGTCACCAAGCATTATTATGTCAGCACTCTCAGATATGTGGAAAAAAAAGAAAAGCTCTTTTGGGGTTTAAAGATGTATTTGTACAACCATGGATATCAATGGTCCTTCTTCATTGTTCAATTACATTTATTATTAAACACGAATTTCTTGCTTAAAATGTGGTCTATAATGTTTTGCAGAATACATTATCGTACTTTTACAGAGCACAAGGTAAATGAACGTAAAGGGAAAATATATGCACAGGAACACAAGTATTTATTAAAAATAAATAAATAAATAAATTTAGTGTAGCTGACTCCTAAGTCTTTGTATCTGCCCTTTTGATGACCTGACGGGGACAAGACAGATTTCTGTTTAATTTATTTTGAAAATCCTTTATTTCTGTATTACCCATTTTTACATATCACATTTGTTTCAGTGTGCTGACATTCCAAATCAGAGGCATCTGGTCTGTTGCATCTGCTGTGCCTCCACCAGGGTGCCACTATTAATGAGTTTTTCTTTCCATGGCTGTTGTAACAACATCTAATAGATTCCACTTAGTTTTCTGTTGAGGATCCAGTTTTATAACATTGAATATTTGGCTGAATTTGTAAAAGTTTTTAAACGTATCTCCATATATGAATTGCTTCTGATTTTGGTTTGGTGTTTGCTGGGGGTTTTTTTTGTTTGTTTGGTTTTGTTTGTTTTAGATCATTTCAGATAATACTTTAAAGCTATTAATTTTTTTTTCCCAAAATCATATTTAGCAGTCTTTTAGTTTTTATTCATCAAAGCACTTCTCTTCCTAGCATAATTATTTTTGGTTTTGTTACCCACAAAATCAATTTGTATGATTAGTTTGTCCAGTCACAGAACATTTTTCTGGATTTGATAATACTTTAAGTGGAGCACAAGTGTTCCTGTTTACTTTCATGCTACAGGATCACAGGAAGGCTCAGGGATGATGTGTTCTAGTAGTTACTTTCATACAAGTTTCCATCAGAGTTTGTATGTGTATGTGCAAAGTAGATTCCATCTGGAATGTGTATTTACTAAGTACCAATAAATGTTGTAACAATTTTAAAACAATTTTAATTGCTAAAATTTTACTGAATGAAATAGAACATTGTTTGGGTAAGGTTCTCAGACACTTTGTATTAAATCAAAGGAAAAAAAAATAGTTTGAGGAATGTTGTTTTTTACTTGTTCTGAATGGTTGCCTTTCTAAGACTAAGAAAAAAAACATCTGTTCCATAATTATATATTATTGTCTCCTGACAGGTCCAAGAATCTTCAGATCTTTTCATAGTATAAGGGTTTCAAGATGTCCTTCTTGACCTTTCAAAAATACACTTCAGTACATGTGGTAGAAAGTAATTTTATTCACGTTAAATAGCAGAGGAAAGGATGTCCTCACAGTCCATAGAGGGACAAGATTGTTGTGTCCCTCCGGGAACAGCAGAGCTAGCAAGACTCACTTTAAAGAGGCATTGCCAGTTTTCCTGAGTGTCCGGTTGAGGAATTGCAAGATGGATCTTGTGGGTAAATCTTTCTGTAAGCACTTAAGCATACGTCAGTTCCATTCACTCATTTTGGTACTGAGCAAATCCTTACTGAGTAGTCCTTACTTATTGCTTTGTTTCTTACTAAATGCCATGTAGCTGAAGCTTTCTTCTGTGGTACAAACATAGCATTTAATGTCTGGTTGAAGACTTAGGTTGGATCAGATAAATCATTCTCCTGCACAGTATATCAAATATATGAATTATATTTAGGAAACTTTAGGGAACATTTTAGAGTCGTTGGCGTAAGACCTTAGAATCACTTAATTTGCTTTTCCTCTTCTAAACAGTTTCTAGGTAGGGGAAGGAGAGAGAAAGGGAAATATTACTTTGGAGACCACACAATTATCTGAGCATGTTGTACATGTTTTAATGTTCGTTCTGCACAGTCCATCTTGGGAATGTGCATAATGCAGATGTTGTTAGGCTGCAATGGGACTGCTTTTTCTATTGTAAAATTCATGTCACTCATTAACTTGTCTTCCTAGAAAATGGAGTTTTGAAGGCACATGGATATCTAGAGGTAGTAACTGCATCAATAGATTTTATTTCTTTTTCTTGAGTGCTTTCATTAAGGAGAGGCTTCTAATGAGAAATTTGTTCTTTGCTTAATTATGCAAGCTGCTGCTTTAATTGCATGTCTCTGTATGCAATCCAGTCAGTATACAAGTGAAAAATTACCATCCAAACTTTTGGGTATGGGTTTAGCAAGCCAGTTATAATAGCTTTTCACAGTTCTTCTGATACAGAAGTTAAAGGCAAGGATTTTACAGGGTGTAGCTAGATGTTTATCTTGAAAATTAACTTTTTTTCTGAAGAGTTTGTAACCAAACAGAAATGAAACTCTGTGGAGCTTTTTAGCTTGCTTTTGATGATACACGCTCTAGTTACTGCAAGTGGTATTGTCACGGTCTTTTGTTAATCTCATTGAACAGAAAATGATATTAGGCCTTTACCTCTCACCTTCAACTTGGTGAAATTATGTAACTCTAATCTCAGGTTGGAGGGCCAAATTTAAGATCAGACTCAGCAGGTCTTTTCCATCCAGTACAGACAGTGAATAACTGCTTGTTAAAATAAAGTAGGATTATTTAGAATAAAAGCATTTTAAGGGGGAGGGGGCAGGAAGACTTTTAAGGCAATAAAATACTCAAGAGACATAGTGAACAGACAGGTGAACTTGCTAACAGATTATCTAACCACTGTCCACATAAAAAGCCTGAAAAGTAAAAAACCTCCTCTGACCTTTATTGTCAGTTTGATAGCTGATATACCATACCTACTAGCTACCCGACAGCATACTGTTTTGTTTTGGTGACTCAAAGTTGTGGTCAGAAAAAGGTCATTTGTTCATAATTTGGTAATAAATATTGCTACTTCCAACTCTTAAGACTGGGAAATCTAGCAAGCATCTTTTCTGGAAGCTACACAATAGGGACTTGAAGTTGCTAGATTTGGTCAATATCTTTTAAGTACATTCTTGGATGCTTCTTATCTGGGAAACCCTTGAACTAATTCCTTGTTTGCTCTTCCCTAATCCTTCAAAATAAATTAAACTAATATATGCAGAAATCTTATATGCCTTACTTTCCTTCAGTTCTCATTTTCGTTATATCTAAAGCTATTGTATTTTAGTTTTTATTACCTCCTAAAGACCACAAGTCATAATTTTGAACCCCATCTTTTTCCCTGTGAGAAACTGTAGATCTACTTCTTATTTTCTAGTAAGATTGCCTGGGATTTATGTATCTGCTTGACTAACATATAAATTATTGTGAGTATTAATTACTTTTCTACTAGGTGTCCGGACAGAAAAAGCACCTTTAGGAGTTTTACATTAGCTTTAAACCAATAGATAATAATTAAACAGTGTTAAAATAATAAGAAACAAATATTATTAATGAGACTTCATGAGTTACTAGGAAAATCCTGCCTAATCTGGTAAGAATGTAAACTCATGTATGTTTTTCTAAAAATACACTGTAAAATCTGAGAGAATATAGAAGAATATTATCCTTCTATAGCTTTATAGAGGAAAATAGCTTACCCTTGCATAAATTGATGGGTTAAAAAATGAAGAATGATTGTAATTTTATATCTAGTGTTATAAATTCTTTTAAAATTACAAGTTATACTTGCTATTTTTATGTTAAGAATAACAAGAATATTTGGAAGGTCTAGACCAAATTCTTTGTGTTATTTGAAACAGCAAGCAATCTTTCTGCTTTAAATCAAGCTGGTACAAAAAAAAAGTCCCTATACATGGTCCTCTCAACAGCTCTACATGCTCTTTTCTTTATTTTATTTTTGTATTTGTGTGCAACTAGGCAATACTACAGGATCTGGAGCAAAGACGTCCCCAACTGGATGAACTAATAACTGCAGCACAAAATCTAAAAAACAAGACGAGCAACCAAGAGGCCAGAACAATAATCACTGACCGCAGTAAGTGCTGATTCTGCTATCATATGGTGTTTCAGCAAATATGGAAAATGTTGTAATACCTGATAAGCATAGCATTTTTCAGACACTTTATGCCTTTGCCATGAGAAGGAGAGTTCCATGAGGAGACAGGTCTCTCACAGATGTTCCAAATTGCACATAGAAGAAATGTAAGTAAAAGTCAGTGATCATATATTTCAAACTTTTCACCCTAATTTCATATTGCTTCACTTCATAGTGGATGGACATTGTAGAAAATATAGAATGTGATAACTACGTATAAAGAAATACAGTTATTCTTAAACAAGGAGGAAAAAGAAAAAATTCACAGAGTATAGCCATAGGCTTGTAAGAAGCTTTCAATTCCATCCCCTGTAGTACAGCTGCAGCCTCTTCTTTCATCTCCCCTCAGTTGACGCACAAGTCTGATGATGCTTTGTATTAGTCTGCATTAATTCTTCCGTTCTGGTTTCCCTTTCCAAAATTAACCAACTAGCTGTATCTAAGGTGGAAAAATTAGTAAATTGAGTTTTAGAATAAGTCTGTAGAAGATGTAGTCTTGTCACCCTCGGATGCCTGCATGTCCTTATGCCTTTCATTATAGGATGAAACACGCTGTCAAGATCATGCTATAAAAGGAGCCCTCTTGGTGGACTGTTACGTATCTTCAGTTATTATTTTGAGTACTCAGGACTAAACACTACAAAAAATGAATTTCTTATGGTCCTAGAGGTCCCCTGTGGAGCTTAGAGAAAACCCAGGCCAAATGCATTGCATGTGAACATAGCCAATTCACTTTAGGTGGATGCAAACTGTTCTGTACATCTTGGCCTGGAGACCAGGGATTGCTCCCTGAGACTGACAACTGTAAAGGTCATCATAAGTTAAAGTTCTCTATCCCCATATATTTAAAAAAAAAAAAAAAAAAAAAATATATATATATACACACACACATTACCTCTTTCTTTTTATTCCGTCAGGTAAATGCTTTCCATAATATGTCAAAATCAGTTTACATGTTTGGACTGCATTGTTGTTATGTATATGTATATGTTGTATATGTAGCTCATACAGATACTATTGAGACTATGTCCTATGTGAAATAACATTGTTTAACTGCTGTTCTCTTCCTGACCTTGAAACATATTACTGAGAGAGAGAGAGTAGCTGTATTTGGTTTATTTGAAGATTGAGAAGATATGGATAGTGCTTATATATTACATAAGAATCTGTTTGACATGCAAATTCATTTTAGGATCACATACTCAGTTGAATTCAGATGAAGTGTGTACATATACTTTGAATTTACAGCCCTTATTCAAAGCCAACGTATGTAGTACTCCTATCAGTATTTTCTAGTATGTTTTAATTTTTAATTCTGAGTCAAGTCTTCTGAAGACAAGAATTGTAGACTTTACATGAAATACAAGCATAATTCCTATATTCTCTCATGTGAATTGCATGCATGACTAGATTTTGTTCTGTTGGAAAACTGCACTTCACTTTAAGTGAAACTGGCTTCTAAGATAGATTAAATACCTCTTTCTCATACAGCAAAAAAAGGAAAGCAAGCTATCAGACTTAAATTCTGAATGAGTATGTGGTAACACAACTATATTACAACTTGCATCTGTGGCTGGCAGTGTGCATATATTTTACATGATTATTTCTTAGTTTTTATCTATAAGAATTCCCAAAATGATTAGCTGGTTTTAAACTTCAAGTATACAAGACTCATTTTTGCTGTGATTTAGCAATTAATTTTCTGTGCTGAAACTCGGTATCCTTGACCACAAAAGTGCAACTTACGATGCAGTAGATAGAGGTCATGTCCCTTTATGTTCTTTCAAGTACATCTTGCTGTAGTATAGCATCTTCTAAGATCATCCTGTTGTTGCTAATGAAATAATTTTAAAGTAAACCAAATTTTTATTGTCAGAAATATATGTGGTCTGCATTTCTTCAGTGGAGGGAGATAAAGTATGATCAGGGCCATTTTTGGTCCAGTCTTCTGAGGCAGCAAACTAGATTCATGAAGACCTTTTCATGCTTACTTAGTTTATATTGGTACAATTATAGGTAGTACTAAACACTATACAAGAGGTATTTTTTACTTTTGAATTTTAAGGAGATTGTGATATTTCCAGGGGAAAAAAAAAGTGTTAGGACTTCACAATGTGACACATAAGGTTTTTCCAAATATATGCCAAATGTGGCGTACTGTCACCTGAAGTACTTTAAAAGAACAATAGTAATTTTTATAATTACTGTGTGCTGTATGAAGACACTAACTCCCCTGTGCTGCATGAAGAAGATGGAGATTGCTCTGTTTGGTTTGAATTAGGCCTGCTAAATACCTGTATAGACAGGATCCATTTGTTCCTGTTGTGGCTACCGTGGGGGTAATTCAGCCTTCCCACTCCTTCACGGTGCTGTGCTGTCCTGAACGTAGGGAAATTGCCCTTTTCCCCAGCACAGCTGTGGTGCTCTCTAACTGTGTGCTCTCTGACAGCTCCTCTGAAGCCTGCTGTGCTGTACCTAGTCCCACCTAGTGCAGTTGTTTTGCCTTGCAGTCCAGCACATAGTGAGCCCAGCCTACTGCACCTGGGATGTTGTCCCCACGTCCATCTCCAGGAATCTTGCTGGCAGACAGAGCTGAACGCTGGACCATAGAACATGCTCCACTTGCTGAGGCCTGTGCATTCCCCAAAGCCCTAGAGAGCATCCCCTCCGTTATACTTGGACCTTGCATCAGAGTCTTGCTGCAAGTCCTCCCTGACTACCTCACATGCAGACTGTTCCCCATTTCCTGTGTTTTTTTCCCTCTTTGTGAATACAAATAGGTTACCATGGTTATGTCTTAGCAGTTATTAGTACTCATTCAAATCTATCCAGTTTCATGACCTGAGCATCAGCACTGTGCCATTCCTTCTCCTCTGTAGCAGCTGTGTACTCTCACATGCAGCTTTCTGTAATGTGACAATATCAGGTGCCAAGTGCATTGGATCCTGTCGTGAAGGAAAGGGAGCGCAGGGCTGCACTGCGCTGGTCTGTCACGTAAGAGCTGATAGACACAACTATATGTAGTGCAGTACCTCTTTCTGGGCTGAAGCACGGGATCTCACACTTTGAGAAGTAAAAAACTGATTTGTATGAATAAGTGGTTCATTGCCTTTTGCATGAAGGTGCTAGTAAAAAAACCCAACACAATCATCTGTCCAATATCAGTGAACAGATACATTATAAATACTAAATGAGATTCGTAGCTGCTGTACAAGGTAGCTGCATTCATGGTCACAGGATGGGTCAGCGTGTCATCAACTGGAATTAAAACCTGGAAGGTTCTGGCTTCTGTGTTAACATTGGTAAATCTTAAGTCATTTTGCTTGCAGAAATGTGCATATTATGCGTTTTAAAGTCTAACTTTGAATTACATTTAGAAGCCAATATTGCTTTTGAAAGTATTTATAAAACCAAAGTAAACATTTTATACAAAATCAAGGAAGTCAAAATACATTTATTAGAGAATGTCTATGAAGAACTGCAAAAAAAGTCAATGATCATGAGATTATTTTTCAACAGAATTGTCATAGTATTGCAAAGGTTTCATCTTTAGGAAATAAATCCAGAAATTAAAGACAAGCTCATGCAATGGAATTATTTCCTTTGATCCTTTTCCCCCCACCTTCATTATCTGTATGAAAATGCAGGAGCTACACTACATAAACAGCACTTGGCTCTATAAAGTGAACCTTGTGTTATGTTTACATAATGTTATACTCAAATCTCTGTTTATTCTGTGTAAATCATAGTTTGTTTACAACTTCTACATTAAAGAATACATAAGAATAATAATTACACTTAGTCTTGAGAAAAATTCGTGTGAAAAAGCAAGATACCTCTCTGCTCTTTTAATGCTCTAGACAAAACATTCTGTTCTAACAGAACCATATGCTGTACAATAACATTTTTCACTACATAATGCATCACAGCTCAAAAACACTCTGCTTTACTGCTGATGAAAATGTTGTTTCTTTAAATTGAATGAGTTTATAAGCAACTTTGAATATAATAAAGTAGTTAAACTTTGAAAATTCCTTTTATTTTCCATCAGTTCCTAGGTATAGAATAAATAAAGCCGGTAACAAGTCAATATAGAAATATACTGAGAGATAATAAAAACAAATCTACAGTCTTCAAAATTTTAAAGTAATTACAAAGACTATGTTAGATCTTGCTAGATCCTGGAAATGTAAGAAACTTTAAATAGCAGGCCTTCCTACTGCTGTGTTCCTACCCATGCAAAAGATAACGGTGAATAACCTTTCTGTGGTTTTACTTTGCTAGTAATTTACATGCCAATTTTGTAATGTGTTTTCTGGCTGTGTAAGTGATAGAGGAGGTATGAAAATGAATATTTATAGAATTCTATGAAGAAATGATCTCTTATGGACCAAAGAATCTCCCTTTCAAGATTATAAAAAGCCGAAGTAACACACATCTTTCTTCAGCAATTGTGTGAAATGCAGTGAACTCTCAAAATATCACTTGAGAGGTTAATTAAGTTATATTACATTAAATACATAAATAATAGTAATAAATACAAGCATTTCAATGAAGAATATTTTGATTAAGGATTACATGTTCAGACCAAATGATTCATTTTGAAATTTGATTTGGCAGCTTTTAAAACCAAGTCCACAAGTGTATGAATAATTCATAGAAGATGTCTTCAGAAGAGCTTTTTTGATTTTATGGTTTGTTTTTTGTTTGTTTGCAGGTTGTGTTTTTGTTTTTTTTTTTTTTTTTAAAAAAAAAAAAGAAAAGCTATATGTTATAATTGGTTGTTAGGAGAGCAGCACTTGAACTAATCTGAAAAGAGTCTGAGTGTCTCTGTGCCACTCCATAAAAATGACTTTATTGAACAGTTTGCTGTATTTGACAGTTTTATGGCAAAATCATCAACTTGTCATCACTTTCACAACAAAATGTATGGAAACTCCACAGTGAATTACAGCTGTGCTGTTGTTCTCGACATCTTAATAAAATAGGCGTCTCCATTGTACTGCCATCCATGTGGTTTTCTCTTAGAGCTATTGAATACAAATAAAGAGTTTACCACTTGAAAAAACAAATTCATACAATGTGGAATTTATCATCCAGTAGTAAAATTCCTAGTTACCAAGACTGTAAAAGCAAAGTGTAAGAGAAAACTGTACTTGTATAGAGTTTGCCCAGTTATCTTGTTGATATTTCTAAGTGGAATTATTGATTAAACCCCAGTATTCTATTCTCTGGATTCCACACATTTCACAAACTTGTCAAGAACATGAGTAATAGCTTTCTTAAAAGTTCATTAATCATCCTGATGTGCTTTACAGCTGAAACCTTATTTTTCCTATGAGAACTGTATGCCATGGAAATGAAGAAAGGGAGGAACCATTTGTTGTTAAAGAAATGTCAATAACAAGATAAAAATGTATCTCTGAAAGGGATAGCATGTTACCAAGAAGAGTACCTCATCTGAAACTGCTTCCTTGGCACAGATCTGCTGCTACAGGATTTGTAAGGAAGTTATGGGACATTTTAAGAAGGAGTTAAGAAGTTATTTTGGAACACTGGGGAGAGTGTTTAAAGTCCTTTAAGAATGGGAAATAACATGCCCCAGAAATGTCTGAGTGATCAGGGAATTACAGTTATATATCACTTCTCAGGCTATATATACTAGAAGCATATGGCTCAGTGGACAAAGGGCAAGATCTAAACTGCCTCCTTCAGGTTTGTAGTGCTCCCAAAAAGGATGTGAGACTACAAGGTTACCTTCCTCCATTTCTGGTTATATTCTTGAGTAAAAGTGGCACAGCTTTTTTTGTAGCCCCAGAGCTGCTAAGTGGTATTAGGTGGTACCACTGCTGGTGGCTTGCTCAGAGCTCACTTACATTCTTAAGCCTGTGAAGAGAGTCAGATAATTACTAAATTTTGTGTTGTGTGGTAATTCAAGTGGAACGTAGCTGGCTTGTTCTAGACCAGGTACTTCTAAATAGATAGGAAAGTTATAAGTTTTATGTTCCTAGAAATCAGTCTGTTGGAGAAGAGGCATCCTGGATTGTTGTGTTGGATAGAGGCACTTGATTCTGCCTAAATCGTAAGTGTTAGTAAAATTTTGTCATCTATCCTCTAAAATAGCTAGGAGAGCAGAATGGTTGACCAAACCTCTCATCAGGAAAATATGACCACAAAGTGAGTTCTCTGCTAATTGTGAGCTCAGTGAGTTTAAGGTTGTGCTGCAGGAGGAGGGCCTTCAGAAAGAGTGATACGGAAATAAAAGTTTTTTAAAAGCCATTAGATAATTTTGACTAGGCCCAGAAAAGAAAAAACAAACAAACAAAACAAAAACCAAGGTAGGGCGATGCTTCACACTAACAGGTTATGCATTATTGTGTGATGTAGCCACGGGTATGTGAAGTTAACTGGTTGAAATATTTGGGACATACTATCACCTGACAGAAGGAGAATGTACTTCCCACTTTATCCTAGGGAAGGATTGACATGGCATTGTGGGAGAGATGGTGTTCGAGTCTGCTTTGTGTCTTTTTTTAACTTATGTTGATCATCATTTAGAGACTGAGTTAATCAATAGAGGGGGTCAGTCAGAATACAGACAAAAATTTCTTCTAATTTATAGTGCCAAGAAAAGTCAAGCCTATTTAATATTCTGCAATTTACTCTGCTGTTCTTAAAGTGTTTGGAGACTGAGGTGATAGAAGTGATTACCCACTTACCAGTTAGATGAAAGTAAGCATTGCCCAGAACCATGACCAGACATGAAATTTCCTTTCCCCAGGTACTATTGTCTGCTCCCCTGCTACGATAAATCCTATTAGTAGTGTTGTTAGGGGCATCTTTTCCTTCTTTTATGCTCAAGGGGAGTCATATTTTAACAGACTGGTTTTATATAACTGCCTGCCTTTGTTCCTAAAGTCTTTGTGAAAATCTTTAGCATTCATACAAATTCATACAAATCTTCAATTTGAAGGAGTTTTATTTTTTCAGTTTAAGGAGACCAGTGTCTCAGTAGCTTCAGAAAGAAACAAACTTATTTGCGAAAGTGTTATAAGCAAAATGTAAAGGGAAGGTAAGGAACTGATGCGCAGGATGAGATTGCAGGTCCTAATCATTTACTCTGTTGTCTCCAAAATGTCCTTTTGAAGAATGTTTAAGAATTCCATAGTATGCAAATGTGAAGTAAATTGAGAGTACTTCTCAGGATATAAAATCTTTCTTTCATATCTTAAATAATTAGAGAAATGTTAACATATTTTTTTTAAACATTTAACTAACTAAAACTGCCAAGAACTTTCAGTTCTTCAGGAAAGCAAGCACTGACTTATTTTAGTTTTCTAATTTTCTAGTTTAGTATCTAATGTGAGTCTTCCTATTTACAGTGTTACAGTAAAAAAATCTGTTTTTAATTACATTGGATTTCAAAATTGGAATCAGTCTCATTTTACAGATGTAAATTAACATTTATACAAAATACTTTAAAATCTGAAAATACTAGATGCTGAAGAGGTTTGACTTATACCTTGTCAGTGGTAGAAGAATGTTACATTGACTTGTGTAGTGGCCAGATAATAAGAAAAGAATTGTTTTTCTCTTTGAGCAATACCGGAAAGACTCAGTCAATTTTCTATGTTAAAAGGAGTGGTGTTAATAATTTGCATTAAAAATATTTATACCACTTATACTATACTTGTGGCCCATCTCTATTGCAAGTAAATATCCAAAATGATCAAAGTCCAAAAAGGAAAGAAGGGAGAAACAACTGCCTATTATTTATAACTGTGTTAGCATTCTACACTTTAAGAATTCTGTTTCAAAGTTAAAGACTATTTTTATAAGCAATTTAAATTCCCTGTCTACTGGTGAAATTCCATCACTGTGTTTATATAAAATCCATTTGGGCAACCAATGAAGTTACTGTCTTAAAATCTGTGAGTGTGTAGTTGCTCAAGATCATGGAAAATTGTTTTGCTTTTTTTTTTTTTAGACAGGAGTTTTCTATTTCTTGATAAATGCTAGGACTACTTCATATGTTTTTGAAATCTGAAAGTCTTAAAAATATTGCATTATATAGTTTAGATGCATTCCCTTTTTTCTTTACGGGAGTTATAAAGCTCCATTTTTAACAAAAGCATCCCATTTACCCAAAAAAGCGTCATTGTCTTCCTAGCTTTCACTGTCTTTATATAGAGGTTTAATATTTTTAGTTAATAACTTGAATTATTTTATTTTAAATGTTGAAGTTCAGTCAGTTTATACAGACTTCCAAAAAATTACTTGTTTTTTAATATTAAATTGCCTGGATTTCAGGTATTGTTTTCTTTTTATTATTTACTGGGATTTAATTTTTGCAGGAGTTCTCTTTGTGAATGTTGACATTGCAATGCTGATGTTCTTTATTACTGGACTTGATGATATCACATATCTGAATATATCTTTTGTCAGAATAGATGTCAGCAATTGATTAGAAAGTAATTTGGATTTTGTATTTGTTTTTAGGTTTGGGCAAGGTGACAGAATTTAATGAGTGGTTAGGACTTCTGAGAATAATGAGATTTTCATGGATGTTTTATCTGGTAGAAAACCCCTGAAGTACACAAGTTGCCAGGAACTGCTATTGCACATCTGCTGCCATCTGTACCAAAACCACTTGATCCATTTTTCACAGTTAACACATACTTGCTGCATTTTCATGTTTGTACTTCTACGTATTTTCACGGGTGAATTTAATAATCTGTAAACACAGTGAAAACCTGACCTTCTGTATTTGCAACTGTGAAAACCATTTTAAGATGCCATGCGGCGTTATGAAAAGCCACCTGAGCTACCTCTGAGACTAGAAGCTGTGGAGGCTCTTGGCTGAGGGGCTTTGCTTGGGGTGGCAGGACGTGCCGTGAGTGCCTCCTTCCAAGCGTGCACCTCCAGCTGCGTCCCCTTCCACGCCTCTCCTCCATTTTGTTTCTCCCAGCGCACCTCTTCGCGCTTCTGCCTGCCTCTCTCCTTTTGTGTTTCCTCACCAGCCTCCCACCGTGCTTCCTGCCCCTGCCTGCTGCTGACCTGTCTGCAACGTGTTCAGGCAGAGGCACCACTGGCTCTGGTGAGCGTCAGCTGCCCCCACAGGTCTCCAGGCTGGTTGGAACCAGCTGCGACCAGCACAGGGTAGCTCATGGCCTCCTCCTGCCCAGGCACCCCCCAGGCTGTAGGCGGGGGTGCGCTGCTGGCACTGCCTGAGCTGCCGCAGCTACCATGGCTCCCAGGCGGCATGTGGCACAAACAGAGCTCACAGACTGTTTCCTGGAGATCATGAGGACTCCTAGAGGTGTATTTTCATCTGTCTTCCCGTACTTCCTCCATTTTCTCTCCTCCTCCCTCTGTCCCCCGTATAGAAAATCAGTTTTAGGTAATCAGTTAACTCATTTCTTCCTGTACTCTGTAGCTTCTTCCCTTGTTGTTGCTTGTTCCCTGTTCTGTTTGCACCATGGCCTTGCACTCTTCTTTCACTCTGGCTGTCCCCTCCTGCTTAACTCCTCTTTCCAGGACTGGACTTGTGAAAATTGCTGTCATAGCTCAGATGAGGGCTCGCTCTGTAGCACAGGTAGTGCAGAAAAACTGCACTGGATTTAGAGATGGTTGCGCAGGCCTATTCAGAAGCATTGTTGGTGTTTTCATGGCTTTGTACAGGAGGCGTCCCATTAATTCTCTGGTTGTAATGTGTGACATCTGGAAAACAAATTAGCCAAATAACAGTCTTTAGTTTTAGATGCTAACTTCTCTGAGACTTGATTTTGGTAGCTTCTGATACCATTTAAGACATCTCTGAATTCTTAAGTTTAATAAACCTCCCACTGTCAGCAGCAGCAGAATCGGAGCAGGTCTGTGCCTCTGCCTGGCTGCTTCCTGTTCGGAAACACTGCCTGTGCTTCCAACACCACGTGCTGCAAGCATCTCGGAGAGGACCAAGAGGGATGCTGCCATCAGCAATGAAGGTGCTGTGCTCTGACAGCTACCCATACAAGGGTGGCTTTTGTCAGTGAGAAGTCACAGATTGCTTTGAAAGTGATGGAAATGCTTCGTCCTTGGAGGCGAAGTTCATTAAGCTGGAACAGGACCTGGCACCCAAATGCTAATATAAACACTTGGACTAGGGATTAATTCAGTTGCATCTGTAATGTTAATTGGTGAAAGAAGAGACAAGATAAGGGTAACAAAAAAATTCCAGGATATCAAGAGAAACCCTCATGTGTGACAGAAAGTAGAGAGAATGCTTGCAAAGACTGAGGCAGCCTACTGGTAAGGCAGACTACCACAGCAAAGAAAGCACAATTTTTTTATCCTTTCCTTGCAAATATATGATTGCACCTGAGGAATACTTGCTATTCTTCATTTTTCTTCCTAGTGGAAGCCCCTTGCCAAACACCAAGCATTGACTTACTCCTTATGCCTAAGGTCAGTTCTGTGATAGCATATGGGTTATTTTTTTTTTGCCTTTAGGGATCAATGAAAATGCAGTGAGAGGAAACTTCTTGTTTCATCAGAGGTGAGGCTGACCTCGATTCAATTTCCAGATCTGCTACAGACTTCCTTTGTAATTCCAGAAAAGTCTTCTAGTTTCATATTCAGTTCTTTACCAAGATAAGGCGGGATAATATGTCTTCTCTCCCAGCCTTTGTCTGCCATATGTGTTCAGAAGACGAGGGTTTTTGACCTGTTTTGTTTGAATATGACAAACCTTAGACTTTGTTGTTTTGGCCAGTGTTTCAAGGTAGTACTGTGTTAGAAATAGTAGCTTGCACGCAACGCTGTAAATTTGACTAGAAACAGACATGAAAACAGTAAAAATATCTGTTTTATTTTATTGTTATCCATGATGATACAAACAGTATCCACGCTAGCTGTGTTGCAACAAATTAGTCAAAATGAAAATAAATGGAAATAACAAAAAAGGAATTGTTCAGAAATGGAGTTTTCAAAATATGATCAAATTACACTTCCACTAGCATTTCGTCCAGAGTTTGATGGGCAACATTTAACGTCCACAGTTATTTTAAAAACTGTGTCAGAACAGTATATATTCATTTATGCCAGACCATAATTTTCTGTTGTAATTACAGAGCAAACAGGAAACAAAGGTCCTGCTCTGCAGAGATTACAAGCTAAATTTAGATGCCACATAATCAGTGATATCAGGCAAGTGCAGATTTTGGTGTACATTGTGTCCCATCTCTTTTTCTAAAATGAATGCAATGCACAAAGAACATATATTGGAACCTGCAGTTGTTCTCAGACAATCTAGTTAAACACCATGGAGTACATTTGGGCTACAGATTTTACTTTGGCTGTCCTCAATATAAATTTACCATGGTTTTAGTTTTGCTGGGCTTGGGAATAAATGAATAACAAAAAGAGTGTTTTGCACAGCCCCAAAGCTCCTTTGCAAGTCCAACCTGAGTAAACACAAGCTTAGCCTGTGTGAGAGAGGTCCTAAGACTTTGGTGGGTGGTTGCACCAGTGGTGGTTTCATTTTGTTATGTATGCCAAACCATCATTATGGTGACTTATGAAGTGTTGTAGATAATTCAAAGAATTTAATTTTATTACTCATTTCAGGACCATAAGCATATGAAAACGGTGACTCTGAAGCTTTTCAATCTGTGTTTAGCGGATAGCAGTGCTCACAGGATTGTGTCAGCCTTTATCATGGGAAAAAGGGAGGTAAGGGGAAATAGCATAAAAATTCTAGAGGTGAGCTGCTCATATTTCATCTCTCTTGTCAGCGGACCTATTACATGATGAGAAAGTGACCCATCAGAGAGTAGTCTAGACAATCCCTAGCTGAGTAATAGCAAAGGAGAGTAGATGTTGAACAGTCTAATGTATGCTAAGAAAGTGGTGGCACTTGGGCTTGATGGAACTTAGAACCTGAAAGAGAATATTTAGAAAAGGTTTTATTTCATTATATTTTAATTGGATGGGAACCTCTGTATAGTAGAGAAAACACCTATGCCATGGAAGTTTTCCCTGGAAGTGTCAGACTGTGTTTATGTCTGCTTTGACTTCTTAAGTGTAGCAAGGAGTGCAGTATTCCAGATGAAGAGATATAATAATTTTGCAGAATATTCATTACATTTCCAGTATTATTATACTCTCTGAATTTTTGAGCTTTTGACACTTGGGTTTCTTCACTTCATCATATTAGGATGGCAACAGTAATGGTTTAATCTGTATCTGTATCAGACTGATAGCGTTGTCCGGAGTATGTGGAAAATGTGAAAGGGAAAACAGAATGGGGTGTAAGACGTGGAAATATCAATCTAAAGTATAAGCAAGCACCCCAAGGAATTGACTCACCTTTGGAAATACATAGTCCAATAATTTTTCTAAAAGACTGTAATTGTAAAGCTAAAAAAAAAAGTTTGTTTTTGTCTTGGTCATAAATACAGTTTTTAATTTACAGTCTTGTGATATCTGATGCTTTTCTCCTTTCAGGAAGGTTATTGTGAGAGAAGTAATTATTTTACCCAAATCACCAGTACAATACATAATCTGTTGTGTAAATGTTACTTTCTTTGGAGTCTATAAGTTTTTGTCTGTGCTGGAATTTCTAGCTAGCTGTCCCTGAAAAAATATCATGGAGGAAGCTGTATATCTGATATTTCACTACATTATTGAGTACTGCATCCAGCTCTGGAGCCCCGAACATAAGAAGGACATGGACCGGGTAGAGTGGGTCCAGAGGAGGGCCATGAGGGCTGGAGCACCTCTCCTCTGAAGACAGGCTGAGAGAGTTAGGGTTGTTCAGCCTGGAGAAGACGTTATAGCCTTATAGGTCTCTGGGGAGACCTTATAGCATTCTTTCAATACAGAAAGGGGACTTGTAAGAAAGACAGAGAGAGACTTTTTACCAAGGCCTGTAGTTACAGGACAGGGGGTGACGGTTGTAAACTGCAGGAGGGTAGATTTAGATTAGATATTAGGAAGAATTTTTTCACTCTGAGGGTGGTGAGGCACTGGAACAGGTTGCCCAGAGAAGTTGTGGATGCCCCATCCCTGGAACTGTTCAAGGCCAGGCTGGATGGGGCTTTGAGCAGCCTGGTCTAGTGGGAGGTATCTCTGCCCATGGCAGGGGGTTGGACTAGATGACCTTTAAAAGTCTCTTCCAACCCAAACCATTCTATGATTTTGTGATTATGAAATTGGTAATTTGTAAATAAAACAAATTTGTAGAGTTTTCTATTTCTGTTGTGAAATAACAAATTTATTAAGTTAACTCCATTCAGATACAAAATGCCAACGTGTGCTTAAAGTTGAATATAGAAATATTTAAAAAAGAAACACACTTAGTTCTTTGCTTTGAAATCAGTTCTTGCTCCTTTGGAAGTTTGTTTTGCTTTTAAAGGCAAAAATAAAAGTCAAAGTTATGATGTTTTGATTTGGCCCACTGTTTTTTTTTCTGATGCATGCATGACAGTTTTTGGTTCATCCACTGAGCTAAGCTTGGTATTGTTGTCAGCACCTGGCTTTCTGTGGCTGTTGTGTAGGTGAGTGAACAGAGCTCTAGAGTCATCTCCTAGCTGACCTCTGTGAGAGGCACGTGCCATGGAGGTACAGCAGTTGAGTCACTGTGCAGATTTAGCATTGTCAGAAGAAGCACAGCAGAAGATTCATCATAGTCTGTGATCGTAATTCCCAGTCATGGAATACCATAGAGAGCAATTGTAGTCCAGCAGATGGTGTCAGAGTTAAGACCAACAAATGGGAGGCACTGAGTTGCTTACTGACCATTGCACAAAATGTGCCAGTTTACCCTTGCTGATGCAGCTTAATGAGTGAGTATTACAGTGGTAAGGATTTGAGATTTTTAAGAGTTATAGAAAACAAAAGTTTAGCTTCTAGATGATGTTATTCTGACAGCTCATATAATATATAGTGTCAAATAACAGAAGGAAGAGATTTGCTGTTTATCCATTATAAAATGAATCAAAGCCAGTTGTAGTCTTTGAATTTTGGATTTATGGCTTTCAGGGGAGTGGAGGTTCTCCTGAGGAAATTCTTTTGCTTCTTGAAGAAAATAGAAATATAAACAGTATGCAAAACTTTACTTCAGTAACTTGGAGTCTGATATTCACATATTTGCAGAATTCATAAGTCCATTTTAATTTTCCAGGTATTTTGATACTCTTAAGATCTCCCACAGTCTTGCCCATATAGTTAGATCTGTGTCTATTAAATAAAAACCAAAACAAATCAGTGTACACGTTAACAAATGCAGATATATTTGAAAAGCAAGTCTCAACCTAAACTCAGTAGGAGTTAGTAGGCCAATGACATTACAAATACACGGTGTAAATATGAATGTATAATGTCAACACAAAGTTATGTGGTACTAAAAATTCTGAAATTCATTGCCTGTATGCTTCATTAGCTAGGTAATGAATTTCAAACATTTCGGGACTTAAACTGCCAGACCTACCATTATGTTCTTGCATCAGTAAGTATGGAAGTCTATGAAAGTGTTAGTATATGGAAGCTGATACACTTTAATAACGCTAATAGCATTATTGTTTATGTTTAGAGAAAGCAGAATAGCATTTCACTAATTTAATGTCCCATTTTTAAATTCAGGCACAGACAAGTCGTATTTCTACTGAAAAAATGGTTTTCTTAAATATTTTGTAGGTAGGTTTATTATTACAAATTCTATCATCCATGAAAAAAAATTAGATTCATAATTATAAACTATTTTCTCTCTAACAGTTTAAGTAACCAAAATCCTAGAGAAAAATATTAATGGACATTTGGGAAAAGATAAATACTAAAATACCTAGTCACTTCTAATTAATAATTACATTCCTTAAGACAGAAATTAATTCTTTTTTTCTGTTAAGTTCTTTGAAAACTTTTCTATAAATTTAAAACCGAAGTGATTGTATTACTTACATATCCACTTATCTAGTTAATCGGATTAGTTATAATCCTGTTGCTCCTGTTTGGGTACCTTCCGTCAGTCTAAATATCACTTCTAAATCTAATGTAAGTCTTCATAACTATGTGATTAATATTTAAGAAAGTTTCTAAATTCAATAACGCAGTAGCGATTTTCTACATACAATGAAGGAAACTGAATAAACCAAACATTTTGAAAGATGATTAAATCATTCCAGCAAGTGAACCCTCTGGTTTTTGAGTTAGTACAATGTTACAAAAAAGTATTTTTGATATCATCTAAATATGTGAGTCTCTGCAGAAAAAAATAAGTTAATTACCTTCTGGTGGCTTGTCCATATGCATTCTGCTGCTGGAGTCACAGAAGAATCACTGCTGATTCTACATCCTGCCTGAGCAGTGGGACTGACTTTGGCAGTCCATTTCTTTGTAAATATCCTGCTCTACTTCTGAAGGCTCTGACAGCAATCAAGAGGTATCAGGTTAGGTTCATGCCCTAATCTGTCTATCCATCTCCCTAGTCAATACTTACGTATATATGCATATACATATTTTTATTTGTTTCTGTAGGTTTCTAGCAAAACTACATTTAGGTTTGTTACCTATTTCCTACTAGGTTCTGAAGAACCTTACTTCACTTTAGGGTAAGTGATTATTTCTCACAAAAAAATTTTACAGATTGTATAACATTTTAAAATGCAAGGCAAATGCTCTTACACATCATGCATACCATGATCTGTTTCCTTTTTCATTTAGTGAAAAAACGATCATGAGAACTTCATTTGAGAGGTGATAAATGTTATGTACATAAATATTTCTACAAAAACTTGACAAACTAGTGAGTGCTTTCTGAAGGAGTTTTTTTCCAAATAACAAACTCTTGCATGCCCTTCTTAGTGCCCCATCATGGAAGTTGCTTTTTTCTTGTTATAAGAAACTGATTTCTTTAGATGTGCTACCAGCTTAGTCTGCTCTCTGACTCCCACTCTGTACAGCAAAGTATAAAGCATGCTTCACAGTGCTGAAGAATTATTCACTTGATGCTTAGCGGAAACCACTTGACAGTTTTCAGTTCATTCTGTTTGATCTGACACTTCCAAAGGAACAGAGTGACCTTCATTAGTTTGATCACATGGAAGTGATTTTTAGATAAAAGAAAAATAGGCTTACCCTAGTGAAACAAAACAAAATTAAATCATAGAGTTGCAATAGTTGGAAAATTAATTACCCCCCCCCAAAATTACCAAACTACAAAATGAGAAGATGAGTGTTCATTTTTTTAAAAAAGCATTTAAAATTGTAATCTCTCTTATTGCCTATCTATCTTAGCCTCTGAGAAGCCAAGGAAGGTAACAGTCTTCCTTCCACCTCTTTCATGCTTTTACAAATCTTTCAGGTACATTTTCATTGCTGTTCATCACCCCAGAAAGACAACTGAAGGGTCTAAGTGTTGCTTCTTTCTCATTTCTTTTGTAATACGTTATATCTCTTCTTAGAAACTAGAATATTGCACGATAGTATAAAGGATTACAGGTCCTTCCATCTTCCCAAGTATTATTCATTCACTTGTTTATGTGCAGCTTAATTTGTGTACATACTTTCTGTTTTGCCTAATTTTTTTGTAACCCATAGGCTTTTTTTTTTTTAAATCTGTCATTACACATTATGATATGTATATGATAAGGAATAATCTTTCTATAAATACCTTAATAGATTAATGGTGCATAAAAGCTACATCTGACATTTTACTGGCATAAACGACAGACTTCACATTAAGCTACTTCTATATTGCCACCCCACCATTAATTTTGGGTTTATTGGCTAAATCCTCTCATCACATTACTATCTAAGGGATGCATTAAGTATCTTAGATGACACATTATTAGTGTTTTTACATACTTAGTTAAAGTGTTTGTTGCCATAACTTTCTAAGGTCATTGTTTAAGAAGTATGACTTCTGTAAGCCTCTGAAAAAGCTTAAGAGCAATACTGCTTTACAAGAAAAGATAAAGGACAGCTGAAGCATAAATTACTATCAGAGTAGGCTGGCTCCAACTGTTCTCTACTGTGTACTCTGTCCTGTCCAGCTCCACTCTATAATGATAGCCTACAGGCAGCAACTTAGTAGATGTTATAACTGTTCCTGTAACTCCTTAAGTTCTTTAGCATTTAAAAATGAAATGTCTTAAACTTATCCTCATTTGACTCTGCATCTACTATCCAAATGTTCTCCCTAGTCTCTCACGGATTCATGATTGTTTATAAGAACAGAGCTGTCATCCTTTTGTCAAGGGATGTTGTATGATAGACTTTAACAAAGCGATTCCTCCAGTGACAGCCATTCTGTACAGCCATACTGTTCAAAGGCTACTCAGTACCCTAAGAATGAAGATCTCAGTTACTCTTTTTTCCTTTCAGTACATTGGGTGTTTTTTATTGCTACAAAGCGGAGCGGGGGGGGAAACCCTTAAGATTTTAGAGATTATCACAAAAATATGAAGCTATTCATAAGTCATTCTTCAGAACTGGCTAGATTTCAACCTCAGTGTGTCTTTTCATCATGATCATTGTTGCAAAGTATAAGTAAATTGAAACACGCAAAGATGCATATAAAAGGGTTTTCATTTTTCAGCTAAGGAATATCAGTGCATCAGTAGCTTCTTTTGGTAACATGAATTATAATTGTCCATAATTCTGCTGTTCTCTGGTTATATTCTGCAGCAGGTCAGATTGCATTACTCCCTCTAGTCTTCACATCTATGAAACTACAGTAAAAAATTACTTTTATAGGAACATGTCAATATATTGACAATAATGCTTTTGAAAAGCACTCTCCTACAGAGCAAAATGAGTGCAGTTTAGGTAATTTGTTGGACAAGGTAGGTGGGGGTTTTCTAGCTCACAAATTCTGTTGCTATTAATTTACTTGTTCATTTTTTTGGGAGTATGTACTGGATTCAATGGTCTGGTCAAACTGGCACAGAACGATTGCTTTTTTTCATCTTCGCATGGGCTAAATGTAACTTACAGCAACATGAACATTATTTCTCCTGTGACTTCTTCTCAGACTCCTTTTCTGTTGTTTCCACTGCTGTTATAAACAGCAGAGAGTAAACTTTCTCAATGAAGAAAGTTATATTTGTCTTATCAATGATATGAGCTCTTAAAAAAAGGATTTATTTTTTGTGATTTCTGTATTATACCTAGAGTATGAAAAAAACAGTATAAAATTTTTTGTTAATAACTGAAACTGAATCTTAAACCAGCAATCTCCTTCACTGAGATTATACTTTCCTCAATGCACTAAATCAATGATAATCAGATTGAAAAATAGTTATCTTGTGTTTGATTGCTTTAAATGCAGTTTTCTGCTTTGTTACTGCTTCTAATAACTTACTAAATCTGCGGTAAATTCAGCAGAATTTCTTTTGTTCATCTTAGTGATATAATCACTATTGAACAACTAGTGAATAGTAGTGATGAAAAAAAAGAAATTGAATAGCACCCCTGAAATTACGTACTGTTAGAATCTTGCCATGCCCCTAAATTATTCATTTAAGAGAGTTCAGTGTTGAACTGGGAGTTGTTGGAGCCATGCCGGGACACTTACCAGTAAGCAAGCACAAAACGTACTTCATGTAAGTGAAGTACAGTGAGGACTTCTGCCTGGAGCACTGTGATTAGGAAATGGGTGGGGTTTGGGTTGCACTTCAGGAAATAACCTGTTGTATATATTTTGTCTTTCTGATACTCATTTTAGATTTGTTAATTGTCAA
This sequence comes from Fratercula arctica, assembly GCA_947846985.1. Taxonomy (NCBI): domain Eukaryota; kingdom Metazoa; phylum Chordata; class Aves; order Charadriiformes; family Alcidae; genus Fratercula; species Fratercula arctica. The sequence continues at coordinate 89,698,065 of CANTUZ010000001.1, read as the reverse complement.
ATATTCTTGTGGTTCTATATTAAAATAAAACTAGTTAATGGCCACATGGATTGATAAAATGATTTAAAATTATTTCTTTTTCTTAAGTCTATAAAGAAAATGTCGTTTGTTTCCAGATTGCTCCCTTGCAGGTTTTTTGGTAAATAAATTCTATACTGAAGAATCCTCTTGAGATAATTTCGAATGCTGATTATTACAATAAATATATTGTGCTGTTATCAATTTTAGAGGGGAAAAAAAAGAGGAAGAAGATTGAATACAAAGTGGGAGTGCCACACTAAAAAAGAAATTAGGCTTTGAAATAGAGAAGGCACAGGATTTAGCTGTAATGAACAACATAAACTGAAGTGGTTCAGAAACTACTGAACTATGGGGATAAAAAGCTTTTGCCATCATCACAAATTATTTAAAATTCCTGTGCTTCAGTGATATTAATAGTGCACATGGAGCCACATTTGTTCTGTTTATCTATGTGGTTTCAATGTGTAGTCACCACAGTATGTAGATGCAATGATGTGCTATTCAGTAAGGAAAATTACATTACTTTGTCTTGGCAAAGCCTACTTTTTTAGACATATTAAATATTCTTAATTAGGTTTCAGGATATTTTGTAATCTCTGGAATAGCCTTTTTTCTGTTTTTATTTTATATATATATATATTATTTTTTTTTTTTAATTTACTGAATATTAGATATTGAAGACCTTAAATTCAAGGTAGGAAGTAGTGATCAAATTTTTTCTTTAGTTCTTCAAAACTTGGGCTCCAAAACTCTTTTCTGGAACAATTACTTCACATGCCTTTGATTCTTCTAGTTTTCTGGTTTTGGTACTCTTATTTCTTATTTCTAGGGTCGTCTCCCTGGTTCCTGGTAAGGGTGGTTGGACTTCGGTAGAAATTAATTTTCCCTCTGCTGAATCCCATATGGTCATTGTAACCTTAAGGATATTATTAAGTCCTGACAGCAGAAACAACCCTTCGAAGGCTGTAGGCAGAGTCTTAGCCTGAAGGAACTTTCTATTGAGATTTCTCATTGCTGTCTTATAAAACACTCTTAAATGTCTTCATAAACTTATTCCTGTTAGTACCCAGTCAGAGAAAGCCTTTTGTATGTTCCAGTGCCCTTGCAAAAAAACGCATATGGTGTTCAGAATATTTTAAAAATTGTCTTCTACTGTCCAACAACATTATTTAATAGCAATTCTCTGACCCTTCTCATCCGCAGTCAGCAACTCATTAGCTGCAGGTTAGGGGTTCATGGGTTGCTGGGATTAATTCTAACACAATATACGCTCAGATTGGATTTTCTGAATGGTTTTGTTTGGCATAAATCTTTAAGTGATATTCACCTTTCCTTCTGTGGGAAACATCCCACTGAAGAGTACCCACAGGAGTAAAATACATCCTTAAGAGACACTGATTTACACTGTGTTTTTCATTACATTTTGGAAATGAATTCCCTATTTTAAGCTTTAGATGCTTGGGGGGTTTTGTTATTCAAAAACCAATCAATAGTCCACCTTCAAATAAGAGCATCATTTAGATGTAAACTTACAGTAGTGAAGGCATTTTTATGTTGCCTTAAACTAGATAATGTTGTTACAATTATAAAGGCTTCTCTAATAAATTATCTCTGTATATTTTGTCCTATGTAGTAGTGCACTCTTTGGTATATTCCACCTCAGAAAGGCCAGATTCATTATTTAGATGTCATGGTGTGCTTATCCCCTTCAGCTTCATCCCAAAGCTGAAATACTTTGTTAAATGGGTTTTGTCACTCACTAGTTCAAGAAAACAACGTTTACTTTTTTTTTTTTTTGTTCAGATTGCCTAGTAACTTCCTGAACTCTTCAGCTTCCGTCTATAATAAAGCAAAACTGTTATGTATGTATTTTTTTAAGTGTCTGTGTCAGAAGCTTTTATTTTACCTTTTTGAGGGAGATAACCCAAGTATTTTCATGAGGAAGTGTGTTTTATACGTTTGGAGCTTGTGTATTCCTGAATACATCTTTCATTATGTAGCCTCATTCCTCTCTTGGGTGGGAGAATTGGTCATCACGGAATTCCAGGACCATGGTATGTGAAGAAAAACTGTCTTGATGAGAAAAACACAGTCCCTAGACACGGACTGCTAATACGTCTTACTTAGATAAAAAACTCATTGGACATTATGGAACAGATCCATCTATAAGTATTTTTATTTTTTTAAGATTTTCTGATTAAAAGCAGCTATTATGAAGAATTAATATAATTGTAGACCCAGTTTTCTTTTGAAGCAGTTCTGCAACAGAGTTTTCATTCATCTCTTAATCTCCACTCTCCCACCCTCCCCCCTAAAAAATAGAAATCACATCAACAAACAAACTTATAATAAAACAAAAAATAGGTGGAATTTTTGTAGTTTTTTTCATAGACAGCTGACATAAGCTATTATACTTTTGTCAACTATGTATCAAAATGTCCAGGTTGTCAGGAATCAAAAGATAACACACTGAATGTTTCAGAGTCTAAGGGGGAAGGAGTTCGAGTAGTTATTTGCAAGAAATAGGTGGCAGGTATTACTCATATGCCACTGTGGAAAGTGTTTGGTCAATCTTTGTCCCGTAGACCTCCCGCACAACCCTTGAGCTGCACGCTGTAGCCATAGCACAGAGATTTTACTTGAGTAGTTGAAGAACACTTCTGTTATTCTCCCTTCCTGTAGACCACAATGTCTTTGTTGTTTCAAGTGTACCCTAAAGCTTACATCAGAAATCCTCATCCAGATGGGCAACAGAAATTAACTGTTATTTTGTGAACTTCGTATACAGCTTTCTAAAATGAGGAGCTAGATTCCTTCAATTTAAATTTAAGTATTTGGGCCTTAGGCTATCCTTACTTTGCTCTGATTGTGCTTTGTTTTTTCCCGTTCTGTTTCTTCAATTCCTTTTGCATCTCCTTTGACTTGAACATGCTGCTATGTGTGCTTGCTCTTAGGCTTGAGCAGGGGATGCTGAAAGGTTTTCTTCTTTTTCTCTAAATCTCAGCTGAGTCCATGGAAAGATCTTTATCCCTTCTTATGGAAGAAGGAAGAGCACTGATAGGTAGAAGTATCCTTTCCCCACTGAAGCATTTCTCATCCCTTTAGTCTTTTGCCTGCACCATTCTGGAATCATCCCTGCAGTGAGAGATGCAGTGCTGAAACTAACACTCGATGATAATTTCACTTGCTTTCTGAGTACTCTAGGCATCTCTGTTCCCCTCTCTAGAAGACTTGTGAATTTTCAATGTAGTGAGGCAGTCTTCAAGAAAATATTGAGAATGTAGTTTGTCTGACAAAATTTGGGGAATTTAAAAAAAGAAAAAAAGAAAAAAATGCCTTTTTCTTCATGCAGTGCACAGATTTTATTGTTTGTGGAGTTTTGGTTGTTTGGTTTGGTTTGGATTTTTTTTGGTCAAACTTTGACTGCTTGGATGACCAGGTGTCCTGATGCTTTTATGCTACTATGGATGAGTCTGATGCCAGATGCTAGCCAACACTTATCAGTGATTTTAGTGATTATTAAATTCCCACAAATCACATTTATTTAAAATAGTAGGTAAAGTTAATTGTTATTATATAATTAACATTAACATACAAGAAAGCTTTCTAGACAGCCTTTGCAATCTGCTAACATTTGCCTTAATGAAATAAGAAAGTATAGCCATTAATTATATCTGGCAATAAATCTTTAACTAATATTAATGAAGTCCCTAAAGGACTTGTTCTTCAGAAAATATTAAACCTTGTGTTTGTTTAGTAAGAATGAAGGATGATTGCTGATGTTTTCTCTCAAATGTGATCCTGTTTCATAATGCTTTCTGAAGCATTTCTGCATATGCATTGAAACACATGCTGTGTACCACAGTGTCATACTGTGTGACCTAGAACAGTTTATCTATTCTTGCAATTGCAAGCTTAAAAAGTGCAAGAGCTCTCCAATGTCATCAGTTCTAGAAAGATTTAAATATTATTATTTATTCTCCTAAAAAAAAAAAAAGAAAGAAAAGAAAAGAAAAAACTTTTAAGTAACTCAGCTTTTGTTTTTCCTTTGTGTTTCACCAGTTGAAAAGATACAGAGCCAGTGGGATGAAGTGCATGGACACCTCCAAAGCCGGAGACAGCAGCTTCATGAGATGTTAAAGGATTCAACACAGTGGCTAGAAGCTAAACAAGAAGCTGAGCGGGTTCTTGAACAAGCCAAAGCTAAGCTTGAGTCGTGGAAAGAAATTTCCTACACCGTGGAAGCTCTGAAAAAACAGAACACTGAGCTTAAGGTCACTACTGAGAATTAAAATATTTCTGCTTGAGTTAATTAGATTGTTAAAGAAAATGTCCTCTAACTATTGGACAGTGCACATTGAGAACAATCTCTTTAATCCCCTATTTCGCACAAAAAATTAGAAAGAAATTAATTTACAAAGTCTAAAATGTGTGTCACATAATCCTTGAATGAAGTCAGTCTTAACTTGTAAGTCATAACAAATAGCTGTCTGATCTTGCAGGAAAAAAAACTAGCTTTTCATTGCAAGTATTTGTGATCTCTTCTGTACTACATCTTCAGTTGAGGCACTGGTACTGCAGACTGGAAAATCCTGTAGTACTGGTATGTCTCGCTGCACTAATAATGAAGCTATATAGGTTGACTGGAAGTAGTTAAGAAAAGGGGAAAAAAAAAAACAATGTAACAAGCTATATTGAGATATTTTGAAAATCAAGCATTTTAGATTTGCCACAAGGTAGTCTTGCTGAGTTCAACCTTGGCAGGGTTATTAACTTCAAAAAAACCTGAAATGGTTGCTCTTGTGATTTTAGCACACATGTTGTCACATTTAGGTGCTAAAATGTGCACCTCAGTTAACTTATGTAACAATGCAATGCAAATATGCCTAACTGTTGCATCAGTTTTTAAGTTTCTTGTTATGAAAATAGTCATACTTTGGTGATATAATCATGGAATCATAGAAAAGTTAGAGTTGGAAGGGACCTTAAAGATCATCTAGTTCCAGCCCCCCTGCCATGGGCTAGAATATTCTTCACGAATAAATTTTGAGAACAGCTGTTTCAGAATAATAATATCTTATTTTCTGGGGGGTAAAACAAGACTGAAACCAACCAGTTGGTCAGCCTCTTAAAGTGAGTCCTGCCTCCATGTTAATGTATCATTACAGTTTAGTTATTGGGAGAACAGTTGCACAAATATTTTCTCATATGTTCTTCTCTCCTGCCCACCAGATTTCTATTTTTTGTAACACCTCCCACTCAGCTGTTTGATTAAAGACTGGGGACTTAAAACAGTCTTATTTGCACAGCTGAATCGTAATGAACTACAGTGAAGAACAGTGGGTTGAGGTCCTCATCAACTCATTTTGCTGCTTTTTTTTTTCTTTTTCTTTCTTTATTTTTTTTTCTTTTGCTTGCCTGTAAGGCATAAAAACTTTAATCAGCCTATTGTTTTAAGGCTGAGAAGTGGTTAAGTTTTCTCATTTAAGATTATACCATAAGGGTCATTGCTTGGGAAGGGTGGATTATGGTAAACAAGGGCAATCACTCACTAATGTATTGGAAAGGGTTATAGATTATGTATACTACTGTCGTTCAGCGTAGAGGATTCCCATTTGTCACTGTCTTTCTGCAGAGATAGAGTTCTGGCTTCTGCCCAGTGTTTGGTTTAAAAAAGAAAAAAAGAAAAAAAAGAAGCTTCAACAAAGTCAATGTCCCAGCTCTGCAAAGACTCAGTTAACAAAAAAACAGTTCCGTGAAAACAGTCTTAAGTCATTGTGTTGGAGCGTTTTATGTCTCGAACACAAATTATTTAACTAGGAAAATAATTGAAAATATTGTTTTATAAATGGATTTTATGTCCACTTTTTTACAAGAATATATGACTTTTAGGTGAATTCATCTAAGAGTGTATGCTTTTTGAAAAAGTTACGGGTTTTTTGGATCAACATTTTCCAAGGAGAAAAATTAGAATATTCTCTCTCTTCTTATCCATCCCCAAGTTATAGAGAAAGTATACTAGTATACTTATTCATAGAATGTATGTCTATGTCTAGAGTTTTGAAAGGACACCTGCAGGTTCTTTTCACTCCTTCTTTAAAAGAGATGAAGCACTTGGGTTATCAGTACCTTCAGCTATTCCTATCCCAGCCTGGATTCAATGTGACATATTGTGTCAAGTTACAGACATTAGTTTAGAATTATAATTTCAATGTCGCAGCTAGTCCATCTTAATTTGCTGTGCCCTCGAGGTGATATGAACACCAGCAAGCTCTACAGTTCCAGGGTTGTTTACTTTCATTTATTTGGTTTTGCCTAGCTTTTCTCCCACAAGTCTGGAAGAAATTCACCTCTGTTTTCGAGAATATGGGGGGATTTTTTCTTTTCTTTTTTCCTTCTTTTTTTTTTTCTCTTTCTTTTGTGCCAGCCTTCCTAGAGGAATTATCTTTGTCTGCCAGTAATTCCTATTGTGTCAAATTCCTCATGAAAGCTTCTCAGATATGACAGCATCAGCTGTTGTGTTCATGCTTGAGATAAGGGGTCATGAATTCTAAGGAAAACGGAAATCTTTGAGTTTATCAGCTTTATATTTCTTTTGTACAGTATCATCTAAACTGAATGACCTAGAAATACGTCAGGTCCTCAAAATAAATGCTTTCCAGGCTTCTGTGCCAAACACATATATTTTGATGTTGTCCCCTGAATATGTAGAGTAAGTATGCTGTCTTTTGCTTGCTGTTACACTGATGAAAATAAAGCTGTCATTTCATTTGTGTTGAGGGAAAGAGAGAGGTCAGTGTGAGTCTCAAATAAATTCTTCAGACATATTCATTTTGCCAGCTTTGTATCTCAACACAGCTTGCTGTGAGAAAAAGTAGTCACCAAGTGTTCTTCTGATTTCTTTGTTAAACTTTATAGGTCTGCCTAAAGACAGTTGAGTCAATGCAAAAGTTCCCCTTTGCTTTAAGTGAATTTTTAATCAGTGTTTGTGTTGATGCTTTTCTGTTACTGCACCCTTACACACAAGCAAATGGTAAGCTCAGCAATATCAGTCTTTTGATTATTTATTTTTTTACAATGCCAGCGTAAACCAAAACAAAAAAATCTTTAACTGGCTTGTTATTTAGCCAATGATGGTTTTGATAGAATCTTACACATTTATTTCTGCCATTTAAAAGAAAAGTAACCAAGTAACATGTAGCCGACAATTAAAAATATTATTCCTTTGAATGAGAAGTTAATTCAGAACTAATTTGTTGAGGTTTAAAGCACTTTTTCATTCTAATTTTTTGGTTTGAGAACTAAATTCTACGTACTGGTGTTAGGTACAGAGAATCAGAATATGGCATTCTGGCCAAAGAAAGTCTTTACCCATCAAAGCGCTGTTATTGTTTACTAAGTGATGACTGCAGATGGTTAACTCAGCAGGCTGAAGGTTATAGGTGTATAAATAGTATGCAGTCACACTTCAGGTCCTGTCCATCCACAAGTCATCTGAACATAAGCTAGTGTAAAACTAGTCTCTTCTTAATACAATGCTGAGCTTACATTAAAAAAAAAAAAAAAAAAAAAAAAACAAACCAACAAAAACACCTTCTAAGATTGCCAGTTCACTCCTTGGCTCATTGTTTTGCTAGAAGCTAGTGAGGCATCTCTTCTCCCTCTGTACCAGTTTAGCTGGGATAACCAAAGTGAAGAGGAGGAAGGATGCAGACGAGGTTTCCTTTCTTTCCTTCACTGACCAGCTATTTCTTTTTCATCTAAATAGGAAATTAAATAGCAGCTAGATTACGTCCCCTGCTCTGTTGGCACTCAAGAGGCCAGGTATAGCTGGCATAGCCTGGAGGGTGAACTTTATGCTCTGAATTTGTGGATGAGTCTGAGGCTATCTTGCTTGCTTTTACCTTCTTCTTGCAGGGGGATGACTTGCTAGGTACTCTTTTGCCAGTCCCTGTGTACCGATATAGGATGAAGTACAGTCTCATGATTTTGTGGATTTTTATTATTCCTGGGCTGACAGCATACTGTTTTAATTTTAGTAAAACAATTTAATGTTATTGGATATGATGCAGACACTGAAATAGAATTCCTTGATTAAAAAAATATATTTTAGTATATAAACAAAACATGCTATAGATATACAGAAAAAGTACAGAAAGATAGTCTGATTTTCCAAATTTGTGATATATACGCCCGCTTAGTGTAGGAATTTACATGCTCGGACTTGGATGATGCTGTACAAACATATTGCTATATTTGAACCTCTATACGTCATTTATATTGTTCCACTGGGCAATCCTGGGATAGAAGAAAGCCCAACTCTAAGTTCCTTACTTGTTTTTAATCAAGGATCCTTAATTACACAGACTTTCTTCCTAATAACATCAACTAGTGTCTCCTAATTAAAAATTAAAAATAAATTTATACCTAAGTAACTTGATAAATGCACAACCTTAATTCTTTAAGCCTTTTCATAAACTCAGCAAATTCCAGTGATATGACAGACGAAACACAGAGAATGCTTTAAAAACTGTCAAAATGAAATCAATGAAGCATTTTCCTTTTTAAAAAAATTTGAATGTTTTATTAAGTACCTAAAAGATAAATAAGACCTAAAAATATAAAAGGGAAAAGAGGAAAAAAAAAATGCCAAGAATTTAATTCTAAAGTATTCATTATGGTAATGTAAGGTAGGAGTTAATGGGCCTCTGGTAAGACAGACAGTTAAAACATTCATCACAACACTTGGTTCTCGGTGCCTGCGCACAGAGCAAAGTTGAAGCAAGGCATGCACTCCTCAAAGTGTTGAAAAATTCCATACCAATTTCCAATAAAGTAGAAAATACAAATTGTTTCTGTCGGCAAAGCTCTCTATATTCATCATTTCTTTCCTGAGTGATGATCTAGTGTTGTAATGTCAGGAAGTTAATGGATTAACGTTGAAGTTAATGGTGAGAACAACACTTTTGGAAATAGCCTTGTAATGGTTTTATTATAAAACGGAGTTTGGAAGGTTTTATAAGGTCGCTTATATTCACATGGGACTGGGCAAAAAGAACTTATTTTCAAAGTAAAGTTTATAGGCCATTAATTTACAATACAGAAAAAATGTTATGGTAACTTTTCTATGTAATGCAGTGAACAGTCTGTCTGCTCTGATTCTTTGACTGGAAAAAAGTAGCTGTACACATGCAAAATTTTAAACAAAGAGAAAGGCAGAGTATAGTACAGAGAGATAGACCTAAATGTAGAATATATACTTGCTATAAAAGATCTACAAAACTGAAATGATAATTACTGTATAATGTTTTTTGGGAGGGCAGTTTATCAATTTTATTATATGTGTGTAAATATTAACATTTATATATTTATTGTATATAATTCTGTCAGGGAAGGAGCTCAATTAGGAGACTATTCCCAAAACAACCACCTGCCTGTATCTTCTCCAAAGGAATGGTAGTGGTTTTCTACAAAATTATCACCTTTCCTGACTACATCTCCATACTTAACAGAGGGGAATGACTTAAAAAAACTATTTAGGCAGCTTCAGCTCAAGTGAGCTTAGCCATAACATGTTCAGATGGTTTTCGGGAGGGGGAGTTAGTAGCCTCCTCCTAATGTTTGGCTGGTAGAAATAGGATACCTTGTTCAAAACAGATAATCAGGTTGCTGTCTTAGTACCTGAGATTATCTGCTGCACAGTAATTGCGTGATCTACCCTCTCAGGAAGGAACACAGGAAAGAGAGGAAATATATGTTTTCAGTTTTAAATTATGGAGAGAACCTAGACTCACAGGTAAGAGTTTGGGGGGAAAATCAAAACCCCCACCTGGACTCTTTTCAAAGATCAAGTATGTTTCAGTCCCAATCTTAACGAAAATAAATTTACAGACTTTCTGAGATGAAAACATAAGTGCACAAAACATTCAAAATGTAATTGTTTTTACTTAGTATTTAGAGTCTTTAATCAAGGATTACATATTTAAATTCACCTGTGTGTGGAGTATCCTTATCTGAGTCAAAAAATTTTTCGAAAATAGCACTGTTTCGGGAGAATGAGGGGAGGGAACCCTATTTTTTTCTTCACAGACATTTCCTGATTTGTGTATTAAAACACAGTAATAAAGATGGTCAAACCTTACTGTTTTTTTTTTTTTGTTGTTGTTGTTGATAGCTTCTAATGTTTATGTGCAACTCACTGTTTCTATTTACAAATACAAACTTTTTTTTTCTACTTGCATTTTCCCTTTGATGGGCTAGTTGTAGTCTTTGCCTAGTACCAAAGTGCAAGTAGACCATCGATTGTCTTTGCTCTTTCATTTTGTTGTTACACGTGATGGTTTAAATATGCAGCTTCAGTGCATTTATATGGAAATTTCCTCTGAGAAAAAGACTAACAGGAAAAGATGCAAGATGCATGGAAGTTGTTTGCTGGCTGAATGAGTGTTCCAGATTCCCTGGCTTGCTTCTGCAGTGAGACAGTTGGCCCGGGTGTAGAGGAGAAGAAAAAGAGGAGAGGAGAGGAAAAGGGGTGGGGGGGAAGGAATGATCAAGGTTAAAAAAGCTTTCTTAATACTAAGAAGCATAAATTAGCATTATAACGATTATTGATAGGTTTACCATTAGTATTTTGCTGTATTGCAGATTGAGTGCTGTTCCAGCAGATGGCACTAATTACATAAACAATTCACTAAAATAAATTTTTTAAAAAGTGAAAGTACAGGTCCAAATCTCAGTATTATTTCAGAGTATAAAAAAGAAAAATAGAACATATTATTTCACTATATTTTCTATCTCATTATAATTCAACATCACAAATAATGATAGTTTGCATAATACATAATAATACATCAATCTATTTGTGTCTCAGAAAAGAATAACCAACATTCTAATCAGTGTTTATCAATTTAAGCTGTCATGTTTTATCTGGCATTTAAGAGTTTGTTGCTTGGTCCTCTCAGAGATTAGAAGTAGTCCTATGGTCTTACGACTAAAGGAATTTAAACATTTTGAAAGACTCTGACCTTAGTTACCAGTACAGTAAATCTGAGGAAGTCCTTTTTCTTTTTTTTTTTTTTATATTGATGTTATAAGTTGTTCGTTTCCTCCTTTAATGATCATACAATATGTGTAATCATTTTATGGTGATATGAGATTTATTCCTTTTCTTTGTCTTTTTACTTCAGCAATTTTCAAAAGAAATACGACAATGGCAAATAAATGTAGATGTGGCAAATGACATGGCACTTAAGCTGCTCCGCGATTATTCAGCAGATGACACCAGAAAAGTAGAACTGATGACAGATAACATTAATGCATCGTGGACTGCCATTAATAAGAGGTAGGATATAAATTCTACTATTAGATTTCTTGTTAAACTTCATTAACAGTCATTGTCCAGCTTTGGTTGGAGATTACAGAAGATGTAACTTTTGAAAACAACATGATTATAGTGAGAAAGGAAAGAATGGTGGCAACTCTTCTGTCATACTTTTTGGAAATGTGTCTTTGGAATGCCATTTAATTCTCTCAAGCAAAATCTTGCCTCCCGCCAATTTTCCTCTGCTGTAATCAGTTGCCAACTACCTTCAGTTGATAAGATATATTTTAAATATTTAAAATGAAGTGTATCATATTTCTATGTACTATCTCCACCTCACAATCACTGTAGTGATTCTAAGCCATAAACTGAATCTGAAAATGACAGATATATCCTATTGAAGCAGGTTCAAAGTAGAAATGTTATCCTGTACCTTTGAAACAAATCTCTAGTCAAGGAAGTTTTTATTAGATCCTTGATCACATTCTTGATTACATTTCAGTCTTGCAATATTTGGTTTAGATACCAGTTCCTTATGAAAAGCAATTTTTGCAGCTTGCCACAACATTGTGAATCATCCAATACCCAATCTATAAGATCAGAACATATTGCAGAATAAAAATTACTTTCTTTGTAGTAGTAAAAGAGTTTTAAATCATTGCACATTAGATGAGATATGTAAAAATTAAATCAAAGTTGTTTTAATCAGTATCTTGGATTAAGTTTTATAGCTTATAACTGAAACTAGAACTGAATTAGATCTTAATATGTTTTTAATTGAAGTCTCTGAACAAGGGCAGAAAAGTCAGTTTAGTTAAATATACACTAAATTCAGGAGATCTTCTTGCATAATGGAAGTTACTTAAATCACTGATGACTACAGAAATTTATTCCCACTCTGTTTAATTTTTTTATGAAGTTGATATTTGTATGAATGAGTCACTTTAACAGCGTTTTTTCTGACACAGACCTGCCACTGACTTAAGATCCTGTTCAAATGAGAGAAGAGATGCTATTTATGCCCAATAAAAGAAAGTCACATAATTCTTTGAAAGCTTTTTTTTAACAAGAGCAACAACTAAACTGAGAAATTAGTATAAACATTCAGTTAATATCTACTCGCATTTCTCCTGTTACAGTAGTAGCCATTTTAACTTTATTAGTAGTAGCCGTATTTGAAAGACAAAATGTTTTGTTCTCTGTGGTCTGAGAGGGGACTGGCGGGAAGCATCTGTTTCTGGATGAGAAAGGCTGGGTGTCTAATGCTCAAAACTATTCTTCATGAATAGGTAAAATTAGTAGCTCAAAAGGGTTAGATGGGAGAACCAAAGGAAATTGCTTTTGTCTGTATGTAGAACTACAGCCCCCATTTGGTGAGATGCCTTTGTAATCCTGAAGTCCAGGATATGGCTGTAGCTGCTGCAGATGCTCAGGTAGCAATTGTAGCTAAGAGTGCATTTTCAAATGTGTTAATACTTCAAGCACAAACCCACGTGTGTCTAATATTGCCTAAGTGTGAGAATTGCCATTGTTGCATGGACTCAGCCAAGTGTTAGGCTAACATGGAGTACAAATTCTTCAAGACACTCCTTGTAAGCTTCTACAAAACCCACAGACTTGTTCACAGCTTGTGTGTTAGACAAATTACCCTGATAGATACTTTATGTATTAGAAGAGAGCTGTTTAGGGGACTGAGTTGACATTTCCCGCTAAGAAGTACAAAAGGATAGTATTAACCTTGAACAGCTAAATGTAAAACTAGAATTTCCTATTTTTTTTATTGTATGACGTTACCACCTTTCTAATATTTTTTTTAATTCATTGTTTTGTATATAATTTTGGTAAGAGGTCTCATGATTTGTGAACTCCAAAAAGCAGGATGCTGCAAGCAGTAGTTCATAAGTTTCTCTAAGAGTTCTATCACATTTCTGTCTGTCTTCTGTAAGACATTGATAAATATGGATGTACTAAGGCATCAAGTCAGCAAAAGGCTTGTACTTCGAAGATTTTCTGTACCTGTATATTTTTCATGTTTGTTTGAAGCAGTAGCCAGGCCTTTTGCTCACAGAGCGGCTCCTGAGTGAGGTCTTGAAAGAACTTCCTAGATTTCTTTTGTTAAGCAGCTCTGTGGAAAGAGAGGATGGAGTCCATGGGCCTTTGGATGACTTAAATACCAATTTGTTCTGGGTTTGGGGTTTTTTTTTTTTTTTGTTTTCCCTCCCTCTACGCTTCAACTTTCAGGTTATTGCACAGAGCAAAACAAATTGGTTTTTTATGGCTTTGGAGATCATTTGAATTGTAAGAGAATATTTACTTGGTGGAAAGGAAACACATGAGCTGTTTGTCACAGGCTCCAAGAAAGGTTAGTTCTCCACTGAGATGCATATGCAATTATTTCAGATATATCCATGAGTGTTATTTTCATCTAGAACATGAGTAAGTAGTGCTCTGGTGACTCAGTGACCTTGCAGTGATGTAGAAATATATTCCAAATAATGGTCTTGACCATTTCTCCAGTATTTTCGAAATAGTTTTATCACTGTTTATACATACCTTGAGTGCCAAGAGGAAATGTTCTGCCTAAAGATTTTGGTTTCTTCTCCCTACATGCCTTATTTAAATGGCCTAATTATTTTGTGGATGTTTTCTTTTAAAAAGAAAAATTGAGTGGCTTACATTGGTTTGAACTGGTTTTCCTCTAACCTGCCATTAATATCAGAATTGTTTGCCAGTGTAAAAAATGTGAAACCTCATTTTCCATGAACCAGATTAGTAAAACAACAGGCAGGCAAGCAGCAGTAAAATTCCACTTTGCCTGTTGATAATAGTTCAGCCAAAGCAAGTACTTCAGTCATTAAGGCAGCATCTGCCAGTTTGTGTTTTGTTTTGCTTAAGTAGATTTGCAGCTGATTGCTGTGTGTTTACCCTTTGCCTTACTGTTCTGTTTTATAACATTGAACTATATCAATAGCATTCTAACTCCTTTAATAGACAAGTTGGTGAGTGCTTGATGGGCGCTTCACTTTTTTCACTCACCACTTTTTAATTATTTTTTGTTGTTGATATTGCAAAGATACGCTAAAAAGCACATGAACTGATAAGTTGGGCAAAAGCCGGAGTGATTTGTAAACAGGTCTCTTCCTCTGCTCTTTAGAAGCGTTGACTTTCCAAGAAATAACTATATTATTTAAGCTGAGGTAATTAAGGAGAAAGTGATTTGTATTGCTTGTATTAACAAAAATAAATCTAACGGATGAACTAAAGTGTTCTCAAGAGAAAAAGATACAATGAAGGAAGTAACCATTAGAAATTTACTACATATAAAAAAGTTTGTTATGGTAGTATTATGTTACTCCCTCCTTTTGTAGGCACTCATATTTTATGTGAGTTATTATATAAACCATAAACACTTGCTTAAATTTGTTCCTTTCCTGGGAATTCACCAATTGTGTTTAAATTTCGCTAACTTAAATATTAAGCTAAAAAGCAACTTTGATCTTTATTAGTGGAGCATATATTATGACGATAATTACATAACGTACTCCAACCCATCACTGCCTAATAGACATCTTGAAATATTTGCATTGTCCACCAGTTCCTATGCTCAAGTTCAATGGGACTCAGGCTGCATAGTAGGTGTTAAGAGCTTTCACTGCTCAAGATGCATTTTTAGCTCCTGAGACAAGATACAGGACCAATAGATCAGTCAAAACATAGAAAGTAACTTTTTTTTTCCCCCACTACAGGGTATGGGCAGTGCAGAAACAATATATAATTAGATTTATGTTGTTGTTATTTGTTTAAGTTGTAAGGACTTAGAGAGGGAGTGGCAAGAAGTTGAGTTTTTAGGCAACCTATTTAAAAGATCTGAGATACCACCTCCCGTATTTATCTAAGAATGGTGTTAATTTTCTAATGCAGATGGTTGTACAAACACCTTAATTTTGCATGTCAACTGGACAGTGTGAAATGCAAATGGCCAAACAGACTAAGGACATAAACAGTACAAAAGAATGATGCATATCTGTTTCCTATGTAAATGCATAATATAACAGTAATTTTAAGTGTGAAAAAGGTCATAATCTCACTTTGGTCTTTGAGGAGAAAACCTTTTCCTTATCAGTGGTTGCTTGTTATAAAAATACAATTGTTAGAATGTAAACTTTATCTGTACGTAATGTTTGTAAGTATAATTATATTGCCTGCACAGAAAGAGCTTGACCATTCTGCTGGAGACAGGTTTTCTTAATATACTGTACCTGTCCTAATACTACTTTACTTTATGGCACTTGTGAAAGTAATCACATTTGCGTTACAATTGGATTGCTTTCTGGGTGACAAAAACTGCATTTACACATCAGCAATAGCCAGCAGCATGAAGTGTGTTAAGTTATACTAAAGATTCATAGTTGGTTTCAGTAGCTAGACCTTTCTGGGAGCCACCTCTGAAGACCTTATTTGCTCATTTAAGGCTTGGACTGCTGAAGTCAAGAAGGAAAGAACTCACAATATGTTTACATTAAAGAACATTCCCATCTTCTAGGTTCTCCCAAGCAAACTCAGCCTTTTCCTTTCCAATCTTCTATTGCTTTGAAGGTTGGTCTGCATTCCTAAAATTGGTATAATTCCATGTGTATGAACAGCTATTATAGTTCTTTGTGCAGGCACACTTTATTTGAGTACAGTGAAACAACTAAATTAAAAATGTGAGTGGTCATGGGAACCTTGTTAATATGGGAAGCTTGTTTACATGTCTGTGCCTGCAGTTGTTGTCCTGGCTACAGACCCACGTTCGTGTGGGTGTGAGCAAGAAATCATTGCAAACGTAAGACTTCAGATGAAGATGAAAAGGGTCAAATGTAATTTTCTGATGTAATTTTTAATTTTTTTTCCCAAAGAAACCATAGTATGATGATTTTTATTTTTATCATGTTGGTGATTTATTGATTGTTCTTTGAAATAATTTTGCCAGGCTCAAGAAAGTAGATATGTAGCATGACTACTTTTTACAAGCAATATGCCATGCTGAAGCTTGTTATTTACACCAGCTTAACAATAGATACTAATTTAAAATTGTAAAGGCTGCTGGAAAACATTGCAATTGTAGGGCAATTATTTTGTTTTGAGAGATGTTGATAATACACTTATCCTTGTTGCGTCCATTATTTAAAAAAGTAGATTTTCAGTCTAGGTGTTTGTCATGTGCTGTCTTTGAAAACTTTGCTTGGTTTTTATTCTATAAGGATTCAAGTACCTTTACTTAGTAGAACTATTTATGTTGAATGAAAGTGAGTCTCTACAGTATCAGGTATCACACCCAAAATTATGTTAAAGAGCAAATAATTTTATAAGTCAGCATGTTTTTCTGAAGAACTAATGTAGCTCTGTTGACTATTCTTTTGAATGGGAGGAGAAACAAAGTTTTCAAAACAGCGTTTAATCCAGAGCTCTTCCAGAAAGTCTGAATTTGATATGGGCTCCTAATGTCTTTCCCATTAAACAAAAGGGTAAAAGAACCCTTTAATTTTCATGAAACTAATTTGTCTCACTTTGTCAGTACAGCACTCCATGCTTCTCAGAAGTTACTCTCCAGCAGAGTTAGTAACGTTGGCAAACTCTAAAGAAAAACTCTTTATTAACTGCTTGCGATGCAAGAATGTTAGGGCTTTTGTGCTTAAAATGTTGGTATCTTTGAAGTTTGCTAAGAGCTGTTTTTAGATAAAAGATTAAAGTAATTTTTGTTTTCTTTGTTCCATTCTGTTGCTATTGTTTTAAACAAAAACGTGCACCCTCAAAAAAGAACTATGAAAAAGGTGTGAATACTACTCTCTCAAGGTTTAGATGCTCTGAATTTAATTTGAGATATTTGATGTTTCATGTTTTACTTGTTCAAATAGCATCCCTCAACATATGTATATTAAAAAGTACACCTAAAATGCCATTTCGGGGAGAGGGTTTGTTTTATGATGATAGATTAAAGATAGGTTACCTATTTAAATGACATTCTATAAGCTGCTTAACTCTCAAACGAATGTTTGAGTGCAAAATGTAATCTCAATCTTATCAGCAACGACATCGGTTAACATTGCTTTGTTATTTCTTCTTTCTAGTGCCCCTAAGAACAATGAAATTTCAGTCACGTATAGGAAAAAATTATATAAAGACATAAATAAAAATGCCAGATGAAGCTCCTATAAATAGGAGACCTTGAAAGCAATCTTAGCTACTTGTATTCTAGTTTTCACCTTTGTTCTCCATTCACCTGACTATACTTTTTGTGGAGTACTGACACCAGTATGTGGATCCAAGATGAGAAGTCACCTGAGGGTACTGAATATTTCTGGTGTACTTTGTGAGAGGATAGTCTTGGATATGCAATGCTTTCAAAATGCTGGTAGGATGAGGTGAAAAAGGCATGTTACCCAGAATATGATGTGATTCATCATTTCCACCTTTGTGAACATATCCTTGTGATTTTTGAGAAACTCTTTTTAGGATTAAAAAAGGAAAAAGTTCTTGAGTTATTTCAGGAGAAGGTAGCATCAGTAATACAGTACTCAACTGAAAGAATCTGTGGATCCTTGTGACTTCAGGGATACGTTTCTTAAAACTCTTTAATATCAGTGTGAATAAACTTAACGTTCCCGCCACTTGAATAGATAGATACATCTATAGGCTTTGGAAGGAAGTGACCTCTGTCTCTTCCAGAAAGCCAATAGATCATCAGTAGGTCTGCTAAGTCCTTCCTATGGACAAACAGAAATGACCTCAAAGATAAAAGTATTATTGCTCTTAAATTAATTGGTTTTTTTCAACTTGTCTGTCCCACAAGTGACTTGCTGAGGTTTTTTAGACACCATGAATTCAGCTGAATGATAGTTTAGTGGTTTTGATTGTTAACTGCAGTCTAATGGTAATGATTTCGTTATAGACAATGACGGCACTGGCATTTTGCAGAGAGACCTGAAGCTTCAGATACCAAGAGCAAATTAATAATTAAAACTAAGCAGGAAAAGTGAAAGTAGGACGTCTAGAAGACTATTACTTACTGCTCAGACAGTTGCTACTTCCATTTTTTTCTCATTCTTAGTTTATATTTTGGTCTTGAGTGAAATAGAATTCTGCTGCTTTGTTCATATTTACCGTGTGTTAAATGCTGTTTATTCCTTTCTGATGAAAATGAGAACAGTTTTCATGTTAGAGTGAAATCAAACTGGACAAAATCATTAAATAGTTTATGGCATAGAATTCTAAAGGGGGAGTAGTTTCATGGACTAACTTGAATCATAATCAGCTCTTAATATGGACATTTCAAAGAAACACTCTGTTGTGGTTTAACTCCAGCTGGCAACTAAGCACCATGCAGCCGCTCGCTCACTCCTCCCATGGTGGGATGGGGGAGAGAATCAAAAAAGTAAAAGTGAGAAAGCTCGTGGACTGAGCTAAAGACAGTTTAACAGGTAAAGCAAAAGCCACGCACACAAGCAAAGCAAAACAAGGAATTCATTCACTGCTTCCCATTGGCAGGCAAATGTTTGGGCATGTCCAGGAAAGCAGAGCTCCACCATATGTTATGGTTACTTGGGAAGACAAAACACCATAACTCTGAATGTCCCCCCACCCCCTGCTTCCTCCTCCTTCCACCAGCTTTTATTCCTGAGCATGACATCATACAGTATGGAATAGCCCTTTGGGCAGTTTGGGTCAGCTGTCCTGGCTGTGTCCCCTTCCAGATTCTTGTGTACCCCCAGCCTACTCGCTGTGTGAAGAGCAGAAAAAGCCTCGATCATGTGTAAGAACTGCTTAGCAGTAACTAAAACATCCCTACATTATCAACACTGCTTTCAGCACAAATTCGAAACATAGCCCCGTACAAGCTAGTGTGAAGAAAATTAACTCTATCCCAGCCGAAACCACTACACGATCCACTTGAGAAACCTCACTCTTTTGCAGCCACAGGAGGTGCAGGAGGAGCAAGGTGCTAAGGAAGACATAAGTAACCTCATTTTGTGAGAGAAAGAACAGAAGTGTCGATTTTTTTTCTTACTCCATTAGAAGATTAAGACAAATGTGTTGTTCTTTTTCTTAAAGGTGAGATTTTCTGAAGTAGAGAGTTTTAGTCTCTATTTGAACAAGAACAGGAACTAACGCTCTGTGCCCTGAAAGTCCAACCTTAACTCTATTTCTTATTAGTCTGCAGATAAATTAACAAACTGTAGCAAACTGATTATTGCTCTCATCCAAAGCTTATTGCAAGAAATGTCTTTCCTTTCCCCTCTATAGACTTCTTATCAAGCTTCATGTCCTTTAAAACAGACAACTGAATAGAAATTAATAAAGCTGATGAACTAGCAGAGTGTCAGAACAAAGGAATTTGACCTTAGTTGTCATTTTTTGTTTGCATTATTATTCTTGTGATAGCCTTGTTTTGTTTTCCCCAGTGTTTTCTATGGATTACTTTTTTTATTACAGCATTTCCTTGCTATTGCAAGCTTTGGTGCTTCATGATTGTTTAGCTTCTGATCAGCTGCTGTGCAGGCAGTGTAAGCTTCCCCCTCACTGGCTTGTCAGTCACGCTTGAAACTGAGAGGATAATTCAGTCCGCCTATTAAATTTTTAGTCTCTCTTTGGAAGTTACCACCAAATGTGCCAATTTGACAACACTGGTGCTTGCCTTTTGTTGTGTGGCTGTGTTTTAACTATGAATGAAATTTCGACCGCACGTTGTTTTTATATAAACTCAAAAAAAAATTTGACAAATGACAATGAGTCTTTATCATTCTGGGTAGGGATCGGTGGCACAAGAGACTGATGGTTGTGACTCGTATTGACCGAGGCAGAGACCCATGGAAGTGGCAGTACTGAGGGCAGATGGGAAAGCAACAGAATTATCAATGTAATTTTCCTGTGTGTCCTAAAATAGGGGTGGTGAGAAATCATTGAGGAAAGGTGAGATTAAACTGGTAAATCTTAAGGACAGGGCTTTTAAGTTGTATCTGATACAGGTACATAAGAAGGGGAAACAGTAAGTAAGCAAGGAATTTGTGAAAAGGATAAGATCAGTATGTTCATGTTGCTTAGCATCCAGTATCAATCACATCTTGACCAATACCCCAAATTTAACTCTACTGTGCTACATTTCTGACAAATTTAAAAAATGCTGAGCTCTTCCCCAGCTACTAAACATTACATCTGCTGCAAACTATAAGAAATATTATCTCCTTCAAATGATAAGAAATAATAGCTCTTGGAATTATCACTCTAGCTTGCATATCTGCAAATTCTTCCTTTGTACCAGTTACATAATCAGTTATGTATCTGATATATATCTGCTTAATCACAATAGTGCGTTATGGCAATGAATTATACAGATCCACTTTTTGTTGGCAAAGAAAGAAAAAAGTACTATTTTTATCTGTTTAAAATGTGCTACATATTTTTGAGATTCCATTTGTTCACTTGACACTGTATATATGGTAAAAACAAACTTCTTGGAATTACCTAAAGCACCAAGCTTGCAACACCATTTCTCACTTTCTGGATTTTATCTTATTGGTATGTTTTCTTTTTTATTTTCTTTTTTTTTAATTTTCCTTATTTTCTTTTTTATTTTCTTTATTTTCTTTTTCGTGTTTTCTTTCCAGTTATTTATATACTTTCATATTTTTTAATACTGTCAAGTTAGACTTGAGTCTAATTTAGCAGGGTTTTTTTTTTTAAATCTAACTTGGATGCATTTTCTGTACCCCACAACATGACTTACATATGCTGATTTTCGTCATTTTTTTGTTTCAAAATTTGAAAGAGATGCAGCTGTTTTTTATCAGTAATGGTAAACAGTTCAGAAATTTCCATGAGTTCGTGGTACTTATAGCATGTCTGAGGTTGATATTTCAGCTATGTTAATTAATTACCAATAATGTCTATTACTCTATTATGAACCATGTATCTTCACTGATTACAAAAGGGTAGATTTACAGTAGTTGACTTGTAAGTTTTGCAGTGTGGTTTTACCACAAGGTCCAGGAGGAAATTCTTCCAGGGCTGTTCTCTCTCTTTGCTCTTGTGGGAACAACAGCAGAATAGATTTGTTCAAAGAAGATGGCATTAAGAATCCATAGTTCAGATCTGCCTTTGGTGACATCCCTCCTTTTATACTGTGCTGTCCCCTTGGAGCTCTGGACACTTGTCACTGTTACTTTTTTTCATGTTGGGGAAAGTAAAAGTAGAAGCACGGAGCATTTTTATTAAATTTTGCTTTAGCTAAATTGGTTTTCACATCATGTCCCTGCTTTAGTTCTTTTATGTGTGATGTTACTCTCCTTTGTGCTGGTTGGGATGAGACACCCAAGCCAGCATCAGGAGAGTGAGTTAAAGATGGACATAATATTTATTCCTTTTTCTTTTTCTTTTTTTTTTTAATAGTAATCTTTCAGTTGCTAGTATGTATTGACATCTTCATTAAGCTGTTGGTCTTGATTTTGAATACTAAATTCCTTCAAAGCTACAGCAGGTTCAGAACCCATCAGTGCGAGGTTAAATCTTCCTTGTAGTGCCTGGTATTTTGGACACATCTATATTGAATCTTTCTGCTATCATGTTCCTGATGATTTATTCCGTTTGGAATTATTCAGAGTTCTTCCTGGGTTTGACTAACCTAAATAAATTTGCCGTCTTGCTCTTCATGCACTTTTCCAAATGGTTAATTAATGCACTGAATAGCGCCTAGTGCTGCTCCCTTAGGAAGGACTCTTAATGCTCAGGGTT
This sequence comes from Fratercula arctica, assembly GCA_947846985.1. NCBI lineage: Eukaryota > Metazoa > Chordata > Aves > Charadriiformes > Alcidae > Fratercula > Fratercula arctica. Next base: position 89,675,957 of record CANTUZ010000001.1, on the reverse strand, counting down.
GAATGTTACGTACATTGACTACATTATATGTTCTTAATCTCAGTTTTGTTTCATCCAGAAGTTTCTGTAACGAAACCTTGCATCCTTGCTATGGTTCCTAAAAAGCTCCTTGTATATGAGCTTAACTTGTGGATAATAAATAGATTATATTGCTTTATTGTTAGTTTTCATCTTTTGTTTCAATTAATTCTAAGAAGTTGGCAAATGTATTTTTCTCAAAGACACAGATTTTTATTGATCCATAATACACTTATTAAAGCAATGTAGAATGAGATTTACACATGAAAGCAGAAATATTGAGTACCCATTCCCAATAGAGGGCTGCATTTCTGTTTCTGATTGAAACATAACACTTTAGTATTTGTATAGATGTATATAGTCTTTATAGGGGGTTTCTCCTTCTTAGATATATATTTGTTTGGGTACAACCTGATTATGGAGGGGCAACACTTAGCTAGTCATAAATACTAAAGATTTTTGAACATAATTACATGTTCGTGTGGTGTCATCAGCAGTTTACTACATGTATAATGTGCTTAGCTTGGACTGGGTCAAATGAACTAGTCAAATTTACTAGAATAATGTCACGACTTGATATTTGGGACTACTAAAATTAGCAAGATAAATAAACTGCTCTTGTTCAGATTGTCATTCTGAATAAGCTGCAGCACATTAAACAGTCATATAGAGATCAGATTTGAACATACAGTTGTCATTAAAAATATTTAACAATTTCACATAATTGAGACAAACTATATTGCATGTATTGGATAGCAGGTGACGACCTGTTTTTAGATCAGAAGTACAGATAATCAAGAAAGACAGAAGTTAATATAAGGAATCAAAATAGCACATAAATATATTAAACACCTATAAAAACAATGTGTCATGGTAATGCCGTGTGGATTTAAGAAAAACCTGTTTTTTTCCTTGACTGTTCAGTATTTTTATGCTTTAAATGAAGAGAGATTGTACAGTATATATAAATCACTCAGTAAAGTATGGAAATTTAGAGATCCATGGCTACTGCAAAACATGGAAATTTTGAGAAAGACTATTCAAATACTGCTTTTCTGCATAATATTTTTATGAATAATTTATATGTAGTCTTGTGCATGTACCTCGCACTGCAAGAGTAGAATGAAGTGGAGATCAAGTAAGTAATGCTACAGTTTTCCTTTTTTTTTTTTTTACTAATGCACGTATACATTTACTTGTTTGTATTTTTAATAGGAAGGTTAACGAGTTGTCTGTAGTCCACCCATGCGTACATAATAAATGTGTTCATATCAATTGCAACACAAGGCAAGCATCTCCAGTGTTTACTTGAGGTTAAGAATGTTAAAAGTTTTTCTGTTTTGCTTTCTTATGATTCTTCTGAGAGAACCTGTCTCTGATTTTTAGTGTTTTGCATTATTTTTCCTCCCATGAACTCTTAACATAATTGTTCTAATCTAATTTCTAGGAATCCTTTGTAGTACTAGAATATAGCTTGAAAAATTAAGGTGACTACCATCTGAAAAACGTAATATCCAAGCCAAATAATGGGACATTGTCTGCATGATCTACATCAGTACCACCCCTTGTTACTCAGTTATTTTCTTGCTATTTCCATTGTGGATATAGATTGGGTTTCACATCTGCAGTCAACTTTGTGCATACAGGTCTCTGATAAAATGGAAACTTTTCCCTCTCAAGCTTTTTGTGTTGTTCTTATATACCTTGTTAGAAAACCCGAGCCATGAGTTCTCTGAACAAAGAGGAAAACGTGAAACAGGGAATCACTTAGTGATTTGGATATTTTTGTAGGAAATCATAATGCAATGCTATAGTGACAGTGTAACAGAGCTCAATACCAGGTCTTGTGGGACAGGAAAATGATTTTTATTTTAAACAATTTCATATACCCACGTACTCTTGGATGTGTTTGTCCCAGCAGTCTGTCCAGCATTTAGGCACCAAGGTGTTTGTATCTAAGTGTTTCATCCATAGGAATTTTGTGGGATAACACAGAGCACAGAGGACATCACCTAATGATTTGTCATCACGTCCCCTGTGTGCTTCTTAGGTGGTCAACAGTGTGCTGGGTTTTTGGGATGTGCCTTCTGTGAACCTGGGTAAATGGCAGTTAATGACACTATGAAATATGACCATTTTGTTTGCTGGCTTACGCCTTCTTGAAATGAAGGGTCTGAGCAAACTGGGCATGTCTATGGGCACTGATGGGGTGCCCCCATGACTCTGGAGGGTGCAAAGAGGACAGAGCCAGGCTGTTTCCAGTGGTGCCCAGTGACAGAACAAGAGGTGATGGGCACAAACTGTAATGCAGGAGATTCTCTCTGAATATCAGGAAACACTTTTTGACTGTGAGTGGTGGCACAGACTGCCCGGGGAGGCTGTGGAGTCTCCATCCTTGGAGGTACTCAAAAGCTACCTGTACATGGTCCTGGTAACTGGCTCTAGGGACTCTGCTTGAGTGTTGGACAAGATGACCTCAAAAGGTCCCTTCCAAGCTTGACTGTTCTGTGACTCTGTGACCATATCTATGGAAATGAGCAACTGTTGACGTCTTTTCATGCTTTCTACTGACTTCTCTCAGGATCAGAAGTTAATATTGTTTCTTTAACCATATCATAATCAAAAGTTACATTCTTTTCTTGCTAATAAGTAGATAGTAAAAGCAGAGGCTGGCATTTTTTTTTAAATTTTCTTTTCAAAAGTATTCATATGGAAAAAAAATATCTATAGTTATGTCTTCACATATCTGAAGACTTTTCCCACCCCACGTGATGGATAAGAGTTATTTGTTGCAAGATCATTTGAGTACGTGTGCTGCTACTTTTTTTTTTTTTTTTTTCTTAAATCTTGTTTCCCAGAGAGGGATACATAAAAAAAGAAAATGGCTATCAAGTTAATATTTTAGAATGTATTGCCATGCTCTTTCACTTGTGAAAAACTATAAATGTAAACATATTTCCTGGAAGATGAGCTGAGGTGCAATTTTTCAACTAATTGGAAAAAGCAGAACTAAGTCAAGGACTGCCAACCAAATTTCGGTCTTAAGATATGATGATGATTATTGTGTCAAATACAATCACGAATGTGAGCCTTGAGCTGCCAAGAGTTCAAGTTGTTTTTAATCAGGCTTTTATTTGGATGTAGACCTCCTATTTAGGAATAACAGCAGCTAGGTCTGAAGGAATTATTTTAAAAAGTCAGCTTGGTTCCTTCTGCAGAAAGAACAGGATTGAAGAACATTGATGTTTCAAAATCTCATCGTGTTGCCACATACACATAACATTGCCACATACAAGCCAATTCAGTGTTCGTTAACACATCTGTTTATACAAGACTGTTTTAAATGTATCTTTTGGTTAAATAACAAAAAATATAGAGGTATGTTCCCTTTAAGGACCTTATAGTATACTTTATGGATTTATTTGCATGAGCTGAAGTAAGTTGAATCATCAATTAAACTGATGAATGAATCAGTTTACATTCATTTCCATAACTAAAATTTGGAAAGTGATTTAAGTACAGGTACACATATGTTAAGGAAAAGAAATACATCTCCCCAGACCTTGGATAAATTATCTAGAATATATAGAGGATACTTGCATGACAGTGAATACAAAATGATAAGTCACAAGCCAAATGAAGTGCCTTTTTAATGTAAACACCTGATAATTATTTTGCAGTTTATGGAGGAGGAAGAAAACATTGTAAATCATGCACTATTTAAGAGGTAGATTTGGATCAGTCTGCCAGAATTGCATGTGTAAGCATACAATTGTGCAATTGTGAGTACACAATCTTTCAGGTATATTGACTTTTGTCATGGCTTTTCTTAGCAGAATAGCCAAACTTCCTCACTCACAGATTTAGGGTTTTGGTGTATTTATGCCTTTCTCCACTCTATTAAATTGTCCAGAATTGTTCTTTGGAGGGTTACATTTTCTTCTGCTAAGAATTTTTATCTTTGAAATTTGTCCAAAACACAGTTGAGGTAAAACTATCACAGAACATACTGTTCCCTTTGAAGTCAGTTGAAGGTTAGTCATTCATCTCAGTGGAGTTTGGATTTTCTCTGTAAGACTGTTATATCAAACACATACTGAGTTCTGTTGAACTGCGTGTGAGCTGAACATCTTCTGAATCTTCATGCCCATCTTCAAAAAGGGCAAGAAGAAGGACTCGGGAAACTACAGGCCAGTCAGCCTCACCTCCCCATGCCTGGAAGGATATGGAATCTGGATGTCATCGCTAAGCATGTAGAGGAAAAGAAGGTTATTGGGAGTGGTCAACATGGATTCACCAAGGGGAAATCATGCTTGACCAATCTGATAGCCTTCTGTGATGACATGACTGGCTGCGTAGATGACAGGAGAGCAGTGGATGTTGTCTACCTCGACTTCATCAAGGCTTTTGACACTGTCTCCCGTAACATCCTCATAAGTAAGCTTGGGAAGTGTGGGTTAGATGTGAGTGGACAGTGAGGTGGATTGAGAACTGGCTGAATGGCAGAGCTCAGAGGGTTGTGATCAGTTGCGCAAAGTCCAGTATGAGGCCTGTAACTAGTGGTGTTCCCCAGGGGTCAGTACTGGGTCCAGTCTTGTTCAACATATCCATCCACAACCTGGATGAGGGGACAGAGTGTACCCTCAGCAAGTTTGCTGATGAAACAAAACTGGGAGGAGTGGCTGACACACCAGAAGGCTGTGCCACCATTCAGCAAGACCTGGACAGGCTGGAGAGTTGCGGGGAGAGGAACATAATGAAGTTCAACAAGGACAGGTCCTGCACCTAGGGAGGAATAACCTCATGCACCAGTACAGGTTAGGGATTGAGCTGCTGGAACACAGCTCTTCAGGGAGAGACTGTGGAGTTCTGGTGGATGAGAAGTTGACCATGAAGCAGCAATGTGCCCCTGTGGCCAAGAAGGCCAATGGTATCCTGGGATGCATTAAAAAGAGCATGGCCAGCAGGTCGAGGGAGGTCATTCTCCCCCTTTACTCTGCCCTGGTGAGGCCACACCTGGAGTACTGTGTCCAGTTCTGGGCTCCCCAGTTCAAGAAGGACAGGGAACTGCTGGAGAGAGTCCAGTGGAGGGCTACAAAGATGATCAAGGGACTGGAGCACCTCTCTTATGAGGAAAGGCTGAGAGACCTGGGTCTGTTTAGCCTGGAGAAGAGAAGATTGAGAAGGAATCTCATCAGTGCTTATAAATATGTAAAGAGCGGTTTTCAGGAAGATAGGGCCAGACTCTTTGCAGTGGTGCCCAATGACAGGACAAGGCGCAACGGGCACACACTGGAACACAGGAAATTCCATCTCAACAGAAGGAAAAAATTCTTTACTTTGATGGTGCCAGAGCACTGGAACAGGCTACCCAGAGAGGTAGTGGTGTCTCCTTCTCTGGAGGTGTTCAAAACCTGCCTGGATGCATTCCTGTCCAACCTGCTGTAGGTGACCCTGCTCTGGCAGGGGGGTTGAACTAGGTGATCTCTGACAACCCCTTCCAACCCCTACCATTCTGTGATTCTCTGATTTGCTGAATTTGCTGAATTTGGCTCTGGAATTCCATAATTCAATTATTTATTTATATTTACACAATCCCGAGGAACAGAACTAGAATTATAGTTTCTTCTCAATGTTGTCGAAACTCCATAATAATGATTTATTAGTGTTACTCTGTATTCTTATATTCATATTACCTCCAGTTATAGTTCCTGTTGTGTTACAATCTTTCTGCAGTGGATCTATTTTAATTACATTAACTCATAGCAGGAAACTTATTCGATATGTCAGTTTTCTGTAGGAGTCTGAAACCTCCTGAATAATAAAGAATAACTATATAAGATATGGAGTGGTTCTTTACAACTAATATTACTGTATTAGATTATATAAGATACAAGAAACAGTAGACAGTCTGCTGTCTCTCCATCTTACACAGATACTAACCAATTTTGATTACCAGCTGCTTCTGAGCTGAATATTACAGACCTTGACCATCACATTTATTTCTTTTTAGCGGTTGTATGCTTCTTAAAATATATTGACATATTGAAATAGTTGTTTTAAAATATTTTGAGTTGATCTGATCTGTCAGTATCTTTGTGTAATGTGAGTACTACTGAAGCCTCATGTTTTAGAGGGGAAAAAAAAAGCGTGTGTGATTGTGTGTTTATTTAGTGTTACTCTCACTTAACTTAAGATGATGCATGGTAAAATAAGAAATGTAAGCGCTGACAGAGAAGTCTTCCAGCCTGGAAACTGAGGCTTCTTTCTCTCGCATGGTAGCAAATCACTGTTCTGCTAGGCCACTGAGCTTAGCCCTCAGAGGTTGCAGCTTTAAATGAAAACTACACTAACAGTTTAATAGTATCCTTTGTGAGCCCTAATTGATTTCATGTAATGCCATCAGTGCATTTCACAGTCTTATTAAATTTAGTTGTTTCTACAGCAATTAAGGGTAAGAAAACAAGTGCCTTTAGAATATAATTATTTTCCTAATCAGTTTTAATTACACTTCACTGTCTTAGAAAGCAAAGATTTTATCTTAATAAATTGTATCTGAGTAATTAATATGATGTTTATTAGATGGCACTGTTGACTGCCTTGGAATCTCAAAAGAACGGTATCTTTTGGAATGCAAGGAAAAACTTAATTCTACGTATTATAGACCATGAAGTGTGAAGAAGACTTAAACAGAACAATAATCTTTTTGCTTCTTTTGGTAGAACAAGTGATCAGTTTTTTCTGTTTGTTTTTAGCTTTGATTTTAGGATTTCTTCTTTTTCCGACTTCTCTCTTTAATGGGAATACCAGATTGTTACCTTCCCATGTTTTGTTGGGGCATTATTTGAATGATATGAGGGCTAGGCCGGAATCTGTTCCATGAGTTCAGAGAAGTGGGGGTGGGAGTGGTAGTGTTTGTGGGGTTGTTTGGTTTTGTTGGTTTGTTGGTTTTTGGTTTGTTTGTTTGGGGTTTTTTAGGTTTGTTTGTTTTATTTTTTAAGGTACTTCCATTAAGTTTTGACTAAGGACTATTTAGAAAAGCCTATTGAGTGAGTCCATCAGAACATTATTCTGTATCTACAAGTCAATTTTAATAATACTTCATGTATTTGTGATTGCTGTGTGTTGTTCAGATTCCCTTTAAACTGTAATTCTTAAGGTTTACTCTCCAGAAAGTGATTGATTTTGATAAAAAGTTATCAGGACATTAGAAAAACCTAGTAAACGTAAAGGATTATCAATAACATAAAAGTTAACCTGTAATTAGTTTTAATTACAAAGGAATTAAAATGGTCCACTTAGTTTCAGTAATGATTTTTCTGTAGCTCACAACGTAAGTGTGATATATGTTTATGATGAGCATAGGGAAAATCATAGTGTGGTTTGGTTTGGAAAGGACCTTAAAGGTCATCTAGTTCCAGTAGACCAGGTTGCTCAAAGCCCCATCCAACCTGGCCTTGAATGTGTATTCTCTGGGCAACCTGTTCCAGTGTCTCACCACCCTCACAGTAAAAAAATGTCTTCCTAATATCTAATCTAAATCTACCCTCTTTCAGTTTAAAACCATTACCCCTTGTCCTATCACTACACTCCCTAAACTCACAAAGCCACCTCTCCTCATTGGCTCCTGTATCACTTGGATAAGGAAGTTATCACTGACATATTCCAAGAACCTTCGGATTGCTTATGCCCTGCTGTGTTATCTCTCCAAGAGATACTGGGGTAGTTGAAGTCCCCCAGGAGGACCGGGGCTTGTGAATGTGAGGCTGCTCTTACCTGTCTATCGAGGGCCTCATCCGCTCTGTCTTTCTGGTTTAGTGGCCTGTAGAAGACCCCCACTGTAATGTCACCTGTCCCTGCCTTCCCTTTAATCCTGACCCATAAGCTCTTGGTCGGCTCCTCATCTGTTCCCAGGCAGAGCTCCATGCACTCCAGCTGGTCCTTGACATAGAGGGCAACACCCCCTCCTCGTCTCCCCTGCCTGTCCTTCCTGGAGAGCCTGTACCCTTCCATTCCAACACTCCAGTTACAGGAGCCGCCAGTAAGATCATAGCCCTGCAGGCGTGCACACATCTCAAACTCCTCTTGTTTGTGTATACTTATGCACACTTATATTATGTTTTTTATATATTCTAGACCTATGCCAAAGCAAGAAGGGAAAAAGAGACAAAACCAAAGGGGGCAAGAAAAGCCTGGTAGAAAAAATTCCCTCTAACGCTCTTTATGCTTGCCATCCCATTTTGGGAATGTGGGATCCCATAAGCGAGCAGAGTACAAGGAGAAACAGAAATTATTTTTAAAAAGGTTGATGAGGAATTTTCCTCTGTGATAACACAGATCCTCTGTGCTGATGTTGGCAGGTGCTTATTTCAAAAGAGGTTATTTAAAGATCCTATACAGAAATCTAAATATGTGATTTTGTGCCCCAGGGTGTGATATTTCCTTTGCTTAGCAACCCTTCTCAGTCTGACAAGTAATGGTGTAGAAGAGATGGGGGATTAAAATCCAAGGTTGACCTGAAACTTCATAGATAAACACAATTTTTTTTTTTCCTCTTTTTCTCATTAAATATCAATGGTGCTTTAATAAAGAAAAGTAAGGAACAAACTGTCTAAATTCAAAAAATATGTTTTTAAATTGCTTTAGTGTCTTTAGTAAGAAAGAGAGCGGGTCAAAGAAAAACACTGAGGGGTTTTGATGATTTTTGTCTGGCTATTTTGAGAAGGGCCAGGTGTAAGACTAGAAATAAGCCAGCCAATGAATAGCAAGAGAAATAGTTTCTCTCTTGTGCTGCATTCATTTTCCTAAATACATAAACACCAGAAACATTTTTTTTTTAATACAACATATTTTCTGGTTTTGCAGAGTTTTACAATAGAAAAACTGGTCAGGAAAAAAAAAAAAATATTGTATCTTGCTTAGCCAAGTGAATCACTGCTCTTTGAAGCATTTTCCCCTTTCTGTTAACAGATTTTTTAAAAAGGATAAATTATATGGTCTTATTACTATTATCAGGAAATGCTTTAGGATGTTCTAGTTTCAGTATCTGAAGAGGCTGTCACCATTTAGGAAACTGTGTGTGATTATCACGGAAAAAACAATACTGTGTCCATATCAGGACAGATAGTCCAAATTCAAAACAAATTGAGGGATTTTTTTTTTTTTTTTTTTTTTTTTTTGGTCTTCTTTCCTGCAGAAGCAAAGGGAATCAACAGAGAACTGACTTTGTGTGTTCATTTTGCAGCAGCTGTTGCATTTACTCTCTCTGTATGCACAATTACACCTGGAATTTAAAAGAATTTCACTGTTTATTCATACATAATCAATATGGATAGTGTGGCCAAGGCAGAGATGCACTTTGACTTATCTGAAGGCACTGAGAGTCAGCTTTCAGTTGGTAGATCAAGTTGTTGAGAATAAATGTAAGGCAGAGAGAAGTACTGCACATAGAAATAGAGAAAGAAATATGGCAGTGGCAGGAATCCTGTTCATATGCCTGAATCAGCAGGACAATACCTCTGTATTCCCATTAGACTCCAAAAAAGGCATTTATTCTTGTTTATTCAAAGCCCTTTCCACCACTGAAATGAAATCTGTCCTTCTTTCAGTTCTCCACATCAGCTGTCTTCATGGAGATAATAGCAGTGATAAAGATCAGACAAAGAGTTCTAGAAAGGTATTGTTTCCTTTTTAGAGGTAGCTTTTTCATCAGGTTTGTCCCTTAGTCCTTACAGGAAGGGACTGACTGAAAAAAACTGAAAGTGTGTCTTTCAAGTACAAAATTCTGTACCAGCACACCAAAGCTTTCCTTGTTCCTCTCTTAGGATAATGGGAGGATAAGGACCTGTGGATGAATGTCAGCTACATCTGAACGCTGATTTCTCGAGTGGTTCAGATGCTGATATTGCAGCTCTGTATTTAGTTGCACTTTGAGACTTTCTCATCATTTGCAACGTAGAAGTAATTTCAGAGGTGGAGTTGCGCACAGGTGAGCGATCTCCATTACTCTAGGAGTAATTGGGCAAAGAACACTTTCACAAGCCAGACAAAATAGTAATAGTAGGACATAAGCATGTATATATAAAGATCACTCAAAAACCTCAGATCCATATACATGCACCAATGTTCTACAGGAGAGAAATACTAGTAACCTCTATCAGGATGGTCGAACTAAAAGGAACATTTAAACAAAAGTGTTACTGGAAGAATACTATGTGTCCCTGAGTGAGGTGTCAAGCAGGTTGAGATCCAGAAAACAACATGAAAGCAGCGCTTTTGTGCTGTCTCAACAGAGTTTTCTGCACTTACTGTGTATCAGCTGTTCCAGAGTTAATCTGCAGATTAATCACTTACTAGCATGTATTAATAACTTTAACTGGCACTGTAGAATATAGTCCCTAAATTCTAGAAGAAAGTTCCTCTAAGCAATATTCCCAAAATCAAGTAGTACGATTTATTTTGAATTGGCATTTCAAAATTCTGTCAATAATAGTTATTTTAAGAATTTAATGTTCATTTTCAGAATTTCATTTTCTTTTCATCTGTGACATCTCCTCATGTTCCCACTTTATCTGAGGTTAAATTATTCTGCTTCTTTTGTAGGTTCTCTATTAGTCCAAGTTAAAGCAGCTGAAGAAGAGTTACCAATAAGAGCTTAAATTTATTAAGTAGTAAAAATTAAATGTTACAATGAAGCTTTGCAGTTGTTCCTTTGTCACACTGAGAGAAGGGATATGATCCTCATGAAAGAGTGCAAACTCCTTCCAGCATTAGTAGGAAGATGCATGTAGTTCAAATTGTCTGTGAGAGTTGCTCCAGAAAAGGGAGTGTATCTTTTTTTTTTTTTTTTTTTTTTTAATTGTATGGAATTGTAATGGCAGAAAGGAGAAAATACAGTTATATAGAGAAAACCTCATAAACTATAGAAGTAAAACCATTTACTAATATTTTGTCAGCCAGTAGTCCAGGTTATTTTATTTTACGTATCAGTGTGATAACATTAGATTACCACGGTCTGCAGGTGGAAGTGTGATTTACTGATATACTGAACATTGAACGATGCAGAATTTCTCCACTGTTATTGCCCTTAAGGAAATACCTGTGGAACATAAATTTGTTATTTAGTCCATTATGAATATTTTCTGTGCTCATTCTGCAGTTTATTTATATACGTATCATGTATTCTGTATTAATACAGTGTAGTGTACCTTGGCGTAATGCTCTGCGCTTACTATGTTTCCTGTTATCTGAGCATCTCAACGCATTACTTAAACGCTGACCCTCGCAATGTATCTTGTAATGTGAATAAGTGTTACAGTTTCAGATAGACAAACAGATACTCAGAAAATGGGAATGATTCATTACAAATTATGTAGCAAATACTACAACTGGATAAAAATCTGTGATTCACACTCATGGAGCCTCTCCAAACACTCTGTTCCTCGTGTTGTATGGGATTGGGGATTGATGAATGAAGAACTCTTGCAATACATTTAATGACGTCATGATTCCCATACCTCAGCACTTTTTCTTCTTGGTAGATTCCGTTACAACGTGTTCAGTTCTATATATTTTGTATTTTGTTGTGTATATTTGTTTTGTGTGTGTATCACAAATAGATTCTTGACTTTTAGTTCATAATATAGTACCTTGCTTATGAATGTAAAGATCACACAGATTTCAGATAACTTTATTTTTCCCTTCTTATCTTCCCAAATATTTGTAAAAAGCTGTGTTTTAAAAATACTAGCTTCAAAAGTTCTCAGCATCACAGCAAATTCTTGTAGCAGAGGCTGGTAATTTTTGTTTCTTTTTTATTGATTTTTTTTTTTTTTAACCCTTAAAAACATCTTCCTGTGAATATAAGTGTTCACACTTATACACATTGCATGAATCAAATCCTCTGACGTGGCTTCATTTTCCTCAATTTGAAGCCTTCAGCTAACACATTCTCAAGAGTGTACCATAATTTCTGTCCTGCAACAAAGCTCATATGACAACTAGAGTTGGTCTGTCCACTGTCACTGATGCCACTAGTTCCTAAAAATCAGTCCCCGGCTAGACTGGGGACCGTCTTACCTACCTGCATTTATTTGTGTAAAATTTAGGCTTTTGTAAAATTAAAATTGTGTAAGCTATAAGTAACTTACCATTGTAGTCAAGGCAAAAAGGTTGACTCTGGCCTTGAATCTACTTCAACAGACATATACAGACAAGGGAGGAGGAATTAATTTCCAAAAATGCTTGTCTCCATGTTTTGCAGAGGGAGTGTGGTTGCCTAAATTCTGGGTGTCTAGATGAAAATAAAAAGAATCCCATTTTTAGTAATTCTCCCATGAATAAGAAGCTTTTGCTTATATCATTGTGTGCTTATTTTTATAAATAAGTAGAACAGAGAAAAACAGCATCATTCCATTAAAAATAATTTTTGTTATGATTATCTTTTAGTATTTCAGCAGTATTTTGTAGTTTTCCTACCGTGCAGTTTTCCATTTACACTGAAACATATTTCTGCTAACTTCATGTTCTTTTCTTACAGCTTGCACTCACTATGAAATTAAACATATTTGGATGATAGAGAATAAAAAGAAAGCATCTTTATTTTGGTTTTGTGCAATAATTTCTTGTTCAATATACATATTTTTGTCTCCCCTATAATTTTGTGCAATTCATGTTATCACAGGCTGGATTTGATACTCAGTTTTATGCTTCATTTTTAGACCTTCTTTTCTCTATTCTAACCTCATAATTTTGAAGTAATTAGAAAGCCAAGTAGAGTGAAGCTTATTGATACGCTGCAGAGCTGTCAATGTAGTTGAATGTTTATTGCATGTTAGATCTATCAAAATTTAAAATGCAAAGTACTAGGTATCTTCTGGTGGGCCTATTAGTATGATTATAGATAAGCATTTCTGTAGACTGAAAGAATTATGTGCCATAAGATTCCTGTGCATCATAGAATAGAAGTGCCAGAAGATTTTTCATAACTAAAACTTCATTCTTTACTCAGATCAATAAAAAGTTAAATATACACAAATAGACTTAAGACCTTTTTCAAAAAAATCTCACTGTGCATTTGCAGAATGCTCTTACTAGAGCATTGCTATGTATTTGTAGTTCAGGTGGATTGTAGTGAAAAATGTGCCTTTATTGTTTTGAAGAACTGCATGTCAAGAAAGTGTTATACTTGATTTTGCAAAGGCACTGCTACTAGCTACCATGTTGCACACTGAAAATTGAATTAGAATAATGCTATAAAGCATATCTTGCAACAGAATTGTGCTCTGAAGAACTAGATAAAATATTTTTTGTTTATGTAAGTTTATTCCATTTCCAAGTTCTATCAAGTAAGTGTGATCTGTTTTTGATCTAAAAGTGATAAATAGAACAATACAGTATTTTCCAGGTAAAAGATTTTCTGTTTCTTATTGTCTTTTTTCTAAGTTTATACTGATTTAGTGTATATTGCTAGTATGTTTAGATGTGATAACTATGTAATAATTTTTTAGTTTAACAGCAGAACCACAAATTCTTTCATTGCATTTGTTTTCAATTTGAAGCGTGGCCTAACCAGAAGCCATGTTTATGTCCATGTAGAATAAAGTTGGGGAGATCATGTTCACTCTTCTGGAGCTAAGTGTCTCACTCTCTTCCTAAGAGGCCCCTGGGGACACATTCTAATACAGGCTAAGCAGTGCCATGATGTGGAGAATTCTTGTAGATGGCAACAGGTGCATCTGAGATAAAAATCCAGTCCATTTTTAACTTTTTAAAAATAGATGGATGACTTTGTAGGGAGGCATTCAATAGCTTTCTCAGCTTTTGAATCAAAAAAAGAAAAAAAATCCAAGTATAAATTCCTTTTTTCATAAAATGGTTGGGAAAAGAAAATAAGATGTTAAAGGATTACAAATATGATAGAAATATGGTAGCTATTATGAGATTCGGCTCTTGGGGAGGATTTTTTTTTTTTTCTGAAATTATTGTCCTTGCCTGTACTTTGACTGCATTTTTCTGTTCTTACTGTCCTCTGCTGCAATTTACTTATACGCTTGATGAAAAACATGTTAAGTCAGTGCCACTTGGCAAAAGTTGTGTTGTTTTTTTTTTTTTTTTTTCTTTTCTCACTTGAACTAGTGGAACAGGTTTTAGGATGATATAACTTATCGAGGAGTACAACGTCTTCACGACAGAAAACAGGATTTGAAATAGAGATTAGCACTTAGAAATTTCATGGCCTCTTCTGGTGAAGATATAATAAATTCTAACTTCAGGAATTATATCTGCTAAAATGTAATATCTTAATCTCTGTCTAAATAACTATAAAACTAGATAGGAAATCTATCTGGAAATATCCAGATCACTGTAGACTAGACATAGGTGTGCATCAAATTGCATTCATTCCACTTGAAGTAACATAAATTATCAAATGACTTTACCATATATTTTCTTAGCTTAAAAAATTACTGTTTAGATGTGATAACTGTTATCATGCTGATGTTAAACAAATATGCATGTGATAAAATAGCAAAGTAGCCTTGACAGATTTGTGTTAATGAACAATATGTCATACTTACATGCTCACATTTCTAGATCCCTATTTAGGTAAAATTCAATATTAAAAATCAGTGAGTACATGTGACACCTACATTGCACATGAATGCTGATAGAACACAGATATTCTTTAATGTTTTTTCAGCACCAGAATTGCTAGAGTCTTTAGTGTTCTTTCCCAATCTATGATTTAGATCTTCTCTCAGGATAAAATAGCCTTTGTATTTAAAAATTGTATTTTATCATGTAACTACTAGAGATCTTTCTTGTAATTTATCACATTCATATTAAAAAAGAAAACCAAAACAAAACACAAAAAAACCCCCAAACTTCAGTGTTATTAGGGTTTAAGGTGTTGAACACAACCTCCAAAGGTTTCAAGTCATAAAAAATATTAAATTCATCATACCATGCAGTGGCCAGGAACTATTTCATGATTTCTAAAAATGAACAAGTTTTCCCATTGTAGTGTTAATGACAAATAAGAAAACAATCTTTGATTAAAACAAATCAGGGAATTACTTCTGATTTTATTTTTTTAATTGTGCATGTTTCAGGCATAGTACTTTCAAATAAGTACTTTTGCTTCATTTTCTACCAGATGAATTCTAGTCACTACTTCTCAGGAGAAAAGATAAAAAAGGAATCCAACCTGCCTAACATACAGTGCAGGTTCTGTAGCTAATGTATCTGCAAAGTTACCTTCGTTGGTACATGAAAAATGCATAGTGTATCTTTGTTATGTTTTGATTTAATGATTAGGATTTGTTTTCTTCCTAAGAGTGCTGCATTTGACTATTTGTACTCGTGCAGGGTTTGTGAGCGTGAAGCTGCACTGGAATCAGCCCTAAGAATGTTGCAGCAATTCTACCTGGATCTTGAAAAGTTCCTTGCTTGGCTTACAGAAGCTGAAACAACTGCGAATGTCCTGCAGGATGCTACACACAAAGAAAAGATACTCGAGGATGCCAAAACGGTTCGGGAGCTCATGAAACAGTGGCAGGTAAATCAAGCACTTCAGTTTAGAGACCTGTCAGGTATTCAAAGTGGTGGGGTTTTTTTTCCAGTGCGCAGCTACTCAAAAAAACTGAAATTGTTTTTAAAAAAGAGAACTGGTTCTACTACTAATCCTTAAGTGTTGCTTTGGAATTTGTTGGAGGGATCTAATGTGAGTCACATCATGATTCTGCCTGACATCTTTCAGCATATAACGCATTTGAAAAAGTGTCTTGAAGTACAGCTTTAAAATGTACAGAAAGGAAACATTGATGGAATGGGCATTTAGATATTTTTTTTATCACGTAAAAATGAATTATTCTGCCAAGCTACAGTCTTGAATTGAGCACTTGACAAAAAAAAGTTTATTAAGCATTTCTGATATTTATAGAAGTTATATAAATTGCATCAAGTTTATTCTCTGCAGCTTAACTGAATTAGTTTTCCTCCATTACTTTCAAACACATGAAAAATGTTAATTTGGTATTTGGCTGATTATTGTCAACATGCTTTGTTGCCATAATAAAAAGAGATAATGATTAAAATTTCCATAGTTAATGGCTGGACAATTTTCAAACAGTTGTTTTCCTCTGGAAACAAAAAATCTTAAAAAAGAAGGATAATATTGTAGTTGGTGTTCCGAAGAATCCTAAGGAGAAAGAAAAATAATTAGTTGAGATGATGCTGTTGAAGTATGTTGTTATGCTTTCATTGTGGTTTCTTCACTACTGTTATTGAGAGGAATTCACATGTCTGTGTGAGGTCTTAGATTTCTTAAATACGAGGTTGGTCGGCTGTCTGGAAGGCAGGGCCCTTTCTTCCAATATTCCTTGATAGGGCATAACTTTCACGTTGACGGAAAGTTCAAAACTGGAAGTTCCAGGTGCTGAAGGCTCTATGCCTTGATTTATTTATGAAAAAAATACTATGAAAAATTTTAGTTATAAGTGATTATGTTGAGTAAGTACATTGGATGGAAACGTTACCTTCTTTTGGTACTACTGTATTAATACATACACGGCTTTAATTTTTTGACTGAACTGCTGCTAAATTCCATTACATTATGCTCTGAAATCTTCAATTGTTGCACTGGACAAAAGTGAAGTCTGAACCACATTTTTAATAGTGATCTGTTTTATGCTGATTTGATTTTATAGTAATATACCTTAAATCCTTATGTGTTTCTGAAATCGTTCGGCATGATCCTGGAGAGCAGTTTTGAATGCAAGATAGTTAAATTTTCAGTTCAGCTCTTCTAAGGCAGGAAGGGTAAAAATCTGTGTAGTCTCTGTTTCACTTCCAAAAAGCAAACATTGTTATGTTCAATATCTTGGTTGTACAAGAGAAATTACTCTTACATTTTAAGAAGAAACATTAGTATGCAGAGGCAAAAAAGTGCTTGCTCTATCTTTTGCTCCCAAAAGACTGATATATACGTGTCCACCAACAGCACAATGATTTTAGACTTCAGTTAGAGTTGATGATTGCAGAAGGAAATATTTTGATTCCTGTGGGGGATTTTTCATTTGCATCTGCATGCTGCTCTGGCTCTATGTAGATCGACTTAGTTTTCTTTCTGGGCCTATCACTGTATCAGCCTCTTTATGCCATTTTTAAGCCTCCAGAAGAAATCTCATCATTCACAACCACAAGTGGATTTTCAAATGCCCTTTTCCTGATGGAAATTTTTCTAAAAGCTGCTAGAACCATCTATTTTAACACCCCACCCCTACCCCCCCCCAGGAGAAGAAGTTTAAGTACATAGAATGGGGCTTTTTTTTTGAAATCACAATTGGGAAAGACCATTTTTTTTTTTCTGTAATTTTTTAAGAACTACAGTAAAGTGTCCGTTCAAGATTTTATCTTCTTCCATTTCATTAAATTATCATTGATTTGAGGCATGGCCATTAACTACTAATCATTTAAAAGGATGTATCATTTCACTAGTGTGTGTTCTTAGTAATTAGAGCATCATTTTTGGTTGGTTATCTTATTAGAATAGGCACAGTAACAGGAAATGGTTTAGTTCCAGAAAAGTAAACAGTAATTATTTTGAACCAAGCAATGCATTTGTTTACTCAGTAATACAATGTGTTAACATGTGCGAAGCTATTGTAGTTAGTGCAGGTTCTTCTGGAGACTTTGGATTATTCTCAAACTATAAATGGTGCTTTTGCAGCAATTCACCATTCCTGGAGAGACATATGTGAAGAAGAAAACGCAAACTTCCATAAACTTCTCTTTCTCTACTAGTAACTGATATTTTTTTCTGATGATGTGTGTGTGAGTTTCATAAGAAGTGAATGGACAATGCCAGTGAAAATCAGTTGGAAACAAAGTATGGGACTGAATTAGTGTAGGCTGTGGCTACAAATATATAGCAAGTTAAATTTGTCCTTGATCCTTCTCTGGCACTGGGGCCACCTATAAGCAAAAAGCCACATTCATCTTCATGAACTGTTCTACAGTTCAGAAAGTCAAATATTATCCTATGGTGGTTGTTACATAAAACTTTTCATTGAGAAATAAATAATTTGAATGAAATAAGGAAATTATTCAAAAGGAAAAAGAAGAGTAAATTTTTGTAATAGTCTGAGAGTGCTCAGCTGTAAAGTTCATCAATTCATGAAGATGGGCAATATATGCAATAGTCATAACACAGTGCTCCATCAATAGTCTTCATTGTAAAAGCTTTCTGTCCCAATAGGTACAGTTTCCTGGTAGTGCTGCAAATATTGCCCATCTACTTTGCTATAAAAATGGATAATGGAGTAAATATCAAGGACTTTTACTTCTTAAAGCACAGTTTTATCAATAAAACAATTTTATTGATGTAAGCTAAATGGTCAAAAAAGAGACTATGGCTTTTCATCTGTTCCTCAGTTATTGTTGCGTTGATCCTTTCAGTTTTCACACCCTGCCTATAAGAGTTCTCTCTCACAATTCACTTTGATGCATAAGGATGAAAAATAAAACATGACAAAAGTGTGGCTGTTTGCACACAACTTATGCATATAAAAGATTCAAACGAAAAAGGAGCTTTAATAAGTCACTGAAATCTCAGAAATATGCATTTATGTACTTCGTGGAAAGGGGTTATTGCTCACTAATCCATATCATCAGCGCCATAAACCATAAATAGTGATAAGCCTTCTTTGTACTGTGGGCCAGAAATGCACTTACCCTATAAAACACATCAGGCAATGACTTATATCTGAAGAAACATACTATGTCAATTGTACATGTGTAAAAACAGACACATTCAAATACAGTCTATGTCCTTAATATGTTTTTTAACATCCAGTATATGTAGTATAACCATAAGTCCTGCCCCAGCGTAGGAAAGATCCTAAATGCTTTCAGCCAGGATTACAGTTTTCCAATGGACTTTTTTTTTTTCTTCTACACGAAGTCAATTTTTTTTTCTCTCGTCAGCCAGGCCGAGTCCATATTATAGGAGGTAAACCAAAATGGTAGTTTCTAACTAAAGAAAGTTTGACTACTTAGGTTTATAAAGTTCGTAGAAATTACAGTTAAATATGACATATGGACTTAGGTCTCTGGTCTCTGTCTTGTTCTTTATGCGGTTGCATGGACTTGGGTAATGTGAAAATAGTCATTAGGAGTCCTGAAATGTTACGATTCTGTTTTAATCTGCTATTTTTAGGCAATAGGTATAAGGCAGTGTTTTGATAAAGAATCTCTACACAAATAATGAAAAACCTAAATTTCTAAGTTCAGTAGTAACTTTGTCTCCTTGTCACTAAAAATGTTTATCTCACCTTTGGTGATCCAGCAGTTTTCTGCTGTACACTCTCAAGCTTTAATTTATTTTTTTAAACAACCAGGAAAATAACGTTTTGCTAAGATGTCTTGTTGTACAGAAAGTGTTTTATACAGCAATTGTTGCTTGTCTAGGAAGATCTCACATTTTTAGGTGTTTCTTTTGCTTTTCATGTTCAGACACCATTAGCTTAAATGTCACTAATAAAGATTAATCTTCCCCTAGTACTTAACAGTTCATTCAGTAGCAGGAGGAGGAGGGTGAGACTTATATAACTGCACATTCTAATTACCTGATGATGTAATTATATTAAACTGTTGCATTATAAACACGCTGTTTGTTTATATAAGCATGCATTTGCATGCATCATTTGTCTGAGCTGACAGCAATGTTATAGTTGAGGTGATTCACACAGTTAGAATACTTTCTGGAGAATTTTCAAGGATACAAACCAGTTACTCCAAGGAGTTGTGTAATTATGTGCTGCTTTTTATTGTCTGGTTGAAATACATCATGTGTTCCCATGAGACCTGGTTTGATAAGTAACCATATGAGGGAAATGAAAAGAATTAATTTTACTTTCTGCTTTCATACTGCTAGTGATATGAACTCTCAACAGTGTTCATTACTCCTCTGGTTTGTCTTTTGAGCAATAATTGCATATGACATTTTATACAGCTTATGTAATATTAGATATAATTTTGAAGCTAATGTGGGTTTATCCTGTTATTTCATGATGCAATCATTTAATATTAATCTGGTAGATAAGTTTAATCACAGGGTTTTTTTTCACTGAAATTTGACAGAGAATACTGCATGTGACACCTAGTTAAACAGTAACTGGAGAATGCTTCTATACTATTTACACAGGTTACCAAATGTATCTGAAATAATCTATGATGGACTGATGAATTATTGGTAGTGTAGACTGACTAAAAGTATGACAGCATACGATAAATGAAGCAAATATAATAACTTTGGCATGAAATACATAGCAAATTTATTTTCATCACCACCTTCATACTCACTTAGCCGATAACCTAAGTAGTTTTCCATTAGATGCAGGAGTTTTGCTGCTAATAATATGAAAAACATGCAGTGCCTTAAGTTATACGTGAGAATGTATAGTATGGTCAGTACCCATATTTTCTCACAATGTTGTTTTTTATCTAAAACAAGGGGCATGAACAGCAGGCAAGGCCCTCCTGTTTCTTCTATTCTTATCAATACTTCAAAGGTGCTCGCTTGTTTTTAAGTATGTCTAAGCAGCTGTTTTTTCAATAGTAGGAAGTTGAGGTTGAGGTAGAGACATGTTCCTGACTTTTCTTGATTATTTAGCAGTATAGGTCCTGTGAGAGAACAAAATTCTTTCCAACTTTATTTCAAACATAATTTACATATAATTGACCAGCACAGTTAATTTTGTGACATGATGTATGGATTAGATGATGAACCTGACTAACAGGGAAGAGAGAGTATCTGTAACATCCTTGCTCAGTTCAATTGACTTTACTAAAAAATATTTAATAGTGATTAATTTTCTAATATTTCCAGTCTCTGTTCTGAAACACTTTCTCACTCACTTCTGCTTGACCTTGTTCTCTGAAAGCTTTAAAAATCAAATATAACCTTCTTCCCTCACCTATTTTTTTAAAGTTCAATCCTCCAGATTTGCCTTTTACACTAACCTGTTAACAAATCTGAAATAAAATCTGTTCCATAATACCTGCAATGGAATAACAACTGTCAGAGCCTAATCTGAGACAGATTGCCCTATATTGCCCTAATCTGACATATTTTTCCCATATCTGGGAAGGTATCTCAGAGTGAAAAGTTACCATATGGATTTTGTGAAATATTGTATCGTATTACCCTGAAAGCACTCGATCAAGAATTTTTCAGTATTGTGATTGGTGGTCATGACGGAGGGGAATAATGTTTCTTTGTTGTTAACAGCAAGTGACAAACTGACCCAGTGAAACTTCAATGAACCTACACTTGCAGTTTTGGCAGGTGTGGAATTCCTGACTGGAGAGAAAACTCCTTTGTGGACAGTGACTGTGTCCTGATTATGGCATTCATTTGCAACCATTGCAGTTGAGACCCAATGCTTGAATCGGAATGATTTCTGTCAGAGCTAAGTACTTGCTCATCCAACTAGTACTAGGGAAAATCTGTCTTCCTCGGACTGATTTAATTTTGTCCTTAAACTCTAATCTGGCACATTTGTGGCAAAAACAGCCAACAGCACCATGGGGTGCATTAGGCAAAGCATTGCCAGCAGGTCGAGGGTGGTGACCCTCCTCCTGTGCTCAGCACTGGTGAGGCTCATCTAGAGTGCTGGGTCCAGAGCTGAAACCAGTATGAGAGAGATGTAGACTTACTGGAGCGAGCCCAGGGAAGGGCAACAAAGATGATTAAGGGTTTAGAGCATCTTTCATATGAGGAAAGAGAGCTGGCACTGTTTAGACTTGAGAAGAGAAGGCTCAGGGAGATCTTATCCAGGTCTGTTAATACCTGACAGGGAATGTGTAAAGAAGATGGAGCCAGGTTCTTCTCAGTAATGCCAGGATGAGAGGCAGTGGGCACAAACTGAAACACAAGAGGTTCCAGGTTAGCATAAGAAAAAAAAAAAACTGTGAAGATGGTCAAATCGTTAAATAGGCTGTCCAGAGAGGTTGTGGCATCTCCATTACCAGAGATCTTCAGATCCTGGCTGGAGATGGCCTGCTCTGAGCAGGGGTGTTGGATCATATTATTTCCATAGGTGCCTTCCTGCCTTGACTGTTCTGTGATTTTTGTGATCTCTGATCTGATCACATAATCACTGGTCATATAGTCAGTATAATTAATTTTGACTTAAATATGCAAATGAAAAAGCTTTAATATGAGAAAGTAAGAAACTGAAAACTTTCTTGCTATTTCTTGAGAAAATTTCATAAGCATCTCCCAGGAGTTCCTGAGTAATGTGTTTAAGTGAGTGAGGAGGAAAAAGATGAAGTGAGGAGAAGGGACTACAGAGAATAAAAATAATTGTATATTTTAAAATTACTCTTATTAGTGGAAACTGATGGGGAGATTGAAAGGTGAAAGCTAGGTTTAAGCAGTGAAAGTAGTACAAGTATTTTTCAGAGTACAATAAATTAAAAGTGAGGTTTCTTTCCTTATGCACAGAGTTGAAATCTGCAACCTTTGGCCTCCAAGCATTTTCTCTCTTAATCCATTACTCTTACATGTAAAATAAAGATTTCCTCAAACGTTATCATCCAAACTTGAATGGTGACTTGCTTGAAATAATTATTTTTTTTAATTGGGATTTACCTTGGTAGTGTATTATCAGACTGACGCTTTTGTGCAAACAGAGTGGGAACTGTTAGCCCAGTTCTGGATTGAGACCTCCTACAGGCTACGGTCCTTCTATTTAGGTCTCTTCACACCGAGTTCCTACTTTGCTGGTAAGATCACATATTTTGGTAAAAGAATAATGTTTTATGTTAATACCTGTATTTTTAATTGAATGCACTTTACAACATAAAAAGTTAGCTTCATGTTAACTGTGACAACGTATCAGCGTATAGTGTGTATAAATGTGCCTGAAGAGCAAGACAAAGATGGTGTCTTTGTTCTCAGGTTCTCTGGTGTATTTTTATTTTTATTTTATGAACCACAAACAGACACAATAATCCAGTAGCACAAAGGGCCGAAACCACTTTAACATAGTTTAATGTCATACCACTCAACTACATTATGATTAATGTGCTGCTATAGAAGGCACGAAGATAAGGACATTGTTCGTTCAAAGAGTATATAATCTAAAATCCTATAAAAATGGGTAAAAATGGTGAAATCAATGAGACTTCTTATGCACATAGATATAAATGTATATTTGTGTTTGAAGCTTTAAGTCCTAAAAGACATGAAAATTATTAACACTTTCACATGCAATCTAAGGATGAAGTCTGAAAATAAATTTAGTTGTGTTTGTTTATTTATGTTTGGTTTATAGTACTGTAATTTGTCATCTGGATTAGGTTTGCTGGCTTGTGGTTTATTTTTCCTTCTCAGAGAAGTAACAGTTTTATTAAAAAACTGCTTAACAGCCCAGCATGTGGTCAAGCGGTAACTTATAATATTGATATACCAGTATTCCTGCTGTCTTTTGAGACTGTGATTTTGCTCCATTCAAATAACATTGGCAATTTCAGTGTGACTTCCGTATCATGTTGTGCTTTGATGTAGGCAAGGATAGGATACGGAAAAGGGAAACAGGAGGCTTTCAGTGCAGGGAGGAATAACACAGAGGAGAAGAAAAGCTGGGAAATGGAGCAGCTGTGTAGAGTCAAGTTACTGCATAGTGCTATGTTGGTGGAAAGCTGAATACTTTCACAGGGAGGTTTAGATGATGATTCTCAATGGGGAAAGCAATGCCACAGCTGTTCTTCTTAGCTGGATATCAAAGAGAAGCGGTCAGGAAATCAGTAATAAAACAGATAACATAGATGTTGCTACTTTTTGTCTAACATTTTGTTTTAATTAGTTTAGTTTGGATAATCTTTATCATAAAACCAGAAAAAGTATTGATGCTGCAGCTTATCTAGGAGTGGATACATTAAAGATGTATTCTGCTTCTGCCATTCTTGTTTCTGAACTTAGCATTGATTAGAGTTTCGTTCTAATTTTCCTTTAGAAGGTAAAAGGCTTATTTTATTAAGTGATCTAGTACTTTGTTATGAGAGTGAGATTTAAGTATTCTTAAAACTTATTCCCAGGAAAATAAACATCTCAGTTGTCAGAAATCTCACATATAAAGCGGGTGTGTGCAAACATTTGCATATGTTCTCATAATCTAGGTAGAAGAAAAATCCCATTTGTCAGATGTGCTAAATAACATAGTATATGCTCACTTGCTTGACTTATGTTTTTTACTTCAAAGGTTATTGAGCATACCAGAAGGATGGTCCTAAATTTTCACTTGCAGATTAGCACGCAAAGCCTGCCAGTTTTAAGCACAGATTTTTCAAACACAGATTAGATGGGAGAAGCTTTTGTGGCATTAAGTGTGAGGTTGTGTTGTATTAAATAACATTATTAGAGGAGAGCATGGAAAACGCAAATAGAAATGGGATGGAATAGAAAAGAACGTTTGCCATTATTCCTGAATAGGTTCCAATTCTTACACTTTCTCTTGACCTTACCATTTCTTGAGGATGCCTCTTCTCTGTTTGTGTAGGCTTTTCTAAAACAGGATCTCACACACCCAAGGAACTGGATGAATGGGCACTCTCATAGTCTTACTAAGCATATGCCATGTTTCACTGTAGCCCATTAACTTGAAGTGATAGGAATGAGATTGAGTGGTTACCAAGACTTTGAAGATTTCTGCCATTTGATCTTCCTGTCGTCATCATCATTATTTACTGGTATAGTCTAATTGCCATTTAGTTCTTCCATTTACTTTGTATTCTTTGTAGCAGATTTGAAAAGCGAATAATCAATAAAAACTGTTTGCAAAAACCCAGCAGCAGCTTTTAATATATTCTCCTGATGAGCTTGAAAGGGTATCTGTGCCTCTTGCAATTATACCTCATACCAGACTGTTCAAAACACATGGCTTAAGTGCACATAATTTTTTACTCGTGAGACCAGATGTGTATTTTCCCAAGGCAGGTAAAAAGAAAAAGGTAATTGTGATTATTAACATGTTAATGTAAAAAGGATAAATTATATAGTGCATAACTGAGGAAAAGTATTACTTTTGGCTTAGATATCTTGGCAGATATCTTCCTGAATATGTAAAAAGGCAATGACCTACAAAGAATACAAATAAGGACTAAAATAAAATCACAAATGCTTTTCAGAGACAAGTTCTGCTTGTTTTGTGAAAGATTTTTAGACTGCACTGAGAAAAATTGTTGTCTTCAAAGAAATGCTGCAAACTTCTTATGAGTATATAGCTGCCGTAGCACAGGTTTTCTGCGTATGAATTTACAGGTTTTCACAATACTAGCTATTCTGTATATTCACTGTGCAGCAGCTGTATACTGTAGCATAGCAAATCACACTACCTAAACTGACGGCATGTTTGACAAGAAGAACTTTGTCTATAACATCACCGAGTGCCCCATTTCATTTTCTGTCACAAGTTTAGATTTTCTTTCTTTCAACTGCTGACAAGAAATTCAATCTCTTGTATCAGTACGAAGTTCCACATGTGCATTTACCCCTTTCTGCCACATTTTTCATTTCAATCATTGATTTTCATTGGATACCATCTCAGTTTGCGTGTTTTCACTTGGGTACCTGCTTCCATTTTATTGGTGGAAATCACAGAAAATGTCATTTATCCCAAATATTAAAGGAAAGGGTTTTTTTTACTAGAGTGATTAGTAGTAGAGAAGTATTATCTCAATCTGTTTTGTAATGATTCCAGTGGGTTCATCACCTGTTATCACTGAAAATAACAGCAAATTTCTGGAGGAGGACCTTCGTCCTCCTTTGTGGCAGTGCTGTAATTATGTTAGGAGATTCTAAACTGATATGCAGTATTTTTCTTTTGGGTAAACTGCATGTTGTGTGGGAATTCTGGAAAGTCGGCCTTAAATTATGGTTACTTATCATAGTTTTCCCACATTTTGTCTCAGTAAAGTTAACTAGATTTGGGCTTGTCTTCTCCAAAATTGTTAGTATAATAATTGCATTTTCAGAGGTTGAATATTGTAACGAAAATATACAGCTACTTAAATGGGCATCAGTACTCTTCCTAGGGTTTATAATTTCTATTTTTGTATTGTCAATTCCCTGATTTTACTTGCACTTCTCTGCGTGGAGGTATCACCTGATGTTATGATATCTACCAAGAACCCTAACATAGTAGTATTGAGCTGCCTTGCATGAGGTTGAATGACATTATTTAGAGCCTATGACACTGGAAATCACGTAGACTCACACAAATCCTATTATATAGGTTCTTATTTTATATTTATTGTATTTATATATATATTATATTGTCCTTCATATCTATTCTCATCTGGTTTTAGGATTATACAGTTTCAGATAACCTGTTCACCTTGTGAGCTATATATTTTTTTCAAATAACCCTCTCATCTGTGGATTTTCTTTAGGTGAAGTTAGGAGGATGTGTCCTTAAACACTGGTACAAGCAACCACAAGCTCTGCTGTTTGTATCAAGGTATCAGTTGTTACATACTGAATCACCAGATTACAGAAATACAGTAAGGTCATCTCTTCAGTGTTTTGTCTGCCTTTACATTTTTTAGAGGCCATGTAACCGGTCTGTTCTGTATCTGCCACCAGTCCCTACTGGAATACTGTAGGTGATAGGGTGGAAGAGTTAACTTCTGACACCTATTTTTAGGTGTCAGCAGTGTAAGTGTAAGGTAAGTGTTTAAGCTCCTACTGAGATCGGCAAAGTTGGTAGAATCTGGAAAGCTATTCCAGCAGCTTGTGTTTGTACCACCTCAGACCATGAAGAAACGTCCAGGAGGTGTTTCTGAACTTGTGTTACTGCAAAGGTTTGTGCCACCCAGCTCAGACTGGTTGCATTACCTGTTCTTCCTAGTCCTGCATAGACAGTGGTAAGAGAGAAGCACTTCTAGAGGGCATTTTAGCCCAGCTGAGCTGGGGCTATTTGCCTTCTGGAGAAGCATATGTCTCCCTTCTGACTTAGAGAGAACCTAGGAGGAGTAGCTAAATAATTAACTGGCTGCATTAGGTGCCAAAAACTGGTGTGATCTTGTATAGATAACATATCTCTCTCTAAAATGTGTGTGTACTCTCTCTCTCTCTGTTGGTAGTGTAAATGTTAATGGTGTTTATCTTTTCTTCTTTTTTCTTTTAACTTCTTCATTTGATTGTCTTTTACCTAAAACAGGTTAAGGAGCTTATAGCTTCATGTAGGTCTTACCACTCAGTGTATTTCTAAATTGTGCAATTCCCCGTGAGGTGATAGAAGAGAACCAAAATGTAAACTCAGACTGCTGAGATCACTTTTCCCCCAAATGATGACCAGGAATTTAGTCATAGGTAACTATGAAGGTATGTGAAGATACACCTAGAAAGTTTCTTCTGCCAGATCAGTCCAAGTTTTAAGCTGTGTCCTCTGCTGACCCACCTGTCCACATGAATGTCCCAAAAGTGTTGGGGCAGTGACAGTTGTTTGGTTCTTCTTTGCCTTGCTGAGAAATGTTTATGTCTGATGTTGTTCTGGCTTGTCTTACCTCTTCATTGTCACCAGGTGGGAAAGGTGTTAGTGCTTTCTATTCTTAATGTGTTTCTTTTCATAGAAAATTTCCTTGAAACCAAATAGTTGTTTACTTAGTGTAAGGACTTCTTCTTTATACCACTTCTTGGAGTGATGGAGTTCTCACTGTTGTAGAAGAAGGTTTTCATTGCTTGAATTTGGCTGATGTAGTTGTTGTAGCTATGAACCTACTCTTTCTCTACCATAACCAGTCAGATTTTTGCCCATGAATTCCTTGTGCAATTTCGTTGTATGCAGGACTGCTGCTGCTTTTCAGCGGAGGGAAGGGAATGGGGTGAAGAGAGCCCACATGGAGTGTGGAAATCCATTTGTCTTCTGTTACTGGAGCCTGTTGTCAGTCTTTGGTAGCAGTCAATAACTGAGACTAGGGAAATGACTTTTCTTAGTACTAAAAAATGAGGCAAAACAGGCCTCAAGAAGGGAAGCACAGTGTGCAATAAGTTTATCGGCTATCCTGTGCATACAAGAGGCAGATCTCTTTATTTTCAGGTATGTGAAAAGGGCACGATGTTAATTTTCTTCAGACTTGTGGAATACTTGTTCTATCCTCTCTCTTTCTCTCTGTGTTTACTGCCTCTTGTCCCTTTTCTGTTAGATACTTTGGTCATTGAGACAGGGAGGATTCTTTTTAGGGTTATGATATGTTTCGGAAATTATTTATGCCAAGCTATTCTCAGAGTCTGGTTTAGCAGTTTACCTTGCAAGTTTGGGTGATTTGTGGTTTAGATATGCTAATCTAGGATCCTTTGTGATTTAAAGTTGGATTGAAGAGGCTGCAGTAATACAGTAGGTTTTTGCATTGGTCCTTTTGTGTGGAATATCACTGCTGAATCAGAATAGGGCTGGAGGAGCAGGAGAGAAAAACGTAACTGTCCATTTTTGCCTTATTAATGTAGAAGCTTTTGGTTGACCAGATTATGGCATCTAAGACAGATGTCAGTATTTATGAAAAAATATAGCAGAGAAAAGAATACATTGCTTATCAGTTGGTTATTTAGGTTGGTTTTAGTATTACGTACTAACAGTCACCAGAGGTGCTGGTATGTGAGAGAAAACATCTGGACTCTTGATTTAAAATAAATGGCTTCAGTTCTGTAGTGTCTATATAGTTGAAAAGCTAATGCAAAAACAAAAGAGGCCATGAGCACCAAGAAGCACATATATCAATCAGTTCAGAGGATTAATTTTTTTTTTTATTTTCATGTCTCTATATCTTACAGAAGCTTGACTGACAAATTTGTATCAATCAAAAAGACCTTCTGTCAGGTTACATTGATAATTTTTTGTGAAATAACTGAATGAACCCTCAAAAGAGACTATGAGACTTTTTTTTTTTTTTAATGCCAGAATTTAATTTCTGATATCTGGATCAGATATTACAACTTTTTAGGGGAATGAGGGAATTTGGGGGAACTGCCAATGAGGCAAATATGAGGGTTATGTGGTAACTAAGAAGATTAAAGATGTAAATTATATTCTCTCCAGAAATACCATACACTGTCTACTATATTAAAACTACTTAACTTTAATTTCTACATCACGCTGCTGGGTGGGACACAATTTTAATGACTGTTCTTCTGAAACTATTTCATAGTTCAGCAAAAAAAGAATAGCAAGATGCACTTCCTAGAAGAGTAACTACAAAACCCAAAAGATTGAGTCACTAAATTTCATTGTTGAACTTCAAAGGTCTTTTGCTAGGGAAAGCTTACAGTTGTCCTGCTATTTTTTGTAATGTTTGAATCAAAGTGTATTTCACTGATCTATAAATGAAGTGGCAAATCCTTTCTTCCCATAAACTGGAAACCTGCTGGAAGCTGCCAGATCAAAGCTATGAAATAAACCTGTTCTCACTTACGTTACACCAATTACAGACACAACAGTACATTAACCTCAGCAGATCATCTCTTCTTTTTAACTGTGGTATTGTAATTCCATACCTCGTGAGTAAGAGTTGCAACAGTGTTTAAATCCCAGCTTGTTGATTGGCTTTAAAAAATAAAATTAGCCATTTTATATTAGCATTAACTTTGTGGGACATGGAATACTATGGAGGGTTAGCACTGCCTGAAAAATAGTGCTAAGAAATGTTATTTCTGCAATGTGACAGCTTGTTATTTCATTATCTTGTGTTTCCTGTTAGAGATCTGACCTACACATTATACACCCAGGTATTGCTGGGCTGCATGCTGCCTCAGGTGAGAACAGCATGATTACCCAGATTTAATCCAGCTCTGTGATCGAGGCGTGAAAGAAGAAAGGCCACATGTTGTCCTTATCTGGGTACAAGCAAACTTGCAGCTGCAGTTACGTTTCTACAGCTATGAATTCCTTGCACTAAGCCTAGTCCTGGGAGACTCAAGTCCTGTTGATATCAAAAGGAATTTTACAGATCATCAACACCTATTGTATCTGTCTCAGTATAGAGATTCTGAACCAGATGGTGAGGTGAGAACCTATGTAGTTTGTTTTGGGTTTGGGTTTTTTTGATTATTATTTTATTTTATCTCATTCTTGAGGCTGGCTTGCTTAATTTGATTTTTTTTTTTTTTTTCCCCTAAACATTTTCCTAAGATCTTTACAACACCAGACTGGAGATGGGCATTTTTCCATACTAGGCAGGGGCAGATATTTAGAATAAAATATATTAGTATGAATCATATTTGCTTAAATTAAAAATATTTTTTTTATTCTCAATTTCTTTGTTCTGGTGTAGCTTCTGCTTTTTCATTGTTATGTAATTTTCACCGTATGTCTGAATAATTGGGAATAAATAGAGACAAGCTGGACCTGACAAATAGAAAAAAATTATTTTATGAGTTTAGTTAAAAAACTTTGTAGAAATTTGTCTTTATTAACATGCTTTTTTGCTGATGATTTCTCTGTTTTCATTATGGCTTATAGCACTGTAAATTAATTTAACATGAAAGAATAAAAACGTTGCTTTTGAAATGCTTCTCATTAAATTATGAAAAAAAAATTACAATAAATAATAAAAAAGAATGCCTCTGGTAGAAGAAGCTTCTATTTGCTCAATTATTGCTGTACCAAGAGTGAATTATTGCAGAGCTAACTCGGAGGCAGTATTATTGCAGTTACATTACATAAAAAAAATGAGCTCAAAACTTCAAAAAACAGCACAAAAAAGAAAGCACAGGCTGGATCCTTTGAAAGTTAAATCTCTATTTATATTTCTGTGAGAGGCTTGGGCAAGACGGTTGGAATTGAAGCCGCTCACAAATAAACCGTTGTGGTAATTAAGTGAAAAGAAAATGTGGTTAGTTTCGTTGATACCCCATATGCACCAGTTGGAGGTGCCTGCAATTTGAAGTTGGGATATGCTACACATATAGTGCAGGATGACTATAAGCATGGTGGAGTACTTTACCTTAAATATATAAGGTGTATGGTTAGGTAGAAAATAATTCTCCAAGTTACCAGAGGAATGCTGATATTATTGCTAGTCTTAGTAAATTATCTGTCGTTTTTCGTTACCTGACGAGAGCATCCCTTGTTGCATTTTGGTCTTGGTTTTGTATTTTTGTCTTCATATGGCAGGTACGGTATATTTTCAATATAGCTTTGTTGCCTGGGGTGCTAACAACATTCCTTCTGCTTCAGGCAATATCTCAGTTCAATCCCTTTGCAATCAGCTTCAAGCCTGGATTGTTCCAACCTTATTCCTCTGTACTCTTTCTGATTAGACCTTAATTAATTAAAAGAGATGTTATACCATACAGGGTGAGTACTACAGGCAGGAACTGGCCCTGAAATTACTGTGTTGTCTGTCTTACCCATTGGGAGTAAAATGATAAAATAGAAAATATTTAAAACCATTAACAGTCAGATATCTTGGAAATTAATACAACCTTACTTATTCTTAATTACTGTAATAGTGATGACTTTGATACTTAATTTTATGTAAGGGATAATCTAAAAAAAAAAAAATTTAAAAAAAAAAGTAGGGATAAAATCCACAAGTCATAGAAATGCAATAAAATACAATACAGAATAGCTTTAGTGATACAATTATGCTGCTTTTTTTTTTTTCCTTAGAGTTGTTATCAGAGATTTATTATGATTTGTATTTCTGATGCCTTTGAAATATTGATTTAGAAGTGAGAAGTAAAAGACCCAAGAAATTATTATTTTCCAGGTAATTTCAGGGCATTTCTAAGTGATTCAGTAGTCTTAAGATTTCTTAGTTTTCTTCAGCAAGACAGATACAAGTGTTACCTTCTTTCTGCTGTTAGATATATTAAACAGGCAGCATTTATGAATATAATCTAGAAAACGTGTATTAAGTATGCAGTTATGTTAGGTTAAGATGATCCTCAAGGCTGTGAACCAATGAAGTCGGAAAGCTCTTTTAAAATTCTTTACACATGTAGTGTGCCAGAGAGATATGTATAATAAACTTGCTAGAGATATATATTATTGTAAACTATATCTACATATCTGCATGTATGTAATTTCCTCTACATTTATTTTTAGATCACAGTATTCACATCTTATCTGTCAGGCTCCAGAATGTATTCTAGGATACATTTCTAGGGTAGTAGTTACAATACAGTGCTGACACTGGGTAAGTAGACTTCAAGAATAGAGCTATTTCTTCTGGAATGTTGTTGATGATATTTACAGTCTTGAAGATAAAATGTTTACAAGTTTTTCAAAATGTTGGGTTCAGTCGTGCCGAAGGAATTACTGGTCCACAGTAGAAAATAGCGAGAAAATATGCCGCGCCACAGGTGCTGCTGGGAGCCCTTGAACGCTTTTCAGAATTTGCAAGCACAGTGCTCCCCTGCCACTTCTTTCCCACTGTCTTGGAAAGGATATTAGTGCAGCAGCTTATAGTCTGGGTTACTCCCCGTCCTTTTAGGTTTAGGTGTTTTGGGTAATGGGGGAAGTAGAAGAGAGAAATTTGTGTTTCCCCAAAAGATTGCTGTTCTTGTTGACTTATACCTGGACAACCAAACAAATAGTGTGTTTATGCTTGGCTATCTTCAATATCATATTTTCTGAAAGAAAATGTTTGAAATTGGGTTATAGTTAGGAAATCTTACTTTAGGAGCCATACACATACACTTGGGCAAAAAAGAAGCAATGCTATATGACCTCTGTAACAAACTAAGTGATGCTGCTCTTGTTAGAGATAATAAACACTGTTAATAAGTTGCTTTGGCATGTTCTACAGAGCAAAATTATTTGCTAAAATTATTTTATAATTTAAATAAATTATTTTGAGGCCATCATAATTGTCTCATGCAATATTAATGAAGAGAGAGGCTAAATTTAAACAATTCCCTTTTCATCACCCTTTTTAGGCTCAGAGAAATACTGTGCCATTTTAAAAATTTTTATATTATAAAAATGCTGCACATTTATGAGATCTATTTTGAGTTAAAACAACTGTAAAAGTTATATTTTTTCTTCTTATTTTTTGTCTTCTGTAAATTTTGCCCTACTGGTTGCATCACTCAAAGAAAAAATTCTGAGAAACAAATTTCCAAATCTTATTTGGTATTAGTATTTTGCTGAAGAAGATGTAGATATTATCAGAGTACATTAGTCCTATCAAAGCAAACCAGTGCATGCATAGGGATATGTGTGCTTGTTATAAATTCGTGACATGAGTAGCTGATATTACTCTTGATTTTCTGTATAGTTTTTTTTTGCCACTGATAGTGCATTAGCATCTATGGGGAGAAGGAGGATGTCTGTGACATCCATATGTTAGCATAGGTAATAGAGACAGCAGTGTTGCAGAAAGAAAGTAAAACATCTAAGTATGTATGAGGGTCTAAGGTCATAAAAATAAAAGTGTCCTTTCAAATGAAAAATGTACTTATTTTTTTAAAGATTTCAAGCTCCAACCTTCCAAGTACAGAATGAATCCAGGACAGATTTTGTTTAGCTACAGTGGGTATAAGGACAGATATGCTAGTTCATTGGTGGTTTTTGTTTGCAAACTTAGTGTTCTTGACACCTTTACCCTCAACTGTGCTTTTGAAATTCTGTTGTTGTGAAATGTTTAGCACTCAATGTTCTGTAAAGAAGCCATACTTTTGTTTTGCTCTGTATATGCTTCAATAGTTCTGAAGAAAGCCCCTGTTAGGACTGGGGTTCTCTGGGCTTAAGCTAAACCGTTACTTGTGCTAAATGAATTTGACAGTTCTGAAATTGGATTTTTTTAATTCATTTTGCATTACATTCCCAAGCCATCATACTGATTAATTGTATTACTGTTTTAAAGAATATAATTGGGCTGCCAGGTGAGGAGGGGAAACAGAACAAATTGATGTTCCATAATCTCTAAACCAGTCTTCTGACATTACTCTGATGAAGTGGAGCTTTCCAAAGAACTGGTGTGCAGCCTCAAATCAGATGTCAGCAGTTATTTTAATGTTACTGGGCTGTCAAAGTTGACAAAACCAAGGAAATTAGAGGTTACAAACTCCTCCTGCAGTCCAGAAAGTGTTAAAGTGTTTCATATCATAGAGATGTTGCTGTCCCGAATCTGTGAATTACAGAGGTAGTGATAGTCTTAATTGTTTGAATCATTACTGGTTTTGCAGTCAGACAAGTCTTTACCATGATTGAATGTTTTCCTATGAATTTAGAGATGCAATTAGATTAAGGGCTGTTCTGTGCTGTTCCAGCTGAAGGTGAAGAGAGATAATTATATTTGTCATTAATATGGCAGGAAAATTGTTATGGTAAGAGGATGAAGAGCCAGCATAGTAGCAATATCATAACTTCTTTTTTTTAAGCGATGAGGAAATCTCTTCTAATGAATATCACATTTGTATGGGATGTCTGTGTGTGGTCTATGTGAGCTGTTCAACATGATTCCTGAGGCTTTTTAGCTAGATTCGCTTAGCTAACTCACAATTAATTTTTTTTGCAAAACACAATGAACATGTTAGTGTTTTATGTTTTAAGCTAATGAGGTAAAATATCAGAATATTAACTGCAAGAACATGCATCAAAATTAGACAATAGAGAATTATCATTAGCTTAGGAAATCGATTCTGAAAGCATGTAAAGCTCATTGGCTTTAATACTACGGTCAGGTGAATATAAAGATTCAGATTTTGACTTCTCCAGATTTAATAAGGTTGTGTTTAGTCCCAAAATGTATCAGTCAGGGCTAGTTGTAGAGCTGGTTGACTTCCTTTGATAGGAATAAATCTTTTCAAAATTAAAATTTTTCAGAGCAATGAATGCATTTTAATGTCATTTTATGAGGAACATGTTGAATCATTTTGGCTTTCTTGTTTCATTATAGTGATTTGGTTTTAGGAAATAAAATACTACTTTTTGATGTGCATATTATAGTGAAATATCATTTTGGCATGTATACAATATTAATATTCTGGTTATGATTTTGTGATGTTATCAAAATAAAAGATGGCATAGTTCTGAGTCATAACTCTCTCAATCAGTGCGATACTGCACTTCCAAGATTTCAATAATTCAGTATTCAGACACTCAGAAGTCTTATTCAGAGAGCAGGAGTCTTCTTGAAAGTCCCAGAATGTACTTTAAATGCAAGGAAGAAGTCACAACAGACCAAGAGTAGTGTTTAATATCTTATTATTTATGTGTTCTTCCAAAAGCTGCAGAGAACTAAGGGGGAGTGAAGCAGATGAATGAAGATGGAATAAATAAAAGTTAACTCAGGCCAGATAAAAGCAGAGGAAAGGAGGAGGGTAGTTGGAGATGCAAAATAAATAAATAAATAAATTCTCTCCATTTGTCTGTAGCACTTAATCTTTGTGTAATAATTGGAGAGGCAATGTCTTTGATGTCTTTTATGCTGAAGCTGTCTGAAAAAAGGATGTGAAAAACAATACACATCAGCTGTACTTTTCTCAACTTAAAATAGGCTTGTATGTATACGTACAGAAATATGCATTAATTTTTAAGTAAAGTTATTAACCCATCTTTAAGATAGCAGTAATAAAACAGCTACCATTTTAGTCACATTTCAATTAAATTCCTTTTACATACCGAAGTACTGCGCCTAAGTAGAACTAACATGAACACCAATGTGCAATTGTATCGATAGGTGCCGTCTCTAGAGTTGTAGAGTTGCCAGTGTGTGTTGCCTTCGATAGGAACAGAGTTATTTTTGCATCAAAAAAACATCACTCAAAATAATCCTTAGTCTAGAATATAAATGCTAGTTTTTAAGTGCACTGTAGTACAGTAAATAACTAGACAAATCAAAATTCTGTCTTTGAAAGTTCAAAGAAACACTGCTTACTTTTTTTTTTTTTATGGATTTCCAGTATATTTCTTCAAGTTGACAGCTGCAAGCAATGTCCCTGTATGCTTCTTTTGCTCACTTCTGAAGTCCAAAGCAGAGGCAGCAATAAGCAGAACCTTAAAAAGTGTATTTTAGCAATCCTTTCTTTGTATACCAGTTATGTGTGTACTATACCTATCATACTGCATTCTGAAACTTCTGCTTTATAAGCCCTTGGGAAAATGTGGCTGTTAAGAGTAATTCTATGGGGCCTAAGAGAAAAAAGCCATGAAACTTAACTGTGAGAAGTAGTATTTTTTCGCCACAAATTTAATGTAAAGAAATTGCCTAAAGAGCATGATCCTGCTACAAGTTGTTCTAACATGCGTTTTGGCGTCTACAATATGTCCATTCATTTCTTAATTTTGGTTTGACTCTTCATAAGTGCCTGTGTTAACGCTGTCAGACTTGAAATTGGTGCTGTAAAATCGATGCTATAAGATGTAGTTGTTTCACACGTGTGATCCAATTCTTCTTTGAATTGCCTGCTTGCTTGCTACACCTTTGCAGGAAAGAAAAGAAAAGATTTAGACATTTTAATTTCTCTTCCTAAAGGGACACTGCATGGCTTCAGCACTTGGCAAAATTATGCAAGGTGTTTTTTGTATTAAGTCCACCAAACCCTTTCTGACTCTGTGCACTTCAGCCCCAGGGCTTTTTGGTGGGATATCATTCTTTGCTGGTTGAAATAGAAATACAGAATACACCCACAGTAGAAGCAAATGGTAATTTTTTAATGTTATTATAATAAATAACATTGAAATTAAGAATGAATTGGCATTTCCTGTAAGGTATAACTGTCACACAGTCTATTGGAAACCTGTAACCCTTTACAACAAGTAGATATTGATTAATGCTGGATCACAGTGGAATTCCTATTGAACTATTTATTGTACATACATAGAGTGAAGTGAAGCTTTTTGGATTAATATTACTGCAATCGTCAACAAATTAATAATGATTAGCCATCTTTTAGTATATTTTTCTGATGAAGTACTTGCTCGGTTTATTACACTGTAATAACATCACCACAGGAGAGATTTAACATTCACATTCTTTGCTGTTGTGAGTTAACATACATATTCTTCTATCAAAATAATTTCAATGTATTAATGTTTCCATTTTGATTTTTTTTGTTTGATAAAACAAATCCATTTGTTTAATTCATATTTATTTCCATGTGGAAGAGTTGATAGAATGTTCTAAAAGCTGTCAAGATAATATCAACTCGTTTCCAGGCGAATTAAAAAATGGAACTTGGTTTGATACCCATAGTCTTAGAATATGGAACTAAATATTAAGAAACATCTACTTAGAGAAGGGACTAAAAGTTATAGAAGCAGAACTAAACCTTTCATGTACTGTTTCTAAAGTGTAATTGAGCATACAAATATGAAGGTGAATAAAAATTCAGGCTCTTTCAATAAAGAGAGCTTTCCCATGAAAACAGGAGATTTCAAAATTGCCATAGCAACAATGCTGTTTCAGAAAGGAAGTATCACTGTATATTTTCACTATTATACTTGCATTTGAGTACATTTTTCTTAAAATCATGCATTTTCTGGATTTTGCAATGTTGAAGGGGTGTCATACATGTGTGCTGGCTCTAGGGTGTCTGAATAAAAATATTTAGCTCAAAGGAATTGATGTGAAAAGCCATAAAATGGCACCTCTATGCTTTTCAGAGACAGCATGTGTCTGAATAAAAATAGTGGTACTGCAGTAGAGAAAAAACAAAGTAAGATTTTTAGTATAAGTACCCTAATTATCTAATAATAAGTTATTTAATATAATTAACCTGTAGGAGTACACCTTTTCTGATTTGTTGGAGACAAAAGGAAATCACTTTTGGCAATTAGCTATCATTTTGAGTTTAAAGAGACAGGAAACAAAGGGAAGGTTTTGCCATTTAATAGTCTAATATATTTAGCACTTGAAATAAAAAAAATCACTGACCTTCAGAATATTTTGAGGATATTCTTTACATAAGGGGAAACTATTTTGTTTTGTATGTCTCATACAACATAAATAAATTAGTTTTTCTTCAACAGTAGGGAGATATGCATTTTACCTTTGTTCTCAAGAAATATTTTCCAAATACATTCTCTCCATTCTTGCCCTCAGCCATGTGTTTCTGGTCCTTCCCTTTGGACTAGCAAGGCTGCTGTTGCAAGGCTGTTGTTATGTCCATTCTGCCAGGAAGCTCATTTAGCTGAAGACATAGCAAAGAATATATTAAATTTAACTATGGCATCCTAACAGCTCTACTGACATTTTAAAATTTAAATTGTTTAAATTTAAAATTGCTCTAGAGATTCCAAACTGTAGTCTTGCAGTGGAGGGGCTGTCAGGGTAAAATGGGAGGCAAAGATCATCCCTTTTGATGGCACATAGGTTGGTTCAAGTGGCTTATAAAATGCAACTTATGAAAAAGAAAGATATATCTGATTTTAATCACCTTCTATATTTACAGTTCTTTAATCTGGAATTAGCATCTCTTCTATTAAGTAAGTATTTCTTTTTTTATTTTTTTAAAATTTCTTAAAGGATTAACTCCACCTCTTCTGTAGTCCTAGTTATGGAAAAAGCATGTTATAGTCTTGTTCATTTCCTACTGCTGTGGCATCTCCAGTGCTGGAAAAAAGTATTTCCTTTTACAAAAAAAAACCCAAACAATTTTGATAAGACCTAAGTACTGTTTGAAGTTAAGCAACTTCAATGTTCTTTTAGAGACAACGCTGATATTAAACTAGCAAGGGTAGAATAACCTGAAAAGTTAGCATTGGCATTCTCTTTAGCTGACTTTTTTCATTATTTTTTGTAAAGTACATGCAAAGGGAGATTCCACAATGGGAAACACTTTTATATTTATCCTAAACAGCACCCAGAACCTGATCTGCTGTCCACTGAGAATTCTTGTTTCTTAGCCATAAAAATAGGTTCCTTCTTTCGAAATCTGTTTTATATTCTGAGTTCTGATAGACTTTAGATGGCTGTTAGTGTGGATTCTTCGGTATTGGACATTCTTTTTGCTGAAGGCTATGTCCTTCAGACTTATGATTTTCTGTGTTTATATTCCATGTAGACTTGGCATACAGCTTTTCTGAAAATATGTGTTCACTTTGTCGTTTTGAGCATGAGTTAGCTTGAGTAAGGTTTGAGATCAATAGCCGACCCTCCGTTTTTGGAAGTGAAAATAAGACTTGTCTAGCCTACATCAATTGTCTGTTTCCCATAACTGATACAATTATGTTAAGGTAAATAAGAAGCATGGAAGGAAAGCATTTGTTTATTTAATGGTGTGTGTATATTTCCAGTGAGGACAACTTATGAGCTCCACGTAAAAGGGGCATAGACAGTGCCTTATGAAACCAGAAACTGCTTAAGTAAAACAACAGAAGTGAACTAAATTAAATCCAATCGTTACTATGGCAGAGAGTCCTTTTTCCTTTTAAAAGAAAATTCACTGGGTACGTACACACGCATGAATGCACATACTTCTGCACATGCTAACAATAAGAATGGTGTCATGATTTAACCCCCAGCTGGCTGGTCTAACCCCTCATCACCATGCAGCTGCTTGCTCGCTCTTTCCCAGTGGGATGGAGGAGAGAATTGGAAGAGTAAAAGTGAGAAAACTCGTGGGTTGAGATAAAGACAGTTTAACAGGTAAAACAACAGCCACACACACAAGCAATGCAAAACCCAGGGATTCATTCACCACTTTCCATTGTCAGGCAGGTGTTCAGCCATCTCCAGGAAACCAGAGCTCCATCATGCGTAACAGTTACTTGGGAAGACAAATGCCATAACTCTGAACATCTCCCACTTTCTTCTTCTTCCCCCAGCTTTTTATTGCTGAGTGTGCTGGCATATGGTATGGAATAGTCCTTTGGTCAGTTAGGGTCAGCTGTCCTGGCTGTGTCTCCTACCAACTTCTTGTGCACCCCCAGCCTACTCGCTGGTGTGAGGAGCAGAAAAGGCCTTGATGCCGTGTAAGCACTGCTCAGCAGTAACTAAAGCGTCCCTGTGTTATCAACGTTATTTTCAGCACAAATCCGAAACATAGTCCCATGCAAACTACTCTTGAAAAAATTAACTCTATCCCAGTCAAAAGCAGCACAAATGTAATAAAAGCAAATTAAAAGAAATGAAGGAGAACTGAAAAATCGTTAAAAAAGGTACTATCATAAAGCATGTTCATTCCTTCGGTGTCACATAAGACAGTGGAGGTAAGCCTCGTATTATTTGTTTGCAGTATTCCTGGTTTCATTATCCTCCTCTTACTCTGCATAACACAGCACCATTGCAGCTGGTTGTGGAGTTGCAGTTGTCTAATTAATAATAAAACACAGTGCCAGCCTGATAGCAGACTTCTACTGTGCCATCTATTATAGGATCCTGCCACTGTTTGTACTCTGGGCAGTTGTAGCTGGTGCCAAGTGTCAGGGCACTGACATGCCACTGTGTCTCTGATGGCATTTGGAAGGGGCCAGCCGGTTTCAATTTATGGACATGAATCAATGCCACTTACAAATGTCTCGCCAGTTGCTGGTCTTCTGTGTTACAAGGCTGCTGTTGAGTTGCGTTTGTTCAACTGACCCAAGACTACTTGGGTCACTCCTATTTTTTGAGTGGATTTAAAAGTTTTGTTTGGTTGTATCTGTAAGTGATACACCATATGCTTTGCCATCTGTTGTTTGTATGCCAGGTGCTTGTTTTACAGAAATATATACTGCTTTTAGAATAAAGTTACTTCTACTAAAAATTGCATTATACTCCTGTTTTTCAAGCACACCTTGGCAGGTAGAGTTAAGCTAAGTTTTAGTGCTCTTTAATTTCAAATTGTTGTGATTCAGTGGTCAGAAGAAAAGCAACCAGCAGCAGATGGATTAGAAATCAGACTTTAGTTTCCATGAGTATCAATCTTTACTGTCTTTGTCTAGAATCAAAACCAGTATTTCAAAGAACTCTAAAAATGTCTCTAAAACATGTAAAATCCTTTCTGTTAAAGTATCTTTTTGCTCTTTTAATCAGGGAAGAGATCTAATGAGCTAATAGTGGTTTTTTGGCATCAGCTGGAAGCTGAATTTTGTCAAGGATAATGATATTAACTTTGGTAAAGCATTTTAGAGGTATGACTTTCAGTATAAATGTGATTTTGTGAGTTTCTGAAGAATGAACAGATACTATACAATCTTATACTAGACTATGAAAAAAATGTTAGTTATGTTATTTGTTCTGTTATATCTCAGAGTACGCTGGTTAGCAAAGCTTAGAGGTGAACTAAAACCTCAAAAAAACCCTCAACCAGCTCCCTTCCCCTGCCCCAACTCTGGAAAGATATACATTTCATATGGTTTAGCCTCAAGATTTCACCAAAAAACAGAATTTCTGATTCACAAATAAAAGTATAAATTTAGTATTTTATTTGTGAATCAGAAAATCAGAAATTTGGTATTTATAATACTAAATCAGACCAGAATGAAAAATAATCTAAATTGCCTTGAAATTAGGCACGCTCTGGACCTTAGCAATTTCTCTACTTGCTTTCAAAAACCTTAAGTAGTCACCAGGAACATCCCTAAGGTTAGCAATCACAATTTCCAGAACTTTCAGTTCTAGAAGAAACCCACCAACTTTCAGTTGTACCATTGTCCTCCTTACACTGAGGTGACCTGGAAGCAGCAGATGCTACAGGAAAGATGTCCTAGAGGAGCTACAGTTCCTGGAAGGACAGGGTTTGTGTTCATGTGCAGTTTACTAGGAACCTAGGGAGGGCTCCACTGAAACCTTATCTTGAAACTGGCAAAAGTTCATTGAGCCTGAGACATTTCTAGAAAGTATTTCTGGCAGCATGAGTTGGTGAATGCCAATGAAAAAGCCAGCCTATAGAAGAATTTTTGATCATAAAACATACTCTTTGGTTTGCCAAGCAGGCTATTTTGTCTTCTCTTTCATTTGAACGTGACAAGTAAAACAGTCTCCATTAATCAAGTAACATTTCTTAATCAGATAAGTGTTTTTATATATATATATATATATATATATATATATAGGCATCTTGATTCAGTAGGAATGATGGAATGGTTGCAGACTGATGCCAAGTAAAATAGATTTGAACATTACATTAGTGCCGTGCTCATGGATTCATGGCTGGACAGGCTGCACAAGACCTGCGATTTCAAAGATATTCTAGGAACATGTAAAGAAATATCTTTTCTGCCATGTGTTCCCAGACTGCTGGATGCTCAATTCTGGAGTGCTAATATCATTACTGGTGTTAGATTTTAAAAGGCTGTGGACACATAGCACCTTTTAACCTGACCGTTTAGAGATTTCTTAATGTAAAGCCAGTGAACTTATATCACACTATACTGTTCTTGTTCATTGTGCTGGGTTTCTTTTTTATTCTCAGTGTTTGAGAAAGAGCTTTTCTGCTCTTTGTTACCCTTCTGCTTTTTGTTGTTTCTTATGCAACGGCTGCACTACAATACTTTTTCACACAGAATAAGGATATGATAGTTAATTATTAAGTTTATTATTCACTTTTTTCTATTTTATTTTAGTAGCAAAAACTTCCTTTTAAGTAGAATAAAAATACTTTTTTTTTCCCCTTTTCCTAATTTCATGTGTTGAAAAAGGCTTAAAAAAATTATCCTTATTTTTTGAAACATGAAATAAGAGAAAGAAAAAAAAACATTGCAGAGTTTGCATAGATGATGACTTAATTCTGTCTACCTATTTGTTCTCTTGTAACAAACACTTTTACATGTAGTCAGTTGAAGTATGAAAGATATGGGCTTTAGATTTATTTTTAGATGTACATTAAATATGTGGATGAAGCTCGTTTCAAAGGTTTCTCATTACATGCTGCATCATCAGAAGAAAGCTCTTAAAATGTATACTCTTGTGATCTGAAGTTGCCTGGCTTCCCCTAAATATGTCAGCATGTGCAAAATATGCTTTGAAATTAATAATATTGAGAAACAACTCAGCAGTTATATTTGCCTTATTTAATTCCTGCTGAGATGATTATGCTTCTATTAACTGTGCAATTATATTGCACAGTTCACTTAAAGTATCTCAAGCTGTAGCTTTTTTGATTCTGACTATTATAGCACTTCACAGGAAACTTCAAAGGTTGAACAACTGTGGATAGATCTCACCAAACAATTGGTATTTCTGACTTTGAATTACTTTGGCTAAGTTCTATCTTATTTACTTGTTACAAGTGTCATGTTTAAATGTGGTATTTAGGTTGTGCGTCAGACAAATATAGCACTATAGGGTTTAAATACATGGAAATAGCTGTGACAATTTAAGATTTCTGTGTACTTCTATGTGAAGGTCTATTTTGAACAAAGATTCCATGCTTATATGTGTTTAGGTTTGGATGTATAAAAAATTGTATGTAGAAGTGAGAGTCTAAAAAGTTGATGTTTGAGAAATTCACACACAGAAGTGGAGGTTGGAATACTTTCTCTTTAGGACAGTCATTCAAAGTGGGGATAATTTGTGGAAATTCATCTTTGAAGTGTTGGTGCATCTTGCCATTGTAAAATAAGATTCCGTTGATTCAATTTCAAAGTACTAAATTCCTTGGATATTGCTTTCGGATTTGTGTTAATTTTAATTTTATGCTTCACAAGGAGGAAT
This sequence comes from Fratercula arctica, assembly GCA_947846985.1. Classification (NCBI taxonomy): domain Eukaryota; kingdom Metazoa; phylum Chordata; class Aves; order Charadriiformes; family Alcidae; genus Fratercula; species Fratercula arctica. The sequence goes on along the minus strand of CANTUZ010000001.1, from coordinate 89,632,352 downwards.
AGTGGCTTGGAGGATGACACACAATTTGTGTCATAATAAAGTCTGTTTGTATCATATAAACGTCACAATCTCCTAACATAAATACTGTAGCATTTTTTAAGGTTTTTTGGTGTTGTGGGGTTGTTTGGGTTTTTTTTTTTTTCCTACCAGTTGGTGTCTTTTTGTTCATTTTGTTCAATGCTGGACAAAAAAAAGTGACTCCAAGCAAGAGGAAAAAATGTATTTAAATCTCTGAGAGACAGAATCTGCAGAAATGACTACTTCATGAAAGATTTCAAAAATAGCACTGAAATGAAAAAAAAATCTATAAAAATGTGGTCAGAATGGTTTTTAAAAAGTCAGTGTAGGAAGATTTTACTGCTCCATGACACAGGTGGCTGTTTCTGAAGTTTTTGTAGTGAGAAAGGATTTTGATGAAGGCATTTGTTTACTCTATATTGTCTGTTCATGGGATCTTAGACAGAGTTAACACCCAAACAGAATTTATAAATAAACTATCTGAAGGCATATTTTTATACCTTAAAATGTGCTGTTAAAAATAGTCTATTTCAACTGGATTTAACCATCTGAAGCCTATATACATCTAATTTTGTGAATTGCACATACTTTTGCAAACACGTGTTGTATTTCAGCTTGCATTTTGAATGAATCTCTAAACAGTGTGTGGTAAACTATGAGGAGCTGTCAGAACTAAGTGGCTTTAAGCAAATGGTGCCATAGGAATAAGACTATTATATGTAGCAGAGAATTTGTAGTTCGCAGTTCACATGCATTTTCAGAAATTCTTAGACCTGTCATACATGAACAGAGTAAACTCAGTTGCTTGTACAGAGTAAATCCTACATCTCCTGGCTGCAGCAGGCTTACTGTGCATATACTTTCTGACTACACAGCACATGAGCAGAGGTTATTCAGGATTTGTGTCTGTGCTGCCCTCGATGAAAGCACTTAGACAAGCGTACTGCACTGCACTGCATACTATATATATGGGGCATTGCACATTTAATCAAGCCCGTGGTGATATGTCCCTGCAAATCATGGGCAAGAAAAGTGGTATCCTCACGTTTAGAGGGATAGACTTCACAGTGGAAGTGGAGAACACATTGAAGAAAAATGAGTATGGGCTGGACTAAACCAACATGACTTTAAACAATGTTTCCTTGACACCAGCAGTTTCTGGAAGCTTCATGCTTGAAATTTTCAGTTGAATCTTGTGGGCATAGAAAAGACCAGAGTTATTTTTAAGAAGACTATTTAAAGAAAGAATTTAAAGAAAGAATACTTCAAATGGAAAGGTGGCTATAATACAGTCAGGAGCTAAACATACTGAAATTTCTGCCAGGAATGACCACTGTGGTGAGAAAATGAAGCCAACTGCATAGATTTTATTTTTTGCAGACCCATAAAAAACGTACTGGTGGATTCGCTGTTTTCCATTGTTGCTGCAATTGGGAGACCTTTTGGTTGTTTGGGTTATTTTAAAGAGCGTATAGTGTGTGTATGCCAGGAAAACATAAGTGTTCTTGGCTTTACTACCACTTCAGGGCATAAAGGAACTGCTACCATTGGAAGGGTTCTTGGGGGCACTATAATGATTTAAGTGCCCTGCTGAACCACCCCTATATATGCGTCTGAATAGCAAAAGCCCCAGTGCAGGCTTTGAAACACCTCAAGGAAGATTTCAAGGGGGGAGTCTCCATTTGAGAACGTGTGAGAGAGGCTGGACTTCTGAATGACATCCATTTGTAAGTGTGCTGAAGTGTACGTGGAAGTCAGAGGATGAGTCTAATCAAACTCAGCTCTATTCTGAGGCTAAGACTGCAGGGGGTTATGACAGTAGGCATTGTTTCCAGACGTAGGAAGATTTTACTGCTCCAGCAAACAGGTGGCTAAAAGAATAAAGATTTAGAATTTGATATTCACATACATCATTTATATTTTGTATTGGTAAGGAAGTTTTGGAAAAAGAAAAGCCTAAAAATTCCTCTAGAGTTGTCTTATTAAACTGAGATGAAAAAAGATGGAAGGCATAGCCCAAGCTGACATGAGTATCATATCAAGACTAAACACTGATAACTAAAGTAAGGACAACTAATCTGTGACTAATGTATCTGAATAAAGATCAGGACCATGAATAACGGCAGAGTACTTTGACACGTTGCAGGTAGAAGAATCAAGTAAAATATATCAAATACTGCTTTTTCAATGTGTGTCATGTTTTTAAATTACCCAAATTATGAACTAGCTACAGGAAGGAAAGCAAAGAAAATATGTTATGATACTATATGTGGGAGAGTTTATTGATAAATCTTATAGCAGTGTGCCTATTTGTTTCCAACGTGCAATTTTCAAGTTGCCAGAGTATAACTTATTGCTGATGGTGAAAAGGGGCTTTAATATAAGTAAATATTTTGTAAATCAATTAAAAAAATAACCTAATTTTAAATAGTTGCAAAGCAGCTAAATTTTATCCTCAGGTGTAGGTCCAGGATAGTTGACAGAGCTTTATGTGAAAATAATTAAAATGTTTTTTAAAGTTATATATTGTTAAAAACAATTCTGTAGAGACATACACAACCCTAATTTAGAATGAGACTGAACAAGCTGAAACTCTGTCATGTAATGCAGGAACATATCACACTGGCCACTACTATAAAGTAGAAAGTTTTCTGCTGACAGTTGTACATGGCTTTCTTAAATTTCTTTCAGCGCACACATATTTTTAACACTCTACTTGATAAAAGTTAATGTTCTTATTACTAATTTTTTCTACCCTGTCAGCTATGGGGTATGAAACTCTATGGATTTTTCTGTTTTATATAAGTAAATAAATATTCCAAATGGTCTTCAAGACAGATTGCTACGATCCAACATGAACACTAAATGTTCTTTTGAACACTTTAATCAATTTTAAAATGAATCTTGCACTTCCAATAAGTTGCCAAATACTGTAGGGAAGAAGTCCAGAAGTAAATCTAAGCTAAAAATTGTTGCTGAAGCCAATTCATGTCAGTAATTAAAAAAGAGTGTTGGTTACTTTTTTCTTTTTATTTTTTATTTTTATTTTTTTAGCTTAAGAACCCACACATGCTGTGCAGAGTTTGCAGTCCATTGTGCTTCCTCTTTTTTCACCAGTACATTTGCAGTTTTTCATCACCGTTCCATAGAAGTTTTATATACATCCATACACATATGCATACAAACACAGATTTAACTCTTTGAGGTTATTGGAAGAGCACATAAAGATACAGGGCCAAAGATCTATGAAGATGATGGGTCTTGTAAGCAATATTTTCTTTATATCCCTAGTCATGTAAAGCTAAGATTGCCTTAGACAATGAAGTAAGCTAAGTTATTCATGTGCTGACCTCCATTTATTATCTGCAACCTCTACTACTCTGTGGTGTAATGATCTTTGGATTCACACATCAGTTACTGGGGGTTTTGTTGCTTTAGGTGCATTTAGTCTTTTTTATCTTGAGTGCAGTTCCTCTTTTCCATAAATGCAAAACTCAAAGACTAATAAATGTGGTTTCTCGTAACTTTCTTCTCTCTTCACCTGTCTTGAATAAAATATGTTGAATTAATTTTCTGTTTTCCTAATTCTTTTTATTAAATTCCATCCCCAAAGAGTTACTAAGAGAAAGAAAAAATAATTTCTGCTGTGTTACTTAAGTGTGTATATAACTGCTATTGACTTAGAATGGGGCCAAAACAGCAGCAAGCTGACTAGTCTGAGTAAGTGTGAATAGAAAAAAAAGGTTAATAGTGGTAGGCTTGTAAAAGATCAAGTCTTGACAAGACAAACTTGATTATTTGACAGTTACAAAATTGGTAATTAAAAAGAACACAGTAAGTATCCTCTTTCTGAAGACAGGAACATGTATTGCTGTTTGATTAAAACCAGCTTGCAGACTTTATACATCATTCAGTCTTTGCCACTTCGTATAGTAAAGGTCCAAAGAGAAATAGCTGTCCACTGAAGTCTGAAGGGTGAAGCAAGAAGATGGAAGGAAAATTGTTTACAGTGAAACAAGAGGTCAGTAGAAGCTACGTGGTTATATAATGGAAAAATAGAAGTTAAATATCAGGAAAAAAATACCAGTCGCAAGCTGTAAATAAATCTTTCTATAAAGTTGATGACTGTTTCCCTATAACACAGAATCATTCCGGTGGTTTTATGCTGTGATGTGGCATCGCAAGGTCTACCTAATTTGCTTTTTGTTTTTCTCTCTGTCTCTCTCTCTCTCTCATGTGGCTTTACTGGTGTGCTGCACTGTGGATTGTATTGTCCAAAGGAGTCTGTTTGGGTGTTTCATCGTTATGTTTCATTTCACAGAATCACGGAATTTCAGAGTTGGAAGGGACCTCTAGAGGTCATCTAGTCCAACTCCCCTGCTAAAGCAGGATTGCCCAGAGCACATTACTCAGGACTGCATCCAGGCGGGTCTTGAAAGTCTCCAGAGAAGGGGACTCCACAACCTCCCTGGGCAGCCTGTTCCAGTGCTCTGTCACCCTCACCGTAAAGAAGTTTTTCCTCATATTTTCTCATATTTTTCTCAAATTTGGTATCTTTCTCTTTTGAGTTTTAAACTATCTTTCTTCTTATTCATTCATGCAGATATAATTTTCTTCAGAATCCTTTTTCTTTTCCTGCCTTCTGATGTGTGTGGTACTCTTGCCTAATTCATTAGTGCCTGTGATGGGGATGAACATGCCGTTTCCTTTGTCATTTAGATCACTTACATCAGCACAGGTATCTTTGATAAGCTCTTGGACACTGTGTCTTAAAACATAGCTTTTCACTCCTGTACTTTATCTTAAGTTTCTCATGTCAGTGTTCATGTCTAATTGATTTGGAAAAATAAAAATTCATAAAGTCACAGCAAATAATTTTCTAAAATCTTTATACTGTATCGACTTTAGCACCATTTTGTCAAATAGAGTTGTTCACAAGGAGGCAGTCATCCTGCCCTGCCAAAGAGGATTGTTTGTGATGGTTAAAGCAGACAAAAATAGACACCAGTAGTTCACAGGATACAGTTATGATGAGAGTAGATGATTCCATTTCATTTATTAGTAGGATATAGGCCTGTATCTCCACTACTTTTTTTAAGCAAAAAGGCGAAAGGCTTATGACTGGTGTAAAATTCAGAGATGTAGTGTGGAATTATAACAATTTAAATCAGCTTCATTATCTGCTCTAAGTGATTCTCTCAAACTGAGAAGCACACTAGTATGCAGCAGCCTTTCATCTTTAGTTACTGATTACAATTGTTGCCTCTTTTTAAAAATATTTTGATATCAAAGGATTTTATGGTGCTTGTGTTGGAATGCTCTAGTTTTATTATATTTTTTACAGTGGAAGTATGAAAGGATGGATTCATGTATATATGCAGACAACCTATCTGTTTCTGTGTGCATGTGTACATATGAGAGAGGAAGAAAGGGATGGTGGAGTGGAGATCAACTTGTCTGACGACCAGTGTCACAGATCAGTTTTCTTTTGTGTCACATATTTTTTCTGAGTATTTTGCATTAAGTCTGTTGGAAAGGTTACCAAATTTCAGATGCCCAAAATCTAGTTGTCATCACTGTAACAAAGTTGTGTAGCTTGCCTTTATATATGAAAGAGAGGTAGCCAGTTATAGGGCGCATCTCAAGTAGATTAGATATACAATGCCCAAGAAGGGCCTCTTTCTTTCCAGCCAGGAGCATTGATGATTAACTTGGCTGTAAACATCTAAAATTTGGTGAAATAAATCTCTCCTTTAATGTCTTGAGCATCTGTTAAGTAGGATTAATAGCAGCTTGGACAAAATAATATAAAGGCAAACCCTCATGTTAGGGTGTTTACAGACTATCCAGAAACTAGTCTCAGAAGTACATAGACTAGGCAGAAAGTACATAGAAAGGCAGAAAGAAGATAACAGTGTTTTGGCACAACATTTTTTTTTTAATTTTGCTTTAAAGCAAAACCCCACAAAACCTAAATTTTAAATAGCAAAAGTAGCCAATGCATTGTATATAGTAGGTGGTCAGTCAAAGTCTCTAGAGAAGGAATGGACAACAGCCTGTCATGTTGGAGGGGTCAGAAATTTAAGATGATTGCTGTTTCTTTAGTCTTCTCTGTTGCTTGTCTTCATAACCCACTTTTCAGTGTTAGAAGTGCCTTTTTTTTTTTTTTGAGTCCACTCCAGTATTTCCTCCATGTGTTTTTCCTAGTTTAATGATGAAGCTTGAGGTGCTTAAGTAAAGGTGGCATCTTTAGAGTGTTCTGACCATGACTCTGAGCAAAGTCATCTCAAGAAGTTTTTCTGTACTAGTACTTGCAATTTACTTTTTTCACAATACAGTAAAATGGGAGCAATTTTTTCCTGATCTCTAGTTCATACCTTACCACAAGAAAATAAGCTCTTGTGCAAGCTTGAGAAACATGTCTAATATTGTTTCCACCCTGTATTGCACTATTGATTAGCAGCAGCCTGCTGAAGTAGCAGTGTTTTATTTGGTTTATAAAAGGAAAAAATTTCAAGGGGTGCAGAAGTAAAGAAAGGTGCAACATAAAGTGTTTAAAAAGAGTGTGGGAACAGTTATCAGGAAATTGACAAGAAAAGCTAGAAAACAATAAAACTTTTTCCTTTTCAGAATTCTAACTTCTAACTTCAAAATACAGAGTTACTTAAGATAAGCTTAGTGGAAAAGAGTACAAGACACTGGTACCAAGAATGAATGAACTCTGCATATCTAAGTACCAAGGCTTGAGAACCATTTAAGGTAGAAATTATTTTCTGACTTAGTTCTATTTCCTTAGAAAATCATTGGAAAATCACTAAGCCGGTAGACTTAAGGACATCCTCACAGCAATTTATCGGAAAAGAACCACCACTATATGTGTTTGCATCTTTCTGAAAGGACTTTTCGTGTTTTAGTGAGACAGAGATCACAAAACTTATCTTCATAAGCAGTTGCGTGAAGGCATACCAGTGAAATGGAAATGTTATTGTCTGATGTATAACATCTTCAGTGATGTTCACTGTCTGTTTTTATAAATTCTATTTTATTTCTATTTATTAGAAAAAAATATTAATAACTAGTGGATCCTGTGAGCCCAACACGATTGGCCATTACTGGTCTCAATCATAAAATATTTCAAGTTCAGATCTCTGTTAGGTGGAGATGTAACTTCAGTGAAAATTTGCATATAACAAGTCATTTTAACACTTTTTCATGCACAAGTGAAAGAAGTCTTACTTGTGAAACAAAATCAGTCTGTCTTTTGCTGTTTGTTGGGTTTGTAAAAAAGTTGTAAAAATTGAACAGTTCTAAAGCATTTTTTGATTAACTGTAATCTGTGATTAGGTAACAAGGGTTTTTTTTTGTCCCAGGTTATTATGAAAGGAAACATGAACTATGTTGCCTCTCCAAGTCAGTCATCCATAAAATGTTCCTGTCTCATTCTGGGTGGGATCTTCAAATGTAACTTCAAGTGAAACTTGGAGAAAAATAGTTTCTAGATCTGAAGTCCCCCAAACAACTGTAAAAAGAACTAAATATTACATAGCATTCTATAAATCTCTCTCTTTTTTTTTTTTTTGCTATGTCATAGCAATCAGTAATAACTTCTGATAACTTCATTTAAATATCACCTTGTAAAAAAAGTAGTAGTAACTTTAATTAATTTTTTTAAGACAAAGCTGCATGAGTCTAGAGTTTCTACATAGCATATGACTGAGTCATTGGCTTGCTAGCTGTGAAGATACTCTTTCTGGGACAGAGTAGAGAAAAACATCTTGGGTTTATTCCAATTCAAAGTGAATTCCAGAAGTCTAGCTTTTTCATGAAATAAAATTTCTGTTTTCTTATCACTAGTTGCCAGAAATAGTTCTAATATCGTAACTGCAGTATTCTGACTACTGTATATATTTATTGTCACGTGACTTAGAGAGAATGCAGTCACATAAAAATGATTTTAGTTTTAAATCCCTGAAAAAATGGAATTTAGACTATACTCTCTAAATAAAGATGAAATGCAAAATCTGGTTACATAGAGCAACTGAAATACGAGAACAGTAGCCTAAAGTTTTTATTGTCCTTGTTTTGAGAGGGCCTGTTATGGAATTTATGGAAGTTTACTTTTCGTTTTAAAGGAATTGCACCCAAGACTTTTCTGGGTTATCCAGGGACAAAGGAGATCCCCTTAGTTTAAAGCTGCCATTGCCCTGCAGAAGACCTAAAGGATGATTTACACAGATCCCGATGGTGTTCTCCTGCCACAGAAGGCAGTCTGTGGCTATCACATTCATGGAGAGCTCAAGTTTTGGAGTTACTATAAAGGCAGAATAAGACATATTGCAATAGGCAGGTAGAGTACTGTATCTCTTCCAAAGGAAGCTTTTTGTTTAGGGGCAGTTTGTCAGACTTAACCTGAGGGACTAGTATTAGCAGCAGGGAAAAGCTGGTGCAGCCAGTTCAAATGATTCAAGTTTCACAATTGCTTCAACTGCTCTCATTTTGCTGCAGAATCTTGGCTTGACTATTCAGTGGCCATCAAACATTTTCTTTCCTGCTCTTATATCCTTTTGAATGGGCCCTTAATCCTTCAGATTTGATAGTTTTAGGAACAGGGATTAAAGCACCACTGCTTGATAGAAAGTTAATCCAGGGCTGCGGCTACATTTCCATCTCTGAATTTGGGGTGGTGCTGTCTTGGGGTCTTAGGGATCGGCTGCTGTTGTTGGTAAATCAGTGCAGGCTGGGATTCAGAGCTCACATCTCATCTGCATGCAGCTTGGTGTTGTGCTGGATAGACTGTGTGTGTTTGATTCTTGGAATTAACTGTGACAGCAAGATCATTTTGACAGATGGCTGCTGTGGCATGCGTACAGGTATATTTGAAGGATGATGCTAATATTATATTTTCTGTTCATTTGCTCATGGAAGAGATCTTCCCTCCCTCAGCTGCTATTCTGATTTTTTTTAAATCAAATATGCAAATATATAAATCGTAAAGTAGTTTGTTGGGGTTTTATTTTCTTTTTTCATTTCCTTTAATCGAGGATAAACTCTGCATGCCAAGCATGTCCTTTGGCAAGTAAATGAATGTAAAAAGAGGAAATGTAAAAGGTTTGCCATTATTTCCTTTTTTATCAGCCTCTAAAATTTCTTCCCACAGACTGCTTTATTTAATTTCGTTTCTTATAAGGCTGCATCCTCTTGAGACGTTAAGTGGCAACTCATGTCTGCCCTCAGTTGTACGTGCCCTCAGCAAACAGACGCGATTGCTGTAACAGGCATCAGAACTTTGAATGTCATTGTTCGGTTTTTAGGCTTTCAGCAAGATTGCAAAGGGAACACAAATGTCCACTGGGAAACTGAGCATCAGTATTTCATTTAGTGGTGCAGTTAGATTATGAAGCTCTGTGCGTGCAGTGGTATTTATTTCAGAAAACTCACTGATGTGGGAAGAGACTTCTGAATTTTCTCCATTAGCAAGTCAAATGTATAGAAACTGTTTGAAGAATACAGACAAATTCTCAGATTTAAATTTTAGATCAACTTTTTTTTTTTTCTTTATTTTCAAAGTACTTTGGTAAAGGAAGTGAGATAAATAAGCAAGCTGCCTTTTCTGGAAAGTTTTAGAGATTTTGTATCTATTAGCTAACTTGTTCTCTTTTATTGACTTGGTCAGTCATCAAGTTTTCTCACATTTAAGAGAGAAAAGTTAGCTTTTCACTATAGAGCCAAAGTTTTCTTATACTAGTGCTAATCAGGAGTATTTCAGTTTAATTCAGTAGACATTTGAGATAAAAGCAGTGTATGTGAAAGGAAGTTTTACTCTTGATGAGACCTAGCACTGAATTGAGTGCACGATGCATGTGCAGTTATCCCTTGCTCAGTGAGAATTATGAATAGATCTGTGTCATGAGAATTGTTTTTACCCCAAACTGATTAGATATAAAATCTATGTAGATAGAAAATAATAGGGATAAGCAGCATTACACCGAATAGCATAACAGTGACCATTGCTATGAGTGCCTTGAGAGGTATTACACTTACCCTGATTCAGTCATAGTTTGCCTAATTTCACCTTTTAAATCTCTGGGAGTTTTTATGTTCATTCCACTGGGTAAAGACCATGTCCTAAAACTTCAAGAACTACTTCTGGGATATAAGCAATTTTTTTTTTTTTTTTTTTTACCTAGTCTCTCTGCCGGCCTCTTCCCTCACCTCTAGCCTGGAATTCCTATTATCAGAACTTCATAAGTTAACATATAATTGTTATGGGATCTTTTTTTGCATCACTTCTAATAAGATAGGGGCTTTTTCCAAAGATATGAAACATATCATGTGTCTCTTACTTTTCTTTTGCACTTAGTCTTCTGGGATTAAAAGCCATGCACAGATCTTTCTAATTCTCTGATGAAAGCAATAGTGATACTTGAAAGAGGATTATAGGGAAAAAAAAGAGATATTCTTTCCAGAGGGAACATGTAACTTCTGATTTTGTTTCTGTGAGCAAACTGTACTCCCTTGTGCAAAGATGGAAGATCCACCTCCCTAAGTATTTTCGTATTACACAGTAACCCAAATTCATGCTGTTATCTCCTCACCTTCTTAATTTCTTTTAAGTAACCCCTCATTCACTTTTTTTTTATATACACAAGGTTTTGGAATCAGTGAGTGTCACAATTTACAGAGTTTTCTACAAATGAGAACAAGGTATATTTTACTTAACTTCCTAAAAACATTAATTGCCATGGATGTTGTAGAAAGCACAAATATTCAGTAATAACATGATTTCAACATGTGTTGTCAAAAATGTCTTTGTACCATGGAAGTCATGAGCATTTTTAGACATCAGTTGTTGCAGCAGGGGTGCAGAGGCCAGAAGCCCTGCTGAGGGCTGCACAGTGGTGATGTTGATGTGTGAGAGGGCAGGGCAGCGATACCAGCTGAGGCCACTGTCCTCAGCCCATCAGCTTTGACTCAGAGAGGAGGGCCACCAACCAAGTCTCTAGCCATTTTGGGGTGCCTGGTGTGTCTCCTGGGGCTGGAGACAGCAGTGTCCTTACTTGTGGGTAGTATGCTGTGGTTGTAGGAGTTTGCAGCAGGAGGTGAGGAGACTGCTCACCATCTAGGGAAGACAAACAACAGATCAACAGGGTCTTCATGGAGGAATGTGAAAGGCAATGAGAGACGCTTCTGTAAGTGCACTGGCAGCGAAAGGAAGGCTAAGGAAAATGCAGACCCACTGCTCAGTGGGATGGGAGACATGATGACCAAGGACATGTAAATGTCTGAGGTACTCAGTTTCTTTCTTATGTCAATTTTTACTGTCAGGGTGACTGTTTAAGGTCACAGGCCTACTAACGTAGTCTGTGGAGTGAAGCATTACCCACTATAGAAGAAGATCAAGTTAGGGAGCATTAACCCATGCAGCAGTACAGGCTGGGGCTAGCTGGCTAGAAAACAGTTTTGCAGAAAATTGTACGAAGGTCCTTGTCAACAATAAGTTGAAGATGATCCAGCAACATGCCCTTGCAGGAAAAAAAACCCCAGTACCCCACCAGCTGCTTCCTGGGCCCTGTTTGCAGGATTGTAGCCAGCAGGTCCAGAGATGTGATTCTTCCTCTCTATTCTACTTCTGAGAGCCTGAAACTGGAGTGCCATGTCCAGTTTTGTGCTCCCCAGTACAAGAAAGATATGGACATACTTAAGGGAGCCCAGTGCAGGGCCACCAAGGTGGTTGGGGGCTGGAGCACTTGATACACAAGGAGAAGCAGTTAGAGTTGTACTTGCTTGGCCTGAGGAGGAGATGGCTCAGGGGAGACCTTAGTCATCTCTACAATTACCTGATAGGATGCTAAAGAGATGTCAGAGCCAAACTTTCCTTAGAGGTTGACAGTCACAGGAGGACAACAGGGGCAAGTTGGAACATGAGAATTTTTGATGATACAAGGAATTCTTTCTTTTTTTTTTTTTTTTTTTTTTCTGTGAGAATGGTCAAACACTGGAAAAGGGGTCTGTTGTGGAATCTGCATTCTTGAAGATATTCAACCCTCAGCTGGACAAGGCCCTGAGCATCCCGCTGTCACTGGACATGCTTTGAGCAGGAGATTGCATCGGGTGCTCTCCAGAGGTCCCTTCTTCCCAAGTGATCCTGTAATTCTAAATATTGGCTAATGCTGTGTTTTGTAGCAGGTGTGACTGGACAGAGGCATTTCTGGACTTGTATGATATAATAGATTTTAATTTGGCAGGTTTTTTTAATTGAACAGTTGAATCAAGAATCTATGTGCTCTCACATTCTTCTAATCTTTATTGCACTCAACATGTATATGATGTGTATTAAATTATTTTTTGTTGCAACAGAGTAGAAAGGTGCATTTTTCCTTGTAACTCCAAACATTATTTGGTGAGATTCTTAATGGATGAGGGCTTTTGTTATGGGTTTGGTCAGTATATCACTGTACTTTTAGGGCTCTAATAAGCCCAGTATAACAGCATTTGATTTTGATCATGTTTTCCATAATCACTTCATGAATATTTTTAAACAGATATACCTATCACACAATACTTTCACAAACTGTTAAACCTACTCAGCCTTTGATATTTGATCATGGTAACCAGCTTATATATTTTGGAATTCCACTTTATTCTGTGCTGAAAATCCCATTTCTTTATGACTTTGCTGCATTTTTTCATTTGGAGAGTAGATTAATTCTACTTTTGAAATGGAGAAAATTGCAGAATACTTACCTTTTAAAAATAAGCTTTTAGTCAGAACATCCAAGGAGAATTTTATCCAAGCCAGGACTTTGAACCAATCATCAAGACTATAAGACTTGAGAATAAATAAATAAAATCACAGGTTACAGAGGTCTTCTGACCACTTTCTAAACGGCTGATGATGTTCATCATATCTGGATGCTGTCCATGTCCAGAACCATATATGCCTGTTTTTCCATGCTGTGCAATACAATTTGCAATTTTTTCTTCTCTATTTTGTTCCATCTTTGGGGAAAAAACAACCCCAAACACCTTAATAAATATGAGAGAGATGCTATTCATCTTCTGGCTTCACTACTATGAAAAATTTCAAAATATGTTGCCGAACCATTAACAACAAGATAAAATGCATCAGTCTAATTCTGTGGAGAGAGGATGTTTTACCAAAATACAAAAATACAATTGAAGGAGAATCTTCATAAGGAAAGGGTTTATGATTGTAACAATTCCACTAAATCAGTCTTTTGCGGGTAGCAGCCAGTAAGCTTCTCAGAAAATATTGAAGGGGCATTTTGTGGAAAAGTGTAGAAACAGATGAAGAAAGCTATGAAGTTGCTTTTTGCAGAGTAGGAAGAGTGGGTGTTAATCACCCAAGGAATACACAGAAAACTAGGTGTAGAAAGAGGGCATTCCTATTAAGTCCAAAGTAATCTTTTGGTAAAAATGATGTTCCTTCTTTCTCTGAGCTTGATACAGATAGATGTGAGAAATAATATGCATGTATAAACAAAGTGCAGGTTTTTTCAGAATGAAATTGAATGTGTGGTTTGGTTTCTTTGTTTGTTTGTTGTTGTTTGTGGTTTTTTTTAATGTGCGTTGGCTGTATTCTGTTTGAATCCAAAGAGAATCTAGGGGTACCAGCTTCAGATGGCAGCAGTCCTGCTGCCCTCCTCAGATGGGGGTTCCTGTGTTTTAACCCAGCTTACGCTGCTTCTCCTGCCCACCATCGGCAGGGTTCATACAAAATCAGCTACTGGCAATATCTTTGGATGTATTATATGAATGTCGTTCAGAAACCTTTGGTATATTCAGTTGCTGTAAAAGCTGCTGTGAGAGTAAAACAAGTGTGGCAAGCCAGGTAATAATTGCTTTTTACTTTTTTTTTTTTTTAATTGAAAGTATTACTTCCCTCTTAATTAGTAGTTAGCATTTATTTTGAATAATAAACTGATAGCCAGTTCCTTTTTGCTGCAATCTAATATGTTGGTTTTGACAGTGTCTCTTCCAAGCTTGGCTGTGGTACCATGCAGTGTTCACAGCACCTGACTTTTCCAACTTTAGGTGGTATTATTACTATGGCTGGACTGTATGTGTGAGCAAAGTCTTTAGTTTTCTGAGATATTTGAGTCCTGTTTCTGAATGTATTCATAAATTTTATGAGTATATACTACACTGGGATAAGTTTATGAACTGGTTTCTATCAGCCCCATGTTTGTGTCACATTTAGTGTATTGTCAAGACTAATGAGAGCAACATATTAAAAAACTTCTGGACGTAAGAGCAACTTTGATGTAATTAGTATTGAAGTCAGGTACTTGCAGTGTCTTATGTCAGCAATTTCTGAAGTGTTTGATAAGTAATCTTGACTGAAGAGCTAGAAAAGCAATTCCAGGGTATAAACTTGGGCCTGGATGGCATACTTTGGAGAGAGAGTAGGAGAAGATGGCATATTTGATCTCTATAGGAACTTAAGTAGGAGCATATGACTTTTTTACACTATTTAAGATCTGCCTAATATATTGACTCACGGACAAGAGTGTAGTCTGTCCTCTGAGAACATATCTAAACCCTGAGTTCTTTTTTAAGTTTAAAGAGAGTCTGATTCTAGGAAGGAAGCGTTGTTTTTTGTATCCCATATATATTTGCTTCATGATTTCTATTACTGTATGCTCACCAGACCCTCCTCAGTTCCTCCTTTAGTACTAAACATACTGTAATTTAAAAAGTGTGTATTTCACTTTTCTTTGCTTTTTGGCTTTGAGGTTTTTCTTTTTGATGCAGAAAACTGAATAGTTTAGTGTATCAGCTACTTTTACCTTTATTTCTGTAATGGTATCTACATTTGTCTATCTGACTGTGATCTTCCTTTTGTTAGTGTTAAAAGTCTTTATTTTGGTCAAAAATTCAGGTAGGCTTTCATTTTTCCTCCAACAAATTATAAACAGTCCTCAAAAAGGCATAAATAATGGTTCCAGACGGCTGTCTCGATGTGCAGATGTTGGAGCTGATTGTTCCTATCTAGATCTAGATTAAAACACTTATATGACTTCACCGACACAGCCTCTAAATTAAAGTGATATAATTTTTATTATGATAATGGAATTATTTCTCTTTTACCAGAATTGAAGGAAAGATAGAAGGAACAAGTGTATTTTTTTTTTCAATTGGTGATTTTGAGAGTCAGTGATTCAAATTAATTGATTTTTTTTTTTAATGAAAAACTGGAAAACATGAACAGAAGTTGATTTTCTCCCCAGACTAGCGTATGTCTAAGATTAAAAAACAAGTTTATCTACATGTCAGAATCTGTTGGTGATCTCATTATTTTTTCAGTGATATTAATCATTTTAACCTGAAACTGTGTTTACTGTGGGAGTGCATGCACCTTGCTAGGAAATCCAAGGAAATACCAAATCATTATTTTCAGGATGTAAATCTTATATAGATCCCTTGATACAGGCATCCTGTTCAACTTTGCTTTTGATTTTTGGATGCAACAAAACATCATTAGGTTTTGCCATGGAGACACAAATCAATGTGGTAGTTAAAGTTCCTATCTTGAAGGATTTTGTTAAAAATGTCTTCCTTTTTCAGATTCTGAACTTTTACCAGTTATTTGCTTATTTCAAGGCAGTCAAAATGCATTGTTACATCATCCAAAATAACTTGTAGCAGAATGTACTTCTGAGCGTTGCTACCTCTGTGGTTTAGGTTGTTCTGAAGAACCGAAAGTGATAGAAATTCTTTGAGATGAAAACTGATGAGGATGAAACTTTTCCTCTTACGATGAATTCCTCACAAACACAGTTCTCCAATGCAATAGCATACTGAACGGTTAAACATCAGTGCCATAATCCCACACACAGTAGCTGTGGCCCATTGGCTTCTCACCAGGTATCTGAACGTGTGGTATCCCTCATATACTAAGCAGGATTGTAGTTGTAACATCAGCAGGAGGCTAAAACTAACTTGCCTCATGGCAGTCTAAACCCAGCTCGTGTTCATTGTTAGTGGGTGAACTGACCAACACTTGGTGAATTCTCTTTTGTGGTGACAGGAAAAGCTGACATCAAAAGGTTGAAGTAATTTTGCTAATACTTGACTGCCGCAGGGTGGTTTTCTCTGTGGTAGATTTTCTGACACCTCATGTTTAAAACCTAGAAAGTCAGAAGATTTGAGGCCACACTAGCATGGCCTATATTCCCACTGAAAAGCAAGATTAAGTGTACTTTTGCTGTTTATGCTGCCAAAGTTTCTGTCCTTCCTGGGCTTGCCTCAGGTAGGGAGGATTTGACCCAAGTATGTGCAGAAGCGCTAGAGCTTTTTCAGCATTCTCTCTTGCATAGAGCCCGCTGAGTCCCACTTAACCCGCCCTTGATTAAGAACAGTTAACTGCAGGATCTTGCACTTTAGTAGAGTGATACCTGAAATAGTATAAATTCCTAATTGAAATCTCATTATCTTTGGAACAATGCTGACTTCTAAAAGGAGCCCTAAAACCATTATAGTCATTGTTCTTCTTGAACCAGTTTTAATAATGTCTAATATATGAGGCCTCTAGTTTCTGCTTTATGTTCTGCATTGTTCTCTTTAGAGTTTTAATAAGATTTTATGTTGTTTTAATTAATTGAACATCATGTTATGAAACTCCCCAGGCATCAAAAATGTTACCAACAAAAACGTGAAATGTCAGAATTTATTTTTAAAAGAAAAAAAGATAGCAAAATTATTTGTGACAGACGGAATCAGGATAATGTATAGAACCAAAATAGTTTCTTTTAATTATAAAATGCTCTTAATTTTTGTTTAAAAGGGTTTGGCAGATGATTGCATAAGTTTATGTATTTGAGGAAGGGTGAAATTATATATGAATTCCATAGATGGTAAAATATGAGATATCTTATTGTTACATGTTGGTGCATTGAAGCCTTAGATCCTTTTCTGTGAAACAAATATACAGTCTTGTATGTACAAATAATTTTTCTTCTAAGAATGGTCATTTATAATTAACAAATCTCAGATATATTTCACTATGGGTTGGTGACAGAGAAAAAAACTTTGTCCTTTCTTCTTTCTTAAGACTTTTTTCTCCAGGATTTGAGGCAGTTGTGCAGTTCAACCTTTCTGGCTGCTTGTTGTAAGAGAAAATCAGTATTAATGCGAAGTACTGGGATGTCAGTGGAACTAATAGAAGTAGATGCTGCTCCAAATTATCCAGCAGGACTTTCAAAAGTTGCCTGAGTAACTGAGTGGAAGTAAATATTCCTGCAGAGGATGGTGTTGCCCTTGTGCTAGTACTCTTTGACAAACAGGGAGAGGGCAAAATTAGACATGCTGAAATTAGCAGCATAATTATTTTGCTGCAGAAAGATTGCCAAAAGATTGCCAAAATATTGACAGAGTGAAAGTGCAGGTGTAATGGGATTAGACATTCATTGAAGTATGGGGATCAGGACCTGCATATTTGTTGAGAGCAGACTACCATCTAAAATCTAGAAAACTATGCTAGTTTGTAATGGGCCTAATGGTTTTACTTGCAGAAAATTGTGTATATGAATACATGCACATTTATGCTATTTTCCTCCTGCTCATCCAGCCCTCAAATACAGAGTTTTCAAAGGAGATATATCAGCCCATTCTTAGGCATGTCAGTAGATATGGCCAATTTTCTGACGTGCAGAAGACTTGCAACTCCCACTTTAAAGCCTATGCTTTATTTGCTTTGTTTCATTTGCTTACCTGAAAGGTAGTACAGTCTATGGTAGTAAAATAAATATCACCAGACAGTAAAAGTTGTGCATTGCTGTCGCCACTAGGAATTTTTCTGCCTTAGAGTGTAACCTCAGACTAACTTGATGTTTCTTTCTAATAAGGGTTTCCAGTCTAGATATAATGACAAGACAAATAGACAAACAGTAAAAATAACAATTTCCATTTAAGTTAGTATTACCAGAATAGTTTAGACATCTCTAACCTAATATCAAGGATTGGACTGGATCAAGTCCTAGGTGAAACTATCTCTATAAATGTAGAAAGCTTTGTATGTTGAAAGATTGGTTTCTTTATTCTATCTATTTATTTGTATTTTCGTTACATGTAAATGGAAATAGTCATTCAGGGTTTTTCTCAGTCTTCAAGAAAGACACCAAGAAATCCATAAACTCCTCCAAAACACATAGGATTATGTAATAATTTGTACTTAATTATAATTGAATACAAGTTAATTGATAGAGGTCTGATAAAAATTTGATTATTTCCCTCTGAACAAGGGAGAAATGTAAGGCCTTGTGCTATGTCTGAAAAGTCAGTCCTGTGAATAAGGATTTGCACAATAAAGACTTGAGCATATGTTCAAATGATTGGGTTGGTGCACTTAAGAGTTACTACTCCATAGCTGAGGCAGCTCACTGTTAATGAAATGAAGAAGCTCACCCCATGTTTTCACAGTTACTGTCTGTCAGCAAGAGATGTCTACATCCTTAGATGTACCTTGTAATCTCTTTAAGTCTGAAAATAACCTAAATTGAAGGTTGTTTTGCCAGTTTATAAAGATAATCAGGGCCCAATTTGCTAAATAAAGCTTTTGTGTCTTCTTTTAGATGAAAGAAGATTTCAAATGTGAATTTTGGTCCCTGCTTAATTCTGGGACATGTAGAATTTAAAACTATAACAGTGATAGATGAACTTACAGAGATTGTTTTCTGCAGAGCAAAGTTACACTTTTAGCTTCCACTTATCAACGTTTGATTCTCTCTTAGAGGACTAACTCTTATCTTTAGTTATCTTGAAAAATGTGTTGGGAACCTAGAAATGCCTTAATGATATTCATAAGCTTATCTTCCCAGTAGAAAAGACCTTTTTATCTTTCTTTTTAATCAAGTCATTAGCATGAAACTCAGAGATGTAATCATACCAGAATGGAATTGGGGTCATGCCATAGGCTAGCTGAATAGGAGCCTTCGTGGCATGATGACGTATAGACATTTCACAACAATGCTTTTAACTCAATAAGTTTGCCCTTTAATTACATTTTAAATCTCATTTGAGAAATTTTTATCGTTATGTAAATTGCTCAGTAAATGCTCTCATTCTTAGACCCAATAAACGTTCTGCTTATGGACTGGGAGAACAAATTATTTAAAAACTTGATGGAGGGACCGAGAGCTTCTTTCCCACTTTGTTCGTTGTGGCAGAGCTTTGTTGTGTTAGCTAAGGTGATCTATATGATAACAAAATGTTATACTCATCACCGTTAGGTTCTCACTGTTAGATTGTTTGGAAACAAAATAGGACCCAAAATCTTATCTCAATTAGTTGTATTTTGATCTTTAAAAAAAAATAAAAATAAAAAAACAAAAACTCCAAACACAAAACCCAACAACCAGTTCTTAGAAGAACTATGACATTTACAGGAAGGAATCCCAGTTGGAGCAGTAGTGTCTTGCAAAGCAGAAAAAATACTTCAGTGTTTTGTTCCATTATTAATATAAATCACAGTATTTTCAATCTAGAACAAGTGTTTTTTTGTGGTGGTGTTTTGTTTTTGGTTTTGTTTTTTTTTTTTTTTTTTTTTAAATACATTTCTTTATGTTCAAATACTTTGAAGATAATGGCTAGCTCACAAGGACAGACTGTCATAAAGAGTAGTGCAAGCTGGCCTTCTATTGCGAGAAACAAAAGAAAGAGACCAAGAGCATCTTGCAGTGAGTCTCCCACTCATCTGCTTAAAATGCATTGGACTTGCTGTGCTGTAGCCATTAATTCAACATCTCCAGAACTGTATCACCCACAAAACCATTCCTCTATCTAGCAGACAGAAGAATAAGCCGTGATCCTGAAAGAGTTGCCATGTGCACAGGTCTTTGTGCCTCCAAAGGCTGCAAGAGTCTGCAGGAGCATAAAAAAAAAAAAAAAAGTCTCAAACTCTCTGAACCCTCACACAGAGTTTAACGGTTTAGGCAGAATCAGAGATGTGTGGGAGTTTAGATGTAATTAAATAAAAGCAAGTAGGTTGTTTAATTTGAAATCCATTCCCTAAGCTGTGCTGGACAGAATTGCAAAATGCAGACAGTGACTCCAGTTCCTGTATCTGTAGAAGCCATAAGGGACTGCAAAAAAAAAAAAAAAACTTTGAAGGGGGAACCTTTTTTGGTTATACCAGCTGAACTCCTCTGTTGGTAAAAAGACTATGCCAAGCCCTAAGAGCTGCTCTGTCCCTTCCAAGTCCATAGAGCAGAGACCTATTATTTATAGGTGTGTTTTACTCAGTAGTATTGTCAGAACAAAAAAAGTACTGGTATGAAACAAGTTTGTAAGTTCTGCCTTCTTCAGGCACCTGAAATGTTGTTTAACCAATGAGAATGCAAAATAAAAGCAGAAAGAAACCCATATCGTTGAGAGGTTTTGAGATCACCACAAAAGAACATAAAAATAAGTTTTTTACTCACAGAAGGGTGGTATTTTAAAGGGAGGAAGGAAGGAAAAGAAGTGGAGTGAAAAGAGGAGAAAGGGGAGAGAAGGGAGAAAAGGAGAAGAAAGAGGCATGAAAGAAAAGGAAGAAAAAAGGAGAAAAAGAAAAAAGAGAAAAGAGAAGGAAAACAAAAAGATAAAGAGAAAAAATAGAGAAAGAAAGAAAGAAAGAGGAAAAGACAGGATGGGAAAGGGAGGAAAGAAGGATGGAAAAGAAAGAGGAAAGAAAAGAGAAAGAGGAGGAAGAGAAGAAGTGAGGAAGGAAAGGAAGAAAGGAAGAGAAAAGCTAGAGGGGAAGGAAGAAAAAAGGAAGGTAGGAGAAGAGGAAAAAAAAGAAAATGGAAAAAAGGAGGATTACCTCGTTCATGCTTTCTGTACAGTATAAGAGTTTTAAGTAAATATGCTACTAATTTAAGCTATTTAAAAGGTTTAGCTCTTTTTTTTTTTTTCGGAAATGCTCTGTTAATATAAATGGGCAGAGGTTGATTAGTTCAGCTTACTACACAGAGAGAGATTATATAGGTGTAGTATCTTTGTTTTCAGTAATTTTATGATAGCTTTTCTAGCTATTTCAGTATTAGTATGTCGTGCTGTAAAGTATAGTATTTCTGAGCTATGTATAGCCACACAGGTATTACTTGCTGATGCTTTGAGTACATGTATGTAATTATGCAGACTGACTTTATTTTTTTAATTACTGTCAGTAAGGATAATTTTTTTTCCTTTATGTTGATTTCCTTTAATCAGACGTTGCTGTCTTTAATTTTGTGAGCCCTCATCCCTCAATTAATTACATTTATTTAATTGGTAACTTTGTACAGTACCTAGAAAACATAAAATGCTTCATTGGAAATTAAAGCACAATTCCAAGGACAGAACTGAGTTTGTAGAGGGGGATTTAAGTCCTTTAATTTCTTTAAATTATTACATAATTAATTTTGTTTCTACCTTGTATGAAAGATAAATGTTTTGTCAGTTGTGCTGCATTAATTTCTGTCTTAGTTTGACTTATGTATAGTCTAACTAGTGTAACTAATTCCTTCTTTCTAGGATTTCATTTTACTTCCAGCCTACCAAGCTCTCTCTGACATATTGCCAAAATAATGGCAGATTTTGCCATGTGGCATGTCCTTTATATGTCAAGCCTATATATTAAATGTGGGAAACGACACTGATTAATTATTTCTGATAAAGTATCTCCAACCGTATTGAATTCTTGCAGGACTGTCTCTGCTATGTGGAGGCTGACAGGACTTTGAATACACAAGGTTTCACAGCAATGGCTCTGCTGAATTTTCATAGAACCATAGAATGGTTTGGGTTGGAAGGGACCTTAAAGATCATCTTAATTCCAAACATGTGGAGCCACAGGTGAATTTCTCTCACCTACCAAGAGAATTAGGGCAGTGAGGATGTGCGATCTCATGAAGAGTAGTTCCTGGGGGAGAACTGAGTTGAGCAAGTGAGAAATATATCCATCTCCTTGCTTTATGGCAGTATTAGGTGTGCTGTCTTACAGCCTTAGTGTACTTCTTCCCTGAAATTAT
Source organism: Fratercula arctica (assembly GCA_947846985.1). Lineage (NCBI taxonomy): Eukaryota > Metazoa > Chordata > Aves > Charadriiformes > Alcidae > Fratercula > Fratercula arctica. The sequence continues at coordinate 89,610,324 of CANTUZ010000001.1, read as the reverse complement.
GCATGTAGAGGCTTCCACAGATCTGGACAAAAGCAAAACAGCCACAGCAAATTTCCTCACCCTGCCCAAGAAGATTGTTACTCTCAAGACAAGTTTATTTCATCTCTTTATCATTCTTAGTTCTGTGACAGTTCTAGACTTATTCTACATAGTATAATAATGCAAATACACATTTTTAAATGTGTAGAAATCTATAATAGCTATTCAGCAAGGTTTCTGTGAACAAATATCACAGTACCTTTCATCATCTAACTATATAGTTAATATTAATAAAGGCGGATTTGACTCTGAAACTTAGTCAAATCTGCCCTTGCAGATTGCAAATTCTTTCTGAGTTGCAGTTCTTTCTGAGCAGTTCAGCTCACTTTAAGCAGTAGCTCGTGATCAAAAAGGTGTGGGTTTGAAAATTAACTTAGGTTTATAACCAATACTCATTAATGAGTTACTGTAGTCAATGTATTCTTTCATTATTTGTTTTTTATTTTGCTACCTGCTCTTTTTAAGGGAATCTATTTCCACATAGCCTCAGTAATAATCACTACAGCAAAAATGCAGTATACAGAGTCAACTTAAGTCCAACCGTAACTCAGTAGAATTAAACCAGGACTGATTTTTCATCCTCTGCAGTTGCTCCGTGTGTTTGAACACATTGGAAAAAATGAAAATGTAGTAAATGGTCTATAATTAGTCTATATTCTGTGCTTCTTGGTGTGATGAGTAATGGCAGCATACTTTTGCAAATATCTTAGCAGTTTATGAGATGAAATAGATCTTCCTGCTTCATTCTTGTCAAGAAAAAGAATGTAGTTCAAACTGATCTTTCACTTGAATTTTTGAAACATGGAAATTACTTATTTCAGAAAACAAATAAAAGGTGTATAGATCTTTTTCTTATATGTACTCTGCTTCTCTTGGGGTGTGAATGAGTCACAAAGGAAGGATCTGAAACACAACTAAAATGGAGTAAATACCTTCATCATTGTCTTGCTTCTTTGTCAGTGTAGGTTTCCTGCATAGCTGGAATAAACTACTTTTAAGAGCATTAGAAGATGCGCAGTTTACACAGCAATTTGGAATAAGGAAAACCACATCTTGCATACTAAGCTTTTGAAAAGAGTGGTTTACTTTTCGTGTTTGTTGCCTGTTTAACTAACTGTCCAGAATTATTGTGATACTATGTAGTATTCTGAAATAAAAAGGATATGGCTTGATTTTATTTTCAGAAATATGAATGTGTCAGGAGAAAAGCATGGAATGTGTAGACTATGAGAGACTTTTTCTAAAAACAGGAAAAATGTGGAAGTGCTTTTTTTTTTTTAACTTGGTATTATAAACTGCTGTGAGAGTATGTGTGGTAAAACATCAAGAGGGCATAGATTTGACAGCTTCCTACTGTGAATAGTTATTCAACATACGTGTTTCATGGCATGTGTTCTTGCTGAGAAAAAGGCAGCTGTTTCCATCACCATGCTGAAAACCAAGCATTTTTTGCAACAGGTAGTGCATGTGATAATTCTTTTATTCAGCGATAGATTTAGCGTGTTTTAAATGTGGAAGGACCTTAGAAGTATGCAGACATTAAAAGTGAACTTTTTTACTGTGAACTTTATCCTTTCTTACATACTATTTTGGATGTTTACATCAGGTTTGTGATATTTAACCTAGCTTAAATAAAACCCCCAAATGCATACATGAAGAGAAAATAATTTGGTAATAGAGTATTCTTCAGTCAAGCAAACAAAAATAAAACATCACAGCCGGAAGCTGAAGCTAGCAACATTCAGACTTGAAATAAAGTACAATTTTCAAGTAAGGGCATTCATATCTGGAGTATTATACATGGTTATGTACCTTAATAATTGCATTTTTAAAAATCTGAATTGTTTATTTAACATCAATAAATAAATACAATATTTATAATACAGTTGCATTCTGCAGAATTACCTCCAATGTATTCCACACTCATTCCTAACTACTTTACTGCTAAGATGACCATAGGTGAAGTAAAATAGTTGGATAAGAACTCCTATACTGTACCAAAGACATTCCTAACCCTCCTTGAAATTGCTCCAACTACAGTGCTAGTCATTACTGTGCAAGAAATAGGTATCCAGCAAAGGACGGCAGATAACATTTGGAACAGCAGTAGGTGAACAAGGACAATCTACTCATGATTCAGTGCAGCTAACACTGCACTTAAAATATCAAATAAAACCAATTCAATTAGGAACACACCAAGTAGGTGAGTTGTGTGCTCCTCTCCTTCAAAGTCATTCTTCTAAAGAAAATTACAACAAATTTCCATTGGGGGCTATCTGTGATGCTCAGTTAGCACTGGGTCTTGCTCTTAAATGCCGTAAATCATTTCCCCTTTCACACTTCTTCCCCAGCACTCCCATTTCAGGCAGCAAGAAACCACCACCAGAAATCTTAATGGCCAAGTGTCCCAGGAGCTTTATTCACTAGGTCATTTTCTTTGTTTCTTTGTGTGCTTCTTCTTTGAAAGTAAAAGTAATTTTTGTGCGCATGTGGCTACATAGAGAGTACATGTGTGCTCATGTATGTACGTGTTTAAATTATTATTATTTTTATTTTTATTCTGTTTAAAGAGCCTGATTCAACCACTGTTCACTGCGAATGAATCTTTGACCTTGCGGAGCTGCAGCATGCAAACGTCTTGGAGAAGGGCAGCCAATGTACAAAGGCTGCATTGAGTGTGTGGGCAGGCAGGAATGCTGGTACCAGGCAGCTCTGTAAAGAATGTTCTTTTGGCAGAAACAGCCATACTAAAAATGAGGGGGAAAAATGAATTCAAAATGCAGAACTGGCCTGCAGTTACAAAGTGATAAGAAAAGTTGGCTGTTCAACATGAGCTGCCAGTTGCATATTCTAAGTCCTTGCTATTCTCAGGCCCTCCTACAGCCATGGCCCTGACCAGTGTTTTGATATAGCACAAAGTGGCTGTTTATTGCTATTGACTGCTGAGGCCTGTGCTCCGAAATGCGTTCTGTCAACAGAATGTAAGCGAACTTGGCATTTTAAAGCTTGGCTGCTGCAGACGCGTAGATTTCTTGGAATTGCCATGCAGCAGGACCGGTGTTGCAGTCCCCAGCTCAAACTGAAAATGTTGCACAGGAAGACGTATCATGTGAAGGTCAGATTTACCTGAGATCCTGAGGGTTTTGTGGGGTTTTTTCTTCATTGTCAGCACAGTAAATATATCTTGTCCTTGCTTTGTTGCCTGTCAAAGGCTAGACTTTTAACTATCAAAATTTTTTTCAGTATGCTCTGTATGGAAAAAAAGTGATTATTCAATGCAAATGGCCTTCACGTGGAAGGGAAATATGGCCGTGTATACAGTACATGATATTTCCATAAAAGGAGCAATCCATATCTGTGCAAACTCTGTGTTATGCTACGGATCTTTCTACTCTTTTGAGAAGTGAGTTTCTATGATTTTGTAAGAAATCAGACATTGTTTTCTCCTGCTTTCGTAGGAACTACAGGCGGAAATTGATGCTCATACTGACATCTTCCACAACCTGGATGAAAATGGGCAGAAAATTCTGAGGTCCCTGGAAGGCTCTGAGGATGCAGCCCTATTGCAGAGACGTCTGGACAACATGAACTTCAGATGGAATGAGCTTAGGAAGAAATCTCTAAACATTAGGTATGATCTGAACGTAAGCAAAAGCCTAGAGTTGATGTGTAAGGTGGACTGCTGTGTTTTGCCAGTAAAAGGGTTTAATTTTGTTTCTGATAGCACTATTTCTGTCCATTTTTGAAATTATTTGTGCTATTTTGAATATTGGCTTAACTTTGTGAGAATGATTAAGTTTTTTGGTGTGAAAATGATAGTAGGGGATTAGGATTTGAGGCATATGATGAGGTTTTGTAATTACAGAAGGAGAGATTAGCATGTTTAAACAGCAACTACCCCCTCTGAATGTAAGCTTTTTCTAGAGCTGGGTATGATTTATCAATGAGTCATGAAAGAAAGTGATTAAACAACCTGTATTTACGATAAGCTTTATTTCTAAGGCTGCTATTTTCAGTGCAAAACTAAAAATAGCCTTGCAAATGAGAAGACACATTATTTAAGATCTGTTGTCAGGAAAGTGGACAGAATTACCAAATAAAATCCAGGGGTAAAAGGAAATCCATAGGTAGTGTCACGAGAAGAAAAACTTTTCCTTGCAAGGAAAACTGTAATAAATGTTAACGTTATGAATGTTGAAACGGAGGTACAGTCTTCAATGAGCTGAAGATTGCTTTCTAAAAGAAATTCTCCAGGAAGCTTCTCTTCAGAAACATAATTTTTACAATAGGCCACGCAGCTCTGTTGCATTTAGTCTCGGGCATTTTTTCATTTGTTTGCTTGCTGTGTATTGGTGGTAGTTCAGAGGGCAGCAAAAGCCAGAAGTATTTTTCAAAGTAATGTATGAAATATTAGGGTTTTTTCAGCTCAGACCCTGAGGGAGGTCAGTCTTTGTAATGACAAAAACCATCTTCATAACATCAACCATTAAAAATAAATGAAGGATGTGAGGTTGAAAAGATATTAGTAGCTTAAAAAAAGACAAATTCTTCCTTTTTTTTTTCTGATGAGCAAAAGAAGAGGAATATAACCCTTTAAGATCTCTCTGAGATTTTTTTCTTCTTTTACCCATGAACTTGTCCAAATGCAGCAATGTTTGAGATAAGAAAAACAGTCAGTTGGCCAAATACCAGTAATTAAGTATAAGGGCCTTTCTGTCTTTGAGTTTTGGCAGTTCAATATATTGCTGCCATTAATCGAGTCAGAAATAGCAGCCCTAGTTGTAACACAATGACTTCTTGCATTAAACATTCAAAGCAACAGACCTCCTCCCTGAAATATTTGCTTTCAACAAAAGTCTCAAGGTGTTCAATAACTCATTGATTAGGATAGGAAACAATTCTTAAATTCTAAGACATTCAATTTACATGTTGCTGGCCACCAGCCTGAATGAACAGGATATTTGCAGTCTCTCTGCTTGGAGCTATTTCTTTCCATCACATGCTATGGAATGGATTTCCTCATAACTAGCAATGCCTACACAAAAGAAGTACAAGAGCAGAAATAAAAAAATGTCCCCCAGGGAGCAGTCCCACAAGTCTCCTTATTTAGCATAAGTTCTAGACTGCGGAAGCAGAAGCCCCATGATGTCGCTGGGCTTAGGTGGGCATTCTTTTCTAAAACCATTAGATAAAACATATGGCAGATATCAAGAGAAGCCAAGTTCATTTACATTATTACTTTTCTTTCATTCTAAGTCAGCACAGTTTATCCTAATAAGCTCTTTCTTATAAAGAACTCATTTTTAAAAACTTTTTTTCTATTACCTATTTTGTCTGCATGTGCTTGAACACAGTTATAAGCATATGAGTGTGTGCACATAATGTATTTACATAAACACATATTTACATAACCACACGAAGCTGAAAGAAGGACAGAACAGGATAGGTTCAGGGAAACCATTCACCACACTGGAGAAGGCCAGAACACAACAGCAGTAACAAAACTTCGAGTCACTCATTTTGCACTTTTTCCTTATAAAGCCAGACCTGGGGAAGCAGGGAAGAAGTGAAGTGCCTCCAGTTGCTGCCTTGTCTGGAGGAGGTGGAAGCTCGATGAGATGAACATGGGAGACAGGAGTTAACCTGACTCAGAAACTCGTCTCCTTGACTGTGTCCCCTCCAAAAGCGCTGTCTTCCTTGCTCTGGCTGTTGCTTCCTGCAACTCCCCATACAACATCCCCGCTCCTCTCCCCCCTCACTGCTTTCAAAGGCATCCTGGGCCTTCTCCAGCCCTCAGGGCCTGCAGGACTGGCCTCCCCCAGCAGCACTTGCTGTGAGGCAGTCTTGCCCCAGCCCGCAACTGCCCTGTGAGAGCAAAGACCAAAAGATATCATGTGTGTCCCTCCCACATAGCCTTTAAATTTGAAAAAGAAGACATTTTTTCCATCAGCTCACATACCAGAGCAGCTGAGCTTTCTGTCAGCCTATGGCTAACCTGTCCCTTGCCTTTCTCTTTCCTCCCCACTCCAATTACCTGGTGTAAGAGGTTGGAAAGAAGACAGGATCCATAGAGCATTTCAAAGAAATACAACTGTCCTTTCCTTCAGCAATTCCTCGTTTCCATATCCAAACTAAGTAATAAGGTCTTCAAAACATTGAGTCCATATTTATTACATTTCTTTATAGACCGTTCTATATGAGGTATAGGAGTAGAATTTTCACTGTCAGAAAATATGTGATTTTCTGTGCAATCACTGAAAAAGAAGAGAAATGTTATATGAACAAAGCTGGAAGTTAAACAAAATATATAAAATAAAAGAAAATATATCTTTATTTCCCAGTACATTTTATCACTTCACTATTATGTAATACTGCTTTTGATTTTAATTACTAAGAGGAATTCTTATGTTACCTGGAAGTGAATTAGCAATTTCTTCCCAACAAGCAATTAAAACCCAGCATATTCATAAGTCTACAAAAATAAAATTTTAGTGCGCTTTGTCTATGTTATAAACAAAATTGAAGATTTGATCAGTTCAGTGATGTTTCAGTCCCATATTTTTTTCTCCACAGAAAGCAGTTGCTGAAAATTAGTAGCTCAACACTTGGTCCCAGTATTAAAAAACATATTTGCGCACACACATACACAGAGGAAATACTTAGAAGATATCCTTATGGTGGAGATATTGTTTGTACAAAGTAGTATTCTGTCTTTAAATTTTTCCAATGATTCAATTAGTTTCATTCACACCACTGTTCAAATGGCACAGACATTTGGGTAGTGTAAGGGGATTCTATTGGCTTTAACAATTTCCTCATGACATTTTTGGGAAAGGATGTCATCAGTTCTCTCATCTGTCTTAAGGGTGAGCAACCACATGAATGTTGTGTGAGTTTGAGTGGTTTGTGTAGGGGTTTAGAGAAATGCTTACTCTTCTCTGAGTTGAAAACTTCTCTGTACATTTCAGCTAATTAGTCTCCTAGTAATCCAGAGGAAAATTAAAAAGAAAAAAAAAGAGAGATAGGAAAAGAATGGATGTTTCAGGCCAGGACTGTGAAACCAAATTTAAATCAGCGTTGCCAGAATCTAATGCAATGCTACTGAAGGTATTTAAAAATCATTAAGCTAAAGAAACACTAGGATCTTTCTCAATAAATAAGTCTGTACAATTTGGTTTTTGTTTTCACTGTGCCTGAATATATCTGATATTTAACACATGCTTTCAGGTCCCATTTGGAAGCCAGTACAGACCAGTGGAAGCGTCTACATCTCTCTCTTCAGGAACTTTTGGCATGGCTGCAATTGAAGGAGGATGAATTAAAACAGCAAGCACCCATTGGTGGAGATCTTCCCTCTGTGCAGAAACAGAATGATAGTCACAGGGTATGATTTTTTAAAAATTATCTTTTGGTCATTGCCTTTTGTTTTGCGGGTTAGTGCTTCATGAAATGGTCCTTATTGGAAAAAGTAAGATGCCCCTTAAAATACATTTTAGAGATAATGAAAACTGAACTTCTTACATGAGAGTACTAGCTACAATTTTCATACACAGCTTAGATAATCAGCCTCTTGAAGAAGGGAGTATTTACTACCAGCTCCTTGGCTTTTTTGAAAAGCAACACAGTATTTTATAGACCTATCATAGACAGCTACTTTTCATGGCTAGAACAAATACTAATTGAAGATTAAATAAGTACTTCTGAAAATTTTTCTAGATCGGGCATTTAAACTTCATGTGCACTTTTTGAAACCCCATTTTGCTTTTGATTTTTGGGAATGTTTGTGAAAAGGGTAGCTGATATCAGCCCTAATGCACAACTGTGTGCATCATGAAACTATTGTGATAACTGACTGTAACTGTCCGTAGCTCCTACTAGTTTCATCAGGGAATCCTTATGGAAAGGCAATAGCAGAACATCATATGGGGACTAAGCTTTGTAGTAAAAAGGAACCTCAATCCAACACTTGTATAGGATATTTTAAACCCACCAAATGAACAACCCCCAAAATAACACAGTATGGCTGAATAGTTCTTCATACAAATAGTTCTTTATACAAAGATTCACCCAGGCTTTTATTGGTAAAGGTATGCTTTAAATATGTTTCCTGTGTTGACTCAAGTTCACACCTGTGTGATGCTAACCTAATGTCTGCTTTCAAGTAAACAGCTGTTAATTTGCTATACCGTTACAGTCTGTTCAGGTCAGAATGTGAAATCACAGTTCTAGTACCTCAGTAGTGCTTTTTTAGCAGTGCCATAATGAAACTTATTAGGAAACTAGTGTCCTGCTAAAATAGAGCTGAAGAATTGCTGAATGAAGCAGTAAATGGGGAGAAAATGCTGTTCTGAAGAGAGGGAATAGGGAACCATGTGAAAGGTAACTGGCATAGCACATCCAACTTCAGCAACTCCTATTCTATCACTTAGGGACTCCATAAAATCCTGTCTAGCCCTATGATAAGATTTCTTCTGTTTCTTTTGATGAAAACTTTAATCTGAGAAGCACCAGTTGATAACAGGTGTCCATAATAGAAACCACACCTCAACCCACTAGGACAGATCCCGGTTCAGTAGGAAGTTGGTAATATAGTGTCAGGGTTTTTCTTTTTACAAAGAACAGTATAAGATCAAGGGCAAGGAACCTTACTGGTATAAAGAAATTGTCCTCTCATCTTTAAAAGGTAAATGTATGTAGTGATTGGAATGAACCATAGAAGTGTTTCTACTATGATATTCCTCCACTATACACTATTCCATTTCTTGGAATTAACTTGGATGTATTATTCTAGCTCTCCTCTCCTTTGTCCACATGTATCTCTAGTAAAAATAATGATGTTATGGGACGTTTTTTTCCTCATGTTTGGTAACTAAGTACACTTCAGTGTGACATCTAAAAAGTTATTTTGAACAAATGTGTTTTCTATCGAATAATTTAAATTGTCAGGCAGACAGCTTAATACTGTGAGAAAAGAATATTCCAAAAAAACAGTGGTCATCCTCTCAAAGCATTGTGCAGCATATATGTAACTTCCAGTTTGTGAAACTTGCCACAAAAGTTATTTTTTTCTGAGGTTCCTAAATCTCTGATTTTATTGCTGAATGGACAAATGTGAAATGCTACTATAAAATGAAATTTGATCTGGAACACCTCTGTTTTCTCTGTTCATCAGTTAGCTGTATGACAAATATTGCTCCAATAGATTGTCCTACTTTGTGCTGAAGGACACATTTGAGAACAAATAGTGAGAAGATTAAGTCTACAAAGAGAACATGACATATCTTGCTGCTTTAAGTTATTGGGAACCCTGAGTTTGTGAGAAGTCTGGAAATATCCTGTACAGTCAGGCTTGACTTTTGGCATAGGCAAATAGGCATTTATCTACAGTACCAGGAGGAGTGGCAGTATGGTTTCTCAAGGGCCTGTCTTTGCCTAATGGCCAAAAAAGCCAACGAGAAGGATGAACAAAAAACATCTCACTGTCAGTGCACAACGCTTTTCTAACATAATATAATGCTTTGCTGCAAAGGGCGGTTTGGTCACATTTCCTAGATCTTCCTTCTGGAGAGGTGATGTGTAGGGTGTGTCTTTTTCACAAAACTTAACTTGGGACTTCAAGCATTATCACAGAAACAGTGAGGCTAAAACATCCATGGCTTTATGGGGCACCACCATCACTTTTTACCTTTCCCTCTGTGAAAGTTAAGCTATATGAAATGCCTGAAGTCTGTTCGAGCCTGCTATCTATAGCAACATCCATGAAGTAGTTTTAAAGCTCCTGCAGAACATTAGAATGAAAAAAACCAATATAGATGTTGCATTAACTCAGCATGACATTAACTCAAACCCTTTATCCAAAACAAGTCTTGAGCCAAAGCAAGAGTTAGAGAGGATTTGTGTAGAATTGTTACGACAAAACTTTTGTCATCTGAATAATATCTGAGTATTTGAAAACATTACCTTTCCTCCTAGATCGAAGAAATATTTTTTTTTCATCTGGAGAAATTACTTCTCATAAAATTGTAATATTGTATATGGTTCTGCAAGCTATTCAAACACCTTCCAAGAATTCATCATAAAGGTGGCAAGACTTCAGTGATGGACTGTGTGATCTCTCTGTCACTCACCAGTCGACTGAAGTGTTTAAAACTTTTAGGGATGAGAAGTGTTACGTAGAAGTAAGGTATCATGAAAAGGTGCAAAATGACTTCAGAAAATACATCTCCTTCTCACTTCTCCTTTTTGATTATATTCTTTCCCACATGCAGATACATACAGACACAAATCTTCGGCTATCATGTTTAGTATCAAAGCTAGAACATTTTAGTTCCTTTTAGAAATAAGGGTTCTTTCCTTTTCCTGTTCTGTGTCACTTCTGTAGTTTAAGATAAGGCCTTTCTAGTTGTAGATATTCTGATTCCCCATGGAAAAAAGAACAAAACATAATCCTTGAAATTAGGTTACCCTATCTGCTCTTCAAAGATCTCTTACAGAGAAGGAGGGAAAAATAATCAGTGCAGAACTCTGTCGACTTCAGGTTGTCTTTGAAAAAAATCTATGTTTGCAGCTTGGAGTTTTTCTACTGTATTTTTTTTGCCAGACACTAGGGACTTGCTGTTACTATAAAAGTTGCTTTTAGAGAAGCAGACATACAAAGGCAGTATCTGAATGAACAGCTTAGCTCATTTTTGAACATAGGAAAAATGCTTTTAAAAAGACTTGCACCACAAATGTAGAAGTATCTAGCTTAAAACTGCACTGGAAAGCTGGTTTTTTCAAGAGTTTCAGTGTGTTGGATGTGAAAGTAAAGAGTAGTTAAATTTTGGTCTTGAGAAAAAGAACCTGCTGATTGTTCATTTTGTTCTCCTGAATATCAGTTCTGGAAATCAGTCTTCAGTAAACAAGTTAAGTCTCTACCTGTTCTGACAAATCTTTTAAATGGTACAAACTTCCAGCTTTGGTCTTCCTATAGCAGTACAATGTCTTTCCTTCTGGGAAGAATTTTGTTTGCCAGGTAAAGCCAGAAGTGAACCCAGACAAGTTCTTCATTGGAGAAAAGGCCTCAGCAGGGGAACATTATTTATAAGCAGTTTAACTGATTGCCATTGAGAAATGGCATGATGAATGCAAACACGATTTTATGCCTGAATCCTTTTTCTAAAGCAGCGTTACAACTGATTTTACTTTTTTTCCCCTGAAGAGCGTAATTTAAAGGGAAAAAAACCATATTTAACCTTTCTATCTTTTAGAAGACCATCTGGAATACCTCAGACATTCATAGCAGAGATGAAAAGAAGTCGATTCTTTTCAGAATGCTCCTAGTTGCCAAGATTGGCTTTAAAAATTTTAAGAGTAAGATTCAGACGAAAATTTCAAATGCTTGAATGTATGCCAGAGGAGAGCTTGAACTCAACTGAGAAAAGAGATATCCACCCAGTCAAAATCATTGTTGCGTTATAAATGTGAGGTGCCTTTTAGACAAGGCAATTTGGAATTTATCCCAAATACACCCCCATAACCACTATTTGTTTGGACTTAAATATATATGTAGTGGGTCATTTTGTTCGTTTTTGGCATCTGAAGAAATTGTTTCTGTGCCAAAGTCTTAGAATGTGTGTGTGTGTGGGATGTGTTAGTGATAAAAATACTGCTGTTCAACAAAACATTATTTCCTTACCTTACAATTTTCTTTGCTTTACTAAGTGTCATAATAATGTTTTATTGAAATAATATTAATAACTGTGTACATGTTACTATTAATCTCTGTTAAGTAACTTAGGCATCATGCAGATAGCCTGCTTTTTTCTTTCATTCTTTAAGAGTTTCCACATCTTCCACGTAGTGGTTTTATTAACAGCATAAATAGCATTATGAATATAGAAGTTAATTATTAACAATTCCCTGGAAACTCATTCAATTGAGATCTATAGCAACGGTGCCTAACAAGGGCTACAATTCCTGCTTGAACACAATAACCTTTTCTGGTGGCACATTTGATATCTACTTTTCAAAATTAAGGTCAAACCTCATTTTTAAAAAGCATTCTGGTTGGGAAACATCTTGAATTAATTTAACGATACTCTTTCTCTTTGAAATTCATTAAAAGGAAAAATATCTGCTTTTATAATAATAGAGATTAATGTTAGTTTTACTGATGGAACTCTCTTCTCATTATATTTTCATCTTTCAATTTAAACAATCTGTGTTTCTCCATCTAAAGAGATTTAAGGACACCCATGAGGAAGTAGTGGAGGTCTGAGATAAGCTGATCAATATGTGCACTATTAAAATGGTGGACAGAATGCCATTACCACTGTAGTGTTGATGACAAATAGAGATGCTTAAATAAAGTAGTTTACTTCTTTTTTTTGTCAGGTCATACATTATGCACATTCGATTTCCTCTACAGTCACCACAAAGTGTGGAAGAAGTTAAGGAATTCAATGGAATTAGCCTAAAATCATTAGCTGTAAATTAGACATTCATTTAGGCTAATTCTGCTTTCAATGATGGTCTGCTTATTATAAAGATGTATTTGTCAGGGCTCTAGATAGATAAATTCTTTTTCTTTTTCTTTTTTTGTTTTTCCCAAAAGAAGAGGAAGTGTCATCTCTTCTTACTTATGATTTTTATTGGTAGTGTGTACATATTTCACAACAAAACTTTAATCAGAAAAGCTGGCTTTATCTTCACACAGTAAGAACATTTTTTGCAACGGGATAGTATGAAATGAGCATTCGTTATTTTTAATGCTGGTCTGTGCTGCTGCTTCAGTACTGCTTGAGTCTCATGGTTTTTTTATTCTCTCCTTTTTAAATTTCTTATACTGAAACATATTTTAACTCACTCAGTAGAAGTCTGCTGATCAAAACTAGGGAAGGCAAGAATTGTAAATAGATCTTAACAATGTAGTGTGTACTATTCTAAAACTCAAGATTTACAGACTATAATTGCATCCACCAGCTCCAACATCCATAATGGAAAAGTTGGAAAAGAAAACTTTTAATACATTGGCTCACTGTTTTCCTTTAACAAAAAAGAAAGAGACTCTTTCCATTTGTCACTAAATACAAAATATATGAATTCAAAAAGTTGTCGTTAGCATTTCTCAATTGCCTTGAGAAGATAGACACAATGATTCCTGCTCATGCACTTTTTGGGGTGCACTATGCATATTTGATTATCTTGTCCTTGTTCTGTTGCACAAGAAATATTGGACGAATGTGGTTTTAGCCCTCTTTTGGAAATATAAAGCTGCTAGGTGTATTTGTTTGGTATGGTTTTATGCAAAAGCAGTACAAGCTGAAAGAGGGTACTTTGTATCCTTCTGATTTTTTGTACACGTACATAGCTATGGTTACCCTGACTACAGCAGCAGCACTACTCCTTCCCAGATACATAGTTCAAAGACATTTCTGGCTTTTAAATATCCTATAAGTTGGTGTAGTTCTGTGGTCCCCTGGAATATCTGTGACTCCTTCCTGCCATTGGTGTGTGTGGGCAGAACAGACCTTTGTGCATGAGCCTCCTGTTTTATTGGTTCAGGGCATACACATTTCTCGGAAATAATTTAGCTTCGAAGATTTTTATAAAGTATATTGTATCTTTAAGCTGTTATAAAATTGTAATATTTAAGAACCAATATGACTGTCACTTTTAACATTATCAAATGAGAGCAAAGCACACAGTCCATGGGGGAACATTTTAAGTTATGCTACCTGCTGGCTTACTTAGGCTGCAGAGCTGCCACACTCTAGTGAGACAGAATGAGGTGATGTGAGGTGAGCAAGAAGGCTAATTAAAGGAACAGATTTTCCTCATTTGGAGGCATGAAAAAGGCTTATTGGATTTCCTCTTTCCAGTGCACTTCATACAAGAGTCAAGCATAATTTATAAAAATTTCTTAACCTAAATATGTTGAAGTTAAAGAGTTATAACCCTGGAGCGACCCCACACAGTTTTTATGCAGAGCAACATCCAATGGTAGCTTACCTGTTAATATACAGTACTCTTCTTTATTTGTGAAAATCAGTGTTGATTCTTCAGGGTCAACTTGATTGTTTAAAACACTTATTAATCACAGATTAATCAAACAATATATTCCCCTATGATAACAGATACTCTGTGTAAGGATCCCAGTCCCATTGATGTCCATCCCAGTCCCATTGATGTCCATGACACAAAATTAACATTTTTTAGTTTGTTGTTTCCTTCAGGAAAGCACCCTTTGCTAAAGGATTTTCCTGATTCACGTTTACAAAGCTTACGGTCAGTTCTTGACCACTTAATAAAAAGTTTAGTTATTGCTCTCTACAACTACCTGAAAGGAGGTTGTAGCGAGGTGGGGGTCGGTCTCTTCTCCCAAGTAACAGGCGATAGGACAAGAGGAAACGGCCTCAAATTGTGCTGGGGGAGGTTTAGGCTGGATATTAGGAAAAATTTTTACACTGAAAGGGTTATTAAGCATTGAAACAGGCTGCCCAGGGAGGTGATTGAGGCATCATCCCTGGAGGTATTTAAAAGACGCATAGACATAGTGCTTAGAGATATGTTTTAGTGGTGGTTTTTGTCAGACTTAGGTAGGTGGTTGGACTAGATGATCTGAAAGGTCCCTTCCAACCTAGGCAATTCTATGATTCTATAGTTACAGTAGAATAATGTAGTTATTTCCTTAAGTTTACTTTCCTGAAATGTATTAAGAATTTTTTACCTGTGAGTGCTCATATTATAAACTGCAGGTGTGATTCTCATTATTAGTACTGTGAGGTATTTCCTGTACAAAGCATTTAATATCAAACATAATTTGAAGTGTAATGAACTTTTAAATATTGAATTTATAATATTTCATAAGTTTGCAAGAAACCCAAATTTTGTTTAATAATTAATTTAACTGAATTAGTGAATTTATTATGTAAGACACCTATATAATGCCTGTGTTGTAAAAAGAATTTTCCCTGGAGTAAAATATCTGTTTTCCACTCATGGCACGTGGCTCTCCTTTTTGCAGTATTGTGTTTTGTGTTACATTGCACTATAATTATCTGCATATTTTACCTCTATGCTACTTGAAAACAGTGTGCATTCAGTATTATTTCAGAAATAGAGAAGAAAATGTTGAAATAAAACAGTGGTAAGGACTATTTAGAGAAATTCAACACAACATGCAAAAGACCTAATACAACGTACAACCCATAGGCAGGTTTCATCTGCATCTTTGTGTGGCGAATGTTTGGATTCAGATTAGTGGAATCTTAAATTCTCTTTAACCAAAAAAAAAAACCCAAACAGACCCTAAACAAAACAAAACAAAAAACTTGAGATAGGTATACTTTCAGTAGCCTACCGAAACTTCAAATACCAACTTTGAGACTCTTACTCATGGTCATTTTAAAAGCAGGGAATAGAAGAGAGATAATAAAACAAGCTGTTGCTGGAGAAAGAAAAATGCAAATAGGAAAGAGGAAGAAAAGGCAAGAAAGGAGACAGGTGCCAAAAAGCATGACAGGAAAGGAAGAGATAAAAGGGAGAAATACAGTTGATCTGAAAAGGAGTGACAGTACCGTTGAGCAATGTTAAAAATAAAGATATGTAAATTAATAATAAATTCTGATTTAAGCGAGTAGGAATTAACTATTTCATAAAGACTACTTTCTGCCTGTTAATTTTTACTCATGCATGCCTACATCTAGGATAGATCATATTACTGAATTTTCACCTTGGCCTTGATTCTACATTTCAGAAATCTCAATTCATCTAATTTTGGAAGAGATGCATCTACACCACTACTAGAAGAGAGAGTTACGATTTAATATATTGGAATTCTTTTTGTTTTTAATGGTTACGGGTTACCATGGCAATATACATAGGTCTTTTTTTTTTTTTTTTTTTCCTTATAACAGTTGCCAGCAGCAGTAGCAAAGTGGTAGCTGTAAGACATATTGGATTGTCCTTTGCATTCTGGTAAATCTTGCTTTCAAGTACCATTAGCTATGCTGGTGTGGTCCAATATAGAGCCAGCTGAAGACTTGTCCCTTTTAGCGAGGTTTTGGAGTTGACCCTGATGTTAATCAGCAAAAGGGATCCCTCTCACAGTGAAAATTTGATCAGCAACCTTGGATACTTAACGGCATGCTGGCAGTACGTTTGCTCCTTTGAATACAATGTGATTTCAGGTTAAGGAAAAGCTGATTGTTTCTTCTACATGTTTTTGTAGCTACTGGTAATACACACATGGAAGCTGCTGTTGAAAATTTTGTTCTTAAATTGACAAAAACAAGGGCTAGCACTAGGTATTTCGTTATATATCCACTTACAATAATTTTGTTTCATCTCTCAGACTTTCAAGAGGGAGCTGAAAACAAAAGAACCTGTTATCAGGAGTGCGCTTGAGACTGTGCGAATCTTCTTAGCAGAGCAGCCTGTGGAGGGACTGGAGAAGCTCTACCCAGAACCAAGAGGTAATTGAAGAAAGAGATGGTAATAACACATTGCTGGAAAGATCAGTGATGATCAGTGATGATTAAATAAATTCTGCCAGTCACTGTGAAAGCATTCCTTTTACACTCCAAGCTGAATGTCGGCATTCATAAACTAAGCTAAAAATACAGATGAAAGAAACCCTTAACCATCCTTCTGAACACTGTGGCACTAAATAGACATGCATATTTATAAGCAGATTTTGAAACTGGCTTTAAACCTTCAGGACCTGTCTATAACTACAGGCGCATTTGGGGTCTGAAAGCTGCAATTTAACCTAAAATTCGACTTGTAGTCTCAGTACTACAGAAGCTCCAAAATCCACTCAATTGCAGCAAAAGATTCAGCATGTTTATTATTTATGTATGTGCAGAATTATTTTGCTGAATCAGGACACACTTAATAAACATACAGCTATACCTTGCATGTTTATGTACTTAAATGTACATTGTGGTGATCTGTATGATGTCTAGATTTAAATTTGTTAAGAGATTTTCACATGAGAATACATTAATGAAATACATTTCACAGGTGTCTTTGGTTAGAATAGTTTCTTATCGAGCTTTGAACTGACCTAGATGACAATTATTTTTCTTCTAAGACAAAATATGTCTTAAAAGCCTCATGACTTTCACATTTAGAGCTGTCACCTGAGGAAAGGGCCCAGAATGTCACTAAACTTCTCCAAAGGCAAGCCGATGAGGTCAGAACTGAGTGGGATAAGCTGAATCTACAGTCTGCTGATTGGCAAAAGAAGATAGATGATGCTCTTGAAAGACTGCAGGGCCTTCAAGATGCAGTGGATGAACTGGACCTGAAACTACGCCAGGCTGAAGTGTTCAAGGCATCCTGGCAGCCAGTGGGGGATCTGCTAATTGACTCTCTGCAGGATCACTTAGAAAAAGTCAAGGTATGTGTCAGTATATCAGTATTTCTGAGTGTAAAATAATTGTCTTGTTCTTTGTGTGAGTCCCAAAATCAGGAATTATTTTCTAAAATGAGAAATCAATAGTTTTATATCATAGTGATTTGCATTTTTTTTAAAAAAAAAAGGAAGTACATATAAAGAATTTTATAATTTTTGCAATTAAAATGGAATTGAATCAACATTGAGAATGTATGTTCCTAACATGGGTAAAAAGCATTACAGGAATGCATAAATATCCTCAGCACACTCACCATTCACTCAGGAGATGCAGAGTTAACATTAAAGAAAGCAAAATGGAATAGATAGGAGAATATATGATCAAAGTATAGAAAATTAATCCTGTTCTTTACTATGCTTCTGTAAGTATAATGAGTACATAATTGCGTCTATATTTGTAAAGTAGAATTTAAATAATTTAAAGTATATGGGTTTGTTGTTTTGTCATGATGGTGGCATGTGCTATCTGTCTTATTTGATAACCAAGCCTCATAACATAAGATAGTTTTTTAAAAAAAACAACAACTCTGGAAAAACTGTCATTATTTTCTATACCTTCATGCTTATCTGCTTTCAAGTGTTGTTTCATAAAATCATTGCTTATTGAGAAACTCATGAGGACTTGTCTTCTTTCAGCATGACTGCCATGGCCAGACTTTAGAAATACTACAGGATTCCTTCAGCTAGAGCACAACAGAGGCAGTTGCCATTTTGATAAGAATAAAGTGCGTCTCTTCCATTCACATAAATGGGACTCATCAGTCATTCTGAGAGAGACCTGAGCTGACTGTTGTTTTCTCTGGTAGAACATTAGGAACTAATGAGGAGGAAATAGAATGATTAATGGCAAGAAAAAATGCCTTTAAAAATCAAATGTAGTTTATAAAAAAAAAAAAAAAAGTCCATGAGTTTTAATCACACAGCAAGTTTAATGAGTGTCCTATACAAATATACAAGCGAAATGAAGTACCTGCTAGCTGATCAACAGTTAGCTGCAAAATTTGTTTGTCTTCATTTAAATTCATTAATGAACAGAAGAGATCTATTTATAAATTCTCAGAAAGTGCCTTCTGTTATAGCCGTGGTATTTTTTATGATTTTGAACAAGATATTCTGAACAGAAACACTGAATCCCTGGTATTACTGGAAAACAAAGCAAGTCACTTAATTCTAAAGCTGTGACCGTAACTGTTAAGTCCATAATTATAGTGCTGAATCCCATTACAGTTTAAAAAAAAAAAAACCAATAATCCCTCCTAGAGGACATAATGGAATTCTAATAACAGCCATGAGTAAACAGAAATCTTAATTCCTATGAAAATCCAGAGGTACTGTCAATCAGCAGATGTCTGCTTATTCCTTATGAAGTCTTAATATTAGGGCCAGACAGAAACCAAGACTTCTGTTTCAAGATTTAAAATTCGATGCTACAACCTACCCTGATTTTTATCTCATTTGTACCATATTTACTTATAATATTTATGAATATAGGCTATCATAAGACCATACTGTAAAATTATTGGCTAAATGGTAAATGAAAAAAACATACAGAATATATTCATACCCTTATAAGCTATAACCTTTCATTTCATATATGGCAATTATAGTCTGCTAGGTGCACGCACATGGTGGTGGTGTGCTTTCAGCACCTTCTAAGTGATCATAATTAGCTTAGGTAATATAAGAAGACAATAGGCCAAAAAACTGAATAATATAAACTGTGTGAGGAGTACACTAATTGTCTGAAAATGTGCTATTTAGAATGTATGTATTGGTCTAACAAAATGTAATTCCAACATAGATACTGAAGACAAATGCATGTTCTAACTAGGCAATGTAAGCGTATTTGTGAAATTAATAACTGTCAAAACCCTACAACTGTGTCTGTAATTTGAAGGCCTACATAAATCTGTATGGTTTTAGGTTTTGTAGGTTTTTACCTCAGTTAATCATATTTATGACATACATAGTTTTTCTTGGAGTGAAATCTGTTTTAGAAAAGTGGTAAAGCAAGACCAATAATTTAAGTAGCCCTAAAATAGAGCATGTAAATCTTTAAAAAGTTTTCAAGTTTGCATTTGTCACATGTGAACTGGCTAGACTGTAGAAACTTTGATCTAATCCTTTATATCCTCAGCATATCTACCTAAAGTGTACAAATATTTAACATATACTCACAACCCCAGCCTTAATTGCTGGGATTAATTTTTCAAAGCTAGAAAAGAGGATTTAATGTAAATATATTATCTGTGACAGGAACAATAAGACATGATTTAAGCCCATTTTTATGTTCAACATATTTGTTGGATAGTAAGTTCATTTCTGATCCTGTCTTGATAAGTTTAGATGTAACCATTATTACTATCTCAGTAATAACGATCAAATTTAGTAAGTTTTTCTTCCCCCCACCCCCCCTATTTTGTTTAAATGAAACCCAAACAATTGGGAAGCTTTTTTTTGGTGTGTTTCATTTCCACAACTATCAGAGATGTAAGAGAAAGATTCTATTTTGGCTGCTTTTGTACAAGAAATTGAAGCAAATCTAGACCTTTCTACAAAATGTGATGCATATTTATTTTCTTCATAAGACTTTAACAACTACATAAAATAAACTTTCAATAACAGTATTATATTACTAGTAAACAAAATTGTTGCTTTCAGAGGAAATTAGTTACTAAAAGAATTGCTAGTTTAATGCCTGAAATTCTTAATAAGATTAAGAAAGCTAATATGGGAATATTTACTAAAAAGAGTATGTGGAATTGACTCAAAGCATTAGCCAGGTAAGCAGCAGTGTCTACTTTGCATGTGCTGCAGAAATAAGAACATCATTGCTAGTGTAAAGGGGAGGTCCAATGGTGGGAAAGCTGAAGGGGCAAGAGAGATTTCTGGTAGAGTAATCCCCCGAAATGCTGTATGCATATGAGAATGGAAATGGAAAATTAGTTAAATCTGTTATGTAATTCCTAATGTGCAATTTTAAAACTTACCTCATAATATTCAAGATTGGGAGAATCACTGAAACATTTGACTCAACTCTGCAGATTTTAGATTACTTTGATATCTGTTATTTGGCCTGTATAAACTGGTTTAACACATGCCTGGTTACTACTGTTTTCTTCTTGTTCCCCTTAGTAATTGATTCAGTTAAAGGTTAAGTACTTTTCTTTTGAAAATGTTTTAATTAATAGGTAACTTTGTTGAAGAAGACACCAGTTATGTAGCCTTCAGTTAAAAGTTATTAATAAACAATATTCTTTATAAATTATTTTATCAGCCAAACATTATCAAATCAATACATTATACATCTCTCTTCCTTGTTTTCTCTTTTAGAATGTGTATCACAATGACTGATGATGTTACAGTGTGAGGGAGAGATTACTCTCTGTACATCTAAGCACCTTCTGAGCAGATCTTCAAAATATCGGTCACATGTGATTGCATGTCTTGCAAATCCTTCTCCTAATCGGGATCACAGTAGCCTTCCAAAACCTAAGCTGATGAATAACTTCCTAGGGAATGAGTTTACCCAGTGCCATTTGTCACTGTTCTCTTTAACTATAGTTGCTGGAGCAATTAAGGTTGCGCCGTAACATTGAACTCACACGAAATAACTGATCCTTGATCAGTATCAATGGATTATTTGTACCGATCCTTGGTGGTCTGTATTAATGTACCAATTGGTATTCATCTCTGATTCTGAGGACAAGAGATAAATAATTTTACATACCTCCCCCAAAGAATACAACCTGGACTACAGATGACCTAGAATCAAAATATTGTCAGACTTCTCTCCTTCTCTCTCCTCTGTTATTCTCCCTTTTTTCTTCTCTCATCTGGGTGATCTTATCTGCAGACTGAAATAAAACTTACTTTCTTAATAACACATATTCTTTCTCTCTTCCAAGCATACCTTTCTGTCCATTAAAATCTAAACTACCACTTAAATTCAGCTCAAGCCCAAATAAATCTATTAAATGTCTCCTCGTATCCGTTGGCTGATCATTTTGATTGTAGCTCAGATCATAGTTCAGACATGACCTGGGATTTCTACTTCTTTCTGCAGCAAATCCAACAGATGCTTCCTTCTTGCAATTACTAACAATTTTTTCTCCTCATCAGAATGCCTGGAACACTTAGGGTCACATGAGACCATCACGCAGTTTTTATATTATGCTATTCCTTGATACATGCAGTCATACCTGCCTCACCCGTTCAATATATTATTCAAAGAGCCATTCCAGGAATTGGTAGCAGAACCACCTTTCCTCTCTTTCTCCCCAAAAGACCCTCCTTTGCTCCATACCAACCAAAACCTTGTGGTTATGCTGCTAGTGCAACAGTCTGTACATGTCATGCTGATACCTTTTCGCTGTTTTGTTACTTGTCTGTAGACATCTGCTGAGAAATACTAAGAGGAATGGATGCTGTTGAGTATTCAGAAGTGTACCCTTATGAAGTTTTAGATTTTTATACTTTTGTATACTTTACACACTCAGAAATTCTTTTTTGAACTAGAGGCTGCTATTTTGTAATGTTGTGCACAGAATTTTGTGACTGAGAAGGCAATTTAATTTTGACGATGTGTTTTATCTGTTACAAAAGGTAGTTCAGCCACTCCAAGGTACTTATGAGAGCACAATGCTTTCCCATGGCAGTGATATTCTACCATATGGCTAGTGGCATGCAACTGCTTCAGTTTTCTGTCACAGACAACCCTGTAAGTTGTCTTAACTTAAACTCAACACTGTCTAAAACAGCAGAGCCTCTAGACTCCATGGAGGACACAACTCCTTTCTTTTTTTTTTTTTTTTTTTCTTTTTTAACCACTGCAAAATAATAATAATAAAAAATAATCAAGAACAGGCAGTAGTGTCTGTGGTTTCTCGAGTTCAAAATAGAAGTGTATATCTCAAGAACACCTGCCAAATAAAAGCTGAATTTTGTAGCCCTATATTCAATTAACCCCATTCTGTTACAGAATGATTAGTTCTCCTTCATTGTCACATAAAGAGAGCACCTAGACTCAATATGGTGATTTTAACTGTAAAAAGTAGAACCGAATTCAGTGACATAAGTAATTTCCTGTGAGCAATTTTCACAGAAGTCTTAATCTCTCTTCTTAAGAACTGCGTGTTGTTCTTGCAGATTCACTTTTACAGTTACAAATAAAGCAGTTGCATGGGAAGACTATGAACTTTGAATCTATATTATGAATTTTAATATATTGAATGTAACAAGTGTATTGACAAAGGCTGTAAGGATCCTTTTAAATTCTTTTGTCACAGCCTATTTACAATTTTAATACAATTTCTACTAATTATTTTCTACAAAATCACAAAACAAAAGGCAATGAGAAATTCACGACTACTGCATAAGTAACCCTTTTTTTCTGAGAGGTCAGGCCTGAATTATGTGCTGTTTAATTCAGAATTTCTTTGGCATAATTGACAGTTGTAGCCAATTGTATGTTACTGACAAATGGTCACTGGGAAGAGTCCACCTGAAACTTCTTTCTAATCTGTAAACTGAACAGAGTTTGCAATTATGTATAGATCAGAAATGAACTGATCTACTCATCATCTACTCCGAAATTACTTTCTATGTGCACTCAGTCCTTTTGTCCCTTGTCATCTCTTTTCTAAATGAGACAGAAAGTAAGACAACCCCTTAAGATAATTAGCTGAATATCAGTTGTCTTCCTATGTGGCCATAGAAAGAAAAGAAATAGATTTGACAAGGTTAAAATAACATATTATTACACACACTCCAATACGAAATCAGCAACCTCAATTACTGGACAATGAATGATCACAGGCAGTTTGTTTAAAAAAAACAAAACAAAACAAAACAACAAAACACCTTATATATTCTTCTGTACTTCATTTTGGTACTGTTCAGCTACTGCTGTGCTGAAAAGAGATATTTCAGAAGTGTGGACTCTTACGGTGCTATTTTGAGGGAAATGTGCTGACAGCTGCCCGCAATGGAGAATCTGAGAGCAAAGCAAGTTGTTGAATTTCTAATTTTTGTCCTCCTTCATAGGAAAAAAAAAAATTCTGCCAAATTATTTGAAATGTTTAGGTAATGGATAATTTTCTGTCCTTTCTGAAGGAAGAATGGTTTTTGTAAGGAATTAGTAGGGGTCACATACAATAAAATGAATGAATGACACGTAAAACCAAGATAATAGTCCACATTCATCCCCTCCTAGCAATTAAGCTGTATCCTGGACATGAAGAAATCAGTTTTAAATAAAACTATAGAAACTATGCAAGAAATAATTACCTGGAAGATGTATTGAATAACCAGAATTTTGAAGCAGCTAGATATTGATAGCATTACTAGATCCATTTAAAGCAAATTGTGATCAGGTTGTAACGTGATGCCTATGCACCTGTAATTTTTTGCTAGCATAAAGTAAAGCTATGTATTAAGTTCAGCTAGCAGAGCTCACGCAGTCCAGTCTGCAAAGTAAAATGATGTTACATATACAGCGACTTTTGAAATCTTTTTAATTCCCCTTCTTTACTGACAGTGCCCAGCTATCTTCCTTGAAAAAACAAACCAACAAACAAAAAAACCAAAACAACCCACCCAACAACAGAAGACGATATTTATTTTTCATGTGGAAGTCTGAATTTATATCAGCAAACAGCAAATTATTGCTATTTGGAAGTAAATTAACTTGCCTGGTATTCTGAAACAACTTACTTTTGTTCCACATGAGAACACGTAATTTTTTTACATTGCCTAGATATCTTCCTGCATTATTCCAAGCCCAACCCCTTTTTTGCTTCAGATTTCTACCATGTGTAATGACTGGGGTTTTTCATGTGCAACACTGGTTGGTTTCTTTGCTGCTACAGAAATTTGAGGAGAAGATTTCTATTTAGCAGATTTTGCAGCAGGCAAGCCTACTGAAGTAAGTATTGTTTCAACAGTTTCCGTACTCATAGACTAGGCTGTCTTTCAACAATTTACAAGCATTGCTCGCTACTATAGCTATACTCCCTGTTATTCTTAGATTTTAAAACACCAAAAATACTAAAGCATTCCATATACAGAATTCTAGAATATGAATTAAGTTTTGATTATGTATTTTTAAATTCTTTGTACAATCAAAAGATGACAGCATCCATTGGTTGACAGCTGCATAGGAAACTATTTGCCTGCAGTGTAGGAGATGGAGCTGTCGATGTTTGCTTCAGACTACAACTGAAGTAATTACTGTTACAAATTCTTCTCAAGTTTACCATTTCATACATACATCATTCTGTGGTAGAATCATGCAATTATTATGATGTCTCCTTAGACTTCTTTGAAACATACATACATTTTTTTTCAGTTTATTTTGAAGCCAGTTGTCACCACCAGAGTCTATAATCAATCTGAATTAAATTGTCCTGTTTCCTTTAGTAAGTCTCTTAATAAGTTCTGTGATTTTTAAAAACTCATTCATACAGAGTAGCCATTTCCTCCTAATTCATTTCCCAGCTTTCCAAAACACAAAAAATCATCCCTCAGAAAATTAGAGATGATCTCTATAAACAGCTTTCGTAGGTGTGAAATATTTGTAGACTAGAGATTGTTCTAAGTAAGATACTATAAAGGAGAAGATGATCTAATGGCATTCTAGAGGACTTTAAGGTTTTAAACATAAATACAGTCAATAAAAACAGAATTCACAAAATGGCAAAAACTCTTCCACAACTGTTTTAATTCTAATATAAACTCAGGCATCAGTAGAGTACATCAGAACATAATAAACTTTAATTGAAAATAATCCAAAACCATATTTAAATTCACTGGAACACTTTGACATCCTACATGTGTCCTTACTATATAGAATATTTTTGTAAATTTAAAACTCTGTGAACTTTTCTATAATGAAAGCAATGGTTGAAGTTTGTTGAATTTGTTAACGGGTCAACTTTCAGGATGCTGTAAAACATCAAAGACACTTCCGCTAACCACATTATGTAATTGGTCATACAGGCAGGTATCTTGTTTTTACCTTTTCTTGTAAAGGTAGTTTTATACAACAGAGAATTTAGTAGGGTTGTTTGGTTGTCACTATTGGAGGCAACTTTTAATTTTCTAAGGTTTGTTTGAAATATGAAATTGGGTTAAAAACCATGGAGTGCTTCATCATGTAGTTGTACCAGCTGAAGTTAGTTCTGCTATGCTTCTTAGCTTGTACGAGATGAAAGTTACTCAGTTGTGTCCTGTGGTCTCTTAATCTCATTTTAACAGCTTATGAATGAATTTATTTTCTCACATGAAAAGAAATATAACCACAAGTGGTTATTTAATATGTAATAGTCAGGTATTTGAAACTGATACAAATTTAATCTAAAAGTCTCATCTGCCTTATGTTGTCGCTGTGTAATCAGTCACATAAGATTGGAGAGTTTGTTATGGCAATAACTATGACCGTAGCCAATATCTAAGCCCATTTTAAATACCTGAAGCAAACCGTCATTCCTTCTGCTGACTCCTTTTGCAATTAACTATATATTTCTGATCTCATATTAAGATGCTACCATTTTAGTTATAGTGAATGTTTTATGGAGACTAGATTACGTAGGTTTTTTTGACTATATCAAACTACATATTTTTAAGGAGCGAGTACAAAATCGTTTTCACATAAGGATAATAAGAAAATGATGGACAGGCAGAGAAGTGAAATCTTAGAGCAGTCTTTTAAAATTAAGACTGCTCTTGACCATACTACTTATTGGGAAACGGTAACATAATTGAGATACAGAAACATTAATTCTGTTAACAAAGAATAAACAAATAATGGGTATTCTTTGATGAACTTTTTGGGGAGTCAGAACAACTAGTGTGAGAAAGAGCCTCTTGTAGACCGTTTTGTGAAAGAACCAGCACCTGGGAAAGAGCTGCATGAGATTTCACCCGCTTTGCACCAAATTTGTGTTAATTGTAGTAACACAATTATTAATAGAACAGATTGACTATTTTCTCTTTGATTAAGGACCCTTGGATTAAGCAATACTGTTAACTTTTCCCTGACAGTAAATGTAGAAAAATTCCTGAACTCTAAAGAAAAGAAAAAGCTGACCAGTAAAAAGTGGAATTCTTTTCTACCTCCAACCCAGTTTGGTAGAACATGCTATTATTAGATCAACTGATTTCATTTAGAGCCAAATTTTCCCTTGTATGAACTCACCCTGCTGATTTCAGTGGGAGCTCAACATGCACATCGGCAGGCAGAATTTGACTTTTTAAGTATTGGTAATCTCTGATCTTGGTTTCTGATAGCCTGCTGAGAGAACTGGCTAATACATGTATAAAGACTTGCCTGTCGTTTTATGCCTCTAAAGTTCAGAAATGAGGTCAGACTGGAACATTTTTAAGAGATTGTTCTTTATCAGTTTATCAGAAATAAGAATGTGACTTGAGCTTTTAGAAGTAAACATTAATGTCTAAGTACCTAAGCGGCATAGTTATTGCAGGGACTCTAGCATTTAACATAGCTTTTTGTTTTGGTTTTAGTTTGCCATATAAAACCAGCACATATAGATACCAGTCTGATCAACATTCCTGGACATGACATTAAATAAAAGATGCTTTTTCACTGTTGTGATTCTGTTCAAAAGTCGTCTTTCTCTAATAACTTGGAAATGTAAATATTTATCCAAGGAAAAAAGAATACAATGTGAGTAACACTTTTCTTTTTACCACGGGACCGTTTTATTCAGGCTTTCCTAAGTGAATGGGGCCCAGGGAGGTGCGTGGCTAAAGGGAGAAAAATTATATCCAAGGAGTATTTATAACAGAAATCTGATGTGCTATATATAGTCTGCTATTGAAACATTTTTCCATAAAGCAAAAGGACATACCAGAAGTGAATATATAACCAGAAACATGTATGTTAAGTGAGACACGAGAGGAGGGAAAAGAGAGGAGTGCTAGAAATTAATTTTAATGTTGTCTGCTTTCTTTGAGGAGGCATTTTTTTTCCATGAAGAGAAGTCTGCCAGTATTATGGCTTTAATGAAATCTTTTCTTAAAACATTGACTCTCCTGTTCCTGGGAATGTATT
The DNA here is from genome assembly GCA_947846985.1 of Fratercula arctica. Classification (NCBI taxonomy): domain Eukaryota; kingdom Metazoa; phylum Chordata; class Aves; order Charadriiformes; family Alcidae; genus Fratercula; species Fratercula arctica. The sequence goes on along the minus strand of CANTUZ010000001.1, from coordinate 89,582,812 downwards.
CTGTTGTTGTAACTATCAAGTGTGCAAATTCTGTAATGATAATGTTACTATGACATGGTCAAATCAATGAGCAAAATAAAATCAGTTTATCAAGCTCATACGCTGGTACCCAGTAATTACTTAGGGACTGCTTGAAGTAGGGAGTGCAATGAATGTTAGATTGCCTGGGATGTTTATCAGTGACCCATTGCGCTATACTTTTCTCATTTTAATCTTTATATATTTAAAGCCTAATGGAATTTCATTTCATTTTTTGTCCAAGGTTAACCCATAATAAAACCTTATAATTACTGCTTAGCACTTTTATAGTGCTTCTTATGTTCCAGAAAGTATGAGTTGATCTTCTCAGCTTCTTTCTGAGACTGCAATAGAAGTAGTATTATCCCCAATTTACAAATAGGGCAATTGAATTAGTGACACTAATTTGTCCAGACAGCAATGTCACTCAAATTATTTTTATTCTCTTTAGCTTTTACCTGCAAATTGTTTTATTTTAGTTGGGTTCAATTATCCAGAGGATTAAGAATGACAGTTTTCATCAGTTTCAGCAGGAGAGACAGCTTCCCAGAACTGCAGCCCGCCACCCAGAAGGGTTTCAGCCTGAATGCCTGGGAAGTGGGCACTGCTCCTGGCACGGTTTCCCAGCCCGTGTCTGGTGCTGCTATAAAAACCCTAGACCTGTTTCATTTTTTAAGTTTTATTTAACTGTCTCCTTTTCAGCATTTTATTTTCATATTCTTTCTTCCTAAATTTGCTTAAAAGGTACATTGTTCTTGCTTATGTTCTACTAAAATCTACTGTTAGAACCAAAATCCCTTCTCTGGCATTGTTGAAGGATGTTCTTACTAGACGTAAGAAGTCTAAGAATTTCCACCTCAAGATTTTGACTTGGGTTTTCACCCATGCCCACTTCTCACACATCATACAGTGGTGGTGAAAAGGTTAAGATGGGAATTACAGTATTAATTCAAGAATTGGAAAACATAGCTTTCAGCAAAGCACTTGAACAGTCCATCTGACCTGCATTCTTCTGGAGGTCAGAGACTGGATGGGCTGTAATAACTCCTTTTAGCTGCTCTACGAAGAACTTTGTTACCCTTGCTAGAGGTAGTAATTATCAACTTCATGAGGTTAAACATTATGAAATATTCACATGGTAAATTTAAAGACATGTTGGTATATTGTAAGTAAGCATGGTCTTCCATGTTGGGGAGAGGAGCAAATAAATCATAGAATCATCAAATGGTTTGGGTTGGAAGGCACATTAAAGTTCATCTAGTCCAACCCCCCTGCCATGGGCAGGGACACCTCCCTCTAGACCAGGCTGCTCAAAGCCCCATCCAGCCTGGCCTTGAACACTTCCAGGGACGGGGCCTCCACAGCTTCTCTGGGCAACCTGTTCCAGTGTCTCACCACCCTCACAGGAAAGAAGTTTTATTTTAAAATTGAAATAAAGATCTGTATATGCTTTTTGTTAAAAAAGACAGGAGGAGTTTTTGAAGCTTCTTGTCTGAATTGTTGTAATGTTGGTTGAGTGTCAGAATGCAATCTGTGATTAAGTAGTGTCTAAGCTACGCTTTTGTATGGCCGTGTGAGGAATCCATCTTTTTCCTCTTGAGGTACAGGGCCTGCCTGCCGATCAAGTCTGGAAGCTTGAGGTGTTTTGCAGTATTCATGATAGAGCTGTTGCAATCTCTCTGGTTTAAACTGCTTTCATTATTGTCAGTGAAATACTACATTTGCCTTTAAAATATCATGCTGCCTTACAACACAGTAGAGATTTACTTTGTAGTAACTGTTTTCTGAGGGCAAGGAGAACTCCCGTGAGTCTCTGTTGCCTGAAAGAGCTTTTGGTAAAGAACATGGGTTATTCATCCTTTAATGTTTGTATATATCTAATATACACTGTTCACCAGTGAACTAAGAGAGATAGATAATGTGTTGTTAATGGTTTAAAAACAGGTTTGACTGAGGCTCCACCGCCTGACCATATATATCTTTTCAAGTGCTTTTAGCTTTAATGATGATGAACAAAACCATACTAAAGGACAAATTTTGTTTGTAAATATTCCTTTATATTTTCTGTCCTTCATGTAGTGTGTGTTAGACTTTCAGATTACACTATGAAATGCTTCAAGTTACTTACAGTTCCTAGGCGCTTCATCTCTTGATTGCCAGATGGTCTTCTCGGTTGCAAAGTAATTGAGTAACTAACTTTGATTATGTGGAAAAATCGGTGCAGAATTCTTTGTGAACACTTTAGCAGTGATGGGCTTTGCCATGTCATGGTCGTAGTTGTTCTAGCAGAGTGAATTACAGGCTAAATTTGCTCATTTACATTTCCCCCGCCATGGAGGAGAACACGATTTCACAATAAATAGCAAGGCAGTAGCATAGACTTTATCTGTTCAAGGATCATAAAAATGCATATTAGCTGTTGATCTAAAAATAAATAAATAAATAAATAATTCATAGTAACAGTGATACATGTTTCAGGATATGTGCTTCCATTTATTAGAGTGCTTCTGTTTACTAAATTAGACATCCTAATAATTGCTACAAATCATAGCTTTTTCCCTGGAAAGCTCAGAATAGAAGAAAATTGATACCTGGCACTAGTTAATTTTTCATTTGTTCTATTAAAATTTTAATATTCTTATTTTTAAGGAAGTACTAAGTTAGTCTTCCAAATTGTAGGAAATAATTTTTGAAAAAATTAATGTTTTATCAGATTCAGAAATACAGAATTCAGTAATGGGATAGGAATTAAAAGGCATTTGGTTTTCTTTCTCCCCTGATGCCTTCTATTTGAACTATTTTGATCCCAGAGGAGGATTTATATTCTACTCTAGTGCATTCTTGCTTGGTCATTTCTGAGTTTATAAAAATATATAGGATGGAAAATCAAATCAGCTAAAATCCATTTTGTTTCAACACTGACTGTCCCCAGGAGCACTAGAATCAAATAAAAATACAGTGTGAGTTTAAAAGGAAGTTAAGTGTAGCATATTGAGCTAGCAGCTGACAAGCCCAGGCTCCACTGAAATTTGAATCAGGATACACTAAACCCATCAGAGAAGAAACAGACTCATTTTGAATGAAAAAGATGGAGACTGTTAAACTGTCCTGGGCAGAATGTGTCAGTTTGTTCCACCTTGTACAGTTTTAAATATAAAACCTGAAGATAGGCTTTGGTCCATGAATGCTTCTCCACTTGGACACTAAGGGAGCTGAGGTAGAGAAATGTCAGTGCTGGGAACCTGCTGTGGCCCAGATATAAGACGGCCTCTCCTTACTGTGCAAATGGAGCCTGCTCTGATTTAGCTGCAGCTGCTGCTGGCGTAACCTGCCCCCCCCCCCCCCCAAACACAAATTCATCTGACACAGAAGAGCTTTTCTCCCTCAGACATCTCATATTTTCATCATGGTGCCAGATGTCCTTTTCTGTCTCTTTCACTGGTTACAAGACTTGAGGTTTAACACAGACCTGTGCTATCAGGAGACTCTTCTATATGAGGGAATTCTTAAAGAAAATGCCAAACTGGCATGAGGCCACTGCCCTGTATAAGTGCCACTCACAGACCAGGGAAACAGACTTTCTTTGTAGGCAGTTGGCCTTTTTTTGAAATCTGCTTCTTATTAAGTGTCATAAACATCCCTGGTGGAACACATAAGGGGATGGACTATTCATGCTCATAATTTTGGACATACGTAAGTCCTGATGGGATGCAGCCATGAGTGCTGAATGAGTTGGCAGATGTTATTGCGAGGCCACTCTCAATTGTTTTCAAAAGGTCATGGCAGCTGGGAGAGATTCCTGAAGATTGGAAGGGAGCAAGTGTCAGTCTCACCTCAAGAAAGACAAGAAAGAGGACCCAGGGAACTACAGGTCAGTCAGCCTCACCTCAATCCCTGGGAAGATGATGGAGAAGCTAATCCTTGAGACCACCTCCAGGCACAGAGATGATACAAAAATGGGAGGAACAGCCAATACACCAGATGGTTGTGCTGCCATTCAGGGGATCCTGACAGGATGGAGAATTATACCGAGAGGAATCTCATGAAGTTCAACAAGGAGAAATGCCAAGTCCCGTGTCCTGGGAGAAATAGCCTCAAGCAACAGTACACGCTGGGGGCCAATTGGCCAGAAAATAGTTCTGCAGAGAAGGGCCTTGGGGTCCTGGTAGCCAAAAAGCTGACCATAAGCCAGAAATACACCATCATGGCAAAGAAGATCAATGGCATCCTGGTGTGCATTAGGAAAAGCATTGCCAGCAGGTTGAGGGAGGTGATCTTTCCTGGCTGCTCAGCCCTGGTGAGGCCATATCTGGAGTGCTGGGTCCAGATCTGGGCTCCCCGGTACAAGACAGATATGGACTTAAGTGGATCAAGTCCAGTGCAGGGCCCCAAATATGGTTACAGGACAGAAGCATCTTTCCTGTGAGGAGAGGCTGAGAGAACTGGGACTGCTCAGCCTTAAGAAAAGGTGGCTCAGGGTCTTATCAATGTATACAAATATCTGATGGGAGGGAACAAAGAAGAGGAGGATGGACTCTTCTCAGTACTGTCCATCAACAGAGCAAGAGGCAACGAGCACAAATTAATTAAAAAACATGATGATCCATCTGATTAGAAGAAGACACCTGTGGGTGGTCAAACACCAAAACAGATTTCCCAGAGAGGCCATGGAGTCTGCATCCTTGGAGATATTCAAAACCTGACTGGATGTGGTCCTGGGAAACCTGCTTCTCACTGACCCTGCTCTGAGCAGGGGGACTCGACTAGGTGATCTCAAGAGGTGCCTTCCAACTTTAGCCATTGTGTGATTCTGTGTTTCTGCAATAGCGATGTTAACTCTATTTTTAGAAGTTCCAGATCTGGCAATTAATTTGTCATTTCCTCTTAGAGATAATTAAAGAAAGTAGTATGCTCAAATTAAGTGACATGCTATAATAATTGATTACATCTTCTTAGGCTATAACCTGTCTACAAAATCATCAATACAATAAAGCCTTATTACCCACCCACAAAAATAGGAGATTTATGACAAATTTGCTAATTACTCATTAGTCTTTTCTACTTGGTAACTTTTTTTTTTCTTTTCATTTTTCAGTGTATTTTTCAGGACAGTTTAGAGTTTTGTGAAAGTGAAAGATTTCTTTAGTGCATGACTTTTTGCAATGATTTTCACAAATAGATGTATAGAAAGATGTAGAATCTCTTATTTATTTAATCACTAATAAAAGTAAGAAATTTGTGTGCTAACCTTCAGCTTTCATAGATGCATAAGCCTGCATACTCTTGAAATGTTTATTAGCAAGCACAGAACATTTAATTTCTAAATATAGCTGCTACAATGTTTAGCCCTATTTAAAGTCTAAGTGTGGACTGCCTAAATAATAAATACCATTGCTGGAAAACCAAAGATGGCTTGTCATGATTTTCAAATTATTACTGTTTTTGTTGGGGTTTTTTGTTGGTTTTTTTTTTTCCACCTTTTAAAGGATAATAAGCAACGTGTCAAATTCCTTGGGTTGAGGCTTGTAAAAAAAGAACTTCAGTGAAAAGGGATACTATCTACTGAAGTCTTGCATATGCTATCTCTGGGAGAAACTAGCTTTGGGATCAATTCTGATTTCCCTTGTGCTCAAATCAAACCTGGTGTTGCTATAATTGACAGTTCTTAAAATATGAGAAGAAAAAGTAGATGTTAAACCAAATTGCCTTTAACATGTTAGACAGGCATCTGTGCCTGTTTCATCCATAACCAAAAAACAAAGACACAGACTCATTTTCAGAAGCTCATGTTTAAGATACTTGGTACATTGGTAAAATTAATTTTGTCTCCTTTAACTTTTCTTTCGAGAAGGGTATTACTGTATATCTGCTGAGATTCGTGGTCCTTCCCTCCATGAGTATGGGAAATGTTAATGAGTCTTAATCTTTACTAATGTGTTCAGGATGAGGACAATATAGTTGGAAAGCATTATTACACTATAGTTGTGGTGTAATTGTTTATACGTGGTCTTACAGAGATTTTTCTAAACTCATAAACATAAGTCCAAATGTTGTTAAGGCTACATGAGAGACAAAAATCGCAAAAAAATTAATATGCTCCCAAGCTATTTTTCATAGCAGAAATATTTCAGATAAGTAGAAGCCAGTAAGAATAGTGACTGTATTTGAAATCATAATTGAAATGCTGAATTACATTTTTAACTTCGGGGTTCAACAATTGTGTAACAAATGCAAATAAGTAATTATTAGATGGTATCTGTTTATTTAATATAATTTTTAAGACAAATACAGCTAAACTCAGTCTCAGTACTACTGAGATGTACATAAGAGTATATGTGCATGCTGTTATTTTCCTATATCAGTGTGGTGAATGGTAAGCAATGACAATTTCTTGCTTTTAGTACAGCTGCATAACTGATGTTTGTTTTGACAAGGCACTGGTATTGTCTGTTCCGGACTACATCTAGACTCATATGGTAGGTGTTGGGATCAGTAGGAATAAACACAGTAAGAGAAAAAGCAATTGTAATGACCCATTGACATTTTACAGTAGAAAACAATAAATAAAAGCCAGCCTGTATTTTACTTTAATTTTTGTCTGCGAATAAGGAGCAAGTACTGCTCTGACAATGCAGTTCCTCTTCAGGGTGTATTTTCCAAGTGGCCTCGTGTGATTTAGTCACAGTATTCCATTAACTCCAGTGGGCCAGAAGTTACAGGCCCTTGATTTAATTTTGGTTGGATTCCTGAATATTATGTTTGACTTGTTGTCAATCTGTTGCACATGTAGTTGAGGGAGAGAGGGGTTAAGAAATGGAAAATGTGCATTGTGGAGTCAATGTTCCTTCCTGAATTTCCATTTATGAATTTTGCGATGGAAACTCCCTGAAGCTAGCAAAGTATATAGTATCTCTGATGTTATTGAAATAAGCTTGTTTACTATTTATTTACTCTTCTACTCAAATGATTCATGAATTTCCTTTGAGATTTCATGGGACTAATCTATGGATCCTAAAAAAACCAGCCCTCTCCATGGCATTGACAAAAGCCATCTCACTTTTGTGAATCTTAAAACATAAAGACCTAGACTTTTTATATTTTATCTATTTCCTGAACATTGGGCAGCCTTCCAAAGAAGGAGTCAATGCTCTTCTATATGTTAGGGTTCACTAAATAAAAGAAAAAAGGGAAAAAAAACCCACTGGTATGGCATGTGAAATGTGGGCAGAAGTAAATCTTAAAAACAGCCTAATCATATTTAAAAAAAAAACAACCATAAAATTTTCATTAATAGAGTTGTTATTCTAGAAAGAAGTGAGGGCTATGTGGTGGCTTTTACTGCTTTGAACAGGATACCCAAAGCACAACCAAAAATATGCAGAAAAGGACCTGTGAGTAATCTGGGGGGTTTTAGCCTGAATATTCTAAAATATGTAAGAAACGAATCTGCAGTTACAGACGCTACCCTAAAATCCTTTTCGATTTGAAGTTCCAGTCCTAAAGAGAAAATATCTAGTGTTAGGAAACACCAAGATGATAACTGGTAAGGAAGAGATTTGCCTTGGTACTGAGCAGTGCAAGTTCAAAACATTGCTGTTCTAATAGGGATCATTATTAACTAAGGGTTAGCATCTCTGCAGGAATGAAAAATAACCCAAAAAATCCAATACAGCAATGTTCAATTTTCAGAAAGGAAACTACACATGAATGAGGAAGCCTGCTGAAAAGGATCCAAAAGAGCAAAGTACGTGAAGATAGCATGGAGACACTACACTGGAAACTGAAAACAAATCCATACTGTCAAAATGGATTCTTACATGACCTAGAAAGATGGAGTGGCTAAAGAAAAATATAGAGGAAGCTATTTGAAGCAAGAATACATAGAACAAATTGTCATGATTAAGAGTGCCAAATCACCAGAACCAGATGACTATTTGGTCAAGCGTTCTAATGGAAGTATAAATAGCTATAACTATTAAAAGTATTTTCTTGTTTAAAATCTGTTTTTTATGAAGAATGGAGGGGGGGAAATGTGGTGATAGTTTTTAAATATCTAGTCATGCTTGTGAACCTACAGACCAGGAAATCTGGGGAAGAATATACTGTAGAAGAGACAACTTCACTTTTGTAAAAGTAGGTGTGCCTTACATCTGCTGGTGTGCCTTGAAGGAAACGTAAGCATATCAGTAAGGGAGTGTAGGCCTTTTGGCATTCCAAAGGGATTTTAAGAAGGTCTTTCAGCAAAGAAACTAAGTTCCAGTGGGATAACAGAGAAGGTCTTCATGTGAATAAATAACCAGTTATCTCGTTATCATAAAAGATAGAATCATAGAATTGTTTAGGTTGGAAAAGACCCTTCAGATTATCAAGTCCACTGTTAACCTAGCACTACCAAGTCCACCACTAAACCATGTCCTTAAGCACCGCATCTACCCATCTTTTAAGTACCTCCAGGGATGGCGACTCCACCACTTCCCTGGGCAGCCTGTTCCAATGCTTGACAATGCTTGCAGTGAAGAAATTTTTCCTAATATCCAGTCTAAACCTCCCATGGTGCAACTTGAGGCCGTTTCCTCTTGTCCTATCGCCTGTTACTTGGGAGAAGAGACCAACCCCCACCTCGCTACAACCTCCTTTCAGGTAGTTGTAGAGAGCGATAAGGTCTCCTCTCAGCCTCCTTTTCTCCAGGCTAAACAACCCCAGTTCCCTCAGACCCTCCTCATAAGACATGCTCTAGATCCTTCATTTCTAGATGGAAAACAAAAGGCAGAGGTCAATTTTCCCAATGAGGGAGACAATTCTTTGTGCTCCAGATGGTCTACTCTGTTCAGCCTGTACGTAAACAAGCTGGAAAGGAAAATTAGTAATGCAGTGACACATCTTGTTGATGATACAAACCTATTCAAAGTATTTAACATGAAGACAGATTGCAAACAGCTATAGAGAAAACCTCACAGTACTGTCTGGCAGCAAAATGATGGCAGGTGAAATTGAATGCTGATAAATCTCAAGCAAAGCATGTGGAAACAGCAATCCTGACATTACATGCCCAGCACTGAGCTCTCCTTTAGCCCTTTTAAGCATTCCTTTAGCAGTCATGAAAGAGATCTTGGAATCAACAGTCCTCTGAAAACATCACATCAATACTCAGGACTATTCAGAAATCCAAATTAAATGCTAGGAATTACTGGAAAAGCAGAAAATATCATCAAGCCATGGTGTAAGTCCCCAGTGTACCCATATTATGTATATTGTTGGCAGTGTTTTGGATCCCCAACCCAAAAAAAATATAGCAGATTAGATAGAAGGTATGAAAAGCTCTTATACAAGGACAGAATAAATGGAGTAGGAGTGGGATTTGTCTTGTGTAATTTCACATCTGCCGGGTAGGTGTCTGCATGTGAACAGGTTGCCTAGATTCCCAGTACAATCAATGAAAATCTGCTCAGTTAATTGCTGCAATTCAGAATGTGATTCGTGCCATCCTATAGCAAAACCTTACGTTATGTTCAGCTCCTGGTTTTGATTAGCTCAATGTAATGTAAATACCTTATAGGTAACTACATTGAATCAAATATATGTCAGTCTTCGTATCTTAAACGTGGAAGAAGGGAAAAATATGATGGAGGGTTTGCAGAATTTGCAGCGACACAAATAAAATCCATTAGGAATGGTTGATCACTGTCTCTCATGAACTAAGAATTAGGGAAGGTCTCAAGTGATAGGTTTAAAAAAAGTAAAAAAAAAGAGGTGTTTCTTCAACCTAAATATTGAGCTTACCGAAGGGTATTTTTGGATAGTAAAAGCCTATGTTAGTTCAAAAAGTAATTAGATAATTTCATGGAAGATGAATCCATCAAGATCTGATTGACACAAACATACAACTTTTCAGCTCCAGAATCTCTGAGACCCAAATTACTGAGCTAGAAGAGTACAGCAAGGAGCAGGGAAGCTGATGCTTTCCCTTGTCTTCTTCCCTAAGCAATTGTATTGGTTACTATCAGACAAGCGACTGGGCGAGATGAGCTTTTCATCTGACTGATTACAGCCACTGTATCTTCTAGACTTTTAGTATTTGGCTTGTTAGGGTGTCTTCTAGAGTTCTTGCTTATTTTCCACTGCATTTTAAAGCATTTTCTAACAACAGGACTGTACAGATCATTTAAAATCCAATCTACCACCTACAGTATCACATACCATTGAAATTCTTTCTTGCATTAGGACAGTTATAATGAAGATAATTTGGGGCTGGTTCTTCTATTGCTGTTCACACTGAGAAGTCATTTACATCCTGAGCAATGTAATTGGTTCAAATAGGTCTCCTTATGGTAGTGGTATGCTACTCACCATGTATATTTGTTTTTAAATTACCAGCAATATAGTCCCCTAAATTTTTCTGATGTAAACCTGTGATATGTATAGTATTTTTTATGCAGAAGGAAAAAAATAGAAAAAGGTATCAGTCTTATACCATACAAACGGATTATTAAAAATGTAAATATTTCTGTAAAACATTTAACCATACTGATGAAAATTACAATACAGTAGAAATTCTAAATTTCTGCTTCTACAGATGACAAGTACTCTAGAAGATATAGAAATTATTACTATTTATTAAACTTGTTTGAATGGTTGTTAAATAAAAAAAGTACTCGCATTTAATTTCACTTACTCTAAAGCAAAAACCTACCTCTAGACTCATGTATGTTGACTGATGGACTGGTTGGCTGTGATGAACTGTTGCTTAACACAGCCGTGTAGTCGCTAACCTTTTTAACTACACAATGTCACATGCCAAATCTTTCTGTGGATATTTTTTTCTTTTCTGTCTACCGTTCTTAATTGTAAGCTTACTGGCATTAATCCGATAGCTATGCATCGACTAGCATTCTTTTATTGTTGTTGTTTCTTACATTTTGATTTGCCTAACTAATAAAATGCTAGTACAAATTCAGGCTTAGTAATGATAGAGTACAGAATACAGAATTTAAAGATGGTGAAAAAGCTGTTGTATTTCATACTTTGGAAAATTAGCATAATGCTGCAAAAAACAGTATCTTTGCAGCAGAAAAAGCAATTGATGAAGACATCCATTGAAAGGGGGGGCATTGAAAAACATGAAAGGGAAGGGGTTTTTTTACTTCCATATGTATTTCTGTAATTTGATTTTTTTTCTTGTGACTTGCTTCTGTGCCTTAGCCTTTCTGCTCTGTAAAATTACTTAATCAAAAAACACATTGACTAATTATGAAGGATCTTCTATTTCACTGTGATGTTTCACTGTATAATGATTGTGTGATTTACCTAATCATTTATGTCAATCTTCAGGTGAGACTAGTACTTTCAAGTCAACATTGCAGATGCAAATAATTGGTCTGAAAACAGCCAGATAGTTAGGTATATGTTTAAAAACAAGTGGTATCTAAGCTTAGGCCTGTGTGCTTTGCCCAAGCAATGAAGTTTTCAATCAATGCCTGATCCTATTGCCATACAAATTAACAGAAAATTACCTTGGTTTAACACAGGAACTGCATTAAAGTCCATTGCAGTGTGGGAACTGATCTTTGCATCCATTGATCTGCGTTTATTCTATCAGGGTTTTTTTATTATTATTTTATATAGATATATTTATTATATATAGATTTTAAATCTATAAAAATGTATACATGCATATATTTATATTTATATACAGCGTGGGCATTGGTAACACTAGCTGAGAGGTGTTCTCTCATCTCGGAAACCAAGCACCACTGGAGGAACCAAGTTGACCATCCCCAGTATAAGCTCCAGAGTCACAGCCGAGGACCTTGGGCCGCTGAAACTAACATATCACGGAAAAAAGCAGTAAAATAATTATTTGCAAGTGAAGTGTTCACACAATGGTGTGTGTGTATATATATATATATATATGTCTTCAGCCTTTGTGGCCTTTACCTTGCAAGAACAACTGTCTATTTTTAAAGCATATTATTTGTTCTCTAAACTCAATTACTAACTAAAATGATCCAGGTAAGCACATGTATAACTCTGTGAGATAAAACCAAGTAGGTGAGCTCTTTTCCTTTTCTTTGTGTCACAGACCTTGCTCTACACTACACTGTAAATCAGTATTCTCTCCAGTAATGTCAGTTGTGTTCCAGTGATATAAAACTGGTAAAATGGAGAAGTCAACTGTTATGTCATGAACTTGATGTATGCCTCTTCTCTCACATCATGGCACTTGCATCGTTCCCAGCACTTCCCTTTACAAAATGCACATCACTTCTGATTGTGTATTCTACAGATTTATCATTAGAGTAATTCACTGTACAGGAGTGCCACTTAAGTCAGTCTAACTCCTCATGTTGTAGGGTAATTTAACATAATTAGGGGAAGTCTGGTTTTGAAAGACATTTGAGGAACAATTTTTCAATGATGTTTACCTTTAGATCAGTTCATGGCATTCTAATGTCTACAAATGTCTTCATACCAATTAGTCCTAAGGTTCACTGAGATATTGGACCTGTTTTGGGTCACATGTTGATGATTGCTAGGCAATAATTTCAAGCTATTTGATGAACTAAAATGAGACACAGACCGTGTGTGGTCTGTATTAAAAATGTTGAAAGAAAGGAACTGGAAAGCAAGACTAATATAGTAAGTAAATTGTCCTGCCTTTGTGTGCAGACATCATATGACAATAAAATGTACTCCTGAAAATGAGAATTTTTTTCCCTTAGAAATGGCTCATTGTTACATTTTGACATATTTTATCACGTTAAAGATTCATAAATGTCACCTTAGAAAAGATAGATTTGGAACAGCGGAAGAGCTGCATAGAGGTTCCTCTCTTCGATAAAGTCATGGTGCCCTGAATTTATCTGATTTTACTCAGATGTATAATGGAAGCATCATCATCAGGTTGTTGCTTTTAAAATCAAGAAACTTGTAGCTAGCAACTTCCATTTTTCACATACAATACTGAAATGTATAGCTAGGCTGCTCTTATGCATAGTTTTAAAGGCTACCTTACAAAATACATTCTTTAATTTTTTCCGAAATATGAGTCATGTAGGCCAGTTTGGGATTCATAGCAAAAAGATTTTTTTTTTTTTTTGTGTACTTCCCATTACTAACATTTTGGGAACAGCAGTCTTCCTCTGTTTTCATGTGTTCAACAGCACTTATCACTCCCATCACTTATAACCCTTGTCCACCCCAAGGAACGTGTGCTACACACACGGAAAGGATGAGACGGGAGAGAAGCACGCTCTGCAGTGCACATTCTGGTGGGTGTGCTGGTTAGAGAGTTGGCTTAACTGACCGAAAATTGCTACAAAGGCTCCAACTTTCTATCACCTTCTGAAATGCTGGGCCTTACCCTTGAGACGTCAAGTCCATGTGAAGTTATATAAAAAGGCTGTTAACTGTATCATGACCAGTACACTCCTTCCTTTCAGCCTGACGTGGAATACCTTTACATTACTAATCAGCTGGTAGCAGAGCCAATAGTTTTTGAAGTTAGTGCTTATCTTTATTTATGTTTAATTCACACAGGTTTATCGAGCAGAACTTGTACCCCTTAAAGAAAAGGTGCATCAAGTCAATGAGCTTGCTCACCGGTTCGCTCCTGATATTCAACTCTCCCAGTACAGTCTCAGCTGTGTGGAAGACCTGAACACGAGGTGGAAGGTGCTACAGGTACGTTTGCTATGACTTTTGTCTTTATGCTGTGTTTAAGTAAATATTTTTTATTTCTGTGTGCTTGTTTTTTCCCCGTGGAATAACACTAAAGTTGTACTAAGGAATGAAAGAGGAAGCAGGCTTTCAGCAATGGTGTCTCTATGAGAAAATAGGAATTAAAGCTGACACTGTATTTTTATATGTTTCTGAATACTTTAGCAAGTAGTAATCAGGTAACCCACTTTTTCATACAGTTGAAGTTCTCATACACTTAAAATACTTAATAGTTTGTTTACCTTTTAATATTAATACTTAGCAATTCTTGCTGACAACTATATCATGTGATCATTTCTTTTCAACTGGCTTATCCATGTTTTACCGATATTTTTATAGTATGCATGGAAGATTCACAAAAGACAGTTTACTTCTGCTGCTTCATTCCTTATACTATTTACAGGAGCAGCAGTTTTAAATAAATTCCTCATAGGCGGGTTAATGATTCTGGGCAGTGGAACCTCTTAAAGTCACACCTGTAGAATCAATTATAAAATTAGAAGGCATTACATGCATTCAGGTAATTAGCAGGTTTTGGTACTGCAAGTAAAGCCCTTCAGAAAGGGATTTTATAAATTGAACTCTAATGCAGGAAAAATATTAAGATGTATTATGAAATTAAGGTGAGCATAACTAATGGTTGAATCACCATCCCTAGAGGTATTTAAAAGATGGGTAGACACGGTGCGTAGGGACATGGCTTACTGGTAGTTTTGGCAGTGTTAGGTTAATGGTTGGATTCAATGCCCTTAAAGGTCCCTTCCAACCTAGACTGTTCTATGATTCTATAAGTTATAAGCATTGAAATATACACAAATTCTTTGGATTTTTTTGTTTCCATATACGTCACTTAAATTTTAGATTATTTTGTGTTACCTTGCGATAAAGACTTCAGATATATACAGTTTTTCCAAAATGCACTGTATCTTACCTTAGAATTTTAGGAACAGTCTGCATGAGAGAGCGTATGTAAGCATGTGTGCAATGGTATATGGTGACGTAGGTCCCACAGCACCGGAGTAATGTTATGATTAAAGGAACATAAATGCAATTAAATTAACTACATTAGTTACTGGATTTTGCTCGCTATTTTATTTTTTGCTCCATCACAGCTTCATATTTTGAAATTGTGTCATTGTATTTATCTTCATATAGTGCAAAAATGTAGAAGTATGGAGTTAATAAAGAGTTTTGCCTTTGTTTGGAGTGTTACCTCCAAACATTAGCAATGGACAAAAATGAACCAATTCCCTCTTGTCCTACATACCAAGAAAAGATCATGATGCTGCCAACTCTTATAGTCAGTAAGAGGTTATTGCTTCTTTATTGCTTCTCCAAAAGAAATCTCACAGCTCTCTGTCATCTCCAGTTTATCACAGTTCATGCAGATATTAACAGGATTTTTTTTTTTTTTTTATTTTTCCTAAATCAGCAGTTTGCAGCGAGAGTGCTGGTTTAAGTAAAAGATCATTAGTCCTAGGTCTTTGTTCATTAGTATCCACTTTTTCCCAGATCCTCAGGATAGAGTTCAGGTAATATTACTAAAGCAGATCAACAGAAATCTGGAAGAGAAAATGAGTATTCCCAAAATGTTTATCCCACATATGAGAGAAAAATTGCATCTGTTTCATTTTTTTTTAAAAAAACAACAGCTGAGTTAAAAACATTGCTATGATTCATTGAAAAATACCTTATTTCACTAACAAAATACTTAACCGAGTTCCAATGGTTTGCTGAAATACTTCATTACTTCAGCAAGAAATAAGGGAAAGTGGGAAAATTTTTCAGAGTGAAAGCGTCCATGGTGTGAAAAAGTCACACTTTCTGAGAGAAAGCCCAAGATAAATGTTCTGTCGTTATCATTCATGAAAGCATTAGACAGAGTGCCAAGTTGACATTCTAGACTGTTTAAAAATATATAGGGCAAAACACATGTTCACACACATTTCAAAGATAATATGCTCTTTTTGCGCAGAGTACAAGAAGTGTTGCGAACAATTTGCTTTTCCTTGTAAATTATTGTCCTGATTTATCAAATCCAGAGTATTTGGGAAACGAAGTGTTTCATCTTCTATGAAGATAGATACTTGGAGGCAGTATGTCAGAGCAAGATGCTAGAGCTGATGGAACAGATAGTTAATTGGAATATTATGGTTTACTGTCTTTTTTCATATTTACCTAAATGTCATCTGGAAGATACGGAGAGCAAGGTGAAAACACTGCAGGAGATTTTTAAACACATCCTGACGGGAAAAGACATAAGTAACTTTGAAGGAGTATCATGTACAAAAGGCCAAGATGTGACCCCTGGGAAGAAGAAGAAGAGTACATCTGTTCTTATAATACAAGTTTTCTACTTAAAAGCGAGCAGAGTTTAAGACATATTGAGAGGCAGAGATCATTTTTGTTAGAACAGAATAGTTCAGTGGGAAGGGACGTACAACGACCATCTAGTCCAGCTGTTCTACCTGGGAAGTCTGCTGGACGTTGACACTCACACTGGAGTGGCACTTTTTAAAGTATTACGTGTTGTTCTGTGTTAGGGTTACACTTATGTATGACCAGCACTCTGGTTAGGTGTGATACTATTTATAGAAAACTGAAATTTTGGCCACACAATAGGAAAAGCAAAAATACAAATAATTTTTCTTTCATGCAAAATCATTCTACTTCCAAGATAGGTTCCTATTTTTTGTTTCCAGTTTTCAGTTTGACTGCTAGGATTTTTTTTTCATTCTTCTTTTTTTTTTTTTTTCCAATTGCCTTTCTTGTACTAATGTCACATAAAATATCTCCTTAATACTTCAGTACTTTCCTCATTTTTTCTACTGATTTCAGCCTTCTATGTATTTTCATGTGTCTTTCTTTTATGCTACCCATATTTTCTCTTTGGCATCTATTAATTTCTTTTTTCAAAAAGTCTTTCAGTGTTCCTATTCTTCTCTGCCTTTTCCCATCTTACTTCCCTTATTTCTGTGACTTTTTTTTTTGTTCTTCTGTTTTTTCTCCAACTATAATGCTTCTGAGTTTACTTGTCATTTTTTTCCCCTCACAGGTTAGATTTCTCTCTCTCTCCCCCCTCCTCCCTCCCCCCCATCATATTCCTAATGGGGAAATAATTCTTACCCATATATGCCATTTCCTAGAAAATATCACTACTGGAAAATCATAAAATGGAGGCTTCTGTGCTATCACTTGCCAGAAATACACCCATTCTTGGTTATGTGTGGGAAAAGTACATAAGGCCATAAGGTTTATCACATCTGAAATAACAGTGATTTCTAGTGTTAATCAGAAAGTTGCAGGGTATTGTGTAGAGGATGAAATAATGTCTTGTTTGTTGCTTTATTAACACTGGGACTTTCATAAGATCAGAGGAGGAAATATATCATTTTAAGCCAAATCTTACAGAGACTTACTATTATATTCATTTCACAAACATAAGAATAAGACCGACCGTATTCAGTCATTTGCAGTATTGCATTTGCAGTGGTTGTACAGTGAGATTAGTAATGTAATGGTGAATAGTAATTTACCTTTTTTGTGTTCAGTTTTGGTCAATATACACTGAAGTATTACTAGAAGACAAATGTGTGGAAAGGACTCAACCAGTTACAGACTTAACCAGTCCTGGTTTTGAAGTGTAGTGCAGAGGTGTATTTCATTAATGAAAGATAATGCACTCAGCTCCGTCACTGAAAGCTATATCAGCATTTGTGGAGTTTAAGCAACGTGAAAATCATTAGCTTTGCGCCTTTAACAGAACAGTTTTGAGAAAAATATGCTGTTTATTTTTCCATTTTTCTTAAACGTGAAAGGAGATGAAATCTCTCCAGGGAGCTATTTGTTATGAATTTCACAAGGAGCTCTCATGTTCAGATCCTGTGCGCTTCAAACAGTATGTGTAATGAGATCATCCCGGGGGAAAAGATGTCTTGCAAACTCTTGCTTACTTCCACTCGACATTTGAGGAGCCAGGGAGACCAGGGAGTTACATCCACTTCCCTTTGGTCAGAGATCTGGTTGGTGTAATACTGGTCAAAAGGCAAAGCCCCTGACATGTAAAAGAATTTCCAAGTATCCCATAGGGAACATAGCCTTCAGTTATCTAGAATGATTTGTTGTTGTTGTTTAAATGAAATTGTGTCTACTTTTATTTAGAATAGTACCTCTAATGAGCTGATCAATATAATAAGAACTGTCTTTCATCCAAAACAACGTCTCTTTTAAGAGTTTTTGTCATGGTATTTGTATTCCAGTGCTTTTAGTTTAGCAAGTTGTAATGAACTGCTGTCATTTGTGAATGGGTGTCTCTGTCCATAATAGTGGGCCCAGCCTGTCTGGTTTGCAAAACTAAGCGAGCAAGCTGGAGGAAACACATCAAATGGCTAGAGCTAAAATGGCCAATACCCTACATAAATATATATATATACACACACACACACATACACACATATATATATACACATTTACATTTGGACTCGATGATCTTAAAGGCCTTTTCCAACCTCAATGATTCTATGTTTTCTATATATAAAGTGTGACTATAAAGAAGCATTAGCCCTAATTTCAGTATCCTTCCTAACTCCTCAGCTCACCTTGCACCAGTAGCAAAGATTCTCCAGCATGTGGGGATCTGAAGATTGATGTGGTGCCTCTTGTTAAAGGGTCACCTTTAGCCACAACTATTATTCTGTTCCCTCCAACAGCACTCTCTGCGTGCGGGAGCTGCTGAAGAAACAGCAGGTTTTTAATACCACTGCAGGCAGTTATCTAAAGTTGTATCACAGTTGTATTTGTATTCTGCTGAGGACAGGCTCTTTACTGAGCTAAGGCACACTATTGTAATAAGTATCACTGCAATGAATTATTTCCAAACCCAGCATTTTCTGGGTGCTTCACAAATATTAGCCGGAATTCTGGGGAGCGGCCCTCAGCTCACACCCTGCTGTTGTTAGGGGATGGGCACCAGGGCAAATAAGTTGCATCAAAATGTAAGTTGAAATCAGGACTGACCTATAATAGTAGCTTTTAGGTTTAGGGCTTTTTTTGGATTTTACTTCACCTTGTCTTCTCCATGCTTTCTCCAAGAAAAAATTCCTCAGAAAAGAAGTGAAATAGCAACAAAGATACACATGTAAAAGAAATGTTTTTTCAGGTCTCTCACAGCTGAAACATATTTACTAGATTCTCAGGTCCTTTTTTTAATTCTACATGCATAGCATGGTAATGGTTTCAGGAAGTAAACTTCAGGTCTAAACCACATAATTAAGATTTGAATGTGATTAAGGATATAATTTTTCATAAAGAAAAAGAAGAATCTCTTCTGGTTCTTTACAGTTCAGTTGTCCAATCGTTACTGCATAGGATTTTCATACAGGAAAGCTCTAGTCATATAATTAAACAGAAATCTGCCTTAGCTTTTTGTAAATCTACATTACAAGAAAAGTTATTTATTCCAAATTAACCAGTGAGTGTAAACTGGGGGTATGTTAAAAGTGGATAGATTGATAGATGATGTAACTGTGGCGAGAAAGATGTTTCTTCCTCTGTAGGAGACAAAGAATGTCCTATATATAAGACTGCTGTATAAAACGCAGTTACATTTTTATATTGGAGCATTATTACCTTTCTAGTACCTGAGCAGTTTCACTTTCCATTGTGTCATTTAATTAATTTTAATAATTAATTTGTTTCTATTTGTTTGCTTTTCCTCTTTTTTAAACTTTATTTTGCCTTATGTCATCTGTAAGAGGCTGACAAAAAAGGGAGATAACTTTTCTAAATATATGGAGCCAAAATTCTAGATCATCTATAATTACACTAATTAAGGCATTACTGAAATCATCGTTCCTTTCAACCTTGAAATTTGAAATTAGTTTAGTAGTTGCAGATTTCATCTTCCCAGCAGAGGGAGATTTTGATCCTTTTTGGAAGTTGAGTTTTCCCATCAGGCTCTTTAGTTAAATGTTGTTTTGTATATTCCATAAGAACTAGAACTTCTGCCAAAACCACAATTGTCATGGCTCTTTAATGGTCTCTTATTTATTTAATTGGCTATGCCAGTTGGCTTCAGAAGCCATATGTCCGTGTATTTTTCTTCATTTCTGTTAGCTTCAGTCTCAGTTTTGCTCAATGTTTGTCTGCAAAAATATGCATATAGATTCATTTTCCAGTCATTCATTCTTTAGAGATCCTATTTATTTATTTCTGTAAGCTAGTGGAGGAAGGCCAGCTATCTGGGTTGGGATTCAATTCTTCTAATGAAGTGTGAGTCAAAAATTGGAAAGATTCCTTCCTAAATTAGGAGGACATCTTCATTGTTCTTTGTGTTTGGCATGTTTAGGGCAGCCAGTGAAAGAAAGTGTGTACGTAAGTATAAACAGGCATGGTTATCATCAACGGCCGTGCCAGCAGGGAAACTAATAAAGCCATGTTAAAGTTATGATGTTTTGTGTGATGAATTTCAGTTTGTGAAACTGTAAATGCTTTAGTCATTTTTTGCTACAGAAGATACATTCATTTTAGAGTTTTGCTATCCTTTTTTGACTTCCTTTGCTTTGGAATTTTGTCCTCTATGAAGATCTGTTTTGAAGAAGCATGCAGAAGAACAGCAGTTAACTTTATATTCTCATTTCAATATGCATATGTAGATTTCTTTTGATGTATTTTTTTTTTGTTTCTCAAATATGCGCATGGGTATATGGGATTATAAAAAACTGAGTTACGTTGTTTGTAAGTACAAAGAAAAGCAAATGCAAGAAATGCAAAATCTTGAATTTAGCACTCTTAGACAATCTTTGCATATACGATATATTCTGTAAGATCTCACATTTATCTGGTTGATGGATAAATGATAGGAAGAGAATGGGAATATATGTTAGCCTTGTTTCCTTATAAAATAAGACCTGAGCAATTTACTTACACCTGTCAGCAGTTATAGATGACGTTTGGCAACGCACATCTATATGAGTCACACCAGACTATATTTAGGCTACTGGGGAAAACTGAGGTTATGATACTATTGAAAATGTATTCACTGGAAACCAACATCCACTAGTTCTGTTGTTTTTTAGTCAAGCGATTTTAGCTAAATCATTCAGCTTGTAGCTCTTTAACTTATTAGTCACCATTGAAATTGTACTGAAGATGGAATTATTCATATTCTTTAATGTTCATGATCCATAATGCCTGAGCATCTTAAAAACATTATTTGAAATTATTTCTGTAAAAGTCCCTTTGATGACAAAAGTGGTAGTTACATTTGGAGAATTAAAGCTCTGAGTTTCAGTCCTGCAATGGTGTGTAGACTATGGGATTTGGGAGTTTTTACCTTGGATACTAAAATTGGACAGATAGGTTAATTTTTTTTTCGTGTCCAAATTGAGAGAATATGGCCTGATTTTTTTTAACACCTTTTTAGGTGTGTGACCTGATCCCAATCAGCTATGTTTAGGCTGTTCATTATGAAAATTAGGGTTTTTTTAAGGTAAGGATATATGAGTGTGAAAAGCTGTGAAGTGAGCAAAGTTAGCAGCAGTCAGAATAGTGAAATCAAACAAGGACAAAACAAAAATGCATCTTGAAATTATAAGTCATTCTCCAATCCTGACTTCCACATCACGGATCCCTTTCTTTGCCATAATGTTATCAACTGTCAGAGCTCATATTTCGTGGGTTAGATTTTTAGAATGCAATAGAATAGGACAGGATTGCATAAGGTCGGGTAAGGTAGGATACATTGTCCGCTATCTGCTGACACCAGAAGGATGATGAGTCTTAGCAATTTCTGGTTCTGCTCCGTACCCTGGAGGGGATATACTCTGCTGACACAGATCGTCTGTCCATTCATCCCTGCTTGGTTTGAAGTGAGGTTAAAGCAGATGTATGAAGTTTGCTTTGAATGTGGAACACGTTTGTCGCAGATAGAGCATTCACAGAATTTAAGAGCTGTCCTGTAAAGGCTCTCTCTAATGTGATTTTCAGAGGCTTGTAACTCAATGAAACCTCAATGAACATCCTTGGAAGCAGTATAAAACCTCTTAAATTCCACGTCCTGGTGACAAAGTATTGTTGAAGGTTTTCAGAGGGAAAGAATGTAAAACTGGCAAAAAATATTCCTCTTTCTCACCATTTTCACTAATCCCTTTTTCTGAAATGCTGTGATTTCTTTAGAAGAAACTTCATTTGAAGTGATAAAAAGCCCAAGGTAGAGAAATAATATGCAAATTTCCAGTGCAAAAGGCTTATGTTAGCCATTTTTTTTTCTTCATTGAGTCATTTTATGTCTTTCTGACATATCAATTACATATTATATCACTGCAGATATTTTTATGTCAGGCTGTCTGTTTTCAGGTTGCAGAAAGCTTTTACAGTCTTTAGGCTATGCAGTACTGTGTACTATATTTTCCTTAATCTTTTTGCTTCAGTAAGAATTTAAGCTAAGAGAGATATTTTTGTCATTTTAGAAAGTACTGTTAATAGCGTTTAAAATACTGTAAATGTCAGTAGCATTAAGTTGGGCCACAGTTTTAAAACTAGCCTCTGTAGATGAGTTTGCATGTCATTTTCATAATATTTTCACAAGGTGCTCTCTAAAATTGCCCTTGTAGTTTTCATCACCCCTTGAGTAAAGCTGAACATTGTGCCCTTCTATAGGAAATTCTGGGCAGTCTGCAAGTCACATAATGGTATGTTATAATTAAAATGGCTCAGCTCCTAGTATGTGTTGTGTGTGCAAACGTTTTTTATAAAATGCTTCCTAATGTGGATCCACCTGGGATAACACAGGCAGAAGGAGTTCTTTCAAGATGCTCATTGCTTCCTGTGGCTCATCTGAGGCATTCAATCCTTGTGCTTGCTGTTACTTTATGAAACAGTAATACTGCAATAACCTTTAGAAATGCACTTCTTAGTTGCAGAACAAACATAGTTTAAATTGCAGTTCTTGACCCAGAGCTTACAATTTCAGTTTTTATTCATATTAATTATATCTTTTGTACCTGGAGAATCATAGCAACATCCAAATCCTATGTTACAGAAATTAATTCTTTAGGGTACGCCATTTTGTTTCAGAGGCTTCAAGTGTGTAGATTGAAGACTCAGTCTTTCTCTTCCATTTTCTTAGGTGTTCTAAGTTGGTTCTCTGCCATAGCTCAGTTTGTTTTAAAACAAAATTAATGGCAAGACTAATTAGCATTAATCAACCTTGAAAAACAAGCCTAAGTCTATGTTTGTAGATAGTATATTCATTGTGTTGGATGTTTTCACTTTCATCCCTCTGATTTCTTATATTGATCTCAAGTGTTTTCTGTCCTTTTCCCCCAATACCCTCATTTATGACTCTTTTTCATCTGTAAAAACTGTGAGTTCTGTCCTACTTATCTGATACATAGCTGATAATACGGCACAGCTTCAGCAGAGCAGTGATTTTTTGGGTATTCAGAAGAAATAGGAGAATGTGTCTTCCATAAAATAGCTTTGTGTTTCTTTTATATCCCAGCATTCCAATCCCAGCATTCCAGTTCCTTATCTCAAAACATCACATTTCAAATCCTGAACTGACTTTGTCTGTACTTTTGCCAGCCAAAGAGGTAAGATAACTGAATTTGGTTTGCACATCAGTTGTCGTAGCTGGCTGCAGTATATCCCTGAACGTGGCTAGGTTTACCTTTAAAGAGAAAGGTTTTACATTTTTCTCATACAGCCTTCATAACTTTATTCAGCTGTGAATGACATATGAAATACTGTCAAACCAGCATGGTCTGTTGCAGAAATCATGCAGGCTTCTTCTTCAGAAGTCAAGATCTAATCTTTTTTCTTCACTGGTGAATAGGAGGTCAACTCGCAGCAAATAAAGTTTCTGAGAGGCAGGGACAAATCCAATTTTATGATCACCACTTTTCTCTCTCAACACTGTACTCCCCCATCGTTAGACTGTGCTCAGTAATTCCCACAGCTGCTGAGATAAGCCCGTGCTGTTTAACAGTGCCAGATCGTGCTGATTATTTTAGCTTTGCCAATGACACTCTACATAATTTTTCAAATTATTTTAACCACCTTGTGCATGAATTTACATGTTTTTAGATAAGTATCCATTTATGGATCAGAACGGGATGTTACGAAACTTAGTTAAGTTAGAATGAAATTGTGTTGATTTGGCATAAGTAGTAGTAGCCTTTCAATTTTACTATAGTTCCAATAGTTTACATAGTCTAAGGGTCTGTCCCATTCCCTAGAAAAGGGGACCAGAAAAACGAACTCTATTTCACATAAATTTGTGTTTCTAAGTATTTATTGTTATACAGGCCGAGGTCCCTGAATCACAACTAATAGTGTATTTGTGATGTGAGCTGCAGTACAGTACGTGGAAAGGGCTTTGGACACAAACTATGATCTTATATTATTCAGCATGTTTATTGAAAGCATGGTTGTATTTATGGAAAACATGGATGTTGTAAATTATAGTTATGGAAAACATGGATGTTGTAAAATCTGCTTCTGTTAGTGAACCTATTCCAGAAAACAAATCACAGACTCTTTATTATTATATAGCATTCTAGTGTTCAGTGGCAATACTGCTCAGTGAAATAAGATGTACAAGGCAGACTTCAGTCTGGTATGTTAGAACTCAAGTCATCAAGGGCCATTGGCTTTGTCTGCTCTGCCATCCCTCACAAGTGTACAGTTATGCCTGTTGAGCTTGCATAGCTCAGATATCCTTGTGTGACCCAAGAGCAACATTTGTGCTTTCTTGTGCCAGAAGAAAAACCCTTTATTGTACGGTTTATCAAAGAACATCCTAGGAAAGATGTAAAAGCTGAAAGAATAAAAAGCCCGATTTGCTGTTTTTAGAAAGCTAATCAATTCTTAAACCTTTAGGTAGGAAATATCATTTGTTCCTGATCCTTTTACCTCTTTGGATGAGTATTCCAGAAAAGATGTATTCACAGTTGTACACAAAGTAGATTCCATGAGCTGCCGGGTTATATTATTTACATGATGAGTATATTCACACAGCAGTGTTACTGCTTAGAGATACTGTATTTCGCTGTCTTTCTCATATTCAGACAGGCTCTAGCTTGCCAGAAATTTTTAATTTTTAATTTTTTTTTTTTTTGAATGAGCGTGTAACTAACAGATGTTTGGTTTTGGCTCCATGTCTGCATTCTTTGAAAGCTGGAGAATTAAATTGCTGACATTCAGACAACACTAATTCACATATCCAGGGAGCCTAATTTGCCATCCCTGAGATCCTGATTCCTGGTGTTCATGGGTTTAAAAACCATTTCAGTGACACAATATAAGAATAGGCTGGGGAGTTTTAATACTATGCTCCTGATAAACATAATCACATTTTATAAACATCTGCGTCATTACTGATGTGATTCATCTCTAAGCTGTATACAGCTGTGTTTCCAGTTTCAATTAACAGTCTCTTAATTGCATATCCATCTCATGTTACTAATTTAGTTAATTTATTCATAATTAAGAGTATTCTATTTTCCATGAAGGTTTGTTGAGCTTAGTACATTATAAAAAATAAAAAAAACTAAGGCTGAGGGATTGTGATTCTTACAATAGTCACATCAGAACAAAAATGTCATTCAAGCACCTAGAGAGGAAAACAAGATATAAGGGATATTTTTTCTTTTCTCACTGTGGAATAACAAACCTTTGGAAGGGTTTTGCTTTGTGTTTGAAAGCAAATGACAGTATTTATGTGCTCTTTTCTCCTCATTTTTGTCCTTCACCCTTTTGCCCAAAATCTAATGCAATTCAATAGTTGAGACTGATACAAGAGGTTTTAATATGTCAGAAGAACTGATAACACCAAAAAGGGTGTTACAGGAACAGGGGTATGTAGGAGTCATGAGTCAGCCTGTCTCATGCCTTTTTGTCCACTAACATTTATATTTTAGAGTACCATGTATTTAAAAGGACCCGTGTAATAAGGAACTGTGAGATAACTTAAAAGTTCATCCTGAGACACACTCAGGTGGAAGATAAGGACTGTCTTAGTGTTATTTATCAAAAGAAGTGCATCTTTTAGAAAGAATCTTTTGTATATCAGTACAAGAATATTGCATGCAAAATGGTTTAGAAATCACAGAAACCAACCTTCTAGCAGTTGTCCACAATCTAATCATGTTCTTGACCAACCATTTAGCAGGATTGGTTACAACTGTCCAGTACTTTGTAAATAACACAGATACTGTCCTCTTCATTGCCTTTACAAACCCTGCTGGGATATTAATTCTAGGAGGTGTCTGCAGTATTAAGGACTTGTACGTATAAATGGACCTCTTTTTCTAAAAAACAAAGGGAGGAAAAAAGAAAAACCTCATCTTTTTCTGACTTCCATTAGCGTGGTGAGTATTTTGATACTTGTACGTTATCAGTGAGCAGAACATTGAAAGTTCAGCGTCCTTTTCTGGAAAAAAAAAATGAGGGAGAAATACAGTCTTCTCTCTTTAAAAACAAAAATATTTGTTATTAGTTTGAGATAAGTATTGCTTCCTGAGTGGACCTTCACACTGCTATAATTTGAAGTAAACATAGGGATCTGTAAGTTGTATGGAAAACGTTGAAATAGTCTGATCAATATGTCTCAAGCAGAGATGCAGGTTTTTAATGACAGATACTGAATCCCTTCTAGCTGAAAATCACAGATGTCTGCTGCTTTTTCCTTTAATCTTCTCCTTCCTCCAGTCTCCTTGATGCTCTTTTTAGTTTCTCTCATTGCTCTTTTTCTCCTTGAAGCTTCCTTTCTTCCTCTTCATGTAAGCTTCTCCTTGTCTGTCATACCATCTACCATCATACCACTACTTTTTAAAAAAGGTTAGGAAGAAAATCATTAAAGAAACAAATAGAGAACACAACCAGCAAATTTATAATCTAACATGAGAAGAAAAGAAAGGGATGGAGAGAGGGAAAGTGGAAAATAAGGTGCAGGTGAGGTAGGCTTTTAGTCATGGCCGTTTTATGAATCACAACCTGTTCTTTTCCCAAGGAATCTCTGAAGATCACAGTTAGCGTAAGATACAGCTATGCTCTAAGCAGACTTCTAAAGCTCTTCAAAGCAGGCAGTCTTATAATTTTCTTTTCTTTTACTTGTCAAATATTAATGCCGGAATGTAATCTTGTGAAGATAATAAAAGTTTGAACCATTTCAACCTTTTAGCTGCATACTAGCATATTAGCAAGCAAATAGAATGACAGTTGCAGTGCTAACCTTGCTGTACGAATTCCAGGCTGCCCCACCTTTTTTGATTAAAATGGTGATTAGGGTTAAAGGAGATTATAGCAATTTGCTAGGGTCCTGTTTCACTGCAAGCTCAAGGTAAGAGAGGGTGATTCAAGTGCCTGCAGAAAGATGGATTATTACAGGCTGATCAATCTTCAAGCTTCTATGGATTTTTACCACCTCTGTTGTTTGCATACATTCTCAAAATTTTACTATGCAAGAAGGGAAATGCATTCATTGTCTGTACACAAGAAAAAAGTTAGTCATTTTCTCCCTCCAAAGAGAGATGAGTCTTCAAAAGGGAGTGCATAGTCCTTTTAAATTGTATCATACTATTGTCATACGCTAGAGATTTGTTGGTTTTCTTTTCCTTTTTCTTACCTTACATAAAATGATAGGGCAATTTTATCTTGTACCCTATGGAAGTCTATATGCATGTAAACCTATGTGAATTTGCATTTTGAAGTGAATTGCACATTAATTGCTTATTTGTCTAGAGAGTTACCTGAGCCACAAATTGGAATTAAATATAATATCCAGATCTTCAATCATTTTCCTGTTTAAATGAATCTTTTCAGATTAAGGTTTTGGGATTAGATCATTAAGAAATCAGGTTTCAGTTCTGAAACTTCCATTTCATTACATTAGACATGGGACTCCCATTCATGTTTTTCCCCAAAGAGGACTTTGTGCATGCAATATTAGGAAAAATTTGGTTGATTTTTATTTTTTGCATACTTTTACCAACAGAGAAGAAAATAAATACCTGTCATGAAAATATTGGCACATTTTTGTGTTTTTCAGTTTTGTGTCTTTAACCTCAGAGGACAATTTTACTTTTAGTGTACTCTCAGAACTCCTGAGGGACCTGGAAGAGAAGATATGCCCATGTAGTGGTAATCTCAATAGCATATGAGTACAATATTACTGTGCCTCAGTTGCTGCTGCTTAGAGTAAGCTGTTGAAATGACATAGGTATAAATCCCACTGAAGCAGCAGCCTCTCCAACTACTTCAGCAGCTTTTGGTTTTGGTTGTGGGTTGGTTTTTTTCGCCATGTTTGATGCATAGGTGAACTTCTAGAATTTTAATTATGTCTGTATCAGATGAGCTGCAGAAATATAAAAGGGTTTTGGGTGAGATTTAATTTTAGATAGCAGCTTAAGTAACTGCATTTGTAAAAACTAGTGCAACTTTAATTAAACGTCTCTACATTAATTTAGTTATTTAATTGAAAATTTATTGTGATAGTCCTTACAATTTATAACCCTTCTGTTTGAGGATCTTAAATAGCACATCATAATAATAATTAAAAAAACCCAAACCTGTATTTAAGCTTTTGCTAGATTTCTACCGGCTTTTTTTCAAATAGCAGAAGGGGTTTTTTTTCTCCTCAGTATTTATTCTGGTTTATGGATTTTATAACAGCATTGGACATCTGAAAACTCAACTTGTAAATGATGATTGAAGAAACGTTTTTCTCTTCTCATATGTGTTGGGGTTGGTTTGGTTTTAACCCACGTCAACTTTTGTTCCTTTTTCAATGTCGTATCAATGCTGGCTTGTACTACTACAACAGTACCACTCGCAAGACTTTTCAGGGCACAGGTCTGTTGAGGTTAGTTGTGATGGAGGGGGAAAGCTGTTTGAGTTCTGAGTCTGCAACATTCTGTGCTGTGAGAGGTGTACGAAATAGACGAGGAGGTCCGATGAGGAGAGCGGGGGCCCGAGACACTTTAATCCCTCCATAGTCTTTCATAGGAGCCCGCACATTTCCAGCACAGCATGTAGCCTCTCTCCACTTCCCCACTCTGCTTTGAGATATGCGGAGAGACAAAGAGAGGCTGGAGCGCTATGCATCATTAGAGCAGGGGGTTCAGCTATTTAACTGAAACCCTGTATTGTGTGTCCACCAGGTCCTCATGACCTGACAACATGAGGAAAGGTTAAGCATTCCTTTTCACAGTTGGGTTGCATCTACCTGAGGTAGAAATATATAATGTATATGTCATGCTAAACATTATATATAAACTACAATTCATTCCAACACCTTCCAGTGATCACAATCTTCCAGTGATAGCACTCATAATTTCCAGTAGTATATGCTTTCCTCTAATTGAAATTTTTCCACTGCCCTACATTTCCCTTATGATTGAAAAGTGATTTCCATTGATACTTTGCCAAAGAGACTGTTCATAATAATTTTCTTTTCCTTCCCAACACCTAGTGCATGCATCGGTTGCATAAATGGTAATTTAAAGCCTTTTTAGCACAGCTGGATATTTTTCATTGATTCTTTTCATCTGAGCATCATTCATTAGAGTTCCTTCATCTTTTTGTCTGCAGTGTACTCTATCTACAGAATCCTGGAATCTGTACAACAAAATAGAACAAAATGTACAAGGACTTCAAGTCCTTCCAGTGTCATATCTGTCAGGTTATAAATTTGAGACAGCAAACCACCCCATTAGCTTCCCTTCCTTGAGGTACCTATTTATCTTCATTTATTCCCTACTGACAAAGAAACTATGAGAAGTTGCACTTGATTGTTCCAGTCCTCCTTGTCATTTGCATTACTATTACCATTCCAAATGTTCTTTAAAGTATATACTTATAAAAATATAGGCTGGCGTTTAGAAAGGCTTGGGTTTGTTTTTCAGTACGCGGATGCATAGTATGGTGTCTGTCCCACAAATTCACCCACAACTTCATCAGGATAACTATATGACTCTATAGAATTTTTACTTCTCTCCTGTTACTTGTTTTAGGAAAAAGCAACTTTGCCATCACGACCAAAACTGCTTTTTTCAAGAATTTTGTAATTAAATGTTTTGTAAAAGCTGAAACTGTTATTGGGAGAGAAGAATGAAGCAGTTGTGTGTTTTCAATTATTATAAATCTTAAAGTGTAAAGACTTTGGAAATTATCTAAGTGAAACTACAAATATCTTTTTTAAAACAGAGTTGCTTTCTGTTTCATTTTTTCCCAAGATTTTAATTTTATGTCCCAGAAATGTAACCACATTTTCTGCTCAGCTTTGCCACTACAAATACAAAAATGGTGAGTATTTAATGTGCATAATATAGAAGTAAATAATATAAGTGAAATAAAGTAATCACTGTTTAGGTGAGTAAAAAAAATGAGCTTTCTTGGAAGTGTTGGAGTGAAATTTAACTATTTGTCAAACTTTCAGTTATATCTTCTTTTCCAAACAACAACAGACTAATTTAGCAGAGTTCAACAAGAACACTGACTTCTAAGATGATCAGCGTACCAGATCTACTTGTTATTTGGGGAACACTACCTGATTTCCTTCACCTAATTAACCTATGGCAATACTTCACTAAATGATGGGTTTGGGATGAATGGTGGATAGTCTTTCAGGTTTTTTTCATTTGCTGTCATTGAAATGCTTTATTTGTGGTACAGCAGGTTGTTTGAAGTTAATTTTGATTGCTATGTATTCTTAAATTGTTCAGTGAAATAAACAGTAAGAGTGTAATTTTCCATGAAGGCATAGTGTAATATGTAAAACAGAAAGTTGGGTAGGGTGCTAAGTTTATGAACTCACGAGCCATTTTGCTCAATGGTAGGAACCACTTCTAAATGATCCAAAATAACTTGTTCAAAGGAAAGTCTGAAGCAATGAACAACATCATTATGATCTCAACCTGCTCCGCCAACTTATGAGATGGGTGGTGCTGCTGCTAGGACAGCTGCTGTAGTTTCAGTGTCTCTGATAGCTGATATAATGTCTGCAGACTGTTAGAGCTATAAAATTACAAATCCAGAAAGTGGTGTCAGTTGTGCTCCTTTTTAAAATAATATGCACTTATTTTAAAGGCTGATTGGTATAGAATTTGTTTAGATAGTAATAACAATAGTGTATTCTACAGTAATATTGTGAGGGACTACATTTCTTCTATATCATTATATCAAGAATGTTTATCCTAAGTTATTTCATAGCCACTTGTTACTATTGTAATAAAGTTCATCTTTTAGTTCTTTTGGAAGTGTTTTGCTTAATGGCCCCTATGTCCAGGTACATTTCAGCCACGCCACCTGTTCTTGAGCACAAAGGGAGATGCCCAGGTTTGAACATTTGTTGAGCTTCAATGTTAAGATACAGTTGAACTTCAGAAAGGTCGGGATTCAAAAGAGGCATCAAGTCTGCAGCTTATTCTGTAGCTTTGAAGCACCACTGAAGTCAAAGAACTTTGTTTTTCTACTGAGTATGAAGCAGATGCTCTGTTACAATTAATTGTGATGTGTATTTTACTTCGTCTTTAAAATAATAAATAATATTCAAATCTGATTACTCAGTAATGTGCTGTGGGTATTAGAAAATTATAGTCTCATTCTGATTTACAAAAGGTGGTCTGATCAAGAAGATTTTCTTTTCTCTGTGCTTACTGCTACTCCATTCAGTTGTTAATTCTCACTGTTTAATAGTAAGCATTTAACTGAATATTTATTCCCTCATTCTTTTCTGCTAAGACCATAGTCTGGCCAACAGCCAGAACTAATAAGATGTTATGATGAGAAGTGTCTTGGTATTCTAAGAATAAATTCATAGTGTATGAAATACAATTTTTAGAATATGACTTCCACTGTTCCTAATATTCTCTAGTTAATATATCCTGGTAACGCACGGAAACCTGTAAATGGATCATTCAGTCTGCATTTATAGATATAAACAGTAGGATTCTTAAAGATTAAGGCCATTTTGAATATAGATACTGTAGCTAATATGAATCTATTAGGGAAGAAACGTTAGCTGCCAGTATAGCAGTTGGTGAATGGTTTCCCAATTAATAAGAAAATCCCACTTCTGTTGTTAAACAATTTCAAGTGCTCATAACAGTGACAGAAAACTGGCAGGCAAAATGGTTTTGCTGATGTAGGAGTCGAGATTAGTAATGCATTTTCTCAAGGGAACAATCTTTGAACAAGTCCAAAGTTTCATTTTAAAACTAGGAAAAAACCCCAGCTATATTAAAATTACATCCTTTGACAGCTTAGCTTAACTTAGAAGCACTCCTCACATTTCCAGTTTTATTGATTCTATCTTGAACAGGAATGCAGACACAAATGAGTGATTATAACTCTGTGCATATACATCACTTCTGTAGCTTTAGAGGATGTAGCCATGACTACGTACTATAAAAGTGGACAGTCAATGCTACTGAACCTGTACTGGATCAAAGACAGGAGAAAATGTTGATCCTGGAGTGAGTAAGTTCTCTGGAAGTGAATTTACTTGTGCCTCCTTAACTCAGCATATTAAAGCTTGTGCAGCCGGATGTGAAAAACAAATGCACACACACACTCACATGACTGTTTTAAAAACATGATATTTCATTAACTATTTTCCAGAGGGCCTTCAGAGGTTATCAGGCAGTTCGGATTTTTGCTAGTTAGAAACTGGCTTCAGAAGAATGATTTGGAGTTTACCGGTAGTGTTACTGAAGCAAAGACAGCTAAAGTTTAATTTTTCTTTTGCTCACCAATGTTCTGTACTTTTTAGATATTATTCTGTACTTAAGCAGACCATATTTTTTATAAACTTTTCTAAACATAGTCAGACTAATTTAAGTTCTAGGATAGTTTTGGAAGGAAGGAAGTTGTTGTATACATATACTCCTACACTTATGTTTATGCACACATATCAAAACTGATTTTCTGACAACACAGGAAACAAAAATGTTTGAGAGCTGAGAAGCAAGTATATAATTTATTCTTGCAGTACTAGGCTATCACAACAGACGTACGGATGGATGGCTGGGAAAAAAACTGTCAAATTATTTTAAATCCAACAAGTGCCTTTGTATAGACTTTAAAGGTTTTGCTAGTTTCGGTGGAAAGTATTTCAGATTGCCACAAAAAAATCACAAGTTGCCATGATTTCTATTTCTAAGCAGCACAGAAACCAGGCCAATTGCTCTGTAGTATAAGTTTGGTTGGTAGGTGCTGCAGTCGAAATATCGAATCATGTGGACATCATGAAGCAGAAACACAGGACATTCTTCTTGTTGAGCCACAATTGGAGTTCTCATATTTGCACTGGTTGGAAACAAAGCATCCTATTATCCAAAAAAAAAATGAACTGGAGTGGGCAGAAAAATAAAATTTTAAGAAGCCTAACCTGTACGTTGTTGTCATAATGGAGAATCTAGTAATTTTTTTTCAGTTTCCCTTTTTCAGTTTTACTGGTTTAGGCCACAGTTTAAAGAACATGGGGGAGAAACTGGCTTGTTATGAGGCAGCGCAGGCAGTACATTTTTGAAATATGGAGGTTATAGGAATGACTTCTGGGGAAGAAAGAAGGAAAACACAGAAGTCTGGACAAGAAAAAATGGACCCCTTAAACTCTGAAGAATAACTTAAAACAGGCAGAACGTTATGAAGCAAATGACAGGAGCCCAAGCAGAATCTAATAGGAAACTGATGGTGGCGAGCCTATAAACTTGTATTTTTCCTTTACCAAATTCTGCACCCTTCAGATACATGATCCTGCCAGTTGTTCTCTCATATGATGAACATTAACAGTACAACATCTGTATTCCTGGTTTCTCAGCTGTTGTTGTTTTCCCCTTTTTTCTCCCTGATTGTCATGATTGTTTTCCCTTGTACAAGACAAATGCTAAAAATAAGACAGTGTAATGGTATGAGCAGCTGAATTAGAAACAAAGTGATAGAGTGGATGTCCTTAGGGAGATGCCATGGAATACTCTACAAGGACGTATGTTTCAAAATCAGATGCAACCCCAGTTTCATTGTGGATGTTTTTTATAAAATACACCGAAGCTTGGAAATTTTGCCCATGTGGTTTTCCTGCCAAATTTGTCAGTCTCACTGCACCTTGTTCAGTTATCCAACACTTCCATTGGTTTCTCAAACAGTAGTTTTGAAAGTTCCCTTTGGGATTTGTAGCTTCTTTACAGCCTCATGTCTGCCACTGCTGGCAAGCCAAAAGGATAAAAATTACCCAGTCAAAAGCAATTACAGATCAGAGCGAATCTGGCTTCTGCAGCCAGAGAGCAGTTACAGGCGTGTAACTGTAGGCCAGCATTGCTATTCCAGCAGTATGTAATCAAAGCACTTGTTTGTTCAGTGGAATCTTGCTGCATGGTGGAGTTGTTGACTGAATAGACTGTCTAAATAATGGCTTCTGTCTTGGGTTTGGTTGGCTATGAGTTTTGTCTTTTCCTGAGACTGTGGGGGAAGACTAGGGAGGCTGTGAAAAGACCTGCTAGGGTGGAAAAGAAAAGATATAATAGGATCTGCAGAAAGCAGAGAGAGAGTTCTAATGAGAGAAAGTGAAGGGAAAAGGAAAACCCCTTCTACAGAGAGGTTTTACTTTTTTTTTTTTTTACAGAGAAATTTAAAAAGGCATAAAAAAATAAAGTATGTAACTAAGTGATAGTAAAAGATAAACAGAACAAGTAAAACAATAAATGGAGTCAGACTACACAAATGTCAGGCATATAGTCATGCATTGATTACAATAGAAACAAAATTTCATCTACTTAGTACTAAAAATAAGGATTGTCATTATTGATTCGGAATGACAAAGAAAAGCTAACACAGTAGGACAGAAAGGTTTCAGAGTTAAATGACTGTACCTCCACAATTTTATTCCTTGTGGTTTTCATTAAGTTAAAAAAAGTGTATGAACACACAAAAAGCCACCCAGTTAAATCTTTGTGTCTTCCATTTTTAGACTTCTGCTTGTAAGTTAATAATTTCTAAATAGTTACACAAGACTCAGTGCTGCATGAAATTCCTTTGCATGTCTCATTCAAATGTATAAACTCACTGCAGCAAATAGTATATTGAACAAACATGATTTCATTTGCTTTTTACAGAGGATCTGATTATTTTTATTTGACGTAATTGCTCAAAAAGCTTACATAAACTTATTTCTGCCTTCAGATTTCTTTGAAAATCCTAGCCATCCTGATGTATTAGCCTTGTTTGTCATTTGGACAATGGGATCGCTCACCTAATTTTAATGGCACCCGTTTGATTTTGTGATTAGATGATCCTACAAAAAACTTACATAATGGGCAAGTGACTGTTTCTATTGTCATATACTGGTGCTTTGGTTTGGGTTTGTTTTTTTTTTTTACTTTCTGTAATCCCTGAGAATTAATTTCAATCTCAGAAGTGTTAATGAAATTTTATATAAAAATACGACATCTGATCTTGTATCATTAAAGCAAATAGCATCTTCGTTTTCAGTTTTACTGAAATTATAGTCAAGTCCATCCTTATTTCTTAAACTGTATGCATAGTTTTAAAGTGCTCTTTCACTGATTTTTAAAAGCATTTTATAGAAATAATGAGGAACTTTCATAGAGATCACTCTTAACTTTTATGATTTATAAGAATGGGTTTATTTTTTTGTCTTGTGGAATCCTTTCTTGAGCAAGTCTTTCATAATTAAGTCTTTCCTAAACAGAAGTTTTTTTCAAGAGAATGCTCATTTGTTTCCTTTATTTGCCTAACTCGAAGGCCACATGTCAACTAGTCACTGTGATAACAATAGCTTGTAAGTTAGACATTCAGAAAGGGTTTCTGACTTAGTAAATTAAAGTTTTATAATTGCCAATTAAACTGCCTGTCAGTGTATTATATGGTGCCACTGTACAGATACTGCAAATCCAGGTTTTGAGGCTGGCTTTGGACTGTGTTGGAAATCTTGTCTCTGCTTCTCTCCTATTATTGCTCCTTGTTTCACAAAGGGTTGCGTTGTACTCTCTTTCAGCGGTGCTTCACCTCAGGAGTTCCATGTCTTAATTCTCCAAGATCTCTTCTATTCTTAGAATTTCCCAATTCTCTGCTTTTAGAAACAAATGAGTAATAAGGCAAGCCTAAACAGAAATAAATTATTTACTTGTGAAAAAAAAGCAATAAGATACAGATAGCTGTGAAAATAAGGTGGTGAATTCAAGAGAGTTTTTTGCGGCATAATAGACAACCAAAGCAGTTTTCAAAATGTGACTTATTATCTGGAGATTAAAGGGTATTTTTCATATTTGAAGCCGTGCAGATGATAAATTCATCTTAACACTCTACCACGATATTTATGCTCCAGAGCTTGTTACGTTTATTTTTGAACCGATATGCAAAAAAGGTGTGCTTAATGTTTGCCCTAATATGAAGTTTGTGAAATGGCAGTAGTCAGTGCAGACAGGTTACAGTTTTCCTGGAAATGCGAAGTATCACAGCTTGAATTCTACCGCCTCCTGCAGGGCTGCAGCTTGGAGGTTGGTTCCACTGGGAAGGAAGGAGCCTCCTTCTGCTCATGGGAGGATCTGAATCTGTGAAGTGGATAGATCTGGGGATTGAACAAAGCCATTTTTGAAGGTTTTTGTTTTATCTGAGGCCTTTGCAGATTGACAGTGGTAAATAGGGTATTCAGCTTTGCAAAGAGAGGGCTAATAACAGATTTATGAAGAAAACTGCTTGTAACATTACTGGGATTACTTGAATAAAACGTATTGCACTTACCAAGTGCACTATATAATAATGCTTTTTTCGATCATACATGAAGTGGTGGTTTTCTTGAATGCATGCATGTACTGTGATCCTTCATGCCAGTATAACTTCTGTCCTTCACTATATACCATCCTTCATTCTCCATAAATATGCGGTATAATATTATTGGGTTTTTTTAAATTATAAACAGCTTTTCTTCTCAAATAGATTAAACTGTGGAAATAAGATAACATATCTTCCAATTTTAATTAGAAAGAGTTTTATATTATTGTGGTTTAGCAGTATAGGCTATATATAACTTAGGTTTTGCTTTCATGTCACTTGAATCTAACTCACAGCTTAGAAAGCATAAATATTGAGGCTTTGACCAGCTGCAGGATGCAGACAGCTCCTTTTACAAGTCGTATTACACTATTATAGGAGTTTTGCCATTATCTTCAATCAGTGCAGTATCAATCCTATCAGCAATTGTTTCAATTTGAACTATTATTTGCCTAGAGTAATTTTGTTATCTTTCAGTGTGCTATCTGCACGTCTTCCCCAGGGAGAAAAAGAGGCCTTTGTGCAAAATCAGGAGCTGTAATTGTGTACAAAGAAGTGTCAGATAACAGGGAGCATTAAGCACTGATCGTATGGATGCTCCCAGGCTTGAGCAGCTGTTGGGATACAGAACATTCTGCAGAAGTCATTGAAACTGAGAGGCCATCTTCAAAAGGTTCATTGGACAGGAACAAAAAATAAAAGTTTGTTTAATCCATCCACTCAGTAATCTCATGAAATGAAGCTTTTCTTTTCCTGTTGTGTCAGTCCTTAATTGAGCAAGTAGTTTTAATACATCTTGAAACAGAGTATTATACTCTTGAGATTGCCAGTTGTAAGAATACGGATGAAACAAGCAAATAAGGTGGATAGATCACACTATATTGAAACTGTCCCTGTTGACATTATCTTACTGGTTTCACCCTGTACAGCTAAAAAGGAAACCAAATAGGTGATCTGTTTGGGGAAGTTTTGGGACTAAGGATTATTTAGATCGAACAGATTTATCACTATTGGTCATATTTCTCTCAAAGAGGAAAAGGACAAGAGAGAAGAAAATATGACAGAGACATACGATTAATATGACTGCTGCTGCACATAGAATCCTTTATTATGCATGATTACCCTATAGTGTCACCAATAAAAAACATTTTTGTCATACCTTCCACCTTCTCCTGTGCCTTCCTGTATTACTCTTCCTCAGTGCATTCCTTCTGTCAGTCTTCTGAAGAATCCTCCTCCTTTGCATGCAAACTCAGTTATGAACATTAAACTTCATAAAAGTCATATTTATATGTATCTTTACAGGATTATTCTAAGGTGCCTGTCTTAGTAAAAGCAGAATTTTCTCAGAGATACTTATTTCTCTTCAATTTTGATCGAGGAAGGCTGATTTAGCTGTCTCACCTTAGGACTCCTCACTTAAAACGGATAAATCTCACACAATCTCCTTTTGGCTTGGTATTACACGTGTAGCAGCATACTCATTCTAATTCATCCTTCAGCTCTTCTTTATAATCATTATTAGATAAAATGGAGAGTTTTACTGCAATTGTATGAAAAATGTATTTTCACTACATTTGGGGTAGCGACATGAGTTTTGAAGTGTGACTCAAAATGATAAAATGAAGATACTCAACAACAAATTAAGGAGACAAGAAGGAGAAAACACTGAAAAAGACAGGACTGAAAATTGAAGTATCTTGAATACTGATGGGATGATAATCCCAGATGAGTCAGAGAACAATAGGAGTGGGAGGGAGCTGAAGATGGTCAAAGAAAAAACTTAGAAATGTTAAGCAGCTAAAAGTGGTGCTGAGGAAAGACAATAGTGAATGAAGCCTCTATTTCTTTTAGAAGTAACCTGTATAAAATACAGGTCTGGGCTCTGGTACTTGCAGTGATGAGCAGTTATTCCCAAAATTAATGGTAGTAAGGGCACTGGAGATTCACAAATCTGGGGAAAAGGAGCAATAAAACTAATATGATAAAAGATCAATGAAAGTGAGAGAATGTAACTAGAACTATAAAAAAATAATATTCGCTGGTGATGCTCAACTGATACAGGAAATTGCAGGCATATGTTCTGGGGCAGCTATAAAATAAAACATTTCTTGCATGACATACTACTTACAGTTCCCTAAGTAACCAAAGATACATTCCCCTTGGCACAGAAGCTGTGTATATTACCTGACCTTTCAGAAACAAATAGCATTTTCAGTGCAACATGATTTTTATTTGTTTTTTAGTATAATGACAGAAAAAAATGAGAAAGAGGGAAACAGAAAAGCAAAAAAAAACCCCATTAAAATCTTGCTAAGAGGCAATAGAGCTTTACTTTAGAGATGGATTATGTAACATTAATAAGAGTATTTACAAATAAAGTACAAAAAAAAAAAAGAATGGATTTTAAAATGTTTAGAAATATGTTTAAACAAAATAGAAAGGAGTCAGTTCTATTTCAAAAACATAAAAAAGTATAATAAAGAGAAATAGCAGTATTTTAACAGAGAAGCAAAAGAAATAAAGAAGGCCACAGCAAGCTGTCATTACATTTGTATATTAAAGAGATGCAACTACGGTACACCTCATGTTACTTTCCATGCATGTCCCAAAAGTGAAGAGACAATGCCTAAAAGAAACACATATATCAAAAAGCCATGTTAGGGTAGGAACAGTAGATGGTTAGAGCCTAGAAAGACTAATGTTTCAGCAATAACAGTGTCATAATTAATGTTTCAGACTTTTCCTATTGCAAAATATATTTAAATATATTTAATTTAAATTAAATATATTTAATTTAAATATATTTAAACTGAGGATTACTGTGTGCAGCTCTGGAGTCCTCAGCACAAGAAGGACATGGACCTGTTAGAATGGGTCCAGCGGAGGGCCACGAAGATGCTCAGAGGGCTGGAGCACCTCTCCTATGAAGACAGGCTGAGAGAGCTGGGGTTGTTCAGCACGGAGAAGAGAAGGCTCTGGGGAGACCTTATAGCAGCCTTCCAGTACCTGAAGGGGGCCTACAGGAAAGCTGGGGAGGGACTCGTTATCAGGGAGTGGAGCAATAGGACGAGGGGTAATGGTTTTAAACTGAAAGAGGGAAGATTTACGTTAGATATTAGGAAGAAATTCTTTACTGTGAGGGTGGTGAGGCACTGGAACAGGTTGCCCAGAGAAGCTGTGGAGGCCCCATCCCTGGAAGTGTTCAAGGCCAGGCTGGATGGGGCTTTGAGCAGCCTGGTCTAGTGGAAGGTGTCCCTGCCCAGGGCAGGGGGGTTGGAACTAGATGATCCTTAAGGTCCCTTCCAACCCAAACCATTCTATGATTCTATAACAAAACAATCAGAGAACAGAAGGTCTGTAGGAAAAATGCAGGGGAAAGGTGGGGGCAATGTCAGCGTAGCCCTGCCAAACTTTTCTCTGAGATGCCTGCTTGCTATTTTAAGAACCATCACAAGAGTGTAAATGTGTACTAATGTGATGTACTCAAAATCTAAATGTACCACTTTTTTTCTTAAGTGATGGGAGATGTTAATGGCCTTAAGACAGGTTTTGCAGATCAATGCCCTGTACTAGCCTGCTGCAAGTTGCTTTTCTATAAGCATTTGACAGAGAAAATTTAATCCCCAGCACATCTTTCCTGAAGACTTCTCACTGGGACTGATCTTTCCTATTGTTTCCTTTCCAAATCCAGATGCTTTCACTCATGCAAAACAGTAACTTTTTCCATGAATAGTGTCAGTGAAATCTGTAAGACTTCCTGTGGAGTAGGATGCTACTTAGTACAAATTTGACTGAAGAAATAAGAATGCACCCCTTGAAACTCACTTGAGGTGGAAATGGGAGAGAAAAAACTACCAAGTTTGTGCAATCAGTCACAGAAAACACAGCTCTGAGTTGTTTTACATTTGATATTTTGAAATAGTGTATCTTACCACTTTTCCTCTTTTTTAAAGTTGCTGAAACCTTCTTGATTTACAATGGTTGACGAATTATCTGTATGAAGAATTGATGAGACTGTCTGGGGATTAAGAAGGAAAGAGGGAGGAAAAGGGTGGAACTGAGCTTCTACCAAATCACCTGTGTTTCCATTGCCTTCAGTGGAGGAGACCACCATCATTCTAGATTTGCAGAAAATATGGGAGATACTTAGAGTGTAACTAATGACATTTTACAATTCTGGAAACATTACGAACTTTATGTGTCAAATACCATGTATATTCAGTTTTAGGAATAATTTGTATTAGACTGCATTCCATCTTCTCTCCCCCTCCAAAAATTCTGAATTTCTGGCTTGGGGAACTAGGATTTCCCCTACATTTGGTACAAGAGCACGTTGCATAAGAAGTGGAAAACTGTGAGTTGTACTTGAAGGAATTCACCTTCTGTTCCTCCCAAGATTTGAAAAATAGGTTTCTCCTAATTTCCTCTATTTCCCGACAGAATGATTGAAGACCATAAATCTTCAGATATAGGCTGCTTATGATATTTAACATAAATAACATGGAAAGCACATGGCAGAATTTTTTCTGATAAATAATGCTCATTATAGTTTATAATCCAGAACCCTCCAAATATCCTGTGTTTTTAACACAATTGAATCATCTCTAATACCACGGACATATCAGAAATTTATATATTCATAGTAGAAAAAGAGAGGACTAACCATCATTTCAGATTTGTCCCTGTTTCCTGATTTGCTAAGACTTCCGTTCCTTAGGTTTAACTGCAATTGCTCATTCAAGCCTTCCCTGTAGGTCACCGTCAGTCTTGTTAATTTCTCCAGGCTCACTCCAATTGATCCACTTGTCTCTTGCTTACTGTGCCTAGAGATGATCACAGTATACCACCCAGAAGTCTTATGGATGATGAGTAATCCTGAAGGATAGATAGATTGTTATAAAAAAAAAAAAAAAAAAAAAAAGAAGAAGAATTTTATGTGGAAACATTTCAAAGCATATAGTGTGCAGGTGCCTTGATCTCAAAAGTAAGATTTGATCTCAGAAAGAATATATGCCCTGCTGAGCTCCATACCAGACAGTTTTACTTACTACAGAACACATTCTGTCCCTAGTTGCAGGTACCTGGTTCCCACTGACTTTGAAAATGTCAAACTGCATCAAAGTTACATTCATTTTAAGATCAATAACCTTACGGAGATTCAGGGTAGCATATACATTTTAGTTTCTCTTTTCCCCAGCTTACAGTACAGAACTAAGAGTATATATAGTTTCAGCTTTATGCTGAAGGCAGAACAGAAATCACTCAATCTATAGGTCTGCATAGTCAGAGCTCCAAGGAGTATCTTCTGTGGGACTGTACAGAAGATACATAAAGAAGAGCTTT
The DNA here is from genome assembly GCA_947846985.1 of Fratercula arctica. NCBI lineage: Eukaryota > Metazoa > Chordata > Aves > Charadriiformes > Alcidae > Fratercula > Fratercula arctica. Next base: position 89,540,941 of record CANTUZ010000001.1, on the reverse strand, counting down.
AAACTAGGAATGATGGGGCTGAAAAGGGAGACGATTGAGAACTTATGGGTAAGGATAAGAGCAGACCAGTATGGGAGACATTGTAGTGGGTGTCTGCTCTAGGCCACCTGACTAGGAAGAACAATTGGTTGAGGCCTTTTACAGACAGATAGGAGTAGCTTCATGTTCACAGGCCTCCATGGGGGACCAGCCTGATTATCTACTGGAGGGATAACACAGCATGTCATAAGCAATGCAATATGTTCCTGGATAGCACTGATGAAAGCTTCCTGACACAACTGATAGAGGAGCCAATGAAGACAGATGCTCTGCTGGACCTCATACTCACAAAAAAGGAAGGGCTTATTGGGTAGGTGAAGGTCAAAGGCAGCCTTGGCTGCAGTGACCATGAGTCCACAAGCCTGGACTTCAGGAGAGCAGACTTTGGCCTCTTCAGGCATCTGCTTGGAAGAATCCTGTGGAATAAGGCGCTGGAAGAAAGAGAGGTATAAGAAAATTGATTGGTACTCAAGGATCACCTTCTGCAAGCTCAAAACTGTTCCATCCTGAAGAGCAGGAAGTCAAGCAAGAAATCCAGAAGGCCTGTATGGATGAACAAGGAGATCCAGGCAAAATTCAAACATAAAAAAGGAATATACAGAAAGTGGAAGCATGGACAGGTACCTTGGAAGGAATATAGAGGCACTGTCTGAGCGTACAGAGATGTGGTTAGGCAAGACACAGCCCGCTTAGAGGGGAATCTAGTGAGGGATGTCAATGGATATTTATATATTTGAGCTAATGTAAATTGTTGAATTGAAAACTTTTTAATTGGTGCAGTGCTGTTTTGTGAAAAAATAGTCGTTACTGATCATAATTTGTAAAATTGCTTTCTTGGTATACTATAAAATTCTTCAAGGATTTTGGCAGAAAAATAGTTCATATTGATTAAATTACATAAAAAAGCAATATTAATAGAGAATTAATGTGGCTGGAAAGTAAAGAATTTGAAACCTTTGTTAATAAAATGCTCAAGAATGGAGGACTGCACAGCAGTTTCTTGTACTTTTAAAAGGTGAGTCTATGCTCAGCTTGTATCAGTTTCGTGAAATATTTTATACCTAAGAAAAGTGCATGAATAGAAATGAGGAACAGACAGTGATGTGAAAGCCAATTCCCTTGTAGAACCCCCACCAGCGTGTGTGATGGCTTGTACAGCAGCAATGGAGATGTCAAATGCTAGGCCTCTCCGACAGGGCAAAACAAGTAATGTTTTCTAAGAGAATGTTTTCCTAAAGATGTTTGTTCCTAAGATTTCACAGGGTTTACAAGTGTTTTATTCCCTCTAAATTTGAATGGTTTTGTTATTTAAACCGTAAGACCTAACTTTCTTTCCTTAGGCATAGGCATAGAGATACACAAAGCCTGCAGTTCACTACTTTAGGATTATAAAACAAAAGTCTAAGAAGCAATGACTGGTTATTCGCAGCAGACATATTAAGTCAAGGAGATTGTTCTTTTATTTACTGTTTTCTAAGGCTCTGTGCCCAGGGCTTTAAGATGTTTCCTGAATTTTTATTACATTTTATTCTCTTGTTTCATCTGAAGAGTAAAAAAAGCAGTCAAGGTACAATACATGTATCCTACTAGATTTTAGGATTTCTTTTTTTTTTTTTACTGAAAGGAGAATTGCATGAAGTCACTCAGATTTCAATCTGCTGAAGTATACATGACCCAGAAATCTTGGAATTTGAATTTAATCTTTGTAACAGCTGTAAATGCCTGTGAGTAACACTATGCTTATCTGTGGTTTTTTTCTTTCACGTGGAAAATAAGCACACATCACAATAATTTTAACACTTTAAAAATATTTCAGATTACAGAACTTTTCAGCAGGAAACTAATTGTCCTTTCCTGTGCTTTCAACTCAGTAAATATCAAGACTTAAACCTGATGTTTAGCAGCTTAGAACAATGACTGTCAATCGCCTTTTCCCCAGATGTTCATCATTAAGAGCACAAAGTGTGCTTATTTAAATCCATCCTTATCTCCTAATATATGAGGAACAGTGAGTGGCTGAATTCAGTAGCTATTGGAAGTACAGTAGAGCCCATCTTCCTGTTTATTGATTTGTAAAGAACAGCCTTGTACTGCTTTGGCAGCTCTGAGTCACTGAGAGAAAAGAAAGAAGCTTTTCAGCTCTTGGGAGGAGAATTGCTGGGTAGCATTAAAGAGGGTCTTGTAGAAGCCAGTTTCCTTTGATATGCGGTCAAACGGGATGCAATTGGAGTCAAGGTCAGGAGGCTGTGGAAATGCTATGAATATGGTGGGGGAATTAAAGGAGTGTTATTTTAATAAGTATTGTATGTATGCATGCTTATTAATATGGAAAACTGCCCTTTTCTTTTCATGAGAACAGCCTTTAGTGAAGCAAATTTTGAAAAAAGAGATTGTGTATCATTTTGCTGCTGCACTAAATATAGCTGTTTAGATGAGAAAAGAAGGAAAAGAATAGAAGATTCTTGGTATTTGTCTTTAGAATCCCAGTCACATTCAGCCATTCAATAACTGTCTTAACTTTTTATATTTTGCCTTTTTTTAACTAGTGATCTCATTTCTACTCTCATGTTAATAAGTAGTAAAAATTGTTACTTGCATACCTTCATATAATTTTGCTTGCATTTGGGGCAGCATAATTATGTAATTAGTGTCTCTATATTACGCTGTTTGTGCCCTTAAATGCTCTTACAAAAAAGATATTTTTTTGACCTCAGAAGAGTTTAGGCTGTTGCTGTGTTTCAAGTGAATAATAATTTGAAGAAGTTAACCTCAAAAGTAAATGTCTAACTGCATTGAGTGGGATATATGGTATCTAACTGACCTCCCCACTCTTCTATTAATGATCTTAAAATAAAAAGTGAAGTAATTTGACAAAATAGAACTTAATGAAACCCATTCCCCCTCCCTTACTTGAAGTTGTGTTCTTGATGAATTGAAAGACATTCTAGTATTTGCCTATATCTGATATATTTTATTCAGGAGTGAGAAGATTCAGAGAAATCTGGTGAGGAAAAATTTCATTTTCTTTTAAGGAAAACCAAAACACTTTTCTCCACGATTTCTGTTGGGATTCTAGCACTTGGCTAGCATGTCAGTAGATCTAGTAATGGTGAATCAAGAAGAGGGAGAATTGAAATATTTTTTCCATTATAGCATTAATAATCCCCTATTAAAATAGCACATGACGCTATCAAGTCCTTTCAATGACAGCATGGTTTGGCTTAGACATAGGGATAGTAGAACCTGCTGTTTGTTTCCATGAGCATCAAAGACAAAAAGGTCTTTTTTCCTAGAAAGAATAAAAGTCGACTCAGAAATTGCAGATTTGTAATGAAGTGTGCAGAGCAAACACAGAAGGAAAAAAAAAAAAGCTTATTGCCTTCCTTTGCTTGGCAAACCAGGATATTTCTAAAGAGATACACCTAGAAAGAGCCCCAAGAGATATAACATGCGAAGATATGTGATGTACAATAGACTTCTCATTTGCTGGTTTCATGTTTTCAATTACATTGACTTTTCAGATAATGTCACTGGTGTCACATGTAGAGTTGTTTTGGGGTGGGCTTTTGTGTTTGTTTGTTTTTGGATTTTTTTTAAGTGAATGAAAAGAAATAACCACTCTGTCAACAGAATGGGTTTAGATTCATTGCTCTGCACATTGGTTCTTCTAAAGCACTTACCTCTCTTCCTAGCCTTTTAGGAGAAAATCTACAGTTATTTTCAATTATGGCAACTTGATCACCCTACAAGAGGCTAAGGGATGCTAATTTAACCTTTGTTTCTGTAATAACCTTCTTTATTTCCTTGCTTATCAAATATTCTGAGAAGACTGTGTATATATTACAAACATATGTGATTGCAGTTTAAAAATTAGAACCAGAAAAAAAATTATTAAATCTTTTTACAGGAAATAGTCTTTGCAAGATAGTAATGCTTTCAAGCAGGGAGAGATGAATGTATAATGCATGGTTTTGGCTGTTTTGCTAGCATGGCAGCAGTTGAACTAAAATGTGTTATAGTACAGCAAAGGTGGTTTTGTGACAGTGTCATTTAGGAAGAACTGTAGGTGTTTGTGCTTTTTTGCTCAAGAGCGTGCATTTGCACATTTACCATTCACATGGGCCAGGACAGCCAAATGCAGCTGCATGCTGGATCTCTTTCAGAAGCACTGCAAGAGACATTATTTGAATATATCAAGAAGGGAGATACATGAATAGTGTTTCATAGATACCTAACATTTTAGTATTTTTGTATGCTTTGTTCTTCATCACTATAAAAGAGTGTGTCCAAACAGAGGACTGTGATAGAGAATTGATTTATAATTCAGGTGTGATTCTTGGATTACAGTTTGGAACCCACAGAATTCTATTTCTGAATTGCCGAGGTACGAACAAGGGTGGAGGCATTCATGTATTCACCGGTAACATTCCCCTTTTGCCTGGTGTTTTCTCACTATGTGTCATCACCACCTTCATTGGCCATTTGTCTGTGACCATTTAAGATTCACAAATAAGACTTTTTTTGATTATGTTCCCTCCAAAGTTCATTGAATGTGAATTCTCGAAGTGTGCTGCGTGCAAACGGGCATCCAGCCAGCCACCTTCACTCACGCAGCATTGGAGCCGCTCATTTTGCAGAGCACCTTTTATCCTAGTGATCAGAGATAGTCCGTCCGGGAGGGGAGCACCCCAGGGGTAGTTTCCTCTACTGAACTTGTTCAGTTGAACATCAAAGCTATGGGGAAGACTGGGGCAGGATTAAGCCACAGTGCTAGACCTAGGCTGAGTATTATGTTCTCCCAGTATGGAATTTGTGTGTTTTCACAGCTCTCTGCTGAAGCCACTCTTTCTTTGCAGGCACAGCTTTAACCAACATGTTGAGGTGTGCCGCCTTCTTCCATCACATCTTTCTGACTAGCTCAGCAACCCCAGCACACCTTAGTAGGTGGTGTTAGGTACTTTTTGAGAACGTGAAAAATACTAAGAATCGAACAACTTCATTTTCCTTCTTGATCTAGGCCTGTTTTGCAGTGTGGACATAAGCACAAAAGAAGGCTTTAGATATAATAAATATGTTCTCAGTTAAAACCCAGCAAAATTTAAAAAATAAAATAATTTAATGGTAGACCCAAGTCCAATCCATGAAATCCTTTTATAATTTCAGTGGAGCTGTTATAACAAGTGTTTTCAAGGTTGATCCTCAACATTAAGTATCTAAAAACCATTCCTAACCACTGCATGACATAGCTTTGCTTTTGTTACTGTCATAATTTGTTTATCTGAACCTGATTATGTATTCAGTTCACATGGCTGCATTCAAATGATGTGAAACAGAACTTAGCTCATCAAATGTTTGCAAAGTCTTTAAAGGAGAGGAATTTTAAATAACTTGACTTTTTTTGTTTACCTATTTGTTTAGCAGAAGCTGTTTGCATTCCATGTCAGTATCACTTAAAATCAGTATAGGATTTTTAATATTACCATCTTCAGCTTCAAGTATAATATTTACTGCACTACTGTGGCTCTTTGTTATGATTGAAAGAAGATAAATATTATGTAAAACAGTGGATTAAATAAATAATGGAAATGCATGTCTTTTCAAGCATGCATCCTCAGTGAAGACAAGCAACAGTTGAAGTTTCCCAATTACAGAAAATCCTGATTATTTTTTTTTAAGTCAAAATCAGATATAAAAAGGTTTTGGTTTGTTAAAACCAAATTCTCGTATCTTGATTCAGATAAAGTAATAGCTGACTATTTAGAAATCCACCTATTGATTTTTTTAGTAACATTACTTATAGAGAAATACTGCAGAGAGTTTTACCTAAAAGATATCCAAATCAAATCCACAGTCCCATCTTGCATGTTATGTACTGGTAACAGTGCCTTGAAAATTATTACTTTTTGCACATTAGTCTGGCTAAGCTGATACTAGAAGGGAGAGACTACCGAAGTCAGAAGACATAATTTTTCCTTTGGCTATTGAGATATGGTGGTGGGGGGGTGGTATTTGCAAAACTTCATTAACAATATAAATGTTTTCTTCCATTTAAAGTAAGGAAAATGAATGCTTGAATCAAGTTTAAAATTTTCGTGTTTTCTTCACACACAGCTCCAGTTCTTCACAACATCATTTTTTTCTAAGGGAAACTGCACTTGGTTCAGGAACATAGCATACAAAAATACATAGGATACTGTTTGTGCTTATATTAGAAGAACCTATTTCACTTGACTTGGAAGAAAACAAGACAAAATTTAAAATTTGGGAATTACCTATGGCTTGTTTTTGAAAATGAATTTAAAAAAAAAAAAGATTTACATGCCAGTGAGAATTTTTTTCAACAGTTACAAATCAGTTATGAAGACTTGGGTGGATATGATTCTCCTTCTCCAGGATATAAGCCACAAAGCCAAATGCAACTTTGATTTTATTTTATCAGAAAAACATTCTTCTGTAACCTTAAGTAATCGTTGTTCAGGTGGGGTTTTTTTAGTTGTTCGAAATAACCCCAGTTATTGTGGGTTCAAATTCTATTATTTTATCATTTGCATCTTAGTCTTGGTAAAATTCATAGAGGCTGACTGCAATAATCTTCCTTGCTCTACCATCAACAGTGACTTCATCTTTTGGCACCTATAAGGTAGTATGCCGATACATCAATAAGTGATATTTCCTAGCAGCCAAATGGAATAACTTTTTATGTTCTCAGGTGATATTTCCTGGAGAATACTCAAGATTTACCAATGTTTTATTCATCTCTCAATTGACAAAATCTTCCTCTAGACTGAGGTATTTCCTGGCTCACATCCAAGGCTGTTCAGTTTGAAAGCTTACTCTGCAGTGTGTAAGGTATTTTATTTTGCTGGATGGGCATATAAGGCTAAAACTCTCAGTTTAATAATTTTGTGCAGCTCAAAGCCCGCCTGGATATTTTGAAGGGATTGAAATTCTCAGTTTTAGCACACTTGAAGAAGTTGTATGGGCTGCGAGCTGATAGTGGTCGCACATACCAAAGGGTTCCCACAGTCTATTCTGACAACAAGCTGGCTGTTGTCATTCTCCTACATGAAGCACTGCTCCCCACTTTGTAGAGTTCTCATTCTCTTTAGAGAATCTGCACGCCAGAAAGTACTTTTTCCATCCTAGTTGACTAATTGAAGAGTAAATACTAATATAAAGGAAGAGCCTTATGTTTCTTTTCTAACCAATAATGTCCTAATGATAAAATAGGTATGTTATGAGGTTTATTTTAAGAGGATTACAAAGAGTAGATATAACTCCATTAACATTTTCCCAGGTTTTTTTTTTATTTGCATGTGTCTCTTTTATGTATGTTTAAGATTATCTTCCTAGTCTTCATTGAAAGGCTATTAAAAATAGTATCACACAGTTTATGCTTCAATAACTTAAGCTAATTATATTGATGACCAGAAGCAGCCCTATTATTGTTCTCTATGCACTTAAAGACTTCTCTAGCTTATATCTATGCTGTGAATTAGGTGTGAACTCAAGACGAAAGGCTATCTTGAATGAAGCATTGCTTAACAGAACATCTGTCCATGCAATTCACTCTGGGCTTAAATTGTCCTTTATCCAGATGCCTTCTGCTCACAGTTTTAGAAGTTATACAGAGTTCAGCCTCTTCCTAGGCTTAGTTTTGTCTAGCTGAGCAATCAGCAAGATTAAACAGAAAAAGCACTGGTCATAGGACTGAGCCAGAGTGTGCCTGCCTTAAACCTACCAATATAAATGTTGCTCTGTGAGCAATTTTGGATTCAAGAAAACAGTAGAAGTAAGAACAGAGGCCTCATGGTGATATGTTGGTAGCTGAGCTATGTGGGGAGGTGCTGGTCAATAGGGACTAACAAAAAATCATGTTGATTGTGTCTGGGTATAGGAAGCCGGAGGAGAAAAGAAGGCGTAGAAATGGAGGAAGCTGCAGGAAAAGCATCTGAAAAATGGCTTGAGGAAAGAAAGGAAGGGGGACTTTTTGGTCATAGTGTCAGTTCTGAAACTGTAAGCAAAAAAAAAAAAAAAAAAAAAAAAAAAAAAATCACATCCTGATGTTAAATTTCGATTGTGTTTAGTGAAACAAGATTTTGGGTGCTAGGCGTTATTTGGCAAAAAAACACAGCCACACCAAAGAGCTAGTCAATTCTATCATTATTTTTCCCTTCAAACTGAATCATGCCCAGTTATTATACAATTGCTCCTTCCTGTCACCAACCAAAAAAAAAAAAACAAAAACCAAAACAAAAAAAACCAAACAAAGCAATCCCTAAAAGTATAAAAATGTGGATTGCTTTTTACTCATGCAACCTATTTGTTTCCTTGTTATGTATCTCACAACTAGGACAATAGAAACAGACCAATCACTTTTACCTTCTGCTTTGCCAGTCTTGGTACAAGCTTTGTCTTACAGGCAATATTTAAGTTAAGTGAATGTGCTTTAAGTTAAGTGAATTCTGCCTTGCTTTACCTAATCCAGTTCTTAGGTCTAACTTAATGGTGGTATCCTTTTAGCATATAGGCTACAAAGCTCCTTGTAGATATCATTCATAAGCTATGGAATCTTATAGCAACCACCCCCTCTTGGCTGCTTGCTTGATACTTTGCTGGGATTTTCAAGGGTAAAGATAAAAGCAATCTTACAACTACCATCTGTGTTTTCATGCAATACACCAACCCAACAAAACATTTGGAACAACATGTTCTTCAAAGGACTCTTCCAAGGAAAGGGTGGGGGTGGGGAGGATTTTACTGATTAAAAAAAACAGAGAAGCATTTACACCGGTTGCTCTTTGGTTACCCTCATTTCAGCACTCGGCTAAAATACAGTGATCAAGTCCACTCTATAAGAGATTACTTTTCACATGCTGATTCATAATAGTGCATTCTCAAAAAGTACTTTCGAGGTAGTTCTGTAGAAGTATTGATATAGAGGAAGGTTCTGACTTCAATATTGGCAAGCAACAGTCGTATTCAGTTCAGGTACATAAAGTCAAGTGAATTTGCTGCACCTTTATTTATCAGCCTTTTAATTTTCAACTTGTTCTAGCATCGGTTAAAGTTGGGGGGCGGGGGGGAGGGGACGGACAACAAAGAAACAAACGCAAACCTTTTTTGACCTCCTTTCTTTTGGATAAGACACACTGAATCTCAGTTAAGCGCTGAGGGTTAACAATTGTTGCAGGAGCCTCCTTAATTTTAAACAGAATGTTCTCTAATTAAAAAAGGATCTGACTATAATTGCTACTTGTTACTTGTTTAGAAGAGAGTAATTTTTTTTCTCCTCTCTTAACAGGTGGCCATTGAGGAACGCATCAGGCAACTGCATGAAGCTCACAGGGATTTTGGCCCCACTTCCCAGCATTTTCTTACCAGTGAGTAATTTCCCATTTTTCTTGCTCAGCTGCACATGCAGTTAATTGATATTTTGGTAGCCATGTGCCGATTATTGTTGCTATGAGTTTCTATTTTAGACTGTATTATAATGGTTTTCAGTTTTTTATTACTGGGAGACGAAGACTGTTAAATAAATTGATATAGTCCAGGGTAAAAGGAAAATATCTGCCAGTATCAAGTCTGTTTGTTCATACATCTCTCAATGCAAGGATGGCCTTCGTTGTTTGAAGGTTCTCTTTTAGGACTAGCAAATTAAAATTTCGTTCAAAATTGTAAGAGTTTCTGATGGTTGTAAAAGAGAAAGGACTCAAAAAAAATTCATTTGGTTTATCTGTTCAAAGAAGTATTCAGCTCTAAAAAGGGGCAAAATAAGACCTGCAAGAAAAATGTTTTGCAGGATTTGATTGCTTAGCAGAGAAGTGAGAGGATCAAAACCATAGTGGGAAAGTTGGCAGAAGGATGGCAGTTAAGTAAACTTTTTACAACTCTGCATAAAATATAATTGCAGTAATATTCCCACTCCACCTCCACACACACTCTTATCAAAGGTGTTTTGAAGTACACTGAAAGACAACTTGAAACACCTTCAAAGCTCCGAGGCACTGACTAAAGAGAAGCTTCTTAAAGGCCATGTCTTTTCTATTGTACTTCAATTAAGGAAAGTAAACAGTAAAACTTTATTTAAGAGATTATATCAGCAGAACAGAACACAGTCACAGGATAATGGTCTCCTACATGCAGAGGGACAAGCTATCCAGACATCAGAAATAGATGTTACCATTGTTGCACAGATACATTCACAGTAGGGTAGAGGACAAACTTTTCTTCAGATAGTATTGCATTGTAATTTTAACTGGTTAACCGTTTTTCCACTAAAAATCTCAATGGAAACCTGAAAATTGTCAGTGGGCTGAACTGCAGATTCAAACCCAGAGTTGATGTTGTGCCGTATAAGCACAATGCAGGCTCACAGTGATTCAGCCCTCCATCTTATTTTATCAAATTATGATCCTGTGAAGAAATAAGCCCTATTTTTGTAATTTCTACTACTTTTTCAAAATCTCTTTTAATTGACTCTTATTCACTGGGAATAATTTGTCAGCTCAATATATATAACTGCAGATCAGACTTGTTAAGACTGAACGTGTGAGAGTTATGGGTGTATGACATGAATGCAATAAGTAAGCAGATGCTTGTTTTTGTTATGACACACAGTGTGTTCCTGATGAAAGAATAAGTTTAAGGGTTCATTAAGCCAGTCTATATTGCGCTCTGGAAGAGACGAAAATGACCTGAACTGTGTTATCACACTGAAAAGCACATCATTGTTCCGTGCCAGTGCTGAGTACAGCCAGACAACTTGTGTAACAGTTGTGTCTATACCTATTCTACCTTAGTACTGATAAACTAGATCAATCTAAAAGCTTCTCAGTGTTATGATAGTCACCTTTTTTAGCCCACCCACCATTAGTGAGACACTAAGACAATATATTATTCTTCTGTGTACTAACCAGAGTCAGCAAAGAGTGGAAATCATTCTGGACACTTCTCACTACTTGAGGATTGCTTTAGGAAAAGGACACAGGTGAAAATGTGTTGACTTTGGAAATAGTCAAATCACTGACAAAAAACTGATGTGTGAAGTTGTTCATTCTCTCTCTTAGATGTGTGTGCAAATACACATTTTTACACTTGCATGCAAAAGTTAGGTATTTGAAACTCTGAAAATATCTACAGAATCCTTCCCAATTATAAATGTTCAGTCACTGAAAACCATCAGTGTATCTATCAGTCTCTTCTTTCCTAAGTATCAAGTTCCCCAGTTATCATGTGTTATTACTACACCTGAGGAAAATATCATGCTTTTACATGCTTTTCATGTGCTACCTGTGCTGCATCCCTACACTGATGGAAGCAGAGCTATTGGAGAGGTGGCGCTGCAGGAGAGAGTGCCAGAATCTTTGCTATCTAGCACTAGTCTTGTTTCTGTGTCTGTACTTTTGGGGATGAACAAGTCAAACATAAGGGTTGCCAAACAGAATTGGGCAGGTCAAATGAAGGGGAATTTAATGGCTTTTAAATGATCTTTCAGTGCATGGCAAACAGAGTCCAAGTTGGATCAGTCTAGCTGTGGCAACAACAGTGAAAAGATGAAGCATGATAATTCTGCTCTCTGGTTTTATTTTATAAGCTCAACTCACAAAGCACTGTTATCTAAGGAGCTGAGATACGCATAAGATCAATGCAAACTGTAATAAGTAGGGAAAATAAGCCATTTGTTGGCTATTTCATACCTAATTTATATGCCAGTAATAATCAGTTCATCCTCTCAAACTCAACATCAACTTTCCCTCTAGCATACATGCTTTCTAACCTTAAGGTGTAAGAGATGAACTTCAACTCCCAACTGTGTTTACATACTCCTATGAAAAATTGTCCTTTTAATGTTGATCTACGTTTAAATTGGTCTGCAAAAAGAGTGGTACTGTAGTCAAGTTCATGTTAAATCGGTGACTGAATTGCATTTCTCTCCTATCTGGAAGAAATAAATATGAGCTTCTAATCTATGGTAATGTTTTTATGTATTTGTTATCATTTTATATGTAGAAATTACAGCCTCAATTGGCTGTTTGTGCTTGGTTGGAACTGAAGTTGCTTATGACTGTTGAAAACCTAGCACAAAAATAATGGGGGAGAGATGCAGGGACCTCATTTGCCATGCCCTGTGCAGGCAAGGAATCAAGTGGTAGTCCCTGTTTCTAAGCACTTGCAGCCTGTTCTAAGAGCTATTCTTATAGCTATTTCTGAGAGAGAAGGAAGGTGTGAGCTAGAGAGATGAGGACTGGAAAAAAAAAAAAAAAAGTCTCCTCCTTTGTAGCATTTTTTAAATTTAGGGACTTTTTTTTTTTTTTCCATCGTCCTTTCATGCAGTTTGACCTTTTATTTCCACTCTTTCTTCTTCTAAATGACCGGTGACAGTGTTTATCTGTACTGTGGCACAGGATAATTCAGAGGCCTCCGGGTTGTGAGTTAAAGTAATGACAAAGGAGCTAGGACACTTGTGTCTCTATACCAGGGCTTTGGGCTGCCCTCAAGTATGAAGGGCTGTCACCAAAACTGGCCATTACCTCTCTGCTAGCACAAGAACTTGCCCCTCTCTAGGCCTCCTACATTTTTTATTATTTTTTTTTTCTGGCTCTCTCACGTCAGCCCTCCATCTTCTGATCAGTCCTTCGTGCTTCCCCAAGCTCATTTCACTCTGCCAGTCTCCACAGAGTCCCAGCTCCTCCTCACTTTATTCCTTGCCAAGGACAGAGACTCCCAGCATTCACAGCAATAGTTAAGATATAGCTGATAAATGTATTGCGTGTGCAAGACATCGTATCATGAATCCACAGAGTGAGTTTGTTGGGTTTGAAGGTTTTGCTATTTAATTAGAATTATCTAAATCAGGCTGTGGAAAAAAAAAAAAAAAAAAAAAAAAAAAAAAAAAAAACCCCAAAACAAAACAACTCCTTTGTGTTAAAGACAAACTGGTAAATATTTAGCAAAGTAATTTAAAATATCTGTGATCCTTTCATGGTTGATGGTGCTTAATTTGGAAACTATGTGCAGTAACTGAAGTGTCAAAAAGAATACCTGCAAATTCCAAACATAATCCCAGCTCCAGAGTTTTCGGTGACTCCTCTGCAATAATTTTACTTTTTTGATTTCCCTTTTATTTTTTCTGTGATGTTGCCTTTTACAAAAAATGAGATTCATTGTCTCTTGTTGGAGGACTCACCTATATTTGTCACAACAGTTACTACCTTTCTTTTGAGATGCAATAAATGAGAGGTATTGATGTGAGACTGCTTTTAATATCATTGACTGTGCTAGCCAGCCTCCCATCAATCCTATTTGTAATGTAATAGCTCATTCGCTTGCATTACTTGTGATCACTGAAAAATAGAAGGTATTACATCTTTTAAAAGCATAAGTAAACCTTGTAATTTACTGTCCAGCTCCAGTATGAGCCATCTGTTAGTATGTATAGCATGTCAATGAAGCGACTGTATGAAATAGTGCTCAGATATAACTGGCAATTACTTACGAGTGCGACTGGGAGATCCCGGGCGCTGCTTGTGGTTCCCAAGCTCAGGGAACACAGGCTTCTGTCAAGGCAAAGAACTTGGAAAAACAAGGAGCAGAAAGAAGGCTTAGGTTTGCAAGTCTAAAAGGGTGAATTACATCTAGCTAACATTTTGTGGTTTGTATGTCCCAGGCTACAAGCTTCTGCTACCTGGATACATCAATACTATACTTAAATCTGCATACCTAAATATGTGCTAGGAACTATATTTTAACTGAAAATACCTAACTATGCCTTTAAGTTTTGGACTTCCAAGCAGAAACAGCACTGACTTCAACATGAAATGAGGCAACTATTGCAGCTTTCGTTCAGAAACAGAAAAGTTGTGAATGCTGGAGTCAACAGTTTGTTTTTCAAGCTAGCAGTCAGAGTGCATCTGCTGCATTTCGTGTCAGACAACTGTTGCTTGAAAATAATTAAAAAAAAAAAAAAATTATCACAGGAGTGAGCTATGTAACCTAGGTCACCTCTGGATAAGCTCAGAGCTTGAGGGTTCAGATGTGGTTTGTTTCTGGGCCTTTGTGTTTTCCTTCAGTTATTTAGGCCACTCCACTGAGAAACTGGAGATGTGGGTCTGAATTTCTTCAAGCTGAGAGAGAAGTCAAGTGCTCATGTCTCCCACATTCAGGGTGACTGCTTAGATTATTATGCAAAGCAAAGATTAGTGAAGCTCTTTCTTGCACAGGCAAATGTCTTTAAAAGGGCAAGTCCTGCTAATTAAGGCATCTGACTAAAAATGACAGGGCTCTAGGCCTCTTAAGATGCTTTAACCATCCACCTGATGCATTATTTTCCAGTGCTACTATCTATATCTTTCTCTCTTATTTCTCACTGCATACATTATATTATATTGTCTTCCAGAAATCACTTTTGACGTGCACACATTGAAGAACATGTCCATTCATCCACGTCTTTTGGATATATGATTTAATATTTTTAGATATCACATTGAATGCTTTGAATAGAAAATATTACCAGGGAGTACTATAAAGATAGAGGATAAATGGTCACAAAAGAGTCAGCCTAACTCTGAGAACTCTCTGGAAGTAAAGGTATTTTATTATTGCATTTAAATATAGTCACATTAGCTAGAGGAGCCTGATTGCTAGAAAACTTTTTTTTTTTCCCCTACTTCTGTATATACACAAAATGACTGCATGTGCTTCTGAAGAAGGAAAAAACAAAACTATTAAAGTATCAACAAAAAAAAAAAAGTCCACTTCGTAGGTCTTGCCATTATTATTGTCATGGTGATTTTGTAGCAGTCCTGGGCACAAATTCATCCTCAAGACTTGTGCGATGGGTAGATCAGGTTTAAAGTTAAAGGAAAGTGTCTTTAGTCCATTTCTTCCTTGTTCAGAATATTGTGACCATAGCTACAACTTTTGGTAGTGATAGCCTTTGCCTGACTGCTAAAAGTTTTTAAGATAAATATAACACTGGCATATTTTGAGAGAGTGTCTTTATTCTTACTTTTGGAATAAAATTAGTAGAATTAATTTTACAGTGGAAGCATGTCATCAGGTCATATTATCACCAGTCCTTCTCTTGTTGGCTTTAATTTTTCCGTTATATTTTCTTCTCAGAAAAACCATGGAGAATCTCTCCATAAAACTTAATATATTTGATTCACAATGAAATGGAATATATGGAATTCCAGCTTTATACCTATGTTTTCCTCTTCCCTCCACTTTTGTGCTAAGTGAGCGTCTCCACTATAATACATTGGACTATAAATTTCTGAACAAAATGAAGTCACTTTTGAAATGATGACGTTCTCCCTCTCTCTTCACCTGGAAGCAAGCAATTTTCCCTTGTAATTAACATCTTATATTTGTAAAAAAAAGGGCTTCCAGAAAAAAAAGAACCCCACACTTTAGAATTGTAGCTAAAAATAATTATTTCTGTATCTCTCTCTTGTTTTGTTTGTTTTCATTTGTAATCAACTTAAAAATACTGTATAGTATTTATTTTAAAGCAGATTTTTGGGGGTGAGTAATCAGGAAAATTACTGTCTTTTTTTTTTATAGCGGCCTAATTAATTTCTATATTTTATCCTTGGTTAGTAAGCAACCATAGTGTCTTCATGGTTGGAAAGGACCTTTGAGATCAAGTCCAACCATACACACACAAAAAAAAAAACCCTGCAATCTCTGCCACTAGAGCATTCCCTGAAGTGCCAAAACTACACGTTTCTTAAATACTTCCCTGGGCAGGCTGTTCCAGTGCCTGACCACTCTCTCAGTAAAGTAATTCTTCCTAATATCTAATCTAAACCTCCCCTGCCGCAGCTTCAGACCATTTTCCCTGGTCCTGTCATTATTCACCTGGGAGAAGAGGCCAACATCCACCTCTCTACACCCTCCTTTCAGGGAGTTGTAGAGGGCAAAGAGGTCTCCCCTCAGCCTCCTCTTCTCCAAACTAAACATGCCCAGTTCCCTCAGCCTCTCCTCACATGGCTCGGTCTCCAGACCCCTCACCAGCTTGGTAGCTCTCCTCTGGACACGCTCCAGCACTTCAGTGTCCCTCTTGTCCAGAGGGGCCCAGAACTGAACACAGCACTCGAGGTGAGGCCTCACCAGTGCCGAGTACAGAGGCACCATCACTTCCCTGCTCCTGCTGGACACGCTGTTCCTGATACAAGCCAGAATGCTGTTGGCCGCCTTGGCCACCTGGGCACACTGCTGGTTCATGTTAAGCTGGCTGTGCACCAGCACCCCCAGGTCCTCTTCTGCTGGGCAGCTTTCTAGCCACTCTTCCCCAAGCCTGTAGTGTTGTTTGGGGTTGTTGTGACTGAAATGCAATCCTATATTGTGCAATGCTAAATAATTTGCAAGTAATCAAATGATTTTTTTTTTACTCTTAATGAGTATAAGACCTAAAACATGGGTTATTACCTTTTATACATGTGTCCGCTACTACATTTTCTATGAATTACTCTGTTGCTGAGACAGAATCTTCCCTCTCCACATTTTATAGTTTATAATTTTATAATTTGAAGTAATATTGGATCTGTGAAGCCTAAATAAAAACTACATCGTTTTTTACACCGCCAAGTTTAACTCTGATGCATTTAACCATATGCCCATGTTGTCATGAGATGTACGTTGTGTTCAGTTCAGGGCATTTCTTTGTCCTTGAACTCCAGGACTGTGGTACAATAGAGATATTTTATATACATGTATTGTAACTTTCCTGTTATGTGAGACACAGAATATTTATCAAATATTAACTTTTCTATTAATCTAATTCCATTTCCATAAAAATCACCACTAATTTGATTAGGTCATTTTATGACCTCATTTGATGAGCCAGTTTTAGAGATTTTCTTTTTAAGAGCATAAGAATGCAACAGATGTTACCAATGTGAAGTACTTGTTACTTGGGATACGTTGATCAATACAGACTATATCACTTTGCTGTGCTTCATGCAGTATTTCTTTCTTAAACAAATAGATGCTTGTATTTTTGCCATTTTACAGTAGTGTGACATTTAAGAAAATGAGCATTAGATGGATTTTGTATTTTGCATTACAAGTGGCATTTGGAAACACTGTTCATGATTAAAGGTGTGCATTATTTAGGTCGTATCATATTATGTTGACCCTAGGCTGCAGGTGAGAAACCTTAAGTTGGCCATAAAGATTCCAGCAGGAAATGAAGGATGGAAAGGTGTCTTTTATAACTCTTGTAAAATAACCATTGTTGTAATTGGCCCTCATCGTGTGCTGAACTTTTCATGACTAACAATCCCTTCCTCAAGTTGGTTAGATGTGTTCTGAAAATGGTATATTCAGTAAACCTCTGCATGTGTGCTACAGCAACAGACAGTACTGCGAGCGTTGCAGGGAAGTAGTGAGCGCTTGCCTGGGTGCAAGAACAGCAGAATCCCAGCTGAGAAGGAGCTCACTCTCTCTGAAATGCCCGGGAGTCCACCCACATGTGCAGCACCAAGAGCTAGGGCTTGGAGCAGAATAGACCCCATGCTGTGTCGTCCTTATGAAATACAGGTTTTGAGTGATGCTTCTGCCTTGTAACTTCTAAATCGTGTAGTTGATGTATCCTGACATCGGTTTCTCAACTACACAGTGCAACATTAGACCCCAGTGCTACACAACGCCATCTGATTGCTCTTTGCTCTCACCTAGTACAATAATAAATGCACATAATTTAGAAATCAATTCTCTATAAATTTGTGGGGGGGAGAGGGTGCAGAAATCATATTTTATGGGTGCATACTGACATTTGTTGCAAAGGATCTCATAGAGTATGCAAACACTTCTATTGTGCCACTGTCACACAGGTGTATGTATTGGAGATGGCATCCTGCCAGCATCCGTCATGAATTGATTATGGAGGGAAAACATTGCTTTAGCATATTCTTTCGGGAGAAGAAGCGTAAGCTCTTTATAGTCTGTGGAGAGCAATAGTTTCTCCTTTATAATGGTCTCATTTGAAAATAGCTGGAACAGTACTCAATGCATCTTCTTTGAAAGGTTAAGGTGATGTGAATTTGTGATTCTGGGGGAATCGGAGTCTTTCTAGATGCAAAGGTTGTCTCTTCTTTTCATCCTCTCTGCCTGCCTTTATCTGAAGTCACCCACTCCATAACTTGCTGCAGTGAAAATAATTGGTATCAAAACAATAATTATAAATAAACAAATAATAAATAAAAAGAATAAATAAATAACATGAATAAATAATCAAATTCCTAGCTCTATGTTTGCATAGAGATATTAATGATGATAACGCTAGGTAGGACAATGTAAGGCATGCAAGTAGAATCCCTAGGCTCAATCGGGGAATTATTAGCATTATTAAAATGTGTACATAATTAAGCACCTTGCTGAGTTACAGCTACTGTGGCCACCAAGCAGGTAGTGCAGGTCTTGATTGTGAAATAAAAATGAGCTCCGTTTTAACAATCATGATGGTGAAATGCATATATAATAAATATAATAAATTTCTAAGAAAAAAATAATTGAGAAGAAATATGTAACAGTGTATGGTGATGGATACTAGGCGGTGCCACTTTGTGGTTTGTGTCCTGAAACTGTTTCCAAATACTTCAACCCCTAGTGACAAATAAGAGTAAAAAGATTTTCTTTCTGTTTAGAACTGAAAATGTACACTCATGCCGTTACATAGTGACTAGAAGTGTGTGCTGACTATGTAAATAAGGACCCCTGAAAGTAACTTTTAAATGTGGACATACTAAATTTGCTCTTTGAATAGCTGGAGGAGAAATAGTTTACCATTAGTAAACATACATATATTTTTCATTATGTTTGTAGTGCTAAAGTGAAATATTTATCAGATTATTTTTTGTAATATCAACACAGATAAAATTATACTATCATCCTATTTAATATTTCATTCGGATCCCTGCATAGATTAAAATACTGCTGAAGTTCAGAGAGCCAGCATGCCGCCGTTTCATTATATGTTCTGCAAACAAATAAGGACGTAGGCTTACCGTCAAGAGCCATGTTCACTTACGTTGAATAGGCAAAACAAGTCTCAGATGTTAGCACACCAAAAGAAAGAAATAAAACTCACAAATTATGTAACCATTAAAATGCATATCAATGCAAATAGAGTATAGGAAAATCTAAATTCCCTCTTAAAATGCCCCATATTTTGTTGTAGTATTTAATTAATTTCAGTCAACAGCATTGCAGGTAGCTGGGTGTATGGCAATTGGTTCTTGCACTGTGCAAGCTAGAACAATAAAACACTTTGGAATTACACTTAGCAAACAGGAGAATGTCTGCTTCTTGAGTGCTGTAGCACACAGGGATACTAGAGTGTCATATAAAAAAGTATTTGCCAGCAAGAGTTTTGGATGGACTACTAAAATGGTCTTACCCAGGAATTAAATATATATGTCCATTACCTGCTCTAGCTTTGTAATGGATAATAAACCTGTACTGGTAACCAGAGATAAGAAACAGCTGTTCTCAGCTTCTGGGCTTCTGCCAAAAAAAGAGAAATTATTATTTTTCTCTTAGCATAGCTGTAAAAAGTACCACGTATTTTGTCAACTCAAATTTATGCAAGGCTAGAATCATCCAGGAAACCAAAAGTGTATTATAGACAGCTTCACAGCAATCTCTTGAAGGAACACTAAATCCAATTATGCAGAACATCACAGAATTGTTTGTTATTCCTAAAGCACTTAGTTCTCATGAAAGCAAAGTATTTGTTCCTCTTCTAATGTATCAAGAACGCTATCGTATGTAAGATTCTGCGATAATAAGTTATGACTGCAAAGCTCTTATGCAGATTAATTCAGAAGCAACAGAAGAAATACACCTTCCAAAAAATATGCAGCAATCTAGTCTGTCCTTTAGGCATTGAATTAAAAACAAATGTTAAAGTGGAAGAGCTGTAGCTTGGTGGTATTCCCGTTGGGAATATTATATTTTGTTTGGGAGAGAAATATATAAGAAAATAAATTTTCAGTTAATACTGAATGGTATTTTATTTTCAAAAATTATAACTTAGTAGAATCCTATTCGAATCAGTCCTCAAATAATACCAGTTCCCAAGGGTAAGAAACCTTATCATTCACTGAGTAGGAGTTTTTAAACTATTTGATGAACCGCATATTAACACACAGGTTAGTATTATTGAATAAAAGCATACAAGGAAATCACCAAGTAATTGACAGTGTAAAATGAAATTGTGATCTATGCCAGACTTCTGGGCTTTGGTTTCCTACCCCCTTTTAGATGATGGAGAATATTGGATCAGTCACCAAAATTACATTTACAGTTTATGTTCTCACCAGTAGAAAGAATAATTCAGCATTGTGGTTAAGAGTTTTGTATGAACCTAAAAATAGGGTTAAAAGTAGGACAATGTTCCCTTAACATCAAAACATTAAACGATATTCTATTTTTGATTCTTTCTGCATTCCTATAAATTATGTAATAGATTGTATCTTTACATCATTTGAGGCTACAGCAGGACACAGAACCTGAGAAGCTGTCTGCATCTTACAGCTGCAGCTTGTGCTAACGAAGAGAACAGCTTAATGAATGGCAACCTCAGCCTTCACAGCTCTTCAGCTATGCAGTCTACAAACACTGAACAAAACAGCAGTCCCTGTCCCAAGAACCAGTATTTGATCATAATAAATTATGCATATAATTGAGTATTTGTGTTTGAAAATGCTCACAGTTCAGTGCTCTTGCATGTGTGGGTCATTATACAGACTTTGGTGGCACTGCGGTGTGCTATTTTTCCATGAGACCTAACACTGCAATTCAAATTCTGCGTTTCTCGCACACTTTGGGAGTTACCTGTTTTCCTGGGTCATACCTATGAAATTTAATTTCACCTTTCTCTTTTAAAGAATGCAAAACTGTGTAAGTAATAGGAAAGCAATATGCTCAGCTTAGCTACAGATGGTTAGTTGGGGGTTGAAGACAACAGCAGGACCTACAGAGATGCTGTGGTAGGCTTTTCATAACTCCTTGGCCACCTGCAATCTAAAACAGGATTATCACAGTCATATTTCTTCCAAACATATTCCTTCCTTTCCCTAGCTTCTCAGCATTGTCTAAAACATATGTGAAACCCATTGCCCCACTCCCCACCGAGCCTGTGCCCTGTTCCCGGTTGTTTTTCCTTCTCCTTTTCGAACCATCTAGAATGGCTCCAGCTTCCCCCGCTGCTGCTGATTTATCTCCCCTCTGCGGGGTCCCTATCCTCCTTCCAGCCCTTCTTCACGGTTCACGTGCATGCAACTCTAGCAAGATAGCAAGACTTCCCTCTACAGCCATTTTTACAAGCACGTTTCATCTCTTTCCTCCAACTCTTGTTGTCCACACTCCAGTACGTGGGCGAACGAGGGGCAGTATATTTCATTCTGCAGACTGGCTTCTGTGAATCTGGTCAACAATTCTGGTACAAATTAAATGAAACGTGTATACTGGTCGGTTTTATTTGTATGGATTGTGATCTGTTGACTTTGTTAAAATACCTGCAGCTTGGCAGTGGTGTTTTTAAAGTATCTATTGTGAAAGAGAGAGGGAAAGAAAATACTCTGAGCCAAATGATCAAGCAACTAATTACGGTAACAAATTATTTTCCTTTGTGAACAGCAGGGGTCACTAAAAAGAAGGGTTACACTGGCTGAGGCAAAGAACTAGATCACTTTGCATATAAAAAAATCACTATATTAAAAATGAAAATTCTTGGTCGTACTGTTTTTGACAGATAACAAACCCTTAAATTAAAAACAAAAAAAAAAAGCTTTCTGATTATGGCCTAAGATATGTCTGCCTCTAATAAAATCTCTAACAAAAATTATTTACAAGTTTTTTAGCTATGAGTTTAATATAATGCTTTGTTACAAAATATTTTAATTACATTGTAAGTTGATGCTGACATTTAATGCAGTGACAGCCAAGACTGAGTAATGTCATTTCCTCTCTGTTTCTCATGATCACACTGTCGTTTTCTCCCTTGTTTGCTGTTATTTGAAGTCAATGAAACACAATTAGTAATGTGGAAAAATAAAACTGTTCTCCATTTAGAACAAATCAACGAGAAAATAAACAAAATATTCAGGTAGTATCTCAGTGTAACTTCACTCAACATAAAATGTAAACAGGCACGTAATTCTGTTCATGGAAGGATGGAAAGCACTCACCACACAAGGAAAGAAATTGAAGAAAAGCCAGTCAAACACATTAGCAGGCAGAACCCTATAAAAGAACACACCAGAAAGATAGGTTGCTTGCTCCGCTTCATGTTTATTCTGTAAGATTAGTAGTCAAGGAGGGTGGGGGTTTTTTTTTGGTTTGGGGTTTTTTGTTTTTTTTTTTTGGTTTTTTTTTTTTTTTTTTTTGTATTTATCTTTGCAGCTGAATGAGTTCGATTTCTCTCAGATTAGGGCAGAAATTTCAGAACAGCAGGTTAATCCTTCCTGTCTTCACGGGCAACTGAGCAGACAGACTTGTATCAGTGTGGCTGAGTGTAAAATTGTAATTCTAGAGATTAAGGTTGTCTTTCCTGTTTGCTTTGAACTTGACCTCCATGTTTCTCTTCTAGGTATGTTTGTATGTATAAATGTACGTATGCAGATATTTATTTATTTGTTTGTTTGTTGTTAACAGCTTCTGTCCAAGGCCCCTGGGAGAGGGCAATCTCACCCAACAAAGTGCCGTATTATATCAAGTGAGTATAAATAGTAATTTATTCTAGCTATTTATATTTGTCATTTACAAGCATAGTTGGTAGTTTCCTTAGATTATGGTGAACAGCTCCTATGTTGTCTAAATGGGAAGAACAGAAAGGAGTGAAGTGTGCAATAAATTTCACAGAAGCGTGCTAGTTATTTAACAACAAAGTAGGATGCACTGATTTGCATGTTATGTATTTTTATGCTACTGTAAATCAACAGCAAACTAAGTAAAGCTATGGGGTATCTGGATATTTGAATTTGTGCCGTTGCCCACTGAAGAGTATGTATGGCAGGTTTTGAAAAACCAAAAAAACATTCCAAATTGCAGTTGTGAGTGTGATATGCTATTTTTTTAACCTAGCAATGCACATACTTAATACAACAAATTCCTTTAGGGAGAGTACTCGGTAAAGTTTGTTGTGGAGGAATAGCAGGGACAAATTAGTCCCTATGGACTATTCCTTTAGAGTTTATTTCCTAAATTGAGCTAGTTCTCTTTAAGATATGTGTATGTGTAAAAAATGAGAGGAAAATTTAAAAAATTCACAATTCGGAAACACCTGCTTCTCGTTTGGTGCTCTAAACAGAACCACTACGCAGCAAATAAGAAAGAAGTTTTAATACATTTTTTCCTTCTCTCTTTAGTTCTTTATTATCTGTAATATGTGCCTTGAACTATTTATGCATACCTTTTGTAGGAAAAAGGTGATGCAATATCTGCGATAAAGATTGAAGTGCAAGTAACTGAAACATGGGTGTCTTCTCATAGGTATATTCACATGGTTCCACCTTATATTATATTCCCAGTAAACTTTGGAAACTCAACTGTGTCACCAAAACCATCTGGCAGCCAGTGGCACTTGCAGTGGGACTTCAGTTGCTTCAGAACAAGCATCTGAGTTACATGTGAAGAAAACTAAGTCTGTAGTGAAATACAGTGGGACAGTTATACACCATTTGAGTTGGTTTACTGTTGCATTAAATTTGTAATTTTTCTGCTGTTACTATTTGGCTATGAATAATAGAACAGTCACAAGGAAGCTGGAAATCTCTATCAAGGAGGAGGGGAGAGGGAAATCTATGGGAAACAAATGCTGGAAAGCAAGTTGAGGCTCTGGTGCTTCAGATCCAGTTTATGGCACTACTATGAAGGAATTATCAAGAAGAGTGTGGTGCATCAAGAAGAGTGTGGCCAACAGGTCAAGGGAGGTCATCCCCCCCCTCTACTCTGCCCTGGTGAGGCCGCACCTGGGGTACTGTGTCCAGTTCTGGGCTCCCCGGTTCAAGAAGGACAGGGAACTGCTGGAGAGGGTGCAGCAAAGGGCTAAAAAGATGATTAGGGGACTGGAGCACCTTTCTTATGAGGAAAGGCTGAGGGATTTGTGTCTCTTCAGTCTGGAAAAAAGATGGCTGAGGGGGGACCTTATCAACACTTATAAATACTTAAAGGGTGGGTGTCAGGAGGATGGGGCCAGGCTCTTTTCAGCGGTGCCCAGTGGCAGGACAAGGGGTAATGGGCACAAACTTGAGCATCGGAAGTTCCACCTAAACATGAGGAGGAACTTCTTTACCCTGAGGGTGGCAGAGCACTGGAACAGGCTGCCCAGAGAGGTGGTGGACTCTCCTTCTCTGGAGACATTCAAAACCTGCCTGGACGCGTTCCTGTGCAACCTGGTTCTAAGGTGACCCTGCTCTGGCAGGGGGGTTGGACTAGATGATCTCCAGAGGTCCCTTCCAACCTTATGATTCTAAAAGATCCTCCTTTCCTCTTTTCTGTGGTATGACTTGCCTTTACGGGGAGAGATGCCTTGGCAATTCTTAATGTAGGCACGAGATGCATTTCAGGCTGTGTTACTCACATCCAGCAGCCATGGATGTTGACGTGGATCCAGCATCCAACTGTTGACTCTTTGTGCTAAAATGGTCGGTGGTCCTCTTGCTAGAATTTAGCGTCAGCTTTCCATTTCCTCTTCTGTTCTAGGCCATTTACAAATCCAAAGGAATATATTTGTTTTATTTTGTCCATTTTAGAAAATATCTTAATAGCCATAAAGAGCTGTAGCAGTACTAGTTTAATTGAAGTTTAAATTCAGTCACATATTTTATAAAAAAATCTTGCTGTCCTTGAGATGTAAAACAATCTGATCAAGTTTTAATGAGTCTTAGTGAGCTGTTACATCTATTCCCTTCTCCAGCTGTCCTCAGTCATTTTTCTTTTAATTCATTCTCATTGCTCATATTTCAGATTTACACATGACCAAATTGCCCGTTTTCTGTACCATTTTGATTTTTACACTTAGAACATTCTTTCTCTATTCTTTGAACCATTACTTTCCTGTTAGTTGTCTAAAAGAGGTTCCATGAAGACTAAGCAGCTATAGATAGCGTTCTCTTCATGTTTACATAATTTTCTTTCTGTCATTGATGTAGAATATTGGTGATAGCCTCCTTTGTTAGCCAGATTTGCTACACATTTTATTGGTTTTCATTTTATCTGGTTTTCCCTTGATGCTTAACTGTTTTATCTCATCATTTGCACATTTGCAATGACACAGCATTTGATGAATCCATAAATCAGGCAGTACTCAGTGCTAAATCTTCAGCAGTGATGTTTACTTACTGCTAGATATCTTCAGGCCTTGTGAATTTCCTGGTTAAAATTTCATTTTTATACAGTTGATTAATCTGTAGCAACTAGTTGCCTCTACACCTATCGCTTCAATAATTTCTTTTTGAGATTATTCATGCCAGTATTTTTTTTTTTTAATTGTATTGGCGTAGGCATCATTGCCACGGAAAATGAAATACAACAGTGTACAACCTGTTTCAGCTATTCCCAGTCTCTGCCATTTTGCAGTTTCTTTGCCTACTGTCAGCCTCATAAAAATTGCAGTCTAATGGCCTTGCACCAGCTGCTGCATTCTGGTGGATTTCCTTCCACTTTTTTATGTGCTTCCCTCCTTATGGAGACGGCAAGCTGGGCCAACCGTTCAGCCTCACCTCTCCCTTCCCCAGCAAACTGAGAAACCAAGTTTCTGTGTTCCAAGACAGCAGAAGTACCTTGGCTTCCCAAGCAGCAAGTGGACGTTGCTGCCTGGGTACTGAGCACTTGCCCAGCACACGAGGTGCTACTGAGGGGGAAACAAACCTCTCCCTTTTGCCTTGGAATTAAAACATGTAAAATTGCTTGAAAACACATTTTATCTGACCTTTCTTTTTGATCTTTTTTTCTCCCTCGATATATTCCTTGTGTCTAGTACAGGATTTAAAGGTTTTATTAGAGTAAAAAAGGAGGGGAATATATTTAAAAAAAAAAAAAAAAAGTTTTCAGTTTAATCAGTTCTCTTCTTTGAAGGCCTTGATCCTGCTCTGACTGGAGTGCAACCCAGAAAACGGGAAGGCAGAAACAGGCACAGGCATGTCTGTACTCTTTAGTAATGTTTTAGGTGTTCATTAAAATTTCTAAATTTAAGTTTTTAGGAGACAAAACAGGCAATTACTGTACATCAGAAATCTGAAAAGCAAATGGAAAAAATGCGCAGCACAAAGACTACTCAGTACATATCAAAAGATAAAAAAAGTCTCAAATTCTAAGAAAGACAGATAATGAAGCTAGGGAGGCTGTAGATTTTAACATCGTAATTCAGGTTAGATCACATCTTAGCAGAGCTCACCCCGTGATGAAAGGGATCTCATGTGTGCATGCATATACACGCGCATTCTTATCTTCCAATCAAACAGATAGAGGAGCTGCTCCAAAGCAGTGATAGATAGCGAAATCAAATGTCTACTTTGCAACTGCAACACCACTACTACTGCAGCACCAGAAGCAACGTTCGGTCATGCTGCACAACCCAATTCCCCTACGGGGTCTGTCCTCCCCGGGGCACGAGGGGTCATTAAGCAGCTACACTCTGAATCGTGTGTGCATCTCTCTTGTGTAGGGCTTATCCTGTGCTCAGCAAATGTGTCCAGTACGCAGTGCTGGGAGATCTCTGTTGCCTTGAGTAAGGAGGAGGAGTTGGATTGAAGTCTGCAACATACTTTCCCTCCAAAAAAAAATAATTCAGTAGTCCTGCCGTCACGATGCATTGAAATTTAATAGTTGTGACTTCTATATTTGTACGAATCTTTGACATTATTCTTCCTCTGTATAAGTGACTTGCCAGTTAATTGTGTCTGTCTTCTTACCCTCTTGCTGTGCCCATTCTTTTGAAGGATTAAAAATGCTTCTGCAAAAATACAGTAGTCTTTCATCTCAGTACTTCCCACAAAGGAAGCCTTCCAAGTTATTTCCCAGCCAAGCTTATTTTCTTATAGAGATTATAGCAGTTCACTGAACTTTGTCCTGCTGAGGACAAAGCTGGATTCTCAGGAGCATAGATTTGACTCCTTGAGAAGATCCATATGAGCCTATCCATATAAATTAGCTATGTGGTGAGCTAACTCCGAGGACTACGCATCTCCGCTTTCTTACTCTCTTCCACATTGTAGTTTCCTATGAGACTATTTGACTTACATTAAATGTATCAGGTTATGACATATATTTTTGTTAGTTTTAGATTCTGCAGTCATTCTGTACTTCACAGTGGAGATCTAGTGGGCCAGTTTCTATAAACATACTTCTTTGTTGTCTTAATTTTTAATCTCCCTTTTAATTGTTGTTTAGCCATGCAGAATTTCAACACAGGGAAAAGCCAAGAGCCCCGAGTTTTCATTGTAAAAGCAAACAGATTAGTGTCATGATTCTTTTACTTTTGTTCAACTTAGAGACAGGATAAATGAGTCTATCTGAATTAAATTCTACTAAGATAAAATAAAGCAAAGAGTTGGTGTTCCGGTAAAATCACTTGGGTTAATTGTTTCTTCTGCAGAATGTAGATAAGTATGAGATGTAAAAACAAGTAGGAATTATCTGTCAGATGGAACAGAGAGGGACATGGAGAACCATAAATAAATAATGTACGATTATGTATATGTAGTGAGCGATGCTGCGAGCAAGCTATGAAAGCCGTGTGTATGGCTGACAGTTAACCTACCTACCAAGTACCAAGAAGTTATTATTTTGGCTTCTTAAATGCACAGCTATTATGATCTTTTCCTATCTTTCAGTTCTCAACTCTCCCTACCAAAATTGAAACTATCGTGAAGGAAAGAAAAAGAACAATACTTTTCAGTCTGCCTTTACGTGATGTAAATTATCGTGCTGTCTAGCATAAAAACCTAAATTGAATATATGATATTTCTTAGAGGTTTGTCCAAGTGCAGAGTTTTTCTTCATCATTTATAGGGCTGTGAAGCCTTGGTTCTAAAACTTGTCACAAAAATTTAAACTTGGAGTGTAAATAAATGAGAAATCTTGAGCCTTTAACTACTTCTAAAATGAAAGCAAGGGTTATAACCAGATGTGTTCCTGCTGACTGAGCAGGAGCACTCCAGGAAGATACTGTGGGTCTGCTCTTCGTTACCGTCTGTCAGCAGGGAGTTACTGCCCTCACATGCAAAGCAACTGAAGGGGATTTAATTTGTTTTGAAACGAATTGTAAATACTCAGCAGCAATTTTACCATAACCTAGCCGGTGCAGAGACCGGGGGCAGGGTTGTAGCCTCCCGTTAGGGCCAGTAACTGATGGAAACCATGTGCTTTCCCACCATAACAGCGTGTACCACAGTGCCTGTGGGGAGGGCAGAGAGCAGCTTCCTCGGGCACTTAGGCAGCACTTACAGAACTTGGTCCTTTTGATATGGCAGCGCTCATATTTAGTAAATTTCTTAATCTTTGACATCAAACTCATTCAGTATCAATTTTCACAAAGGGTGTATAGCGCTAAGCATTACAGAGAGGTTAAATAGTGCAGGGATAACGTTCATGCAGGTTAAATCTTAAAATGTGTAGATAATGTTGTTTGCGCAGTTTAGTAATGAGCTGGGCAAAAGAAATTTAGATGGAATCTAGGTTTCCTATTTTCCTAATTAAAAGGAACACATCAACATTTTAAATCCATTAAATCCAACTACTCATTGTTTTCCAGCTCTGGGGCTAGGACAGTAATAAATTAAATATTTTTAAAGGCAGTAATGTGAAAAGTAAACTTTTGATACTGTACAAGGAGTTCATATCTTTATAGAGTAATAGAATATAATTATGTAACCTTAAATATTTTACTTTTATTATAGCTGAAATTGTCATATTTATTGTAAGCTGAATGTGATTTTTGCCTGAATTTTACTTCTTACTTCATTTCTATTCGCCCCGTTTTACTTCAGTTGTTAAATGTAGCTTGACTGTGTTACACATCATCAAGAATAAAAATTTAACATAGCCAATATAATTTTTACAAAGTTGCATGACATATATACAATATGGTCCTATTTTATAGAGTATATGCCAGATCGTCCATAAAAAAATAGATTTTAAAGCTTCTCCTGATAGCTAAAATTTATTGCCATATACTTCAGGCCCATGTTTTAAACATTGTGTGCTTAATGAGCAGGATTCAAAAGTAGGAATTATGTTTGATTTCCACTGGAATGCTTTGAACTTGAAAAGATTAGACATATTAAGGGAAAAAAATAGAAAGATTTGCCTGTCAGACTTTTCTTTTTTTAAAGATCAATTACATACTTAATTTAGATGACAAAGAGAAGACAGCTTCTGCCAACCGTCCAATGAAATCTTCAAGGAAATGGGGAACAATATCTCAGATTTTTTACATATTCTTATTATACCAAGAAGTCTCATAATTCCTTTGTTTCCTCCAAAGACTGACAGCTCCTCCAAAACAGTGCTTGCCACATCTGTTGTCTGCATTGCCCTTGGTTCAGTGTCTTTTCTGATGCAGCTAGCTCCACAAATAACCAGACCAACTATTTCCTCATTCCACATGGGAAAAGTTTCATCCATATAATAAGAGAGTCAGCTTTAAATTTATCCCTCTTCTCCTACTGTGCCTTTCTTGTCTTCTTCATGATCTTATCAGTCTAATATAAGGTAGAACCATAATTAACATTTATGCATTTTAAGATACGTTTCAATACCAATGAAAAAAAGTAGTG
This sequence comes from Fratercula arctica, assembly GCA_947846985.1. Classification (NCBI taxonomy): domain Eukaryota; kingdom Metazoa; phylum Chordata; class Aves; order Charadriiformes; family Alcidae; genus Fratercula; species Fratercula arctica. The sequence goes on along the minus strand of CANTUZ010000001.1, from coordinate 89,511,113 downwards.
GATATGGACCCGTACGATTTACATCACCAGCTGCATTTGTTATGGATGCACAGACTTCGGTAGACTGTGTAATGCTCTAGTATTGGCATCCAGGGCAATGCAACAATCAAGAGAAGGCTGTGAATGCAATAATCGGACATGTCTGCTGGGCTGCTTCTGTTTCTCTAAGTGGCCTGTCAGGGCAAGGTCAGATTTTTTTCCTGGGTTGATTTATTTTCCAAAATGAACTCACTGGAGATGATGAATCTCTCTTGCATTTAGTCTTTCTCTGACCTTCTAAGATGCCAGCTCTCCTACAGACTGCAATAAGTTCCTAGTTTTCAGAATATTCTCCACTTGTCTTGGCATATTTCTTGTCCTGAGCGATTTGTTTAGTCTTTACTTAGTGAATCATGAGTATGGATTATTTGGCCCATTTTTCTCCTTATTGAATCCCTTTCAATATTTTTTTTTCCTGTCCAATAATAGCTGCAATCAGTTCTGTGTTGCGTGTTGGTTTTGTGATATCCTTATCTTTAGACCTTCAGTCCTGAGAACTAATTTGTGTATGTATTATGCTTAGGGGTATATATTATGCTTATAGATTCTAAAGGATACATAAAATGAATTAACTGAGAACTGTAAAAATGTCAGTAATGTTGCATTTAGACTTAAGTAAAGATTCTAACCAACAGGTTAGGAACGATCAAATCATCTATATTCATTTTGCTTCTCATTTTCTGATTTAAAAGTTGAACTTTATGAGAGACATTGCAATTTCAAATACGATGTATAGGCTTGGCAGCCTCTTGCATGCTACATATTTGCTTTGATTTTGAAGTATTCAGCAGATAAATTCTTATATTAGGAAATCTATGGCTAGATAATTTAAGAAAAACAAACCATTAAAAAAAAAGATGCATCACAACATCTCTGAATGAATTGCTTTTCTTATATGTAGTTTTGACAAGCATTCATGTTTTTTCCATGGCAATTGAGCTCAGAAAATGAGATATATGGTAAAACGTAACAGAGACTCATTATCAAGTAGCACTCTTCGTATAACCAGCCTAGCCCAGACACCAAATGGTGTCTAGAGCCTGCCGAGTAGAACAGTGAGCACAGGTCAAACTTTGCTACCTAACACCTACTCATTCTGTGTGTTGAGGTCCTCCCTCCTCTTTTCCAGCAGGACCAAAATTTGCATAAATGCTGTATGTAAGCCTAAGGTTGAGGGTTGGAGGGCACACAAACTCACTTAATACAGCAATAAATTACTAAGAATGCAGGTTGCCGTAAACATGTGTGAGGTTGTCAGTGTGAGTTTTATTCTTCGCTTCTATACTTCATACTTTATGATGTGAACTTACATACTATTATGTTAATGAAATTGTATTGTAAGTTAATGTGGGAGGATTAACATGCACATTTGAATTTTCATGCAATAGATAAAGGTTGTAAAAAAAAAAAAAACCTAAATATCTGAACCCATGATAATCCAGTCTCAGGTATTTTGTATTTATCTAGACATCTGCTAGAAAACTTTCTATTATTTTAGCATTTAAGTAGAAAAAATGTAGCTAGTAAGTAGCCCACATTGCCTTTTGAATTTCAATATGTACCTGTCTCCTGTTTTTCCTTTTCAAGATGCTTTTTCTGTTCACTACTGCAGAGATGATATAGGAGTAGAAGGGCAAAGATACATTTTTCTGTGCTTCATTTTTAACAGTTATCTCAATTTTTTCACTTAAAGGCTGTATTATTGGAGAAAATGTTGTAAAACTTAACGCTTGAGGGTTATGACACCCTGCATGAGACATACTAAGAAAAATTGCTAGAGAGAAAGGTTACAGGCATGCAGTTAAAATTTAAAGGGCTATCTAGAAAACTACTGTGTTGACTTGGGAACAGATGACTTCATACAAGCATCTCAACTATATCATCAACATGAAACATCATGTTAAGATTTTAATCACAGCCCAAAGCATTTCTAGTTGAGACATGGGTGTAACACTTTGTTCGTAATTAGGAGACACCTTTGCAGCAGGAAATATCCCATAAACATCTCCAGGAGATGGGAGTTAAAGAGTATATGGTTATACAAATGTATTGGGTTTGTTCCAGTATTTTAGCCGTTGTGACCTGAAAACGTGGAACAAACAAATATGAGGAAGACAAAAAGTAAGGTACTAGCTTTCAATTGAATAAAAATACTAAAATAAGTTTTGTTTCCAAGCAGTATTTTCCAGTCCACCGTCTGCCATCCTGGAGGTTCTGTAAGCAAGCAGATAGACATTTTAACATTGCAAAGAAAGTGACAAAATGCTCACGGATTCTACTGCATACTGAAACACAGAAAAGCTGCACCTTCATTAGAAAATCAGAAGCTGCATATGTCCTCCCAGATCAGTGGTTTTTATCTACTATTTCATCTTCAATTTAACTCTGCTTAATTGCATTTAGCTTTAGGACTTCATCAATGGCAACGTTGTTGGCTGACCTCACCTACACATCTTATAGAAAACAGAAAAAGTTAAAGCAATTGCAAGTTCTACTAGATACTAGGAACAACAGCAGCAGCAGTAGTAAACAGATTACAGCCGTAGAGAAGACTGTAAACGTCCCTAAGGAAATCTGTGCATAATTTAGTTTCAGATATAACCACGGAGATAATAGCAATATGAAGTAGACTCAGAAGCGATTCTTCCCTCTACTAAAACTTCACTTGAAGGTTTAAAAATGCAAATTCGATAGGAATCTTAAGGTTAAAATAATATATTATAAGCACATATATGCATTCTGTTACTCTTGGGACTACCTCTGCCCAAACAGTTAAGGAACAATTTGAAAAGTGTTTAAAGCAGAATTCCTATCAGTGAGGGGTTTTTAACCATGTTTTCTGAGAAACCCTAGAATCTATAAATCGTGTACAGACTTTGATAAATGTGATTAAACCGCTAAATGCAGAAAAGTTCTGAAGTAAACAAGCCTACGTTTGTGATAGGTTTTCTTACATCTTGAGTAGTTTTGTATGTCAGTTTGCATTTCATTTAGTTTTGTGTTTAAAAGCATTCTCTACTTCCATTTTATCACCAGCTCCAGTCATACTGCAGTTGCCAGCTTTACTGAGCAAATTTCATTAGTATATGAGAAGTTCTAATGTGAAATATTTTTCTGTATATTTATCAGCTTTTAGCTACAGCAGTGAAGTTCAATTATTTTTACTGCTGTGTTTTGCTGAATCTTGACTATAAAAATGTAGTCATTGAATATTAAAGGTTTGCTTTCACGACACGCTATTGATATTCAATGTGTCTTTTGTAAGACAATGCCAGTTCAAGTTCATTAAAAAAACATTCTGAAATTAAGCCGTTTAAAATATAAAACTAAACTCTGCATCTGAACTATCGTTCAGAGATATTCACCAACCCAAACCTATAGAGGTTTGGATATTTTTTAAAATCTAAACCTCACAATGATAGTTTCAGTAGGTAAAGAGAGCTTGCATTTATAATTTAAAAATTACTGTATGTTTTGTGAAAAGAAACCCCATGATTTTCATAATTGCCTTTGATGTGAAGCACAAAAGAAAAGCTGGTTCTAAGTGACAGCCATATTCGGTACCTTCAGAGATGACTGAAAAGCACATTAGACAGCTCTGAATTTTGTTTCTTCTAGAAGATATCTTTACCTTGAAGTATTCCTAAACTAAACTTACACCAACTACCCACCTGAATGATCTTCAATTTCAATGTCTTTGGGTTGGCTTTTTTTGTGAACTCTATTTAGAAATTAGCCAAAAAAAGAGAAAGAATATTCAAGCAATGACAGGCCATGTGGTCTGTCCGTGACAAAGGAAAGCATATTCGTCAAGCTGATGCTGTACTCATGTGCAGCAGTAACAACTCAAAGCAAAGGGCTTGCCACAGTGAGGGAAACAGAATTTAAAGGCATTTTTTGTTTGAAGGAGAAAATTCTTATTTGAAACAAGTTTCCTTTGAGGTCCTAGCAAGTTTCTTGATCAGTTGCCGATAATATATTTGAAAACAAGAACTTGGGAGAATGACACTTAGAACATCAAATAGATGGAAGTTAGGGAACAATTCTATTTGCTTAACTTCTTCAGTCCCTTAGACATCAGGAGCATAACAAAATGACTTGTTTAAGACTTTTGGTTTCCAGTGATGTATTTTCTTTGAAGCTTATCTGCTAATCCTTTCCTTACATGGGAGTCTTTTTCTTCAGGACTGTCCTTGACAAAACAAAACAAATCTTTCCACTGACACTGTTCAATATCCAGAACATTGCCCTCTTTTTTCCTGGAATTCACGTCTGTTTCCAGTACATGTTTTTTTCCTGCCCAGTCTTTTCTAGCTTCTGTACCCTTTTCTCACTAAAACAGCTCTTAATAAGGTCACTAATAATTTCCTGTCCCACTCCAAGAATCTTTTCAGTGTTCACATTCTTCTAGGTCATTCCACCACTTTCAATGAACCATCTTCCTGCTGTCCTTTCCTGTCTTCTCTTGGCTTGCTGTCAGGCTTTGCCTTGTAATAATTTACCACTCACTTTTTCTGCATCTTCTCCTCACCTTGTAGTGCTCCCTTTGCAGAGCCAGTCCTCCCACTGGCAACACTCTGCCTCCAGCCCATCACCCTCTTTACCCTACTTTTTCTTAGCACACTGTTTAGTCTTCAGTCCCTGGGGATATGCCAATAGCAACCCCAGCGACTCTCCTTTCAGAGTTTTGTTTCATTTAGTTGTGCTGATAACTTCTAAATGCAACCTGTTAATTACAGAGTTCTTTCCTGTTTTCTTCATAGCTCTCCCGTTAGACAGTTTTTAAGTCCCAAGCTCAAAAAGACCAAAATAGATGTTTTCTTTCAAACCTCAGTGTTTCTCTGTTGACATTTTCCACTATTTTACACAAGGTTTTGCTGCCTCCGTTAGCTATCCGTTCAGTCTCCTACGTGTACTTTATGCCTATTTACACATTTAGTGTTGCTTATCCTTAAAATATTTTATCTCCTTTTCCTGCACCATACAAGTATAATTTTTCGCTCTGTTTTCTGCTTAAGATTGTCACCCTTCTTAGAAATTTTTTCTTAGTAGTCAGTCACTCTGATTAGCAGTAATCTAATTCGGCCTCAACCATTACTCGCTCATTAAAAGATGCTGTGTTCACTGTATTACCAATACTCATAAAATGAATTATAATAGCCCAGAGTCATTTGTTGCGTAAATGATGAAATATGTGAAAAGAACTTAGAAATTCTTTGTGACACTGTTGCTCTCTCCATCACCTAACTTCAGAGTACATTTTAGAGCATCTTTTCTGCTTGGTTACATACCACTGTATTAGTTTTACTATACCTCTGCACAAAAGGCAGATACTTTTCACACTGTACCTGTTCATGTGGATTAACAGAGAATTTTAAAGAACAATAAAAATACTCCTTTCTTATCCAGGTGTCTGACCTGTCTTGAAGAAGACTGAGCTGATCTAGATCCTGCAGAAGTCCCCATGCTAGCAGGCTCCATTAACTTAAGCTCCCTTGAATTCTTTGTCCATCAGGGCTGGCAGGGACTGACATTTGCCAGAAATACCACTTTCTTGTATGGGGAGCCTGGAGATTGAACCATAAGAAGCTAGTTGTCTTGGTAATGAGGTTTAGTAGCAATTTGCTGGGAGATGGTTATCTCAAATTCTATATTTCAGAATTTATGGAACTAATGGAATTTATCTAAACCTTTGTAGCTTTACAATATTGGGAAGTTATCGAACTTAGTTTACAGTGACGGTTTGTTAACACACATCAGCTCCATATTTGTTAAATACTGTTTGCTTCTGTCTCTCTCCGAATTCCAACTAGTTGCTAAAGTTTTTCCTACTGAGTGGAAGAGGGTGTCTCTGCCTCTTGTTCTGAGACAATATACCACTGGTCAAGGTACTGCAGAAATATGAATTTGTCCTGAGCCCGTTGACTCTCAAGAGTAACAAGCTGCCTCACGGCTGTCCATCACACTAGGTACAGCTGCATTCAGCAGTAGCACATAAGCATACCGGTATTCTCTGCAACAATTATAACCAGTTGTTGACATTTGCATTTTTCAACATGGAGCCCTGCTTTGAACACCCCTTTGTTATAAGTAGTGGGTTTTCACAGAAGAAGGTCTTTGATGAGAACACTATTCAGTGGTCATCCAGTGCCTCCTGCATAAACCAAGCAGCAAGAGGGAAACAAGTGATGAGTAAATGCATCTCTAGCAGAAGAACTTACACTTACAGTCAGACTCGGTAGACACAACCATTCACAGTCAAATCTATATTTTTTGTTTTATTTCTCTTTTGTACGGTACAATGAAATTCCAGCCATCTTGAGCACAGAGCTGTATGCAGGTACAGTCAAGGGCAAAATTGGACAGGCCATTTTAAACCGTCATTAAAGCATACCAATAGACTGAGAATGGGTTTCATACTAATACTGCTGGAAGAAAGTTTGACTCCTCATTAAACGATAGTCTGTCATGAATGAGAATTTAGAAAAATCTTTTAGCAGTTATTCCTCCTCACGCCAGTCGCATTTCCAGTGATCTCGCACTGAAATAGTGACGTAGCATAAAGACGAATCACGTTCTTCACCAACTCAGCTCTTCACAAGAGAAGGCAAGTTTCCTTTCTGTTAGTACAGCATGCAATACAATGGATCTCAACTCTAAATTAGGTTCTCTAAGCAGTACTACAATGGAGATATTTAATAATAACAATTAGTCTGAATAACGTACTCTTGGCAGCTGCCTGTGATGCTTTGCATTGCAGTTTGCTTTCCTTGTTGCAGTCAGTACTACTGAAATGCCTTTAGCAACATAGCACCTACTCTATATGCTCAGGTATCTCTGCAAAATTAGAAATGGTAGTTGCAACTTTTTCACCTTCTCATGAGAAATGTATGCTCGTGATTTGCAAGAGCCTGGTTCATTACAAAAGAGATTACCACTACTATCTATGCTGTTTTTTCTAAACATCATCTACGTGGCCCAGAACTTGGCAATTAATGAATCACAGCAGTATCCCACCAACCCAAACCAGAATCATATACTAGCACCCACTCAATTTCTTGTCCTCAACTTCTGTTTTTAAAATCTTCAAAAACACAAACTCTGTTTTCCAAATCCTAACTGGTTTCCTGAGCACGTATTTCTCTGAAAAATATTTTATTTTTCTCAGCAGCATTGGCACTTGCATTTCCCCATTACTGGAATCGGTGCTCACTTAACATGGCTCAATCACGATTCTAAGCTCTGCTGTACCTTTTCCTATACTGTCAGCCTTGGAAACTTCTTTATTCTATCTTGTTATTTAGAGGAGAGTCTGCTTTCAAATCCAAGTCAAGCTATGCTTGTATTATTCTAAGGCTTTCTTTGGAAAAAAAAAAAAAAAATTAGAACAAAATCCTCATCAGTGGTAATTAATTTTGACAGTGTAGGCTTTGTAGCAATTCACAAACCTGTACTTTGTGCATCAGCATTCCTTATTATTCTAATTAAAGTGGAACATTGTGCCCTCGCCAGTCATTAATGGGTTTTCATTTTGTAAATGACATTTGCAAAAGTTAAAACGGGCAGTTCATATGAAGTCCACAGGCAAGAGCGTTAAAATTAGCATCACCATAGCAACAGTCTTCCATCATTAGTATTCAGGGCAACAGCAAATGTTTTGTTGTGCTTTTGTTTCCAAAAAAAGATTTTTCTTTACTTGTCATTCATAAGTAGAAAAGGCTCAAACCCATATATTTCAAGTAAAATTATTATATTCATTTGGATGTCACTGTTCTAGAATTTCCCGTTTTTTTGAGGTATTTATTTTTCAAGACAGAAGCTGAATTGCACGATCTCTACAGCTGTGTATGTCTAACCTCCTGAGCGACATTTATTCATTGCCAGCCTGCTGCTTAACAGTAGAGTTTTATATGAAGGCTGTCACTTCTGCTCATGTATGAAGTAACAAATTCCGTGGAGAATCTGTAAAAGATGCATGCACGGTGAAACATGGTCAACCCCCCGTTAAGTGGAGTGTGCATCTGCTCAATGCTGTGTTTGGTGTTTAAATGATCCTGGTTTTATATTCTTTTTTTTTTTTACCCCTCTCAGGAATTGAAACGTAAGTGCATACATCATCTCTGGTGAAACAACATTCAAATATTATCTTAGTCTTGCGCAGTTTAGAATTGGGGAGAGAAGAAAAGAGTGACCCCCTAAGGGAAACCGAGGTAGATTATGAGTGTACTCCAGTGTGCTTTATTGGAAGAGGTGAGGCTGGCTACTTTTTTTCTGAAAGTTTAAAGAGGACGTAAGCATCTGGGAGCACGTTGCAGCAATACTTTGCAGTTCAAGAAACAGTTTAGCACCACATCTCCTCAGTGTACCCTGAGGCATTCTGTTTGCGTATGTCTTGTTCAAGCAAAAAAAATGCAATCGGTATAGTAGAAGCAATAGTTGTCCTCTAGAAACAAATATTTTGTGTGCAGACAGGGAGGGGTTAAGAGAAGAAAAGCAAGGGGAAAAACATTAAGGAAAGTAGATGATGAGCGGAGTGAAGTCAGTAGAAGGACTACTGTTTTAATTTGATGTATCTAGGCTTGTAAGTAATGAGTCCAGGTCAGAAGTAACTAAATGTTCTCTAGCATTATGTCTCTAGGTTTTAATTTGCCACAGGAAAGTTCCTTCTTTCCTCTTCATCTTCTGAAAATACTTCATTTTGCAGATTTCTTGCAGAGAAGAGTCTTTAAACACACTTTACCGCCCTGCGAAAGCTGGGGTATAATCCATTCCATGAAAGGTATTCCTGTATTTTAACAAATCTGGCACTTTTTCATACAGTGATTGCCTTGCTAGTACCTGCCCTTGTATCACTGATTAATTTTTCAGCTAGTAAGATCCGCAGAATTGGAAAACCTTTAAAAATGGTAAATGCACCTGAGGAAAATCACTCTCAGGTCAACTAAAAACTATCCATGGTGGATTGACCAATGATATTTGGCACTTGGAGAGCTTTAACACAGAAGGTGACTGCTGTAACTCTGAGGTTCTGAAACATCTACATGTATGTTCATTTGTTCCACCACTTATTTTCTTTCTTTTACAGAAGCACCTTTTTGCTACGTCATGTTATTTTTTCCCCTGTGCTGATTCACTCTACTTTTTTCCTTTTTTGCTGCTTGTCAGATGCTTTCTGTGAGATTGAGCACGCTAAAGCAGTTCATTTTCTCTCTTTTAGACTTCCATCCCCTACTGTAGTGAAGATAGTTACTTACTGAACTGTAATACTTTGCAGAATTTTGCCATTTGATCTTCTTAGATAAATTCAGTGGTGAAGTGGAGCATCGTAAAAACTGAATAATTTTCACTAAATCCAGAATTCTGTCTTCATTTAACTGAAAGGTTTCATGACCCTGGCATTCTGTCTAAGCAACCTGCATTGTAACTCTGAGTAAGTTCAATACTAGTTTCTTGCAATGCTGAATCTTATAATCATCAAGCAATCTACATTTTTTTAAATTAACTTTGGAGATCTTTTAAAATCATTAGCTCTTTACAAGCATTGAACTATAACTTCATTAAAAAGATGTACCTAAATTGCAAGGCTTTTAAAGCATTGTTTATTGTAATAATGACAGGCAGAGAGGCCATTTCTGGGAAGGATCAGTGACAGATTACTATTTTCCATTCCAGACTCCATTAATTCAGGGACAGACACTTGAGCAGTGTTGTGGCAAATGAGAGGAAAATACCAGTTTCTTACTTATCCAAAATGGGTAAACGCTGCGTTTCCCAAAATATATGTATGTATACTTTCTACTTGTGTATGTCCTTGAAAAAGCTACTGAAGCTGTTCTTTGTTAAAGATGTTTCTCTGTTTGGTCTAGAAATACAGAAGGAGATGCACATCGGTGAGTATGGATTTCAGATACACTATACTAGTTGCAGATTTCCCATCTAAAGAGTGAACTCTGGAAGCAGAAGTAAGCAAACAAAATATCCTCGATGTTTTGTTTCATATCTTAATCTTCTTCAAAATCATACCCCGCTTCAACCTGTGGAAACCCCGGAGAGTGGAAATAAGTGGTTTGCAGCTGTTTTCCTGAATGTAGCAGACTATGTATTTTGTAGCTGGGAATGTCAATGATTACAGGAATAAAAAACAGGAAGAAGAAAAAGAGTTAGAACTACTAAACCTAAACCACATTTTTATTTCTCCACCTATAAACTTTTAGTGCAAGTAATTTGGAATAAAGGCATCTTGAAATTTTACTTCAGTGTTTAGAAGGAAATATCTTCCAGATTTCTGCCAGTGAGAGCATCTTAGCCGCTTATTCTTTGGAATGGAATTGCTTATTCTTTTAGTACTGCTGTGACATTACCAGACAATTTAAAACACTTAGCAGACTGTTCAGTTGCAGGTGGTGTTCTGTATCTTCATATTTGACCAGTATTTTCACCTGCACATTCCTCATTCATCTACTTTTCCACTATTTTAATTGTCCAATGGCACAAAAGCAATGAAAACTTTGCTAATATGGTCCTTACATGTTAGTAGTTGCTTTCATATGCTTTTATTTCTTCTCTTTCCAGTTTGAGGGAGGAGTAAATATTTATTCACACTGTAACCATCGTGAAACGGGCAGATGAACCTACAGAGGATTCCAAGTTATGGTGGGGGCAGTTTAGGCTCCCATCGGACTTAGTGGCAGAAGTTTGGAAATAAAATTTTAGTTCTGCATCAAAAGCAGCTCGCATGGATTGAGAGAGATGCTCATTGATTTCAGCAAAGTTACTTCTTATTTTTTAACAGCTTAAAAGGGACCAGAATCTGAGTCTCCACATTTCTGCTCATATATCATGTTTTTGCACATCAGTGCCCACAGTATTGTGGAATAAACATTTGCTGCTGGCAAAACGCGAATCTGTATCTGTACAGTTTTCTCTTGAGAAAACCGCGCACACAACCCTCAGCGCTGCTTTGCTCTGGGGCATTTGTTCACTGTTCTAGAAATAAGAAGAGGAAAAGAGTCTGTCAGTGTGAATTCTTTATCAAACTCGCCTGTGTGGGTATGTCCACATCGTATGCCCTCGCAATAGTCCTCTTCAGTTTGGATCAAGTCAGCCAATGGGACTCCTTTCTCCTGTGTCAGTTCCTTCATTGGTTTTGGTCAATGGCATGGACTTATAACACCCAGAGACCTCACAAACAATTCTCCTTCAGTACACATGGTTTTTAAAGTACTTATCAACTTTCCCCCCAGTTTTATAAACCTAAATTAAATTTCCACTTACTTTAAACACATCTTTCTGACTCTTCCTCACTCTTCCTTTTTCTTTTTGTTATGTGTAACTTCATCTCCTACAAATATTCATTTAAAGTCCTGAGAGCCCAGTGTTGCTCTGGCATCTGCAGGCTCAAGTTCTGCTCATCTGTTTTCCCAGACCTGCAGCAAGTTTCAAGGACACCGACAAAAATCGTCACTGCCTTGCCTTGCCTTGTCCTCTTGCATCTTGCAGATTTTCAGCTTTCCTCAATTCTCTCTTTAGTAGATCGTCCCAATAATTGTTAGACATTTACACCCACACACTGTGCATAAGTCACAGCTTTCCTCTTCTTTGTGAAGAAGAGAAGTTAGACAAAAGAGACAAACAAAAACAAAAAAATAATCTAGAAAACTACCTCTTTCCCTGTTCTCCAGATTTTTAGTTTTCCTGGATAATTTGCTTGCTACAATCTTTCTTCTCTGAGCTCAGCCTGCTGCAAGGCTCAGCACTCTCCAAAACCACAGCTCAACTACATTCTAATTTTACACTCTTCAGGTCTTCTTGCCACTATCTCAAAAGAAGTATGTGATGTGCCTCAAGTAAGAGTGTTTACCTTCAGAAACCTTCTTGAATTATAAGGAATTTCCTTTTTGTATGTACTAAGAAAGTAACATATATGCTAGTGAATAATGAGTAAATCTCTTCAGCAAAATCAGAATAGTTTTGGTTTTTTACTGTAAACTGTTCATAAGCGTGATACATACTGACAGTCTTTAACACAGCTTCACCTAACAGATTCCCATTGCAAGTGAGACCAAACAGGTGGCAACCCCCGATCAGTGCCTTGTTATCACTGAGAAGCTTTGATCTACCTAATGTATAATAAATAAGATTCTGCATTTTAATCATCTTGCTGCTTTCATATCACTTGTGTTGTAAAGTCTTACTTTATTTCCAAAAACTCATCCTGACTTTGTTGATCTGTTTTTTTAATTAGATTATTTTTGATCATTTATTTATTTCAACATACCTACCAGTAGACAGATGATATACCAGCTGGAAGTTATTATACTGTATGCCCACCACTCCCCTATCCACCTTTGTCCTATTCCTGTGCTTGCAAAAGATGTAGCTGTTGTTAACTTCTTTTTTGCTTTACACCAAGTAAAGTGTAAATTACTGACCAGATGATCCTTTTAGGTTAAGGTATTATCTGACAGAAAATGCACTTAGGCTTAAAGTTCCCCTTGTTTCTACATGCACTCCTCATTCTAAAGCTGCATTACGCCTTTATGCTGCAGTAAAGACCAAAAATTTGTTTTACCAATGAAATAAACTTGAAGATTTCCTTAAAAACAGCAATCTCAATTCTGCTCTTCCATATATACAGCAATCTAACGTTGGTGCTGTAATATTTTCAGTAATTTAGTATTTATATTACTGTTCAAATTCCCTGTACTTACTTGTGGTCAGTCTGATTGTTTCAAGGCTGGGAGGATCAGACCAAACCCTATCTGTAGAAAGGCATTATTGAAACCATTAATATTTACACAATATATAAGAATAATAGCATAGAATAGTGCTGCATTGCTTATGAATAGGTATTTTTGTCAGACAAAGTGCTTTATCTTGTATTCACTGAAATTCAGTGCTAAATTTCTGACCAAATTATGTAATGTCAAACTTAGCACTTTATTAAATGTTAAGTTAGAGGAAAGCTATAGAATAGACACTTAAATTGTTCTGTAAAGGGTATTTTAAATTATCCTCTTAATGGCAAATTGCACAAAGAGACAAAGCAGAGAAAAATATAATTCCAGCATAATGACCTAAATTAAGAAAATAAGAACTGTCTTTTTCAATGCTGGAGTTGGTGGCTGGAACTGATTTATATAAACTGTGCCCATCTAGGAACAAGCAAACCCATGAAATTAAAAATCCATCAAATTGTTTTACGTGAGAGAATGGGATAGTCTGCCAATGCGAGAACAACCTGTACTCACTAAGGAATGCTGCCAAAATTTTGTTTGGAAGTAAAACTCAGCTCAGTATGTAGGTTGCGATGCACTAAAAGGTTTAGAGTATTGTCATTGTACACTATGCTTTTGCCGTTTACAAACTTGGCAAGGTGCTGTAGTGTATGTGAATACAGAGGAGTCCAAGAGAGCAGCTCAGTATTCTTCTAAGTCCTACCTTTTCCCAGTTTCTTATAGAAATTGCTACCTAAACCATTCCTTTATTGATAATGAAACTTTAAGAAAGAAATGCAATGAGAGGCCAGCTGCTCTGCCGGTATGTGCTCCTTCAATTAGTTAACTCCATCAAAAATTGTGCCAGCTTACAAAGTTTTTGAATGGAAATAGTAGTTGTTTCTCCTTAGAAAATTTGACTGCTGCAAACTTTGGAAATTGCATATAAAGCATTTGGCACACTTTAAAAGAAATTATGATATGGCTGCTCTTCGTTGGTAGTGACTTGGGTTTGTCAAATCAGTTGCTTTCTGGACAGAAAATCCTCTACTTAAAAATAATTACTTTGATTACCAGCTGATTTCTTTGGTAGGCTCATCAAGAAAACTTGAGGATCTACCACAGCAAAGCACTTGCGACAATATTCTACTGCATGGCATTTAAATCACAGGGGTTTGAGCTGATCTAGAACTCTCCTGGTTCCCCTAATGTAGGGAGATGTTTTTGCCGTTTGATGTGATGGATTTATTCTGCAAGGACAGGCCCAACCAATTTCAAAAAGATACTGTGGTTGTTGCAGTGATTGGGCTGCAACAACTCCCACATTAGGTCACACAATTTGAAATGAAAAAGAAAAAAAAAAAAGAAAATATTTTAAAAAATATTTTATATATATGTATATGTAAAGAAAATCATGCCTTAGGTCTGCAGGAGCACTAAGTGGGAAGTAGAGTACCATGGCCAGTCTGCTTTAAAGCGTTCCAGCTCTCAGCAGGATGAACAAGAGTCACTGTGTGAAATTTGGCCCAAGAGATGACTATTATTCTCAGGGCAGACACAGATAGCAGTGTAGATGTAAGATAATGTGACGCTAGAAAGTCCGAATAACCAAAATATTGTCACATTTGGAGAACTGATCCCTCTTGGCTATTCCATAGACTAAATAATTTGATTAAATGGCAGCACAGATGTAGTCCCATTGGTCTTATTTGTTTTCTCCAAATTACTAGCAAGTTTCATTTACGATGTTGACATGGAAATAACTGTCAAAAACAGTCACTTCATCTCTGATCCAACAGAGTGCACTCTCTTCACCAAATGATCATTGTCATTGCATATAATTCCTTTTAAAATTTTAAAATACTTGCTAGCTTCAGTGAAGTATAATATTTACTATGAAAATTAACAGAAAAATAATAAAAATATGGAATAAAGTAAAAAAAAAAGTATTATATTTATTTTGGGGGGGCATGGAAGACTCTTAATGCTGATACCTTACTGACAAACAAGAAATATGTTTCTTTTCTTTGATTCCTAAATTGTAATTCTTAGAATAAAGCCAAACGAATACTCAGTATAGCAAGCTGCTAAAAATAAAACTCTCTGAAGGCTTTAGTTCAGTATTAAATACACTGATTTGATAAAACCAGTGGATTAGATGGGGTCTAATCCTTCACTCCCTGCTTGGGCTCTATTTGGCAAAATTCTTAACTCTGTCAGTTTCTGCAAATCTTTGCAAATTTATTTTTATCCATAATAAATTATTTGCTCCGTTAGTTACCCTAAAAACAGAACAAATTGAGGGACATGGGTGAAGGGATAATACTTTGAGAAATAATGACTGCGGATTTTTAAGAACGAGAAATAAGAGCAACTGCAGCAACAAATGGAAAAGTAACAAGAGATTCATTTCCAAATACTGATAAAAAGTATAATGTCCATAAGCAAAAATAAGTTTCATTACTAAAGTACAAAAGTATTTAGACACCACATATCTTAACCCAGTTTTTATTTTAAAAGTAAGGTTGAAGTTCTTTTTTTTAATTTTTTTATTTTTTTATTTATCCCTTGGCTGATGCGTATTATTGTAGAGACATTCACTGAAGTGGTGCTAATTGTTTGTAAAATGGCATTTGGTTCTAAAGCTGGCAACCACAAGCCAGAACTGTTGATAGTAATTGAAGGAAAAATTTTTACCTCAAGAGAAGAATGATAATTTAAAACACCACCATGTTTTCTTAATATGACAGACTGATTTTGTTATTTTGGGATCAAGGACGAATGCTCAAACAGTTGTAATGTTTTCTAAGACAGGAGGTGTGAGTTTAGATGATCCTTCTTTCTAACTTTCAGGACACTCAGAAAATCATCTTCTACACAGTAGGTAATATCTTATCTATGTCTATTAAATTTATGACAGCATAAAATTCCAACTATTAAATAAACAAATGTTTTGGATCCTGTGCATGCTCTGCATTTGTAGTGTACTATGTAGATACAGAGAAATTTTGGTTAAATTTAATACATTTTTTTTCTTGAGAGGAAGGTGACAAAAACTGTGTGATGTTTCATATGACTGATATTATGGAATTAGGCATTTTGAACTTCTAAGATAATCTGGCATTCTGTGTCATGTGCTGAGGGAGATGATAAAGATGGGTAACTCCGCTTAGTCCTAACAATAAGAATTTCTACTTCAAGTCTGGACTATTTTAGAAAAGCTGAAGACATTGATATGGTAGAAATGTAGGGTTACATTTCTGATAATGTGTTCAGGGGAGTTAGATGTAGCAGCAGGGGTCTAAGAACATTTAAATGTCCCATAACCGAGGTTTAACTCCTTAATATTTTAGGGCTGTGTGGATTTTTCAGGACTTAGATTGCACTTCTGAAAGCAATTTCTTAAAGATGAAGAAAACAGTTCCAAATACAAATTTGGAAATTTTTTTATTAGTTCAGTGTGGAAAAATGCTCAGTATAGAAAGAAAAAACAAATATTTTGGCTGATTATTGAGCTCTACACAATCACCATTTTCCTTGATTTAATAAGGGACTATGGTAGGTCCTAAAAGTCATCTGTGTACCTTTGGCCATAAACGTCAAGGCTCTTTGCCTTGTGTAGACAAGGCATCTCTGATTTTCATGGCAAGTTTTTCACGGTGAATTCGGCTATGTTGCTAGAAAGGCAATCTTCATTTTGCAGGTTTATTCTTTCACTATTAAAGAGATCCCATTTTCTGTTTAATAACAGAGATTAGAGAACTGAATGAAAGTATGCCGGTAGAATTGCAAGCTATCTGAAGCCTTGTTGAGATGTACTGTGAGAGGTTTGACTTAATTCAAACATACGAAATACTGAAAGTATACCTAGACATTGAGTTCTATTCAATGTCTTCCCATTAATAGACTTAGTGAAACATAAAGTTTAAACTGTGCAATGTAGTTTAGCAACACTTTTTTTCTGTCAGCTAGCATACAGAGGATTCTTTCCTGAATTAACTGCCAGTTCCTGTGCCAGACACAGAAGGAGCTACACAAAGATACCAAAATGCAAAAGCTGGGAGGACTACTTTTTTAGGAAGACCCATATTACAGTTAAGTAAATGGAAAGAGCAGAAGCTGTCTGGAATTATGTGAAGCATGGGCCAAAGTCTAAATGCTTGAACTTGCCACAGGAGACTTGAATGAAATCCTTTTCTTACACTTAGCTAAGTAATAATTTTTATCTTACCTCAAAATTCTTTTGTATCCCTCTTTACTGAAGTATTTAAGCGCTAACATACATTTAGATTCAATTAGGATAATAATAATACCCATGCCCTAGGACATGGCACCATGGTAGCTGATACTGATTCATCTGTCTCTGGGAGCACCAGTTAAAGTAGGTTTCTGTATGTCTATATTTTGTTTTACTGGCATCAAGAAGATGAAAATGTTGCCACTTGCCATTCAAGGACATTGCCAGAGCTGTATGAACAGTTACCTCACTTTGTAGTCAAGTTAAAGCACATTTTTTTCATAGAGTATTGCTTTGAAATGAAAGAAAAAGTTTTGATTTCAGAAATGTCAGATGAGAAACGTTTTCTTTCCAGAATTTTTTTCCTGCTGTTACCAAGTGTGACCTCCGTTTGGGAATAGTTGCACAACCCTAAACCTGAAGCTGCATTTCTATGCAAATAAACCATGAGAAATGTCACCTGGATCAGATGAAGGAGTTAGCCTGGATGGAATTACTGGTGAGGCTAGTTAGGTGTAGCTGCTCCCTCCTCCCATTAACTTCTCCAGGCTGATTCCTTCCCCAGGTGCAGTGCTGCACTTCCCTCTGATTTCTGGCTCCCCACATAAATCATTTAGGAGGAGAGAGCAAAGCAACCATCTATGCAGGAAGACGAAGCTTTGCTTTTGTAACACCAGAGTATTGGGAGAAGCTAAAGACTCTCCAGTTTTGAAGCTAAATCAGCACAAGTTTGACTTACCAGGGAAGGAGAACCATCCCTTTCTTGCATCAGGGCTCTGTGTGGCCCAGTCTGGGGGAAAGATTAGGAGTAGACCTCAAACTTATCATATTTGCTAAGGTAAACAACCTCGACGTATTTGGGAAGATGATGGAAAAGCCTCGTGTGTACATAAAAATAGGCAGGGACTCTTGTTGTTATAATTATATATTATAATGTTATGGATATTATATTATAATCGTTAAGGAAACAATATAGCAGTTACGACAGGTTCGAAGTATATTTTAAAGCAACAAAAACTACAAGCTCTGTGAGAACACAGCAAAGCATCCATTGCTAAAATATAAACACCAAAAAATGAGTGTGTTAATTCAAAGGTAAAAAGTTTGCCTACCTACTGGTCTGATTGGGAACTTGCCTGTGTATAGCTGTCATAAAATACAATAGATTTCGTTGTCCCCTTCTTTTGCTACCTACGGGCATCCTTAGCATTGCAACATCCCAGTACGTAATCTCCTAGCATGATCTAAGCGGCTTTTTTTTCCAAATGAATATTTTCTATTCTAGATAATATTTGCATAGGGACATTTGGAAAAAATGTCCTCAACGAAAGAAAAAAAAAAATCAGTTTGTATGATATTAGTCATAAAAAAAGATTTGATAGTGTCAAAGATACATATTTTATGGAATGCAACCAAAAAGTAAATTAGTAAAAAAGGCAGGCATGCTTTTCCTTTAACATCTGTGGAAGACTTTGGAAGAGAGCGCTTCTTGTCAGGGACCAGGAATGCATGGCGGCCAGTAGCTACCATCAGACTTCCTGGGCTCTGAGTAGGACTGCAAGATGCAGGGTTTCTTGATATTGAGATCTGTACATCGATAGGAAACAGTAGAGAAGTTAATGATTTGGGTAGCCAGCTTTTGTGTTTGCAACACGTAATGTTATGCATGGAAAGAAATATTGGTGAAAAGACAGTCAGCGAGCAAGAGAGTTATCATAGAATCATAGAATGGTTCGGGTTGGAAGGGACCTTAGAGACCATCTAGTTCCAACCTCCTGCCATGGGCAGGGACACCTCCCACTAGACCAGGCTGCTCAAAGCCCCATCCAACCTGGCCTCGAACGCTTACAGGGTTTATGAAATCCTGCTTATTTTAATCCCCCAGGATGCAAAACAGTAATTTGTTTCTAACTGGGCTCATAAAGAAAAGAAATGGAGTCTGCCTTCATTGTTTTGTTTAATTTATCCTTAATAGACTGTGTTTTTCAACAACCTTACTCCCTGAAATGATAACCATTCATTTTGCCAATACAGATTCCTCAAACCAAGAATTTACTATGGTATAACTATTATTTTTCAAGTCTTATTTGTATGTTGTAAAGATCAGCAAGCAGTTTTGCTTGGCGTAAGTTTTCTGCCGGTAGATCTTAAGTCTTTTTTTATAGGCTTGTTGGGTTTTTTTGTTAGCTTTCCAAAAGTGTTACCTCTGAGCATTTTTTAAATACTTTTAGCTATCTAGCATTTTGCCAGCATTTTGCTTCTTTATCTTCCCATTCTTGGGACTATTCACACTCCAATTAATCTCCATCCTGGAAGAGCAGGGGTTGTTCCTTTCTTAAATTTCTTTATTTCTTGTGGTTTGGTATGGAAGGGAGAAAAGAGCTTTTGGTATTTCCAGGTGCATACTGTAAGATCTCATAACCCTGGTGGAACCTGGATGTGCCACCCACCGCATCCAGCGATGCATGTAATCTTACTTAATGTCCCTCTTGCTCTGGTCCTCTTCTCAGGGTCATACACCTGGCAGTCTGACTGAACACGCACTCTGATATCGCAGGGCATCTAAATTGTCACTGACAGCTTAAAAAATAAACGTTGCCTCTCCAAATTAGCCTTTCCAAGATTTCAACAGGGTGAAATTCATACGTATATCTAATATATCCAAAATGACAGGTACCCTCTCATTCATCTTTTATCAACAGCATGCAATGCAGCGCGACATAAGGCACACACAGACTGCTCCCGAGGCTCCGTGATACTCATCTCGTAGGGTGACTAAGATTTCAGTTTTAATCAGGTGACTTCACAATAGTAAAAGCAGGTACAGCCCGAAGGAACGCGGAGGTTGCGCTGTTGCGCATTCAGCAGGAACAGACATACTCGTGTCACACGTGCTGTGTACCAGTACTTCCCATGCTGTGCATTAAATTGCTGCAAGCGCTGTAGTATTTACTGCAGAATTAGTTTTATTTTAAAAAAAAAAAAAAAAAAAAAGGATTCCTCTTCCTACTCTGACTATTCCAAGAGCATCTCGGTGAAACGTGTCAGGTAAATTCTTGTGAGCTCCGCTTGCCGGTTTCATGGCAGCCTTACAGTGTGGGGAACAAGCCCTGTGTAAGAAGCAGCACCTGCTGATCTCCCTTCATGCAGGACACAGAATGGTTCACCTCTGGACGGACAGTGGTGTGCTCCTTCTCCGACTCAACCGTGGTGCAAATAACAGATTGTAAGTGCACAGAGCTATGAATGTTTTAGTGGGTCTTTAATTTACAGGGCAATGTTGGGGGAAATGTATGCAGAATTTCAAAACTATTCTCTTCATTGCATTTACAGTATTTTAATGTGCTTCCAGTGGTAATGTGCAAACAGCCCAAAAAAAAGCCCAAACCAGCAGCATCCAAACCGCTATTCTCTTCTTGGCTCTTCTGAGAGAGCTATCAACAAATACTGAAAAAATCCTGGAGATGTCAGCCCTTGGAGCATATTTAAGACAGTTGATCCAGGAGAGTGTCATCGTGCCATCCCAAGTGATTCTTAGTATTTATTTACACCAAGAAGAAGAAAATAGACTCAAACAGCATAACGGATTAGCCAGCCCGACACAGGGCACCACAGCATCTTCTTATATGCAAGGCAAGCGTTGCTAATCCACTACCCAGATAACGGAGAAATAGTAAAGCCACGCTTACAAGGAGGACCACACGCTTCACACAACTGTGGAAGCAAGACTGAGTTAGTAGGGAAATGTTGTATCTTCACTTTCAATGACAGTAAAATTAAAGAAAGGTCTCTTTAGTTTTCTAACTCATAAAGTGCTAAACTTACAAGCAAAAATACTTGTGCACTTAACGTCTGCCCTACTAAGCGGTTTCAGGCAAGGCCCTACCCGTTTCTGCGTTTGGGTTTCCTGTCTGTCTGTAACATGGAGTAGTGATGCTGATCTCCTTCACGGAACCTATGAAGACTTATACTCAAACAATATTACTAAAGAATCAGTTATTTTATCGTCATATTATTATTTTTAATGTGCGTATGTCTGTGGCTCTTTCCCCACAGGAAAGGGACAACATTCTGAGAAGTACATCTTAAAATTGAAAAATGAGGTTTCTCAAATGCACAGCTTCCAATAACCACTTGGGCAGCAAACAATGCAGTCCGACTACCTGAAAATCCACTTCATCTTGTATTTTTTCCCTTGAAAAAGTTTTTGAGGTAATAAGCCAGCCTGTAATTAGTATCTCTCATTTATTAGGGGGCTGTGATTTCCCCTTAAGCACCTGGTGTTGTTAAATGTTGAAGAGACGGATACCTTGATTAGATATAGTCCAGGACAAAACCTATAGTATAAAAGAAATAAACACTGTTCTCCTTCTGATTAAGATCTCTGTGTAGGTGCACAAATTGACTGAATAGCCCTTGGATAAGAAAAACACCACAGGGAATTAAAATTCTGCTTACTCTGTAAGGCTGTTTTATTTTCTACAGGAAGAAGACTGTGTTTTATCAAATAAATGGGTTAAAATTAAGTATGGCATAAAGATTGGCTTCAGTTACAAGTGCCAAAGACAGTAACCATTTACACTGCAAAAATATATTTTTGTAATAAATTATGGGTAGTTTAAAAATAATTTGGAATAAGAGTGGTATTGCTTGCGTACATTATACAGCAAAAGTATAATTTTGAGGTCAGTCAAAACAGCTAAAAGCTTTTGCGAATTTGAAGACAACAATCAGAACTATATTAACTAGATTTTTTTTTAATATAAAATCAAATTATAAAGTCAATAGGCCTTAATCCTTTAGTCCTTCAACATTCTTGTTTTCCCCTGGACGTTCTTGAGTGGGTAATAGTTTGATTTGGGAGATCAAAGGGTTAATTTGCTTTTCAATTGTGGAATGACTCAGAGTTCCCCTTCATTGTTTTAAAAAAAAAAAAAAAAAAGTGGTGTGTGGGTGTAAGGTAGGGGAAAAAAGCCAAGAAAATGGATTCACTAATTGGGGTTTTCACCTGCTGTGAGTCTAATTGAATACAATGCTTTGTTTGTAACTCATGGAGAAAGAAGATTATGCAAAGTATGAGAAATTCAGACCGGTTTTAAAATTCTTATTACTTGGCACTATTGTATGGGAAAGAAGACCAACGTGATAATAGCAGCATCAAGCTGCTGTTAAGGCAGACCAGGAAACTCCAGAAACAGTAAAAATTGAAGGAATGTGTATCTGGGGTGTCAGTACTAGATACTTCTTGAAGGAAAACAAACCATTTTTGGTGTGAAACAGCAGGCTTCTGGCTACGCCGAGTCCCTTTGTATGACACAGGCAGCTGCTCTCTCTTTCTAATAGACCATGAGGTTCCTCCCAAGCAATATGCTAAACATCCTATTTTAAAGACTTCAGGAGAGCTGTCTCACTTCTTAAAACTTAGCTAAAGATGGGAAAAGATGAGGTTGTTGATGTAACACAATTGGCAGCCTTCGTCCAGTTCATTCACCTCAGAACTAAGCTCTCTGATACACCAGTTGATCTAATACCAGGTCCAGTGAAGTAAATGGAAAATTCTCACAGGGTCTATCTAATAAGCCTTAACGTAGTGATTTATGTTTCCACAAAAATGAATCCTCTTTTCTTTGCATGTTGGGGTACTGTTGTAAATCGCAGGTAACTGAAAACTGTGAATTAGACCTTTTAAAACAAATTGAATTGTCTAGAAACTATGAGAATTTAACATTGAATTCCATTAGGTTTTAAGTTTGGAGGGCTGAGGACTTGAAACTTGAGCATCTTACACTTTTAGTGGTTCTAGAAAAAAACATGAGGGCTTTCCTTGAACTGCTTGTTGAGCTTTTCCTAAAGTCAGCTAACCCAACTACCTGGAGCCTTAAGGGATCCTAGCGCTTAGGATAAAAACTACCAAGTTCAGGGCTTACCAGCATCGCGTGGTATAGGAGAGCAGTCTGTGGGATATACCTGTGGTATGGAAACTGTGGCTGAGATGAATTTTCCGTGCTTCTAGGCCTGTATCTTCCCAGTGTAAAAACAGGGATGACTTTTGTACATTTGAAAGGCACCCTTTTGTGTGGCTTCTCCAAGAAAGCACAGTCTTAAGGCTTGAAAAACAGTACTGAGTTGTGTGAAGGACTGGGCTCTCTACGCAGCGTTATTTTAATGAGTAAAGGATGTAGATGTAAAACTTGCCCGAGAGCAGACTGGCTGCACTGATTTGAAATGCTTGTGACACTAAAAGGAGATTGTTAGCTTTTATTTGTGTACTGAATATTAAGTAGGAATTGATACAAAGAAACGTTGCGACAGTTACTCAGCATGAGCAGAACTATTTCTTCTGCTCTGAAAATTCCGAGGGAGAAGCTCATCCTTCCCAGCGAGGCCAAGGCAAGCCCTTAGAAATGAAATTACCCGATTTCACTCACAGATAAACCACTCAGCATTTTAAGGGACGAAATTAACAGCTGCCAAGCGAAACCCCACGTTCGGGCCTATTTCAAATCCGCCCCAGCTTCGGTGCGTATTTTAATTAAATTTTCTTCCCCCGAGCCCGCTGAAGGTGAACCGCTTCGCCAGCCCTCCGAGCGCACCCGCCTCCCCGGGGGAGCGCAAAGAACGCAAACCCTCCGCCAAAAAAAAAAAAAAAAAAACAAAACCAAACCCAAAAAAACCCCCAAACCCCCCAAAAATACACAAACCAAAAAAAACCACCCAAAAAAGTCGAGGGAAGCCCCGAGGGCTTCCTCAAACCGCCGCCCGAAGAGATGCGACAGGCCCAGGTGAGGGCAGGGGAGCGGGGCGAGGTGACGGAGGGGAATAAGGGATGCTCGGGGGAGGGAACGGAGGGGGTTCGGGGGGTCAATGCAGGGGGTTCGGGGGAGGGAATAGAGGCTGCGCTCGCCGCCGAGCCCGCTCAGCCGCCGGGCGGGGGCGGGGCGGGGCGGGGCGGGGCGGGGCGGGGGAGCACCGCCCCCTCCCTCCCTCCCTCCCTCCCTTCCTTCCCGCCCCTCCCTCCCTCCCCGCCGTCGGGCCGGCCGCAGGGGCGCTGGGCGGCCGCGCTGATTCTGCCTCTGCCGAGCAGCAGCAGCAGCAGCAGCAGCAGCACTATCAGCAGCCGCCGCCGCCGCCATGAGGGAGCAGCTCAAGGGGTGAGGGGGCTGCGGGGGGCGGCAGGTGCCGGCGGGACGAGAAAGGGGCCGGGGTCGGACCGAGTCGGGGATGGGGGCGCGGGGGCTCCCCGGAGCGGCCGCGGTCATTCTGCCGCCCGGGGAAGGTGGGGAGCAGCGTGGCAGAGCCCCGGCTGATGGACCGCGGCGGGGGGGGGTGGGGGGGGAGCAGCCGTGGCTTTCCTTTATTGCGCCGAAAAGGTGATCTCGCTGCCCCGTTTCTTCTGGGAACTTGGAACGGCGCGTAACCCCGCGCCTTTCCCCTCCCGGGCTGGCTGTGTCTGGTTGGAACACGTAGGAGATGGCGGTGGGAGGTGGCGGACACGCGTGGGGCTAAGCTGGGCGGGCGTGGGCTGGCAGGGCGAGACCCCGGAGTCGGGACGGGCAATCTGTGGATGTGCCGGAGGTGCGGGGTGCTCCCGGGAGGCGTCGGAAGGGATGGGAATTGGCTCTTTGCGTTGTTCCTCGGGTTTTAAGGGAGAGCGCGGTGCGGTAAAACGTTACCTGTGTAGCGCGGAGCGTGTCTCAGAACTTGGTTCAGGCGTGAACTTTAACAGAATTCCTCAAAACAAACGTGCTTAGAGATGTATTACTTTTCCCGGTAATTTCATGCTTAGAAATAATCTTGCAAGTTAATAGGCAGAAGAAGCCGGGAGGGGATTCCCTCTGGGCTACTGCATTGTGAGCGCTATATTTCTTGTTGGTATATATATAGTACGTTATATTGTCTTCTAACAGCTATTGTAAAACACCTTGCAGCCTGGGATGCCAGCAGCGTCCCCAGTCCTCACCTTAAGCTGAAGATGGGCTGAGAAGGGGTTTTTGCAGGCGTTATGCCTACGGAGCCGAGGAAACGAGGAACGTGGCTCTGTGTAGGATCTTTGACCTTTTAGCACTAAGGAATTGTTTGAGGCCAGCGCTGTTTGAGGCTGGATTTGACAAGAGCCTGCAGTGAAATTGCTTTGGCAGAAGTGGAGAGGGGAGGCTTTGAAAAGCAAATAGAGGAGGGGAGGGTAACAGCTGGGGGGGGTCCTCACCAAGCCCTCGCTGCTGAGCAGGAATCTTTGCCCATGACAGAGCATACAAAATAAATGTTTAACAGTGAGGGGAGGAAAAAAAGAGTTACTATTCAGTGCTTGACGGTTGATATTTGCCCTTCTCCTACTATTCATTTCCAGTATTGGCAAGAAACTTTAATATGTATTGGTGCCTGCCTTCAGTCGTCTTGATAAATCTCACAAAAGCCAATAAAACATGCTAAAGTCTTGCTGAAAAGACACCGATCCTTGGCTTAAACAGAAGTAATCTCTGCACAGATCAGTAGTCTCTAGATTTACAGATGAAAACAGTGGTTCTTTGTAAAGCACAAAGGAGTGCCACCTTTTTACATCACTAATACTTTCCATAGCGGTAACTTGTTTTATCTAAGGAATTAATGAAACACTGTAAAAAGACAACTATTAAGTCTTCCTTGCAATTGCTGTCATCTACTGCTGAAAACATTTTTCTTTTTAAATGAGCAGTAGTGTCTATTCATACAAACAATTTCAATTGCATTTAGGTTAGTTTAGTAAAATCCGAACAACTCCATCATGTTTATTTTGGCTTTTTGACAATAGTCATAAGGTGATGGGAATAACCTTTTATTCATCTTGAAGCCAAAAGGTGAGAGGTATTGCAAATTGTGTTGTTAGAAAATGGATCAGTCCAGTGCTTTGTAAAATGCTACTTCAATTTTGGCTTTTTTGTAAGTGTATGTAATTATTTATTTATTGCTATCTGATAGAATTTCTTATTCCGTGCACATTTAGTTGGTGTCGCGCTTTCTAGTGAAGGGTGGGGGGAGAGGTGCAGCAGAACTGCTCCTGGTATCACCAATGAAGAGGGATCTAAGAGTTTAAAAAGGACTCTGCATTTGCAACTTAAAATTCTGGACTGTGGAGCCGAGCAGTGAATACACGTGAGACTGAATCCTAGATATACATTTGGGTGGAAAAAAAAAAGGGGGGGGGGAGGAGGAGTGCAATCAAAAACAGTTAAAAGGTTTGTGAATGTTCCAGTGTGGTATATGCAGGAATGTTGGGGGGGGGGGGGGGGGGGGGGGAATTTACAGGAATTTGGGTGAGGGGGAGCATTGCTCTCCATTCCTCCAGCTGCTGGTGTTGCTCAGAAGTAATATGAAAGGATGGAAGATAAAATAACACTATTTTGTCCAAACTGGTCAAGTTATAACAAGGGAACTGTAATTCAGCTAGTGCGTCAGTTAGGATATCATCTCTTGATTTCAGGTTTTCAATCCTGTGTGTTATTGGCTCTGCTGACAGCGATGAGAGACAAATCTCTGCTGTTGGCAGGAACAGAGGAGTTCACACAGGCATAGTGTGACAGAATTCCCCACATAAAAATTATCCTTGATAATATAATATAATCATCCTTTAATGAAGTGGTCCTGTGGTTCCCAAAGGATGTATTAAGTGAAGACTGTGCTTTCATCCCACTGAATTATCAGTGTATTTAGCGTGCCAGTCACCCTAGTGCCTAGGTGTCACCATTATCCATTGCTGCTCTTCTCCTTTTCAGGCCTGGTTTTAATTTCCCTTCCACCTTTGCAGCTTAAGTCAGCTGAGAAAGAGAAAAATACACCACGTGAGCCCACTTATATTTGTCTTTGTTGCAAACTGTCCATGATTTAAAAGCTAGTGACCAATTTAGTTGACCTAAATGTAGAGCCAAATTGAAAAATGTATCCTCTGAGTGTGTGCAATATTGCAGAACCACTGGCCGTGTGCATTGATGCGTTTTTGTATTGGTGGTTTGTTGGAAAAGTATCTTGAGTACTTTTTTCTACACAAATTCTCGCCCTGCTTTAGCTGCTGCTAGTCAAGAGGACTCGCGCTACACTTGTCATGTCTTCCTGACTTGCACAGGCTGTAAAGGGTCTTGTTCACCGGAGTTTGAAACTCTCTGGCGAAGGCTTTGCTGCAGATCTATTAAGGATGCTACAGCATTCCCAAGTGTGGCTGAGGCTGCCTGAAACTGCTGAGCTGGCATTTCACTTCAGACGGTGTTCACAATAAGGGCATACACACAAATCCTCCCCCACCGGTCCAACCCCAAAGCTCACAATTAAATAGCCTTTGAAAATGGCAAAGAGACTTATGAAGAATAACCTCGATGGAATCTAACCTTTCCTGTAGCTGCCCTTGTGTGCGGAATCGTTGATAACTTTCTGAGCTGAAAATGTTCAGTTGAGAGGCAAACGCCTTTTAGCTGGAGCGAAATAGCTGCATCCTTGTGTTGTGCATGTAAAGTACGAACAAAATCTGCCCTGGCTCGGTACGGGCACTCAACCTCTACAGAAATCACAGCGACCGAGGTGCAGTTCCCGTTAAACCCCTTGCTTTTTCTTGCAAGAGCTGCAGAGGTGGACAGATGGACGGACACTGGGTCTGGTACCGGGTACGAGGCTGAGTGAGCCCCGCTGAGTTGCCAGTGGTGGCCAC
The DNA here is from genome assembly GCA_947846985.1 of Fratercula arctica. NCBI lineage: Eukaryota > Metazoa > Chordata > Aves > Charadriiformes > Alcidae > Fratercula > Fratercula arctica. Next base: position 89,483,449 of record CANTUZ010000001.1, on the reverse strand, counting down.
AGCAGCCGGGCACGGGGCACTCTGCCCCACGGGTAGTTGCTGCTGGGAAGGCGGCAGGGGCAAGAGGTATGGTTTCTACCGACTTGACTTTTATAGCCTAAAGGAAGGGGTATTTCCTCTTAAGTTGCAACTAAGTTTATAAATAAAGCAAAGGAGGGGAAATGCACCTGCCCTGCACATTCAGCCTTAGTCGCTTGCAGATGAAGTGAATAAAAGCATTCCTTGCAAAATGTACATCTCCAAGGGAATTAATCTTATACCATTAAAGGAAAGCACACCAAGTAGTGATTTGGGCTTACTGGTATTAAAAATATCTGAAAACAGTTGGAGTCCAGTGTTTCTTTGGCAATGGAAATTTTATTTACAAGATTTTAGGAAAATGAGTTATGTATTTTCAGGAAGACCAGTAAATGCCACAAGCTTAAACCATACACACTAAATCCACTGATACATGGTTGGGCCTTACCATAAAAAAATCAATAAATTACTCATCGGGGTAATGCTGATTAGTGATCAACCGTAATAGGTTTCCACATCTACGATGATGTTCTTCTATCCAACGCAGGGATGGGATTCCACAATCCTGTATAGATACACCTTTGCCAGATAACTTACGGCTTTTAAATGTTTTTATGGGGAATCAGTGCCTTTGAAGGCTACCAGGTTAACGGCTGTGGAGTCTGGAGTGTCTGCTTCATCCATAGAGCAACCTGGAGCTGCCAAACTAATTTCACAGAGGAAAATTAGGCAGATTATTTTCAGACATTTCTCATAACTGTGTGCATAAGTTCTTTTTCTCATTTTTGCTACACGATTTGGCATACAGACCATGGTAGAGTTGCTATTCGCATATCCCCACTTCTGGGGCTACCTGCCTGTGGGGAAGCAAGCCAGGGTGGCCAGGCTCATGCCTGGGCAACTACTGATCTGGGACTTACATTGGGTGTGAACAATCTGTGGTCCCAGGTCTGCAGGTTTGAATGTTTGTTTGGGCCTCCAGTCCGTTCGCTTAAATTGTGACATCTCTGGCTACAGGGTGTTACTGCGATGGGTGTGCTCCCTTCCTCTTTTCCTTTGGGTTGCTGTTGTATAAGCTTTTGGTAGCCGAGGTTCTAGGGACTCAACGTATAAATGAAACCATTTCTGGTTTTCTTCAAAAATGCACTTTATACCTGGGTATGGTAAAAGCTGCTGGTGCTACATTCTCTCTGCAGAACCTGCCCCTACCAAGCGTGGTAGGAAGTTCAGGAGCTCTGAAGCTACCCCGTCTCTGCATTTCAAAAACCAGCCCAGGCTCAGATTTCTGAATGCGACTCCAACCACCTCCCCTTGCACGACTCATTTTTTACCAGAGCAAAGAACAAGACTGCTTTTGCTCATCTAGTGTCCTCCTCCCTCTTTCACTGCCTTCAGCCGCCGCAGGAATTAGGAAGGGGAGGGGATGCTGAGGCTGATGAGACAGGGCTTGTTTAAAAGCCCGTGCTCAACTAGGGCAGAGCTATGGCAGCATTTTTTCCTTACGCTTAGCGCTTGTGATCCCTTTCATTCTTTCTTGCAGTTACAGAGCGAAATCTGTAAATATTATATATAGTAAGCTACTGATTATATAGAGGTTACTGGGCCAGTAAAGTATTCACATGGATCACATCAATAGCCTGTCTTTTAACACCAAAATTAAATCATATTAAGAAAACACCCCTTGGGTAGGGGTGGTATTGAAGCGATTAATTGAAATTTTACTCCTCCTTCGCCTATAAAGGGTAAAGATGTACTTAGGAACATCGCTGCCTCGAAAAGAGAACTCAAGGACTGTTTGTTCTCTAAAACAACCTCGCCGTATCAGTCTCCCAGCGCACAGTTGGGTTGTACAGGTGCATTCAGCCCTCTGGCTGGGCTGTGGTTTAGTCTCTTGGAGCTGGGAGGTGTGTGTTCCAGGACCCCCACAGCACCTGGGGATCAGGTCCTGCGCTCCTGCATATTTTCTCGTGAATGATGCGTGTATGTGTGTGTGTTGGAATCAGGATGTCTGCTTTTTAGGTACAGAAATTGCAAATGTGATTGCTCGGAACTGTGCACTACGTATGCATTCCAGAATTTATTCTTTCATGAATGCTCATGGTCCTCTTTTAATGTATTCTGTATGAACAGGACTTTATTGGCTACAGGACAGATAAGGAAAAATTTTCTTTCAAGTTTTCTAGGTTAATGGAAACATGATCACGTTAGCTGATTATGCTGTCATTAAAAAAAAAAATCATAAAATGTGCAACCTTAGGGAGGCAGGAGTTGCTACTACTCCCGCTAACACTTTATTGTGTTGGCTTTCTCACACTGTGTATCTGTTGGCAACACGTTGTGTTGCAAAGCCGAAGACGGCTAGCCTCAATGCGGAGAACGTCCAATTTACATTCTAGTCATACTGCAGCGTTTCATAACCCCGCTTTAGCTTTTCCCTGGCTTCCGAATAGCTCTGCCGCCGGACGCTGCACAGGGACCTCCAGGGCAAAGGGAAAGGGCCTGGGAGTCCCGGCGAAGAAGAGGAGCAGCAATAGTCTTTGCTAAAAGAGAGGAGCAATGGGGTGGGGGGGTGGGGTGTCAGTGGGCTGTTGCATGGGAGGGTTAGTGCAGATGTTCGGACCGAAAGGAAGGATGGCAGCCACCGCGTTGGGTGGCTCTTACCTCCCGCCTGGGGAAGAGTGGGAAGGACACATAGGGGCAAGCAGGTCACAAACACCATGGATCTCTGTATGTCAAAATTTCCATAAAGATTCAAGTACTAAACCCTTCTAAACGTCTCGCCTCCAGTTTGGAGGAACTGGAGAGCAATCTGTACAAAACAAGTGTTTAAGAATCGGTCGGCGTGCTTGCTTACAAATTCCCCAAAACATTACGGCATATCTGAATTCTTGCTGTCTTTTTAAGATCAGCACTGCTTTTAATTTTGTTTCTTGAGCCCATGCCTAAATAAAGCGCTCCGAGTTAACATTTCATGTGGAAAGAAGACGTGCCTGCTGCTGCTGAGCCCCCCCTGCCAGAGCAGCTCAGGCTGCGGGCGGTGGGTCTGGCTCCGCGCTCTGGTGCCCAACCTGGAGCACTTGCTGGGCCACCGAGAGAGAGCAATTCTACTTAACTAACTTTCATGTTTTGTATCGTAGCCATGAGACGCAAACGACCTGCTGGGATCATCCCAAGATGACTGAGCTTTACCAGTCTTTAGGTAAGACACCTCTACCGGTTGTTTGTTGTTTGTTTTTTTTTTCCCCAAACCAATGAATTTTCAAGGCAAGGATTTCCAGAAGGAGTAAAAACCAAAATGAAGTGGAAGCAAGAGGCAGGGCTTTTATCAAGGTTAAAATTTTCTGCAAGGGAAATATGCAAGGCAAAATAACACATTTCAAACATGCAGTGGGAGAAATAATATTTCAATTAGCACATTTGGAATGTGCACTGGGTTTACGAAGTAATTTGAGTGCATTGTTGCAAACTCGTGCTGAAAGACTGGGACAGAAATGATAAAAAAAAAAAAAAATCCTGAATCTTTTCACTGTCTAATCTACTTTACAAAAGGCAGATGAAAAAAATCAAACCAAGCTGCTGTTAGTGTTGACTTCTGGATGGTAGGAAGCCAATTGAAGCAATTTGCCAAACTGCGTTACCACTGCTTTATTTTTAAGGCACTTTCAATACTTGGAAGGCATGGCAGCTGTCATGATGTCATTTTGAATACCCAAATTGCATGCTTATTATGACTTCAGATGTGCCTCTCTGGTGGAGATTTTTTTTTTTTTATTTTTTAGCAGCTTTGGATTTTATTAACAGAAGCACATCTATAAGATAAAATAGGTTAATCCATGCTCTAGTATAGGCTGCTTGGCAGACCATTTAATAGCTAACTCTTTGCTTTTAATGGTTCTGTTAATAAATAATGGAGGATATAATAAAAATTAAGCTGTTTCTCTGAAAGAAATATCAGTGAATATGCTGCATTCATAAAGGAGGTTATGTCTGTACAACACACATACATAAAACAGCTTTAAACGAGCCAGGTTGAGCACTAGGGCAAGTCAAATCTAGCATTCAGTGCAGGCTTATTTACCATGGTGAAAAATAGCTTAAATTATCTCCTACTAAACTCTAGTTTAGCTGCTGCAAACAGTCTAATTATGCCAGCATAATCTATTTCAAGCTAACTCAGGTATCTCTACGGTGCTGTGCAGTTAAAGGCATACCAAAGATATTTTATAAAAAGTGATACGATAAAATGGAATGAGACGGTGTGAAGATTTTTTTCCTTATAGTATTAGTGCTATGGCGGCAATTTGTTTAAAAATTAACCGGAATACAGCTCTGTATGCCAAAAAGGGATATAAGATGTCTAAGTTCAGGCTAACCAAATGCAAAAGCGGACAAGTATTGACTTGCCATTTAATTATAATGTATTGCCCTGTTTGTCTCCTTTATATTTTTGCTCTTAAAGTGAGTGGTTTAAAAGATTCAGGACAAATAGTAATTGCACATGCAGACATCCGTTTAATATAGGTAGATCTTCAAACAGTTGCCTGTTAATTGAACCACACACTGACTCCACAGCCGCCTTTGATCCAGAGATTGCATGATATTTCTGATACTGTTGGTCAGACCTAAAGTCCTGTTGCAACTCCTTTTCTTCTGGTATTTCCCTGTTTCAGCTACAACACTCTTGAATATCAAGAAGTGAAAGGGCAGCTATATTTAAGGGAGAAGAGTGTCCTGATGGGTTCAGGTCAACAGTTCAAAAGATGTCTGACTGCTGACGTCAGTTTGCATTTAGTTTCACTGAGTTTTATCACTATGAGCATCACCCAAATGTCAAGAGTTTAAGATAGCCATATTTCTTACTGCATAAAGAGGGAACATGTTTAGGCAGATTTTGTTTCTTTTTCTTTTTTTTTTATAAAATCCTGCTGGTTTTGTTTTGAGGAGAAAGGAATGTCCAAAGGACAGTCCTCTTTCTGGTTAGTCTTATTTCTTTTGGGGTTGAGACCAAGTGCTCATTAATATGGAAGTGATGCTGATTTTTAGCAAAGGATGCATAATGTGTATTTTTATTAGTAAGCTTAGTTGTTCAGGTATGTGTACAAAACAGATTAGACAAGGTGATTCTTTGTGCACTGCCACATGGGGTAAAGCTTTGATAAAAGTGCTACTGAATAACCTACCAATTTCTTATTATTTTATTTTTGAACCATGTGTATTCATCATTGCCTAACTCTCGTACAAATTGCATAATACAAGCATAACCAGTTTAGTCTTGAACAGAACCCTTGATGTATTTTCAGTGCTTTGCCTCAGGTCAAAATGGTAATAATGGGATGTTTGAAGTCTTTTCAGACTGTTCAGTAATATTTTATCTGAGAAGATACTAGTAAAGTTGATTTTGTATTGCATACTCATTAGATCCTATTATTTTTACCCCACATTAGGATCCAAATTTTGCTTCTCATTCATATGAAGAAGCTAGTAAAGAGCTTAGTGTGTATGCATTTTAAAAATCTGGTAGAAAACGTGAATTCTGCGATCCGGGTAAATGTGAAAAATGAGACCAAGCACATCAATGCTGTCATCTCCATTTTCCAACTCCTACACCTAGCCTGTAGGGAATAATTGTGCTATGTGATGTAGCTCTCTATACATGCCAGTATATCATAATTGTATAGGGGATCCTTATGTCTAATTTAAATTCTTGCAAATTACTGAAAGCTTGATTTTTATTTTTTTTTTAAGTGAATGAGGAAGGTGCAACCTGGTACAAGGTAATGTTCCTCATCTGCCTATGTCTTTGAGACACAAGAGACTCTTCTGTAAGAAAAAGGAGTGATAATAGTTTTATTCTTCACGTATCCAATTCACATATCTACAAATTACTGCATTACATTTTGCTACAATAGATGAATTCCAAGTTTCAAACTTATTTGCTCAGCTTTCGGTCTTTAGAGATTTGGGTGTTTGAAGCTAAATTACCTGGGAGCATTATTTGGTACTAATAAAAGAAGGTAGGAACATGCTGCGTACGGTTTTGTACCTGATCAGATTGTCAATCTGGGAAGTCCCGCATCCTGTCTTCAATAGAGACTGCATCAGAGAAAGCAGAAAGAACCCACAGTAAGAAATGACAAAATAACCTGCCCGTGAAGGAAGTATTCTCAAATTCTCTTTGAGCTCATATGCTGAAACGTGGCTGTTTATAAAGATACTAGTAATAACTAAAATATTTGATTCAAAATTTAATGTGTGTGTCAAAAATTTGTAACTGGCTGTGTTTTTAACAGCAGCTTTTCCTTTTAGGATATTAAAATGCTTGTTGTTGACCGCTCTTCTTTGTTAATTAAACAACATAGCATTTTACCAGTTTTAATGAAGCATCTACTCCTGACTCAAGTTGGGCAATTTTCACTCTTAACTTAAAGTTACGGCTACTTGAAGTTACATAATAAACCATCAATATTAAATGACTTAGTTGTTGTTTAATGGTCAAGTCAAAGTGGCAACAGGTAGTTGCAACAATGACCTTAGCTGTGTCATTTAGTGTATCTAGTAGGTGCTGGTATGGATTAATTAAGTAGAAATTATACAAATTAAGAACACAGAATAAAAATAAATGCTGAAATAGGAAAGGTAGTAAAAATCGATGATATGTGAGTCTCAAAGGTTCAGAGGCTGACAGACATCCCTGGTTTGTATTTACACCGTTATGAACCACTCCCATTTTCTTCTGACTTCCCTCTGAAAGTCTTCAAAGTACCAAGAACCGCTCTAGCTGCTTTTCTTTCCAAAAGCAGTTCCCCTGCAGCAGATCTGCTTTTTTTACACTGTTCTTTTACAGCCCCCTTACAAATTTTCTCCTCCTTCACGATGTCTCCAGGGCATCACTGAAATGAGAGTTTATGTTACTGCATTGTCCTGAAGAGTTCAAGGACCTTCGGGTGAGGGGAGAGATGGGAAGAGCAGGAATCAAAGTAGTGTAAGATTGCTTAATTTTTTTTCAGGTTATCTTGTGAGAGTGAACATTTAATTGCAGGCGGCTTAGCTCAGAATGATAGTATTTTGCCTCTAAGGTGAAAATGAATCTAACCTTTGCAGTGATGACCCAGGACAACTTGGGCTGCTGTGCCATACTGTTAGTGTCCCTCTCTTCTAGCCTTCCCATGGAATGTCAGCATGAGCCTCCACAAGGTGCATTAATGTCACTGTGAACAGTAACTGAAGTAGCAGGATGCAGTCAGAAATGTTGACGTGTGCATCTGTTTATCTCTCCAAATTCACCAAGGCAAGACAAGAGGGTGAAAAACACCCTCACCCCTGCAGACTGCAGTGCGCTGTTGACAGCCCTCCATTTAATTTGGAGGGATGGGGAGGCAGTTCTCTGTGAAATACGTGGAAGAAATGCTGGAGTTGCTTAACACAAGGTAGGAGAATGCTGGAAGCCTCTCAGCCTCCACCGGGGCTTTCGGCAGCAGCTGCCGTGTTCATCTTATGGCTGGCTGCTCTTGTGCAGCAATATGAGCTTCTGACTCTGAATGACCAAGGTGGATAAACTGTATCCTTTTTGGTTTGTGTATTTTATGGAATTATAGAATGGTTCAGGTTGGAAAAGGGACCTTAAAGATCACCTAGTTCCAACCCCCCTGCCATGGGCAGGGACACCTCCCACTAGACCAGGCTGCTCAAAGCCCCATCCAGCCTGGCCTTGAACGCTGCCAGGGATGGGGCATCCACTGTTCCAGTGCCCAGAGATTTTGATTTGTCCTTCTGAAATGCTGCCTGAAGAGGCTAAACTGCCCCTCTCTGACATAATAGTTTTTATTACGAACTACTAAACCATGTATTTATTATGAGGTTTTATTCATATTCAACTAAATGTTTTCTGTGCTTGTACTAGTAAGACATGCCTATTGCACACATCAATCATTTGATTCCTACTGAAATCCAGTGTAATGATACCTGTGGTTTTTCTTTAAAGATTGCTTATTCACTGATGTCCTTTTCAAGCTATCTACAATCTGAATAATAAAACTTCTCATTTCAGAAAATAGGATTGGTTGGGTTCTGTCAACTTTGGATAGTAGTCAGACCTGGAGTAGGTAATTTTTGTAACAGTGTGTGATTGCATTCTGTGTAGGCATACACCTAACAGGCAATAGACTTAACTATGGCAGAGAAGTAGAAGTTAGGTGGTAGAAGTTAACCTTGTGTCCCTTGAAATTGAAACGATAGGCGTATTAGCAATGAAGGAGGGTATTGCGGAGAAAGCAAAATAATGTTCTGTTACGGAATAGGTGACCAATATGGGAACATTTTGCACAAGAGTATTGCAGTCCTGGTTTGCAAATGGACAACTTTCATTAATATTTTTGAAGTTGGTTTTTTTGCTATTTATTCATTTTAGGATTTTCCATTATAACTACTTCTCATCTAGCATACATGACGGGTTTCTGACCTTTCTGACTGCAAACTCTACTTGCATCCCAACCCCATGATAGGGTATCACCCAGGTGTACATCATATCCTTTCTTACACTTTTGGGTTTGCAGGCTGAAGAAAAGCCATTACATGCTAAGACTAAATTCCTAAAGGTCATGTCAATTGGTCTGGTTATTGGGATGCTGGCACATGCTATGGTGCATCCACTTGGTCTAGATGCAATCAGCAGTAGGATTTTGGTGCCCTGGGTACCTCACGCTCATAATTTGCTGAAACGCTATCAGCTTTTTTTACTCAGTGGGACAGGTCTGGTACAGTGTGCCCTATTGTTTCCTGGAGACTGGTTAAGCTGTATGTCTGTGTGTACAATAACACTGTTTACTGTTATTTGTTCTCAAAGCAATGTAGATGATAGCGTTAATTATTGTTATAGTAAAAGAGTCAATAGCTGAGACTCAACTGATGTTAAGCAGTGTTACTTGATTAATTTATCTCCTTTGTGCATTTGTCTCATTTGCATTTTTAAATTACAATTCCTGAAGAGGCGATATATGTCACTGTAGGGCATCATTAAAAGATTTATATATGGGGTTTGGGCAGCAGGAAGAAACCCCGCATTCTTATCAGCTGGTCAGGGAATCACAGCGGTATTGAATCGATGTCAGATGAAGCTTCTTGAGAAGTCAAGAGTACCGTTAATGTCTGATGAAACGTGAAAGCTTAGTGGCTGGTAGTGGAATTATGGTCCATTCAGGACTGTACAGTAAACAGTTTTTAACCTCTGTTAGATAGGCACTGTCAGAGACAACAGGGACATGAAATTCCCGAAATAGTTTATCCACTGCAGGCAGTGTATTTATGAGCAGCTGTATGAGCATGCCACAGGCTATGGTTGAGTAACACTTTCAGGTTTGGAGGTATATCACTGTAGGTTCACATTTTTTCCTGTGCAAATAAGTGAGTAAAAAAAAAAAACAAACCCAAAAAACCCAACAAAAAAAAAAACCCAACAAGCAACCCTCTAAAATCCATAAATCCTATCAAGTAAAGATGAGGATTTGACCTGATGACATCTAATATCTGTCAAAGAATTTAGTTACTAACTTTCCAAATTTTACTCTTGGAGATAGTTATCACCTGCAGCATGTAACTTGCTCTTTTCAGTTTGATGGTGTCCAGGCAGTGAGAAAATTACTGTCCAGATAATGAAGTGTAATAGCTGTGTTTTCGCCTTCTTAATTAAAAAGCAATTATAATAATATTTGTAGAATCGTGTAGGTTGGAATAGACCTTTAAGATCACAATAATACAAACAAGTAACCCTCTTTAAAGTAAAAAACAAGGTGGTTTCCAGGTGGAAGGGCCTTCCTGAGATGCCTTCAGTTTGCATTGTGTGTGTGTGAGAGACAAATTAGGTGAACAACCTTAGATGGGAGGTAGCGTGGCCCATCCCAGAGCTTTCAGACACTCAGTGAGATTAGTCTGCTGTAGAGGACAGTACGCTGTCAGATGAAACATCCCAGTCATTGAGTGCTCTTAGCAGCTGGGGCAACTGCAGAGTGGTTAGTCTGTTTTACGAACCACCCTGGAAAGCTCTTCAGTTATAACACCTCACTTAAAACCTGTTGTTGGTGTTATAGATGTGACTAAGAATAAAAGCAAATATCGCTCCATGCTGGATGCTGTACCTCTTGTTAAATATGTTCTTTTTAAAAACTTACTGTTCTTCTTTATTTTTTTTTTTATTGCTTTTAGTTGCTTACCAACTTATTTCATGCAGTAAGGCTCAAGCATATAAAGATCTGGTTTTCCTCTTAAAATAATACTCATATCCCAATGTAAAATCTGGAATTTAGCATGGGAGGATTTAAGAAAAATTAATCTACAACATCAGGTGGTTCAAATTTTTTGAGACAAATTACTCACCTCCTCACAAGTCAGTGGGTTTTTTTTAACCTGATTGTCCACTGTCAAAAGGATGTGTTATGTGTGCTTACTGCTGTTTCTACGATACACTGTAGAATACAATACCACATTGGAAAACGTGTTGATGAGGCTGTCTTAGCTCTTTTGAGAAAGAACGTAGCCCTTATGTTTTGTGATTTCTCACAACATGCAGAATTATGGAGAAAAGGTTAGGACTTAATTTTCTGATCATCTTTCCGTAATATTTCTGATTTGAGTTCTTCCTATGAGCAGGCTGGAGTCCTCTTCGTTAAAGCTGCATGTATAATAACAGCACTAGTTCTTGTTCAATGTTACTCATATTAATATGAATGAACATAAGAATATGAGCATGAACATATTTATATGTTGGAGGCACATGATGGATGTGGAGGAGATCACTTTTCTAGAAAACCTGCTTCCTACCACATTATTTGCCCTGAAGCAAAGGGGGGCACTTGTCTTGTCATGTCTATAATGAAAAGAAGAAAGCAGCGAAAGGACATATCCTAATTTCTGAGAGCAACTGATGCTTTATCACTCTGAACTCCTTTCACCACGATGGTGGAAGGGCTGCAGGAGAAGCTTAGGAAGATCATGGAGAGATCTTACTGCTGTGTTGATGGAAATTGTTCCTTGTTGCCAAGGCATTCGCTGTAAGCACCTGACCCATCTTACGGGTCTCCTATAACACAATGTTAAATTTTCTCCCCTAGAAAGATTTATATCCCCTTGAACAGAGCAGTTTTTCATGGCTGAGTGATGGGAGAACCATGATTCCTATTTGCTCTGGGATGTAACTCTGACTGTCACCAAATACTCCCGTGTGATCTTTTCCTCAGTCTGTTCCTTTCCAGGGGCCAGGTGACCTCTTCACTACATCGTTGTTTCAGACCACAAACAGATTATGCTCTTGAGCATTTACACTTTCTGATCAAAGCTTGAAAGTTACCTTCTGAACGAGGACTGGGAGTATCATTAAACAACTTGCAGAAGTCTTACATACTCCAAAGGCTTTTCAGCCCTCTGACCACCTCAGTTGGATGATGAGATGGTGAATAATTTCTAGGAATGGGAAGAAAGGGCTGGAGGAAAGATTACGTGGTATTCTGAGCTCTCTGACCTCCTCAGAGATGATAAAAGCTTTGGAGTCAAGGCTTAGTGGGCCCTGACTCTTTTAGTGGGCTGTTTGGGAGTGGAGAAAGCATCAGATTTTTTTCCCCGAGGACCCGGGGCGGGGGGGGCGGGAAAACCACAGGGAAGAAGGAACTAGTGGTGTTCCCATAGGAAGGTTGCTGCTGCTTGAGCCACCTTCCTTCCTCCTCCACACGTTCCCGGCAGCGGCAGCTGGCTTGTGGCCAGGCAGTGCCGTCTGCTGCCTCGCTCAAAGTCTCCTCCCTTGCTGTTCGTAGTGATGTTACCTCCAACGCTCCCGAGCCCAGTGACCGCGTCTCATGCCCTGACAATCTTATGTTCTGCGGTTCATTTAAATAGGGTCATATGCCAACAAGGGAAATATTTTAAACCCCATTAGAGCGGCCTGGGCTCCCCCCGTTGCTCCACAGAGCAACATGTTCTTTGCAGCAGTAGCTCCGGGGGAGGAAAGACACCACTGACAGTTTCATAGGAGTAGGTGGGGGGGAAAAGCTGAATCATTAAGATACAGCAACCTCAAATGACCGACACCACCTGGTAAGAGAGCCATCCATCAGGAGCATGGAGGTGAAGACAGGAGGTGAGCAGTTGACACGGGGACAGTAACTGGGCACAGGCAACTACTGATAACAGCCACGAAGGTGGGAAGGAGAAGCATGGGATGGCTACACTTAGCCTCAGCACGTAGAGCCAAAAGCAGACATTGCTGATGCTTTCCCAGCACCTGAGGTGAGGGCTCCGAAACGAGCTCCTGACGTTGCTTGTTGATCATTTACATCAGATGCTTCTTGGCAGCAATGTCATTAAGGATGATAACAGAATCAGTATGTATTACATATACAGGAAAACAGGTGTAAGCTACAGCACTCTCAGGATTAAATGTCTTCATGGATTGTACTTTCTGCCTTGATCAAGGCCTGAAATATGCATATATATTTACTAATATTTCTTAAAATGTGAATAATAAGTAGAGAAGCTTTTTTCAGAATACTCAGGGGAAGTTTAGGGAAGGCTGCTTCATTTTATCAAAAGCAGCCATAATGTAGTATATATTCTTTTCCAGAATACGAGTGCAGATTTACAAGAGTACAAAATGTAACTCAAACTGCAGTGTGTTTGTGAGAGACTGCTTTATTAATTTCCCTTCAAGACAAATTAAGTCCCTTCATTTAAATTGCTCACTGTATTCCCCGCCACGTTAAGGCTTCTGGACCTGTCAGGATGATTGTGAGAGAGGGAGCTGGCAGGAGCAATACACAGGAGAACTGCCCATTAAAAAGGTATATGGAACTGTGTAAAGGAAAAGAAATGATACACAAAGCTGAAACTTTTCCTTCTGCTGTAAGACGTGTTTTAGAAATGTTCCGCAGCTTTTAATAAGGTATACAAAACTACTGAATTATCAAACCTCAAATTAGTCTTTCAGAACAGATTAATTAAAATTAATGGAATCGAGACTATATTGCCTCTGCTACCTACGCCTGTACACCACTGTAAATGATGCTGGGATAGTTGTACCCAAGCTACCACATTGCAAACAGCTTTATAGCACCTCGGCGCCTATGCCAGCAAGGAACTGTTTTGGTTTTGCCCCGTTTTTCATCATATTATTTCTCTAAGAGTCTGCCAGGCTTAGGGGCAGCTTATTGGGCTAAATGGACCTTTATTCTGAGCCAGTACATTTTTTTTTTTTAATGTTATTTTTGTATTTACATAGTAGTTTACGTTTTCCAAACACTTTCCCGTCGTTAACTCCTTAGGCCCCCGTGGGTTCCGTGAGTAAATTAAATGCGTTCAGCAGTGTTGCCAGGTGCTGAAACTGGCTGGCACAGACAGTTCGTTTCTGTGCCAGAAAACCCTTAAATTACAAGATGCCAACCGCTCTGTTGGGAAAGGTCCCTGGGCGGCTCAAATGCCCAGGAGTGTCTGTGCCCAGGAGCTAGCTGGGTAGGTGACGGGGCCAGGAGCGTGCCAGCAGTGGTCTGGTTTTTCAGCGGTGGGGGTGATGGGAGCGCCCCCCCCCCCCCCCCCCCCCGCCCGCCGCCACTCCTCAGTTCCCCGTGCCCCACAGCATCCCTGGGAGGAGCTGGCAGTGCCACTTAGGAAATGGCATCTGTTCATCGACTTGCCCTTGTCGATTTGCGTGCTCGCTTCTGCATCCCGAGTTCGATTCCGAACAACGCAAGCAGTCTTGGTATGCCAGGTCTAGCTGTAAATTACGAGTTAGCCGATGTACTGGTACTGCTGGCAGGCATTCAGCCGCAGTAGTTTCTACCTCACTTTCCGTGAATTTTATCTTCATTCTCTTAAATGGGGTTTGGCCAAGGCCACCCTCAGCAAAGCCAGGGACAAGATTAGAATAAGCACATCTTCCTCATTCTGGTTTCACCAAAGAGAAAAGGTGCAAATGCAGTTTGCTGGCCAGGTTTGGTCCAAGACAACCCCTCCTTTGTTTTCAGTTTTAGAATACAGACCAGTTGCTGTGCCTTGCTGTGGAGATAATCAGAATTTGGTGCGGGATCACGTTCGAGTAGCTGATACTGAGCCTCCTGAGGGCTGAGGGGCTTACAGAAGTTCTGGTGTGGTGTGACTGGTTTGGTGTGTGGCCCACCTTGTCCCTGCAGTGTCCCAGGAGGTTTTTGCAAGCTGTGGTTAAACTATTCAGTGGGGACTTGTGCTGATGTCCTTATTTTGTTAACCACATGAGAAGGCTCCAGCAAAAATCATGCCGCACCATGTGTTCCATGCTGGGTCCCATTCCCCACCGTGCTGCCACAGCCCACCGGCTCCCCGCCGGTTCAGAGGTGGGAACCTGGGAACTCACCGGTCTGGGTGAGCTGGTTTCTCACCAGGAAGGCTCTACATCTCAGGGCATAGCTGGGATCTGCTTGGATGGAAAGCACACAAGTGTCATTGTTGTTTTTCGAAAGTTTTTTTCAGCAGTAGCTGGGAGTCGCTGGCTTTTCCCTGGGCAGAGCTCTTCTCTTGGGGCTGCCAGCACGCAGCCCGGCTGGCGCATCGAGCAGACAAGGAGGATTTTCAGGTTCTTATCTCTCTCTCAGTGCCTGCGGTGTGAAAGGCTGCCGTGTTTTCAGACAACGCTACTGCAGTCACTGATGTTGTCCTTTCAAGGGCTCTCAAGTTCAGTGCCTTTGAAGGAAAGGAAGTCACACTTCAGGATTTACTCTTTCTTTTGGATGATTACTTGTCAAGATTTGAGGGCTTTTGCTCAGTGAAGTAGAGTTTCTAACGTACTTTTTTTGTTTTCCCTGTGTTCTTTTCAACAATGACTATAATCTCGTTCAGCTTAACAGTGTCTTTGTGAGTCTGGTTGTTTCTAAGGTGCAAAGCTGATCACTTTTTTTAATATTTCCCCTCTACAGCTGACCTGAACAACGTCAGGTTCTCGGCGTACAGGACTGCCATGAAACTCCGCAGGCTGCAGAAAGCCCTCTGCCGTAAGTATGTGCCTCGCCTGCTGCCAGGAGGACTTTATGACAATGCTCAATTTTATTCACAACTTTCAGAAGCAGAAAAACACCACCACACGTACCCCCAGCTCTGCCTGGTGCATGGAAGCCTCTCACCCGAAGGGTCTTCTGCTGCCACCAGTTTGCACGTTCCTTACAAAACCAAAGTGCCGAGTGGTCTGCAAATCTGTCCCTTGCAAGACAGAGCAGTGGATCGGAAACAAAACTAACATCTCCTACATATTTCTTACCTTTACACTCCTTAGCTGGGTATCTTCCCTGTGCTCATTACTGGAGCCATGTCCTGTGTCAGCCACAGCTCTACATCTCAACGCCAAAGGAACAGGGATTGTAGTGGATTGGGAATGGTGTGAGTTCGGGTGAAATAATCGCTCCAGAGCTGGAGTTGTTAATGACTTGTTAAGTTGAAGCTTGAACAGCTGAGGGCCTGTTGCCTTTAAATGAGATCATCACAGTAAACATTTAGCTTGCTTTTCCCCCAGCTTTTGGTTATGTTCAAGAGTCTCTCATCAGCCATACATTTGTGATGCGCATGTTCTGGTGTATGGTGTTCTACTTGTCACTAGAGTTATGTTTCTTTTTCAGCTTATTGTAACCTGATAGCTAAATAATTTGCTTGTAGTTTTCTTGGTAGGCTAATCAGTTGCCAAAGCAAGCAGTCTATTAGGTGGTACAGTTTAGGAGGTTATTAAAATATTTTAACGTTCGCTATTCGGCATTGAATTACAGGGTTAAGTTTCTGACACAGTTGCAAATGTCTCAACTGTTGATTTACCTCAAGTTTGGATTTGTGCTCACATGCTTGCTGGAACTATGTCAAACCTCGATATTTTTAAGCATGTTTACTTTTAGGCTTATAAGCATGGGTGAATTCTACTAGTGAACAGACTTAATTTCTGTATGTATGAAAAAATAGAAACAGAAAAAAAAAATGAAAAGAAACCAACCGGTAAGTGAGAATTCTTGTAATACAATGGAAGGTTTCAACGTGAATGCAGTGACAATGAATTTTGATGATCAGAAATACAAACATCTTTCCATGGCGCAGCACTCCTGCCGCGTTCATCGTGGAAAGGTAGTGTAAAGAAATTGGAGTGATATGCAGTGAAAGGTATCCACAATCAGTGCAGCACTGACATAGGGAAATAAAATATTTGGAATTGCAAGTTTCTCTAGCAGGCAGTGCACAAGTGAGACTGGTAACAGGCTTTTATGGCTGAAAGTGCAAAACTTTGTGTGCTATTTTATCTGATTCCTGATTCCTACCACTAAATAATTCCAAGTCATCTTGGACTTTACAGTGTGGAATTGTAGTTGTGCGCTGAAGTCAGTTCATCTCTCGAGGTTACACTTAGGTAGATTTTCTGAGAATGGATGTTTTCAGAGACATGCAGTGGCACTTAGAGTGATTACTTTAGCACATTCTTCATACTTGTATCTAAGGAAAACTATTTAAGGAATTTGGTTAGCAGTCTTTGTTCTTGCAAATATTTTTGCTTGGAGACGCCACCTTTTTATTTGTGTATTCTATGATTTCAATGTCGCTTGTGAACTCAGTTTAATTAGATTTAAAAAAAAACCAAAAAAACAAAAAAACAACCCATTACAAAATTCCTTTTCTGCAGTTTGGCAGTAGTAGAAACAGCACAGTGCTGGGTTTCAGGGCTTCTACACATAGCCAAAAATCCCTAAATTCCACCTGCAGTAGGTGCTGCTTTCATCTCTTACTTTTTATTTCAGATTTAAAATTGCATGAGTTTAAAAAAAAAAAAACAAACCCAAAAAAACCCCCAAAACCAAAATATATATATAATTGTTTGCAAACTTCATAGAAAGCAGAGCTTATCTGCTGAGGAGCACTCTGAAGATGTGCGCACAACAGAAGGCCTGCAGAAGTGGAGGTGCAGCCTATTCCTCTGTGGCAAGAACAGAAACACTTTTAAAAATGAACTCTTCTTAGACTTCTTTTCAGTTTGCAAATCAGCCCAATGAACGTTAAGACACTAGGACGTTAAATCTCAAGAAGAAAATGGAAAATGGTAATCCTTAACAAACTGATGCTTGTGTGTTGTGTTACCTTAGAAGAATCTAGTGTGTGGCTCTAGCATCCCAGCCTTCGAAATTATTGTGAGCATGCCAGGTGTAACTATTGCACCGCTTTTTATTAAATGTATGGTTTCCTTTGATAATCACATCAAAGCATGTTGACTTTCTTGGTTTGCTACTTTTAAAAGATCTGATCTTCAAGTACAAACCACATCTGAGCATTGTGATGTCAATGAAATGAGATGTATTCACACACTTTTCTTGGAGATGCAGCAAAAGAAAATATTCAGGAACTTCTGCTAGGGTGCTTTTTTCCTTTAATTTGGTACTGGCTAGATTAAATATATTTTTTTGATGTATCAGCCAACAGCAGCAGGTTACAGAGGAGAAGGTCTTGCATTCTGGGAACACCATTTATACGTTTTATCACCAGCCGTATGTTGAGTTTTCTGCAAGTTCAGTATGTGACCTCCACAGCATACTTTCTCCTGCCCGTTAATTGTCACTCCTGTCCTCCAGTGGGTTAGTAATTCCAGGTCATCTTTTAAACTTTTCCTGCAGTCTGGCCACCGGTTGGTGTCTAGCTACAAATATCCTAACATTTTTTTGCTTGCCTTAGAAGCCAGAGAAATATTTATATAGATGCCTTAGATTTCAAAATAAGCTAGAAGCTACTGCTCAAACAGATTTTGGAGTCGGTTTTGGAATTTTAAACAGAAAAGAACAAAAGAACGTCAGAGAACTCACAAAAAGTACAAAGCATAAAGTGGTATGGTTTATTTCAATTAAAGCTTTGCAAGTCACTGAATAGCTATGAATACACAACTCTTCAATACATATATGACTGTTGTGGCTTGTCTTTTGAAAATCTGTCATTCACGGGACCTCCATATTTGCTTTCAGGAAAAAAAATATGCAATTCTGGTTCTGGGAGAGGATCCCCTCCTCCTCCCCATTTCTTTAATCTTGGTGGGAATGGTGCAGGGGGAGCTTAATGTGGCGAAGGCCAGAGCCACTCTTTTTTTCCATAAAAAGAAGTTCCCTAAAGCAGTTTGGTAGCAAGCACTTTTTGCTTGTTATAAGATGAACGTGTGTTATTAACTTCAAGATAGGACATGAGGTTGATGAAGAGCAGGGTGAAAGGCTTTTCTGAAGTTGCTGCTTATTAGTGGGAAAAGCTTTCACAAAGTGGAGTGACCCATGTTTAGCAGTAGCTGCATATATAATTAAGCTGCCACTCAGTTGCCTGAGGGGTTCATTTAATTACCGTTGATTCATAGTCTCAAAGGAACTGAGAGTTCAGCCTGAAGCTCAGAGTTAAAGGTGCTGTGAAGGCAGTGCTCTGTTTCCAGTTTGACTAATAAATTATTAGAAGAAAAACGTCTTTCTGAGACTCTTAGGAATGGGTCTGATAAATATGCTTTTGCAGGATATAACATTGACCTTAGAATAGCTATATTTTATATGCTGGTAGGTTAAAGATAAGATTCCAAAATATTTTCTTTTTATAAATATCTATATAAATGAGAAAAAAGGAAAATTCCAATAAACCCCTGAACAATACCACCGATGTAAAGTTTAATTTCTCGTTATAATAATGGGGATAGCATTCCAAGCTTTCCTTACTTACTGTAGGACTGGGTATGTCAGGCCCACAGGATGAAATTTTCAGAAGTACTTAAGGAGTTTAGTAGCAGAAGTCCCCATTGATTTCCGGTGAAATATATATACTCCTGAAATTCTTTCGGCAATTATGAAATCCCAGCGTACTGTCCACGCGGCATTACCAAGCAGCACTGTGTGCAGCTAAAGTATTTTTCATCTCTGCTAGGACATCAAAGGATCAGCTTCATCCTTGATAAAATAGGATACTCAAGTGTGAATTTGGCAACTGTGCCCTTAAGCTGGCTGAAGTTCTTAAAAATTCCTGCACTGGGCTCTGCATTTAGCCTCTGTGCATTTTCTTTGACATTACTGAGAGATGTCCTTAGCAGGACTCAATAAAACACATTTTTGTTCCAGTCAGAGAAAAAACGGTCTTGCAGTTAAGTCAGTTCATTTCCCGATTCTGTGATTAATTTCCTGGACAATTTTGGGTAGTTCACTTTGGGCCAGATCCTGCTCCCTCTAGTCATGTTGAATGGTGCTGCACTTTGTGACTGCTCATGGTACAAGCAGGACTAGAAGCATCTGGGATTTAATATTCCCATTGCTCACACCCTGGAAATTCACTGCAAGGAATTACAAAGGGTTTTCATGTGGAGGATCTGCAACAGTAGTCTCATTTTTCTGATTTATTTTGTTCTTATTACTGTTCTACTTTGTAAACCAACATCCCATAACTCTCTGATTTGGTGTCCCCCAAAGTGTGATGCTGCGGTTGATGTTAATAGGCAGAGACTAAGAGCTGAGAAAGGGAAGTTCTGTTTTGCCTTGGACATCTGAATTTCAAAATGCAACTGACTTATCGAATGAAAATCAAGTTTTTAAGTGTCCATGACAAAAAACTCTGTTGTGTGTTGGCTGAGAAGTTTATATGTGTCTTACTCCATAAAGTCATAGAGGTATTTATAAATGTAAATGCTTTTGCAGAATTAAAAGTGGATAAATTTCAATGGATAAATGATCACGCCCAATCAGCATGGGTTTACGAAAGACAAGTCCTGCCTGACTGACCCGATCTTCTTCTATGACAAAGTGACCCACTTAGTGGATGAGGGAAAAGCTGTGGATGTTGTCTACCCAGACTTTCGTAAAGCCTTTGACACCGTTTCCTGCAGCATTCTCCTGGAGAAACTGGCTGTGTATGGCTTTGACGAGCATACTCCTCTCTGGATAAAAAAACCGGCTGGATGTCCGGGCTCAAAGAGTTGTGGTGAATGGAGTTAAATCCAGTTTAACAGTCAGTCACAAGTGGTGTTCCCCGGGGCTCAATACTGGGCCAGTTCTGTTTAATATCTTTCTCAATGATCTGAACGAGGGGATCGAGTGCCCCCCTCAGTTAGTTTGCAGACGACACCAAGTTAGGCAGGAGTGCTGATCTGTTTGGGGGTAGCAAAGTTCTACAGAGGGATCTGGGCAGGCTGGATTGATGGGCTGAGGCCAATGGTACGAGGTTCAACAAGGCCAAGTGCCGGGTCCTGCGCTTGGGTCACAACAACCCCATGCAGCATTGCAGGCTTGGGGAAGAGCAGCTGGAGAGCTGCCTGGCAGAGAAGGACCTGGGGGTGTTGGTTGACTGCTGGCTGAATATGAGCCAGCAGTGTGCCCAGGTGTCCAAGAAGGTTAGTAGCATCCTGGCTTGTATCAGGAACGGTGTGGCCAGCAGGACTAGGGAAGCATCCCCCTGTACTCAGCACTGGTGAGGCCACATCTCGAATACTGTGTTCAATTTTGGGTGTCTCACTACAAGAAAGACATTAAGGTGCTGCAGCATTTCCAAAGGGCAGCGAAGCTGGTGAAGGGTGTAGAGCACACATCTTATGAGGAGTGGCTGAGGGAGCTGGGGTTGTTTAGTCTGGAGAAAAGGAGGCTGAGGGGAGACCTTATCGCTGTCTACAACTGCCTGAAAGGAGGCTGTAGCGAGGTGTGAGTCAGTCTCTTCTCCCAAGTAACAAGTGATATGACAAGAGGAAACGGCCTCAAGTTGTGCCAGGGGAGGTTTAAATTGGATATTAGGAAAAATTTCTTCACTGAAAGGGTTACCAAGCCTTGCAAAAGGCTGCCCAGGGAAGTGGTTGAGGCACCATCCCTGGAAGTATTTAAAAGCCGTGTAGATGTGGTGCTGAGGGACATGATTTAGCGGTGGACTTGGCAGTGCTGGGTTAACGGTTGGACTTGATGATCTTAAAGGTCTTTTCCAAACCAAATGATTCTATGATTCTATGAAATAGGCCATTTAATGTTTCTGGAACCACCTTTTCCCTGTACCAGAGGAAAAGTAACGGAGAGGTTAATCCCAGTTCAGTATTCCTTATGGAGTTTGGTTTGGTTAAGGTTGCTTGACTTCTGTAAGAAATGGATGGCATGTCTCAGGAAAGCTGATGACATGTAATGTATTTGGAGCATATTTGGTGAATGTAGTAGTCAAATAGTAGCCTACCTGTAGGAACATAAAACATGAAATATGTAATTTTTACTTACATAGTAATTTATGTGTAGTATTTCCATAGGATCCAATAGCGTAATAGGTACTTTACAGCTAAAAATTAAACAGATTTCACTTTTATGAATACTGCTTTTTAAGACCACACCTGAATAAATAGGGCACCTGTAGGAGTCTTGAAACCAGTCTTGCCTGTGACTTTCAGAGAACATAAAACATCCTCTGGCCAGGCATATAGGCCAAATAAATAGTTCTATTTATTTTTTGGGTATGGGTAATACAACCACTGTTTCTCTTTAATCTTTATTATGTTTTTTGTTTTTTTTTTTTTTATTTTATTTCGACAGTGGATCTCCTGAGTCTGTCTGCTGCATGTGATGCCTTGGACCAGCACAACCTCAAACAAAACGACCAGCCGATGGATATTCTGCAGATCATTAACTGCTTGACCACCATTTACGATCGACTGGAACAAGAGCACAATAACCTGGTGAACGTTCCTCTCTGTGTGGACATGTGCCTCAACTGGCTGCTGAATGTCTACGACACGTACGTACGGGCGCTCTGAACGCGGGGTGCTGAGGAGCATTCCCAGCAGAACAAGGGGAAGGGGAAAGGCGTAACGAGCTGTCTGCCTCATTGTAAAATGAACGGCTTGAAACTGAAAAAGCAGTAGTTGAAGTGAAAGTTTAATAAACCTGATGGTTTAATGGCCGCATTTAGCGGAATCAATACAGCCCTTGGTTAGGCTTAAAATTCTGGCTTTATTAAGCTAAGCACTGAGAGCGCTGGAAACCAGAATTTTTTAAACAGATTTCTGTGTTCAGGGCAATTCTGGGACTGCATGTCCTCAGTAGGTCATGGCTTTGCTTGGCTTTTTAAATTTATTTAGATAAAGGAATTCAAGAGAATTATCCAGAAGCAACAGCATGAACACGATCATACAGACTGTTGCATGTGTCTGTGCTTCCGGATGTTGAACCTTTTCAGAGCTGTCCATTTTCTATAGCTTTCAATCTATAATTCTTGTTCAAACACGGAAGAGGTTCATCTCTAATCTAATGTGCTTACAACCCTTAACACTCAGATGATTTGAGGAATACTTCCTCCAAAATTTAATTTTAAAAAGTGTACCTGTAAGTATAAATACAACAGAGTAAATTTACCTTAAGAAAATTTAGGAGTATTCCTATTCAGTGGGTTAATGATGTTGCTCATAATGCATAGGTAAATTCCAACATACGTTTGTGAGCTAATTTTAGAATAAGCCATTATTTATGTATTTTGTGAGTTTAGTGAAAAAAAAACTCAGCAGAAGACTTTATTTGTTTTTTTAAGGTTCTTGTCAGCCACCTTCAGCCAAACATGCTCATTACTGTGGCAGAATAAATATTTATGTATAGAAATGGAAGGACATGGGTGAATTGTTGTATTTCCTTTGACATTTTGAACAGTAGTGAAGTGAATTGCCATAACATTGTTCTTCCGTCCACCCTTCATCACAGCGCTGAAGCTTTGATGATCACCTGCCAAAAAAAACCCTACAGATTTGTACAGAGTCTCTTCCTACAGGATCACCTCCGATAAGCCAGTTGCTTATAACATCCTCTGCAGCAGCTGCAATATCCTGCGAAGTGGATTACCCAGATTACATTATATTTTTATGTAGTGTACCAGTCATAGGGAATGAAGCTATATTAATTTAAGAGCCAGGTTTTATTTCTTTAATCTGCTTTGACTTCCACAGAACTCTGATCCACTTCTGAATTATCATCAACTACAAATAATGTAAAAATGAAGATACCC
Source organism: Fratercula arctica (assembly GCA_947846985.1). Taxonomy (NCBI): domain Eukaryota; kingdom Metazoa; phylum Chordata; class Aves; order Charadriiformes; family Alcidae; genus Fratercula; species Fratercula arctica. The sequence goes on along the minus strand of CANTUZ010000001.1, from coordinate 89,460,442 downwards.
AGTGAGTGAAAAACAACAAAGACGGGCAATGGATGTTAATCCAGATCAGCCACGTTAGAGGCAGAGAGGGAAATAAAGGTTGTTCCACAGGCTGCTGCTAAGCTGGACTGTCCGGTTTAGATTTGCCATGTCCAGTCTAGTTTTCTTTATGTTGCACTCTGCTGAAAGTACAACATCAGAAATTATAATTGCCTGGCTGCCTCCAGGCAATTCCCTAGGTGCGCTAGAGAACTGTATATTGCAGGACACAATGAAACAGAGAGGGGTTTTATGTGTGAGGAAAGCTCGTAGCTATTTTGCTGAAATTCAGGTTGGAATTATGCTGGTGAGAGAGGTGACCTTGGGGTTACATGTGTTTAGTTTTCATTGTAGACTTAATAGGCAGAGATCAACTGAAGTGCGTAGTAGTACTGGAGACATTTAATTAAATGTACTGAATCTTTACTTTTCTTATAATTGAAAACTGTCATTTGTAAAGATATTAATCAAATTCACAGTCAATGACCGATCTAATTATGGGCACAGCTCTGCAGATCCAACACGTTTCAGATTTGTTTTAATTGATCAGTCACTCATGCTCATTTGCAGTAGCATGCTAAATTATTGGTTTGACTTGGGAGGAGAGGAGAGTGAACTGAACAACTCACGATTTGTGCAAGTTTCAATTTAATATGCCTTGCAGGGGAATCATCATTCCACATTCTTCTCCTGTATAATTTGCATGAGCCTGGTATTCATCAGCAGGAGTTTCTCAGGGCACAGATGATAATTAATTTGGAAAAGATTTGAGGGAGAGGAGTAAGAGGAGGGGAGTGTGGAAAGCATAGGTAAACAGCGAGTGCTTATTCGTCATGAAACACGCAGGATTCTTTAGTAAAAGGCTGCAAATTCTAAATTCGGCTTTGTCCACCAGTTTCCGTCTGCACCTTTCACGGGGTTTGCAGGGGAGGTGCCAGGGTAAATGAGCACCGCTGGCTCCTACAGCGCTTTCATAGCGTTAAAAAGACAACATGCCTCTGCCGCACAGTGCAGCCCGATGCGTGACTGTGGCACGCCTCTGCATGATTTATCTTATTCCTAGCGGTGTTCTCACTGGTGACGCTTCAAAACAGTTGATAAGGCTCTGCTTCCAAAGCGTCGTTTTTAGGCGTTGGTTTCCTATGTTGTATATGTCTTCCTTCGCAGTAGATGTTATATATTTGAAACGCTGTCAGAAATAAAAGTCTTGGGGGAAGCCAGCAACTAGAAGTAAATTGAGCTAAACCAGATGACTGAGAGAAGATGGGAAGGTTTGTCACCACGTCGCCGGCAGCGCAGAGGAGGATGTTCTTACCGCGGTCGCATTAAAAAGCAAAAGTAATAGTGTCAGAAGGCAGGAGTGAGGGGGAGGGGGAGGCTGTGACCAGAGGCGGTATGGGGACGGGTGTTGGAGGTGTTACCAGCCCCTTGGCGCTGCATGGGACAGGTTTGAGTGCTTGGAAACCACCCCGTCTTGTTATTGGCACAACTCTGCAGCCCACCTACCTGCTCGTCATTTCTAGGCAAGCTTCATCCTTCACCGGGACGTCTCACAAGTGCCTCTGTCGCTGCGTGCTGCTGGCGGAGGCCGCTTTTTCCTGCCTGGCTCCTCCTCAAACAAGTCAGGGCAGGGCTGACAGAGAGCACGCAAAGACTTTCTAAAAACGGCTGCTGCCATCGCTCTCATGGTTTAACCCCAGCCAGCAACTGGGGCCGCGCAGCCTCTCACATTTCTAATTAAAGTGGAGTTAAATTGTATTTAGCGAAAGGGACGGTTTCCGGTTCTGGCAGGGACCTCGTCTTCTCTGAGAACAGCAGCAGTTCATAGAGAAGCCTTTTCAAATAAGTGTAAGGTAAAGACTCTTTACTCTCACTTTTGTCATAAATTATCTCCGAACAGACCATTTCTGGTTGAATTGATACAACGGCACCATCCAATTCAGCTACGCCTGCGGAGCCACAACCGTATCTTGTGTTTCACTTCTAGCTCATCTAATAACTGGCCAATGTGTGCTGTGCTACAGGGTTCTGTGTAGGACTTGCTTTATGCTGACTGCGGTACTGCAGTGAACGTCGCTACAGTAAACAAATTATGACATGAATGGATCATATCGTCAACCAATGTTTCTTTTTCATTAGGGGTCGAACGGGAAGGATCCGTGTCTTATCTTTCAAAACTGGTGTTGTATCCCTTTGTAAAGCACACCTGGAAGATAAATATAGATGTAAGTTATTGTAATTCTTTTGGTTTTAGTTTATGTTTATATTCTGTTTCCATTCCTCCTGTTTATTGCATAAACATTTAAGCAGCATACAGAGACATTCTTTTAGATAATCCAGATGCAAAGTGTGTTAATTTGCTCCACTTTGTACTTTTATTTGTTCAGTATGGTTTTAGGTAGTTTAGAACAGTGGTCTCCAAACTTTTTTGATCATGCACCGCAATTGTTAAAAAATTTTTGAGCATGCAGCCCAAATAGATGTATATTTATTTATAAATTATATACACGTACTGCTGTACTAATATACTACGTACGTTATAACACTTAAAGAAAAATAGAAATTAAAAAAGATGAGATAAAGACGAAGTAAACACTGTTTTTAATATTTTTAAATTTAATTTATTAACAGAACAAAAAAATATTTTCTTACTACACCCCAATGTGTTGCGCGCTCCCCGAGGTGGATCACCCACGCTTTGGAGACTACTGGTTTAGCACACCTTCATACACAAAAATGCATGTCTACAGGGCATCTTACATTACAGCATTTTAAAATATATTATCTTTTTTAAATGTTTTCCACAGTGTAGTCAGGGTCTTACTATGTACATTTTGCTTAAATATAGTTGCTATCTTTAAATAAACATTAAAGGTAGGCAAATTTTGCATATTTTAATAGACCGAATCCTGAAGTACTTGAAAAAATTCCACTTGAAGTTTTAGTTTTATCTGACTAATGAATCAGTTCATTAGTGAGGCTGGTATCCAGAAAAGATCTATCTAGTGGTAAGAGTAGTTCTGAAGAGTAACTTTCTGGTTAAATCAACTGATATCCCTCATTCATGCATTTATATTTTTTTTTTAAAAAGGACCAACCTTTAGGATTTGACCCAATACCATAGCACTTCTCTACCAATTGTTATTATTCTATTCTTCTACTAATGAAAGTTGAAGAGCACTAAAGAGAAACCAGACAGTTCCACCAACAGCGTCTGTGCATGACTGTGTATAATTGGATCAGACTTTAGGGCAATCACTGTGAATATCACAGTTTAGATCTCTAGATGTTTCATGTGTGTGTTGTGAAAAAGTATTCAGAAAATCTTTTAAGAAAATGACTGAGTACAGTGATTTTTCAAAATGATATTTCATTGAGGATTATCAAAGTTATAAAGGAAAACATTATTTGTATTTTATAGTCTCCAGCAGTGTGTGTGCATGGTAATGCATAACCCCCTTTCTAAGGTTGTAGAACACTTAATGTTTTAATGATGGGGAAATTGAAAGCTGAATGGTTTGTGGGAGAGGAAGGAACTGTCTGCCAGGTTGTGGTCTGGCTTCACGAAGTTCCCATCCATCCCGAAGTTGTAGTGCAATTGCTATTAGTATTGCTGCAAGTATGCGATGAGTCGCACCCCCTAAAAATTTTTCTCTCATTTATGCGGCTTCTTCAGGCTTGCGGAGTTAGTGGAAGGATTTATCCCCAAATTATTTATTGTAAAACTAGTCTTGGCAAGAGTGAAACTCATGTAATTAAAAAATAATCCTTTCTCTGTCCATTCCTTTATTCCTTTGGAAGAAAACAAGTGTTAAAGCAGTGTTAGAAAAGTTATCTCGGGCAGTGCTGAAGCACCTTTATAATTGTATCCCTGGTGTCAGGTGAAATATTAAGGTGGGTTCAAAAAAAGGATATTATTTTATTCTAGCCATCCCTTCTTTTTTTTTTTTTCTTTTTTAACTCTCTGAAAAGTAAGGAGAATTTATTCAGGTCATGTATTTTCAACAGGGATATTACCAACTAAATATTTCAGTTAATGCTAACCTGATTTTTCTTATTATTATGAACTCTAAAACCTCTTCAATGTATGTGTAGTATAACTAATTCCCACCCAATTAAATTGAGCTTATGAAGGGATACTAATTCTGTCCTGTAAGGATTCTTTTCTAGAATGATGCAGTAACAGAATATGGCCTCAACTGATATTTCATTTCAGAAATGAAAACTTAATATGATATTAACATTCCTGGTGGATGGTAGGTTCTGTCTTACTGTAATGTTTTTCTTTCATTTTAGAAATACTCCTGGATTAAAAGATTACGATATATCAAATTTAGGGAGCTCTTGTTTTTCAGTTCAACTCAATCAAAAAAGAAATGGATTCTCTGAGTTGTTTGTCGATTGCTAAGACTTGAAAATGTGCTGTATGTTATCTTGTATGAGATTATTTTGCTGTTAAACAATATTTTAAAAACATTTATGTTGCTGTGGCTCAAAGATCCTGCTGTTTAGTTAGCTGTGTTACAGAATCACAACTGCTATTGACAGTAATGCCACAGGTACTGTGTTATAATGGCCTTCCTTCCAAGGTACAAGCCAATAATGCTATTAAAAATTATCACTAGACTGCTTATTTACGGAAAAAACAACCATCCAGTGTTTATGGGAAGAGAAGCGGCCGAACTGAAGACACGTGTTTGTGTTCATGTCTGCCAAGGCTGTTGACTGCGCTTGCGAGCCATTGAAACGATGCAAACTTCTGCGCTATTTGCCATATCCTGGTTGTGATGCTTCAGCATGGGTGTCCTTTCCCTCCCTCCAGACCTGTTCAAGCAAGTGGCCAGCTCCACCGGCTTCTGCGACCAGCGCCGGCTGGGGCTCCTGCTGCACGACTCCATCCAGATCCCTCGGCAGCTGGGGGAAGTGGCCTCCTTCGGGGGCAGCAATATCGAGCCGAGCGTCAGAAGCTGCTTCCAGTTTGTAAGTTCATGTTTGTTTGCTCACTGTTAATTTTCTGATTCGGATTTCATGTCGAGGTAGCCTTGTCCATTCAGAAGAGGCTTGAAAAGCTGGAAGAAGGATTAAGGTGCTGAGGGTCGTTTACTGGTGGTGTTCACTGGTGTATTAAACCGTTCCTTTGACGAGATGTATTTCAATCAACCTGTTTCTCTGGCCTTGGTGGAAGAAGCCCAGATTATGCTGTTATCCAGACAGCAAATAATTGCCATCAAGGCTTGTATTGCAACTGAACCCTGCAAGCAGTTTAAGTCTTTCTTACGGCAGCTCCTGATTTTACAATTTTCTGTTGCCAGCAGTAGATGACCATTTATTGCTGCATGTAGGTAAACAGCAATGGTTAATCTAAACTTTGGGCATATATGTACCAGTGACAGCCAGGTGCCCAGGGGAGAGATAGGAAAGGAGTGACTGCCTGCAGTGCTGTCTAGGGGCGAGGAGCGCTGGATGAGCTCCTTCCGCTGCTTGAGCAGGGTAATACCAGTTTTCTTTAAAGAGTGATGAAAGAATTCCTGTCCTGTCTGTTGAGGAATACACGGTGAACTGGAGGCTCTTTTTCAAACTTGTAAATTATTTAATCTGTGGAGGAAGAGAGTTAAGGGAATTATTCATCCTTATCCTAACCACCAGCAGAAGCACAAGATGAAGACAGCTGCTTAATGAAAAGGTAGAGGAGGGGACGTAATGTATGGTCTGTGATTAACTCTCAGTGCATCTTCTACATGACAATGGAAGAAACGCTTTTTTCCCATCCCCTAACTGTCCCCGGGGGATTTTTTGTTTGGTTGGAGGCCGGGGAGTTGTTTGCTTTTTTGCCTGCTGCTCAAGTTTCATTATGTTGTAGTTTCAGTTCTGTAGTAAGCAAAACACAGCAAGTTTTTTCAATGAATATTAATGTTTGGAAATAGTCTTCTTACACACAGTGATTATGAAAAGAATCTTATTCTAAAATCTCCACAAACTTCCATTGTGATGGGACGTTTGCTTTCTGTACTTTTAAAACTACTTTTGTCAGGTTAATTCAATGGGATTCACATTTTCCCACTTCCGTCATTCATGTCCTGACCTTTTATAATTCTAGTCTGTGTCTGATGCCATTTCCAAATATTATAGGGCCATAGCCTGGGTGGATAACGCATGCTGATAAACTAGCAACTTTGATAGGTGGGTTAGACCCTGCTATGGCTTTCAAGCCTCTAGTTCCACGTTGGGCTTTCAAGTGAGAACAACACAAGATGATGCCGCAGCAGATCCATGGTCAAAAGCTCGTTTGTGCAAATGACCTTCCTCGGAAATTAGGGCTCGCTAGATCCTGTTGTTTTCCCAAGTGAATGGCAACAGCACTTAGAACGCTGTTGAAAAACTGATAAGGAAAGTGACCTTGGGATCTAACAAAAACGTGGGCTTTTTGAAAAGGGGCCCGACATTATGTGTGTTTATATTAGGAAAAAAACAATTATAGTGATGGAACACACAAAAACAGTTTTTATGACGTAGGAAGAAGACTTTGGAAAAAAACATTTATTTGAATAAAATGAGTTAGCAACATTGTCTTTACAAATGAAGACATGCCAGCAGGCTGAATGTTGTACCGCATCCTGCTGCCAGTGTTCCTAGAAACAGCCCAAGCACAGCTGGGCACCGTCTTTGACATGTTCAGAAATCAGCACATCGGAAAACCTGAGATTTCCTTCTTTTACCAGCACTGGAAAATAGGTTTTCTTCTTACCTGCAGTAAGAGGAATTTCATCCTCTCTTTTTTTTTTTTTCCTGCAGGTGAAACCTCATTTTAACTTGCAGAGTGGGAGGGTGGTTTCTGACCTGGGTTGCAGGAGAACAGATGATCTAGGAGGACCAGAAGGGGGGAGGGAGGCTCAACTGAGATGGGGAAATACAAAAATAGGGAGGACCGAGTCATAGGGGGAGGAGCAGGAACTCAAGGAACTCAAGTGCAGGGAGAGCCCTGGGGGAGGGGAGGGAGAAGGAACTAAGGAGTGGAAATAAAAGGGCCACCCTTAGGGAATGATGGTAAGAACAGTAGTAGGAATAACTGTGATGAAGGAAACAAAAGGTTGGGTAGGATGAGGCATGAAAGAAAGGAGCAGCCAGGAATGGAGAAGGGGGAAGAAGTTAAGACCTTTCCAGGAGAAAAGGAGGAGAGGAGTACAGAGAAGTCCTTTTGACATAGGGTTGTGGTGCATGGGGGACATGAGAGTCCTCGGGCTGGGGGGCAGTGCAGAGATGCCAGGGGGTGCGGGGAGGGCCTGGGAAACAGAGGGGCTGGAGGAGCTGGACGGACGAGGGGAGGTTGCACAGGGCTCCCGGCGGCCTCCTTTTGCTGAAGTGTGATAATTCAATTTTTAAAAATAATGTGGGGATTCGTAGTTTACATTATTGTGTGGAAACTAAATTAAGTCTTTCTTTGTACGCCCGCAGTGAGGAATGCTTTTTCTTAAGAGGTTTTTTTTTTTCTTTCTTTTTTTTTTTTTCTTTTTTCCCTTTCTGGTGGTGATAAGCCAGCAATAAATTGCAGTCGTGTCAGTCTGCAACAAACGCGTGCTTCAGAAATGGCTCTCCCAGCCCCCTTAGGTTAGGTGCCCTGGCAACGGCCTTGTCTGTCTGCACAACAGCATTTAAAAAAAAAAAAGAAAAAAAAAAAAATGAAGGGGGATGTTTACTGTTCCCAGCCGATAACAGGGGAAATCTCTCCTGCGTTTTGGTTTGAAGTGCGAGTCCTTGGGAATGAGGGTTGGGGAGGGCCAGCTTCCCGGCCCCGCTGTTGGCAGCGTCCTGCTGCTGCTGCCCGCTTCCCGGCACCTCGTCCCCTTCCCACAGGTGGCTGCTGCCGCCGCCCTGTTGCTTTTTATCCCCCCAGCACCGACTCTTGCTTTCCATAGTTTTCTTCATATACCCCCGAGGAGCGTGTCCCCTTACCGCAGGTTGCTGCTGCCCTGTAACTTTTCATCCCCCCCGGCACCAACTCTTGCTTTCCATAGTTTTCTTCGTATACGGAAAGGTGCTGATAGTAATTGTTGGGAGGGAAAGGATGTTAGGGAACTCTTCCTTCCTAGCCGGTGCAGGGGGATGCACCTTCTGCTTTGAGATGTTAAAGAAAAAAAGAAAAAGTTTTTAAGTGAGAGCAAAGAACTTGATCTAATGACCATTTGAAGACTTATATAGTTCTGCCTGGGCTCAGACTGCATCAAAGCAATCGATAGATCCATGAAAAATTGAGTGAATTCACTATTTCTGCAGTGTGAAAGCACTTTTCTTCTAGTTCTGTGATGGGTACGTTTTTTAAGTAAACAGGATAGGGAATTGATACAGAGTGAAGGACACACGCTCTGTGTTTTAATCACAGCGTGAAATTATTAATATGCTTTCCTTGTGTATTGTAAATAGGACCTAGGAATTCGCATCACTGCTTTGGATTAGTTACTGTGACATTGGGACGTTTTAAGAAATGTGATGTGAAAACAGAATACAGCTCGGATGAAAACGTGTCTTGCTGTTTCACAATGATAATTTGGATATTTGGTTCTTGGCTATAAACTGTTTTAAGTATGCTTTCTTCCAAGGATATACTTGAAGTTGAGTACTTGATATGAAAAAGCAGTACAGATGAAGCTAAGGAGTAGTAAAATAGGTACAGTTCATTCATATCTGTGTTTTAAACCTTCTTGTTTCATTTCACTTTGACAGAGGAAAGTATTTTAATATTCTGTATTGTATATAATAGTATAATTTCGAGGTTTGTACTTGATCAATGATCAGGCAAGATCAGCCTGGTTTTTTACAGACACTAATCTGTGTCCAAATCCAGTATATTTACTCAGACAAATAAAAGCCAAAATCGGGGACAGTTAGTCCTTTTAGGTGGAGTTTGGTATTGCAAATCCTGGGCCGGGACCCTGATAGTGACTTTGGGCATAAATGCTGTGATACGAATTGCTTGGACAGTTGTTTTGTGAAGAGTGGGTTGGGTTTGGTTTTTGGGTTTGGTTTTTTGGGTTTTTTTTTTTTGGCAGTTAGGAAATATCAATTCTGTGTACAAATAACTATATATAGTTCTGTAGTTGTCTATATGAAAATGCAGCGTTACTGTTGAGGGACCTGATCTCTTTTGAGACGTCCAGGCAGCCCTTGTTTCCATTCATAGGATACTTTTTCTGCTTTTAACTCTGCTGGGGAGAGCTGGCCTGAGGGGAACGAGCAAATCCTTCCTCAAGCTGCTATGCTGTAAATGTCAAAAAACAGCAATTCTGGTTTTATTTCAGCAGGATTTTGTGAACCTGTGCCTGACTTTGGGAGGCACTCTTGAAGAGTCCTACAAGTGAACTGCTTTAAAGATGTGTTTTAAAATGGTTTACCGTACGGGGAGTAGGAAGATGGTGTTTCTCGAGTGTGGATGATATAAAACTGTGCACTAATTCACTTCTGGGTTCATGGGTTTTTATTGTATTACTTTTTACCATAACACTTAAAAAATTGACTGGAGTAGTCAATGCAATCGAGTGCAATGCAAGGGGTCGAAGTAATGATCTTAAGCATTTGCTCCAAGGGTCAAGGCAGATTTAAGCAGTTTGTATTTTACAAAGTTACCTTTATAATAATCCTCTCGACCATGAAACAGCATTGTCTCAGACATAATAAATTCTTGACTTTTGTTTTCTGACCAGCTAGCAATGGGGAGAACACAAATGTATTGGGGAAGCCATTCAATAGTGGAAGACAAGGTTGAGCAGGTTTTGCTCTGACTCCTGGGAGACAGGGCTGCTGTTCGTGGCTTGCTCTGCATTTTTAAACTTCAACAACTCACAAGAATCCCATTGCTCGTTTTTCATTTTGTCCGAAATAATGCTTACTTAACCGAACATAAAGCTTTCCATCCTGGATGGAAAACACCATCGAATTAGCAATGTTAATTTATTTCCAATTAATTTTCTATGCTGCAGCTAAACAGAATATAGCTCGTCAAAAATGTTGTCATAAATTTGTGCTATGTTGTCTGACTGTGTGCAAAAATGGATCATGTTCATGTAACATCACAGCTATATTAAGCATATTTCATATTCTGGATAGGTAAAGTTAATATAGCATAGAATATTTTTTAAACTACTAACTGGATGAAGAGGGGGATAAAAAACCTCAAAAAATTCAACTCCTAAGTATTGCATAAAGATGCTAGCACCACCCAACTTCCTATTCCCCCATTGTTTCTGCAAAATAAATACTGAAAAACAGATGTCTGGAACATAATGAATTTGAATGTCCCCCATAACAAATTGTTATTTGTAGGCTGGAAAGGGCTTTATGAATTTTACTTTATGATTCACTGTTATTACCATAAAAATTAGGAGTTGCACAGAAATGTGTTCAAGAGAAGAACCATTAATATTCTTTGCAGCTTGATCTTGTTGCTTCAGATAAAAACTGTATGAATTCAGACTTTCCCTTATGTAAAATCTTCAACTGCTGCCTTTACCGGATTTAGAGATTATTAAAAAAATCGTAATAGCAGCTCAGGGAACAGTCGAGAACTGTCTGTCCTATACTGTCTGACCCTGACCAGCTTTTCTCCACGTGGCTTTAAATCTTCATGTAATATAATTCGGAACCAGTTCTGATACATTTTAATGCACCTAATCTCTCTGAGCACAGGTTTTGTACAGGCAGCGTGCAGAGCTCTGGGTAGGCAGCTATTGGGACCGCTGGCAATCGACAGTGACTGCAAAATTAAAATAGATCTTTGGAGGTTACAGAAAGTCTTTCATCGGCGCAGCATTTTCACTGCAAATTTAAAGCAGCTACAAGTGGAGAGCGGCTTTGAGCAGCTCATTCTTATTCTGACTGCAGCTTGCACTGCAGCGTTTCCATACGCTTCATGTTTTTCTATTAGAAGCAGCATATTAAAGAGATCTGTTTAAAATTTTTTTGAGGTTTAGAGGACCTCTATATAGAAAGTGTAGTCTGCTAGGCAGGGTAATGGTTTGCCAGTGTAGTTCCTGGCTGATGCTGGCTTGCCGAGTGAGACACAGAAAGTCTCTCCCCAGCCCCTTTACTGCCCTGGCTGCTAGCTGAAAAATAGACACATAGATGATCATATTTTATAAATACGCCTTTCTCTTAGGAGAGTTCTAGAATTAATTTAATTCTATTGAATTCACTGATGTCCTGCAGCAGAAGGCAGTATCTGCTCTTCTGAACAAATTCTGAAGCCAGTGTTGGCTGCACTTTATTGTTCTTTTGATTTTCTCTATTTTTTTCTTTGAGGAGGTTCCTAAATTCTGTAGCTACATGAAAAAACAGAGGAGTAGGATTCAGTGCAGAAGTCTTCAGAAATATTTCAGTGTGTGCAGAAAAAAAAGAAAAAGGTTATTCCATTTCATACAAGACCTGTAGTGAATATTAAATTTTGAGGGACCTTATCTGAATAACTGTAGATACGTTGTGGTTTGATGGTTTTACCCCAAATATCCAAAAAGGATGTATATGACTGTACTAGAAATCCATATACTTGGATCTTAAATGCAGTCATAGGAGTCTTTAGATGGTTTCGCAAACTAGCATCTCAAGAAGAATGCCCTGACCAAAAAATCGCTTTGTTTCTAATTAACCAAAGTATTGCAATAGCATTTTAAGTCTGTTTTAATGCAGTGCATTTTTCAGGAGATATCTGGGGGGAGGTTTCCACGTCTTTCTTGTGGCCAGGGGTTCTGTCTAGGAGACTTTGCATTTTTCTCAGTCTTCAAGTATTGATCAGTTAATTTATTTGTCAAGATTATAAACAGTGTTAACTTTAAAAACAAGCAAACAAACAAACAAAAAAAAAAAACCAAAACCAAAAAAACCCTCACACAACTGATTAGTTTTCCTTATAGCTCCCTCTCCTTTAGATCAGTTGTGATATCGTGATATTTTTTCCTCCAAATTCCTTGTTAGTATTTTTAGTTGAATAAGGTTTTAGGTAGGTCATAATAAACTCATATTTCATGAGAAACTGGAAGAGTAACTGAGAGCAAGCATTAAGAAAAATCAGCCCTCAATCCCTTATTCATCTTGGTCCAGGTACATGATACATTAATGCTTATTATTTATTTAAATGCTTCAAATAGGTTCAGAACCACAAAGGAAGACAGTCTGCCTTGTGAAGTTTGAAATGGAAAAGACTGGCCCACAGAGGGCTGTATTTGAAACCCCAGAGAAAAAGGAAAACAGATGATTCTAATACATTCAGCCCATAAATATGCTGCTTCTGTTGGGTATCATGGAAGGAAATGTCTCAAGGAATTTGAATTAGCATGTAGTGATGGTTTAGAGAAACGGAGCGCGACAGTATCCCGCTTCATCACTTGGGCTGTTCCCTGTGGAGACCCATCCTCCTCCTCCTCCCCACCAGAGCCCTTCACTGTTTCCACTGCTCCATCACCTCACTGAAACCAGCTCCCATGTTCTTAGATGACCAGTTTTGTGCTGGCTCTGCACCACTCTGCACGCTGGAGAGACCTTCCCCATAAACATTGACTCCGTCCCTTCACTGTTTTCCTTAAAATCCCTTTTGATGCTCTTTGCCTTTATTCTGCACTGTTCTTTGCCTGACGGTACGGTGTGACTTCTACCCATGTAGACAGATCGCTGTTGTCCCCCGCTGCCTTGTGTTTCTTGTATCTCTTTGCTGTTTTGTTTTCCATACTGTAGGTGCCACCAGGTATGGGTGATATATCATTTTTTGGTGCGTGCACAGTGCCTGCCGCAATGGGATTCAGCCATGTGACTGAGCTGCCTCAGAGTTACCGTAGAAGAGATACCTGCAATAATTGCAGTGGTTAGGATGTGATGGGAAGGCAGCAGAGGAATGGGACTGCCGGGAAACGTTTGTAGGCTCTTTTGCTGCTGGCAAAGAGGTGGAAGTGGGAGGTAGTGGAATATGAGGCTAAATCAATTGTATTCTGTGGGACAAAACTGTATTGTGTTAGCAGGCAATTACAGGAAATTTAGAGATGATATGGTGGGAACAGGGGTTTTGGGGCATTTAAGGAGGCAGAGAGGTTGCATGTTCGACAACAGGCTTGAGGAGGGATTTGAATGATTTCCTTATGTGTGCATTTAGAAGAAAGGTTGGTATGATAATGAAGGACATTAAGGAGTAAGGAATTTTAATCAAAAGGCATGCAATTTTCAGGGCTTTGGATAACACAAACTGGTTTTAAAATAGGTGAGAAGCAGTGCTATGCAGGCTCAGATAAGAGAGACAGGAAATACGAGATCAAGCATCAAAGGTGATCCTGTAAGGGATGATTTTCTCTGTGACAGAGTACGTGGTAGTGCTGTCTATTGTAATAGGGAATGAGAGAAAGAGAGATTTGAAACATTCATAATAATAATAATAGTGTTCAGTTCCTGTCTTGAAGGCAGGATCCTGGAGGGTTTGTTTTTTTTTTTTGGTTTGTTGGGTTTTTTTGTTTGGGTTTTTTTTTGGAGGGTATGAATGGCTGGACTGGGGGAAAAACTGGGGTATGTTCAGGGAAAAGATACAGAGTGGGCAGGAAACGAATGGCTTCAACTGTTAATTAGCTGGTGGCAGACAGATGACTTGTGCTCAGCCCCTGTCTTTCTTCCCCCTGTGTCACAGGCCAACAACAAACCGGAGATCGAAGCAGCCCTTTTCCTGGACTGGATGAGGCTGGAACCACAGTCCATGGTGTGGCTGCCTGTCCTGCACAGGGTGGCTGCTGCTGAGACCGCCAAACACCAAGCCAAGTGTAACATCTGCAAGGAGTGTCCAATTATTGGATTCAGGTACAAGCTTGCCGCCTTTCCACGTGTGCTACTGCTCGGTGGAGCAAGAGCTCCCCTTGTTCCCAGGCGAATCACGTGCTTGATTTTATGCGTGTTGTTGAGGGGAAAAAATAATTGTGACAGGGCACTAGGGAGAGGGACACCTAGACTGGGTACAGTGATGCGAGAGTTGAAGAGAACAAAAATCATCTCTCATTTCAAATATGGCCCTTCCTCTCTGTCTTGCGCTTGCCTTCCATGCCTCAACCAAAGTATTGGTAGATTGCACAAGTAATGCAATTTGCTTTACATTCAGTCTGTCCTACACATGCGGTTACATTTTCTGAATTGGATCCTAATGAATTGCTTTCTGTTGTGGTATAAAACAAGGAAGCGCCTTGAAAATGCGCAGATGTGTAAAGTTGCATGCGCGTTTCTCAGAGAAAGAATGTTGTTGGTGGAACATTAACCTGGAGTGGGGGAAATGTTGCTGGTCTGTTTAAACATCTGGATCGACACCATGGTTACTATGGCAATGAATAAGTCACTGTGTTGTAAAATGGCAGTGTGTTGGTATGCCTGTTGAGAATCCACTTAACAGCTAAGTAAATACTCACTTTCAATTATGCCTGGACTTGTTTTATCACTTTGCTTTGCAATAGCTGCTTTGTACGGTTTCTGTTCTTTTTATGCACGGTCTTCTTTTACCATTGGCATTTCTCCTTCTATGGTATCGTGTAGTTTACAAAGAGCTTTCTGTAATTTTGTTTCTAAAACCCAGATAGATAGCAGCAGCAAGCAGTACCACATAGCAAAGCCATCATTTTGCTCTAACCTGTGGGAGTGTGAATGTTGCTTTTATGCTTGTAGTGGGGCAGTGCTTTCTGCTGTGCACTTCACAGGCAGTGGGAAACGGAGGAAAATAGTGAAGGTTTTGCTTTGGTTTGAATCTGAGTTTTTCTTCAGTGAGGCTGGTCCTCTAATCATCTAAATTCTTCTGCTTTTATTCCCCTTGAATATCTTAACTGGGAAATAATAGATGTTACTGAGGAAGAGCTAGGGATGGGATGTGAGTAGTTCAGCTCATCCACAAAGTCTAATTTTTCTGTTCCCAGATACAGTTTATGAACTACTGAGTGAGTTACACAGTTTTGTATAAACAGCCAAAGACAAGTAGGTGGAACTGAAAAATGCAGCACTTGGAAAATCAAAGAGTAGCAAGTGAATGGATAGTCTGTAGTGAACATCGAGAACTCGGGAAGTGGACACTGGAGCTCTGTGTTTGCATCTAATTTTACTTGACTGATCTCATCTGTCTCTTAAATTTATATAACAAATCTATTATCATGATAGTAGAATCTGTTTGTCACAGATTTTTTTTTTTCTCTGGCTTTGCAAGTCATTGAAACCCTGTGTACACACTTGACAAAAAGATACTGTATTGGAAGGCTTTTAGAAAGCTAATACTGTGTCTGCCTCAGTACGTATAAAACAGTGCCCTTTTGAGGTCATTGTGACTGAACTGCTTCGCGTATTTGGAACAGGACAACCTTTATGCCTCCGGCTCTTTCAAGCACTCGAGCATAGCAGATACAACAGTTAGCTGCCTCATAGAGCTGATGAGATTAAATAATGTCCCAAAAGTGCATTCGGAGTTTTACATGGACGGAATGCCACACGGGAAAGTTGTTTTGACAGAGGTGCTAGGAAGGACGCAAACAAATCCCTGCTTTGTATGCGGCACTTAGGAGTTTACTGGACTTGTTGAAGATGGCATTACTTACTTGAAGTTTACTTCCTCGGGACATTCTGTGTTAATCATGATGAAGAGCAAAGGGAACTGAAATTAGCATTATAGAAACAGAAAGTGTGGTAGTGTCTTTCGTACGTTAAGAGAGAGTGATCGTGTAGAAATCTTCACTGTTACCCAATATTAAAAATTTTTTTTAAGATGTAAATCTTCGATAAAGATCTGAGGCAACAATACCTGTCCTGCGCTGGCGGAGGAGCATTGCCCAGCATTACACACCGTATGACATCTCAAGGGAGAGAACTTGCTAACACAAAAAACTTGACAGGCTGATAGGAAGCATTCGCATACAAAGCCCTGAAGCTGTGCTTGGTTTTTTTCTCCTCTTTTAGGTACAGAAGTTTAAAGCACTTTAACTATGACATCTGCCAAAGTTGCTTCTTCTCTGGCCGTGTTGCAAAAGGTCATAAAATGCACTATCCCATGGTGGAATACTGCACACCAGTAAGTAGCTGTTTTACTGACCCTTACTGTCCCTTCTTGTGTAGAAAGGAAAAACTTCATTTCCTATGTGCAAGGTAATGGAGCATTTGGGTGGGTTTTCTTTCCTCCCCTATAATTAAATCACCTTTTATATACTATGCATGCCAGCAATTTCTGACGCTTAGTAAAGGATACTCCAATGGTTTGAAGTAAATTGAAGTTCATTGTTTGTTCAGTGCTGTGTCATAATGTACTATTGCTTGCTAATGACTTGTTCCATGTTCAGTGCTCTAGTTCACTTTATGGATCCTGCAGGAAGCCTGTGATTTGTGTGAATACTCATTCGTATCTTAGGTCACAATGTTTTCTCCATATCATTGTGAGATCTTTCTTCCTTTTCTCAGCAAGTTGCCACTTCATGTGCTTTCCCCACAACACTGTGATTGCGTTTTTACGATCTTTAGTGGTACTTTGTGTTATATGATTTCTAGATGATGTAAAATACTAGGGAAGTTCTCAAGAGTAGCAAGTTAGATTTCATTTCTGAAGACTGGAGGCTGGAGTGTTTTATGCAGCGCAGTGTAGACGTGCTGCATTGATGGTGTGGTGAGGGTCTTGTTTCGCAGCTCTCAAAAGGATCAGTTTTGCATAAACGTTTCTTTCAAGCCAGACAGCTGGCAAAGGAAATTCCATATTACTCTTTCACTGTGCTCCTTTTTCTTTTTGGCCACTCATGGCCAGCGCAGAGGGGCTTAAATTAGAGGAGCTTTCAAGTTGTTCTTCCATGATGCAGCAGGACTGAGCTTTCAGCCGCTTTTGCTATTGTTTGTGGTGTTGTTGAAGCAGTATGTTCTCTGGTTGTCATTTCCTGGTGTGAGGATGGTCCCCTAGTCTTGTACTTTCATCTGCTGGTCAAACGTAAGCGGTGAAAATAAAGCATCAAAATTATACATGGGCTAGCCTCATAAAATTATATGAATGGTCTTTACAACTTCATCCAAACAAAAAGCCATGGCCAAAACGAAGACTCAGATTTTCTTAGAAACTTAGGAAAGAGAGAGAAAAATTTCTTTCCCTAAAATCTTATAGTAAAGCAAACCCAGTATTTTTGTTAGTTTTAACTTAGAGGTATGGATTTGCATTCTCTATCAACTTTTGCTGTGGCGTTTAAATGGTAGTATTTAACCTGAGCATCTGCAAGGGCAACTACCGTGGGCTCGCTAGCTTTTTGTCAGTGTGCATTGCCTGCTGCTTTTCAGCCTCCTCCCCCAGGGGCTGCGGTTGCTGGAAAGGGCCGTTTGCCTCAACTCCTGCACGAGCCGGAGGGAAGCGCTGGCGCTGCCTGGGCAGGTCTGAACAGACTTCTCCATCGCAGGCATTCCTAGAGCTCAACGCTCAGGATCCGAGTCCTAGGTAGGGCAAGCGAGCGACCGACCGGCCGCGTTAGAGCGTTCCTTCCAGCTGCAGCTGAATACCTCCTTGCTGAGTCGGCCATGGTTTCGTTTTGCAGTTTGCCACTCTTATTCTCGCTAATAAGCGACGGCCGATTTGTGAATGGTGCACAGAATGCACAAACCAACATCTTGCGACTATTCTCTTAATCTGTTCCTAAGACGTGTTTTGGGGAGAGAGAAACAAAAAAGGATTGTGAGACACCCCCACAGCCTGCAGCAACTCCTTGCAACGTGGGGTCCAGCAGGTTTCTGTTCTCCCTAAAAATACAGATTACTAACAGGCGAACACGGCCGTGAACAGAAAACTTGCAACCGTATCCAGCTTGCTGGATGAGAATAAAGAACCATTCACGGCCAGTACATTTTTTTGTGAATCCTGAACTCCAGCAGCCCATGCTAATGTGTTGTGCCTGGCTGCACCAGCAGCCAGTTGAATTAGAAAAGGATTAACTCAGGGTAAAAAAAAAAAAAAAAGTGAATGTGACACACAGCAAGTCCTGATCTTTTTTGTGTTGCTGATATTGAAAAAATAAACCCAAATACTGTCTCACTGAACAAGACATCCACTGAAGATATCATGTCTAGTGTGTAATTGTTTTCTAAATGAATGAAAAGGGGTTTGCAGCTGCCAAGGCATTTTTGACTCTTCCTCCAGACAAATCTCTCACCTTAAAATGCATTTTGGCAGACAGAAGACATGTGGTGCCTTCTTTGATATATCTTTGCAATAGCTGGATGTGCACAATGAAGTGTTTGGGTATTTTTATTCACCCTCCCTCTTACTTCCAGGACATTTTGGAGCACTGCAGCCTTTATTTCTGCTTAGGGCAGATTTGAGAACTCATGCTAAATATCTGAGGGATGTGATAACTTTTCCTCTCCTGGAAAAGGTTGAAGCAGAATAAGGGCAAGGCAGTTCCCTACTTTTCCTTTAGACAGGAAAATCACAACAATTATTCCTGAAAGCAACACAGCTCGATTTATTGTTCAAAGAGAGGGTGACTTTTAAAGAGGTTTCAAATAAAGCATAGAAGACAACTTCTGGACTGGGATTTAAATGTAGGTTCATTCTTCTGTTTGGGTTTAATGAACAGTGACACACCAGCATAAAAACCGCCTTGTTAGAAGGAAGCCTGTCAAAACCGAGGTACCTTTCTACAGCTAGTGCTTACAGTCAGGGCTGAGGTCTGGGGTGGGGGTTTGGCAAGGCACTTTCTTAAACCAAACTGCGAAAAGTCAGATGATGGTAAAGTCCTCCCTATGTCACGAAAGAGTTTTGGTTTCGGAATAGTTTTGGAACATGCTTGGCCCAGCTGCCTGTGTATTGCTTTGATTTAAGAGAGCTGGGATGCTGAAGCTCTGCTGTTTCTTCCTTGT
The DNA here is from genome assembly GCA_947846985.1 of Fratercula arctica. NCBI lineage: Eukaryota > Metazoa > Chordata > Aves > Charadriiformes > Alcidae > Fratercula > Fratercula arctica. The sequence goes on along the minus strand of CANTUZ010000001.1, from coordinate 89,441,566 downwards.
AAACCAGTTCTGCTGAGAATTTTGTTTTGGATGATTTTGCTCTGAAAATCATGTGGAATAAAACATTTGCGGAATAAATCAGAAAGTTTGGCTGAAAATAGCCTCAGTCTATCAGCTTGTCCACATAATAATCACATTTTCTTTGCCTTTCTTGTGCTCCTTGAGCATTTTTGAAATGGAAATTGAATCATATGAGAGGTACCCGGTGCTTCTAGTTGTCACTGGAAGACATATTTTCTTTATGGGATTCTTGTGCTACCAGCTAGATCAGGATGTTCCTGTGCAAACACACCGTTTTGCTGTTTGGTTCTCATGCAGAAGGTTCAGGGGAGCAAGGGGGAGGAACAGTCCCAGGAAGGTCAAAGTGAAGAATGTTTTATTGTTAATCATGCCTGAAAACACTTAATCCAAATTACAGTCAAAAGCAATGGGAAGTGCTCACAACATTGAAAACAGACAAAGCAGGAATAAATGGTTATGAATGACACCGGTGAACAAACTGAAAAGAAAGCTGTGCTTAATCCATTTATACCAAGACTAAATATTAAAAGCTTTTCTCTGTTCCCAGTTGATGTGCTCTGTGCATCATCTCCTGATGCTGACCTGCTTCAGAGCTCTCCTGGCAGGCATTGCAGACGGCAGTCGGCAAAGGGAATTCCCTCCTGCTGGGGCATGCGAGGCCACCTCAGTAAATCCCCTTCCCAGAGTCCTCTGGGTGGTCTGGGCATGCTTAATTCCTCTGTTCCCCAAACTGTCTTTACTTCTGATGTATTGAGGAAGTGATACTTAATATTATCAAGCATTATCTCAGTTTCTTGAAAGTACAGACGCTGAGGTACTGCCTTGTAGGTTCTGCTGTGTCACTTCTCTGCCAGCCATCGCTCACGCCAAAGTTTCCTACCAGGCGGGCTGACCAGAAAGACAGCCAAATTCTTTCTAGCTTTACATGAAACTCGTAGGTGTCATTACAGGAATAACACTCGCCCGTTCTGTCAATGTATTTCAGTCTTTCTGCACATTATTTTTCAGGGCATCCTTAGTTTTTCTACCCAGGCAATCATTAAAAATACATACATCTGTGTTATACATATACACATATATATAATACATACATCAGCAGCTCTGTGAAGGTTGGCTTGACTGATAGGTCCCGGCACCTCCTTCCTCTCTAAATAGAAGGCGTGGAACTCGTTGAAAAGTGTCGGAAAGATTAACTTTTCCCTCATTTCTTTCCTTCAAATTAGATACACTGAAGAAGCGATATAGTTATGTGGGTCAGGAAGAACTTAATTTACTGTAGAAGAGCAGTATTTCAGGGTCGAGTGTCTCTGCGAGGTGCGGAGAAGGGAGCGCAGCCTGACTAAAGTAACTGAAGTCTTCCATTAAAATTCTTCAGAAAATTGCCCGGCTCTTAATCAGGCTCGCAAGAAGTTTTGCATCTTCCCAGCAGACCTCCTTTGAACTCCTCCGGACTCATTCTGATCTTTAGGAAACTAATTCCACTTTGTGCTCCTCTGCTGGTCTCCGCAGCAGCAAGGAAAGACGGCCACAGGCAAGGCAGCAGAAAACTCTGTGCAAATTGTGCTCTCCTCAGGGTATTGATCTTAAATGCCTGCTGGCTTCAGATTAAACAGGCGCAGGGAGAAATAACTGATCTAAGTGCTTTCAGCAGCTCTCACCTGCTTCTTGTTTCTCTTTGATCAAAACGTTAATGGCAGAGGAGACTGAGAAGGGAAACTGAAAAGAAAACATACTGAGAGTACAGGTCTGACTTTCGTGGACTGACAAGTCCGTGAGATGTAGATGACGAGCGTGTGGTAAGAGTCAGGATCCAGCCAGTGAAGCAGCTAGCTGGACACACGGGCTGGCTGTGTGTCCTCCGTTACAGCAACTTTAGTGCTGAACAAAAAGCAGACAGAGTCCCCCCAAGCCAGACGAGGAAATGACAAATTTCTAATTATTTCGTGTCTTCTTGAGATCCCCTGGGACGAGGCATGAGCCGGTCAGGGGTTTTTGGAGCTTCCCTTTTTCTTCCGTTTTCCCCACTAGCAGTGTCGCTGTGTGGTAAGGTGACGGTGATAAATAGATAAAATTTGTGGTTCAGGAGGTCAAGCCGTTGGCAGCTGTGCTTGGTGTGGCCACAGCTCTTCCAGGTGACCCAGCAAAGGAAGAGGCAGCCGGAAAACTGTAATAACCTCATGAAAGATGATTTCATTGTGATTTGTGGCTTTCAGACAACTTCAGGAGAAGACGTCCGTGACTTTGCCAAGGTACTAAAAAACAAATTTCGAACAAAAAGATATTTTGCAAAGCACCCACGAATGGGCTACCTGCCTGTGCAAACTGTCTTGGAGGGAGACAACATGGAAACGTGAGTAACTCTAAAGCGTCTTAAGTAGCAATTCATTTGGTCGGCTCTTTGAGCTCCCCGACTGGTGCCAACTCCCTTCACTGCCTAAATGCCTAAAGCCTCTTTTTTTTTTTTTTTTTTTTTTTTTTTAATTTTTGTTAACCTCGGCTGGCAGGAAGACACAAGCTGGGGTTCCAATTGCCATTGCTTTTATGTTTTCACCTGTCCTTATACAGGAACTTCACTTAGGAAAAGAAAAATACTTACCGTCTTACTGACAGCCTACAAACTTCAAAGTTTGATATGGCAATTTGGAGACTAATCATCTCTTCATTAAATTTTTATTTTCTTCCAAACTGATATCTTTCTGTGTTTTAATTTTTTTAATTAAGCTACTGTGTTTGCAAGCTTCCCAGCTGATTTCATCTTTTCTCACCCTATAAATTTAGTCTTATTAAATGACTTTGAAATATTTATGGATTATAATGATGCACATGGAGATGCAATAATGATGCACATGGAGAAATCAATGAGTAACTCCGTTCCCTTTGGTTTTTTTTTTAAAGTTTAATCACTTGTTTAATGGCAATTGCACGCAGCTTGTTCTCGCTCTCTCTCTTTCTCTTTTTTAATTTTAGATTTCAGTTTTTTTCTCACTTTTTTTGGTTGGTAGCTCTTCACAGTCATTCTTGTTGGTCTGTTGGATTTCTGTTTTTTAGTTGTTGTGATTTTTTTATTTTTTTTTTTAACCTTTCTGTAATTATTTTGCTGCTAAGTTTCTTCTGCCTCTCTCTTCACCTCCTCATTTTTTGTCTTGCAGTCCTGTTACTCTGATCAACTTCTGGCCAGTAGATTCTGCGTGAGTACTTTTGCTGAAGTGTGCTGCTGCTGCTACCGCTGCTGCGTTCCCTCACTTTTTTTTGTTTGTTTCTTTATTTAATTTTACATAAGTTCATTTCCGTCTTTCTTTATGATTATTTTCTTTGGTACGCTCTCTGAAGGGAGGTTTTGATCCCAAATGGGATAAATCCAGGAATTCCCAGCAATCGTGGATTATGCACTGTATACTCTTTCTGGAGTATGTATTTTCATCGACTTAACAGGGATTTTGGTGCAGTCCTACTAATGCTTATGAGACTTTGTTGTTTAAAAGCCTGTGTTGCTGAATAAGTGTCAGTCCCTCTGAATGTATACTAAATGCTTTTTGAAAGATATGGATTGCACTTGATGGATTTAATTCAGTTTCAGGAATGGTGTTGTTTTGTAGATAGAGTTATAAATTGGTTTTACACAGAACTGTGCACACCCACACACTCACGTGCCCCAATTAGCCCAAAGCTCACTGGATATTTTGTTATGATTTTTTAGATACAGTAAAATTTGTGAAGGCAGGTTGAAATGGGGAAATGTTTACTGTACTTTTTTCATAATTTAAAAAAGCAGGGTTTTTCAGCTATGAATTGGAAGTTCATTCTTGCACCATTCCTGCACATGCATTGTCTTACTGTTGTAGTGATACCCTCGGCATAAACTAAAGAGATATATATATATATACACACTTATCATTGTGGCATTTGCTACTACTAGTGTTACATGGATGATTTTACAATAATGTTAAATAAGGATTATTTTTAATTCACATATTGATAACTATTGAGAAACTAATAAATAGAATTTTATATATTTCTATATGGTGAAATGTGTACGGCTTGCACCTTCATTGAATTTTTGGTAGAATAAACAATAGTGAAATGTCTACATTTGAATATTGATTTATATTTTTCATTTGAAGCACAACGAATTGGGAAGTCAAATGAAGTGCTCTTCCTCTAGGAAATTTACTTTAAGCAACCAAGAAATGCATATAGTACTGCAAACCTCATATGGCTGGGGATTCACCCACAGCTGGCTGGAGCCAGACTGAAGTAGAGGGGCTTTGAACTTTAGGATGCATTTTCATTTCTAAATGCATCTGGGGATGACTGCAGCATGCTATATACTCAACCGTGGATCTGGATTTCTTACCCTTTAGAACAATTGGAAAGTTGAAAGTAACATTTAAAGAAAGCTTGGATAATACGGAATGCCATTGCTTTGTCTGACATAACATGAAGTTAAGCTGCCATAACGTGCTTAAGTCTAGATCATTTACAGCAATAACATCATGGTATGCTTACACCGATAGCTTCACACTGAAGGTTTAGTGTCACCTACTACAGGGAGCTTAACTTGCATGTAATACCTAAGAAAGCTTGAGAAATACTGAGAAGCAGGATCTGTATGGAGAGGTTGCACCTTTTATCAGCCCAACTCAGGTATCTTCCTGAGCACAATCCTTTTGTCTAGACTGACAAGAAAGCAGAAAATTAAGAAATTAATAGTGGCTGGAAAGACTTGCTGTTCATTTTGTTCTGCTAACTTTGTTCCTTTCCTTAGTGCTACACCACCAGGGCTACAACGCAAGTTACCGAGCTGGCCTGGTTTAGAGCTGTTTCTTAGTTACAGGGCTGATCCGAACTTTGGCAGTCAAACCTCTTTTTCTTGTTATCATAAAACTTTTCCATGTTTTTTAAGATTTTGCCTTTTTCTGGTACTTTCATGCCAGTTTGCTGGTAATCTTCAAAGCACTCCAGAAGAGCCTAACTTAGCAGCATTCAGCAATGCTGGTGCTATCCTGACATGAACGTGTGGTATAATATCTGGAACTGTTTATAAATACATATATACATATTTTTTATTAGAAGTTAGTGGTTCTTCCTGCATATTGTCAAGTGTTTTGCACAGATACTCTGCTTGGACTGTGGCCTATCAGTGGCACAAATACAATTTTACACTTTGAAGAAGCATCAACTGAAATGCTGAACAACAAGAAAAGCGCTGTCATCCTGCCAGCTGAGTCTCTCAGGGTGCAGGGAATTGCAGGAGCTGGTGTTTGCTCTTTGATTGCCACTTGACTTGACTGGAATTCCCCAGACTGTTCCTGCAGACCCCAGCTTGAGCATTGCAGCTGTGGAGCCCTTGTAAACGGGACGGTTATCTTGACTAAGTATTGGCTATGTCTCTCAGGCTTCTTGCTGAGTGTTCTAACCGGTTAGGTGGACTGAGTACATGGACTCAGAAAGGAAGGACAGAGAGCTCTAGCACAGATGGTCATACATAAGAGTATGTCTACACAACAGCCTGCAGTGCAGCACAAGTCGTTCTCTAGCTGGCTCAGATACTGGCAAAAGCGTACCTCTGAGCAGCTGAATTCAACGTGGAACTGCGCTTTCATAAAGCTGTTTGAGGTAGATCTCCATTGTAGCATGTTCTGAAGTGGAGACAAACCTGGAGATGTAGCCTCACCCCCTGCCTGCAGTTGACAGAATGACAGAAGCAGCTCCAACAAGTTACACAACACCGTGCGTGTTGTCTTCAAAAAATATATATATATGTTACATACCTCGTTCGCCTTCTGAAGGTGAAGCTTAGTTTCAAGGCAGCAGGTATGCGATCATGCAGTCAGGCCCGTCTTTTGCCTTGCACTACTGCCAAAAGGGACGTCGCTTCTCTTCACTGCCCAGCTGGTCCCAACCAGGGGCTGTCCTTTCCTTTTTACTGCTACAAATACGCGTGCAGTGCCAGGAGAGGGACTAGGAGAATGATCCAGCTCAAAACTAAAGCTAATTTTAACACAGATTTCCTAGTTTGCACACAGTATTAGCAACAACACTTGTGCGTGCGTTGAAACCAAGATCTCTTTTTTTTCACCGATAGTAGCAGCTTAGACCAGCTTAACATCTGCTGTATGCCAAATAAAAAAATGGAAATAGCATCAATTTATCAGAAAAACATTGTTACCTTGCTCTGTAGTCCACTGCTTTAGATAAATTACATGCTTTTCCCTGTCCCTTCCCTCCAGTGTAGATGTTCTTACACAAAGTAGGTTATCAAGTTGCAGAGAAGCAATTGCCCATGCGCATGAATCGCTGCTGTACCGAGGAATTCTGTGAACTGAGTACTTATCCTCTGGTGTGCTGTGGTAGTGTTTGAACATGTGATGGGTAAAAGTACAGTCAGAGACCAAAGCTCATTTCAGACAAGATGAAAGTTGTGATACTTGGCCTGTGATGTCTTAAAGAGAAAAACTTTGCTGTTCTGTGAGAAGAGACATTAATGACCATGCATTTTGTGTATCCAGCATAAAGCTCTATGAATTCAGAAGGATCCTAATTTTCTAGAGCCGTTTGCAGGCTGATTAGAAAACTGGAAGACAGCCAATGTAGAACATTTACTGCAGGATTATCAAACTCCTAACATGGGAGCATTATGAACCACAAGATTATTACAGTTTTGGCTTATAACCCGTAAATATAAAACTCACCTGCTCTTGCAATGCGGTACGATCCCAGTTGGGCAGACCCAGTCTGAACCACAGTATCCAACAATTTAAAATGGGAGAAAGTCCTTCCTTGGTCAGGAGTTCCAGAAGGAAAGTCGGCAGAGATGGAATAAAGAGAAGTTGAAATTTAGCTAAAATACGAGATTGGCATACCGTTTGGGAAGCTGCATCAGTTTTTGTTATTCCAGCACCTCCTGATACATGCAGATTGGCAAAATCCCACGCAGCAGCAAAGGGTGCTCTCTGAACTGCACAGGAAACATAATTCAATGGTGACATTTTCCAGAGTTGAGGCTCTCATTCATGAGAAGAGTCCCATGAATTGTTTTCATCAACAAAAAAAGTGAAGAGGACCTCATACCATCTGATTTGTCAGGCAGAGAACCCAAAGTAGTTGACAGCGTCCTCCTGTATAACACACTGATCTACGGTTCAGATTATAACTCTGGAAAGATGCTAGGCAAAAGCATCAGTGTCTGCAGTGTGTTATTAAAGGCTCGTTTCAGACATTTTATGTTTCTTGTATTTATTTCTAGTGACTCGTGGAGTAGTCCTTAAAGGCTAAGTGGGATGTGCTGGAAGCAGGCACTGGAGCAGGGCGGGAGGCAGAGGAGAGGTTCCCAGCAGGGCTTTCGCAGCCGGCGCAGGGCTGTGCGTGAAACAGAATTACCAATGAAGGAGGCAGGCGCGCAGGGAAAACCAGGGCGAAAGCTCATCCATAAATCCTTTGGAAAAGGGTTCTTTGGGGATTGGTGTGCAGAGGAGTCGTTGCAACAGACGGATTGCCAAATGGTCAAAATCCCCAGTGTGGTACCACAAAACATTGGGCCGACGGCTTGAGGAGACACACACAGCGCCTGGAGTTATAACTTGCTGTTTTTCAAACGTAGCATAAGCATAAGGCATGGAGATGTGAGGGTATAGGCATAGCTAAGTGTCTTTTTACTTTTAAAGGGGTATTGTTTGTGATTAATCAGTGTTTTCTGCCTTATAGGCCTGCCTCGTCCCCTCAGCTTTCACATGATGATACTCATTCACGCATTGAACATTATGCTAGCAGGTATGACACTAGCTGGACATTAGGCAGATCTTTCTCTGAACAATCATTTAAAAAAAAATAAAAATCCCACAGGCTAGTTGCTACCTGAGCGCTTCTTAAAAAAAACTGTAGGGTCTGGGGTTTTGCTTTCCAGGTTCTGGGATGCAGAGCATTGCCCGTGGTCGCTGCTAACCAGGCTGCCAACTAACTTGCATGCCAGAGCGTCTGTGTGGTCAGGAGCGGCCTTTAGGTCCTGTGGGGTCTTAGTTAAACTGTGCACTCAGGTTACCAAGTTTTTAATAGGGCCTTTAGCGATAGAACAAGGGGTAATGGTTTTAAACTAAAAGAGGGTAGATTTAGACTAGATACGAGGAAGAAATTTTTTACAACGAGGGTGGTGAAATACTGTCACAGGTTTCCCAGAGAGGTGGTAGATGCCCCGTCCCTGGAAACATTTGAGGTTAGATTGGACAGGGCTCTGAGCAGCCTGGTCTAGTTGAAGATGTCCCTGCTCATTGCAGGGGGATTGGACTAGATGACCTTTAAAGGTCTCTTCCAACCCAAACTATTCTATGATTCTACATAGAGTTTTGTTTTTAATACAGACCCTGGTGTAATCGTACAAATCAGAAGAGCAGACACCTCCAAACTCTATGTGAATCTCAAGTGCCATTTCAATGTTAAGTAATTCACCTTGTGGAATGCTGCAAACAGGTTTGGTCCTTGATTTGGAGGATTAAAATAGTGATATATTGCTCCTTTAGTTCACTTGTCTGCTTTCATACTGCTCTTAAGATTCAAAAAGCGGGTTAATTGCACAAATATGAAAGTGTTGTTCCACCAGGCAAGCAAATTTGCAAGGCTTGAGGTAATGAAAAATAGTTATTCCAACCTCTTTTTCTCCCCCAAAGTCACTTGATCAGGAGAGGTATTTCTGAATTATGCAGGACATTTAGGAGAGGCTGAGTGTTGAAAACCAATGAGAAATGACTGAGCATTACAGTTCTGATGATGACATTGCCAGGTACAAAGCAATTTTTGTAATCCCCTGGCTTCTTAAGGCCTTTCTTTGATTGTGGAATTAATTAGCCGTGAGGAGTGGAATATAACCTCAGAGAAAGGATTGAAAACTTAGAAGTGAGTTTAGCCAGGTCATTGTAAGAAATAAACAATCCTTTGCAGTAGTTTATTGCAAAACCTTTTGGTAATCAACAGTGAGTGTAAATTAATTTGAATTTCAAATTCATCAAAAACATCACGCTCTTTAATTCTTTCAGGAATGTTAGAGCAAATAAAGTTTCTGGAAAACGTAATTGACTTTAATGAGTCTTGTTTATTTTTCCATAGGCTAGCAGAAATGGAGAACACCAATGGTTCTTATCTAAATGACAGTATTTCACCTAATGAGAGCATGTAAGTAAGCTGTTTTAATGTTTTTGGCATGTACTTTTTTGTGAAGGTTAATAACTTGTAGTGAAATTCTATAGCACTGAATTTGCATGGCCATGTACCACATCTGGTTCAATTTAATGATAAACTTGTGTTCTTTCAATTTGTATCATAGTGTCTAGATTTATGGCTTACAGCTTAATACCAAATTTATGCAACAGATGATTGATACCTTCAAAATGAAAAGTACTAATTTTGTCTAAAAAGTTACTGATGTATTCAGCAAATAGTTCCCATGTTACCTGGAAAAAACACTCATCATCTGATGTGTTTTAAGGACAAAGCTAAAAAGATAACCCTTCTATCTGAACAGCAAGCTTAATCATGGTTAAATTTCTGTAAGCTAGAAAATGTTGTTGTGGGCAAAGTGTCATTCAAAAGGTTAGTGGGGCTGAACAGAAATCTTTGGTCCACAAATGCCTGAAATACATTGCAAGTCAGGAGGGACTCGTCCTCACTGTGAAATATTAGAAGTAGTGAACTTTAAGTTGGACAGATCAGCGACAAGCATTCATTGTATTGCTTTAAACGTAAAGTCATAAATAAAAGTTTTAATTTTTAAAAAGTAGTTCAATCTAATGTCACACCGGGACCTTTTTGTGGTTTTCTGACACGATAATATATTTCTCCTTTGTCGTGATTTTCTTGATCTTGTTTGTTCTCTGAATGAAAGGACATAGAACTAGAAAACTGACTGTGCGTAGTGTTTCTGAAAACAGGATAGAAGCACATAAGTCACGGTTGTGCTTGCAAATGTGGTCTTAGTTAATTAACTGTGTAAGAGCGGCCACAGTGCAGATTCTGAATCAATCCAATACGAAAAAACTCAAATCCCAACTTTTCTAAAAGCATTTTTTTCCTATTCTGCATAATCTCATCCTTACCATCATTTAAGGGGTGTATTTTTTTGAAAATCCGGACAGAATATTCCTTTTATTAAATTTGTACAGTTCCTTTAAAGCACATTACCCTGGCCAGTTTTCATTCACTTAAATTGAGATTCCAAATCATTAGTATTTTATAAGGTTGGTTGTGAGGTGTTCTTGGATAATAAAGCTGTTTCTTTGTTCCAAAATAGTTTCTCTTTTGACTTGGTAGGATTGTTACCTACCAACTCGGAAAGAAAATCCGCTGTACAACCAAGTACATTGTTTTAATATATCGGTTCAAAAAGGAGAAAGTTGAAATGACACCTCAAAACTGATACATACACAATGGCAGTATAGTTTAACGCAGTTAATGAAAACTTTGTTTCCAAATTTTATGTCAATTTTGTATTGTTATGGATAGCGGTAATGCTATTACATACCGAATTTCTTGTTGTCTCCACTGCAATATTTCAGTGTCTTTAGTCACAAAATCATACATAAGCAGTATCTTTTTTTGTTACGCTTTGGTCTTACTGTTCAATTCATTCTTTGTTTAAATAAAAGTTGTATTAATATGATGCAGTTAATAAGTTAACCACTGACTATCCAGTTTGTACCATTAAAATGAGAATAAATCTGTACATTTTGAATTTTGGAAGAAATATGATCCAGGTACAAATTTCAGCAAAATCAAAGCTCACCATGAATTTGCAACTGTAATTCTTTCAGTCTTGTCGTTCAGGGTGTGCTTAAGTGTTATTTGTTGACATTCTTACAGGTTTTGGATTATCAGGCTTATAATTGCAGCTAGAGCAATAGATGGAGACGGGGAAGTAGGGAAATAAAGAGATAATGTGTATATATACCACAAAACATTTTGATATGCAGGGTCATTGCAATTATGTATACGAAGTAAGTGCAGGCTGAAAATCACAGAGAAAGAGTACGTCTTGCAAAGTGACCTTATATTGCAATAGTTATGTCATGTCACTTTTTCACTGTTAATTCACTTAAGATGCATAAAGATATTTATAAATGCAAAGGACTTGTTTGAAGGGAGTCACAGTTGAAGTGTTTCGTTAAAAGTATAAATTTAGGAACTGGCAAGCCTTTAAAATTTTGTTAAGAAAAACGAAAGGATGTCTGTTGTGAAAAATTAATATTTCCCTTTTATGAGCTAATGTTAATGTGCTCTACATTGGTTTAGCACTCCTGCAGTCCATAAAATGGCATCATTAGCATTTTCAGGAACAAAGTGAAAACAAGGAAAATTCAAATTTTTGAACAATAACAGCTATTAAAAATGCCTGTTAAATTCTGGATTACAAACGTAACAGAAAAAACTAGACTGAATTATTTTGTTGTAAGTAAGTACTACCAGAAAAAAAAAGATTTTCAACAGCAGCGTCATTTTTTTCTGTCCTTGACTTGTGGTGTCAAGACAAACCTTCCATGGTTTCTCACGGTTCCTGCTGGTGTTGGCTGCGTAGCTCAGGGCCTAGGTGCATCTCCTTAGCGCCTAAAACACCCGTGTAATTCTAGAGGTGGCCAAGGTCTTCAGAACTGGGTTTGCTTTTCTCTTCTAGAGATGCTTCTGTTTCAGGTGCCGGGCAGCTTCGGGGGCCATAGAAACAAAGAAGGAGATCATATGTATAAAATAGAATATATTTGTATTCTGACAGGGTACATCACTTGTAATTTCAAAAAAAAAGCACTCGGTGAAAAATAGCGTAATTTCACTAGATTAAGTAAATATTTTTTTATTTCACCTCATTTACAATTAGATAGAGAAAACTAGATAAATAGAGGACACCTTTATTACATAAGGAGAGTCTGTAGGTATAAAAATAAATGCCTTGCCTTTGCTTGAGTGACCCTTCCACAACACAGATCAGGCAGCAGAAGATGGCCTTTTCTCTCAAGCAAATTCCTAATTGAAGTTAGGCAAAATAGGAAAGCTGAGGTTGTCGGCTGGGGCAAAACTCAGCTTTAAGTGTCTGAAAGGCAGAGGGGAAGAGAGGTGGACTCTGCAGAGAAGGAGAATTATCAGAAACTAAGTGAAACAGTTCAGCAGATTTTGCTTTAAGGTACATCGCTCTGCTGTTCGTTACAGAGAGTTCAGCAAATCTCTTTGTAAGAAATGAGAGACCGGGAGTGAATCATCTCCTCGTATTCACTGTGAAGTTAAAAATGAGGAAGGGAACAGCCTGTTTTATCCCCTTCTGTTTTCCAGCGATGACGAACACTTGTTAATCCAGCACTACTGCCAAAGTCTGAACCAGGAGTCCCCCCTGAGCCAGCCCCGAAGCCCTGCCCAGATCCTGATTTCTCTGGAGAGCGAGGAAAGAGGGGAACTGGAGAGAATCCTGGCGGACCTGGAGGAGGAGAACAGGTGGGTTATGCTGCCAGCTGCCGCAGCCCTCGGGCGCGCTCTGCAGGGGCAAGCGAAAGCTTTCTCTCTATAAGTGATGAGGCTGACATCCTATCTTCCTTAACTCATTGCCACTTCCAGTGCGGTGATGAGTCAGCACTGTTTCTTTCACAAAACCTCCAAAATGTCAAGCTTCAGGGACATCCATGGGTCGGTCATCTAATACCACCTGTGACAAGCTGTGTTGGCTGCGTTCCGTATTTCCTCTGTTCTACCATTTCCTTTATTTCCATGATAGTAATGAGCTTCATGCCAGCGTTGCTTTAGTTTGTCGTTAAGAGAGGGAAAGGTGTGTGGATTTCTGCACCCCTGTCTGGAAAAGACAGGCAGAGGTTCTTGGAAAGACGACAGGCTTTTCTCAAAAAGGTTGGCCATTGGGATACATGAGGTTTTGAAATCACCTCGGTTCATTTGAAGTAAAGAATCTGTGAAATAATTGTGCTGTACAGTTAGATGGAATTTACTTTGATAGCATTTTTAGCGATAAAATGAGTTATAAAGTTGCATTTTCTTCAGACAGATGAGTTCTTTCATGGTGATTAAAATTTGTGTCCTCTTTCTGTTTGTTTGGTGTTATTTGTTGCCATTTCTGTAGTCTCTCGATATCAAATATAATTTACCACTTTTAGTTTGAAGTTTAATCGAAGTTATCTTCATTAATCACAAAAAAAAACCCCTCGGCTGGATTCTTGCAGCATCACAACACTGCAGTCCTCTTTCTACGCTACTCTGGAGTCTTTGGCCATCAGTGTAAAAACTGGTAGATCTTAACTGACCGTGGCAGATTCGTAATTGCAACCATGAACTACCAAAATTAGACTGCAAGACAGAAATAATTTAGATCTACAAAAAAATCCAATTTTTATTTGCCTTCTGCTATCTTCAGCTTCTATGCTAAAGTCTGTTGGCATTTTCATGCTCTTTTTTCTTGCTTCTTTAAGAGCTTTTGTTTACATTGAGGGTTTAATGCGGTAATCGATTATCTTGGACATGTCAAGAAAATAATGCAAGAGTTGGCAGTGTCATAGATCTTCTCTCCAGGCATAAGTCTTCTTCGGATGGTACTAAACAATTACAGTGGTTCCATCATCCCACCGTCTCCATGAGACTGTGGTTGGGACTTCTTTACAAAGAGCAGAGTCTGGATTTGCAGAACAGCTTGAGTTAGTTTTGGCATGGAGAAGCCTGAAATAAGCTATTCTGTCACCTGGAACAGGAGGAAGATTTAGATCTGCCTTGTGCTTCCGTTTGGACGTGCATCAGCTACTCCTCCGCAGATGAAGTCCATTTTTCTGTATAAGTAATATGCTTTGACCAGGAAGAGGAAAGAGCCTGTTCTCCATAAATACCAAGTTTTATTTTTCTGTAGACTTAACCTCTATACATCTCCAAGGGCAGGGGCAAATAATGTAACTAAAAGTTTGTTTCACACACGCTTTTTTCATGAAAGGTGTAATTTGCTGTAAGAGTTACTTTTTTAATCCGCCATTATTTTCTCATGCCCTTGTGTTTCCAGTTGCGTTGCGCCCTCTCTGCATTCAGACTACACAATCTTCAGGCCAGGTTAAGCTGAAGATCGAATTGCTAAAATCTAACTGCTTTCTATGAGGAATTAGTAGCAGAGAAAACACCTGGAGATGATGTTTTTGCCTGTGTGAAAAATGCTGGCACAAAGTCTGACAGACATATAAATACTAATAAACTGGAGAGTGAGGAATAAAGAGGAAGTGTCAAGAGCACACTTTTTTTCAGGAGGATTTGGGAGAACATAGAGGATGTAAAGGATGAGGAAAATGTTTCAGACAGAAAGCTGTAGTAAACAAAGCTTTTACTCTCTGAACAGCAGTGAGATTTTGTTTGAAATAAACCCCAGACTTCCTACTACATGGTACATAAAGCCCAAGTACTTCTCCAAAGTGGAGGAAAATCAGTATTTTGAAATAAGCCATTGTACTTTGCATACAGGACTTCTGTAGTTAAGAAATACTAACTAGTACTGTACAGATAGTAATACAGCTTGGTTTTCAGGGGAGGGGTGTTCCTTTTTTAAACAGCACCAGTAAGGAGAAAAAAAGTCAATGCTTTTCTGTCTATATACAAAATAAGCTGCCCACCAGAAAGGAGGATTGCTTTTAAAGCGGCCTCATTTTAGGTTAGAAACGTGGTATATGAACATTAGTATAACCTGGAGTTAGCTAAGTAGGCTACAAAATTCCTTTTCGGGGTTTACGCCTTAAATTTCAGTATGAGCCTTATTTAATATAACAACTACTAATGAGGAATAGCACGTTAAAAGATCTCTGACAGGAACTACACCTTAAAAATACCTGTTTTGAAGTTCGCCAAGCCTAGATTAAACAGGAGCTGTAGACTACAAGGTTGTTTTCTCATTTGTACTACTGGAGGCACAGATACGCATGGGATGCCACCACAAGCAACCTCGCCTTTTGTGGATGCTTCAGGTCTCAATGCAGCAGGGACAGAGAGGTCTGTTTCTGTAGGACAGCATGGAGGTCACACTGCTGTGACTTTCGTTGATTATGACAAAATCATGACTTTTGTCTCTGCAAATGGCTATAAATAACTTGTACGTAAAATGAGGCAGATGTTCAAAACCAAACAAGTTCTTGTTGTCCTGATAGCTTGTCACGGCCAGATAACTGTGATTTTATGGAGGGAACACTGATTCCTTTTCAGAAAAATAAACCATTCAGGCAGGGTCAGTCAGGAGCCATTCACATAACTTACCTGCCTTTAGAAAACAGCCTTGTCCCTTTAGATTTCTATTTTCTAGTCTTTCTCCTCCACTGAGTTTGTGCAAACCTTTTTTGGCTGTTGCCAAAGGTAATCAACAACCTGGGACCTAATTCCTTGTGTGAACCCGTAATTCTTCCCATGCTGATCCGAAAAATGCCCTCCGAGTAAACGTTGTTTATTGCCGCAGCAGGAAGACTCGGTGAATCTGTTGCTTGGAAATGAGCCGAACGTGATGCAAATCAATCACGTCGTGACCACCCGGTCCTCAGCCCAGCCTTAAAGCACCTGAATTGTTTCATCTCTGTTGTAAATACCTCGGGTGTCCTTGCCGGTGCTGAGCTGGATGTGGTGCTTATGCCTGGGAAGGCAAGCGGCTGGGCAGGTAGCCGTGCTAGATAAAAAGTCATCCTTTCCTGCCTGTTTTGACACTCCTTTTGTGGCAGACACCTCTGATGATTTTTGACAATGAAGAGTTAGCTCTTTCTGCTGTATCTTGTATTATTTTACAGCTAGAGTCGACACATGCAGTCACTTTTCAGCAGCTCTCGGGGAAGCTGCGTCAAGTACCAGCAAGAAGCAACACTGCGATATCCAAAACGCTTCATTGTCGTTTCTCTTTTTCTTCCGCTCTCCACAGTTTCCTGCTTTTCAAAAAAACCCAACCCTTCGCTTTTTTTGCTTCGTGCTTTGACTTTTCTTCATCTCTTTTGAGCTGTTTATTGAATTCTGACCTCCATTTGGTTTTCAGCTGCAGTTTCTCGTCTCCAAATATTTCCATCTTGACTTGTTACTTAAATGAAAAAGACTCTTTGAAATTGTAATTCTGAGGTTTTGCTTTTGGACAGTTTAAAAAGATCTGGTTTGAATTCTTCTGAAATGTATTATTCGACTTACAAACTAACCTAGCTGTGACACAGTTCTGACTGGGTTTTTTTTTTTTAGTTTCAAGGACCTCTTGCTAGATATCCATTATTTATCTGCTAGCATTTTGAGACCTTGGTGCTTTTGCGGCTTGCAAATACAACTTCCTTAAATAATGTATGGCAAAAATTTGCCTGTTAAATAATTTATATTTGCTAAAATGTAAGCATTTTAGAGAATATTTTCAGTTGGTGAAAGTGTTTCATTTGACTGTTAGGCCTTCAGACTCACGCTCAGTTTTACATCACATAGAATATTGTGATAAGACCGTTTCTTATGTATTCAATAGACATAAAGTAATCTTGCTATGGAAGGCACTATTACTGCATTGCGATATAAGAGAAAAGCCCAATTATAAAATGGTCCCCAAAATATTTTGAAATTTCTTTATGTGTGAATATATCTCAGAAACAGCAAAGGCAGATTTTTGGTGTCCATCTAAAGCGGTACATTACACAGGTTATACCGTAGGGTATACTGAGTTGGATGTACTGTACTAGCATTAAATAGAAAGCATAAGGTTTTGCGGTGGTAGAGACTTGGAACTTTTTGCAAAGAATTAAAATACTTTCCTGCTATGTTAATGACAAAAGAAAGTGACTGTTTCCTAGTATTTTAGTTGAATCAAGATCACTGATGTGCTTCTGTGAAAGGGAGACTTCTCTTGCCTTCTCTTGTTTTCCTCCCAGCTCCTAGCTGTACTATAAGAATAATTTAGTAAATGAGATTTCCAGCCGGAGCCATTTGCCTTTCCTTTGCTTTCCTGACTTGCACTGGGAGCGTGGTGGGCTGTGTGCCACTGGAGAGGCACTAATACCCTGAGTCTCAAAGCTGCCCTGTTTCCGTGCAGCTATGGTGTTCTTCAGACCTGAAGACTGATGAATGGCCTCCTCAAATAAGTTCCTTCTGTGTGGTTGCCAATAGCGAGAAAGTGATGCATTTCTAAACATGCTGTGGCTCCTTTCGGTATTTATTTTGGCATTGAAGAAGGGGAACTAGATCTTCTGAGTGTGAGGCATCGTGAGCAAACACTGGCACTCCAGTGAGAGACAGCGGTAGGTGGTTCAGTTACCAGCTTTGTCCGTTTCTTCAGACCACTGATTTTCTGTCCAGAAATGAAAAATAACACAAATTCACAAATTCTCAATTGCCTCTGAGAGGACTACTCAGCAAATGGGGTCCACTAGGATTTCCATCACCAGGCGATTAATGCTGCCAGTGATAGATGTGATTAATAACTCTTGAGCTCTTTACTACCCAGCTCTTTACAGTTGCATAAATCAAAGTTACGTTGCACACTTCCTCTGTTATTTTTCTCCTCGAATGCCTCAAAGCGGTGCATTCATATTAAATGCAATATATGGGGGGTTTCTTTGAGTATTTCTCTTACTGAAGTAGAACATATTTTCCCAGTGATCAGAAAACGCAGTGGCTTTGTTTGTTTGTGACAGCCAGATGTAAAAGTCACCCAGCCTGAGCTATGGTGAAGGGAGGCTGGGTTTCCCAGTACTGCCTGCGCTTGCTCAGTAGCATTCATTTAGAGGATTATGCTTTTCTCTCCCCTTTCTCTTACGTCCCATTTTATGCTGAAAATGTCAGAGAGCACCTTTCCTTGGGACACAGAGGCTTTACGCTGAGGGCTGTGGGCAATGCCTTGCATGCCTGGCTTGCGGCAGCAATCCTTGTTCACCGCACAGCTTAAAACTATTCCAGAGGTAGGAATAAGAGCTGATTGTTCTCTCCTCTAGGATGTTCTTCCAGCAGGTTTCGAATTCTTTCTTTCTTTTTTAATTTTCAGCTTTTTTCCTCTATGTTAATACACATCTTCATTGCTGTATGTTTAGTTCCCAGTCATTATGATATTATTGAATGTCCGCACTCCACGTCACTCTTACAGCTCTGAAAGAGGTTGTTACGATGCATCTCATTTCTCTGGACTAAGGACTGTTTGGCTGGACAGAAAAGATGCAGCTGGAAAACTCAGTGGCACAGGGGCTCTGGACAAACTCACATGCATCCTTCAAATGACATTCCTCTGTTCCACCAATATTACCGTATTTAATTACAGAACTCACAAACTCAGATGTATCTCTGCTTGAATAATACGCAGTATCCTTTACATATTTTATTTTTTTTTCCTATAGGCTTTCAGAAAGAGTTTTGAACTATTTTGTATCAAACATGAAGACATTTTTATCTGAATTACTCCCTGGTCCTCAACTGGGTTTCATTACCATAGTTACCAGAAGTACTTCTCTATGTTGGTAGTTGAAGCAATAATTGTGGATTTCTTTGTAGCAAGGTACCTGATTATGTCACAAGTATGACCAAGTGCATTTATTTAGTTTCCCTTAGGGTGATATTTTATCTTTTGCTTTACAGCACTTCAGACTTTTCAGTCTGCTGTTTGTAGAGTATTGCCTGTATCGTACATCTGGGAAATTCCTCCTGGGGTAGCGACAGCCACCGTCTACAGACTGTGTGAAAAACAAGCTTAATGATCAATCCTGTATAAACTTTAGTCTGCAATAAGACTGTGTGTGATACAGTTGTCATGCTCATTCCTATCCCCTTTTGTATTTTTATTAATTATTCGCCAGTTCCTTCAGCTAGAAGTATCAGAAGATATTAAGTCTTGGGGAAGGCAACACCCAGTATAGCCCTTCTTTCTTTTTTCCAGATAATTTTCATGGACTTGAAATTCTGTATTTCATTAAAACAAAAAACTTTCTTTGAAAAAAGCCTCTCCATAGTCTTCCCCCTTTGTGTGGGTTTTAGAGAAAGTTTTAGAGAAAGTTTAGAGAAAGTTTTTTAGAGAAAGTTTTAACCTTTTAAAACTTCTGCAGAGGAGGATCGTGTAGGTCAGACATCCCTTAGGGATGATGTTCTGGGGGGATGCCACAGTCCCAGGTTAGGACAGTCCATCCTGCGGCTGTTGAGGGGCACAAGTATGTTGGAAGAACAGTCAGTAGCCTGTCTTTGTCCTTGGCCTTGCTTTCTTATCCTTGTGAAATGATGCATACTGCTTTAGTTCTTATTCTGGTCACAATAAGGTTACTTTAGAAGTGTTTTGGAGCTTAATAAAGTTTATGGGGAGGTTTCTGAGGCGCTATTAAACCTCCAGACCAAACTGTCAGCGTGTATTGTGGTTTGCAGGCGGAACTGGCAAGAAGTGCCTGTTCTCACAGCCTCAAATAAGAGCGAGTTGGAAAAAATAAAATCTGGGTCACTGCTTGTGATGAGTAAGCAGTTACCAGCGCGTCGAGCCTTTTTCCCCCCTCTGGGAAGCTGTAAAGGAACATCATAGCAACAAAATCCCAGTGCAGTTTATTAGGCCTCCTTTGCCTACAAAGTTTCTGTTACAAGTTACTATTTTTGCCGGTTTGGACTGAGTTATACCTAACAAGGTTTCAGTTTTGTGCACTCTATGCTCTTCCCGCTTGGTAGATTATTTTTTTTATGTGTACCGCTACAGATCGTATTACTCTATGGAGTGTTTTACTGGAGTAAAACTGGAGCTTTACGGAATAAAAGAACAAGCTTAGCAGTGCCATAAAGTTACAGTAGAATGCAGCACTCTAGACAGGGCAGTCCAAATGAAGATGGGAATTATAGCCCCAAAATAGGGGCTCACTGTTGAGCCTAACCAGTGGGCCTAAGAGATAGGCTCACTAATTTGTCTGTTCCTCGTCTTAGGTTAGTAATTTTAGAGCTAGGCTGGAAATGCACTTGCAAATATGAAGAGAGGAGAGTGATGCGACCCGACTGCCGACAGCAGAGCTGTGAGTGAACTCTGGAGTTTTGTATTTTTGCTCTGACTTTTTGTGCGGCCGCCTTTTGGTCTCAGCTTTCTCATCTGTAAAACAGATAGGCCGGCCAGGTGGCGTCCGCTTTGATTGGTGTTTGTAAAGTGCTTTGATCACTCAGCGTCCTCTTTTAGCACTAATTGCTCCTCCAGTGTGTTTGTGCGCGGAAGCAAACCGGCAGTCCGACTTCTGCTAGGAAGGATAAGATGCGGGAAGCCGAGGGAGGGCTGAGCCCAGGAACGGGCCGTACCCGTCCTTCGGGAGGGTGTCTGGAGCCCAGCCAGCCTTCTGCCTCCTGTGCCCTGGGATGGAATTAGCCATGAATTCTGGAGACGCAGAGAGCCTTTAAGGCGATGCTTGTATCACAGGTCCCTGTCACATCAGCTCCCTGCAAATCTGGGAGGTGTAAGCCTACACACACGGGGATTCGGCGGAATGAAAGGCAGGTTGGTGCAGGTGAACCTCTGCCCCCCCCGCAGTTAGACACATCACATCACGCCAGAGGAGAGGAGGTGGCTTCTCCCTGCCCCGCGCAGAGGGTAGCCTGCACCCTCTTCGGCACCCTCTTTGGCTTCGTAAAGCTTTACCCCCTTCTTACTTCTCAACAGAAACTTGCAAGCAGAGTACGACCGTTTGAAGCAACAGCATGACCACAAAGGACTGTCTCCACTGCCGTCCCCGCCGGAGATGATGCCGGTTTCTCCCCAAAGCCCCCGGGATGCTGAGCTCATTGCAGAAGCCAAGCTGCTTCGCCAGCACAAGGGCCGCCTGGAGGCCAGGATGCAGATTCTGGAGGATCACAACAAACAGCTGGAATCGCAGCTGCACAGGCTGAGGCAGCTGCTGGAGCAGGTGAGTCCTCAGGCCTTTCTTCTGGATCTCTCTAGAGCCGTCTTCCAAACGGGGTGTGAAGTGTTACCAGTAACGACAGCAGACCAAGAAATCGTATCTGTAGAGGCTAGTCAGAGAAAAGTATTAACTTGTTCTACAGGCTGTAGAGTGACAAGGTGAAGTCACGTTCCGGTGTTCTTATTTAGTCTTGTTCCTTGCTTTATTCAGAATTCAAGTCCATTGTTTGCATGGATATATTTACTTAAAAACAGACAGAAGATTGTAGGTATTCATGGAACAAATAAAAAATACCGAGATATAAAGATTTGTGCGACTGTACTGAGCTTTTAATAACAATCTCTTCTTTTTTTCTTCAATTTTTAGCCGCAGGCCGATGCCAAGGTGAATGGTACAACACTATCATCTCCTTCTACCTCTTTGCAGAGGTCAGACAGCAGTCAGCCAATGCTTCTTCGTGTAGTTGGCAGCCAGACTTCAGAAACCATGGGTAAGATATCAAAGTTCAGATTGTCATAAAAAATATTTATAGTCCCATTTTCCAGCAGAAAAAATCCTCAAAGACAGAAAATACTCTGCTCTCTTGTTTAGTTCGAATGAGAATGAAGTAGACATTTGCAATGGTCTTCGATGTCATCTGGCTAATTACACTTTACATCTTCATTATGGTTCAGGCTTTTGCCTTTGGTTGTGATGCACACAGTAGCGTGGATATTTTGACATTAAACACAAAGCCCAGACAGCTTGACTACTGAAAACAAGTATCACCAAGAAGCTAACTATTTTATTCAAACTGACTTTCCACTATTAGGCATGACATGGCTGATTCAAATGTACATAGTATTAATTATGGTTAAGAGATCAAATGTATGATTAATCATCCCCATGTTAACTGATGTGATCTTATTTTTAATATGTCATGGCTCAGTCACTAGAATTGAGCTGTCATTTATACGCAGTGCTTATCTAGTGTCTTTTCTAAATATCACATCAGACGTGATAATGAACATCCTATGAATTGTGGAGTAAGGTTAAGTAGTAATATTCTGTAGCTAGAGGCTGGAATTATTATTTTTGTGCTTTTAGTAACGGCTCTGTAGCATTTTCCAAATTTCCTATCTGTTATATAATTAACAACTATTTATTACTAGCAAGGATTTTCTGCTAGTAAAAAAGCAATCAACCGTTGCAGCATCTTTAAGCAAATGTGGTTAAATTACTTCAACAAGATAATATTTGAAGTCCGATGATAATATTCAGCTTCATACACAGAAATTTAGTTAGTGTATATTGGAGAGAGCGTTTTGGGGAGAGTGAGAGGCTTAAGTGAGAGCTTTTCTCTTCACTGTCATTAGTGAAAGAGTCGAAGACAGTGAGCAATTAAATGGGAGGGGACATTCTGCTGTGTCAGAAGTGGTGTCATGGTGGGAGATACTGTTTGTTCAGGGGCTTTTTCTTCCATCCTGAGTGTAGGCAACAATGTCAGCCTGTGCTGGTATCAAACAAGATGGGTTCTGTATGCTCTACAGCAAAAAAACGTGAAATAAATTGTACCTTTAGGAATACTTAAGTTAAATCCAGGGGGTGAGAGTACAATCACAGGTAACAGCAGTTTCATTTGGATCTTTCTTTAATCATGTTACTAGTGAGCAAATATTTTGCTATGTATGGCACACAAAAAGTAGACGAAATGTATCATTGGAGTAATTTACATTGGCTTTCTGAAGAAATGTCATGAATTTCATCACACAAAATATGTTTACTTAAAGTACACAAGAAAAAACAGGAAGGCAGTGGTTCCTAGCCATCTTATTAAAAGTCTTGTAGTTTCATATTTTATCCTTTTAGTAGGACAAAATACAATAATGTACTTCTTTTCTTTTGACTTGATATAAAATTATTCCCGTTTAGCTTGTGAGACTGGAGTTAATTAATTAATTAACACACATAACTGCTAAAACTACTTTTAAAGCCAAACTTTAGACATAACTTGGGCTTTTTTGTTTGTTCGATTGAGCCAATATGTGGAAGAACAGTGAGATGTTGAATCACTATCAGTACGGTCGTGTTGAGACTCAGCAAAGCAACGCTGTTGGCAGCATGGAGCAGAGCTTAGAAAAATAATTACTAACCGAGCTAACAAACCGCAACTAATTCAGTTTGTCGAGTCTTCTTTCACACCAGAAAGCTTTGCTTGCTAGTCTGAGAGTGTTCTGAAGGGCAACTTAAAATATTCTTGAATTGTGAAGGGAACCAGAGCAGTGTTGTAAATACTGCTCCCATGCAGCACGCGTGTGCCCAGTAATAAGGGAGTCGTAATTTTTGAGAAAATACTGAGGATCTCTTGGTCTCTCAGACAATGAGATAATGTAGTGGTAGCTTTTATATATTTTTCTTTTGAAAGGAGACTTTAGGGTTTTTGTCTTTGAATGTAGACCCACTGCATTTCTCTGTCTCTCTGCTTTCTCAGGGAGAAATTGCTGTGAAAGGTTTTCCACCAGCAATGTTTTCCAACCGTTTGGTAAAAGCAGCAACCCACTCAGATACTAATTTACAAATAGAAGAGCTTATCCCTTGTTTTCCTGAAATACACCTGGGCAAGCGGAAAGGTTCTGCTTCTCTTCTCATACACTCCTAATGGAAAGTCCTGATCTTTGGCCTTTCTCCCCCAGTAACGTAGCAGCAGAGGAGGTTCTCTGACGCATGTGAGCCAAGAGGCTGCTGCTAAACTTTAATTTGTTCAGGTACCACCAGAATATCTGAGATCCGCCCAGCTCTCCAAGCCTTTTGTAGAAAGAGGAATGGAGGGAGAAGACTGTTTTGGGTAAAGAGAGGTAATTGAGGTCTGAAGGTGTCTTTACTTTTGTCGGGTTGCTTGGCTGATGTCTTATTTTGTCATTTACAAGGAAATGCTCAGAAAAAGCATCCAAATGAGAAAAAATAAAAATAACGGATTTTAAATAAAAGGTACAGCAGTCTTGAGGGTCAACACAGTTTGGTTTGTACCAGCGCTTACCAGGGCATTTGGAAGTCAGTACCTCTCCTCAGTCCTTCTTGGCCAGGACGGCAGAACCGCTGCCCTCTTCTTTTGATCTTTGGGGCCAGGTGGCTTTCTGCAGGCATGCTGATAAGGTCCTTGGCCTGAGTAGAAGCAGCAAGATCTCGCTCGCTGAGTTGTCACCTTGCCATCCAGCAGAGGCTGGAAGGACATTAGTTCTGCTAAGGCACCTCTGTCAGTGCAGCACTTGATGCGAAAGTAACTCATGGTGTGAGTGGATTTGTGTGAACCCAGCACCAGTCGAACAAACTGCAGGCAGTCTCAGCAGCTATTTTTAGACCATTAATGGAATACAAGAAGCTGATATGAAGACCATCACTTACATGAATTAAGTGCTTCTTGCAGACACTTTACCCCACTTCTTGTACTGGAGTGGGAAGAATTACTCTTGGTCAGTAATAACTCTTGTGAAACTCCTGACTCTAAGGTGCGGCTGACGCTAAGCCTAATAATAGGAAATATATGCAGTCCTGAAGTGTTCCTTTAGCATCTCTTTTAGTAGGCTTTCCACTAGCGTGGAGCACCTCAATGTTTTAAGAATGTAAATGCTAACAGAAAATCAGATAGTTTATGACTCGAGTTGAGTAGTGTTAGAATAAAGGGTCATTGAGTTATTTTCAAAATAAGGATGTACCTCTCATGGTTATTACAGTAGGCAAAACTGCTTCTGTGTTTTAATAGGGATAAAAGAAATCTAGTGAAAAAGGAGAATCTTAGTCAAAGTATATCTTTTACATGTATTCTTTTGTCAGGTGCTTTATTTGTATTGGAGGCTAGGGTCTACAGTAAAATCAACATATGGATTTTAGTTATCTGAAAGCATGACCAAAAAAGCCCCAGTGAAAATAAAATGTATCGAATTTCCCATTAAGCTGCTGCCCTATAATCAGGTTATAGAAATTATTCAGTGGGAGAAATATATTTCGCTTTATTAAACTGCTGCTAAACCCTTTTACAGTACAATTGAATGTTCTTGGAACGCCAGTCTGATGCAATTAAACTGTCAGAAATATTAATACTGATGCAGATGAGAATCTGGGTTTCTACTGATTTGCACAGCTAGGCAAAGCAGTGCTAACGTGAATCCAGCACTATTAGAAAGGTGCTTAATAGCAGCACTCACAACAGCAATTTCTTTTTCCATTAATAGAATAAGAGAAGCTGGAACAACGAGTGTCATTTATGGAATTAAATGTTCCTAGCAGACATTTTACCCCACTTCTTTTACCAGAGTAGATTATTTCTTAAATGTGTTTTTACTAATTAAAGTCAGTGTTGTTTAAAATTCATTGTTTAATTTCACTTAGATCCTTAAATAAAAAGAGAAACCTAGTAGTCCACAAAATCCACCTTTTTCACAGTTTTGACTGTACACTAGGCAGAAAATGTGTTTATGTGGACAGCCTTAGCTTCGTGAAGGGCATACGCGATAGCACGCTGTTGGCAAATGGTTTTACGGTGGCTCTGATGCAGTGTGGATTTGCTTTCCAGGTGAGGACGAGCTGCTCAGCCCTCCCCAGGACACAAGCACAGGTTTGGAGGAAGTGATGGAGCAGCTGAACAACTCCTTCCCCAGCTCCAGAGGTGAGCGCTGCCGCCCGCGGCAGATGAGGGGGAAGAAGATAAAAGTGCTTTCTGTTCCTTGATGTTTTCAGGGGGTTGTGTTTTGGTTTCAGGTTTTTTAGCCGCTCTTTGGTTTCGTTTTAACAATAGCTGTAGAGAAACCTGTCTTATTTAGAGTGGAGAAGCAGCCTGCTCCTCCTTTACCTTAAGCTACCTCCACAGGTAGCCCTTGCTAGATACGTGGATGAAACAACGTCTGTCTGAGTCTCTTTTTTTCCTGAGCATTTTCTTCTCACTCCTTTTGCCGCGTTCCTTTTCTCACAGCTTCCCTCCTTCTCAGTCAGTCCCCTTGCTGATTTATTTTTAATACATGTCTTAGCACATTTTTCTTCTGTCCTTACCCTTCTCCGAGAAGAATCTGGTTTGAAATAATATTACAGTTCTGAGTCAAAGTTCTTGACCCAGTAGCACTTGGGTCCAAAGTGATGGAGGAAAAAAAAGTGGGCTGCTTGTTTGTGCAGCGTGGGCCGCACTCGCGTGTACGGCCAGAGCGTTTCTTTCAGTGTTTCTGGTTTGCTCGTTCCTGTTGTTTGCTAAAGATAAGCGTTTGTATCGCTGGGATTTATTTGTTCAACCTTTTTTTCATTTGAGAAGGTCTTTTCTGGGCCCAGAGAAAATAGTCTGCTGCCAAGAAACATGGCGTAGATTCCTATCAGGAGGTGGGAAGTTTGGGATATTGCCTGTTGCTGTGAAAGACGGCTCAAACGTAAACCTTTTGGCGAAAGAAGGTCCTGGTGTCTATTGGTGGCCTGTTAACTGGATTTCAGTAGGGGCATAGTCTTGCACATGTTTCACACATCACCCAGAGGTTCTTTTTTTAGTAGATAAATGCATTAACCATTATGCTAGACTTTCAGTGAGGTCAAGTTTTCTCCATCCTTTGATTTCAAAGCAAGCTCAGCTCTCAGCAGGCATCATCTGTGGGCAGTGGAAAAGGAGAAGGCAGTGTAAACTGCCCAGGATCTCGTGCTATAGATCAAAAGATGGAATCGTTTTAGAAAGATACTCTTGAAGAAAATCTAATGCAATATATTGTTAACTACATTCATCTCCACCTCAACATTATTATATCCAGCCCTCATTTTGCCTAGATATTAATTATCAGAGACAACACATAAAAAAATGTTTCAAATATTGGTATGTAGATAAAAATTGACTTATTTTTAAAAAGGCTGTGAACACAAGGTTGCAACAGACAGTGCTTTCTCATCAGTGACCATCATTTGTGTAAATATGTTGTATTTAGGAGGTCTTGCATAATTGTGTGTGTCTAGATGTAGATACCCCATGTGTTAAAATACTCACCAAATGTGGTATCTAATTTGTAGTCATAGCTGATAACACTGACAAACAGTGTTTCTTTTAGAAAACAAGCTTAGTTTTAAGTAAAATAGGAGCAATTTATGAAACAACAGTTAACGAGATATTTGAAATACAGTGATTAATTTCCTGTGTATAAATAGGTAGAGATCAGTCCCTACTGACTGAGAATAGAAAAGGTTTTTAATTTTATTTTATTAGTGAAAAATACAAAGCTTCATGAATCAAACTGACAGAATATAAAGCTTAGTGGTGGAAAAAAAAAAAGGGTTTGAAGTTTGTAACATCAGTTAGGATTTTAATTCCATAAGTTAAGCTGTAACTTCACGTTTTCATTCTGGTGATGCAAAATGTGGTCATTTAAATACAGAGAAAGAATTTATTCCCTTATTTTGTTTCTCCCTTCGGTAACTATGTTGAAAGTGTAGTATGTGATCACAAGCGTCCCTAAAAGAGATTGCAGTTTATGTACTTTCCTGCCTGACTGGCAGCCGCAGAGGACAAAAATACTGTCTAGCTGCGTGAAGGGCTGTAAGTGAGGGGGAGGCAGAGTCTTTGTTTGACATGTGTCTTCTCCTCCTCAGCCAGGAGAGGAGCTTCTGGTGGAGCAGCCAGGAGCAGGCACAGGCTGTCAGGCAGAGTTGAGCTTCCCGTATGACTTTTCTTCTGGGCCTGACCAAGGCAGCATCGGGCTGAGCCAGTTATCTGCCTTTTCATCTCTCTTTGGCTACACGAAAAGTTTAGTTTTTCAGCTGTGAGAAAAAGTCGTTCACTTTTTGGAGAATTTTACCAGGTTTTGGCTAAAGAGATTAGGACCTCGATTAGGTTTCTCTGTTCTTCATGTATCTTTTGATGTATTTGCATGAATGCCAGGTTTGTATAATTGCTTTTAGTTGAGGAATAGGAAGGGTCAGGCCCTCTTGAGAAATAGTTTGTCCTACAACCAGTGCAAATGGATTTACATTCACTGGTTGATACAGAAGGCTACTGACATCGTCAATTTTTCTGAGATCTCATGCAAACTCCAGTTATTGGAGTTTTCTTCTACTCCCATTTTAACGATTAAATGACATTCAGCTGATACCCACATAACCAAAGCTTACATCCACAGCTAATTTACTCATGTAAATTACTCATGTAATTTACTCATGTAAATTCATCCTTCATCGTGAGATGAAGGATGTCGTGGTCTGTCAGATTCCACAAGCGTTAGAGATATGACTTAGGATTTACAAGACTGCAGGAAGGAGAAAAGGAAGGAGGGTTGACTGCTCTCAACAAACCACTGAATCAGGGGCCTTTTTGCTGTTGAGAGGTGCAAATCTGTATCTCAGGTTTCCAATCTATAATAAAAGATCAAAGTGTGATTGCAAAAGAGTGAAAGCAGTTTGGCAAAGCCGCCTGAGCAGAGGGCATAGTCTAAGGATTTAGACATGGTGCAAGTAATGTTTTATTTCGCTGCGTTACAGGTTGCATTGAATCTCAAGGTATTTGTAGGTATTCAGGAAACAGAACAATAAGCCTGAACAAGCAATGAGCACAGATCTATAAAGAACATATTTTCTTATATTAGTTCTTATTAATCAGAATTTAAGAATTGTCAGATGCAAGAAACTCTGTCATCCCTGTTGGGCATTCAGAAGGGTGTTGTGATAGAGGAGCTTGTGCATTTGAAAGGTGAATTCAAACTGGGTAAAGTGGCACCACATGTGACGCATACTATCTTTAGGAATTGAAACTAGAAGGGAGATGGATTAAATGCCTAAGATTGACTAGTACTAGAAGTAGCTTTGTTTATTTCTATACTAATGCTGTAGAGGGAGAAGTCCACTGTGATATTCACAGACCATGCAATTCCAGAATTGCCACAGAGGACACAAGGCGCTCACGAAAACCTACCTAGATTGAAAGTGAGAATAACAAAATGAAATCCAGGAAGGGACAAACATCGATACAAATAACCTGAAAATTCTACATGTAATCAATTGAGGAAATGTAGGGATGTATGAAAACGCTTGGGAAGTTACTGACAGGGCATTAAATGTGGGTTTCCTTTGTGGCCTGTAAAAATAAGCATGTTAAATCTCAAGCTAAATGTCCAGCTCCAGCACGTCACAGCATAGAGAGCGCTATGACTTTTGAATCACAGACATAATTCTGGGTATCCTGTTGCCATTAGGATAATGATAACTTGGAGGAGTGCAGAAAAACATGACAAGAGCGAACTGGACTCATGAGAAAAGCTCAGAGCTGAATAAGCAGTGAAGAGCGAAGAGGACTGAATTTCTGTGCTTGGGTGCACAAACGCATAGTTGAACATCACAGGATACAAACTAAAACCAAAATATTCAGTGTAAATATCATCGAAAGCATCTGAAGAGTAAGATTTGCTCAGGTTGGGAAATAGTTTTCTAAAGCAAGTAGTAGCTCTTAATTTGGACTTCTGAAACAAAGCAGTAAAATGTAGTAGTGATTAATTGCCACTCACCTGGAGATAGATTCATTCTGATTATGATGCTTTCCAAGCTTTTGCTGCATGGTGTTGTTTTTAAAAGGGCATCAAGGCTTCATAGCCTTTTGAATGTATTTTACAGAAGCATGTGTCAGACCATGTCATAGACCTTCATAAACAGATCTCAGATGCAATAACTTGTGTTACTGTGTACCTTTTGTAGGTTTTTTTTGTTCCTTCAATGTAACCTTTTGGCAGTTCTTGGCATTTCCTAAGGAGGTCTCCATGCTCCTTGCACAGGGGACTGTGGTGCCGAAAGCTGTTTCATTTCTGGAGAGGGAAATTCGGCTGGATACCTGATGATTGCTGTCCTTAAGGAATTTTTCTCTCCTTTTAATCTACAAGGTTTCCCATCCATTCCTCTTCTACTTTGCTGCTCCCAGCAAATTCACAACTGCTGCAGCTGCTTCAAACAGCTGCTGTGCTAACTCAAAACAGATGTCAAAGCCAGAGGTCTGACATTTAGTGGAAATCTACCATTAAATACCACCTCAGTGGTTTATTTGACCCTGCTTGATAATGGGCCACAGAGGAAAACATTTTCACGCTGTATTTGTGCCCAAGCTGCTAAATCTCCGGGGAATTGGTTCACAGCTAGAAAGTAAGATTGGCAGGCCAGTATTTTTAAAGCCGAATTCATCGCTCCTGCAGCACTGAGGGCAAACAAGTCCCACCGCCTCAGGTGGATGTCGTGGTGGACCAGGCCGTGTTTTGCGGTTGTGGTTTTGTGGCAAATGCTCTCTATGAATGAAGCACAGAGAGGAATTCAGGGGCAGAATTTCTTGAGCTAACTGAAGTTACCGACAGAGCTTCCCGGGCTCTCAGTGCAGAGCCCTTGCTGGTGGGTAATGAGGAAGTCAAGGGAGCCAAGAAGTGGTTAGAAATGAGACCAGGATGGCTTAATAGAGCTCAGAGGCCATGACATCCCATGAAAACATTTGGAGAGGGGTCAGTACTCACCGTTACTGTTTAACATAGTATTGCTTAATACAGATGTTGTCTCGTGCAGTGAAATTACAAAACCCCACTGCAATAAGTAAATGCCACTAAGAATAGCACCGTCTTTTGCAAGTTTTGTTTTATTTTTATCTTAGTCACATAAAAACACACCAGGCACATTCTCTTCTCTCACTCTTGCATCAGCCAGGCCCTGTCATGAATGGGACTAACGTCCATAGCAACTTTCATCACTGCAAATAATGCAGTTTCTCCTCTTCTACAGCAAAATGTCTTACAACGCAGACTTTTCACACATTACTGAATTGGTGGAAGAGTACCCTGGAGTTATTATACTGTAGAGTATTCTGGAAATACTCTTCCAATTGAACTACCCTGGCCTCTTCCGGACTGTATCCCCTTCTCTGTGCTACAGTCCTGCCTCCCACATCAGTGGGCTCAGGTGACTGAGGTCCCTTATCACTCCTCTGTGGCCCAACAGTACGGAAGCGGCTGAGCTTCTCTGCAGATTTCTACTGGGATAGTGACAGGGAGGATTAGATCTTTTGGGATTTATAAGAAAAAAAGCTGTTTGCAGATCCAGATCTTTCCCCTCCGCAGCCCGTCCCTCTCCTGGGGTCAGTGAGAGGGGCAGTGCAGTAGGTGCTTTGTGCTCTCTGCTTTGAGCTGAAGCTGCTTAGATGCATGAAGTTTTTATTAGTGCCTCTGCTTTCAGGTTTGATTTCATCACTCTCTCTGTACCTTTGCCTGTCATACAATGTCATGTAGATTTCCAAAAAAGAAAAGAGAAAGACAGGCTCTTCTGTTTTGTAAGGGCAGGAAATCTTGATTTGAGCGGGAATAATAGATAATTAGGCACCCATGGATTGTGTATCAGTGTTTTGATGCCTTGCAGAATACAAATTTTCAGAACTGCGGCAATACAGACAGTCTTCTTCCTCTGCAATTTATGCCAAACCATACTCCTTGCCTGAAAACTTAGAGACACGCATTCATTCATATGCAAAGAAGAAAATAAAGTAAAATCCATTAAACCCTTTTTAATCTTCCTCCAAAAGAAATTAGCTGTTACTGTAGTAGTGCTACTCTTTGTTGCATTTAACAAACTCTAGGGTTGATTACTCACCAGCTGTTTTGTGTGGCGCAGAGCTGTCCCAGTTACCTTTAAATACACTCGTTTTCAAGCAGCATCCAGCCTGTCTCATGTAGGTATTTAAATTAGACACTGTGCAGCTGCAATTTTAGATGCTTGTGCAGGCAGGTAGGCATTTCTTCAGACCTCCAAAAGGATCCAGTATTTTGCATGTAGGCAGTTCCTTCTCTCCTCTTGACCCAAGCTAAACTGTCTTCTGCTGGATCTCTTCATGCCCCAGGACTCTGGCACACGCAGCTGTACCATGCTGCCATTTCTGCAGGCCTTAGGTGGACCACCTGCTCATCTAAACCTTGGGGCTCTTCCTCAGAAGAAGACTGAAGTATGCAATGGACTTTATATCTTTATTTTCAAGGATTTTCTGTTAACATGATTTGTATTGGTGAAAGGTTCTCCTCTTCCCTCCTGGGAGGCACTTCTTTTACCATTCGTAGCTCCTGATAAAAGCACTGGAGGAGGTTGCAGGCTGTGTAGGTGCTCATGTAAGTTCTAGAGAGACAGGCGGGCCTGCAAAGTGAAGCCCTTAGAACTGAAGCTGCACCTCTCCTCGCCACCAAGCTCACTCTGGTACCTCAGTGCACCACCAGCACATGCGGTACAGACATAACCTAAGTCAAGGCTCCCCTTAGGACCAGCATAAAACCCACATGCAGAGCATGACTTCAGACCTGTTATTATCATTTCTAATAGTAAGTGTGCTACTGGGGAGAGGGAGAGAGGAAGGAAGGGAGTAAATGTGTAAATCTGTTGTGTAAATCATAACCTTTGCTGTCCAGGCCCTTCAGAGGTTGTCCCGGCGGTTTCTGTTGCCGCTCTGGAGTTGGTAGTTGAGCGGTGGCTCTGACCTGTGGTGGTCAGGGATGCCCTTCACTTCCTGCGCCCTCTTCTCCTCTCCTTTACCACCTCTGCTCAGCTTTGCTCTGTTGCTGACCCTTGTTCTGCTCCTTGTAAAATTACCTGCAAAGCTATTTATTGTCTTCCTTCCCTTCTCCTTGCAGGCTGCCATACCTAGAAAAAAACAACTCAACAGCAATTAGGTTACTGTTGTGCTGACCGGTGTGTTCTCCTGTATATATCTGTCTCCCTCCCCATTTTCCCGTGCGTCGTTTACAATTACATCATTTACAACAGCTCTGGGGAAAAGATCATCCTCTTTTTTGAACACCGTCTACCGCAGTGACTCTCTCGCCTAAGGCTACACGGTCTGGCTGTACTGGTGCATGCCGTAGTGCACCAGTGACAGTGGGACAATGCTTCTGGAGGCGGCAAGCATCTTATTGTCCCTGGCTGTGTGATGGGAAGGGGGGCGGGGGAGTGTTTCTGCTGTTGATTGACCCCTGGCTTTCTTTTTGTAAAAACAAGTATGCTATGATAAGTGTTTGAGAAGGATCGGTATGATCAAAGTATGGCTTCCGTGAAGGCTCGGCAGGAACATCTTCTCAGCTAAACCCATTAATGACTCCTCTGTTTTGGCAGTACAACTTGAAAGTGATGAGATTCTTTCCCTTTTTTCCCCCTATTACTTGAATATTTTTTTCTCCCTTTCTCCCTCTGACCCCTCAATTTTACCAAGCTTGCAGATCAACTTGTTGGAAACATCTTTCAGAATATATTTTATCTTGCATGTGAGCATGTTATATTCCAGTGTACAGCTCTAGCTGTAAAGTGTGTGTGTGTGTACACATACGTGTATATATGAATGTATACCTGTATATATAGGTTCGTAGGCCATCATGAAATGTAACATGTCTTGATGAATTAATTTGACATTGGGGAAGCATGATTTTACCACTAATACTGATTAGTAGATGTACTCAAATTGAGGACATTTGGATGCTCAGAATGTGATTTCATATCTTCTGTGCCATCCTTATCCTCAGCAGAAAGGCCTGTAAGTTGGTTTTAGTAGTTTTCTCAAGTGTTTTTGCAGATTAAAGAACTGTTCTTGAATAAATCAGCTCAGAATCATCAGTAGATTCCAGTGCACTTTCAGCCTTTGTTTAAAGCAGAAATGCGGTCATTTTGTACTAAATTCCTACATGGAAATTGAAGTGTCTCTTACAGTATAAAATATATATTCATGTGTGGTTTTTTTCCTCTCTTTTCTGATATTTCTTCCACTTCCTCTCTCTGTTCCTAAAGGAAGAAATGCCCCTGGAAAGCCAGTGAGAGAGGTTAGTGAGATGCAGGCTCACTGCCATGGCTTCTGTTTGTCACAGCTTGCTTTCTGTGCCCAGCATGCGTGTGACGGCAGCACGGGTTTGCTTGGGTTTGGCGAAGGGGGGTGGGGGGGGGTGGGGGGTGGTTTTATTTTGCTTTGAGTTTTGTTTGATTTTGCTGAGTGCATTCCCCATGTGTGCTCTAACAGCAGCCGTACCTCTCAACTTTCAGTGGAGACGATGTCAGCTCAGGGATCTGCGTTTTCTTACATCCTCCCAGGGGTGGAAACGGAGGAACGGGGAGGAGAAGATAATGCGTTGAAATTAAGCCTCTGGGTGATAAATGTGGTCAGCAAATATGCCGCAGTCATTGACTTAAATTCTGTTGCTCTTGTACGTAAGCACAACAGGGAGACCCATGTCTCTTGCTGTTCTGCTTACATACTCACGGTTTACACACCTGTGCCAATATACCAGCCATCATCTCCAGTTATTAAATAGTGTTTTTTGCCTTTTTTCTTTAGAACAGTGAGAGTTGAGAGGTATAAGAGATTCAGGTGGTTTAATTTCCTGATATACTATTACAGAACGAAGAATGCTACTAACATTCACCAGCTCCACAGTGTTGTGTTCAGCAATGCAAATGGGCGATGGTTTTCACTGTGCACTTCGGACATGGTTGGTTTGGTGCAAAATAGATTTTGGAATTCGTACGTCACTTCTTGTTAACAGAGGAAAACGTTTTGCGCTGTGTTGTCATAGCACCTTTGAAAGTATTTCCAGGGAGCCTTGATTTTTCCTCTGTGAAGCTGCTCTTCACTCGCCAACCGGCTACAATGTTTGAAAGATGAATTCCTAGCGAAAATTATTATTAAAGATAAAATATTCAGAGACTGCCTGAGTGCAATTGCAAGTAGCTGTGAAATGACCTTTCCCGAACAGCTGATGTTCGGTGTGGATGAGGCAGGAATTAAAGGATAATCCATTTTGCAGACTTCTGCTGGTGCGGCAGGAGGGGGGTGCTCATGGAAACACACTGCGCTGGGGTTTTTAGCAGAGCTGTTGTGAACCCCCAGTCGCTGCCGGGCTACCCCAGGGCAGCCAGGATTTGTTCTAATGCCGTGCCTTGTAATACCGTGGTTCTCTGCGTCGGCTGTGGGAGCTGGCACCGGCCCAGCCACTTCGAGGAGTGAGATCCGCCGTGCAGGTTGAGTCTGG
The DNA here is from genome assembly GCA_947846985.1 of Fratercula arctica. NCBI lineage: Eukaryota > Metazoa > Chordata > Aves > Charadriiformes > Alcidae > Fratercula > Fratercula arctica. Next base: position 89,406,714 of record CANTUZ010000001.1, on the reverse strand, counting down.
CCTCAGACGGCAGGTCCTCTCGTGGGGGTCAAAAAAGGGTGCTTGGGATGTCACCGACAGGCTGCAGCAGTCCAGAAATTTTATGGAAATCGTTCCATGTTCAGCCCTGCACGCTGTCGGCTCGTACGGTCTGAGAGTTCTTCTCCAGCTCAGCAAAACAGGTTGTTGATTTCCACTATCCTCGTTCATATTTATGCATATTATTTGCAAAAAGCTTCTGCTGCTGAGTGCAGATTTGATACAATTCATTAAAAAAAAGTTAAAAATTAGGAAAACGGGCATGTCCTACCTGATCTGATTCCAGCAGCTTAATCCTAAAAAGTTGACTTCTTCAGTGAATCGCTTACAGCTCTCCAGTTGAATTTGTGCTTGCTGACGGTTCCACAGGGGGCTGGGTGACTTGCAGAGATGAATATAAGATGCAATTCTCCGCTTGCCTACGAAGTGTATGAGCTAAGGCACAGAACAGCTTTTGCTTTATGTGTGAATCCATTTGTGCAAAGGCAGATCATGCGGTTTTAAACCCACCCGGCCAGGTTTTGATCCCATTACTCACATTAGGTATTGTTTTCATGTGTAATCCCATGGATTTCATGGCATTACTTGATAGGAATAAGGGTATCGAAATCCAAGCCACCAACAAGAAGGATTTGTCTTTTGTCAGGGAAGGGTTAGAAATCTGTGCTGTGAAAAAAGGCACTGCATTGTGCTGGGGCTTCTTAATTTACTTTCTATCCACTCTTTGGAGTCTGAAGTCTCCACGTTTAATTCTTTGACAGGCTATAGTGCAAGATTGATATTCAGTTACTGCGCCCTCACCCAAGGGCCTTAATTCCAGTAGAGCCTCTAAAGCAAATTCAGCAGATGTGAAGCGCATCATTCTGTCTGTGACCAGAAGTGATGTAGTTCAGTGTCTGCAGAAATAGGTGTTTTCTGCTTTCAAGGCAAATGCACCTGTGTTAATATTCCCTCCATTTTATAAGGCTTAAGTTAATACTGTCCATGTCCATTTCGGGCTTTTCAAAGCTGCATTTCAAAGTGTGTGCTAGTTTTTTTTCTTACACAGTAGCATCTTTCAACCTTTCAGTGCCTCAAGCATGGAGAAAACTTTTCAGCTTTAATGTTTAAAAAGAAAATGGAAAGAAAGAAAGAAAGAAAGAATGAATGGAATTAATGCCACCTTTGGTGGCATTCCTTTAAAATATGAATAATAATGAGTGGAAAGCTATGATTTATATTTTTCTAAGTCCTTTTAGGACAGTGTTTTTCTCATTTGCTTCTTAATTAAAAATGTCAATGTCCTACGTTTCAGTCTTAGAGAGGGCAAGTAAGCAGTATTCAATAGAACCAGCAGAGCGATATAGAAGCAGTCAGCTAATTTGAGCTCTTATTTAGGTAACAGGCATTATAGAAGAGGGTGCGTTCATTGCACATACAGTTCCAGGAAATTATTGCATACGTTGTTCTCAACTATTCGCAGTCTTGATTGACCTAGCTATTACTCCCATCTGCAAGAGAGGCGAAAAGCCTGCTGGCGGTGCAGTGACGCCCAGCTGAGGGTTCACCAGTTGAGTGGCTGGAGGACGGCTGTGTTGCCCGTCCTTATGCCTTGTCCTTCCATCCCGTGACTGCCCTAAAGACCACGGTCCCCAAACTGTTGCACTTTACAGTCCAGCTATTAACATAAACTGCAATCAGCAGTGGTTTATGGTCATGCTTTGAGCTGTAAACTCAGGTGGCTCAGGAGAAGACACATGATTGTTCAGCTTTTCTGCAGAGGAAATTAAGACCTGTGCTAGAGTGGCGGCGTGGATGGTGTGAGGGAGAGGGAGTCGTATCTCCTTAGTAACCCCAGCCTGCCTCTGCGCAGCTTTTGCGGAGGGAGGGCGGATCCAAAGCATGGTTATTTCAAAAATATGGTAGCCGTTAAAAGAGAAAAGGGGAAAAAAAAAAAAAAAAAGCAGGCATTCCTGTAATTGTTATGCATTAAAAGAATACCTAGTGATCCCTGGATGCATAAGGTCTTCTTGGCCCGTGTTTTAGTTGCCTGACCAGTTTAGCAGTTTGTGCCTACTGTGGCATACTTCTGAAAGACTGTTTTTTCTGTATTTTTGATTGAAGTTATTCTTTCTAGACCTAGATTCTTTTCTATAAAACCATCTTGCCTTTGGTACCTTTACAGCTCTGTATCTGACAGAACAAAGTAGCATTAACAAATACTGATTTTTTTCTGAAGGTGGGGTATAGCAGTTTGGGTTGCTTCAAATCCACGGAAGGGTTATCACTCTTCCCGAGCTGGGATTAAGTGGTGGTGTAGTCCCTGAAGAGCCCTGCAGTCCTATCGTTGTTTCTAGAAACAACAGATCTCAGTAAATCGGAACGGGAGACGGTGATCCCACAGGCAGCAGTGCCTCCCATGCCTGGCTGCCCAGTTACGACTCTCACCGCCGCCCTGTCTCATGTCTGTAGGTCGCTGCAGGTGAGGAGGAAAAGGAGTATTTAAAGCCTAGGGATTTCTTGAAAGTAGTTTGCAGGGTCAGGATGTTTGTGGGGATGCTGCAGGTCACCCTGGTTATACCAGGGTTATTCTGATACAGCCTTGATAACATGTGCTACAAATGTACCTGAGCATGTCAGAGTTTTGGGTAAAAGTAGAGCAAACCAGCGGCAGTTACCTTTCTGTGTATATAAGCATCTCCCATCGAAAATATGTTCTCACTTTCATATGACTTCATCAAATTTTCACTTTCCACGGTGTAATTTGCTGGATTGATTTCAGCCTGCGTGATGCCAATAAAAGAGATTATCCCTCACATCTAAAATAAATGTGGTAGCATACATTTACTTTAAAGTAAGCTATGTTTTGACCAAAACTTGGCAGGAATTTGTCGTACTCTGTTACTTGACGCGCTGATGAGCAAATTACAAGTTTTCGCTTAGGATGAATAGGATGGCTATCATTAATGATTTATGGATGAAATTGCTGCTTGATGCCTCTGTTTCTCTCTGCATTAGTGCAATTAGCAAAACGTCACCAGATTAGAACCAAGTATTTCTTTATATTGATACCTGGCAAACGGTGCCACGCAGAGCACAGCTCACTATCGAACAGGCAGCTTGTTGAGTAGTTACCATTTAGATATAGCATAGTTTTGCGTAATGAATGCTACATTTAAAAAAAACAAACAAACAAACAAAAAAAAACAACAACAACAAAAAAAAAAAACAAAAAACCTTTAAAAATGAGTATTTAGTAATACTAAATAATTATAATACTAATAAAATACTTTTGTCACTAGTAAAAGGTGGTAGTAGTTCTCCAGAAGAAACAAACTTCTCTGGATATTTCTCAGGTCATTTTTTTCTATTCCATAAATGCTGATGAATATTAACTAGCATCACTCCAAGCTCCCATGTACTGTAGGAATGTCAGCCGTGCATGACTTCCATAATATTTGAACGTTTGGAAGAGGATGGTGAGTTTGATTTGCCCCACAGGGAAGGTTCATTGCTGTCTTTGGAGAAGACAGTTGTGTCAGGAGGGACACCCACTGTGTAGGTGGGCAGTGGTAACAGTCAGGCTCCAGCAAATTACAGGTAGAGACTGCATGAAAGTTTATTCTGGATACCCTGGTCATGTCCTTTCTTCATTTGGGTGCTCCTTCCTCAAGGACCTGCAAGGACTCAACATCCAGGCTAACGCAAAGCATTCCTGGGAAGCAGGGTTGTGGGCAGATGATGTGGCACTTCCCATGTTTTTCCAGACAGGCATTCTGTCAACTACTCCCAGGGAGTAAATCAAAGCCCTCTGGCCATAGCAGCATATAGCTTTACTGAGTAATACTTCCCCCGTTATATACTTTCAGTTGCTGGCACTCTGCAGCATAGGGACTTCTTGAGTTGGAGGTCACATGCACTTCTTTGCATCTAAATAAATCTTTCTTCAGTGATTATTTTCTAACTTCTTTTTTAACTCAGTTATGTGTTTGGCCTCAACATCAGCCTGTGGCGATGAGTTCAGTAATACAATTATGCGCTATGTGGAGTATAATTCCCTTCTGCTTGTTTTAAGACCTTCTGGCTGCTCGTTCCTCCTTGTCCTTGCAAGAAATCTTGAACACTCAGCCCTCGTTTGGATGCTCATGCTGTAGGGTGCCTAGATCTCTTGTCATATTCCCTCTCCAGTCATATTTTTTCAGGAGGGAGACTCCAGATGGGATTCAGCTGTTTAAACCATGATGTCTCTGTCATTTGAGATGCCGGAGGGTATTTGAGACAGACACAGAGGGCTGCAAATCTGACACAGGACTTGGAGGGGACCCACACTCTTCTGAACAGCACCTGGAGACCAGGCCAAGGGACTAAAAGGGCAACTTGTGGCAATTTAATCTCCCTACCTTCAAGTCTGTTTAGTCTCCAATTGTGACGAAGCCATTTCTCACTGCTGATCAGCATTGCTACCTTTCCTTTCCATTTGCAGCGGTGGTAAAATGCGTGTGAGAAGTTACAGATTTCGTCTCCAGAACTGTACTCTGCATTTATTCGTCACTATACACCATCATGTAGGAGGGCCATGTGTTGTGGTTATACCATCTTAGGACTTTACAGTGCTTATGGGTGAGGAGAAATGCACAAATGAACCACTGTTACGTGGTAATTGTGGCATCTTTGTTTCTGCTGGACTGCTGTCTGAAAAGCAAAAGATACTTTAAAAATGACTGAATAAACTGCAGCCGTTTAGTTTGGTCATCATTTTAGCTATCTGTGCAGGTATCCTGCTGGGACCTCTTGGGTTTAATGATTTAGTTCATTACTGCTGATCTGTTTGTTTCTGTTTTTCTCCCTGATAGAACGTTGAATGGTCAAACACTTGCAGCATCCGTTGGAAACTTTTCTGTGATGTCAATGGATTTAATCGTTGCTTTTGGTGAACATTCATAATGATGCAGCTTCATCGCTACGGGGGGCTTTTTTTGGAACACAAACATGCTGGCTTACTGTCAGCAAAGTTTACCGTAGCCATTCAAGCCAGTATTGCTGTTAAGTGTTCTGCAAAACTGGCAACTTTGCTGACGACAACATGTTATTATCATTCAGGAGACTTTTGGAAAGAGTACTCTCCGGTGTATTCCACTGGGGATGGCGGCAAGGGGCACATGGAGTGATGGATCTGTGCTTGGCCTTTTCTGTAAAATGTTCCTACCGATCTGCTGCTGCGTCTTCTTCATTTAATTTCCTCTTGCTTGACTTTCTTTTTCAGGCCACAATGTAGGGAGCCTTTTCCACATGGCAGACGACTTGGGAAGAGCGATGGAAACCTTAGTGACAGTGATGACCGACGACAAGGTGTTAGAATAGCAAGATGTGTTTTACAACTTCAGGCGTCCCGCATGGTTTTTATAATATTCATACTACAAAAAGGATTAGACTGTAAGAGTTTACAAGAAAAAAAAATCTATATTTTTGTGAAGGGTAGTGGTACTATACTGTAGATTTCAGTAGTTTCCTAAGTCTGTTACTGTTTTGTTAACAATGGCAGGTTTTACACGTCTATGCAATTGTACAAAAATTATAAGAAAACTACATGTAAAATCTTGATAGCTAAATAACTTGCCATTTCTTTATATGGAACGCATTTCGGGTTGTTTAAAAAAAAATTTATAACAGTTATAATGAAAGATTGTAAACTAAAGTGTGCTTTATAAAAATAATTGTTTATAGAAACCCCCTTAAAAAAAAAAAACACAAAAAAAATTACTGAGGCAGTGCATTTGTTTAGTATCATTTCAGCTCTAACTGCATCAGAGAGATTCATGTCCTGTGTTCTTTTCCTTGCCTATCAAAAAGAAAAAAGAAAATATTTCCTGCAGTGACACCAAAATGGTGAACTTATGTTTCTCATTGGTTTTGTCTGACTAGGGCTGGCTTTAAAAAAAAAAAAAAAAGTCCTGAACTTCCAATGAAGGTAGTTATGTCACCTCTTTCCAATAAAATTAAGAATGACATGAATCTCACAGCTAGTTCGCAATAATTAAATGAAAGAGCACATTACATGACAGAGCCTGCAAAAAATTAATGAAAAAATAAAATAAAATAAAACCACCCCAGAAGAAAGAAGGAAAGGAAAGAATTGAATGCGCATCCTATGTGCCAGCGTTTCATCTGCTGACTCAATTCCTGAATGCTATGAGTAAAGGGACATAGAAATTGCCTTACCGGATTAAACCTTTGGACCTCAGTGTCCGGTGCCCTGCTGGCCGCGGCCAGTGCTTCAGCGGGAGCTGGGTACAGCTGTCCCCTGCCCGGTGCCACCGCTCGTGTCACCTTTGCTGCAGAGGAGAGAAGAAAGGGAGAAGTTCCCTCCTGACCCCCTGTGGGATCAGCTTCTGACCCGAAGCACAAGTAGGTTACTCACAGAGCATCTGGGCTTCTCCGCCTCCCAGTATTCTTAATGAGTGTGAAGCTCCTCCATCCTCTGGGAAATAAAACCAGAGCTTTCCACAATGTGTGTCTCAGCCTGCTACAGCAGCCGGTCCCAAGGAGCTGTAACGCTGCGAGCAACCTTTGGGAGAGGCTGTAGAAGAGTTACTGCTGTTCTCGCGCGCGTATGGTCATCAGGTGAAGGTAGCCACACTGCTCCGTGTGATATTTATCACCAAAACAAAGGCCTGGTCCTTTCTCCTTCCCCATTTCTCTCTACAAGTAATCCCGCAGAATTAACAATAACGTGAGAAAGAGAGGAACTGATAGCAAAACAGATTAGCCAGCTTGACTGCAGCTCGTGAGAGGTAGGTTTGGGTATGAGGTGCTGTCAGCAAAAGCTTTACCACTTCATTTTCTTAACCAGCTTTTAATTTTACCTTAGAATACATAGAAACGCACCATCCGACTTTATATTGCAAGAGTAAAAAAAAAAATCTGTTACCTCTTCTTGTATGAAGTGTAATTAAACTTGGGAAAGAGTTTATTTTGAATGCTAGTTAACATTGAACATGGCTAGTCATGCTATTTCTACCTCACTTTGGTTTTGTGGTGTTTCTGACAATTACGTGCAGATAATGTTACATCTTCACCACGTGTCCATTGTGTGACCAGGTCTCATTGTTTAGATAATATCAACAATGATAATCATTCACAAAAAATAAGTACAATCCCCCCCCCAACCTCTGCTTTCCTAATAAAAAGCTTTTTTAACACTTTATTACAACAGGAACCCTTGGTATTTCTCATGGTCTTTTTTATCAGAAGGTTTAAATTAAGATCTGAGAAAGAGATGGGTTTCTTCTTTTTTTTCTTCCCCTTATACGTTAAACCTTCTCTTCAGAAAAAAAAAAAATGGAGGAAAAAAGGATTGCACGGTTGTTTTCATCAGGGTTTTGTTTTGTTTGTTTTACTTTCTAGATCTTAGTTTTGGAGTGAGTCTGTCAAAAAATATTTAAAAAGTTGAAAGCTTTATCGCTGCTTTTTTAAGCATAATTTGGGAATTATTTCATATTCCTTATAATGAAAAAGTATTAAACTGTAAAACATAATCAGTGTAATTGAATACATAAATACCATATGGCATGTTATTTCATTGTTACTCAGTACTGGTTTATTACTTGGATATCATAATATATTGTGTTTTAACACCAACACTGTAACATTTACTAATTATTTTTATAAACTTCTGTTTTACTGCATTTTTTCACAACATATCAAATTTCACCAAATATATGCCTTACTATTGTATTATATACTGCTTTACTGTGTATATCAATAAAGCACGCAATTATGTTATAAAAGGTGCAGTATTTTTCGTTGAGGTTCAGCAGCCACCCAGTACATCTCCTCTCCGGCAATCCTCTCCTTAGGTGGGCGCCCAGCACCCCATATTGTTGAACCCCCTTGTTAGGGACATCTCGGTGCCCCAGACACCTCCGTGGTGGTCAGGGTGCCGGCGGCAGCATTCGGGATTTGGCTGGAAGAGGTAAAATGTCTCTCCTTGGTTTGGGTTTTTCTCCCCTGTTGAGGTTGTGAACCTCCCGGTTTTAATGCTCCGTGGTTTCTACCTCGTTGCAGAAGGGAGCTTCAGATCGGATTGATGTTTGCTGATGAATCCAGCACTCTTCCTTGCCACCAGGCGTAATGCTAGCAAAACCCTCTCCTTTTGGGCTTTGGGAAGCATCTGTTCCCATCAGAGAGGTTGATCATGCTCATCCTGTCTCATATCTGAGAAACACGCGTAGGTTTTAATACCCAGGCTCCGCTCAGTTGTGTCATGATGCTGTCTTTGAGCTACCTTTCAGTGGTAGAAATAACAAAATGAAAAATAATAAAAGGCAAAACCAGTGTGTGTTTGTATATGATTTTGATAATAGCGTGAGGGGGAAGTGGGAATTTCCTTATTTCATTCACTTGAGGACATAAATACGCATCCCACATCCACTCTCTCAGGCTGGAGTTGCTCTGGATCCCCTCCTACATACGTGAATCAGTGTGTGCCTTGCTGTACTGAAGTCTCCTCTGAAGATGACACAATCCACGAAGCACAGCAGCTGCCAGTGACAAGATGACTCCTATTTAATTCAGTTAAGCGAGAGGGAGGATAGCTTTCTCCCTACCGCCAATGCCGGAGCTGGTTGTGCGTGAGGAGACGCTGTTGGGTTTGAAGCCTGGCCGTGAGCCAGAGGGACGCAGCTTGCGGGGTGGGCTTGTCAAATACCTAAATGTACTGGAACGTCACGAAAGGGCGCGCGAGCGAGGCAAAGGAGCAGTTGCGTGCTGCCTCGTCCCTTCGATGCCTTGGAGGGAGCAGGAGGCAAAACCACGTACGCGTGCCCCCAACTCCCCTCCATGAAGTTAGGGCTGCCGCAGGCAAATCCAGCCCCCGGTGCTGCAGGTCACGCGCTGTGGGCTGGCCGTCGCCTCTCACACCGACGGGCGCTGCTGGGTTGGCACAGCGTGTGTGAACAGCCGCTACCCTGAGTACTGCAGCTCTTCAAGGCAACGCCTGCAGCCCGCCGGCCAGCTGCCTTGATCGCCCCGCGCCCACAGCCATTTATGACTCCTCACATCCCGTCTATAAAAGCTGATATTTCTGACTGGCTTTTTAGAGGGTTTTCCTTACGCGTGTTCAGGCTAAATATCCTCCTTATTTTAAGGACAAGGCTATTACCTGTTCAGTGTGTTTCCTTTGCTCTCTGGAGACATTCCGAACCCGCCTGGACGCATTCCTGTGTAACCTGCTCTAGGTGACCCTGCTCTGGCAGGGGGGTTGGACGAGATGATCTCCTGAAGTCCCTTCCAACCCTACCATGCTATGATTCTCTGAAGATTAGGTCTATTTAATTTTGGCAGCTGCCATTTGCCCATAGACTTTGCGGTCTTTCCTTTACTTTTTCTATCGATAGATGGATAGGTAGGTAGATAGATAGATAGACAGACAGACAGACAGACAGACAGACAGATAGATGGAAAAATCTGAGGCCCTACTAGCCAGTTCAGCAGTACTGGGGGGGTGGGAGGCTCCCTCAAACTTCCCCACCGAGGCTGTGCATCTCCCGCACTCCTCGTCGTGGTGGCAAATCTTCGTGGCTGAGGTTGGCACATGCTGGTCATCTGCAACATGGCCCCTGCCCACCCCCTCTCGTCCCAGCCAGTGCCACCCAGCCCAGCCCTGGGCTTGCTGGTACAATCTGGGAGCCCAGCACCCCCCCCCCCCGGCCTGCCCCATGGGGCTGCCTGGGCAGTGACTCCACTCTGCTGCAGTGACGGGGCGGGAGGAGTCAGGGAGGGGGGACAGCTAACATGGGAGGGAAAAAAAAACAACGTTTCAGCTAACATTGGGGAAAAAAGAGGGAAACTGATGTGCAAGACGAGGGTCTGCAGCTGGCAATACGTGTAACTCACTTCATGGTGGTGCCTGCTGCAGAGCATCCGTAGCCACCTCTGGCTGGGCACAGGTGGCAGAGGCAGCACTGCAAAGCGCCGTGTGAAGTGCGCGCGTTTCCAACCCTCCCCGCACGCAACCAGCGATGGCTGCTTGCAGTGCTTTAGCGCTGAAGCTTAGCTGCGCCGTTACGCACACTGCTGCTTTTGCATCAAAGTGCTCCGCAACTACAACCACCCCCCACCAAACTTTGTGCGAGGGCAGGGCCGGGGCCGGGCGGGGGACGGCACGGTGACACTGCAGTATTGACACCACTGGGAGGACGTGATTTACCCCTCCTCACAAAGGTGCAGGAGCAGCAGGAGCAGCAGGCTGGTGCCCAGTCCTGCACTGGTGGGTTAGCAGCACGTCCCAGCCCTTGGGGGCATTTCACTGTCCGTGACCCATTTCGGCTGCCTGTGGGCACATGCGTGCAGTCAGGCTGAAACCCCATAAATCTTCCCCTTCTTGACTCAGGCTCCGTTCAAAGATTTCACTGGGAATTCGTTTCAGCTCAGAGCAAGCATATCAACTCATTAGAAGGCGCCATAAATCTGTGCAAGAAAAACGGGGCTGCTGAGACCAAGTAAGACATAACACTTCCCAACAGGAATCCCTGTAAGCTGGTAATACTGCTTACCAGCTAAGGGAGATGATTGCAGCACATATTCAGTAGCTCATAGTGCCAAAAACTTGGTTAAAAAAGCACTTGTGGTTAAGGGAGGGGTGAAATTTAAGGAAATCTTGTAGCTATAGAAGTGAACCGTGGGGCTTCACAAATACAGAGAGTTGCTGCTTCAGCCTATTGCCTAAATCCTTACTGCTTGCCAACCCAAGGCTCATATTAGTCAGCTTGGCAATCGTTTACCAGGTGTAAGGGCTTCTTTATATTATAATTATCTGAGCATTACAATGGATATACCAGTTATTTAATAGCTGGCACATGCTTTTTACTAGCTGCATCCAAGCAAATTCTCCCTATTTGCTGACATACGCAATGCGCTACTTGTGACACACAGACACGCACACATGCACATACAGGCAGAAAAAAACAATCTTTTATTGTCTTTCTAGCTGAATGGAAGAGGTTGGGTTTTCTCCACATGAGCATCTCCAGGAATAACAGCAACCTATCAGTATGTCAAAAATTGCAACACATATTTAAAATATATATATATATATATTCATGTACTTCTATAATAGGAAATCAGAAAATTATGTTAATTCCCTCAACACTCTTGTATTTGTTTCCTTCCCACATGCTCTACTTGAATCTGAAGATGATCCAAACCAACAACATGAAGTGCAGTTCTGCAGGTATAATGGCTTTCAAACCGTTAACAACAACTATATGAAATAAGGTGAGGCTCTTTGAGAACACATTGTTTTATTAAGGCAAGGACAAGCTAAAAGAAATCAGTCCATCAGCCCTCCGTGAAGCTGTAGAAAGATAGTTTGGTCCCAGTCACACGTGAACTTTCCGCCTCGGCATGCCTGAAGCTGCCGTCAGCGTCTCCGCTTCTCCCAGCCACTGCAGCTCGCTGCTCGCCACTCTGCGGCCTGCACGGGACAGCCGTGCTGCCTGCTCATCTCCGAGGTGGTGCTCTCACCTCAGCAGGATGAAAGCTCCTTCCCTTCAGACTCGGAAGCAGACAACAAACTTGAGCCGTCGAGCAGCCGATCCGTGAGGCGGTGTGGTCCAGCGGTGGGGAGCACGGCAGTGGCAAAGGCTCCTTGCCAGGCCAGGCCAGGGACGCCACCAGGTCAAGCCTTGCCTGGTCATTCAGGGGACATGAGAGGAGCAGCGAAACCCCAAAGCGTTTCATGGGAACAAAAATCAAGCACATGGACAGATGTACACAGGTGTGCCTTTATACAACACAACGTGAGGTCAGAGCACTTTCAGAAGAGCAGTAGTATATCCCAAAATAAGATTAAAACTGTTCCATATCTAAAGGCTTGCTGTTAAGTTTGCGCTACTTAAAGATGCCCCCATTGATGATCTATGGCAGGACTAATACACAATCAAAAAACTATCATCAAGAGAGGATTTTTTTTACTTCTGCAGCAGGGTAATTGTTTAGTTGTGCCTCGTTCACCAGACAAATGGTTTTATTCTAACACTGATGTAGGAGATACTTCTTTTGCACAGAAGATTAATAGCAGTTGCCAGTATAATTCCCTGCTGCATCCCACAGCGAATGTTTAGATAAAGGCTGCAACCAGCTGCAGGTGATAAGACGTGAAACTACTGGGTTTTTTCCTACCAAACACAAATGTGAGCTTAGAAATTCACGGGCCTGAGAAAATATTAGGTACGTTAGATGAGACGCTAGATACATGAATATACGCAAAGATGCACACACAGAGACAGAGGCATGGAACACCTTGGTCTTCCTCTTTGTGTGTGTGTGTACGTTCACACAAGCATACGGACACAGACGTGCACACACAAGCCCTTTGCTGTGCCGAGCCTGTGAACTGCTCAGTTAAAAAAAGAAAAGGAACCAGACTCGGTTGTGTCAAAATAGATAAAGCTTGACAATAGAATCACAGAATCATAGAACCATAGAATCTTCATGGTTGGAAAGGACCTTTGAGATCATCGAGTCCAACCATACACACACACACAAAAAAAACCCCTACAATCTCTGCCACTAGAATATACCCTGAAGTGCCAAATCTAGACATTTCTTAAATACCTCTAGGGATGGTGACTCAACCACCTCCCTGGGCAGCCTGTTCCAGTGCCTGACCACTCTTTCAGTAAAGTCATTCTTCCTAATATCTAATCTAAACCTCCCCTGCCGCAGCTTCAGACCATTTTCCCTGGTCCTGTCATTATTCACCTGGGAGAAGAGGCCAACACCCACCTCTCTACACCCTCCTTTCAGGGAGTTGTAGAGGGCAATGAGGTCTCCCCTCAGCCTCCTCTTCTCCAAACTAAACATGCCCAGTTCCCTCAGTCTCTCCTCACATGGCTTGGTCTCCAGACCCCTCACCAGCTTGGTAGCTCTCCTCTGGACACGCTCCAGCACTTCAGTGTCCCTCTTGTCCAGAGGGGACCAGAACTGAACACAGCACTCGAGGTGAGGCCTCACCAGTGCCGAGTACAGAGGCACCATCACTTCCCTGCTCCTGCTGGACACGCTGTTCCTGATACAAGCCAGAATGCTGTTGTCCTTCTTGGCCACCTGGGCACACTGCTGGCTCATGTTAAGCTGTCTGTGCACCAGCACCCCCAGGTCCTCTTCTGCTGGGCAGCTTTCTAGCCACTCTTCCCCAAGCCTGTAGTGTTGTAATGTGCATTAATTCAGCTTTATTCTAAATTATAACAGCCCGTGTTTTGCAGCACCAGAGCAGTATTTTAGTCAGCTGAAGTTGCTGAAATTTCTTCAGGAACTTTGATTGCTAAGGAAAGTGGCCGTAAGCACATTGGCTCCATGTAATGTGTGCTTTTGTTGTTCCTCTGAAACACCTGGCAGAGCTGGCATGGCCTTCCAGCCTTGGCAGAAGGTAATAAAGACATCAAGCCTATAACTTAGCTTCTTTCATCTTTTTTCTTTTCCTCCCCCTTTTTTTTTTAACCTCCCTGGCAAGCTCAAAGCCTTCAGCAAGACCTTTCAGGCAGACGAATGCTGCTGAGCCTTTCAATGACTGTGCAAGTATTTTATTCTACCTGGGTTTTGCTGGCTTCCTCTTCTACATTAAGTAGGCTTTTAAGACAAAACAATACACAAAAGGAAAAGACCATTTGCATCTCTAAGTCTTAAAATTGCAGATACCCACATCAAGCCCAAGAGATCCCTATTTTCTTGCTGCAAAGCCTCAATACTGTTAACACCCACGTGCTTTTATCAGAGGCTGTGAGCACTGTATGCAGGGGGCCCTGCACTCCCCCTTTGTCAGGATATAGGGATTCCTTAAAAGTTCCCCAATACTTAGGATGCTCTTCCTCTCCTGACAAAAATATGTTGATTTCTTCTTTGTAGTCACCCATTTTTGCTTCTGCTATCCTGGCTTCATTTCCTGCTGTCCCCGGCAGCTCCTCCCCTGCGGTGCTGGACACTGAAGCCCTTTCTTGCCCGGTCCCATCCATACCACCATCACCATTAGGAGCTTCCCTCTCCCACCCAGGCCGCCTGTCCCCATCCCATACCCATCCTCATCCCCATCCCCATCCTGCACCGGCCCCGAGCTCCAGACCCGAGTTCAGCAGAGAGGGATGGTGCCCCAGCCTTCCCCTCGTCCCCCAGCCCCAACCCCACCTCCCACCACCTTCCACCCCTTGGTGACAATGGTGGCCCGTTCCTGCCCTGCTCCCGCGTAGGCTGCTGCCAAAATCACCTGGTCCTGAAGCCAGCCTGAGCTCCCCATCACATGACCGACACCGTGGGGCTGTGCACGCTAACGCTTCATCACCCCCCCCTTTCCCCTCCTGCTGGTGTCTTTAACAAAAACCACGAACCACAGCTGGTCACAAACCCATCGCAGGGAGCGCTCCCTTCCAGTGCAACGCGTTTGCTTAACGCTCCGTGTTGTCTTTCCTTCAGTGTGATGGGATTGGGTTTTTTTTTCCTCCCCTCCACTAAATTTCCCTACTGAGCCTCATTTTTTCGTGCTTCATTAACATTTTCCCTTGTGCCGCTTCTAATACATAGCTTACTTACAGAGCAGGCTCTCCCCCCTCCGGCCCCCCTCTTCCACTCCCGCTGGGCTCTCTGCTTGCTCTCCATACGCTTAGGAACGTGGCCGTGTAGGTAGGCACTGTTTATGTCTGGAGTCCCATATATGTTCCTTTTTACTCCTTGGACTGGAGTTTGTGACTTGTCTCGCTCTTGATGTCTCTGATCCCGAGTGAATCAAAGTTTTCCCTTTTGTGAATGAGACCGTCAGTAAGAGGCTCCTTTCTTTTAACGCACTGTTGCAGGAGATGATTAAAATCCTTGTAGGAAAGTATGCTGGTTCTCCTTTGTTTGTTTAGGCATTTTTTTTTCCCCTTGTTTTGTTTCTTTGGGGGTTTTGGGTGTTTTTTTTCTAAGAACTGGGGTTACCAACTTGCTTGCTGCTGGAATTTGTGTTGAGAATGGAGGTTGGCCCGTACAACCAATGAGGCTCCATGACCCCCATGGACCGTGACTGCCAAAGGCAGCCCTGTGGGCTCAGCTTTCAAAGGGGGATGCAAACTGTGCAGCTTATGTCCTGTGAAGGCGATTCACTAAAGTGGCCCATTTTTAAAAAAAAATTTAAAGAGATAAACACTCAGAATCATTCAGTGTGCTTGTGGGTGTCTGTACCTCACAGAATCACACCACCAACGTTCAAATGGCTTGCCGCAGAGATAGCAGCCAAACTTCAAGTATGGCACTTAGGAAATTAGGCACCAAATGCACCTGATTTTGCTGCTCACTTACTCCCACCCCTCAGCACGGAGGGAGTTAGGGAGGCTGTGATCCCCGGGCAGGGGAAGGCTGCGGTGAGAAGCCCAGCTGGCTGAATGTCAGGCACCAGCGGCACTGGTGGGCTGGGGGGAAGCGGGGACGGCGGTGGCTGTTGCCATGGGCACCGGAGCGGCAAACGATGATAATACCAAGGCACACTAAGGGGGAAAGGGTAAAATAGGATATCTCCATTTCACTTCGAATATGGCTTCAAATTAACTGTGGTGAGTAATTACCTGTGAAAAAGTAATAATGATGATTCTGCAGCTTAGAAGGAAACCCCTTTAACAGCTGGCTGCAGGAGACACCTTCAATTTTGCCTGCTATTGAAAGGCTTTTTTTAATTTTGTATGAGAAAAGAAATCATAGCCATGAAGTAAGTCACATCAGTTATTGCTAAGACAGCTGTTTCATTACAGCGTGCACTGCTAGGTGTTATTTTTTCCAGACTGTTGCCTGTTGTGCTCAGGTGGCCTTTCCCGCCTGTCCCCCTCAATCACAGTGGAAGTTTTCCATTTTCATGGATAAGGGAACATTTCCTCATCTCCCCTGTGCAGAGTTTTTCTCCAGCTGGGCTCTGCGCATGACCCCAGCACTTTGATCCTTGCCTCGCATCGGCAGGATAACTTCCCTGACTTCCGTCCTATTTATACAAATCATTTGACTTTTTTCCTTTTGCCTTCAGCCACAAAGCACTCAACTGCCACAAAGACCCAGCTGAGGCTGGCAGAGCCTGCCAGCATCCCACGGACAGAAAAGAGCATCGAGTCAGGGCTGTTCAAGAGTCACCTGCTTCTTCCTCGTCCCCTTTGCACTGCTTGGAGTTATTTAAAAAAGGAGCAGCACTGAACTGAGTCAGCCCAAAAAGGCCCTGTGGGGTCAGTGAAAAGCATCCCTCATTTTGCCTGGTGCCGTGTCCTAGAGCCAAAACTTTGTGCCTCCCCTGGGCTCTTCTGCCCTGTCTTGTAATGCTTTAAAGTCTGTGGGGGACTGTACAGAGGATGACGGTGGGTCCTGCAGCCTCCGTACGGTGTGAGGCTTCTGGCATTGAGAAACTTTGCCCCTTCTTGCTGGGGAATGACTTTTAACCTAAGTTAATGATACTACCTAAATTCAGCATTTCCCAAGTCTGGGCATCTAACAGCCCCATTTACAAAAGGAAGGCTATTGAATTTAGGGCTCCTGGTCTTGCTCCTTTCTCTTTTTCCTTCCCTCCCTCCATTGCCCCATTTGCTTCACACTGGAGCCGTGAGAACAGTGGTCCTGAGTTGGCGGCAGCAGCAGCAGCATCACCCAAGCCCCTGCCCTCGCTACCTGGCTTTCTTGGCGCTGCCAGAACAAGCGTGCGACACCAGATCAGCTCCGCTTCATCGTATTGTGTGTGCACGAATTGCCGCTGCGAGCATGCTGTGCCTCCACCAGGTCACAAAATGCTGGCACCAGGGCGCGCAGACAGCCAGCGTCTCAAATGCAGTGCAGAGGAGCAGTGTCTGTGTGTTCGTCCTGATGGTCTGCAGCTCCCATCTGTGACCCAACATGGCTCTGCTCTGCGCTGCAATGGGCTGTCTGGGTATGACAAACACTTAGGGAAGTACCGGATGCCGTGAACTGGATGCTCACTTTAAAAGATCCTGAGAGGCAGAGAGTTGCATGTATTTTTTGCAGTCATTACTGCATAAGAGACGGAGGAATCCTGCGGGTGGGATTCATTATCTGCAGCACATTATCCCGTGACATGGAGAAGACACACGGGATCATTCCCAAAATATCCTTCCCCACTGATAAATTGCAGTGAGCAGGTTTGAAGCTGCGCAGCGTGAAGGATAACCTACTTAGGATGGACACGTGAGTGATGCTATCAGCAATACTGATGCAGTTACCAGACCTCACGACGGGTTGGAGGAAAGGGTGACATCAAATCACAATTTGCAGAACCGCAAGGGAGCCGGTAGCCTCGGGGCAGAGCCACCCCACATTTCCCCCAGGCTGGGCTTTTCCCTCAGCCCCAGGGTATTTGCTCACTGCAGCCTTCCTCCTCCCACACAGTGTGAATATAAATATTAAAAAATACTTTGTTTTCGAATGGGTGCCGGAGGAGCGGTGCCAGCTCCACTCCGGGCAGCCCGGGCAGAGGTGCCTCCAGCCGATGAGCCGCCCCACAGGAAGGTGGCACGGTGGGGCCAGGGCCGCTACTCGGCGGGGATGAGATTTTGGGCATCTCTGGAGCCAGGCTGGGGACCGATCTCCAGCTGGGTTGGGGATTTGCACGGGGGAATTCAAATCCATTCATCCCAACAGCGCCCAGCACAAGTAGGGGCGAGAAGGACACAGAAGGGCAGCAAAGGGGCCAGGGGGCAGCTCATCCATCGGGGTCATTTGCTTTATGCATGGGTCCAGGCATTTCACAAGATAATTTCAAGGTGGCACAGGCAGTGGGGCACCTTTTTCTGCAGAGCGTTTGCAGCAGAGGCCTCTTTAAGGCAGAAATACTTTAATTTATGAAAAGCTCACATGGGGCTTTCCTGGCTGAGGCAGGAGCACCAGCAGACTGATGTTTTCCAAGGCAGTCATCCATTAACGGGCGATTTCCCCATCCTTCCCTGAACTCCACTGCCCTCTGCTAAGCTCTGGTGCGCATCGTTTCTGTAAGCACAAACCAGCATTTTAATTTTAAGCACTTGACGGTGTCATGGGTTTCACTTCAGTTGTTCTCACAGGCTGCAAGACCCCAGCTGTACACTGCGCTCCGGAAAAGGCAGGAAACAGCAACGCAAGGACCAAATCACTTGGCACTTCAAATTTCTCCTGTAATCTAAAGGAAGGAAGGAAGGAAGGAAGGAAGGAAGGAAGGAAGAAAGGAAGAAGGAAGGAAAGAAAGAAGGAAAGAAAGAAGGAAAGAGGAAAGAAGGAAAGAAAAAGAAAGAAAGAAAGAAAGAAAGAAAGAAAGAAAGAAAGAAAGAAAGAAAGAAAGAAAGAAAGAAAGAAAGAAAGAAAGAAAGAAAGAAAGAAAGAAAGAAAGAAAGAAAGAAAGAAAGAAAGAAAGAAAGAAAGAAAGGAGGAAGGGAGGGAGGGAGGGAGGGAGGGAGGAAGGAAGGAAGGAAGGAAGGAAGGAAGGAAGGAAGGAAGGAAGGAAGGAAGGAAGAAAGAAGAAAGAAAGAAAGAAAGAAAGAAAGAAAGAAAGAAAGAAAGAAAGAAAGAAAGAAAGAAAGAAAGAAAGAAAGAAAGAAAGAAAGAAAGAAAGAAAGAAAGAAAGAAAGAAAGAAAGAAAGAAAGAAAGAAAGAAAGAAAGAAAGAAAGAAAGAAAAAAGAAAGCTCTAAAACTGTAAGAGATAACAAAATAGCAGTAAAACATGTCTGCTCCCCCCACAAGGAAATATTTAATATGATGTATGTTTACGATGCTGTACTGGTCTAGTATGTATCTGGTTGCACAAAACGCAGCCATACATGATAATCAAACCCACCTACACACAGGGAATATTCTCCTTATTCACAGCTAAGGAAGTAACAAATCTTTCTCTCTTCTGCAGCCAGCCCAGTGCCTTTACCACTTTGGTGATTGCGCTGCAGTCTGCAAAGCGGTTGGGGGCACATGCGTGTGTGGAAGCAGCAGGGGTTATATAGAAATATATATAACTAATCAAACTTTTATTAACCCGTGGCCTTCCATCTCAAAAGCACACGGTCGAAACAGTGATGATTTGTAACGGCTGCAGCCTCCTGACTGAGTAGAAAAATCATTTGCAAACTACTCCTGATTTTCTGCGAGGGTTTTCATGATGTGATGGCGTTTGCCGGGTGCCCTTGGGCAGTTTTGCAGCCCGGGATGAGCACGCGGCCGCTCAGGGTTTGCTGTCCAGAGGGGATGCCCGGGGGGTGGCAGTGGCACTGGGTGCCCAGGGCTGTGCAGCATCTTCACTACCCACACACGGGCCCATGCTGGCCGGGCAGGAGGGTATCTCTCACAGCAGTGGTGGCGGAGGAGGCTCCAGCTGGGAAGTCCTCATTTTAGGTTGTCTGTATGGCTTTTTTGTTATTTTTCAGCAGAGCGAGGCGCCGAGCCATGGGGAGGGCAGACCCTGACAGCTTGAGGTGCGCAGCACTCTCCTGCCGGCTTGTAATGGGAATGTCCTCTGAAATCAGGGCTTGTTGGTCCTGCTGCCAGGCTGGATGGCTGGAGCACACATCACAAAGGAGAAAACAGAAACAGAGGAGGCTTTTATTTCTTAAGCAGGCAAGCAGCAAGAAACTCCATGTCCCAAATATTAGCCAGCTGTTCAAAAATCCTGAGACTTCCAGATTTCCAAAGTGTTTCTGTTCCTTATTATTTAATAGTTTACATACCATTCCCAAAAGCTACCCCAACTGCTTTGGCTCACATTTGCAAACGAGCCCTCATTCACCCCATCCTAGCCAGTCCCATCTGCCCTGGGGGGCTGCTTCTTATTCACCCCCCAGCTTCTCCCCCTCTGCCCTGGGATCTCCAGGGGTCCCCCAACTCCATCCCTCCTTTCCCCTCTCCCAGCACCACAGGGGGATGCCCTTGGGGTGCAACAGGGAAGGCAGCAGCCTCCTCATCCTCTCCTGGGGTGCATGGCATGGTGGCTCTGTGGCTGGAGGAGCAGTGGCTTCCCTGGAGGTGGCAGCTGCCCGCAGGGTCTGCAGAGCAGGACAGAGCCAGAGCCAAGCCACTGTGGCCATGGAATGGACCATCTGAGGTGCAGGAGGACCACAGGGAGTTTTCTTCCAGGGAGGCAGGAGCGGAGGGAAGGACCGAGTGGCTGGAGACACAAAGACCTCTCAGCCATCCTGCTCATAGCAGCAACAAGCGTCTCATCTGCGAGGTAGCAAAACCAGGATGAAGTGGGGGGAGAAATAAAATGAAAGCTTAGCTTGATTTCAGCCTTGCCTAGAGGCCAGTATGTGACAGCGAGCACCACACGGTCTCACACCTTTGCCTTGAATGTGGTGACTCACGCAGGTGCAGAAAGCTTTCTGCTGCAAACCTTTTTTCAGCTCCAGCCCAGCGCTTTTGGTCCCCATTGCTTCCCGCTGTTTGTGCTGTGCTTCTTCTGGCAACCTCTCTTTCTCACAGAGCTTTTACCGTGCTCTCTCCCTGGTTGCCTTATTCCCCCTCCATCTGTTTCGCCAGCAGCTCTTCTCTTCTTCATCTTTGTCAAGGCAGCAGGGGCTCTGCCCCCTCCCCTGCCTGCCTCCTCCCATCCCCACGCACCCTCCACCGGCACTCACTGCACCTGGAAAACAGAACTCCACCTCCCAAGCCGTGCTGGCTCTCAGCTGCTCTCTCCCCAACACCTACTGATGTCAACCCGATAGGAAAGTATCTCCTGTTCTGCTTTCCACCCCAAAAACTCAGCATGACGAGACTTGCCAGCACGCTCCAGTGGATGGTGATGAAGCACAGCTGGCACAGCTGGAGGGGATGGTGTAAAGCCCAAGCCCCTCGGCCAGCATTCGCCTTGGGCTTTGAGTGCAGCGCAAGGTCCCAGCGGCTCGCAGGCCCTGGTGCTGCAGTGCTTGTACCACCCAAATTTCCCAGCAAGTGACTCCTGTGGACACACATGGGGCTGGATGAACTAATTACAGCCTCTGCAGTTCAAAAAAGGAACCGGGAGAAACATCAGCCAGATTTCACCCTCGTCGGGAAGGCAGAGCAAAGGCTGCTGGTGCACAGCAGGTGGATGTATCAAACACAAATGCTTTCCTATTACTTCTGGATGAAGGTAAGTGCAAACAATCAAATGTCCTTTCCTATTTTCTGTGTCTCCCTCTGCGACGCTGATAGAGGGAATCCAAATGTTTCCAAGCAGGCAGTGCCTATCTGCAGCAGGCAGACAATTTCTAAATGTATTAGCAGCCCAGAGTCAATAGAGAAATAGCAGTCCAGCATATCATCCAATTTTCAAATGTAAACAACCAGACCACTTTTAATTTGAAGGACTACAGCAGGGAATAAAACCAACCCTGGAAAATACACACAGCAATGACCGCTGGTTGTGATGCATTACCTTCAGGCATGCCTGTTATTTTTTCCCCACCAGCTGCCGTGCCACAACGCAGAGATAAACCGGTGATCTGGCCTGTGCCGAGCGGGCTGAGCCCCCAAACCAGCCCGGATATGTGAGGGAGCGGGCAGGCTGTTCCCAGGAGATGGTGCCCTGCCTCACCTGGCCTCTCCCGCTCTGGCACGGCTGGAGGGGGAGACGACATTCAGGAGAGGCGCTGGCGGTGCAGCCGGTCACTGGCAGCAGTGCTTTGCCTCTCCCGGAGACCCCTGGTGCTCCCCACCTTTGGTCTCACAAGCAGCAGCGCCTCAATGTCCCAGCCCGTAACCAGCTGATGCATTTTGTTAAGGTAATCACAGGCAGAGTAAAACATGGGATGAAGCATCCGCCTCCCTCCACAGCAACTGCAAGGAGGAGGGAAACAGCAAGAAACCTCCAGGGGATCCTGGAGAGGAGGGGGAGTATGGGGAGGAATGATGCTTTTAGGAAAAACCCTCTTGGGGTTTGCCAGTGTAACTGAGAGCAAAATTGTCCCCTTGTCTACACCGCCATTGTACGACTGCTGAAGGGAGGCCTCTCACAATCTCATTTCTGGCGGCACACGCTGGCTTACAGTGAAGCCCCAAGAGGAGGGGACATGCTGCAGCTGCAGCCCAGGGGACCGGGCTGCGAAGTCGTCCTCACCCTCGCTGGGCGCCAGGCTGCTCCCGCCAACCACACATCCCGAGGGAATGCCGGGGGCTCTCCCACCGAGCCAGCAAAATGGGTCTGACTCCAAGACAGGCAGTGACACAAGGGATCTGTTCAAAGGAGGAGACCAACCAGGCAGATTACATCTTGCGTGAATCTGCTGGTCTCCACTGAACACAATGGGAATGGGCAGGTTCAACCCAGGGCTCCTTGTCCTGCTTTGCTCTTTCCTCACTCCCTTTCTGAACCACCGGTGGGGGTTTGCATGGTGCAAGCGAGGGGGGACGTGCTGGACGTGCTAAGCCAGATTGAAAAGGTCACCTTCGCATCACGCCATTAAAAAAAACCAACCACCACCTCTGGGAATGAAAGATGAACATCTGCTTTAAAGCCCACCACTTCCCAAGGTGAATCTGGCACGTCAGTGGAGGCGGGATATTGCTGGTGAGAAGATGAGGCTTTGGGAAGCCAGCAGCAATACCAGGAGGGCTGGCTGAGACCCTTCCACCCGTGAACCTCTCTCTGCAGCTGGACTGGGCTGTAGAAAAGGCTGGGTTTGCTTTTCTGCACAAGCCGTGTCACGACGGGTTGCACGGAGCAAAGGAAGGTGCTGGGCTTACAGGGAGCCATGAAAGCCCACAGTGGTGACACCACCTGCGGTGCAACAGGAGCAATGTTGTAGGCAAGATGATCCAAGCATGCGAACAAGGCAAGATTTGCCGTACCTTTCATTGCAGGGACTGATCTAGTCAGAAAAAACAGACAAGATTTCAGGCGCACACGACTTTTAGGCTTGTTTGCCTAAAAGCTAGTCTGCCGTTGTGACTGTTGTTTTTTTCCCTAGACTCATGAAAAATACACCAGAGACAAAAAGCGAAACATCAGACAGAAATGATGTATGTCCTAAGATTTCCCATATTCCCGGTGTCGTTGTGAAAGGGAGGTCCCCTGTGCTTATGGAGGACCTGACGCTGAGCCCTCGGATGCTGCTTCAGCAGCGCTGGGGCCCTGGGCAGCCGCAGCCGCTGCAGCGGCGCAAAACCGGCACGGAGCTGCATCCCTGGCACGGAAAGGCAGGGAAGCCGGGAGCCGATCCCTAGGCTGGCACTCACTTGTGGAACTGATTTGTCTTAGGCGGGGGGGGGAATCAAACCACAACAAAAAGTAGAAAAAGAGCAGTGCCCAGAACTGGAAACTGTTAAAAGTTTGCTCTTTTTCAGATTTTTATCTCCCATCTAGATCAGCTGGTGCTTGGCCCCGCGTGGTTTGACATGAGTCACGGTGTTGTACGTTGGGGTCCAGCCAAGATTAGCTGTTTTCTATAGTGTTGCGCTACCTTGCAACTACTGGTTCACTGCAGTAGAAATGATAGATTGTTTTACAGGAGGAAGAGAAGGGGGAAAAGAAATATAAAGTCCACCGGTAGTTAAAACAGTGGATGTGCTCCACCTACCGGCTGGTAACAACAAAGTGAGCCCTGACAAAAGGCGGCATCCTTACAGAGAACCGAACCAGCGCTTGATGTTGCCATCCTCTTGACATTTTACATTTGGAGGGGAACCCCGGGGGAAGAAGAAAGGAAAAAAAGGATGTGAAGAAGAAAGCAGAATGAGAGAAGATGAGGGCTGCGTGTCAGGAGAAAAAGAAATAAAAGAAATGGAGACACAGCTCTTTTGATTTAAAAAAGAGATGCTTCAAGCATATGTAAGCTTGCAGCAACCTTGGCCATGTAAAGCCATTTTGATTTATTTCAAAACTCCCAAAGGAGAGTTCTTTGAATGCTATGTCCTGGTTTTGATTGACGGCAATGGGGTTTATACCTCAGAGAGCTGAGGACACATCCCAGGCTGCCACCTGCTTCCTTTGGCTGCCACCGCCTTTCTCTCCAAGGCTTTGGGGCCGGGCAGAGGAAAAAACATCCCAGGGCTCCTGCGTCCTCCGCACCCTCTCTCCCAGTGAGCGTAGCTGCCTCTACGGCCATTATGATACCGAGTGGCCACACATTTGTCTCCTGCTCCTGGACCTTGATAGCAAAGCAGACCTTGCTTTTATTATCCCGCTTCCCCTGTCCAGGACTCTTTTTCCATTCAGGTCAATGGAGCCTGTGAGCAGTTGCTGCCTACGTAGGATCTACCTCATCTCGTATGATCTTCGTCCTCACAACATCTCCTGTGAAAGACAGAAATACTTTTTCTCCACTTGCCAGGGAGGAGGCAGGGACGCAAAGCAGACTGAAGGTAACGTTCAGAAGTACACAGTGTCAGAGTCTCTGTGACGACTTTAAAGTAGATATGACTTAGGCATTTAAGTGCCATTAGGCTGGTTGAAAATTGAATTCTCAGTATGATCTTCTGTGAATTTCTTGGATTAACCAGTGTGAGGATCAGGTCTAGTGGTTTGTCAAGTCCAGGGTGGAGCTGCTGCTCAGACCTGGACAGGGAGGCAAGCCACCTCTAGTCCCTCCATCAGCCAAAAGGTTTGTGCACAGGACACAGTCAAGGAGGAGAAAAAAGCTAAGCTGTGATCGTCACTCCAAATCCAAAAGTAAAAAAAAGGCACTTGCAAAATAGCACTTCTGCAGTGCTCTGAGGCGTGAAAGGGATATCTTACTCACTGCTTGTTTTTTCTTAAGAAAAAAACAAAGAAAACCACCCAATCTTTAGAAGGTCTGTCCTGAGGCAGATTTTTTTTTTAGTATGTTTAAATTTATATAATATTTTTACATACTTCATATATATGTGTGTATATATGTATACAAACATATATATTGTACTTATATACATGCATACACACACACACGTATATACAAATACCCTCACACAGCGGTCAGGAAGCTCATTTCTGCCAAGGTCTACTTTAAAAATATTTAAGCACATAGCTGCAGACACGTAGTCAGGTATTTCTGCCCTTATACTGTCCAGTTGCATGTTCGCTCTGCTATAGTGTGATACTAATGAGGACATACAGCCCTGGGCTTGCTGCTGCTCTGCCCAGACAACTGTGAGCGTGGCCAGAGCGAGCACAGGTCCACCTATATCCAGCCACACAGACCTCTCTGAAGTTGTTCAGATCCCTACTGTCCTTGAAAACCTCGTGCAGAGCAATTGCCCAAGATGGTGCAGCACGTTTGTGACAGAGCAGTAACTAACCATAGGTTAATGCAATAACAGTGTCACTTAGTATCTCATGGGACAGCATCTGAATATATTTCAGACCTGTCCTGAATACAGATATTACCAGTGGGTTGTAATTTGTCTATGCCTTTGCCCGCAGCTGCTCCTTTCTATTACTCTAGCAAATATTGCAGAAATGAATAAAAGCTACGGAAAAGTAGTAGGCTTACGAAGTGCACGCCGGCTACCATTTCCTTGTACTCATTATTAATGCACTCTACTTTTTCATCATTCTGTACCAAGTCTGTCTCCTACTAAAAAAAAAAAAAAAAAAAAAAAGATGCTTCCTTTTTCACTTTGCATTGATATGAGCCTTCAATTCAGCCCTGTCTGCTGGCTTTGACAGAGCCGCGCTAATTTGTAATCAGATTGAGGCTATGTCACCGTTCAAGTGCATGCAAAATATGAACGATATAGGGGAGAGAAGGAGGAGGAGGGAGAGAGAGAGAGAGAGAGGGAAAGGGAAAAAGTATATGAGCAAAGTTGGTGCTTCTGATGTTACATTTGACTTCATGCTCTAAGTGCACAAAGGGACGCCAAGGGGCACAGGGTAAGGTGTTTGCCTGGGGAGACACCACTTCCAGCCAAAAAACTGCTCTGCTGTACCTCGGTGTGTTACCACAACAGGACAGGTAGAGAGGAGAAGGAGAGCACAAGGTCAACCAGTGAATGAAAGGAGAGCTGGGGGTGACCGAGGGTATGGCTGAGGCTAGAGAGACGATGGTGATGCAAGTGATGAAGCAAGGAAAGAAAGTCAAACAATATGGTGGGAAAAAAGAACAAAAACATCAAGAGAAAGATAAAATAAGGGAAGGAAAGAGCAAAAAGAGCACAGAGAGAGGAAGAGAAGATGTGTCCTGACAACATGCAGCGCACCTCTGACTGCTGCTGGCTGCAGCTGCCACTCAGGCAGCCGGAGGGAGCAGCCGGGGATGCTCACCATCCCTGACCGAGCGTGCGTGGGGCCAGGAGCTACCGAAAATGAAGCTGCAGCACCCTGAGTTCCTTCTTTTCCCTGCAATCTGGCAGGGTCTGAGTAAAAATAGATAAGGTTTTGGCTTTTGCTCTGTCACTGTTCTGTGAAAGCCTCCCCATCCTTCTTCATGGAAGCTCAGGATACCCCAGTCCCCCTCCTCCCGGCTCCTTCTGCGTAGGATGCCTTATAGCTGTGTGTCTCAACAGTTTCCAACATGCCCTTTACTACAGAGGGATTATTCTAAATGCATTTAATTTTATTCTCTCCTCACTTCATTAAAGGTGCAAACTCTGGTGGCCTTTTTGCATGACAAATCTCCAAGGCTGCCACATGATGTCTATTTTCTTTCAACTCCCTTGAGGGGAAATACCTCCCTGTTCCCCCAGGCACGTGAAACAGCTGATTACAGGAGTTAGTACACCCAGCACCCAGGCATACTATATTAAACTGTAATCCAAGGGCACAGAGATTGAGCATTATGAACTGTTAATGACTTTTTCTCATGGTTTTAGTCCAAATATGCGATCTTAGTTATTTGTCACTGAAAGGGATCTAGGCAGAAATAGAATTTAAAGCTACTGATTGCAAACACTTTTTTCTACAAAGAAAACCAATATGAAACACTGAGCGATAACGGGCCAACTTATGTTACGGCTTCTTCTCTTTTTTCTCCTTCGTGAAGAGGTTTCAACAGAGATTACAGCTTTACAGTGCAGAAATATGTTTTCCAGGTGAGCTGAAGCAGGACTGATTCGAGGTTTGACAGACTGTATCAAAGCCTTCCCCCAGCTTAGAGAGCGCCTGTGGCGCTTTGAAGGCTGTCAGCATCAGCCCAGCTCTGCTCCCATCACACCGATGGATGTTCAAAGGGGACAGATCATGGTCCCTCCAATAGCCAACTGGCAGGCCTTCTGGTCTGTCCCAGGCTACTCGACCTGCTCTTTGGCCAGTCCAGCCTGATGCTTGCTGGTGACACATGCTGAAACACCCACTCCAGCGGTGGCCCAGAGGCACACGGGCACTAAGACCTGTGGGTCCCCACTTCAGCTGCTGCTACTCAGACACTATTCCCCCTCCATACGCACACAGGAAAATGGTCAGAAACAGAGTTTAATGAGAAAACAAGGACAGGTTGCACTGGTCAAGTGCAGGGCAGGGTCAAACAAGCGTGGTGACCAGCAACTTATGTACACAACCACCCCCTTTTATCCCTTTTCCCTTCTGTTTTCTCACACTTGTCCCTCCCATCCCCCATCTTGGGTTCCTTCCGCGCTCCAAAACAGCCCATAAGTCATGTGCAGTCCCAAGATGCTCATCCCATTGTGGAATAATTACTAAATTGGCTAAAAATACAAAAGTACAACATTGTTCACACATTAAGGAAAAGTATAAAATCAAGAGGCTTCTGAGGTAGAGAGCAGCTGCAGCTGGCATGCAAAGAATTCAACATCTCCAATTCCCTGTGCAATATTGCTTGCGAAGCAACACGGGGAATGGAGTGGGATGGAAATTCTACGGCCAAGCCCTGTGATAATCCAACAGATATGGGAACGAGATGATACTATAGAACCGATAAGCTGCCCATTTACCACCCTGAGCCAACATTTTGTCAACTTTTGATGAAATGCTGTCCTTTGTGTGAACTTTGCTCATTATAATGTCATTATAATATCAAAACACACCTCTATCCCAAAGGCTACCCGCCTCCAAGGTGCGACCACTCCTCCTTGAGTCTGCGCCCTGAATTTTTCATAAACTAGACCTTTAAATGTGAAGCGAGATAATTTTACACCAATCATAATTAAAGTATTTATGACTAAAGTCACTCAAACTCCACCTTGAAGGTAAAAAATAGTATAAAACTAGCCCAAGAAAGGGGGAATACCCGGGGAAGACACCATCGTGAAGAACTCCATCATTGACTTCTGTGACCAGTCGACGGGCTGAGCCTTTCTTCCCCCCCCATAGGGACGTCTTTGGGTAAGACTTAGATTATACCGAGTGCTTTCTCGGGAAACTTAGAAATTTCTCTAGAGAATCTCTTTCCTACATTTATAGCCAGGCTGTATCATTTATAACTTTGTCATGGATTTTATATATGTAATAATACTTTCATTTGCATGTGCTTTGCAGACAGTGTATTTATCACCGGCAATCCTAAGAACCTATATATCTGTTGTTTAAATAAACTGCACTGTTTAAGTAGCTAGTCATTTCGGTTCCTCATTGAACGCGACCAAAGATTTGAGAGCGGCCGTGCTAGTTCATGAGCACGACTAGACTGAAGGTGCAGTCCACTATTAGTGTATCCAAATCATAATAGTTCAATACATATTAAATGCGATTGGACTGATAGTGCTGAATTGGGCATCACTCAGAATTTAAACCCAGCCGCACCTAGCCTCCCACCTCGGTGAGGAGTGTTAGAATGCAAGGGGGTTTATCTTCTGCCAAACCTGCTTTCCCTCTTTCCATGCAACACCCATAAAGGGTCCCGTCCCACCACAGGCAGTGATCAGGGGCAAGTCAAAGCTGTCTGAGTGTCTTTTGCTGACCCCATTGTGATGGACGTCCCTCCTGGCCATGGGTCTGGTCACCTCCTATGATAGCCTGGGGAGGGACAAGAGCAGGGTCATGGTCCCTTCCAGCCCTGTGCCTCTGTCCTCTTTTGTATGTGGGGACACCAGTCCTTCATCCAACACTACCTTCATTCAACATATCCCAACACCACCCAGTTGCTCTAAAGTTCATAGGAGATTTTGGAAATGTCATAAGCAATAAACAAAATGGTGCTCTAATGGACGGGGAAGGGATATGTTGAGATGAGATGCCACCACCTTCAGCAGTTGCCATCACCTGCCACCAGTGTGTCGTGCAGGCAGTCATGCACATGCCAGGGACCAGGGCAAGTAAAGATTTCTAAAGCAAAATAGGAAGGATGGAAGAGGTGTGAGGAAAGAGAATATAAGCGGAAGGCAGAGACAAGCTGAGAGGTGGGCTGGTCTCAACCTGCTGCTCACAGAAAGGAGGCAGAGGATGAGGAAGGGGCAGGGAAAGGATGGGGAAGCAAACAGGAGCAGAATAAATCTTCTGACAAGGAAAACAACGTGGTATGCCAGGATAAGTTTTCATCTGCAAATACATGGAAGCATGCAGTGAAGGAGAATGTGAAAAATAAATAAGAAAGTGGAAAAGAAATACATATTAAATGAGGCAGTGCATTCAAATGTGGAAATATAATAGCACAGAACTGAGAGGACCCGTGTCAAATGATCTGATTACACTGAAGTAAATTTTCCAGGAATTCAGAGACAAA
Organism: Fratercula arctica; assembly: GCA_947846985.1. NCBI lineage: Eukaryota > Metazoa > Chordata > Aves > Charadriiformes > Alcidae > Fratercula > Fratercula arctica. The sequence continues at coordinate 89,377,182 of CANTUZ010000001.1, read as the reverse complement.
TAGAACTGTACCTAGAAAAGGCATAACTTGTGAAAAACTCAGTGTGACTCTGGTTTGCTGAGTGTGAAGTGAAAAGTAACCCTAAGTCATGTAGTTGGAAAATTGTCTGCACGGGGTACAGTATTACATCCACATTGCAGGGTTTGGTAGAAATACCTGTAGAAATCTCCATGTTAGTGGAGCCAGGAACTCTGCCACTGGCAAGCGGGGAAAATTACCCTTCTTGGGCTCTGCTCCTGTTTCAAAGCAGCGCAGGGGGTGACTGGTATGGAAAGGGAGGTGGGCGGCCAGGAGGACCAAGCGGGCAATCCTGCGCTGTGCCCGCCCCCTCTGCCACAGCACCATCCGTCAGGCACCTCTAGGTCTCATTAAGGTCATTTTAAATACCTACATGAAATACATTCATAAGAATCCTATAACCATGGTGTCACAGGATGGTTTGGGTGGGAAGGGACCCTCAAAGACCAGGTAGTCCAACCCCCCTGCCGTGGGCAGGGATATCTTTCACCAGACCAGGTTGCTCAGGCCCCATCCAACCTGGCCTTGAACACTTCAGGGGTGGGGCATTGCTCTTTCTGCTCTGAAACTTCATTTCATTATCGACTTTAATCTTTGGCAGCTATTAAAATAAAGAGCTAGTAAATAATCGTTCTCTTCACTTGTTAGCCCATATTCCAGCATTTAATTTTATTTTTTTTTAATAAATAGCATTAATTTTTTAGCTCTTAGCTTTTATTTTCATTCTTCCAGCTTCACTCTTGAAATTAATTCTCTCTCATCTTCTCCTTCACATCTCACTAGAAAAAGGAGAGAAGCTCAACTTATGACTGAATAATTTTCACAACAAACAGACTTCGAGAGGGAAAGAGGAAAGCGTGATAGGCTAGAAGATGATACTCTTGCTGAGAGAGAATCTAAGAAATCTGTTAGAGAAATACTAACATTACATTATAAGAATACTACAGTTTTAGGGCAGACATTACGAAGAGAACTAAATGCTGAAGGATCCACACGAGAAATTTAGAGAAGTAACTGAAAAATAACTTGAATTCATAGAGAGATGCAATTAATTGAGACTGATTTGTGTTAATTTCACCCCTAGAAGTGCAGAGCAATATGAAAATTAAATACTAGGGTTTGTAGACTGCACACTTTTTTCATGCCAAAGGTCCCTGTGACAAGGCAAATCTGTCTGAAACCTCTAAGATTGCACTGAAGGCTAATAGAAGAAAAGCAACTTGTTTTTTCGAAGTAAGCAAAGAACCGCATTGCAATTCATCCTTTAAAAACACTTTAGGAAATGCTATCTTAATGGTTTTGATTCCCACACGTCATTTTTTCTGGCTGGTTACCTGCAGGCACCGCTCCACTTGGCACGATGTAATGCCTCTCCCTGTACCCTACGTACACAGCTCCGTCTCTGCCTGCATCTTTGTGCCGCGAATCCTCCACGAGTCTGTCCCTGTCCAGAGTCGCACCCGCTGCTTCTCTAACCCACGCACTTACATGCTTTCTCTGGCACCTTTGGACACCTCCCAGTGGCTGTAGCTCTTTTTCTTTGGCTGGCTTTGTCATAAAACCTGTTGATGGTGCCTGCCCTCGTATTAGCCCATCAGTTTATCTGCAACAAAACCACCTGAAACAAGCATTCTTTTTTGTCTTCGGCAAGTGCCCCCCTCAATGACCTTACATGGCTGACTCCGTGGAGTGCTGCCAGGGAGCTCTGGAAATCACCTATGTATTTTGTCTTAGTAATATCCCAGCAGTAAGCCCAGAGCTCCTGAAAATTAATGAAAGATTTAGAGAAGGATCATGGTAACTATATTCATGCATATACACACACATATACAGAAACGCCCCTGGTAATAAAGTAGAAATAAGAGAGTCAAATGGGTGGCGACTGGAAAGACATTAAGAGGTCAGGAGGGATAAAGCAGCTTAGGGAAGGAATGGGGTTTGGAATTAAGTTGGAGAGGCTTTTCAAAGGAAAATGATGCTTGAGGAGAGGTTAGGGCTTACTGGAGAAGATTTCTGAGGTGAGAATATAGCAGAATAATTAGGATCAAGTGAAGGGGAACATAATGAGATTGGATGGTGAGAAATGCCATTTCGTTGCTGTGACTGAAGGAGTTAGTGTCATAGGAAGTTTCTGGCTATGGACAAGCCAGTCGCATAGATAAATTATCGCCCCCCAGCACATCAATGCGCTAATACAATTTTGTGGTTCAACAGTAGTTTTGCCCTAAAGCAATTGGTTCATAAATTAAGAAAATTCACAAATTAGGAAAAAGCAATTCCCGAACACCTTTCAGCATCCTCTGAAGGCAGGCAGAACTGTGGCCTGATTTTGCTGCCTGTGCTGTTTTGGATTGCATGCCCTCGAGCATCTCTAGCAGCCACCACCTCCGCTGCCCCAGCAGCCCCTCTTTTTCCACCCAAAAACTTTATCCCTGCATTAAAAAAGATGCCTGGGACAGTCATCCAGGATTTCAGGCCACCTGAGGGCTGGCTTGGGCCAGCGGTTCTGACCCAAGGACTGACAAACCCCGAGCCAGAGCATGGGTGTTGTGCAGCCAAGGTGCATCGATTCCTGTGTGCCTGGCATCAGGCTGGCCTCGGTGTCCTGAGTAGCGTTTCAGGAAGCTCAGCAAAGCCCTGGGTATCCAGAACACCCTGGATTTTACTGTGTATGCACTTTATAAGCATGGACACATAAGCCTCCCAGGATTTCCCTGTGGAAAATATGGAAATCCTCCTGCTGAAAGTAGTTTTTCTTCCACAAGATGTTATGGTCTGTTTTTCTGTATATTAATTACATTTTAAGTGCATTTGCTGAAGCCTTGTTTTGCTAGGCTTAGTAAGTTATTTCCAGGAAGACGCTCGTTACAGGCAATGGAATGTGAAAATTATTGAAGTCCAGAATATGGTTTTGTTCATTTTTAGCATATGTATTGGCTAGATAATACAAAACCCCAGGGCTTAAGCAATCGCAGAGCTAATGTTTCACAGGAACAGCACAATCTCTTTGTGAAACTACTGCAGATACGGAACAGTGCCTCTTGCCTTTACCACTTATTCAGCACCTTCAAAATGCAGACAGCATTTTCTGATTTGCCTTGCGCGTTTATTGGATCCCCACCTGGGATGGCGCTCACCTGGTGACTGGGGGTAGCAGATGCTTAACCCCTACCATCATCACCAGAGCTGCAAGGACACCAGCGCTGTGGTCCAGGCCACCCCCTGCCACCTGCTCTGCGCTCTCTGGTTAACACCCAGCCATGAGAAGGTGGCACTGCTGGAGAAGGCTGGAGGTACGGGGCTCCTTATGAGACCTTGCTCACATCAGCTTATGAAACACCCAGAGAAGTACGTGGAGCCTTCTTACTGGGACATGTCATGGTAAAGGCTAACAGTGGCAAATTGCATTTTCTAATATTTTCCTGGGGCGGGTCAGATGTTGTGACAGAGATATTGCTATCATGCATTCACTGGGAGAAACACACGACATGACACTAAAGCCACGTCAGAATCGGTGCATTTGCATTTCCCAGTTCCTACTACTCAGGTTCCCCGTTTCCTTCCAGCATCAGACCATGAGACACGTGCTGTCTGCACCGCTGGTTTGCTGTAGCCTTCCAGAGGGCACGGGGCACAGCAAGTACTTCCAGGGTCCCAGACATGCCGCTTTGAGATCCAATAAAGCCCCTGCTAATAGAAGCTGAGTTCAGAAAGGAAAAACGTTGTTCACTCTGCCACACATTTTTAGGTGTCTTTGTAACCTGTTACCCACGTACATATAGATTTCGGTGATGCCTGGCAGCCCTCAGTGTTTCTTACGTGAGAACAGAGAGTGCCATTCTGTTACTGGCAAATAATACTGCAATTAATACCTAATACAAATAACTAATACTAATACCGGAGCAGGGCTTTACTGCAGGCAGATGGCTGGAAACTTTCCCTCAAGTGAGGAAAAAAATTAACGCAGGCTCAGACACAGAAGAAACAGAAATGCTGGATGTTGGGAAACATTTATCCTGTAATGACACTGGTTTGCCTCTTGTATCTCCTTGAGCCTTTGCTTTCTACTGGTGTCTTCTACTGAGGCCAAAGACCCCTTACCCAAACTCGCAGCCCGCTGCTCAGCTGCCCTGTTATATACGTTGTAATGTCACCACCTGTCAGTCTGCATTGCCCTTGCTAGACTTCTAAAATGGTAATTTAATAAAGGAAGGTGATATGAATCATCAAGGAACAATTTGAATTATCATCTGTAGATAATTCATTATGCACACATTTCTTGTGAGATCCTTAAATCAGCAGGGCTTCTTAATCAGGGACTTAAAAATTTTGTCTGTAACAGCTAGAGACTTGACCCATAAATCAACAGCCAGGCCAGCAGGTCCAATTCATGCTTCACACTTTTTTTTCCCTGTGAGAACGAGGCACTTAATTACCACCAAGGTCACAGAAAAGGGGAAAACCCCTGTAATACAGAGTTGGTTTTGACAGCGTCAGTTCTGGCAGCGCCTTCTGAAAGCAGAGTGATTTGCAAGCAGAAGGCGAAACCATGGCCGGTGACACTGCTGCGACATTGCCATCCTAACAGGATGATCTACGTGAGTGCTGGTACCCTTAGAGTTAGCACAATTTTTCTTCCTCTGTCAGTGGTAGATAATATTTGCCCAAGAGAGACACTCACACGCTTTGTCAGATTTTATTAGTAAAAATAATTGGTTATTCTGATATAGCTTGCTTTTCTATTCTTCAGCGGAGAAAACACATGGTTTGCATGCTACCCTTTTGGGGGAAAAGAAGTGTTTTGTGCAATTTATGGGAGGGAGCAGGTCGTGACTTGACCTGTGCGCCCAGCGGTGATGCCCGGTGCCCCGGGGCTGGGCTGGAGGCAAGGTGCCTGCCTCCCGCACCCCACGGCCGTGCCGCAGCCGGCCAGCATCGCTAGGGAGGGACGGACTCGGCTGGACCCACAGCCCTCCCTATAAATGCATTCACCGAGGGGAGAGGTCCATCCACCTTCATCGTCGGTGCGGATGTCTTCTTCTGCCCCGTTTTGACAGATGGGACTCGTAGAGGGGGCCACCGGGGGACCAGGACTAGCACAGCCAGAAGAAATACAGCTCTCTAAAGCACATTAGACTACCTTGCGATTTCAATCTCTTATTTTCATGAAATGGCATGGATTTAGCAAGCATATACACCCCTGCAATTTGAAAAGGAAGTATAGGTTTATAAATCCACACTTACCCGGCTAAGTAAATGGCCTGGCTCACAGAAGTGCTAAGCCGCTGCCAGATTCCCCTGAGGGGAACAGCACTGAATATCTGGTGCCTCTGAAAGCCAGGTGATAAATTTCAGAGTTTTGCAAACTCTGGGCCTAGGGTTTTGCTAATCAATAGCTGTCGCTCAGATATAATGAGCTGTCTAATAGCACCTAGTTTGGATGATGGATGCTCGTCGGATCCTGGAACAGAGAAATTAACCAATTGGCCACATTTATTGGATTGAATTCAGCAAATCAGAAATAACTAATTAGTTCTGTTAATACTCATTTGAAATAGAGTTAGGGGTTTGGGCATGGTTGGTTTTCCCTGGTTTTTCTTTTTTCTCTTTCTGGCAGTGCAGGCAATGCAGTTCATTAGGGTTGGGAAGTGCCTGAATTCTGGTCCAACTTTTGTAACAGGTGGCTGAGCAATGCAGACCCCCAGGGAGAGGGGGAGGAATCAGGTCTGCCCTCCAGGAAGAGAAAATTTCTGTGAAGAGTGACCCCACTGAGACACCTTGGCGACCGCTGCATTCCGACACTAGGAATCTCTGTGTCCAAGATTTTCAAGGGTTCAGCAGACTTGGAGTCCTCCTGAACTTTGCACTGGAGGAGATGGTGTCTCCTTTTATGTTTTATACAACAAAGAACATACCTTTTTTTGTTCACAAGTATTAATAATTGTTGTTCTGTTTTATATAATAAGAATCATAAACTAAACTCATCATGAAAACACAGCTGGCTTTCAAGCATCATTAGTTAAATACATTTTCACTGGTGGCAAAGCCATCCAAAGATATTTGGGCTGTAGCATATACGTAAGGTCAGCCTTTCCATGGAACTAACTCCACTCGTATCTACGACTTGGGAATTTGTTACAGGTGGTTTTCCAAGGTACCCTTGGATAACAGATTTTTACTGTCACTAAGGGTGCACCAGAGAAAAGGAGACTGTAAACTGGCTGTGCTCCAGCTCCAGAGGGAGAGAGGACCGTGTTGCTATTTTAATTTCTTCCTGGTTGCTATATGGTAATTTGATTGTGTTATTTTACTTCAGCATGTGATTCTGTCTATTTTTCCCAAACTCCAATATGGGAGATGTAAAAAGACGAGACGTTTGTTTCAGGGCTCAGTCAGTTTTGAACATGCCGTGCTCAGTAAATGAGTGTGTTCTTGGCCGGAATGCAGCAATCACGTCGGCAGCTAGGATTCATCTCGCTGTCAGATAATGGAGGGAAGATGTTTGATGTTTTGCAGGGTACAGGCAAGTGGCTCCGGCATTCAGAGAGTGACTGAAGGAGGCATAAAGTCGTCAAGCGTCTTCCTTACCTGCATGGCTGCGGCCAGCGAGAAGCCGCCTGCCCAGAAGCGAGGGCTTGAAAGATTGCATGCAGCACTATAAACTGGCGATGCCCCAATCTGAGCTGTTCCAGTTTAAGCAGCTACTTTTTACTAGCAAAGATGCATTTCTTAAAAAGGCACTGCTGTATTTACTTTTATTAGCTGCCAGGACACCACGTCCAACACGCTACAAAGTGTCTCGCACTAGGTAAAACACACAAAAAAATCTTTCCTCCTCAAGTACTAAGTTGATTAATGCAATTATCTCTAGGTGTGTTTGAATGGTAAAACCAGGTTGGCTCGGTTTCTTTGTGTTATTACTACTGATACCTGCTCCTCTTCGGGCAAGACGCCGGAAACGGCGAGGAGAGGGCTCCCTTGCCTGGGAGCCGCGCTGTACGACAACACAGCAGCGCTCGAAGCCCACAAAGCCCCAGCGTGAGATCTGGGATTTGCCTGACGCAGTGGCGGGGCGCACACTCGCAGCCCCTCGGGAGGTGGGATGCTAAATGGGCCACTTGTCTGCTGCGGGGAGCATTGGCCACGCTCCTCCTTCGCTGTAAATCCAGTCCTGGCATCTCTGTACGCTTCCCCTAAATGCCCCAGGGGCACCTGCAAGCCCTGGGTACCTGGACACAGGGTGACAAATTCTGCTGGCTTTGTTCATTTTAACTCGTTTCAGGCTGTCTTCAGTTCCAGAGAGGTGTAATGGTAAACCAAAGCAGACTGCAAAGTCAGCAATTTTTTTTTTTTTTTTTTGATGCGGCTTTTCAAACAAACGTTTGAAAAGAAAGCAACATGAAGTACAATTTTAAGGGTAGAAATCAGATGCTTTTCTGGTTGCCTAACTTACCTGGACCAGAGGGCTGTGAAATGAACAGCCCCAGGTGGGTCTGGCCGAGAGGGCTCTGGAGCTGGCGTGGGGCTGTGCGACTGATTCCAGGAGAGGGGGACTCCCTCTCCCCCGCTGCCTTGTGTAAACCTGAAATTATTCCTTCACCTCTCAAAAAAACTGCCTTTCTGGAGTAAATAGCATTTGTCACTAGCAGGAGGGGATGCTGACACTCCTTTTTTCTTAGGGCTGGCATCACTCATGTACGTGCGGTCGGACTATCAGACCGAGCAGACGGGCTAGCTTACAGAAGTCGTATCAGCACATTTGATTCCATAAGACATTTTTTATCATTAAATAAATAAGTCTCCTAAAAAATCCCACTTCAGCCATCAGCAAAATGTTTTACCTACTAACAAACAACCGCATCTTGCTGCTGTGCAGCATTCAGAAAGCATTAAGTCAGGCCATTAGAATTCATTAGATTCTCTTAAAAATCACAACGGGCATATTACCACATAGGCACACCCACTTACATACACACACTGTTCTCTGCCCAGGGAACGCTCCCTATCACCTTTCTTAACAATCAGGCACACCAGGAGCATCTTTGATTTTAATGAACTCCAGCTTTTCCCATAACTGCCCGTCTCCAGGGCTCAGAGAAGACAAACACTCAGGAACAGGTCTCATTTGGCTGCGCTGTCACAGTCCGTATCGGCTATTACGATCTCGTTCCCACAACACGCGCTTAATAGCATTAGAGAGCCTCGCCGTTATGTCACGCATAGATCAAAAGAGGTTCAAAAGCCTTCCGCAAGTTTTAAGGCTTAGCCCTGCTGGTAATAACATCAATGATGAAATTGCAATTGTGTCTGATAGGAGCAACAGCAGGCACCTTGGGTCTCATCCTGGGAAGTACAGAGCTGCCGCAGCCCCCAGGAAGTCCAAGGAGAGTAGTTCAACGCCATGCAAAAGCACATCCTTATTTATTAACAATATATTTACCAGGTAGTCCAATTAAACTTGACAGCCTGTTTATAGAGGCTTTCTGCCCAGCAGGAGCTATACGGGTATCAACCAACAAACTGTAACACAGCAGCAAACAGAGCAAAAGATGCTGGTGCTGGTGTCTTCAGCAGTTGAGCTGTACATCGCTCACAAACATTGATACGAGTTCAATAAAGGTCACAGCGCATTTATATACCTAGCTTTAGGTGAAAGAACACCAAAGCCTTTTTATGCTGACAATGCTTCCCAAAATTTATTGTGACCTTCAAGAACCTGAAAATATTCTGCACCATCATCATCTCAGGGTCAGTATACATTCGATATTCATTAAAAAAAGAAACCGCAGGGGTGACAGAAATCTGATGGTATAGATTAGCTGCTGAGATTTCTGAATTCCCAAATCGTCTGACAGGGAAGCAGCCAGGAGAGAGGAGAGGGGGAAGCAGAAAGCTTTGGCAATTATCTTGTCCATGTTAGTTATGCCTCCAGTTAGAGTACACAAGTGGCCATAGCTACTTCTATAACGGTCAACTCTCATTTTACCTGTCTCCCCAGCACCATGTCTTTGAGATCACGAGTGGACCAGACAAGCTTCCCCGTCTCACGTCCTTGGACAATTTGTTACTTCGCTTATGCTTAACTCCTGTCATCTCTTTGATACCTGAAAGCCCCCTGATGGGGTTTGGCCTGACTCCGGCACGGTGCTCAGCAGCGCGGGAGCCGGGGTTTCCCCGGGTGGAGAGGACTCCACACCTCCAGAGATGTGACCCAAAGCCCGACCATTTCAAACTCTGTTCCTTTCTAATTCTTTTTGTGCCTTCACTCTGCCAGCAGTACTGCATTCTTGTTTCCATCGCTTTCCTTCCTGTCATTTCTCCAGTGTATTTTATGTCTAGCCATTTGATTTTTAAGTTCCATAACGCGCCCATTACAGTGGCTGCTTGGTATGAGTTAGATCTTACCTACTTCATTATTTCACCAAAGCTGGGGCTCCTGGCAATGTTAATTGTATCAAAGGCAGTTGTTCATATTAATGTATAACATTCTTAGTTTGATTGGGAGGGGAGGTTGTTTCTACTGTACATTTAGAAAACATGCTTACACTAAATGTATTTAAATCAAGCAAGTCATGATGTGAGACAAATCCAGAGGTTTCTGGGCTGAGCCAGAATGGCCAGGGATTGTGCTGCTTCTGGAATGGCACGAAAGCTCATCTGGATTTTCCTGGTCAGTGTATTTTTTGTGCAATTTTTATTCTCCTATTACTCTGAGTTCTTCTTCTTAGTTTTCACCTCTGTATTTGAGAATCCCTATCACTTTGTTAAATGCATCTCTCACTAGACCCTTTTACTTTAAAACATGTTAAAATCTAGTTGCTTATTTGTTTATATAAATCTAACATTATGGTAAATAAGCAATACAACAAAATATCAGCCAAGGGTGTACAAAGGGTCTAAATGGTTAAATCACATTGCTGGAAAGGTAAATGGAGACAAGTACAGAAAACGGAGCAGTAACAATAGTGTAGCAGCATATTTTAAGAGATGTAACATGTAGCTAGTAAATGAATGAACTCCAATTATCATCCACTTTCTTTACTTTCTATGCTATATATTTTCTTGCTTAGCACATTGCATGGTTCATTCTGCACCGCTGTTTTTCAGTGAGTTGAGTGCCTTTTCAAAAAGCCTTAATTTTGAGAAAGAAACGCATCTTTTTAGTAGATTTGCATATTGTCTTCTGGATTAAATACTTATCTGTCTGTTATTGTTCTTGAATTCTTATGTTACTTTGTATCAGTAAGATACAAATAAGAATTTACAGTGTCAGAATGAGCAAGCTGAGGAGAATTTAACCTTTTGCTGTATTTTACTATAACTTAGAGATGGGTTCTTGAAACCTAAATTCAGTTCTCAAAAACTATAAAATGAAATCTTATTATAATTCAGTTCACCATACGTGTTGTTTTAAGCAGGTTCTCCTTTTCCAGACAGTATTTCAAGAAGTGTCTGGATGACTGTTGTCACTGGCTTGATCCCCATTCAGGTGGCTGGCCACAGGCAGCAGCCCACAGGCAGTGTCACAGCTCCCCGTGGCGGGAGCCTCGTCCCACTGGGTGTAAATGGACACAGGTAAAAACTGAATTGAGCAGCCCTGTGCAACACCATATGTTTGCGGCTGGATTTTCAAAAGTGGTCAGGAAAGGCCAGCAAGCAAAAGTAAATATGAAGTAACTGAATGATGTCTAACAAATTTTCACTGTGAGGGTGGTGAGACACTGGAACAGGTTGGCCAGGGAAGCTGTGGATGCCCCATCCCTGGAAGTGTTCAAGGCCAGGCTGGATGGGGCTTTGAGCAACCTGGTCTAGTGGGAGGTGTCCCTGCCCATGGCAGGGGGGTTGGAACTAAGTGATCTTCAAGGTCCCTTCCAACCTTTCTATCATTCTATGATTCTGTGAAATAAATGGACAGCTTGCACACGTTCTTACAGATTAGGGACTAATGAATAAGACATCTGTAGTCCATGAGAGGGCTAGCAAACATCTATACAAGAGTACTCTGGTATTGTACGGTGCAGACACACAGACTAGGGCATTTCCAAATACAGAACTCAAAGGTACACAATGTATCCCCAGCCAACAGGGGCTGACATATGCAGAAAGCTGTAGCTTGCCAAGCAGGGCATGGGGCTGCTGGATCCCAAATGTGCTGTTTGACCACTTCCTCTTATATCCCCCTTGTGAAGACATGTCTCCAGTGAAAAGCCAAGCTCTGTGCCCAACACTAGGCAAATTGAACTTGGTCTCTAAAGAGTTGGGATTACAGGCAAACCAGAGCGGTCACGTGAAGCCAGCAGTAATCAGTCTCATCCTGGAGTGTCAATACTGGGTCAGGGTCCCTGGACTACCCAGGATGGCTACTGTTGTCACTGCTGTGCCAGTACCAATTGATGTGAGAGTAGCCACTGGGAGAGGCAGATCCTGGAAGAAGCCACGAGGATGACCTGCCTTTGGCCAGACTGAATTTGATGGGACCTTTGCTCAGAAGTGCAGCTCAAACCGACCTGGGCTGATGACTGGCTTTTGCTAATACTGTCTTTGAAGGTGTACGTATTCAAAACAACAAACAAAGCAGCTGATGAACATTCTGGACATGGCTTTGACTTTATCCACACTTTCTTCTACCCTGGCATATTCCTACTTCATATTACATTAAGGATGTTTAGCATTATGTTCATTATAGCGTCCTTCATTGGAAATTTTCTCTTGGGTATGAAGAGATAATCCATATGAATATTTTTTTTTCCATTATGGGCCACATTATTAAGTCCATTATTGTATTTTAATTGATGTTATTATAGCACATTAAGTACTTTGACATGGGTTAGAGACAGTTTGTTAATAACACTATTACTAAAATACTAAAAGCTGCGTTTCTATTCCGGTTGATGTTGAAGCTTTCAAAATTGTACTCATTCTGTCATGTAGCTTGGGATCACAAATCTGGCATTATCCTACTGCCTTTTATAGTGCTTCTAACTTCCCTAATAATCTGCTGTTTCAACAATGGCCCTATATATCACTGAACCAGAGGTGACGCAGAACAATATATCACGTCTGGTAACAGTCATTGGCTGTGTCGAACAAAATTTTATCCTACCCCAAAAGTCTGAATGACTTCGGCTTTGCTATTTAAATGAGTATCGACAGAATAACTCTCAAGATATTTATAGAATTTAAGCTTAGCAAGTTGTGGGGCTTATTTACAGTCTGTTGGGGTGTTTTTTTCCAGTATTTGTTTCAGACGACTTTGTGGGTCCACATGCTCAGCAGAACTGTAAACACCTTTTTCATCACCAAATCCTCTCCTGCAACACCCTGCCTGAATTAACAGGCTGACTTTGTCAGCCACGGTATTTCTGTTTCTGTTCATCATAGACAGGTTTCCAGTTTCCTGTCCTGTGTCGTGTTCCAGGTTAAACAGAATTGAAGAACGGCAAAAAGCACAGGCACCTTCTTTTTTTTAAAAAACTAAGCAAGCTGCTTTACAGTGAAATACAGGAAATGGGGAGCCTCTGATTAACATGTGGGCTGAGCTTTCTTTCAAGATAGGACTTTACTTCAAAAAGGCAAAGATGAAACACCTAGTAAGAATTTCCATCAGTATAGAGTTTCAGCTTGTATTCAATACTTACGCGTGAGTCTCAACTTAAGCAGACAGAGGTTATATCGATACTATTTAACACCATAAGACATTCCTGGGGATTGCAACTTAATCAGGTATGCTTTTAAATTCTTACAACGGTCCCTGGGGCAGTTTTGGCCAAGGGTAACTCGTACTCTCTGTACTCCTTATCCTCAGGCTATGAGTTAGGACAGGTCAGGGATCAACCCCACGACACAGTTTGTAAATGACTACCCTGCTTGGGAGGCTAAGAAAGACCAACACCGTGGATGCAGATTCTTCTGTGCTGACTCACTCCATTTCCAGAGTGTATTCCTTGGAACATTTAATTTGTAAACAGAGATGTAGCCAGCCAGTCCTGTTGAAATGATGGCCACTTTAGCAGGTGGCTTATATGAAATCTTCTAATGTTTTCTACAGAAGCCCAAGTCACGGAAGTGAGACAGCCTATTTTCCAGCCAGAATGTGGAAAGACCATTCCCATCAGCTTCAGTGAGAGACAAATCAGGTCTTGTAGGCAGAAAGCCATAGACAAGTAAAGCAACAAGGAAAAACAATCTTTTTTCTCTGTGAGATTGCCAATACAAGCGTGTTATTCATGAAACTCAAACAGCTCACATAAACTTCTGAAAGTCTGGGAGGGGACTATCTGAATTGGACTATTTGACACTTACCTCACCCAAAATACTACAAACCAGATCGGTGCAGCTCAGTCCCAGCTCTTGAGTCACGGTCAGGTCAAACTCAGCTCTTATACCCAGGGACACTGTTGTGTGACCAGTGGCGAGGTAGTGCGGACACCGCGGCTGCTCTTGTCTTGAGAGAAAACAAGCCAGTGGTGAAAGTCCATTTCACCACGTTTTTCCAGGATCCAGACGAAAGTTCAACCCTTTCCCAACCATGAGGGGAGTCTAATTCACACTGTGCTGGGAGTTTTCCTTCTCTCACTTCTTCAAGTGTGCACTTTCATAGATCTCTGTCGCATGGCAATTTTGACGTGCAGGTGGACCCTGCCTGGGCTTTGCCATTAGCCAGTGTAAAGAGCTTAAATATGCCAAAAACCTACTCTGTTGTTTGTGCACAGAATTGTTAAAGAAGTGATGTGATCAACTGCATGGATGTCTCTGACCGCATTGCTCTTCTTGACTTTAATTTCTGTCTTCTTACCCCACTTCACGCTGTCCCCACAAAAAATGCAATAACCTTTTATACTGGTGAGAGAAGTTAAGGCTACAGGACTGTTCATCACAGTTCAATGAGATTCAAGGGGCACTGCACAGAGGGGCTTTCTTACAGATTTCTATCAAACTGACAACAATCAGTGTAATTTGTGCCAGTAGCACAGCTGTGTATTGACTATGGGTTTTCTTTCAAGAGGAGAAATGCTACTCCACTACATATTCTCACCTAACACCTTCAGAAACGCAGGGCAGAGATTAGGTATAAATTGCTATTTGTCCTAGAATTTATATGTAGATAACAGTGTATGTAAGCCTTTAACTATGTGAAATAGATGAATTAAACATGACATTTGTAAATAAAGCAAGTCAACAGCTACATGGTTGCACATTTTTATGGACTGTCACATACTTTTCCAGGCATAGGTATTTCAGTTAACTCTGTAAGGTAAGTCTTACTCTCTTGGGCTTTTTCTTTTTCAGAGGATTGTTTCTCCTCTTATCCCAAGTGAGAAATTTTACTTCTCCTCAGACAATTTACTCCTTCCAGGGAAGACTGAAGGGTGTCAGGGTGGCAGCCACCACAACTAGTGGTGGCAGTGCTGGAGCAGTGCCACAGTCCATGAATCTCCAGATGAATTACCAGGTTCTCTGAGCTTCTGTCCAGGTTGGTTTATTTGGTTGGTTGTTTTTTAACGTAAAACTGACTGAAAACAGTCAAAAACTGACTCTCAAAAATCTTTTCTCAGCAATATGGTGCATGGTAGTCCACAGACTACAGCTGCATCGATGGGACCCTACAGGTATGTATGGAGAGCAAGAAGCAGTCCTTCCTTCTTTTTCAAGGTCTCAGTCTTTTCTGTGTGGAGGACGACTCATTTTGACTTCTGGATAAACTCAGCGTTGGGAATGGAAGTATTTTGCTAAGCCAGGTGCTTTCACTTCCCTGCAGAGGAATTTTTTTTTTTTGGATCAGCCTGATGACCTTCCCATAACCTTCAGAGCATTTTTTTTCCGTGTTGTAGCACTGGACTCCGAGAGCTTCTCAGTTTTAATTCTCATTCTGCTAGAGGGGTCTTCTTTACTATCAGGAGGTCAATTAATACTCCAAATCTCCATTTCCCCTCAAACATCAAGGGGTATTGTGGTAATAATTGGGAGTTTTTGACAGAGCTCTCATTAGCAGCAGCTTCATTAAAACTTTATTTAAAACAAAAAAAAAAAAAAAAAAAGAAAAAAGAGGGGCTCTCCAGCTGACATTAGAAAGGAGTATTTTATGCAGAGGAGACAACAATTCTGAGAGGAGGGGGTTGGAACTAGATGATCTTTAAGGTCCCTTCCAACTCTAACCATTCTATGATTCTGTGATTCCATGACCTGTCTCTGACCTGGCCCAGTAAAGCACGCTTGGTTAACTTGCTGACGCCTACTCGAGGAGCCATGGCACACAAGCTTCTTCCTCACGCCGTGAGCCACAGCTCCGTGCGTCCCCAGTGCCGGCGCTGATGGTTCCCAGCCGCACGGCAGAGGCGGGCTGCCCAGAACCACATCACAAATGCTGGGACCCTATTTATTTTGGTGGGTTGCGAAAAGGGCTGTAAATATGCCATGCTTCCAAAAACAATTCCCAGTGCAACGAGAAGGCTTGTCTTTCCTCTCTCTCACCCACTTATTTCTTATTTTTTCCCCTTTCTGTAGCAGCGGGTAAGACAGCCCTCCCAAGCAGAGGCAACCTGCCCTGGGAGCGTGACCCAGTGGAGGAGGAACAAGGAGCAGCGGCTGCATCAAAGGCAGCCCCGCCACCACCAGCTTTTCACCCTCACAGTACGGCATGCTTTTAATTGAAAAAGGAGGCCTTAACAGGCCCAGGGAACCGCTCGGAGCCTGCTTCTAAAAGGTACCGAGCGCTGACTCAAGGCCACCAAGTATTTTCTTGTTCCCTGGGTTTCAGCTTGAGGCAGCTCTGTGCTTCTCAGGGGCTGCTCGGGACCCACCAGCTCTGACTTCCAGGTGCCGTGTCCCGACAGAAGTCAGCATGGCAGCCAAGTACTAAGAGGCACTAATAACGTTGTTGTGCTTTGCAATCAGCTACTAGATTTTGCTTCTGACGGTCAGTCGGCAGGGGTCTTTTTTCTGAGCGTACCCGCACCCCTTGCTGACCAGCATGCTCGTCTTCAACACAGCACACACACCGGGGCATCTACAAGGAAAATCTGTGATTTTTCTGTACAGCAGGAGAATATACTGGAGTGTTGGGCCATTGAATCAGATGAAAGCAAAAAGAGGAAAGTGACTTAAATATTATATTTTAATGTGTTTAAAAGTATTCTTAATCTGACAACTCGCAATGTTGACATAAGCAGCAGGAATGAACTCTTAATATTTTTGATTTCAGTGCCAGTCAGTTTTGATGTGTGCCAACAGACGAGCTTCCCTGGCATCTCATCAGGATGGGTCTTTATTCCCTGCCCTGTTTCTAAAGGGCTCCTCCTTGCTCATCCTCCTTCCCCTGCTCTCGGTCCACGTGGAAATTCATATAAAAGGCAAAATGGCCAGAATGCCCTTTTACTGTAAATTTATGTGTATTTATGTGGATTTCTTTCAAAACTCCCTTTAGAGCTCATGGTTAATTAAAATCCCCTCATTCTGAGGAACCAGTTTCTGAGGTCGCGTTGCCTGCTCGTTTTGCTGTCCTGCATACACCCAATAAAGAGAGGATAAAGTAAATTCCAGGGCATCTGTGGCATCTGTAGCAAATCCCCCAGCAGGACAAAAAAATTGCCGAGCAATATCTACACCATTCTAGTTTCTTGCTATGTTCAAATACTTAATGACGGCTAAAAAATATCCCCTGACTGCAACGTCTGAGGAATATCGCAGTAAATCACGCTTATCTGCATTGTTGCTGTTTTCTGCAGTATTGGTTTCTATAGTGAAAAAGTAATTCTTCCTAAAAGCAATATTGCACAATTCATAACTGAAGGAACAGAAGGTGTTCTTGTGCAGTTATGCCGTGTTTGTGCTTTTATTGGGTCGGTTCTAGCCTGACGCAGGTCTGTTGAGTGGCAAGTGCTATAAATGGGCCATGGGGGACATTCATCTTTCCTGGGTCTGCCGGTGACATGCTGTCGTGTGCCCGGGCTCTCCCAGCTGCCCAGCCTCCCTCCCCTGCCCTCTCCGTGTGCTCCGGTCTGGGCACATCACATGCTACTGGGGAGGTCTGGTGAGGCTCCTCACCGGCACCGGACTCTGCCATCGCTCTTTGCCATGTTTTGCATCCCTCAGCCTCCGTCATGGCTCTGCTGTGCCTCTTGGCAGGTAGGGGTGGGACGCATCAGTAAGGATTCAGTACCCGATCACGTCCATCAGGACGGATTCAGTATCCGATCACACACATCACTTTATGGGAGGATTAAAATGCAGCAGCTCTAATAGGCTGGATTGGTATGTCTGGGCAGTCTTTTGAGGGATGCCAGAGGCTGATGGTGAGGTCAGATATCACCAATATCTGCATAGGCACATGCGATTTCTGACAATACAGACTCCGAAGGCATTGGTTTGGGACATCAGCAGGAATTAATCTTGTGGGTAAGCAGGGAAATACACTAAGATGTTTTAAGATCCGCTTTTCCTGGAGATACGCAGCGGCCTGCCTTAGAGTAATCACTTCTCAAAATCAACTTGTAATAGCAATTATTGCATTTAGCATTTGCTTTGTTTGAACCTCGTGTTGGGAAAGAGTAAGAGGATTTGGATAAAAGCCTAAATCCAATTAATCTCTTAGGTTTTTATGTTTCCTCAATTTGACTTTGTTTTCTTAGTGTATTTTACATATAAAAGTCTTTTATCTAGGGAAGCTAAGTTTACATTATTTTGCTATCCCTGCTATTTTCTAAAGCAGGATGAGGCAGTCCATAGATCTGTAATGCCCTTCAGTGGCTGCAGGTTATACAGCATTCACCCTGAAGCACACGTTACTGATGGCATTTTATTTCTCTAAAGCATCACGCTTGGAATTTCCCAACAGAGAGCACTTTGGGCTTAAGAAAAGGGTTGTATAATTATTCTCCCTGCCTTGGCTGTTTGCTGAATGAGTTCTTTGCTCATGCACATGATGGAGACAATGTCCAGAGGTTGGAGTCAGTAACACACTGTGCATCACGTTTGGGTCTACGCTCACTAAATCCTGAGGTGAACAAATTCCCAGGTAAGGAACTGAGTGTTTCTTAAACACTCAGATACACAAGGGTACCGATACTTTTGCAGGAGATAAAACCAAGCCAGGTATGATAGGAAGGCGGCAAAACCACAGCAAAGCAATTATGCAGCAGCAAGAGA